>JARCFY010000019.1:36885269-39385269 GCA_029233225.1 Lepidodactylus listeri | reverse complement strand
CGACCTAGATCTGACCAGTAGTTTAGAAATAAGAGTTCTGGTTCCATGGGTATATTAAAACTAGTCATAATAGAAATCCGATTTAAAACCTGTTCCCGAAATGACATTGCTAAAAATGAATACATTTCATGAGACAGGCTGAGTGCAAGGCAACAGAAGTTAAAACTGAAGGTTTGACTCACACAGACGAGAAGCAGAAACGAAAAGGGAGGTTTGGGGGGGGGGGGGGATCAAACCAGCAAAGATGAAAAATTCAAAATACGGTATCTGAAGAGGTGTGCTTGCACACAAAGGCTTATACCATCGGTAAAACTTTGTTGGTCTTAAAGGGACCATGGGACTCAAACTTTGTTCATCAACACAGGCAGCTAAGGATCTGAATGAACATGAGATTATTGAGGACAAAGCATCCCCTGTGCTTGCTTTGCAGCAGTTGTTGCGGAATTAGGGCCTGGATTGAGCCTCAGTCCTCTGTTAAACTTATGTGGCTTTAATTTCTATAGTAATTAGCCTTTATGGTTGAATATTTGGTTCTGTTTCCCAGGAGGCTTCAGGACTCTGCTATGTGCTGTGGCCTTTGGGTACAGATAACCCTCCACATGATTTTCACCTCACATTACTTTTGCCTTCTGGAAATATTTATACATTGCAGAGGTCAGGAGTCTCTATCAAATTCTAAATAGAGTATCTGACGCTAGCTTCCTGGGACTCTCTTAGTCAACCATGACTCTCTAAGTCAACCTAGCTTAACCCAGCTTTCCTTGACCTTCCTGACCCCAGAGACAGAAAGAATGCATGTAAGAGATGAATGTCAAACGCTCGTCACAGAGTTGATTGACAGTTACATTAGCTCCTGTGGTTGGAAAAGGGTATTTAATGCCTGGATTTAGTTTTGTTCCTTGTTGTTCTGGCCAACCACCCTCCGTTATGGGTTTTGACAGAGCAACCAAGGATATCCTTTATAGGTGCACTATCAAGTGCACTATTTATGTATTGGGGTTGTGCTGAAATATTCCCATGTTGAAAAATGAAATGCGACAAAAGTGTTCTCTGACTTTAGAGTGTGTAATGGAATAAATTGAGTTTTGGTTTAGAACAACTATCTCTCTCCTTCCCTCCCTCTCTCTCTCTCTTGATGCAATTGGGAAGCCTCCCAAAATGAACACAGTGGGAATGGGAGTGCATGAAAAGGTTCCTGCACCCCTAATTTTCCCTACCGCAGTACTAGTCAGAGGGTTACTGTGTCTGGATGTGAAGGTTCCGTGTAGTCATTGGCTGAATCTGCATCTGCTGTATAAAGCAGTCTCAGTCTGTTGTGACACCGTTGTACATTATTCCTTTTTCCCTCCCATTCTGGCTCCGGATAAAAGTTTGCTGACTGCATCAGACCTCACCATGGCAACTGTGGGGTGTGCGTGGGAGGGAGAGCGCATGCAAGAGGGAGGAGTAGCCTCCTGGGGTGCCGGCAGGGCATTGCACTGTGGGAAGGAAACAGCACCCGCAACACACACCCCCGCCTGCAGAAAGTAAAGGAGGGTACCCTGGCGGAGAGGGGCTGGAAAAGTGAACGAGCTGGGTAAAAAAACACAAACCATCCAGCTGTTGCCAGACAGGGCATTCTGAGGTGGGTGTGCTTCTAACCCACCAGCAAAGATCAGAGAAAAACTGGGGGGGGGATTTGTCTCCAGTTGCCTGCTTATCGCTCACAGTGGCTCAGGGGTGGGGAGGAGCAATTGCTGCGGCTGAAAACACCGTAGTGACCTCAGAGTCATGACTACAGGGCAATCAAATGATGCAGGCAGCCAATGACAGTACAGGAGTGGCTGCAGCAAGCAATGCAGACAGAGATTTGTGAGACGATTTGGGACTGCCAGAACAGCAGCAGGAAAGGCCAGTGCAGATTGGACCATTGTAGCTAATAGTCATTGATGAGCCCATGCTCCATGATTAGCATAATCTCTCTTTAAAACTACTAGACTGGTGGCCAGCACTCCATTCTGTGGCAGTGAATCCCACAATCCGATCGCTGTTTGAGCGAATAAATAAACAAAGTAAATTTATTATTGAGCAAATAAATAAATAAAGTGGAAAGGCTCTGATCCTTTTATCATCATTCACTCTCTCTCTCTTGCATCTCCAGAAGTATTTGCTTACAGCTGTGGTGGGAGGGAGCCCATGCTATCACATCAAGATTCCTTTTTGCAGGGTTTTATGGATGCTCAGATGTTCATCGGGAACAAAGGAAATGCAAAGGAACTGAAGGTACTGAAAGTCAAAGCGAACCCTGTATATGCACAGCCTGGTACAAAATCTGGATTTTTTTTTTTAATGAAATGCCTATGAAGGAAAAGAAAGTAATTTAGAACTCCAAAATCTGGGGAGAAATTCCAGCATGGGGAATTTTGGAAGCATCCTCAAGCAAACTTTTCAAAATGACACCACGGAGTCACGATTTGAAGGGCAGCACTACAGCGTGTTTCCCCCCGCCGGCTGCCAACTCTGAGCACTTGGTGCTATAGACTTTTTTTTCTGATGTCTGACAAAAACACCAAATAAATGCCTCCAGCCTGAGAGCCTCAAATATATATCTATATCTATGTTGCAAAAGGAACATTTGAAAAGTTCAATAAATTGATCATATTCTGCTGAACCTTCACCCTTCTAACGCGAGCACCATTTAAATGCTAATGTCATTTTAAAAAAAAAAGAGAGAGAGAGAGAGAGAGAGAAGTCAATTATGGGAGTTTTAAAGTAATGGAGTCAGCAGTCTGGATGTAAATCGGGTATATTAATCTGCTCCTTATACTATATCCATGGGCAGTGATGCATTTGCCCCAACTTGCTTTCTCCCCTGGAGGTAACAGTCTCTGGTGCAGAAGTAAAAGTAATTGAATCAAGTTGATATGAACACCAAAAATATTGTTAAGCCTGGTAGATATCAAAAGGCTTTTCTTTTCCAGTTGTGCCTGAACACTCCAACACTTTGAGCATTTCTGACTGGACCAAAGAAGATCCAGGGACAACATACATACATACATACATACATATATATATATATATGCCACGGCACCGAGCAGAGCTAGGTGCGTCTTATGGTCAGGTGCGTCTTATGGAGCGAAAAATACGGTATATTGCATCTTGATGGGTTGCCCATGTTGTATCACAGGAAAATTTGATACCACTTACTCCATGGGTGGACATCGTAGTGTGAGTAAGGCCCATTCTGTGTATGATCAGTTTTCAGTACGCTGTTGTTAAATTAATGGAGTGCTCCGTTTGACTTATACCACTGAGGAAGGCCAGGGAGCGAAATGTGTTTGGTATTGGTTCTTGCATATGGAGGCAATATATCAGGGGTGGCCAACCTGTGGCTCGGGAGCCACATGCGGCTCTTTCACACACATTGTGCGGCTCCTGGCAGGACGGCTGGGGAAGCAAAGGGGAGGCATGCTTTTTCTCTCTTTCTCCCTTCCTTCCTTCCTTCCCTCCTCCCTCCCATCTATTTGCTTTCCTAGTTTCTCTCTCTCTCTCTTTCTTTCCACTTCTTTAATTCTTTCTTTCCATCTCTCTCTTTTTCTCTCTCTCTCTCAATATCATTAGCAAACAAGTAATATCATTATCAATAACCAGTTTTCCTCGTTTGTTTTTATTTTTGGCAGTCCCGTTTAATGTTAATAAAAAGCAAATTTGCATATTTTTAAAAATAAAAACGTGTGTGTGATATTTGTTCCTGTCTAGCGGCTCTCAGACATCTGACGTTTATTCTATGTGGCTCTTACGTTAAGCAAGGTTGGCCACCCCTGCAATATATCATTTAAAACTTGTATATTTGTCTTTATATTGGGATTAGGGATTTATATGCTGAACCACAGGACTGTTGTTTTTAAATTATATTTTAGCTCTTCTGATTGCATCATTAAATTATATACTGATGTTTTGTACGTTTGTACGATGTGCATAGTTATATTTTACTTTCTTTTTGTTTGTTCCAATCTTTTTGGTTGCCTTTCTCCTGCAGCATTGTGTTTTTCTCCCCTTTTTGGGGGGTTGTAGAAGAAGAAGAAGAGATTGGATTTATACCCTGCCCTTCACTACCCGAAGGAGTCTCAGAGCAGCTTACAATCTCCTCTCCCTTCCCCTCCCCACCCCTGTGAGGTAGGCGGGGCTGAGAAAGCTCTTTTGAGAACTGTTCGTGAGACAACAGCTCTGAAAGAACTTGTGACTGACCCAAGGTCGCACCAGCAGCTGCACATGGAGGAGTGGGGACTCAAACCTGGTTCTCCCAGATGAGAGTCCACGCTCCTAACCATTACACCAAACTGTAGGTATCAGGAGACCTACTGCAACAAAAATGCATGTTCTGGAGGCAGAGGGGCATGGGCAATGTGGGGTCCTACTTTTTTTTTTCTCCTTTATTGAAGGGATTCAAAGGGTACAAGCAGTAAAGAGTGTGTTAAATATTGGAGATTCTTAATAATATATTGGAATACAAAGTTAAAGACTTAGCTTCTATTACAGCAATTCTTAAACATTCCCGTCACATTAAACTAAGGTTAACTCTAGAGTTACTACTGTTTATATCGGACATCAGTGACCAATCTTGGAACTAAGCTGATAAAAGGTGGGTTTACTCCTTATAAAAAGAGATATATGGAGGAGTTGTTTGCCCAAGATTTTGGGAGTGTCGCATCTTTACTTTCAGAGTGTTGATGATAGGGTACCATTTGAGCATTGGGTTCCTACTTCCTGTGGGGTCCTACTTCCTGCCCTCCTGTTACGCTTTGCAAATTAGTAAAACTCAGGTAATCAAGAGCTACGTGATCCAAGGTTAGAATAAGTGAAGGATCACTTTGTCCAGGGATGCTTTTAGATTTCCCCTCATCCATATTTCTCCTCATCCTGAGCGACTTGAGTTTTTATATCTTTCCCATCCTTTGGTCAAGACTTCGGTCGTATAGACCCGTAATAAATGGAATCTTTCCCATCCTCACATCGGTCCACCTTTTCCTGCCTTGGTGCCACCCCCGGGTGGGGCTGGGCATCAGTATTTCCTTGTTGTTGGCCTCCTGACAAAACAGGGCACCCCCTCCTGTACTGGCCTTCACCATCCAGTGCCAGACACACCTGTGGTGTTCAGCACTGCCCAGGGCACTGGGACAGGCAAACTTCCTCAGGTGGCAGCCAAGCCTGCCTCTGGGATCATGGCCTCAAGTCAAACTTAGGCTACCTGCTCACACCACCTGCTGGTGCAGCACTCTCATGGGGCCCTCCCGCCCCCAAGACGGGCCCAGCATTGTTGCCGTCCATGATAGCTATGCACATATAGTTTTGTGTATTATCGACATATTAAATGAACTGTACTTGGACTGGCAGGTGGCCCTAGAAAGTGTTTTCCAAATGTCAGATCTCCTTGTTTTGCCTAGTTTTGGGGGTGTCTAGAGTTAATTGGATGTGGAGCAATTCCTTAAATCTCAAGTTTGCTTGCTTTACGCGGTAGAGGTCAGGGGAAGTGTGCTCACCCCATGTGGGGTTGCTCTTGCCTTGGGCTTTTTTGGAAATGATCCAGGTGTTTTGCTCAGGGTTAAACCATTAAACAATGTAAAGAGACTGCAAACGTTGGTTTTTTCCACTGCAATTTGGGGAAAAGACAGTCTCCAAGGCAGGACCCAAACTGAAATGTAGTCTGCCATTAAGATAACTCAAAAACTGTACTGCCTGTTTGTGTGTGTGTGTGTGTGTGTGTGTGTGTGAGAGAGAGAGAGAGAGAGAGAGAGAGAGAGAGAGAGAGAGACTTGGTAATAACCCACCTCAGCCCTGCCGGCTCTCTCTGACCTCCACGACTTCAGGATGCTGTTTAATTTGCTCTAATTACATTCCAGTCTGACAGGAACTTGGACACTGTTTGAATCTTTCAGGTACCCTTGGTTCAGGACAGACAGCTCCTGTGGCTAAGCAAGAGAGGAATAGTGGGTTTTCTTTTTCTTTTTAAGGTACAGTAGAGACTTAGTACAGTTATCTCTTGTAATCAGCATTTAGGAACATCTAAGAACCCTGTCCTCTGCCTTGCTCACTATTCATAGATGTGGGTGATATGTCCTTTTTCCCCGTGGAAGCCACATCTTCACAAGCAGGATGTCAAATCTCCAGAAATGTATTTATTTATTTATTTGATTTGCAGACCGCCCTCCCCCCATACAGGGCTCAGGGTGAGGAGCAACGTTATTACAAAACCATTTACAGATCAGAACAAAAGCAAACCAATAAACAGTTCTGGGACTGATACAGATGGCGCTTAAAGGACTAGTTTTGTCCTTGCACCATGGGGGGAGGAGAGAGGAGGAAGCCAGGCTCAGTGGAAACCGTTGCTGCCCTCAGTCATAGGCCTGGCGGAACATCTATGTCTGCCAGGCCCTGCGGAACTGCAGTAGGTCCTGCAGGGCATGGATGTAATTTGGCAGAGAGTTCCACCAGGCTGGCGCCATGGCTGAAAAGGACCCTGGCTCTGGTTGAGGACAGCTGGATAACTTATGGGCCAGGGATCACCAGATCACCAGCGCAGTGCTCTTCTGGGGGTATATAGGGAGAGGCAGTCCTGAAGGTACGTTGGTCCCAGTCCCAGACCGTTTAGGGCCTTAAAGGTTAATACCAGAACCTTGAACCTGATCCAGTATTCGACTTGGAGCCAGTGTAGCTGGCAAAGCAGTGGTTGAATACATGCTGTGTCCAGGGGTCATTTCGAACAAGAGCTCCGGGGAGTGCAGCTCCAGGTGTTGGTGCCAGCCCCCCCCCAGCGGGAGAATGCCTGCTTGTGTCATGGATGCAGCAAAATGACGGCGTCCCCTGGAAAGGTCCTTGTTCCTCCAACCAGCCTTCTGAAGGCTCCAGCCACCACTGAAGCTATCCTCCCAGAATAGTGGTATTTCTGAGGCTTGGATTAGTAGCTGTCCCCTCTCTGCCAGCTTGCTTGCTTGCTTGCTTGCTTGCTTTCTTTCTTAGCTGTCCCCTCTCTGCCAGCTTGCTTGCTTGCTTGCTTGCTTGCTTTCTTTTCCTTCCTTCCTTCCTTCCTTCCTTCCTTCCTTCCTTCCTTCCTTCTGACATACTTCTGGTGATGTCAGGTGGTGTAGCATATGCAAATAAGTTATGCTAATGAGCTCCTGCACCTCTTTTTCTACGAAATGACCCCTGGCTGTGTCTATCTTGAAGTCATGACCAAAAAAAAGAAAAGAAAAGAAATGAGGGAAGGAATTGGAATATATACAATCATTTCTTATCAATCCAACATATTGTACTACTTCTGCAATATGGTGTATTGGTTAGAGTGTCGGTCTGGGCTCTGGGAGATCCAGGTTCAAGTCCCCGCTCTGCTAGATTTGAGTCCAGTACCATGTTAGAGCCCAGCAAGATTTTTAGGTATGAGCTTTCAGCATCAGAGCTCTCTCAGGTATCTGACGAAGGGAGCTTTGGGTCTCAAAGGCTTAATACTCAAAAATCTTCTTGGTCTTATAGGTGCTACTGGACTTAAATCTGGATTTTCTACTTCAGACCAATATGGCTATTCAAATTCCTATTTATAGGAAGGGTTTTTCTCCCCACTGCTCCCCAATTTCCTATCCTCCCCGAAAATTCCTACCTGCATCTCAGCTTCTGAACCTCTGCTGTTATTTCACATGTTCCAGTGCATTGAAACGAGGGTGGGTCAAATGCTACTCATTCTTTTTTGTATTTTTGCATGTTGGACATTCTCTGATGCTCATCTGCAGATTTCTGTGACCTGCCTGTGTTTGACATACCTCGTGTAACTCACTTTACACAAATGATCCATGTTGCAAAACCATATTTTTTACAGTATTCCAGTTTATTTGCAATAATAGTCCATAAAGTGCAATGGCTTGTCAGACTCGGGCTAGGCCTAATACAGACGATCAGTTAAATACAATAAGCAGATGCACACATTTCAGATTCAAAAGTTTGCATTATAAAAGGATGAAACTGCTATGTTTTGAAAGTTAAGTAAAATATTAATATGTTCACTATCAAGATCAGATCAGCCCTCTGAACCTATACAGTCAGGAGAGTTTTAAGAGCTGGTCACAATGTTTTAGTGCCTATGAAGAAGAAGAAGAAGAAGAAGAAGAAGAGATTGGATTTATACCCCGCCCTTCACTCACTTGGAGTCTCAGAGCGGCTTACAAACTCCTTTTCCCTTCCCCTCCCCACAACAGGCACCCTGTGAGGTAGGTGGGGCTAAGAGAGCTCTTTCCCAAGCTGTCCTTGAGGGAACAGCTGGTACAGAGCTATGGCTTGCCCAAGGTCACCCAGCCAGGTGCAAGTGGAGGAGTGGGGAATCAAACCCGGTTCTCCCAGATTAGAGTCCGCGCACTTAACCACTACACCAAACTGGCTATGAGAGGAGGAGGAGGAGATTGAATTTATACCCCGTGCCCTTCACTCAGAGTCTCAGAGCAGCTTACAACCTCCGTCCGTTCCCCTCCCCACAACAGACACCCTGTGAGGCAGGTGGGGCTGAGAGAGCTCTTTTAGAACTGCTCTTGAGAGACAGCTCTGAGAGAACTGTGACTGGCCCAAGGTCACTCCAGCAGCTGCATGTGGAGGAGTGAGGGATCAAATCTGGTTCTCCCAGATTGGAGTCCTAACCACTACACCAAACTGTCTCTCAGTAATGAGATGAATGTTGCCTATGTTTCTGTGGTCCTCTGTATTATACAGTATAATGATAGTACCAACCCAAGCGAGCATCCCAAAGGATATCCCCCAAAGGATATCCAGGACTCACCATTAGAAACTGGATGGGGGAAATGTGATTCCATCCTGTGACACTGGGCAGCTCCTGATGGAACACCATATTCCAGGCAGAGCTCCTACCGGGGAAAAATTTGGATGCATCCCTAATTGAAACCAGGTTCAGTTTACACTGGCCTATTTCCAGGGTTCCTAGTTTTTACCCCAGCTGCCTCTTGTCTTTTAAAAAAAAAATTTTTAATTTATATCCTGGCCTTCTATGAGTCCAAGATCGCTTACAACACCATTCTGGGAACTGTTTCCTCACAATACTTGTGAAATCAAAGTTGTCGCCTCTAGTCTGAAGTCTTTGCTGGGTTGCACAGGAGAAAGGGGATCCTGCAAGACGTTTTACGGGGCAATTGGGGGGGGGGGTGTAGCATCTTGAGCCTGTAGCCAAAGAGGTGCCCCGTTCAGTTAGGGAAGTGGAGCTCCAGAAGAGGCACTTGTGAAGCAAGAGGAATCAGCGAAGCAGTTGCGCATTTCAAAATATTGTATCATTTTAAAATGGAGGGTCCCCCTACCCCCATCAGATCACTGAAACCGGATATGCCGATCTGAACTTGGCCCAAATAATGCAGCCCTCTGTTTGCAGAGACGAGAAGCAAACCCTGAACCCGAAAATCCCTTGAGCTGTCTTTCAGAGAGTGATAGTTAAGGAAATTAGCAGTGGAGAAATTCATACTAATCATTCATCGGGAGCCTTATTAGCTGTCTTAGCGATGTTATTAGGAGTGGACTCAGCCTTCCGATCTCAGGCAGCTGCAAGAGGGACTTCTTCAGCCACAGATGCAGGGGTGGGGGGTGGGGAAGGATGATTTGGTGATCTTCAGAATGGCTGTTAAGGTGGAACCTCATTGATGGGCCTATCTGGCCGAACCAGGCCTTGGCTTTTATCCTGGAACAACAGGGTCAGTCTACATTAAAAGAAAGGAACAAAATCAAAGCAATAGCAGCTACTAAGAAACAGAAGGCAGAGGAAGATTCTCACTGGTGGCAGCTTTTATGGGCTACTACCCCAAGTGGCTGCTGCTACTGGCGGGAAGAAGTGGTGGCATTTGTGGGCCACGGCTGACCAGGTATCATATGGGCAGAAGATCTCTTCTCTCTGTTCTTACCATCTGTACCTGTGAGCACCATGGATGGTGTAACTTCCATGGCAGCTGAACTCCCCAACTGGCCGAGCCCCCTCTCCCCCTCCCCATCTCTCGTTTGTCTGCTCTCCCTTCCTTTCACCCCTTCCATCTCCGCCCTGAATAAAAATCACCTGGCCCTGAGCTTGCTCGCATGTGGCTTTGAAGCTAATTCGGTCTGTTCTGTCCACCTTAAGAGGAGCCGAAGAGATAATACTCAGAAAAAGAAAGGGGACGTTTCTGGCTGCTTTGTTATCTCTCCAGTTGAACTGTTTTCCTTGTGTGTTGAAAGGGGTACTTCTTTTAAAAGTATGACCTTCACTCTTGACTGCACTGTCAGAGAGAGAGAGAGAGACAGAGTGAGTTTAATGGGTAGATGAAAACAGAGGAAAGAATTTACTGCTTATTAGATTATCTCATAATGACATGGAGAAAGGAAAGGAATGTTCCTCTTTCCACTGGCCATGGATAAGTTTAAGAACACAACCTGATAACCAGTTGCCAAGTGGACAAGACCATCTCTTCCTCTGAGTACATCACTCTAGTAACATAGGCTTTAGGGGCCTATTTCTAAGTGTGATGATTAACCTAGGTCTCAGTTGTACCACTAACCAGAAGGAGCCTTTGGGGGAGACATAGCATGTTGTGGCATCATTTCCTGTTTGTTCCTGGAAGTGATGTCATGACATTCTAGGAACTTGCTCATATTTATGGTTTTTACAGTAGAAAAGTGTGAATTCCTAGAGCACCATCACATCATTTCTGGCTACAACCTGGAAGTAACCCCACACCATCACATGACAGTGCTTCCTGCCACCACTCCTTGCTCCTGCTGGAACAAAGATGCCTGACAGGGCTTGGAGTCTTGGAGATGGAGCTAGTCCACACCACTGGGAACATGGCAACCCTCTGTATCACTTGTCTGCACAGAGAAAATGAAGATGCCAAGAAAAGTAGAGTTGTCTAGAACAGTGGTCTTCAGCCCATGGACTTTGGAGAACCTGTCTGCTGGACCACAAATCCAGAGAGAGCCGCCATATTGTTTTGCCTGGTTTTTTTGGAAGGACCTGCTGCTACTGCACTTGCATGACAGAGTAAGGGTTCAGTGCCACCTGGTTTCTGTTTGCACATCTGCTAAGGGGGAGGAGCAGGACAGCAAGGGAAAATCACTCAGGAATAGAGTGGATTTCTTCGGGGCTCTGACCTGTGACTTGTTCCTCGCTATGGTATACCTCCTACTGCTTGGAGTTTGCTTCCTCTCCCCAGCTCTCTTGGTCTGCTGCCTGCAGCCATGGGCTTGAGTGTGATGAGGTCATAACTCTGGCTCCCCATCTTCCTGTCACATGACATGTGGGTGGATCACAGTGGGTCCAGTGCACACAGGGCTCCCTGGTCTAGAACAACCACATGCTCATGCTAGTTTTCTACCTCTTGGGGGGGATTTTGATTTGGGAGGACCACTGATTTATTAAAAATATCCTTCCCTGGGTACACTCTTCAAAACTGTTTTTGTAAGTGTTGTTGTTGTTGTTCAGCCACACAGTCAAGTCCGACTCTCCGCAACCCCATGGACTCCTTTCCTTCTCCCCCTTCAGAAAGGTAAAAACTGCAACTTAGGGAGAGGGTCTGGACTCAGGGAAGGAAGGTGAGGTGGAAGAGGAGGAGGAGGAGGAGATTGGATTTACCCTGCCCTTCACTACCTGAAGGAGTCTCAGAGGGGCTTACAATCTCCTTTCCCTTCCCCTCCCCACAACAGATACCCTGTGGGGTAGGTGGGGCTGAGAGAGCTCTCTTGAGAACTGCCCTTGAGAGGACAGCTCTGAAAGAACTTATGACTGATCCAAGATCACATCAGCAGCTGCATGTGGAGGAGTGAGGGATCAAACTTGGTTCTCCGAGATTACAGTCCATGCTCTTAAACCACTACACCAAACTGGCTGCTGGGAGACCTGCTGGGTGCTTGTACATGGAACACATGCAGGAGGCCGCCCAGCATTTTTAAATATTGACCAGGAATATATGGTATATGCTGTGTGTGTGTGCATGTGTGCGTGTTTGTTCTGTGATTAACCTTACCTGTGTTGTCTGCAATCCAAAATGGTGCACTTATTTAAAGACAGAAAAAGTAATCTTTAAACCTGCCAGTCATATTAAAAAGATTTGATTGGGGGGGGGGGGGGGGCGGTTAGCATTTTCAGCAAAACTTCTGTCTTTTCATGTTAGGATGGCTGTAAAAATGGGGTTGTAAAAGCGAAGTTCCTATTCTGAGCTCTTGGCGGCGAAATTATCGTAATCAGCGCTGGAAAGGTTTACATCTCCCCAATGTGCTTAGCCACGGAGGTGTAATGAAACCTTCAAAAATCGCCATGGATGCTGGTTTTGATAATAGTCTCTGGCTAAAGGTTGCATTGATAGCCAAGCAGTGATTCATCCGACTGTGAACCAGGACGAGTTATTAATAAAGGGGATCGTGTGGCCCTGGGGCGAAGCTCGAGTGAAAACTTATCAGATGCACTGAACTTTGATGCAAGGCTGCAAAAATATAATTCCATTATTCCTTCAAAAAAATTTTTTTTTTAAGGTTCAGGTATCCAAGCTGTGAATTGCTGATCGCAGCATAATACTCGTTTATTTATTTATTTGTTTGTTTGTTTGTTTATGTATGTATGTATGTATGTATGTATGTATGTATGTATGTATTTATTTATTTATTGCATTTCTATCCCACCATTCCCTCCATTCAGTGGGCACAATTCTAAGCACCGTGAGTTTTACTGGCTATAGGACAAAGTAGTCTCAGTTGCCTTTCAAGTTATTTGGGATGTAGTGATGGATCTTAGCTGGTGGTTTTGTGGACACTTCACCGGTTTGATTTATTGGTGGTGGAAAGTGCTGCCAAGTTACAGCCAACTTACGGTAACCCCATAGAGTTTTCAAGGCAAGAGATGAACAGAGAAGGTTTTTTTATAGTCTGTCTCTGTGTAGCCACCTTGGACTCGCTTGGTGGTCCCCCATCTAAGTACCAACCAGGGCCGACCCAGCCTAGCTTCTGAGATCTGATGAGATCGGGCTGGCTTGGACCATCCAGGTATGGGCAGAAGCTTTCTTACATGCCAATAAGAGTGTAGAAAGCAAGATGCCAAGTGGATGGCGGCAAACTGGCTGAAAGGATGGTGGCATCAATGGATCAAGCATTCAGTTTGATCTGAGGACTGAGTGAGCAGCTACTGGGGGATCAGGGGCCCAAGGAAGAAAGAGATGGAAATGGTAGAAAACTAAGCAGTTTGGTGTAGTGGTTTAAGAGTGGCAGATGCTAATCTGGAGAACCGGGTTTGATTCCCCACTCCTCTACATGCAGCCAGCTGGGTGATCTTGGGTCAGTCACAGTTCTCTCGGAGCTGTTCTTTCAAGAGCAGTTCTCGAGAGAGTTCTCTCAGCCCCACCTACCTTACATGGCGTCTTTTGTGGAGAGGGGAACGGAAAGGACCCTTTCTGAGACAGAAAGGACACTCTGAGACTCCAAGTGAAGGGTGGGTTATAAAGCCAACTCCTCCTCCTCCTCCTCCTCCTCTTCTTCTTCTTCCATAAGAACATAAGAGAAGCCAATGTTGGATCAGACCAGTGGGCCATCCAGTCCAACACTCTGTCATACAGTGGCCAAAAACACCAGTGACCAAAAGTCATAGTAATAGTAGTAGTAGTAGTAGTAGTAGTGGTAGTCATATTTCCATGTAAGTAACACAATTAGTGTTATTTTTTCATGATATGCCCTTTTCTGCATTACAAAGGACATTGGCTCTAATCTAATACACAGAGCTCCATACAAGCAAGAGCTTAGATTCATTTTCTTCAATGGTCATATCAACATTCTTCTGGGCAGAGCTGTCTCCAGCACTGAACAAAACGGGAATGTCACACACCTTCAGTTCATCTCACAAGAGCTTCTGGAAGTCAGGTTACCAGTGTTGCGCCCTTGCAATGTTCCCTCCAAGGGCAGGCTTCAGCTTTTACGGAGCTCTATTGTGTGATAGTTGGGATCAGGGAAGGCTTGTGGAAAATATTCCTCTTTACTTTGCATGTAAACGTTTCTGGTTTTGCAAAACATAACAGCAACATTTGCACGCGTGTTGGCGAGGATGATTAAATTAGGTTGGTAGGATAAGGTGTTTTTCTTTAAACAAAAAAGCTGCATTTGTCTCTCTTCTGTATTCTCCTAAGACAAAAAAATAATAATAGTGCTTAAATAATGCTCAGCATAGATATGCATGACAGATTCCAACCTTGTGTTTGGCTGCATTGTGAATTGTAAATCGTACCCACAGGTATGCAGCTTGGAATTTCCCCCCACTGTGGGTTAGGAAATGTCGTCCAATCAGATATCAGAGAGTCTCTGCACATCAGGGAAGGAGGAGGAGGAGGAGGAGATTGGATGTATACCAGTCTGAGAGAACTGAGGGAACTGTGACTGACCCAAGGTCACCCACCAAACGGGCTCTCAGAGAGTATACAAAGTATCTCCTACAGGAATCTGCTGTTGCTATATTGGTGGCACATGGCAGTACACACTGTCAGGATGCCAGCTGGGAAAAATGCATCAGTATGTATGCACCAGCAGCATGGTAATCGTCTGAGGAATTTGCATTTTGCTGTGCTTGGAAGGCCCCGTTCTTGCAAGCCACTTCCTGCAAATTTGGACAGAATTGGGCAGTGCGCATGCAGCGCCCTCTCTGAGTGCTTGGTGTTATCTTTGCAAGACGGAGGCCTGCAAGAGACTCTCTTGGGAAATGCTGGGGATGAACTCTTCTTCCTCGGGAAGGCTTGCACAACCACAGTCTTGCTCGAGACG
Organism: Lepidodactylus listeri; assembly: GCA_029233225.1. Taxonomy (NCBI): domain Eukaryota; kingdom Metazoa; phylum Chordata; class Lepidosauria; order Squamata; family Gekkonidae; genus Lepidodactylus; species Lepidodactylus listeri. The sequence continues at coordinate 39,370,491 of JARCFY010000019.1, read as the reverse complement.
AATTCTTGGTCTGGTTAAAAAATCCCCTCTCCACCTACATGGTAAACATGAGCAGTGAACCCCGCTTGAGCCACATCTTAATGACATTTGCCGTGAAAACAAAAGCAGGCCAGCACTTTCGGGAATGGCCAAAAAACAGCAGTTTAAACGGCTGGACAAAATGGGTGCCAAACTGAGTCATTTCTAAGGTTTTGCTGGTACAAACCTTGACCTCAGACAACCCCTTCCCTCACTGCACAACAATAAATGGTTGACATGACACGTGTTTGTTTAGCCTTTCTCAAAGAGAGCGCAGGAGGAAAAATTTTTTAAAAATGACCGTCACCTGCACCATAATTCCACTTCCGGGGAAAACCCAGAAGTGGCATAAGGTAGCTCTAGGAATTGCTGGAAACACTACAGGGGGATGAATGAGCAACAGAGCAGCAGTTTTGCATGCCAGAGGTCCTGGGTTTAGTTCTTGGCATCTCCAGTTTAAGGATGTCATGTAGCAGGTGTTGGGAAAGACTTTTGCTCAAAGAAAAGCCATTGCCAATCATAGAAGACAGTACTGAGCTAGGTAGACCAGCACTGTACTTGGTATAAAACAGCTTTCTAGGTGCCATGGCTTCCACGTATAACTAGAAAAAGAATCCAAGAAGATCTCAAATCCTTTAGCCAGAAAATTGGTATTAAATTGCTATATGGAATATGGTCCAGCTTCCAGCACCAAAAAGTATTAGCATGCGTATTATTAGAGAACCGGTGTGGTGGTTAGGGTATTGGACTTGGAACTGGGAGACCTGGGTTTGAATCCCCTCTCTGCCATGGTTGACCCTGGTCAGTCACTTTTCCCCACCCTAGCCTACCTCACAGGGTGGTTGTTGTAAGGATAAAACGGAGGAGGGGAGAACAGTGCTGTGACCTACTTTGGTTCCCTGTGGGGGAGAAGCGTGGAGTAGAAATATCTGAATAAATAAATACATTCTGGGAGTTTATTTACACGACACGTGAAAAATGCCTGTTAAAAATGCCAGAAGTGGATTTGTGTATCAAATGTAATAAATATGGTAACTCCTTGGCTCTTTTGTCAACATAATTGTCAGGTGTGTTTCTGTTTCTCTCTGTCAAGGACTGGCGTGAATGGGGCAGTGGGGGGGGGGGGGGCAGCAGCTGGCAGATGGGTGGGATCAATGGCATCCATTACCCATCCACTCACGGACAGGTAAATTCTGTGGGTCAGATGAGTCATATTTCAAAGAGGCAGTTCAGGAGGAGGGCAAGAAGCACTGGAGGACAGAAACTGGAACCAAGGAAAATGGATAGGGGAGCCTTAAGATGGCCCACAGTTCCCAGCAAAGTATCCGGCACTGAGTTTCATCCAACGTAAAGACTCATGTTTGTCTTCAAGACTAGGAGAAGCTGTGATGTTTCAGGGCCTGGGTGCTTGGGAAGAGCCTTGCTGGGCCAGGCCATCTAGCTTTAGACAGTTGATACTTTAGATACTTGATCTCAGTATTTTACCCCGTCCTCTGTAAATGTTTATTCTGTTGTTTTTTTCTGATTGCTGTTTCACTGCTGAGAATATTATTTATTCCTCATTGTTTCCTTGTTTTATCGCCAGCCACTTTGGGTAAGATTTTTCTGGCAAGGCGGGATAGAACTATCCTAAAGAAATAGCCCGCCATCCTGTTTCTCTCAGTGGCCGGTCAGGTGCTTAGGGTTGCCAGGTCTGGGTTGGGGAATACCTGGAGACTTTGGGGGTGGAGATTGAGGAGGGCAGGATTTGAGTCATAATGGCATAGAGTTCGACTTCCAAACAGCCATTTTCTCCAGGCGGACTGGTCGCTTATCAACTAGAGATCGGTTGTAATAGCGGGAGATCTCCAGCCACCCCCTGGAGGCTGGCAGCCCAAAAGAAACGTCCAGGAAGCCCGCAAGCTGGGAATGAGGGCAACAGGCCTCTGCCATTATATTCCCCTCTCCTTGGTATCTTTTACTCCATGGTGGACTGTTTCAGGACACAGATGCTCCATTGAGATGTCTCAGCGAAGAGCCATGCTATTTGTACCTTTGTATAGGAGCATCATAACTGCTTTGCCGGATCAAAGCAAGTATCCTGTTTTCCAACCGTGGCCAGATCAACACTCCCAAGAACCCCACCAAAAATTAGAAGAAAAACTGCATCTCCCCCATCCCCCGCATATGATATGGCCCTCTGAAATTGGGGTATGCTGTTAATTGGTGCAGGCTGGCATGAAAATAATGGTCTTCTGCCAGAAGTTGTCAGGTCAGATTCTACAAGAACACTTTGCCATGAGGTCCTACACTGCACCAGGAAGGGATGCCCAGCCGAGCTCTGATGAAATGTCAGTCTAGGGTTATGAGCTCTGCGTTGGGAAATACCTGGATATTTGGGGGTAGAGCCTGGGCGGGGGGGGGGGGGGGGTTGGGAAGGGGAAGGACCTCAGCAGGGTACAATGCCATAGAGTCCACCCTTCAAAGCAGCCATATTCTCCAGGGGAGCTGGTCTCTGTCAGCTGGAGATCAAACAGAGGTGAGGGCTGTGGCTCAGTGGAAAAGCATCTGCTTTGCATGCAGAAGATCCCCAGTACATCCCCTGGCATCTCCAGCAAAAAAAAGAAAAAAGACCAGGCAGTGAGTGATCTAAGATCCTGGAGAGCCACTGGGTAGACAGTACTGACCTTGATGGACCAAGGGTATTCTGTATAAGGCAGCTTCATGTATATGTGTGTCCATGTGTGAGTAAAATGTAATAGCAGGAGATCTCCAGGCCCTGCCTGGAGGCTGGCAACCCTAGCTGGTCATTAGCGTGTCCATTCTTAGCACAGCTATTAAAATGCGGTGAGATTTCATACCCTCCAAAGACAGATTCCGAAAGGAAAACCTCTGCTTTCATTTCATTTTGTTTTGTTTTCAAACTTGCGGACAATTTAATTCTGGCTTTCCCGTTTTTTTATTTAAAAAAACACCCTGTTTGCATTGAAGATTTAAGAATCAGGAGAACAGAGCCCTAATTTTAACTAACCAAAAAAAAAAAGGAAAAGGGGAAAAAAAAGAAGCAAGGAGAGAGCATCTCGCAGTGAATGAAGGAGGTGAGAGGGGAGGGTGAGGGAGAGATGAGCCAAAGAGTTGACGGGTCCCTATGCCTGTCGGACGTATCTGTGGATTTAAATGACATCTCAAGGGACAGGATCAAACTTCCAGATTCAATTCATCCATCTGATGGGAGAACAAGACCTGGCTTTCAATCAGAGAGAAGCTGGAGGTTTCTATTGGAGTAAATGAGCTCAGACCACACAGATAAACAGCGTCTTCTGTTCCATTTGAAAACATTTCAGAGGAGAATCATCTGTCATTCGGCTCCGGGCCGGAGGCCTTTCAGCTCTGATTAAAGTAGAGAGTTCAGCACAACACTGGAGCTTTTGAAATTCTCCGGGCAATCCTTCTCTCCATCTTAACTTCACAGCTTCCCAGAATTTGAAGCAAACCGCCTGGCATTCATATATTGCTGATAGCATTCTTATTCCCAAGAAATGATGGGCCGTGCTTAGCAAGAGCATTAGCTGTAATAGGGTTCTTTTTTGTTAACCTAGCGGAGTATTTTGTTCATGTTTGGGATCAGATATTCTGCTCAGATGTTGTACGAAAGATGCTTAAGTCTTAAGTAGCTGAGGGTGAAAAAAATGGGGTGTGGGAAGGAAACCTCAAAGCAAATTGTCCTGTTTCTAGTTTGCACGCAGAAACAAATCTGAGTTTCTATTCTTTATTTCCCCCCTAACATTTTCATATTGGATTTAGGGTTTTTGATAGGGTGCCAGTCTCTCAGGTGGGGCCTGGAGATCTTCCAAAATTAGAACTGGTTTTCAGACTACAGAGATCCATTCCCCTGGAGAAGATGGCTGATTTGGAGGATGGACTCTATGGCATTATACCCTCACTGAGGTCCCTCCCCTCTCCAAACCCCGCCCTCCCCAGGCTCTGCCTTGAAATCTCCAGGAATTCCCCAATCCAGAGCTAGCAAACCTAATTCTAGAGGAGAAGCAAAGTGTAAACGTTGAGTCTTTCATACTAATGCTGAAGACAGCTAGGTGTAAACTTGACCATGAAGTTTGCTGGGCGATCTTGGGTCCTGCAAAGCAGAACCTACAATGCAGGGTTGTTGTGAGGACAACATTCAGGAAAGAAGAACTGTGCCGATCTCCTTGAAGGAAGGTGGAACAAAAATGCAATCATCCCAGTCTGGCAAGTCAACACTTAGTATCATTCCTTTGCGACAGTGCAAGAACGTTTATGATTCTGTGTGTTCAGCGCCTAGTTTTTGTGATGGTGCTGCCTCTGTCCCTCCCCCTTTTAAGCCCCACCCTATTGTTTCCCCTTTTGGGCCCCCTTCCCCAACCCTCACCATCTCTGTCCTGCAGTTTTGCCTCTCCACTCTCAGTTTGCCAAAATAATGCTGCCCTTCTCATCCTGGTATTCTCTCTGCTGGTCTGATGTCATTCAACGCATCACAGACATCTAGATCTCTAGGCTGTGCTTATCCCTGGATTGGCAACTACAATCCAAAGTGAAATGCTACGCCATTGCATCCCATGACCCTTCTCGGGCATTCTCCTGCTATAGCACAGCAACAACTAGCAATGTTGTTCACAGTAGCTACACTAGCTGCTCCATGCCACATACCATGTATACTGGTTGGAATGACAGCCAGTGTAGTGAAATGGATAGTGCCTGAGAGAGCTGAGTTTAAATCCCCCCTCAGTGGGTGTTGGGGGGCGGAGAGGGAAAGAGCTATGATAGAGGAGGAGGAGGAGGAGAAGAGGAGATTGGATTTATACCCCGCCCTCCACTCCCCAAGGGAGTCTCAGAGCGGCTTACAAACTCCTTTCCCTTCCCCTCCCCACAACAGACACCCTGTGAGGTAGGTGGGGCTGAGAGAACTCTTTCCCAAGCTGTCCTTGAGGGAACAGCTGGTACAGAGCTATGGCTTGCCCAAGGTCATCCAGCCAGGTGCAAGTGGAGGAGTGGGGAATCAAACCCGGTTCTCCCAGATTAGAGTCTGCGCACTTAACCACTACACCAAACTGGCTCTCACTCAGAGTCACTTTTTATCCAAGAGCCCATAAAAACCAGCAGCCAATTCCATTGACTTTGTCATAATCTTCTGCCGAGGCAGGAGTTTCCAACCTTGTTGAGTGGTTTTTTGGGGAATTTTGAGAACAGGTGCATTGCAAAATGGCCACCATTGGAACTATCCAATCACAAAATTCCACAAAATGTGAGGATGTCCCCAGCCTAGCATCATGTTATGAGAGAGGCCACATTTTCGGAATTGGTGCTCTTCTAACAGATCCAATGCCTCCTGGGCGCTGGTGAAGCATCTCCTGCTCCAGGAAAGCCAGGAATGGCTCTTTGCTTTGAGGAAGCAGCAGGTGGGTGCTAGATGAAGATGAGCAGCTGTGTGAGTCTGTCTGTAGCAGTAGAAAAGAGCAAGAGTCCAGTAGCCCCTTAAAGAGTAGGTGCTTGGAAATACATCGACAGGCAGTGTCCCTGGACACGAAGCTGGGGATAAATATGCAATAGATTTGAAAGATCCATTTTGCAGATCAACCGGGGGGGAAAAAGAAAGCTATACCTGAAACTTATATCTCCTTGCAAATATTGCACTCCCATTTCTTCTTTCTCTCACATCCTGTCTGAGTCAGCACCACACAAACAAAAGACCGGCACAGTTGCTCTCGGCTTTAGGGATTCAGCCTATGCCCATGCACAATGATTTCCTTCCAAGTTTCCACTGAAGTAAAGAGAAGTTGTACTTGGAAAGGTCTCATTCATTGTCGTGTTTAGAACTGGCCCTTGCAGGTATTTTTAGAAACCGTACATACTTATATGCATGGGGGGGGGGGAGGGAGAGATGGGTAATTTCCCCCGCCCGACACTAAATGAAGTTTAATTTTAAAATAACTCACACAACTTTTCAACTCTTAAAAGGACAGGTTGGTTAACCGTGTCTCCTGATGATGGAAAAGAAGCATTTTCTGCTTGCAAGGCCCCTCGTTAGCGGTTCCTGGCCCGTTACATTAACTAATTTGAGATGGAATTATCAAATTTGCTCATTGCTGCTAGCACTAATTTGAAACCTTACAATAAAGAACAGTTTGAGAAGCAGATGAAAGGGAGCCACCCACCGAGGCTCCAAGACCTGTCCCTAGAGTATCACAGCAAGGTTCGGAAAGATTTTGGGTAATTGCAGTCATGGGCTGCAGTTGATTGAAGAAAATTATACCCTTGGTTATTTTTTTTTAAACTGCAAAGTTTGTTTTTTCCCTGGGGAGGGGAGGATTTTTTGGGTATTAGTGATGGTGATGGTGGCTCTTTCCAAATTATGCACTGAAAAAAAATCAGTGACTAGGAAGAATAAGACATTCCCCCCTCCCTTGAACTTATTCTTCATCACATGGCCAGTGGTAGGGAGAGGAAAATAGATGGCAGGAACAAGCAAAGTCCATGGGTGGCACATAAACCCAGGGATCCCTTGGGACACCTTTGAGTGGTGACGTTTTGATGGCTCATTGGTAGGGGTGCTTCCCTACCCAAACTCACCTTGGATTTTGGAGCTCCAAATTATCTGACCTAGTTCCCAGACTGAAACCAGCGCATTAAGAATTCTCCACCGTGGTGTTGTTTGTTTCCAAATGTTGTACACAGTGTTATGGATGCACAGTTTGCCACATAGTTCAGATTGGTGTAGTGGTTAAGTGGGTGGACCCTAATCTGGGAGAACCGGGTTTGATTCCCCACTCCTCTACTTGCATCTGCTGGATGACCTTAGGCAAGCCGTAGTTCTGGCACAGCTGTTCTTGAAAAAGAGCAGTTTCTGTCAGAGCTCTATCAGCCCCACCTACCTCACAGGGTGTCTGTTGTGGGGAAGGGAAGGGAAAAGAGATTGTAAACTGCTCTGGGACTCCTGTGGGTAGTGAAGGGTGGGGTATAAATCCAATTTCCTCCTCCTTCTCCTCTTCCTCTACATTCTCCTTGGAGAGATTTTGGGGACTTGTTCAGTGCTGGTTGTGGTTCAGACAGCTCAAAGGTGAGAATGTTCTCCCAATTTACAGCTGTTTTGATATTCTTCTCCCCTTTTCTGGAACAAATTTTGAGTCTGTTTGGATTGTACTGCAGGTGGGACAGGGTGGGTGATCAGTACAGACTCAACTCTAGGCCACTGGCAAAGTCCTTGTCTTGCATGGGAAAAAAATGTCTGAAAGCCACAATGCTCCATCAAACTGGCATTGTGCCTGCCTGCAAGGTGATCCCCCCCTCCTCCTGGAAACTGATATTCAAAGGTAAACTGCCACTGAAAGTGGAGGTTCTATTCAGCCAGCATGGCTAGTAGCCACCGATAGACTCATCCTCTGTTAATTTGTCTTGTCCTTTTACACAAGACTGTAAGAAAATTCCTGACCCATACCAGATTTCTGTCCAGCCAAGCACATGGTTTCCATCTGTGGCTTCTGTGGCATGGTTTGTGTCCAGCATCTGGTATTCACAGGTACACTGCCTCTACTCATAGAAGCTCCCCTTAGCCATACTGCCCCTCGATAGACATCTCATTTCAGTATTATCTGAAGCCTATTTTGAAAGCCAACCACAGGGATTCATCATCACTTCTTGACAAATTCCAGATGTTCATTGTGAGTTGGGTTTTAGATTGCTGTGGTTTGTGGAGGGGGGGAACAGCCTTGATCCAGATTACCATGTGGTCTTTTGCCCAGTTCTAAAGTCACCAAAGGGACTGTGGTATTAGTTGACGGGTGGATGAATGAGATTTAAGGACAGGGCCTTTTTTGCTGTAGCACCTCCTTTGCAGACAGCTCAAAGCCTACCCTGTTGGGCTTTGGCCAAAAGCATTGATTCCCCCAGGTCTTCTGCCAACTGGGGGTTATTAAATTCTTTACTGTGCTTCTCACCCCTGTGTCCCTGCTGCCTCCCCCTGCCCCATCCAAAAAGCTGCACAGCCTCTTGTTTTTTATGGGTCTGCACTTTTTGCTGATGTTTCCTGCTGCTCTTTTTGGCATGACAAGTTGTTGGTTACTACGACAGAGGGATGCTGTTATTTTGCTTTTGCTGGACTGAGCACTGATTTTATTTACTTATTTTAAGCTGCCTTGTGCCAACTGCAGAGAGTTGGGATGCAAATACTGAAAATTAATGAGGGTGGGGGCACGGTCGCTTCTCAGAGTGGGGAACGGAGAGCAACTTCTCGAAACGTCGGACGGGCACCTCCATTTTATGGGGCTCCTTCTGACGACTGGCTCGGGAGGAAACACAAGCTGTACCCTTAATTATCTCTGCCAGATGCCCACAGCAGTGCGCGTCTCCGAAGAACAGAATACTGGGGGCTGATTCGAAAAAGTCAGCGGTAGAGAGGAAACAGGGCCAGGAATAAATGGCCTGTTGATTTACTAAGGTTACATCATTTTCTTCCCCTCAAGAGCCTATAAATCTCCCGCTCCTTGTAAAAACAGAATTTAAAAACAATTGAGAACTTCTGAGACAACCTCTCTACTTTCAGCCGGCGTGGCCGGAGAGCACAGAGCTGCCTTTCACAGGGCCCGGGCCCATGTGAGATGTGAGGCGAGCCCCCCCCCCCCCCCCCAACTGTTAAGATAGTTTATAGTCATCCCAGCAGTTGAGATAACACTCCCTGCCTCCGTGTCTTGGAGCCTGCGAGAAACAACCGGCTTCCTGACTTCCCCCCACCCCGTCAACTTATAGGATCATTCATTCACACATTTGCCAGGTTCTCCCCGAACCGACCGCCACCACCATCATTCAGTGATATTTCTGATCAAAGCCATTGAGGCTGAGGTCAGTAAAAGTCCTGTTATTATTATTATTATTATTTTTAAAAAAAGAAGCAGCACAGAGTGGAGGGGGGCAGCTCCTCTGGCTTATTGTAAAATTTATGGCCTCTCTTGGCTCCAAGGGTTTAAATATTAAAAAAAGAAAGAAAGAGAAAAGGGGGGTGGGGGGGTGAGAAAGAAAACAGCTTGATTGTGCAGCCGCCTGCCGCAGAGCTCATTAATTTCATTTTAAAGTCTCCCATCTGAAGGGAACAGGGAATTAAATCTGATTTCTTTCCTCTTCACTTTATTTGAATAGCAGGATAATATAAGGCGACGAATGTCTAAAAGGTGGCTGGGCCTATTAGGGGTTGTTTCAATCTGTAAAGAGGGGAAAGAGCCGCCAGGAGGACAGGTCAGGCTCCAGTTCGTCTGTGTACTTGTGCCTCTGATTAAGGATGGCCTCGGTGAAGTCCAAGTAGGGTTGCCAGCCTCCAGGTGGGGCTTGGGGATCTCCTGCTTTTACAACTCATCCTCAGCTGACAGATATCAGCTCCTCTGGAGAAAATGGCTGCTTTGAATGGTGGACTGTATGGCATTGTACCATGCTGAGGCCCCTCCCCTCCCCAAACCCTGCCCACTCCCGGATCTACCCCCAAAGTCTCCAGGTATTTTCCAACCCAGACTGGCAAACCTAACTCCAAGAGAGCTGGTGGGGTGAATTGGATAGAGCAGCCTTTTTGACACTGTGTATACCTTTGGGAATCTGAAACAGGATGGTGGGCACAGCCACAAAATGGCTGCCGCGGGAGCCAGAGCCAGACACACAGTAGCTGCCACAGCCTACCTTCAGCCACACAGTAGATATCCCTCTGCTGTGGCAGCAGCTTCTGCCAAAATGTTTTCAAAAATCTTCACAGCCAATCAAATCTCCACTGACCAATCAGAAGCCTTTTCGGGCAAAAGACCCACTTTGTCCTGCTCACTTTGTGAAAATGTTTGGTGAGTGCCAGGAAAGCTGTTGGCAGGCACCATGGTGCCCACTTGCACCGTTTTGGGGACCCCTGGGTTAGAGTGTCAAAGCAGGGTGACCTGAGTTCTAATCTCAGTGATGAAGCTCACCAAGTGACCTCAGAGCAATTTTCTCTGAGCCTACCAACCTCATAGGATTGCTGTGGTGATAAAAGAGGAGAGGAGATTGCTGGGCCCGTAACCTTTGTGTATCATGTATACCACCTGGTAAGAAGGAGGGATGTCTGATTATTAATTTCTCATTCCAGATTGGATGTTATGACTGCAGTGATTTCTAGGGTTGCCAGCCATCCCTCCCCCAGTAGAGGTGGGGGTCCCCCACCACCAGGCCCTGCCACCCTGCTGTTGATCAGCTGGCTGGCAGGGGGACTTACCCAGAGAAAGAGGATGGCCCAGGTGATGTTGCCAGAGATATAGAGATGTCATGTCCAGTGTGCACAGGAAGTGATGTCATCACACCAGCAACATCCAGGAGGCACTCTGGTATTTGAGCAAAAACTCTGTTAGAAGCCATTTTACCATAGAGTTTTTGCCCAAATACCAGAACATAACTGTGATTGCTCAGTATGATGATGTCACTTTGCAGGAAGTGATGTAGCCACATTGCCAGTGATGTCGCCTGGGCCTCCCTCCTGCTCCTGGTAGTCCCCTCCCATCCCTGGTGGTTGCCAGAAGGGACCCGGCAATCCTAGTGATTTCTAATAGTAAGTTTGATTTGGATCATTTGTCCAGGGTTCTTTGTGAATTCAGTGGATATGAGGCCTGTTCACACTTTCTGCATGCGAATTTCGAATGGATAGGGTGCCACATAGCAGGATCGCAATTACTGGCTCCACCATCAGTTTCAATGTTTCTGCAAAGCTCTGGATAGTAAGGATAGAGCCTACACAATAAAGTTATATGTATGCAATGCAGTATGCACTTCTGCTGAACACAGACACATGGGTGCAAGGAAGGGAAAAAGACAACTATAATGAAAGCATGTTCACAACTATAAAGCCAAGGAAAAAAAACCCATCATTTTAACACGGCAAAAAGAGGATTTAGCTCTTTCTAAAATCAGGCAATGTCCCCGAACAGGACAAAATGAAACATTGTAATTTTAGATTTGCTACAGAGTAGCCATTCTTTTATTTCTGCTTAAACCAGTGCATTCAGATTTATCATTCATAATTTTGCTCTTGAGACTTCTGTCACTATTTGAAGTATCAAAAAAATAGCACATTATGAAGTTGCGCTCTTGGCGAGTAATTAATTACTGAGTGGGAATGACTGACTAGCTTATTGAAAAGTGCAAAAATGCTCAAACTGTGTACTCAGAGGTCATGTGTTAAGGAGTTTGCAATTTATGGGATCTACAAACAGAAAGGTTATGAATGAGGAGTATGATTCAGCATCAGTGTACATCCACAAACGTTCTCAGTGGGCTCAAATTCCTGTGTACCAGGAAGGAAAATATTAATGGGTTTGACAACCAGGCTCATTTCTGCTCAGAGCTTGATGTTATTCTTGCAGTGCTGTTTTCCTGAACAAGGCTGGAGAGGTGGGCAAAGATGAATGAACCGAGATAACAAGTTGCTTTATTGAATGGACCATGACTCGTAAGGAAGTCTTCAGGTGACAGTTCTGTTCCTATTGTCTTGTCTGTTATGTCAGTTCTGTGCACTTCCATGGCACTTGTGCAGGCGAACTCCCCATCACAATTTGGACCGTAGATCTGTCTGTCTCCTTCTCCAGCATCCTAAATGGCTCTTAGAATCCATCTTCACTTCTTTGCCCTCATTTAATGACCTTGGATGGGAGGGAAGGTGGCATGGCACAGCCTGATCTCATCAGATCTCAGAAGCTAAGCAGGGTCGGTACTTGGACGGGAGAGCTCCAAGGAAGACTCTGCAGAGGAAGGCAACGGCCAGCCTCCTTTGCTTCTCTCTTGCTTTGAAAGCTCCTTGCTGGTGTCCCCCATAAGTCAGCTATGACTTGACAGCTCTTACGTACATAATGACCTTGGGTAATTTACCCTTAGGATACCAAGTTAAGATCATTTAATAGGAATTAGTCACTCTTTAACCACACTGCCGCATTCCTGGCCAATTGTGTGAGAAGACAGGGTTTCTTTCCTTATTGCAGTGCATACTTACGGGGAGCTTGATTTTCCATTCATAGCTGGGCCAACAGAACCAGGAGTGACATTTGCATGGGGTTAATTCATGCAGAACACCTGAGGAGAAGCTTGGGTGTGATGAAAGGCACTGTTCCCTTGAAAAACATGTATCATATACATTTGTGATTCAGATACTTTTAGGTTACTCCCAGAGCCAAAATCCAGAGTCGGCATGTTTGGGCTTCTGCTGGTCTCAAATGCTTGGCCATGGCTTAGTGTGAGAACCCTTACAAAGCCAATAAGCCAGGCCTTCTGGAATTAAAAGTCCTTTTTATTCTTAATGGTCCATAGTAGTCAACACGTTTTGTGTTAGTGATACAGGGCAAAGGGCTGTAGGTAAGTTATACATTATTCAAAAGCAAAGGGGAGGAGGGGCACCAATCAGGTTAGTCAAAAAGGGCGCCACATTACATGTCCGTTTAGCTTCCCAAGGAAAACATGCTCAAATGTGCAATTGCTCATCCCACATTCCTTCCCACCTCCCACCGAAACCTCCCCAGCAATTCCCAGGCTGCAGTTAGAGAGGCACCTGGAGGGCAGAGACAGCAAGCCAAAGCCATATGCATCAGTAAAGCAGATAACAGTTTCAACAGCAGTAATGAGCCCTCTGTGGGAGCAGGTGACGTAGACTGGGTCAGGGAAACCAACTCCCGCTCGGGAAATGTCAGCTTCTGACATCTAGTAACAGAGTGCAACCTTGTGATGTACCTTGGAGCTTCACTGGTGCTGGCACAGTTTAAGGAACTGTGCAAGCGTTATTCTCTGCTCGAGGAGGGGCTATGAGGGTGTGTGCATATATGTGCATGCATGAAAGGACCATGTACTTGGGTTTACAGGGCAGAGTTGGTCCTGCTTAAGGTATACTGTTTGCAGTAATATTGAATGACTTTAAGATTTTTCAACTCCTCTTGTTCCGTCTCTTGTGCCCTCCATGTAGGATGGACTATGAACAGCATCCGGTGCCTAAATTGCAATCTCCCTACAAGATTTTTCCAAGGAGCTCAGAGTGCCACATATAGTTCTTCCTTCCCTATGTTGTACTCAGAACAACTCTGTGAACTAAGCTAGGCTGAAGAAGAATGACTGGGCCAAATCAACCCAGCAGGTCTCATGCCAGTGTGGATTTCAACCTTGGTATCTCAAATTGTGGTCTGAGATTCTAACCCTCTCTAAATACATTTTTTTTGAGTTCTCGGTCTCGGTGTCCTGCCTGTCACTAGCTCAACCAAACTCCCACAATGGTTTATGCATGGCTGATGCTAGAGAAAGCATTTGCGCTCCAGCTACAACTTCCCGGCTTATCGTTGGGATTTGTACGTCAGGGTTGGTTTTCCGTACAGGCCTTCTGCCCACCCTGACCGACTGGATGCTGACATTTCAAGCACAGATCTGTTGCACATTCGCACTGTGTGGCCTCTGGATTTACCTTCTGTCCTCTCTCTCTTCTTTTAAAAAAAGCTCAAGACGCGACAGTGTTGGTTTCCACATTCCTCCAGTTCCCCTCCTCCTCAAACCATCTCCCACAACCATCTGAGTTAAAAACAAACAAAAAAAGGAAGCATGAATTCCACTAGCAGCACTCGCCATTTTGTTTTGTAAGGGTGTTAGAGAATGACCGCAAAAATAAAAATAAATGCAGGACTTTAAAGATGCCAAGGGACATTCAGCAGAGGGTCTCTCTCTCTCTCTCTCTCTCTCTCTTGCTCACTCTCTGGTTCCCCATTTCCTATTGCTAAGCAGATAGGCAGGGCTTTTCATGCCATTTGACAGTTATCTCTTGAGCTGCGTCCTGGGCTGATACACCTCCTTTCAGCAGCTCCAGATAGAACTGACAGCCAGAAGGATTCTGTTTTGTCTCAGGGAAGGAGGAGGGAGAAAGGTGGTCTTTTGGAGGTAGCCGAGGCCACACTCGAGCACTGTTGGGGTTACAATGTCTCCTCTGTCTCCCAGAGAAAATAACTCCTGACAGGAATCAGTTTTCAGACAACCACCGTAACATCTCCCATTATGGGAGGCCCAGCCTGCAGGCTCTGCAGCAGATAACCTGCCTGTTATCGCAGTGGAGGCAGTTGAATGGGAAGCTCAGTTGCCTTGTTGTTGTTGTTGGTGGTGGTGGTGGTGGTGGTGCTCCTACGTGGGGTGGTGGGAGGGAGAAGAGGCAAGTAAAATACCACCATGACAAATGTTTATGAGAAGGGTCGAGCAATTCATAATGGTATTTAGACCCACTTTTTTGTTTGCGTGGGGAGCGGCGAGATGTCTTTCATACTGAGTGCAAAATACAGCCAAAGCAAAGGAGAAGCTGTGGCATGGTTAAGAACATAAGAACATCAGAAGAGCCCTGCTGGATCAGACCAGTGGTCCATCTAGTCCAGCACCCTGTCTCACACAGGGGCCAACCAGTTCCTCTGGAGGGCCAACAACAGGGCATAGAGGCTGAGGTCTTCGTTAGAACATCAGAAGAGCCCTGCTGGATCAGACCAATGGTCCATCTAGTCCAACACCCTGTCTCACACAGCGGCCAACCAGTTCCCCTGGAGGGCCAACAACAAGGCAGAGAGGCCAAGACCTTCATTAGAACATCAGAAGAGCCCTGCTGGATCAAACTAATGGTCCATCTAGTCCAGCATCCTGTCTCACACAGCAACCAACCAGTTCCTCTGGACAGCCAACAACAGGGCATAGAGGCTGAGGCCTTCCCCCAATTTTGTCTCCTGGCTCTGGCATTCAGAGGAATTAGTGCCTCTGAATGTGGAGGTTCTCCTCAGCCCTGATGGTCATCTTTAGTTTAGCAGTGCTGCACATTCCATTGTGAACAAATTAAGTGGGTGAATTTACTGTGTTCGAAGATAGCAATCGGATGTCAGCTGATCACTTGGTCTGTCCGTTCCATGCCAAGCAGCTGCAAATGCCTGCTGCACAGGTTTGTACTGCGTTTTCCTAAAACTGTGCATGCGCAAGGCTGCTGCTGAGTCGAACTACTTGGCAGCCATTCCATGGATGGAATCCAACTGTGTAGTACTGCATGGTCCGTAAGGAAGACAGTGAAACAACCTGCCAAACACACGCAAACAGATTAATGAATAATCAAACGTATCATTGAAATATCACATCTCTGTTTGCACCTGGCACAAACTGAACCAGTGGGTGTTTGTGCATCCCTCCTATAGTTTACTATGGCCTAAGTGGCTGAGTAGAGGTTTAAACCCATCTCTAGTCTGACACTAAACACAGTGCTGCACAGGCTTTGCTGGGGAGAAAACCATATTAAAAAGTGTTCAGAATCCTTCATATATGTTTTTTTCTTTCCAAAAACCCTGTAAAGTAGGCCAGTATCAATATCATTAATGTGGCGGAGACTTGCATAGTAAATCCATGGCAGACAGGGACTGGGAAAACGCCAGTTCCGATCTCACTTCTGCTAACTTTATCTGCATCTCGTTTTCCGTTCTGTGTCTGAATCCCAGTGTCTGCTGGCTTGAATTATGTCCTGCATCAGGTGATCTCTTTTTGGCATGCATTTCATTTAGTGCACAACTGCAGGCCTTAAAAACAAATAGGAAGATTAGAGGCTTTCTTACTGGCCTTGTTCCAGGAGCCCATGATAGCAAACTACATCTGATACTGGAGTTCTCCAGTCGGAACTACAGATGGATTATTTGGCCCTAAAAAATCAGCAGCGGAGGAGGAGACTGGATTTATACCCCGCCCTTCGCTTGGAGTCTTGGAGCGGTTTACAATCTCCTTTCCCTTCCTCTCCTCACAACAGACACCCTGTGAGGTAGGTGGGGCTGAGAGAGTTCTGAGAGAACTGCTCTTGAGAGAACAGCTCTGAGAGAAAAGTGACTGACCCAAGGTCACCCAGCTGGCTGCAAGTGGAGCAGGAGTGGGGAATCAAACCCAGTTCTCTCAAATTAGAGTCCACACTCTTAACCACTACACCAAACTGGCCCTGTTTAGGGTTGCCAGTATCGCAGTAGGCCTGGTGATCTCCCAGAATTACAGCTGATCTGCAGACTACAGAAATCAGTTCCTTTGGAGAATATGGCTGCTTTGGAGGTTGGACTCTAGCAGGGTTGCCAGCTCCAGATTGGGACATACATGGAGATTTGGGGGGTGGAGCCTGAGGAAGGCGGGGTTTTGAATGGGGAGGGTCTTCAGTGGAGTATAATGCCATAGAGTCCACCTTCCAAAGCAGCCATTTTCTCCAGGGGAACTGATCGCTGTTGCCTAAAGATCAGTTGTATTCCTAGGAGATCTCCAGCCACCACCTGGAGGTTGGCAATCCTAACGTATGACATTATACCCTGCTGAGGTCCCTATTCTCCTCTCTTCCCAGGCTGCATCACCAGATCTCCAGGAGTTTCCCAACCTGGAGCTGGCAACCCTAGCCCCGATAGAAGATATTTTACACAGCTCTTGTTCTTCCCTATGTTCTCCCCCCCCCCCCCCCGGTCAAAAATTTCTCCCTTTGGGTTGCTTTAGTCCCTGGTGGGAAGCAAAGATTGATATCTGTTTGGGTTGCCAGGTCTGGGTTGGAAAATACCTGGAGACTTTGGGGCTGGATCTGGGAGAGGGGAGGGTTTGGGGAGGGGAGGGGCCTCAGCATGGTACAGTGCCACAGAGTCCACCCTTCAAGGCAGCCATTTTCTCCAGAAGAGCTGATTTCTGTCAGCTGGAAATCAGTTGTAAAAGTGGGAGATCTCCAGGCCCCACCTGGAGGCTGGCAACCCTAGTATCTGTGCTGTGCCCATCCCCCATTTTTAACAGGATAATTAGCAGGAGGGGAAGAGTCAACCCTCCTTCCCCAGAGCCAGGCCCCAATCCATATCAGACCCTCTTGAGGCTGATCTTTTTTGTGGCTAATACATCTGAAGTTCCGATCTCCAGTGTTTGTCCCTAAACGAGTGCTGGCCCGGATAAGAAGAGAATAGAACAAGCAGGGCTTCCTTTGTGTCTGAGTCTCAGGCCTGCAGTTAAAGGTGCAAGAGCCACACACACACACACACACACACACACCAAGGATGTGAAGAGCTGTTTCTTTTCCTGGGCGCGAGAGTTTGTTTCAAGCGGCTGCCTCTTTAAGACCGAAAGCTTTGCCTGGCCAAAGCTACCTCATTCTGATTCATATCACCGAGTGATGATGTGCGGGTTCAGCAGAGAGAACAACAGACTGAATTCTCAGCCAAGAGGGGTTAAGGGTGCCTTTCAGACTTCGCTGACCACCCACTTCACCTTGTCCGTGTCAAGCTCGGCAGGGTTTCTTAACTCTCACCGTGCCTGAGTAAATTAGCTCATTGGGAACCCTTTGCTTAAATTCTACTTTCCAAAGAGAAAAATAAGAAAGGGGGGGGGGGGGGACTCTGATTGTTTGCAAGCAGACGTTGCCACCTTGGCAGTGCTTTGGCTGAAATAAATACACTTTGCTGAACGGAGAGCCTTGGAGAATTTGGTTCCGATACATAGAAGATTGCGTTCTTTCCTCCTTTAAATTAACGTCGGCGCTTGCATTGTTGTTACTTGAAGTATGTGTCAGAGCCTCTACCCACCAGACATTTCTTAACTGAAGTGGCCTGGCTGTGAAACCTGATAAAAAACCCTTTCAAAGCTTCAGCCAAGTTTTTTAAAAAAAAAATTAAAAAGAGCAGGCATAGTTCACATTAAACTTTCACATGACCAAAAATCAACCTGGGTCCGGACCCAGCGTTCAGCTGCTCATTTTAAATTGGTGAAACGTTTTACACAGTTTTTAACAGTATTGATTCTGACATCCGTACTTCACCCATGTTACAAAAGCCAAGTCAAGTCAGTTTGGTGTAGTGGTTAGGAGCGTGGACTCTAATCTGGGAGAACCAAGTTTGATTCCCCACTCCTCCACATGCAGCTGTTGGGGTGACCTTGGGTCAGTTACAAGTGCTTTCAGAGCTGTTATCTCATGAGCAGTTCTTGAAAGAGCTCTCTCAGCCCCACCTACCCCACAGGGTGTCTGTTGTGGAGAAGGGAAGGGAAAGGAGATTGTAAGTGGCTCTGAGACTCCTTCAGGTAGTGAAAGGTGGGTTATAAATCCATCCTCCTCCTCCTCTTCTTCTTCTTCTTCCTCCTCTTCTTCTTCTTCCAGTACAAGATCAATAGTAATAAGGATAAAGTCAAAAATAATAAAAATAAGATTAAAAAATAAAGAATAGAATATAAAATAAGGGACAGAGTGACAATGGGTGCTGGTTGTGAGGGGACGGAGAGATGGTGCCTTTCTCCAAGAGGTTATTATTAAGACCCGGTTGCGCGTATCCCACAGGCCCCACTCAGTTAAGTATCCCACATGCCTGAAGGAAAAATTTAGCTACTTTATTTGTTATCTCCTGGGGGGAATCAGCAAGGAAGAAGATGTGAAGTTGTTCAGATCTTCCTGGTAGGATTGATAGGATTGGAGCTATATACTGAAATCGAATGCCATTCTAGAATGGGCAGTGCAGCAAAACATGGTCAATAGAGTCTATTGGGCATGGGCAGAGCCATAGAGGGAGTGGGACACGATGGTATCTGCCTTCCAGGAGGGCTGAGGCTAGAAAGTTAAAGAATTGGAAAGCACTTTCCGGACCAGAAAGCACTGGTAAAAAAAATCTGGTCTGGAAAGTGCCTTCCAATGATTGTTTAGCCAAAGCATCCTCAGGAAAATTGTCCCTTTAGCAAAGAGTCAGAAATTTTTATCAGTGGAATATCATTTGGCATGTGATTGCATCTTTGGAGGTCTCATTTATACTTTTATTTCACTTTGAAACAATTCTTTTCTGATCCATCTTGTATCTATGTAGCATGATTGTATGATTGTATTGTATTATGATATAAGCCAATTTGTTCCTCATTGTGTTTGACCTCTGAAGAAGGCCTATACAGGCCAAAAAGTGTCAGTAGGGTTGCCAGCCTCCAGGGGAGGCCTGGGGATCTCCCGCTTTTACAACTGATCCCCAGCTGACAGAGATCAGCTCCCCTGGAGAAAATGGCTGCTTTGGAGGGTGGACTCTATGGCACTGTACCATGCTGAGGCCCCTCCCCTGCCCAAACCCCGCCCTCTCCTGGCTCCACCCCCAAAGTCTCCAGGTATTTCCCAACCCGGACTTGGCAACCCTATGTGTCAGGTCAAGTCCCCTGGCCCTTGTGTGTAAGATTTTGGTATTTTTACATGAGGTGTGATAGGGCCCTTATATTTTTTTTAATTCTTCGCTAATAAATACATGTATCTTTTTATATTATATATATAGATATATTAAGCTTTTATTGTTGGCTCTCTATTCTGTTTGACTTACCTTTTTAGGTTGAAGCCAAATTTACCATACAGTTTTGCCCAAAAATCAGAGCATCCCCTCCAACGTCCCTGACGTGATGACCTCACTTCTTGGTGATGTCATTGTGCCAGGGCCCGCACTTCCGGTTTTACCGGAAGTCGCCTGACATCACTTCCAGTCTCCTGGAAGGACATTGTGAGCCACCCCCCCCCCCCCCCGCTGGCCAGGTAAGTGGACCCAGCAAGCCTATGTGTACTTTCTGTAGAAGCTATAGGTTGGCTCCCACAGTAGTGCAACCAGAAAGATCTTGTGGATCTTTTCTTGCCTATCTCCAGCAGCACCCTGCAAGCCATGCAAATACTTTGCTTAAGGTTTGGGGACCAAAAGTAGTCATTTGGTGGAAGGATGCAGTAAGGAAGGGGAATTGAGTGAAATTACTCCTACCCTCTCTTGCATGAAAGTTGATTCGTCCTCTCTTCCTTAGCTACCCATGTCTGATTCTTCCTCCTGACTGGGGCATTTTGTTTCTGAAGGTCCTAAGACCTTCAGCAGAGGAATTTCGAGGCATTAATGGGACTACCGGAGGGGGGGGGGGGAGAGAAAAAGCGAAGAAGATCTGCCTGTGCGAACACTTTTCTGGACATGCTACTTAAGATCCAGTGCTTATATAACCTGTAAGCCATCAAACACACGTTAAAGTGGCATAGTAGTGTAATAAACTAAATTAAACTCTTTTCCTTGATCGACAGTGTTGGAGAGCATGTTAATTGAATGTGCTGTAGCCCGCCTGCCAAGTAACTCGCATGATAAAAGGGTTGTTTCAACTAGCTCTGAAAACAGGGAACAGAGAGAACTTTCTCTCTCTCGTCCACAATACTAGCACTTGGAGGAACCCAATGAAGCTGGTGGGTATTAGATTCAGGATGGACAAAAGGAAGTACTCTTTTACTCAACAGATAATTAAAATTGTGGAACTTGCTGCCAGTGGACATAAGGATGTTTTTAAAGGGGATTACACAGACTCATGAATGAGAGGTCCATCGATGGCTGCTAGCCTAGATGACTCAGGGGAACCTCCTCCTCCAGGGGCAGTCAACCTCTATATACCAATGCCAGAGGACAATTTTAGGGGGAGGCATTGGCCTCTGTACTCTTGTCTATTAGCTTTCTAGGGTAACTAGTTGGCTACAGTATGCAACAGGGTGCTGGACTAGATCAGTAGTCTGATCCAGCTGGGCATTTCCTTCTTTCTTTCTTTCTTTCTTTCTTTCTTTCTTTCTTTCTTTCTTTCTTTCTTTCTTTCTCTTTTCCTTTCTTTCCTTTCCTTTCCTTTTTTCTAATGGCATGTAAAGCTTTTGCTGGGAGGTTAGGTTCAGTCCCCACTGTTGCTCTTCAGCTGGGGCCTTAAGAAAGGCCCTCCTTTATCCTCCCAAGGCACTGCAGCCAAGGACTTTGTCACCTGTTAGCTCTCTGGCAAGAAATTAAACCCCCTTTTCCTTGCAGCCATGATTCAGGGTCAAGAGGTAAGGAGATAAGGCCTGGCTCTTTGTGAATGGAAGCTTGACTTTCAGCGAACAGGAAGTAGGAATGAATGAGAGGAGAATGGCAGGAGTCAGAACACTGAAACTCCAACCTGCTTTGATCTGATAAGGGACAGACATTAAACTTAACACTGACAGGGCGACTCCGTTCAGCAGCCGAGCAGAAAAGGAAGCTCTGGGACTACTGAGCGTTGCAGAGAGAACAAGCAGCACATATATGGTTACTCTTGTCTGTGTATGAAAATCTAAAACCATGGGTCCGTCCAGGGATAGTTCTCAAATCCTCCTCTGATAGTTCTTCCATAATGGTAATACATCACCAAATGCATATCCAGTACATACCTCCCAAACATATGCAGGAGACCCCAGTGGAAAAGAAAGGATAAGCGAGGAATTCTGTTCTGTGGCATGGATCACTTGGATTGGAATTGTATATTTCAGGGAGAATTCCTATGAGTATGGCATCTAAGGACACCAACCTGGGCGTAAGCCCCGTTGAGGAGAGTAGGCTTCTGAATAGATCTGGTTAGGATTGCTGTCTGGATTGAACCATGCAGTGAATACATCTAAAGCATGTATAAAGTGTATATTGAAACGTTTATCTCTTGCGGATCTGCCCAAAGTTTGCAGAAGTTCACAGCGGACTCATCACAGAATGTTCGAACCGGAAGGAGCATCGTAGACCAAACCCAGCTCAGTGCAGGGAATTCAAAGGAAGAACATTCCAAATAGATGGATCTTTAGCCTCCATCTGAATGCCTCCCACAAGGGAAGCGCCATCCTCCCTTAGGTAATCGGCTCCACTGTTGAACAGCTCTCGCCGTTAGGATATTTCTTCCATTGAAATCTCCCCTCCTGTAATGTAAAGCGCACTAGATTTAGTCTTGCCCTGTGGAGCAGCAGAGGACAAGCCTTGCCTCTCTTCTGTGTGACAGCCCTCCAGGGTTTGATATGCATGGTGATCCCTTCCCCCCTCCCCGCCACCCTGTCCTCACTTCTCCAGGCTAAATGTGCCCAGTTCTTCCACGCTTTCCTTGTAACTATGTCAGTGCCGTCAAATCGCCACTGACCTATGGCAGGCCCAGCAAGGGGCTTTCAAGGCAAATGAGAATCAGAGTTGGTCTTCCATTGCCTTCCTCAGCAGAGTCTTCATGGTGGTGTCCCATCCAAGTACCAGTTCTGCCAATATCTGATGAGACTGGGCTGTACCATGCCTCCTTCCCTCCTCCATCTCTTCTTATAGGAAAAATATAGAACAGAAAACCTGACTGTCTACAACTGTTGAATCATTACAAGTTGTAACGGATAACATTTGTCCAGCCATGGGAGTAACATGCAGGGCAGAGCTGCTACAACATGAGGTCCCCCACTAAGAATTACTGGAATGCTGAGTGGTCTAACTGAACTGCACATTTATATTATGGATGCACTGAATCCATACAAAATTCTTTGGATGTTTTGCCCCAACAAGATCTTTCTGGTTTGCCTTGAAATTTTGCTCACGGCCATTCCTTATTGTTTATAGAATTTTATTGCTATTCCCCCCCCCCCCAAAAAAATGAGAGGTTTCGGTGTTTGATTTGGTATTTAAATTTCTGCCTTAGAAGACATCAGTCTCAGGTTTTATGGAGGCCTGATGGTCCTGACTCAGTGGTGAGAACTTTCTGCACATGCTCACAGAGTAGTATGTGATTTCAGCACAGGGCTTGGATTTTCAGTGGTTCCCCCCCCCCTCCGCCCACCCGCCCTGGAGACTGCAGTCTGGAGTTGTGCATCATCTTGTGCGGTTACGTGAAGAAAGTGGTGATGTCACAGCTATGCAAGGCTGTTTCGAAAGGGGCACAAAGATGCTGCTTTCAATGAAACAGCAATTTTGCAACCCCAAAAAAAAAATTCCAGGCAACTCTTTCAACAGAGCAGTAAAGCACATTTGGCACGGTGGTTTTTCCACCCATCTTTGCGGGAGCAGCTGTCAGATCGGCACATAAAGTTTGCCTCATAACTTGCTCCCGCGTTTCATTTTTACAGCCTTTGAGCTACTTATTGATATACCACCAGTAAGCAAGATGGGGATTTATTGCGAGCAAATCTCTCATAAAATGGTCAGCTTGGGCCAGCCTGAGATCGCGGCAGGGGGACGAGCTCCGCGCGGCTGGGATGTGCTAGACTTGGAGCACATGTGGGGCTGTTAAATGTAATTGGAGACGGGAGGAAATGTTTGCGCTGCTGAACTTCCTTAATTACATGGCAGGCAGGGCTTGCTACTGGTCTATCTCCACGGCTTTCTGAGCCTCTGGAGGAAGAGGAAAGAATCTTCAAAATAGCAGTCTGCTGCTTTATGGCTCCTTTGAACGGGGAGGGCCGTGACTGCAACCGAGCTGTGGCTCCTGGAGCACGGGCCGCATGGCAGGATCTCATAGCATCTGAAAAATTCTGAGAATCTCGTCTTCCACTTGAAACACACAAGCACAGCCCTAACAGACTAAAGGCAGTTGCACGTTCTACCCATTTACTATTGTTGCTGTTATTATTAGTAGTAAGTTAGCAGTAGTAGTAGGTTAGTAGTAGTAGTAGTAGCAGCAGCAGCAGTGCATTTGTTTATTGATTTCACACTAACAGTAAAGTAGATTAAAGCGATTAAAGGCAGTTGCACATTCTGCCCATTTATTATTGCTGTTATTATGAGTATTAGTAAGTTAGTAGTAATAGTAGCCGCAGCAGCAGTGCATTTGTTTTTTTTTATTTCACACTAACAGTAAAGTAGATTAAAGCGATTAAAGGCAGTTGCACATTCTGCCCATTTATTATTGCTGTTATTATGAGTATTAGTAAGTTAATAGTAATAGTAGCCGCAGTAGCAGTGCATTTGTTTTTTTTTATTTCACACTAACAGTAAAGTAGATTAAAGCGATTAAAGGCAGTTGCACATTCTGCCCATTTATTATTGCTGTTATTATGAGTATTAGTAAGTTAGTAGTAATAGTAGCCGCAGTAGCAGTGCATTTGTTTTTTTTTATTTCACACTAACAGTAAAGTAGATTAAAGCGATTAAAGGCAGTTGCACATTCTGCCCATTTATTATTGCTGTTATTATGAGTATTAGTAAGTTAGTAGTAATAGTAGCCGCAGTAGCAGTGCATTTGTTTTTTTTTATTTCACACTAACAGTAAAGTAGATTAAAGCGATTAAAGGCAGTTGCACATTCTGCCCATTTATTATTGCTGTTATTATGAGTATTAGTAAGTTAATAGTAATAGTAGCCGCAGTAGCAGTGCATTTGTTTTTTTTTATTTCACACTAACAGTAAAGTAGATTAAAGCGATTAAAGGCAGTTGCACATTCTGCCCATTTATTATTGCTGTTATTATGAGTATTAGTAAGTTAGTAGTAATAGTAGCCGCAGTAGCAGTGCATTTGTTTTTTTTTATTTCACACTAACAGTAAAGTAGATTAAAGCGATTAAAGGCAGTTGCACATTCTGCCCATTTATTATTGCTGTTATTATGAGTATTAGTAAGTTAATAGTAATAGTAGCCGCAGTAGCAGTGCATTTGTTTTTTTTTTCACACTAATAGTAAAGTAGATTAAAGAGACTAAAGGCAGTTGCACATTCTGCCCATTATGATGATGATGATGATTATGATTAGTATTATTGGTATTGTTAGTAGTTGTAGTAGCAGCAGCAGCAGTGTGTTTGTTTGTTTGTTTATTTCACACTAATAGTAAAGTGGCTGGTCTTTGTGCCAATCCTTAAAGCAGAAAAAAAATAACCTATAGGCAAAGCAGGGGTCTCTGCATACTTTAGATGCGCAGGAAAGTAAGCCATTTCAAATTTACCAAATTATAAAAAGAGGAGGAAAAGCCTGTCTGGATGGTGACAAAATATGCTCTGGGAGGCTCAGACTGTTGAGAGCAGCTTGAGGACAGGGGGAGGAAAGGGAAATCGGTCTATTCAAGCTCCTGAAAGTTTAGAGAATCCTAAAAGGGGAGGTTATGGGGGTGCACATGAGATACGTGTCCCCCTCCTCAGTGATTCGTCAGAGACCATCAGCTTGTAATAATGACATAATTCTAATGCTTACTGTATTTACTCAAATGCGAGACTGGACTTTTCCCCCAGGTATGCCATTTTTTAAAAAGAGGGGCTTATCTTACACTCACAAACAAGTTAGTTTTGTCCTGTGATAATATTTTTTGTACGTATAATGTTTTTTCAGAAGGTGGGCATCTTCCTTTTGAGCAAATACAGTGTATTTCCTGGAGTCTTAGACCCTTGAGTCCTAAATTGAATCCTCATTCACAAAACTTTCTAGATTATTTTGGGCTAGCTGTTCCCTCTCTCAGCTCAACCTACTAGACAAGGCTGTTGTGAAAGGTATGCAGCAGGGCTCATTTAGTAGCAGGAGCTCCTCTGCATATTAGGCCACACACCCCTGATGTAGCCAATCCTCCAAGAGCTTACAGTAGCCCCTGTAAGAAGAGCTCTGTAAGCTCTTGGAGGACTGGCTACATTAGGGGTGTGTGGCCTACTATGCAAAGGAAGTCCTGCTACGAAATGAGCCCTGGTATGCAGACCTGAGTTCCTCAAAGAAAGGGTAGAAGAAAAATATCTAAAACAAACAAAACAGACTTGAAGAGTTCATAAGTGCATTTCAATAATCCTATAAGGCAGTTTTACCAATTCTCTGTTTACCTGTCAGAACACCCACCATAGGAGATGTCTGTTTGAATATAACCTGTGTGCCCTGCCATCAATAGCAGGCTCTGCCTTCCAGTCAAAATGCAGGGCTGTGCAGACCCTTCTGACAATGTTGCTAAACTTACTGACGTGCTATTTTTAAATTCTTAAATGTTTCGGCCAAGCACGAATTTTGCAAATTGACTTGAAAATTCACATAATTCAGCAGCAGCCGAAGACCTGGGCCTTGTCAACTTTCTGTCCATCACACGGGAATGGGACCAGCTCAGTATTCCCAACAGGAGCTCTCATCCTGGGGGGAGAAGACACCTACAGCACAACCTGGCCAATAATATGCCCAAATGAACAGGCTATGCAGACCTCCTCCCCACCCCACCCCTGAAACTTTTGCAAATCTAATTGAAATCATTTGTTGCTTCTTTTCCATCTCTTCCAATGTTCTCCCAAAGGAGGAATCACCAAGTACACCCTGGAATTTAGGTATACCAGTAATCATTTGATAATAAACCTTTGCAAAAAAAATCTCCATAAAAGACAACAAGGAAAAGGACAAGTGAAGAGGATCCATCATTCATTGAGGTCACCCCCAGAAACCTCAAAGTACAAGAGCGGAGGTAGAAGTATTCACCTGCGACCGCCTGTACCGGCAATGCCAACTCTTGCTCGGCTCCCATTACAGCATCTGTCCTTTTAATAATACGAAACCTTAGGAGTTGTCTTTGGACAATGAGCTTGCTGAAGGCCCAATCATGTGAACCTTCACGAGCGCACCTCCCATTCACAGTGGGGTGGGCTCAAATTCACATTTCATTCCTGCTGCATGGAAGGATCCCTGTTCCCACAGCTCTGTTGTGTAGAAAAGGAATGAATATATATATATATATATATATATTCGTTTTAATAGTTTGCAGTGCGGGGGGGGGGGGCGGTATTTCCTTTCTAGACATTTCTTGGTCATCTCCAAAATAATGAACAAGAAAAAGGATACATTTGTACATAAGTAGCGTCTACTTAATGGCCGGTGATACAGAATTGTATAATATAGCCCAATCTCGTGAAATCTCAGAAGCTAAGCAGGGTCGATACTTGAATGGGGGACCACCAAGGGAGACTTTGCAGAGGAAGGCAGTGGCAAAACCACCTCCACTTAATGACTTGCCTTGAAAAACCTATGAGGTTTCCATAACTTGGATGCAACTTTGCGGTACTTTACTGTCATTTAATGACACATTTAATGACCATTCACATACATAGATGAAAGTAACATTTATCACTTTCTTTTTTTTCTTTTTTCTTTTTTTATCTATATAAAAAAAAAGAAAATTATCACTTTCAGTGCTTGGCCTTTCCATGGGTGGGCTCCTTTCAACCCTGAACTGAATGATTTATTTTGCTTACTTCATTTATGCCCTGCCTTTATTTATTATTTGTTTTATTTATTTAAAACATTTATTAGCTGCCTCTCTACCTTACAGGAACAGCTTACAATCTAAACAGTGACAAAACAGTTCTTTCTGCACAACAACCCTGAGCTAGATTTCTGCAACGTTTTCGGTTTCCTTGCCCAAATTATCCCAATGAAATGTACCTATTTTATGACACTGTCAGTAAAACAGGATTGTAATACATACTTGTTCTACCTGTGACAATTATATTACTAAATGACATGCACTGTACATATAAATACCATATAAATAAATTGCATATGAAATCCATGTAACATCCATCTACTGTATCAATGGATAACTTTTCCAAAGTGGGAAACTGAAACCATTGAACCCTGCCCCCCCCCCCCCCCAAAAAATAATGAAGTGATATAGAACGAGACAATATAGGATTTGCTCCCTGCAGCAAATCTTGAAAATTATAAAAATACAAAAATAAAAAATATGTGTGATTTTTATAAAGTACTGTATTGTGAGTGTTGTGTGCCTGTTTTTTAAAAAAAGAAATGTGCTTTCACTCTTCTACTTTGCATGCTGAAGTGATAATATAAACTACTTTGAGCTTTGTAGGAACCAAATGTCTCCCTCCACCCCAAAATTAAGCAAATAAATCCTTTATCCTGTTGCCTTCAGTGGGCCTGACTGCACTGTGGCGTCCTGCCAAAGAATCCCTAATACAGAACGTTAATGCAGTCTCTGGTTTTATACCCAATATACCTGAGGGATGTATCACAACCAAGGAATCCTTTTTTGGGGGGTAAGAGTTTATTATCATTTCTATGCGGAGTGGCAGTTAGGAAACCATGCCAAAAATTACATAAAAGACCCCTTTTGCTAGCTATCAGGTTCGCCTTTCGAGGGTCATTTACGTCGCGCTGTGTTTGCCGCTGGCTCAGTCCGCCGACAAACACTGAAGCCGCTCAGCTCTGCCTTGGAGACGCGCTCCAAAAACACTTTCATGTGGGGTGCCTTGTTTTGCTCTTCACATAAACGAACTCTTGAACATTCAGAGCTTTTCCCCTTGTTCCGAAAGAGGAGGTGCACGCTGAGAGAATCTAACTTAGCAAACTAGTTCATCCTGGAAAAGGTTGTCTTTGCCAGCTTCGTTGAGCCCTCAGTTGCAACTTGATGACCTAGAGATGGCACCTAAGTTCTGTGGCAGGAGAAAAGAGGGTGTCCTTGTCTTCTTGAATTCTAGGTTAAATAGGAGTTCAGTCTAGGCTAATTAGGAGTATTTCTAAAATCGCGTTTTCATTTTTTCCTCCCTCCACATTGTTGATGTGCATATGTGTATTGAGAAACAACCATAATAATAGCAGTTCAGATGATCGGATCAAAATTCTTCCTATGTATTATTTTACTTATGGATAAGCAAATGTCACTGGCTGCATTCTGCCCTTTCTCTGGTTATCGGCACATAGGAAGTCCTTTCCTCTAGCCTTCTACTACTCTTTATAATTTCTTCTGGAGTTTCACTCAAATATGCATATTTAAATATATATTTTGCTGCACTATTTTTGTCTGGAGCCCCATGCCCTGGAAAAGTATGTACCTCTCCCAAATATTTGGCCATATATATGAAATTTTGAAACGGCCTGATACTGCCAAGCACATTTCTATCCCACTCTTCCTCTGAACTCAAAGAAATGCATGTAGTTCTCTTTTCCTCATGTAATTCTCACAACAGCACTGTGAGGTAGGCTAAACTGAGAGAACATGACAAGTTCAAGGAGAGCTTAATAGAGGAGTCAAAATTTGAGCCCAGGTCTCCCAGAACCTAGTCTGAAATTTTAACTAATACATCATGCTTCCCTTCTTGGGCCATTGTTTCATTTAGTTGGCATACGCATATGGATATCCAAAGCAGACTGAAGTCTGAATCAAGCAAGAGTGTATTAAGCAGACCTGATCAGTACACTCTTTTAAGCTCATTTAATATCTTATCAAAAGCTTAAAGAAAATAAGACGTGGAACTCATCATTAGCGTCAGTAAAGGTCGCCATCTTGGAAATTATATTAGAGTCCAGTAGCACCTCAGAGGGCTACAAGGGTGTCAAACGTACAGCCTGCGGGCTAGAACTGTCCTGTCCAGGGCTCTTATCCAGCCTGTGAGCAATTAGTGTGAGGAAGGGAAATCAGGAGGCTGCTCGGGGGGGGGGGGGGGGGGGCAAGCGGGTGCACACGGTGAAGTGTGTGTGGTCAAAGCTGTCAAGAAATAGAAAGGAAATGGCAAGTGGTGGAGTTACCAGGCTGAGGTAAAATAATGTGAGGGGAATGGCAATGAAGGCGGAGAAAGAGGAGGCGTGTCATCAAGGATTGACAAAGCCACCACATGGGGGGGCAGAGCTGAGCGGCTGGTGCTGCGACCACCACACCATGCAGCTTAGCATTTTTTCAAATGGCGACCATGAGTGGGGTTGGTGAGAGCGGGTGCAAGGAGTGGCAGTTTGCCAACAAAGGGACAGGGCCAACGAGGGAGAGAGGAGGAAGAGGGCTGGTGCATGGACTGGGAGGTGACTGGGCTGTCTTGTCCATGCTGCTCTGAGGGGAAAGGCCTCAGAAGCAAGTAGAGGAGCAAAAGGGGAAAGGGGCACCACTGTCACAACTGCACATCTGAACAGCCATGGGGCTGGGAAGCACAGAGAGTGTCAGGAAGAGTGGGGGATAGCGACCTCCTTTCTCTCCCTCACTTCTTCTCAGCCCATGAGGGAAAGTCCCATGAGGTCATGGGAAGGCAAAAAGCACCCCCTGGGGGTCTTGGAAACAGCCTCTTCATCAGGCCTTTCCCTTAGCCCCGCTGCTTCCATGGGAAATGGAAGAGGGATGAGAACTGGGGGTGGGGGATCTGGGAAAGTCAGGTTCAGACCTCCCTTCTCCTGGCCTACCTCACAGGCTTGTTGGTGGAGGAATGGGGCAGCCCAGCCAAGTGGCATTTATGTCAGATCTGGCCCTCGTAACAAATGCATTTAACACCTCTTGGCTAAAAGCTGCAGCAGCCTGCAGATGCACAGTACTCTATCTAAAATCTCAAAGCCAAAGCGGAGGATTTCTAATACAGCATATCAGTTTTGTGGTATCCCTTCTCGATGGCAGGATCTTGGGGGCAATTCCCCACCCCCACCTCCCACACTTAAGGAATTGAAAAGCAGGAGAAAAATGACCTCCATAGTGACATTCTAGGAATTTCCCTAGCCTCTGTGGTTTTTACCATAGAGATCAGGGGAAATTCCTAGAGTGTCACACACAGGTGATATCACATTCTCCCCAAACTCTACCCTGTCCAGGCACCACCCTTCAATTTCCTGGAATTCGCCTAGGCAGTGGAAACCTTACTGCCATCCCTAGGTTAGGTTGGGCCAACTACTTAGTGAAATTGTGCCATGATAATTCTTGGAAAAGGGGCTGTGAGTCTTTGACCTCCAAATCCAAGGAATCACAGTATATCCCACATATTTTCTTGCCAGACCAGCTCTGAGCATGCTCCAAAGTCTTCTGTTTGCTTCTCTGTGTGTTTTAAAAAATTCTGCCCAATGCAGAATTACCTTTCACCTGACTGGGCCTCAGAAATAGCAAGACTCAAGATATTAGCCATTGCTCATCATCAGCAAATCCCTTAACATTCTCAATCCCCAGCAACGGCCCGCCTCTGTTTATCACTGGAACCAGCCATGGTTTAAAATGGAATGACCCAATGAAACCAACATTAGGATCTGTTTTCAAATAAATACGAGTAAATAGTTGTTATGGGGGGGGGGATGTGCCAAGGTTCCTGTCTGCTGCTGAAATAATATAGGGCTTTAAAGAGCTTGACTTTGGGCTGGATTGTGCCCTGCATAAACAAACAGAAGGCTGGCAGTGGGGATGCTCGTAATAAATTTCAGTCCGTCGTTCAGGCCATTTAAATTATTCACAGACTCTGATGCACCAGCAAGCATGGGAGAGAGCTTTGGCTGAATGTGACCAGGTGTGTAACGCAATGCCTCAATCATTAATGCAGCAGCCTCTCACAGATCTGTGAAAATAAAGAAGAGGACACTGGAAGAGTAAGAGGAAAATGTGGTTACATTTGGGATCAACAGGGGACAGACCTCCCGTCTGGTTTTGTGTCAGATTTAGAGGGGATTGCCCCCATTCTGTGCCTTTCTACCAGCCTGGAATCTTGCTCCGCATTGTATTCTTCTCCCTAATTTTGGTTTAACTAGAATAATTTACAAAAAGTAATATTAGATTGTACCCTGTACCATCGCAATTTTAGTCTTTTTTTTACCTTTTACTTAGGTAAATCACTGAAGAAAAGCATTCTTGTTGTGATCATCTGTACCGTTGCATCAAGGTTCTTTCTATGTAGTGTTTTACTCATGCGAAGGTACGCTAAAGTGCACTGATGAAACACCACTGAAGAAGAATCTTCATGCAGCATTGCTCTTTTGCAGTGTTTCATCCATGTGCACATCAGTAATACACATAAGAGGGAAAAACGTGAAAAAGCTTCACCAAGGTGTGCATCCACAGCACCATGTACATAAGTTAGATTTTTTAAAAAAGAAAATGGAACAATGGGGGATTCCAAATGCCCTAGTTCCACTTTGGGAACAAGACCAGATAATTCAGAACTCTGAAATGCAGGGGGGAAATTCATGTATGGCTAATTAATATGGTTCAGGCCTCTTGTTGACTCTCCCCCGCCCCCTCACTGCCTCTCGGAGCAAGGTCATAAGAACTTTTTAAAAACACATTAGCCATCTCTGAACTGGTACGTCACTTCCAGGTACAGCCCGCAAATGACAAGGGTAGCTCTAGGAATTGCCAGAAGCTCTACGGTTTTATCATAGAGTTTCCAGCAAATCCTAGAGCTACCCATTGTCACTTCGGGGTTGTAACACAGTGTTCCCACCATGTCCCTGGCTCCACGTCCTCCCATTGGTTGCCAGCCTATGGATATCTTTTTTTTCTACTTTGGTTAATAGCTCGTCCAGTGGGGATTTTGATCATTTGTAGGGTGAGTGTTAAGATTTTCTCCCCTAGCACTCTCTTGACCCAGTCCAGATTACATACTCTCACACTGCAGCTGTTTCTTGATGTTAAAAGAAACATT
Source organism: Lepidodactylus listeri (assembly GCA_029233225.1). NCBI lineage: Eukaryota > Metazoa > Chordata > Lepidosauria > Squamata > Gekkonidae > Lepidodactylus > Lepidodactylus listeri. The sequence continues at coordinate 39,338,392 of JARCFY010000019.1, read as the reverse complement.
AAGAAAATCTCATCGCAGCTCTCCCACAGAGTGTACAGCTGGACCCTTAGTAGCTTCCCAGAGCAGAACATTTCAACTGGGCACCTGATATGCAGAAGCAGTGCAGAACTAAAGAGGTCATATCCTATTGTCATGATGCAGTTCTGGGTATGGAAATACCAGGAGATACCTGAGGGTGGAGCCTGAGAGAATGGGATTTCAGGAGGAGAGGGACCTCAGCAGAGTATAATGCCATGCAGTCTACTTTCCAAAGCAGCTATTTTCTCCAGGAGAACTGGAATGAATGTTTTAAACAAATAATAAAAATAAGTGATTTATGTACTCTGGAGATCAGTCATAATTGCAAGAGGTCTCCAGCCCCCAAATGGAGATTGGCTATCCTGCCTAGTGAGGAGTTCTAGCGTGCACTAAGATTTCTCTGGGCCCTGTACCTTTTACCTAATAAGTACAGGGAATCTGGTTTTTGTTTTAAAAAGACCATACATTAAAAACATTTCCCTTGCATCTCCCCCCCCCCCAAGTCTCCTAAGACTGGAAACAAACTGTCAATAAAATGCCAAGTTGTTCTCCACACTCTTCAAAAATCAGTGTTATGGGTCAGCGCATCCGATAGTGTCTTGACTGTTCCCTTAGAAAATAAAACAATTATTTTTTTGGCAACTTGCATTGATTTAGCGTGCATATGTATTTTTTTTGTAAGAAGCAGCTATCTTTTTGCATTCCCATCTGTGTCTTTGGGAAATAAAAAGCCTGCAGGAGATTCAATATACCAATTGTTTGCCTCATCGATCGCATTTGGGGTTGGGGGGGTGGTAGAATTCTGCAGACAGCGCAATGTTAAATTATTAACTAAATGTTCCCATCCTCCAGGGACATGTTTCTGTAAAGATCATCTGGAAGAACAATGATCTTTTTATGAAATTAATAGCCGGAGGGATGTCATCAGATAACGAAACAGAAACTCCCGAAGCAGCTGTGGGAGAAACACGGAAGCAGAGTGGCTTGCAAACATGTACCCATTATTATGGGTAGGGTTTTTTGTTTTTGTTTTTTAAAGTGCGAACGAATGAAGATTCAAACATAGTCCCTGCACTGGGAGAAAATGTGTTGTTGGGGTTTTTTTGGATCCTGAAGGATGGAGTTTTGCTGAAGAGGTTGCCACATTGGGATTGGCTGACCCAAAGACATGGCTGTAGCTCAGGCCCATAGCCAGTGGTGGGGCACTGGGGGTGGTGCCCCTACTGAATCTGCAGTGCCCCCCACCTGGAGGCCCCTCCAGCCCTGCCACTCTTGCTCCAGGGCAGAGACAGCCACTCGGCGCCAGCTGACAGTGGCCTCCAATAGTTAAGGCTGATGGGAGAGGGGTCTGGGAAATGAGAGATGGGAATAAAAGGGGAGTGGGGTGGGGGCTCCCCTTGCTTCTTCCTCCCAAAGGAGTGAGGCAAGAGCAGCCCAGGTCAGCCCGTCAGCTGCAGCCCCAATCTGGCCCGCTCTTGTGGCATACGCCACTCTGTCCCCTCATCTTCATGCTGAGCAAGGGGTGGGGGGAGAAGGGGGCAGCAGTATGCTGGGTCAGGGCTTCACTGTGATTGGTGCCCTTCCTCTAGGAAAGAGGAGGAAGAGGAGAAGGAAGGAAGAGACACACCATCCATGTATGGAAGTGGAGGGCATTGTGTGTTTTTGGGGCACAGAAGGAGGGAGGGAGGAAAACAAGGGCAGCCAGAGGGCAGCCTCCCACAAGAGCGAACAGGTGAGAGTGACTGATGGTGGTGGCCTGGGCACCAGTCATTCCTCTCCTTTCCCCCCACTCCCTCTCCCTCCCCTGCTCTGTTAACTTAAATTTAATTAAATGTAATTGTAATTCTAAATATAATTTAATTAGTGCCAACTCTGGCACTAGGATGGCCAGCCTCCAGGTGGGGCCTGGGGATCTCCTGCTTTTACAACTGATCTCCAGCTGACAGAGATCAGTTCCTCTGGAGAAAATGGCTGCTTTGGATGGTGAGCTATGGCATTCTACCATGTGGAGGCCTCTCCCCTCCCCAAACCCCACCCTCTCCTGGCTCCACCCCCAAAGTCTCCAGGTATTTTCCCATCCAGACTTGGCAACCCTATCTGGCACCCACTAAGATTGATCCATTTTTGTATATGGGCACTGAAGACAAATTAGAGGGATCTGTGGGGCCTAGGGTTGCCAAGTAGGATCTACTTACCGGCGGGGGGAGTTGTTCTCCCCCCGGGAGCTCTTCTGGTGCGTGCGCTTTGCATGCGCGCCACAGCGACATGATGACGTCACCCGGAGGTGACGTCATCATGTTGGGGGCGTTGCCAGGGCAACGCTCTGGCAATCGCCCCAAAACCATAGAGTTTTGGGGCGATTGCCAGAGCATCGCCCTGGCAACGCCCCCAATGTAATGACGTCACCTCTGGGTGATGTCATTATACGGGGGAAGTCATCCTCACCGGACGACTTCTGGGGCGGGGTTCCCCCCGCTGGCCAAATGCCGGCCAGCGGATCGGGGACCCCTATAGCGGGGGATCCTCCGCCCCCCGGGCTGACTTGGCAACCCTAGTGGGGCCTACAGGAAAAGGGCCCTCTGTAGGCAATCTCGTGGTCCTCTAAATAGCAGTTTAAAAGCCCTTCTCCAGAAGGTCCAGAGTTTATTTGAGGATGGACGGAAATATAATCTTTATATAGGGCAGGTTGATTGTCACTAAGGAGTGCATCTAGTAACTTAAGAGGTTCTGCTGATGGTTCGGCCAATAAAGGGATCTCTGGGCAAGCTACAATAACAGTAGGGTTGCCAGGTTGACTCATATGGCCAGCAGGGGTCTCCTGACATCCTTCTGGGAGACCAGAAGTGACGTTTGACATTTTTGGGCCTACTTCTGGTTTCAGGCCTGCTTTCAACTTCAGGCCTACATTCAGTCAGGGGTGACACTCTGGTTTTTGGGGGAAACTCTATGGTAAAGTTGGCTTAAAACCATAGAGTTTTGCCCCAAAATCAGAACATTACCTCAACCAGAAGTAGGCCTGAAACTGGAAGTAGGCCCAAAAAGGTCAGTTGTGGTGGGATTTCCCCTGGGTGGGCAACAGCCAACAAAAATGGGGTTCCTCTGTTCACACTGGCAGGCTGGGTATGCTTGTTCATCTCCAAGAGTCTAGTCCTCAGTCGCTCAAGCCTATCAGTAATAGATGTTTTCTCTACTGGTGGAAGAGACCTGAAGAAGTTAATTAAATCTGTCTCAATAGCGTATGCAGATAGGGAAATCCCCCATTTAGACTCCAAATGGGTGGGAGGTTCCTACCAACTGATGAGATCACACTACAAAGGGTTGACTGAGCCTCTAGGCCCACTGTATAATATAGCTGCAGTTTTGGCCCTTAGGGACCCTGACCTAGCAAGAGGGGAGTGTGGAATGTTGTTATGTTGTGCATAATTTTATAGGACACCGATTTCTGATAATCTTGCTTTAAGCATAGCGCTACCAGGTTTCGCCCTGCGGAAGGAGGCTTCCTGCTGGCAACCCTCATTGTCCAGTGCTACTTTGAGTGGTGACAGGAGACCTTTAAAAAAAAAAAAAGTCAGCATCATGTGTGCCATGACATCAGTTATGGGCAGCTCTAGAAATTGCTGGAAACTCTGTGATAAAACCATAGAATTTCCTATGATTCCTAGAACTACCTGACATCATTTCTGGGTTTTCCCGAGAACTGACATCACAGTGCACACGATTCTTCCCTCCCCAATGTCCCTTTCCACAAAGCTCCAACTGGTTGCAAGGCATGGCCTGGAAACCCTAGTTAAGCATTAGGTTAAGACCGAAAGAGAGGACAGAAAGCGTATTCTTCATGGCTGGCAGGACATTCTGAACATGGTCCTCTTCCTTAGTAGTTGCTCAAGAGCTCTCTGTATGCTCTTTTAGGTTACACAGCCCCTAGTGGGCACAATAATTAATTTTGTATGCTTCCCATGCAACATGTACTCTTGGACAGGGGATGCGCATACATTAAGGAAACGTTTCTGTATTTGAACTGTCAGTCAATCAAAGAGCATTTAGCTATCCAGTCATCTCCTTTTGTGACCAATCTACTGATTGCTGTTTGTATAAATAAAGTGGCAGACGAAAGGTTAGCGTCGACATCTTTTTGAGATCCTGAACGGAGCTTAAGATAGTTAAGGCATTATGAGCCTCTTCAGAGACTCCGTGGGGTACAAATCTATAAGGACGAATGGATGGAAGGATAAGCAAGGCTGTGGCTCAAGGCCAGAGCACCTGCTCCGAATGCAAAAGGTCCCAGGCTCAATCTCAGACATCTCCACCTGAAAAGGATTTCAGATATCCGGTGCCAAGTCTAGAGAGTCCCTCCTGTATTGCTGTCCAAGTAGACAGTGCTAAGTTTAGTAGTCCAGTGGCCTGACTCAGTATAAAGTAGTGTCAAATGTTCAAGGTTTCTTCCTTCGACATCTTTTATCAAGTACCACATTGGGGCAAAATTGGCATCTACCGCAGATTACAACTATTTTAAAAGAACTGTCGGGGAGGGGGAAGAAACAGAGATTAAAGAGATTACAGCTGTGAATCAGTAAATCAATTAATCTCTCAATTAAAAACACTGGAGCTTTCTTAAATCAGCTGTTTAATGACAGGCCTAGATTCAGAACAGACGCTTTTCTCCACACAATGAAATCATGGCCTCAAGGTAATTGCCTCTAGTTTAGGTAAAGGTAAAGGTTTCCCTTGCTCGAAAGCCAGTTGAATATGACTCTAGGAATGCGGTGTTCATTTTCATTTCCAAGCCGAAGAGCCAGCACTGTCCAGAGACATTTCCATGGTCATGTGGGCAGCATGACTAGACGCCGAGGAGTACAGAATGCTGTTACCTTCCCACCGAAGCAGTGTACTTATTTATCTACTTGCAGTTTCTTGCTTTCGAACTGCTAGGTTGGCAGGAGCTGGGACCAGAGACGGGAGCTCACTCTGTCATGCAGCACTTGGGTCTTGAACTGCTGAACTACCGACCTTCCGGTCGGCCGTTCAGTGTCTTAACCACTTGAGCCACTGCAGCCTCTAGTTTAGAGAACTTTAAAAGGGGATTAGAGAAGTAGTGAAGGAGGGGTCCGCCAATGGCTTTTAACTACAGGGTCTCGGTGGAACCTCCAGATTCAGTGGCAGTGTACCTGTGTGTACCTGGTGGAAGAGTGAAGGATTGCTGCTTTCTTGCCCTCCCTTTGGGAATCTGGTTGGCCATTATGGAAAACAGGAAGCTAGACTAGATGGAACAATGGTCGGATCTGGTAGGCATCAATGTTCCCTCTAAGCTGTGGAGTCTTGTGAGCAAAAATTCTACCTTGTGAGCTACTGGCATTAAAGTTGTGAGCCAGCCACTTGGCTACTGCATAAATTAGTTTGCTCTGGAGCCATCCTTCCTGAGCTAAGACAAAACTGTGTGAGCCGGAAGCTAAAAAAACTGAGCTAGCTCACACTAACTCAGCTTAGAGGGAACACTGGTAGGCATCTCAGTTTGTTCTTTGCAGTGTTTGTACATTTCATTCTTCGGTCAGTTGGAGACTGAAAATATTAGGCAGGGCTGTTCTCCCTGACCCCTGCTACTCTTTGTAATGCTGGAGTGAAAGTCATATATGCATTAAATCCTCCCCTATTGCCCCAGATCACAGTTTTTTTTCCTTTTATTTGGTGGTAGGTTATTAGAGAGAGAGTTTGGGTGCTTACAGTAAGACACAATTTTTCCTGCCTTCTTCTGATCCCAGATTGTGTTAGCCACTAAGGGGGGAAATATAGAGAATGAATTTTGGACTGATGTGATTGACTAGAAGTGTCAAACTTTGGGTCTGGAGATGGGTTGGAGAAGTCTTTTTATTTCAATGTCCAAGATTTTTCAGTGTCTAGATTCACTGTGCATTTTCTGCAGCAGGGCCAAAACAGCCATTTGCAGAGCTTTGCTTAATTTTAATAGGGATAAGCAAATGTTCTTTGTTTCCTTTGGTCTGTTTTTTCCCAATAGTTTCAGTTTGACTGTTTTCAGCATTGGCCCCCATATATTTGTTTGTACTGTATATTCATGCAGTATGTTTTTATGTTGCATTCATGTGACATTAATATATGTAATATTCACCGTTTCATATATTATAACCTGTAATGCTAATTTACTGACACATAAATAACAGTGGGAGGGAAATCCCAACATCCTATGGGGATTGATGCCGTGTGAGAGAGAAAAACACACATTAAAAACAGAGAATCAGAGACTTGGTTTAGAAAGAAAAACTGAAATCAAAACAGAGAGTTTTAGGATGAAACAGCAGGGATATTCAGAATTACCTTGAAATTTAATGAGGGTGCAGACTTCAAAATTTACCCACCAGCTGTGTAAGAGAGAAACACCAAGATGCTTCTGTAGGATCTGATGCTCCACCAGTGAATTCACAAACTTGTATTACAAAAGGTATTACAAAATCTCTACTACCCAGAAAATATTTACTTGCATCCTGTAGGCATGACCCACTGGGAAGATCCCCCCTCCCAGCAAACCTGCAAAGTGCTGATGCCTAGAGGTGCACCACAATATTTAATTTGGCCGTTGATGCTCATTCAGTTTTATGTTTCTCCAAGGCCAGGTTATTTTGCCACCCCAAAGTGTCCCCCCTTCTTAGAGTATCCAGCTAGAACAAGGATGACCCAGGTTCAAAACTATGAATCTCACTGAGATAGCCACTGGTCTCTCTTTCTATCTTGACATCATCAGTCTCACTGGATTGTTGTGAGGATAAAATGAAATGTGTACTATGCCCTGAGCTCTTTGCAGGAACTGTGGGATAAAAATTGATGGATCACAATTGTGAGCAGCCCACAAGTTGTAACGCAGAATCCTCTCATGTACTTCCTCAGTGACCTAGGATGGTCTGGATCTTTCTTATCCCTGTCCTTTGCAAATCACTGTACTCGTTTTGGGGTTTGGGGGTGGGATAGGAAGAAACCTTTTAGATAGATAGATAGATAGATAGATAGATAGATAGATAGATAGATAGAAAGCTAACTCTTAACTTTAGGTTTCATCCCCCTCTCCTGAGCTTATGAAAAGTTAAACCTCTGGAGCAGGAGACAAATGCTGTGTGACAAGTGCATGAGGAATGGAACACATGCACACTTAGGCGACATGAAGTGTGCACATGCAATGGAATGCATGTACACGGACACTAAGGCAGCATGAAGGGTGTACATGCAATGAAATACATGCACACGAAAACTAAGGTGGCATGAGATATGAACATGCAATAAAATATATGCACATTAACACTAAAGCAGCATGAAGTGTTCACATGCATTGAAATACATGTGCATGAACACTAAGGCAGTGCAAAGTGTGCACACATGAACACTAAGGCAGTGCAAAGTGTGCACACATAGTGAAACACATGTACATGAACAGCACCCATCCTGCTGTTTTGTATTTTGCAGTACACAAGGCTCACTTTGAACCGGACAATTGTCTTTTTCCCTAGTGTATTTTTACTCAAAAGAACAACCACCCTCTCTGCTCTTAAATCACTCCTTAGGCCTGGGTTTTCTTAGCGACCAGTGCCTAGTGAGTTACATAGGGGTCTGTGTCAAATAATAAGGGTATGGTTTTCTCACAGGTTACAACAGCCATGAGAAATTTTTATCTAGGTTCAGAGTAAAGGGGGCAACACCAGTCATAAAGTGGGAGATTCTCTAGTCCTAGAGTCTCGTAGATAAATAAATGCTGCTCTCGCAGTATTCAGTTGTTTTATGGTATTGATGATACTTCAACCGATTGAGTGAATGGGCCTGAATATGGTGAAATTTCCAGCAATTTAAAAAAAATGTTACCCAGACCCAGGCCATGCTCCTCGATGTTGCTTAGCCATGGAAGTGAAGATGAACAATGAGTACTTTCTCAGCTGTTGCGCAATCATCAAGTTGATGCTTATGAGAAGCGACCCCACCCATGCCCTGAGCTCATCCATCTGCCCCTCTGCCACCCCAAGCACTTGGTAGGGTTGGCTCATGCTGTTGAAATTGCCACGTGTTTCTTCCTGGACATTGTGTTCCACGCGATTCTGAGTGATTGCTCTTATGCTTTTGACAAGGGGGGGGGGGGGAGAAGCGCCAGCACAAAGCCGCTGAACCGAAGTTAATATTTATGCCCAGTGCCTGTTTGTGATAGGGGAGGGGGGAGAAATCGGGTGGGGAGGGTTATGACTGGTGAAGGGGGCTCTTTGTTCCCTTTTAACTCTCCGAAAATATATGTGGCACTGACAGAAAGTCAGCTTTACCCCAGTGCATGACTCAGTTCCACGCTGAGTCCCCTTTTGTTCCTCCAGAAGAGAATGCACAGCTTCTGCCACTTAAATGAGCCATTTTTCTTGCAAAATATAGCTTTCAAAAAAAACCCTCCACTTTTTGGAACAAGATCCTCACTAAGGTAAGAAGTCCTGGCATCCTTTCATTCGGCACTCCAGCTGTTTTGAGAGCGGGCCTCTCTTTCCAGTGTCCAACCTATAATAGGTGCAAATGAGCAATATTTTTTTCTTGTACGTTCAAAAAAAAAAAGGGACCTTTTGGGAGTGCCTTCTCATCCCGCCCCGACCCCGAGGGAATAAAGACTGTATTTTTGCAAATTAAATGGATTCAACTTTGTTCGCGTCATGTTGCCGCAAAGAGACTTAAAACAGCCCCGCTCGGGATGAAAAGACCTTGTGAGGTTGAGTTTGAAATTATAGTAACAATTCGGGAATTATAGCAGCTGTAAGTAAATGTGTTGTCAGGAGCAAAAATAAAAAAGCGAACTGGGCCCGTTTCTAATGCCCCTGGCTTCAAAGATTGCTGGCCTAATCGTCTCCGGTCAGCAGCTGGTGGTGAACTTGTCTCTCTGTCGCATTCCTAGACAAGCTCCCTGTCTCCCTGCAAGAGACCTCTCCCCGCAGGAGATAAGGGGAAACAAGTCGTCTTGGCTGGGAAGGTGTCGATGGGAAGCCACCTCAACACATGAGGAGTGTCAAAGCCTCTGAAAAGGTGCTGACGTGGCTACGCTCACTTAATGAGGTCATCGCTGAAGTCACAACCCCCCACTGATAACCTTGCAAATCCAAGTTATGTGAAGATAGCAGGAGGGTGGTTCAGAAGAAAAAAAAATCCCTGCCCTTCATCAGTCTCTCGCTGTCAGCCCAGCCAAAGAGAAAAGCGGCAGTCACCCCTCCCCCAAGAACTGGATCTGTAGAGTTGGGGATTACTCTTGTTCTTTGTATGGAAACACACACACACACACCAGCAATGCAATATGTAGTTGTTAGGCTCAACCACATTGTCACAAAGCAAAGCGCAAACTCCCGAGCAGGAATGCTTTTGAATTTTTCATCCCTGCTTCTTCATCCTGAAAATCTCAACTTTGTTTCTCCGATGTGCGAACAGAACCGGTTTCTTTATTTTTTGTGCAATTTCCTGTTTTGGTGGTCCGAATTTCCCCCCAATAGGTATGCATTTTTTCCCATTATTTGTACATCCATAAATCAACGTTACACAATGTATGTATATTGTATGCAGAAAAGGCAAACACTGTCAGCACAAATCCTGTATAAATTCAGTAGAAGAGTCATACAGCATGTTTGTGTAATGTGCACAAATTTAGTGATCTGACAGTGAAAACTGAAAACTGAATCTGTTCATTAAAATATTTTCAAAACACAACACAAAACGAGGGAAAGGTGTTTGCATCTCTTTTGAGTCGATTGCATTAATTCTGTGCATACACACACAAAAAGAATGGCCACAGAATGCCTTTTTCTAGGACCATCTACTTAGAGTGTCACTTCTAATAATGGTACGCACTGCCACTTTAATCTCCTACACTCTACTCTGTCCTCTTTCCACTTTTACAGTTTTTTCCTCATAAACAACTCTCACCCAGATCAGGGTTCATCGTACCAATAGTTAATAAGTCCCTGCCTTCTTAGCAACTTGGGTTTAGTTTGCTTAATCTGTGCGGCCAAATGTCCCGGGCTTCTCTGATATTTCCTCCTTAAGGTGCAGGGCTGTTTTAAGCTGTTGTTGCTGTTCCGAGCCTGTGCATCAGAGAAGAAAGAATTGGGGTTTATTTGTTCTGGGGACTTTTTTACTGAAGGAGAAAAGATACTTTAAGGGGTTTTGAACGCTTCAGGGATTTTCATGTTTGTATAACTCTGAGTTTGGACATTGCAGGAGGCTTTGCATTGACTTTTAGGAAAAGGTGCTCAAGTGGTTAAGACGCTGAACTGCCATTTGAAAGGTCAGTAGTTCAGCAGTTCAAGACCCGAGTGCTGCATGACAGATTGAGTTCCCGTCTCTGGCCCCAGCTCCTGCCATCGAAAGCAAGAAATTGCAAGTAAATAGGTACCGCTTCGGTGGGAAGGTAACAACGTTCCGTGCACCTCGGCGTCTAGTCATGCCAGTCACATAACCACGGAAACATCTTTGGACAGCGCTGGCTCTTTGGCTTGGAAACAGAGATGAGCATCGCATCCCTAGAGTCATATTGGACTAGCTTTCGAGCGAGGGAGACCTTGACCTTTACTGAAAAATACCTGATCCTAACCAAGATGCCTAGGCTAGCCCAGTCTTGTAGGATCCTGGAAGCTAAGCAAGGTCGGCCATGGTCAGTACTTAGATGGGAGGGCATCAAGGAATTCCAGGGTTGCTACTCAGAGGCAGCCAATGTCACACCACCCCTATTCACCTCTGAAAACCCTGTGGGGTCACCATGAATTGGTTGTGACTTGACAGCACTTTACACACACACACACACACACAGAGACCTATGCCATGGATCTGTCAAGATCCTGAAGTCAGAACTGCAGTATTTCAGCTGATCAACCATACCCAGAAAGGAAGAGATCTTTTCTAAGCTGCTTCTGGGCATTTCAGAGTTTTATTGGCTTCAAACCCAGCTTTCTGAATGGCTGGCCTATACATGTATTCTAGGTCTAGAACATGCCCTCTGGAATGCAGGGGCTTGTAGCTCAGGGGTTCTCCTGACCAGCCTTGTCCCCTCTGCTTTCACTCCCCAGACTCCATAGGAAAACCTATACTGTGTCCTTAGCCCTGTCATATATTTTAAATGTGTACACTGATTACTGGGGCAGGGGTGTGGAGCAGGATCACAGCAGCAAACTCCACCCAGACCCACATGCTTCCATCAGAATGCATGCGCAGTCTACGCATAGATATAGAGCTGTCCCTACACGATTGGAGACCCAGTTTTTAAGGGTTCTTGATTGCATGTAAAAGTCCAGCATTTGCATGCTGTGTGCTTAAGTTTTAAATGCACCTGCATAAATCAGAGACAGAGATTACTGCCGCAGTTCCGCTTTTTACGGCTTGCCCGCATGGTGTAAAAACTGAATTTCCCAGCGTCTCAACACAATTAGGAGGCAGCACCTGAAACATGAGCAGGGTGGCAGACTTGCGTCCAGCTGGGCTGAGGCTTCTGCAAGCTACTGCTTGGGCAGGATGGGGAACAGCTGCCCAGACAGACAAGGAAGGGCTTCTTGACTGACATTCAGAACAGATGCTGGTCTGGGAGAGTTGCTCCCTCCCTCCCTTTTCCTCAAAACAGGGTATCTGCAGGAGGACAGTCCCAGGTAAAGTTGGAACCGACTTTTGTGTGAAAAGTGAAGTGAGGAATTTAGAAAGCGTGGGCACCGAATGAAAGTGGCTGTCTGAAACAGTATATTCGCCTGCTGAACATTTTCGCCGTGAAGTTCTCGGCCTCCTGAGCAGCAACTCTTGTGGTTGCCATGCACTCTGTAGGAAATCTTCCATTGGAGAATGGACCTATTCCTCCACCCCAACAAACAAACAAATAATCCTCACTTAGTGAAAGGGAGCCATTGACTTCAGCAATGAAGTACTGACTTGTCGAATTCAATACTTATACCTATTAACCTATAAAATCAACGACTAGTCCAGGTGGTGGGGAAAGAGAAGGGAATAAAGCTGTTTGTGTGAAGCCATTCTGCACCTGGTCACAAGGAATAGCAGGCACCATGTCACTGAAATAGACTGCCACGTATCTATAGACGTGGATTCCTGTTAAAAATGATGGCTTCCCGCACTGCGTTAGTTTCGCTCACATTTAAAAAAAAAAAAAAGAGGCAAAACTGAGTTCTCAGCTTTCTTTTATGACATACGAACATCCTTGCTGTGGTGAATAGCCACTAAGAGACCCATGTGCTATATGTCTGTCTGTTTTTTAAAAAACATATCCAAGCTAGGGATAAGCTGGTCTTCCTCAAGCCACACCTTCATTCCTGCCCTGCATTTCATTACTCCTGAATTCCAGGTTAATTAAGACAACCTCACAGTTTAATTCTGGACATGGAAGATGTGCCGTTTGCTCCGCTTTAAGTTCATTTGCATCCCCCCCATTTGTCAGCAGCCTCAGTACGGTGGCCATTACCATTATTTGTTTGTTTGTTTGTTTGTTTGTTTGTTTGTTTCATACCCTGCCTTTTCCCCTAACGGGAGCCTAAAGTGGCTTACTTAGTTCTCTCCTCCCTTTTATCCTCACAACAACCCTGTGAGGTAGGTGAGGCTGAGAGTGTGCAACTGGCCTCACGTCACCCAGCAAGCTTTCATGGTTTGGGGATTTGAACCTGGATCTCCCAGATCCTATTCCGATACTCAGATCACTTCACCACACTGGTTGTCTGTATACCTTATAGCAGGGAATTGCATAAGTGAATGATGAGAAGTACTTCCGCTCTCTGTGACCTTTGGATTAGGCCGCTACGTTGTAAATTCTTCCCTTCCTTCTCTCCGCACCAAACACTTCTTTGACAATTTTGTGAATCCTGGATAGATTACCTTATCTGATTCTTCCTCAGCATAAAACTTCTGCCACGTGTTTGCCTCTGCTTCCATAAATCATACACTGTTAGCAGCCCTTGTTCCAGTTTCTTCCAACATCATCTTTCCATTCAACATTTGCAATTTCTTTCTTGCCCAAAGGGTTTCACACTTCAATTAGCCTGGGTCACAATTCCTAATTAATAATATTAGGAATTGTATTCGAAGCCTGCAGCCAAGGAATTGGCTGGTTAGTTCGGATCAATATAAGAAATTCATACCCCACCCCTCGCTGTTTCTTGTGGCCAGCTTGGTATTGCCAGCTCAGAATACCGCAGTGAGAAAAGAAGCCATAGCTGGCTGAGTATGCTCCTAAACACTGCAAGAGTCCAGAACGGTGTAGCATCTGTAGTGCTGGACTTTGAGTGGGGAGACCTGGGTTCAAATCTCTGCTTGGTCTTGAAGTTCACTGGATGATCTTGAACCACGCTCTCTCTCAGCCCAACCTATCTCGCTGAGTTGTTATTACTGGGATATTTGGTTAATACAGCAGAGTTTGCCCTATGATAGAAGGGTGATATTGAATGCAGTAAATAAATGTCTGAAGAAGTATACTGCAAAAAAAGATAAACTTTAAATTTCTTCAAGTAGATCCAATTCAGGTTGCAGTCGAAAGGAGAGAGAGAAGCCTAAACTAAAGAGGATTTTCCCTGTCAACAAACGGCCAGTTTGTCCGACATCATGTGTGTGGGAGGATAAGGGAACTGTGTCTACAGGAGAGACCTGCAAAGACATGTGTCTCCATGGAAGGCCATGAGGGAGGAGTGAGAGGGCAAAGTAAGAGGGGTCAGAGGACAGCTCCCAGGTCAAGACAAAGAGAGGCATCTCATTCACGGAGATAACACCTGATCCCACTTCGGCGGGAAAAGCTGGGGATAAATTGAATAAATAAATAAATACTTAGTGATGTAGCCCTTCCCAGTGTTCAGGCAAGCTGAGTTCCTCACTCCAACAATTGTGAAGATGAACTGTATACTGTCCCGAATCCCTTTGAGAAAGGGTGAGGGTCCAAATGTTAGAGAAGATAAAGGATCGTGCTAGCAACTCTATGACTTGTGGGAGCCCCAGTCTCAGTCCCTAATTGCAGCTGATTATGCTTTTCTCACCTGCCGGTACTGCATAGTTCATACCACTCCCTCCTCAGTCCTTCAGCTTTATCATGCCAACTCCATGGAGACAACCGTCTTCTCTTCCCTTATATGAGCTGAACTGTAAACATTCTGGCAAGTTTTCCCTCCCGCCCGGAGAGGCTGAAATTTTTATGAATATTCTAGGCCATTGATTCAGCATCAACCTTTTTTTTTTTTTAGCCCACCTTCCTCACTGAGACTCCAGGCAGAATACAGAATTCGGAAACAACACAGTCATTCAGCATAAGACATCCAGCGAACAAGGCAGTGGGTACCAGAACGGAAAGATTATGTGAACAACCAACAGTCCAGGCAAGATATAGCGGAATTACAAAGGTAGAGAGGGTGATGTAGTAAAAGCAAGATGATACCAGACTAATTGTTGCAGTGGACTACAACCCTGTTCCATCTCAGAGGCTGGCCCGCCACAGACATAACACATTATAGCTAAGAGCACATTTGCATTGGAAACTAGGCCTGTGATCACACGAGCAGTCTGGCCCAACACACTCACTCCTCCCCTCCAGATCAAATGGGTGCAGTCAGACAGTCACAACTGCCAGACATTTCCCAGCCATACTTATCCCATCATAAGACAACTTGGAGCCGAGCTAAAAAGGCACCACATCACGTGATATTTTTGGTTCCCCACGCAGTCATTGCACATGGCCGGATGTCTGAACGTGGGGGAGTGCACACTGAATGGATTTGGCAGTCTGAACATACAGATCTGTTCTGCCACTAGGGAAAGGTTTTTAAAGAATTACCTATATGTGCATGTGTGCATGTGCAGATGTGCACATATGTGCATGCATGCATACTTGTGTGTGTGCATGAATGCACATGCGTGTGCATGAATTTTGAATTTTTTTGGGGGGGGCAGCGTGCTCTATGGCTGAGGTGTTGCAATAATCTGGATGCTTGACCACGGGATGTCTGTGTGGGTAGCCCGTAGCAGGGTGTGCTGTGTGGCTGGTATCCGATGCAACACTTTAAACCGGTTCAGTTAGAGGCGGCACCATGTCGCGCCGAACTGCCAGTGTGATTGCAGCCTGGGTTTCATTTAAGTATCTCTTTCTCTGAAGTGGCCCACCAACACATGGCAACCCCACCTATTTTGTCACTGCTGTTTTCTGACCTCCGTAATTGTTTTCTTGCTGTGTTCTGTCCCCTTGATTTCCACTGAGATTTTCTAGAAGACATTTTGAATATATTCCACTTTCTCTCAAACCCTCTTCTGATCTGTGCATGAATTGTTTTTGAAGGGCAGGAGGGGATAAAAGGGTCTCCAACAATTCTAGTGCTTTCTTATAATCCGGAAGTTCTCCATGTGCTGTATTCCACTCTTCCCGCTTTAACTCTCTGAATTTCAGGATTCGGTTCCAGGACCGAAACATGCCACAGGGTTTGCTCTCTTCTCAGCATTTACATCTTCCCCCCTTCTATGTTTCCAGTGTGCGCATGCACACTGATAAAACACTGCCCCCCCCCCCAAAGAAAGTAATCTTGGTGTGACGGTATATTTGATTGCATTCATTTCTGTGCATTGTATTACCAACATGATTGGGAGATCGGATTTAAAAACCGCACAGATAGAACCTGGTTGCAACCACATGCACAGTCGCCTCAACATTTTTTTAAATATTTCATTAGTATGCATTTGTTCAGGCAGGAGAAAGAAACAAGAGACCCAAAAGCTTACAGCAAATTGTGCAGGCACAGCTGTGTACAAAATCTATAAATAAAAAATGGAACACTGATGGTGGATACATCAGTACTACATTGAAAAGAAGGGCAGATCTCATTCCAAAAGCCAGGAGAAATCCAGATGATAGAGAGTTTTAGAAGTCTTGTAGAAACGAATAGGAATTGCACAGAAGTATGGATCACATTCATATGCAGCTTTTCTTTGTTTCCTTGGGGTTCGCACAGGAGAATTTGCCCACAGATTGTGCCCCCGGCTAATTAGGGAGAGAAGGGATCGCTGATTGGATCTTCTGCCTCGGGCCCCCAGAATGCCTTGGTCCAGCCTTGTTTCTATGTGTGTGTCGTCTTCCCTCTGTGGGCGCAGCCTCGGTGATTAAGTCTGCGGCCCCCCTGCTGTTTTTAATAGGCCTGTAGGCCTGACCATCTGATGAGAACTAAACGGCACAGCTTGCTCTCAAATATTTTCACTGGAATCTCCTAATACACTATATTAATCATCACTGTCAAACCATTCAGGAGCCAAAACGTGTCCACCCAGAAGAGCAGGAGAGGGAAAAACGAAAGAGCGATTGCTTCCGTATGAAAACCAGACATGGGACAGGCCCAGCGTGCTTGGCTTTTTAAGGGCCCCCAGATTTGGGGCAGCATAACCATCAAGAGGGAACATTCACAAAGTTGTCCCCTTCGTCCCGCCTTTATTGTTTCACACAAGCGATTCATTTGTTGTGGTTTTGTGTGTTATTGCCGGTGATGGCTCAGGGCAATCCACTTGAGATACCCAGGACATGTGCACCACCCATCCCTTTCCCTTCCCCTCCACACAACAAGACACCCTGTGAGGTAGGTGGGGCTGAGAGAGGTCTTTTGAGAACTGCTCATGAGAGAACAGCTCATGAGAGAACAGCTCTGAGAGAACTTGTGACTGGCCCAAGGTCACACCAGCAACTGCATGTGGAGGAGTGGGGAATCAAACCCCGTTCTCCCAGATTAGAGTCCAACTCCTGACCACTACACCAAACTGATAAGGTGGAAGCTGCTGAAGGGTTGGTGAAATTTCTCCAGTACGTATGTGTCATGTGCCCAGATAAAAAATGGTATACTTAGAAAATTTATATGCCACCTTGAGCAAGTCTCTGGAAAAGCAGCACACAGTCATAAATGGAACAATGATAAAATTATCAATATTAAAACAAAACATTAAAATCAATAAAGACCCTAGCAGGGCTTTCCCCGGGGCACTGCGCCTCTGCACTGCTTGGGGAAGCCGAGGAGGGGGCGGGGCTTGGTCATGTGCCCACCCCCTGGGCTTCTCACTCCCAGAGCTGCGCTCCTGTGTGCTCCCGCTCCAATGGACCCCTGAATACAGTACATTACTGTCACATGTAACATTCAAGAGATGGCGACACTCATGACACCTCAGTTGTGAAGTGATAAGGGAGACAGAAAAGGTGTGTTTTGCTGGCTGGGCCTTTATTCAGCAAACGATTGCCTAGTGTGAGGGAGAGCAGATGGTCTCGGATCTTTATAACACACAGTGGCTTGGGATTGGCTGTCCAGGATCACCTGATCACCGAACCAAGAGGACTCTGGTCTCATTGTGCCATGTTACTTCATTTCTCAGCATTTTTGGTGGTAGTGCTCAGCTTACGGGTTTCTGGTTTAAGTCCCATGCTGTCTGATATACTGTGAGGATGGCTCTGTCTTGACCGCATGGCATTGGACAGTATGACATTTTGGTCCCATCCAGCTCTACAGCCCTGTGATAATGGGGCAAGCAAATGATTTCTTTTGCTGTAGGAGAAAACCTTTGCCTTGTAAGTTCTAATTGATTCTGAAAATATTTTGTCTTGAACAAAAGGAAACTGTATATGCTCCTTAATTTTTTAAAAAATACAAAAAACCCTGTACTTTTTTTCTGCGCACATTTGCTACAGTATATGTGATAATTTACCCCAATTTAGCAGAGAGTGAACCCCCTTTAATTTGAGCCATTTGGAAGGGAATGGACTCTCCACACAATGACATTGTTAACAGCTGAAAAACAGCCAAACACTCCCTTCTGAGAAGTCAATGTGGCACAATTGGAACCCATTGTGCTCGTATTATCTGCTTCTGGATCGTTGGAGCTTGGCTTTCTCAAAAACAAAATCTGTATGCCAAATGAAGGCATCTTTGGAAGGGAGGGGTGGAACAAAGACTTGGGCAAGGATCCCACAACACTGAAGAGGCCCCACACAAAAAATTGCTTGATTTTTCACCCAAATTTCACTTAAAGTGAGCTTCAGAGCAAGCTTAGAGGTTCATCCTTGGGCGAAACAGTGGATGGAATTTTCGAGGAAGGCCAGAAAGAGTTTTCATAACTAAAATGCCATTGAAGGATCTGACATCGCAGTCACTGCTTGGAACACAAAGAGCAAGCAAGAATGTTGCTTCAACTAGCAAAAAGATGCCTATACTTTTTATCAAGAGCCCAATTCAAGTCCCTTAGCACCTCAGAGAACATCAAGATTTGGGGGTTATAAACTTTAAAGAGTCAAAACTTCCTTCGTCAGAGCTTTGACTCTCAAAAGCCAATACCCTGGAAACAGTTGGTTTTTAAGGCGCTACTAGATTTGAATGTAATTGTTCTACTGCAGCTTGCTTTTCATTGAGCACTCTAAATTGTCCATCACGAGAAGATATGAACCCAGAAAGAAACAGAAAGGGGCAGGTTCGTCTTTACTCCATCCCTCCTTTCCAAAGATGTCTTAATTTGGCATACAGATTTTTTTTTTAAATAGTATTATTTAAAAAAAAACTTAAAAAACCATGGTCCAAGACAATGACATGCCCATCACTTTTAGTAGAATTGCACAAATTTGAAATATTTATGATTTCTAAAGGAGCTATTACCCTGAGTAGTTTGGTCTAATTTCTCTATTATGGGTGACCATTTTGTTATAAATTAAAGATAATCCTGATATGGATCTACTTGGGAGATACCTGCAGTGATCTTATCCATAATACAGGTAAAGGTAAAGGTTTCTCTTGCTCGAAAGCCAGTCAAACGTGACTCTAAGGATGCGGTGCTCATCTCTGTTTCCAAGCCGAAGAGCCAGCACTGTCAGAAGGCGTTTCCGTGGTCATGTGGCATGACTAGAAACCGAGGCACACAGAACACTGTTACCTTCCCACCGAAGCGGTACCTATTTATCTACTTGCAATTTCTTGCTTTTGAACTGCTAGGTTGGCAGGAGCTGGGACCAGAGACGGGAGCTCACTCCATCATGCAGCACTCGGGTCTCGAACTGCTGAGCTACCGACCTTCCAGTCTGCAGTTCAGCATCTTAACCACTTGAGCCGCTGCAGCCCCTATCCATTATATAGTGGTCCCAAATAATTGAGTACCATTGAATGATGCTAGGAGAATCTAGATTTCCATTTTTGTGCTATACATGTTTTGGCAGACAGATTTTGTTTTTGAGAAAGCAGCTTTGACCCTATGGTCCACAGCTACAGTCCCACCTCACTGTCCGTCCTCATGAGTCCTCATATCTCCCTCCCAGTCAGCAGCAGAGAGGATGGGCCTTTAACAGCCCCCCCCCCCCCCCCGCACGTCCTTGAAGTGACCTAAGAAATGTTCCTGTCAGTGGCAGGGGCGTAGACTTTTGGAAATTCGGGGGGGGGGGGGTTCTTTAGCGTGCGTGCGAAGTGTGCTCACTCGCTGGGGCGATGTTCTCCCCCCCGGGAAACTGCTGTACCTCCCCGGGCCCTTCCGAGGCCCGCCAGCCACTGCTGCTGGTGCCTCTCTCTCCCTCTCCAGCAGCGGCAGCCGGGCCTCGAAAGGGTCCAGGGAGGCGCAGCGGCAGATGCTCCACTTTGCCAGGGGTGGCTGAGCCCCACCCCCGGAAATTTCGGGGGTGGCTCGAGCCCTCGAGCCTCCCCGTAGTCTACGCCACTGACTGAGAGCGCAAGGCGAGGAGGCGAGAGGCCATGGTGGAGAGTCAGCTTTCTTGCCCTGGGGGTTCCTGCAAACCCTGGAGCCAGCCCTGTTATTTGTAGGCTTTATTAGACCAGCCGTTCCCCTCCTTCAAGAGTCTGCCTCGTGGAGGGCACTTCCCCCCCCCCCCCCGGCCCCCGTATGTATCTGCTTTAGTGTAACATGTTTCCATAACTATATTATTAGCTTTGTCCTGCTTACAATAAAAAAAGACGTGATACTCTAGCTGGTATTGGAGTGTTAGGTCATATTAAAACCATGTGTAACAAATCTTTATTTGCAGTAACTTCTGAGTTTGAATTTCAGCTCCTGCTACACCTGTCATCAATACTGATTCACATAAACTTACTCAGTTTCTATTCCTCCCCCCCCCCCAAAAAATAGAAAATAATTGCAGATCTTTCATTTAGGAATTTTTCCTTGCAACAATGCAGTCCCCCAATTTGCCACGCTCCTCCCAATTTCCCACAGAAATGTCTTTATTTGTCACCGAAAGGATAGCTGGCCTTTCAATCATCATTTCCAAAACAGCATACAGTATTGGAGAGAGTGCAAACGACAACCACTAAAAACCCCTCCTAACATTACTGATAACAGAGCCAGTGTGATACAGTAGTCAGAGTTTCAGGCTCCGAGCATACACACTCAATGATCCACTTTCAATCCACTTTCAGTGCACTTCCCAACCGGATTTTGTCAGTTCACACAGTAAAATCCAGTTAGAAAGTGGATTGAAAGTGGATTATTGAGTGTGTGTAATCACAGCCGTAGACTAGGATTTAAGGGACCCAGGTTCGAATCCATGCTCTGCCATGGAAGCTTGCTGGGAGACCTTGGGCTAGTCACACTCTCTCAGCCTAACGGCTTCCATCGCCGGGTTGTTGTGAGGACAAAACAGAAGGACGTGGAACAATGTACACCACCCCAAGCTCTCTGGAGGAAGGCTGGGATAAAAATGAGTCAAGTAAGAGACCTTCTATGTGCCACTTCCTGATGAAGGACTCACAACAACCAGTGTTTGGGCTGCAGAAACTTTATGGCTTATTAATCAGCATGTCAGTTATCAGTAACGTGAAGTGGTACAATTTCAGTTATCCATGTGGGCTTTCTTATACTGGCTCTTTGTTGATATGTTGAACAAACGTCGATGTAGTTCAGCTCTTGAATTGTAGAAGGCGACAGAGCCCTGATCGTGGCAACGGAATAAGGAGACGAAAGAGTTAATATCCCCCCCCCCCATCCCATTCTGTGATGCTGTTCTGCATGTTTTCTGTATTTGGTTGCAGATTGTATTTCTCTTTGCCCCTCATGAATGACTACTTAGAGAGCATGTTGACAAATTAATAAAGGTAAAGCCTATTAACTGCCGTTTGGCCGGCCGGTCGGGATGCCAGAGCCAAACATTGCGGAGCTTAGAACCTCGGTTTTCAACGAAGCGCCGCTGCCAGGTCAGCGAAACAAGCACGTCCAATTAGAAATGTTAGCAATTCAGTGGGCAACGAGGAGACTGCGCCCGTAATTGCGTTGAGAACTGCAGCAATGAAAATATTTTTGTCAGTTTGAATGCACGGCCCAATTTATCATGTGCCTGTCTGCTTTCATCTCTGAGAAAGGGTAATAACGAGGACCACATGTGGGACGCTGGCCTCCGCCTCGAAGAAATGTGCTGCTAATCCATTGTGCCACAGAGATAACTTTTTGTTGTTAAGCAGTGCAATGTGGCAAAATCCATAAGCTTTTGGAGGCAAAGATACCATGATTGTGACAGTTCATAACTACAACGACAACAATCATGCCCCCTTCAGTCTTTACCATTATGTCTTTGGCCCAATGAGGGACCAGAACAATTTGAAATTAAAAAATGCAATAGAAACAAACGGGAGAAGATGAGGAAAGGCTTCTGAGCAGAGCGCAGGCCTTCTGCTCCTCTGTCTGCCAGATCTTCCCTTCAGCTCTAGGCCAGGATGCTCAGCAGGATCCTTACCTTCTGCTGGTGGGGGGCTCCAGCCCACACCCCTGGATCTTCTGGCATGCACCACCATAGAGTTTTTAGCTAATGCTAGAGCGTACACCACACAACATGCCCGGCAGGATGACATCCCCCCAGGTGACCTCATCACGGGGGGAATGTCAGGGGTGGTGGGGCTTTTTGGGAGGCAGGGCTTCCCCATGGGCCAGTGGTGGATTGGGTCCCCTGAAATCAGGGGAACCCCCACCCCCATTGGGGGGGTGGCAACGCTAACCCTCAGGCTAAGAGCTAAAGGACAAGAACCTTAGGCTGACTACTCTGGGTTTAGCTACCTGTGAGCAGAGGAGTCAGAACAGATAGCAGTCGGGGCAGAACAGATAAAAGGAAGGACTTCTTCACCCAAAGAGTGATTAACACCTGGAATTCACTGCCACAGGAGGTGGTGGTGGTGGCTACAAGCATGGACGGCTTCAAGAGGGAATTAGATAAACATCTGGAGCAGAGGTCCATCAGTGGCTATTAGCCACAAGGTATAGATAGGAACTCTCGGTCTGGGGCAAGTGATGCTCTGTATTCTTGGTGCTGGGGGGCAACAGTGGGGGGGGCTTCTAGTGTCCTGGCCCCACTGCTGGACCTCCTGAGGACACCTGGTGTTTTTGGCCACTGTGTGACAGAGTGTTGGACTGGATGGGCCACTGGCCTGATCCAACATTGGCTTCTCCTATGTTCTTATGTTCTTATGAGAACAAACTCAGCCACATCTTAAGCAGCAGCTGGTAGTCAGTCAGCAGGCGGTTTCCCTCTTAATCCCCTGCATGCAAAACCTTCACTCTTCCGGCTCCATCGCTCTCAGCTGTGCAATGGTCTCTTCCACTCTTCGTCTTCTCTGCTCCTTGTCTTTTGCTGCTCTTTAGGCAGAGCATCTTCATGAGATGCTGTCTTTCTTTCCTCTTTTTTGTCTTCCAAGGCCTTCTTCAACTCCCACCTTCCCCTATGGTCTATCCTTTAGACTCCACCCCCAGTTGAAACTAAGCCTCAGTTAATGTAACTGGACTGACCAAATATTCTCTGCATTTGCCTTTGATCCCATCTTTCTCCTCTCCCTCTGTTCTCCTCCCTTGAATTGTACCTTGGGAGGGCCTCAGCACAATGTTTTGGCTCCATCTGGAGGCTGTGGCTCAAAGGACCAAGAATGAAGGTCCTAGTTTCTGCATGAGTACAAACCTGGTCCTGTGGCCACTGCTGGAGCAGTTGAGAGTACACCTTTTTCAGCCTTCTGTGGTGTGAAGTTGGGTGGATCTGGGGTCCTCAGTACAAAAATAGGGCCGTGCAGAAGCGTGTCCCTGCTCGTCTGGGAAATACTGGACACTACCTCCTACGTTGAAAGCTCCTTGCAAACAAAAAACCAGCACAGAAAAGTTCTTTCTTAATGACTTGCCTCTTCTGCTGCATAAGTTTTCCAACAGCAGGGAGGTCCCCCCCCTCCCATGGAGGAGTATTCGAAACCAGGACCCACCATGGGCAATGTGGTGCACGCTGTTTTGCTGTCTCATTCTTCGACATGTATAGGCTGGGCCTCAGTTTGTGGTCACCCTCCACACCATATGGCAGTGAATTCTACATAGGAATTAACCATTGTGCAAATAGGTAAATGGCGCGTGAAGGGATGGCTCGTGCGCTGTGGGCCCGTCTTGTCCCCTCTTCACAATTGCTGTCTGCTCGCCGAGCTGTTGTTCTTGAGCTTCCACACAGAAGCCCTCAGTTCCTGGCTTCCATCCACCCCCCGAGGTGTTCCGGCGTGTTTCGAAGTCGAGCATCTTCAGAAAGTCCTCAAATGATACCAGATGTGCTGCTGATGTTCCCATGAGGGTAAAAAAAAATGTACTGTCCGCTTGGGATTTTCCATACCCTCATTTTCCCCTCAGTGAAGACGTTGCTGCAACAATTCCAACAGTGTCTTGTGACACAGTGTGCCATTCAGAGGCACAGATAGGCTTTTATGATAGGAGGTGGTTGCGTGGGACAGTGAAGCGAGCATTGTGTTGTACAGTCTTGTTCTGTAGTCAGCAGTAGGCAGTATGGGTGGGATATCCCCCCCCCCTCCCAAAAGCCATCGAAGTTGACCTTACATTCAGAAGCTCTAGGGAAATCCCAGGGTGCACCTCTGCAACTTTTATGTTGTGTTCTACCCACTCGTTGGCTGAAAGGCATTTCATTAGTCTCCCCCACCCCAATATGCTCCCTGTAAACAGATATAAATATAAAATCTCCTCAGTTTTAAAAAACCAGGGTAAAGTTCCAATAATATTTTTTTTCAAATATTGTTTATTAGGTCAAAGAAGACCATAAGGAAACAGTGTACGTAATAGTTGTGTGCTGTTCAGATTTTCTAAAAATCGACAGGTGGACCCCAAGGCTAAGGTTTGTTGTTGTTGTTCAGTCGCACAGTCGAGTCCGACTCTTTGCGACCCCGTGGACCACATCACGCCGGGCCCTCCTGGCTTCCGTTGTGCTTCGGAGTCTGCCCGATTGTATGTTTGTTGCATCGATCACATTGTCTAACCATCTCATCCTTTGCCGTCCCCTTCTTCTTTGACCTTCAATCTTTCCCAGCATCAGGGTCTTCTCCAGGGAGTGCTCCCTACTCATTTGGTGGCCAAAGTATTTGAGCTTCAGCGTCAGGATCTGGCCTTCCAGGGGACAGTCAGGGTTGATTTCTTTTAGGATTGACTGATTGATATGTTTCTGCAAATCTGGGGAACCCATGTCTGCGGGGTATGTGTGCATGCAAAATGTTAAAAAATGGGGTTAAAAAATTCTCAAAGTGTAGGGTTGCCAGTGTTACCTCTAAGCTGAGTTAGTGTGAGCTAGCTCACAGTTTTTTAGCCTCCAGCTCACACATTTTTGTCTTCACTCAGGAAGGAGGGCTCCTGAGCAAACTAATTTATGCAGTAGCCCAATTACCTGATCACAACTTTAATGCCAGTAGCTCAGAAAGTAGATTTTTTGCTCACAAGGCCCTATAGCTTAGAGGGAGCATTGGTTGCCAGTCTTCCGTTTTGGGTCTGGAGATTTCCCAGAATTACAACCAATCTCCAGACTACAGAGATCAGTTCCCCTGAAGAAATTGCTGCTTTGGAAGGTGGACCCTATAGCATTATCCTTCCCCTTTCCAAGTCCCGCCCTCTTCAGGCTCCACCCACAAATCTCCAGGAGTCCACACAACCTAGAACTAGCAAAGTAGTGTGACACTGCAACAGCAACAACGAAAAACGCGTTCACAGACATTATGGAGAGAGGATGATGTTTGTATGGCATTTGGGGTTGTGTTGTAGGAACTGTAGCAGGAGGTGAAGGAACCCAGAGCCAGGGATGGGAGGGGGAGTGGCCAGAGGGGCTGTGGAGGAGAAGAGAGGGAGGGGCTGCAGGAACTGTGAGTCAGGGAAGGAGACCTGGCAGGAAAATCTGCAGTTTTCAAGCACTGGGAAGGCTGTACCTGACCAATCAAAAGGAACCAGTGCAGTATAGTGGTTAGTGTGTGGGAATCCCGCCCCACATTATAACCATTACTGAAGTCACTTTAGCAGAAAACAAACTCAGCCAAAAGTAGAGATGGTTCCACATTTCTCATCCTCACAGTTAGCCCCCGTTCTTTGATTTTCCTTCTCCCTTGTATAAATTGAGGATGAGTCTTGGCACAACCATACGTGCAGGCTCTGTTGCTGTGTTTCACCAGCGTGCAAAGCTGCATCAGCAATGTAGAAGAAAGGGGAAAGGCATTAAGTGAGTCATCCTAAGCCGGTCTACTCGAAGAAAGTCCCATTTAATTCAGTGGGTCTTGTTCCCAGGAAAGTGTTCGCAGGAACACAGCCTGAGAAACAGAAAAACAGTGCATGCACAGTGCTGTATACAAAAATCTAGAAGTAAAATGACACCATAGCAAAGTGCGCATAATGCATCCGTTCCATTTTGGAGACAAGGACAGTTCAGAAATGTGAAATCCTAGTAGAAATCCAGATGATGAGAACTTTGAAAGCACCCCTAATTGGAAAACAAACCTCACCTTTTATAACCTCCATATTATGAGTTCTTTATAATCCCCTTGACCTTCTCAGGGAGACAAATATGGAATGTCTTTATTGCTCTAAATGCCCTGAGGGGTAATGTAACAGTTTCTAAAATCTCAGGTCCCCCCCACCCCCCACCCCCACGAACATACCTCTTAATAAACTCTTTCCAGTGATCTTTCTGTCATTAGTCTTTCTCCACAAATTTGGGACCATCTTATAAATTAATGGGAGCCCACTGTATAACAAAAGATATCAAAATATGAACCAGTTGGCTGCCCCCAAGAGCACTTACACCCACAGTGTGTCCATGCGTGATATTCTACCCCCTTTAACCGCCCCCCCCCCCCCGGCCCGAAAAACTCTGTATGAAGTAAATGAAAGCCCAGTAAATGGCTGAATGTTTCTTAGCTGCCTGGGCAATCACATACGCCTCATCTCAGAAGGCCAGATGGGGGATTTTATAGAAACCAGACCCTTGCCACAGGTTTAATTATCATGGTCCTGACAGAAATGAGTGAAATTCTGAATGACCAGCCATGGAAGAGACCAAAAGCCTACACATGGATTTTTTCCTCCATAAAATTTTATAGCTTCTTAAAGAAACACCGTTCATATATTTTACGAGGCTTAATCATTCACTAATGCCTATGGCTGCACCTGTGGCATTCGGTCCCACAGACATTCCGGGACCATTCCCAACTTTGTGCGCAATCATGTGTTTTGACCAACCCTGACGGGCCACGCACATCCTGAAGGAGAGGCCAGCCTGGCTTCGGTTACCCAGCAACCAGCCTAATAATAAGGCAAAGGCAAGGAGATTTATGGGTATTTATCTGCTGATGTGTGCGTTTTGATTTTGTGAATCGGGTTCATTTATTTAAAATAGGAAAGGAGGAGAATGGAAAACTCTCTGAGAGCGAAATAGTATATTACTTGATGACCTACATTTCTTAGGCCTCAGCCCTTAAACTAGAGTTTATGCTAGACTTCATTCCAGGATTTAGGGGCCGTTGGCATGATGCTGTCCAGAAGTCACCCTCTTTGGCTTTTTCAGCAGTGTCCCCCACCCCTGCTATAGAACTGTTCTGGGGTTACCATCCTCCAGGTGGGGCCTGAAGTGCTCCCAGATTTACAACTGATCTCTAGACTACAGAACTCAGTTTCCCTGGAGACAAGGGCAGCTTTGGAGGGTAGATTTAGGATTACCACCACCAAACTGGGAAATTCCTGGGGATTTGGGGGTAGAGTCTGGGAAGGATGGGGTTCGGGAAGATGAACTCAGCAAGATGTAAAGCCATAGACTCCATCCTCCAAAGCAGCCATTTTCTCCAGGCGAACTGATATGTGTTGTCTGGAGATGAGTTGTCATTCCAGGAGAACTCCAGACACTGCCTGGAGGTTGTCAACACTAGGTAGACTCTTCACTGAGCGTCTTCCTTTTCCTGGGTCCTGTCATCCAATTTCCAGGAGTTTCCCAAGCCAGAGTTAGCAACCCTGCTATCTTCCTGAGAATGTCAAGAGGGCATCGTGTCCTTCAGAAGTCTGTGTAAGACCAGGTCGTTTAGGAGGGCATTTCACGGAGCTTAGTAGTAATAGCTCTTTTACAGCTCTCGGTCTTTTATGGCCTAGCCCCATTGCTGTTCTGTGTTTGCTGATTTTAATTTTTGTTGAAGCCCCTTTATATGAAAAGCAAAGGCTTGAAATCAAGATTTCCGGGTTTCTACAGGGGGCTATGCTGTTTTTTATTACTATTGTGGAGCCTCCACTTTCAAAAATTGTATATCTTTCAGGCAAGAAAGCAGCAGGGGGCATTGCTTACCTGCCCTCTCCTCCTGGGTGGAGGCAGCTATTGCTGCATCTAGCCACCATCCCTGCTGTTGTTGAGTTGTGAGTGGACAGTTGGAAAGTGGACAGAATGGCTACAAAGACGAGAATGAGCCATTGTCTCTGCCTGTGTCGACAGTTTGCATGCCAGGGAGGTAAAGGGGGAACTGGATCCTTCCAGGATGTCCCAGTTCCATCACTGCTACCACACTGCTAAAGTAAGCTGTGTGCTTTAGGGTTGCCAGGTCAACCAGCGGGAAATAGGGGGAGACTTACCAGGAGAAAGAACAAGGCCCAAGCAACATTGCAGAGGAAGTGACATCATCACGCTGAAACATCACACAACACTCTGGTATTTGGACAAAAAACTCTATGGAAAAAATGGTTTCTATCATAAAGTTTTTGCCCAAATACAGGAGTGTCGCCTGGAAGTTGCTGGTGTGATGATGTCACTTTCTGTGTGACATCGCCTGGGCCTTCCTCTTTCTCCTGGTAAGCCCCCCCGCCAGCCAGTTGATCGGTGTCAGGGGCAGGGCTTGGCAGCAGGGACCCCCATTTCCACCAAGGGGTTGCCCACCCTTGTATGCTTCTAGGATTGTGTGAGAAATGCCTGGAGATCTTGGAGGTGAAACCTGGGGAGGGCAGGGTTTGGGGAGGGCGGGGAGCTCAGCAGGGTATAATGCCATAGCAGCCATTTTATCTAGAGGAACTGATTCCTGTAGGCTGCAAATCAGTTGTAATTCCAGGAGATCTCTAAGCCTCACCTGGAGGTTGGCAACGCTGGTCTCACAACCTAATGGGGTACTGTATGATGCTCAGAATTCCTTGGATTCGCCTCGTTCATTCAGGCCACCGCCCACTCTGCCTCCTTGACATCATTACGTGGTTCAGACTTGTTTCCTTTTGCCTTTACTGACCTTCACTGGTCCATGGTGTGGTTTGGAAAGATACAAAGTATCCTTTTATTGAGCGGATCAATCCAAAAAGGGTCTAGTAGTAAGCCCAGAATATTTGGATAAACTGCCAGCCCTTGAAGACAAGAAAGGGTCTTTTGTCCAGAAAGGGAGGGGGGAGACCCGTTACACTACCGTAGGATCGCTGGATCCGATCCAATAAAAACTTAGCTTGGCATGGGGGGGGGGGGGAGAAGTGATTGGGGTGTCTAATGAAGGATCTTTTACTTCAAGTCTTAAGTGTGTTTGATTTATTTATTAGAACGTAAGTCTGACATCCTATTGCACGGTCAGATTCTGTGGCAAAGGCCTTTCTTAAGAATATTGTCCACCGACAAAGAAGACTTTGTATGAAGCCAGCAGAGAATTGCTGTGACTGAGAAATGAGCTATCCTACAGCAAAGGAAGTCAGCCTGAAACAGGCATTTGCTTTTCCTGGCCTCACCGGGCTGCTTGTGGAGGCCTTTCCAGTTTGCTTATCCTCTGGCCACTTAATTTTAAGTGACACAGGCCTCGCTGGCCTACATCCGATACTTGAGGCTATCAAAGAAGAGGCAAGGCTGCCAAGGAACGTTTAGGGATGGGAAGGGCCCCTTTGGATTCCAGGCTGGAAGCACAACTTTCGGGCGAGGCAGAAGCTTTCCCAGAACTGATTCAGGGCCTGCTGCTTTGGGGTAGTTCTAATTAAGTAAAAAAAAAATCTTTGTGTCTGTGTCCTTTATAAAGTTTATATCTCCGCTACCTGGCATTACATTTTATGACACGCATGGTCCGGCCCAACAAAGTCTCATTTATGTCAGATCTGGCTCTCAAAACAAATGAGTTTGACACCCCTGGTCTAGAATATAGAGCTCAAAAGCCAGCTTCTCTTGCCAGCTTCTCTTGCCGGAACCATTTCCATATCTTTCCTATCATTTCTTCCAGGTGGGGTAACAGGTTAGAGTTGCTAGAGGAGTCTGAGCTGACATAAAAGCCCCCTCACCCCGGACTCCCTTCGGCAGCCTCTCATTTGCGATGTTTATTTTTATTTGCTTCATTTATACCCCGCCTTCCTCCCCAGCAGGGAACCCGAGCGGTTTACATCATTCACCTCTCCTCCATTTTATCTTCCCCACAGCCCTGTGGGGTAGGCGAAGCTGAGAGTGTATGACTGGCCCAAGGCCACCCCACCAGCTTTCGTGGCAGACTGGGGATTCGAACCTGAGTCTCTCACATCCTAGCCCGACACTCTAACCACTACGCTGCACCGACTCTCAAACTGGAGGTCATAACTGAGGGTCCTGATAACTTTGCATCGGACGCGTTTGGCAGGGTGAAAGTATCACCACAGTCACGTGTGATCGCCTCACAGTTCATCCTCATTTGACTCAAGCCATGCGTCACTCCACTTTGTAGGTGCACAGTAGCTATGTTTTGCACCGTAGGCGGGGTTGCTCAGTTTCATTTGCTTACGATCGGCAGCTGTCTTTGGTACCACCGCAGAAGGGGGACATCCATCTTTCCTAGAGTCACTGTCGGGTCGTGTTGTTTAAAGATGTCAGAGGAAGGAGAGCGTGACTCAGCAGAACGTGCAAGTGTTGTTTAAATTCCAGGCCAATTGCTCAGTTCTCCCCCTCCCCCACGGAATGGAATTCCCCTCATCCTGATTGGCAGCTATTAACATCAGTAATGCAGACTTAGATGAACTCCAAATGATAAGATTTTTTTGTAAGTGTTTTTCTATAAATAATCGACTGACGGACTGATCTTTTTAAAAAATATATAATTGTCTGTAGCTAGGCTTGCTCCAGTGATAGGACTAGGGATGGGGAACTGTTGGGTATTCAGATTAACGCAGTTAATAACATGCTACCGCATGCATAGGTATTAGCTTTAAAAGAAAAAAAAACTTTAGTAATGAGGAAAGGGTTTCCTGGGAGATTAAACAAACAAACATAGGATACACATGCTGTCTGACTAGCTGCCCTAACCCACATCTTTACAGTTTCTAGACCTTGTATGAGAATGAACCAGGGAAGAACAGCAACGGTTGCAGTCACACACGCCAGAAAAACTAGGGTGGGGGGGGGGGAAGTGAGGCTATTTCCTCCGGCGGAATTTGACCCGCAGTTGCATGATCACACCTCCCTCTGAAGCTGCGGGTGCAGTCCGTCAGTGTGTGATCAGACACAACTGTGGGTGAGTAGGGGTTTTTTTGTCCCTCCCCCCCCCATGCGCTTAAACGAGGGATCGATGAATTGTACCTCTGCACTGAGGGCTCCCTATGGAGTTTGTGATGATGCGCATACTGCGAAGGGGGGAGACCATGGCACGGAGACACCATGAGAGCGCGCTGGAGCGATCAGACACAGGAAAGTCCATCTGCAGCCTGTCGCAACCCATTTACTACCGGTTTTTCCCTGGTGTTTTTTAACTCTGCTTCTGCGGCAGAGCAAAACGGGTGGCCAACAGCTGCGGGGTGCTTCCCAGATGTTGTTGTCTGATCACTCCCTTTAAATCCGCCCAGCATTCACGCCTGCATCGGGTCTAATTGTGCGTATGATCACAGCCAAAAAACGATAAAACTGAAACCCAGTGCCTAATCTCTAGTCCATCCCCAATGTAACTGGAGAATCCCAATGCGAACTAATTACGCATTTTGTCACCTTGCTCTGGCAACAAATACGTGCAGGCTTTGCCATTTGGTCCCTAACTCAACTAGAGAAGACATTGGCATGCATAAACAAACAGTTAATTCTTTCATGGCTATAGAGAGAGAACTTGCAGATCCCAAAAGGAACTACAAGTCCTTCGGCTGTGTGAGAACGGGCCCATGTGAGATGCAGCTGACTGTATGGCACTGTTTGAATGAGCGGGAAGAAGCCCAACAATAGGGTTGCCAACCTCCAGGTGGTGGCTGGAAGTCTCCTGGGATTACAACTGGCGGGGAGGGTGGGATATAAATCCAAATAAAATTAAATTAAAATTAAATGGTCTCTTTGGAAGTTGGACTCTATGGCATTAGGCCCCAGCCCCCAAATCTCCAGTTATTTCCTAACCCAGAGCTGACAGCCCTGCCCGACAGGCAGGCTAATGGTGTTCTCAAACAGAAGAACTGCCTGAGGTGAAATTCGAACCCTGGTTCCTGACAGGCCGGTGAAACATGAGCAAAACCAGTGGGTGTTTGAGCATCCTTGAATCATAATTCTAACCTACCTTACAGGTATAAGTGTCCCGTCCCGGGCCTTACCTCCCGCTGACTTCAGCCGGGAGCCAGCAGCACCCCCCGTCCAGGTCGCCGCGGCGGCACCGCAGCCGACCCGGTCGATTGACCAGCAGAGGAGAAGCCGGGAAAAGCACCACCCCCCCGCCACCCGACACGCCACGTCGCCCCACCGTCCGCGGCCCCAGCTCAGAAGAGGAGGACGCGCCCGGTCCCAGGAGCGGGCGCCGCGGCTCGCAGCCACCACGGAGCACTCCCCACTCACCGAAGCAGCCCCGAGACGCCCAGAGGAGCCGGGAAGCGAGCGCGCCCTGGGCCGTCGAGAGCACCCGCGGAGCAGCAAGGAGTCACCCAGGGGAGGCGCCGGGAAGCGGAAGACGACGGCAGGAGCCTCCAGGCGGGGCAGGGTGGCTGGGCGTCTCAGCATTTAACGGGGGGGTGGGGCTTGGTGGAGGGGAGGCGTTACATGGCAGCAGGGAATAAAAGAGAGGGGAAATTGGCAGGCCGGGGAGGAAGTGCCGGGGGACAACGGAGGCAAGGAAAAGGCAGAGAGAGAGAGAGCTGAAAGACAGGCAGCCCTGGAGAGAGAGGGACCGGGGTCTGCAGCCAAAGCCTTGTCCCCTGGAGGCAGGAGGGTGGCCCAGGGTGCTGACAACCCTCACCCCCCGCCATTCTGAGGCCTCTGCCAACCCTCAAATCCTTTTCCCTCGCGGCGGCAACGCCTTCCTCCCACACCGGGGACTACGGCCACGGGGCGAGACCCCCGGGAGGGGCCCGAGGAGTGTGACAATAAGGATTATAGCAAGATACGGCCGGCCCCTTGAGCACTGAGTATTTACAGCACTGTGGTATAACCAGAAGTGTGCTTGTACTATAGATGTACACAGAGTTTACCTTGTTCGCACCGCCTCAAAAGCCACAGATGAGAGCGTGAAAAACAAAAAGGGTATCGCCTTATTAAAACAGCAGAGCGTGGGGAAAGGGTGAAGAGATCAAAAAAAGAAAAGGTCGCCAGGGCAACACTTCTTCCCACAGCTGTGTCACCTTTTTTCTTTTATTTTGGTTCTCAGCACAGCTTCCTGCCCAAGCCAGACTTCAGTATACGGGCAGCTAATAGCATATCAGGGAAGGTGTGCTATTCCTCCCCCCCCCCCCAGGCAAATTTCAAAACACCCCCCTGCCCACTTCAAAGATGTAAAGTTGTGGTCAGGTCTGTGGTTCGCTGCAATCCTCTACCACCACCACCTCCTGCAGCTTTATGATAACCGATTGTAAGAGGAAGGCCCACACGATGTTTCGGAGGAGCATTTCTGCACCACCTCAGCGCAGTGATGTTTGCTGATGCAAGGCTGTCAAAACCCAGGTGCAAGGACTGCTCTTGTGGATGGCAGAGAGATCAGAAGAGACCTGCTGGAGCGGAACAAAGGTCCATTGAGCTGAGCATCCTGTTTCCCACAGTGGCAAACACACAGGGTGCTAAGGCTAACGAAAGCCTCTCCCAGTTGCTGCCTTCAGTATTCAGAGGTAGACTGCTCTGGAACATGGAGGTTCCATTTAGCCACCACGTCTAATAGTCATTGGTAAGCCGCTTTGCCAGGAGTTTGTCTTAAGAAGTCACTCAAGCTAGTGGCTGTGGCTACATCTTGTTGCAAAAGGCAATGGCCGAGTTCAGACTGGCAGTTTGGCCCGATATAGCCACCTTTCTCTAGTGGATTAAGTGGGGCCATTCACACAGCCACAGTTGCCTTCCATTCCCCTCCCACACTCACCCCATCCTGTGCCGTTTTGATTCTGTGTTTAAAAAGTACCTGGTGAAAGCTGGGGCAAGCCATGGAGGGCATGTTGATCCTGCTTCCTGGAAATGTGGACATGTGCAAAGCTGCAATAAAGCAGCGGTGGTAATGTGAACCCGCTGATCTGGAAGGATGCGCATAACTGCCCATGCATGCTGTGCACTTGAGTGCACAACCACCCACGGGGATGCTTCCGGCTCGTGGAGTAAAAGCACCCAGCCACAGGATCCTGCCCCAATTGCTGCTGCACCTATGTGCCCATTCACCTATGCACAGGTCAGCGGAGTGAACAAAAGCCGCATGCAACTGTGGCACCACCGCCAGGGGCCACCCCGCAGTCCGAACACTCCATTCCACCTCCTCCCCGGTATGGTCCCGCATCAGTCCATGCAGTGTGAATGGAAAGTACCGCAACAACTTGGCCCGGGTCTTTTTGAGAGCCATGGTTTTGTGCTGATGCTCAAATGTCATCCTTTTGAAATAGCCATGCCATAATTTTTCGATCTGTTTTACCATAAACTCTCAGAAACCATGAACACACACACACACATGAATAAGCCCTACACTGAGTCAGACTCTTGGTCCATCAAGGTCATTATCATCAACTCTGACTGTTAGCACCTCTCCAGGATCTCAAACAGAGGTCTTTCTCATCACCTACTAACTGATCTTTTACTAGAGATAGCAGGGATTGAATCTGGGACTTTCTTCATGCCAAGCAGATGCTCTACTGCTGAGTCCTCATGATGGAGGAGGTGTTGGAGTGAATGACTCAGCATGCCTGGACATGGGGGGGGGGGGGGGAATACATCACTCTAAGAGTTCATAGGTGTTATCTCCTTGAATGGGATGCCTCTCTTTGTCTTAACCTGGGAGCTGCCCTCTGGTCTCTCCTTTTTCTCTTTGTCCTCTCATTGCCTGCATGTGGCCTTCCATGGAGACACATGTCTCTGCAGGTCTCTCCTGTAGATACAGTGCCCTTATCCTCTCACACACATGATGCTGGACAAGCTGGCCATCTGTGACAGGGAAAGTACTCTTTAGATTAGGCTTCTTTCTCTTCCTTTGACTGCAACCTGAATGTGAACTGGGTCTACTTGAATAAAAGTAAATCTACCTTTTTTTGCAAGATACTTCTTGGGAGATTTATTTACTGCACTCAGGATCACGCTTCTATGTCTGGGCAAACTCTGCTATATTAACCAAAACTTCCAATAGGGTTATGGGCCCAGCACACTTCCGCTGTGTAACTCTGCTATATTGACCAAACGTCCCAACTTTGTCTATGATAATTGTGCCTATGACTCATAGAAACCTATATAGAGGAAAGCGCTAAGCAAAGAGATGTTACTTTACGATGTATATGGAAAAGGAGAGGAAGGCATGCTTTTGAGAAGGGTTATCTAAGGAAAATGCATGCCAGCAGACGGCTGAGGCAGAATCTTTGGGCTGAGAAGAGGAGACTGGTCCAGTGTTCCCTCTAAGCTGAGTTAGTGTGAGCTAGCTCACAGGTTTTTAGCTTCCAGCTCATACATTTTGGTCTCAGCTAAGGAAGGATGGCTCCAGAACAAACCAATTTATGCAGTAGCCAAATCACTCACTCACAACTTTAAGGCCAGTAGCTCACAAAGTAGGATTTTTGCTCACAGGACTCCACAGCTTAGAGGGAGCATTAGCTAGTAAGGAAGACCAGAAAGAATAGAAGTTGGGCAGGAAGGAGAACGATAACGGAGATAAAAATGGGTAAGAAAACATAAATTAAGATGTTAAAAAACCAAGAGCTTCTAAGGATTAGGTCAAAGTTCAGTTGAGTTCTTCATCCTGCTTCCAAGAATAATTAGGCAGATGCTTCTTGGAAACGCACCAGCAGAACAGGAGGGCAATACCCATCTGCAGTGTTTGATACTCCCCCCCCCCCGCCGAGTACCTAGTAGCCAGAGGTATATTAACCTCTGGAGACAGAGAGACAGAATTTCAGTATACCTGCCATAGGGTCCCTAATGGACATGAGTTTGTCTCACTCTCTGTCTAAACCAGTGCCCTGCATGTGTGGCAGCAAACTGCACAAATTAACTGAACTCAGAATGATAAAAGAAGCTAGTGCAAGGAATGGAATGAAGTGATCAAAGTGACGGGGGGAGGATATGAGGTGGGCTGCAAAGCTGAGCACAGATGAAAGTGGCGAGAGAGAGAGAAATGCAGGGACCCACCAGCATCGATTCCTTGGTTGCCCAAGATCCTGTGTTCTACCCAGCTTCCCAACTGCACAAATAAAGTTCCCTTCCTTCCTATCGCTTGCAAAATCTCCATATCTGAGTTCTGGCACAAGGTTTTGACAGTGCCAAGATAACCCAAACAAAAAATATTTCTGAAAATATGGATTGTGGCATTTAAGGGAGGAAAAAACCCACCAGTTTCCTGACTCTTAAGAGCAATAAACATATTGTTCCAAAGCAGCGCATGCATTAATGCGACTTTAAAGGGGGGGAAAAAGCTCCTTCTCACTGTTGCCAAACAAAATTAGCACATCAGCCAAGCTGTCAAAGGCAATCTTCTTGGGGAGAGGAAGTTTAATGCATCTACAAAGTGGTGTTGTAGTAACCAGGCGTTTGGGCATCGATGCTTATGGCTGGTACATTTCTTCATGCACCCAGAGAATCCATTAGCTAAACTGATGACAGATTCTCCTGGCAATCGGACTGAACTGCTCACCAGAGACAGCTCCCAAATTAGAGAAGCAGGAAACCTCAAATGATGTGCAAAAAAAAAAAAAAAAAGGCCCTGCAAATTCAAACTAGAAAATCCCCCCCCCCCCATTAACTTTTGCTTTCGCTAATTCAGCACTTCTAATGTTAATGAATTATGAAATAACTCTTTAGGCTGAGATCCTGAGTGCCACTTGGTGGAACAGACCAAAAGTGCAAGTTGGAACACTGAAAATGAATCCGTTGCTTGGTGGTTCTGTCACGAGCCAGTTTCAGCACCTCAGTTAGCGTGTGCATCAGAACCTAGGGAACTGAAAGATATACTGAATTAGATGTGATGAATGAAAAGAAAATTCAGATTCTCTTCCAGCATGTGACACCCTCCATTTAGATCATGTGAGCATCTTGAAACTGTAATTGTTCACCCAAGAATCCAAAATCTGTAACTGGGCAGGACAAAATTTGGCTGCAACTGATTTGGCTGCTTTTCATATTGGATGAAACAGGAGATGAGAAGAGGTGGCGTACGGCAGATGTCTTTTTTGGTGAGTGGGGAAGCTACACCCGAGAGCTAGAGTCTGGCCAGGTGAGGAGAGATTAGGAACAGGAGGGGGGGGGGAGTGCTGGGGGACAGACTAAATTTCTGATGTAGAAAATGACTTTGTAGCCTAGAAGATCTGTTCTTTCCTGTTCAGCTAACTCTTTTACAAAGGATATCAGGCTTAGAAGCTGTTCTTGCAGCTGTTCTTGGTTTTCATTTACAGCAAACGGGGGACTTGATAGTGCAGTCTACACAGTGCTGTTTGAAAGGAAATGTACAAAAGACTTCAAAGGGGACGTATGCAATCTGCTCCACTGTTGTTGAGAATCTTTCCTACTCTCCTGCACACTATCATCACAAGTTCAGAGTGCATAACCACTAACACAGAAATGCCGTTTTCTCAGCACCAAACCCAATAGTTGTTGAACATTGCAAGCACATTCTTAACCACTGCTGGTTTTATTGGGCAGGATGTGCCCCAGTCCAATGCACAGGCATCTCTCTAAGCAGTGTATTTCAGATGGGCCTGTACAGAGCACTGAACAATAACCCCAGAACTTTGCATTGAGCCTGGGAAAAGCCAGTGAACGGTTAGCGTTATTAGGATTGAGGGGTACAACTTGTTTAAAAGGGATAGACAAATAAGGAAGGGAGGAGGAATAGCTTTATATGTAAAGGAGGTATATACTTGTGAGGAATACATGAACCTGAGCGTGGAAGTTCAGTTGGGAGTCTCTGGGTAAACATAAAAGGAGTAAGAAATAATAATGATATTATGGGGAGTCTGTGATAGACCATCAAGCCAAGCAGAGGACTTGGATAAGACACTCCTAGAGCAGATTACAAAATTCTCAAAGAGACAAGACACAGTGGTCATGGGAGGTTTCAGTTCCCAGATATCTGTTGGAAGTCCAATTCTGCTAAAAATGAAAGGTCAAACAAATTCCTGACTTGTCTTGCTGACAACTTCATCTCCTGGAAAGTGGAGAAGGAAACAAGGGGATCTGCTATCTTGGGCTCGATTCTCACCAACAGGGAAGAACTGGTTGATGAGGTGAAAGTAGCGAGTACCCTGGGTGACCATGCAATTTCAGAATTTACAGTCTTGGGGAAGGGAAAAGCTGTATGTAGTCAGATATATAGGTTGGACTTCACGAAAACAAATAGTTGAGAAGGGAGTTAAACGGGTGGGAGTCTCTTAAAAGAGAAATACTGAAGGCACAATCATGTTTAAGAAGAAAAAATGGGAGGAGCCTAAAGAAGCCAAGGTGGCTCCATAAACAGCTTTCTAAAGATCTGAGAAATAAAAAGGACTCATTTAGGAAATGGAAGGATGGCCTTATACCCAAGGATGAATATAAACAAATAGCCAGTGCTTGTAGAGAGAGTTAGGAAAGCTAAAGCTCAGTATGAGCTTAGGCTAGCAAGAGATGCTAAAAACAAACAAAAAAGGCTCGTATGTTCAAAGTAAGAAAAAGAGCAAGGACATGGTAGGCACATTGTGGGGTCAGGAAAGAGAAACTGTCACAAGTGATGAAGAGAGAACAGAACCGCTCAATTCCTACTTTCCCTCAGTCTTATCCTGAGAGGGAAATGGT
The DNA here is from genome assembly GCA_029233225.1 of Lepidodactylus listeri. Taxonomy (NCBI): domain Eukaryota; kingdom Metazoa; phylum Chordata; class Lepidosauria; order Squamata; family Gekkonidae; genus Lepidodactylus; species Lepidodactylus listeri. The sequence continues at coordinate 39,299,994 of JARCFY010000019.1, read as the reverse complement.
GCTCGATGTGGCAAAAACAGAACACATAATGAGGGAAGGCAGTAGCAACCCAGGTTCGGCATAGGAGTAGTACGTAAACACCAAGTTTCCTTAAATGAAACTAAGTCCTCAGGGCCAGATGAATTGCATCCAAGCGTACTACAGGAATTTGCAGATGAGCCACTGTCCATTATTTTTTAGAAATCTTGGAGAACAGGTGAGGTGCCAGAAGATTGGAGGTGGGCAAACGTCCCCATCTTCAAGAAGGGGAAGAGAAGGATCCAGGTAACTATCGACCTGTCAGCTTGATGTCTACACCTGGACAAGTTTTAGAACAAATCATCAAACGGTCCTTGAGCATTTAGAAAGGATGGCTCTTAGTGAAGAGCCAGGATGGGTTTCTCAAGAGCAAGCCATGTCAGACTAACTTTATCTCTGTTTTTGCTGGATCAGGGGAATGTGGTAGACATAGTTTATCTTGATTTCAGTAAGGCTTTTGAAAAGGTTCCACATAATATTCTTGTTGACAAGGATCCTATCACTGTTAGGTGGATCTGTAGCTGGTTGACAGATCACACCCACAGAGTGCTTCTTAATGGTTCCTCATCCTCTTGGAAAGGAATGACAAGTGGAGTGCCTCAGGGATCTGCCCTGGGACCTGTTTTGTTCAACATCTTTATAAATGATTTGGATGAAGGACTAGAAGGAATGCTTATTAAATTTGCATATGGTACTAAATTGGGAGGGGTAGCAAATATGGTAGAAGACAGTCAGAATACAGGATGATCTTAACAAGCTGGAAAACTGAGATAAAACAAAATTAATTTTAACCGGGATCAATGTAAAATTCTGCATTTAGGTCGGAGAAATCAAGTGCATAATTATAGGATGGGGGAGACTTGTCCTGACAGTAGTATGTGTGAAAAGGATCTAGGGGTCTTAGTAGACCACACACTGAACATGAGTCAGCAGTGTGATGTAGTAGCTAAAAAGGCAAATGCCATTTTGGGCTGTATCAATAGAAGTATAGTGTCCAGATCACATGAAGTAATGGTATCACTTTACTCTGCTCTGGTTAGACCTCTCCTACAATTGTGTTTAGTTTTGAGCACCACAGTTTAAGAAGGATATAGACAAGCTGAAACATGTCCAGGTGAAGGCAACGAAGATGGTGAGGGGTCTGGAGACCAAGTCCTATGAGGAAAGGTTCAAGGAGCTGGGTATGTTTAGCCTGGAGAGGAGACGACTGAGAGATGAAATGATAACCATCCTCAAGTACTTGAAGGGCTGTCATACAGAGGATGGTGCGGAGGTTTTTGTTGTTGTTGTTGTTGCCCCAGAAGGTCGGACCAGAACCAATGGGCTGAAATTAAATCAAAAGAGTTTTCGGTTAAACATTAGGAAGAACTTCCTGACAGTTAGAGCAGTTCCTCAGTGGAACAGGCTTCCTCAGGAGGTGGTGGGCTCTCCTTCTTTGAAAGTTTTCAGATGGAGGCTAGATGGCCATCTGACAGCAATGCTGATTCTGTGAACTTAGGCAGATCACGAGAAGGGAGGGCAGGAAGGGTTGCATCAGTGCTTAGTTCTTGTGACCCTTTCTTACATGCCCAGGGAAATGCTGATCACCACTTTGGGGTCAGGAAGCCATTTTCTCCTGGCCAATTTGGCCAGGGATCCTGGAGTGGGAGGTGGCCCTCTTCTGGGCATAGGGCAGGGGTGTACATTGGGGGTGTAAACAGAGGTATTTGTGAATTTCCTGCATTGGGCAGTGGGTTGGACTAGAAGACCCTGGAGGTCCCTTCCACTTTGAAGGGTTCTAGGGTTCCTTCAATACCATTGCAGTATGCTCTCTCCCACTGCTGCTGTTCCCAGCTGATAGCCAGACAACCATAGTTTGTACTCCTCTGCAGTTTCCAAATCATATTCAAAGGTATAGTATGCATTACAGTAATCACCCCAGGAAATCGTCCAGCACTTCTGAGAGACACTTGCATCTGCGAGAGTTTAGGTGTGAAAATGTTAAATACCTGCCTGTAGATATTCTTGCAAAGGTGTCACCATTCCTGTGAGAAGAAAGTAGAAGGTCTGCATCTTCTGCATCTCTGGCTTTGAGAATATTTTTTGGGGAGGGGAATCTTAAAAGGTCGCCGTATTCTCTTTCTCTTCCCTCCACACATATTGTCAAACGTATAAGTGCATCTTTAAGTATTTCTGAGAATTGCCGCATTTGATCACTCTTGAACTACTTTTCTCATCTTCAAATCCGCGGCAGTCTTCCTCGGAGGAAGCACTGAGCATGGAGTCTCCTCATTAACCCTTCAAGCTCCCATTCAGTGTAGGTTTGTCTTATTTGCATTCTCTAGTTATCCTCCTTTACTGGGGACTAGGAAGTTACCCGTCTGCCTGACAACTGTAGTTTGGTTGAAGAGTTCAAGTACCTTTCCTGGTTCAATTGTACTTACGGATCGCATCGTGTCTGACACGGTTTTCCAGAAGTATGCTTCCTGGCGAAAGTACAGCTGGTTAGCAGCGACTGTGTGATTCAACGAGAGGCATTCTGTGTTGCGATGTGTAACTAGTCACTGTTTTGTTTCAAGGACTCAGGAGTGAACTAGACCCAAAGACAAAGTTGGAAATAAATAGAATTGCCAGCCTCCCGGTGGAGCTTGGGAACCTCCCAGAATTACAGGAAAGCTCCGGAGACCAGTTTCCCTGGAGGAAATGCCTGCTTTGGAGGGTGGACTCTATGGCAATATACCCTTCTGCGGCCCCTCCCCTTCCTAAACCTCACCCTCCCCAGACTCTGCCCCCCAAATCTCCAGGAATTTCACCACCTGGAGTCAGCAACTCTAGAAACAACTATTTTATTATTTCTTTGTGTATTTAAAGCTTTGCCTGGCAACTTCCCGATAGGGTTGTTCGGGTGTTTGTTTTTTGGTAAACAAATAGTTCTGAGTAAAGGCCCAGACATGTTTGTTGTGCTGTTCCCTCAACACAGTCCTTTGAACTGACCACATAATGGTCAGGGTGCCCGCTGGACATCTTTCTCTTTAATCCTTATTGGGCTTAAAATAGTCCCCGGAATGCAATTAACTTGCATTTTGATCGTGCTCATTCCATTCTTGCCTTCTGTTGCAGATTGGTGAAGACCTGGGCACCGAAAAATTCTGCGTCGATGCCAGTCAGACTGGAAATGGAAACGGGAACTGGTTGAAGTACATCCGAATGGCCTGCTCTAGTGACGAACAAAACCTCGCAGCGTGTCCCATAAATGACCAGGTATGGTCTGGCTCTGCTTGAAACCTGTCTTTTCCCAGCCTCCTCCTATTTTTTTTTCCACCAGTGTGTTCAGTTTTGTTGATGCGTTTTGGTCTTTGCTTGTAAAAGCTGGGGCAGGAGGGTATATGTAGTGGGATAAAAAGACCATATCATAAATGAAAGTTCTGATCATTCATCATTTGGGTTCAGTGAAGATTCTTTTTTTTTAAAAAAAAAGATTATTTAAAAAATATAGTGCTTTAATTTCAAAACAGGAGACGCTGGATAAAGAAGCAAACGGTGCTTCCTCCACAATGAAGGGACAGGACTCATGCACATATTCAAAGATCGGTTCAGTCCCCACTTCCAACAAGATACTCAGTGATGCTTACATAAAGCACCACCATGCCTCACCTTTTCCTACTCTATCATCCTCCTTTGCTCACCTACAATGGCATGAACAAGCCACACACCTTGCTTGCACACTTTTCTGGAACCAGTGAGGCAGGGCTAAAGGGAGTCAGAGGTTTTTCTGCTCAACTCCCTTCAGGTTTCCTGCGACCCCTGAAAAGGATCGTCTTAGAAGTTTTTTATTACCCCAGGGCCCTCTAGGATAATGTCGTAATGGGAAGATAGTGGGTGGGTGAGAAAGTTACACTTGCACCGCTGTTCACTCCCCACCCCCTCATCTCCCACTGTGAAATGGGAGGTTGTTCTAGAGGCTCCCAAAACATTTTTATCTTGCATTTCCTTGGGAGAGGGTGGCCTGGATTGGCTGCTGTTTCTTAACAACAAACAACAACAAAAACCCAAATTCATAGCCCTTCCAGCTTCTCACCTAGGGTGTGTTCAGACAGGCAGCGAATCCCACCATTGGCCCGGTTGTAATTTGAGCTAGATCCTTTTTGATCCAGCGTTGCACGACCATACAGCTTCCCCCGTGAATCACTTTACCGTACAGGACTCCTGTGGTAGATTGTCTAGATGGCATCCACCATAAAGAGCTGTGTGGACAGCTTTCTTTTTTTAAAAAAAAATCCTGTCTGCGCATGCGCATATGCGCCTCACCATATAATTGTTTTTCTGCGCATGCGCTGACTAAAATGGTAAAAGTGCAGCCAGCGGTACCTTCCTCTAGGTACCATTTCAGTTTATAAAGTTGATAAAATTCAGGGGACTGTCAGAGACATTACATTGTTCAGATCGCTTGAGCAGAGTTCTGGGGATATCACATGTTTAAGCGGTTATGAATGCATCACTAAGAGTTTTTTAAAATGACGGCCATTCGGGATGGTCTAGAAACCATCCCTACGGGCTGATTGCATGCTGGAGGTACGGCCTGACGGTGGAAAGTCCGGCATTGGCCTGTCGGCCAGCTTTAGGCCAGGCTTTCACTACTATGTTTTAAGTATGGATCCCCGACGGGGATCGATGGGCTACTCACAGAAGCGGCACGATTCCCAGATGTTGTGATCTGGATGTACACTTTAAATCCACCAGGCACTCATGCCTGGCACGGCTCAAAAGAGCCATATGAATGCACCCCTAGTTTGGCTCTGAGTGGTGGTTAAGTATTTTTGATAACTTCAGCATCAAAACTAGTTTTTATTGCAGGACTGCCAGCAATAAGGGCTGATTGTTTGGCCCCACTAACAGCTTGTAAGACAACATTGCCGTGTGTGTGTTTGTGTGTGTGTGTGTGTGCATAAAGTGCTGTCAAGCTGCAGCTGATTTATGGCAACCCCAGCAAGGGGCTTTCAAGGCAAGTGAGAATCGGAGGTGGTCGGCCATTGCGTTCCTCTGCAGAGTCTTCTTTGGAGGTCTCCCTTCCATGTACTGACCCTGCTTAACTTCCGAGATCTGACGAGATCTGGCTGTACCGGGGTGCTTTCCCTTACACTGCCCCTTGCACAGTTTAAAAAATAAAAGACCTGCATGGGGAGTGGGTGGAATTCCTCCTGTCCCCTGAAGGCAATTAGCAAGTCCACCACGCTTGATCTTTTTGGCTTAGTCGCTGCAGCTGTTCCCAAAACTTCTTTCAGGCATGCCTTTCTGACATTTGGAAGGCTCTGCAAGAGCAAAGGTAACGTCTACAGCAGACGTCCCTCATGTGTGTCGACAGTACTGTCAAGTTGCAACCAACTTCTGGCAACCCCCTTGGGTTTTCAAGGCAGAAGATGCAGAGGGGTGGCTTGCCATTACCTGGCTCTGCACAGCAGCCCTGGACTTCCTTGCTGGTCTCCCATCCAAGAAGAAGAAGAGTTGGTTTTTATACCCCACTTTTCTCTGCCCTAAGGAGTCTCAAAGTGGCTTACAATAGCCTTCCCTTCCTCTCCCCACAACAGGCACCTTGTGAGGTGCTGAGAGAGTTCAGGGAGAACTGGGATTGGCCCAAGGTCACCCAGCAGGCTCCGTGTGAAGGAAGAGTGGGGAATCAGAGACAGTATTGCGTTGTTGCTGCTGCTGTTTTAATTAAGAACCACATCGTATCATTGTTGTTAGTGGATTTGAAAGATCTTCTGAGCCTCCGCATAGAAGTGTTTTTAAAATATATATGTAAACAGATTTCCCCTCTGAAACACAAAATCCCAGGGGTCATTTCGTAGAAAAAGAGGTGCAGGAGCTCATTAGAATAACTCATTTGCATAACTCATTTGCATATGCCATATCCCCTAACATACCGGAAGTGTGTCAGAAGGCAACACCCACCCCTCAGGCTCCACTCCACAGGTGAGTCAAACTGACCTGCTCTTCCTCCATTCCCTTCCCCATCCAATACTTTGTGCAATAAAAATAAGCGTAAAGAACACACCCTCATTCTCTTCCTGCTCCCTTGAAACCACCAGGTTTCAAGTAGACTTGAGATAACCAGGACATGTGCACCACCCATCCCTTTCCCTTCCCCTCCCCACAACAAGACACCCTGTGAGGTAGGTGGGGCTGAGAGAGGTCTTTTGAGAACTGCTCATGAGAGAACAGCTCTGAGAGAACTTGTGACTGGCCCAAGGTCACACCAGCAGCTGCATGTGGAGGAGTGGGAAATCAAACTCCGTTCTCCCAGATTAGAGTCCAACTCCTGACCACTATGCCAAACTGATGGGGTGGAAGCTGCTGAAGGGTTGGTGAAATTTCTCCAGTACTTATGTGCCATGTGCCCAGATAAAAAATGGTATACTTAGAAAACTTATAGGCCACCTTGAGCAAGTCTCTGGAAAAGCAGCACACAGTCATAAAAGGAACAATGATAAAATTATCAATATTAAAACAAAACATTAAAAACAATAAAGACCCTAACAGGGCTTTCCCCGGGGCGCTGCACCTCTGCACTGTTCGGGAAAGCCGAGGAGGGGGTGGGGCTTGGTCATGTGCCCGCCCCCTGGGCTCCTCACTCCCGGAGCTGCGCTCCTGTGCGCTCCCGCTCCAATGGACCCCTGCAAAATCCCAAATAAAACGACAGCCCAAGATGCCCTCACCTTTTTTTCAGTTTTCCCAAAACATTTGCGCTATTCTGCAAGACGATGCAGAGCCGAGCCCACTGTTTGGGGTGGTGTTTCAGCCACTTCCCACTAAACTGTGCTCAGTGAATAAATAAGGACCAAGATTGGGGGGGGGGGGGGGGAATGAGCTTTTGAGAGTCAGAACTCCCTTAATCAGATACTGGATTCAAATCTGGCTGTTGTGCTGCAGACCAATACGACTAACCTCTGAAACGGACACAGAACTAAGTAATGATATTTTGGTATTACATTTGTCACAAAATGGATATTATTATTATTATTATTATTATTACTATTATTATTATTATTATTATTCTCACAGTCAGATATTTGACTGGTAGATGATGTTCTTCAATTGAAGATCTATCCAAGGTCTTGGGAATTGCAGAGGTATTTTCTCAGGACTCGCTGTTCCAAGCAATCCTGTCTTCTGGAGCTGAGCTGGTATTATTTGCTTGATGCCCAGAATGTCCAGGTGTGTCTTGAGACTTCTACGCACCGCTCCAAGGGCTTCAATAACGACTGGCACAATGGTAACGCCATCATCACCATCATTTCTCTCATTTATCACAAATGCCTCCTTTGACTCTCTCATCTTACGGTGCCAGCAAATCCACCAGATCCAAATCATTCCTTAAGATGCAGATAAACACAACATTTATCGGGGATTTAAAAAAGAAAAATCAGTGCTTCTGCCAATCCAACAAACCTTAAAAGTTGCCTTCTCATGGCTGCAATGAGGTCGGATCATTTGTGGCGAAGAACAAAGCGTCTCGTGGTCCCTTGACATTCTAACGTGCTGAATTGCGGCACGTGCCCTCGGAGGCGAGAGGCCCTTGCTTCAGAGATGTGAAGTGGGTCCATTATTTAATTCACAAATTGCTCTTCTAGTCTGCTTCTATCAATGTTTGCGGGGAAATGCGTGCCACTTCATTTAAATAAATGGACTCGCTCTCGGGTAAGTTGGCCTAGGATTTAATTTTTTGAGCTGCGTTAGAAGTCTTCGTGTTAGAACAAAAATTATGACTATATTTAAAACAAAGCAGATTACTTGCAAGTCCTTTCACCAGATGTTTCCCAAATCAATAGAATGTCATGTTTGCAAATACCTGGAAATGTTTTGTATTCTAATTATTAAACGAAGGGAAACCTTACACTTTTCGATGCCTTTTCATCTCAGACACTGTATTAAAGAAAGGTGCTGTTTTGCCCCCCTCCTCCCTAAATACAAATAAAAGCATTCCCCCCCCCCCAGCCTGTTTGAAACTCAGGACTGTTGGCTCCCATAACCCAAACTTCCTTTTCCTTCCACTTTCAACGGGGCCGCAATCTCGCTTCACATTCTTGATGTTAGGGAGGCCGGCTTGATAAAAAGCAAGTGGGTGTGTCTGAGAGATGAAGTTTTAGGTAATTGAGGACAGGGCTGAGCAAAGGAGAGCGTCTGCAAGAGAGGGGTGCTGCAAATTTCAGGTTGATGCCATTGCAAAGACAGCAGCAGATACCACCCCCCCCCCCCCCGCTCCTGCTTCCCCCCCTGGCCTAGAATACCTGCCGTCTCCTCCTAATCGCACAGAAAATGGTTTTTGTGGTCCGCTCTCCTGATTCCAGAATAAAACAGAGAGACAATCTAAATTTAACTTGGGTCTTTCCGGTGGGGAATCTTGCGCAACAAAAACAGGTTAGAAATTTTATTGCTTTGTGCCCTTTCCTTTAGTTTGGGTTTCTTTTCCTTCCCTTCTCTCCCCCTTTTTCTTGACCCATTGTGTGTGCCTGAATGTCTGCGTTCTGCTGGGTCTTTTTGAGCTCTCATTTGCAGTGTGATGTGACCTCGGGGTGGGGTGCCGGGGGGGGGGGGCTGTCAAAGGTCTCCTTTTTCATAACGGGTCACACAGAACAAGGCAGGCCGAGTGGGGCCTGGATCCAAAGAACGCAACAAACTCACTCCGCATCCCCGTCAAAAATTTAAATGTTTTTGAGCATCGGCCCATTTCCCCCCCGACTCTGCTTCTGAAAATTGTGGAAGTTTCAGAGGTGTTTCCAGATGGGGTTGTCTTGGGGTGGAAGGGGATCAGAAGCTCCATGGGGTATGCTGAGACCCCTGGGCCCACCTCGAATTACCCTTTAGATTTCATACAAAGTGAAATAAGTTTATTGGACCATCCACTGTCTAAAATGATGGGCCAAGATATACGGAACTCTTCTTCACCATCCGTGATCTTTTAAAAGTTGACTAATATCCTTAGAACTCTGCTGTCACATCAAATAGCATGACTGTGGCTTAGGAGAGATGCCCTTTGTATGAGAAAAATATAATTTGTGTCTCCCTCATTTTGGCTGGGAATTTGAAATCGATTTCTATGTACTTGGTTTGTTTATGTGCTTGTGTTTTAAAGGAAACATTTCTGTTGTTTTATTTCAGAGCTTTGGCTTGAGACAGGACAGCTTTCTTAACTAGTTGCCTTAAAGGTATATTTTAAGAGATGGTTGAAGCCAGGACTAAATGAAAAGAAACGGGGCGGGGGGGGGGGGGGGGATGCAAAGGTTTATCCTTAAAGGGGTCTCTCATTGACAAATGTAATTTTAATTGGTAAAGGCTGCCCTCTCGTGGGTGAGCTGAAAAGATGAGAACGCAGAAGCATTAGAATGAGTAAATAAGTCAATAATTTGGTTTTGTTCTTTTTTATTATTGATTTTGATGACAGTTTCTGTTCTGGGCTCTTCTCAGTTGGTTTTGTATACTGATTTGTATTGCACCCTCGTGTTGTACAGTTTTTGGATATGATGCATGTGGTATTTATACACACAGTGCACTTCATTTATATGATTTAATATGTATTTATTAATGCACAAACAACATTGCAAAATGTGTACAATTTCTGGGGAAATTTTGGTGTGAGTAAACAGGCAATGGCAGAGAAATATAGAATCACAGATTTGATTCATGCACGTGAAACTGAAATGGAGATTTTTCAGGTGGAAAAACAAGGATGACCCTGAGATGTAGTCCTCAAAAAATGTAAACACCTTGTTAAAAATAAATCAAAACCTAGAACATAAAGCTACTGAAAGTAACTTTTAAACACCAGCAGCCCATAGTTTCTGCTTTATCAATTTATTTAAATGTCTGCCAGGTTTCTTGCTTCAGTGTGGGTGAGATATGTCAAACTGTATTTGCTTTAAAATGTAGGTGTTGGTAATCTACCAGTGGAATTCTGTGCCTTTCTCTCGGACAAGGTGGTGCTGATCGTATCCTGAATGATTCATTCGTTGACAGTTTTAGCAACGTTTGTCGTGGCTGTGGTTGTCTAGAAGTGTCCCCCCAATATTGTCTGAAGAAAACTCCAAGCTGAGTTTGAAAAGTGCTGGTCAGGCAAAACAAGGGGCGGTGGGGGGGGGGGGGACCTGTCGGAATTTCAAAGAAATTTGTCACCTGGGAAAGCCTAGGCAGAGTTACACCTTTGCAACCTTTGGCATCACTCTGCCAAGACTAGAAGGCCATCTCAGAATGACGATGTGATCCGTTGTATCAAAATATATGACCCGTATCAGATATACCCCCTACCAGCAGCCCTGGCCTGGTGTCTCTGGTGGCCAGTCTCACCACTCAGAAGAAGTACATCGTAAGCATCACTACCAAGGCAAAGTCTTATGCTGGTGTTATTAGCGTCCTCTCAACTTTTACATTTTTAACTTTATATCTGTGATTTGTCTATTGTTTTACTGTCACATCTTATAACTGGCCCTGAGCCCACGTGTGGGGAAGGTGGGATATAAACTGAATATAATAATAAATAATAAATAAACAATTCTCAACCATTTTATTTATTTGTTTGTTTATTTATTATCAGATTTATACTCCGCCCTCCCAGCTGGGGCCAGCTCAGGGCGGCTTACATAAAAGAATAAAAATACACAAGTAAGCAATTTAAATAATCCTAAAACCATATAAAGCAGTCCAACATTAAAAGGTGCTAACATTAATAATACTGATAAGTTATTAGATGATTAAATGACGGCGGCCATCCTTTAGTATGCAATGAGTTGGATCCTATGACTCCCTTCAGCGGAGTATTACTCTGGAGGAAGGAATCTCCCCCCCCCCCCCCGCCCCCCCAGGCAGACTCCTCACTCAGTGGAAGGAAGTTGTTTGTTTGTGGCATTTATTTGCTGTCTTTCTCCAAAGATAGGATTCAAGGCAGTTAACAATGTTATCTTTAAAATGCCATGTGCTTTAAGACACCCAAATGCAAACACACTAAAAACCAGTCCAGTAATACCATGTAACTTGTCTCAGAACTCCAGCCAAGTGCTGTCCTAAACCCTCCAGCATTGAATCGATTTCCAGTGAAGAGAGGCAATCTCTCCAGACTGCAGCACTGCTCCCTCTAAGCTGTGGGGTCTTGTGAGCAAAAATTCTACTCGGTGAGCTACTGGCATTAAAGCTGTGAGTGAGCGATTTGGCTACTGCATGAATTAGTTTGCTCTGGAGCCATCCTTCCTGAGCTAAGAAAAAAAATGTGTGAGCCGGAGGCTAAAAAATGGTGAGCTACTTCACACTAACTCAGCTTAGAGGGAACACTGGCAAGTACAGACACACACACACCAAGGATCAGAGTCTGTATGGCAACAGAAAGTCTTTTAAATAGGATCCAACCCACCTTTCCCTCCTAGGCAAATTATGTTCTTATTACAAGATGTTCTTACGTTGGCTTCTCATTTGTTTATTTATGTAGGTATAGGGTGCTGTCAATTTGCATGACAATTTCAGTAACTTGACAGTGCCATCCTAAACAGACTTCCGCCCTTCTAAGCCCATTGAGTTCAATGGACGTAGAAGGGTATAACTCTGTTCAGGATTACAGTGCAAACTATTCCATTTTATTCCATGTCAGCTCAAGATGGCAAATTTGGGGTTCCCAGGAGGTCTGAGCAGACCCAGAACTTTAGCTCAGTAGCTGTATCCTGCAACCATACCCTTTATTTTACAACAGAGACTTCATTCTGTAACATAATAAAGGCATCTTTCTGCCCCTGAGGAGGTTCTAGTCTAAATTTTGACCAAAGAGGAGACACACGTATGAATCTAGAGAAATGAAATCAATGATATTTAGTGCTCTCATTTAGAAAGGTGGATTGTTTACATATCTGTAGAAAGTCCTAAAAACTACAAATAAGGAAGTATTTTTTTTAAGTACTGTTTCTCAAGGGGAATTCTTCAAATCATTAGAGAGAAGTTTGTTTCTGCAATGTAATGCACTTAGAGGAGAATGAAGCTTATGCTTGGCTAGGTTTTCCAGGAAACCTCTTGTGAAGGGTCTCGAAGCGCCGTTTAGAAATAGGAGTCTGGGTATCAAAAGATCCATGCAGCCACCAAGCGGTATGATATATTCACTTGGGATAGGTGTAAAACCAGCCGTTCCCCGAATACTTCTGCCTCAGGATGTGTACAGTCTTTTCAGACTGCAGATCAGCTTCAGTCTCATAATCGCCCGAAGCATTGTTTATCACGTTCAGGGATATTACCAAATTTGGTGACAATTCTGATGGTATTCAAAAATACTCAGGATGGAGTGGTGCTTCCCCACACACACACATTAATGGAATAATATTGCTGTTAAAACATGTCACCTGTTTTCCCATCCACTGCATATAAATAGAGTAATAAACTGTGCATAATGCAAAAACGGCATGCCATTAAAATGCCCCCAAACAAACAAACATGAGGGAATCTGCCAAAAGCGACTGCCAGTGGAACAGTGGCCTTCCCAGCCATACACAAAACTGAAAAGACATGGGGGTGGGGGGGGAATATACATTCCTAACCCCATTCCAAACACAAAACCTCTCTAAATTGTATAATGTAGAACTGAAGTTGAGCTGCACTTCATTGTGTGACTGTGTGTTGTTTTGACCACCAGGTCAGCATTTCTGTTATTACTGGTGTGTTTATGTTTTATTTTGGAGGGCTGGCATATCTCAAACCTGCTGTCCATCCTGGATGCTCACCTGTAACAGTGACATGTCAAATGTGGTGAATGATGAATAGTCAGGGGAGTTCTGACTTGAAGGAATATAGAGCTTCAAAGCAAGGTGGACCTTTAACATCCCCGCTGCACAAGTGAGGGGCTTTCCTCAGTCGCTTCATGGACGGGCACTTCCCAAACTCACATTGTGACCAATGCATTGAGAGAGAATCGTTTGACCCTGAAGGGAATGGTTGGAGCCCTGTGTGGGCAACGACCATGTGATCATTGGAGCTATTCCCTGGACACATCCGAAGGTCACTAGTTCAAGGCTTCCTGAAGGTGAAGCTGGAAAGAATTTGGGGAAGCAACAAGAATGAGAAAGAGGCTAGGATGCATACACAAGCATAGTAAATCAACTGCAATGTTCAGCTCTACATGGGCAATGTATGGAACATTCTGCAACCCTAAAGGGATTGGGGAACAGCTCGTGTGGTGTTCCATGGAAAACAATGGAGCTGTGCAGATCTTTAGATCCCAACACTTATAGGGGCTTTACGGCATCTTACAGGGAGGCATTCCAAGAGGAAGTTGGCCACAGATCCAGGATATTTCTTATCCCGAATGGCCAGCATTACAGCAGTGGATTTGGACTGGAGGATACATTGGTGAGCCAGGACGTCCACTTCTGCAGGGGGCGGGCTTTCCCAAGGACAGGCTCCAAGCACAAAAAGTAAACTGAACTTGTGACTCCCAAGTAGATCCAAGTGGTCTTGTGGATAAGCTATGATTGAGATGAGTTTGGGTACCTATTGATTCCCCACCCAATATGACAATTGGACAGTCATGAACAGTGGGAAGGGGGAAGAGTCATCTGTAGGGATGTGTGAATATTTCTCATTTTTTTGTTTTTATTTCTCTCCATTTCTATTTTACTCAGTGGTTTCACTTTTCTACTTCTCGCTGTTGGTTTAGTAGACCTATCTGCATATATTGTATGGATTTAATATGCAGTGTATATGGTGTTCATACATACGGTGTGTATCGCATTTGTCTAAAATATGAATAATGCCGATTTACTCATGCACAAGTAAATGTTGGAAAATGAGTATATTTTGCATGGAAAATCCACTGTGCAGAGACAGAATGTGGTACAGCAAAAGAAAAAAATTGTGGATTGTATCCACACAGGGCAGCAGCAAAATGGAAATGTTTTTTTTTCATTTGAAGCAACAGGCATAAGAAATTTTAAAAGTCATATCCAGCTGTCAGGAATAGTGGCCAACAGTCCAGTGTCAGCATCCCCTCTTTGCTAGATCAGTTCAGATAATTTGAAGCAAAACACAAATGGTTCCGCAATTTAATTTTTTCCCCCTCTTTTCTCTTTGTGTCTTTCTTTTTGTTTCGTAAATGTCTAGATTTATTATAAAGTTATTAAAGAAATAGAACCAGGAGAAGAGCTGCTGATGTACATGAAAGAAAGCACTTACCCTGCTGGAAACATGCCGCCTAGTTTGGAAGGTGAGAATTACACCCGCGGCACACTTCCCTTCAAGACATGACCCCTCCCCCCCCCCCCAAAACAAACACATAATAATCTTCTTGTGTATTTTCTCCTTGGCCATGATGTGATCGCCGCTCGTAACAATGGTTGGATTTGGAAACATTTATGTGCCACTGACATTCAAAGCTGCTTACAATACAGAAGGGGAGCACCAGCTTTAAAAAAAAAGTTTATTTTAACAAATAAAGTTTACGATTATATAGCAGTAGTATAACAGTAAGGAGCAATATCAATGAACAGTACATAAAGTGCTAACCAGTTCCAGGTACAACGAGTTTTTCATAAAAATGTTCATTAAACATACAATATATCAACCGTCTTTATTCATGAACAGTCCTCTTTTAACAGACAATCTCTAAATTATTGAGCATTACTTAATTAATTTTCAAACGTACACCGTTTCTCTATAATGTGAGTTATTGGGTGACACCTGCTTTGCATGCAGAAAGCCCTAGGTTCAATCCCCGGCATCTCCAGTTAAAAGATCCCAGACTACAGGTGCTGTGGATAAACCCTTCTCTCCCTGCAATTCAGGAAAAGCATTGCCATTCAGCATAGACTGCGCTAAGCTAAATAGGCAGATGATTGGTCTCGGAGTAAGGCAGCTTCATAGGTTCACGTGGAGGGGGTGTTCTCTTACTATGTTGAAACGGCCATGGCTCAGTGAGGTAGAGCATGTGGTTTGCATACAGAAGAAGGTCCCAGATTGAATGCCAACTAAAACCATCTCAGATAACGGGGGCCTGGGGAAGTTCTTGCTCTCCCTGATATGCAGGAGAGCTACAGAGTAGACAGGAGTGATGGACTGATGTGATTTGGTAGATAGCAAGTTTCATTCTGGGCTTTTTCCTGGGGGAATGCACCGGAAGAGAGTTCCGGAACCTCTTCGACGAAATTCTTTTAAAATTGTTTAAAAGTTCATGAGTTTTCAGTACACAGATTGAAAACTTTGTTTCCCTCTTGAGAGTTCCGGCACCTCTTTTTCCAAAGAAAAAAGCCCTGCTTATATCCATATATATATATTTAGCAGTTGAACAACCTTGCTGAACAACAGTGGCCATAATGAAACCAAATGGAATCTAATAGTTTCCAAAAATGTGCAGTTCA
Organism: Lepidodactylus listeri; assembly: GCA_029233225.1. Taxonomy (NCBI): domain Eukaryota; kingdom Metazoa; phylum Chordata; class Lepidosauria; order Squamata; family Gekkonidae; genus Lepidodactylus; species Lepidodactylus listeri. Next base: position 39,284,626 of record JARCFY010000019.1, on the reverse strand, counting down.
AGTCTTTTAGACACCAAGGGGCACCCGGGGGGGGGGGGGGGGTATGTAGCTGGTGTTGTGAGCTGACTCTATTGATTTTTTTTTTTAATAAACTCAAAAAATTATACCTGACCCATGGCTTTCTGAGTTGAAATTAAGCTCCATGGGTTGGGTATGATCAGCATTTCTGCAGGGGAAAAGAGAGCAGAAGGGCTCTTTCTGCATGCCAAAAATGCTGCATTGGGGGATTGTGGGACCCACATGGTCAAAAACCACACAGGAAGGGGACTGCAGAGAGAAGGGAAACTGAACAAGATCAAGTGAAAAAGCTGGCAAGAGTCAAGCTAAGGCTTCAGCCTGCCGTTCTTCCAACACACCTTCCCCACCTACACCTATGCGAGGGAAATAGCTCCAGGAGAGAAGGTGGGACAACAGTTATCGCCACTCACCCCTTCATATTGCCCTCTGCCCAAACTGCTTTTTTTCGAGGGGGGGAGATATTGGGGCGGTTATGAGTTATGCATACTTCTGCATATTGTCTGTTTGTGTATCACGTAGCAAAGAAGTTCCAGCCGCACGCGGAGGCAGGGTGTCATGTTTGCTCGTGGTGTGAAAATGTAACCCACCAAATTGAGATGATAATAATGGCTCAGGCATTTGTGCAGCAGTGGAATTCTCTACGAGGAGGTGTTTCGTAAGGTGTGAAGAAGTGTGGCCCATACCGAGAAATAAAAAGGTCTTTCAAAGTTTTAGACAGAAGCCAGGCAGCCCCTGTACTTCCAGTCTCATCAGCTATTTAAGAAAAAACATTTTATTTCTGAAAGTGAGTAGGCCATGTTGTAGTAATGCTGAAAAATGTGCTTTCCTATCCTGTCCTTCCTGAAGTATTGGGTATACTTTCCCTGGGTCTGGGGCCTTGAGGGGGCCAACGCTTGAGAGTGTTGAGCTTGGCCTGAGAGAGACCCGGGTTCAGATCCCTGAACCTCACAAGATGGGCTTGGCCTGCTCTCAGTCCACCACACCTGCCTCACAGGGTTGTTGCGAGAAGAAAATGAGGGAAGGGAGAGAGAATGATGAATGTGGCCCTGACCTCCCGGACAGAAGTTGGTGGGGTGTGTGTGTGTGTGTGTGTGTGTGTTAAGCACTGAATTAAATTTTTGGTCCAGGAAGGCAATAGGACTTGATAAAGAGCAAGGTTGTTCTATAAAAATAAATGAGAAGAAATAACTGAAAGACAATGAAGAACAAATGCTGGTTTTTCCTCTCTTTCCTGCTCTCTGTAACTTTTCCTTCCTTCCCTTCCAATCCTTTTCCTCCCATCCTGTCTGCCTTCTTCCTTCCTCCCTTTGACATCTTCCTGCCTTATCTTTTTCCTATTCATCTCACTGTTTTGTTTTGCTACTTTTCTTCCTCTCCTTCCTCCTTCCATCAGGTTCCTCCCTTCCCCAACACCTACCTACCTACCTACCTTCCTTCCTTCCTTCCTTCCTTCCTTCCTTCCTTCCTTCCTTCCTTCCTTCCTTTCCATTAGAAAAAATTCTGGTGGATTTTGGGGGTGGCTGGGGAAAACAGCAGTGGGGAAAACAGAGTAAGCTACGACTTTAGGCTTCTGATGATAGTTATTGTGAGCAGAGCCGCTTCCACTCCCGCTGAGGTATGGTCAGTGTTGGGGCTTAGAGCACACCCTCAGCGGTTGGTGAGTCAAAGCCCGCCCGCCCCCAGTCGAAGCAAGGAAAAATTAAGCCAAAGCAGAAGGAACATGGCGTGTTTTTAACTGAATTTTGGATGATCTGTTATACGTGATGAATTTAATTTTATTTTAATTCCAAAATGACATATTTCTGAACCGACCGGAAAATAAACCCCTACCTTGTACCCAACAATGCTTCATTTTTGGCATTCTGCAGCATTTATCTGCCTCCTCCTTCTCGCGTATCAAGTGGCAGGCAGTTGCTCGCTAATTGCTTCCCAAACATAATAGCCCATCATCCAAAATTTGACTTTTTAGAATTTTTTTTAAATCCCCTTTGCCTTCAACAATGCTCTCTCTCACCACTTTTCCAATGGAACTCTGAATTGCATAAGAAAGGAAATGTTAAAATGTTCCACACAAAGATAATTATCATTTGAAGAAGAAGAAAAAAACACCTCTTTTCTCCAAACCGCAGCCAAATGCAGCCGACCCCCCTTATCACTGCAGGAATTTTGTGCAAGGCTCTTGAATTCCTTTGAGATACGGCTCTGGTAGATTAGTATGTAGATGCTACATAATTATGTTCCCCTCGGTCTCTTTGAAAGCTATTACGGACTGATGTATATATTTTTTTGGGTTACTTTCCTGCTATGTCCTGAATGTTCCTGATGGAACTTAAGATAGAGGCGTGTAACACAAATTTGAAAAAACGGGGCACAGAAGACTGGCAGGAGAGAATGGCTGTCCCTGCTGGATACTAAACATGCCGACGGCATGGCGATGATTTACAGAAATAAGGTTCCCCCCCCCCTCCCATTAATGGTATTTATTGCCGCTAGCCCTGATCAGTGGCATGATCTCCCACCTCTGCAGATGGATAAGAAGGCGGGGGTTGGAGAGATCTGGGTTCAGATTTTTACTCAGCCCTGGGGGTGGGTCAGTTAGAGACGCTGGGCCAGTCGCTGTCCCAGCCTACCTTGAAGGGCTGTTATGATGATAAAATGGAAGTGGGGGGAGCCCTGTATGCTACTGTGAAAGAAGGAAGTGATACAGGTGTGATAAAGACAGAATCACAGAATTGGAAGGGGCCGTACAGGCCATCTAGTCCCACCCCCTGCTCAACGCAGGATCAGCCTAGACTAGAGCATCCCAGACAAGTGTTTGTCCAGCCGCTGCTTGAAGAAGGGGGGAGCTCACCACCTCCCTAGGAACCTGTTTCCACTGTTGAACAACTCTTACTGTAAAAAAGTTTTTCCTAAGATCCAGCCGGTACCTTTCGGCTATCAATTTAAACCCATCTTTGCGAGTCCTCTCCTCTGCTGCCAACAGGAACAGCCCCCTGCCCTCCTCTAAGTGACACAGCCCTTCAGACGCTTCAAGAGAGCAGTCATGTTCCCCTTCAACCTCCTCTTCTCCAGACTAAACATTCCCAGGTCCCTCAGCCTTTCCTCACAGGGCTTCTTGGTCTCCAGGCCACCCCCCCCCCCCGACATCCTCATCACTCTCCTCTGCACCCACTCCATTCTGTCCATGTCCCTTTTGAAGCAAGGCCTCCAAAACTGCACACATGACTGAGCAGGCCCTTTCTCAGGTTTCTGCCTGTCTGGCCTCAGCTGAGGGGGGCACCTAGAGGGTGGCAACCCTAACATGGCCCGGGACCTGTTTCCTGTCAGGAAAAGAGCACAAGGAGGAAAGTGAACCCCCTCTTTCTCCAGAGCCATGGCTTTGATCCAAATCCTTCCTGTGGCTTGTTGAGAGGACAGGGCAGATTAGAGAGCCAGTTTGACGTAGTGGTTAAGAGCTTGGATTCTAATCTGGGAGAACTGGGTTTGATTCCCCACTCCTCCATATGCAACCGCTGGAGTGACCTCGGGTCAGTCATAGGTTCTGTCAGAGCTGTTCTCTCAAGGGCAGTTCTCTCAGAGCTCTCTCAGCCCCACCTCCCTCAAAGGGTGCCTGTTGTGAAGATGGGAAGGGAAGGGGATTGTAAGCTGCTCTGAGACTCCTTCGGGTAGTGAAGGGCTGGGTATAAATCCAACCTGTTCTCTTCCTCCCCCTCCTCCTCCCCCTCTTCTTCTTCTTCTTCTTCTTCTTCGTGTCTGGATTAATTTGTGGTTTGGGCTCCAGCCCACAATGTCTGTGGTTTCACTTTGCCTGTTGCCTCTGACCAGGGTTGCCAGTCTCCAGCAACAGAGATCAGTTCACCTGGAGGAAACTGCCTCTTTGGAAGGTGGACTCTCTGGCATTTTAGTCCCTCCCCTCCCCAAACCCCTCCTTCCTCAGACTCCACCCCCTGAATCTCCAAATATGTCCAAGCCTGGAGCTGGCAAGCTTACCCCTGACCCTGAGAGTCTCTGAAAAACGCTAACATTGCAATTATTTAATTACGCCCTTCTTTTCTCCACAACGGGCACCCAAAGTGGCTGACAACATTGTCCTCCCCTCCTCTATCTGATCCGCACAACAACCCTGAGCAATGCTCCCTCTAAGCTGCGGAGCCTTGTGAGCAAAAATTCTACTTTGTGAGCTACTGGCATTAAAGTTCTGAGTGAGCAGTTTCACCACTGCATAAATTAGTTTGTTCTGGAGCCGTCTTTCCTGAGCGAAGACAAAAAATGTGTGAGCCGGAGGCTAAAAAACTGTGAACTAACTCACACTAACTCTGCTTAGAGGGAACACTGCTTGAGAGGTAGGGCAGGTTGAGAGAGAGTGACCAGCTTGAGGTCGCCCAGCAAGCTCCTGTGGAAGAGTGGGGACTTGAACCTGAGTCACCTAGATCCTAATCCGGCACCCTAACCACTACACCACCTCTCTGTCCACAATGGTCAACACAGGGACACAACGTAAAGAAAGGCTAAACTTTACAGCACGCAGTCCTGATGCTTTCTGCTGATAGGTTCTTCATTATCATGCCATCCCTTCCCATCTCCACACCCACAAAGCCCAAGCCAACAGCAACAAGGGCAGCTACAGGCTGCAAATTCACAGCGAAGCTGTTGGATATAGGAAGGGGGAAGAGAGAGAGGAGAACTGTTTAGAAACCAACTTTCTGAAATAGAGAGAGTAGAGGCGGGGGGGGGGGGTCATGTCGCCAAAAAAGAAAAAAAAACCCTATACACACACGCAGGCACGCACACACACCCCAAATCTCACTAAACGGTAATTGAACTGCTTCTGTTTCCAGCTGACTGCTGGGCGAGGAAATTTTGGCCTGTCTCGACTCCCTCCTCGAAGTCGTTCTGCTGGAAAATTTACAGCGCGGAGCGGATTGTTTGGCTTGGCAGTGCGGTCAGGATGCTGCTTTGTAAACTTAGTAATAGCTGCCCTCCTTTTAATTTGTTTGACCTTGACTACAATAATTTATTATGTGCAGTAGAGAGGGTTTCTTTTTTTAAAAAAAAAAAGAAAGAAAGAAAGAAAAAAGACACTTTTCTTTAAAACAAAAGCTCTGGCGTCTTTCTCCTCGCTGCGTGGAGCACCGTCTTGGAATTCCCTTTGGCTGCGAGGCGAGCGACGGCTGCTGCCGGGTTAGAGGTTTTCCAAGTGTGCAAAACCCGAAGAGGTTTTCTTGGGCGAAAATGCATAATTATCTTGGCCCCGGCAAATAATAATTTTGATTCTCTTTTGCATTCCTCGGTATTAGTTCTGCCATCCCATCCCATCACACTCTCAGGAAGGGCCAGATATGTGGTCTCAGAGTTTCCGGGTGGCGATACCAAAACAGCTGTACTCACACATTAGTTTCTCATCCTTTGTCGGAGGGGCTCCACATCTGAGTAATATTTGAGACTTGCAACTCTCCCCTGAGACGAGATATCCTTACTTCCATCAGGGACTGCTTTCCAGTATGATTGATTTTATCTCTTTATACGCTTTATCTGTTTTATTAAGGCCTCACTGCAAACGAGTGCATCAAAAATGTGGCATCAAAAATGTATTCCGGGTGTGGGAACAGGTGTATGTTTTGTTGTTAATCTTTCATAAATCTTTCATAAATTTCCACCACGCAGGTTGCTCATTTGGCTTTGGAGATTGCAAAACAAAATATCCCCTGCCAGTGTTTTGTTTATTTAAACTCTGTTTGTTAGCCAGTGCCACATTCTCCAAAGAATGCTTAAAGCATCTTTCAGTGTTACAATGAAACATGTTAATTAAATTAAAATCAACCATGAATATTGAACAAGGAACAATTCAGCAGGATACAGTTGCTCACTCCCCTGGAAAGTGTTCCTAGGCTGGCACAGTGTCTCTCTACTACATTTTTATAATGAACCCCCTCTAAAGAATTCAGGGTGGCATTAGGGATGCCAGCCTCCAGGTTAGGGTTCCCCGCCTCCAGGTGGGGCCTGGAGATCTCCTGCTTTTACAACTGATCTCCAGTTGGCAGAGATCAGCTCCCCTGGAGAAAATGGCTGCTTTGGAGGGTGGACTCTGTGGCATTGGAGCATGTTTAGGCCCCTCCCCTCTCCAAACCCCACCCTCTCCTGGATCCACCCCCAAAGTCTCCAGGTGTCTTTCAATCCAGATCTGGCAGCCCTATTCCAGGTGGGGGACCTGGATCCTAGGTCGCGTACATGTTACTCCAATTCTCTGTTTTGTCCTCTCTCAATAACCCAGGGAGGAAGATGAGCAAATCAGCAAATCATGCTGAGAGAGAGAGCAAATCAGCAGGTCTTTTCCCTGCCATGCTAGTTCTCTATGGCCCACAAAACATTTCTGTACAGCACAACATTCTGTTACAAGAGCCCCCACTTGCCATTTGAAAATGGTGCAGCTGAGACCAGCAATTATTACCTCAGTGCAAGAACCAGGCCAGAGCCTTCTTCAAGAGATGCCCTTTGGTCAGTCCGGTTGCTGCCCCGCCGCTGAACACCAAGTATACTTTGCTTATGTCGTTTCTGCTTCCTAGAAGTGCACACGTTTCGCTGCGAGGACTGTGATGAGCTTTTCCAGTCAAAGATGGACCTGAGGCGGCACAAAAAATATTCCTGCAATACCGTCAGCTCCCTCTACGAGTCTCTGAGTGAGGAGATTAAGCAAGAAGGTGCGGCTGACGGGCAAGTCCATGAGTGCAAAGACTGTGAGAGGATGTTCCCGAACAAATACAGGTAATGACTTTCCAATCAGTCAAAATCCTTCGTGGATGCTGAGATGTAGGGGGATTCCCTGGAATTATAGTTTATCTCTAGACTACAGAGATCAGTTCTGCTGGAGAAAATGGATGCTTTGGAGGGTGGAATCTGTGGCATTGCACCCCACTGAGGTTCCGGTACTTCCCAGGCTCCATCCTCAAATCTCAAGGTGCTTCCCAACCTGGATCTGGCAACCCTACTCCCCCATCCCCCACTGGTGGCTATGGGGGACCTGGAAACCTTAGCTGAGAGTGAAAAGGGGGAGTGAGGGGGCACTGCATCCTGTTTGAGCACATGCTGTGTGTTCAAGAGGTCCAATATGACCACTGCCTAACCACAACATCAAGCTGCTGCAGAGTAGACCACGTTGGGCATTTCACTCCAGCAAGAGCAAAAATAAGTGTCAGAGAATGATGTCATGATGCTCTAAGAATTCCCTGACCTCTATGGTAAAAACCATAGAGATGTGGGGGAGTTCCTAGAGTGCTGTGACATCACTTCCAGGTACGACTGGAAGCGATGTCACAACAGTGCTTCCCAGCCTCTGTTCTTTATTTTATTTGGTTCAATTTCTATCCCGCCCTTCCCATGAACAGTTTCAGGGCGGGTTACAACACTGGTTGTAGAACAATAAGATCAGACATTAAAAACTAAAATCTTAACCCCTAAAATGATGGCGTTCTTGCTCCTGCTGGAGTGAAAAGCAGCAATGGGGCCCTGGATTCAGGATCAAGAGATTGCTCACTGGGCAGGCAATCTGGTGTCCCAACGCAACAGACTTCTGGTATTTCTCAGAAGGCCTCTGTCTGTCTGTCTGTCTGTCTACCTATCTTAGTACATTTTTGTCACACCCAGACTCCAAGGAGCTTAAATGGTCGGCACTGTTCTTTCTTCAGCCATACTGTTCTCACAACAACTCTGTAAGGCAGGCTAGACTTTGTGATAGTTCAGAGCCACCCAGCAAGTTTCATGGAAAATTAGGGATTTGAACCAGGGTCTCCTGGAACAAGTGCACTGATGGAATGACACATGCAGCCATCCAATGGGCAGATAGCACCGCCCCCCAGGCCATTTCAGATCAGAAAACTGGTACAAGGAAATGGTCGAAACACCCTGCGCCACAGTGAGTAAAAATAGCAAAGGGGATCTGTAATTGCCCATCAACCTAAAAACAAAATAAAACACGTTTAGTTGGTGTTCTCACTTGAGACCAGGAAACCTTCATATTTGCCATAAAAAGGTTTCGGGGGGAAATTATGTGGTTAGAAATTATGTTAGAAATTATGTGGCATTTCTAATCATATAAGGGTAGTTTCCCCAGAAGCCTGGCCAAGAAGGCAGGTGATGGTTACAGGCATCGGTGCAATAAAAAAGGGCCAGTCTTTCAGGGGAAGAAAAATGCATTATTTGGCAGAAGTGATTTCAGATTTCTCATCCTTGCCTTTTCATCTTCCAGGTCCCATTTTTATTTTTGCTTCTCTCTCTTGTGCAAAACGAACCAGATTTACTTTGTGAAAATTGTTCCTTGTTTGCTCATATCATGTTTTCTCATAAAATATATACTCTTTTCAGCATTTTTTGTGTATTAATGATAAAGAACCCTGCATATGAATTACATATAATTATACAACAGGCATACTCAATAAACAACTCTACAAAACGAACAGTGAGAAGCGATGAACCGAAAGAGTAAAATATATATATATATATAAGTGGGCATAGCATAAATGAAATAGGGACTATTTGGTCATCTTTGTTTGGAGGGGAGGAAAGGGTAACGCTTTTCCACAGGGGCTCTCAGCGAACTTGATTCAGTCCTTCAGGCTGGAGAGTCACTGCCAGCGAAAGGGAAAATCTCCCTAGTTAGGGAGCTAAGAAAAGTGCCTGACGTTTTAAGTGTGTTAGCATCTGACTGGATTTCTTTCAAATGCTACGTTAACTGTTCTGGGAAATGATGGGCCTCTTGCCTATGAAATAGGAACAGGATAGCTTCAGCAGAAAAAGTGCGAATATCTTGTCTTTTGGAGAGAAAACCTCTCCGGGATCTCCACTAGAAAGGGATAGAGTGGGTTAACATATGGAATTTTAATTGTCCGTTTCATATTAAACATTTTTCCCTGCCAGTATGAGCAGACAATACTGACCTTGATGGAAACAAGTACAAGGCAGTTCTGTGTGTTCATGTGTGAACAACAAGGTGGCATACAAAATAAGTACATAAGTAGAGCCCTGCTGGATCAGACCAGTGGTCCATCTGGCTCAGCACACTGTTTCACACAGTGGCCTACCGGTTGCGCTGGAGGACAAACAAATGGGATAGAGGCTGAGGCCTTCTTCCCCTGATGCTGCCAGAAGCATTGGTCTTCATAGGTTTGCTTCCTCTGTATATGGAGGTTTTCATGGCTAATAGGCAATCACATGGACCTCCCCTCCATGAATCTGTCTAACTCCCCTCCTTTAAAGTTATCACTACATCCACTGGCAGGGAATTCCACAGCTGAATTACTTACTGAGTAAAGAAGTATTTCCTTTTGTCCATCCTCAATCTATTTTCCAACTGCATCGGATGCCCCCGAGTTCTAATATTTTGGGAGAGGGGAAAAAAGCTATCTCTGTCCACTTTCTCTATACCATGCATGATTTTATAAACTTCTATCATCTCTCCCCGAGCCACCATTTTTCTAGACTGAAAAGTCCAAGACTTTTTGTATAAAAAAGATGCCCGAAGCCCTTAGTCATCTTGGTTGCTCTCCTTTGTACTTTTCACAGTTCTGCAATATCCTTTTCGCGGTACAGCAACCAGAATTGCTCCCAGTATTTTCCACTACAGCCCCAAGATCTCTTTTAGTCTCAAATAGGTACACAGTTAAAAACATAAACACAAAAATTAAAACACATCAAAGGTTAAAAACTGCAACATTGTTGCTACCACCCACCAGAGACATTCTTGCCTCCAGTTAGTTTACCTGCCGGCTTTGATCATCTTCACAGGCCCGGGTCTGTGCCCCCTCACCTACTGAAGCAAGAATTGATGGCCACTTACAGGCAGGGCCTTGTCTGTGGTGGCACCTTGACTGAAAAAGTGCTTCCCATTGCTATCTGCTTGGCCCTAACCTGTGAAACTTTAGGCAACAGGTTAAGGCATTTCTGTTCCTTCGGTTTGGGTTAATTTTACCCATTTTCCTTCTGTAGATCATTACTGTTACTGAGTCAGTGCATCATATGTTATGCAGAAAGATTTCAGTGTTGTTTTTTTTCAAATGAGTTGTTTCTTAATTCAAGTTGTTATTGTTAGCTGACTCAAAAACCTCTTAGGCTGATAGTATGCAGATCTTTTCACTAAACAAATACATGTTCAATATGTGGATTTCAGTTAGTGTCCATAGATGGAATTCTAAGCAGGGCACTCTCTAATTAAAACAGCAGCAGGATTTGTATAGAGGTTTCTCTTATAGCAAACCTGTCAATTTCAGGGTTTTTGCAAGGGGAAATCCATGCTCCCCTCTCCTGATGTCTTTATGTTTATTTAGAAACAGTTCTGAAATGGATCAGAACAACATTATTGACCCAGGTCCTGTCGAGCCAGATGCACACTGGGAGTTCTGTGCTGAAATTTAACTTTCAGATGCAGCAAGACCTGATTGAGGCGTTTAAGCCTCCCCTCATGCCATTTTTCCATACTGAAATGACCCCAGTGAGCTGCAAGTTGTCCCTTAAAGAAACTAGCTTTTGACCATTGGCACATATGGACATAAATGTATCAGTACACATAAGTTTAACCAGTGGGGCAGTTAGCTGTTTCAAGTCAGGGCCATTTCAAGTCATGGGCGTCAACTACGGGGGGGCTCGAGGGCTCGAGCCTCCCCCGAAATTTCCCGGGGGGGGCTCAGCCACCCCCGGCAAAATGGAGCGCCCGCCAGGAGCGCCCGCCGGTGGCCAGTCAGCCGGCCAGCTGGCCGTCGCCGCCTCTCCTTCCCCCCCACCCCCGGCCTGCCCTCCTGCCTCCCTGGGGCGGTGGGGGAGAGAGAGGCGGCGGGGGGACATGGTCCCGCTCGCGCGTGCGGCAGTCAGCCGGCCAGCTGGCTGCCGCCGCCGCCGCAGCGACTGCGCCCCGAGGAGACTGCGCCCCGCGAGTCTGCTTCCCTGGGGCCGGGGGGGGAGGAGCGGCGGGGACATGGTGGGGACTCCCCCTATCCGCTTGCGAGCACGCCTTTTGGTCGCCACCAGCAGTCCCCTGCAAGTACGGCAATCAGGGTGGGCAGGGAGGGGGGAGTGTGCGTCCTCCTGGAAGGCGCCTTATTGCCCATGCACGCCCCCCTTGACCTACTTTTGCAGCCTGGCGCATCCCACTTCCTAAGATCGTTTTGGGATCTGCCTTTCCTGCGCGGAGGAGCCCCCCGTGGGCGGCAGCTACTTCCAGTCTTTGGGTCCGGTCCCAGAGGAAGGATTTGGACCCCCTCCCCCCCCATGCCTTCTCCTGCCCCCGGGCGGGCGCCCCAGCAAGAGGGCAGGCGAGGGAGCCCGGAGGAGGAGGAGCCACCAGGGGAGGGGGCGACCTTGGCCCCGCGAGTCTGGTTTCCTGGGGCGGGGGGGAGAGGAGCAGGGGGGGAGAGGAGCGGTGGGGACATGGCCCCTGGCGCGCGCGCTTTGCGCGCGCGCACAAGAGAGCCCCCGCCCCCCTCGGGGATTTAAAAAGTCTACACCCCTGTTTCAAGTCAGAAAAGAAGGCAGGAGGAAGGCGTAAGCCAGTTTGCTGTGGTGATTAAGAGCAGTGGACTCTAATCTGGGAGAACCAGATTTGATTCCCCACTCCTCCACATGTAGCTGCTGGTGTGACCTTGGGTCAGTCGCAGTTCTCTCAGAGCCATTCTCTCAAGAGCAGTTTTCTCAGAGCTCTCTCAGCCCCACCCACCTCACAGGGTGTCTATTGTGGGGAGAGGAAGGAAAAGGAGATCATAAGCTGCTCTGAGACTCCAAGTGAAGGGTGGGGTATAAATCCAACTCTTCTTCTTCCTCTGCACCACAGTTTGGTCCATATTGGGCCCACACACATCTGAAAATTAAGTTTCAAAACTCACCGGGAGTTTGCTGTTCAAAGCAAGTGGTTTGGCAGGTTCTGGGGCAGACATGGGATAGAGCGCAAAACAGTGTAATGTGTAGTTTGGCCCAAGTAGACCATGCCTGCTGCTGAGGAAAAATGTAAACATCCAAAGATCCAATAATACATTTCCATTTAGATTTGTGGATTTACCTTATTCTGCTCCATTATTACTCCTGGACTTCACTTTGTGCTTCTGTCCGCTTCTCCTTCATTTCACTTTAATCTGGATACATTCTAAATTTCATTCTAGGTCATGTGAAGTTTGCCTCAGCTTTTAATTCCTTCATTTTGTTTGTACCTTTCCCCCCTTTGTATTGCTAATGTGTGCATGCAAATTAATAAAACACTGCAAAAAAAAACCCCAAGGTTTGTGTAATTGTATACGTTGATCACACAAGATTCTTCCTGGACTGCATTTTACAAAATGTGGGGATTGCTAAAACACAGCAGGAAAAAAAAAACTTTAGCGCAGCCTCATCAAGATTGCTTTTTTGTAGTGTTTTATTAATGTGCTTCTGCTTATCAATAGCATATGCGGGGGAGGTTATACATGAGCAGAACGAACTGAAAGCTCGAATAAATCATGCATGTATTTCTTTGAAATCTGGGGGGGGAAATTGGAAGTTAAGAAAGGAACAGTGGAGGACTCCTAACGTTTCAGATCCTCTTCACACACACACAAAGAGCTGGTAATTTGGCAGGAGCCATCTGAATGAAGAGGATTTCAGATGAATCTCTCTAGAGTGTACTTTGGACCTCAGTTACCAATTACCAGAGTTCCATACCCATATATATCTGCTTGGGTCTCTTTCCAACAGCTTGGAGCAACACATGATCATCCACACTGAAGAAAGGGAGTACAAGTGCGACCAGTGCCCCAAGGCCTTCAACTGGAAATCAAACCTGATTCGTCACCAGATGTCACACGACAGTGGCAAGCGATTTGAATGTGAAAACTGTGTGAAGGTACGATTTCATCGCCAAATGTCACATGCCAGGGCTATCTTTGGGCAGGAATGGAGTTCCGGCTGGCTTCTGAGTTGGCCTCACCTACAGCCTCCCCACCACCTTGGGTTCCCCAAGCGCCTCGCAAACCGATCCAGGGAGGGAAGGCAGTTTAAACTGGGGAAGCTGATCCAGAAACTGCCTTCCTTCCCTCGGGTTCCTCAGCCGTGGGGCACCTGGAGAAGCCGATCCTGGGAGGGAGCTATGCTGTCAGGGGTGTGGTCTAATATGCTAATGAGTCTCTGCTGTTGGGTGTGGCCTATTATGCTAATGAGTTCCTTCTGGGCTTTTTCTACAAAAAAAAGCCCTGCACATGGCAGTGGGGCACAATTTGGGTGCAGTAGGGTGGATTTACCCATTCGCAGACCAAGAACTCAGTGATAGACAGTTCCAGGTGGTCAGCCGTGTTGATCTGAAGCAGTAGAACAGATTTAGAGTCCCGTGGCACCTTTAAGACCAGCAAAGTTTTATTCACTTCGTGTGCATGCACAGGAAAGCTCATACCTTGAATAAACCTTTGTGGGTCTTAAAGGTGCCACTGGACTCTAAATTCAGCGACGGACAGTTTGAAAACCTCTCCTGAGGAAAGTCCCATTGCTGTAAAAAAAGGTTGTTCAGGAACAGAAAGGCCTATGTATCCCAAATCCATTCAAGAACTTCTAAAATGTCATTAGGCACAAGTTGCTACAGTTACTTCAGTTCAACAAACCTCAGACTTGCAAAGTGCTTCGGCCCTGACCTGGATGGGCCAGATTATCTCATCAGATTTTGGAAGCTGAGCAGGGTTGGCCATGGTTATTATTTGGATGGGAGACCACCAAGGAAGTCCAGGGTCACCACACAGAGGCAGGCAGTGGCAAACCACCTCCAAACATCTCTTTCCTTGAAAAGCCTATTGGGTTGCCCTAAACTGGCTGCAACTTGGCAGCGCTTTATACACACACATTAATCGGCTCTGATATGATGGCCAAAAAAGAAAAGTGTTTTTGCTTGTATTCTGTTTATGTAAACATTACCAAATCCCCACCAGGGCACGCCCTCTTCTCAGGTTATATCTGTTATATCTGCCCCAAGGAAACTGCCATGATTGAAGCTCTTCACAGGACCTGAGGCAGATAAACGCCCTCCCTTAGAGATAGGTCGGGATGGGTAGCCGTGTGAGTCTGTCTATGGCAGTAGATAAGGGTCATTTCGAGCAGGAACGTGCAGGAACGCCGTTCTGGGAGTAGCAAGCCCAGGAGTGGGCACATATGGTGATGTGCTGTGGAAAAAAGCAAAAGCAAACTAACTCAATCTGCATTTTCATGCTTGTTGTAGGGCGGCTTCCCTGCAAGAGCAAAGGAAACCTAAAGTGTCTTTAGTCAAAGTGTCAAGCTGGCTCGCCAGCTCTGAGTTGGGAAATACCTGGAGATTTTTGGGGTGGAGCCTGAGTGGTGGGTGTTGCCTTCTGACACACTTCTGGTGATGTCAGGGGGTGTGGCATATGCCAATGAGTTATGCTAATGAGTTCCTTCACCTCTTTTTTATGAAATGACCCCTGGATAAGAGCAAAAGTCAAGTAGCACCTTAAAGACTAACAGTCTGAAGAAGTGAGCAGTGACTCACAAAAGCTCCTACCCTGCCGCAAATTTTGTTAGTTTTCAAGGTTCTACCTTTCCTTAAGTTATCACAATCTGGTGGGAAACATTACCCATCACCAGGAGTAGCTCCGGATTTGACAGCCCTTGACAAAAGGGCCATCCTGTACCCCCACAAACACTAAGTGTGCGATCCCCACATGTATGTACGTACCCTCCAGGCGTGAGTGGAACACAACTTTTCTATGCTGTTTTAGGCTCCATTGTAATGGACAAGATTGAAAGGAGCATGAAAGAATTTGTGTTCTGAACCTTCGAGGTACCTCTCCCAGCATAAAACAGGAGAGAGCCCCAGAGGCCTCTGGGAAGTTGTAGGGGTCACTAGAGTGATCACCCATTCGTGGTGGATGGCCCAGCATCCCTGATGAGCGTGGTGGGCCTTCTGCTGAACCATTGGTCTTGGCAGATCGTGACTATATGAAGCCTTGACATGGACCCATCTCACTGGTAGAAAAGTGGTTCTGGCGGGCAGAGTTTCAAACTCCTTGAGAACCTCTGCCCGATAGGACTACCTTAGCATTCTCTGACGCTTTGTGAGCCAAGGACAACCCCTTTCACCCTAGAGGTCCCTCTCATTCTTCAGGCCAATTGTCTTCCCATTCTTCCAGGTGTTTACCGACCCCAGCAACCTGCAGCGGCACATCCGTTCCCAGCACGTCGGCGCACGGGCGCACGCCTGCCCAGATTGTGGGAAAACTTTTGCTACTTCGTCTGGCCTCAAGCAGCATAAGCACATTCACAGCACTGTCAAACCTTTCATATGTAAGTTGTCATGGCCGTCTCGGAGAGCCGGCTGAGCCGCTATAATTGCACATATCCGGAGGGGCCCCCCTACCCCCCCAATGCCAGCTCTTCCTCCACAAGCAGCGCTGTAATTTTATAGGTCAGAGCACAAGACAGAATCCCACCACTTTTTCGTTCTTTCTGTTTTTTTGCTCTAAGCATGGCCCCTGTTTTTTCAGTAAACACTTGTGGCAGGTTTCTGACAGTTTAAAAGCTGAGCTCCGCAGCAAGTCCCACAAATTTTGCTTTTTCATTGTGTGTCGTCCCCCCACCTTCCTCCTCCTTTCCCTATTTCATTTCTTTCCTTCCTTCTTTTTCTCTCCTGCTGGGCGTAAATAAACAGCCGACACCACCCTTCAGAAACATCCGTCAGAAGTGCCAGAAGTAACAAGGGGTCTAGCAGTTAGGTTTTGGAATGGAAAAAAGGAGGCGTCCTTGAAAAACGATTTGTACTGAGTCTTCTGCGTTTGGGAGAACACGCTTATATTGCAAAGCCCAATCCGTCACATAAAGAAAACCGTCCCCCAATGACTCACACATTACGGAGGGCATGGGTTGGGTTTGGGGTCCCCGCTTGGTGTCCCATATAACAATCATATGTGCTGACTGTTTGCCTCAGTTCATATACATGCAATGCCTATTTCGGATCGAGACCTCAGTGTGCATGGAGAAGGAGCTTGGGCCTCCTCCTGTGTCATTTCCCCAACCTGCGCTGGTCCCAAGAGGTCCCAGAATAACAGGTCAAATACTGGTCCACTAGGCTAGCCAGACCTCTTCAGACCTCAGAAGCTAAGCAGGGTCAGCCTTGGCTATATTTGGATGGGACACCTCCAAGGAATACCAGGGTCATGGCACGAAGGCAGGCAATGGCAAACTACTTATAAACATCTCTTGCCTTGTAAATCCTGTGGGGTCGCTGTAGGTCAGCTGTGACTTGACAGCAAAAAAAAAAAAGAGAGAGGACCATTTCAGATCAAGAAAAAGGAGGCCATGGAGAGGGAAGGCTAAAAACCCCTTTCCCCTGCATGCCACAGTGACAATCCGAACTCAGCACCTTCAGAAGCATGGTACTAGGATATGGGAAGCTTATCTCTTGCCCCACACGCCATTTCTGCATTTGTAATGGACTTCTGCCCCACACTACTGTAAGCCTCAGCTGGGAGGAGAATATCAGGCATATATCTGCATCTTTTCCCCTACCATAGCTAAAAACTCCTGGGGGGGGGGAGCCATTTGGTTTAAGGAAAACAGCACGACAGTTCACCCCCTGTTCCCCAATCCTATTAGTCCAATCCATACCAGGGCCCCCATGGCTGCGTTTGGGTACATCGCACACCAGGAGTTCCAGTCACCGATTCCCTGCATCATCTGGGCCTTGACAACTAGGCCCAAGAGAATACACTTCGCTGATTGGACCACTGACCTCACTCCGTGGTGTGTGAAAAGCCGCGGGGATATTTCCTCTTCGCCATCCCATCGTTTAATAAACACCGCCTCTCCCTTTGCGCTTGAAATGAAACCGAGCCCCGATTTGAGAAATGTTTATAGAGCGTCCCAATGGAAAAATAACTTGCTGTTAATGACTTTTTAAAAATTATAATAATAAAGGGGAGGGGGGGAATGGAACAGAGTGATGCTTGATATGATGATACGAATCCGTGTCCGTCTCTTGATACCCTCGGCGACTTCCTGGCTGCCCCGACGGACGGCAAGAGGAGCTTTTTCAACCAATGTAAATAGTGACCAGGGTTAAAGTGCCAGCCAGACTTTACTTACTGTGATAATAATAATTTCATCTCTTTCCCCACCATAAAAAAAGATAAGTCCTTGAGTTACAATAGCACATGACGTAAGTTTTCTGCAGATTTGTTTGGAGAGAAATCTCCCCCCCCCCCCCCCCCCGGCTGGGAATTCATAGAACTGCAGCCAATCTAGAGTAGGCGTTACTGAGCAACATGGACCAGCAGTCTGGCTTGTGCTAATGTCACTGCTGATTGCCAAGTGGTAGAGCTCATACTAGCCCTGACCTGGATAGCCCAGGCTAGCCCGATCTCATCAGATCTCAGAAGCTAAGCAGGGCCAGCCCTGGCTAGTATTTGGATGGGAGACCTCCAAGGAATACAAGGGTTGTGACGTGGAGGCAAGCAAGAGCAAACCACCCCTGAACATCTCCTGCCTTGAAAACCCTACGGGGTCGCCAAAAGTCAGCTGTGACTTGACGGGGGGAAAGAGAACATACTTTGCACGTGGAGAGCCCAGGTTCAATACACGGCCTCTCTGGAAGACTCTGGAGCGATATAGCCCGTCATGGTACAAACCGCTGACCAATCCGTGGCTCAGATTATAAGGCCATTGTGTAAGTTAATCAAAGAAGGTAATTTGACTGGGTGGTATTCATTCATTCATTCATTCATTTAGATATTTATATCACACTTTTCTCATTAATGGGAACCCAAAGCGGTCGAGCACAGGCTGTGTACACACAGGTCCACAGTTCAATCCAGTCAAAAGGATCTTGGCTAGCAAGACTTTTGTCTGCCTGCGATCTCGGGGTTGGTTAGAATTTTTTTAAAAAAAACAAGCTGCATGGCGCACTGGTCTGACTCAGGAGAACTTTGCATTCATTATGATTTTGGATCTCCTAGCTTGCCCAGGCTAGCCCTATCTCGTCAGATTTCAGAAACTAAAAGGGTTGGTCGTGGTTGGTACTAGGATGGGAGACCACTGAGGAAGTCCTGGGTTGCTACACAGAGGCAAGCAATGGCAAACCACCTCCATTCGTCCTTTGCCTTGAAAAACCTCCTGGGTCTCTATAAGCCAGCTGTGACTTGACGACACTTTCCACCACCACCTCACACCCTAGAAAAGCACGCTACCCGCAGTCCTCTTGACATGTATGTTGGCCATTTTGTGTGAACAGGGCACCACACGTACTTCCCAGATGTGTTACTCACAAAGATATGCCCTAAAAATCTGGGTGCCCAGCAGCATGTATCAAAGCTGGATTGTTGTTATTGACCTATTAGCACAAAAGAGTGAATTCCCATATTGAGAGGATCACACGTAGCTCCAGGGCTCATTTCGTAGCAGGAGCTCCTTTGCATATTAGGCCACACACCCCTGATGTAGCCAATCCTCCAAGAGCTTACAGTAGCCCCTGTAAGAAGAGCTCTGTATGCTCTTGGAGGATTGGCTACATTAGGGGTGTTTTGCCTAATATGCAGAGGAGCTCCTGCTACGAAATGAGCCCTGCGTAGCTCACTGTCCCGGTATGCAGCGTCGGAACACTGAAAAAAGCCATGATCCCCACACACACACACACACACACACACACACACACGCATGCTTCCTTTCCGCTAGCTATTTCATATTAATTTCATACTGGGTTTTGGTGTTTTGGTTTCTGTTGATGCTTTAGGTGAGGTCTGCCACAAGTCCTACACGCAGTTCTCCAACCTGTGCCGCCACAAGCGGATGCACGCCGACTGCCGGACCCAGATCAAATGCAAGGACTGCGGGCAGATGTTCAGCACCACCTCCTCGCTCAACAAGCACCGGCGCTTCTGCGAGGGCAAGAACCATTATAACCCCGGGGGGATCTTCGGCCCAGGCTTGCCTCTGACCCCCAGCTCCATGATGGACAAATCCAAGCCGTCCCCCAATCTCAACCACACCAGCCTCGGGTTCAACGATTACTTCCCATCCCGGCCGCACCATGGAGGACTCCCTTTTTCACCTGGTCCTCCAGGATTCCCTGCCCTGACTCCCGGCTTCCCAGGTATTTTCCCTCCCTCTCTATATCCCAGGCCCCCTTTATTACCTCCGACGCCGCTGCTCAAGAGCCCCATCAACCACACCCAAGACGCCAAGCTCCCGAGCCCCCTGGGGAACCCGGCCCTGCCCCTCATTTCTGCCGTCAGCAACAGCAGCCACCCAACCTCAGGCGAGGAGAAGTTCAACAGCAGCAGTCTGGGGAACTCCTACCTGGAGAAGCTCAAAGCGAGGACCAGCGACATCTCAGACGCGAGCGATTTTGAGGACGTCAACACCACCACAGGCACAGATCTGGACACCACCACTGGCACCGGGTCCGATTTGGAGAGTGACGCAGAGAGCGACAGGGACAAAATGAAAGACAAGAGCCACCCGCCAGAAAGCAAGCCAGATTTCATCAGCAGCTCGGTGTCCACAAGTTCTGCCAACAACATGAGCGACATCCCTCTTTTCTACTCTCAGCATTCCTTCTTCCCTCCCCCCGAAGAGCAGCTGCTCCCCACGGCCGGGGCAGCCAATGACTCTATAAAGGCCATCGCCTCCATTGCGGAGAAGTACTTTGGGCCAGGCTTCATGGGGATGCAGGAGAAGAAAATCGGTTCCCTCCCTTACCATTCCATGTTTCCATTCCAGTTCCTCCCCAACTTCCCCCATTCGCTGTACCCTTTCACAGACCGGACCCTGAATCACAGCTTGCTGGTCAAGGCAGAACCAAAGTCGCCCAGGGACCTTCACAAAATGGGCAGCGGCAGCTCCGAGTCACCCTTCGACCTTACCACAAAGCCAAAAGAAATTAAGCCAGCCTTGCCACCCCCCAAAATCCTGCCCACCCATCCTTCCGGGGAGGAACAGCCACTAGACCTGAGCATCGGCAACCGCATCCGGGCCAGCCAGAACGGGAGCAGGGACTCCCGGAAGAACCACATTTATGGAGAGAGGAAACTAATGGCCAGTGAAGTATTACCCAAGATTTCTCAGGCTCAGATGCCGCCGCAGCCGTCACTGCATTACGCTAAGCCGTCGCCTTTTTTCATGGACCCCATCTACAGGTATTAACATACCCTGCCTTAATCGGGGTCCCTGATGGGCTGCACCATACACACATGCACAGTTAGCCATGGTTCATGGGCCGGGGGGGGGGGGATGAGGCCCACAGCAATCAGGTTTCAGGATGCAAACGGGGAGGGGGAGGTGGGCTGCCCCCCTGGTGGGGAGCCAGAGGCAAGTAGCGCGAGATAAGGCAGGGAAAGAGGCAAGTTCGGTATCCAGCACCTGAAGATCCAGTAAGCCACCTGTCACACAACTGTCTCACAACTGTCAGTCCCAACACTCAGTCTTAACTAGTAAGCTGTTTATTGAAGACAGTAAAGGTGAGCATCTAAAACATGCTTGTGTTGGTAATGCCTCTCCAGGTGGGAGTAGGAAAGTTATACATAATTCAAGGAGCACCCTGGGGTGAGAGAGACCAATCGGAGTAAGCAAATCAGCGCGCCAGAAAAAATGCTCTGTGGTTCCCAAGGGAAGGAGAACAACCAGGACTTGAAGGTCAGGCACAGACAGTGGGAGAGATAAGACGCAGCAGTAAAAGAAAGTTAGCATACCTTAAGACATCAGTAATAGGCACTGGCTTCACCCAGCCTCCAACCCCCATCCCCCACCAGTCATGGCAGCGCAGCTGACAATAGGTGGATAACAGCACGCAAGATAGGCAGGTGATTCAAAAGCAGCAGCTGAATTTCAGAAGGGGATAGAGTAATCCGGAGTAGACAGGAAGCTGAAGTTCTCTCTGTGCATTGCAAAGCCCTTGTGTTTGATAGAGGACAACACAAGAGTTTGAGTGTTGTGGTCTGTGGATGATAATGGTGGCATGGTAGCCCCGTTTCACACACAGTACTGTGTGAAAACGGTACATTCCCCCCCCCATTCCATTCCTATATTGGTCCATCGATTCTCTTTGTGCTTCATCGCACCCTTTCTGAATTCTGGTTTAACTAGGGAGCGTTTAACCAATTCCCAATTTCTTAGTTCCCCTCTAGAAATGAGATGAGATAATTCAGAACTCCAGAATTAGGGGCGAAATTCAGAAGCATCCCTAACCCTCTGGACACTGATTCCTTTCGTTTGTTGCCCGCAATGCAATCCTTATGCAGAGTTACTCCTACCTAACTCCACTGACTGCAATGGACTTAGACTGGAGTAACTGTGTAGGATTGTGTGTATCATTAGCCTGTGGAACTTGCATCCACAGGAGGCTGTGATGGCTGCTAGCTTAGCTGGCTTTAAAAGGGCAGCAGACAGATGCATGAAAAGGCCGCCTCTTGGCTGAATGGGGCCGCCATGTTCAGTTGGAATATACCTCTGAATGCCTGTTGCGAGGGGGGACAGAAGCAGGTGGAGGTGTGGGCCTCTGTGCCCTGCTTGTAACAGGCCTTCTGGTGGCATCTGATTGGCCCCTGTGGGAAACAAGGATGCTGGACTAGATGGACCACTGGTCTCATCCAGCAGGGCTCTTCTGATGTTCTTAGGTTACATTCTTCTGGCCCACTCACATAGAAAAGATACACTTAGGTTGCACTATGCACTGGGAGCTGTATATGTTCTTAGGTATGTAAGCCAGTTTGGTGTTGTGGTTAGGAGTGTGGACTCTAATTTGGGAGAACCGGGTTTGATTCCCCACTCCTCCACATGCGGCTGCTGGTGTGACCTTGGGTCAGTCACAAGTTCTCTCAGAGCTGTTCTCTCAAGGGCAGTCCTCGGAAGAGCTCTCTCAGCCCCACCTACCTCACAGGGTGCCTGTTGTGAGGAGGGGAAGGGAAAGGGATTGTAAGCCACTCTGAGACTCCTTCAGGTAGTGAAGGGTGTGGTGTAAATCCAATCTCTTCTTCTTCTAAGCCATCATGTGTAAAGGGTCCATGTTCATTCACTCCCCAAGTGGCACTCTGATGTCTGTGGAACTGAATGGGCAAAACTTTAACTTGCCCCATAGCCACACTGGAGCTTCCATGCCTATTAAAAAAGCACCTGTATCTGGGGAACTGCCGAAATGGAATCATTCCCGTACTACTGTGTAGGGGCCGGAGATCGTAATAGAATAACCTGATGTTGGGGGCCACCATTCCCCATTAAAATAGAAGACATAGGGAAGTGGCTGAGGCCCAGAAGACCACAGGAAGGGAAGGATTGTGGGTAAGGATGGCCCTTCAGCGTGTTCTTTGAAATATCAGCCACGGTGGCAAGATCTTGAATGAAAACAGCCTGCGGAATTGGAATTGCGTGGAATCAAGTCCAATTGATGGTACATTGTGTTAAACATGGACGTTTGTAATGCTCTCCACTCCTTTTCTAGTAGATACTTTCACAAAGTTTGACTCCTTATTTTTTTTCCCTCCACCTTATGGCTTCAGTATGCAACATTTGCTCTCAGTGACAGAGGTAGCGGTGTGGGGGAACTGCAAGCCACACAGCAAGTGGATTAGAGGGGTTTACTGGAAATAGGCACCGATGTCTCATGCACATGTTCTTCTTTTTTGTCGCTGTATTTATTGTTGTGCTGAGAAGTGCTACGCTCTTGGGCACATGCCAAGGCCTATGTCATCCTGGACATGTGTGAAAATTCTCCACTCAGAAAGACTTGGTGCATATGCCAAATTTATGTATTTTATTTATGTTATTTATCGTCGGCCTTTCTCCCTGGGACTCAAGGCAGATAACACAGAGTCAGCCAATGCAGTTGACACATGGGGCATTCAGTAAACAGTGAAATAGGGTTTAGGTTGCAGAATCAACAGAAGTCTAAAAACGGAACTGAATTCATAGAATCATAGAGTTGGAAGGGATCTCCAGGGCCTTCTAGTCCAACCCCCTGCACAATGCAGGAGATTCACAAATACTGTCCCCCCCAATCCCCCCGTGACTCCTGCTCTATACCCAGGAGATGGCAAAACCCCTCCAGGATCCCTGGCCAAAGTGGCCTGGAGGAAAATGGCTTCCTGACCCCAAAGTGGTGATCAGCATTTCCCTGAGCATGTAAGAAAGGGCCACGAGAACTAAGCACTGAGGCAACCTTTCCTGCCCTCCCTTCTCGTAATCTGCCTAAGTTCACAGGGTCAGCATTGCTGTCAGATAGCCATCGAGCCTCTGTTTGAAAACCTTGCAAGGAGGAGAGCCCACCACCTCCCGAGGAAGCCTGTTCCACTGAGGAACCGCTCTAACTGTCAGGAAGTTCTTCCTAATGTTTAGCCAAAAACTCTTCTGATTTAATTTCAACCCATTGATTGAAATTAAGTGTTAACAGCATAAGTGTGAACATGAAAAAAGGCAGCAAGCCTTTGCACGCCCGCACCTACAGCGAGAGCTCCAATGACACCTCCTTACACCAAAGTAGACCACTGGCCCACGTAGCCCAGTAACGGCTCCTGTGACCCTCCAAGGACGGAGCCAGAAGTCTTTTTTTGTTCTGCTACCTGGAACCCTTTTAGTGGGAGATGGCAGGGACTAAACCCATAGTCAAAAAATGCGCCCCAGCCCATTGGAACAGGTCAGTTTGCACTTCATGTGGCTACAGTTAACCATGTTCCGGCATTAGAAGAAAACACTCTAAGCACACCCAGAGAAGACAGGGTCTCACCTTGAGGGCTTTCCCAGTCACATGGACAGCCCCTTGAACACACAGAGGGCTTGCTGCAGAAGCATGGCGGTGTGATCCCACTCTTCTCTATACATGCGTGATGTTTCCAGTTTTTAAGGTCTGTACCAGGCTATTTATTTATTTTACTGGAAACATTCAGTAGCCGCCTTTCTGCCTTACAGGAACTCAAGGCAGCTTACGAAGCAGACAGGAACAAAACAATAAAATGCATGGAATACATAAAAAAACACAATTTAATATCCACGATTTAAAACGGCTGGTTTCAAAGGCTAGATCTTGCTGGGACCAAACACTGAAAATGCCAGTAGTTCTTGGGGGACGTGGGCAAGAGACCCACTTCTCCCTTTCTGGCGAATTGTACTGATGGGGATTCAGCTTCACTGTCCCATCCCAAGAGGTCCCGAGCAGCGGCCAGTTGCTCCCATCTCCAGAGGGCAGGGCAGGGCACTTTCATTTCTGCCTCGAGGCCCCGTAAGGTATGTAACCCTCTGTGTTGCTGTCCAGCAGGGTGGAGAAGCGGAAGGTGACCGACTCAGTGGGAGCACTAAAGGAGAAGTACTTGAGGCCTTCCCCGCTGCTTTTTCATCCCCAGGTAAGGCCAAGCAACTGCTTCGCTGGACTCTCCTGGCAGCGTTCCAGGAAGCTCTGTCCATGGTACTTACCCAGCTCCTTTTGGAAAATGGGGTACAGGAGCCAGCCTCCAGGTGGGGTCTGGCGTTCTCCTGGAATTCCAGTTGATCTCCAGACAACAGAGATTCATTCCCGTGGAGAACGTGGCAGCTTCAGACCATGGACTCTATTGCATCAGTTTGGTGTAGTGGTTAAGTGCACGGACTCTAAACTGGAAGAACCGGGTTTGATTCCCCACTCCTCCACTTGCACCTGGCTGGATGACCTTGGGCAAGCCATAGCTCTGTACCAGCTGTTCTCTCAAGGACAGCTTGGGAAAGAGCTCTCTCAGCCCCACCTACCTCACAGGGTGTCTGTTGTGGGGAGGGGAAGGGAAAGGAGATTGCAAGCCACTCTGAGTGAAGGGCGGGGTGTAAATCCAATCTCTTCTTCTCTTCATCACATCCCTGGTGAACTTCCTCCCCTCCCCAAACACCTCCCTCCCCAGACTCTGCACCCAAATCTTCAGGAATTTCCCAACTTGGAGCTGGCAACCTTGAAGTTTGATCGTATCTCATGGCCAGGTTCCTTTGGAGAAAGCGGTCTAGCCATGGTTATTTCATTGGCCCTGATAATGAATTTTTAATCATCGTGTTTTTGTTTAATCGTTTTGTTCTTCATTGCCTCGTAATAATGCTTCTTCGGGAGGGGAAAGCGAGTGTGGTTTATAAATGCACGAGGCATACGGCTACTTGGTTTGAGGGGTTTTAGCAGTGGGCTTTGAGCAGCTGCCAAGCCAGGGCCAGAAATCAGGCATAATGAGCCAGTTCGTCAACTGGCCACGGTTCTAGCTTAGCCTTCCAGGTCAAGGGGAGCCGACGGCTGCCTTGGGTAAGCAGAGTCACTCCGGAGCCTCACAGGGACTGCTCCAACATGTAGCCACAGTGGCTCATTTCATGTGGCAGAAGGACTCCAGTTTTAGCCCCAGTGACTTCAGACAGGGTAATGTATGGCTGGTTGGCATATGCCAGGGTCTCAGAACAGAAGCTATGGAGGAGGGACTGTGCATGACTCTGAGCCAGTTTGGTGTAGTGGTTAAGTGCGCAGACTCTAATCTGGGAGAACCGGGTTTGATTCCCCACTCCTCCACTTGCACCTGGCTGGATGACCGTGGGCAAGCCATAGTTCTGGCACAGCTGTTCTTGAAAAAGAGCAGTTTCTGTCAGAGTTCTATCAGCCCCACCTACCTCACAGGGTGTCTGTTGTGGGGAGGGGAGGGGAAAGGAGTTTGTAAGCCACTCTGAGACTCCTTTGGGTAGTGAAGGGCAGGGTATAAATCCAATCTCTTCTTCTCTTCTTATCTGGTGCGTGAGCAGAGTTTTTTCACACAAAAATCTGCATTGCTTAGCTTTGCCTTCCTTTGTAAACTTGGAAATCTCTCTCTTCCTATTTCTGTGCAAAGTCCCCAAGGCTGTAGAGAGGGTGAGGTGAGGTTGGGGTGTGTGTGTGTGTGTGTATCACCCCACCTGGAGCACCAATTTGTGCCGTCTAAACCATTTTCAAGCAACACAAAGCTTCTTTATTCATGTCATTTGAAGAACGAGAGCTTCTTTAGAACCGGAAGTTTTCTGGCTGAAGAAAGCAGCGGCTGATGATGATCCCCAGAAGTGGGAAGTGGAAGCACTTTGACGTCCTCCCCCCATTTTTGCCCACCCAAGATTCCCCCTGGAGGATTTTTCAAAATCATGATAACCTTTTATACTTTAATTGATCCTGGGAAAATTCCCCCTTTTAGCTACTAGAACTATGAGCGCAGCAGGGGAGGGCAAAAGATAACTTAAAGAAGTTATTATTCATTTAAGAAAGGTGTTCATTATATGTGGGTTAAAAGCTTCGGAACTTAAAAATAACTGTTCTTATTCAAGTTACATGTTCTTGACACTAGCAATTTGGAGATGCTAAAATACATGCAGACGGGCTCAGCAGGAGTGTTCTGTAAGTTTCTTCAGTCATGATGAAACCACTGATTTCCTATCCATTGTGTTGGAAGCCACGCCTAGGAATATGGCAGCACCAACCAATAAGGGAGGCTGGCCATTCTCCCATGTGATCAGTATGGCTTCCCTCCTGTGGTTTATTTATGTCCAGGAGGCCAGTCTCATCCTCCAGAAACGGAGTCGTTTCTGAACGAATGATGGGTTATCTTTCAAGGGAGGTCTCTTTATGATGTTCCAGAGTTCTGTGAAGTCTTGGGGAGGGGGGAATCTGTAGCAACACTTAACTGTGTGAAAGAAAAGACTGCAGAGCATGCATGTTCCAATCCAGAAAGCGTACACTGGGTTTGTTGTTGTTGTTCAGTTGCACAGTCGAGTCTGACTCTCCGCAACCTCATGGGCCACATCACGCCAGGCCCTCCTGTCTTCCATTGTGCTCCTGAGTTTGCTTAACTTCATATTTTGTTGCATTGCTTAACTTCATATTTTGTTGCATTGAGCCAGTCTGGTGTAGTGGTTAAGTGCGCGGACTCTAATCTGGGAGAACCGGGTTTGATTCCCCACTCCTCCACTTGCACCTGGCTGGATGACCTTGGGCAAGCCATAGCTCTGTACCAGCTGTTCCCTCAAGGACAGCTTGGGAAAGAGCTCTCTCAGCCCCACCTACCTCACAGGGTGTCTGTTGTGGGGAGGGGAAGGGAAAGGAGTTTGTAAGCCGCTCTGAGACTCTTAAGTGAGTGAAGGGCGGGATATAAATCCAATCTCTTCTTCTTCTTCTTCTTCTGTCTAACCATCTCATCCTTTTCTGTCCCCTTCTTCTTTTGCCTTCAGTCTTTCCCAGCATCAGGGTCTTCTCCCGGGAGTGCTCCCTTCTCATTTGGTGGCCAAAGTATTTGAGCCTCAGCTTCAGTATCTGGCCTTCCAGGGAACAGTCAGGGTTGATTTCCTTTAGGATTGACTGATTTGATCTCCTTGCAGTCCAAGGGGCTCTCAAGAGTCTTCTCCAGCACCAGAATCCAAAAGCATCTATTCTTAAGCGCTTGGCCTTCCTTATAGTCCAACTCTTGCAGCCATACTGGGAATTCCATGGCTTTGACCATACGGACTTTTGTTGGCAGGGTGATGTCTCTACATTGTGTTTATCTCTTTATTAAAATATTTATATCCCACCTTTCCTTGTGGTTCAAGATGGCTTACAATAACAGGTAAAAAAAACATTTTTTGGTTTAAAACAGCAAAGAAAATAGCAAACCCTAAATCTCTTCCCCTCCCCTCAAGAAATACCTGCCATTCAAACACACTCGGAAGTCCTGGTAAACTGGCAGGCCTCGCAGAGCCTCCTGAAGATCTCCAAGGAGGGCCACCCACACCTCCTCAGGGAGCCCCATTCCACAGAGCTGGAGCCATGATGGAAAAGGCCCAGGCTTGCCAGGTCCTACCTCGCTGCCAGCAGGGGGCTCCAGAGTCCGTCCCGGAATCTTCTGATGCGCATGAGAAGCGCACGTGCCATGATGAAGTCACCTGGAAGTGATGTCATCACATCACCAATGTCGGGGGTAACACTCTCGTTTTGGGGCAAAAATGTATGGTTTGAGCCCAATTTTACCATAGAATTTCCCCAAAAAACTAGAGCATCGCCCCCTGACGTCAATGATGTCTGGGTGATGTCATTACATTGCATTCGGGGGCATTTGTGGGTGG
The DNA here is from genome assembly GCA_029233225.1 of Lepidodactylus listeri. Lineage (NCBI taxonomy): Eukaryota > Metazoa > Chordata > Lepidosauria > Squamata > Gekkonidae > Lepidodactylus > Lepidodactylus listeri. The sequence goes on along the minus strand of JARCFY010000019.1, from coordinate 39,256,570 downwards.
GGTTTCCCCCTGCCAGCCAGCTGGCTGGTGGTGGGAAGTGGCCCACAAAAGCTGGGAAACCCATACCCAGACCAGGAGCCTGGCAACCCTAAAAAGGCCCAGGTTTATTTATTTATTTATTTATTTATTTATTTATTCAATTTATACCCCGCCCTCCCCACTGAAGCAGGCTCAGGGTGGCTTACATAAAACTAAAAACATATAAATAACAATCATAACACTCATAAAACCTTCCAAAACCATTCACTATCATAAAGTGCTAGCAAGATCTATTGATAATATTGCTTGAAGATGGCGGTAATAGTCATATTGAAATAATCTATAATCTGTCTTAATGATCAGCTCCTTGATCTTTCTTTTCTTTCTTTCTTTTTTTTTGTTTTTTGTTTATCTTTCCATATATATGCAGCAGGCACAGACTGGAGGTGGTGGGACCAGGGGCAGGGCTCTATCTCTTCCAGTTGTTGTTGGAGGTGGCTCCCTAATCGAAAGCCTGGTGGAAGAGCTGCATTTTGCTGGCCCTGCGGAACTGTAAAAGGTTCTGCAGGGCCCTGATCTCTTCTGGGAGCTTATTCCACCAGAATGGAGCCACCACCAAAAAGGCCCTGGCCCTGGTTATGGCCAGTCTGGCATCTTTGGGACCCAGGAGGGCCAGTCGATTTTGGGACCCTGAATGCAGTGCTCGCTGGGAGGCATATGGGGAAAGGTTCTGGTTCTGGTTGAGGCCTGATGGGCCACCCTAAGTGTTGGGTTAGCCAACAGAACTCTGCTTGGCGGAGAGAGTTAGGTGTCAGACTGGGAGACACGGGTTCATATCTCCACCTTGCCACGAACCTTGGGCCAGTCACACACTCCCAGGCTATCTAGGTGGTAGCTGGAGAGCTCCTGGGATTACAGCTGACCTCCAGGTGACAAGGATCTGTTCACCTGGAGGAAACGGCCGCTTTGGAAGGTGGACTCTATGGCATTATGCCCCACTGAAGTCCCTCCCCTCCCCAAATCTCACCCTCCTCAGGTTCCACCCCCCAAATCTCCAGGTATTTCCCAACCCAGAGCTGGAAACTCTACCAGAAGAGGAGCCTCTAGGCTGCTCCCCACATCTAGTTTGGCTCATAGAGTCCCAGAGTTGGAAAGGGACTTTGAGTCAAAACCCTTGAAATCTGTTTCAGACTGCAGATGAGGCACAAGCCATTAGCATGCATGTCCACTCTTACATAATAAATAAACGAAGCTGCCTTATACTGAATCAGACCATCGGTCCATCAAAGTCAGTCTTGTCTACCCAGACTTGCAGTGGCTCTCCAGGTTCTCAGGTGGAGGTCTTTCACATCACCTGGGTTTTGGCCACTGTGTGACACAGAGTGTTGGACTGGATGGGCCACTGGCCTGATCCAACATGGCTTCTCTTATGTTCTTATCACCCAACACCTGACCTTTTTTACCTGGAGATGCTGGGGATTGAACCCAGGACCTTCTGCCTGCCAAGCAGAGGCTCTACTGCTGAGCCACGGCCCCTCCCTCTTCTTCCATCAGCGGTGACATGAGCCGACACCATGGTTTCATTTACAGTAGGCACTCCTGCATTTGTTTCCTCATTGGGTCATTTCCGGCAGCACTTAACGGCACTTTGTGAAAACCCGAAGCAGGTTGCTTTCACAGCTAAACTTAGTTTCTTCATTGTTTGGTCTGGGCCTGAGAGTTTGGTTAATAACTTCCCTTGATTTTCCTTTCGAGCAGACCCTACAATGGAGACGGGCCAGCCAGGGACATCCTGTGTTTGTGAGGGTTAGAATAGCAAGGAGATCTGCCTTGCACAGATCTGATAGCTATCCCCGCTAGTCTGGTGAGCAAGATACAGCCTCTGAACAAGAACACACATTTGGGGGGGCTGAGGGAGGGAGGGAAAAACACAACTCAAGCTAATAAAATTCAGGCCAGGGGAAATATCTGTCAAGCGAGTATCCCGCAATGCTATCTGTATATCTATTACAAAGACAAAGTCTGTTTCAGATAATCATTTTAGGGTTCTTACCCTGGTCACAGAAAGATAAATGAGGTATCAAAACACAAAACTCACTAATGTGCAGCAGGGAAAAAAATAGAGATTTTGCCATTTTACCCACCCTCAAAATCAGATAAACTTGGCAAGAGAAGGGCGGGGGAGGGGGGACCAACCTGAGATAAATGCAGGCTTGCAGGCTTTGTAACCTCTGTAGTTACTGGCTGCAAACACACTGTCTCATTGCACTGGAATAAGCCTCACCTAGGTGTTGGCTCAGCTGCTGGGGTGCTACGGAATGTTTACAAGTATTCCAATCGTTACGTTTTTTAAAAAAAGCAGCGCTTGTCAGCACTAAGGGAGAGACGGGGCTACATGTGGTTGGTGGGAAGAAGCGCACAGAGAAATGGGTAGCTGAAATTTCTGTCCACCATTAAGCTGTATATGTGTGTTAAAGTTGCCAGTAACTTGGAGAACAAATTCCCTGTCCCTTTAACAGAATTTTAATGCCATGTTAATTACCAGGTGATGTCATTTACCCCTGGGCCCTTAGAAGTTCAACTGCCCACTTACACACATTAAGTTTTCATTAAAGGAGCAATGTGTATTTTTTCCCCCCTCCAGATTGTTGGCAACCCTTCTATGTGTTTATGAAGATGGGATTCAACCTTGGCTAAAACCCTACCAGGCCAAATGTCTAAAACAGCAATCGAATAATCTCCCCAGATGCTCTAAGCTCTGTTTGCATAAAGGATTGTTCTCTTTGTTGCCTAAATGATATACTCATTTTTTGCCTGTGGATTTTTAGGTGGCTGGGACAGTTAAAAAACAATACCCCCAAACCAAATGCCATTGTGAACAAAAGTTATGGGGGGGGGGGGCATTAGCCTTTGGGAACCAGTGACATTAACATCTGAGTAAACGTGTTTAGGATTTTGGTGCTGATACCTTGGGCGTCTTTGAAAATGTGACCTTGTATCTTTCTGAAAAGCAATTTAGACAAAAGAAACCTTTTCCCTGTCCTCTGCATTGATTTGTATGTCTCCTGCATTATCTGTTTCAAACGAACCTCTGGCCCACATCAATCAATGGCATAGCTTTTTATGATTACTTAATGGCAACCCTTTCCCCCCACCTGATGACGGTCTTTTCTTCTTCCCCTCTTTCTTTGTCACTTCTAACCAGTCGCTCGTTCCTTAAATAGCAAAATGCTGGTACCAAATGGAAAGGCCATGGCCGGTGTTTAGAATTTTAAAATAAGCCCACGACGTATCACACTGGCAAAACCTCTGTGATTAAGTGCCGAAAGAACAGGGAACAACAAAAGCCATCTCCAGGTACTCCGGCAAAGGGCTGAGCGAGAAATCTCTCTGCGAGATCTGCAGAGCATTTTAACCGGATGGTTTTGTTACATGACTGGCAGCCGAGTCAGAGAGCTCTGTGCGTCTCAGAACCTCTGCGAGCTGCTCCCTTGCTATTATCATTTGGGCCCGAGATCTATTCTGAATAGCTTTTATGAGTTCCCTTTTATTTTCTTTTATTTTAAGGGTTATGAATAGTTGTCAGCCTTCTACAATTTATTCCTCAGTTATTGAGACAAGTTCTCTCTTGTTTGTTTCCTTTCTCTTTCCTTTCTTTCTCTTTCCTTTCTTTTTTGCTCTCTTATCTTTCCCTCTTTTCTTCGTTTTTTGTTCTCTTATTTTCTTTCTCTCTCCTTTCCCTTTTTTTCTTTTTTTTTTGCTTTCTATCTTTCCTTCCTGCCTGCCTGCCTGCCTGCCTGCCTGCCTGCCTTCTTTCTTTCTTTCTTTCTTTCTTTCTTTCTTTCTTTCTTTCTTTCTTTCTTTCTTTCTTTCTTTCCTTTCTTCTCTCTCTCTCTCTCTCTCTCTCTCTCTCTCTCTCTCTCTCTCTCTGTGGTCACACATAGTAAATAATCCACTTTCAATCTACTTTCAGTGCACTTGCCAACTGGATTTTACTGTGTGAACTGGCAAAATCCAGTTGGAAAGTGGATTGAAAGTGGATTATTTAGAGTGTGTGACTACAGCCATCCTCTTCCTTCCTTCCTTCCTAGCATTTTTAACTGGCCATATTTTTACTTCATTAACACCCCTCCCCATGTACCTTTTGAAATGAGATTTATTTTATGAGGTAAATGTTATGAGGTAATTTGAAATTACTGGATTATTCTCCTCTGCTACACAACAGTGAAGAAGCGTAACTGAGAACAGTTTAGCTCAGAGAGAGCCTCCTGTTTTGTGTGCTAAGTTATAGCACGCTTTTGACACGTGGAAGTCTTCAAAAACAGGTTCCTCTTCCTCCACCCCCCCCCCCAACAGTCCAAAGTCACCTGGCCCAGAATTCTTCTACGTCATTCTGTGCAGTACAGAACTGCTCTGGGGCAGTGATGAATTGGTGATTTCATTTGGATCTCACATAGAATGAGTAAGCCGCTTGCTCTCCTTCTCCCCATAAGCAGAAGATCACCCCCGTGCTTAGCTGGAGAGGGCACCTTCCCTCCCTGAACCACTGAAGTGATTTGAACCTGCCAGGCATCCTTACACCAATGGAGTCAGGTGTAAGTGCAGGTATCACAGTCCTATCACAGCTTCAGTGATTTCCTCTCAGTAGGCTTCCCATAAAACTGGAGAAATTAAGCTATTCATATTTCCATGCCTTATGCCTAAAGCTGGAGAGGGTACGTCTCGTTCCTTTAATTAAACCCCGGGTTTCAGAAATTTGCAATTTTTCCCCTTTAGTTATTTCTAGCCTGCTCCTTTCCTAAGGTGCTCAAGCCAACTGACATGTCTGTATGCTCCCACATACCATTAACCTTCCCACAACCTTGTGAGGTAGGTTAAGCTGAGAGATGGAGACAGGCCCAACATCCAGAGTGGGAGGTTGAACCTAGCTCTCCTCCACACAAAAGTGCCTCTGAATACTTACAGATGTGCTGGTTGGCGACTTTTCACTGCTGTGGAGGAAATAAACAACCGTGACTTGAGGACAATGTAAAATCTGCTTCCTCAGCCACGATGGGAAATGGCTCATCCTCCACAGACAGGCCCTCCTCCACCTTCTAGGGTTCATGGGAAAACACAGTTCTTCTCCCCCACATATATCCAGATCGCTTATCCTAATGGCACACCTCTAGATTGCACACATCCCCATAGTTGTAGGGAATTGGCGTGGTACAGATGCCTACCTTTTCCCCACTCATGAGCAAATAGCAAGTTGACAAGGGCAATTTAGATCAGGAAAATGGCATGGACCAAAAGCCCCCACCCCATGTGACATCTCCCTGACTGAATTAGCAACTGCTCCTTAGCTGTATTCAGTTTACCAATAAAGCCCACAACCCCACAGGCAAATCAATCACCGATCTCTCAGCATCATCTACAATTTGACCCGCAGTTGTCTTGTGACTTGTAAAACCTTTGTTAATTATTGCTTCTTCTTTATTGGGTGTTCACTAAGTACAGTGAGGTACAGGCAGAAAGGGTTGTATTCCACAACAGCATCTTCACCAGTGAAGAATTTAATCTGGGATTTGGACTTCCCCGTTGAGCTGCTTTGATTTGGGGCACAAAGAGGTGCTTTTGTGGGGAAACAGAAATCTCAAAAACTCCAGCGATAAGAGAGTTTGCTTTCTTTGCACTCGTTTGCTGCTGTCTGCCCCCACCCCACCACCAGTCTGCTGCTGCTTGAAAACCATATAGAACTCTCTGCCAGAGAGCATCTGTGCCCTGTGGGATTTGTTACCTTTCCGCAAGGCATGTAAGGCAGAGATGATCCACCAGGCATTTGGTTGAGGACAGTGACAGTACAGCATGTAGTCTCTCCATTCTCCACAAGCCCCTCCCCACCCCGGGAGGCTTGTGAAATCTGAAGTTTTCTCGCCATCTTGGAATGAATTGGATGTTGCTGATATATGCACTGTATATTTTACTGTCAGGGTTTTTTTTTAACCTTTAGTTATTTATTGTAGGTTCCTTTCTGTTGTAAGCTGCCCTGAGCCCTGCTCGCAGGGAAGGGCGGCCTAACAATTTAATTAATTAAATAAATGAATGAATCGGGAATATGAGGGCAAACAACAACAGTGCTTCTTTAACAGGCAAATGTTCTTCCCCCCCCAAGGGGCAGGGGGAGAGGAGTGCTATCCGCACTGAAAAAGTGAAAAATCAACACCACCTCTTTCAGCTCAATCCTGCATTTGGGCATCTGTACCAGGTTTTATGGGCCATCAACCTCAAAAGCAAGCAAAGGACGGAACGGATGGGCAACTGTGGACTGACCTTCAGTGGAGTTCAGTACAATTTCCATATGGCCCTTCTGTTCATATCATATTATAGCCCATGGAATCATATTATGCTAAGCAGTGATAAGCAGTGTTGATTTGCATTTGAAAGTGCAGATGGGAAGGGTCTCAAAGAGTCTCCTTGTACCTACTTTCGTTAGCCAAAGAATGTTTGTTTTTCCTGGGGAAATTCATTGAGAAACAAGGGTATGTGTTGAAGTGTAAAGGCCTTCTACTAAAGCTTTGTCTCTTACAAGTTCAAAAGGACCAGTAAGAGATTTGCTCATTCGGTGTCCAGAATCAAGACTCATGGTCCAAACTCACCCCTTCCTTCACCATTATACCCTGCAAGCAAGACACTGATTTTTGAACTGGCCAAACAGTTCCTGTGTATTCTATGCAAGGAATTTTAAAGCTGGGAATCTTCCATCACAATCATTGCTGCAGCTTTCCCCTTGTTGACGGAAGGATCTTTTCCCCTGTTCCAACAGATGTCGGCAATAGAAACCATGACGGAGAAACTGGAGAGTTTTGCAGCCATGAAAGCAGATGCCGGTGCCTCCCTGCAGCCCCTCCCGCACCACCCGTTCAACTTCCGGTCACCACCCCCAACGTTGTCTGACCCCATTTTGCGCAAAGGCAAAGAACGTTATACCTGCAGGTAAAAGTGAGATGGGGAAGTTGCTAGCTCACACTGAGAGGTTCAGCTTAAACACAGCTGCAGGTTGGGACACAAGGTGTGAGAAGACTGAACGTCAGAGGCATAGGCGTCAACTACGGGGGGGCTCGAGGGCTCGAGCCACCCCCGAAATTTCCCGGGGGGGGGCTCAGCCACCCCCGGGAAAATGGAGCGCCCAGGCCGGCCGGCTGGCTGACTGCCGCTGCCACCGCCTCTCCCCCTGCTCCGTTCCTCCCTCCTCCAGGAACCAGCTGGGCAAAGGAATGGAGGCAGGAGCAGGCCGGGGGGGGGGGGGGAGGCGGCGGGGCAGGCGGCAAGAACCAGGAGCCTGACTTCGACTTTGCCGGCCCCCGCTGGGGGCGGGCGAGCAGGGTCGGCACAGCGGGGTTCGAGAGCGCCTCGCGCCCCAGGAAGGGGGGGGTCAGGCTCGTCCCCGGCCGCCTTCGCTTTCCCGCCCCTATCGCAGGGTTCCAGCCGCCAGGCTCCCTCCCCCCCGCACACGCGCACGCGCCCTGGAAGTGGCGTGCCTGGGGCTCCTAGTTCTTGCCGCCGCCGCCAGCCCGAGAGCAGACCAACCGCCCGCCGCGCCACGGACTAAGCGGCCGGTAGGACCCTCCAGCCAGCGGCCCCCGGAGTGGCGGCCGAGAAGCGGAGGAGGGACCGGCACTGTTGCTGCCGCCCCTCGGGACTGAGCCCCGCGGCCGCTGCCCGGGGGGGGAGGCGGCGGGGCAGGCGCGGGCTGCCACCTCATTTGCCCGCCCGCCGGCTGCTGCTGCCGCCTCCCCCCCCCCCGGGCCTGACCTGGCACGGGCCTGACCTGGCCCCATGGAGGCAGGAGTGGCCAGGCTAGGCCAGTCCGGGGGGGGGGGACATGGTCCCAGCGCGCACAAGAGCCCCCGCCCCCCCTGGGGATTTTAAAAGACGACGCCTCTGGTCAGAGGTACACAAAGCCAAACTGAGCGTCCTTGGCAAGATGCTGTCCAGGGGAACCACACATCTGTGGTAACACCATGATGCAGAAACACTGCTGCTTCTCCTGGATGCTTCAGAGAAGGAGCTGTGGCTCAGTGTTAGAGCATCCGCTTGGCACACAGGAGGTCCCAGGTTCAGTCCCCAGCACCTCCAGTTACAAGGATCAGGTACTCGGTGACATGAATAGACCTCTGCCTGAGACCCTGGAGAGCCGAAGCCTGTCAAGAGTAGATAATGCTGACCTTGTTAGGTCTGAGAGCATAAAGCAGTTTCATGTGTTCACATATGTCATCTCCGTTTTTGTTTTTTGCTCATCCAAGGAGGAGAAGCTGTCATTTCCCCACCAGCTGGTGCCCTACTGGTCTGCTCCTAGCAGTAACAAGGAGGGTGCTAATTCCATAGCTGCAACAGCTGCTCTTTTGCACATTACTTCACCTGTATTTTAGACAGTGCCCTGATTCAGATGGCCCAGGCTAGCCTAGGATGGCCCAGGCAAGGAGGGTTGGCCCTGGCCCTAGATGGGAACAGAAGCGTAGACTTTTGGAAATTCCAGGGTGGGCAGGGGCTCCTTAGCGCGTTTGCTTTGCGTGCGCGCTCGCTGGGGCAATGTTCTCCTCCCCCCTGGGAAACCGCCGTGCCTCCCCAGGCCCTTCCGAGGCATGACAGCTGCTGCTGCCGGTGCCTCTCTCTCCCCCCCTCGGCCACCCCTTCCCTCTCCCTCTTTCGAGGCAGCCGGGCCTCGAAAGGACCCGGGGAGGCGCGGTGGCAGGCGCTCCATTTTGCCGGGGGTGGCTGAGCCCCCCTGGGAAATTTTGGGGGTGGCTCGAGCCCCCCCCTTCCCGGTACTTACGCCTATGGATGGGTGACCTCCCCCCAAGGGAGTCCAGGGTGGCTATTCAGCAAGGCAGGCAGTGGCAAACCACCTTTGGCCATGTCTTGCCTTGAAAACCCTACGGGGTCACTATAAGTCAGCTTCCACTCGACAGTACTTTCCTCCACTTGAGTCAGTTACAAAAAAGTGGTCCTCACAGAGCGAGGGTAGTAGTTAAAGCAGTCCTGCATACTGCAAGTTGCAAGACAGAGGCATTTAAACAACCCCCTTTCAGGCTTTTCTTCTAATGCCAATGTCACGTTACTGAATGTCCTCTTCCTTGCTGTAGCAAACACACCTTACCTGTTAGGACACCTCTATCAAAGAATGACCAGGTGAAGCTGAACACTTACCAAGGGTTCACTTTTAAATGGTTTTTGCACGATTCCTTCCCGCCTTCTATTCTGCTGGCCTCGGAGAGCCACCCCAGCAAAAAGGAGGGAGAATAGATCTCAGAATATCTCCCGAACCTCACTAACCGAACTGGTTTGGTAAATGAGGAGGTTCATGAAGGTTCATATGATCTCACAAACCAGGACGAACCTCCATTTCTCCAGTTCGTGCCCATCCATACTAATAACTACGGAGTGGTCAAGGTTTTTGTTAAATAAGGAGGGTGTTCAGCTTTCTGTCTGTTCAGGAGAGTGTGAAAATAATAATAATAATAATGTTGTTGTTTGGCATTGTGTGTAGTATAGTCAGGAGATCCTAAGATTGTCTGGCAGCCAGAAGTTCTAGCTCTTTTAGCATTATGTACCACTAGGTGGTGAGCTAGACTTGTTTTTAAGGCAAGAGGTGTTTCAGAGGTGGTTTGCCATTGCCTGCCTCTGCGTCATGACCCTGGTATTCCTTGGAGGTCGCCCTTCCAAACACTAGCCAAGGCTGGCCCTGCTTAGCTTCTGAGATCTGATGAGATCGGGCTAGCCTGGGCTATCCAGGTCAGGGCAGATAATAATAATAATGGTGATGATAATGGTGATAACTAGTGAATAAAGATGTTTGCCAAAGCCGACTTTTTAAGGCAGGATTTCCTTCACTCTCTTGTCATATTAGGAAGCAATCTCTGGATCTCAGCACTGCTGAGTTGAGGGACTTTGAAAGTACTGCATGAAGTTCACTATTTCTCTCTCTCTCTTTTCGGGTTCTAGGTACTGTGGTAAGATCTTCCCCCGTTCAGCGAACCTGACGAGACATCTCCGGACACACACAGGAGAACAACCATACAGGTAAATAAGAGCGTAGCTTGTAAACATCGGGAACAACAGCAAAACACTGCAGACGCAAATCTCTCAGTTTTCCAATAAAAATGATTGACAGGAGGGGGGCTTGGCAAGATTCTGTCCAGCAGACCCCCTTGCCAAGCATAGACGTAACACAGCTGGTGAAGGCAGAGAGGCAAGTAGAGTTAGCATATCTGGCTATGATTTGGAAGACCTAGATTCAATTACATGCCCCGCTATGAAGTTCATTGAGTGACCTTGGCTGTTTGTTCTTTCAAAGCCTATACCTTAAAGGGTTGTTGTGAGGATAAAATAGGGAAGGGAGAAATGTATGCTGTGCTGAGCTTCTGGGAGGGAAGAAGGAAGGAAGGAAGGAAGGAAGGAAGGAAGGAAGGAAGGGAGGGAGGGAGGGAGGGAGGGAGGGAGGGAGGGAGGGAGGGAGGAAGGAAGGAAGGAAGGAAGGAAGGAAGGAAGGCCTTTTCTGCTCGTTGCCACCAGTTCTTATTCATGCAGGTGGGGGAGTGGAGGGAGGGAGGAAGGAAGGAAGGCCTTTCCTGCTAGTTGCCACCAGTTCTTATTCATGCAGGTGGGGGATGAGCTGCATTGCTGCTGGGAGCATCCATTTGCTTGTGTACCCCATTTCCTCTGGAGAGCATCTGTGGCTTCTAGCAGCTGCAAGTGCTAACAGGGGTAGGGGTATGGACCGTAGTTAGTGGTGCACAGCAACCATTGCTGCCTGCTTTTGCATTATCAGGTGGAGGAGAAGAGGGAGAGCCAGAAATCACTGGGAAGGAAGAGAGGTGGGCAAGACCAACGCCATTGGTGCCCCACTCAGAAAGAGGAGGGGCAGGCTATATCGCAGCCACTGTACAGTGGCCGGCCCACTTCCTCCCTGTGACCAGGGGTGCTGGGAAGGGAGCATATCTCAGGGTGCGTCCTCCATATGTGCCAAGCTCACAAGATGATTAATATGCAGAGGTGGGAGAAGGAGCCAGTGCAGGGGGCTACTGATTTTCCGGGGACAGGGAGCAGAGAGCGGGGACTTCCCCCTGGGAAACAGGGACAGAAGAAACGCAGGGATTCACCAGCTGATGTTCTTCTGCTTTGAATGAAGGGGACCTGGCAGTGTTCACTCGCCAGGTCCAAAACACACGCTAGATTGTTCTCAGCTTGTTCGGCTCCGTCTTCTTCCAAAAAAGGAGACTTTTATACTTAACGGAAGCTTTAGCAAAATAAAGATGTATTTGGTCTGGTCCTTTCCCAGAAAAAAGCTCCGTGCATGTTTCTAGCCATCAGAACCGACTTCTGGTAAATCTCGCGTTGTAACAGCACTCTGGAGAGTTCACACAATGTTTTGAAAAGACGTTGGTTGATAATTGATTTTCTAATGCTCCCTTTCACAGCTCTGGTTTCTAAGTTTAGCTACAAAAACAGTATTGTCTGGAAAGAGTTTTGGCTTGGTCCGAGTAGGAAGAAGTCCATCACGGTATCCCAGTTCTTACATCTGTGGGTTTTTTTCCCTTCTCCTTTTGGTTGCTTAAGGAGTTCCTTCGTTCTTTCGTTTAGTAGCCTAATAGCACCTTAAAAACCATGAAGATTTCCAGGACGTATGCTTTGAAGAGCCAACGCTCCCTTCTTTCTTGAAAGCAGGTGTCATGGAAATCTTGTTGGTCTTTTAGGTGCTACTGGAATCAAATCTTGTTCCCCAGAGAAAGAGTTTGAATTAGCCATGAATACTTTGCTCCACTTCCAGTTCAGTTTGTTAATTTTTACAGTTCCTGATGGGGGGGGCGTGGTTCTCAAGGAGCAAACAGATAGTGTTGATTGGATACTTACATGTTCATGCAATGGAATCAGCACAAGTATTCATTTATTTAAGCCTGTTTAAGAAAAAAAGGGGGAAAGAGATTTACTCCACTTTTTCCAGTTTTTCACATGTGACTGATGGGACAAAAAGTGAGTTTGTCAGGGGTGTGTCATTGTCAAAACCCCTATAGCTTGCTGGTGTAAGGGTCAAAAGAACCAAGATGTTGGAAGTCCTCTGATCGGATCTTTTCAACATTTCCAAAAAGCAGTATTTTAGTGCAGGTAGCCCTGTTTCAGATTGGAGACACATAGGGAGGGGAGAGCAGTTAACCCCTTCGTCCCTGCATGGTTTTACCTATTCAGCCACCCACCCCTCACACCTACTCTCTTAACAGCCCGAAGGGAAAAAAACAAAAGACACACACACACACACACACCCCTTTCCTCATGAATAGAGTGAGTAGTGCTTTCTACAGGAAGAAAACCCTGAAGGACTGGGACCTCCTCTCCCCTTTCCACATGGTGCTGATCCAAATTGTGGCTATGCAGATCTGAGATGTTCCATTAAAAGGCGCTGGAAGATCTATGATCTGTCAATAAATCTATCAGATCATGCCCTTTCTTCAAGGGGTCCGGGTACGTGGTTGTCCTGTCCTCAGTCTCGACCTCTCAACAACTGTCTGGGGTCGGTTAGGCCGAGATTGAATGTATGGCCCAAGGTCACCCAAGGGGCTTTTGTATCTGAGTGGGGATTTGCACTCAGCTCTCCACTTCTAGTACAACCGCTGCGCCACTCTAGATCTCTGCTTCGTCTCATGTGACCCCGAGAGGATGTCTCCAACAATGTCATGGGTTGCTGTTGCTGTTCCCCAAGGCTATGGGGTTTGCAGTCCAGGTAGCATTCACAAACTCTGTCCAGCCCAGGGTAGCATTGCCGGCTCCGGGTTAGAAAATTCCTGGAGACTGGGGGTGGGGGAGCAGAGTCTGGGGTTGGCGGGGTTTGGGGAGGGGGAGGGACTTCAGCAGGGCACAACAACATAGAGTCCACCTTCCAAAGCAGCCATTTTCTTCAGGGCAACTTATCTCTGTCCCCTGGAGACCAGCTGAAATTCCAGAAGATCTCCTGCCACCACCTAGAGGTTGGTAACCCTAGACCTGACAGACTCCATGTTCAGTTGCTAATTGCAGTCTAGTATAGAAGTGAAGTGCCTGAGATGTTTCACCAGAAGGAGCAAACCCCCAAATCCCCTTCAAATGTTGCATAAAGCAACTAACTCCAACAATTAGACTTGCGCGTAGCCGTCCCATTCTCTTTGGTCTTCTGAACTTAAAGGCAGATATTCCTTCATATCCTCTCTCCTCTGTCCAATGATTTAGATTGAAACCAGCACAGATCCAAGGAGTGACCCCTCTGAGACCACATTAAATGCAGTAACCTTTTGCCTCCTTCCTCAGGCGCTCAGCCATTAGGCGCAACTCCGCTAACGTCTCCCTCTGGTTTTGATTTTTTTTTTTAACAAGCTTGTTATCTGGCCTCCGCATCCTAACCTTGATCCTCATCACTCACAGTTCCAGCCAAGGCTGTCAAAGGGAACTTTTCAAAGACTTCCTGGACATCTAAATAAATGAACAGATAGGCCGCCAAGTTGTGCTCGCTTTGCACAAGACACTTTGAAGTTCTTGCGAGATGGTAAGAAGGAGTAGGGGAGATGCCCCGAAGAGATGGAGGGTCGGATCCGGGCGGATTTTTCACTCCATCTTGTCCAGTTTGCCTTCCAACTTGTCCAGTTTGCCTTCTCACTGCAGCCCCCGTCCTTCTCACAAAAGCCTCTGGATTCCCAACTTAGCCTTTTTGGGTGTTTAAAATGCACCTCCTCCTTCCTTTTCACCAGGAGAAATGCTGGCTGGATCCAACTGGATGCTCATAACAATGGCAAATGATATAAGCCATAGATAGGGATGAATGCGCTTGTGTTTCTTCCTCCACCTCCTTTCTCTTGTTTGTTTGTTTGTAAAAGTGGTCATCATGAAGGATTTTGGTTGGCCCGTTTCCATTGCCGTCCTCTGGTTCTTGCAAAACTGAAGAGAGGCCCAGTAGCCCTTTAAAGACTAACAAAACTTTATTCCAGCATAAGGTTTCATTAGTCAGAGCTCACTTCATCTTTTATGCATTTATTAGACACATTATATGGCGCTGATGTGTAGAACAGAAAGAGCAGCTTGCAGCATAGTTTCTCGGGTTGAACCAACGTGGTACAGAGTGTTGGACTAGGACTGAGGAGACCTGAGTTCAAATTCTTCTCTGTCATGAAGCATACCGGGTGATCTTGGGCTGCCCTCTTTCAGCCTGCTCTGTTTCACAGGATTGTTGGGAGAATGCAATAGAGGAGCGGGAGAACTGTATGCTGCCCTGGGCTCTGTGGACAAAGGTGACAGATGGATCCAGTACAGAATCCTGTTTTGCACAGTGGCCAACCACGAATAGGGGCCAACACCATCTCCTTTTGCTGTCCCATCCCAGTGGCGGCATCCCGAGGGTTACTACTTCCAAACATGGAAGCCCCATTTAACCACCACGGCTTCCTAGCCTTTTGATAGACCCCTGTTAATGTGAACATGACATACAGTGCAGGTCACTCCTATGTGTGATATGCATGCAATTGCAGTGTCGAGTTCTTAGTGCACAAATACCATCCCCAAACTGCATACGTTTATATACAGAACTAGCCTGACGCCTGTGCTTCGCTACGGTATTTAAGCTCCATAAATCCAGTTAAAATACTGATGATGTGAAGTCTGAAATGTAAAATTTGTTGTAGGAATTCTAATGGAGAAGATTATAGTGTCAAAAACAAAGTGAGACATACATACTGGGTTTTTTTCTCTTCTGCTGAAGGACCTCTATGTAGACCATACTGGAGGCTCTGCTAGGGTTGCCAGCCTCCAGGTGGGGCCTGGGGATCTCCCGCTTTTACAACTGATCTCCAGCTGACAGAGATCAGCTCCCCTGGAAAAAATGGCTGCTTTGAAGGGCGGACTCTATGGCATTGTACCATGCTGAGGCCCCTCCCCTCCCCAAACCCCACCCTCTCCTGGCTCCACCCCCAAAATCTCCAGGTATTTTCCAACCCAGACTTGGCAACCCTAGGCTCTGCCCTCAGGTGCTGGGATCACCCGGCTGCTTGGTGAACTCGCTCTGGAGCAGGCCACATAGAACTGTCCATGTGAGAAGCAGTCATCTGTTAATTCCTGGGAGTAATGCATGTCATCCTGAGCTCTCGGGTGGCTAAAAATGTACACAAGAGGGATGGGCACAAACCGGGAAAGTGGTGGCTCGTGGCTCGTTTGATTACACGAACCATGAACTTTCATGAAATTTTCCCATCTCCTGAACTGGTTTGTGGTTTGTTCAGTTCATGAATTTGGGAGGTTGTAGAACAGCTTCCTCGCATGTTAGAAAAGCCAAACTCACAGGAAGTCTTCAGCAGGTACTCCTCTACCTACCCTCCAAGTTTGGTAAAGATTGGGTTCGGGATGTCTGAGTTAGAGCTCCCCAAAGCAGGTGCCCCCAGAAAAGCTCAGCTCTCGCCTCCCCTTAAATCAGCCACGCAGCAAGCAGTTCTTCCTAACTTTCTCTTACATGATGACTAACTCCTCTCTCTTCCTGCTGCAAAATGAAAGCAGCTGAGTCAGGGTGTGGTGTGTGTACACACACACACAGCTTGCTCCCATAGAGCAGAATGGGAGCTCCGTGGTTGGCTCCCAGAGCTGCCAATCAAGCTACGGACAACTGCTGTGGGTGTTTCTAGGGCTCTTCACAAGTCCACTCCCACTCTTGCCTAAGAATTGATTGGATCGGCACCAGGCTGTCTGGAGAATGAACCGCTCGAATGAACCAAATAAACCTCCATAAAAAAAGGTGGTTCGTTTTTGGATTCGGGGATGATGTGACCAAATGAACTGGTTCAAAACAAACCACGAACCAACCTGGTTTGTGCTCAAACTGTGGTTCATTTCTCAAATTGTGGTTCGTTTCTCAGTTCATGCTCACACCTAGTACACAATTATAAATGAAATGCCATTTCATATATCCATACTATTATTGGGAGTAGTAGAGCTCATGCTATGCCTAAGGCCACTTTGGATTCCAGAGAAGCAAGCTAGAAATGGTTACAGTGAGTGACTCAACAGAGATTGGTGATAATAGATCTGGGCGTCTTAATTGGCTGGGGCAGGGTGGAGACAGGTGCTCCCACGCTGTTTCAGATCTCATGTTTTCAGAAGTGTTCTACACATATCACCTGAATTTCACCAACTCCCAGAAATCTCGGAAATGCTTAGCTACCAGGGCTGACCTTTCATCTTATTTTTGGCCTCCGGTGGGAAGGTTAGGGTTAAAGAACAAAAAGTGTGCAGGATCAGAGAGACAGAGAGAGGGGCAAAGAGCCTTCAGGCAACATACTTCTACGTTAATCTTGACGTCTTGATCCCAGGCTCATTTTTCAAAATGGTGACAAAGTGGCGAGGTGAACGTGGGGTCCAAATAACATTTGCAGAGAGTGTTTCATAAATGCATCTCCGCCACATCCAAAAATAATAGGGGAGATATTTTTAGAGACCGAGTCACAGCCGCAGCTGTAGCACATCTGGAAAATATGTGCTCTCGGCACGTTGTACAATTGTGACACTTGCCGTTCTCCTGATTAGTTTATTTTAAAGAAAACAAACTGGTACTTCCACTGATAGAAGGAAGGCTACAAGGGGATAAAACCGGCAGCGTGCATGAAGATTTCTTCGTCCTGGCAAATGTACTCAAAAATTTGGTGAAGTTGATTGGTAAACTAATCTCTGCAGGTCCCCGCATTGGACTGAGCGTACCCCCCCCCCAAAAAAAACCCCTCGATCTCATATAAGCAGAGATTTATGCTGCATTCATCTTGATTCAATGCACCCAATGGCTCTGAAATCCTTGCTGTTGAGTGCCCCAATGCTGCCCTCTTCAGCAAATTGAAAGAACACACATACTGGCAATTTTCCAGGCACTACTGGAATTTTTATGGATCGTGTATTGTCATCATTATTATTAATGCAACTAACATGATTGGTTCTGCTCCAGAATCTGCTGCTGGGCTGGTCAGCAGCAGCTGCAGTCTCTGCTGGTGTTGGTGGAGACAGTGAAAAAGTCCAGATGATGAAACTAGGTAGAAATGTACTTGTAGTTATTTACTGTATCCATAGCCCACCTTTCTTGCTGAGACTTGAGGCAGAGTACACAGAATAAAACAATACAATCAGATAGTATGAAGATATTAATAAGCAATGTAATAGGACTAGGATTACAGAAATTAGCAACAATGCAAAAAAAAGTATCAGATATGATATGTGTGAAACAGGATGCAGGATGGATGAACCATTGGTCTGATTCAGTAGGGCTCTTCTTATTAAAAGGGGACCAGGTAAATACAGATAAATCAGGCCAATCAGTACTTATTAACCTAGATAGCTAAATAGAACCATATTTGGTGATAGTATATCTCTGAATACCAGGTGCTGGGGGCAACAGCAGAAACAGGATGTTAACATGCATGAAGCTGCCTTATAGTAAATCAGACCATTGGTCTATCAAAGTCACTATTGTCTAGTCAGACTGGCATCTGATCTCCAGAGTTCTTTCACATCCCTTGCTACCTGGTCCTTTTAAACTGGAGATGCCAGAGATTGAACCTGGGACCTTCTGCATGCAAAGTACAGGCTTTTCCACTGAGCCACAGCCCTTCCCCTAATGTTGATCTAGGGTGAGACTGACAGACTCAGTCCAGATCATCTCCTCCACATATACCTATCCTGGCTACACAAGATTGTTGTCTTTCCAAATGGGCTTTTCATTGCAGTGAGCTAAATATCAGTAAAACAGGGTATAAACTAACCAAAGCTGAGCATTGTGAAGTCCCACCAGACTTAATTCTTCCTGTAAAATCAGCAAGGACTTGGGCATGTTTAAAGTTTGAGTGGTTTATGTTGACCCTACATTTTGTCTTTTTTCCAGGTGTAAATACTGCGACAGATCATTCAGCATTTCATCGAACCTCCAACGCCACGTCCGAAACATACACAACAAGGAGAAGCCATTCAAATGCCACCTGTGTAATCGGTGCTTCGGCCAGCAGACCAATCTTGACCGGCATCTGAAGAAGCACGAACACGAAAATGTTCCAGGTGAGCAGGAAGGTTGTAGGCAGCCACAGCGCCAAACTGATTATATATATATATATATATATATATATATATATATATATATATATATATATATATATATATATATATATATATACACAGGAGATTGTAAACCGCTCTGATATTCCTTCGGGTAGTGAAGGGTAGAGTATAAATCCAATCTCCTCCTCCTCCTTCTCCTCTTCTGCATTCTGCATCTGTCTGTCTGTCTGTCTCTCTCTGTCTCCCTGTCTGTTTTGTTTACCCTGGTCAGAGAATCAAATGAACAAAAATCATCCATCCATCCATCCATCCATCCATCCATCCATCCATCCATCCATCTTCCTTCCTTCCTTCCTTCCTTCCTTCCTTCCTTCCTTCCTTCCTTCCTTCCTTCCTTCCTTCCTTCCTTCCTTCCTTCCTTCCTCTGATGCCCAGCAGTCTTGGACAGAGCCAGTCTTACAAATGCCACCCTTTATTTCTGTCCTCACATAGAAGCCACCGCTGCCATAAATCCAGCCACCGTCAAAGTAATACCAAGATTATATGTGAAACACAGGTGAAAATGGCATATGGATTACATATGGATACATTTTTGTATTAGATCTGCATGCAGCCTATAAAGCCAACAGTGACAACCTGAAACAAGAAATAGGCCTATAGATGGGTAGATAGATATGTAGGGAGGAAGGGAGGGAGGTTGATAGATATCTCCCTGCTTCTTTATAGAAAGGGAGTCTGAGAGTCTGACCCACACTCCTGTTTCATCTTCAGTTGACTGTGAAACTCCTAATGCTTCCTTTCCTCCTATTCCCTTCCCGCAGTGAGCCAACACTCCGGGGTCATCACAAACCACCTTGGGACCAACGCTTCCTCTCCAACCTCAGAATCAGACAACCATGCACTTTTAGATGAGAAAGAGGACTCGTATTTCTCTGAGATCAGAAACTTTATTGCAAATAGCGAGATGAACCAATCATCGGCTCTAGCGGATAAAAGGTACGCGAGTGAGAACTGGGAGCCAGTGTGTTGTCGTGGTCAGTGCCTCAGGCTGGAGAGGCTCGGGTTCAAAACCCCATTAAACCACCTTGGGCCAGTCACTTTCCCTTCGCCTGACCTACCTCACAAGGTTGTTGTAATGATACAGTGGAGGAGAGGGGAAAGATGTGTGCCACCCTGAGCCGCTTGGCGGAAGAATAGGATAAAAGGCACTAAATAAATAATTGGCCTGTGGACTTCCGGGGCAAGTGAAGATTTGAACCCTGCTCTCCACAGGCCTAGGCTGACTTGCTAACCACTAAACCACACTGCCTGTCCATGAATGGCTCCCCCCCCACCCCACACACACATATATACTTATTTGGAGAAAGGTATTCTGTTTCTCCCTCCTGCTGTTTCTCCGCAACTTTGGCTGATGCCTGAAAGAAAAATCCAAAAACGGCATTCAGTACAACCCCCCCCCTTTTGTGTTCTGTGTTTGCTTTCAAGATTCCATGTTTCAAACTGAAATTAGAAAGGAAATCAGAAAGCCGAGGCATCCTTTAAGAAATCAGAAAGCTTTTGATACAAAACAAAGGTGTGATCTTTAGCTGACTGGTATAACTGATTCTGGGGGGTGAATCAAATTTGAAGTCCATGGCTTTCATTTTTTTAAAAAACCACCACCGCTGCACAAAACCTACAAGCAGCCCTTTTCAGTGAGTTTTGACTATGTGATAAGAGGCAGGGCTCACAGCAACTGCAAGTTTCCTACCCTTAATTTCTAAAAAAAAAAACTTCGGTTTGACTGAGAGATATTTAATCTGCCAATGAACCAAGAAAAAGAAACAAAGAGGGACCTTTTCATATTGTACATACACGGCGTACAGATGTACGGTGCCAGCTGTAATTATGACTCCTCCATTTCGATGTTTCCAAATGCTGCATAAGATGAAATGGGCGTTTATTATTTTTGCGCTGGAATTCCATGCTCTGAGTGGCACCCAAATGAGAAAGAAATCAAGGCATTTCTGGTTAACCTTGTGCTGGGGGGAAGGGGGGGGTTGCTTATTTTCTGCTTGAGATAACATTGTTCCTAGGCAGCCAGTGTGGCCTAGTGGTCGGAGTGTCAGAGTAGGATCCAGGAGACATAGGTTTGAATTCTCACTCTGTCTCGGAAGCTCACTGGATGACCTGTGGCCAGCCTACCTCACAGGGGGGTTGTGATGATAAAATGAAGGAGGGGGAGAATGCAGTATGCCAACGTGAGCTTCAAGGAGGAAACTGGGATTTTAAAAATGCACAAAATAATGTTAACAATTCTGGAGTATCTCATTAAGATGTGAGTCAAACCATCTGCGGCTGGCCGTTCTGGGGTCATAGGCAAAGGAACACGCAGAAAGAAAGCCTTATAAGACACGCCAGGACTGGGACTCAAGGGTGCATTTCGTGTTGTGGAGGAGGAACATCAAATGGCATAACCTTGCAATTGGGTCTCAAAAAGTCTACCAAGTTATAAAACTGGGTCCCACTTTGAAAAGTTTTGAGAACTGCAGTTGCAATGCACAGAAATTTCTATAATTCTGTGTTTCGGTGTGTATGAAATATTCGTTTTAGCAATACATAAACTCAGTATGAACCAGGGCTATTTATTTATCTATCTATTTATTTATTTATTTATTTAGGATGAGAGATGCCAGAACTCTCAAGAGGGAAATGAAGTTTTCGATCTGTATACTGAATACTCATGAACTTTTAAACATTTTAAAAAGAATTTTGTCAAAGAGGTTCTGGAACTCTGTCCTGGTGCATTCCTGCAGAAAAAAAGCCCTGTGAGGAACACTTTGAGTCTTCCATCAATAATAAAACACCTTGGAATACCAGAGGCGGGAGGCGGGGGCAGGCTTTACTCAGCCACCTCTCTGAACACCCTCCAGGCCCCCTATAGGGGTCAGTCACCAGAGGTTGCCATGACTTCCAGGTGCACGCACACACACACACACTAAAAAAAAATGCCAAAAAATACCAAAAAAGAAAAGAAAGGAGACATAGATAGATATGCTCTTCTAGCGTTAGTCCAGCGCTTTCCATTTACAGTCCCACCCACTGATCCTTCGTGGTCCCATCCCACAGGCCTGAAATCCAGAATGCTGATGGCAACTCCCAGTGCCACGGCCTTGCGAACGACAAAACGGAAGACGTGGACGAGGAAGAAGAAGAACTGGAAGAGGAAGACGACGACAGCCTGACGGGGAAATCGCAGGACGAGACGGCGTCTCCGACAACAGAGCCCCAAGGAGGGTATGAGGATGAGGAAGATGAAGAGGCCGCATCCCTTACCATGAGTTTTGACCGCACCCGAAGGTAGGTTCGGACTTCCGCCGTAGGTGAGAGGAAACGCCGGCTTTTTCTGCCCCTCGTTGGCAAGGCATGGGGTGGCCACGAATCATCCATTTGGCGCGGCTATTGCATCAACCCCAGAAATGCCATTTCTTCTCTAGCGAACTCTCTCTCGAGCTGTGGGGGCAGGTGGTGCTACGGAACATCCATACCTCACACTGGCCTACCCGGGCATCAGGGAAACTTGAGATGCCTCCGCCAATGTTCCCTCTAAGCTGAGTTCGTGTGAGCTGGTTCACGGTTTCTTAGCCTCCGGCTCACACATTTTTGTCTTAGTTCAGGGAGGAGGGCTCCAGAGCCAACTAATTCATGCAGCAGCTGAATCGCTCGCTCACAACTTTAATGCCAGTCGCTCACAAGGTATAATTTTTGCTCACAAGGCTCCACAGCTTACGGGGAACACTGGCCTCCACGCACATGTAGTACATCCCAGATAGCTGGTGGTCATTGGTGTCCTGCACATGTACTGGAGCATCTGAGGCCTTCCTGCCTCTCTTTTGGCTTGGATAGTATCCTACTGGATATCCCTCTCTTGTCTTCGGTAAGTAACGTGAACTGGGGAGAGTCATGGAGAGGACACTGTCCAAATCAAGAGCACCTCGTAAGCAGTCTAGATCCTATTACTGGGAGCACATCAGTGCCGAGAGACTTGAGCATTTGTTTCATATGCCCTGGCGTCGATCACGCCTTCCCTGCCACCCCCACGGAGACACCCTAGAGGACAGGAGGGGTGGGGTGGCCTGACCTCTTCCAGAATGAGGCCCACAGCACAGACGGGCTTTAAGATCCTTTTATCTCCCTCCTGGACTCTGCGGATTTTGTGTGGACTCTGGAGGCAAGGGAGATAATGGACAGATTCAAGTCCAGTGGTCAGATCCAGGTGCCTAGAGCCAGCCTTGCTGGCTCGGCGGGGTATAAATCCAAATAAATAAATAAATTTGGATCTGCCCCATTACCTCTAAGGAACTTCCAGCTGATGAATGCAACAAGGTGCAGGGAGACGGTGCCCCAAACACACTCCCCAGCTTGTTTCAGCAGATGCTGGGGGCACATGTTAAATTTGCCCTGGGGAGGCTGCCTAAGTGGGGAATCTCCCAAATCTGAGTTCTCCAACCATCCACTTCTTTAGGGTGTCACATGTGGGTCAGCATGAGCCCGCACCAGATCCATGACGTCTTTTAGTGGAGGCATGGAGACTTGCTACTAGGCCTGTGCTGAAGATTCTCTGTCTTTAATATTCTTAAAACTAATCCATTTGATACAGCCAAACAACTTATTTAAAAGAACAACAACATACTAATCGCCTTGCCAAGCATTTGCGGTCTTCTGATTCTGTTCAGTGCCCCTTTTTTCCCCTGGCGGCTGCTACTTGGCTTGGCACCATTTTATTTTATTTTATTTTGCCCTTCCTGACCTTGACCTCATTTGCCCCCTCTGCTGTTTAATCCAATTGGTGGTAACATCATTCATGCTTTTGATTCCCTGTGTCGTCATCACACCGATGACAAAATCAGACCAGTCACCATAGTTGACAGGATTATATTGCAGTGAGGGCAAAGAAGGAAATGGTGCAGAGAAGGGGCAGAATTTGCACTGCAGGGTGTCTCAGAGTTTGCCCAAAAATGGTAGGCTTTTTAAACAGAAAAATGAACATAAAGTGAGGTAAGTACTTCTGGCTCAGCCCGCAATGTGATAGGACAGTAGATGGGATAACATCATATAAGCAGGGTGGAGAATTCTCCACAGTCTCATATTCTAGCCCTTTGTCATCATCTGTCTGTCACATTTTTATCCTGCCCTTCCTCCAAAGAGGTGGGGGTGGTATATAAGCTTCTTGTCTCCATGTTATCCTCACAACGACCCTGTGAGGATGGCTAGGATAAAGCACAAGATGATTGCTGAGATCACTGCAGAGGGATTGCCCTCCCAGATCCGAATCCAACGCTCTAACCATGACACCACCCAAGCTCTTATGAATGCCATCCATTGTTGCAACCAGAGTAGTATGTCTAAGGTCACCTTGATGTTTCACCATAATCACATGAATAGTCAGCTGACAATCACTTGGAAAAATCTCCGGGGAGAGTCCTCCAAATGACCATCTTTGAGCAGCGGCCCCCAAAAGCAAATGCCAGCAAGGCTGAACATCTGCTGCAACACCTGTGATCTGAACTTACGCAACCACACTTCCCACGCTTCATTCTGTTCCTTGTGTCATGTGTAAAGTCCCCTGTCTGCCTGTTGGTTGTCTGTGTGTCTTCCCCTTTCTCGTGTCCCGCATGTGGCTTCTGGCAACGCCATGGTATGTGCATGTCTGCTCTGAGTTTGGCGACACTCACCGTGGCCATATTTGTGAACCGTCAGATGCGCTAACAGGTCAACCCCTTCCCTCCCCTCCTGGTCATTGGTACAGGTGTATTGAGGAGGACGAAGCCGGCTTGTTAGATTTGGAGCAGATGCCGCATTTTGGGAAGGGGCTGGATCTACGCAAAGCATCCGAGGAATCTTTTGAAGTTAAAGATGTGTATAATCCCTCCTTAGACTCTGAGGCAATTAAACAGACTCTGTACAGGCAGGCTAAAAACCAGGTAGGTGTACTATGGGACTTTTCTTTAGCTGCCCTCCAGCAGTTCTACGGGATTAGTCAACTTGCTTTCTTTCCGCATAAAGCTAGGGTTCTCAAGATCAGGGTCCAGTGCGGGAATCCAAAAGCCTAGTGGTGTTGGGGAACTAGACAGAATGTTCTCATCCAGTTTTAAAAATTGGGTTTTGCCCATTCTGTGCTCATAAGAGTTGGGCTGTGTTTGGATGTCTAGATAAACCATAGTTTTTAAATCTCTGCTTGATCAAATCCTGGTTAGCTCTGATGTTACAGATCTCACGATAGGTTTATAAATTGTAGTTTGATCCAACCCTGGTAAGTTCTGATAGCCAAATGCGGTTGGCCCAACAAACTGGGGCTTGTTGGGCAGTGCCAAACTGAGATTTCAAACCATGGTTTGCAGTTACAACACAGAGGAAAAGTGGGGTTTGCACACAGACTGGGGTAGGATCCACATGTCATTGAATATCACACTATTTAATACTTTCTGGATTTTCCTGACCAAATAGGAAAATTTGGGAGGTGATTTAAAAATATCCAACAACATGCGGATCCAGCCTGGAATTTGTTACATACCTCTGGTAAACAAGCTGGAATTTGTTGCACAAGCCACAGTTTAAACAAACCACAGTTGATTCTGAATGTAGTCCTGGTAGAAAAGGAACAGAGAGGATATCCACACTCCCATCATATGTTGGTTTTATATATGCTAAACTATCATGGGAATTTTAGTCTGGCAAGGATTCTGAGACTTCTCTGTGGAAGATTCTTAGTCTTCTAAGCCACTAAAAACCCAGTGTTTTCTGGGAAGAAGTAGTCTCTATTAAAATTTGTTTAATTTTGCAGTGTAGATATGCCTTGGGGGGAGAGAGAGCATCTGCCAAGAATTACAGGTACACCTATCTAGGAGGGAATCTGGTTTTCAACTTCTTTTGCTGTTCAGGAGAGAACTCATTTTCTGTTTCCACGCATGCCTCAGTCTTTGTTGTCTTCTTACTAATACGCTGAAATTGTACTAATTATTTATGGACATTGTGTTATCTGTTGCTTTTCCTGTAGTGCTGGGCTTGTCCTGATAAAAGAATTTTGTACGTCAAATACACACACATATGTGCCATTGTGAGACAATTAAATATTGGTGCAGGCAGCAAAACTGGGAAATGGATGAGGGAGAACAATATTTTCCATCTGAACCCCTGGGGGTCTTCTGATGTTCATTTGGGAGACCTTTGCATGCCATCTGTGATGGACTGCACTTTTAAAGGCTTAGAAATGCTGTGTAAACCGATAAAGGACTGTGAAGGGTTAATTCTTCAGTGAGCCTTGAGTGACAGGCTATTCCAAGAGCATCAGCTGAGCAGAGAAAGACTTCTGAACTGGATGCTGACGAGACAATCAGTCAGATTTCTGCTTTGACTGAGTTGAGTCAGATTTTAGCCTTAGCTGAGAGCAGCTTTACACATGGAGAACTGGGGGAAAGTTGGCAAGAAAGGTTGGGAAGTTAGGGGAAGACCGCCATTCAGGCCAAAGAAAGGGGGTAGATTTTCTAGTGAGAGGAGAATTTCCCTTCCCAGTAAAACAGGGAGTTAGCTCTGAAGCGTGCAGAGATCCCTGGTCTGGTGTGGTTAGAAACTGCCTTTAGAGACCTTAAGAGTCAGTTAAGAGTGCAAGACGAGTACTGGTGTTTCAAGAGAAGGGGTTGGGTACTGGAAAGAGTGCGCCAGCCTTCTGGAAACCAAAAGAGTCAGAGAATACTCAAAGAAAGTTTACTGGAGTGTTTGGGAAAACACTGGGACAAAAGCCTCTCAACATAAAGATTTAAGTCACCATGTATAGCTTAAGAAACTTTCATTAGCCTGAAACATAAGAAAAAAAATCTGTGCATGTACTGGTTTTACCTCAGAAATTTCAACCCCTGATTTCACTTGACTTTTCTCCTTTGTGTTAAATAAAATATTTTGTTATTTTTGAATTTCAAAATCCCTCAAGTGCCATTTAAGTTGTTTAATTTAAAAGGGGCTTCCCTCAGGTTCTTGGGCTGAGCCAACAGCCAAAGTATCATATTGTGAGAGGGTGGGATGGCCAGAGATCTTCTGCAAAAAAGAGACCATACTACTAGTGGGCTAGGAAAGGGAAAGAAAAATGGAGGGAAAATCTTGCCTCTGAGGGTGGGAAGCAGATGGGGCCGCCACGCCATCATAGAGATGAAACAAATTCTTCCCTCTTTTTGGGTGGGAAATCTTCCCATCAGATTGTGTCGGGTTGTACGGTCTATATTTGGCATGCAGTTTAGGGGTGGGGATGCTTTCCCTACAAATACCATTCTTCTATACAAGTCTTGTGCAGAAGGGGTTTTGATTCATGCCTCATTGGCAGAAGGTCCCAAGCTCAGCTCTTAGCATCTCCACCCAAAGAATCTCCGGCAGTCAGTGCTGCCAATCAGAGTAGATGACACTGAGCTAAGGTGGGCCAATAGTCTGTCCCGGTATAAGGGGCAGTTTCATATGCCCATGAACATACTAGACTGAACTAATGGCCTGGGTCAGTGGTCCCCAGCATGGTGCCTGTGGGTACCATATAGCGCACACCGATGGGTTTCTTGGTGCCCATTTGCTTCTTTCCCAAAGCAAATAGACAGCCCTGGCTGTCTTCTGTCTCACTGGAGCAAGAGGTGTTTCAGAAGACCCCAGGAGGATCACCAGGGCCGGTGCCCTAGGCAAGGCTAACTTCTTGCACCCCCCCCCCACACACACTGCTAACCAATTATCAAAAACAGAGGAATTCTAGGGAAAATTAAGAGCACAAAACTTGGCCCTGCTAATTTTTTTAAAAAATGGGCAGGCTTGGGCAGGCAGGGTGCGAGGCAAAGCTGAAGGGAGCTGCTGCTGCTGCTGCTGCAGTTGCCGTGACTTTCTGGAGGAGGAAAAGCATGGGAGAGCTGGGGCTGGTGAGTGAGTGTGAGAGCCTGTGGCCGGTTGGAGGGGCGCTAATTGTCCATTTCTGCACTCCTATGAGGTCTGCGCCCTAGGCGGTTGCCTAACTTGGCCTAATGGTAGCACCGGCCCTGAGGATCACCTGTGGGTTTAAACAGGGCACCCTTTCCACCTTTATCACAGCTCTCCCTCTGTCATAGGAGGATGCTTGTTGTGTGAACTCCCAATATTTTGTGATTGGCCTCAGGACCTTACGGCAGCCAATGTGTGACTGGACACAGCCTCTCTTGGCAGCCATTTTGGGGGGAGCCCCATTCTCCCCATTCTCAAAATTCTAAAAGTGCCTACAGGCTTCATGAGTCTGGGTTACCCCTGCTCTAGGTCTACAGTAGATCCAGATCCAAATATCTCAAGAGGTTTGGAGATAACAGGGTATTATCAGTGCACGACATGCCAGCCCCGGGTTTTGGGGGACATATGCAACATGGTAGCCAATTATGGGCATGCACTTCAAAAAAGTTAATTTTAATTTTGGAATTTTTTAGAAAAGGGGGGGATGATTCTCGGTATGCTGAAATTTCAGGGAGTTTGAGATGGTTTTGCAAGTTTTCAGCTTGGGGATTTCAACATCTGAAAATCATGTCCTTTAAAAAAACACACATGAGATTAAAAGGATTCCCCCCCCTTGGTTCCATTTCCCCTCTCCCATTTTCCTCTCCTGCCACAAGGTGGCAGGAGAAAGGAGGGAGGGAGAGGAAAACAGCTGTTTGTCGGCATACATGCCCTTTACATTTTGAAATGCTATTATTTTCTATTTGGATACCTGGCCTCCAAATCATGAAGGGAGCACTCACTGGAGAAGCCCCGGATGCTGGGAAAGATCGAAGGTCAAAGAAGAAGGAGACGGCAAAGGATGAGCTGGTTGGACAGTGTCATCGAGGCAGCGAACATGAAATTAAGCAAACTCCAGAGGACGGTGGAAGACCGGAGGGCCTGGCGTGATGTGGTCCATGGGGTCGCAAAGAGTCGGACTCGACTGTGCAACTGAACAACAACAACAAAAGTCGACCCACATAGAAAACAATGGCACTGCGAAATGTAAAGGGCTTGTATGCCCAGGCACTTGCTCTCCTTCCCTCTCTATTCCTGTGCCTCCTGGAACAGTCCTGAAATTCCAAAATATATATTATTGTTACGCCTGGGATTTTAGGGACATTTTTGGTTGTTTCTGATGTCCCTGAGCTGACCCCAAACAGCCAGTTGCTGGTTTTACTTGGCTTGGGTACATGTGAATCTCCAGCGGCCCCTACCACTAAGTATGTGCACATAGTATCCATTCAGGTGCCCTCCTCCATCCTCCTCTAAGCTCAGATGTTTTCCGTAGTGTCAAGTTTCCTCCTGCCTGCCCTTCTATTCATCTGCAGTTTTCTCTCATTTCTGCAGATGATTTCTCTCTCCCAGGAGCAAAAATGCATTGCCCGCTCTGTGATGTAGCATGGGAATTCCTGGAAACCAGGAAGTCTGATGTTTTGGAGCAACAGGGGACAAACTGCGCTTTTGCACCTGGGGATGGAGCCTGGGGAGGACAGGGACCTCTGTGGAGTACAGTGCTATAGAGTCTACCCTCCAAAACATCCATTTTCTCCAGGGGTACTGATGTCTGCAGTCTGGAGATGAGCTGTAATTCCAGGGGGTCCCTAGTTCCCACCTGGAGGCTGGCATCCCTATGGGAAATCTGCTGGATGCTGATGCTCGCGCACCACAAAATATTCCCTTTTCTCTCACAGCCATTGGGTATTGCAGATAATTGGGGTTTCCCATTGATGAATAGGAATGGCAATAATTTCCCCCCAGCAATCACATCTCCTCCCCCTACCGTTTGCCCAAAGAAGCATTTGCACAGAGCAAAGGCCGAACCGTGGCCTTTAGATGCCAGAACTAGAAAACCCAACTTATACTGACCTGGGGCACCGGCTCCCAAATTGTTCTCTTGCACAGTTAATGGGATGAAACCCCACCATGCAAGTTCTTCAGGTGCAGTTTACTTATTTGCTGACAGGGATCTGGCATGCCCGTGCCCCTTCTCCTATGCTGTGTTTTCTTCTTTCTCCCGTAGGCTTATGCAATGATGTTGTCCCTTTCCGAGAACACTCCCCTCCATCCCTCTTCCCAGAACTCTCTGGATGCTTGGTTGAACATGGCAGGAGCAGCTTCAGAGTCGGGGGGCTTCAACTCTGTTGGTCACCTCTGAGAGGTCCATGGAGGCACCTGGCCCAATCCCAGGGAGGAGACTGAGGTATCCCCCCCCAAAAAAAGGCCTCTCGGACTTTCTAGAAAGTGGGAAACTCACCAGAAGGCCTCCTGGGCTTTCCCAGAGGGAGAACGAACCCATCACGAACAAGTCGCCTCCCGTTCCCGATTTTGCCGAAACCGCCGACCTCAGCAGCCCTGGGATCCTGCCGTCTCCGAAGCGTAGCACATACCATGAGTGAATTACTTCCTGCACGGGAAATAACAGGTGCACTTGTTGTTGGCGAATCAAATACTGTCCCTTTCTCCCGTTAGAGACCGTATTGCTGAGCCAGCAAAAACCTACTTGTAAAACAAACAAAAACAAACTTGAAGTCCTTTGATCCTCATATCCAGTTCTACTTAAGAAGACAATGATGACTTTCCGGGCCAGGTCTATTTTAACGAAGTCACTGGATTTCCACCGAGATTAGGACATTGTTGATGTTCCTCTGCTTCATCCCCCCCCCCCCCGCCCTCCAATTTTTACAACTGGTGTCAAATCCTATTTCCTTGGATCCATGTACGTATGTGGTGTGAACCTGTCTTAACGATGCCTTGGTGTGGTCAAGAACAGTCTCTGAACATACAGTCCCTATGGTGGGTAGCTTTCCTGGTAGCTCAAGTTCCTTATGTCACCACATATCCCACCCCCCATGGCCTTGGGTCTATATCCCCACCCGTTGTCTCTTTTCTTAACAGAAGGTCTTTGGTACAGAGTCCACTCTGAGCAAAGGAGCCATAGAGATTGTGATAGAAAACCCATTTCATGATCTGATATTTCGCTCTCCCTGAGATTTTCTTGTATTACCTAATGATCTGTAAGACTAAAGTGAGGGGAAATGTGGTCTTTGTCTCTCTCCTGGTTGCAAGACATGACAATTCTTGGATAGCCAAAAGCAGAAATGGTTCTGGGAAAGGGCACTGCTAAAAAGCAGAACTGGCTTCCCTGAGAAAGGGACCCGATTTATGAATCTCCATGTCTTCTCTCAAGGGTATGAAGCTGCCGTTAACCAAGTTAGACCATTGATACCCCTGGACTGGCAGTTCCTGACTAGCAGTGGCTGTCCAGGGACTCGGGCAGTGAGAGGCCTTTCCCAGTCCCGCTTCCTGAGATGATTTAACTGGAGGTACTGGTGACTGAACCTGGGACCTTGAGCACATCTGCCACAGAGCCAAGAGGGCCTCCCCAACACATGAAATTTCACTGAAATCACCAAAACCCTTTCTGCTCTCCTCAGAATGTCCGGCTGTTTCACCTCAGCAGGGCTTTGCCAATTTGCCTCAGAATTTCACCTGTGGTGAAAGGTTAGCGGGTATTCTAGCACAGCTGCATGTGCACCGACCAACATTAGGCAACTGTATTTTTGTGTGTGCGAATTTTGGGATTGCTCTTTGGATATGCCACCAGTCTGAAGTTGAAGTTTGGGTGTCAACCACAAGAGAAAATCCCACAGTTCCCCTTTGCTGGTGGGCTAGAGAGGTCTCATTTGGGTGTCTTCCGCTTAAAACTAGCAGGTGTTTGATACCAGAAGTGACGTCAGATAGTTTCAGGGTTGATTTTGTTTGGCAGCTCTTAAAACACAACTCTTAAAGCTTAGAAATGGGGTTGTTTCGTGTGTAAAGGCCCTTTCGCTGGAACCCTCAGTGCAGAGAATCAGATCCCAGCAATCCCAGCATGCATTGTGTTTCAGCATTCAAGCTTCTGCCCTAATATAGGTGCACTCATTCGCCCCATTCCTACCACACAACAGAAGAATACGAACAGTCAAATTCTACTGTCCCCTATCCTGGAATCTAAAGGGCCAACTGTCCCACTAGATTCCAGGATCAAAATCCAGACTCAAGTTCAAAATGACAGGTTTGCCCAGATAATAGGAGAAGGAGGGTTGATTGGTTTGAGGAATACTCATTATGGATTTTCCCTCAGTGCCAGTATTTTCAAATCATCCCCAAACCAAGTTTTGGGACATATCGCTGGACTGGCAGTCTTAAAATTTGCCTGGGTTCATTCATTGGTGTTAAAAAATACATTTAGGAAAATTCTGTGGTGGTCCTGAGAAAGAAGGAATGCAAGAAGATTGCCAGGAGTCAAAGATTCTCTGTATTTGTTTCTGTGGCTAGCCCAGGGGTCATTTCGAGCAGGAACGCGCAGGAACGCCATTTCGGGAGCAAAAATCCCAGGAGCAGGAACATATGGTGATGCGCTGTGGAAAAAAGCGAAATCAGGCTAACTCGATCTGTATTTTCATGCTTGTTGTTGGGTAGCTTCCCTGCAAGAGCAAAGGAAACTTAAAGTGTCTTTAGTCAAAGTGTCATGCTGGCTAGCCAGCTCTGAGTTGGGAAATGCCTGGAGATTTTTGGGACGGAGCCTGAGCGGTGGGTGTTGCCTTCTGACACTCTCCCGGTGATGTCAGGGGGTGTGGCATATGCAAATAAGTTATGCTAATGGGTTATGCTAATGAACTTCTGCATCCCTTTTTCTATAAAATGACCCCTGCCCTAGCCTAGGAAATCACCCATCTGTGAGCTGTTATATTGAAGGCTGTGCTTTGTGGAGTGAACGGACAACAGCTCCTTGCACAAAACTCTTTTCACTATATGTTGCCCACGGATGGTTAAAAGATGTTATCCTCTAAAGAGCTGCTTCGTACATGGGCTCGTCTACACATATCAGTGTTAAATTAATTTAACTGTCCTGGTCTCCTTTCAAAGTTGTTTGGCAGAGATTTGAGACCAGTAGCACCTTGAAGACAAGATTTTGGGGGTATAAGCTTTTGAGAGGGAAGGCTGTCTTTGTTAGAACCTCGAAAGCTCGCACCACGAAAATCTCATTAATCTCTAAGGTGTTACTAGACTTGAATCTAGATGTTCTACTGAAGACTAGGGTTGCCAGCCTCCAGGTGTCACCTGGAGATCTCCCACTATTACAATTGTTCTCCAGTTTGGTGTAGTGGTTAGGAGCGCAGACTCTAATCTGGGAGAACCGAGTTTGATTCCCCACTCCTCCACATGCAGCTGCTGGTGTGACCTTGGGCCAGTTACAAGTTCATTCAGAGCTGTTCTCTCATGAGCAGTCCTCGAAAGAGCTCTCTCAACCCCACCTACCTCACAGGGGTGTCTGTTGTGGGGAGGGGAAGGGGGAGGAGATTGTAAGCCGCTCTGAGACTCCTTCGGGTAGTAAAGGGTGGGGTATAAATCCAATCTCCTCCTCCTTCTTCTCCAGGTGACTGACATCAGTACCTCTGGAGAAAATGGCTGCTCTGGAGGGTGGACTCTGGGGCATTGTATCCTGCTGAAGCCCCTCCCCTCCTCAAACCCCGCCATCCCCAGGGTTCACCCTGCAAATCTCCAGATATCTTCCGACCCAGAGCTGGCAACTGAACTGCAGCCTAACCTGGCTATCCCTTGAAACTAGTTTGGCAAAGACACTGAGAAGATTTTGTTAAAGATCAATAGTCCCACCCCTCCTCACAGAAGTACATTTCCCAGGGTTCCCTGGAGCAAGGGAACAGCTGCTAAAACAGTTTGTCTGTAGTATAGATGCACCCTTCAGACGACAATTAACCTGACTGTGAGGATGCCTTGCAAGCCATGGCACAGCGAAGAGTCTCAGACACAAAGGTCAGATTTCCCAGATTTCTTCAGGCTGGGCACACGCATTATCAGTTGATTCAGGTTTTTTTTTAAGTCTCTTGAATGCTGTTTTCAAATTTCACCGTTTGTTTTTAAATTTAGCATTGATTAATACAACTGGGAAAAGTCTGACAATTAGTGGAGTCAGTCACGTTGGAGATCAGCAACCCACATGAAATTGTTTCACGCTTCTTGGGTGCTTTTTGAAATTGGCAACCCTGGTCTCAGCTCTTTGGAAGGGTTTTCCTGCATGTGTTATTTTCATTGGTTGCGTGCCCATACTGTGTCTTTTTTTTTTCTTTTCCAGATGTGTTTTGCTTCCTTTAGTGGTCACTTTGAGCTTTCATAACTGTTTCTCCCTTTTTCCCCCCTAAGAGAGGATTTGAGGTTCCTCAGAAGCATAGGATGACTCCAATGGGCTTTTCCACATTCTCATTTAACTCACTAGTAAGTTCCTGGGAAGGGGGGGTCCTTTTCCTTGTGTTCCACACATGTTTTGCTCCCTCTAGTGGTCAATTCGATATCACACAGGTTTATGTCAGCATAAAAACCTATAGTTTAAATCCATAGAGAGATATGCTGGAAATAAACTTGTGTGGTATTGAATTGGCCACTAGAAGGAGCAAAACACATTCAGAATGGGGGGGGGGGGGGGGGGGCAAAGAAACAGGAACTTACCAGTGAGTAAAATGAGAATATGGGGAAAACCTTGGTGTTTGTGGGACTTCCCTGAACTGCTGGGAGGAGGCTGTACAAACCAAGATCAAGTTTAGGCACCCCGCTCTCGGTTCCAGTTTTCATCTGTACCTCTTGCTTCATTCAGCTCAAGAACTGTAGCACTTGGTGTTGGGGGGAAGACATGCTCCATTATGTTTAGCTGTCTTCACAAACCTTCGACAAGCCTTTGTCATCCAGAATTTGACCAACCCTTGGAGGTGATGTCTTGCACATCCTCTGTGTCCAGATGTGCAAAAAGAGTAAATTTGCCCAACTCCTTCTCCTTCCTCACAGGGGCTGTTTATGCATCCCACCCACGGGGAAGAAAGGCAAAGTTCCAGAGGACTGAGGTGCAGGAATCAACTGCCACCCACTTTTAGCATATTC
This sequence comes from Lepidodactylus listeri, assembly GCA_029233225.1. Classification (NCBI taxonomy): domain Eukaryota; kingdom Metazoa; phylum Chordata; class Lepidosauria; order Squamata; family Gekkonidae; genus Lepidodactylus; species Lepidodactylus listeri. The sequence continues at coordinate 39,222,574 of JARCFY010000019.1, read as the reverse complement.
TGCAAAGCAGTGCTGCCCATGGTGGTTTCCTGGGGTCACTTGCCTCCCCTTGGGACCTTTCAGACAGCTCAGGTTGTGCACAGTAACATCCACACAGAAACTCGCAAAGTTGCAATCTGTACATATCCTTGGCCAGGGGAACATTTCTTAGGCAAGTGTGTTCCTCTGTCGTCCTCCTGCAAGAAGCCAGCCTTAAAGCTGAGGCAGAACATTCCAGATGTGAGCACTACCCATCCCATTCATGGGGGCTGTGTCTTTTCAGAGGGGCCAATTTTTTTTTAAAATGAAAACTCAACTTGTTGGGAAATTTCAGGGGGAGGGGATGTGATGGAATTTTCTTTAATCTGTATATAACATGTAATTTTTTTGAGAAAGATTTTAAAAAATCCAATTTTTTCTTATTTTATTTCTTCCGTAACAGTATTTTTATTATATTATTTTTTTTTGTTTTGCGTTAGATATCATTATTGTGAAGAAGAAATAATGTTAATATAAGTAATTAGTGAAGGACCAAAATGGTATAATTAAGGCTCTATGTCGTATGATTGATAACCAGGGAGTAGGGTTTGGTTATTCTTTTTTTTAAAAAAATGTTGTCTTTAATGTGCCAAATGACCCGTGGGTAATACTAGTGCTGTTCTTGCTGCCAGTTTCCAGACAATCATATGTTACGTTTAATTATTCTTTTTTCCTAAAAAAGAAAAACGGGGGGCATTTGCATTTAGAATGAAGCGTTCTATTTATTGAATCTTTGTTTCCTTTTATGGTTTGGCAAAGGAAAAGAAATTGCAACCAGAAATCTCAGAAGATGCCCTTAAAAAAGAGTCAAGACCCATGACATTCCACATTACGGACATGGTGGCATTCAGGGCAAACATGCGTACAAGATACCAGTGACTTTCAGAAAAACCCTCCCCCCAGAAAATCCCTCATTTTGCTAATGGGCTTTTTAAAAAAAGACTTGCTAAACTGCTCCAAAAACAGTATCACCACCACCCCGCTTGCAATGTGCTAGGCTTGTCTTGTGGGGCATGGGGCCCTGGCAGATGTGTACCCACTCAGTAGGTGATCAGCACTGCCCATTTTGCTATTTGCCTTTTCAAAGTAGAGTAGAGGATGGGCTGACTTGGGACTCCCCAAACTAGTGACTGGTACCATCAGAGTTCATTTGTCTTGTGCAGGTGCACCTAATCCAGTAATAGAACCTGTGCTGTGGTCTTGATGTTGGATGCTGGGAACCAGCCCTAAATGCCTTCCATTGGAGCTCCGTGTGTATAGGCATGTACGCACACACACAAGCTCATTGCCCTGCTGGCTTGCTGTAAGACTACATTATTGGCCAGTAGGCTGGTAGTCTTTTCAGCCTGTTGATGCTCGCTACCGGTAAGGAAAACGGCGGTATTAGAGTTGGGACACTCGAGTCGTGGCAGGGGGAATTCTTGTCAACAGAGCCGATCCAAATGGAGTTTAATGTTGAGATGTCCAAAGAAATCTGGAACAATCAGCAGCCCACCTGAAGGGCTATCTACAGGATGCTCTGGAAAGCTCAAAGTTCTGTGGCCTACTTCTACCCACCCTGTGGGTATGTGCTTCCATTCCATCTAAGATCATCCATTTAAACAAATCTCAGTTAACGGGGCTTTTCCGCAGTCTCATTTCCCTCCCTTTTGTGTTCCTGTTGCCTTGGGATTGTTTTCCTGTTATGTGCATGTTTGGCTCCCTCTAGTGGTCAATTGGACATTATATTGCATTATGTCCAGCATAGCTCCCTGCAGATTTAAACTGCAGGTTTTTATGCTGAACATAAAGCAATGTAATATCCAATTGACCCCTAGAGGGAGCCAAACATGTGAGGAACAGAATCCCCCCCCCCCCCAAGGCAAAGAAACACAAAAGCAAGGAAAATGAGAATGGGGGAAAGCCCATGGTCACATGAAGTTTAATTAACTAATTAATTTATTGGCTAAATATACATATATTTGCATAATAAATAATAAGATTACTGAAAAAGAAACTATTCCTTTTGGGGGTTTAGTTGGTGCATGCATATGTCTCAGCAAATACCATCTCAGAAGAGGCATTCTGATCTAGCGGAGAGGAAAGAATGCTTCTTTCAAAATGGTGTCCACGTGCTTTGCCCCCCCCCCCCCAATCTTCATAAATTCCTGCATTAAAATAATTAACATTTTTTAAAAACTTCAGTTTGAATAATTTGGGGAATCTTTTCTTGTAGTTGATGAAAATCTGGCAATTGCATATTTCAGGGCTACCAGGTTTTGTAAGTTCTTGCCCACCATATTGGTGAAGTCCCTTGTACTTATTTGAAGCTTCAAATAATTATTTGGCTCTTTTAATCCCACAGCTATAATAGTTGATCAACTACTAAACAGGGTCTATAGATCCAGATAGAATTTACCGTGCAAAAACAGGTCCCAGTATCCAACATCAGATGGGTTCTGTGACATGCAAAAAGAAGAGCAAAAGAAAGGATAACTTTTGTGGGTTTCATCAGCATTTGATTTTTGCCACTGAAATCTGTTCCTTACAAATAGTTTGAGTTTCAGCCCCGAGACCTCCAAGTTACTACCGACGCCCACGTGCAAATTTCAGTCTAAAAATGTCAAAACAAACGAGTGTTCTTTGATAGTTTCTTGGCAAAGTGGGAAATTTAATTCTAACAAGGCAGCAGTTTTTCCCCCTAGGGCCATTTTAGGAATATGGCCACAGAAGATGCAAGTTGGCTTTTGTTGGGTCCAGAGTCACAACCTCAAAAATCTGACCACGCTAGAAGGGGAATTGGCTGTGAAAGGTAAATGGGACATCACTTGAGACGCATGTTGCAATGGAATGCTTGCTTTGAACCAGCCAAGATGGTGGTGCTTTGGTGCTAGGGTTGCCAGTCTCCAGGTAGTGGCTGGAGATCTCCTGGGACTGCAGCAGATCTCCAGGCAACAGAGATCAGTTCACCTGGAGAAAGTGGCCGCTTTGGAAGGTGGACCCTATGGCATTATACCCCATTGAAGACCTTCCCTTCCCCAAACCCCACCTTCCTCAGGCTCCACCCCCAAAATCTCCAGGCATTTCCCAGCCTGGAGCTGGCAACCCTATTTGGTGCATTATACCCCAAAGCTGGGAGCCTTTTGCCTCTCTTCAAGACACATATTTCATGCCAATACAAAGACCAGCAAACAAGGAAGGGATTTTTAAGCTGTTTTTTTTTTTAAAGGACTGTTGCAAAGTGCCAAACTGCATATCTTGATGGAAACAGGAACCCCATTTTGTCTATCTAAAACTCCCAGAATCAGCACTTAGAATGCCGCAAGAAAAACAAAATACTTATTTCCCATCCCTGTGTCCTTGGTGGAGAATCCTGTAAAGCACTTGTTGGGCGACGTGAGCCACTGGGAAGTTCTCTTGCATAAACTCCATGGGAAGTTTATGAGTGCGGCTACTGTCGATTTCAGTTGCGCAAGAGAACATCCTGCCGGTTTGCGTCCTATATACGGTTAGGCATAAATGAAGCATCAAAGCACTGGAATGAGGGTGTTTTTTTTCCTCCAACGTACTGCAATCTACTGACTTAACATTCATTATTTTTAATATGCTGTATTTTTTATTTCTTACGTTGTGGTCGGAGGGAAAGCGTCATGGGTGTAGAGATTTACACTTTTTAAAAAAAAAATGAAGGAATAATGTAATCTGTTTGCGTCTCTGCAGATGGTCTGTGGGCAAATAATTTTCTTCTACAATGGTCAGTAGTGTCGTTCACAAAGCCATGGAAGTGTTTTCTTTTGTATTTAACAGATACTGTGATTTTTAAAAAAGGTTTTGTTTTGCCTTAATCCAAGAGTGTGTGTGTTTTCTCTTCTTTCCTTCCTGCGTGTCTTCCCCTCCCCAATTGGTCCTTAATACCACTTTTCGAACTATTTTTTTAATAAGCAAAAATGGCAGCTTCCGTTTTCCAACAGACAATTCACGTGAGAACAAAGAATTCTAAAGCCATTTCTCAAACGGGCATGTCTACACCACAGACTTAAACTGGTTTAATGGTCATTCCCTCTCCCCGAGGAACCCTGGGAACTGTAGTTCAGTGAAGAAGGCAGGGTGAGCAGATGTTTCAGCACCCCCACAAAAACCTCAGTTCCCAAGATTCTTTGGGGGCAGCCAATCCCATCAAACTGATTTCAAATAATCTGTCCTTCAGATATGCCTGGTTGCCTATCTCAGCTGTCTTTCTTGCTAATTTCAAAATGCAAGCTTTTTTAAATGCCCATTGCCTGCCTGAAAAAAAAAAAAGGATGTAATTTTTCTTGTTTTTTAAAAGAAACTTATATATATAATGGTAGCAAGAGTTATAATTTTGTGTATCTGTCATCATTCTTTCCTCTCCAATCCGCCGCCATTGTCACAGTATACAAATTTGATCTAGGATTCCCCCCCCTTTAGAACTGTATAGTCTTTTTTAAAAATCAATTGTAAATGTCGTTTTTTTTTTTCAAATAATGTTTTAAAAACATTGAGAAAGAGGAAGGTGCTAGTTCTTGGCATTCCGGAGTGTACATTGCTTCTGTTGTTTATAAGTAAAATTGCATGACTTGTGTTTCGAAAGTCATTCTCGTGTCCGTTTGTGAAATTTTTATTAAAAACAAAAAAAAAATCCAGTAGATGCACTTATTGTATATGTGATTAGGATTTTTTTCCCCCTTTCGTTTGGATTTTTTTTTCCTGTTTCTTTTTCTTTTTTTGTTAGGGGCTAGAAGCCTCGAACTGCCAAGGAAAATTTTAAATAAGTGGCAGTTATTAATTAATATGAAATCGCTTTGTTGGGAGAGTAAATGAAGTTAAAGAGAGAGAGAGAGAGAGATGACTTGTAGAATATAATTAAAAAAGCGATTGTGCAAAAATTTCACTTTGATGCTTGTGATAAAAAGATGACTTGTGTAGAGAAATTCCTTTAAAAAAAAATGACTAGAAAGCGCTGGTTTTGAGGTTAATGCTGTAGAATAGGAATGTATACCAAATGTAATCTTTCCAATGCTACGACGGATTTATACATGAGATTGATATGCAATAAACTTGTGTGCTTTTTTAAAAGGATGGCCCTGTCCGTTTTCTTGGGAACTGGGAAGACAGGGGTTGCCAACCTCCAGGCGGGAGCAGTCAGTAACAAAAACAACCGTGATGCTGTATTGTGAAAATATATTTAGGCTTCCGTTCTGCAGTGAATATATTTCTTCATTACGTTATGAAAACATATGCGCGCACAGGACAGAAAATGCATATAAACCGTTTCACGTAACAGCTTTTCCAGAGTGTGAGTTAACACGTAACATTCTTACTGCTTCATTGAGACACATTCTGAACACTCAATTTGTCTCAATGGTAGGTTCAGACGCACACATTTGATCCGTTTCGAAGCACTTCAAAACAGATCAAATATGTGCGATCAGACAGCCTCAGCTGCCTCCCGTCCCCAGCCGTCACTTACCGGACCAAATTCCGGAGCGAAGCGTGGCATTTTTGAGACCAGGTCCCGAGGTGGTTTCTCCCATGCTCTTCCGGCTCAAGCCGCGTTTTCCCCATCTGATCGCGGAGCCGTCGTCAAGCTACTTTTGAGTCTTTAACACCCCCCCTATGGAAGCCTCTGGCTTCTGCTTTTTGCCCGCCATTGGCGATATGCGCATAAGCGCTTCTCTGCCTTTCTGTAATTTTTTTTTTTTTAATGGCCACTACTTCTCCGTTTGGGATCCCAAGGAGACCAGTTCCAGTTAAAAGTTTAAAGGGACGTGTTCTTTCAGGGCGGGGAAGTCACAGTGCTTGTGTAACTGAGAGGCTTTGCTCTCCTGCTTTTCCACATGTGCAAGACTGTATTTTCAGTTGATTGCTTATGCGCATGCGCAAGCAGGGGAAATTTTTTTTTAAAAGCCCGACACACGCTCCCGTGTAGACGCCGGGGAGCTGCTTGAATGCTCATCAAAGTGGGGTGAGTGTGATCGCGATGGTCCGGAGTGGGGTGTTTTGAGCCGGCTCCACGCCGTCTGAACGCTCCCAATGAAGCAGTCAGAATGTTATGTGTCAATCACGCAGCACTCTGGAAAAAGCCATTATATGAAACAGTTCATATGCATTTTCCGTTGTGTGTCTGTCTGTGTGTCTGTGTGCATATATTTTCCTAATGTGACGAAGAAATATATTCACTGCAGAACTGAAACCTAAATAGATTTTCATAATACAGCATCACGGTTGTTTTCGTTATTGACTGCATCCTTCCCGTGATTCTACAACCTCCGGGTGGGGGCCGGGGATGTCCCAGAATTACAGCTGACCTCCAGACATCAGAAATCAGTTTCCCCGGAGCAAATGGCTGCTCTGGAGGGTGGACTCAATGGCATTATACCTCACTCATGTCCATCCCCTCCCCAGACCCCACCCTTCCTAGGCTCCACCCACAAAATCTCCAGGTATTTCCCCAGCAGGAGTTGGCAATCCCGGGGAATATGTTAGCAACACCTGCCTGTAACGAACAGATGCAACTGCCCGATACCAAGCCAGACCACTGGCCCATCCAGCTTGATCTTATGGACGCTGACTGGCAGCAGCTCTCCGGGTCCCAGGGAGAAAGGTCTCAAGTTCAGCAATTCAAGAGACCCGAGTGCCGCATGACGGAGTGAGCTCCCGTCTCTGGCCCCAGCTCCTGCCAACCTAGCAGTTCGAAAGCAAGAAATTGCAAGTAGATGAATAGGCACCACTTCAGTGGGAAGCTCACAGCATTCCGTGCTCCTCGGCGTCTAGTCATGCCGGCCACATGATCATGGAGATGTCTTTGGACAGTGCTGGCTCTTTGGCTTGGAAACAGTGATGAGCACCACCCCTTAGAGTCGGATTCGACTGGCTTTCGAGCAAGGGATGCCTTTACTAATGTCATGTAAAGATGCAAACGAAGCCATGACTAGCAGTATATGAAGCACAAAGCAGGAAGCAAAGGGAACGAGGGAGGAGTCCTCAAAAACCGAGACCAATGTATCCTGCTCTCCAAAATCTGGGGAGAAATTGAGATCGGGCAAATCCGAGAAGCATTTCTATAACAAACCAAAGTGAAGTACTTAACTGCTGCAGCTACTACGGATGTGAGTAAATTGCTTTTTGAGCACACTGGTGTGAAATTGTGAATGCACTTCTCAGTGTAGAATTGGGGGGGGGGGGGGTCTCCTAGTCCTCTGGCTTGCTTTTATCCTTGACTAAAAGGATAAAGGGCCACACACCAGAGCCTTTATACCACGCCAGGGAACCAAGGACTACGTCTGGGAACAGATGTAACTCTGGTTCAACAGCCAGCGCTTTTGCTCCCACGCTTGGAGAAGATACAACTTCTCTGTCTTAAAAGACAGAGGCAGCTGTTTGCAGCATCATATGGAAGTCTGTGTGTCTGGAGGGTGGGGGTGGGATTTCCGGAGAGATCCACCTTGGCAAGGGCCAGATGAAGGCAGGCACTGTGTACCAGAGGTCGGGGCTTTCAAGAAAGGGGAAAGGGTTGGACAGAGAAGGCCCATTGTTGGAAAGATGGAAACACCCATGCAAAATGCATCCACACCTGGGCAGAAAACATGTTCCCAGCCACCCAATAAAGGCGGATGGCCACGCTTTCGACCACGCTCCCCCACAGACACTTGCCAATGAACAATCGAAGGGAAGGGCGGGGAGAGGGACTTAGTGTTGTTACTCCACGCTCAGTACTGTAGAAAGTCTAAAGGCATCTTTGTCTGTGCTTTGTCTTTAAAAGCCAGACTCTCCATGGGTGGTGAGTGCCACAGGTCCCCCAGTACCAGCTAAATTTGGCTTGGTGGGATTTTGTAACTTAAACCACAAAGAAGCTGGAAAAGCTAAAACAGGGAAGGACGAGCGCTCGCCCACTTCCCACCAAAGCTGCAGACATTCGCCGAGACTTTGCATCCCCCCTCCCTTCTATCTCCACCTCAGATCCCCATTTGGATTCTGCATCTCCCCCTTGTTCACGGTTTTTGTGCCGCGTTCGGTTTTCTAGGGTTCCCTTTCCCCCTGTGAAGTGTACACATCTCTCATGAAAGGGAATGTTCTGCCATACAACTCCCCACCACCACCACACACACCCCAGGAAGAAAACTAGCCCAACATGGAGAAGACCAGGTGAGAACACGTTCCCTGACAGGCTGGCTTTCTGTGTGCAAGGATGCCATTCTTTCCATGAACAGGCATTCAGTCAGAGGAGAAGGTCCCTTGTGCATTTGAAGTGCTGCAGCCCAAACACAGGTTGACTAGCTCACCAGCTATTTGTGTGAATCGAGTCTCTTGTTGAACGACCACTTCTCCTCAACAGTTTTATCTGTTTTCTTCCTTACTTCATTTGTACCCCGCCTTTCATCCCAACGGGGACCCAAGGCAGATTACATCAGTCTCCTCTCCTCCGTTTCGCCCTCACAACAACCCTGCGAGGTAGGTTAGGCTGAGAGAGTGTGAGTGGCCCAAGGTCATCCAGCAAGCTACCACTGCATGGGCGAAGAGTCGAACTCAATTCTCCCAGATCCTAGTCTACCCCTTTTAACCACTGCACCATACTACCCCTACTACCCCACCCTTCACTACCCGAAGGAGTCCCAGAGCGGCTTACAAACTCCTTTCCCTTCCCCTCCCCACAGCAGACACCCTGTGAGGTAGGTGGGGCTGAGAGAACTCTTTCCAGAACTGTCCTTGAGGGAACAGCTCTGACAGAACTATGGCTTGCCCAAGGTCATCCAGCAGCTGCAAGTGGACGAGTGGGGAATCAAACCCAGTTCTTCCAGATTAGAGTCTTAACCACTTAACCACTACGCCACACTGGCTCTCCTGACTCAAACAAAGAACACTCTACATACGCTCAGGTACACATAAGAACATAAGAGAAGTCCAACACTCTGTCTCACACAATGGCCAAAAACACCAGGTGCCCTCAGGAGGTCCACCAGCGCGGCCAGAACTCCAGAAGCCCTCCTACTGTGCCCCCTCCACCAAGAATACAGAGCATCACTTGCCCCAGACATTCCAGGTTATTCCCTCCTCCCTTGGGAGTAAGGAATTGCCTTTAAAATCAAGAAGCACTGACTCAGCTCCAACTTTTTCTAGTAATGCAAAAGATCCCAAGTAGCAAAAGAAAGCAGAGATCCAGGAGAGATGCAGGCGAGGGGACTTTTTGGACAGATGCCGCGTCTGATCTGAGAATTCTTAAACATCCGAAACAAATCCTCTTTCGCGTGAATCACCCCAAAACACAGACGCCGCTGTTTGTTCCTGGCTGCAATGAACAGCATTGCACAGCAGAGGGCGTGCTGAGACAGCCGAAGGAGCCCTTGGCTGGGAGCGATTCCCCTTTCAACAATCAAACTGGGGGAGCCCTGAATACTTGCGGAGGGATCCCCTAAACCTGTAGACGAATCACTACTATGTTTGTGACTTGCAAAACTTTTCTGCGGCCTTCCTCTGTTGGGGCTCCGAAAGGCTCTGGGTGGGTCTGAGAACTGCTTCCTATGCCAAGCTCTGCTCCCTGTTAGGGATACAACCGCGGTCACCTATATCCAATCATTTTTAAAACAACAACAGCAACCCAACCCGCCTCTTTTTCAAAAATCCTGCTTGGTGTGGACCCAACACGCTGCTTGCCCTAGAAAACAGGAGAGCAATGGGAAGTCAGTCGAGTTGTCTTGCGCAGCTCCCTTAAAAGAGCATCATCTCATCTCCTGCAGGGGGCAGAATTCCGCCCAAGGAAAGGCACCCAAGGGTCTTAGCCCGAACCGAGCCGACGCGTGTCTACTTGGTGTGGCGCGGGCTTTACTAGTCAGCCCCGCTGAGTTCACTGGCTCTTACTCCTGAGTAAACATCAGACACTTCGCCGCCATTCGGCTGCAAACTGAACTTTTGGTAACTTTACACCGCTGGGAGACCCCCGAGGCTTCGCTTCCCCGGAAGAGCGGAAGGAGGACGCAGCAGAAGCAGCCGCCGCCGCCTGGCGGACGAACCGTTCCACTTCGGAGCAGGAGGCTGAGGAGGGCCCTCGCTGCTGCTTCCCACGGTTTTGTCCCGGCTGAGCGAGGGAGTGCCCGCCGGCCCAGGTGCCCTTCGGTCCCTCCCCGCGCCGGGTGGAGTCGCTTCGTGGGCGCCCTCCCCGGGCTGCGTCTCCAGTTTCTGGTTTGCTCCTCGGCGGTGGCGCACCTGCCCTCCTCTCCGGCTCCAGGTCATGGCGACCGGGGCGCCCCGCTGAACCCGCTGGCGCTGAAGCGCGTCCTGCAATGGAGAGGTAGGTAGGACGAGCCTGGGCGCATTTGGAGAGGGCGGCGCGCCCCGGAAGAGGGGGTCCCTTTGGAGAGGGGCGCGCGCTGGGAAAGGCAGCAAATCGCGGGTGGGTCTTTACAAGGGAGTACGCCCAGCCGATTCCCCCGTCAATTAGGGTTGCCAAGCTCCAGGCGGGGGCTGGAGATCTCCCGGAATTACACTTCTTCTCCAGATGACGGAGATCAGAGCTCCTGGAGAAAAATGGCTGCTTTGGAGGGGTGGACTCCGCACTATACCCTCGATTTTAATTGAAACCCCTCCCCAAATTCCTTTCTCGACACGCTTCATTCCCAAATCTCCAGGGATTTCCCAAGTGAGAGTCGACAGTTGTAGTCTCTTTTTTTGGGGCGGGCGGGGGGGGGGGCGGGGGAGTCTCGCATTTTCTAGTGCGCCCCCCCCCCCCCTGCGCGAGAATGAAGGTGCGTCCAGTTCGGCGTCTGTCTCGGGCTGTCGGTGCAGGCCTGGTTCGGTCCCAGCCACTTCCATTCGGAAGGGAATTCCTACGGTCCCAATTGCCAGGAAGCGCCAGGAAGCCTAGTTTACTTGTGAGTCAATAGGCCTAGGTTTGCCCTGTGAGCTCAAGTGGGACGTGCCCTCCTAAAAGTAACTTCTGGGCTACAGCGACGTTCTACTGAGGCCTCGTGAAGTCCTAAAGAGCTGGATGCGATTTCCCCGGGAGTAAACCGCTTGCCGCCTTGCTCTTGCCTCTTGGGGAAGCCGGCATCTTTCCCTGACTTGGGAGACAGCTGCGTGGCCTTGGGGGGGATTGGCTTCCTAGTCAACCAGAGTCACCTAGGGCGGGAAGACGGCTTCGCCTGGGGAGGTGAAATCTGGCTTGTTTTCAAGGGGGGGCGGGGTTTAACAACTTTAAAAAGTAACACCTTTTTGCGGTTTGGCGTTAGAGATCTTTGCATGAAATTGTTGCATGAAGGGTTTTAAAATGTGCGCTTTTGTTCCTTGAATGTCTGTCTTCTTAACTGGAGACTGGAAGGTAATCTCTGGCATTCTGACTTTCCTGGTCTGATCCCGAAAAAATAGCAAATACGTTTCTTCCCCCCCCCCCCCCCTTGGCTGATAACCCTAAATGACCCCTTCCTGGTGATTTATTCTCTCCTCTACTTTCAGGAGTTTACATTAGCGGCCTGGCCGGCTCCCCCCCCCCCCCCCCTTTAAGTGCTGCCCCTGCTCAGAAACTCGATGACAATACTACCTTGCATTGAAATAGCAGCCCAGAACATTAACACTTCATATACATTCTCAGTAATCCTTCTGGGTCAATGTGATCTAATCAGGGGTCATTTCCAGCAGGAGCTTGGGGGAGCGCGAGTTGGTGCCAGCCCCCCCACCCCGCGGGGGGGGGGATGCCTGCTTGTGTCATGGCTGCAGCAAAATGACCCCATCCCCTGGAAAGGTCCTTGTTCCTCTGACCAGCCTTCTGAAGGCTTCAGCCACCACTGAAGCTATCCTCCCAGAATAGTGGTATTTCTGAGGCTTGGATTAGTAGCGGTCCCCTCTCTTTCTTGCTTTCTCGCTTTCTCTCTCTCTCTCTCTCTCTCTTTCTATGCTAAGTTATGCTAATGAGTTATGCTAATGAGTTCCTGCACCTCTTTTTCTACTAAATGACCCCTGGATCTAATGATCCTTATGCCGCAAGTAGTTAAACAGGGCTAAATAATACTGAGGGGCAGTTTAGCTTTGGCTGCCAATGAGTTAAATATTCAGAGGGACATCTGAACTGGGAACCTCCCAGTTCAGCCTGTTAACCTGACCCCCGATTCTCAGGGAGCAAGTGACAGGGCTTAGATTCTTTGTTCACCTCCCCCACCCCAGTCTCAGATTTACTTGGAAGAAACTCCCATGGTGTTGGGGTGGGGGGTCATTTCCAGCTACAGGAGTATATGTAGTAAAGGAAAACCATCCTATTATCGTATGACACCCCCCCCACCCCATGAGAATAAGTTGCTTCAAAATCGTACAAAGCCCCGTAGCACCTTTAAGACTAGCAGATTTTATTGTAGCAGAAGCTTTGGAGGAACACAGCTCTTTTCGTCAGATGCACGGTGGGTATGAAGAAACTGGCCTCCCCTTACCACCTAGATATCTCTGGCCAGTTTCTTCCTACCCTGCATGCATTTGATGAAGAGAGCTGTGTTCCTCGAAAGTTTCTGCTACAATAAAGTTTGTTAGTCTTAAAGGTGCTGCTGGGCTTTGTACTATTTTGCAGCAACAGACGAACACGGCCAACTCCTCTGGATCTAAGACTGTCGCTTGAGTCTCCTGGTGTGGTTTTGTTTGAGCATGTGAAGCAGCCATGGACTGAGACTCCATTGGGCCAGACAGTGACTCTCACTTAGGGTTACCAACCTCCAGGCGGGAGCTGGAGATCTCCTGGAATTCTAAACGATCTCCAGGTAGCAGCGATCAGTTCCCCCCAAGAAACTGGCTGCTTTGGAGGGTGGACTGTGTGGCCTTTTACCCTGCTGAGGCCCCTCCTCTCCCAAAACATCACCCTACCCAGGCTGCACCCCCAAATCTCCAGGTGTTCCCAAACCAGGAGTTGGCAACTCTGCTCTCAGTGGTTTCAGGCAGTGAATGGTTGTTCCGGACACTGGTGACTGAGGGGAACCTCCACATTCAGAGGCACTTAGCCCCTGAATCCCAGTGCCAGGAGGTCACATCAGGCGAAGGCCTCGGCCTCTGTGCTCTGTTGTTGGCCCTCCAGAGGAACTGACTGGTCACTGTGTAAGACAGGATGCTGGACCAGATGGACCCCTGGTCTGATCCAGCAGGGCTCTTCTTAGGTTCTTAACAGGAGAAGGTCTCAGCCTCCATGCCCTGTTGTTGGCTCTCCAGAGGAACTGGCTGGCCACTGTGTGAGACAGGAGGCTGGACTGGATGGACCCCCTGGTCTGATCCAGCAGGGCTCATTTTATGTTCTTCTCAGGGGAAGGCCTCAGCCTCTATACCCTGTTGCTGGACCTCCAGAGGAACCAGTTGGCCACTGTGTGAGGCAGGATGCTGGACCAGATGGACCCCTGGTCTGATCCAGCAGGGCTCTTCTGATGTTCTTAGCAGGGGAAGGTCTCAGCCTCCATGCCCTGTTGTTGGCCGTCCAGAGGAACTGGTTGGCCATTATGTGAAACAGGATGCTGGACTAAATGGACCCCTGGTCTGATCCAGCAGGGCTTATGTACTAGCAGCCACTGATGGAAACCCCGCCTCCGTGAAGGTGTCCCCTCCATGAAGGGGGCCATATAATAGGCTCCCTGCTCCTTTTCCCCCACTGTTGTCACAGCTTGTTCAGTAGCAGCTGCTTCCTTGGCTTGCTGTGCTTTCTGTTTTCCTAACCTGGGTGGGATTGTTATCAGGTGCAGCCCTGGCCCTGCCCAGACCTGCTGGCTGAGAATACCCAGGGTGTTTCCACTGGATTGCTGGCTTGCAGGCTGGAGAGCATGTCTCAGCGGGTGCAGGTTGTAAGTAATTTCCAAAGGTTAAGAAACTGGCATGGTTGACACAGAGGCAGGTGTGGCCATACAGCACTGGATGCTCTCCACGAGCGGGAGGAGGGAACACTCCAAAAGGCGTACTGTAGAAAACAGACACAGCAGGGAGAAAATTAGACTAAAGCCATAAACCGTTCTCCCTGAGGAGCTAGTTTTCTTGGTTCAAGGAACATTTTTACGGGTCTGGAGAATCATTTGGTTATGGGACCTGTGCTTGGAAGTGGCACAGCCCTGACTGATTACCTTGATAAGAACTAGGGAACAATCTGAGGTCGGAGTCAGATTAATTGGACACCCACACTTGGAGATGTGTAAGTTAGCTGCTGCTTCTTGTTTTTGGTATCAAGTCAGAGCCAATTGCCCTGACCCTGGAGAAACTAGGCAAGCCCGATCTGGTCAGATCTTGGAAGCTAAGCAGGGCCGGCCGTGGCAAGTACTTGGAAGGGAGACCTCCAAGGAATACCAGCACTGGGACGCAGAGGCAGGCAATCAAGCCACCTCTCTGAAAAATGTCCAAGCCCCAAGTACGGGTCGAGAGAAGTCGCCATGACTTCCAGCCACACACACGCGCACGCGCACCCCCCCCCCCCAAAAAAAAGTCACAGCCAATTCATGGTGGCCCCATAGAGTTTTCAAGGCACGAACTATTCAGCGGTGGCTTGCCTCTGCCTAGCAATCCTGGTCTTCCTTGGCAGTCTCCCATCCTTATACTAACCAGGTCCAGCACTGCTTAGCGTCCGAGATCTGACAAAACTGGGCCAGCCTGGGCTATCTGGGCAAGTGGGTCAGCATAATCATCACGATTTTCCATTGCTGACCTATGATCAGACCCTCACCAAGCCAAGAAATCCACTTGATGCTCTGTGTCAGTTCTCCTGTTTTAAAATCCCATGCGGGTTCAGTTTGTGAACAAGGGCAGGAGACTGGGGGCCAAACGAGGAGCCCAGCACCCACCGGAGGGTGAGGATAACAATCACATAATTCAACACCATTTTCTCAAAACATTGACGCCATCATCCCTCATTTGCGACATCCCGACTCTGCATTAGCATCTGCATCCAATCTCGGCTGATGACTAACATATCCTTTATTCATTTGTTTGGAGGAAGTGGATGCTTCAAAGATGCATGACAATTGTTTGGTATTTCTTGGATGGGCCGTATAATATCAGTCCCTAGGGCTGCCAGCTCCAAGCTGGGAAATACCCGGAGAGTTTGGGGGCGGAGCCTGGGGAGGATAGGGTTGGGAGAGGGGAGGGGCTTCAGTGGGCTGTAACGCCATAGAGTCCACCTTCACCTGGCGATCAGTTGTAATAGGTGAGATCTCCTGCCCCAGTCATACGGGTGGAAGGGGAGTGTACGTGAAAAAGCAACAGGTTCTGAAACCATCTCTACCTGCTACTTTTTGCTCCAGTTCTAAGAACTGTCTGGCACCCCAGGCTTGGGTGGTGAATGCTGTTAGTTATGAAAATGCCAAAAATGCAGTGTGAAACAGCATAATTATATATGTCTCAGTCTGTCGCATTATTAGTGCTCAGAACTTATGCTGTGCTGTGCCTTAGAATCTGGTTTCCACCGAGGCTCCTGCTAAGCTGCGGAGTCTTGTGAGCAAAAATTCTACTTTTGTGAGCGACTGGCGTTAAAGTGGTGAGCAGGCAATTTGGCTGCTGCATAAATTAGTTTGCTCTGGAGCCGCCCTTCCTGGGCTGAGACAAAAATGTGAGAGCCGGAGGCTAAAACACAGTGAGCTAGCTCACACTAACTCAGCTTAGAGGAAACACTGGACTTGCCACTCGCTGTGGGGTAACTTTTTTCTGTTTTGCAGGAGAGGTTTTTTTGGGGGGTGACTGGGTGCATAGTGGCTGAGATCCGGCACATGACAAATGTGCCGCTAACTCACTTCGCTGCCCTTAAGCACACAACGCTCTCCTGGGCTTAGCTCCCCTCCCCAAATCTTCATTATGGGGGGGGGGGGGGAATAATAAGACCGGCTTACCTTACAGGGCTGTTGTAAAGATAAAGTTTGTGGAGCGTTTGGAACACTGAAACGGATTCGCCAGAAGCTGAGCCTTGCTATTGGTGGGGGGCTGGCAGAGTGAGAGACAGCGAGGTTGTCTCAGCGTTGTGTCTTGGAGACCCCCCAAAAAATCTTCCACCCTTTGCAAGACCTGAGCTGTGAAGCAGCTACATTGACCCCTCCGCACAGCTGTTAAATACCATACTGAATTGTTTTCTCCCCCCTCCCAATAATTGCTAGGCTCGACATGTCTTTTTTCATTGCACCCTGCTTCCAAAATAAAGAGGAAAAGGAGAAAAGAGCTATGGCAAAAGGCCAAACTAGACGTCATTTCGTTCACAGACAAAGCCGGCTATTTAAAAATGCCGGAAGGGCCCAATCCTCAGTAGGCTTGTGGCACAAAGGGAACAGGGATGTTATCTCCCCCCCCACACACACACACATGCTGAAAGAGCCAATGGCCACTGTCACCTCCAGTGTTCCCTCTAAGCTGAGTTGGTGTGAGCTGGCTCACAGTATTTTAGCCTCCGGCTCACACATTTTTGTCTCCGCTCAGGAAGGAGGGCTCCAGAGCAAACTAATTTATGCAGCAGCCAAATCGCTCATTCACATCCTTAATGCCAGTAGCTCACAGAGTAGAATTTTTGCTCACAAGACTCCACAGCTTAGAGGGTGCATTGTCCGGCCTTAAGAGGCTGTGTTTATGGGCTGGGCCATCCCCAGTTTGAATCAAGCCTCTGTCTTCTGACCAAAGCGGCTCTCCAAGACCTGGGGCAAAGAAGGGCTTTTCCCATCCTGAACCCCCTTTTAAGGGAAGATGCCCGGGATCAGACTTGGGGTCTTCCAGATGAAAAGCAGGTGCCCTGAACACTGGACCCTTTCAGGTACGGAACGCACAGACACAAGATTTCGATTTGGCTGTGAGCTTACCTGAAGGGGAATTAGACACATTTCCCCCCAATACAACGAATCAGCTTAACATTGCTAACCTGCCCCACAAGGTTGTTGTCGGGATAAAATGGGGGTCATGATGTACACCACTGTGGGTCCCCATTGGGGGGAAAGGGAGGTCTAAATGAAGCAACAAAGTGGTTGGAGGCAGGTAGCTCGGTGGTGGGGCACGTCATGTTTAGTTTCTGGGAGAAAGCGTCTAAGGGAAGACTTGAGAGAAGTTGGCAAAATGGCGTGCAGTGGGGAGAAAGCACAGAGAATTGTGTCTCCCTCCTCCAGTGCTCAAGTGGTTAAGGCGTGGAGCTGCAGACCAGAGGGTCGGTAGTTCGGCAGTTGGAGACCCGAATGCTGCGTGACGGAGTGAGCTCCCGTCTCTGGCCCCAGCTCCTGCCAGCCTAGCAGTTCGAAAGCTAGAAATTGCAAGTAGATAAACAGGTACCGCTTCGATGGGAAGGTAACAGCGTTCCGTGCACCTCGGTGTCTAGTCATGCTGGCCACAAGACCATGGAAACATCTTTGGACAGCGCTGACTCTTCGGCTTGGAAACAGAGATGAGTACCACCCCTAGAGTCATATTCGACTGGCTTTTGAGCAAAAGAGACCTTTACCTACCTCCAAGCCAGGCCATTCCTCTAGGCTTCTGGGTATGTTGTGATCTCCTCCCAAGAAGGGAACAGATGCTCAGGATCCTCCAAGCAGCACAGAGGGACTCGGTGTCCCGTGGCCTGAGACGCCTGTTGCTGCTTCTCTGCAAATTGCTACGGATGTAATTTTATGCTATGTTCATGTAACACTCTATGCATATTGGAAACTAAGCATCCGAGTGAAGATTCTCGTACCCAGAAGGCTCAAAAATATTATTCCTGCCTTGGGAGCCCAAAGGAGCTTAATCCCGGATTTCCGCTCAAGGATCCCGGATGAGCGGCTCCGTCTGCCTGCGCAGGGCTTCTTGCGGGAGGATAGACCTTGGCATGCGGGCCCTGCAGGGAGTACAATTCCAGCAGGCGGTGAGCTTTGGAAAGCCGCCTGACCGGTTGGGCTGCTTTTTCCACGGAGAACAACGCTGTGACCTTTGCTTTAACTTCTCAACAGTCTGAGGGGAGGAGGAACTTCTCCCCCATCGCCTTTGGTGGAAGAGCTTCATCTTCTGCAAGCTGCAGTCACACTCCGGGCTTGGATACAGAAATGTCTCGGTCCAAATCTGTTCCCCCTGCTAATTTCGGGCAGCTTCTGCCTCATCCTGGGGCCCCTCTATCTGTAGCCTCAGGCCATTGCTGCAGGGGGGTTTTCTTGCCTGTTACCCAGGGTGTTTCCAGTCATGTGAGTTTTGAATACTGAAACTGCCTAGGACCTTAATAGGGTTGCCAGATCCAGGCTGGGAAACTCCTGGAGATTTGGGGGTGGTATCCTGGGGAGGTCAGGGACCTCTGTGGTGTACACTGCCATAGCAGGGTTGAAAAATACCTGGAAACTTTGGGGGTGGATCCAGGAGAGGGGGGGGTTGGGGAGGGGAGGGGCCTCGGCATGGTACAATGCTAGACACTCCACCCTCCAAAGCAGCCATTTTCTTCAGAGGAGCTGATCTCTGTCAGCTGGAGATCAGTTGTAAAAGCGGGAGAACCCCAGGCCCCGCCTGGAGGCTTGGCAACAAACACATGGGAAACACGACAAGGTTGAGTAAGCGCGGGGAAACACCGTTCTCAATCAAAACACGCAGTTCTGATATGCTACTATGCCTTCATATATTCGTTTAAATCATATACTTAAATATACAATGAGGACCCTAGTGTATCTTACTGTAGTACATTGATAACAAAAACCTAGACAACAATATATATCTTGTAGAAAAGTCCACAGCTACAGCGATGAATACACAGACAAGATTCAGTGCTGAAGACAATCTTGCTTTCTGATGAGAGATGCAGCAGTCGTCGATGCCAATAATTAGTTAATAAGATACACTAGGGTCTTTGTTGTATATTTAAGTATATGATTGTCTGGGCACGGTGTTTTTCCACATTTACCCCACCTGAAGGCTGGCAATCCTATGCCAATGAGTCCACCCTCCAAAGCAGCCATGTTCTCCAGGGGAACCGGTCTCTGGAGATGAGCTGTCATTCCAGGAGGTCTCCAGGTCCCACCTGGAGGCTGGCACCCCTAAGGGCCTCCCATGTCAGTATATTCTTTCTTACTTCCATGCTGGAAAGCAGCGTTCATCATGCCTTCTTTTCCTCCATCCCCTTTCTAGGCTCCCTGAAGCTGTCTGTAGCACTGCCATGTCCCAGCGGCATTCCGACACCTCCTTGGCGGACGAGGCCCTTCTGCTAGGGTGCCAGCTCACCTCCGAGTTACGGATCAGCACCACTACGGTGACCCTGCAGGGAGAGCCCAGCACCATGGCAGCCCTGGATAACGCCGCCTTTTCCGACGACCTCTCTCCGTCTCCCACCGGGCCTCGCCGGATCATCCTCAGCACTGAGAGCCCGGTGGCTCTGAAGGTGGGCACCCAGCAGCTCATCCCCAAAAGCCTGGCAGAGTCCCCCCGAGCCAAGCCCCCCTCCCGGCACCAGAGCTTCTCAGACACCCCAGTGAGCAAGGAGGCCCGCCGGTGCGACCCGAAGCGCTTGTCGGCCCCCAGCATTTCTTTTGAGGAGCTGGAGGAGGAGCTGGGCGGGGGGACGCTGAAGCGCAATCTCCGCAACATGTCCTACCGGGCGGCCATGAAGGGCTTTGGGAATGCGGAAGTGCCGGAGGCTCCCAAGTTCAGCGCCACCTTGAAGCCGCTCTCGGAAGAAGCCAACGGACAGAAAGCTCGGAGCCCTGGCAGGAATAAGGTAAGCCCTCGAAAGGGACTGAGTCCTGAGCATTTAGGCAGAGCCAGGCAAACTCGGCCCTGACCCGGATCGTTTAGGCTAGCCCAGGGGTGGCCAACCTTGCTTAACGTAAGAGCCACATAGAATAAACGTCAGATGTCTGAGAGCCGCAAGACAGGAACAAATATCACACACACGTTTTTATTTTTAAAAATATGCAAATTTGCTTTTTATTAACGTTAAATGGGACTGCCAAAAATAAAAACAAACAAGGAAAACCGGTTATTGATAATGATATTACTTGTTTGCTAATGATATTGAGAGAGATGAAAGAAAGAATTAAAGAAGTGGAAAGAAAGAGAGAGAGAGAAACTAGGAAAGCAAATAGATGGGAGGGAGGAGGGAAGGAAGGAAGGAAGGAAGGGAGAAAGAGAGAAAAAGCATGCCTCCCCTTTGCTTCCCCAGCCGCCCTGCCAGGAGCCGCACAATATATGTGAAAGAGCCGCATGTGGCTCCCGAGCCACAGGTTGGCCACCCCTGGGCTAGCCTGATCACAGTAGAAGGGCTTTACGCTCTGCCAGGCAGCATCCCCTGGCTGTCCCTGGCCCCGGGGCTGTCCCTCGTGCCTTCAACTAGGGGCTTTTTCGGCAGTGCCTGCAAGACGGAGCTCTTCCGCCAGGCTTTTAGTTGAGGTGGCGGGCATCCCCCGCCCATTGGTCCTCCCTTTCCGCGGGTCAGATCTGTGTTCGCTGTCTAGGCACCCCAATCTAAAAAAACCTCATCCGTTGAGGCACCGATTAGCACAAAGGAATATTGCTGTGTTTTTATCAGATGTATTTTAATTGTTTTTAAGCTTTTGTGTACGGTAATGGATGGAACCCGCCCTGAGCCGGCTATGTGGGGCGGGTGGGATACAAATCGAATAAAGTACATCTAATAAAGTAAGTAAGTAAGTAAATAAATAAGCAGGGTCAGCCCTGGTCAGTATTTGGAAGGAAGTCCACCAAGGAATACCAGGGTAGTGATGCCGAGTCAGGCACTGGCAAACCGTCTCGGAATGTCTCTTGCCTTGGAAACCCCACCGAGTTACTCTAAGCCAGCTGTGACTTGATGGGGGTGGGTGGGGAGCAGGGTTCCCTCTAAGCTGAGTTAATGTGAGCTGGCTCACAGTTTTTTAGCCTCCAGCTCACACATTTCTGCCTTAGCTCAGGAAGGATGGCTTCAGAGCAAACTAATTGATGCAGTAGCCAAATGGCTGGCTCACAGCTTTAATGCCAGTAGCTCACAAAGTAGAATTTTTGCTCACAAGACTCCACAGCTTAGAGTGAACATTGGTGGGGAGGTAAACTCTGAGCTGTCTAGGAAGAAACTCTGAGCTGTCTAGGAAGGCAGAGAGAGATGAGCCGTCTCTGTTCCCCCCCCCCCCCCCCCAATTGTGTGTGGATAGATCTGTAAATGTGAGTTGGCGGCATTTGCTACTTGCTCATATACAGTTTGCTGGACTTGCTTTCCCGGTCGGGAGCCCAGCTTCTTGCATTCATCAGTCGACTTTGACAGTTTGGGTGGGTTCTCCTAAGCTGAGGAATAAAATTGCGGGAGCCAAGTACGCCCACCCTACAGATGAAGTCTGGCTGGGAAACGGAGACATGGATGCTCATGCTTGTTTTGGAGGGCTTGGGTTTTAAGGCGCTTTCCCGAAACCCCCTCTAAGCTGCTGAACTATTTGGAAATCTTTGGTTTGAAGAGTGCTTTGCAATTAG
Source organism: Lepidodactylus listeri (assembly GCA_029233225.1). Taxonomy (NCBI): domain Eukaryota; kingdom Metazoa; phylum Chordata; class Lepidosauria; order Squamata; family Gekkonidae; genus Lepidodactylus; species Lepidodactylus listeri. Next base: position 39,201,193 of record JARCFY010000019.1, on the reverse strand, counting down.
TTTTGGATTTTCTGTCCTCTAAATAACACGTTGTTGTCCACGAGCTCTGCTCAGGCAGCGTACTCATCTGGAGGCATTACTGTGAACTGAAAAACTGGATTAAAAAGGGAGAGTATGGTGTTAGTTCACAAACAGCAGAAAGAGCCATACTCATTTTTTTAAAAAATAAATAAGGTGGGAAGGATCTGGACCCTTTTTGAACGTGACATATCCTGAAGGAATGGCCAGTGGGAAAGGTTTCTGTTTATGGAGTCTTGATTGGAGAAATCTGCCTCCCAAAGATTCAAAGGGAAGGGAGAAATCTATGCAGTTCATGTAATGATTCTAAAGCTGGTGGGGTTTGTTAATAGTGTCTAAATGCTTACGCCTTCGCCAATAGCAGGAGTTGACCACTGCACTGATGACTTTGGAAGGTGTTAAATGCTCGGTGTTTCTTAATGCAGCGTGATGGGCCGGGTGGTGGTCCCCAGCCTGAGAGAGATCCGGGTGTCCTCAACCCGGGCCCTGCGGGACTGACTACCTTTCCGCAGGGCATGTAAGGTAGAAATGTTCCGCCAGGCATTCGGTTGAGGACAGCGACAGGACAGTATGAGACCCGGCACACTCTCTCTCTCTCTCTCTCTCTCTCTCTCTCTCTCTCTCTCTCACACACACACACACACACACACACACACACACACACACACACAATCCGGAGGCCTGTGGAAGCTGAAATTCCCCCCTCCCCCCCCCCGCCATCTTGGAATGTGTATTGTTTTATCGGTTGATATGTTTTAGGTATTTTAATGTTGGGTTTAAATTTACTATTTATTGTATGTATTCCTGCTGTAAGCCACCCTGAGCCCTGCTTGCAGGGAAGGGTGGCCTAATAAATCCAACTGAATAAATAAATAGATAAATACAGGGCTGTTTCGGGGCAGGAACACACAGGAACGGCGTTCCGGCTGGCTTCTGAGTTGGCCACGCCTACAGCCTCCCGCTTCCCCCCCCCCCCCCGGGTTCCCCAGGTGCCTCGCAAGTCCCCAGGCAAGAACCTGAGAGGGAGCTGCTCTGTCAGGGGTGTGGCCTAATATGCGAATGAGTTTCTGCTGTTGGGTGTGGCCTGTTATGCTAATGAGTTCCTGCTGGGCTTTTTCTACCTGGATAAATAGATAAATAAATAAACAGGTCCCGGGAAGGGTGCCCAGGGCTATGTGTGCCTCGCCTTGTAAGTCTGGGCGACTGTCGATCAAGACAGACAGCTGTGTGAGTCTGTCTGCAGCAGCAGAAAAGAGCCAAAGTCCAGGCGCACCTTAAAAGACTCACAAAATTTGGGGCAGGAGCTTTCGTGAGTCACTGCTCCCTTCTTCAGGGACTCACAAAGGGCCCTACCCTGCCATGAATCCTGTTAGTCTTAAAGGTGCTCCTGGACGCGTGCTCTTTCCTAAGTAACTGTACTCCAATCTGCGCCTGCCAGCCCCCAAATCGACCACGGCCAGGCCACCCCCTGTGCACTCAGACCTCTTCTGCGCCAGTTTTATATACGTTTCAGGTGGGTATCCGTGTTTGTCTGCACTGCAGCAGGAGAGCAAGATCTGAGTGAGCAGCACTGTCAAGGCCAACGGGAGTTCCAGAGCATAAGCCATGAGAGTCAAAGCTCCTCTCCTCAGATACCAGAGGGAATGAAGATCCCAGGAGGTGGGGAGGGGCCTTGCAAAGAAGGGAGGAAGGCTGCAGAGGTACGATGCAAAACGTAATCAACTGGATGACAGCAGGGACTCAGCCTCTGCCGTGAGATAAGGATCCTGATATTTCTGCCCTCAGACATTTCTCCCCTGCTCTAATCAAGCCGCTTGCCTTTTGCATTGTGCCTCTGCAACCAGACCCCCTTCTCCACGGCTTCAGGCGGAGGTCTTTCCCATCATCACCTAACCTGTCTTTCTAACTGGCGGTGGAACCTGGGACCTTCTGCATGCAAATTTGGTGTAGTGGTTAAGTGCGCGGACTCTGATCTGGGAGAACCGGGTTTGATTCCCCACTCCTCCACTTGCACCTGGCTGGATGACCTTGGGCAAGCCACAGCTCTGTACCAGCTGTTCCCTCAAGGGCAGCTTGGGAAAGAGCTCTCTCAGCCCCACCTACCTCACAGGGTGTCTGTTGTGGGGAGGGGAAGGGAAAAGGAGTTTGTAAGCCGCTCTGAGACTCCCTTGGGGAGTGGAGGGCGGGGTATAAATCCAATCTCTTCTTCTTCTTCTTCAAATGAGATGCTCCCTCACTGAGCCACGGGGGTCTCCCTTTAGCCGGGAGAGGAGGCGACGGAGAGGGGATATGAGAACCTTCTTGAAGCCCTTGAAGGGCTGTCCTCTAGAGGATGGTGCGGAGTTGTTTTCCATTGCCCCAGAAAGTTGGACCAGAAGCAACGGGTTGAAATGAAATCAAAAGAGTTTTTGGCTAAACATTAGGAAGAACTTCCTGACAGTGAGAGCGGTTCCTCAGTAGAACCGGCTTCCTCGGGAGGTGGTGAGCTCTCCTCATTTGGAGGTTTTCAAGCAGAGGCTAGATGGCCGTCTGACAGCAGAGCTGATCCTGTGAATTTAGGCAGATCGCGAGAAGGGAGGGTAGAGTTGGCTCAGTGCCCAGTTCTCGTGGCCCTTTCTTACATGCCCAGGGAAAGGCTGATAGCCACTTTGAGGTCAGGAAGCAATTTTCCTCCAGGCCAGTTTGGCCGGGGATCCTGGAGGCTTTTTGCCATCTTCTGGGCATGGAGCAGGGGGTCATTGTGTGTATGTGTGTGTGGGGGAGATATTTGTGAATTTCCTGCATTGTGCAGGGAGTTGGACTAGATGGCCCTGGAGGTCCCTTCCAACTCCATGATCCTAAGATCCTGCACAATTAAAAGGCACCCATGTTTTCCTAAACTTCCAGTTTGCCTTTCCTCAGACTAGCCTCCCCATCCTAGGATATCTAGAGCTGCCTGCTGAAGGAGGCCAGATTAGGACATCTGGCCTTAATTTTAATGCTTGGCTGCTGATGTACAGCCAGGGAAGGGTCAGAGGTCCAAGCGTTTGTAGGAACATCATGACTTAACCCTGTGGAGCGAGGAAACCGTGGCGGTGCTCTGCGATCAGGGCAGGGGCTGGCTTTGGAGCATCTTTGGAAAGTGGCGAGTTAACGGGCTGCTTGAGGATCACTTTGGGATTTGAGCGAATGTGGGTGAGGAAGAGAGTGGGAGGCAGAGAGATGACGGCGTCGTTGGAGACCTGGAGTCCCGGAAACTGGGTTTTCTTGGAAACGGTTAAAGAGACAAAAAGGATGCTTTGGGTCAGAGTCCAAAGGCTTGTCCCTGAGGGAAGATGGAGCCCAGCTGCTTTTTGGTTTTTGCTTTTGAACTGCTGCTCAATACACACACAGCTGAGAGGAGCGGCTGCTTGAACAGGGGAATCGCTTGTCACATCCTCTTTTGGAGCCTTCTTGTGAAAAAATGCTGAATACGGGGAGAGGCTTTTCAAAGAAGGTGAAGAGGTTGGTGCAGAATTGCCATGTCAACTCAGGCCTTGGCTCCAAGGAGCGGTAAAATTGCACACGGTGCCAGGAAAGTGAAAGGCCACGTCACTGGCTGTGTGTCTGGCCGAGACTGGCACAGGTGTGTATCTGTCTCAAAGGACTTCTTGGGCAATAACGTTTGGCCCTTGGGGACCGAGGTCCACTTGAGATCGAGCTGAATCACTCTGGGGGAGCATTTCCTTCTCGGAAACCGAAAGTAAATCTCTGATCAAGTCACCAGGCATGGATCACGCCTTGGGAAAACACCAGCATAGTGTAGCGGTTAAGAGTAGTGGACTCTCATTTGGAGAACTGGCTTCGGTTCCTCACTCCTCCACATGAAGCCAGCCGGGCGACCTTGGGTCAGTCCCAGTTCTCCTAGAACTCTCCCAGCCCCCTAAAATAAGTCTAGCTTGCCAGCTAGCGGTGCATAACTAGGGTTGCCAGCCTCCAGGTGGGGCCTGGGGATCTCCCGCTTTCACAACTGATCCCCAGCTGGAGAAAATGGCTGCTTTGAAGGGTGGACTCTGTGGCATTGTACCATGTTGAGGCCCCCCCACCCCAAACCCCGCCTTCTCCTGGCTCCACCCCCAAAGTCCCCAGGTATTTTCCAACCCGGACTTGGCAACCCTATGCATGACCCTAAAAGGAGCTAGAACACACTGCCACAGGAGTTGGCTGTGACTTCCGACACTTTCCACACACAAACTTTTAAAGTGGCAAATGCAGGGACAGGGTTTTATTGGGGCTGTGTGTCGCGATGGGCGAACGCCTCTGTGCCCAGCCTGAAATGACCTCTCATTTCACCCAGCATCCTTGTGGAACGCTCAAAAATTCAGGTGTTTTGAGTCTTCCGGATGTTCACAGATCTGTGCACGCAGATAATTGCTGCTTCCTCGTCCCTTCCCTGAAGGGAAACAGGGCCTATTATTGTGTAGTAAGTCAAACAGCCTGTAGCAGCGTCTTCTAAATTCTCTTTTAGTCTCTAAGACGGATGCCTTTCCTGGTGTTTGGCTTTGCTGAAATCTGTGGCTCTCCAGAGAAACTTCTTAGTGGGAAAACACAAAATAAATTCCCCTCACTGTGAGCTGGCTCTCGTTGCGACGTAACGCTGCGTGATCTGTGGTTGTTTTCCTCAGGCCAAATCCAGATGATCTCCTTTTTTTCTGCCTCATGATGATATTAGTCCGCGGGTCAGAGGCGGCCGCCGGGACGGAGCGAGGCCGGGTAAATCATTAAGGAGTAACAGCCGGCTGCAAAGAGGTTTGGCGACCAAGCTGGCCTGTTCAGACTGGTTTTGTGTCTCCCTCTTGGAGGCTTTTTAACAAACGTGTTTTGTTTCAGCCGCAGGACAAGGAAACAATTTTTTGTTTTAAATTATTGGACTTGTCTCCCGCCCTCCCCGCAAGCAGACTCAGGGAAGGAAGGGCTCCATCAATATGAATACAGTTTACAGTAACTATTAAAACCAATTTAAAACAGCACATTAAAACAGTACAGAAGTCGTAAAAGACTGTGCCAGACCTAATCAGATGGCTCAGCATTTAAGGTGGGATGGTAGCGTGGGATTCCCAGGCGGCTGTTTGAATCCAGGACACTGATGGAAGGCCAACCAGAAAGGGGGGTGGGGGGGGATGTCCGCTGCCTGGACAAAAAGCCGGGTGGAAGAGCTCCATCTTGCAGGCCCTGCGGAATTGTCGTATTTTTTTAAAAAAACTTGAGACTGAAACGGGGGCCATGAAGGGACAACAGGAAATGCTGAACACTGCCCCATGTTCCTTGCTGAGTAAACAATAGTAATCATTTTAACTTGAGAGGGTTTCAAAGAGAATACTGTTTTGGTTTGCAAGTCCCCATTTCAGGCATGAGCTTTCCCTGCTCCGGATGTAACTGCATTAGGGCAGGGGTGGGCAAATTGCGGCCCGGGGGCCACATGCGGCCTGCCACAGAGTTTTTTGCGGCCCGCCAAGAAGATTTCAGGACTTCAAGAAAATTGAGCCTAAATTCAGTTTGCTCTCTTATCCCATCACTGCTGATATTGATACAGCACCTGAGGAGCTGCAGCTTGAACTTATTGACATGCAGTCAGATCACACTGTGAAAGAAATGTTTAATGCTGTGACATTAGTTGACTTTTACAAATCTTTGTCTGCTGAAAAAATTTCCATGTATGAAGAAATTTGCTGGGAAAATGTTCTCTATGTTTGGGTCTACCTATATTTGTGAGCAAAGTTTTTCTTGCATGAAGATCAACAAGAGTAAATATAGATGCTCTTTGACAGACATTAACTTGCAGGCTGTGATGAGAATCTCAACAAGCAATCTCACTCCTAATTTCAAAAAAATTGTAGAAAAGTGTGATAGGGTACATTTGTCTCATTAAACTGATTCTAAAATTAAATGTGCTTGCAGCTATAGATGATATGAAATTAGCACAATAAATAAATGGAATAAAACTACCACTATTTAATTTAATTTATATTTATTGATTTTTATGATACAATTTATACCTTTTCTGAAATGCAAAGTTAACTAATGAATGCAGTCATTTTAAAAGGTGCGGCTCTTTGCTAACCTCCGCTCCCACAAAGTGGCCCCCCGAGCCAAAACAATTGCCCACCCCTGCATGAGGGGAAGGGCTACAGCTCAGTGGTAGAACATTTGCTTGGCATGCAGAAGGTCCCAGGTCCAGTCCTCGGCCTCTCCAGCGAAAAGGATCAGCTTGTAGGTGGTGGGAAAGACTTCTGCCTGAGATTCGGAGAGCCGCTGCTGGTCTCAGTAAACCATGTGAAGGTAGAGCCAATGTGGGGTAGTTGTTAAAAGTTGTGGGCTAGTATCTAGGAGATCCAAGTTCAACACACACACCCCATGCCATGGAAGCTTGCTGGGTGACCTTGGGCCAGTCACACACTCTCAGAAGAACCTACTTCACAGGATTGTTGGGCAGATAAAACGGAGGAGAGGAGATGGATGTCAGCCACTTTGGGTCCTCGCTGGAGAGAAAGGCAGGGTGTACAAATGAATTGAATAAAGTAAATAAATAAATAAGCAGAACTGGCATTGAGGGGCCACTGGTCTGATTCAGCATGACCGCTTCGGGTGATTTATTTATTTATTTATTTATTTATATTTGCATTTGGATTTGGATTTCTATCCCGCCCCCCCCTGCCAGTTGGCAGGCTCAGGGCACCTGACAACATAATAAATATACAATAAAGTTCCAATAAAACTATCAAACAATATAAAAACATACGATACAGACATAAAATGCAGTAAAAGATGGCGATCTTCAACATCCCTTTCAGCTGAGTGGTATCAACAGGCTCCCTCGTACCTAAGAGCCTCTGTTGGGGGTACCGTTGGTCCTGGTCGGTACACTTTGGCGGTTGGGCCAGGGCCATAGGATTGAGGCGGCAACCTACTTGAAAGCCTGGAGGAAGAGCTCTGTTTTACAGGCCCTGCGGAACTGTAAAAGGTCCCGCAGGGCCCTGATGTTCTCTGGGAGCTCATTCCACCAGTGAGGGGCCACCACCGAAAAGGCCCTGGCCGTTGTTGTCACCAACCGGGCCTCCTTAGGCCCTGGAAGAACCAGGCGGTTCTGGGAACCCGATCTTTTTTGTCTTTTAAATGAATTTGAGAGAACTGTCGCTATTAAAACGTCGTAAGCATAGCATAATAACAATGCGCGTGAATTGCTACCAAGCACATGCACATAAAGTTGCCTTTTGTTAAGTCAGATCCTTGGTCTGTCAAGGTGGGTCTTGTCTACTGAGACTGGCAGCGGCTGTCCAGAGTCTCAGGTGGAGGTCTTTCACGCCACAGACTACCAGATCCTTTTAGTTGGAGGTGCCGGGGATTGAACCTGGGACCTTCTGCATGCTGAGCAGATGCTGTTCCACTGAGCCACCCATGGGCCTTCCCCCGAAACAGAGGAATCAGGAACTGCAGTGACGATGGGCGAAATGAAAGCAAGGATGAGGTCATATTCCCGGCATCCCTGCTAAACAGAGGGAGATTTTCCGGACAACTCTACTTGCACGTGAAACCTCATGCCTTGAATAAAACTCTGCTGGTCTTCAGGGTGCCACTGGACTCCAGCTTTGTTCTGCTGCATCAGGCCAACCCGGCCACCCACCTGAATCTAAGTGAGAGGATGGGAGATCTTCCTGGGATCCGGATGGGGAGGAGGTTCATTTATTTATTTTATTTATTCCATTCCATTTATTAATCGCCTGTCGCCACCAGTTGTGGGGCTCTAAGTGATGTACGAAAGTTCTAAAAACATAAAAGACATAAAAAAAAAACCCCAGTCCAGTAGCGCATGATCATTGAAATCAGGTGGTGAAATGTTGTGGTTTCCCACCGTATCTGGTATGTGAGCGCTCTCTCCGTTCAGGGGAGAATAATTTCTATACAGAAGGAGGGTCCAGGTCAGTAGGTAGGGTGCCAGCCGTGACGTTAGCCATTGTTGTCCTCAACCAAATGGGAGCCACGTCTGGGTTTCTGACCAAGGTGTCTGTGTACACATTGACTAAATCTCTCTCTCTCTCTCTGGCTTTTGACAGAGGACCTTTGGGCGCAAGCGGATGCACCGGCATGGGGGATCGTTCAAGGATGGTGAGTCTGGAGTGGGGGAGGCTACTGGATTCTAGGGCATGCCCAAGCTGTTTTTGGGAGAAGAGAGGAGAGGGCATGCAGTGTCATGGTTAGTGAATCGGACTAGGGCAGGAAGAACCCGGGTTCGAACCCCCCCTTGACTAACAACGCTCACGGGGTGGGCTTCAACCTTTCCTTCTTCCTCGCTCAGCCCGGACTATCTCATGGGGTGGCCTAGAGCAGGGGTGGGCAAACTTGCTCAGCGTAAGAGCCACCTCGAACAGGGGTGGCCAAACTTGCTTAACGTAAGAGCCGCATAGAATAAACATCAGATGTTTGACAGCCACAAGACATGAACAAATATTACCTGCTTTTATTGGGAAATAAGCAAATTATTGCCAAAAATAATAACAAAAGGGGTAAAAGCAGATATTGATAATGATATTAATTTGTCCAGTGATATTTGTTTGCTAATGATATTTAGCTTCCCCAGCCGCCCTGCCGGGAGCCACATAATATATGTGAAAGAGCCGCATGCGGCTCCCGAGCCACAGTTTGCCCACCCCTGGCCTAGAGTCTGTAGCAGAGGGAGCGAACTGTATACACTCTCTCTCCAGAGCTTTTCGAAGGAAGGGTGGAATGAAAACGTTCTATGTAGTTGCTCGGTTCAGAGTACAAATGTGACAAGTTCGTACGAGTCGGCTACTGCAAAAGGAGAGCATCGGTTCCCTGAATTTGTCCTCCAGCAAGATTTGGGAAGAAAGTAAGATTTTGCACACAGGGTTGGCAGGTCCTGACCTTCTGCTAGTGGTGGGACAGAGCTTCCCTTCCTGGTTCTTCTGGCAGGCGGGCATAGCACACGTGCTGCAGTGATGTCACCTGGAAGTGACGTCATCGCGCTAGGCACATCGGCAGGGGGGACACTCTTGCATCCAGTCAGAAACTCTATGGTGCCATAGAGTTTTTTAGCCAAGTGCTAGAGCGCCCCCCCAGGCGATGACATCACCTCCTGGTGATGTCATCACACCGGGCACATTGGCATGATCCCAGCACTTTGGTGGCGGGGTTCCCCCCACCAGCCGGATCCGGGCTGGTGGATTGGGGGTCCCTAAATCAGGCAACCCCCCGCCCCCAGTGGGGGAATGGCAAGCCTACCTCACACAAAGGGAAATTGTGTCTGTACTTCAAATCCATTGACTTGGAGACAATCAAGAAGAAGAAGAGGAGGTTGGATTTGTACCCCGCCCTTCACTCCCAAAGGAGTCCCAGAGCGGCTTACAAACTCCTTTCCCTTCCCCTCCCCACAACAGACACCCTGTGAGGTAGGTGGGGCTGAGAGAGCTCTTTCCCAAGCTGTCCTTGAGAGAACAGCTGTGCCATAACTATGGCTTGCCCAAGGTCATCCAGCAGCTGCAGGTGGAGGAGTGGGGAATCAAACCCGGTTCTCCCAGATTAGAGTCCGCGCACTTAACCACTACACCAGCCTGGCTCCCAGGTGCTTGTTCTTTTTATTGCGAGTGGCTCTGCACATGTTCAGAGCTTCTCGACACCAGGGAAGCGCATCAGAATGTCTAAACACAAGAGCTGCTCTGAACCTCCAGTGCTGTGAAAGAAGATTTTCCCTGGAACAGCTCTCCTGTGTCCAGGGCAGGTATTGAGCGGGCAGTCGCAGAGGACTCAGATAGCCAGGAGGGCCCATTGATCCTTATTGACGTTGGCTGGTGCTTGCATGCTCCCTCTGGGTATGTTGCATCACAAGGGTTTTCTGTGCCGATCTGGCATTTCCCGGGTAAGAGGTACACAGGGAAGCGTGGTTCTTCTGGGCTCCACTTAAAGGAACACGGTGGGACTGCAATCCAAGGAGAGAGACCACGGCCAGGAAACTTGCTCTGCTCTTCCCCCCACCCCCAACCAGGAGCCAGCCCTGCCTGTACCCACTTAAGTGATCAGCTGCGGCTAGCACAGTTTATTGTCGTTGGTCAGTTTCCCAGCAATGAATTACTAATACCAACTATACCTCCGGGGTTATAACATTGGGTTGGGCATACTTACCGTCTATAAATGCCACTTTTCAGCAGTAGAGCCGGCTAAAATCAGTGTTTGAAACGTGATCTGTACCGACAGAATAGTCCAGAGAGCTTGCAGAGGCAAAAGACAGTGAAAAACAATTGTCTCCGATTCTTTGTGTGTGGGGGGGGGGTCGTTTCTCTCCCCCAAGCCCCAGTTGAATTTAAAACTCTCTTGGAAAGATTCCTATGCACACAGTGAGATTTTACACTGGAACACATGTTTTCCGGAAACATTTGAACTGAAAAACTTTCAGCTCCGAAGAGATCCGAGTTCGCCTGTCCATCTTGTGTCTAGTAAACGAGAAGTAAACGTACTGTGTGCGAGAGAGAGAGAGAGTCAGGGATTTCCTCATCTGCTGCCATGGGATAGATTCCCGGCTACCCGATTTAACTCCTGTTGCAGTCATGATGCTAATTAATTTGATGGGCAAATTAAAAGAAAAGCCTGCATGTGCAAAAAAATGTAGCAGAAACCTTTCCACTCCTTGATGCTGCTTCTTTGGGGAACGGCACTGAATCAACAATAAATGAACTGCCCCACAGAAGGGCACTTCAGGGCACTGGGGCCACAGTCAAAAAGGCCCCGCTTCTGGTGGGCACCAAGTGGGGCTTTCAGATAAGCTGAAACTCGGGCTCAGTCTGTTTGCTTGTTTTGTGTGTATCCAATCTTTCCCTCTTCTACCGTGGAACGGGAGGGTTCCCAGGAATTTCCCCATCCCAGTGTAACTTCGGCGAGGGGGCTGCATCGTATATTGTGGGATGGGTCTTGGCTGCTCTGAGACTTTAGGGGAGGGAGCATGGGGGGGGCAGGAAGCAAGGGGGGCTTCTCAGCATCTCCATACCTGTTCTGGCCTCTCTTCCAGACCCCCGCCTGTATCAAGAGATCCGAGAGAGAGGCTTGAACTCCATCAGTCACGAGTCGGACGATGACCTGCTGGAGGTGGAGACCATCCCCGAGGAACCTCCAGCCACGGACTCCGTCATCATGGTGAAGAACTATCAGCCTGCCCGCCTCACCTGGAGCCAGCTCCCCGAGGTAGGGAAGAGAGGTCACCACTTTTCAAGAAAGTGATCTTCCCATTCACTCTCCCCCCCCCCCCCGCGCCCTGTTATGCGTTGTGGATGAGGAAACTGCAGGATATACCTAGGAAGCTGCTCTTTACTGCCTCGGGCCACTGCTCGTTCTAACCATGCACGTAAAGGAGTGAAGCTGAATCAGACCACCGGTCCCTCAAGGTCAGTGTCGTCTGCTCAGACTGGCAGGGGCTCTCCCAGGTCTCAGGTGGGGGTCTTTCCCATCACCTCCTGCCTGGTCCTTCCAGCTGGAGATGCCAGGGATTGAACCTGGGGCCTTCTGCATGCCAAGCAGATGCTCCACCGCTGAGCCACACACACCCTGCCTTTGTCTACTCGGGCTGGCAAGAGCTCTCCAGGGTCACGGACAGAGAAATGTCTCTCCCAAAAGCTGCTTCCCGAGTTCCAGGGCTATTTTGGGGCAGGAACGCACAGGAACGGAGTTCCGGCTGGCTCCTGAGTTGGCCACACCCAGCAGGAACTCCTTTGCATAATAGGCCACACCCAACAGCAGAAACTCATTAGGATTGGCTACATTAGGGGTGTGTGGCCTAACATGCAAATTAATTCCTGCTTACAAAAAAAGCCCTGGGTTTTGACCACAAACAAGGGAAACAGAATAAGAAGCAAAAGGTGGGTGGGGCTGGATGACCACTCTTCGGGTAACATGGGGGTGTGGCCCAATATGCTAATAAGCTGTGCTGCCAGTGGTGTGGCCTAATATGCTAATGAGTTTCTGCTGTTGGGTGTGGCCTATTATGCTAACGAGTTCCTGCTGGGCTTTTTCTACCAAAAAAAAGCCCTGCCGAGTTCCTTTCGTTGAAGACGCCAGGGACTGAACCTGAGACCTTCTGCATTCAAAGCGTACCACTTGCCACCGAGTGTTAGGCCTTGGCGTTGAGTCTTGCCGGCCACGTGACCACAGATCGGACAGCGCTGGCTCTTCGGCTTAGAAACGAGCACGGCCCCCTAGAGTCAGATTCGACTGGCTTTTGTGCAAGAGAAAGCTACACCTTTATTCGGCATTGCGGTTGGGCTGGTCGCTTGCTAGGCTAAACCCAGCAGAGGTTGAAGGGTTTAGTCTTGCCCTCCCACTTCCCTGCGAGGCCTGGGGCAAACTGAGGCTGTTGGATGCCTGCAGTTTGCATTTGAGTTTCATGGCACCTTCGAGGTGAACAGATCTATTACAGGAAAAGCTGCTTAGGACTAGTGTTCACTCCTGTTTTGAGCTGCCTGTATTTGTGACGCTTGGGGCAACTCTGCTTTGTCACTGTTTGGATTGATATTTACCCTTTGCTCTCCCGCCACTCCCTGCCTTGCCTGTGAGGTTCGACAATTGACACAGTTGCTGGGAATCCCCTGCAGTGGCCACACACATTTGAGGAAGTCATGGGGAAGAGCTTGGTTTGGGCGTCCGGGCCCGAAGGAGCGGTTCCCTCTGGAGCTGCCCTGCCATCCTTTGGCCGCTGTCCTGCCCTCCGTTTTCTGCATAATGACATTCTTTGAAATGTCCTCTTTGGATGATGACGAATATATGGTGGAAGGGTGATAATCATACTGCTAATAATATGGAGTGGCTCCACCTTGCAGTAAGACTGCCTGAGCAGGCCTGTTCCAGAGCTTTGGCAAAATCCTCCTCGGCACCTGTGTTTGCTTTGGCCTGCCGAGTACGGGTGAGACGACGGCCGATTTGGAAATCCCCCCAGAATGTGGCTTTGTTCCTGCTGCAGATCATCAGAGTAGCCCTGTCAGATCAAGATCAGAAGTCCAGCACCTTCTGGTCATGGAGCAGGGATCAGTGGGGGGTGTGTGGGGGGGGAGGTAGTTGTGAATTTCCTGCATTGTCCAGGGGGTAGGACTAGATGACCTCGGAGGTCCCATCTGACTCTTATGAAGCTATAATCTGGCCTGTGAATGACCACCTAGATATCCCTAGGGGCAGGGCATGGAGGTCAGTTCCTCCTCTGGTCGCCGCATCCAAGAAATGGTACTTAAAGGTCCCCCTGCAGCGGCTCAAGTGGTTAAGACGCTGAACTGCAGTCCGGAAGGTCAGCAGTTCGAGACTTGAGTGCTGCGTGATGGCGTGAGCTCCCCTCTCTAGCCTCAGCTCCTGCCAATCTGGCAGTTTGAAAGCAAGAAATTGCAAGTAGATAAATAGGTACCGCTTTGGTGGGAAGGTAACAGCATTCTGTGCGCCTCGGCATCTAGTCACGCTGGCCACGTGACCACAGAGAAGTCTTTGGACAGCGCTGGCTCTTCGGCTTGGAAACGGAGATGAGCATCACATCCCTAGAGTCGTATTCAACTGACTTTCGAGCAAGGGAAACCTTTACTTTTACTTTTACCTGCCTTTGAACATCTGGTGGCAGTGAGTTCCCCAGGCTAATGGTGCATTGTGTGAAGAAATGTTTCCTAAAGCTACCGCCCATCCATTCCATGGCGTGCCCCTGAGTTCTGAGAGAGGGAGAGTAAAAAAAACAACTTTCTCCACATAGTGCGTAAATTATAAAATGTGTCACCCCTCTCCCTGGTCATCTTTTCCCCCTTAAGACACAGGCCCCTCCCCCAGGAGGCTCTGAGCAAGGTGGTGTGTGAAACCAGAGGGGTGGGCCTTTCTCACTCACTCCAGGTTGCCTTCCGCAGGTGCAGGAAGCTGGCATCTTGGAGCGGATCTCCCCTGAAGAACGCAAGAGACAAGAGGTGAGTAAAACCCGAGGGGGTGGGGGGAGGTAATCAGTGCTAAAAGGAATCGGTGCGTGCGAATCCTGGGAAATTGAGAAGAGCCACACTGAGAAATGCCTTTCCCCGGCTTAGCAATTCTCCTGATGAAGTAACAGCGCATCAAGAGTGCTCTCCCCCTCTCCACTAAGAAACTGCCCTGTGTTTCTCATACTTAGAACTTCTAGGGCCTCGTGGCAAGCTCCGGAACTTTTCTTTCCCAGAATTAAGATCCGTTCCTCTCTCCCAAACTCTGTGACCCTGTGAGAGCAGGCTGGCACGGCTTGGGGCAGGGACGTTTTGCGTGCAAAGCGTGCACTCCTCCGTGGAGCCGTGTCCCCTCGAGTCACCACTGAACGACGTGGTTTATAAGAGCGGTCGCTGTTGTGTTGCCTCAGTCTAAGCAATGCGCTGGGCACAAATGATCTCCATTCCGACCCTCCTCATAAAACTCTTTGAACAGGGGAGATGGGATTTGGCCACACTCTGTTGCCCACTCGCTCCACCTTTGGCTGGCCGTGTGCATGCAGATGTGGACACGCCATGTGTTGGGAACATTCCTGATGACACCGTCCAAGGCTTTGGGTGTTGGGCTCTCTGCAGACACACAACTGCATGTGTGTCCAGAGTGGGATCGGCATTTGTGATCTTGCTTCCTCTTCCTTGCCCCGCCACACTTATTGTACCTGTATGCCAGGGGTGGCCAACCTGTGGCTCGGGAGCCACATGCGGCTCTTTCACACATATTGTGCGGCTCCTGGCAGGGCGGCTGGGGAAGCAAAGGGGAGGCATACTTTTTCTCTCTTTCTCCCTTCCTTCCTTCCTCCCTCCCATCTATTTGCTTTCCTAGTTTCTCTCTCTCTCTTTCTTTCCACTTCTTTAATTCTTTCTTTCCATCTCTCTCTTTCTCTCTCTCTCTCTCTCAATATCATTAGCAAACAAGTAATATCATTATCAATAACCGGTTTTCCTTGTTTGTTTTTATTTTTGGCAGTTCCATTTAACGTTAATAAAAAGCAAATTTGCATATTTTAAAAAATAAAAACGTGTGTGTGATATTTGTTCCTGTCTTGTGGCTCTCAGACATCTGACGTTTATTCTATGTGGCTCTTACGTTAAGCAAGGTTGGCCACCCCTGCTGTATGCTTTCCTTCCTTCCTTCCTTCCTTCCTTCCTTCCTTCCTTCCTTCCTTCCTTCCTTCCTTCCTTCCTTCCTTCCTTCCTTCCTTCTCGCTTTCTCTCTCTCTCTCTCTCCCCCTCCCTCCCGCCTTATTAATGAAAAATACGTCTCCTTCTTTCTTTCTATCTTTCTTTCTTTCTTTCTTTCTTTCTTTCTTTCTTTCTTTCTTTCTTTCTTTCTTTCTTTCTTTCTTTCTTTCAATGCAGGCCATTTTTGAGATCATCACGTCCGAGTATACCTACATGCGCAGCCTGGACATTCTGGTGACCCAGTTCCTGAAGTCCGAGGAGCTCAAGGAGACGATGACGCAGACGGAGCACCACCACCTCTTCTCCAACATCGGGGATATCCTGGCTGCCAGCAAGAGGTAAGTGGCAAGGGGTAGAAGACCACACGTGGGGCATTCTTGGATATCATGTGTGTGTGTCTAAGTTGTATGTATGTGGTCAAGCCGGGGATCCTCAGCCTTCTTGCACTAGCGGGCACATTTGGAATTCGGATGCAGTGTGGTGGGCACAGCCACAAAATGGCTGCTACACAATGGCTGACGCAGAACGTGGAGCCAGGCCCATAGCTACGGTGGGGCTTTTGGGGACCTCTTTCTTAAAGGCATAGCTCCCCAAGAATTTCTCCTGTAAATGCTCTTTTTCAACCATTTTTAAACATTTTTTAAAGATGTGTGCTCCTTTAAGCA
The DNA here is from genome assembly GCA_029233225.1 of Lepidodactylus listeri. Classification (NCBI taxonomy): domain Eukaryota; kingdom Metazoa; phylum Chordata; class Lepidosauria; order Squamata; family Gekkonidae; genus Lepidodactylus; species Lepidodactylus listeri. The sequence goes on along the minus strand of JARCFY010000019.1, from coordinate 39,185,340 downwards.
GAGTGGGGTGCTGTAGTTGACTAATTCCCGCACTGAGCAAGGGGGTTGGAATAGGTGACCTCTAGGATCCCTTCGAACTCTGTGTCAAAAATCTGGTCTCCTTTAAGACAGTGTTTCTGCCTAAGTGTTTGCTTTCTTTGCTATAGAAGTCATCACCCCCACCTGCCGGCTTGTTATCAGAACTGTTGCTTAGGCTGGCAGAAGCGATTAACTTGCAGCAGCTGTAAACTGTCATCTAAAGTGGCTGACAGTTGGCAATTTAGAGATCTGCCCTGGTAACAGCTTTCTATTGGCTAAATGGCTTTTCTTTCTGCACTGATCAGCAAAAGCAGAATGAATCGTGCGGAGCAAGGGTAATTCTCATAGAATCACAGAACTGGAAGGGACCATACAGGCCATTTAGTCCAACCCCCTGATCCATGCAGGATCCGCCTAGAGCATCCCTGACATACAATACTCTAGGCATGGCCTGACCAATGCAGTGTACAGTGGGACTGTGATTATAGTTAATTACATCTCAAGGCGTGGGTCGAAGGGCCACGAGGGGCAGCTAAGCTAGTCTGGTTCTGAGTGACCACCCAGGAGGAAGCCCCACCTGGTTGCCTTGAGCTTTGAAGGTGTTGGGCAGGTTACAGCAGGGGCGTGGAGTTTTGTAAATTCCGGGGGGGGGGGCTGTTTAGCGTGTGCGCTTTGAGCGCGCCCCGGGGCGACCCCCCCAGGAAGCCGCCGCGCCTCCCCAGGCCCTTCCGAGGCCTGCCAGCCGCTGCTGTCGGTGCTCCCCTCTCTCCCCACCCCCCCTGGCCACTCCTTCCCTCTCCCGGGGAAATTTCACCTGGAAAAGAGGGAGGGAGAGGAAAGGACGGAGGAGTGGCCAGGCCAGGGTGGGGGGAGAGAGAGAGAGCCCCGGGAGGCGCGGCGGCAGGCGCTACGTTTTCCCGGGGGGGGGCTCAGTCCCCCCCGGGAAATTTCGGGGGGGGGGGAAGCTCGAGCCGTCGAGCCCCCCACCCCGTACTCTACGCCTGTGGGTTACAGGATCCTGCTTTTTCTAGTGCGGAATCTGGTTCATTTTAGAGCACTGCCTTTTAGTCTGGAGCATGCCCAGCCCTGGAGAGCGCCCTACTGCTGTTGGGCGTTCATTTGGGGACGAGCCAGTGCCCAGAGGAGGAGCCAGTTCGAGTTGTACCCACAGGCCCTGCCCACATTGGCTGCTTTATTCCAGGGTCCTGTTTGAATGACGCCTGAATGCCCATGTCTCTCAGAAAAGAAGCTTCTTAGTGAAGAAACTCCCCTTCTTGGGAGTCTTCTAAGCAGAGACTGGATGGCCATCTGACGGCAACACTGACGCTGTGAATTTAGGCAGATTGTGAGAGGGAGGGCGGGAAGGGATGAGCCGGTGCTTGGCTGTTGTGGTCCTTTCTCACATGCCCAGGGATCCTGGAGGTTTTTCTGCCTTCCTCTGGGCTTAGAGCAGGGGTCACTGGAGGAGGTAGCTGTGAATTTCCTGCATTGTGCAGGAGGCTGGACTAGATGCCCTCTGAAGTCCCTCTATGTTTCTTTCTCACAATACAAGACCTCGTGGGCACTCCATGAAATTGCTGAGCAGTCGGGTTAGAATGGATAAAAGGAAGTCCTCCTCCACCCAAAGAGTGATTAACATGTGGAATTCACTGCCACAGGAGGTGGTGGTGGCTACAAGCACGGACGGCTTCAAGAGGGAATTAGATAAACATGTGGAGCAGAGATCCATCAGTGGCTATTAGCCACGAGGTAGAGATAGGAACTCTCAGTCTGGGGCAAGTGATGCACCATGTTCTTGGTGCTTTGGGGGGGGGGGCAACAGTGAGAGGGCTTCTGGTGTCCTGGCCCCACTGCTGGACCTCCTGAGGGCACCTGGGTTTTGACCACTGTGTGACACAGAGTGTTGGACTGGATGGGCCACTGGCCTGATCCAACATCAGCTTCTCTTATGTTCTTAATGTTCGTATGACCTGGGACCCTCCATTGCTCATGCGTGCAAACGGGATCGTTGAACGGCTGGAGGTTGTGTCTGAGTCCAGTCGACAGCGACCCCAATCGGCCCCCTCTGGGCGTTCCTTTTACTCAAAGCAGTGCCTGAAAGAGACTTCTCTGGACCATGAAAAGGTGCTGGGAAGGGTAGCTGAAGGTTCTCTTGTGCCTTAGTTTCTTTGAGGACTTGGAAAAGAGACACCAGGAGCACCTCCTGATCTCGGACATCAGTGACATCATGGAGGATCGGGCAAACTTCCATTTCCACCCCTACGTCATCTACTGCTCCAATGAGGTCTACCAGCAAAGGACCCTGCAGAAGCTGTTGTGAGTGCCTTCGGCTATTCCTCACCTGAACGATTCTCAACAAGGCTTCATTTTTTTGCCAAGGATGTGAGAAGGGAGCTTCTGAGCATAGGCAGAGTGCATATCTCTCTCAGAGTTTGGGGTGGGGAGAGCTGTAGAGAATTGCGGCCGAAGCACTGGAGGCGGGCAGGGCGCCTGATTGTGCTTTGCGCTAAACACACCCTGATCTTGTGCAGCAAGTCTGTGCTGGCAAAATCATAGCAACATTTTGCAAACTGCAACTAAATTGTGTGCTTCGACCGTGTGGGTAGCAGTGTTCCCTCTAAGCTGAGTTAGTGTGAGCTAGCTCACAGTTTCTTAGCCTCCGGCTCACTTGTTTTTGTCTCAGCTCAGGAAGGAGGGCTCCAGAGCAAACCGATTTATGCAGCCAAATCGCTCCCTCGCGAACTTTAATGCCAGTAGCTCACGAAGTGGAATTTTTGCTCACAAGACTCCACAGCTTAGAAGGGAGCATTGATCATTCCACCCCACCCCCCAATCATGGCCACTCAGATTGTCCAAGATAAGGCAAAAAGGCAGAGGTAGAGTGCCCCCATGCATGGAGGTTCTACAGCCCTGAGCCTCCCTTTGCCTTTAATTCTTTCCAAGCAGGTTCTCCCTGCCCCCCCAGTAGGCAGACTACATTTTTAAGACTTGTCGGATGGCTCTTGCTTAGGGTATGTTAAATCTGAAACCCTGCTTTCCACCATGGCCCTCCAGATGTCCCCAGAACCACCCCCCTCCACCCCCAGCAACTAGTACAGGGAAGTATGCTGACTCTGAGCACGGAGGTCTCCTTTAGCCGGCAAGAGACCGCTCCTCCAGGAGTGCTTCTGAATCTGGAACCCTCATCTGGCTCATGGCCAATGGCAGAACCATCGATCTGCCCAACACCCCCTTTTGAATGCCTCTAAGCTGGTGGCCGCATCTTGTAGCAGTGAGTTCCACAAGCCCAACTGTCCACTGCGTCTCAGCCAAAGTGCAAGCTGTGGAAAAGGAGCCAAAGCGAGAGCTGAATACGATGTTCCCTCAACCTATTCCAGAACCTCCAACTTGGCCTTCAAAGACACGTTGAAACAAATCGAGCGGAAGCCGGAGTGCGGCAGCCTGCCCTTGATTTCCTTCCTCATCCTCCCCATGCAGAGGGTGACCCGCTTGCCCCTCCTGATGGACGTGAGTAAGAGCTGGGGGGAGTTCAAGAGGCCCCTTGCCTACCTGTTGGCCAACCAGGCTCCCTCACTGATTGTCCTGCCCTTCGAAATGCATTCGTGAGCAAGACCATGAGACCCTGACTGGCTGGCCTCCTGGCTACGTTCAGGCAGACCGGGTGCTCAAACGAAAGCACCTTCAAGGGTGCTTACACAGTGATGTCATTCTAGTTTATAAAATCTAGGAGGAGGATGGTTCTCCTTAGCTCAGGGTTGCCAGCCCGGGGTTAGGAAATACTTGGATATTTGGGGGGGTGGAGCCTGAGGAGGATGGAGTTTGCGGAGAGGAGGGACTTCAGTGGGAGACAATGTGATAAAGCCCGCCTTCCAAAGCAGCCATTTTCTCCAGGGGGACCGATCCGATGATCAGTTGTAATCCCAGGAGAACTCCAGCCACCACCCAGAAGTTGGCAACCCTACCTTAGCTTCATAGGCGCAGCGTCTATAGACTGTGGCCCTGCCCTTGCATCGATTTAATGAATTTGTGTGCTTGGTTTAGCAGGGCCAGGGTTCTGTACGGGCATGGAAGCCCCTCCAATTTGGTGGGGTGGTTAGGAGCACAGACTCTAATCTGGGAGAACCGGGTTCAAGAACTGCTGGTGTGACCTTGGGTCAGTCACAAGTCCTTTCAGAGCTGTTCTCTCAGGAGCAGTTCTCGAAAGAGCTCTCTCAGCCCCACCTACCTCCCAAGGTGTCTGTTGTGGGGAGGGGAAGGGAAAGGAGACCGTAAGTCGCTCTGAGACTCTGTCGGGTAGTGAAGGGCGGGGTATAAATCCAGTCTCTCCTTCTTCCCTCCCAAATCCTTGAAAAATGTGCTCCCACCTTTGGCCTGTTAGGGCGTAGCCTCATGGCCAGAAGAGCTTTTGTTTTGGGGTTTTTTTAAAGAGTGCCCGTTTCCATGATCGCCAAATTCTGCTCCTGCATTTCGTGTAGTCACTGTGATCTCCTGAAGAACTGCAGTGGATCCAGTGATTTTTGATTTGGCAAGATGCATTCAGTGTTGAGGTGCCCCCTTTTTTTCCCCCAATTGCAGACGGTTTGTCAGAAAACTCGGATGGGCAGCTCGGCTTATGACGCTGCCACGAGGGCGCTGAAAGCCATAAGCAAGGTGAGTGGGTTTGCTCGCGGGCATGGTTGCAGCAGTGGCGGCTTTCATGGATTGTGTTCTCTGGTGGCTGAAAAGGCAATGTAAATGTGTCCAACAAGAGCTTCAAGCATTAATTAATTGGAGAGCCAGTGTGGTGCAGTGGTTAAGAGTCTCGGACTAGTATCTGGGAGACCTGGGTTCGAATGTCCACTTGTGCCATGGAAGGTGGCTGGGTGACCTTGGGGCCAGTCACACTCTCCCAGCCTAACCTACCTCATAGGGTTGTTGTGAGGATAAAATGGAGGAGAGGAGAACTATGTAAGTTGCTTTGGGCCCCCCACTGGGGAAAATGAATTGTCAAGACATAAATTGCACATGTGTGTTTAATATCTGCAATATCAGCAGTTTGCCAGTCATTTTAATCGATTTCTAAAGAAACAGCAACTGAGAAGAAAGTAAATGAAACAAACATGTTCTGGTTGCTAGACCCCCAGTCAGGGTGGGGTTCCCCCTGATTTTGGGGGCTCCAACCCACCGCTGGCCAGCAGGGGGAGTCCCACCCCCAAACAGCCCCTTCCTGCTGTCAAGGTCGGCGGCATGATAACATCACCCGGAAGTGACATCATTGCGCCGGGCACTTTGACACTCTAGCATTTTGGCCCCAAACTCTATGGTTACCATAGAAGATCCAGACACAGACTGGGGAGCCCCCTGCTGGAAGGCCGGTAAGACCTGGTCAACCCTAAAACATGCCGACAGGACAATTTTTAAAGAGGTAGAAAGAAGGAAGATTGATTTGCTCTGTTATGTGATGCTTTCCTTGATCATTCCTGCTGGGTAACTGTGTCAGTTTGCAGCAGCAACGTAAAGCAGGAATACGGCGGCGCCCGAAAGACTGTTCTCATCCATTCCCCCAAAAGCCCTCCTGAATCAGAGCTTGCTTTATCTGAGGCAGAAGGTGTACCTCCCTGAGGCCAGTACTTTTCTGTTCACGACAGAGAGGATTCCTCACTGACAACAGATGCTAATATCATGCATACCATTCTGGATGCTGAATGAATCAATTCAGCCGTATCTCTGGAACTTCCCACTGCATCTGCTTATCTTGTTTTGTCTTCCACAAGATGTTATGTTAATGCTGCATTGCTTATCATTGGGCCACACCCTCTCGGAGTGAACCCCTTGCCCTCCTAATTGAGCCTTGATTTACACTGTCCTCTCTTGGTAACCTGCCTCCCCCCTCCACCCGGCCACCTTCCTGTTGTGAATAATGGATTTGCACTCCCATGCAGTTGATGAAGCGAGCTCTGACTCATGAAGTCCTTACGCCCGAATGCATTCTGCTCGCCTCTAAAAACGCCGCCAGACTCCTGTTTTATTTGATCTGTGCTGCAGATTACATATGAATTGGCTGGACAGACTGGTTAACCCCTTGTTCATTAAGTACCAGGGATACTAGCATGGCAAGTGGACAGCCTTCTTAGCAGCGATTCCATACAGCTTCACCATTATCCAAGGAATTTCTGTGTGTGTCAGTTGTCTCGGTGTAGTGGTTAAGAACGGAGATCTGGGTTTGATTCCCCACTCCTCCTCCACCTGAAGCCAGCTGGGTGACCTACAGTCACAGTTCGCTCAGAGCTCTCTCAGCTCCACCTACCTCAAAGGGTGTCTGTTGTGGGGGGAGGAAGGGAAGGCGACTGTAAGCTGCTCGGAGACTCCTTCGGATAGCGAAGAGCGGGGTATGAAACCAGCTCTTCTTTTCCTTCTTGTAGATGGAGCCTGCACCTAAAAGACCCATAGCTCAGCCCTGTGTGTTCTGGAGGCCTGCAAACCCTTCCAGTCTTTCAAACCATCTTTTTAGGCACTAAAGCTGCCCCTCTAACACTGTCTGCTGGTGTGACACAGATGGGCTGGGCTGTAGCTCACTGGAAGAGCCTCTGCTTTAAGTGCAGAAGGTCCCAGGTTCAATTCCCAGCATCCCCAGTTAGAAAGGATCAGGCGGTAGGTGATGTGAGAGACCTCTCCTTGAGACCCTGGAGAGCGAGGCTGGGTCCCACCGTCCCTGTTTTTGAATGACAACACCTATCAGAGTTTGAAGAACTGTGTTCTGCTACCTTGAAGTCTGTGATTGAGAGCGCCTAGAGAATCTAGCTTCTCGTCTGCGGTAGCGGGTCAAGATTTTGAAGTGGAGGAAGGGTGGGTCTAGGGCTCAGCCTTAGGACAAAATGCACACACGCCTGTGCAAAATGCTTCCTGGGAATCTGCCGCCTGTTTTTAAGGAATATGCCTCTTCCCAAACTGTGGTGCTGACATATCCCAGCTGGGCCACAGGCCCTAGTGCATGCTCATTCAAAGGAAACTAGTCCTGAGAAGTGGAGAGCGCGTAAAGATGCCCCCTTCTGTGCATGGAGTATCTTTGTATGATGGATTGCGGCTGCGCAGGTCCAGGAATCCAGGCTGGAGGGTTGGGCCTATTGCTCTGCCTTAAGAAGGCTGTGATTTCATTTTTGGAAAGTCATATACGTACGTGAAGCTGTTTTATACTGAATCAGAGCATCAGTCCATCCAGGTCAGGCTAGCAGTGGCTCTCCAGGGGGAGGAGTTTGACATCGCGCAGTACTAGAACCTTTAGGCCGGACGTTCCAGGGATTGAACCGGGGACCTTCTGCATGCCAAGCAGAGTTTCTCCCTCTGAGTCACCGCCCATCCATCCCCTAACTCTGTTTAACCTTTTTTTCCCCTGTGTCCAGCTCGTGAAACAGTGCAACGAAGGTGCCCACACCATGGAGAGGACAGAGCAGATGTACACCCTGCAGAAACAGCTGGAGTTCGGGAAGATCAAGGTGAGAATCCCCACGCCCAACCCCAGTTGAAAGCTTCTAGGCTTGCCTCCCTGCATTCGGCTAACCATGGAAGCTTCGTTTCATTTTCATTTGTTCCGGGAGCAACGTGCATGGTTTTCTGTCCCTCCCGCCCTTGCAATGTTGTCTTTGCAAGAAGATTAGATTAGGCTGAGAGAGGGGGGAGGGGTCTTGTGTCCAAGACAGAGATGCCACAGAGAGCCACGGAACAGGTCAAGCAGTGTTCCCTCTAAGCTGAGTTAGTGTGAGCTAGCTCACAGTTTTTTTAGCCTCCGGCTCACACATTTTTGTCCTAGCTCGGGAAGGATGGCTCCAGAGCACACTAACTGATGCAGTAGCCAAATCACCTGCTCACAACTTGAATGCCAGTAGCTCACGAAGTAGAATTTTTGCGCACAAGACTCCACAGCTTAGAGGGAGTAATGGAGGCAAATAAAGTCCACCAGGAACCCGGCAGGGCGGCTGGGGAAGCTAAATATCGTTAGCAAACAAATATCACTGGACAAATTAATATCATTATCAATATCTGCTTCTATCCCTTTTGTTATTATTTTTGGCAGTCTCGTTTAATGTTAATAAAAAGCTAATTTGCTTGTTTTCCAATAAAAGCAGGTAATATTTGTTCCTGTCTTGTGGCTCTCAAACATCTGATGTTTATTCTATGCGGCTCTTACGTTAAGCAAGTTTGGCCACCCCTGTCCTATGTGGCTCTTAATGCTGAGCAAGTTTGGCCACCCCTGCCCTGGGTCCTAGGCTCAGAACACTGAGCATGAGAGTTCTTTAATGAATGTCAATAAAACAAAAGTAGGTTTGCAGCTTACAGATACACACCAGAACAGCACACTCAAGACTGCAACAGCGCCAACATTTTGATGTAATCATTCAGTGCCAGAGGAGTCAGTTATCAGAGACTGTTAAATAAACAAAATATTACAAGAGTGCAAATGTTTTAAGCGTGTTTTATTTAAAGTTTAAAAAAGCCTTTAATTGCTCTTGTCGGTGTCCTTTATAAAGCTTAGAGCTCCGCTACCTGGCATTTCATGGCCCTGCCCAACAAGGTCTCATTTTATGTCAGATCCGGCCCTCATAGCAGATGAGTTTGACACCCCTGGACTCTCAAGAGACCCATGTTGTGTTCTCAGCAATCAGCCCTAATCTTGTTGCGGAAAGTTCAGGGAATAGTTGGTTTGCGGAATCCACGACCTCGAGATACGCCAACTCAGATGGTTTTTTTAAAAAAAATAATTAATTCATGAGCCACTTAAGCAGCTGGCTGTGAACATGGAGGTTTTCATGGTGTCACTGCATCCTGTTCAGCATTCCTTGTAGTGTAACCTGCCTTCTCGCTTCTAGAACTTTCCCCTGATTTCTGCCTCACGCTGGCTCCTGAAGAGAGGGGAGCTTGCCCTGCCCTTGGTGGAGGAAGGGGGAATCTTCCGGAAGGGCTCTGGACGTGGGAGCTGCTATCTCTTCGTCTTTAACGATGTCCTGATCATCACCAGGAAAAAGAGGTGAGAGGCGGAGGTCGGGGCAGGGCGGGGCGTGGACTGCCTTTGGGGTCTTTTCATCATGTGGCTCGTGAGAAGTTCTGCCTCCTTGAGACACTGGGACAGGGTGGAGTGGGCGTAGTCACACTACACACAGCATCTTGATTTTCATGAAGAAAGAGAAGTGTGGCAGCGTGGTTAGGACATTTTTAAGCCCCTGGGCACCTTTAGGATTCTGACACAAGGTGGTGGGCACAGGCACAAAATGGCTGCTGCGAGGAGCGGAGCCACCCATAAGATGGTTACTGCAGGAGGTGGGGCCAAATGCAGTGGAAGCCCAAGTGAAGGGCAGGTTTAATTTAAAAAGTACACTGAACAGAGAAGCAGGAGAGAACAAAACCAACGGTGGGGTAGCAGCCGCCATTGAAACAACGTTGTTTTGATACGCCTAGGCAATCGGATCTTCAGTGGCCAATCAGGAGCCCTGCTGGACAAGACCCTCACCTGGCCCTGCCCACCTTCTAAAAATAATCTGGTAGGCGCCAAGGAAGGTGACACCACATTGGGGACCCAATGGTTTAGAACTTCAGCCTAGGATCTAGGAGTTCTGTATTCGGATCCCTCCATTGCTATCTAGGCTTTCTGGTTGGCCTTGCTACAATCACACACACACACACACTGTTGCCTACCTTAGAGAGTGGCTGTGAGAATGAAAAGGGAAGGAGAGGCAGATATCCCACCCTCAGCTTCATAAGGTCAGGTTTTGACTAAACATTAATAACCCTTAGATGTGATGTATCACTCTAAAAAAAAAATGTTCGGTGTGCTTCATGCTTGTAATCTTGTTGTGGTCCTCACAACGGGCCTGCAAGGTAGGTCGGAACCCTCTCATTGCTGGGGGGGGGGGTGTGCATGTGAGCAGGGTGAAGCTGAGAGAGAGAGAGGCCGAGGGTTTTGCCAGAGGCCACCCGGAAAGTTTGTTTCAGTAACACGCTTTGTGTTGGGAATGTTCCAATCTGCATTTCAGTTTCATAGCTGATAAGTTGCAATCGGTCTCCAAAAGGTGGTGTCCGGAGCTGAAACTTGGGCAGAGTCTACGTCGGTTCTTGACCAAGGCAAGGTGTTTGGCTGAATGGCCAGCAGCCGCAACAGTGGAAAAATCCAAATGGAAAAGGGGGTTGCGGATAATCCAAGGATGACTTCGCTCTGATGTGCAAAGGGAAACCCGTCCATCGCAGGCTTTGTGGAATCTGATCTGATGAACAAGAGCTGGTGATAAGCTCTGGCCTGGATAGCCCAGGCAAGCCCGATTATGTCAGATCTCAGAAGCTAAGCAAGGGCTGACCCTGGCAAGTACTTGGAAGGGCGACCTCCAAGGAAGACCAGGGCCGGGACGCAGAGGCAGGTAGTATCAAAGCCACCTCTCTGAAATGTCCTAACCCCACTAGGAGTTGCCGAAAGTCACTATGACTTCCAGGCATGCAAGCATACACACACACACACACACACACAAAATACTCACAAAAAAAATGAAAAAGAGATGTTTCGTGGGGATGGGGGCATCGTAAACAGGGATCCCTCCTGGTTATCTTTCCCAAGACGGTTCTTGCAAACATCCGAGGAAAGGAGAACACATCACTTTCCTTCAGTTGCCCCAGACTTTGGCTTTATTTTCTGCTGCTAAAGAATTTTAGTTCAGGGCAAAGGTAGAAATGATGGGCAGGGAGGTCTGTACCCAGCTAACTGGACCAGAGGTCCAGTTTCCCACAAGGCCGCTTCCCATGTCTGAAGTTGCAGGAGACCGGGCGCAAGCAAAGAGCGCTTCTGGCCACGCTCTGCCGCAGAGACACTCCAGAAAACGCAAGAAGCTGTGGAATTTGCTCTGGAATGCCAAGTGGCCGGATTCCCAGGGAAGTGCAGATGGTCGGATTATGAGAACAAGTCTTGCTACTGCAGATTCTTCTCCCCCCCCCCCCCCCACTCCATCTTGGAGCCACCCTGTCGCTTCTCCGCCCAGTTTCTCTCCCCTTCTGCTCATCTTGTCATCGCTTCGGTGACATTTCAGGGGGAAATTCTCGTCTCTGAGTCTGGAGTGCCAGTTGCTCAGCCACGAAGGAATGGTGAGGGATGGACTGAGCGTGGGAATGGCAGGTGCAGGGGATGATGGCTCGTTTTGTTCCAGGCTGTTGCTTCACCTGGGCATGAGGGTGGAGGGGGCCAGATCCACTCCCAGCAAGGGAAGCTTCGTCCTTCCTTTTTAGCATCCTGCTGTGGTTCCCCAGAGGACTGTAACCCGATCAGCAGGCTTCTTGGATCAGATTCAATTAACAATTTTGGTAGCAGGGGGGAAAGGAGGCTGAAAAGCAGAGTTTCCTTAGGTAAAGGTAAGGTAAAGGTCTCCCTTGCTCGAAAGCCAGTCGAATCCGACTCTAGGGACGGGGTGCTCATCTCCATTTCCAAGCCGAAGAGCCAGTGCTGTCCGAAGATGTTTTTGTGGTCATGTGGCCGGCATGACTAGACGCCGAGGCACACGGAACGCTGTTACCTTCCCACTGAAGTGGTACCTATTTATCTACTCGCAATTTCTTGCTTTCGAACTGCTAGGCTGGCAGGAGCTGGGGCCAGAGATGGGAGCTCACTCCGTCGTGCAGCGCTCGGGTCTCGAACTGCTGAACCACCGACCTTCTGGTCTGCAGCTCAGCATCTTAACCACTTGAGCCACTGCGGCCCCCTGAGTTTCCTTAAGAAGATCCCAAATCAGAAACAGTTTGCTTGGCGATGGGTGGGATCCACTCATCTCAGTTCTCAGTCAGCTTAGCTTTCCCAAGCATCTTTGGAGGATTGTGTGGTGTCGGGGTTAGAGTGCTGTCCTTGGATCTGGGAATCTTGGATTCAGATCCCCACGTTGCCGTGGAAGCTTGCTGGGTAACCTTGGGCCGTTTAGGCTGGCCTCCCTCACAGGGCTGTTGGGATGATAAAATGGAGGTGAGGAGAAGGATGTGAGCTGCCTTGGATGTCCGTTGGGGAGAAAGACTTTGTATAAATGAAATGAAATAAATGAAGTAAAGTCTCAGAAAACTTCAGGCTTGGGCCAGTCACACACTCTCAACTTAGCCTACTTTGCAGGGTCGTTGTGGGGATAAGGTGGAGACGAGGGAACAGTGTAAGCCTCTAAGGGTCCCCACAGGAGAAAAGGGCAGAGAATAAATAAAGTAAATACAAATAAAAAGGTCGCTCAGAGCAGGAGACTGGGCCCAGTATGGTTTTAAACTGTTCCTCGCTTGCTGTGACTTCTGACTTATGAAGCGCTCTGAGCTTGTATTGCTTTTCTGTGTTCTGGGAACTATACTTTTTTAATAAGTCCTTCTGATTCAGACATGGGGAAACCCCGCAGTTCTCAAGAGTCCCACTGGCAATGAACTGTCCTGAGAAGCACCAGTATGCTGTAGACCTTATAGCACTGGGCTGAAACTAGGGTGTCCCAGGTTCAAATTCCTTCTCTGCCACGCAGGTCCCTGTTTAGCTAGGGTCAGACCAGGCTGAGAACGACCATCTCACAAGGAGACTCTGGGGCTAAAATGGAGGAGGGGAATGCCGTGTGAGCGCCCTTGAGAGCCAGTTTGGTGTCGCGGTTAGGAGCGCAGACTCTAATCTGGGAGAACCGGGTTTGATTCCCCAGTCCTCCACATGCAGTTGCTGGGGTGACCTTGGGTCAGTCACAAGTTCTCTCAGAGCTGTTCTCTCAGGAGTAGTTCTCAAGAGAGCTCTCTCAGCCCCACCTACCTCACAGGGTGTCTGTTGCGGGGAGAGGAGTTTGTAAGCTGCTCTGAGACTCCTTTGGGTAGTGAAGGGCAGGGTATAAATCCAATCTCCTTTTCTCCTTGGAGGAAAGTGCTGGATAAAATTTGTGATGGATGGAAGTCACCACGGGAGCAAAACGTGGTTAAGAGTGGCTGACTCTTCTGAAGAACCGGGGTTTGACTCCCCACTCTTCCACATGCAGCTGCTGGTGTGACCTTGGGTCAGTCACAGTTCTCTCAGAGCTGTTCTCTCAAGGGCAGTTCTCTCAGAGCTCTCTCAGCCCCCCCCCCCCCCACCTAACAGGGTGTCTGTTGTGGGGAGAGGAAGGGAAGGAGATTGTAAGCCACTCTGAGTGAAGGGCGGAATATAAATCTAATCTCTTCTTCTTTGTCTTGTGCGAAACTGTGATTTAATTCTGTTACGGATGTTGTTGCTCAGCTTTGCGGTTCCCCTTTTATACTGTCCATTTCTTTCTCGCAGTGAGGAGAGTTACGCCGTCCTTAACTATGCCATGCTGGATCAGATATCGGTGGAAAAAATCACGAACCCCGATGTTCCCTCTTCTCCCCCTGGCAAGCCGGGATCCAGTGGCGTCTTTCGCAGTGGCCACTTGTTCCGTGTGACCATGAACAAGGACAGCGAAGGCAAGCGGGAGGCGATTGTGCTGGCTGCGGACTCCCAGTGAGTATTATGTGGGTTGAGACTACGTTTCCTGGAGGACGTGCAGCTGGGAGTTCTTTAGGGTGTGTGATCCAGAATGGGTTTGTACAAATTTAACACGGGTGTTGATTTTAATTTCATAAATGTTTGCAAACCAAGCCCTGTGCGGAAAGGCGGAGGGACTTGGGAATGTTCAGTCTGGAGGAAGCGGAGGCTGGGGGGGGGGGGGGGGGGACAGGATGGCTCTCCTTGAAGTCTTTGAAGGGCTGTGTCACTTAGAGGAGGGCAGGGAGCTGTTTCCTGGTGGCAGCAGAGGAGAGGACTCGCAAGAATGGGCTTAAATTAAGGGCGGGAAGGTACCTGCTGGATATGAGGGAAAACTTTTTGACAGTAAGAGTTGTGCAACTGTAAGGTCAGCTGCCTCGGGAGGTGGGGAGCTCCCCCCACTGGCAGTCTTCAAGCAGCACACACACAGCCACTCATCTGATGCCATCTGTTCCAGCACGAAGCTAGCCCAGTTTTATCTGTTTAATCCAGGATGCCCCATTGTGCCCGTGGGTGTGCCCGTGTGGTGCCAACACCTTCCTTGGTGCCCACCAAGTGTTTATTGAAAGTGGGCAGGGCCGGGCAGAGCTCATGCCCAGCAGGGCTTCTGATTGGCCACTGAAGATCTGATTGGCCTTGCAGATCAAAACAACATAGTTTCAGCCGCAGCTGCCATCGCAGCACGGATATATTAATTATCCATCTTCTCCCCTGCACTTGGACTTCCCGTGTGTGGTTGGCTTGGCCTCAGGCAGCAGACTTTTTACGTTGCGTTCACCACCTGCGTCAGAATTCCAGATGTGCCCAGAAAGGTTGGGGACCTTTTTCATCTGTCCCTTCAAGAAATGGTCAGTTTCAGAGAACTTTTCAACCTGTAATCTTGGTGGTTCACCACAAGGGGGCAGCAGCACACTGATATATGAGCCTCAGATTGTAGCCCAGACTGTTGCAATCTCCACACAGGAAAGTCCAGAAGGCTGTGCAAATGATCAGCCCAACGGTAGGGCAGCAGTTTGGAAGAGAATGTAGGTCTATCATGGGCTGTCTGCACAAGCTTTGGGGAATAGACTTCCCAAACCAGGCTTTTTTTCTGGGGGGACGCGCCGGAACAGAGTTCTGGAACCTCTTCGACACAATTCTTTTTAAAACGTTGAAAAGTCTGAGTTTTCAGTATACAGACTGAAAACTTCATTTTCCTCTCGAGAGTTCCGGCACCTCTTTCTTTTCTTTTTTTTTTTAAAGCCCCGTTCCTAAAGATACAAACCCACACTTGCTCTTTGCTTTTGGCAGGAGTGATCGGGCAAGGTGGATCACAGCTTTGATGCACCGGGAAGAAAAAGAGAAGGGTACAGCAGACAAAGGAGGTACAACTTCTGACACAGAACCCTTGCCTTTCCCTCTAGTCCTGCTTGCTGCTTTTGTGCTGTTGCAGATCTGAAATCAGTAGATCTGAAGCCCTGGGTCACCCGTGTGTGTAATGTTGGTCGATGGGTTTTGTGATTTGCATGTGTGAATGTGCCCGACCCCAAATCCAAGTAGCAATGGGGTAGCCTCTTTCCATTAGTATTACAAGCTTTTCTCAGTGGGAAAAAAGTGAGCATTTTTAACGAGAATGCTGAATTGGCTCGTACCGTTTTGGTGAATGCATGTTCTCACGACGACACTAAGAGCTGTGATGCAGAGGTGGACAGGCTGCATTTATCCTGCAAGCGGCTGTATTATGCTTCCACCATGACTGTTAATGTTTCTGGGCTTGACACAGAGCTGAGAGTTGCCACAGTATGCCTAAAGCAACATTAGTTACTGGGAAATAAGGACGTTTTCTGACCCCAAAGGAAGGGATTAAAGGGCTAGAGTTCTTCTGAGCATGCATCAGTACCGATTACCAACCTTACAATGCAAAGCAGCGTTTGCGCTATTAGAAGCCCCTGGATTTAGCAGAGCATAATTCTGTTTGGGATTTGTACCATCGGCCACTTGGGTCGAGGTATGCTGACCACACAGGTGCAAAAACCAGGTGTCAGCTTGAAATATGTCTGTCTGTTCATTATGAAGGGGAGTGAGAGTTTCAGGGTGGAGCTGCCCATAGTAAAAAATGCAAAAATTCCTATTACAAGCCCATAATTTGTATACTTGATTGACACTGCAGATAAGTATCTTTCCTGCTGCCACCCCCAGTCGTGGTATTTCCCAGGGAAGATGATTCACACCTTCATCTGCCATTCATCAAGTGCAGAGAACTGCATCGATCGTCATAAACACCTGGCCCACATTTTGGTGTGCGGCAGCTGAAATGTGTAAATTAACTCAGCTGAACCTTGCTTGCGTTTGAGGTGATGTGAGTCCACGGGGAGGGAGTTCCCCCCACTTTTGGCTGCCCGCTGCACATGCGCACCCTGGCTCTGAGGTTGCAGTTCTCACCCAAGGAACCCAGATGTGTGAAACAGCCTTGACACTTGCCGAAATCTCCTGGAGTCTGATTGGAATTGAATCTCAACTTGAATTAAACTTCAGGGTATTTCAGCTGCTCTCCTGGAAGGCACTGGACACACTTTTTACCCTCCGCATTTTGCCCCGAGGGCAGATGGGCAGGAGCAGCTGCAAAACATTCTCCGTTAGATTGTGCTTCTTGTAGGTCTGTCCGAGGCTCATTTCGTAGCAGGAGCTCCTCTGCATATTAGGCCACACACCCCTGATGTAGCCAGTCCTCCAAGAGCTTACAGTAGCCCCTGTAAGAAGAGCTCTGTAAGCTCTTGGAGGATTAGCTGCATTGGGGGGGGGGTGTGGCCTAATATGCAAAAGAGCTCCTGCTATGAAATGAACCCTGGGTCTGTCCTGTAAAATGCTCCTTACTTCTCTTTCTAAGGTAGGAGCAGGGAGTGGAGGGTAGTGCTATTTAAGGACATTGCCGGGGGGGGGGGGGGGGGGGGGGACACACTTCCCACTGACCATGCTAAAAAGAAAGCAAAACCTTGATGCAGCTGATCAAGTGAGATGTCAATCATGAAAGCCTTATGCTTGAACAAATGCTAAAATGTGCCTGGAGTCCTTTTTTAATTCAGCTAAAATTCAATGTCAGCGTTTGAAAGGAGACTAGAGATCAGTGCACCCTCTGGTGGTCATTGTCATACATTACGTCCTATGGTTAGCTCGGGCACAGGTTATCGAATTGTCTTTCTGTGGATGACCAGAGTACCCACTTCTGTCCCTTCTCCCTGGCAGGGCTGTTGCGCTGTTAACAGGCAGCCCACTAGCTAGAGGTGCAGCACTCCCCCCTAGAGTCTCTGAATTGTTTGGGTTCATAAGAAGAGTCCCACTGGATCAGACCAGAGGCCCATCTAACCTAGCATCCAGTTTCAGCCATACATTTCCAGGAAGTGCTCGATCAGGGTAAGAAGGTACTGTCCCTCTGCCACTGTTGGTCCCTTAGCAACCGGTATTCAGTTAGCCTACCTCTGAATTGTGGAGGTTCCATTTAGCCAGCATGGCAAATATCTATCGATAAATCCCCCCCCACCTTGCAATGAATTGGCCTAGTCCCCTTTAAATGCCTTCTTAGCCAGGGGCTACCACGGCATCTTGTGGCAGAGAGTTCCATAACTGAAGTGTGAAGGGCTCTTTTTCCCCTCTTTGGAGTCTATTGCCATTCACACTCATCGATTAAAGCCCTTGTGTTATGTGAAAGTGAGAAAAGGTCTGATCTCTCCGCTTTTCTGAGTGCCGGGCGTAATCTGTATCAGCCCCTATTTGCAGTATTCCTCCTTAAACCACCTCACCCCATCCAGTCTTTCAGCCACAGGTGGCTAAATGGAACCTCCATGTTCAGATGCAGCATACCACCTTCTGGAGGGCAGCAACGGTGGAGGCTTTGGCTCCTGTGCCCTGCTTCTGGGTCTTCTGGGGACATTTGGTTGGCCGCTGCGGGAAGCAGGATGCTGGACTAGATGCTCTTTTGGTCTGATCCAGCAGGGCTGTGCTTGCTTTCTTACCACCTGGGGGTGGTTGTTGTGTGGCTATGGATTAGAGACCTTTGGCGAAGATTTTTCTTGCTGTTCTCCTATTTGGGGCCTTTAAATAAGTGAGGGGGCACCCTGCACACACTCCTGCACCCCCCCAAAGGAGCGCCTGGGCTGGAGCGGAAGTCGGGGGGGCTTGGCGGTAAGTTGGGGGGCCAGGCCCCGAAATGCCCCGCTGTGGCTACGGGCCTGGTTTGGGGGTGGGCGGGGGAGGTGTGACAGTGAAAGCAGTTATAAAGGGTTGAGGGAAGGGTGTGCAGACAGATGCCATGTTGGGGAGGTGGGGAATGAGTGGTTCGTCTTGGCCTTTCATCCTCCATCTCTGTACTCCCTCCCATCTGCCTCCCAGATCTCAAACAGGTGGAGATAACCAAAGCTTACCTGGCCAAGCAGACAGACGAGATCTCCTTGCAGCAGGCGGACGTCGTCCTCGTCCTTCTCCGAGAGGATGGTGAGTGTTCTTCCTAGAGGTTACTTTGTGGGGAGGAGTATCCGACTTGGAAGGCCTGAAGTAGACCACAAGGTTGCCCAAAGTGCGGCTTAGCTTTTCTGCCGTACTAGAGCCAGTTTGGTGTAGTGATTAAGTGCGCGGACTCTAATCCCCACTTTTCCCCTTGCAGCTGCTGGATGACCTTGGGTCAGTCACGTTCTCTCCGAGCTGTTCTCTCAAGGGCAGTTTCTGTCAGAGCTCTCTCAGTCCCGCCTACCTCACAGGATGTCTCTTGTGGGGAGGGGAAGGGAAAGGAGTTTGTAAGCCGCTCTGAGACTCCGAGTGAAGGGCGGGGTATAAATCCAATCTCTTCCTCCTCCTCCTCCTCCTCATCTTCTGACTCTCTAGGCAATTGGTTGTAGGTCCAGATTTTGTCGCTGCCACAAACTCACAACAGTGCCATAGGTGCAATGTGCATTCTCAGCTCCCTCCTCATCTGCAGTATGGCACAGATTAATACTGGCCTACCTTACAATATTGTTGTAAGGACTACCGTAATGGTATCTGTATTCTGTGCTTTGAACACCCAAAGCAAGCACTAGGTATTAGTATTATATCCACTGTGGTAGAGTCAACGGAGGGCCAGACTAAGTCTTGGGGGTCCTGGGTTCAGGTGACCTTGTCCAAGATGTTTTCCTGCCACCTGACCTACTGTTTCAGAGATGTGACGGTTGGGAGACCAGCGAGCTCACTGGAGGAAGGAGAAGCTAAAATTGTTAATGAAAACATATTTGTGTCAGGGCAGGCGCCACAAGATCGCCTGTCAGCTTTGGGTGGTTCATGTGTTACACAAACGTGGCGAAGATCAGGCATTGTACCACACCAGGGTGGGCCACCGAAGGTTACGGTTTGCCGTGGGGTGGTAATTGGTAGCTCTCGCCACGTGAGGATGCCTTGAGACTCCAAACTGGCACACTGCAATCCCCGGAGATTGGCATGCTCTGGTTTGGAGCGTGTCCCTCCCAGTGTTCCCTCTAAGCTGAGTTGGTGTGAGCTAGGTCACAGTGCTTTTAGCCTCTGGCTCACACATTTTTGTCTTCGCTCAGGGAGGATGGCTCCAGAGCAAACTCATTGATGCCGTAGCCAAATCGCTGGCTCGCAACTTTAATGCCAGGAGCTCACAAAGTAGAATTTTTGCTCACAGGACTCGACAGCTTAGCGGGAGCATGGGTCACAACTAGGGCAGTGCGCTTTCTGCAGCCGCACAATGGAGGAGTGAGCATTCAGCATACTGAACCCTTAGCTTTAGGGTGCGTTCTTTTCCACTCCTTTAAAAAAAAACACCCACATTTCTAGTCCTCAGAACCGCAAGGCTAGGTCGGATACCGAGCGCTGTCAGGTGAACTCAAATGCCAGACAGCAGAGGGGGAGCCGCATGCAGGAAAAGAGGCCTTAGAACTGGGGGATTGCTTCCGAAAGCTTATGTGATGATCTCTCCCTTCACCCGTCACTCATCCCGAGCTTGACCCTTCATGTAGGGAGGGTGATCTCAAGTTTCCACACCCTGTTCTGGTCCCTGACCTGGATGGCCCAGTCTCGTGCGATCTCAGAAGCTCCACAAGGGCAGCCGTGGTTCGTACTCGGATGGGAGGCCACCGACGCTCCCTCTGAGCTGCAGAGTCTTGTGAGCAAAAATCCCACTTGGTGAGCTACTGGCATTAAAGTTGTGAGCGAGCCATTTGGCTGCTGCATACATTAGTTTGCTCTGGAGCCCTCCTTCCTGCGCTGAGACAAAAACGTGCGCGCAGGAAGTTAAAAGAACGGTGAGCTAGCTCACACTAACTCAGCTCAGAGGGAACACTGAAGACCACCAAAGAAGTCCATGATTGCTGTGCAGAGGCAGGTAATAACAAACAAAATACACAATACTCCGTGGAAACAACAAATAACTTATTAAAGCACTATTGCTCAAGCCAAATGTACATAACCAAAAGACCTTCCCACGCAAGACCAAAAGGCAATGCACAGTCCTTATATACACTGCAGTCTTCCTGGCTGTTTCTGACTCAGTTGCCCGGTTGTTTCTGAGTTCTTCGAAGAACCACTTTGCCGACAGGAGCATAACGAGCCCATGTGGGAGCAAGATAAGGCATATAAAATATGTAAACTGTGTGGTTCCATAGAATATTGGCTCTGAAGAAGTACATCGAAACTCTCTCGGCCGACAGGAGACGTCAGCCTGGTGTTTAGCCTCCCTGCAGACCTGGAAGTTGGCAACTCAGAAACAGCCAGGAAGACTGCAGTGTATATAAGGACTGTGCATTGCCTTTTGGTCTTGCGTGGGAAGGTCTTTTGGTTATGTACATTTGGCTTGAGCAATAGTGCTTTAAGAAGTTATTTGTTGTTTCCACAGGGTATTGTGTATTTTGTTTGCTATTGTATCCAGTGTCTCTGTGTTCCCGTTGTGATCAGAGGCAGGTAGTAGCAAACCACCTCTGTCTGTTTCTTGCCTTGTAAATCTTACAGAGCCACCCTAAGTCAGCTGGGATTTGAGAGCACTTTCCACCACCATTCTGGCCCCAGTAAGTGTCGGCAAGAGCATTCCCAGCACTTGCTTATATTCCTGCCATCCACACGTCTTGTCTCAATTCTCTCCTTCTAGGCTGGTATTTAGGAGAGCGTCTGCGTGACGGGGAGAGCGGCTGGTTCCCTCAAGCCTGTGCCCAGGAGATCACCAATCGCAGTGCCGTGCAACGCAATGTGCAGCGCATGGAGCGTCTGCGCATAGAGACAGACGTGTAAGCCAGCTTTTCTTTGGGATGCGGCGCCTCCAGCTGGGCCAGAAACCACAAACCTGCTTGTTGTTCCCTGTAAAACTTTCTCCTGGTTTGGAAGAGGGTATTCCTTCCAATGTTTTGGATCTGGCCCACAAGGGAGCTGTTGTCCAGAGACACGAAACAGCCCTTCGGCCCGGCGGATGCACCTTCTTTAATAAGGGGTCAGCAAACTGGCAGCCCCCTAGCCAAATCCACACCCGCCTTCCTCAACTGCCAGCTCCAAAGGCAGCCATTGTATGATCAGCGTCTGTGACAAAGTAGTTTGCTGGCAGATGGTTTGGGGAAGGAGGTGTGCCTTGTGATGGCCCCTCCCCATTGGAACTCAACAGCCAATCGGGGCTTTATGAGAGTCGTCTTCTGGATCAAACCACTCTTTGGCAGGGGTTTCGGGCAATCTCTGTGGGACTCCAGTGACGAAACAAAAGCAGACCGGCTTCTTGGCTACGGATGTATGCCCAGCTCGGAAAGGACAGGCGTGTGCCTCTGCCTCTGTGTTTATGCCACCCTCTGCCATCGACGGGGAAGCTGCCCTGCCGCTATGAATGTCCTTGTCCTAGCTGTGGCGACCTTGGAGCATCGCTGGATTTTTAATTCCGATAGCGCAATTTTATAAGTGGGTGTGCTACAGCGTATGACGGGAGTAAACCTGATCAGTCTCGGCCTGATGCTGGCAGAGAGGCTGAGTCTCAAAGCAGACTGCTTTCCACTCACTTGCCTTTATAGGGCAAGAGAAAGATTCACTTGGACCAGCGGTGAACGGACATCCTCGGCTCTCCTTCCTAATTCTCCCTTGCAGGTGTGCACTGTCTTGCAGGCGAGAGAGAGAGAGAAAGATGGTGCAGCGGTCCAGTTTGTCATGCCTTTTGGGCATAGGTGGAGCGTAGGAACTTTGACAGAGAAGAGCTCCGACTTTGGGAGGGTTGCAGGACACGAGCAGTGGGAGGCTGGGTGGGTGGAGAACCAGGGTCTTTAATGTGCCCTCCTTGGAGCCGATCTACATACACCATTTGGATCCGGAATTGGTGTGGCAACTATTTCAACATGGCTGCAAGCCACACATTTTTGGAACCTTGGGGGGGGGGGGTGGAGTTGACCAGGCGTGGGGTTGTTCCGCCCATCTGTGGCCAAAGTGGATGGATTTTGCCTTCATGAGGGGTCAGCCTTTCTTAAGGAGAGGGATCCTCCAGGTTACAGGTGAGATTCTGCTAGCCTCAAGGGACAGCAGGGGTCATAAAGCTTCTCCTCCTGCTCACCATTTTGGTTTTATCCTCAGAGGGTTCCTTGTTTGCGGAGTCGGTGGCCAAAGGGAGCTGCCGCCCAGACCGCTGCAAGGTGGGTGAAGAAACGGCATGTTGCCACGTTTTGGCGTAGACGGCCCAGTGCGATTGAGCTACGATTTTGGCACTCCACTGCCCTGCTTTAATGAATATGATTGAGGTTCATAGCTAATGTTGCTTGTATCTGCTGCTGGTACATAGGAGCAGCGGGAGAGCAGTATGCAGGTTAGGAATTTCGTAAGGCCACTTGTGTTTTACTTTGGATGCCGCTCTGGATTCCCAAAAGAGTATCTTGCCCATCTGTGGGAAATGGTTAGAGGAACCTGGGGAGGGAGGGGGCTGTTAAAGCAGCTCAGAGCAAGAGTGGGTTGTTCAGAGCAAGGAGGGCCACTGGATAAAGAGGAAAAGATGGCCCTGGGCGAATGGGTGGCCCCTTCTGCAAAAAGGAGAGTTTTACTGACCTGGATCTTCCTGCGTCTGCTGGCTTGGCAGCTGCCCTCTTCCGGACAAGATGGATGATCGTCTGAACTCTTCACAAAGTTGTGGGATGGGGTGGGGGGGCTCTTTCAGTTCCTTCATATCTGCCAGTCTTTCTCCTGTCTCAAGATTTTACTCTTTGTTATTCAAACTAAATTTCACGTGTTTGGAAAGGCAAAAGAGGGCACAAAGGAGAAAATGAGAACGGATCATTCCCGGCGATGGGACCCAAGGAACCAAGGCTGGTTTCGTCCTAAGTAGAAAAGATTCCTTCTTGCCGGAAGAACCATCCTTGCATCCTGCTGGCGTTTGCAAAACTGCAGAGAGAGAGGAGGTTAAAAGAACTGAGTTGGTCTTTTTGTCTCCCATCCCTTGGGGAATTCGCACGCGGGTGCTGTGCCAGATTTCTCCACCAGAGATCGAATGTTTCGTAACTGTGTGTGTTGGGGTGTGTGAGAGAGAAAGAGCCAGTTTGGTGTCGTGGCTAAGTATGCGGACTGTGATCTGGGAGAACCGGGTTTGATTCCCCACTCCTCCACTTGCAGCTGCTGGATGACCTTGGGCAAGCCATAGCTCTGTACCAGCTGTTCCCTCAAGGACAGTTCTGGAAAGAGCTCTCTCCGCCCCGCCTACCTCACCGGGTGTCTGTTGTGGGGAGGGGAAGGAGTTTGTAAGCCGCTCTGAGACTCCTTCAGGTAGTGAAGGGCAGGGTATAAATCCAATCTCTTTTCTTCTTCTTCTTCTGACTGTTCCGAGGGGATAGCTGTCAGCCTTTTCCAGTGGAAAAAAATGGAGTAAATAGGAAATCCTCTGGAGCCAAACCACTGAAAAAGAGGCGGATGTTAAGAAATATTCCTGCTTTCTGTGCCAAGTCTGAATTTAGTGACTTCTTTGGTTCATTGTTTTTAGGTGATGTGTAGTTGTGTGTGTTTAAAACCCGAGGCAACTTAACTATGGTTTGAAGTGGGCCCACTTCACATGCTAAGAGGTAACCTGAGGAATGTTTTACATGTATAGCTGCGAGAGCGGGGGCGGATGTCTGATTTTAATGAAATGTTTGCCGGGCAGCCAGCGGGGGCTCCTAGCAGTGAGTCTTCGGCTTTAAACAGAGCCAGGCCTTTTATGCATTTGGACCTGTTCGGGCCAGGGTGCTGGAAAATGGGGCAGGTCCTCCTCCCTATTGAAACAGAAATATAGATCAGGAAAAGGATTCAGTCTGAGTTTCCCCCTGAGATCCTGCTTTTTCCATTTGGGGGTGTCTCCGTCTCCCTTTGCTGCTCCAGATGATACAGTCCAAAGAAAGAGCCTCGATTCCGCTGAACAGAGATCTGGTTTTGACCCACAAGGTGTGCTCGCCCTGGCTGTTGCGAAGGCCCTCTGCTTCAAGCCCCCTCTTGAGGCCGTGGCTGGCTCTTTAAGGCTGTGCCACTATTTCTGGCCACAATAAATTGCAGTCTGTTGTCCTGAATGGGAGTGTAGCCAGTGGAGTTCAGCAGTTAGTCCTGGTCAGTCAGTGATGTCTTGGGAAGTCGAGTGCCAAGAATTTCTGCTTTCACTGAGGTATTTCCCAGGAAACGAAACACGTTGTGTATATAATACTGCTGTATATTTGCATTGATTATTTAAGCAAATAAAGTCTTTAATTTGCTATATATTGCAAAGGGAAAGTGTGCCCTCCAGCAGGGCTATTTTGGGGCAGGAACGCACGGGAACGGAGTTCCGGCTGGCTCCTGAGTTGGCCACGCCTACAACCAAAACCTCTGGCGTGCGCAGCTACAGAGCACACTGCCGTCCCCACATTACACACGAGAGGGAAAGGCGGCCTGTTAAAATGCCCTCTTTCCCTCTGGGGAGCCCCTGGGGACTTCCTTGTCCATTTCACTCCCGACCAGTCAGCTGAGAGTGAAATGGACAAGGAAAAGCCTCTCTCTGCCTTCCCTTCTCTAGCTGACATGTGGCAGCTGGAAAAGGGCAGGCAGGGAACCCAGGCACTGTTAAAAAGGCCTTTCTTTCCCTCCCCGATCTGGGGGAGGGAGGGAGAGAAAGGCATTCAACCATGCCCCCCCACACTTCCCTGAGTCCGCAATAGCAGAGAGGCTCAAGGAAGAAAGAAGCATGCTACCCCCCTCCCTTCTATATGTAATGGTTGAGGGAATTATGTTTCACTGTATCTGAAGAAGTGTGCGTGCACACAAAAGCTTATACCTTGAATAGGACTTGGTTGGTCTTAAAGGTGCCCCTGGACTCAAACTTTGTTCTAATATTCCAGGGTATAAAGTGGCCCCTTTGGACATCTTTCTGGATCCCTGCCGTTGAGGTGGGGGCATGTCCCTAACTCTGGAGGTCAGCAAAAAGATGCTAACGGAGGGGGTTCCCAAGAGACAGACTGCTTAGTGGGGGCTGGGGGTACAAGGGCACACCACTGAGCCAAAAACCATTTTCCCCTTCTTTTATTTAAAAAAAAAAAACAGTTTTCATTTTGCTTCTTTTGGGGGGGGGGACATAATACTGCTGTCGACGCCACAGAATACAGGGTAGCATAAAGTTGTGTATAATCGCCCCTTTTTATACAAACAATTAAGAACATAACTCGTTTTTGTGAGGATGGATTTCGTGATGGTGCTCGAAGGAAATTCTCTTGCTGGCACCAGCGGTACAAAAGGGAAGGTGCGCCAAGCAGATTCGCAGTGGATTCTGCATAGGGAAACGGGGCCCGATCCACCAGGAACAACTTCCCTGCATCCCCCGCTGGACGGTTAAGAACAGAAACATGCTTGTCTGCAACTCCTGACTGGCTGCATACCACTTCATAATAACATTTCCTTTAGGGGGGAGGGGGACTCTCTCTTACGCAGATCTGTCCACTTTCTGCTCTTTAGTATTTGCTTTTGAATTTAGCAGGCCCCAAATCCCAGCTCTCACTTTAAGAGAGGGGGGGGGGGAATTTATTGGTCTTTTAGGCTTGGAGGTGTATAATTTCAACAGGCTGGGGTGATTAAAATCATGGCACTGGCGATTGGTGATCTCTCTGTGGTTCACCTTGGAAATAACTCCGTTTCTCCAACATTTTGAGGCTCACGGGGGGGGGGGGGGGTTTCCCCTCCCTGAAAGCTCAAACACTGACCTCCCTAGGAGACCTCCCTGCCAGCTCTCCTTTTCTCAAAGATTTCACCTTGCAAAGGGTGCCTGCAGTGGTGTGGAAGGCTTAGCTCTTCGAGGCCAGGCTTCCTGCGTGAAACGTCCTACTCCAGCAGAGAGCATGAGACTGGGAGTCCGAAATGGCCTCCCTATTCAGCCTGTTGTTGCCAGAATCCGTGGGAACTCCCTTCCCCACTTTCAGCACTTCGAATCCTCTCTGGAGAAACATACAATAGTGATGTACACTGCTGACAAATGGGCATCATCATTTAATAAGTGCAACTGAATTGCCCACAAATGGCTTACCGAGGTGTGTCACGGGGAGATATTTAATAGTCAAGTATTATAACTGCCTGGAGGAGACTGGACCCTACCCAAAAAACTGGCCAAAGGTACCAGTCCAGGCAGCTAGTTAAAAACCCATGTTTGGCTCCCGCACTCTCTCTGACCTCAGTTTCAGAATTTAAGTAGCACCAATACAGAGCTCAGTCTCCAGGCCAAAACAATGAAGACTGATTCCTATAGCATCCTTGGGCCAACTTAGCCTCACAGCTCCTTGGTTTCTGTGCAGTACAGTCTACAGCATCCTTTAGAACTGTCTCGGTGTGGATGTCGATTGCAGACGTCACTTTCTAGCCCTCCTGGCTGCGTTCCGAAGGACAAAGCCAGAAGTTCTAAAGCAGGGACGTGGCTTGTGAGATTTCTTGGTTTGGTTTTGTTACAGCTGCCTTAGGAAGTGGCGGGGGGGCTGTATGTGGTCCAACCATGAGCCACCGAGCGGGTGGGACAGTTGTTAACCCCCCCTTCCAGCAACTTCCCCAGTGAGAAGTGGGCTGCTGGGTTCAAGAGAGTTGATGAGCGGCCCAACAAATCGGTACTGCGTCAGCAAAAGTAGTTGAGCTACTGTAAACATCTGAATTGGTGTGAATCGTTCAGACTAGGTAAAAAGTTTCTTTGCTGGCCGGGCAGGGCAGCTGCCGAGCTGTTGCCCGTGAGGTATGAAACAGTTCCCAACCCTGGGTAAACCCCCGAACTACATTTCTGATATGATTCTCTGGTACTGCATGAGTTTCTCGACTGAGATTATCACAGAAATGGCACACGCAGTGCCCAAGCTTTCCTTCCTCTTTAGGTTTTGCCTTTCAAAGTCATAGACTTAACGGGGACTTAAACATCCCCATGTGGAGATGTGTCATTTTAATGGTACTTTCCCCCCCCCCCAGGCTGCCAGGTCGTGCCGTTCTCAGGCCTGAAGGTGAATGGTTCACAAGTCCAGTTGCTTTTGTCCAGTTGCTTCCCCCCCCCCCCCCCTTGCTTCCCTCCAGGGGCTACTCTGTCCCAAATTGCTTTTGGAGTAGCAATCACAAACGCACAACATTTACACATCTGCCCATAAATATCTTTACATAAATACAAAAATTAACTATTGATATTTCAAAAGAGCCCCACCCCTCCCCAAAAAAGTCATAGTTACACACTGCACTCCCAATGTCCAGAGCAGCAAATGGCTACGTGTACTTACAGATTGCTCCTGCACTTGCACAGAAGCAAGGCCGGGCTTCAGCCCTGCCGTTATTGGCTGGAGACAGACATGTGCTGGCTCGAGAGGTATCCTTCCCCCTTCACGAGTTGGTCTCGGTTTTACAGTTCAGTGAGAGTTTGGGGGCGGTGAGCTGGCCCAGAGACAGAAGCGGTGCTGGCAAACCGGTTCCTGCTCTTGCGGCTGGATTGTTCTGCGACCCATCTTCGTGGGGCCGTGTTCTTGGAGAGGACGAGGACAAGACCTAATGCTTCAGAGGGGGCAAGGCCACTCTGGAGGAAGCCCGGTAGGAAGTCCGAGATGATACAACTGGAAGCACAAAGCGTTGCTGTTAGAGCTAAATTCACACTGGGGTCAGGAGGCCTGTCTTGCTCAGGAGGACAAAATCTATAGGTACAAATAACACTATAACTGAACAGATGGCATTTCATACAGCTAGGGTGCGGCTTCCAAAATTCTCTTTGTGGTTATTCCTTTTTATTTCTAAATCGTGTACGTAGCCCTGCAGGCGTACTGCATCATTGATCCACCCTGTCCCCCCCCCCCCCCCCCCCAACAATCAAGCCATGATTCTGTGTTGTACAAGGTTGTTTCAGTGTGGTATTTTACTGATGCACTAGCACATTGTTGTTGTGTTTGCAATGTTTTGTTAATATGCAAACAGGTACAGTTTTAAAAAAACTGTGCCAAAAAACCATGCTGTGGTAGGGTTGCCAGCCTCCAGGTGGGGCCTGGGGATCTCCCGCTTTTACACCTGATCCCCAGCTGACAGAGATCAGCTTCCCTGGAGAAAATGGCTGCTCTGAAGGGTGGACTCTATGGTATTGTACCATGCCGACACCCCTCCCCAAACCCTGCCCTCTCCTGGATCCACCCCCAAAGTCTCTGGGTATTTCCCAACCCAGACCTGGCTACTCTATGCTGTGATCATATCTAAAAAAAAATAAAACCTGGACATGATTTAATGCTGCATCACATTTTTTTAATGCATTGTTTTACCAAAGTGCAGGTGTGTTAGCTGGCTGGAATTAATCAGAGGGAAATAATCGCACCTATGATCCTATCAGCTTCAAGTGGTCCAGTTCTGGAGTTAGTTTTAGCAATGGTAATGAAATTAAAATGGGAGAGGAATGGAATGCAGGGCGGAGCAAACTTCTAAGCACTAAAGGAAGACGTTTGAGGCATCCATTCATCATGGGACTCGATGGGAAATACCTAAGTGGCTACTACTGTTTTTTGTTATTTTTACCCCACCCTTCTGCCCTGGTAGGCCCACCACGGTGGCTAACAAATTAAAATGTACAAATTAAAATATCATCTCAAAAGTCATTAAAACCAACAAGCAAATACATCAGGTTAAAAACCAGAGCTTAAAATAAGTAGAAGGGAGAAAGCGAAGGTAAAGGTCTCTTTTGCTCAAAAGCCAGTCGAATCCGACTCTGGGGATGCGGTGCTCATCTCTGTTTCTAAGCCGAAGAGCCAGCGCTGTCCAAAGACTTTTTCCATGGTCATGTGGCCGGCATGTCTAGACGCCGAGGTGCACAGAACGCTGTTACCTTCCCATCGAAGCGGTACCTATTTATCTACTTGCAATTTCTTGCTTTCGAACTGCTAGGTTGGCAGGAGCTGGGGCCAGAGACGGGAGCTCACTCCGTCACGTGGCACTCGGGTCTCGAACTGCTGAGCTGCCGACCTTCCGGTCAGCAGCTCAGCATCTGAACCTCTGAGCCACCATGGCCCTCGAGATAAAAGCAACAGTTAAAACATTGGGGCGGGGGGGAGGAAGGAGGAATCATCCAACAAAACCAAAAAAACCCACAAAAGGATCACTGGAGAGATCGTGCCGGCAAATGCGACACAGCCCTCTGCCTTTCTTCAGTGCTGCAAGGTCAGGTGGAACAAACAAACAAGTGGATGCATGGCCGTTTCCAGAAAACACGCCCTAAGAAAGTATGCTCTTCAAATTATGCCACTCAGGCAGGACAGGACTGCTCCATATCATTTCAGACTTCCTGCTCCATGCCATTTCTGACTCCAGGGCAGGGTTTTAATGTTCCCGCCTGTTAAGAGGAAACCCTTACTCAAGTGCATATATATATATATATTTAAGTCCAACCTTTGAAACAGGTTATATCCAAGCTGGAGTCAGAAGTGAAAGAAGAACCTATGCCACGTGCTATTTCTCGGGGGGGGGGGGGGGGGATTTGAATTGCTAGACTGAAAGCAGCTCCCCCACCCATTCTTGTGACCCGCCTCCCCCCCATTAAATCACAGGTGGCATGACCGCTAGCGTAATTTAATTTTTTAATCACAAAAAGAGATGCCCCACTCACATGCTTCCCCCTGTTGTCTTGTGCTGGTCAGGAGCTGAGGTGGTCCCCCTAGGAAACAGGAGAGAGATCAGAGTTCTGAAGCCATGGGTCATCCCTGAAGCTACCAAACTTGGGGGTGGGGGGTGGGGGTCTACACTGTATTTCATCCTCATTTCCTCTTCAAGGGGACCCTTGGAATGACAGTAATTCAGAGAAAGCCTACATTTCTTAACAGGAGCCAGTTTGGTGTAGTGGTTAAGTGCGCGGACTCTAATCTGGGAGATTTGGGTTTGATTCCCCACTCCTCCACTTGCACCTGCTGGATGACCTTGGGCAAGCCATGGCTCTGTACCAGCTGTTCTCTCAAGGACAGTTGTCTCAGAGCTCTCTCAGCCTCACCTGCCTCACAGGGTGTCTGTTGTGGGGAGGGGGAGGGAAGGGAGTTTGTAAGCTGCTCTGAGACTCCCTTGGGGAGTGAAGGGCGGGGTATAAATCCAATCATCATCATCATCTCCTCCTCCTCCTCCTCTTCTTCTCCCCCCCCCCCCCATGCTACCAGGCATTTCCCAAGATGGAGCTGGCAACCTGACGCCGCCTCGACTGATGTGAATGAGTCTGCAAGCTCCAAAAAGCTAAACATTTCTCTTGGCAACCAACCCAGTCCGCTTACCTTCTCGACACCTGCTTCCGATGTATCCGTTGAGGCAAACGCAGCGTCCGTTTCGGGGGTTGCAATAAGCATTGGTCATGGGGCACTCGCAGGACAGAGCGCAATCAGGGCCAAATTTCTGCATTGGGCAATCTGGGTCAGCGAAGAGGATATATAAAGGGGAGTCAATTAGGTTCTTAAAAAGCAAATCGGCACCAACAAGGTCCCTGTGTTTATATATACACACACATACATATATGAACAGACTCAGCTCCCTGCACTTAGAAAACTAGCTCATCAAGGAGAAAGGCTCAAGTTAGAAGAAAAGAAGAAGAGACTGGATGTATGCCCCACCCTTCAGTACCCAAAGGAGTCTCAGAGTGGTTTACAGTCTTCTTTCCCTTCCCCTCCCCACAACAGACACCCTGTGAGCAATGCTCCCTCTAAGCTGTGGAGTCCTGTGAGCAGAGGTTCTACTTTGTGAGCTACTGGCGTTAAAGTTGTGAACGAGCAATTTGGCTGCTGCATAAATCAGTTTGCTCTGGAGCCCTCTTTCCTGAGCTAAGACAAAAATGTGTGAGCCAGAGGCTATAGAGCTGTGAGCTAGCTCACACTAAACTCACCTTAGAGGGAACACTGCCTGTGAGGTAGGTGGGGCTGAGAGAGCTCTTTCGAGGACTGCTCTTGAGAGAACAACTCTGAGAGAACTTGTGACTGACCCAAGGCCACACCAGTGGCTGCATGTGGAGGAGTGGGGAATCAAACCCGATTCTTCCAGATTAGAGTCCACAAGTAATATGAAAGGGTGGGGAATAACGCAGCCTCAGCCCTGAGTGGGAGAAGAGGAAGAATGCATGCTTTGCATAAGGAGGGAATGCCTCTTCCAAGAAGATGCTTACCACCCAGGGCTTTGAAAGCCCCTTGCACAAAAATAATGTGTAATTTTTTTTTTCTAATTCCACTGCTTGTTTTAATTAGTGCCACTTTTTAATTGAAAGATTTGCAATAAAATAATAAGGAAGTGCCTAGGTGTGCTTGGTGGGGCTCTCCTATCTCACTGTAGGCTGCTGAAGCAGGGCAGTGGGGACGCCTGGACTGTTTGCCCCGGCTCTTAGTGTGAAAAAGGTAAGCCCGGACAGGGTTCTGTGTGACCACCGTGTAACAAACAGGGCTTTCCCTCCGGCTTTCACTTTGCAGCAGTGGCACAGCGTTCCCTCTGAGCAGAGTTAGCGTGAGCTAGCTCACAGGTTTTTAGCCTCCAGCTCACAAGTTCTGTCGTAGCTCAGGAAGGATGGGCTCCAGGGCAAACCAGTTTATGCAGCAGCCAAATCGCTCGCTCACAACTTTAAGGCCAGTAGCTCACAAAGTAGAATTTTTGCTCACAGGACTCCACAGCTTAGAGGGAGCATTGGCCAGCTAGAAGTTAGGTCAGCAGGCCAGTTTTCTGTGTCTGGAGAGTACCGCAGTTACAGGAGGTAGCCCAGAGGGAGAAGCGTCTGGGTCTGACGAAGAGAGCTGTGTGTCTCAAAAGCTCACGCTACAATAGAGTTTTGTCAGTCTTAAAAGTGCTACCGGGCTTTTTACTCTTTTGCTAATGGGGATACTGTCATGTCGTTCAAAATGGAAATCAGCCTCATTTGCAGTTCTCGGACTATGTCCCTGTGGTTAACGAATAACCGACATAAAAGCAGAAAACAATGCCTCCTGGATCAGGCATAGGGCCCAGCATCCTGTTTCCCAGAGCCAGAGGTCCCAAGCAACTGGTATTCAGAGGTACACTGCCTCTGGACAGAGAGGTTCCATTTAGTCATCACCACCCTCATTCAACCTGCCTTTTACCAGCAATCTAAGCCAGTAACTGATAGGCTGGCTCGTGTGCGACTCCCTCCCTTATGCCAAGGACGAAGGCATATTCATTCCAGGCTAGCAAATCTACCCAAAGGTAAGCAAGCCCCTTTGAGAGCCTCTTCCCCTCCTCCCGGTCCTTGACAAATGACCCCGTCGACACTCTCACCCACGTCACACTTGCTGCCAGTCTTCCCGGGAGGGCACAGGCAGTGCCCGGTGGCTGGGTCACACGGTGTGCCATCTCCGCAGTTGCACCGATGCTGGCACTTTTCTCCAAACAACCCTTCCTCGCAGCCTGTGTCCAACAACAAGTGTCAGTACAATGGCCTGCTGTACAGGAAAACAGAATTTGTCCTCAGCCCAAGGCACATGACCAGGGAAAAAGTCTTTGGACAGCGCTGGCTCTTTGGCTCAGAAACGGAGACGAGCACCGCTCCCTAGAGTCGGATTCGACTGGCTTTCAAGCAAGGGAAACCTTAAGCTGAAAGAAGCTGGTTTACAAGCAGCTGCCATGTCTCTTAATTCTGTAATGTTGATTATTGCACTCAAAACATTAGCTACTCCAAAACTGTGTGGTGCACATAAATATATTTAGCTGATAGGTTATTAGAATGATGGTTTAGCCTTCATGATGCTGAAAAGGTTTTGTAATCGGTTAGGATTGTTCACTGAGAAGACGCTGTTATGCCTGGATGCGGGTTTGTACATTCCCTATGTATCTTTAAGATATTCTGATTCAAGTTGTCCAGCTCTTGCATGGTCCCGTTCAGAAAAAGAACTTCAAAACGGAAGTTTATTCCGAAAAATTTCAACAGCATCTTGTCATATCTACAGTTCAGAAGGACCTTAGTAATTTTGTAGCTATGTAGATCAAGATCACGTATACGTTTTTTGAAATATATTTATGCGCACCACACAGTTTTGGAGTATCTAAGGTTTCGTCCTGTTGAGGCTGTGATTCTCTTGTTTGGATTGTTGCACTCATGCAACCTCCACACGTTCCAGAACAAAGAAACGAAGCCAGCCAATGGATGGATTGTTTGGCCAGGTCACGTATTTCTGGCCTGCTGCTTGTCCGAATGGAAGTCATTCCCTCTGGCCCCAAAGAACTGAAAAGTTGAGTGCAGAGGTCCTTTCATGCCTCAATCCAGGCTCAGCCAACCCTTTCCGGAGGCCATTCCATGCTACCCAACTGAGACTTGAATCTAGGAGGCAGAGGCCTCATTGAGCGTGAGGCTTGCCAAACATTCAGCAAATGCCCAAACGAGCAAGTCATGCTCCAAACAGAGATGACCAAGCTCAGAACGCTGATGGACAGAGTTTCCTTGTGTGCAATTTCCTGTCAGGGTTTCATTATAGACACACTTGTTTGGTTGGTTGTGGTTTAAGGACCCGCGTTGGGGGCTTAGGTGACAACACTCCAAAGGCCTTGTCCCTTATCCATGGTGAACTTCCCCAAATACACATCACATCAACCACACAAAAAGCAGAGATAGGAATTGTATGCAAACCCTCTTGTTTCTTGTTATTCTTGAAACCACCTTTATTTGTGCTAAATCAGCTGTGGTAATTCAGCTCAAGATGGGGGCTCAGAGGGCTAAGACTACATCTGATAAGCTTAAAGTACAACAGGGTAGATTTCAGATGAATGTTAAGATAAACATCATAATGGTGAAAGGTTGTTAGGCGGCGATCATACACACAATTAGCCCCGACATAGGCATGAATGCTGGGTGGATTTAATGTGCACCATCAGACCCGAACATCTGGGAAGCATCCAGCAGCTGGCAGCAACCCGTGTTGCTCCACCACAGAAGCGGAGTTAACAGGCACCGGGAAAATCCAGTAGCAAACAGGCTGCTATGGGTCACGGACTTCCCCCTGTCTGATTGCTCTAGACCGCTCTCATGACGTCAGGATAGTCTGATCAGGCCATCCCGACTCCGTGCTGTTGTTTGTTTTGCATCATCACACACTCCATAGGGAGCCCTCAGGGCTGAGGTGCAAATTATTGATCCCCCATTTAAGCACATCAGGAACAAACGGCAACCCCCTCCCGACTTGCCCACAGTTGCATCTGATCACACAGTGGCGGGCTCTGCCTGCAGCTTCAAAAGACTGTGTGATCGCGCAACTGCGGGTAAACTTCCGCCGGAGGAAACAGCCTCTCTTCCCCCCCACCCCTGCTTCATCTCACGCATATGACTGCAATGTTAGACAACATAACCAACTACCTAAAGGAAACTCTCACTGGAGGCTTTTCAGGCACAGGCTGGACTGCCATCTTTTGGGGATGGTCCAGCTATGGGTTTCCACCCTTAAGCAAGGGGTTGGACTTGGTGGCCTCTAAGGTCCCAATTCCAGGACTTTATGGTTTGTCTCAGTTTGATTTCTAGAAGGATCTAGGGAAGGGGACAAGGATACAAACCTGTCTGACACTGGTCGCCATAGAAGCCAGGAGGGCAAACACATTCCCCGGTCACTGGATCGCACGTTGCTCCATTCTTACAATTGCACACCGCCTGACAGCCGACTCCATGGAAACCAGCTGGGCATGCTGGGGAAAACAGGATGGAAAGTGGTGGTAGAAGGAAGAAGAAGAGATTGGATTTATACCACCACCAGCCTTCACTACCCGAAGGAGTCTCAGAGCGGCTTACAAACTCCTTTCCCTTCCCCTCCCCACAACAGACAGCCTGTGGGGGGGGGGGGGGCAGAGAGAGCTCTGACAGAAACTGCTCTTTTTCAAGAACAGCTCCAACAGAACTATGGCTTGCCCAAGGTCATCCAGCAGGTGCAAGTGGAGGAGCAAGGAATCAAACCCGGTTCTCCCAGATTAGAGCCTGCACACTTAACCACGACACCAAACTGGCTCCAGGAAGCTATTAGCATTGTTTATCTCTTCGGAGTAAATCTGAGGGCAGGGTAGAAATTTAATAAACCAAATCAAATCAGCTCTTAAAACAGCCCAAATCCTTTCCACAGCCCGTAGATAGCTGATCTTTGGCCGTGATTCTCTAGGGTCGAGGCATGGCTGGCGTCTGTGTGGGAGGGGCCAGGCAGGCTGATGGGAGGAGCATAATTCTCTCTCCTTCCACAAGATGGTGGGCCACTGTGGGAACCTGAGATGAAACGCTCTCCTGCAGACCATCTAGTCCACCTAGTCCGACAAAGCTCCCCCCACCCCCGACCATCTAGTCCAACACAATTCTCTGGTGTGACATCAAACACCTTCAGCCCCACCTGAGGCCATTCAGCGGCAACACATACCTATGCCTAGGAAATGGAGCCTAAGAAATGAGATGCTCTGGCATGAATCAGGTGTTCTTTTTCGGCCATTTGTCCAGCCAAGCCACAGCCCCGTAGCCAGAAATTCTTGGCTGGTGGGGCCAGGGCTGGGCCTCTGGGGCTGGGGAGCAGGGAACTGAATTAGATGAAGTGTCTCTTTCGTTCCCCAGACTGCCTCCCCCCAGCCACAGGAAGGTTGGGGGAGGAAAGGGAAGCCCCCCTGCCCGTTCTGGTCAGTTTCATTCCCCTCCATTCAGCTGTTGAAGCCAACAGCTGATCTGCTGGGAGTGAAACTGAACAGAAGCAGCAGGGAGGAGGTTTCCTGTTCCTCCCCGGCCTCCCCCACCACTGCAGAGTGAGGTGCACAGGGGTGGGGGGGGGGTCGGTATCCTCCGGGGCTGGGGCGGGGCTTGTCCGTGGAGGGGCTCCTACAGGCCTCCCAAGCCACATGGACTTGAGCAAGTGAGGAGGGGGTGGTCCAAACTTCCAGGGTACCAACACACTGTTCATTCCCAGCATTGCTTGTGTGGGAGGGCCCAGTCGGCAGTGGTGCAACAAGTTGCCACAGCCCACCCTGGATTAACCATTAAGCCAAATAAGCACGTGCTTAGGGCACCAAGGGAAAGGGGGCACCGGAAAGGGGTTTTCTTTTGCTTATATTGCTTCCTGCTATTTAGTGTTAAATTATATTGCCTGCCAATGGGCGGCTGCTGGGCCCGCAATGTATTTCTGGACAAACAGCAAGAAGCACGTTCGCGGGGCTTACAGTGTTCACACAAGGTCCCGTAGTGGCCTTTGTCACAGTGGCACCCCCCTGTCACTGGATCACAGGTCATGCGATTTCGGCAGGGGCAGTTCAGCTGACAGTCGGCCCCGTACTTCCCCGGGAGGCATCCTGCAAGGAAGACAATTTCTCAGGTTACTGCCATCATGAAGACCATAAAGGGGTGCTCCCTTTCAAGCCGAGCAGGCAAAACTGGGAATTGTGAGAGAGATTTCTTAACAGGCCAGCTTCCGAGTTTTCCCTGCTCGTTTAAAACCTGACTGTCTTTCCTTAACATCCTTCATTGCTGGAAACTCCCCAACATCTCCATTTTTTAAAAAAATGTTCTAACCGGATTACCTCTTCTCTAGCTGGCAATAAATTCAGCGGGCATAAAAGAAAGGTACTTTCAAGTTCCCTGTTCAGAGAGGTTAAAAAATAAAAGATTCGTAGTGCAAAAAAGATCAGCAGAAGTAGTAAAGGTGGAGGCCTGAATTGCCCTTGAGCTTGTCAGATCTCGGAAGCTAAGCAGGGTCGGTCCTGGTTAGTACTTGGATGGGAGACCACCAAGGGATTCTGGGGCTGCTCTGCAGAGGCAGGCAACGGCAAACCACTTCTGTTCATCTCTTTCCTTGGGAATTCCATCAGGAGCTGCCGATGAGTCGGCTGCAACCCGATGGCACTTAGTTATTATTAAAGATTAACAGATTTATTTGCGACATTGGCTTTCATGAACAAGAAGCCAGTTTGTCAGAGGCACACAAAGAAAGGGATGATACAGCCACAGGGTCATGAGAAGTAGGGTAGTCACTGATATTATTATGCAAAGCGCAAAGCTGTTCCTCTCCACCCACAGTTCCGAGCCTCTCCTCAGCGTGTGTGACTGGTAGGGCTGCCAAGTCAGCCCGGGGGGCGGGGGATCCCCCGCTAAAGGGGTTCCCGATCTGCCGGCCAACATTCGGCCGGTGGGGGGAACCCC
This sequence comes from Lepidodactylus listeri, assembly GCA_029233225.1. NCBI lineage: Eukaryota > Metazoa > Chordata > Lepidosauria > Squamata > Gekkonidae > Lepidodactylus > Lepidodactylus listeri. The sequence goes on along the minus strand of JARCFY010000019.1, from coordinate 39,148,285 downwards.
ACCCCCGAAGTCGTCCGGCGAGAACGACGTAATGACATCACCGGAAGTGACGTCGGCACGTTGGGGGCGTTGCCAGGGCAACGCTCTGGCAATCGCCCCAAAACTCTATGATACCATAGAGTTTTGGGGCGACTGCCAGAGTGTCGCCCTGGCAACACGCCCAACGTGCCGACGTCACTTCCGGTGACACCACCAGGCATGCGTGCTTTGCGCGCGCGCCAGAAGAGACTCCCGGGCACAGGAGGACTCCCCCCGCCGCTGAGTCCATAAGACTTGGCAACCCTAGTAACTGGGCGGGACTTTCTCTTGAGACCCAAGCAGCTGGCCAATCTCTTTCATCAGATGTGGAAACCCAATCAAAAGTTAAACAGTTCAAAAACTATGTACATCATGGACATGCCTCCTACTCTCACTGAACAGTCTACACTCTACGCTCTACTTGGTCCTTGACAACACTCTTTCGCCCAGCGGATAAAATGGCTCCAGAGAAAGCACAAGGAGCAATTTCAATATCTGTAACTGCTGATAGCGCAAACCTCCTGTCTTCACTGAGCTAATTTAACTTGACTCAAACCTAGCTGAATACTACCAAGTTTTTGCCTAGGCCTGAAGATAAAGATGCGCTTGTACAACACCGGTGTCCAGTTAGCTTAATGATGCCTGGAAAACTGTGGCTGTGATCACATGAGCAGTTTGGCCCGACACGGCCACTCCTCCCCTCCGGATCAAACAGGCGCAGTCAGACAGCCACATCTGTCAGGCAGTCCCCAGCCATACTTCTCCCATCATAGGATGACTTGGAGCCAGGTTAAAAACGCACCACATCACAAGTGGTGTTTTTGGTTCCCCGTGCAGTCATTGCGCATGGCCGGATGCAGGGCATTTTTTGTAGGAAAAGCCCAGCGGGAACTCATTAGCATAATAGGCCACACCCAACCGCCAAAATGTGTTAGCATATTAGGCCACACCCCTGATAGTGCAGCTCCCTCCCAGGATTGGCTTCCCCAGGTGCCCCGTGGCTTGCAGGGCTCATGGGGAACCTGAGGGAAGAAAGCCCCGCAGCTGCGTGTTGCCTGAGAAACCCGAGGAGGGGAGGCAGTTTAAACTGCCTTCCCTCCCTGGATCGGCTTGGCTTCCCCAAGCACCCCGTGGCTTGTAAGGCACATGGGGAACCGGGAGGGGGGGCTGTAGGCATGGCCAACTCAGAAGCCAGCCGGAACTCCGTTCCTGGGCGTTCCTGCCAAAAATAGCCCTGGCCGGATGTCTGATGCAGGGGAGCATGTGCAGAATGGATTTGGCAGGATTTGCTGCTAGGGATGTGGGTGTTTTTTTTTTTTTAATTGCCTATATTCACATTTGCGCACGCATGAAGTTTGAAAAAAAACTGGCAGCACGCTCCATGGCTGAGGCGCTGCAATCATGTGGATGCTTGACCACGGGATGTCTCCATGGATAACCCGCAGCAGGGTGTGCTGTGTGGCTGATGTGCCCTGCAACACTTTAAACCGGTTCAATTAGAGGCGGCACCATATTGCGCCAAGCCGCTGGTGTGACCACAGCCTGCGTGACTGCCAAATCCTGCTACTGTCATGAGTCACTATGCTTAACTCGTATACATTTGAGCACTGCATAGAAATGCGGATTAGACCTCTTTCATTTTAACGCTTTTCAGTCCCACCCTTTGCTGTTGTTATTTTTTTCCTATATCCAAATGTACACATCTGCCCAGGGTAATGTTTAATGGATCTGAAGCAGGCTCTGGGTCAGTCTAGAGTCTAGCAAAAGCCACCATAAATCTGTGAGTCTTCAAGGTGCTCCAAGACTCTTTCCGCAGGCTAATAATGGTACCCATCTGGAAATGATCACACGAGATGCCGCTCTTTCCATGCCTGGCTAGTAAATCAAGTCCGGCTCAGCTAAAGCCTTTCTCCTTGAAATCCACAGAAAATGCATGAACAGCCGAAGATGTGATCCCCCAACAACCATGGGACCAATGCTCCCTCTAAGCTGCGGAGTCTGGCGAGTAAAGATTCAACTTTGGGATCCACTGGCATTAAAGTTGCAAGCGAGCGATTTGGCTCCTGCATAAATTAGTTGGCTCTGGAGCCGTCCTTCCTGAGCGGAGACAAAAAAGCTAGCTCACACTAATTCAGCTTAGAGGGAACGCTGCATGGGACAGGCCAAGAGCAACTCCACCATGTGTGAATTTGAATGGGATTTGAACAGGATTCTGTCCTGGGCATAGAAGTCCCCCCCCCCCGCCCAAGAACTCCAGTGGGCTGGCTAGTGCCTGAGCTGGGACAAAGGAAAAAGAGGAGGAGGAGGAGGAGGAGGAGGAGGAGGAGGGGGAGATTGGATTTATACCCTGCCCTTCATTATCCAAGGGAGTCTCAGAGTGGCTTACAAACTCCTTTCCCTCCCCCTCCCCACAACACACACCCTGTGAGGTAGGTGGGGTGGAGAGAGCGCTGACAGAAACTGCTCTTTTTCAAGAACAGCTCTGACAGAACTACGGCTTGCTCAAGGTCATCCAGCAGGTGCAAGTGAAGGAGAAGAAGAAGAGGAGATTGGATTGATGTCCCGCCCTTCACTACCCAGAGGAGTCTCAGAGCGGCTTACAAACCCCTTTCCCTTCCCCTCCCCACAACACACACCCTGTGAGGTAGGTGGGGCTGAGAGAGCTCTAACAGAAACTGCTCTCTTTCAAGAACAGCTCTGAAATAACTTGTAACTGACCCAAGGTCATCCAGCAGGTGCAAGTGGAGAAGTGAGGAATCAAAACCCGGTTCTCCTAGATCAGAGTCCGCGCACTTAACCACTACACCAAACCGGCTTCTAGTAGCATGCTTGTTTGCTGGGAAGATAAGGAACCCCAGGAGAAGAGTTACCCAGTTCGCAGAACTTCCCCGTCCACCCAAGTCCGCATAGGCAGGAGCCGTTCGTTGCCAGGCAGATTCCCCCGTTACGGCAGGCGCACGTCTGCTGACAGCCAGCTCCGTACTGATTATTCGGACAACCTGGGAGAGAAGAGAATGAGGCAGACAGACGAAGGGCAAGCAGGGTTTGTACAAGACCTGCCTGGCTATAACAATAGAGTTTGGGCCACAATCCAAACATGCACACCATCTTATTAAAACAGGCCTTTTTTCGTGATGTTAGTACACACAAGGGAACACGCACATCAGGGAAACACTGCACACAGATTATTTTGATGCCATCATATATAGGGTCATCTCCTCCCTCTCCCTCCCTCCCTCTCTCTCTCTCTTTTGCAATATTCTTTCACAGTGTACATCACACATCCCCTGGAGGGAAGTTGGTATAGCTCAGTCTCCCCAGATCTCAGAAGCTAAGCAGAGTCAGGACTTGGATGGGAGGCCACCAAGGAAGGTTCTGCAGAGGAAGGCAATGGCCAACCACCTCTACTTAATCGCTTGCCTTGAGAGCCGCTTACTGGGGTCACCACATCAGTTCTGAATTGACAGCACTGACATACGTCACGCGTCAGTAGAACAGAAGGGAAGGGACCGCCGCTGTGGTTTGTAGTGCTCCAAGAGGTAGAGCAGGCTGAGAGAGACAGGCTGGGCAAAAGTCACCCAAAGAGCTTCCATGGGAGAGAGGGGAAGTGTACCTGCACCTCAGCTCCAGGTTCACACCCAGCCCACCCGTGCAAGAGCTCTTCTTACAACTTCCGCAGGCAACAGGACTAGGTAAATATTTACCCTCCTCACAGCTGGGGCCAGTCCTCCCTGGCGGGCAAACGCAGGAACCAGTCACAGGATGGCAGGTGGCATTCTTAGCGCAGGAACACACAAATGCGCAGTCAGTGCCGAAACGACCAACCGGGCAAACTAAGGATTTTTTTTTTGTTTTTTTAACAAAAATCAACAGGAAAGAAGGTCTTGTTTACAAGAGAGTCACCCATAAAGAAGAAGAAGAGACTGGATTGATCCCCTGCCCTTCACTACCCAAAGGAGTCTCAGAGCAGCTTACAAACTCCTTTCCCTTCCCTTCCCTTCCCCTCCCCACAACAGACACCCTGGGAGGGAGGTGGGGCTGAGAGAGCTCTTTCGAGAACCGCTCATGAGAGAACAGCTCTGAGAGAACTTGTGACTGACCTAAGGTCACACCAGTGGCTGCATGTGGAGGAGGGGGGAATCAAACCCGGTTCTCCCAGATTAGAGTCCGCGCTCCTATCCACTACACCAAACTGGCTTTCAAACCATCTCAGGTCATCATCACAACAGTCCCCCAAGGGAAGTCATGATCATTACTCCCAAAGAAAGCTCCCTAGGACCACAAGAAAAGTCAAGATATATATGTTCTAATAAATAAATAAATAAAATCTTCCTCCATGTATCCCTTCTCTCCTCCCTTTGGCCCTTCCTTCCTTCCTTCCTTCCTTCCTTCCTTCCTTCCTTCCTTTTTCTTTCTTTCTTTCTTTCTTTCTTTTTCTTTCTTTCTTTCTTTCTTTCTCCCTCTCTCTCTCTCCCTCTTTCTTTCTTTCTTTCTTTCTTTCTTTTTTTCCTTCGCAGTTCTAGATTGTAAGCACTTTGGGGCCAGAGTACGTCTGCTTGTATGCTGTAAAGCACAGTGCACGCTAACAGCACTAGAAGCAACACGTTAAGATAGCAGCCATCTCCAAATTTCACAAAAGTGAAACCTAACTATATCCATAATCTTATAAACTATTCTCTGCAGAACTTCTTCTTCCTAATGTTGTAGCTTTTGATCACAGGGCAAGCGAATCGATACCTAACAATGTCAGCTTCCTCATGCGTGCCACGTATGTATGTGTGCTACACATTACAACTAGTCACCAGAATCCCAGCCCACTCACCGGTACTGCAGTCAGCCCCCACGTACCCAGCGGGACACTGGCACACTCCTGTGGTGGTCTCGCAGTGCCCCCCGTTCTTGCAGGTACACTGCCTCTCGCAATTTGGGCCGTAGCGCCCCGAAGGGCATCCTGGGAGGGAAAGAAAACGACAGTGAAAAAAAATATCCAAGGCAAAAGTCTGGCTGGCGCTGCCCAAGCTGAGTGACAGGATGCTAACAATGGAAGGTCTTACTCCACAGAGCACCACAGTGGTTTGCTGTATTTTACACAGATGACTCTATGGATCGCAGAGCTTCAGTCCACGATGGATATACATATGGTAGTCTTTGGACTGACTCAGACTATAAGGATGCTTCCAAACCAAACCTCTTCCCAACAAAGTTTATTCTTGCTTGGTATTTAGAGAAACTTGGTCTTGTTGCTGGAGTGTAACCAAAACATCACACTATCGACTGTTTTATTACTCTTAGTGTTTTATTGTTTTACCACATGTGCTAAGCCACCTTGCGCCCACGTGTGGGATAGGGCTGGGTATAAATTGAAATAAATAAATAAAATTAGGAATCCTTCATTGTTTTGTTTATGATTTCTGAATGTTGTAAAGGGCGCTGTGTGTTGTTCCCCTCTCCTTTGTGTCTCCCCCCCAACAACCTAAAATACATATTAATAAAACATTGCAAAAAAGCAGTCTTGCTGTGTTTCTGCAGATAATTGCATCAAGATTCCTTTAGTAGGGTGTTGACAAAACTGGAAAAACTGGAAAAAAAACGGAAAAAGAAATCGTATGTATGATCACAGCTGAATGGCCTACTTGAAGCTGAAGCTCAAATTCTTTGATCACCAAATGAGAAAGGAGCACTCACTGGAGAAGACCCTGATGCTGGGAAAGACTGAGGGTAAAAGAAGAAGGGGATGGCAAAGGATGAGATGGCTAGACAGTGGCATCAATGCAGCGAACATGAAATTAAGCAAACTCCGGAGCACGATGGAAGACAGGAGGGCCTGGCGTGATGTGGTCCACAGGGTCGCAAAGAGTCGGACTCGACTGTGCGACTGAACAACAACAACAACAACTCCTCTATTGGTTTATTCCAGAGTCCTGGTCTGCTATTGTTCTTGGGCTTCAAGCTCAGCCAGTTTCTAGGGTGATTCAACCAGGGATGATTCAGTCTCAATACACAACACTGCTTTTCATTGTGGATGTGAAAGTCATCCTTGTAAAGGGCAGGGGCAACCGAATCCTCTCAAATAAGCAGTAGGCCGGCTTGGTGGGGTAGGGGGAAGGGAGACGCAGGCCTCTGGCTTGAAACGATGCCTTTCCAAGCTGGCAGAACCAGCACAGATTTTGCAAACCTGCCCAGGGGATGGAGGGGCACGGCTCCTGTTTCATGTGGTGTTTCCTTCTGACGCTTGAAGCAGGAGTCTCCCCCAGATGGCCTATTTGCAAGAACCGCGGCGCAGTTGCCAGCGAGGGAGGATTCCTTTCCATGTAGCAGCTTAGCAGCCCAGGCATTTGCTACAGACATTACACAGAACACGATGGAGAAAGCTTGTTTTTTTTCCCCTTCCTCTTTTTAAAAGTGGAACATTCTTTCCTTCCAACCAACCCAGATGTGGAGCAATGATCAGCAGTTTCGTGCAGGATCTTGCGCACAGCAGAACGAGCCATACTCAGGAAATGAGGCGGTGCAACTAGACCTTATTAGGTGTTCAGAGAATCTGATGGAAAATGGGGGTGGGACGGAATGACCACCCCCCCCGCTTTCCAATTTTGTTTTGCAAGAATGCCCGGAGAGAAGTGTGCAAGAATGCCCGGAGAGAACGACTCTGTCTTTTCAGGGCACAGCAATATAGCATCCCCAAAGATCAGCAACTTACCGTATTTTTCGCTCCATAAGGCGCACTTTTCCTCCCCAAAAAAGTGGGGGGGGAAGTGTGTGCGTCTTATGGAGCGAATATGGAGCTTTTCTTACCTGTAACAGGGCTCTTTCTTCAGCAGGAACGCAGGGGGAACGCCATTCAGGCTGGCATCCCAGCCTTCCCCGCCCCTCCCTGCTGGGCCTGAGCTGTTAAGACTTAAAAGGGAAATGGCAGGAAAAACCCCACCAGGCTAAGTACTCTTTCCCTTTAAGTGCTTTTCCCCTTTAAGACAGCCAGCAGCAGAAAGCCCCGCCTGCAGATTAAGCTCCGTGGCTACTTTGCACAGAAAGGCCTGGTTTTGCATGGCATGCCGACGTCTCTCTTCTTTCCTTTCTCTATCTTTCTTCCTTCCTTCCTTCCTTTCCTTTTTTCTGTCTGTCTGTCTGTCTTTCTGTCTCTCTCTGTCCCCACCTTTCTTTCTTCCTTTCTCTTTCTCTCTCTCTCTCCTCCTCCTTCCTTCCTTTATCTCTCTCTCTCTCTCTCTTTCTTCCTTTCTTTCTGTTTAATTTTTTCCTGTTTTCCTCCTCTAAAAACAAGGTGCGTCTTATGATCAGGTGCGTCTAATGGAGCGAAAAATACGGTAACCATTTTCTTTCTGTAAACGGAAAGAGGGACTTGGGGGTAGAAAACAGCCCTGTTGCTCATTGATTTTACAAATCTCTCTCTGAATTTCCAAAGGGTTGAGGGTGGGAAGGTACCGGCAGGATCTTAGGGAAAAAAACTTTTTCACAGTGAGAGTTGTACAACAGTGGAACCAGCTGCCTAGGGAGGTGGTGAGCTCCCCCTCACTGGCAGTCTTTACGCAGGCTTGTCAGGGATGCTCTAGGCCGGGGCTGTCAAACATGCAGCCTGGGGGGCTGGATGAGGCCCCCAGAGGGCTTCTATCAGGCCCACAAGGGACTGGCTGTCTCCTGCTTCTTCCTCCAGTTCTGCTGCTGCTGCTGTGTCATAGCTTGCTTTCCCAGACTCTCTCAATCGCTCAGGAGAGATAGATATGCAAGCTTCTGCTTCCTGCACTGGGCTGAGGCACCACCCCCTCCCGGATTGCTACAGCACAGACATTTTGATGCAATAATTCAGGGCAAGAAGTGTCAGTTATCAGAGACTGTTAAATAAACAAAACATTGCAAGAATGCTAATCTTTCAAGCATGTTTTTATTTTAAGTTAAAAAAACCTTTCTGTTTGTGTACTTTATAAAGTTTATATCTCTGCTACCTGGCATTACATTTTATGACACACATGGCCCGGCCCAACAAAGTCCAATTTATGTCAAATCCGACCCTCCGTAACAAATGAGTTTGACACCCCTGCTCCAGGTTGATCCTGCATTGAGCAAGGGGGTGGACTAGATGGCACCTGTATGCCCCCTTCTGTGATTCCATTATTCTGTGTGCACTCATATGTGCAGTCCAACCTTTAGAATTAAACTTCCTAACTATTAGAAAGGAGTGGACATATTCTCCCCTTTACTGTTACAGAATTTCTCTCTTTGCTGTTTTCCACTCCTCCTAAATTCTGGTTTCTCTGGGAGAATTTATCAAATGAAATCCCAGAACTGGAATACTTACAACCTGCTGTAGCTTTCAGTTTGCATCTTTCCCTCTGTGTTACCAACGTGCAATCATATATGACCCAAACACAGCAAAAAAGCAATTGACCGCATGAGAGCTTTTCTGTGCTGTGTTTTAGTGATGCACCCAAGTCCCCTTGCACACTGCTAAAACACTGCAACCAAAAGAATCTTGATGCAATCATACACATAAGACCTAGGCAAGGTTGCTTTTTTTTTCAGCGTTTTAGTTCAACTCATATGTGAACCTTAGTAAAGGGAAAGGCAGACACAAAGAAATGAAAAACTGCCTCAAACAACACACTCAAAATACTCTGTAAAATATTCAAAAACAAATTCAAAAACAAAAAAACAAAAACACCCTACAACGATGGAGGATTCCTAAAGCATGAATCTCACTTTGGAAGCAAGACCATTTAATTTGGGCTGCCCAAATTTGAGGGGGAAATCAGGGGATGAGAGTATTAGAAGAATTACAAGAAGTGGAACCCACAATACTTGGGGGGGGGGGGAGTATTCCCCACAGCTCCCGGCCTGCAGAAGCAGGAGGAGCTCCGCAGGAGGAGGAAGCGGCAGCAGGTGAGTCCTTCTCCCACCCTGCCCCCTGGCACCAGCGGTGAGGCCTGAGCAGCTCACAGCCACCAGCCCACCAAGCCTTCTCCCTCCTTCCCAGTGGCAAGGCTGGCCTGCCAAACCTTCTCCCTCTCCCACAGTGGCAACAGCGAGGCCCGAGCAACTCACAGCTGCCAACCGCCAAGCCCTCTCCCGTCCCTCCCCCCAGAGGTGGCGGCAGCAGACAGTTGCCAGGGCGTTCTCTGCGCACGCGCAGGGAACACTTTTTTTTTTTTTACTTTGAAGGGGATTTAAGTATCCCCTGTATAGTTTTTTAAACTTTTCAGATTTTTCTGCACACCTGGGAAGTGCCCCAAGTGTGCAGGAGAATCTCTTCGCCCCCTAGGTGCCCCCAATGTGCAGATTTAGATATCCACACGCGGGGGCACCTTGGCTATTAGATATATAGATTCCCATGAATACTGAAGTTTATCATCAATGCAGCCCAATGCTCCCTCCATCCCAGACAAGGGAAGGGTTGCCACATCCTCAGGGCCCTCCCTCTTGTTGGAGCAATCCAAAAAAGGAACTATCTATGTGGGAAAGTTATGGAGTCATCACTTTCAGAAGCTAAAGCTGGTGAATTTGGAACACCGCACAGAAAAGCAACAGTTTAGGGAGAACTCACGCTGCCGGCAACTGCTGCCATAGAATCCTGATGTGCAGATACACTCCCCGGTCACTGGGTGGCAGTCATGGTTCACACCAGCACACCGACAAATCCTGCCACAGTTCAGCCCAAACGTCCCCGGCAGACAGGCTGTGCGGGAGAGAGGGTCAGCAGAGCAAGAGGTTTGGATGCATTTCAGAGCCGAAACAACTGGTGCAGGAACTCCGTCTCAGGGCCAGCCTACACATGTGGCTTTTTCCATAACAGCTGGAATTGCAGTTAGCTCTGGCCAGCACTGTGCGTACTTTGTACCCACTTGACATGCGGGAGCAATAAACTAAAACAAAACCACACATTCTGAAAAGGCACAAACAGTGAGGACTAGCACTGTCTTCCTTAATTGGGCGTGCAAGAATGACGTTGAGCTGATTAAAACATGTGGCGGAGTTATATGCAACAGTCTTCCAGAGATAATTCTCTTCGGGCTGCACTGAATAACAACCCCCTCCCCCTCCCCCTCCCCCCCCCCAAAAAAAATACTCCTTAAACATGAAGTGATGGCATTTCAGGGAGACGAGAACTGTCTTGGGTGCGCTAGTGTTCCGTGTGCGAAAGGTTGGTGGTGGAAAATGCTGTCAAGTCACGGCTGACTTATGGAGACCCCGTAGGGTTTTGTAAGCAACAGACAAACTGAGGTCCTTTGCCATTACCTGCCTCGGTGTAGCAATCCTGAACTTCCTTGATGAGGTCTCCCATCCAAGCACTAACCTCGGCCAATGCTCCCTCTAAGCAGTGGAGTCTTGTGAGCAGAAAGGCTACTCTGTGAGCTACTGGCATTCAAGTTGTGAGCGGCGTTCCCTCTAAGCCGAGTTAGTGTGAGCTAGCTCACAGTTTTTTAGCCTCTGGCTCACACATTTTTGTCTTCGCTCAGGAAGGAGGGCTCCAGAGCAAAGTGATTTATGCCGCAGAGAAATCGCTCACTCACAACTTGAATGCCAGTAGCTCATAAAGTGGAATTTTTGCTCACAGGACTCCACAGCTTAGAGAGAGCGTTGGTTGCGAGCAAGCGATTTGGCTGCTGCATAAATTAGTTTGCCCTGGAGCCATTCTGCCTGAGAGCCAGTTTGGTGTAGTGGTTAAGTGCGCGGACTCTAATCTGGGAGAACCGGGTTTGATTCCCCACTCCTCCACTTGCACCTAGCTGGATGACCTTGGGCAAGCCATAGCTCTGTACCAGCTGTTCCCTCAAGGACAGCTTGGGAAAGAGCTCTCTCAGCCCCACCTACCTCACAGGGTGTCTGTTGTGGGGAGGGGAAGGGAAAGGAGTTTATAAGCCACTCTGAGACTCCAAGTGAGTGAAGGGCAGAGTATAAATCCAATCTCTTATTCTTCTTCTTTTCTAAGGCAAAAATATGTGAGCCGGAGGCTAAAAAGCTGTGAACTAGCTCACGCTAACTCAGCTTAGAGGGGACACTGTAGACAACCCTGCTTAGTTTCTGAGATGTGATGAGACTGGGCTGGTCTGAGTCATTCTTGCAAGTTTGGAGCCTCTCCCTCAAACCCCCTTTCCTCCAGCCCCTCATATACCCTATGAGTTTTTGCCATTGATTTCAATGGCCCATAGGATATAATGGGGCTGAAACGGACATTCCCTTTCTGACACACTTCTGGTGATGTCAGGGGACGTGGCATATGCTAATGAGTTATGCTAATGAGCTCCTGCACCTCTTTTTCTATGAAAGGACCCCTGGTTAAGACCATCCTATGTGTCACCCACCACATCACTTTTCGTGATTATTAGAGGGAATCTTTCTTAGGCTCACGTGTTCGGTGACTCTCAACTTCTTATTTTTCCACAGACACCAAGCCAGTTAGGCCTGCGAAAGCACCATCCTAAACAGATTTAAACCCTTCTGGGCTTTGAAAAAGGACAACAATGCTAGCAAATCACACTCAGCCGTGTTTGAACAAGGTATCCCAATAAAGTTAAAGGCAAAGGTTTCCCTTGCTCGAAAACCAGTCAAATATGACTCTAGGGATGCGGTGCTCATCTCCGTTCCCAAGCCAAAGAGCCAGCGCTGTCCAAAGACGTTTCCGTGGTCATGTGGAGGGCATGACTAGATGCCGAGGCACACAGAATGCTGTTACCTTCCCACCAAAGCGGTACCTATTTATCTACTTGCAATTATTTGCTTTCAAACTGCTAGGTTGGCAGGAGCTGGGGCCAGAGACAGGAGCTCACTCCGTCATGCAGCACTCAGGTCTTGAACTGCTGAACTACCGATCTGCAGTTTAGCGTCTTAACCACTTGAGCCACTGCAGCCCTCCCCATAAAGTTACAAACATGCAAAAAAAGGAGACAGCGATTTACCAGGGAGAAGGACCTGAAAAGAGGGACCAGCCCAGCAAATATAGGCCACTGGCATGTCCGAAATGGCATAATCTTGGGGACAGAACCTCGAAATCCACATGTGCACCCAAGGCACGCTGTTTGTGCTTCAGTGGTCCTTGCCAGGATTGGCTCTCTCCCCGGGTTTATTAATCTAATCCTCTTGGACGGAGCCTGCTGCTCTGGTTTCCCATTTGGCAATTCCGCCTATGTGAGGATTATGTGAGCAGGCAACACCTGCCAGGATCCGATCCGCCATGTGGCCAGGCCAGGCATGGATTTATTTACTTATTTATGTATTTGGAGCAATTCGGATGAGCCCAGCCCACTCTGCAAGCCTGGCCAGAGAAGCCGGCACGTACTTTGCTCGCATCCGTGGCCCGTGAATCCCGGTGGGCAGCCGCACTCGCCGGTGATGTGGTTGCAGGGGAGTCCCGGAGCGCAGTCGCAGCTGGAGGCACAATCCTTCCCGAATGAACCGGGCAGGCAGGCTGCAGGGAGCATAAAACACAAGAGTCAGCGCTGGGGCAACGGACATCATCCAAGCGGTGACGACAGAGCAGCGGAGTTATTAAAAAACGGCAGAGTGGGTTATTGTTGGAGCCTTCGGGGAAAGCCGGACTTTAATTTCCTGCAGACTCAGCTGCCTGCTTTCCAGCTGGGTGGTCTTCCAACTGGGAAACTGCAAACAAGCCAGCGTCTTTCTTTGGATGGCCCCTGCCCCGAAAAACTGGCTCGTGCTTCACACCCTCTACTCTCCCCCCCCCCCCCCAGTGTAAAGTTTATGACAAATCTAATGTTGGGCCTTAGCCAGGAGTCCAGAAGCCCCTGATGTAGGGAACCTGGTGTTCATGGAACATGGAAGGTGGTGGTTGGAGGTGGTTCTAGAGCAGTGGTGGCAAACCTATGGCACGCGTGCCAGAGGTGGCCCTCAGAGCCCTCTCTGTGGGCACGCACGGCATCGCCCCAGCACAGAGTTTGCAAGACTGGACAGCAAAAATCACATTAATTGTTCAAAAGCATGCCAAATGCAAACTTTTACCTTTCAATAAAAAGTTGTTTGTATCATTGAAAGCTCTGTTGTTGTGTTTTTCTTTTAAGACAAAAGATGTTAATGTATGGGTTGTTTTTTCTAAAACGAAAACCTCAGTATTCAGGTTAAATTGCCGTGTTGGCACTTTGCGATAAATAAGTGGGTTCTGGGTTGCAGTTTGGGCACTCGGTCTCTAAAAGGTTCACCATCACTGTTCTAGAGGCATGATTCTCACTTAAAGCATGGGAGATTCTGAGTTCAAATCCAGAAAGGGACTACTTGCTGGCAGGAGCTCGTTAGCTGGTTGCTCTCCAGCTCGCCACCAGGCAGCCAGGCCCCAGCAGAACTGGCTCTCTCACCTTTTTCACAATGACGTCCTCTCCACCCCGGCGGGCAGTCGCAAGCACCTATGATGTGATGGCATGAGATGCCGTTCTCACAGTTGCAGCGCTTCTCGCATCGGTCCCCATACGTCCCCTCTGGGCAAGCTGTGAAGAAAAGAAAGGACTGAGCAGCTTGGCCTCCGATGAATCACCGGGAATCCACCCTCAGATAAACACAGACCAGGGAACAACAATAGTCCTAAGAACTGGCACAGCAAAAATATCCACGTCGAACTGATACCCTACAGTTGGAGGAACAAATGACAGCGAAGGGTGTAACAGGAAAGGCCGAGAGAAAACACTGAAAATACAAACTCACTAGAAAGACCAAAATTCTGCCATCCAGCTTAGCTGCTCAGAAGTCCACTGGGGTGGATGAAAGGCTTCATAACGTTCTGGACAAAGCCAAGACTGTTTTGCAAGTGTGGTTACCCAGCCTCCGGATTGCAAGCCAGTTCCATCCTCGTGGAGACAGCCAAAAAACCCAGAAGGTGGAAGGAGGTGGAGAACACCTTTACGGCAGCTAAATGGCATCCGTAGGAGCCGCTGTTCCTTTTCTGTTCCTTTATAGGGATTTAGCATGGACGTGACCAGAAGCTGAGGGCTTCTGGCTCTTGGTTGTTAGCCTGTTTCGGGCCATCTGTGGCTGAGTCAACTGAGCCAGTGGATCCAGGATTCGGCCAGGATGTGACGGAGTGTTGTATTTGTTTGTTTTCTGTTGGCTGATTCCAACCAACCAACCAACCAACCAACCTACCTACCTACCTACCTACCTACCTACCTTCCTTCCTTCCCTTCCTTCCTTGTTTTCCTCCTCTGACTTCCACATCTTGAATAAAACTGTATTTTCAGTTTGGTGTAGTGGTTAAGTGCGCGGACTCTAATCTGGGAGAACCGGGTTTGATTCCCCACTCCTCCACTTACACCAGCTGGATGACCTTGGGCAAGCCATAGTTCTGGCACAGCTGTTCTTGAAAAAGATCAGTTTCTGTCAGAGTTCTCTCAGCCCCACCTACCTCGCAGGGCGTCTGTTTAGGGGAGGGGGAGGGAAAGGAGTTTGTAAGCTGCTCTGAGACTCCTTTGGGTAGTGAAGGGTGGGGTATAAATCCAATCTCCTCCTCCTCTTCCTCCTCCTCTTCCTCCTCCTCCTCCTCTTCTTCTTCATATTTCCTAGTTTGTTACTTGCTTTGGGTCCCCCACCAGGGGGAAAAGCAAGATAAACATACTGAAATAAATAAATAATAGATAAACGCCACGTTGTAATTCTGCATCTGGCCAGGAAAGCAGAAAACGATGTTTGTGCAAGTTTGAGGTTTGCACTTGGACCTCCCTTACATACCCTTCCTGGCTACTCCCCAGGTTCTTAGGAAAACCATGAGAAGGGTGGACGAATGGAGTGTGAACACAGACAATTGATCAGCTCTCACTCTCAGAGAAGGTAAGATGCAATACAGGGAAACAATAGCCGTGGAGGAAACACAAAAGGGGGGGGGGCGGGGAGGGAAGAGTGTAGATTGCCAAAAGGTGTTGTGAAAACGTGGCTGAAGAAGAAACATCACAGCACATGAGAAGAAAAACTGCACCATCTTTTGCAGTCCAACAGAGGGGCCAGGGCTGCAACTTGTCTTCTAAGGCATCTGGCCTTAGAACCTGATTCCAACCTTTGTGTAGAAAGGGAATGATGTCTTTGCAAGTAGGTTTCAGTGGATCCAGCTTTTTAGTACCGGCCACTTTTGAAGGTCAGCCACGTACGCTTATAGGGACGACTGGAAGCAAGTTTTCTGGACCACACCATGAAGTTCCTGCAGATCCAGAAGCCTCTGAGTCTATGGGGTGGGCCACCAGCTACAATCTCCTAGTGGCCGTTTGGACCCAATAGAGCTCTGCCAGTATCTTCCAGCGCAGTTGAGGGACAGCTGCAGAATGGCCTGAAGGCTCAGGTCTGCTGGCACTGACAGTGTCCCCGGCCACCGCAGATGCATCCATCACTGGTCAGTCTCCAGCGCCCAAAGCCCCAGGTGGGAGAGGCCAGTCTCAACTGCCTCTCCATTCTTTCTAAGACCGTCAATGGGGCCCTTCCTCAAAGCCTTTCCGCCTTCCATACCAACAAGGTCAACAAGGTGAGAGACCCCAAGAATGCGGATCTAGGTTTGGACACAGTAGATGTCTGCTGGGCTCTTCCTGTGCAGTCATGGACCAGCTCAGCACTGATGGTGGCTTGCTATTGGCCAGTCTCCGATGCCTGGAACCTCCAGCAGGAGAGGCTAGTCTTCATGGTCCCCTTTTTTTTCTCTTTTAAAACTGGCAATGAGCCCTTCTTCAAGGCTTTTCCATCTTCCAGACCAATAAGGCAAGTGTCTCCAAGAAAGCAGAGCTGGGCTCAAGCGTCCTGCTGGAGCGGCAGGGCTATCAAAAGTGGACGGTCAGCAACACTCTAAGCCAATACAGTCTACACAAATTTGCATAGCCCTGCCTGGAGCAAGAGGAGGCGTGACCGACCTAAACAGTTTGTATGACTTCCCCCAGTGAAGGAGAAGGGTGCTTTCTTATCTACTTGCACTTGGACCTCCCAAAGTAGCTTCTGCAAACAAACCGTTCCTTGTTGAAGGAAACAGTTCCTTGTTGAAGGGAGGGAATGTCTCAGATTGTGTTTACCATTCGCCATTCGACATAGTTTCTTCCTTAACCACCAAGTCTGTAGCTGAAAGGAAGCACAAGAGGTCCCTTTGCTCCAACAGGAACTTAGGAGCAGAGTATTTTCAGTGGAAACCGTGCCAGAGAAAAGGTCCAAGATTTATTTTTTATTTTTTGGCACCCTGAGGGATTGGGAGTGCTGACTAGGGAAGAAAGAGGGGAAGCTACGAGTAATGCGAATCACGCCACGCTTTTCATAAAAGAGCTCTCCCTCTGGACTTATTCGGGTGTGAAAAGCTCTCCCTTGAATGGAGCCAAACGTTACTGGAAGTGTTGTTCCTGGCCACTGTCAGAAGGCTTTGGATGCCAGGACAAGCTCACCACAATCCAGGGTATTTAGCAAGACAAACCCAGGGAGTCGTGAGTTTGCTGTTGCTTCTGTCCTCACCGAAGGAGGCTGAAGTCTGAAGCGGCAGCAAAGCCAGATTGAGCGCTCTCTGTAAGGATCAGGCTCCCCAGATCCAGGCGGCCTCATTTTTAAGCCAACGGTTTGCTAATTAAGCAAAATTAAGCATGTTAACTGTTGTACTGTTGGCCAGTCGCTCTGCGCTCCTCGGCAACTAGCACAAACAGCTGCGAAGGATCTGAGGTTACGAGAGGGTAGGATTTGCGAGAGAGTTAGGAGAAACTTCCTAACTGTTTGACAATGAAACCAATTATCAGGGAGGAAGGGGGTCCCTAGCACAGAGACTTCCAGCACCTTTCAGGAATGCTCTAGTTACCACTTCCTGTTTTGAACAGGAAGTTGGGGTAGATGGTTGGTAGAAATGGTCTTCTACCCATTGGTTGGAACCTTCAGGTGGATCCCACCAGCTGAGTCATGGCCCCTGTAGAGCTGTCATACTTTTTGCTGTCTTTTGGAAGAACCTACTGCCAGTAGCACAAGGGGCCAGCGTTCGATGGCTCCTGCCTTCCTCTGCACCCATGCTGAGAGGAGCACCAACCACAGTCACTCAGTGGGTGGAGAGGATTCTACCACGTTACGTCAAAGCTGAGGTGGAATCTTGGAATGTGAAGCTTCTAGAAGCGACTGACAGTGTTGCCCCTTGTTGGCCTCTCCTGCCCTTATGGCAGAACCTGGCCCCGTGGTATAACCACATAGCTGGATGACATGAAGGAGGGCTGGGAGCTGTCTGGAGCAACACGGGTGGGAAACTCATACTGAATCTGACAGAACATCCTACAGAGCTCACTGGAAGACCTGTGAAGCAGTGATGAAAATGGCAAAAAGGTGTTTCTTCTCTGCTATCATTGCATCAGCCAATTCAAGATCATCCCGATGGTCCAAGATATCCTAGCATCTGCTGACGCCTACATCTCAGTCCCAGGAACAGGAAGTTAGTTCAAATGCTTGTGCAGGTTTTTTGGCTGATAAAATCTCTCAGAAGAGAAGAGGAGGTTGGATTGGATTGGATTTAATTCGTCATGAATTTTGCCCTGTTTATGGTTCGTGAACCGAAGTTCGTGATGGGTCTTTTAAAGCAGTCCGTGGAGGTTCGTGGATAGAGCAGAAAGCAGAGGGTTAAAGGGACTCCACAAGACAGCCCAAAACAGCTGGGCAGAAGAAGCAGGCCGCTTCCCCAGTTCAGCTGTATTTCAGGCTTTCTGCAAACCCTGTTTAAAGGGACTGCAGTCCTTTTCGATGGGGTTTGCAAGGTCACGGACCACAAATTGTTTCAGTTTGCGAATGAACCTCCCATTTCAGTTCATGATTCAGGTCGTGGTTTGGCCATAAACCAACACGAACCACATTTTTTCTGGTTCATGCCGATTCCTAGCCTCCTGGAAAAGGGCTGCAGGTAGTGCTAAGCGTGGGCAATGGGAGAGCTCATGTGAGCAGGAGAAGGACACACAGGCAGGAAGGAGGGACGTGGGTGGGGAAAAGGGAAGGAGGGCATTTGTGGGGGGCTGGGAGTGAGTAGAAGAGGGAGGGCCCCCTGGAAATTCTCCGCCCAAGGCCACTCAGAACTTGGAACCAGCCCTACTACCTGCAGACCTGACACAGTCCCTCCTCATCGACCTTCCTTGCACTCAGGAGACCAGCAGAGAAAGTTTACGGAAAAGTGTGGAAGGAACTCAAACCGCGCACACTTGCTGGGTGAAAAGCTGGCCCTTTGCCCAAAGACCTCCAAGGACTTGGCACCAGTCCTTCGCCCTCCAATATGGAATTGAAATGCGGCAAAAAAAAAAAATGGGGCTAGCTTGGCGGTTTGGCAGAATTCCCAGTGGTTGCAGGTTCCCTAGTGGGTCAGCAAGTGACCCAAGCAGCATGGCTCGTGTTGCAGCACGTGAGGTTGCCCCAAGGGCACGCCAAGTCCCCTTGGGCCTCGTTATCTGGCTCTCGCCTCTGACAGAAGGAGCGAATGGCGACGATCCAAGGCCAACATAGAGAGAAGGTAAAAAGAAGGTAGAGCGGCTGGCTTTAGAGAGCTCGAGTCCCGGTACTTTCCACGAAGTGAAGGGTAATGGAAACCAGACTAGGGTGATGCCAGTTGCAATTCGCATCTGGAAAATTCCAGCAAACATTAGAAGAAGCACTCAGAACTCCTTTTGGGTCCTGCCCCTGCTGGACAGATCTCAGTCCAGGGAAGCATCTAAATTCAGGAGCATTTGCATTTAGCACTCTTTCAAATGTTCTATCCTGGTTGTCCTGCTATTTTGTAGATCGTTTCTGTACTATCTAATTTCCTGGACATTTTCATTTCTTAAAACTCTGTGCAGACTCTCGTAGCCTTGTTCTATGCCTGCGCTGATTAGAAAATCCTGCCTCTCATCGTGTGAAGGATGCTTCCCAGCGTCTCCTGATCAGAATCCCTCTCTGGATTTTGGAATTTTGATTTCCCTGCTCTTATTTCCAAAGGGAACTAGGACGTTAGGAAGCTGTCGCACTCCACATTTCAAAACTCTTTACCGATGGATGTGCGCATGACTGACACACTTTGAAGGTCGTTTATTTATTTGTTAGGGATCATTTTCCTACCTAAACTGGCCCCAAGTAGTTCTTTGCTTCCCCAGCATGGTGTTGGAAGGGATTTCAGCCAGGAAAGTGTAGGCCAAGCAGGAGGGAAGGTTTAAATGCTCCTTCCTGCAAAACCGATGCTCCAATCCAATAGGGGGGCTGTCTTCAAGCGAAAATGAAACACACTGGGAAGTCCATTTGCAGCCTTCCTACGGAACGTGTCATCAGACCCTGAGCATCCCGGCAGGTTTCTACTTACGGCTCTGGCACTTCTCTCCTGTCCAGCCAGTGCGGCAAAGGCAGTGCCCATTTTGCCGCTCGCACAACCCTCCATTTAGGCAGTTGCAGCTTTGCTTGCAGTCCATCCCGTATTTCCCTTGGGTGCACTCTAAGAGGAAAAGATGCATTCAGAGAAGGCACATGGTACAGACAGACGTTCAGCATTCATCTTGCAATTTTCCTCAAGGCCAGTTTGGCCAGGGATCCTTGAGGGGTTTTTTTGTCATCTTCTGGGCATGGAACAGGGGTCACTGGGGGTGTGTGGAGAAGAAGAAGAAGAAGAAGAAGAAGAAGAGATTGGATTTATATCCCGCCCTTCACTCACTTGGAGTCTCAGAGCGGCTTACAAACTCCTTTCCCTTCCCCTCCCCACAACAGACACCCTGTGAGGTAGGTGGGGCTGAGAGAGCTCTGACAGAAACTGCTCTTTTTCAAGAATAGCTGGGCCAGAACTATGGCTTATCCAAGGTCATCCAGCCAGGTGCAAGTGGAAGAGTGGGGAATCAAACCCGGTTCTCCCATATTAGAGTCTGCGCACTTAATCACTGTACCAAACTGGCTCTCCCCAGGAGGGGAGGTATTTGTGAATTTCCTGCACTGTGCAGGGGGGTTGGACTAGATGACCCCGGAGGTCCCTTCCAGCTCTATGATTCTAAGCCAACTAGCTGCAAAAACCTAGCTCTAGGACAGTGCACATTCGGTAGCTGTGTCGGTCTGCAGTGGGACAGCTAGATTTGGGTCCAGGAACACCTTAGAGACCTGCAAAATCTTGGGGGGATGGGCTTTCGAGAGTCAAAGCTCCCTTTGCCAGATGCTCATTCAGTGTTTCCTCATATTGATTGTATTGACACGCAGCCTGCTTATGAGAGGTCTCTTTGTATGGGCTAGTGATGTATACTTTGCAGTCCATTTGGACTCTCAGTGAGAAAGGCAGACTATAATTATAGTCAGGGCTCATTTCGTAGCAGGAGCTTCTCTGCATATTAGGCCACACACCCCTGATGTAGCCAATCCTCCAAGAGCTTACAGTAGCCCCTGTAAGAAGAGCTCTGTAAGCTCTTGGAGGATTGGCTACACTGGGGGTGTGTGGCCTAATATGCAAAGGAGCTCCTGCTAAGAAATGAGCCCTGACTACAGTAAATAAAATGATAAAATAACAAATCTCAAAAACAACAAGCTTTGCTCTCCAAAGCCAGAGTCTAGTCATCTTCTGGAGGGAAAAAATAATAAGGAGAGAGGAAGATGGTCTAATCCATTTTAATTGGGGTTTTAATTATTTTTAAAATGTTACCCAGCCTGCACCGGGGCTGGGAAAGAGCTATTAAGTCAAGCAAATGCATAAACACACCAGCTGAATTCCTCATATTGAGCAACAGTTGGCATCATGTTTTAATTAATTTTAAAATTTCTACTCTTCTTTTAAAGCCGAACTGGACTCTCAAACACAGATTTTCAGAGTCCAGCTTGTGTGTCTCCCCTGTCCCTCCTCTTAAGAGGGAGGCTAGCTGATTGGCTGACAGGTGTGTTCTTACCCAACTCACAGGCCAATCCAATCCATCCTTCAGGGCATTTGCAACGCCCAGTTACAGGATCGCACGTCCCACCATTTTGACACAGACACTGGTGCTGGCAGTTTGTTCCGTAGAAGCCGTCTGGACACACTGGAAAGGAGGGAAAAGCCACCACCACCATTAGAACAGATTCAAACAGAGTCCTCAGTCTTACACTGGAATGAATTTTCAGGACCCCAGTTTGACTAAAGCTGTTGTTGTTGTTGTTAGTATATGCAGGGATCATTTCATAGAAAAAGAGGTGCAGGAGCTCATTAGCATAACTCATTAGCATAACTCATTTGCATATGCCACACCCCCTGGCATCACCAGAAGTGTGTCAGAAGGCAACACCCACCGCTCAGGCTTCGCCCCAAAAATCTCCAGGTATTTCCCAACTCAGAGCTGGCGAGCCAGGTTTACAGTTTGACGAAAGACACTTTAAGTTTCCTTTGCTCTTGCAGGGAAGCTACCCTACGGCAAGCATGAAAATACAGATCGAGTTAGTATGCTTTTGCTTTTCTCCACAACGCATCACCGTATGTGCCCGCTTGTGGGCTTGTTACTCCCGGAACGGCGTTCCTGCGCGTTCCGGCTCGAAATGATCCCTGAGTATTAGTATTATTAAAATTTATAGACTGCCCTTCCCTAGAGGGCTCATGGCGGTGAAAATTGGTTTAAAATATACAATAAATTAATTACAAATTACAAATAAAATCAATAACATTAATTGATGGTATCATGGGACCTGGGAAAAGATAGCTCAGAAGGCATTTAAATTTGCACGTTTCCCAAAGGCTCATGAGAATGCTTTTGAAAGACTCACCGTGACCTAGGTGGTATACAGCAGGACTGGTCTAGCAGAAAGGAGGAATTGTTGGAGATGTATTGAAGGCACCACTCTTGAGTAACCTTCTAAGTTTTCCTTCTTAAAGGCCCTCTGAGTGGTTTCTTTTGTAGCAGGAGCTCCTCTGCATATTAGGCCACACAGCCCTGATGTAGCCAATCCTCCAAGAGCTTACAGTAGCCCCTGTAAGAAGAGCTCTGTAAGCTCTTGGAGGATTGGCTACATTGGGGGTGTGTGGCCTAATATGCAAAGGAGCTCCTGCTACGAAATGAACCCTACTAGAAACTGATGTGTTTGCTGCCCTGTCCCTTGAGAGGAAGGGCTAAAACAGGCTCGGAGCCTCCCCCTTTGAAGACAGGCATTCAGATTAATTTAATTAACTGTAATTTAACTGCTCCCTCAATAATTTAAATGCACCCCAAACAAAAAAAAACCTAACTATGGGCCTGAACCTACCACCACCCCTTAGAGCAGGAAACCTTCATGCAGATAAGTGGTTGCGTTAGGAAGCTTCAGGGCATAGTTCCAGCAGGAAAGAAAGGTGGCAGAATCAGCTGGAGAGACTCTGGATCAACAGGACCAGCTGTTTATCCTGGATGAACGATATCAGAGAGCCAGTCTAACAAAAGGGAGATCGGAGCACCTGCCACCGATACCTTGCTCGCAGGCCGCTCCTGTCCATCCAGGCGCACAGAGGCACTGCCCGCTGACGTGGTCACAGGTGGCACCGTTGAAGCAGCTGCATTCGTGGCTGCAGTTCTCCCCGTACCAGTGAGCCTGGCAAGCTGCAGGGGAAGCAGACAGAGGAGAGGGAGCTCTTGAATGCAAAGCTGTAGTTCATGGCATCGTCTCCAAGGGTCGGCTGGGCCCAGAGGGCTTCTGGCTTGAAGCGGGCTTTGCCATAGGTCACTTACTCTGGTTGCAGTTTGGGCCGATCCAGCCAGCAGGACAGATGCAGCGCCCCACCACGGGATCACAGCGGGCTCCGTTCAGGCACTGGCAGGTCTCCCGGCATTCCACCCCGTAAAACCCGTCTGGGCAGGCTGGGAGGGAAAACGAACCCCCACAAGAGAGTGTAAATGTGATTTCTGATGGAGAAAGGCCAGGCATATAACTCAGATGTTTCCCTATAGAGTGTCTGAAGCCCCTTTTTAAAAAAAAAAATCACAGTAAGTCCAGGGCTCTCCTTCTTTGTTGGCTCACGGTAAATCCAGGGCTAAAGTAAGATTCGAATGGGGGACTCAAACACTTCACCGTGACGCCATGCCAGCTCCACAGCTGCTACTGTTGCTCCTTCAGCACTATCCATGGGTTGTTTGCAGAATAATATAACATCTGGAACCCCAGTTTGTAATAGACCTCATCTGTTGAGGCTTTGGTTAGATATATAGGAATTTTATTGTATTTTATTTGATGTATTTAAACTTGTTTTAACTGTCTGTATATCTGATGGAACCTGCCCTGAGACCGCTATGCAGGGAGGGTGGGATACAAATCTAATAAAATAAATTCAAATAAAATAAATAGCCAAAAAGGCAGATCCCCGCCCTAAGGAGTTCACCCCCTGAATTTCAACAGTAAGGGAAACAATAGAAAGCGGGGAAAGAGGACGGAAGACACAGGAGGTGCTGAGCCATTTGGTCCTGTAGTGAAATTTAATCCTATAGCAAAATTTTAATTTGAAGGATTCTGGATAAAGAACTGGCTTTTGATCAGGGAATAGGGTTGCCAGCCTCCAGGTGGGGCCTGGGCATCCCCCGCTTTTACAACTGATCTCCAGCTGACAGAGATCAGCTGCCCTGGAGAAAATGGGCTGCTTTGTAGAGTGGACCCTGCTGAGGCCCCTCTCCTCCCCAAACCCCATCTTCTCCTAGCTCCACCCCCAAAGTCCCCAGGTATTTTCCAACCTGGACTTGGCAACCCTATCAGGGCACTTTTCAAGAAAGGAGGAGGAGGAGGAGAGGAGGAGGAGGAGATTGGATTTATACCCCGCCCTCCACTCCCCAAGGGAGTCTCAGAGCGGCTTACAAACTCCTTTTCCCTTCCCCTCCCCAAATCAGACACCCTGTGAGGTAGGTGGGGCTGAGAGAGCTCTTTCCCAAGCTGTCCTTGAGGGAACAGCTGGCACAGAGCTATGGCTTGCCCAAGGTCATCCAGCCAGGTGCAAGTGGAGGAGTGGGGAATCAAACCCGGTTCTCCCAGATTAGAGTCCGCGCACTTAACCACGACACCAAACTGGCTCTCCAAAAGCTTCCATTAGTCCCCCTTTTGGTGTTTTGGGGGCACAGTAAAAGGAGGGAAGATGGTTTCCTCATGCAGGAAGGATTTCCCTTAACCTGAATTGGCTACGATGTCCACTGTCTGTTCCCTGACGGGCCAGAATAATTATGCATAGGAAGAAGCAGAGGCAGTGTGAAAAAATGGCACCAAGGCAGTTGCCAACTGGGCAACGAAGAGGAAGAAAACAGCCAACAAGAAAGGAGAGCAAGGAAAGGAGATCAGAGAGCCCCCTCCCCTTCCAGCGATCACTAGGTCCATACCTAAAATGTCAAGAAACATGAGCCAAAGAAGGAGAATCAGAGAACACACCCCTCTCCAGAGAGCGTTATTTTCACACCTAAAATGCCTGTGGGGTAACATCTGGGACAGGCCAGCTTTTCCTTTACCAGCTGCTGCAAAACATTTTACAGCCAAGCAGTGGAAACTAAAGAAAACTCACCTCAGTGGGTCGTAAAAATACAGGATATGAGCAGTCAGAGGCATCAAGCCTCAACCCACAAAAACGTACGGTTCAGGTTACTTACGGCGCTCGCAAAAGGTACCCCTCCAGCCAGAAGCACAAGTACAGGCCCCGCTGACGTGGTCGCAGGTGGCTCCGTTATCACACTGGCACCGGTGCCGGCAGTTTGGGCCAAAGCTTCCTTCAGGGCACTCTTGGGAGAAAACAAAGGAAAGGGAAAGGAGGATCGTTGGAAAGGGGCAGGGTCTGCGGGTCCCAAAGTCAAGCACAGCTAAGGAAGCTGTCGATGTCTGCCAGGCAATGATCATCCCCCTGCTCTGGGGCCCTGGGTTGCTCTGGAGCAGTTGGATGTTCCAGATGCGAAATGTCCAGATGCGATGACCTCCAGACTGAGTGTAAGAGAGGCTAGATAGTTAGACAGGCTCACTAACCTTTCTTCCTGTATCTACTCTTCTGCCACTGTCCTCTTTGAAGTGCAGACTGTGTTCTCAGGGACCAATTTCCCTTTTCCTGCTTCTCTCTCTCTCTCTCTCTGATGGAAGACTTGCTCTCTTCCTCCACGCACCAAGAGTGGGGCATGCGGTCCTCTCTTGGTACCACGAGGCAGATGGGCTTCTCGCCATCCGCCTCCATCCTTTAGCTAGTAAGCTGGCAATCTATCAACCTCTGCTCTTTCCTATCCAAAGTGTGCTTCTCAAATAAAGAGAGCCCTGTAAGTTGAGGAACCTGGTGAAGTGATGCTCCTGCATTTGTAGCTTTATTTAAGCACTCCTCTAACTAATGGTGAGTGGACTAACCACACCAGTTAACCTCAATACTGGCAGCTTCCCAAAGTGCTGGCCACTGATACCGGTCCTGTGTCCCTGAACATTGAAGTCATCTGGGCGGGGGCCTGCAGTGGAGGCTTTCTGATGCCATGTATGTGACTTAGGGTTGCCATGTGCCTTCCTCCTGCTGGTGGGGGGATTCGGAGGGGCATTCCAGGGGTGGGCAGGGAAGTCAGCAATGCACTGAGGTCACTTCCAGAAGTGAAATCATCGCATCAGCGACGTCAGGGCAACACTCTGCTTTTTGGGCAAAACTCTATGGTAAAAATGGCTGAAAGGTAAAAAGGTAAAGGTTTCCCTTGCTCAGAAGCCAGTCAGATCTGACTCTAGGGGGTGGTACTCATCTCTGTTTCCAAGCCAAAGAGCCAGTGCTGTCCAAAGACTTCTCTGTGGTCATGTGGTCAGCATGACTAGATGCCGAGGCGCACGGAATGTTACCTTCCCACTGAAGCGGTACCTATTTATTTACTTGCCATTTCTTGCTTTCAAACTGCTAGGTTGGCAGGAGTTGGGGCCAGAGACAGGAGCTCACTCTGTGATGTGGCACTCACGTCTCGAATGGCCAAGCTACCGACGTTCCAGTCTGCAGCTCAGCATCTGAACCCAAAAGTAGAGTGTTGCCCCTGACATTGCCAGAGCGATGATGTCACTTCCAGAAGTGAAATCAGACGTTGCTGATGATACGCAGGGATGCCTGTTTGGGGGGCGGGGTTTCCCCCGCTGGCCAGAGCCCGCAAAAACAGGAGATTCCCCACTCCCACCTGGGGGACTGGCAAGCCTATTGTGACTCCAAGTTTTTTATGAGGGCTTTTTTGTGGGTGTGCGGGTTCCCCTATTTGGGAACTGTTTCCCCACGAAGGGTCCCAGCCTCACCCTCTCCGTTGGGCATGCAAGGACAACATTTACATCAGTCGCACTCTTGGTGCATGGCAGGCTCCACAGACTGGTCCGTGGGAGAAGACCGGAAGGACACACTCACTCTGATTGCAACGGGCTCCCGTGTAGCCGGCTTCACAGACACACTGTCCCGTCCCAGCGTTGCAACTCCCATCGCTGTTGCTGCAGTTGCAAGTGTTAGTGCAGCCGGGACCCCAACGGCCAACATCACAAGCTGAAAAGGAGACCGGGTAACAAAAGTCAATGGAGGAGGAAGGAAAGTTTCATTTCTCTCTTGCTTTTTAATCTATTTGTGTGTGTGTGTGTGTGTGTGTGTGTGTGTGTGTGTGTGTGTGTGTGCGCGCGCGCACACGCACCTGGAAGCCATAGCAACCTCTGGTGACTGACCCCTACTGGGGGCCTAAAAGATATTCAGAGAGGTGGCTGAATAAAGCCTGCCCCCAACTCCTGCATCTGGTATTCCAAGGAGGTCTCCCATCCAAGTCCTTGCCAGGGTCGGCCCTTCTTAGCTTCTGAGATCTGACGAGATCGAGTTTGCCTGGCCTATCCAGGTCAGGGCGAAAGTTTCGTTTCTTAAAGAGAAAAGCTCTTTGGCAGAGCCATGTCAGTGCACCACAATGCAGACCTTAGGTGAGTGGAGAGGGCCTTTGCATGAGAGAGAGAGTGGGAGAGAGAAAGAGAGAGAGAGAGTGTGTGTACACTACCTCTTTGGCAGTTGTAGCCAGTCCAGCCTGGGGCACAGCTACACTTCCCCGACTCTGGGTGACAGTAGCCTTCATTCCCACAGTTGCAGTGCATTTGGCAATCCTGCCCAAACCAGCCAGGGGGACACACTGCAAAAGGAGAAGAAGAAGAGAAGAGATTGGATTTATACCCCACCCTTCACTACCCAAAGGAGTCTCAGAGTGGCTTACAAACTCCTGTCCCTTCCCCTCCCCACAACAGGCACCCTGTGAGGTAGGTGGGGCTGAGAGAGCTCTGACAGAGACTGCTCTTTTTCAAGGACAGCTCTGACAGAGCTACGGCTTGCCCAAGGTCATCCAGCAGCTGCAAGTGGAGGAGTGGGGAATCAAACCCGGTTCTCCCAGATTAGAGTTCGCGCCTTTAACCACTACGCCAAACTGGCAACATGGGAGGCAACGTGAAGCCATTCGTTACCCCCTCCATCCCTGTCCATGGTGCTGTACAAGACCCTGCCCCAAAGAGCTCATGGTTTAAAATGCGACAAAAGGACTTACCGTCTTGGCAGCGGCTGCCTGTGTATCCAGGAAGGCACACGCAAACACCTGTGGTAGGGTCACAGCGACCTTTGTTTGCACACTCTGGGCAGATTTCCTGACATCCCTGCCCCCAGCGGCCTTCTGGGCAGTCTGAACCAGAGAGAGAGCGAAATGCTAGAGACCCAGCTCGGCAGTGACTTCCTGCCTCTCCTCCTGCTAGTGATCGGGTCGTGTGGGGAGGGTGGGCAAAGCAGGGAGGCCTTGAGGAGTCATGTCCGATCCACAGCTCCCCTAGCTAGCCTTATTTTTAAAAGTAAGTAGCCAAAGGGACCCATGCCATCCAGTACTCCAAGCACTGCGATCAGCCTTCCCAGCTTCCGTCAAGGCAGTTCCTTCACTCACACGGAGCTTGCACGGTGGGTGCGCTCCCACACAGCAGCGATACAATTTCCCTTCTTCCCCCTCCCCACCCCCCCCAGTGCCACATCTTGGGATTTCCCAGCAGCAGACAAATACATCAGTTTCCCCCTCTTTCCCTTTTATCCTCACAACTACCCTGTAGAGTAGGCTAGAACAGTAGGGTGCCACTGGCCCAAGGTCACCCCACAAACTTCCACGGCAAAGTCAGGGTTTAAACACGGGTCTCCCAGATGCCCGTCCGACAACCCAACCCAGGGGTGTCAAACATAAGGCCCGGGGGCCACAACTGGCCCGTCCGGGGCTCATGTGCGACCTGTGAGCAACTAGTGCAAGGGATGGAGCAGGAGAGTGATCGGGGGGGTGTGGGTGGCGCCACTCGGACTGTGGCTTCAGCACAGCGGAACAACCTCGCTTGCAGCAGTCAAGTGGCATGGGAGTGTCTGCCCAGGGCTGCACTGCTGGCTCTCCAGTCCCCCGCCATGGGGGTTTTCCTTTGCACCCCCTCCTCCCAGCCCACGGGGCCTTGCAGTGCGGAGGCACCAACTCAGAGCTTACTCCTTTATCCAGTTTCTATCTCTGGTGCCTGGCATTATGTTTTATGGCCCGGCCCAACAAAGTGTTGTTTATGTCAGATCTGGCCCTCGCAACAAATGAGTTCGTCACCTCTGACCCACGCCATGCAGTACAATAGATAGTATCATTGAGCAATAGCACCTTTTTTTCCCATGTCCTCCTAACCTCCTGATCTACCTGCGAGGGAGCTACCTCCTTTGAGAACCTCAGCCTCCAAAGCTACGCAACGGAAAGGAACCAACAGCTGGTGCTCACCCATCCCTGCGCCTCCCTGCTGGGGAAAACTGTGTTTATTTCTGTCTGTTAGGCAGCTGTTGACAGCCCGATGTTTTGAGACTCACCCTGGCCACAGTCCACTCCAGTCTTCCCAGCCACGCACTGGCACTTCCCCGTGAACCGGTCACACGGCGAGGCATTACAGGAACAGGCCTTCAAACAGTTCACCCCGTATCTCCCTTTGGTGCATTCTGCAAAGTGGAACGATTGGGGAGGTGAAGACAAATGATCAAAAAAGGTGCATACAGGGGTCATTTTGTAGAAAGAGAGATGCAGGAGCTCATTAGCATAACACATCAGCACAACTGATTTGCATATGCCACACCCCCTGACATCACCGGGAGTGTGTCAGAAGGCAACACCCACCGCTCAGGCTCCGCCCCAAAAATCTCCAGGTATTTCCCAACTCAGAGCTGGCGAGCCAGGTTGACACTTTGACTAAAGACACTTTAGGTTTCCTTTGCTCTTGCAGGGAAGCTACCCTACAATAAGCATGAAAATACAGATCAAGTTCGTATGCTTTTGCTTTTTCCACAGCACATCACCATATGTGCCCGCTCCCGGGCTTGTTACTCCCGGAACGGCGTTCCTGCGCGTTCCTGCTCGAAATGACCCCTGGGTGCGTGGTTCAGTCAAACACAACCAAGCTCAGGAGCCAAAGTCCCTGCTGATGAGAGGTGCCACTAGTCCTCCCTCCATCTTGTTGGGTTCCCATGAATCAAAATGCTCCTCACCCTTCAGTCTCACAACACTGATTGCAGGCTGTAAAGTCAGGGGACATTTCAGTGATTTAGACTGTCATGAAAATAGTGATGGTTCATCACTCTTATTGTTGGTAGCTGGGTACCATTCTTTCCCCTAGCACTTTATCCTCAAGTTGCCTGATGCTGCTCCATTCGGCTGCCAAGAAGCCAAGGAGATGCAGCTACGCGATAATGTCTGAAGCCACTTCCGAGTGAGGACAGACAAGCAGTGTGTACGAGAAAACAGAAGAACAAAATGGCTCAGGGCTCATTTCGTAGCAGGAGCTCCTCTGCATATTAGGCCACACACCCCTAATGTAGCCAATCCTCCAAGAGCTTACAGAGCTCTTCTTACAGGGGCTACTGTAAGCTCTTGGATGATTGGCTACATCAGGGGTGTGTGGCCTAATATGCAAAGGAGCTCCTGCTACGAAATGAGCCTTGGAGAGCCTCTGCTTGCAAACTTTTGGCTTCTTTTACAGCAATCTCAGTGCCTGCGGAGGATTTGATGTCTGTGACGACATGGTGACGAAAGACGTCATGACGCCCCTTGTGGCACTTCTGAAGGAGGTACACGGACTTGCTCTGGTCTTCATTTCTAGTTGCCGGATTGAAACGGGATAGGTCAGGGTGGGCAGCATGGTGTGGAGGTTAGAATCCCACACTAGGAACGCAGGAGACCCGAGTTTGAATCCCTACTCTGCCAGGGAAGCTCGCAGCCGAGGGACCCTGGACCAGTCACAAGCTGTAAGCTTAAGGTGCTTTACAGAGTTATAGAATTGTAGAATCACACAGAGTTGGAAGAGGCCCTACAGGCTCAGGGCTCATTTCGTAGCAGGAGCTCCTCTGCATATTAGGCCACACACCCCTGCAGTAGCCAATCCTCCAAGAGCTTACAGAGCTCTTCTTACAGGGGCTCCTGTAAGCTCTTGGAGGATTGGCTACTGCAGGGGTGTGTGGCCTAATATGCGAAGGAGCTCCTGCTACGAAATGAGCCCTGGCGCCCCCCAAGGGCTTAAATGCCCCTGCGCATCCTCCCGGTTGTTTGGAAGTAGCAGCAGCAGCACTGCATGATGTAAAAGAAAGAAACAAAAAAGAAGACGTTTATTCGAGGACTGTAATTGGACTAGAATAATTTTTGCACGGTGATCATTGGTGGGGTGCAAGCCTCCAGGTGGTGGCTGGAGATCTCCTGGGATTACAACTGATCTCCTGGTGACAGAGATCAATTCACCCAGAGAAAAGGGCCACTTTGGAAGATGGACTCTATTATACCCCAGAAGGGTCCTGTAAATTAGCACTGCCA
This sequence comes from Lepidodactylus listeri, assembly GCA_029233225.1. Lineage (NCBI taxonomy): Eukaryota > Metazoa > Chordata > Lepidosauria > Squamata > Gekkonidae > Lepidodactylus > Lepidodactylus listeri. The sequence goes on along the minus strand of JARCFY010000019.1, from coordinate 39,117,596 downwards.
ATGTTCTGTAGCTGCCAGTGTTCTGTTGCAGTCCTGTCAGGTAACCCTGCCAATGGGTTGTTGCAAGAATGTCAGTTACAACTGCCATTGATGTCTATTGCCTTTCCTGATGGTCATTTAACATTACCTTTGTTTTGAGTGCTATTCTAGGTCCCGGATGGGAGATAGCATCGGCAGAGTGACTCCCACCGCAGGAATGTGCTTCTTGCTCGCTTGGCGCATGCTCGCTGCTTATTAGCTTTCCTTTGCTCTTATCTCTCTTTCGCTCCTCATTAGCTCACGGCCTTGAGGTGGAATCCTTCTGCTCCATGTCATTTTATTCACAGGTGCAAACTGCTCCTTTGTTTGAGTTTACCCTTGGGAACATCCGCCCCACAGATCCTGACAGTGTCTTTGCTTGGGAACCTACTTTGCCGTGCTTTCCTTGGGAACAATAGGCCAGTATATTTGGGTGCCAATAATTCTCCCAACTGATTGGTGTGAGTCGAGGGGGGCTTATTTCATATCAGGTATAATTATAGTTGTATTACTATGCTTGGGCATTACTAACAGAAGAAGTGTATTTGACCAACTAGATCTTTTCTGCAAATAAAGGACTTTCTGTTTAAGGAGACCTGTTGCGGACTACATCTATTGGCACATTCTCACAGTCCTTCCCCTCCCCAAACCCTGCCCTCCTTAGGCTCCACCCCCAAAGTCTCCAGGTACTTCCCAGGCCTGAGCTGGCAGCCCTAGTGCAAGCGTATGTTAGGGCCCTTAGTCTTGCACAGTCTGAGTTTTTGCCCCTTGCCAAAATCTTCAGATCCAGCTGGGGCCTTTGGGGGATCCCTGCCCTTGGATCCGTTCTGCCCATGAGCCGCTGTGTTTGAACTCAACTCGGGATGTTCTAAACAAACAGACGCCAAGCGCAAGGGTCTGAAAGAAGTCAAGGCTGCGGGAAAGGGATGCGCACCGGTTCGGATTTAAAGCGGCAAGGGTGTTGATCTTGCGCATTCCTGCCTTTGCGCTAATCGGTGGCAGATGCTGGCCTTCGTTCTTTAATGGGTTCCAGATTTGGGACGCAAGGCCAGAGCCTGATCTTGCCATAAAAATGTACATGATTTCCTGTAAGCCTTTCCTGAGGACTTAAGACTCCGCCACCTTTTTTCTGTGCTTTCAAACCACCCCCATTAGCCAAATTGCTCCAGCATGGTGCTCCACAGAAGAGTGGCGGTCAGAAAGGGTTTTGGAAAGGGCTGTCGCTTCCTATTATGTAGGTCTGAAACGATACAAGACGCCAAAAATTTGTTCCCATTTTTCCATTTTTTATGAACAACCAGCAGGGGAAGGGGCTTCAGATGTTGTTGGATTTGTCTGAGGGTGGCAAGCAGGCACATAGCTATAGTGGGGCATCTTGGAGCTAGGCCCCCCCTTACTGACAAGCTCCACAACTTCCCATCCAGCCCAGGGGCCCCAAGCAGCAACAGGTGTGGGGCAGGAGCCAGGTATTCCTGCACAGCTGTCTGACATGAAGGGCCAGCTACAGGGTGCGTTCAGACGGCGTGTTGGAGCCGCTTTAAATCGCCCCACTTCGATGCTGTTTTTTTTTTTAACCTGGACGATCGCGACCACACGGGAGTGTATGGCTTGTGTTTTGTTTTTGTCTAACTTTGTGCATGCGCATAGGCGCTCATCTGGAGATCTGGAAAAATAAAACCTTGCGCATGCGCAAAAGCAGTAGAGTAAATCCTGCCACAGTTTCACAAGCACCGTGATTTCACCGCCCTGACAGAACACGTCCCTTAAAACTTTCCACCCAAAACTGGTCTCCTTGGGATCCCAAACTCAAAACTAGTGGACATTTTAAAAAAAAATTGACGCGGGGGTGGAGGAGCGCTTATGCGCATATTGCTGAGGCAAAAATAAAAATGGCAGGCGAAAAGCGGAAGCCAGAGGCTTCCACGGCGGCGGCGGGGTGTGTGTGTGTTTGAAGACTCAGAAGTGGCTCGATGACAGTGGAGTCATCACACAGGGGAAAATGCACCTTCAACTGGAAGAGCACAGAAAACACCACTTAAGGACCCTGGTTTCAAAATATTAAGGTTTGCTCTGGAATTTGCTCCGGTAAGCAATAGCTGGGGGCAGGAGCCAGCTGCAGCTGTGTGAACACGTACATTTGATCTGTCTTCAAAGTGTGTCGAAGCCGGATCAAACTGCGCATCTGAATGCACCCTTAGTGACCCCATTGAGCCAGACAGTACCTCTCTATTTACCCCATGTAACTTTAGTTAAATCACCTTTAATTCTATTAACCGGTGCCCCCTAAGAAATTTAAATGCTCCCCGACTAAAAAAAATGCCTGGCTACAGGTCTGGTGTCGAGTTAACCCTTTCCCCCAAATTAAATTGCCCCGGCTCTTCAAAGATCCTCTCTGCCTGAAAGCAGAAAGAGAAAACTCTGTTGTTGTCACTGCCCCAATCTGATGCAGCCTCATTTTTGGACACTTGTAGATAAAAACGGAAACTCCGGGAAATCTGTTCATGGACTCCCGCCCATCCCTCAACATCATGACTGATTTCCCACCATTTGCCCCACACCGCATTTTGACCCGCAGCTTCACCCAAATTTTCCCGTGGCTTCAGTGATCCTGTTTTTTGAGAGACACTGAAGCCGCGGGGGAATTCGGGCAAAGCTGCAGGTCAAAATGCGGCGTGGGGCAAATAGTGGAAAATTCAAGCACGCAATCGGGGCAAAGGGAAGAACGACGCTGGACCAGCGCCTCGTGGGAAATCGGTCCAGGTGTATTTTAGTCCTGTAAAGTGGGCTCTCTTCACTGGGAGGCAAAAAAAAAAAAATCTTGTGGAATTGCTTTTTTGTAATGTTTTATTAATGGGCACATGCACACTGGTAATGCAAAGAGGAGAGGGACTGAAATTAATTGAAACCACAACAGACTGGATATGCTGTACCTGGGAACCCTAAATACAATGCCTTGAGTTGCATGATTTTTAAAAGGTGGGGAAATAAATAAAGAGAAGGCTCAGCTGTGTGTACAATTCTAGAAATGCTTCTAGTGAACCCAGAATCAAGGAGGAATGGGACACAAAGCAAAGAGAGATTCCAGAGCAATGAAAAGAAGACAGAAGTCAATTAGTATGAATTGTGTCCCCAAATCTCTCCAGAATAAAAATCTAGACCCAAAGGTCAGAGTGGGAACGTTCAGTCATATCTGACATTTCCAAAGGGTTCGAAGCAATGTTCCCTCTAAGCTGAGTCAGTGTGAGCTAGCTCACAGTTTTTTAGCCTCCGGCTCACACATTTTTTGTCTTTGCTCAGGGAGGAGGGCTCCAGAGCAAACTAATTCATGCAGTAGCCAAATGGCTCGCTCACAACTTTCAGTGCCAGTGGCTCACGGAGTAGAATTTTTGCTCACAAGGCTCCACAGCTCAGAGGGAGCATTTGTTTGAGGGAATGTCTCTCAGATACAGGTAAGAATCGCATCAAGGCCCAGATCAGAATATCCCACAGGGTCCAGAGCAGACTACGGTGCTAACTTTCCCCTAAGTTTATAAAGTCAGCGACAGTTTCATTCACCCATGGGAAAAACTGTTATTTCTGCACAGCTTATGAAACCCTTCACCTCAGGATCCTCACTCATAACCCAGTGAAGTTTTGGTCAGTCTGCTCTCGGCAGAAGGTCCTTACCCTGAGTGCAGTTTTCCCCATGGTAGCCCGCCGCACATTCGGTTTGACACTCTCCACTCACATGGTCACAAGGAGCCCCAGGAGGACAATCGCATTTGCTCCTGCACCCAGCCCCGTAACGGCCTGGATCGCACTCTGAAAATAAGGATGAGAAAGAAACGGCAGCATCAGTTATTCAGTCCCAGGCTGACCAGGCTGAGAAGAGGCTGTCTAGACCACTGCTTTATGTACAGAAAGCCTCAGGTCCGGCTCCCAGGACCTACGATTTTTAAAAGATTCTCCAGCAGCAAGGCCAAGAAAGGGACTGCTGGCTAAAGTCTTACAGACCACTGCCAATCATATTAGACAGCGTACTGGAGGAGGAGCAGGAGATTGGATTTATACCCCGCCCTCCACTACCCGAAGGAGTCTCAGAGCGGCTTACAATCCCTTTCCCTTCCCCTCCCCACAACAGACACCCTGGGAGGTAGGTGGGGCTGAGAGAGCTCTCTCAAGAACTGCTCTTGAGAGAACAGCTCTGAAATAACTTGTGACTGACCCAAGGTGACACCAGCAGCTGCACCTGGAGGAGGGGGGAATCTCACACAGTTCTCCCGGATTAGAGTCCGCGCTCCTAAGCACTCCACCAGACTGGGTCTAATATAGTCTAACTGAAGTAGTGTGCATGCACATGAAAGCTTATACCTAGAATAAAATTTTGTTGGTCTTAAAGGTGCCACTGGACTCAGACTTTGTTTTAGTAGAAGACTAGGGTTGCCAAGTCCCCCAGGAGGGGACCCCCGCTCAGTTGGCTGCAGAGATGTGCCCGGCATGAGGACATCACCCAGATCTCCCGCTTTTACAACTGATCTCTACTACTGCTGGTGGTACTGCCCAGTCGTCAAATTTTTTGGGATAAAAGTATCAAAAACTATAAGAAACCTCACAGGATATCACAGAACAAGCCTTACTAGATTTATGGAAAGACACTCAAATCCCCAAATTACAGAGGGAGTTGATCTCAATATTCTTGACCGCTGCAAAGACAGTCATAGCCCATAACTGGAAAAGTAAAAATGTCCCATCTCTAATTCAATGCTTTGCCAAAATATGGAAATTTTATGCTATGGATAAGCTCTCAGATAAGATCTCGTCCCTCAGTAACAATAACTGTGGCAGTGACTCCCAACTAAAATGGTTCACATTCTTTGAACGTGTCTTTAGCAGTGATATTCCTGCATCCTATAATGTACCGAGTAAATGATGTTCTTTCTGCATTTAATGTAACTCTGTAGCATTTTGATGTAAGTGAACTCAAGTTCGAAAAAACAACCTATCATACGTCTTAGTATACATTCATGTTTAATTTCTGTTGTATTATTAATACTATGTTACTGTTCATTCTGTATAAGACAACAAATAAAGTTGTTGTTGTTGTTTTAAAACCTGATCCCCAGCTGACAGAGATCAGCTCCCCTGGAGAAAATGGCTGCCTTGAAGGGTGGACTCTGTGGCATTGTACCATGCTGAGGCCCCTCCCCTCCCCGCCCCAAACCCCACTCTCTTCCAGATCCACCCCCAAAGTCTCTAGGTATTTTCCAACCCAGACCTGGCAACCCTACCTGGGGATAAGAATACCGGCCTACTTTACAGGATTGTTGTAAGAAAGCAGCGAATTAATGCCCGTAAATAACTGAATCACTGAACGTGGTGAACAGGATATATGGTCTAAGACCAGCGCTACCCTTGGATCCAAGGGCCCAATTCAGAGGAGCAACTCACTTGTCTGGCACTTTCGACCGTGGTAGCCAGGTTTACACAAGCAGGTGCCGTCTTTCTTGTCACACTCCCGGGTGTTCTGCTGCAAGCACTGGCATTCTTCGGAGCAGCCGGCACCGTAGGCCCACTTCGGACAAGCTAAGATGAGGGAGGGAGCGGGGAGAAACAGCAGAAGTGTCAGTGGGCTGAAGAAAGGAATCACATTTTGCAAAGAAGGGAGAGCTGCAAAAGCCAAGAGGGCTCCCCACACCCCCACCTCCTCTACGAATGAATGGTTTACCTAGATGACAGTAGCGCCCGTACAGGCCAAGGTCACAGAGGCAGGCCCCATAAATCCGGTGGCAGCGCCCCCTGTTGGCACAGTTGCACCTCTTCCTGCAGTGCTTCCCAAAAAATCCTTTCGGGCATCCTGAAAAGAGACGGTCATATGGGCTTGGCATACGGGTGGGTAAAAACTGGGAAGGTGCCCCTTTCAGAGTTTGTGGCAGGCTTGCTGGTACTGCGAACTGGGTAAATAATTTGCTCAGGAGATGAAATTCACCGGCTGATAACGTTCATTTTCTCTCGAGGTCAAGGAACGCTGTGGTCTGTTCCTAGCACCAGGAATTCAGGGGTATACTGCATTTGTACACCGAGGTTCCATTTAGACCAGATGGTTGATAGACGCTGGTAGACCTACTACCAGTCGAATATCGAAAGCCAGTCGAATATGTCACTAGGGATGCGGTGCTCATCTCCATTTCCAGGCCAAAGAGCCAGCGCTGTCCAAAGACGTTTCTGGGGTCATGTGGCTGGCATGACTGGACGCCAAGGTGCACGGAATGCTGTTACCTTCCCACCACAGTGGTGCTTATTTATCTACTTGCCGTTTCTTGCTTTCGAACTGCTAGGTTGGCAGAGCTGGGACCAGAGATGGGAGCTCACTCCGTCATGCAGCATTCAGGTCTCGAACTGCTGAACTACCAGCCTTCTGGTCTGCAGCTTAGCATCTTAACCAGTTGAGCCACTGCAGCCCCTCTCTTCTGAATCGACTGCCTATCAATTTTTCTAGAAGTCTTCAAGTTCTAGTATGATGGGAGAAGGTTTCTCTACAGCATCCATAACTCCACAGACCTCTATCACATTCCCCCCCCATCATCTTATCCCCTTAACTAAACTTTTCTAAACTAAAAAGTCTCAAATGCTTTAGCCTTTTCTCAAGAATTATCCCTCAGAATTCAGAGTCAGCATTCAAGAACACAGAAATATCCGCAGGGAAATGCAAAAGGTTTTTCCAGCATTCCTATAAATAGCCCCAGTCTGACAACTTCCAAGGGCTAGTCGAACTCTTAAAGGAACAAAACGGTTGCCAATCCATGCACATTACAATGTGCTCACGTTGTACAATGCAGGACATGCCAAATCCGTGGTGTCAGCAGAGAGGGTTGTTGGCCGCCACAAGGAAAGCAGGCGAAGCCTTCTTCTTCTATCTGATAAGAACATCAGAGGGCCGGGGAGCAGGAAGATTCTCTCCTGGGCCAGCCGGTGAGGTTTTAATTTTGTTTGTCTAAACAGTACCTTCCTGTACATTCTTACCAGCTCCCCCCGCCATCCCCCTAAACACAGATGCCTTCCTTAGGCAAAAAACCCCAACAACCTTTGAAACTTCAACTGCCTTTTGAACTTGTTTTTACTTTGATTGAATTGCATTTCCCATCAAATCGATTCCATATGTTCCCAACCATTTGTGTGAAGTCACCATAATGGATTCTGTAATTTACCTCACGTTTCCGAAGTTTGGGGGACCAAGTCCAAACACGGTGACTCCCAAGAGCGGGAGCAAGGGAAACTTTGCTAACTGACATTTCATAGCAGCAAAAATAAATAAATAAATAAAATTGAACTGATGGGATTGTCCATGGATAAAGAACCCATAGACTTGGGTGAAGCTCTGAGAGCACAATTAGCAGCATCGGGCAAGACGAATTTGTCCATGGTTCTTAACTGCTGGACTTTTAATCCTGGCTCCATACAACAGTCACATAATGCCAACGCGTATTTTATGTGGCATTTATAAATGAGTATTGTACCAATGTTCTCTCTACAGCGTGCATACAGAGTCGGAGTTCTGCAGCTGAAAGGTATAGTCTCTGTAATTCAACCCCACATCTAGCGTAGGTTTGCCAAAAGTAGCAACCAGCAGGAGGGGGGCAGGAAACTGGTGTCAGAGGGTGGCATTGCTCATATGATGATGTCGTTTCCAGGGAAACAATGGCAGTAGCTCTAGGAATCGTATGTTAGCTCCACAGTAAACCCAAGATCTCTGGATTTCTAGACCTACTGCCGTTGCTTCCAGGTAGTCTGTAAAAGCGATATCATCATGGGGCAACACTTGGTTTGTTTTTTATTTATTTAAAAACACTTTCATTTTAATTTTCCATTGCTGCCGCTCCATGCAGGGGCAGCGAATGGGAATTTGGGGCAGGGAAATTAGGGGGGCAGCCCTAATCTACCACGATGCAGGAAATCCAAAGCTAGAGTGTCTCTGGCAGATGGGTGGTCATCTCCTGCTTGAATCTCTTATGAAGGCCTCCACACCAACCCCCGAGGTAGTGGGTTCCATTGTCAAACCTCTCTTATCATAAGAACAGAAGAGAAGCCAATGTTGGATCAGGCCAATGGTCCATCCAGTCCAACACTCTGTCACACAGTGGCCAAAAACACCAGGTGCCCTCAGGAGGTCCAGCAGTGGGGCCAGGACACTAAAAGCCCTCCCACTGTTGCCCCCCCCCAGCACCAAGTATCACAGGGAAGTTTCTCTTAATATTCAAACAAAGTCACGCCTATTGTAATTTAAACCCATTAGAAGACAAAGAAGAGATTGGATTTATACCCCGCCCTTCACTACCCAAGGGAGTCTCAGAGCGGCTTACAAACTCCTTTTCCTTCCCCTCCCCACAAAAGACACCCTGTGAGGGGCTGAGAGGGCTCTGACACAAACTGCTCTTTTCCAGGAACAGCTGTGCCAGAACTATGGCTTGCCCAAGGTCATCCAGCAGGTGCAAATGGAGGAGTGAGGAATCAAACCCGGTTCTCCCAGATTAGAGTCCGGGCACTTAACCACTACGCCAAAGTGGCTCTAATAATGTTCTCCCAAAGAGATTGTAAATTAGCTTTCCAAATCCCTGGTCCATTACCTTCCAGGGATAGGTAAAGGGGGACCCCCTGCACTGTGAGTGGCACATAATAAACTTCAGGCTTACCATCCTCACACAGCTCTCCACTGACTCCGGGTGGGCAGCGGCAGGCCCCCGTTACCGGATCACACGTGCCTCCGTTTCGGCAAAGGCAGGTGAAGCTGCAGTTCTTGCCAAACGTGCCCTCCGGGCAGGCTGTAAAAAAGAGAGACCATGACAGATGAAGAGCGCTAACGCTTGCAAGAAAGGTGCTACGAGCCAAAGCTATGCTGGGGGTTATTAGGAAGGGAATCGAAAACAGATCAGCCAGTATCATAATGCCCCTGGATAAATTGATGGTGTGACCTCATTTGGAGTACTGTATACAGTTCTGGTCGCCACACCTTGAAAAGGGTATTATAGCATTGGAAAAAGTGCAGAAAAGGGCAACTAGAATGATAAGAGGGTTAGAACACTTTCCCTGTGAAGAAAGGTTGAAGCGCTTGGGGCTCTTTAGCTTGGAGATACGACGGCTGAGGGGTGACATGATCGAGGTTTATAAGATTATGCATGGGATAGAGCAGGTAGAGAAAGAAGTCCTTTTCTCCCTTTCTCACAATACAAGAACTCGTGGGCACGCCATGAAATTGCTGAGCAGTCAGGTTAGAATGGACAAAAAGAAGTCCTTCTTCACCCAAAGAGTGATTAACACATGGAATTCACTGCCCCAGGAGGTGGTGGTGGCTACAAGCATGGACGGCTTCAAGAGGGAATTAGATAAACACAAGAAGGGGGACCTGCAATACTCGTGTGGGGTGGGGGGGCAAAGCTTTCCCTGCGCTTTAACTTTTCAGGGGAATTAAATATTCCCCAAATATTTTTTTAAACTTTTTATATTTTTCTGCAAACGTGGAGAGTCCCCCATGTGTGCAGAAAAACCTCCCTCCCCCCCAAGTGCCCCCCCCCCGCACGGATTTAGATCTCCACACACAGGGGGCCACTTGGGAATTAGATATATAGATATGGAGCAGAGGTCCATTAGTGGCTATTAGCCACAAGGTATAGATAGGAACTCTCGGTCTGGGGCAAGTGATGCTCTGTATTCTTGGTGCTTGAGGGGGCAACAGTGGTTCATGCGCTGCCAATCAGAGTAGACTGTATTGTGCTAGGGGACCAAGGGTATGGCTTGATATAAGGCAACCTCATATGTTTACATGTTCAATGATAATAAATACAGTTAATACATTTGTTTGAAAGCAAGTCACTCTATTAACCTTGGAAAGCCTGTAACCCCAGGAGCTGAAATCATAGTATGAAGTGGGCTTATTAACCATAGTTACTCTCAGTTATGGTTTCACATGACGTATGATTGACATGACAGCAAAATATGAGTGAAGATAATAAAACCAGCATTTGCTGAAGCAAACTAGGGTTTAACTAATCATCTGCAATTAAAATAAATCACGGTTCTAAGCAGGGTTCCCTCTAAGTTGAGTTAGTGTGAGCTAGCTCACAGTTTGTTAGCCTCCAGATGGCTCCAGAGCAAACTAATGTATGCAGTAGCCAAATTGCTTGCTCACAACTTTAATGCCAGTAGCTCACAAAGTAGAGTTTTTGCTCACAAGGCTCCCCATCTTAGATGGAACCTTGGTTCTAAGTTGTCTGAACTGAACCTATGGGTCTGGAGGCCAATGAATTTTCAGAAAGTGCTATATTATTATCTGTCTCTAAAAAAAGCAATGACTGATATGGCATCCCCCCGCCCCCAAAGAAAGAAAAGCACCAGATATAGTGTAATGCTGCATAATTCTAAAGCATGCCGAATTTTCAAAATTTCAGATTGTAAAGACAGAAAAGGAGATTTTGAAAAAAGCTAGATTCAGAGAACAGAAGCCTCTTTTTTCCCCAAAACGGAACACCAATTAATAAGAGGAGGAGGGGCATGAGTCAATTCTGCCTACACATCAAATAGGCCCTAGAGAAGTGGGGGGAACCCTTCTCTCAGACTGCCAACAACTTTCGGGCCAGACACTGAGCTGGAAGACAGACTTCCAACGGTTCCCATTAGTGCCTTAAATAGTTCATTAGCCTTTAGGCATGAGGTATTTCTGATTCACCACCGATAGGTTTATAACTTCAGTCTGAGCGTAAAAGGCTCAGATCTAATGCCAGATCGGCACACAGGTGGAAAGTCCAGATCTGCAGACTGGATTCCCCAAGAGGCAGATACAGTAACAACCTTCACACGACTTTATTGGGGATTTTGTCTGGTAACTGCAGCCTTGGTTCATTCCAAGAAAAACATGGCAGAACTCAGGCACTGGACCAACGGAGACACGTCAGGATCTCCAGTGCTATTTTAAGCTCAACAGGCCTTTGACGCTTCTTTCTTTAGCGGGCTTTTGGAAGGAAATACTGCAACAGGTTATAGGATACAGACTCTCCCTGCCCTGGGGTTCCTCCGTTCAACTCAACTCACTCTGATTACAGAGAATTCCACTCCAACCATCTGCACAGTCACAGCCCGTCTGGTCCTTGTTGCACGCCCCTCCGTTCTGACAGTCATCACAGGTCAGGCTACAGTCGTGGCCAAAAGTGTCACCCAAGCAGACTACAAGATGTCAAAGGGGACATTACTGAGAGCACCTGATTTGCAGATATTATATTAATATCTACTTATATCCCGCCTTGCCGGAACAAACTGGCTCAAGGCGGCATACAACATAAGGCAATAAAGCAATGAATACAGTAAAATCACAAATACAATATAAAATGCAATAAAACAATATAAAAATGCAGATATTGGCAGCATTCAGTATACAATCAAGGATGAAAAACAGTCCAACAGTTTTCTAGTCTTTAAGGTGCTACTGGACTCTTGCTCTTTTCTACTGCTCCAGACAGACTAACATCGCGACCCATCTTAAAAAAAAACAAGAATCCATCTTTTTAAAAAATGATCAAAATGACCGTGTGACCACAGCCTGAGTCTTAACTATGGTTTCACATGATTTATGAATGCAGAATCATGGCTTGTTTCTTGGTATTGCCTTCCTGGCTGATTTTGGTTATAACATAGAGATAGAAAAATGGTCCAAAATTTGGAAATCAGTAAAATTCTTGGGAGCAGTAAATTATAAAGAAAACATCTATAAACTCTTTTACCGTTGGCATTGGTCACCCGATAGGTTACATAGATGTTATAATGGAGTGTCTAATAAGTGCTGGGTCTGTGGAACAAATATCGGAACATATTATCATATGTGGTGGGCATGTAAAGGGGTTCAAAAGTATTGGTTAATGGTGAAAGATATGATCTCGGAGATTATGGGTCTGGATATATCATTAACGCCGGAGACTTTTTTGTTAAATATTCTACCAGATGGATTGCATGTTAATGGACAAAAAATGTTGGCATATATTTTGACGGCAGCACGGATAACCCGCGCTACCTGTTGGAAATCAGAGTTAATGCCGAGGAAAGAAGATATAACGGCAAAACTACTGGATTGGGCAGAGATGAGTAAACTAAGTTTTCTCTTAAATGCAGATGCGAGAACTGAAATGAAACGTATTTGGTCCAAATTTTATGCTTGGATAGAACAACCAGGCTCCTAGAAATATGTATTTATGTTATGTAAAGACTACTGTATAAAAAACCAATTTAAAAATAATGTTTTTAAAAAAATGACCGTGTGACCACAGCCTGAGTCTTAACTATGGTTTCACATGATTTATGAATGCAGAATCATGGCTTGTTTCTTGGTATTGTCTTCCTGGCTGTAGAATGAAGAAAATGAAACCAGCATTTCTTGAGGCAAACCAAGATTTCAATGACTATCTCCAAACTGAATCCTGGCTTCCCAAACTAACCGCCATTAAAATACGCCATTTTAAATCTGAACCGAGTCATAGTGTTGACCTGCAATGAAAACACAGTGCTGGCTATTTGCGTGGAAAACTGTGTGCATTCTAACAAAAAGAGTTTTCAGTTTTGCAACCAAGAAAGGTCATGATTGGAATAAATAAAAAATATTTGCATGAACTTATGGGGGGGAGGGAACCTAATTTTGTATGTTGTTTATTTTCTGCCTCCAAGATTCAATACAGTATTTTCCCCTAAGAATGAGTAGAACAACTTGATGTTCGATGATTGTACGGATGTAAGATCCCTGACAGAAAAACAACAGAAAGTAGATGTTTGTTACTCGGTAGAGCTGCAAAACACTTACTGAATTTCTCAGACAGGGTGTGCTCCCCTCTGGCTTCTGCCTCCTCCTCTTCCTCATCGTACTCATCGTCAAAGAGTTGGGTGAGTTCATCCCGCAGGATAGCCACATGGGGGAGCGGACGAATGATGGGGTGGCGACCACCCAGGGCTTCTATTGATTCTTCAAGTACTACGCAAAGAGCAAATCATTTCCAATTAACACAGGCCACCCAGAGGAAGATAAGAGGCAGCAAAGTTTGGAGGTCAGAAACTGGGAAATCAATCACAAAATATAAAACCAAGTATGAAATCTGGACCCTGACAACCTGGTGATTTCTACTGGACATAGGGTTACCAAGTCCCCCCGGGGTGCGGGGAAACCCCCGCTCCCCACTGGCCCAGATTGGGCCTCCGGGGGGAACCCCATCCCCAAATTGTCGGGCTGCGGAAATGTGCCCGGCGGGCACATCACGTCGGGCACGTTTCGGGGGAGACGCTCTATAATTCGAGGGAAAACTCTATGGTTTTCCCTCGAATTACAGAGGTCCCTCCCCAGCGTGATGACATCACTTCTGGGTGATGTCATTGCACTCATGAGCCAGAAGACTCCTGGGGCAGCAAGGATTCCCCCCCACACCGAAAGAAAGGTAAGACTTGGCAACCCTAACTGGACAGCAGGTCCATTTGGGAGAACAGACACTTACAACTACAGCTCCTTCGGTCATCTTCCAGTTTGTATCCAGTATGGCAGCTGCACTGATAGGAACCCACCAGGTTCTGGCATGAGTGTTCACATTCGGCGTTATTTGAAGAGCATTCATCCACATCTTTGACGTGAGAGGAAAGAAAAGGTAAAAATAAAATTAGTCTTGTGAAATCCCACTGGTCGTCACATTAAAAAATCTTCTAGCAACCCACATCTGCCGCATATTGGCAAACCAGATCTTTGGTCCTTGTGGCTCACTAAGGCCTAGTTTGAATGGTGGTAGTTGTCCAGGGTATCAGCACTAGAAAGATCTTTCCCAGCACCCAAGATCCTTCAAGTGGAGACACCAAGGAGTAAAACTGTGATCCCCTGCATCTTTTCTACCCTTGAGACATGGCGGTGTCCCCAAATTGAGATGTCAGGGAACTGGGCCTTCTTTTCTAAATTCTAATATGGGGAGAGACTGTGGTTCAGTGGAAGAGCCTCTGGTTTGCATGCAGAAGGTCCAGGTTCAATCCCCGACATCTCCAGTTAAAAGGACCAGGCAGTAGGTGATGGGAAAGACCTTTGCCTGAGACCCTGGAGAGTCACTGCCAGTCTGGATCGACGGTCCTGCCCTCAATGGACCAGTGCTCTGATTCAGAATAAGACAGCTTCACTTGAAGCTACTCTAGAGATCATTCATACGTTTAAAGTAACTAACAAACTAAGGTCAAGTAATTGGCAAGCATGTGTGAACCAGACATAAGAGCAAAGAGAGCAAGGATTCTCAAGGAGAACATGAAATCTCCTTCCTGCATATCTGGCTTAATTCCCAGAGTGTTTTTTTCTTATACATGGTGATGCACAATGATGGCAAATTTCAGAAATGGAGGTTTGGAAATCAACTGAAAGGATTCGAAAACAAGAGCCATTTCCCCAACATCTCTGTTTTGGGAATAGGGGTAAAATGCATTCAGAAATGGAGGCAGTGACTCAGAAATTAGCTGGCCTGCCTTGGAAATCCCCAGGGCTCATTTCGTAGCAGGAGCTCCTTTGCATATTAGGCCACACACCCCTGATGTAGCCAATCCTCCAAGAGCTTACAGTAGTCCCTGTAAGAAGAGCTCTATAAGCTCTTGGAGGATTGGCTACATTAGGGGTGTGTGGCCTAATATGCAAAGGAGCTCCTGCTACGTAATGAGCCCTGGAAATCCCCAAACTCTGCTTGGCCAGGAAGTATTTAAAAATACAGTTCCCAGAATTCCTGAGGGCAACAGAGACTCCCAGTGTGCTTGGAAACTTTCTCTACAGGAAGTTAGAAAGTGTAGGAGAACTACCTGCTTTTCACCAGTGTTATGGACAGCCATTTCCCTGTCTCCCAAATGCTGTAGCTTTACTAGTTAGCGAAAGTGCATGAAGAGGAGAAGAAGGGAGCTGGCAGATAAAGGGGCCAGCGATGCTGGTGGAACTCCCCTGGGCTAGGTCCTTTTAAGCACTAGGATTCTTGGGGGGGAAATGCTGAGGGGGTTTTTTCTGAGAACTGTCAAAAAAGACTCAAATAGAACATCCCATCTGGCTGAAACAGCCGGAAATAGCTTCCCAACCATGGCTGGCAGGAGCAAGCATATGAACAATGAAGGATATCTAGGTGGGAAGTTACTGGAGGTTTGGGAATGGAGTCTGGGGAAAGGGTGGAGTTTGGAGAGGAGAGACTGCGAAGCTCCACCCTCCAAAGCTGCCATTTTCTCCAGGGGCAGTGATCCCTGTGGACTGGAGATCAGTTGGGGTTCCACGAGAACTCCAGGCCCAACCAGGAGGCTGGCAACCTGAGATATCCCCCGCCTTCAAACACAGCATCTTATAAGTCCATCCATTTCATCTTGCTTTGTTCTTCGAGTACCAACACCAAGGAAAGAAAGCACATGATGCCGATTGTGTTTACAGCTCCCTAGGCTGTGGATTTAGCGGAAACCGGAAACCGAAACAAATAGAAGAAAGCAAAGATGCAGTTTCTGAACCCCACGGTGGTCCCTCTTGCAGCAGCTGGAGCCCACGTGGGCACTCCTCCCTACCGTCACAGCTGCAGCCATCTGTGTTCAGTCGGTAGCCGGCGTAGCAAATGCACTCGTACCCTCCAGGGTAATTGTAGCATTCCTGCTGGCAGCAGTGAGAACCGGCACTGCATTCGTCTGTATCTGGGAAAAAAAGGAAAACAAAAAAAAATGTATGTCGGCTGACATCAAAATGGAGGCGAGGAGATACAAGTTAGTTTATTCATTATTGAAGTATTTCGAGCCCTACTTTTCTTTCCAGTGGGGGCCCGAAGCAACTTACAAAACGAATTTGGGTCTTAGGGAGAAATAAGTTGAGAACTGCTTCCAGTCCCAAGGAATTGGACACAGAAGAGGTAAAGCCAGCAAGGCAAACACCACAGGGAAAATTCTGGAGATCCAGAAGTTGGTTGAGATCCCCCCACTTTATCAGTATCCACCCAACACCTCTCTAAATGGCCAACTCAGCCTCTTGGTGCAGTGATGTCCCATGAGCTGGCTTTTTTAAAGGATTAGACAACCTCATGGAGGATAAATCAATGGCTATCAACTGGAACCTCAGTTTTGGCAAATCTGCTGTTAAATGCCAAATGCTGTGAGAGTCTGTTTTCTTCAAGTCCTGGTTATGAGCATCCCAGAAACTGTCCTCCGTTGGAATCAAGATGCTCGCCTAGAGGGACCTTTGGTAGATCCAGCTAGGTAGTTTGCATACTTTTAAGTTTAAAGAATAGAACTTCAATCATCTCTGTAGACATTCTGTGAATGTCTAATTTTATTGTGTATTTTAATTCAAAAACAGAAATAGTGGCATGGAAGAAGAACAACAGATTCGAAATGGGAGTTATTCCGGAGAATCTCGTCTCACCAACTATCTACTCAGCTGTCACCAACTATCTACTCAGCTGATGAATACTTACACAGGAACAACTACAAAAATTATTGGACTGTAACTTTGTGGTTATTCATTTATATTATTTTGAAAGTGGTGCTGTAGACGTTTGGCATACGTTTCCTTTGGATTACATAAAAGGCATCGGCAGCACATCGTTGCGCAGCTTCATTCTTGTACCTGATGTTTGGAATAAAAGCAGTCAATTGCATCAAATACGGGATAGAGCTGAACGATACGGTAAAATATTCAGATTGATTGTCCCAGACATGGGGAAAGCCGAGAAAGCCCTCTGCAAAATCTACAACTTGAATGTAGGAAGGATGCAGACAGGATTGGGTTCAACAACTCTCTGAAGGTCATCTGGGCCACTCAGAGCACAGGTCTCCAAAGACCCATGCTTGGCATTGTGCAGCATGGATATATCCAGTGCATAAAACTCTAAACTTTCACTAAGCCACTTTCCAGTGCAGGAAATGCCTGGCTGGTAAGCTCTGCGGAGAGTTGCTGATTAAGTTAATTGCCTGAATGGGACTCGGTACAGCATAGTCCAAAATTAAACACAGACGTTTGCAATCATGCTGTTTACACACGCACACTTCCATGCACGATGGGCCTGTCCGACAGGCAGTCGACAACCAGATGGGGATCTGTGTTCCAGAACTTTGCTCACGGATGGAGGTCATGTGATTGTCAATCATTCCGCTGGTGCTGTGGATGAAGTGGTACCATTGTGCATAAGAACAAAGTTGGAATAAAACTTTGTTGGTCTTAGAGGTGCCACTGCTTAAAGGACTCAAACCTTGCCCTGCTGCTTCAGATCAACTCGGTGACCCCACTGGAATCTATCCTTGTGCACAAGGCAATTTCAAACTACCTCTGCTTCTCAATTGCCTTGAAAACCTCTTGCTGGGGTTGCGATAAGTCAGTTGTGACTTGACAGCACTTAACGTACATATCTGTGTACCATTGGGGATGCATTTCTGCATAAAGGATGCATGTGAAGGTACTTTTGTAGGCCCCTCCTCTTGCAATGGGAAGGCCCACAGCTCAGTGACCAATCACCTGCTTTACGTTCCGAAGGTCCCAGGCTCAACCTTTGGCGACTCCCTTTCAAAGAGGGTCAAGGGGGAAGAAGCTGTGGATGGAGAACAGCTACTAGTAAGAGCACACAGTTCTGGGCTGTGTGGACCACTAGTCTGACTCAGTACAAAGCAACTTCATGTGGTCACTTCATGTGGGAGTCCTCATAGCTCTGAAGCACAGCATATGTTTTGCGTGCAGAAGGTTCAGTCTGCAATATGTCTTCTGACCCTCATTTATGTATTTGTTTGCCATATTTCTATGCCGCCTCTCCACCCAAATAGGGTCCCCAAGGCAGGGGAAGACACCAATGGCGGCTCTAAAAATGTAAGTGGTCAATTGCAAAGTGCATGTTGTACATTAAACCTTTGTCCCACATCAGTAAACTGGCATATAGCAGCAACCTGGTTGGTGCAGTTCACATGGGAGCAAAATAGAAAAAAAGATATACTATCAGTCATTAACGTTGATATGCCTTCTCTGTAAAGCAGAAAAGAGAGAAGAGACAGGATTTATACTCGGCCCTTCACTCGGAGTCTCAAAGCGGCTTACAGTCTCCTTCCCTTCCTCTCACAACAACAGACACCCTGTGAGGTAGGCGGGGCTGAGAGAGCTCTTTTGAGGACTGCTCCTGAGAGAACAGCTCTGAGAGATCCTGTGACTGACCCAAGGTCACACCAGCAGCTGCATATGGAGGTGTGGAGAGCCAAACCCGGTTCTCCCAGATTAGACCCCGCGCTCCTAACCACTAAACCGAACTGATCTCCAAAGGAGATTGTTTCTTTGTATACCCAATTACCAGTTCAGTTATTTGATTACCGATGCAAGTTTTCTGGTCTTCATCCAGTTGGTACCCCAGGTTACAGGCGCAGACAGGTCCAGAACTCGTATGACGGCAAAGGTGGGAACAACCGCCGTTGTTGGTCTCACAACTGTTCACGATTTCCATTTCTATCCCTGGAAAGGCAACAAAACACCCTAAAAATTTCTCCTGCTTACAGACGTATGCACATTTTTTACATTCATCCTATTTCGGTAAACTAGCCACTGGGAGTGGTCCCCTCCCACTCTGAGAGGATCATTTTCTCTTTCAACTGGGCGTTGTTTCCACCTGTGCTTTGCAATGTAGTATCACTCAAATAGTCCCGGGAAACAGGGTTTTCTGCTCTCTCTGCGTAATAACTCCCCTCACCCCTCTTCTGTTTGTACCTTTGGGTATAAACCCCTCTACCAACTGAATGCAACACTTCTTGCATCCCACAAACCGAGCAATGACTCACAAAACCCTGTGCCATAGTAAAATCGTTGGCCTCTGTGGAAGCCTAGAATGGCTATCTCGCTGAAACGTATTCTTGCCCTGCCCACCGTCGGCAACGCTTTGTACAGATGCAAAAATGTCAGAACAGCCGTTTTGAATGGCAGAACTAAATTCTAAACTGTAAAACCGACATGTGGATTCACCACCCTCCCCAAGTTTCTCCAACCGGAAAGACAACAATCCCTCCTCGAACCCCAGTCCCACAAGGTCAGATTTGCAAGCCACAATGGCAATCTCGGCTTTGTATTTCAACGGGACAGGAGCAAATAGGGGGGCAGATACTTACGATAACACTGCTTGCCGTCCGCCCCTAGTTCGTAGCCTGGATTGCAAGTGCATTTAAAGGAACCGCGGGTGTTCAGGCAGCTGTGTGCACACGTGGCCAGCCCAGCCACACATTCATTTATATCTGGAAGGAGGGAATATGGGGAAGAGCTTATTTGACTGCATCCTGTTCTTTCTCCAGTGAGCCATCCCACTTCCTGGCAGGCTCGGCACATATGACACCAGCAAGATCAACCATCAGTCTGACTCCATTTTTCATGCAAAGGCCGCAGTGGCAGGCTTGGAGCCTTCAAGATCTCTAGGTTGTTCAGTTTTTGTCTTTCTTGGTTTCATTCACAGTCTGATTTTCTCATCAAGAGACTCCAGACGGGTTACAAAATTAGAGAACAATGCAAAAAACCTCCCCGATGAGCACCCCATGATATACACAACGGACGAGGCAACGAAACCCGATCACAAAAACTAGAGAACAATGTAGTGAAAACAGCAATTAAAAAAAAACCCAGCCCAGTATTTTCCACAGGCATTAAACCTGAGGTGATATTCCCATTATTAAAGGGCATAATCCTGAATAGCTGCTGCTACTGAATAGCTACTGCCCTCCATTCCCTTTAGAAAAGTATATTCTGAGAGCCCGAGAAATGTCACATTTCAGCAATGGGTGCCCATCCCATTTCCCACACCACAAGGCAGGAAGCCACTCAAACAATATTTGAGTCGAGTAGCGACTTAAAGACCAAGACAGTTTCCCAAGGGATGAGCTTTTGGGAGTCTACCAAAAGTGAGCTTTGATTTATACCCTGGAGCTTATACCCTGGAGAATTTTGCTGGACTTTTAAGGTGCTACTGGACTCGAATTTTGTTCTACTACTACAGACCAACGGGGCTGGTTGGTCCAGAACTGGCTTCATGGAACACACCTGAGCCAATCAAATGCATGAAGGCCTGAAACTGGGTTATTTGCCCCTCCCCCTGTCTTGCAGGTAACAGAAGCCCAGCCTAGACTTAGAGGTTCCACAATCCCTCCCCTAACCTTATTCCCACCCTGCAACTTTCTATTACTTTCAGCATCTTGGAATCCATCTTGCATTGTTTCTTCTGAACCCAGAATTGTGTGTGTTTTGGGGGGGGGGGGTCAGACTTATTTTTAAAAAGTTTTAAGAAAATATTTTAATGAGTCCCACTACACAGTTCCTGGGTTATCAAGGGCAGACAGCTGGAACAGGAAGTAACTGGGATATTTCTGTGAGCGTTGCCTGCCTGAATGGCTGAAGGCTCATTTATCACCCTTTAAAACCAGACCCGACCACTCATTACGACAGCCATCAAGATTAACCTGGCATCTACAGGAAAAACAAAACTAGGATGACTTCTGGTTCATTTCCACAGAGCTCTTATGATATGGTCCATACCTTCACATGCTTTGTGGTCATGCCCCAGCCTGTATCCAGGGTGGCATTCACACTGTGCCACCCCACGGCGATTTTGGCATTTGTGCATGCAGCCTCCATTCCGATCGGTACATGGGTTTCTGACTAGGAAGACAAGGAGAGCACGTCAGCTGGAAATGCACCCCCCACCCCGGCTTCTTAACTCCCGTTGCAAGGGTTACGGACATTCCATTCCGGCCCACAGCCAGGATTTTGTGGCTTGTGGGGCAAAATTTTTCTGGTGGGGCTGCCATTATTTTTATGTTGGCTCCAATCCATCCCCAAGCCCAACCATTGGCAGCCGCCCCTCTCCTGCCCCTTCTGCAAGATTTAAAGGGCCCTTCAGCTGACTGGCGGGGAGCACATGGCCCGCCAATCAGCTGGATGACTGTTTAAATCTTGCAAGAGGGAGATGGGTGTGTGCCATCCCCCGCTTCTTCTTAAAGGATCCCTTTAAATGCTTTTGAGAAGAAGTGAGAGCCTGTGCGCACACACACACACACACACACACACACACGATTCTTCTTAAAAAATCTTGTGGGGCTGGCCTTTTAAAGAAAGGGGGTGGAGCCCCCAATAGCCCCACTGTGGCTACGGGCCAGGTTCCATTCCCCTTTGGAACACTTATGGACATAAAACAAACTAGCCCAGTCTGGATCACAGAATGCCACTGCAGAAGAGGACAGATGAGTAGACAGCTCTGGATGAGCCAAGCAAGAAAACCAACACCCCAGCAAGAATGGCCATTTTTGCTGATGTTCTTGACAATTGGGAAGGGAAGCAAGGAAAGGAGAGGACTTCCTTCCCGAGTGATTTCCTGATAATCGTTTTGCGGATCCCTAGCTTAGACCAAACCACGGAGCATCAGAAATCATTCCTGGTGAAAGGAAGTGATCGTAAAACCAGATCTATGCTGTTGACTGCAGCTCTTCGGTCTGTTCCCTCCCCTCCGAGGCACCTGGGCATCTTCAAACAGGATGCCCAGGCTTGAGCACCTAACCTCTGGCGTCATCAGCCTGGGGTTGTTGTTTTCCTGCTACATGTCTGACCAGTGCCACTCAAGGGGTGCCATCTGGGCTATAGAACCAGCCCTGCCACCTAACTGGGTAGCCAGTCAGTGGCCCTCGAGATCCAATCCAGTTCCACCAGGCCCTCAAAAGGCAAGATCTGAGGCTGGACCCTTCTGTCTGAGTAATGCTTCTTGCTATGAGGTGAGAGACCTGAACACTTAGGGACTGGTCCTTGACTTGTGGGCAAGGGCCTGGCTTCTCTGTCAGGAAGTGCCGTGCCCGCTGACGTCCGTGTCTAACATGGAAACTCTGTCCAAAAAATACACACACATCAGGGCAGCTTGACAGGATGGTGGCTCTGGACTTCATCTGGTTTCCATTTTCGATCCTGCCAAAAGCCAAGGGATATGCCATAATAGATCTGTTACAATAAAATGTTGTTGGTGGAAAGATGCAGGCAAGATATGGGGACCCTGTAGGATTTTCAAGGTATGAAACGTAGCGTTTTGGATATTGAACTACAAAAACTTTACACTGCTGCTAATAAAACTTGCTCTCCTTTGAGGTTAGGGATTACATTCAATGCCGGTCGTGCAGCCCCCTTACCTTCATTTTCTGCAAAATCCCCAACAGCGTAGAGCTTTCTCTTTGGCCAGATTTAACGTCATGGCATCAATAGTTCTACATGGCAGGTTTCAAAAGGTAACCTACGCTGCTAGACTTTGCCCGTGTGAGTTAAAATGTATTGAAACACTCTCGCATCTCCTCTTTTATTGCCCTTTTTATGCAAACATTCATTTTACGTATCGTGACCCTATTCTTGAAAAAAAGACGGGATTGTCTGATCATGTTAAGGTCCAATGTATTTTGAACGATGTTTTCCCTGGCATAACTGAGAAAGCTCTCGCGCTTTAACATCTGGCCCACGCCATCGCGTGACTCAGGAAGACCATCGAATTGGAAAACTGTCTGTGTTATAAGCATTCTTTGCCCGCCACCTTGAGTAATTAAGAATTATTGCTAGCACCTAGGGTTGCCAAGTCCTACTTGCCTAATGGCGGGGGGGAATCCTCCTTGGCCCGGGAGCTTCCTCGGCGCGCGCGCCCGGTGACGTCACCCGGAAGTGACGTCACCGCGTTGGGGGCATTGCCAGGGCGACGCTCTGGCAATCGCCCCAAAACTCTATGGTACCATAGAGTTTTGGGGCAATTGCCAGAGCGTCGCCCTGGCAACGCCCCCAACGTGATGATGTCACTGCCAGGTGACGTCATTATGTTGGGGAAAGTCGTCCTGGCAGGACGACTTCGGGGGTGGGGTTCCCCCCGCTGGCCGAATGCTGGCCGGCGGATCGGGAACCCCTGTAGCGGGGGATCCCCCGCCCCCCGGGCTGACTTGGCAGTCCTGCTAGCACCTTATGTTTTTTTTATGATTCTACTTGTACTTGAATTGTTTTTAAATGTTCTTATGTGGTGTTAATGGTCACTGCGTACCAATTTATGTGGGCCGCCCTGAGCCCGCTTGTGGGGAGGGCGAGATACAAATCCAATCCAATAAATAAATAAATAAAGGTTGCCTTATTTCTTCAATGTGCCATTAAGATCTGTCAAGATGAGACACAGTGACGATGCAATGTCATATTTACATTTTAACTGTGTAAGTCTTTTTTTATTACTCTTATTTTGATAGTGCTGTAATCTGTCCTAGTTTATTCTGTATGCCATTAAAGGTTTGATTTGATATGAAATGTACAGGGGGGGGGGTTGCCTTTGCCTGCCTCCAGTGTTCCCTCTAAGCTGAGTTAGTGTGAGCTAGCTCACAGTTTTTTAGCCTCCGGCTCACACATTTTTGTCATAGCTCAGGAAGGATGGCTCCAGAGCAAACCGGTTTATGCAGCAGCCAAATAGCTCGCTCAGAACTTTAATGCCAGTTGCTCACAAAGTAGGATTTTTGCTCACAAGACTCCACAGTTTGGAGGGAGTGTTGCCTGCCTCTGCATAGCAACCCTGGACTTCCTTGGTAGTCTCCCATCCAAGTACAAACCAGGGTCGACCCTGCTTAGCTTCTGAGATCTGATGAGTTCAGGCTACCCTGGTTACTGTGGCATCTCACGGGCTGATTGTTTTGGGTTTTTTTTTTTACTGTGATGTCATACGCACAATCTGGAGACTTTATGTATCCGGCAAAGTCGGCTGTCCCTTTGCGAGGTTCTGCTTTTCCAGAGGACTGCCGCAGATGCAACGACAAAGGATTGGATTCATGAGTGAGGATTTCTGCCTCATTCGCAAAAAAAAGAAGTTATGTCTGCCGTGTGGAATTCTTGAAAAAGCAAAAACGGAGCAGCCTTTCCAATGGAACGCTGGCAGCCGTTAATCCCCCCCCCCCATAAGGATATCCAGGGGAGAAGATCAAGGCCAAGTCCTTTCAAATACCTCTATATGAGAGATCCGCCACCGAGCACATGCCAGAAAGAGATGCAATTTCAAACTTCCTTTGGAGGCTCTAATTTTAACATCCCAAGCGCCACGGTCCTGGGAGCGTCTCCCTGCCAGCCCCCTCACCTTCCTCTTCCTCATCTCCGCCATTCCAGCTGAGAAGGTCCAGCGGCTCCCCCACCTGAGATGCCGAAGCGAAGCAAAATAATCTCGGGTATATCTCTAGTACTACTTCCTCGCTGCCGCTGGAGCCTCCCAACCTGATACTGTTTCGTTTGGGTTGGCTGGGTTTCTTCTCTTCTTCCTCCACAGCCAAAACAAGCCCATAGAAGGTGTCCAAAGGAACAGAAATGTGTACCATTGGCACTCACTTCTAATACAAGTCAGCAAGCCAACTGGAGCGACCGGCCTCGGGGGGATCGGGGTGAATGATTAACCATTCCCTGACCCAGTAGTCCGTCTCTTTTCTCTCTCTGAAAGATCATGAGCATTCTAAGAAGATACCTGCCCCCTTCATTCACAGGGGGAAAGGAGGAAGCTGCCAGGGACAGGGCCTTATCTTCAGTGGCATCACAACAGCGGAATGTTCTCCGCACAATTATCTGCTTGGTACCCAGTCTTCAGAGATTTAGGCTCCAATCAACAACGTTCTTTGGTTACCAGATTTTTAGTTGATTTTGTCCCCCTTCTCTTCCTTCTCTTCCCCCAACTTTTGGAATTTTGGATCTCAGGTTGTCAGAGGGTTTTTGTTTTTTTTTAATTGCTGATTTTGTAATCACGTCTAATTTTGTAATCACATGTTTTCTATTGCTAATTCTGTACTTGTATCTTTTTAATTGCTGATTTTGTACTCAGATGGGGGCTTGTATTGTTACGACTTGAAACTTCTCTACCGGACTCATTAGCGTTTTTCCGAAAACTTCACCTCAAGAGACGGGAATCCAAACCTTTTAAACAAGCCAGTAAATCCTGATGTACAAAGTTTCCTGATGCCAGATCAGGCCAGTGGTCCATTAAGCTCAGCATGAGTGTGACCATTCTCGCAAAAACACCAGAGCACTGCCAAACAGCACATTTCGGAAGGAGGAAGAGGAGGAGGGGATTGGATTTATACCCCACCCTTCACTACCCGAAGGAGTCTCAGAGAGGCTTACAATCTCCTTTCCTTTCCTCTCCCCACAACAGGGGCTGAGAGAGCTCTTTCAAGAATGCTCTTGAGTGAACAGCTTTGAAAGAACTTGTGACTGACCCAAGGTCACACCAGCAGCTGCATGTGGAGGAGGAGTAGAGAATCAAACCCAGTTCTCCCAGATTAGAGCCTGCACTCCTAACCACTACACCGAACTGGTGAGGCTTGACTTTTGGAAATTCAGCAACTGGGACGTCTCTCTTTCTTTCGCTCCATGTCCTCAAAGGAGAGGAAACTCACCCACGCAATGCTTCCCATCCTCCTTGAGCTGGTAGCCGGGTCGGCATTGGCACTGATGCTGCGAGACGGTGAGCTGCAGGCAATCGTGTTCACATCCGCCGTTGCTGATGGAGCAGGTGTTGATGGCTAGGACATAGAATAGGGTCAACAGGATTAAAGCAGGAAAAAAAAATGGAGCGGTATCAGGATGGACATTCATGAAGGAAAAGGCCATTTGAGGTGCGCTGTCTTGTATCTGCCCCAGTTCCCACAACCAACACAAGATTTGCAATGTTTTAATGCCCTGAAGACCCTATTTGGCTGGAAAGGTGGTACAGAAATATTTTAAATTTAAAAAAAAATAAAATGCTATCTGAATGTTTCACAACCCCTGGGGAAAACATCACGCTACACACACACGCATAGGAAAACAGTTTGTCAAGAGACCAATAGATTAATGTACCCTGTGTTGGAGAAATGAGTATGAAAGACAAGACCTGGGATTTCAGTCATTATAGGGTTAACCTATGCAACTTGTGTTTCTTAGTTTAACCTGGAAGTGCCTGGCAGCTGGCCAATTAACTCTAAGCCCGGGAAACCTAAAGGTGTACTGTCTTGCTAATTGGTCAATGATATCAGGTGTTTCCTTTCAGGGGTCAAGAAGAAGCAGAGATCCTCCATTGTAATCTCTCTCTCTCTCTAGTAGGATGTCTTAGTGTGCAGAAGCAGCACAATGCTGCTTAGTAAGCATGTTTTGTTTATCTGTAGCTAATCCCGTTTCCCTTTAGTAATAAAGTTTCTTTTAAACTAAAAGAAGCAATCTCTTCTTTCCAGAAAAGCAAGATCCATTGCTCTGAATTTTCTTGAATATTGGACAAAAGTCCTAACACCCTGATATGTTAGTTTTCAACATGCGGGGAGATGAGGGGACACTCGGTTTATCAACCTGGTGTGTTCTTGCCCTACCGTTCCTCCAAGCTGTGTACATGGTTCCGCCTTCCTTGTTTTACCCTCACAGGTGAGACAGCACAGTTTGGGAGAGAGAGACTGGCCCACGGTCTCCCAGCAAGCTTCATGACAGAGATTTGAACTTGGGACTCCACCACACGAAACACAACATCTCTTAACCAACCCATGCACACAAACACACTTGTAGCCAGGGAAGGCTTTATTGCTTAATCCTGTGAAAGACACCAACTGGTCTTGAGACAGCCATAGAAATTCAACAAGGAGGCATTCACATCATGTGTCCTGCACTCTGAATTTTTCACATGCGAGTAAGGCTGCCATCCCTCCAATGGGAGTGGGGGTTTCCCCAATCCCAATCCACCACCGCCCAGCTGGCCAGCAGGGAGAGCCCTGCCCCCGAGCAGCCCCATCTGTGCCCAGTGTGATGACATCACCCAGAGGTGCTGACATCACGCAGGGCACATCGTGCCAGGGATGCTCTCGCATTTGAGAAAAAAACTTTATGGTAACCATAGAGTTTCCTCCCAAATGCTAGAGTGTTCCCGCGCAACGTGCCCTGTGCGATGATGTCATTTATTATTGCGGCGTGCGCATGAAGACTCAAGGAAGAAGACTGGAGCCCCCGCCAAAATGCGGTAAGGACCTGGAAACCCTGCATGTGAGACTGCTTCACAATACCATCCGGAACAGAAACTTGGAGTGTTTCCATAAAAGGCTATCTCCAGTTCTCCAGGAGCAAATCTTCCCACGCTGCCCAAAGAGAAGAGACAACTGCTGAGAAAGCTGTGGAACTGCCACATCTATTGAACAAAAGCCATCGCTCAGCAGGCTGGCACCTCTGCAGGTCATTGGCAGTCTCTGGGTGGTCTCCAGAGATGGCTTGGGTAACCCTTCAGCTTTCCACGGCTACAGAAGCCTCCGTTTCTCCCTCAGCCTCCCAAAGCTCATTTAGAGTTCCCTCCTTAAAATAAGCTGGTTTCTTTCCACCAGTAAGAACACACCGCAGCAAGGTTGCCGGTGGCTTTGCTTTGAAGCATCATTGATTTTTAACCATGGCTCCTGGAACACACATCAGAAGTCTGGGGTGAAACATAAACACAGCCTCTGCGAAGGGCAAGGAGGCTCTTGGGGAAGGAAGGAAGGCCGAGAGATCAGTTCCCCAGGAGAAAATGGCTGCTTGGAAGGTTAGACTGTATGGTATCACACCTTGCTACGATCCACTCCCAAATCTCCAGGGCCAGTTTGGTGTAGTGGTTAAGAGTGCGGACTTCCGGGTGACATCATCATGCCGGGCACGTCGGCCTGATCGGGCCACTTTGGGGGTGGGTTCCCCCTGCCAGCCAGATCCGGACCGGCGGATTGGGGACCCATTTAGCAGGGGAATCCCCGCCCCCCGGGGGGACTTGGCAGCCCTGTAACTGCAGATGGCATTGTGTGGGCAGAAAGGCAGCCCCTCCTGCCTTGGTCCTGGTGTTCCCCCTCCTTATTAAATTCGTTTTGGCTCCAGCTTTGGGGAAACTCTTTCAAACAAAAGGGGTCTCTGTTGCGGCCAGAGCAACCTACATGGCACGTCGACCGCGGTCTGGTTTGGCAAACTCAGTTCCTGCAGGAACGTTGGCGAACTCCAAATAGCAGCCGCAGTCCTAAACCGAGCAGAGGTTTGGCCTCGCGTGCGAGACAGAAAGCCGCAAAGCTTGTACTCATCTCACTGTAAGCGATCCCCAGCAAAAGCCCTCGAAAAACCCTGGCCTGTGACCTTCCAGACTGAGAGAACGGATTGCAAGACCAGGCAAACACACAACCACTCATGAACCAAACAATATGCTCGGGGATGTGAATTTGGTTTAAAAATGCCCGCACGCTGCCTGGCATGCTTGCAAAGAGCTGGAAACCTGGAGTTCATGCTTCGTTTTCTTCTGTTGCCTTGAACAAAATCAACTTGGACAAGGCAAGCAAGAGCTGAACATTAGAGAGGATGTGTGTTGCTGGGGCCTTGGGGTAGCCATTAAAACAAATTCAGATATATTAAAACGGGTAATAAAAACATATCCAAAGCTTCCACCACAAATAATGCCGTCGAGGTCCTCTCTTTCCTTGGGAAAACACTGTTAAAATGATCCCGAAAGCAGACTTTGCGGTGGCTTATCGGGGAGGGAAAACAAGCTAGAAGGGTTTAACGTGAGCATCGTTAATCTAAAATCATCACTGCTGCGATGAAACCAGACACTGGGATTCAAAGGCTTAAAACCAACTCTTCTTATTAAAGCAGTTTCAAAAATGCAATTAGCTTTACTGGTTTTAAAATATATATATTTACAGAACTGCAAGTTTCTTGTTTATTTGGGTTTTTTTAGGAACTCCAGGTGGGAAGGATGGGCCCTAACTAGTATCGGTTAAAGCAATATAAAAATGTCTACGAAACTCCACAAAGGTATACAGAGGTAGCAGTCATGCCGATTCCCCCACCTCATCAGAAGTGGTACAGTCCAGGAATGGTTTTTGTGGCAAGACGTGCAGGTTCAAAAAAGGAAAGAGCCATATAGCCCAGAGGTAGGGTCGCCAGATCCACCTTGACCATCAGCTGGAGATGGGAGGGTAGGGTTGCCAGATTCAGCTTTGGGCAACTGCTGGAGATTTGGGGATGGAGCCTTGGGAGAACAGGGACCTCAGTGGGGTGCAATGCCCTAGAGACCACTCTCCAAAGCATCCATTTTCTCTAGGGGAACTGATCTCTGCAATCTGGAGATGAACTATAATTCTGGGGGACTATAATTCTGGGCTGGCATCCCTACAAGAGATGAGGCACACGCTTCGCCTGTAGAAGGACCGATGTCTGGTCCCTGGTTTGTCCAGTGAAAATTATCTGAAGTAGCTGAACAGAGAAAGATTTTGAAGAGCTACTGCCATCCAGCACAGGTGGCGCTGGAAGAAGCTGACTGTTAAATACTGGGTTCCATGGATGGGCAGACCCCACTTAAAGTGATCAGCTCAGCTTTATCTGTGATTCAGCAGTTGCAAGACTAAAACCTCAGCCCTGTTTAAATAGCATGCAAAACCCACACCCAAGCATACCCAACTCCCAACGATAGGCTATTTACATAACATTAGTTCATCATTGGTCACCTCCGGAGTCCTGGTGGGCTACTGTTCTAGAGCTCCAAGCTCAGCCAGTCTCTGGCAGACAGTCCTGGAATGTTCCAGCCCTAATACATAACACAGACAACGGCCAGCTTCAGTGTGACAGCCCCCATAAGTCCATCTTACTATTTATTGGTAGGGACCAGAGCTGAGGGCAGAGAGATCCACAAGCATAACACTCCAGGTTTGGGTAACCTCAGATTGCCAGGTGGGAAACAGGTGAGCACTGACAGATACCCTAGCACATTAGACCAGTGATTCCCCAGTGTGCAACCCATGGGAACCACGGCCCCTGCCACCAATGGGTTTCCTGATGCCAAAGTATCTCTTCTCCAAAGCCAAGCCCTAATCCTAGTTTTCCTCCACCTCACAGGAGCAGGAGATGCTTCAAAGAGTGCAGGAAACAACTCCTTTGTGCCTGCAGGGAGAAAGGTTGCCATTCTCCAGCTGGGGACAGGAAGTTCCCTGGTTCTGCAGGCCCTGCCCGCCAGCAGCCAGCTGGCCATAAGGAGGAAATCCCCCCTCCCCCCAAATAGCAATGTCGCCAGAAATAAATACGACATAACTACGTCACCCAGAAGTGACATAGGCATATCGGTGATGCGGGGTGCAACACTCTGGTTTTGGGGCAAAACTCTACGGCTTGAGGCTGATTTTACCATAGAGTTTTCCCCAAAAACCAGAGCACCACCTCCAACATCACCGATGTCGTGCCTACATCACTTCCAGGTGACGTAGGCACATCATGCAACAACACTTCTGGCTCCTGGAACATCCCCCCCCCCCCATCACCCCTCGGGTGTTTCCAAAAGACCTGACAGCCCTAGCAGGGAGCACCTATACAGAAACAGCGACCTCCATCACAGAAAGACGCGTGGCTTGCAGCCTCCCGCCATTTTGTGACTGGCCCTGGTCCAAACAGCAGCCATTTTGTGGAACCCTGGAAAGTATTGGAGTCGGGAGGCAAGTAGTAGTGATTTCATAGTACAGCTCTTTATTGAGGGTCAGATGGAACATGAGGAACCCCGGGCTCAGAGCCCTCTTTTATGCCGGCCGGAGACAATGCCCCGACCTCGCCCCCAGGTCCTGATAGGACCTTAAGTCCGTGGTTGCAGTTCATAGGTCCCCCAACAGGAGACCTAGGCTCGTAATTGGTGGTCACTCAGGATCCAACTGGCTATTGTTCTACCTGGCTGAAGCTCAGGTAGATTCTGACCATGTGCGCTGATCACGTGGCGGTCGCCATTATGGGAGACCATGCGATCGTGGTCCTAGTACACAACAAACCTGCTCTCCGTTCTCAAACTTCCAAAAGCACCTACAAGCACAAGGAGACGGAGGAGCCCTGGAATAGAGAACACTGAGCTAGACTGATGGATCATTGGTCCAAAGTAGTACCACGCATGTTTGGAAGACTGGCCAGCCTTTTGGTAGGATAGGAATGGGGGAGCGTGGTCCAGCTCGACCTCAGATCTTAAGTCTGAGCAGGTCTTCTATATGCGGCAGAGCTAGTGCCCAGGGAAGAAGAGGGGACAGCAGCATCCGGCTAACACCCCCCTTTTTCTAAATCCTTTGTAAGGCTCCTCCACGGGTCTCCCAATTGCCAGTTCACGTTTCCCTTGTTTTGTGCAGCAATTTGTAAAGCAAATTGCTTGGGGTGTGTGGATTTTGTGGCACGATCTGCTGACTTCCTCTTGATGGGTGAAGTAAACAGTGCGGGGTGGGGGGGTTCCGTTCCCCCTGTTGCATCGAATCAAAATTCTGTACCACAGAAATGAAGAGTCTGCACTCAGAATTAAGGCGCACAAATTAATACCACATGCACTGGATGGATCTTTTTGCATTAACTCTTCTCTTGCTTGGAAAATTCAAATGAAACACACACACACACACACACACACACACTGGAATATGCCATATTTACATTAACATACCATATTTTGACCTAATAAAATATATTTAAAATGATGACATTGAAACCAGAATAGAATCATAGAATCAGAATTTGAAGGGACTTCCAGGGCCATCTAGTCCAACCCCCTGCACAATGCAAAAAATTCACAAATACCTCCCCCTTCACACCCCCAGTGACCCGTTCCATACCCAGAAGATGGTACAAAAAAAACAACCCTCTAGGATCTCTGGCCGAACTGGCCTGGAGAAAATTGCTTCCTGACTCCAAAAAAGAGCCAATAATTATCATAAGAACATAGGAGAAGCATTGCTAGATGAGACCAGTGTCCATTCCAGTCCAACATCTTTTTTATTTTTAGATATTTATATGCCACTTTTCCGTGCGCCTCGGCATTCAGTTGTGCCGGCCACATGACCATGGAAAAAGTCTTCGGACAGTGCTGGATCTTCAGCTTGGAAACGGAGATGAGCACTGCCCCCGAGAGTCAGATTCGACTGGCTTTCGAGCAAGGGAAACCTTGACTCTTACCTTTCTCCCCAATGGGGACCCAAAACAGCTTACAGCATTGTTCTGCCCTCCTTTGGTTTAGCCTCATAAGAACCCAGCACGGTAGGGTAGGGTGAGAGTGAACCCGCCTGTCCCATGGCCATCCACTGAGCTTCCATGGCTGAGTGAGAATCCCCACAGTGGCAGATCAGTTGCCCCAGAAAACCAACAAACAGGTACCGTATTTTTCGGACCATAAGACGCACTTTTTCTCCCAAAAAAAGTGGGGGGGGGGGAAGTGTGTGCGTCTTATGGAGCAAATACCGCACGTTGGGGCAGGGGGAGTGACTTTAAAAATTCCTGGGGGGGGGTGCCATGAGGCCCGTGTTGCTGCCGCTGCCAGACCGCCGCCACCGGCTCGGCAGGCACAAGGCCACTGCCGCAGCAGGCACAAGGTTCCTGTTGCTGCCGCCGCCGCCGCCGCCGCCGGCTCGCGCGAGACCTCCCTCACCAGCGCAGAAGGTGCGAGCCTCCCCCCGCGTCTTATGGTCAGGTGCATCTTATAGAGCAAAAAATACGGTAATCGAGAGGCCATGGACTCTACCGCCAAGCACTGTGATTCAGACATAGAGATTCCCTGACTCTCCTCCCACAAGTTCTTCTACCATTAGGAAATGGCAGACTGACCCCAGAAATCCCTGTAACAAGGGAGCGGGGCATGGCTCTTTCATGCGCCTTTAAACCTCATTCGGCAAAGCCAAAAGGAAGACAGAAATGTCATGCTCCCCTTCCTCAGGCTTTCCCGTAGGGAGAGATACCAGAACACGGCTCTTGCGTGTTGTTCAACCTTGACAACAGCCATGGAGCTTGAAGGAGCACAGAGTCATATTCCGCTCCCACCAGGAGGGTGTGCAAATGCATTTGCTAGTGTGAGCCTGCCAAGGGAGATGGGGTGCTTCTTGGGCGGGTGGGCACTGGAGGGAATCTTGCTCAGGGCCTCCCCAGAATTGCAGCTGGCCTCACAGGGGGCTCGTGAGGATGAGAAACTCATGCCTGAAACGCTGTGAGATTCGACACCACCCCGTTTCTGTGCTTGGCTTGTCGGTCCTATGAATCAGCCACAGATGGTATTCGCCATCTCTTTTCTCCGGACACGTGTTATAAATGTTTTAATGGTTTTATCTGGTTGTGTTGTATGGATACTGTCCATCTCCCAGAGCTCAGTAATAGCGGGGATTGGGTGAATAAATCCGATAAACAAATAAATATGTTGCTCACTCGCTTGATTTGGGGTTTTTTTTTACCCCAGAATGCAGCTTGTGTGGTAATCAATGCTCCCTTTAAGCTGTAGACTCTTTTTTAAAAAAATTTTTTATTGATTTTATTGATTTTTCCCTATAACTACAACTATAATGCTACATTCTAAGCTACATATACCTTATACAGAGAGTACTTTATCATTTGCTTAATACTACCTTATTACATAATATAATTATGAAGCATTTAGAACCTTGGATAAATTTCAATTACTTTGTTTCTGCTACTATAAAAATATCAAAACTATTTGGCAGATACGCCCACCTAGAGAAATACGGTTAATTAAACAATTTGTAATACATAAGTGCAATGCTTAATAAAACAGTTTAATCACTATTTCTTCTTTCGTCCTCTTCTTGTCTTAACAGTCTCAACTACTTTTGGAGCTGCAGCTCCTTTTTCCGAGTCAGACATTTCTTCTTCACTCTTTGAGCTATCAAATCCATACATGCTTTCTTGCGAGGCCAGTGAACCATCTGAGTCTCTCCCAGTTTTCTGCTCTTTGCTTTTTTCCAGAAATTTTTTCGCTTGTTGAACAGAGTCAATCTTATACTTCTTATCTTTGATGCTGAAGCATAGTCCTTCTGGAGTATTCCAACGATAGATGATAGACTCAGACTGGAGCCAAGATGTCAATTTTCCATAGGCTTTCCTTCTTTTCCTTATTTCAAATGGGATATCCTTCCTCACTTTTACTTCTTCTCCCAGGATCTTCAGAGCTGCTTTGTTTGTGGTCCTAAGCACCACGTCTCTTGTAGATTTTTTGGAGAACCTTATCATAATTTCACCAGGCAGGCTTTTCTTTTTAGTGTAATCTGGATAGGTTCTGTAAACCATATCCATATCGCTTTTTATATCCGCTGCTTTCATGCCTGTCACTGGTTCAAGTGCTTCACTTAGCAAATTTTTAAGGTCCTCTCCTGTGTTTTCTGGCACATTCTGAAGTCTTAGGAAAAAATTCGATCTTTCCATTTGTAATTTCAAAAGCTGATCGTGGTGGAAGGCCTTTTCCTTCTCTGCCTTTTGTAGTCTTACGTCTTGGTTTTTTACTGAAGTTTTTACTTCCAGAAGTTCTCGCTGCAGCTTCTCTGTGGATTTATTTGACTCTTTTAGTTCTAGCTGCATTTTGTCCATCTTAACGTTGAGAGCTGTCATTTGGTCCACTAGAGGTCGCAATAACGAGGAGAACACCGCACTCATCTCCGTGGTATCAACCTTTGAACTCGGAGCTGTACTTCCTAGTTTGGGGGAAGGTTTCGGTTTCCCCATCATTGTTGAGGCTATGCTCTTTGTTTATAGATAGATAAGATGGACAAAAGGAGCAAATTTTCAAACAGCACTTATATCCTTCTAAAGTTTATATCTCCAAGTGAGCGATGCTGCCATCTAGCAAGGCGGATGGGTTTTTATTCCTGCAGTAACGCCACATAAAGAGTCTCGTAAGTACGCTAGTCCCGGAGAGGGGTGGGTGGGTTTCACTCCTCCTGCCGTCTTCCCGCTATGTTCTGCTTTTCTTACTTCAGACTCACGTTTTATCCATGCGTAACTGTCAGTTCCAGCCTCATTGCTTCACACTCTCTGCTGCTTCACGGATTTGCGCTTTCAGCCATACGGCTCCCACGGCGGGGGAACCTATGGGGGTGATGAAAAGGGATCTCGATCCCTTGGTCGCCACCGTAGGGAGAGATCCCCTTCGTGCCACCCCAGGCAGAGCCCCCTCACTGGGGTCTCTGGGGGCTCGGCACCAATCCAGAGCCTCTTCTTCCCGCCGGGTACGGATCATGCTCCCCGCAGTTGAGGAGGAGAGCGTCCGCCATTATCGCAAGTCTTACCGGAAGTCCATCAAGCTGTACACTCTTGTGAGAGAAAAAAATCCTACTTTGGGAGCTTACTGGCATTAAAGCCAGTAGAGTAAGAGAGCCAGTTTGGTGTAGTGGTTAAGTGCGCGGACTCTAATCTGGGAGAACCGGGTTTGATTCCCCACTCCTCCACTTGCACCTGGCTGGATGACCTTGGGCAAGCCATAGCTCTGTACCAGCTGTTCCCTCAAGGACAGCTTGGGAAAAAGCTCTCTTAGCCCCACCTACCTCACAGGGTGTCTGTTGTGAGGAGGGGAAGGGAAAAGGAGTTTGTAAGCTGCTCTGAGACTCCCTTGGGGAGTGGAGGGCGGGGTATAAATCCAATCTCTTCTTCTTCTTCAAGTTGTGGGCGAGCGATTTGGCTGCTGCATAAATCAGTTTGCTCTGGAGCCATCCCTTCCTGAGTGGAGACAACCAACAATGTGTGAGCTGGAGGCTAAAAAACTGTGAGCTAGCTCACACTAACTCGGCTTAGAGGGAACATTGCACTGGTAACAAGACAATATTCTTCTCCCCAGCAAATAACCCCATGTGAACCTCATATATTTCCCCATTGTGCATGTCAACTGCAAAGTGTTCTGTTTGCATTTACCGTGCAGTGTGCATTCCAGCTTGGGACATATAATGAAAACCAGAAGTCATTCCTCTGGCAAGGCACATGGCTGTGTGGATATGTAGACATACAGGGGCTTGGCATCCCTGTCTATTCAGGAGTATACATGGCCTTTGGAAAGACCAAACCAATAACATAGAATTGCACTTTAATAAACAGCCTCCCACACTCCGAGCTCACTGGAGCAAAGGTGGGGTAAATAAATGTACTAATGAAGTAAGTAGCAAGGGACCCCCACAAAATGTTAACAAGGCGTTCTCCAAACAGCTACAAAAGGGTCAAAATAAGAACAACTTACCAGGGACAGCTGACGGAAAAGAGGAACTGCTAATGGCGAATAGGGAGCTCAGAGTCATCCACGCCCTTCTTATCCAACTCTTGTTTTGTCTTGTGAGCACTAGCGACTGGCGGGGGACTGGGTGATGGAAACCTGGTCAAACGGTGCCACACACTACACTGTCACTTTGGGCTGCGTAAACCAGAAGCGGACATCACTTTGCCATGCAACGTTCTGGTTTCTCCCCGAACCTCTTTGGTATTAACCATAGAGATCAGGGAAATACCTAGTGCGTTGCACAATGAGGCAATATCATTCCTGGTTAGAGGAGTGACACTGCAATACTGAGTGACACTGTTACCCCCTGCCATTTGCCCCTCCCCTGCCACTCAACTGAACACCAGTAGGGAGTGGTGAGCACTGGCAGGGGACCCCCCCCCCCATTCCTAGAAGGTATCTGGCAGCCCTAGGTTAGGATGAGAATACAGCTGTGGTCACACGGCAAGTTTATCCTGATTTGTTCCCACTATAGTTTGATTTGGAATATTGGGGGAGGGGGGTTGGGATGACCACACATCCCTCCCTGAACCGCAAGCATTGCACAATGAGGCTCTGGGCACCGTCTAGATAGCCACGCTGCCGCTTGGGTGGCACGGCATGAGGTTTTTTAAAAAAAAATTGCATTGAACATGCACATATGCACATGGTCGAATTACCATCCCCACCTGGACTCGCCATACTCCCTTGTTTTTACAGGTGTCGTCCCCCCCCCCCCCCACGAACAGCGAACAAAATGAATCGGCGACATACTACCAAGCACTGGAGCCTATATGTGTGCTTGAATGTTTAAACATTGAATTTATTCAGCGCAGGATTTCTCATGCACACAAAGGCAGAAGCTGGGGTGGGGGGGAACCTCATCGTGCGAAGGATGGTCAGACAACCTAATCGCAATCATTGCAAGAGATGGCTGTCCCAATGGGCGAAATTGCGGATTCAGTGCACAAATACCCAGAAAGTACTTGACTTTCCCGGTGTCAGAAAACTCGCTAGGGAACCGGGAGGATTTTGCAAGTGAGCCCACTTCAGTGAGGGAGACGGAGGCGGCCGTCTGATCAGCAGTTTTAAATGCGAGAGGGAGCAGCGGTGAAACCCGATCAAAATGACTGTGTGACCGCAGCCTAAGTCAGAGCTCAAAATCACTCAGCAAGTTTCTGTGGCACAGATCCCGGGTCTCCCAGATCCTAGGTGACACGCTGACCCATTCACAAGGTTGCCTTGTGTGGATCAACAACCCTAACTAATCTCCGGATGATGCATACTTTCAACTCGTTCTGTGTGTGTTGTTGGTTGCAGTCTCCCAGTGTTGTGTACTAGTGTTCTCCATCTGCAAATATTGCTTTCCAGTTAGAAACCATAAAGAGACTGGATGTGAAGCGTCCAGGGTCCGGCTGTTGAACAGGGCTGAAAGGTGATCGGAAGCCAGATGGCTACGCGCATCTCTACCCGCCATGCCTAAGAGAATACTCCAGATTTTAAGAAGGGATCTAAAGGGAGAGAAAGAGGTGGCACCATGTGGACATGTTCAAAGAGGAAGTCTCAGTTATAGTGAGGCGGGAAAGGGAGAGGCAGGAGTCATCTAAGGGGGCAGGAGAACCCTCAGAACACCTTGGCTATACATTTAAACGCTTCTGTGATGTGCAGAACAGTCAGCTTCCGGCCC
The DNA here is from genome assembly GCA_029233225.1 of Lepidodactylus listeri. Lineage (NCBI taxonomy): Eukaryota > Metazoa > Chordata > Lepidosauria > Squamata > Gekkonidae > Lepidodactylus > Lepidodactylus listeri. The sequence continues at coordinate 39,079,898 of JARCFY010000019.1, read as the reverse complement.
TAAAAGGACTGCGAACGCTCTTCATCGTAGTGCTAGAGTTTGACATGCAAGATCCAGGGTGGGAAGCCAAGTCATCCACTCTGTCTGCTTGCTTTTTTTTACTTCTCTTCTTGAGGCTTTGTACTCACAGGGACAAAAGCAAAGTCAATTCCCAAAGCACAATTCTGGAGACATGCTGTGCTTTAGTCAGCAATGGTTCGTGGATTTTGTGGGTTTTGCAGCAATCCCCCAACATCTCAATCTATGGCTCTTCGCCTAAATCCATCTTTCCCAGCAGGAGCTTTTATTTAAAAAAACCCAAACCCCTCCCTTTTCTTCAAAATATTCCTGGCACTGCCTTTCTGCTCGTTAAGTTTGCCAGCAGCTTCCTAGAGTGAATTTGCATGATTGAAATTGCCTTTGGGGGTCTGTGGAAACTCTCGTCTATCCAAGCTTAGACTCTCACAAGGAACGTCAAGGTTTCCCTCAAATTTACACTTCCAGTATGAGTGGCATAGAAAGTGGAGAAAATGGGAGAAAAGACTGAAGGTAGTCCAAGGGTGCGTTCGGACGGGCAGCTAATCCCACCATTGGCCCAGCTCTAATTTGATCCTGATCTTTTTTTATCCAGTGTTGCATGACCAGACAGCTCCCCCGTGAATCGCCTTACTGTGCATGGACTCCGTGGTGAATTGTCTAGACAGTGGTCACCTAAAGAAGCCTCGCTGTTGTTGTTTTTAAAAAAAAATCTGTTTGCGCATGTACATATGTGCCTCATTGTGTACTTGTTTTTCTGTGCATGTGCGGTCTTGAACGGTACAAGCACTGCCAGTGGTGTCTTCCTCTAGGGACCATTTCAATTAACATAGTCCATAAATTTCACGGCCATTCAGAAACATGAAATTGTCCGGAACATTTGAGCGGGGCTCTGTGGCCGTTGCAAGTTTACACGTTTATGTGCATATCGCTAAGAATTTTTTAAAATGGTGGCCGTTTGGGATGGTCTGAAGTCAGACCAGACCATCCTGACAGGCTGATTGCGCGCTGGAACAATCAGACAGGGGAAAGTCCACCACTGGCTTGTCGGCAAGCTTTAGACTGGACTTTCACCGGCATCTTTAAAGTACGGCTCCCTGGCGGGGATCGACGGGCTGATCACAGAAGCGGCACCTTTCTCAGATGGCGCTGTCTGGACGTTCCCTTTCAATCCACCAGGCACTCATGCCTGGGTCAGATCTAGAGAGCCGTCTGATTGTGACCCAAGCTGACCAGGCTGAAGAACCTGATACGATTCCCTCCCAGTGCAAAAATGAGAGAAGGACCAAAGTCTTCTGGTTCATCACAAAGTTTAACCAGACGTCCTCACAGTTCACACTGGAAGAGACGTTTTCCATGTTACAAGCGATGGGAGTGACAGGAAGTTGGGGAAGGCTGTGTGTACTCCAAGGATCACCAGTGGGCCAATGTGAGCTGGAGCCTAAAAAACAGTGAGCTAGTTCACACTAAATCAGCTTGGAGGAAACACTAGTCACATGACTTTCTGTCATGTGCTTGCTGTTCAGAGGGTCCCGGTTACGAAAGGGCCAAGACCCACAGTATCATTGTTGCATCCTTTGGAAGTAGCTGTTACAGATAAGTGATTTTGAGTCATGGGGCCTGATGGATAGAATGGCTTTCACAAAAATACCTGTCCATATAATCTTTTACGTTCCAAGTGAACGTGTTTTATTTTGGCAAGGACCAGCTTTCAGATATTTAGGTTTTTTAAAACAGTTATATTTCTGGTGCTGTTGATCCTACGGTCAAACTAGACACGACAGAAAGATCTGTGCGTATTTATCCATATATTCACTTGTTCGCATGTAAAGCGTGTATACGTGTATTAGTCTAGGTTTAACAAATCTGCCAGATCTTTCAGCAAAATGGTTTAACTTACTGAGCTTTGTTCTGAATTAAACTGGGATGTTTCTGTGGCCGGAACATTTGGGGAGATTCAAGCAGGGTCAGTGATTTTTTTAAGAATTGCTCCCTGTGTATCTGGGGGGAAAGGGATGTATATAACATCTGTGTAATGAACAAGGGAAAAAAGACCCCAAGCATCTCATTGTATTGCGTGCGGGGGTGATGGCATTTCATTCACAGGGCATGAATCAGATGATGCTTTCTTCCTGCAGGGACCCCGGCAGAGATTTCTTGTCAAAGCACTGATGGACATCTTACACTGAGGATGTAGCGAAACCCCTGGGAGACCTGGCAGAGGGAAGGAGATGTGCCAAGCCAAGAGTAGAGGAGGGGATCCTTGTGCAATCATCCAGGACCTTCGAACGTGTGCGGCTCCATGCCTTGCGTTTTTGCAAGCGCTTGAGAGAGCTTCATTCAGCCAGATCTCGCTGTACGTAAATATTTACACTGTGAGAGATGGAGAATTTGCTCTGACTTGATCTTTGAAATCACATGGTTTTTATTTAAAAAAAAAACACACACACCAGTATTTTCGACAGGTTTTTCCAAGGCTCACTTGGGGAGGAATAGAAAGATGGACGGTTTTACATCTGCCTAAGAGGTGGTGGAGGGAGAAAGGCAGGATGCTCATGTTGCAGTTTGGTGTAGTGGTTAAGTGCGCGGACTCTAATCTGGGAGGACCGGGCTTGGTTCTCCACTCCTCCACTTGCACCTGCTGGATGACCTTGGGCAAGCCATAGCTCTGTACCAGCTGTTCTTGAAAAAGAGCAGTTGCTGTCAGAGCTCTCTCAGCCCCGCCTACCTCACAAGGTGTCTGTTGTGGGGAAGGGAAGGGAAAGGAGTTTATAAACCGCTCTTGAGACTCCCTGGGGTACTTCAGGGCGGGGTATAAATACAATCTCCTCCTCCTCCTCTTCTTCTAGTTCCAGGGGGTCTCCAACATCACACAAGGGGCCCAGGCCTGAATGTGCAGGCCGCTGAGGCTTCTCCCCCCCCCCCCCCCATTTGAAGTGACAGACTCAGCATCACTCTAAAAAAGATGGCGCTGATACCATCTGCTGACCTGTCTGACTCTACAGATGAACCTCCATGGCCATAGGCACGTTCAAAACGTGAGGCTGTAGCCATCCCTTAGTATAACCAGTCTCAGTCACTGAACAGAAAGCAACTACGGTAATTGCTGCGGTTTGGAAAAAATTCTCTGCAGGGCACAAAAGCAGCCGCACGCTCCTTTGCTTTCAAACAAGCCATAAAGAAAAAGGTTATTTTGCAAGGAGATGAATCATCCCGGCAACGTTCACTTCGTCTAAGCACAGCCTTGACGGTCTCCTCACATCCCTGACCCCACAAACACGCTCAACGAGCAACAGTCTGACCTCCAAAGTCCGATCTTTCCTCTTCAGCTTCCTGTAAAACGAAAGCTGATCCGGGCTACGAGGAATTTTGCCAGAACCCAAGTGTTACTAAGAGCCAAGGTCGTCTGGGAAAGCCCAGTACTTTCCTATATTAAGTGACCCCTTGACTTGACAAAAATATTGTTCCTCTTCTGCCCCCCTTCCAGTGGTGATAAAAGGCTGGGGGAGAGCTTCCAAGTCAAAGATATATGCCTGCCCCCGCCCCACGCCTGCTTGTAAGGAGACGAACTCTCTGAAGTAAAGTTACAGCTCCAGGTGTAAAAAGAAAAAAGAAAATCGTCCCTTCCATTTTTTTTTTTTACAAAACAGAGAAACAGGACCAAACACACCACTGTCTTGCAGCTGCTTTACTCCACGCATACTGCCCAAAAAGATTTGATAACTCAGTCGGAATGTGCGCTGTGCTTTCTTGTCCCAGAAGTATACACAGCTCTCAAGCAAAGCACTTTTGGAGATGGGGCATGTTTTCCTACACAATACTTCCCACCGTTTCTACAGGCCACCAGGGACCCAAGCATGCATTGTCTCGGCCAGTGGGGTGACCACTTATTTTCTGTCCTGGTTCACCAACTCACAGCCTCTGAATACCTCACCAAAGGTGGAAACACCATTACAGTACACAGACACGCATGAAGCTGCCTTGTACGGAACCAGGCCATCAGTTCATAGGGTTGCCAGCCTCCAGGTGGGGCCTGGGGATCTCCTGCTTTTACAACTGATCCCCAGCTGACAGAAATCAGCTCCCCTGGAGAAAATGGCTGCTTTGGAGGGTGGACTCTATAGCATGGTACCATGCTGAGGCCCCTCCCCTCCCCAACCCCCCCCTCTCCCGGATCCACCCCTAAAGTCTCCAGGTATTTTCCAACCCAGACCTGGCAACCCTATCAGTTCATCAAGGTCAGTGGCTCTCCATCAGTTACCGAATCAGACCATCAGTTCATCAAGGAAGCTGCTCTCCAGTGACTCAGGTGGAGGTCTTTCCCATCACCTACTGCCTGGTCCTTTTAACCAGAGATGCTGGAGACTGAACCTGGGCCTTCTACACGCAAAGCAGAGGCTCTTTCGAGCAAGAGCCCCTCCCTAAATTGCAAAACTTAGCCTGTAACTGTACGCGAGTGCCCCAAATGCTTTGTTTGGTGCCAGAAAAAGATCCAAACAACTTGTCTTGGCCTAACCAAACCCTTTCTCCATTCCATCTACCCGGCCTTCCACCAAAGACCTCAAGGTGACATAGGTGGCTCTCCCTTTCCTACTTTATCCCTGTGGGGAAAGGGAGGCTGAAAGAGAGAAAGTGGCTAGCCCAAGGACGCTCCATGAGCTTCATGCCTGAATGGGGATTCGAATGCAGGTCGCCCAGACCCTAACCGAGGGGTGTCAAACATAAGGCCCGGGGGCCAGAACTAGCCCATCCAGGGCTCTTATGTGGCCCTTGAGCAACGGGTGCTGGAGTGCTGGAGGGAGCCATTGTGGCTTCAGCATGGTGGAACAACCTCATCTGCAGCAGTCAAGAACCGTGGGAGTGTCTGCTTAGTGCTGCACCCACTGCCTCTCCAACCCGCCCATGTGGGTTTTCCTTTGCACACCCCTGGGAGCCAGTTTGGTGTGGTGGTTAGGAGCACAGACTCTAATTTGGGAGAACCGGGTTTGATTCCCCACTCCTCCACATGCAGCTGCTGGCGTGACCTTGGGTCAGTCATGGCTCTCTCAAAGCTGTTCTCTCACAAGCAGTTCTCCGGAGAGTTCTCTCAGCCCCACCTACCTCACAGGGTGTCTGCTGTGGGGAGAGGAAGGGAAAGGAGATTGTAAGCCGCACTGAGCCTCCTTTGGGTAGTGACAGGCAGGGGATAAATCCAATCTCTTCTCTTCTTCCTAGCCCACGGGGCCTTGCAGTGAGGATACACCAACTCAGAGCTTACCAGCTGCTGTCTTTTATACAGTTTACATCACCAGTACGTGGCATTGTGTTTTATGGCACACATGGCCCAGCCTGACAAAGTGACATTTATGTCTGATCCGGCCCTCTTAACAAATGAGTATGACATCTCTGTCCTAACCACTATACCATGCTGGCTCTCCATTTTACGATTTGGAGACCAGGGCTTTTTCAATCTTGCCCCCAACACTGGTTTTCTCTTTCCTTCACTCCCTCCCCAATTCTTTAAATGTTTAACATACACCCTGAAGAACTCAAGTACTGGCTCACTACTTTGTGACTTTTTAGTTGGTCCTAATAAAATGTTTTGTGCTACTGTCGCTGTTCTGATGGCTTCAGCAGTGGAATGCACTTTTTGTGCTAAAAATGATCATCTGGAAAGCCCCTTGTGGTATTTTCTTGGCACACCATTTTGTCTTCCCCTCCAAGAATTTGGTTCTCTAAGCCAAAGGCCTCTCTTTATTCCGGGAAAACAAGCCAGCAAAAAGAGTTATTCCTACTTGTCCTCTAAACTATAATTTGATATAAACTGGAGAGAGAGGTCAAATCACTGAGTCAATGTTAACAATTTACACATCATGTCAAGCCATGGTTAAGAAAGCGCAACCAAGATTTTCCACGGTCTGGATTGACAAACCATGATTTGTGACAGGCTAGCAAACTAGAATCAGAAACCAGGGCCTTGCAGTAGGATTGAAAACCAGACTCTGTGCTAAGTAGGTTTAACGTGGTGCCTGAACTCCGTTGTGAACGTGGAGTTGCCAGGCTGTCACCTGGCACTCCCCAGGAGATTTGGGGGCAGAGCAAGGGGCAGAGAGGATGTTGCATGTCACATCAACATCATGTCAGGGCAAAACCGCAGATGTGATGTCAGTCAGTTAGCCAACACTCTGGACTTTCTCCAAAACCATATGGTATTACCACAGAGTTTTGAGGAAATTACAGAGCGTCAGCTGAAGCAGGTATGTCACATCCAGGTTTTTGCCCAAATGTGATTTCAACACTTGGTGGAACATCATTGCCACCTCCCAGTTCTCCCATCAGCCTGGACCTAAGGATGGGTGGAATACCTGGACTAGACCCATGGGGAACTGCCCACTCCCAAAGCTGGCAAATGGAAAGGCGATTACAAATAAGAACATAAGAGAAGCCAATGTTGGATCAGGCCAATGGCCCATCCAGTCCAACACTCCAGTCCAACGGTGGCCAAAAACACCAGGTTGCCCTCAGGAGGTCCAGCAGTGGGGCCAGGACACTTGAAGCCCTCCCACTGTTGCCCTCCTCCCCCCCGCCAAGCACCAAGAATACAGAGCATTACTTGCCCCAGACTGAGTGTTCCTACCTATACCTTGTGGCTAATAGCCACGGATGGACCTCTGCTTATCCAATTCCCTCTTGAAGCCGTCCATGCTTGTAGCCGCCGCCACCTCCTGTGGCAGTGAATTCCATGTGTTAATCGCTCTTTGGGTGAAGTACTACTTCGTTTTATCCATTCTAACCTGACTGCTCAGCAATTTCATAGAGTGCCAACGAGTTCTTGTATTGTGAGAAAGGGAGAAAAGGACCTCTTTCTCTACCTGCTGTATCCCACACATAATCTTGTAAACTTTGATCATGTCACCCCTCAGACATCGTTTCTCCAAGCTAAAGAGCCCCAAGTGCTTTAACCATTCTTCATAGGGGAAGTGTTCCAACCCTTTTATCATCCTAGTTGCCCTTTTCTGCACTTTTTCCAGTGCTATAATATCCTTTCAGAATTGTACACGGTATTCCAAATGAGGTCGCACCGTCGATTTATACAGGGGCATAAATTTATAAACAAAGGTCAAGCCCCAGATGCTACTGCACAGAAAATGATTGCAGAGAACAAGCTCTAAAGCAGAACGCACCTCTTGCACATCTGGATGGTCAAACCAAGAATGGGATTCAAAAACTCTGGTCAGAGAATATGGATATGGCAAGGTGTCTGAATCAAGCCAAGAACTTTTTAAGGGCTATCCCCTAAGGGCGATTCCTCCTCTTCTATCCCCTCACCTGCAAAGCCCTCAAATGTGCTTTGATGTACCTCACCTTCTTATATACAAAAGTATTTTCAGCTTGTTTAGCATGCTTTGTTTCCCAGACTAATAAACGCTTTTCAGAGGGTGAGAACATGCTCCTCAGGACCTCAACAACAGCATGCACCACGAGTTTGCGCTACCCGCAATTCTCCCAATATGCACAGTTGCCTTGTTTGAATAAGGGAATGTGCATCTTTGGCCTGCAGGTCCAGTTTCAGTATGTGCAAACTGACCACTGGGTTTTCCAGGGTTCTGGTTCACGCATGCCGGAGCTGCATACAAAATATATGCATTCCCCTGTCCAGACAACATCACAGATAGTGTATGGTTGCACTGGGCACGGTTCCTGGTCTCCTGGCATGCAAAGACATACCATCCGGAAGGGCTACAATAACTAGGCGATCCTGAGTAAACAAAGGTGATTATCTTGATTTCATAGCACCGTGCAGCAGAGAATACTCATCGGGGAAAGGTAAGGTTCCTCTGGTTGGCATTCTGTTCCCACCCCTGTGGCCTGGGATCCTCCAAGAGGTCAGAAGCAGATGGGATTCTACTCACGCTTACCCAGACAGGTCCTGCCATCTGTGTGAAGGCGCGATCCTGGCTTGCACTCACAATAATAGGACCCCAGAGTGTTCACACATCTGTGTTGGCAGCCCCCATTGTGAACTTGGCACTCGTCAACATCTGGAAGAGAAGAGAAGTGGAAACATTCAGAGTGGTGGGCACAAGAGAGAGCTAAACTCAGCATTTCTGCTGGCCAGCTCCTCCCCAGGAGCCTGACTCAAGACTTCCCTCCTCATCAAAACCAGTGAGCAACTGGGAAAGCGTCCTGCCTCGCCAGTGGTAGCTTGTACCCTTAAGCAAGCAACCTAGAAAAAGAGACCGTTTTGCAGATTCCAGTGCTAGCTCCATTAGGAGCAAATCAGACATCAAAACACTTAAGGTGGACTAAGGCACAATTCCCAAAGTCCCTGTCATTAATAGCACCATCCTAAGCAAAGTTACACCCGTCTAAGACCAATGAAATCAATAAGCTTAGAACAGTGTACCACCTAATCAGTCTTGTTCAGGATTGCAATGCTCCAGACCCAGGCTGGATTTCTGTCCCTACTTTCTATTGCTTTGATAAATAAGTTTGATTGTTAGGGTCACCAGCCTCCAAGTGGGACCTGGAGTTCTCCTGGAATTGCAATTGCTCTTCAACCTGCACAGAGATCAGTTCACTTTTGTGGGTGGACTCTGCGGTACCACATCCCTGTTGAAATTCCGTCCTTCCTCAGAATCCAATTTACCTAGGCACTGCCCTCAAATCTGCAGGAATTTCCCAAGCTGGCAACCCTATGTGTCTGTACTGTATTCATTTTACTGATTTGCTGCTTCTCCAGAGTAAATGCACTTGTGGTGTACTGGTACCAGCAGGGCTGGACTTTAGGGTGAAAGTCCAGGGTCCCAACTGCTCTGGCTCAGAGGGGTTCCCTCAAAGGATGATTCTGCATTGGCTTTTTCCTCCATTGTTTTAGCAAACCCACCTTGGAACAGAAATTGCCCTCTGCATTGCACGCTGCTTTCGCTTCCTTTGATCATTAGATTTTATGGTACCCTCCACACTACATGCCACTTTTGCTTTCTTTGGTCATCAGGTTTTATGACACCTTCTGCATAGATTTATGGCCGTTCAGTGACTTTGTAGTCACTACAGTAGGGTTGCCAGCCTCCAGGTGGGGCCTGGGGATCTCCCGCTTTTACAACTGGTCTCCAGCTGACAGAGATCAGCTCCCCTGGAGAAAATGGCTGCTTTGAAGGGTGGACTCTATGGGATTGTACCATGCTGAGGCCCCTCCCCTCCCCAAACCCCACCTTCTCCTGGCTCCACCCCCAAAGTCCCCAGGTATTTTCCAACGTGGCCTTGGCAACCCTACACTACGGCCTTGCCCCCAAAGTATTTGAATGTGGTTTTGAGCTCCACCTTTCCTCCCAGTGTTGAGAAAATGCGGAGCAAATGCCAGATGCAGAATCGCCCTGCGTTAGTGTGAGCTAGCTCACAGTTTTTCAGCCTCCAGCTCACACATTTTTGCTCTCGCTCAGGAAGGATGGCTCCAGAGCAAACTAATTTATGCAACAGCCAAATTGCTCACTTACAACTTTAATGCCAGTCGCTCACAAAGTACAATCTTTGCTCACAGGACTCCACAGGTTAGAGGGAGCATTGGCTGGGAGGGCAAATGCAGGCTGTATCTAAAGATGGGTGAGTGCCATCCAGTTCACCATGAGCTTTGTTCCTCAACTACTGTCCCCCAGTGTATCCTGGGAACTGTAGTTTCCAGAATGCTAGACATTAAAGGCAAAGCCCACCCCAACAATTAGGGTTGCCAAGTCCAGGTTGGAAAATACCTGGGGACTTTGAAGGTGGAGCCGGGAGAGGGCGGGGTTTGGGGAGGGGAGGGGCCTCCACATGGTACAATGCCATAGAGGCCACCCTTCAAAGCAGCCATTTTCTCCAGGGGAACTGATCTCTGTCAGCTGGAGAGCAGTTGTAAAAGCAGGGGATCCCCAGGCCTCACCTGGAGGTTGGCAACCCAACCAACAATGAAGTCCAGAATCTGAAATCACATCGCTAACATGCTGCTCAGGCAGCTTACAACAGTATCAGACGATCAGTCATAAAACCAGAACACTTAAAATAACTGTCGGCAATTAAAAATTTATGAAACAACTCATAAAATAATTCAGACCAGCTCTGGCAAAACTAGAGCAGCCAACTGATCAGAGAGCCGAAAAATGTTTCAAAGCTAATAAGCAAAAACACCTGATGCCAGCAAAACGATCACATCAAGACAACATAAGAAAAGGCAATAATATATTTAAACCAAACTCTCCAAATTAGTTCCATTTTCTATATGCAATGCACTTTCATTGGAAGGAGGCAGGCTATGAAAGCATCTAGAAAACCAGACATTTGGAGGAATGGATGCACGGCTGCATTTGCCTCTGTGCCACACCAGTTCTGCATAATGCATATAATACTAACCCCCCCACCATCATTGCCAAGTGAACCAAAGCTTAAGTGATGAATAACAATCCTCCCAGTGTATTTTCATGCTTCTTCTCCTCCACCACCGCCACCGCCACCTTTTACACTACTGAAATATAAATTGTAAGCTCCTTGAGCAGGCATCTGTGGGGAGGGGGGGGGAATAGCCCATCAGTAGCATTGGTTAGAATATCCAAGCATTCTGCACAGTCAAAAAAATCGTTACAGTAGTTCCCAGCCACTCTGTGTGTGGGTGTGTGCAATCACTGGAACATCTCCTGTAGGAAGAAGATAAGAACATAAGAGAAGCCAATGTTGGATCAGGCCAGTGGCCCATCCAGTCCAACACTCTGTGTCACACAGTAGCCCAAAACACCAGGTGCCCTCAGGAGGTCTACCAGTGGGGCCAGGACACTAGAAGCCCTCCCACTGTTGCCCCCCCTTGCACGAAGAATACAGAGCATCACTTGCCCCAGATCGAGAGTTCCTATCTATACCTTGTGACTAACAGCCACTGATGGACCTCTGCTCCATATGTTTATCTAATTCCCTCTTGAAGCTGTCCATGCTTGTAGCCGCCACCACTTCCTGTGGCAGTGAATTCGAAGAAGAAGAGGAGGAGGAGGAGGAGAAGGAGGAGATTGAATTTATACCCCACCCTTCACTCGGAGTCTCAGAGCGGCTTACAAACTCCTTTACCTTCCCCTCCCTACAATAGACACCCTGTGAAATAGGTGGGGCTGAGGGAGCTCTTTCCAGAACTGCCCTTGAGAGAACAGCTGGTACAGAGCTATGGCTCGCCCAAGGTCATCCAGCAGCTGCAAGTGGAGGAGTGGGGGAATCAAACCCGGTTCTCCCAGATTAGAGTCCTCGCACTTAACCACTACACCAAACTGGCTCTCAAAGACTAAAAAACTCAGTGAAGCCAATGCCCTTGTGGTCTAGAGAGTCCGCCTTGTCAGGGGTATGAAGTCAAACCACTGTTAGTAAAATTCATATGCAGAGACAAATGAGAAAAAGATCTGTCAACAGGGGGGGCAAAAGCCCAAAAAATGCAAGAGGTCCAGCCTGTGACGTTTCTACGCAAAACTCCGAAGCATTCAAGATCAGCAGAGCGACCGTTCACAACAGCTGTAATTGGTGACAGGTTAAACGGAGTTGGACTGGAGTATTAGAACTGCCTTGAAATAAGGCAACTCAGAGAACCACTGTGGGATACCAAGACTGCAAAGTCCACTTGGAGTGGCTTGGTCCTGGCCAGAAGTTTCCTAATAAGGTGAAGGGCTAGTCCGCCCCAGATGTTGAGCAATTTAATATCTGTTGTCGCCAAGAAAATTGTTAGCTCTGTTGGTGTGTGTAGTGCTATCAAGCTACAGCCGAGTTATGGGGATCGAATAGGTTTTTCAAGACAAGAGATGAACATGGGTGGTTGGTCACTGCCTGCTTCTGCATAGCAATCCTGGACTTGCTCGGTGTGGTCTCCCATCCAACCAGAGCTGATCCTGCTTAGTTCGCAAAATCTAACAAGACTGGGCTAGTCTGGACTATTCAGATCAGGGGCAGCTCTATTCAACCCCTGGTTTAATACGATTGACCGAATATGATGGAACTGATACATTCGAATGCAGCGTTTTAAAATGGAATTTCCTTTGTTGAAGAACGGTGACTTTTAGGGCAGCAATGGAGTGTCTTGAAGCACTATTTGGTTCTGCCACAAGTTTTTGAATGGGTTTGTTTAATTCATTTCCTACATAGGCCACAGACAGGCACTGCTGACAGAGGATTCACACGAGTCAATGAGAGAGTGCATAAACCCCGGTTGGTATGGTGGATGTCGAGTTCCTATGGTAAGTTAGTTGCTGTAGATTTTCCAGGCTGTGTGGCCATGGTCTTGGCATTGTAGTACCTGATGTTTCTCCACACAGAGAGTCCTCCATCTTTCTGAGTTATACCTCTGAGGATGCCAGTCACAGCTGCTGGAGAAACGTCAGGTACAATGCCGAGATGGTCATACAGCCCAGAAAATCTACAACAACTAATGAACTCCGGCCATGAAAGCCTTCGACAACATATTCCTATGGCAGGGTTTCTCGAGTGGATACAGGGACACAGTTGGGATCTGGTTGTGTTGCAGGATCCAGTCCCTGGGCCAATATCTATGTTAGGTGGTACACAGTTACAGGTGAGTAACTGTGTGAGTTTAAGGGGCTAATCCTGCTTGTGGATGAGAAATATTGTCCTGGTAGAGACACCGCTCATTCATGTTCAGAGAGAACTTCAATTTTAGCTGAGAGCTGTAAACAATTATAAGAGGAATTCTGTCGCTTTCTCTTTGGGAGCCGTCCTGTAGTAGTTTGTCTGTGGGCACCATGTCAAATTCTAGGGTGCTTTCATCCATGTGAATAACTTCTACTCTGCAATTCTTTTCAAACTTCTCCGTATCCCAGGAAACATCATACCCAGCATAGTTCCCAGGAAAATCTGTAGTATGGACGTTGCAAGCTCCAAACTCGCCTAGAACCACGCGACTTCTCATCTCTTCCATGCTGCCGGGCGCCGCCATCTTTCACCTAGGAAACAGCGTCCCTCTAATGGAGCGCTGTAGTCTTTCGCTTTTTATGCCATTCTCTGTTGACTGCTGGTGCCTTCCTGCTAGTTTTGTTTGTTTGCTCGTAGGTCTTTGTATCACCTTATCTGTTTTACCTGTAAGCTACCTTTATACTATTCCTAGCAGGAAAGCGGGTCTGCAACCCTCTAACGAAACAAAATGAGGGAAGAGTAGAAAACCTCACCCATTCTAACACAGCATCCCAACAACTTGTAATGCAATCAGCTTGTAGAACTTGGAATGTAAAGATTGCTTTCTCCCCCCCCCCCCCCACCGCCCATTTTTGTTGTTGTTGTTGTTCCCGTTTTGTTTTGTTTCAGCTCGGCAGCGTGGAAACGGGAGACGAGATCGGAATGGTTTTCAAAGTCCTGAAAGTGTGTATTGTGTGCTCTCTCTCTCTTTTTGGAGCCCATTGTTATGTTTCGCCGCCTTCGGAAATGTCCTCCGTCGAGCTGGCTTCTTGCCCGGAGAGCAAAATACTGAGGAGACTGGCAGAGAGGTGAGACAAAAGACTGGCGATGAGCAAAAATGTCCCCTTGCGGGAGTCACCCCCGGCCACTGCTGAGCTAAAGTCACTCTCTGCATCCCAAAACTGCTCTTGTGACTAATGAGAAGGGTCACTTTGGGATTCGGGCCAAACCCTGCTTCTCTCAGTCGACAAGGGCCCTGTATGAGGTCGGACGTGCACTTGCAGGGCCCAAGGAACTGAAAAAACACAGCCTGAAAAACTTTAAAAAGCCACAACACTAGGTCTCCCCCCTTTCCCATGGCCCTGCTGGGAAAAGACCACATCCTCCAAGCTCAGTGCCCGGAAAGTTCCAGAATAATCCACCACTGTCACCCTTTCAGAGGATTTATTTATTTAGAACATTTCTATGCTACCTCTTCAGAGCCCCGCGCAAGGCAGATTACAATGAAAAACGCAGACTACTGGACGTAAGCAGCATACAAAATTATGTATAATTCTGTTTTATGGATAGTTCAGTGTTTCTCATCTATGTATAAACACTGAACTATGCATAAAACAGAAGCGGTCCATTAAAAAGCTGATCAGATAAAGCTGGTTAGAGTGACGCATTAAAGACGTTTCATCGCCTTAACCTAATCAAATGTTTCTAAAAAGAAAGATAAAAATGCAAACATAAAGTATCATTTCTGCGCACTCAGATTAAAAGACCTATAGTCGAATCACATTTACCTTTAATTCACTGGTTGTGGTCACACGCGCGAGATAAAACAGGGGGGAAGAGAGGCTATTTCCTCCAGCAGAAGTTGATCCGCAGTTGTGCAATCATACAGTCTTTTGAAGCTGTGGGTGCAGCCCGCCACTGTGTGATCAGACACAACCACGGGTGTGTCAGGGTTTGGGGGGGGGCTGTTCATTCCAGATGCACTTAAATGAGGGATCGATGATTCGCACCTCAGCCCTGAGGGCTCCCTATGGAGTGTGCAATGATGCGCATACTGAGAAGGGGAAAAAACAACGGCACGGAGTCGGGATGGCCTGATCAGACCATCCCGACACCATGAGAGCGCGCTGGAACAATCAGACAGGGGAAAGTCCACCCATGGCCTGTAGCAACTCATTTGCTACTGGACTTTCCCCACTGCCTGTTTACTCCACTTCTGCGGCGGAGCAACATGGGTTGCTGCCAGCTGCAGGAGGCTTCCCAGATGTTCAGGTCTGATTGCGCATGTTAAGTCCACTTGGCATTCGCACCTACATCAGGGCTAATTGTGCATGTGATCACAGCCACTATCACTTGACTGACCTCTCTGTGGCAGCGGACTAAGAGGTCTACCATCCTGCTCACCGGCCAGTGTGGGGGTTGGTTCACATACGCTCCAGACACAGGCCGCACGGGCCAGCAGGACAACAGCTGAACATCCATCCGTAACCTTCACCGCCATATTGTAAAACCGAAAAAAGGAGTTGCCCTGACCAAAAAAGTTGTGCACAGCTGGGGGGTGGGGGGGTTCTGAAACTCACTCCTCAAGAAGCTGCCTGGTAAACCAGTAGACAGCTGTGCTTTACTGGTCATTTGATCCTCCATCCAAACACGTGGAGCTATCGCCACTCAGAACTGGAGGGGAGGGAGAAGTGAGCAACCTCAGCCGCCCTTGTTCGAGAGAGCATGGGAATATTTCGACGCTTGGGACCAGAGGAAATTGGAATGAACCGAAGCAGCGGGGATAGGCCAGGTGGTAATTAAAGTGATTCTCCTAGACAGGTGCATGGAAAATGCCCCTAAACCAGATTGGTCATGTTGATCAACTCCTTTGACGAACCAGGTTCCGTGGAAATTCTTCGGCTTGCAGGCAGCCCGCAAAGGTGTCCGACGAATGCAGAATGTTCGCGCTACGATGTCCCCCTCACACCCTGGCAGCTGACGTTTTCTTCAGCACTGAACACATTGCCCTCGCTTGTGCTGGAACTGTGGGACGGTGTGCCGGTCCTCACAACTGACTGTGCCAAATCAACCCACGGGGACAGTGAAATGTCACCTTTTGAATGGGCCCAAAGGAGGAATGTTTCCTTTTCCTCGGGCTTTGGGTGGGGAATGTGGGCAGAGAAGGATCGGGGAGGGTATGAGCCTGAGTCCGTAACTGGATCCACACCTGAATCCAGAGACAAAAAAGTGACTTTGGAACCACTATTGGTGCCAGCGGCTCCAAGGCTCTAACCAGGAACCTTGCGAATTGAAGGTGGGACACAACGTGCTCAAGCTTAGAAGGGAATGGACCATTAGACCCCCATCAATGCAACAGCTCTGGACCTACCCTCTTCGGCAGAACAACAGCTTCCATGTGTATCATGCACTAAGAGTGTGGAGGGGGGGGGGCGGAGAGACAGCAAGTGGAACACCATTCCATTTAGAAGGTAAGGTGCAAACTACACAAGTGTTTTCTGGTGTCTTCAGGGACTGTATAAAATTGGGGGAGACAGTGGTTAAGAGCGGTGGACTCTAATCTGGAGAACCTGGTTTGATTCCCCACTCCTCCACATGCAGCCAGCTGGGTGACCTTGGGTCAGTCACAGTTCTCTCGGAGCTGTTCTCTCAAGAGCCGTTCTCTCGGAGCTCTCTCAGCCCCACCTACCCCACAAGACAGGATGTCTGTTGTGGGGAGAGGACGGGAAGGAGATTGTAAGCCACTCTGAGTGAAGGGTGGGATATAAATCCAACTCTTCTTCTCCTATATTACATCAAATCCGCCTGCTGATTGGGCTGCCCAGCTACTCCAATGTTAGGGTTATGGTTTTTTTAATTTATTTATTTATTTATTTATTTATTTATTTATAGCCCACACTGCCCTGCAAGGGGAACCCAAGGTCAATGGGCTTAGAGGGGCGAAATGCTGCTTTGGCGTGCAGTCTGGAGTTTTGATGGACACTATTCCAGTACCATAAGAATGAGCATTTATTCAATGCTTGAAACGCATTCCACTAAACAGAGTCCTGCTAGATCAGAATGAGGGTTCAAACCTAGTTTGGGGTCCTGGTTCTAAACACAGCCAGACAGATGCCTCCAGGAAGACTGTGTACCAAGTAAGGAGGACATAGGCTTCCCCTGCTATGCCCACCACCACCACTGCTACATTTTCAGAGGTGCACCGCCTCTGAATGTGCAAGTCACAAGTAGGTGTTGTGGCTAACAGCCACTGAGGGATCCATGCGCCCAAGAGCCAGTTTGGTGTAGTGGCTAGGAGTGCGGACTCTAATCTCGGAGAACCAGGTTTGATTCCCCACTCCTCCACATGAAGCTGCTGGTGTGACCTTGAGTCAGTCATAAGTTCTTCCAGAACCGTTCTCTCAAGGGCAGACCTGGAAAGAGCTCTCTCAGCCCCACCTACCTCACAGGGTGTCTGTTGTGGGGAGGGGGAGGGAAAGGGATTGTAAACCACTGAGACTCTTTTGGGTAGTGAAGGGTGGGATATAAACCCAGTTGTCTCCTCCTCCTCCTCCTCTTCTTCTTTGTTTGTCTAATCGGCCACCTTAAGCAGATATCTGAAGAGGTGGAACTGAAATGTTCTAAATGGGCAGACCTTTAAAAAGAACCCTATCAGCAGCAACCGCTGCATCCTGTGGCCATGAATTCCATCGGTCAATTATACCGCAGGAGAAGAAGGCCTTTCTTTCATCTGTCCTGAATCTCCTGCCAATTAGTTTCACTGGGTAACCCCAAATCTAGTGTTATGAGACCAGAGGGGGAGGGCATCTCCCCCATCCACTCTCTCCACACCATTCATAATTTTTATAAAACTCTGTCATTTCCCCGCCCCACCTTGCCCTTTTTTTTCTAAAATACAAAAGCCTCAAAATGTGTCATAGCCTGTCCTTCTTGGGAAAGCGCTCCAAATCATATGTGGCCGCTTGCTGTTCACTTAGGAGTGGATTAAGTGTGTGTTTGGGGGGGGGGGGTTGCTTTTGAATTCTAAATGGCTGCTTTTTAAACATTTGTTTCCACTTGAATGGAGCCCATTTATGCCCGGGAAGGGAGTGGTGGAAGCGGATGGCTCTCTGGCTGGCACAGTTGGCACCGTGCCCCCCCAACACAAGCTGCCAGCCCTCCTACAGTACTTTTGGAACCAAAAACAATAGAAGACGTTCCAGACACTAACCTACGTAAAATGCTTTCCCACTTTGTCAGTTGCAGCTGCTGCTCAGACCCCGCTCCTGGCTTTCTGGGAACCGTTTAAATAAAATAAAATGGGGGATGTTGGATAATTCTGGACTCTAGACGACTGATGTGTTTGTTTAAGCAAACTTTTTGTAACTTGGGCACCTTCTAAAGTCTCTCTGGATTCAGAAGGCACTGAGGCAGAAGATGCATATGCATAAAATTCAGAAGGCACTGCCCAAGGTCATCCAGCAGGTGCAAGTGGAGGAGTGGGGAATCAAACCCGGTTCTCCCAGATTAGAGTCCATGCACTTAACCATTACACCAAACTGGCTCTCAAAGGCCTCCCATCCTGACACAACTTGTCTTATAAGAGGTACTATCTGATCAGATCTGGAATCTTTTTTTCAGTTTTTTGGGTTTTTTGGTTCTCCATCCAGTTAATTATTCATGCAGAAATGCTCACCAACTCACCAAGGAAAGAAAGCAGAATAGCAGTTCTACTGGCTGACCCTTGACGCTCACAAACAGCAACACCCTCCAAGTCTTGCCAACAGCTCTGCTTAGCACAATTAAGGGTGCATGCGGCTCTACGTAACACAATTGAGGATGCACGCAGATGCACACAATTTGAGCGGCAAGCATGCTGCAGAACAGCTTCTCATGTTGTTTTGCTCAGATGTACCCTCTTCTCCAGCAGGCTGAGCTCAGAATTCAATTCTGGGTAGCTGCAGTAGAAGCTAGAGGCGCATAGCACTGACTGGCTAAAATCAGTGATGTCACTAAGCCACCTCCCCCTGCTCCGTGGAGCCATTTTCAACATTTCAAAACAAAAATCTTTTTTCTTAAAAGACACACCGCCTGAGAACACAGACAAAGAAGGGCAAGCTTAAGGGCTGGAATCCAAGGGGCCAGCCAGCTCAGTGGTACATGTTGTACAGCTATGTTTTCCACATAAAAGCTGACTAGCGCATTCCATGGGGGGAATATAGAGAGAGAATTGTGGTTGTATGATATAGCTGAACATACTCTTAAAGTTTTCAGGACATATTCTTCTGGCTTCTCCTGATTCACCACAGAAGAGAGGTTAAAAACAGGAAACAATACGAAATGAATCATTTTTAAAATATTTAAGGTGCCCAGAAACAGCACAAATTGCTGGGCTACTTACCTTGGCAGGTACAGAAAGACAGTAAGTGAGAACTTTGAACAAGGTAGAAAGATGGGAATTAACTTTGCTTTTCCCAAGTGAGAGGTAGGGTTGTGTGGAATTCCATGCTTGGAAGGCTCAGAGCTTAGTGACAGAACACCCACTTGCATGCAGAAGGCTCCGGGCTCAAGATCTCCCCCTTTTCTTCATCAAAGGTTCTCAGGTATCAGGACTGAGAAAGAAAGCTAATCTGACTCAATCTAAGAGCCAACCATCTATGGCGAGGGCCCACAGCTCAGGGAGAGCACAGCATCCAGGAAGTCCCAGGTTCGAATCCCACTTCTCCAGTTAAGAGGATCTCAGGCTCCAGTGCTGAAGAAGACCCTTGCATGAGACTTTGGTGAGGGGCTGCCACTCAAGAGTAGACAGCTAGACCAAAGTTCAGATCCAGTTTAAGGCGGCGTCATCTGTTGCTATGCCTGCTTTGACTGGCATCAAAATTTCACTCCTGTTACACACCACCCCGGAAACTAAGGTGCATGAATTAAAGGTGTATGAATTAAATACAACACCAAAAGACCCTGGGAACAGAAAAACGAATAACGACAGAAGCCACAACTTACAATTTACAACACTGAAGATTTCTGTACCCGCCCCACCCCAACAAGTGTGATGGGGCATCATTTTGCCAGAAGGATAAGTTACACTTCCAGAAACTTGGAAAAGAAAACAAATGAGTGTGTTATTAATGCATTACATTCAACTCCAACACAGCTTGCCAGCTGTGCCATTGCAGCTGTGAATAAAGATCATGAAAGCTCATATACCCCACCACAATTTTTTTTTAGTCTTTAAGGTGCTACTGGACTCCTAACTCTTTTCCAGTTGTGAATAAAGCAGGCTTCACGTACCTGGCCTCAGTGCCGAGTGGTCATATCCGGTGTGGCCCAAGTAACACGGGTAGCAGTTTCTCCAGAGGTAACGGTAGTGAAGGCTGGAAGCGCCCGAGATGCCCTGCAGAATGCCAACCCACCAGAGGGCCACCCCCAAGTGCCCCAGCTCCCGTCCCATAGCACTAAGATGGAACAGCATTAAAAGGGCCGGGGGAGGGCAGAGCAAAGACAGACCCCGACCCGGTGGAAGGCAAAGCTGCAAGTTGTCCCCTGTGCCTGTGTGAGAATCGTTACAGTGCCAACAGGACGGCCCACCCCTTTCTCTCCTGGACGTCTCAGTTGCTCTTTTGCAGCTCCAGCTGCATGAAGAGGCAAAGCTGTCCAGCGGTGGGATGCTCTGGTGTGCGCAGCGTGCCGTCAGAAAACAAGGGCTCCCGCTTCCTCACAACACATGTCTACGGAGGCTGAGCCTTCCATCGCAGCCCTCCCACACTTCTTTAAAACGCTCTCAGCTTTCAATCCGCCCCCTGCAGGTAAAGGCCAAGCCCAGCGGACGGGTCTCCCCCCCACACTAGCACTCTCTCTCTTGCGCGCGCTCCTTCTTTGCCTCTGTTCCTGCGGCCCTGAGCCAAAATTTGTGAGACGTTACATTCCTCATACACACACACACACACACACACACACATGCATATGCATAAAATTATATAGAAGAAGCAACACTCTCTCTCCCCACCTCCAAGAAAATAGTAACGATAGTAGCCATTCTGGCCGAAGGGCTCTGAGGCATTATTGAGAACCTGGCAGAGGGGCAAAGTGGATTCTAAAATTGGCCCTGTTAACAATGAAAGAAAAACGGGAAGAGTGAGGGGGAAGGTGGAGGGGAGGGAGGGTTAAATCAACACCACATTTTGGAAAGCCCTGCTTTAGACGCTTCTATTTAAAAAAAAAAAAAAGTGCCCTTCTCTCTTTCCCTCTCAGATGCACACAATGAAAGAGCAAGGAGGTTTTTCACTTCAGGGATAACAAAACGTTACACAGACAGAATGGGTATTGTAAAGCCCCAAAGGCCAATTCACACCCCGTGTTGTCTCCTAACGAATAACGATCGCTAGCATTTATAGGGTGCGTCTGGAGTACTCAGCTGGGTATGTTATTGCCACAATCCTTCCAACAGCCCCGGAAGGTGGGCCGGTTGGATTATCCAGTATAGGGAGCTGAGGCTAAGAGAAGATGTCATACAGGAACACACACAAAGTTGCCTTACACCAGATTAGACCGTTGGTCCATCAAAGACAATGTTGTCTGCCTTGACAGGCAGCAGCTCTCCAGGGTCTCAGGGAGAGGTCTTTAACATTACCAAGGTTCTCATCCTTTTAACTGGAAATGCCGGGGATTGGACCTGGGTTGGGCTGGGACCTTCTGCATGCAAAGCAGAGGCCCTTCCACTGAACCACAGACTCTCTCCATGTCTAGCAAGCTCATGGTTCCCACCCAGTGGCTGATGAATCAGCTGAGATTTGAAGTCCAGAGTTTTCCAGTTCACAGGCTATACTGGGACACGTGTGTACAAGCCCCTGCCCCCAGCTGCTTTCAGATGGGAAAGTGTAACCCAGGAATTCACAAATTACGGTGATGACGCAAGCTGGAGAAAGCACTCCCACAATCAGGGGAATCCGATATGGACGAGGTCCGTGTGATCTTTAACAGAAAGGTATGAGAGAGATAGCCCTGATAGTCCATTTAGTTTAGCAACCGTCCTGTTTGGACCCGCCTGACACTCTATTAGATACACCAGACCAAATCTCACTTTACAGAGAGGGTACAGAGGCTGAGAAATAGGGACTCGCCCAAACAGTTTTAACTCGAGTTTATGCTGAACGGACATTTGAACCCAAAACACCCACGTTCAGCTGTATCTCCTCTATGCAGACAGGACAGGACAGCCAGATCCTCTAGTTGGGATGGGAGAGATCCCTCCTGGCTGAGAGGATCGGGAACCAGACTGCAAAGTCATGACCACCATTCTCCATCACGTTGGCTGTGGAGGGTCTCATTAATCTCCAGACTGAAGAACCCTCCCAGTGCTACAGGAAAGGAAGCTCCTGATGCGTCAGCATCATCACTGAAACCTCCAGGTCTAACCACACAAGACACGGCCCTCTCTTCGAGTCCAGGTCCACCACAAGAACTATTGGTCAGATGTGCATATCCAAGATCCCCACTGGGAAGTCGGTCCCCAGATGTGCGGAGACAGATTTGCATTGGCAAGTCTGTACAGTTAAGAACATAAGAGAAGCCAATGTTGGATCAGGCCAAGGGCCCATCCAGTCCAACACTCTGTCACACAGTGGCCAAAAACACCAGGTGCCCTTAGGAGGTCCAGCAGTGGGGCCAGGACACTAGAAGCCCTCCCACTGTTGCCCCCCACCCCCAAACACCAAGAATACAGAGCACCACTTGCCCCAGACCGAGAGTTCCTATCTACACCTTGTGGCCAATAGCCACTGATGGACCTCTGCTCCATGTGTTTATCCAATTCCCTCTGTAAGCCGTCCATGCTTGTAGCCACCGCCACCTCCTGTGGCAGTGAATTCCACGTGTTAATAACTCTTTGATTGAAGAAGTGCTTCCTTTGATCCGTTCTCACCTGACTGCTCAGCAATTTCATGGAGTGCCCACGAGTTCTTGTATTGTGAGAAAGGGAGAAAAGTACTTCTTTCTCTACCTGCTCTATCTCATGCATAATCTTATAAACCTCAATCAGTTCTGGTCCACCTGCCCCCCAGCAGCCAGGCAAAATGCAGATCCATTCTAAAGTCTTCTCCCAGCTAACTGACATCCTGCTACGGTTGGGGGGGGGGGGGGGGCGCACACAGAAAACTAGGTCAGGTGATTTGCAGAGCGTCAGTAGTCAACCCTGAAGTACAGAGAACTGATTCTCTTTCCGACAACCAGTTGCTGCCTTTTTTTTTTCTTATTGCTGCCTTTTTTCCCCGGCAGGGCATTCATTTTCCTTCCAAATGAACTTTATTAGATTTTTTTTTTAATGGACTAGTAAATATCCCATTTCATTTGCTACGCAGTAAATGTAGCGTTGTGATGATTTTATATACATTTTCCATATTTTTCCAATTACACTGTTAAATCTAGACTGTAAGGAGCCTTTGTCGGCCGGCGTATGCGGATGGTGACCTCTAGCATTCCATAAGATACATACGCAGGAGCTCGACGGCCAAACGGAGGTCTAGGGCATGGATGACACCATAAGAAAATTCAAATGCTGTCGAAATTCCATGACAGACCACTCCCACTCAGCGGTTCAAATGTTTATGAGAATTCTGTGACATCACTGCAGGTATCCGAGAGTCTACGGACACCTGATCTGCAGCTGCACTGGCTTCTAAAGATGAGAAAGACTTCCTGGATTTTTGCATTAAATACTTTGAGATCTTATGGTCTGAATGAAGAGACGGACTGGAGGCCTGTTACTTTAAAAGTAGCTGAATCATCTCATAGGCCCTGTCGATTGGCTTACTAGTATGAGGGATGATGCAACTTCTCCGGCGGTGTGTTAACCGATATCCGCGTATTGCATCGTCTTCCATCCTCCCGCTGCCTAATATAAAGATATCATTGCAGTCAGATCAATGGCTAGGAGAAGCCACAAAGAGGACTCCAGTACTCCAGTAACATTTTGGAAGACTGCCATTTCTCCTGCCTCGTCTTTGCTTGACTCTCCCAGGGTTATTTAAAAAAAAAAAAATCTCCTGAATCATAGAATCACAGAGTTGGAAGGGGCCTCCAGGGTCATCTAGTCCAACCCCCTGCTCAATGTAGGAAATTCACAAACACCTGCCCCCCCCCCACACACACACCCAGTGACCCCTGTTGCATGCCCTGGACTCGAGCTGTTTTATGGCTCACTTTTTAACCTCCCTGTTGGCTGTTTTAGAGGTGTTGTGATGTTTATGCGACATTTTATTGTGTTTGTTTTAACATTCTGCAAACTGTCTGAAGTGCAGGCCGCAACAAAAGAAGAGCAGAAGTTAGAGCTACCACTGAGAATGCCCACCCTATCAACCTTGTCTCCCTACAGGCGGTACTTGGGAAAGGGCTCATCCGCTTATTTTAGGGGGTTGGTTGGTCATAGAAGAAGAAAAAGAAGAGATTGGATTTATACCCCACCCTTCACTTGTAGTCTCAGAGCGGCTTACAAACCGCTTACAAACTCCTTTCCCTTCCCTTCCCTTCCCCTCCCCACAACAGACACCCTGTGAGGTAGGTGGGGCTGAGAGAGCTCTTTCCCAAGCTGTCCTTGAGGGAACAGCTGGTACAGAGCTATGGCTTGCCCAAGGTCACCCAGCAGGTGCAAGTGGAGGAGTGGGGAATCAAACCCGGTTCTCCCAGTTTAGAGTCCACGCACTTAACCACTACACCAAACTAGCTCTCAAGAGATAGTTATACAGAGATAGGTACTATAAGAATTGTATTCCCAAGTTCTTTAACCTGACCCTGCCAGTGTCACGGGCTGGGTGACAATAGGTCAGGAGCCAAGCCGAAGTCCGGAACAGTCCGAGGTCAAGCCAAATCAGGAACGAGTTACCAAGTCCAAAACACGAAGCCAAAAGCAGAGTCAGTCCAAGCCAGGGTCAGAGAGGGAAACTCACAAGCAAACCAGTCCAAGGAGTCAACAAGAGCCGAAGTACAAACAGAGCCGGAGTCACAAGCCAGAGGGTCCAGAATCAGGTTAGCTATTGCGAGCCGAGCGGGTGCAGAGTTTAGCCAAAATGACTTGTTGCTAGCACAAGTTGGTGGTCTCTGTGCTGTGCCTAAATACCCAGCCACTTCCTGTGCTTGTTAGCAGCTGGCAGTGAGGTCCCGACTCCTTCTAAAACTCAGGACTGAGTGATCTGCGACTACGCATGTGTGCCTCTTTTCTCCTAGCAGCTAAGTCTTGCCTGGATCGTGACCTTAGCCATTCCACCCCAGGAGGTGAATCAGGTGGGCTCAAGCTTGACTGTGGCTCAGCTGCTGCTGGTGCTGGGGTAACGCCCTGAGAGGTGCTTGCTTGAGCCTCATCTGGTTCAGGTGGAGGCTCCTCTGGAGCTGGGAACTGATCCTCCACCTCACTTAGGTCCGCAGGAGGCAGGTCCTCAGAGGCACTCCTGACAGCCAGCCTGAACTGACATGCCCTAGTAACAGCCAGCCACCTACAGTAATCTCCATTCAGTGCTTCCCAAGCACAGAATTCAGTGATTCATCCACCTTCACTGCCTGGAACTGCACTTCTGACCGCACCGTTCTTTCATTTGTTGGGTGTGGCAATGCCAATGGAAGAGAGACGACACACTGCCAAGACATTTATGTTGCGTTCCACATGCCTAAGTAAGTAACACAGGCCATGCGTGTGAAGAAAGTCGTCAAACCTTTCAGGATGCAACAGCCCACAAGGGCGGGGTGGGGTGCATCCCCCAAAATATGCATGGTGTTGAGATGTGCAAGCACTCGCACAAATGTGTACCAACAAAGGACGCCAGGTTCTGTTTACAAACCCTCAACCTTTCAGCTGCCTGCTTTTGGAATGACCTGCTGAAAGGACTGTGAAGCGCACTGAATGTTGTCAGGTGTTGCTTTAATGCAAAGACGATTAGCTTTGGAATGCTTTACGAATTAACATTTGCAGGTGAGAGCCTGAAGAACAGAAGCACACACAAATCTGTGGGTGTTTTTTTTTTAAGCTTGGAAATGAAGCAAAAACAGTTCCCACTCCTGCATACTTGCACAAAGGCCTGTACGAAACTGGCATCGATTAAATTAACCACAAATGCTGACTTCATAAAGTGGTCGGCATGAACCACTAGGGGATGCAGCCGCACAGTGTTCCGGAGGAGTCTGTATGCCCCCCCCCCTTTTCATTCTGGTAGTCCTTCTGGGCTGGGCTCTGCAGGCTGAATTCCTGGTCAGCTGTGTTTTTAGCAGTTTAAATTAAAGGTTTCCCTTGCCAGTTTGGTGTAGTGGTTACGTGCGTGGACTTTAATCTGGGAGAACCAGGTTTGATTCTCCACTCCTTCACTTGCAGCTGCGGGATGACTGGATGGAGGAGGAGGGGCAGCAGGAGGAGGAGATTGGATTTATACCCCGCCCTTCACTACCTAAAGGAGTCTCAGAGCATTTTACAAACTCCTTTCCCTTCCCCTCCCCACAACAGACACCCTGTGAGGGAGGTGGGGCTTAGAGAGCTCTTTCCAGAGCTGTCCTTGAGAGAACAGCTGTGACAGAACTATGGCTTGCCCAAGGTCATCCATGGCTTGCCCAAGGTCATTTTGCAGGAAAACCTACGCATGCGCCAGCTCTGAAAGGGGCGAACTGAAGAAGAAGAAGAAGAAGAGGTTGGATTTATATCCTGCCCTTCACTCACTTAAGAGTCTCAGAGCGGCTTACAAACTCCTTTCCCTTCCCCTCCCCACAACAGGCACCCTGTGAGGTAGGTGGGGCTGAGAGAGCTCTTTCCCAAGCTGTCCTTGAGGGAACAGCTGGTACAGAGCTATGGCTTGCCCAAGGTCATCCAGCCAGGTGCAAGTGGAGGAGTGGGGAATCAAACCCAGTTCTCCCAGATTAGAGTCCGTGCACTTAATCACTACACCAAACTGGCTCTCCCACCAAACTGTCCCATTTTCCAGGGTTTTTCGAAGCTAGAAAGAAAATATCCACAGCTGGCCAGGACAGTCCCAATGTGGGGCTGCACAGCAAAACGGAAAATGAAGAACGGGATACAAAAAAACGTGATAGGTAGGCAGAAGCGACCCCAAGAAACAGTCTGTCGGGTAGGAGTTTTGCAATTTAATGACATAGAACTCAAAGGGGCCTTTAACCCTTCGCTAAGGACCTTTCCCTCTTTCATCCACTGATGAAATCCAAAATAGAATCCCTGGAAAGTGAGCGTGGAATTTTGCTTTGCATTTCATCTTCTCTTGCCATGAACTATTTGCACAGGGGAGCGAGCCAGCGACGGGAAACCCACAGAAATCTCAGCTGTATTCTCCAATACGGTCCCTGCACGCAGAATTAAATGCAAATGTTATTCCACTAGGACAAATAACACCCTGCTAATCCTTCACAGACATTCTTTTTTGTATTAAAAGGCACAATGCACATATAGCGGATACATCCAAGAGAGGCCTTGACTCCCTCTATAAAAGCAGCCCGTTGAAAGACAAGATTATCCATCTTGGCGGATGGTCTAATCGGTCAGTTAATAGGATGATGTGGCTGTATTTTGTTCATTTTGGAACTGGTGACAGGGGTAACGGTTAAAGAATGGAGAGGCTGATGCACTGATAAGGTTCAATGCAAGCCTCCGTTTTTCTAACACCGTTCGAATTGGATCTACGAGGGAACGCAGTGAGAGAGAGTTTCAGCTTCCTCGGTGCTCTAAATCCATTCATTTGTCTATAGGGCTTCTCCATGGAATTTGTCACCTGAGTATCCGAAAGCTTCACAAAAGCATGAATGGGTTTATTCAGGCAATGAATAAGCCGAAAGGGATACCTGTGGGCAGCAGAGACCGCCATGGCTGCAGCCAGGGCAGAGATGTGTACCCCGACCTCCATCTCACAGAAGACAGATCAGCACATTAAGTCTGCAGTGCAGCAGCTCTTGCTCTGCGCACACAAAGCCACAGGTCCAACTCCTTAGCATCTTCAGGCTACAGGAGGTGAAATGATTGTCCTAACTGGATATGAGGGAGAAAGCAATATAATGGAGATGCCAGCCTCCGGGTGGGACCTGGGGGATCCCCTGGAATCACAGCTCATCTCCAGACTACAGATATCAACTCTTCTGAAGAAAATGGATGATTTGGTGGATGCTATGGCATTGTACCCCAGGCTCCACCCACAAATCTCCAGGGGTTTCCCAACCTGCGGTCAGAGGCTCAGAACCAGCTGGCCCTCTTGGATCTTAAGGAGGATAGACTGTCGGTGACCAGGACCAGGGCTTTCTCGGTGGTGGCCCCATCCTGGTGGAATGAGCTCCCAGAGGAGATCAGGGCCCTGCGGGACCTTTTACAGTTCCACAGGGCCTGTAAAACAGAGCTCTTCCACCAGGCTTTTGGGAGCCACCGCTACCACCAATGAAGAACATCAGATGGTTGAATATACCCAGAATTAAACTCTGTTAGTCTTAAAGGTGCCACTGGAGTGACTGAACTCAAACTTTGAATTTCTCCTGGTTAAACTAGAACTAAAGAGGAGTGAAACATAGTGCAGAGTTAACTTCCCAGCACAATAAATGAGTGGAAGGTGAAAATCCAGTCAGACTCAGTGCACGCCCACATGCCATAGTGAAGTTATGGCACACTAGTTTCTACAACCTTATTTATTTATTTATTTATGCAATTTATATCCCGCCCTCCCTGCCTTATGGCTGCTCAGGGCGGCTACCAACATATACTTTACAGCAGCATAATTAAAACACTTAAAACACAGGAACTGCACAATAGCACAAACAATACATTTACAAGATGGCGTATCTTCATTACGGGTAGCATCTTAGAGGTTAACCCATGTGGGCGGTGGGAGATCATTCAGGCAAGCGGATTCTAAGTCAGGCCAGAGCCAGATGTAAATATTGGGCGACCCCTACTTGAAAGCCTGGTGGAAGAGCTCCGTCTTGCAGGTCCTGCAGAACTGTAATAAGTCCCGCAAGGCCCTGATGTTATCCGGGAGCTCATGCCACCAGTGTGGGGCCGCCACTGAAAAAGCCCTGGCCCTAGTGGCTGCTAACCGGGCCTGCTTTGGCCCTGGGAGAACCAAGCGATTTTGGGATCCCGATCGAAGCACTCACTGGGGAACATATGGGGAGAGACGGTCCCTCAGGTAGATAGGTCCCAGGCCATATAGGGCTTTACAGGTAAGCACCTTGAACCTTATCCGGTATGCTATAGGCAGCCAGTGCAGTGCTTTTAAGGTGGGCTGGATGTGCTCCCGCACGGGGAGACCCATCAAGAGCTGCGCCACCGCATTCTGCACTAACTGCAGCTTTTGGATTTGGGACAAGGGCAATCCCATGTAGAGAGCGTTACAGTAGTCCAGTCTTGAGGTGACCAGAGCATGGATCACCGTAGCCAGTTTATTGCGTTCAAGGAAGGGAACCAACTGCTTGATCAGCCGTAGATGGTAAAAGGCTGACCTTGCAGCGGCTGCTACCTGGGCCTCCATCGTTAACGATGGAGCTCCTCACCTCTGACGCTGGTACTAACGGCACCCCGTCGAAGGCCGGGAGAGGGATCCTTACCCCTGGTCCACTCCGACTCAGGCACAGGACCTCCGTGATCATCGGATTCCATTTCAATCGGCTCTGTCTGAGCCAACCAGCCACGGCTTGCAACGCCAGGTCCAGATCACCCGTACTAGAGTCTGACTGACCGCCCAGCAGCAGATAGAGCTGGGTGTCATCAGTGTACTCAGTGACAACTCAGTGACAACTCAGTGTACTCAGTGACAACTCAGTGACAACTCAGCCCATGCCTCCGGGCAATCTGGGTGGGGGGGTGCATATAGATGTTGAACAACATTGGGGAAAGTACTGCTCCCTGTGCCACTCCGCAAACCAGTGGATGCCTTTGGGAGAGTTGTTCTCCAACTGCCACTCTCTGTCCCCAATCTTGGAGAAATGAGGAAAG
Organism: Lepidodactylus listeri; assembly: GCA_029233225.1. NCBI lineage: Eukaryota > Metazoa > Chordata > Lepidosauria > Squamata > Gekkonidae > Lepidodactylus > Lepidodactylus listeri. The sequence continues at coordinate 39,050,563 of JARCFY010000019.1, read as the reverse complement.
CCACTGTAAGGCCAACCTCTGGATCCCCGTATCAGCGAGGCGGTGGGCTAGTAGCTGATGGTCGACCATGTCGAACGTCGCCAACAGGTCCCACAACATCAGCACCACCATACCGCCTCGATCCAGATGCCTCCAGAGGTCATCTGTGAGGGCAACCAGCACCATCTCTGGCCTGGTCAGAAACCGGACTGGAAGGGATCTAATACAGAGGTGTCATCCAAGAAGCTCTGCAACTGGTCCGCCACCGCCTTCTCGATTAACTTACCCAAATAGGGCAAGTCTGATACCGGCCAATAGTTGGCCAATTCAGCCAGATCTAATGATGGCTTTTTTTAGAAGGGGACATACCACAGCCTCCTTAAGGGCACTAGGGAACACCCCTTTGCAAGGGATGTATTGATGATCTCCCGAAGTGCCCCTCGTACCCCTTCATGGCTCGCTCTAATTAGCCATGATGGGCACGGATCGAGTCTACAGGTGGTTGGGCGGACCAGTGAGAGCAAGTTGTCAACCTCCTCCAGACAGAGTGGACTGAAATAATCCGGAATGTGACCAGAAGACGTGCTTGGAGCCGCGAGCTCTACTACTGTGTCAACCATGGCAGGGAGGTCCCGGCGGAGCAACAAGACTTTGTCTGCGAAATAGTTTCCAAAAGCCTCACAGCCAATATCCAATTCTCTGTTTAGTCTGCCCACTGGCAGAGTCATTAATGACCAAATTGTCCTAAATAATTGGGCTGGGTGGGAACTCGCAGACGCTATCTCAGCCGCATTCTGGTGCACACAGTGGTATTTCAGTACAGACTATATCCAACTATCCATAGATGTCATTTTTCAAGCTATCAGAGTGTTGTACATCAGTGCAACCACACACCAGCCTCAGTTCCCCAACCAAAATTTTGTGATGGTGTACCTCTCTTGCAGAAGGGCTGCAGTGGCTCAAGTGGTTAAGACGCTGAACTGCAGACTGGAAGGTCAGTAGTTCGGCAGTTCGAAACCCAAGTGCCACATGACGGAGTGAGCTTCCGTCTCCGGCCCCAGCTCCTGCCAACCTAGCAGTTCGAAAGCAAGAAATTGCAAGTAGATAAATAGGTACCGCTTCGGTGGGAAGGTAACAGCGTTCCGTGCACCTCGGTGTCTAGTCATGCTGGCCACATGACCATGGAAACGTCTTTGGACAGTGCTGGCTCTTCGGCTTGAAAATGGAGATGAGCACCGCATCCCTAGCATTGTATTCGACTGGCTTTTGAGCAAGAGAAACCTTTACCTTTATCCCTCTTGCAGCATAAGGCTTCTGTGCCTCTCCAGGGGCACGTGCCTTGAACCCACAGCCACGTGGAGTGCTGTTCAGTGTTTCAAAGACTTGGCCTTGTATAAGAAAGGCTAAAATATGTACTTTTAAAGGGGATGGTTTCTTTGTCAGCTTTTTTTTTTCTTAGAAGCAAAACTCATAAAACACAATTAGCTTTCTGGAATGTTTCATAACATGGTGTTACAGAAGAAGGAATAGCATCTCCCTCTAAATTGTAGACATTTTCGTGGTCGTCTTTGGCCACGGTAAAATTCCAAACTAAAATGTGTGGTTTGGAGTGCAATTAATCCCTCTCCAAATGGTACAGGGAACTAGAGAAGAGGTCCAAGTCAGGAGGGAAAGAGCTGCTTTATTGGGATCCGACGTACATTTCTAAAAGGGAGGAGGCTGGCAACTCCTAGGCCTCGTCCGTGGGCCTAGAGAAATCAAAAGCACATCTTAAGCCACCCTTTGATTGTGCCGGTTGATCACAACATTGCACAGTTTGTTCTCTTAATTCCTGACAAACGCTTCTTTTAGAAGGGGAACAATTGTGTCGGTAAAAAAAGAAAGCCGCGGAGCAAATTAAACAGCCAAGCCCAAGTTGTCCATTTAAACAGACACGGTTAGAATAAGCAAATAAGGTCCTAACTGAGGTGGGAAAGCTGGCCAAAGTTTTGGTAGGCCTCTTGCTGGAGGCAACTCACATTGCAGCTGGGGCTGTTTGTGTGAAGAGAAACAAAGAAATGGAAATGTGTGTGTCTCTCTGATCACTTTTTTTAAAAGTCTTAAAATAAATAGGATTTTAAAAAAATGAGATGGGCAGAAAAACTTGACAGACACCTTGAGGAATTTAGTGACAAAGAGAGTTGGCCTACAACAGCCATTCATTAGCTTAGCTAGGGCTTCCAAGTCCTGAAAACTCACCGGCGGAGGGAGTCCTAAGCTATCATAGAGTTTTGGGGCGATTGCCAGAGCGTCGCCCTGGCAACGCCCCCAATGTGCTGCGTCACTTCCGGTGACGTCATTACATCGTCCTTGCTGGACAACGTCGGGGGTGGGGTTTCCCCCACTGGCCAAATGCTGGCCGGCGGATTGGGAACCCCTTTAGCGGGGGATCCCCCGCCCCCCGGGCTGACTTGGCAGCCGTAAGCTTAGCGTTTCTTGGTCAGGCTTGGCCACTGACGGGAGTCATGGGGGAGATATGGGGGTGCTGTTGGAGACAGGGAAAAACCTGGAAGTAACATCAGTCCCCTCTAGGAATTCCCAGAATCTCTCCCACCAGCTGCTGGAGTGCCTGTGGGCAACAGCCGCTGGGGCGGGAGATCTCCTACCCCCAGCGGGCATATGGCTACCCTATATTGGCTGTACAGCATTACAGCATTAGGAGGGTGTTTTCTCGTTGCTGGCCAGCATTTAATTGAACCATAACTGCTGTACAGCACAGGGGGGTGTTGATGGGGTACAGCAAATCTGGGCACAATTCTGTGCCAGATTTAAATTTTTAAAAGCGTTAAATATCTGAGACAAACCTATCTTAAGGCTGTTCCTCAATGAACCTGCCCATCAGAATAAGGAAAAGAGGGCGGGGAGAGAATCTAGTAGCAGGGAAAGGGTTCCTTAAAAAAAAAAGTCCAAGTTGCTTCTCTGCAAGGATAGCTCACACTTTGGAGAGCCAGTTTGGTGCAGTGGTTAAGTGCGTGGACTCTAATCTGGGAGAACCGGGTTTGATTCCCCACTCCTCCACTTGCACTTGCTGGAGGACCTTGGGCAAGCCATAGGTCTGTACCAGCTGTTCTCTCAAGGACAGCTTGGGAAAGAGCTCTCTCAGCCCCACCTACCTCACAGGGTGTCTGTTGTGGGGAGGGGAAGGGAAAAGGAGTTTGTAAGCCGCTCTGAGACTCCCTTGGGGAGTGGAGGGCGGGGTATAAATCCAATCTCTTCTTCTTCTTCTTCTTTGTTTGGACCGTGGTCCTCGTTTCAGAAGAAAATTATGAAGCCATTTTATCCTATTGGACGAATGGTCCCTCTCACGCAGGTTGCTTCGACGTGGGTTTTTTCCCGGCACGTGGAAAGCAGGAAGCCCCTAACTTAAAGGGAAACGACCGCACGATCTCAAGCTCTTTCTGAGTGTGGCTCGCGGCATTCCCGTGGCTTTCTGCTTCGCCCCAGAGAGAAACAAAACCGGTTTTCCTCCCATTTGAAGAGGGAATTGTGGAGCTGCTCCACCCACAGCCACCGGGGAGAGGTCTGGTGGAGGAAAGTTCTGCTTTCAGCTTGGTGTGGGGCAGATGGCTGCTGTAGGGCATTCCATCGTTTTTAATCCTTTAAAGGTGCAAAGGAGGGAGTGCTGGGGGGAGCCACTCCATTGTGGCTTCAGCATGGCCAAACCACCTCATCTGCAGCAGTCAAGCATCATGGGAGTATCTGCCCAGCACTGCACTGCTGCTGCTGCTCCCGTCTGCCTGCGTGGGTTTTCCTTTGCATACCCCCCCTCCCAGCCCCATGGGGCCTTGCAGTGAGGATACAACAGCTCGGAGCTTACCAGCTGCTGTCCTTCATACAGTTTACATCTCCAATACCTGGCATTATGTTTTAGGGTACACACGGCCTGGCCCGACAAAGTGACATTTATGCAGGATCCGGCCCCCGTAAGAAATGAGTTCGACACCCCTGCAACTACAGGTCTACTGAAAGCCTCTTGGTGGTCATCGATGCTGGCTGCATCCTCAAACACTGTGATCAGCCACGCACTCATAAAACGGCACTGCGCAAAAGGATCGGATTTGTCTTTTATTGAAAAACAACCCCGTCGAGAGCATAGCGTTTTTGGAAACGCTGTGAACGTTACTCATGCAGCTATATTGTGCTTGGACCGGTTGCGGACTTCCTTGTCAACTAATTTCATTCAGCTGACAACACTCTTATGAGTGGATTTCAATCTGGCAATATATTATTACGATCGCTGAGAAATTATTATCTCTCCTTGAGCGCGGTTGCTGGGACATTAATCACTGTTTTAGGGGCCTGTTGACATTCATGAGGACAAGACCTATAATGCTAAAGAAATTTTATTGGAGTCCTCGCCCCCTCCCGAGCATCCATTTTCCAGTGTGTTAGAACATTCTTAGAAGTATCCCAGCATACGAATGATGATCGCCAACCAAAATGATTTTAAATGAAAAGTGATAATTTGACAGGGTTTGTTGGTCTTGAAATTAAATTAAACTTCCAAGCCAGACACAGACCAGCAGATTGCATTTATCTACCAAGTTACAAGTCCTTGCAGAGATCAGAGTCTTGCCTCCAGTCAGATAGAGAGGAATTGGATGCAGCACGCAGGCTTGGACCGATATATTTATACAGTAAACGTAAACCAGTTTGATGCCAATGTAGCTATCAGGGCTTCCTCCACAAAGAAACTTGAGAATTTCAGTTTTGCAAGGATGCCAAGAATGATTTCTAACAGCTTCCTAGAACTCTCCTTGATAAGTTAGTCAGCGTACATTTGCAGTGCAGACATCTTTTTTCTAAGTTTCCTTTCTGAGACCTACAGGAAGGGATTCTTACCCCAAACCTTCTCACCTTCTGGCTCTCCCTAAGGGGCCAGTGTGTGGGAGTGGACACAATCTTAATGTAGAAGAAAAAGAGTTGAATTTATATCCCACCCTCCACTCGGAGTCTCAGAGCAGCTTACAATCACCTTCCCTTTCTCTCCCCACAACAGACACCCTGTGAGGAAGGTGGGGCTGAGAGGACTCTGAGAGAACTGCTCATGAGAGAACAGCTCTGAGAGAACAGTGACTGGCCCAAGGTCACACCAACAGCTGCATGTGGAGGAGCGGGGAATCAAACCCGGTTCTCCAGACTAGAGTCTGTGTCCTTAACCACTACACCAAACTGGCTCTGTAGGGCACCCAGGGGTCATTTCGTAGAAAGAGAGGTGCAGGAGCTCATTAGCATAACTCATTTGCATATGCTACACCCCCTAACATACCGGAAGTGTGTCAGAAGGCAACACCCACCCTCAGGCTCCACTCCACAGGTGAGTGAAACTGACCTGCTCTTCCTCCATTCCCTTCCCCATCCAATACTTTGTGCAATAAAAATAAGCGTAAAGAACACACCCTCATTCTCTTCCTGCTGGTGGTTTCAAGTAGACTTGAGACACCCAGGACATGTGCACCACCCATCCCTTCCCCTTCCCCTCCCCACAACAAGACACCCTGTGAGGTAGGTGGGGCTGAGAGAGGTCTTTTGAGAACTGCTCATGAGAGAATAGCTCTGAGAGAACTTGTGACTGGCCCAAGGTCACACCAGCAGCTGCATGTGGAGGAGTGGGGAATCAAACCCGGTTCTCCCAGATTAGAGTCCAACTCCTGACCACTACACCAAACTGATGGGGTGGAAGCTGCTGAAGGGTTGGTGAAATTTCTCCAGTACTTATGTGCCATGTGCCCAGATAAAAAATGGTATACTTAGAAAATTTATATGCCACCTTGAGCAAGTCTCTGGAAAAGCAGCACACAGTCATAAAAGGAACAGTGATACAATTATCAATATTAAAACAAAACATTAAAAACAATAAAGACCCTAGCAGGGCTTTCCCCGGGGCGCTGTGCCTCTGCACTGCTCGAGGAAGCCGAGGAGGGGGCGGGGCTTGGCCATGTGCCCGCCCCCTGGGCTCCTCACTCCCGGAGCTGCGTTCCTGTGTGCTCCCGCTCCAACGGACCCCTGAGGGCACCCATCAGACATGTTCCCATTCTCCTTATAACCTGTGTTGCCAAATGACTCATGCATTCTGAGCAATCCTTTGAGGGGGCAACCTCTGTTGTAGGATCATCTCGGCCACTTGACTGAGGACCAATTCTTCTCCAGGGTGGGAAGTTCCTAGACATCTGGGGGTGGAACCTGGAGACGGCAGGGATCTCAGCGGGATATAATGCCACAGAGTCCACCTTCCAAACCTGATCTTTGTAGTGTGGAGGTCAATTGCAGTTCCAGGAGATCTCCAGGCCCCACAAGGAGGTTGACAACCCCAGTTCAGAGGCCCACAACAAAAAACAGATATTACACCACACGAGCACCTTGTTTAGGTGGTTCCAGGAGGGGCTGACAGAGTCAGCAGAGGCTGTTTGGCGTGACATTCAAGACAGCTTCCTGAAAGAAAGGAGGAACATAGCGTGGTGCCATAAATCTGAAACGCGTAGGTGCACTTTGAAACTCCGGACAATGGTCTGAATGCTGGGGAAGGGGCTGACAATGCAGCTCTCAACGGGATCGAAGCAAAAAGGAATTGGTTTCACTCCCTTCCCAAGTTGTCAGGGGAGATTTGCACAGCACAAAAAAAGTGAATGACACCATTCTCCGCTTAATCAACATTCCAGGCATCTGTGGAATTTGCACTTCCGTCTGCAAGTGTTTCCTAACTGGAGCGAGACCAGTCAGTTGCGGCATTCCTCAAGGGAGGGCCCCGCCTCTTTCTTGCAAGTGCACATCCCATCTCAGGTCAGCGGCTGGGATGGGTGGGGTAGCTGGCAACGTCTCTCATTCTTTCGGGCCATCAATCTCTAAGCCACTCGCAGAACCAACTTCCACTTATACATCTATCAGCGAATGATCGAGGCAGGCCTCAGGATGCTCGGAGCCAGTCACAGCAGTGACGCCACTTGCATGCCTTCACGCCCATTTTCCTGCCCCGGGCTCTTGGTTGGCAAACAGGACTCCAAAGACATTTGTTAAGGGCTGTTCCGGCCTCTTTTCAAAAGAAGCCAGCTTGAACACCTCTTAAGAAATAGCTGCACACCTGGTGTGAGCACAAACAAACACTCATTCACCAGGGAGCTATTAATCGTCACACCTTTCCTCCAAGAAGTTTAGACTGGCATACACGGCTTCCCCCCCCCCCATTTTGGGCTCACAACACCCCTGTAAAGTAGGTTAGGCTGAGAGAAACTGGCTTGAGATCACTCAGTAAGCTTCACGGCTGAGTGAGGGATCTGAACCCGAGTCTCTCTGATCCTGGTCGAGCATTATAACTCCTATAGTAGACTGGATATTTCACAGAGCAAAAGAGGAACATCTCTGCAACCCCCCTGTTCCCAAATATTTGGAAAGGTCAATAAGTGTTGCATCCATGGGTCCTATTCCGCTTATGGCCTTGCAGGGGTGGACTTTCAAAAACAGGCTAAGATGCTGAAATTTCAGGACCTGAAACCAGAAAATCCCTACTTGCATACAAATATGAACTGGCCTGACAATGATTCCTAAGGAAGAGGAGACCACAGGTCTATTAGGAGAACAAGAGTTCTCTGACAAAGAATCTCCTGCACCTCTCTAGAGCTCTGTAGTCTGCAGACCAGTTGTAATCCCAGGAGATCTCCAAGCCCCACCCAGAGGCTGACATCCTATTTCTCATTACACTGGAACCATGGCACAATGGCTGCGGAGACAAACGGCAAAAAACCCTCCCGATTCACCCGCAGTTGCGTCTGATCACGCAGTGGCGGGCTGCGCACGCAGCTTCAAAAGACTGTGTGATCGTACAACTGTGGGTCAACTTTCGCCAGAGGAAATGCCTCTCCTCCCCCTCGCTTTATCTCCCACGCGCGACCGCAACCATAAAACAAGAAATCCAAGAGCTTTTAAACCCATCTGCATCTCTTGACTGCCTTGGCAAATATCATAAGTTGGTTTAACCATTTCTGCCCAATAGTAAATGGCATTCCATGTCAACTAACAAATATTGTCAAAGATCTTCTCCTTGGTATACAATATCGAAAATAAACATTGTTCGACAAACTGATTCTTCAAGTATTTGAGTTTTCCCTGATCAAAGCAATGATTCATGTTTCCCCATCAGCTTCACAGGTTCTTCACAGCTTCACAGGTTCTCTCACAAGAGAGCCAGTTTGGTGTAGTGGTTAAGTGCGTGGACTCTAATCTGGGAGAACCGGGTTTGATTCCCCACTCCTCCACTTGCACCTGCTGGATGACCTTGGGCAAGCCATAGCTCTGTACCAGCTGTTCTCGCAAAGACAGCTTGGGAAAAAGCTCTCTCAGCCCCACCTACCTCACAGGGTGTCTGTTGTGGGGAGGGGAAGGGAAAGGAGTTTGTAAGCCGCTCTGAGACTCCAAGTGAGTGAAGGGCGGGATATAAATCTAATCTCTTCTTCTTCTTCTTCTTCTTCTGCTTCATATGACCCTACTCCTTGAAGAAGGGTGGGAAAGCACCCAAAAGACGGACTGTGAAATCCCATCCCCACAAAGATTCATGGTTTCATGGGGGGGGGATCATCTTTCCCAGGCCTTCTTTTGATAAATGAAAATGAAAGATGAAGTGGTTAAAGATTGTACAGTTAAATGGATGCAAAATCCAGGTTATAATATTGATCTTGCGCAGTGGAGTAAACTATGGAAAGCGAATGTAAAAATAACTAAATCACTTGCATTTAAAGAGAATCTGAATAAGATGTTTTACAGATGGTACTTAACCCCAGACAGATTAGCTAAAATGTATAAAAATATGTCAAATAGTTGCTGGAAGTGCAAAAAACATGTGGGCATATTCTACCATATGTGGTGGACATGTGATATGGTACGAAAGTTTTGGGTTATGGTACATACTTTTATACAGACAGTTTTGCAGACTTCAGTACCCTTTCGACCAGAATTATTTTTTTATTGAATTGTATACCAGATGATTTTGATAAAAATCAAAGGTATTTTATAAATCATGTAGTAACTGCAGCTAGAATTTTATTTGCATCCTTCTGGAAACTTCCAACAATACTTTCTGAACACGACTTAACAGTGAAGCTCATGGAAAGTGCAGAAATGAATAAATCGACTTTGATGTTAAAAGGGCAAATGGAAGAAGATTTCATCAGACTATAGACTCCTTTTTATGATTGGATATTAAAGAAACATAAAGATATGAACTTCTAAAACCTCACAGGAACCTCTAAAACCTTTAGGAACTTCTAAAACCTCACAGTCTATTTCTTTGTAATCTGAAATGATAAGTAAAGAAGATTTATATGCAGAAGACTTATTACTTCCGTTCCCTTCCCTTTCCCCTTTCCTAATTCTGTATACCCTAAAAATTCAATAAAATGTATACTACTGGAAAAAATGATTTCTTCTTTTGATAAGTTGGTTGGGATTCTTCCTCTTCAATTTAACCCTTTCTTTCAACAGTATACAAAATCTGAATTGACATTAACATCATATATATTATTTCCTTTTGCCGGTAAGCACAGATCAATGATTTGGCAAGTTCCCAGGTCATGGCCCATCTAAGCAGTAGTAGTAGCCAAGCCCACCTAGATTTACTCAGCACATTACCCCATTTTCCCAGTTCGGTGGTATGCGTTGAGTCTAAATAAATGATACCTAAGCAAGTTTATAACATACCGACATGCACCAAAAACATGTGGGTGTTGAGATGAAAGCGTTCTTTTGCACAGCTTCCCATCTGAAACGAAAACACAACGCCCCAGTGGTTTCTGGCTAAGGCTCCCCAGCATCCCACTGCCAAGAGGAACTTCAAACAGGAGGTCTCCAGCAAGCTCTGCAGCCCCATGTCACTGGGAACACGACAAGCATCATCCATCAAGTCAAGCAAAGTAGCAGTCTTTGAACCCACAACTTGTACACTCAGGGCATCCTCAACAAAAGCAGTCACTCTGTCTCCACCCTGGACGTCTACCTCACCCGCCATCCAGTCTCACATAAACAATCACAAATGTCACAATAACATTCACGCCTTCTGAAAAGGCTGGATGGTTTGTGTACAAGGTCTACCGAGGCTTCTAATTTAACATAGCAAAACCAAATGAGCATACATAGTCACCCCAGACTTGTTCACGGGCTCTGCCTCTTTTTATAAATAGTCCAGCGGCTCTCCAGAGAGTTACTAGTTTTGGAGCACTTTGTGTTTAAACTCATGGGACAAGTTCCTGAGAATCTTAAGCCACTGTTAATTTAACCATGTGGTAGAATCTGCTGTTATCTTTCACCTGCTAACCTGAATATAAAGGCGTTTGATGCATTTGCCAGCTTGCTGTAAGGGTTAAACTGTTGGACAAGATCTGGGAGACCCCAGTTCAAATCCCTGCTTTGCCATGAAGCTTGTTAGGTTGTGTTGGGTCAATCACAGGGCTACCTCACAGGTTGTTATAAAGGTAAATTGGAGGTGGGGAGACTGATGGATAAAACTGCCAGCGTCCAGACCCCTTTTGTTCCATTTTTCTTTTCTTCCTGCCTTCCAGCTAACTTCTTTTTTGTCTTTCCTGCCTGCCTACTCCTTCTTTCCCCCAACTCACCCTCAATGCCAAAGGGAAGCTGCAGTGGACGTTTTAGATCAGTAGAGTTGCCTAGGCAATCTGAAATGGCTGCCGAGATCTCTAGAAATTTGATTTTGGCATTTTAATACCGTTATATTTTCTTCTATTCCCTCCTTTAATTTAAGATTGTCTGAAAACTTGGGATCTCTCACCCACATTTGTTGAAAAAAATTAGCAAATTTGTCCGTGGCTCTACCGTGTGGATTTTTGATCCACATTCTGGAGCCAGGTTCCGAATCAGATACAGAGCTAGCAAACACTACCAGCTGAAGTAGCTAAGGAAATGGCTAAGTAGAACCTCCATGTTCAGATGCAGTGTATCCCTGAATGCCAGTTGCTGAGGATAAACCCGGAGACTATCTGGCAGGCCACCATGCAAACGTAACTCAAAACTAAAGGGATAGTCTTTTCCAGGGTGGTTCTTTTTACGGGACGATTTCATTAAATGGGCAGGACTTTTATCACCTCCCGGTTCAGTCTACATTGACTGCTTCCAGAAGAACAATCTCCCTTTCTGAACACCTAATCATTCCATTCCCAGCTGTATTTTTAAAAGGTTGAAAAAATGTGGGGGGGGGGGCTGTAAGTTTGGGTCAAAGGTATGGGTCAATGTGAGTTTGGGGTCAGACATCATGCTAGCCTAAGCCGCTTCCCAGCTGCAGTCGCCTAAAAGCGGCTTGTGGCTTGGGCTGACAAGGGGGGAGAACTGATGGTTCATTTTCCCCCAGTGCCAAGAAATCTTTAATCATTCAACAGCCTAATCCTTGTCTAGGGAATTCTGGGGAAATTAAAAATGGCTTTGCTTGGCTCGGAGATGGGCAACACTGTTTCTTGCACACATCTTGATAGCGTAAGGAGCCTGGAAATAATTTCTCTCCCCAGTAAAACACAACCAATAAAAACACACACAAACACACACAGAGGAGTGCCAAGGATACAAAACATACAATTGTCTAGAGTGCCGAACATCCAACCCACAAAGAGAATTTTCTGCTCTCGGGTTGATTTTCATGTGTGTGCGTCTGAATGGGTTCTGCCTTCTCCCACGACACTTAATGATAAGGATAAATTCCCTCCATTTTGTTTCCCATTATTTTTACCCACTGCATAGGAATCCTCGAGCCACGTTTCCACGGACCTCTCCAACGAGATCATATCACGTCTGTTGAAGGAAGAGTGAAACTCTTTGAAAGCTTATCCCTGGAAATCTTGTTGGCCTCGAATCTTGCCCTTCCAACGAGATCAGAAAACTTTTCCCCTTGCTAAATGGAGCCCAGCAGAACTGTGAGCCATGCAGGAAAAACAGTGTGCAGAGAGGTTAAATTAATATATTTTTTTTTCTATGGATGTGGTTCCAGGAGAAGCTATGCAGGCCTGACGTGTGGGAAAGACCTGTGACAGACTGGAACTCTAAAGGTGTTGGCTGATTTAAGACTTGTTTTGTTTAGATTTGAGGCTGCGAATGAGAAAAGGGGACATGGGGCAGCCCTGCATTCAAAGCGCATTTGTTCGAGGTTCCAGGCTGCTTCCTGCCGGCCCTGGCTCACAGAAGTTAGGCCAAGTCTAAATGTCACTTTACTGCAAAGGAATGGAAGGACTGAGTCACTCAAAGGCAGCACTGCCCCAGCAGCCAGTCTCCAAACTCCAGATTCGGCCTGGCTGCCTTCTGAAACGAGGCCTCCTTCCTTCGGCACCACCAAGACTGCCGTCTCACTGGAAATGTCCCAGGGCCAGGACTTGCTGGGATCTTGCATTCATTTAAAAGCAGAACATTTCCCTCATGTGAATTCCCCCTCTCAGTTTGCAGTTCTGAATTCCAGCATGTAGCCGGTGTTTAGGAACACATCGTTATTCAGCTTCTGAGTTCCAGACTTTGTACATAGCAGCGTGCATACATCATCTGCTGTGGTTTTCAGATTTTATGATTCATGTATGTCTTGATGTACAGGTGGGCACAGTTAATACGCTGACAACGTTTTGGAGCAAGCGCCCAATGGGATATATTGATCTTGGTGTGGCTGCATACATATATATCAAGATTCTTCATCAGTGGCATTTTTCCTGTTTGCACTGATAAAGCCCCACAGACACACAAACTGTCTTGATGTGCTTGTATCAAGGCTATTTTTGCGCAATGTTTCACTGCTGCGCAGGAGCACATGGGAGCATCATATACACAGCAGCAGCAAGGTTGTGGTTGTTGGTTTTTTTGCCACACTTTATCAGTGTGCACTACACACAACAAAAATAAAGAAAGAAGGAAAATGCAAATGAATTGGGGGAACTGATAGCTGATACTGAGTACACCGGCAGAATCCCAGAATCAGTGTTAAGAGTTCTCCTAGTTAAACCAAAATTCAGGAACAGTGGAATGCAGTCCACACTAAAAGTCTGGAATCATAAAAGAATGGAATGTAGGAAATCTTATCTAAAATGTGGATTGTTTTGTCCTGAAATGAGAAACAGATAAGGGACTCTGAAAGAACTGCAGGGGAGGAAAAACTCTCTGCCCCTTTTTCCATTTCTTCCATATATATTTTTTGGATTCTAAGGAAACTGGATCATGGAGATGGAAACTGTAGGGGAGGGAATTAGGATTACCAACTCTGAATTGGGAAATGTGTGGCTATTTGGGGTGGATTCTCGGCAGGATGAGGTTTGGGGAGGGCAGGGACCTCGACAGGGTCTAATGCCATAGAGTCTGCCCACCAAAGAAGCCATTTCCTCGAGGGGAACTGATCTCTGTTGCCTGGAGATCAGCTGTAATTCCAGGAGATATCCAGAACCCACCGGGAGGTCAGCAGTCCTAGAAGGAACAGCTCCCACTATCCATGCATCCCCATCACCAATTTCTACTGCACTCCCGCTAGACTATTGGAGGGTTGTTTCCTTCACAGCTTAAACAGTTATTTGGCAGATACATCTGATTGCAGTTAATTGGCTTGGATTGACCTTCCATTTCTTTATCCTTATTCAATTTTGTAAAGTGAATGAAAATGAGCAGCAAGTAGAAATCTCCCCCTTGATTGTGGCTTGCTGTGTTTCTGGCACTGTGTTAAGCAACCTGAGGTCACCCATTTTGCTATTAGAGGGAACAGTTGCTTCCATTTTGGCTCTATTTACATCGTCTGACTTCTTGTACTTGATGTTATCATTTATTTATTTTATAAATTATCACAAACTACAGAATCCACATAGTCCGTTTTAGACATGCAAACACTATTAAAGTTACCTTGTTTCCAACCAAAATAACAGACCAGAGATTAACTGGATTGAGCAGACTTCAACATTCAAAATATGCACTCTTGATTACTATTGTATGCTCTTAATATTATATGTACTCTGCGTGCTGTTAGACACCTTTCTGCAACCATCCATAATTCGACCCCAGATATTTATACCCATGAAGTTCCTCTCACCATTCCTTCCCGTAACATCTTTTATAAGCTGCTGCTGCTGCGCAAACTTTTTGTTCGCGTGTAATCCTCACCCATGTTACGGGTTCACAGGTTCCTATTTATGCAGCAGTTGAAGACTACCATACCCATGATGCAGTGCGCAGACGCACATGTGGCCCATCTAACATTAAATGTAGGCAATATGACGTAGCAAATAGGACTAGTTAAAATTTGACAGGAAAGATAGACTGCTCACCCCCATCCCGAACGTGTAGCTCCAATTAACAGGTGGCAGACTTTATAGTGGAATCCTGCTGGGGCTTCAGTTGCCTCATTTCCCTCCCTACACAGCTCTTACACAGCAAGCTGGGGGTGAGTCAGGATATATTTATAGGCCCACATGAATCTAAAGGGTCGACTGATTTTTCCATGGTGGAGTCAACATCAGTGAACTCTGAAGCTGCTGAGCCACTCTTGTCAAATGCTCCAACACATGCTTAGACTGTGACTCAAAGGCAAACTAGCACAATGCACATTAACAGGCTTTTTCAAGATGCAGATGACGCATTGTGATCTGGACACGTGCTAGAGCTTCTCTAGACTGGTTCAGCTTGCCACTGTCAGAAGGTTAGCTTACAACGTAAAAGAAGGAACTGTAGATAAGGATTTCCATAATGTATTTATTATTATTTATTATTTTCGATGTATAACCCGCTTTTCCTGCACAGGCAGTGATCGTGTCCCACTATAGTAAAGATACTGCTTTGCAGATAGGTTGTTTTTAGGGCTGCCGCCCAGTTAAAACAATCAGAGTTGATTAATCATACATATTTTACTTGACTCACTGGTTGCCAAATGGAATACATTTGCAAAAAGCTATGCAGCTTTTTATTACTGCTACTGTTTCAAGACGGCAGTAAGGAAAGGGTCCTGTCCCATCCCCCCCCCAGTAATATTGCTCTGGGAGGGAAAGTGGCCTGGGATAGCCTGATCTTGTCAGATCTCGGAAGGTAAGTAGGGTTGGTACTTAGAAGGGAGTCCACCAAGGAAGACTCTGCAGAGGAAGGCGATGGCAAACCATCTCGGCTTCTCACTTAGCTTGAAAGCCTCTTGCTCGGGTCACCAGGGGTCATTTCGAGCAGGAGCTCGGGGGAGCACAGCTCCGGGAGTTGGTGCCAGCCCCCCCAGCACCACAGGGGAATGCCTGCTTGTGTCATGGCTGCAGCAAAATGACCCCGCCCCCTGGAAAGGTCCTTGTTTCTCTGACCAGCCTTCTGAAGGCTTCAGCCACCACTGAAGCTATCCTCCCAGAATAGTGGTATTTCTGAGGCTTGGATTAGTAGCGGTCCCCTCTGCCAGCTCTCTCTCTCTCTCTCTCTCTCTCTCTTCTTTCTTTCTTGCCTTCTGACATACTTCAGGTGATGTCAGGTGGTGTGGCATATGCAAATAAGTTATGCCAATGAGTTATGCTAATGAGCTCCTGCAACTCTTTTTCTACGAAATGACCCCTGCTGGTCACCATAAATCAGCTGCAGCTTGACGGCCCTTTACACTCAAACAATATTGCTCCATATTGGCTTATGCTTGAGAATCTTAGGGCCAAGGGGAGGGGTAGGAATTGATCAAATAAAAAAGTAAACAGGGGATCAAATTACTCAGTGTGATCAGACTGATTGCACAAGCAGCAGCCATTTTTGGATTTGTCTGAAGAGCTGGATTTTGAGTGAGGGCAAGTGCCCAATTCCATTGCACATCACCTTGAGTCCCATGAGGGAAAGAAGTGGGTTATAAATGGCATCTTGTGCAGACAACTCTTCTCCATTTTGGGAGTTTTTGTTTTTAAAAAAACCTTTTTTAAGGTTTGAGTTTTTTTCTGCAAACCTGGGTATGCCCCCCCCCCATATTTGTGGAAAGATCTATGTGCATGGCCTCAGTCTGTGGATATAACAATCCACATCTAGGGCCATGTTAAGAATCACATACAGTGACAAAGTGGGTGAACTGTAGTGCTCAGCTCAACAACAGAAGTTCAATTTCACGGACCTTTTCTTGTTCTTGGGAAAGCGTTGTCCCTCCCCCCCCCCCCATTTTTTATTTGTTTAATTCATGGTCATCGTGGTCTTCAGCTCATGGGTCAGATCTTGTGGGTGACACACACCCCTCCAGCTGGGTCATAATGCTCCCTCTAAGCTGCGGAATCTTGTGAGCAAAAATTCTACTTTGTGAGCTACTGGCATTAAAGTTGTGAGCGAGCAATTTGGCTGCTGCATAAATCAGTTTGCTCTGGAGCCATCCTTCCTGAGCTAAGACAAAAATGTGTGAGCCAGAGGCTAAAAAACTGTGAGCTAGCTCACACTAACTCAGCTTAGAGGGAACACTGCTTAAAAGAGTTAACCTTGAAAGAGTTGCCATTTCTTTTTGCAGTTTTTGGAAAGACATGCTACATGGAGATCAAAGGTGCCCTCCTTCCTGCCTCTCTTTGCACGAATGCTGAGAAAAGTAGCAGGACAGTAAGGCGAGATTACTCAGAGGTGGGGAAGATTCCTCCATGACTGGAACCCTTGGCTTGTTCTTCACTAGAGCACACCTCCTAATGCTTGGCTTCTTCTTCCTGACCCCAGCAGTTTTGGTCTGCTGTCCCTGGTCCTCCTGGCCTTGATGCCAGTGAGGTCATATCCCTGGGTCCCCCACTTCCTATCACATGGCCTCCATTTGTGAATTTAGCAGTCCGCATGTCACATAATTTGCTGTCATGGGCTTGCAGCTCAATGTGTCCTCAGTATGCCAAGGTAGAAGCCCACAGCTTTAACGCCATGCATGAAAATAAAACTGCGCCTTTTGAGTGCACATTCTCGCCCCAGTCCACTTTCCTCTGTTCTCAGGCAGACAGTGCAAGCCAATCCACTTAAATCCAGTTTAGCGGATTTAAGAAGAAAGATTTTCTCCAAACGTTGCCGAGGCAGCAAAAAACCCTTTTTAAAACCACAGCAGTGCCTTCCCAGACAACACACAGCTGCGAATGAGACCCCTTACATTCCTGAGTGGAAGAAACTCACCAATGATCCAGCTTCAGAAAGGAAGCTCTAGAAAAACCGTCAAGAGAAATGCACACGGCTTACAAATAGAAAAGAAGGGAGGCAATAACAGACATACTGTCCCCAAGGTTTTCTATGCTCCTGGAAGCCAGTCGTCCCTGGTTAGAACAAGATATAAAGCGAGAGGGGATCACATTGGTTGTTCATGTATTAAGCAGGTGGGGGGGATTATTTTTATATCAAAAAGGACACATGAAGTAGTGCTGGGGGAATGATGCCAAACTTAGTGCGGGGAGGTAAGTTAGGGAAGGGATCAGCTCCCTCATCCATGTCTAAAGGTAAAGGTAAAGGTTTCCCTTGCTCGAAAGCCAGTCGAATTTGACTTTAGGGGGCGGTGCTCATCTCCGTTCCCAAGCCGAAGAGCCAGCACTGTCCAAAGACTTCTCCATGGTCATGTGGCCAGCATGTGCTGCATGACTAAACACCGAACAGCGAAACGCTGTTACCTTCCCACTGAAGCAGTACCTATGTATCTACTTGCAATTTCTTGCTTTTGAACTGCTAGGTTGGCAGGAGCTGGGGCCAGAGACGGGAGCTCACTCTGTCACGTGGCACTTGGGTCTTGAACCATGCCACTAACCTTCTGGCCTGCAGCTCAGCATCTACTTTTATATAAAAATCAGAGCCCCTCTTTACAGAGGAGGCAGATGTGTGACCTAGGAACAGAACTGCCCCCTATGCCTTGGCAGCCAGAAAAAAAAATGCACTTTGAGTACTTTAGACTTAACGATAAGAGATGCATGTTAGAATGACATGTGTACATGAAAACGATTCACTAAGATGTACACAGTTATTCACCAAACTTAGGGCAGAACAACAAGAGACATTTTTTTAATCGGGTAGCTTTCCTTGCAGGCTGTGGGGAATATCATTTTTAAAGCCTGCAGGGGCCAAGTTCGGCTTGGGACTATGGAGTATAGGGAGGGGGGGCTCCTGCCACACCCCAAGCCATTTTCACTAGCCAAAGTGGCCCTATTCAGGAGGTATTTCCATAACTTTGCAGCTGCACGTGCACAGAATACTCCAGTACACCTGGACCCAATTTGTTTTTTTTAAAAAAGTCTTGTGTAACTGAGCCTTAATACAACTGTTGACTCTGTTTTCAATAAAAGGGAAGGAGCCCCTGCATTCAAATCCCTACACATAGCTGAGCTGTCAACCCAGCTTGCTCAGAGGCAGGTGGAGTTCTAATGAGGTTTCACTCTCAAATGCAGAGGCAGCGTGCCCCAGTGGACACAGAACGGGATGCGACCCTAAATTCAAGTGAAGCAGCTGTACCACCGGGCCTCTGCGAGTGTGTGGGATTGGCTGGCAGATCATATCCATGCTTTACTACCCATATGCTATCTTTGTTTTGCACATCGCTGAGTTTTGTTCCTGGGGAAATCCCACTTGTTTCTAATATGCTACTACATTTTTTGAAGGATTAAAAGGTGGAGATTCTCTACAGTAGCCTTTTCAGCTGGAGAAAACCCAACAGAGGGCTTAAAATCCTGCCCGTCAAGCAGAGGTAGCCGAGAGAAATGTACCCGAAGCCCCAGCAACTAGCTCAAGAGACTGATGGTACCTTCACATGTTTTCCCATCATCCTTCAGTCTTGACCCTGCCGGACACTTGCAGTAGAAGCTACCAATGGTGTTGCAGCACTGGGATTCGCAGCCTCCGTTCCTGGCTTCACACTCATTCACATCTGCAAGTGGAGAAAAGGAAAGAGAACTCTATAGCGGATATGACATTTAACACTGGAGCAACATTAGGCCCAATCTGCCCTTGCAGCACAAGGAGTTGCGAAAATCCCCAGATCATGAAGTGCAGTTGGGAGGCACCCAGTGTTCCCTCTAAGCTGAGTTAGTGTGAGCTAGCTCACAGTTTTTTAGCCACTGGCTCAGACATTTTTGCCTTAGCTTGGGAAGGATGGCTCCAGAGCAAACTAATTTATGCAGCAGCCAAATCACCTGCTCAAAAATTTAATACCGGTCGCTCAGAAAGTAGAATTTTTGCTCCCAGGACTACACAGCTTAGAGGGAGCATTGGAGGCACCCTTATTGAATGTTCTACACTTAAAAAAAAAAATCCCCGCAAGCAAAAGGGTAGCATATCGGGGAAAGTGTCTTGCTCGGCTTACTTCCTGCTCTGCTAAGTTTCTTCTTTCAGGGAACTTTTCACAAGACCGCATATTTCCCTTGCGCAGTGTTTCATCAGTCTTGGTCTGATTAGTAATGATGTGTACAATTGCATTAAGATTCTTATCGGGACTATTTCCCTCAAAGTCATCCGCTTGAGACACTACACAAAAGAATCTCAGTGTTGTTTTGCCAAACATGCAAACTACACGTTGATAGTATGCGTGGGGAAATGCGAATGAGCAGAAGGAACTGAAAGCTGAACATGTTCCAGTTCTAACATTTGAGAACATCAGGGGTTTCCCTAGTTATCATGGAATGGACAAGGAGCGTAAGACAGCACAGCGCAAAGCCAAATTCCAGAAAAACAGAGGGACAGAAAGGGGGAAGGCCCTCCATCCCAACTTCAAAGATTCCGCGCTGCTAGGGAACAATCCTTTTTGGTACTAGGAACACTTTGTTCTGAAAGGCAACCTTCTCACAAATGTCCCCTTGGCAGTTCTACTTTTATATTTTTTTGCTCCCTACAATTGTATTATACCTGACTTCTTTCAGAACTGATGTTACAGGTCTCCGTGTGCTTTTATTGCTGCTGAGTCTTGAGATTTTTTCCCCATGGTATTGATTGTTCTTATGGGGTTGGTTTTATGATAACTTAATGATTCACCTTCTAAATTTTTGCACTGTAAACTTTCTTGGGCACACATGCTGGGAAAGGAAGATTAAAAACATTTTAACTGAATATTTCTTGTTTTACTCAGCTCTTGTTACTTATTTTGCTTGGTTGTTGAAAAGTGGCACAGAAATTTTTCCAAATAAAAACACAGTTTTGTGACCATTGCTTTACCGGGAAGACGCCGCCGCCCCTCGCCAAGCACTGGCAGAGGCTAAGCGCAGATCAAAAGCCTCAGAACACAGCAACAAGCTTTACATTCGGCTCTGTTGATTCTTCGATCTGAGCTGTCACAGGCGGCTTGAGACGAGAGGAGAGATCAGAAGCGGTTGACAAGGATTCTGGCCTCCAGCCCCAGGGCTGCCACAACATACAGCGTTCCAGACTACTTCAGTTGTCAAAATATGCCGGGGAGGGGGAGGAGATGGATGTGCACGCCCACAGGCTCTCCAGACGTTATGAGCCCTGACGGGCCGGAATGAACTCCCTGCAGCAGACGTGGGAGTGTGTGAGGAGCAACTGCAAGCCCCCGTGCTGGTTCAGGTGTCCAATGGAAGGCCTCACTGGCCATGATATGAGATACACCAGATGGCTCCAGAAACCGCTACCAAGAATACCATAGTAGTCTGGGGGGGTGTTCATACAGCTCTTTTGAGCCGCGCCAGGCACGAGTGCCTGGTGGATTTAAAGTGCACGTCCAGATCACAACATCTGGGAATTGTGCTGCTTCCGTGAGTAGCCTGTCGATCCCCGTTGGGGATCTGTACTTAAAAGATGGTAGTGAAAGTCTGGTCTAAAGCTGGCTGATGGGCCAATGCCGGACTTTCCACCATCAGATCGTACCTCCAGCACACAATCAGTCCATAGGGATGGTCTCGAGGCCATCCTGAACGGCCGCCATTTAAAAAAAACTCTTAGCGATGCGCGCATAACCATCTAAACATGCAACGTCCCCAGAGCTCCACTCAAGCAATCCGAACAATTTAATGTTTCTGATGGTTCCCTGAACTTTATTAACTTTATAAACTGAAAGGGCACCTAGAGGAAGGTACCATTGGCGGTGCTGTTACCATTTTAGTCCGCACTTACGATAAGTATATGGTGAGGTGCATATGCGCATGTGCAAACAGGATTAAAAAAAAAAAGCTGACTGCACAGCTCTTTACAGTAGCTGCTGTTTAGACAATCCACTGCGGGAGTCACGCTCAGTAAAGCGCTTCATGGGCGATCTGTCTGGTTGCGCAACACTGGATCAAAAAGATCTAGCTCAAATTACAGATAGGCCAATGGCGGGATTAGCTGCCCGTCTGAACACACCCTATAGTACCTTTTTATCCCCATCCTTCCACCAAGCAGGAGGCAGAGAACATTCTCCCTCGCCCTTCCATTCCATCCTCACAACAGTGGGAGGTGGGTTAGGCTGCAAGAGGATTGCCAACTTCCAGAACTACAACTGACCTCCAGACGACAGAGATCAGTTCCCGCTGGAGAAAATGACTGCTTTGGAGGGTGGACTCTATGGCATTACACCTGGCTGAGATCCCTCTGTTCTCCCAGCCCCACCCTCCCTAGGTTCCACCACCAAACTTCCCATCTCAGAGATAATTATTGGCCCAAGATCATTCGGCAAGCTTGGGGCAGGTGATGCTCAGTATCCTTGGTGCTTGGGGGGGGGGGGGGCAATAGTGGGAGGGCTTCTAGTGTCCTGAGGGCACCTGGTATTTTTGGCCACTGTGTGACACAGAGAGTTGGACTGGATGGACCATTGGCCTGATCCAACTTCGGCTTCTCTTATGTTCTTCAGGTTGAGTGGGGACTTGAACTCAGCTTTCCCCAGTCATGGTCTGGCACTAGGGTTGCCAGGTCTGGGTTGGAAAATACCTGGAGACTTTGGGGGTGGAGTCATGAGAGGGCGGGTTTTGGTGAGGGGAGGGGAGGGGCCTCAGCACAGTACAATGCCATAGAGTCCACCCTTCAAAGCAGCCATTTTCTCCAGGGGAACTGGTCTCTGTCAGCTGGAGATCAGTTGTAAAGGCAGGAGATCCCCAGGCCCCACCTGGAGGCTGGCAACCCTATCTGGCAACTCTAACCAATACACCACATGGGCTCTCCATACAAAGAACGCTGAGAGTCTGAACTATATTCGCAACCAAATTTCACTTAAAATGGAATCTGTGGAAGAATGTGGGGTTCGGGGAGAATATTCACTGGAACTGGCAGGAGGAGGAGAGAATTCGGAAAATTCCAGGAGGAGCTAGAATCACAGAATGACAGAATCATAGAGTTGGAAGGGACCTCCAGGGTCATCGTCTAACCCCCTGCACAATGCAGGAAATTCACAAATACCTTCCACCCCCACAACTCCCCCAGTGACCCCGGCTCCATGCCCAGAAAATGACAAAAAACCTCCAGGATCCCTGGCCAAACTGGCCTGGAGATTCTAACTAGGAAGCAGTCTGAGTCACAAGTTACAACATTACCCCAGAGGAGCATCTGCTGTGCATGCCAGAAAGCCCAGGTTCAGTCCCTGGAGTCTCCAGTTAAAAATATCTTAAGTAGCAAGCCACTCACAGTCTTGAAAAACTGCTACCAGCCAGAGTGGAGAGTGCTGGGCTAAACAGACCAATGCTCCACAGGCAGTTCAGTATGTCATATTCGGGCATACATGAGGAACAACAATGGTAGACAACACACAGTCCATGGTGTAGTGCAATTCAGGGTGACACATCCTCGCACGTCCGGAGCCTGCTAAGGATGACCTACGTGATCACAGAAACTGGATCCATCAGAATTCTCTGGGCCAGATGGATTTCCTTTTAAAGTCCATATTATATCACCAAGATATAAATCTACATTTTGGCAAGCAAATTTGAACGAGAGGAGTTTGCTTGAGAAATTGTTTTCCGGCCAAAGTCAGCCACTAGAGAGATGAGATCACATGGATAGGAATGTATGCAAATGAATGAGTAACTGGCGAGATCCAGGTCCGTGCGTCCACATGAGGGGTACTCGGGAGAATATATGGGCGTTCTTCAGACATGCAAATTACTGTAGCCAAATAAAGTGAAACCACATTTCCAAACCGTGCTGCTGTGGCTGCTTGTTTTTGCTTCATGGATCAACACGGCTACCTGGATTTTTGTATCTGCTTTGGAGAATGTGTGTGTAAAGTGCCATTGAGTTATGGCAGAGTTAGGACAACCCCTCATCGGGTTTTCAAGGCAAGAAATGAAGAAAGGTGGTTTGCCATCACCTGCCCCTGCGTAGCAACTCTGGAATTCCTTGGTGGTCTCCCATACAAGTACTAACCAGAACCAACCCTGATTATCTTCTGAGTTGTGGTCAGATTGGACAAGCCTGGGCCATCCAGGTTAGAGCTTTGGAGGATTTCATACCATGGCCCCCATCACACGCAGAATTAGCCACACGATAGCCATGAATGCCAAGCAGATTTTAAGGGTGCAATCACACCAGAACATCTGGCAAGCATCCCACACCCGTCGGCAACCCGTTTCTTTACACCAAAGAAGCGGAGTTAAAAGATACTAGGGAGAGTCCAGTATCAGACAGGTTTGCTACAGGCCAAAGATGGACTTTCCCCATGTGATCGCTCCAGCGACCAGCGCGCACGCATAATGTCAGGAATAGTCTGATCAGGCCATCCTGACGCCAGGCCATTGTTTTTTCCCCCTTCTCAGTATGCGTGTCATCGCATACTGCCACAGGAAGGCCTCAGGGCAGAGATGCAATTTGTCGACCCCCTGTTTAAGCGCATTGGGGAAAAAATGACAACCCCCCCCCCCCGACTCACCCGCAATTGCGTCTGATCACTCATTGGTGGGCTGTGCCTGCAGCTTCGCAGAACTGTGTGATCATACAACTGCAGGTCAAATTACTCCGGAGCAAATAGCCTCATCCCGCCCCCCCCCCGGATTATCTCACTTGTGTGACTGGGGCCCACATTTAGTTATTCCCACCTCCAAAGGGCGGGGGATTATAAAACTGGAGGAAAACTGGTTGCCACTCCCTTTATCTCTCAAGGTGCCAAGTAGTCCTTTGAAAGGGCCTTTTATTTTTTCAGGGGAACATGCCGGAACAGAGTTCCAGAACCTCTTTGACAAAATTCTTTTTAAAATGTTTAAAAGTTCATGAGTTTTCAGTATACAGATTGAAAACTTCATTTCCCCCTTGAGAGTTCTGGCACCACTTTTTCCAAAAAACTTTAAAGCTTTTTATTAACTGGTCCTAGACCCTTCAACAGTCTTTGAAGTTTGCAACCAGCCTATTGAATCATGTCCAACAGCCAATGGGCAGCCAGCATCACTCTTTTAACACCACTATGACATAAGAATTGACCTTATATTGTGAACTTAGAGCCTTCTGGCTAAGGGGAGAAAAAAAGAGATTTTTCTAAACACAAAAAAACAAAGAATTGTCTAAAACTGCACAGCACCACTGCCATTCTGGCTGAAAACTGTAGACTGGAACTTGGTCATGCCCAACAATAAATTTTCCCTCTGTCTCCTTGAGTTGACAACCTCCAGGTGGGGCCTGGAGAGCTCCAACAATTGTATCTGGTCTCCAGTCTGCAGAGACTGGTTTCCCTGGAGACAATGGCCGCTTGGGAGGTTGGACTCTATGGCATCACAGCTATGCTGAGGTCCCTTCCTAGGCTCCAGCCTCAAACATCCAGGAATTTCCCAACCTGTAGTTGGCGACCCGACTGCCTCCTCTTGTTTTGACATCCAGTGTAAAGAAGACCTCTGTGAAACTTGAAAGCTTGCTCATCAATGTGCAGATTAATGAAAAAGGCACAAAGCTACGACATTTAATATTTTTTTTTAAAAAAGGTATCATGGATCAAGAAGCAGAGTGCCAGCGGTTACACATTTATACCTTGAATGTGCCCATTAAGTAGTTTTCATAAATAAATAAACATGCATAAAGTGACCCAGGCATGCATACATCTCTAGAATTGTTTCCCAAGGCCTAAGACTGCTCACTCCTTTGCCTTTCATGCCTGGTGTGGTTTTTTGGAAAAACCTTGCCCCCTTGTGGTAGACCTTTTCAAAAACAGAGTTTCTGGCTGTTCCTCACCATGTTCAGTGTATGACTACAGTGGACACTTCGAGAACTTGATGACCTTTTGTCCTACGCAGACCAGAGCTGTCATGGATGAGGGTGAACAATCTGGACCTGTACCCAGACATAAGACAAGAAAGATTATGTCGCCTGGGAAAGCAGATGGTCTTGAGGGGGATGGATCCACTTAGCTTGGGAGGGGTCAAGTTGACTTGGTCAGAAAAAAAGAGCAAGAGGGGAAAGGATCCGCTCATCTCCCCCCCCCCCGCCCCCAGGCACACACTGCCTTCTTCCCAAGGACACTTCGCTGCACAGGAACAGCTATTGGGTGAATGTTATATATGGCCCTGAATAATCACCCCTGGATGCCAAGTTAGACTTACCAGGTGCCTGCTAATGGCAGGCAAACTCCTGGTGATTGTTGCTGATGCCCACCAATGCTCATCTGGTCTGCAGGCGAAAATCAGGCTGGCAAAATGGGCAGTGGCAATCATTGTTGCCAGAAGAACATAAGAGAAGCCAATGTTGGATCAGGCTAGTGGCCCATCCAGTCCAACATTTCGTGTCACTCAGGGGCCAAAAACACCAGGTACCATCAGAAGGTCCACCAGTGGGGCCAGGACACTAGAAGCCCTCCCACTGTTACCCCCCCCCCCAATTACCAAGAACACAGAGCATCACTTGCCCCAGACCAAGAGTTCCTATCTATACGTTGTGGCTAAGAGCCACTGATGGACCTCTGCTCCATACGTTTATCTAATTCCCTCTTGAATTCCCTCCTGTCCATGCTTGTAGCCACCACCACCTCCTGTGGCAGTGAATTCCACTTGTCAATCACTCTTTGGGTGAAGAAGTCCTTCCTTTTATCTGTTCTAACCTGACTGCTCAACAGTTTCATGGAGTGCCCTCGAGTTCTTGTATTGTGAGAAAGGGAGAAAAGGACTTCTTTCTCTGCCTGCTCTATCCCATGCATAATCTTATAAACCTCCATCACGTTGCCATGAGATGCCATCACTTCCGGCATGATGAGGAAAGGCCAGTCTCGCACCAAGATGAAGCTCTAGTCTAGCCCTTGCCCAAAACTCCACAGACTTTGGGAGCGGGTGCTAGAGCATAGGCCAGGTGCGATGCCAGTGCCTGCCTCGCAACCCTATGCCAAGTCAGCAACAAAACTGAGATGGTCTCATTCATTTCATAGTACATGTTCATCAACAAACAGAGAAAAGAGGGGGAGAGGGCAGAAAATAACACCGTACCGACGTGAAATGGTGGAACTGCTCGCAATAAGGGCCTAGCTACTCATCTCCCCTGAGGAAGTTCAGGCAGATGTCAGCTGTGTGTTCCCTGCTGGGAACTCAGTTGCCAAGCACAGGGGGGCACAGCTCAATAAGTCTCCCCTGCCCTGAAATGGCCCTGTGGAGACTTGCTTGCACTAGCCCCACTCAGGTTATCGAAGCCATTTCAGATTGGGAAAACTGCAACCGGGGGTGGGGGGGAGAGGGCTGAAGCCCCTTCTACCTGAATTGCCTGGTCCCAGCCTAAATCTGGGCCTCAAGCTGGGGATGCCAGCCTCCAGGTAAGGCCTGGGGATCCCCTGTAATTACAGCTCATCTCCAGACTACAGATAACACTTTCCCCCAGAGAAACTGGATGCTTTAGAGCAGAGGTTCCCAGACTTATTTGGCCTACCGCCCCCTTTTCAGAGAAAAAAAATTACTCAGCGCCCCCCTGGAAATCTACCTTCAAGATAGGGCTGCCAAGTCAGCCCGGGGGGGGGCGGGGGATCCCCCGCTAAAGGGGTTCCCGATCCGCCGGCCAGCATTTGGCTGGCGGGGGGAACCCCACCCCCGACGTCGTCCAGCGAGGACAACATAATGACGTCACCGGAAGTGACACAGCATGTCGGGGGCGTTGCCAGGGCGACGCTCTGGCAACGCCCCCAACGTGCTGCGTCACTTCCGGTGACGTCGATGGGCGCGCGCGTGAAGAAACTCCCGGCGAGAGGAGGACTCCCCCCCCCGCCGGTGAGTTTTCAACACTTGGCAACCCTACTTCAAGAAGTGGACAAAAAGATGCAGTGACAAATTTGCACACAGTAAAGAAAGCCATGCAACTGCACGGCTGTGATTGGCTGGGGGGACCCTTCTCCACCTCCACCACCCTCCCTGATCCCAGGGAAGGCCAGGAGAAGGCTGGAAAAGGCTGCTTTAGATGGATTCTGGACTCTTCTTTCTTTATGCTTCCACCGCCCCCTTATTTTTATTCAACGCCCCCCCCCAATTGCACCCGAGGCTCCTACTGCCCACGTGGATCGTTCCAGCGCCCCCCAGGGGCGGTATTACCCACTTTGGGAACCAGTGCTTTAGAGGGTGGACTCTATAGCAATTGTACCCCACTGAGGCAATTGTCCTCCCCAGGCTCCACCCCTAAATCTCCAGGCGTTTCCTAACCTGGAGCTGGCAGCCTTACCCTCCACCAATGGCCAGGTCCCCTCCCCTAGTGCCTGGGAACTTATGTTCCAGCAAGGAGTTCCCAGCTGACATCTGACTGAAAGAAAGACACCGCCCATGGAAAAATATAATATGCAGCTAGGTTCCCGCAGTGGAAAATGCACTCACAATTGCCTTGAAAAATTAAAAGGAAAAATGTGTAACATTGCTTGGCGTGGGGGAAATACAGAATAGTCCCATAGAGTAGAATAATTTAGGCCCAGACTGGCTGTGAAAGGGTCAGGTGGATGTCTGCCCCATTCATATATGAAGTGGTAGAGGGAAATGCCATTTAAAGTGCCAAAAGGGAGCAGGAAGGCAGGGTTTTTACAATGGAGATCATGATACAGTTGCCAGCGTGCTACTTTTATGGTTTTTTTAAAATAGGCTGCCGACAGTCCACAGCAAAAATGACCTGACAACTTTGCCTTTTAATGTTCTTCTGTGAATTAAGTGTATCCATATTCTCTTGCACATACATAGATATATACATGCACATAGTGCAGAAGAGGTCTGTGAAAATTTATTAAAATGTAGTTGGAAGGAGGAGGAACAACGAATAATGTGAAAAGATTTCTGTACAGCTTGAAGGCCCAAAGTGAAAATGCACCCTAAGCAATTCATTTGACTTTTTTTTTTTAAGTACAACCCAACTGCATACAATAGATTATGACCCTTCACGGCTACAGCTTATGTTCTGAATTCTTGACAGTTTTGTAAGCTGCTGCTGCATTTATTATTATGTAATGCATATCTCAGCTAATGAAGAGTTGGTTTAGGGCATCTGTCTGTGGCCAAGGTGGGTCTGAAATGGGGTGGGGAGATAGAGATTCACAGGACTGCATCCATACAGCTGTTTTGTGTCCTCCAAGTGCCCATTTTTGAGATTTCCCCCTTGCTTTGCTCTGCTGTGCTCTTCCCTAAAAGAATGCAGACAAAGCATACTATCTGGACACGAAGGTATACATTTTTTCTCCCCCCCCCCCTCCATCACATCGGTGCCATTTTGCTGCAGTCATCCCTTTGTGTCTGCCACCATGTCTCCTTTCTGCCACCGGAAGGTCTTTTACTAGCTTGAAAAAAAATCAGTCGTTGTTATACTACTATAGCAAATGTGCTCTGAAACCCTTGCAAAATTTCCCAGAGATTAATTGATACACCCAGGGCTTTTTTTGTAGAAAAAGCCCAGCAGGAACTTGTTAGCATAATAGGCAACACCCAACAGCAGAAACTCATTACCATATTAGGCCACACCACTGACAGCACAGCTTATTAGCCTATTAAGCCACACCCCCATGTAACCAGAAGAGTGGTCATCCAGCCACACCCACCTTTTGCTTCTTATTCTGTTTACCTTGTTTGTTGTCAAAACCCAGGGCTTTTTTTGCAGCAGGAATTAATTTGCATGGTAGGCCACATACCCCTAATGTAGCCAATCCTAATGAGTTTCTGCTGTTGGGTGTGGCCTATTATGCTAATGAGTTCCTGCTGGGTGTGGCCAACTCAGGAGCCAGCCGGAACTCCGTTCCTGTGCGTTCCGGCCCAAAAATAGCCCTTGGATACACCTGTTCCCTTGGGCACCCAAAGAGAACTCAGAGGTCTAGGCACTGATTGTGATAGGTGATGCAGTAAGCTAGGCCCAAGCGTCAGGCCAGGAGGTTCCTCATTCCAGCTCCCCAGCATATTCTGTGACATAACTGAAGACACAACTATACATTTTTCAGCTTGACATGCTGCCGCATACTTACACAACTCAGGGACTGGCCAGGCTGAGGTGTGGTGTGCCTGAGAAGGAAAATCAAAGTGGCTTTCTTTCTCACCAGTTATTACATTTCTTGCATTGTGGTACTGAAGATGGGACACATTAGCATTCCCAGGAGGTCTCTTGACCAGACCCAGATCTTCTCAGCTTCAGCAAAATTGCTATATGATAGGCCCCCAAAGCATGGCCTGAAACCACAGTAAGAATGTGGGATCATACCATGCAGTGCCTTCCACAGGAGAAAATTGGGCCTTCAAGCTGTATAAAAATCTAGTAGCTTGGCCCCATGTAGGGCTGCCAAGTCAGCCCGGGGGGCAGGGGATCCCCCGCTAAAGGGGTTCCCGATCCGCCGGCCAGCATTTGGCCGGCGGGGGGAACCCCACCCCCGAAGTCGTCCAGCGAGGACGACGTAATGACGTCACCGGAAGTGACGTCAGCACGTTGGGGGCGTTGCCAGGGCGACGCTCTGGCAATCGCCCCCAAACTCTATGATACCATAGAGTTTTGGGGCGATTGCCAGAGCATCGTCCTGGCAACGCCCCCAACGTGCTGACGTCACTTCCGGTGACGTCGCTGGACGCGCGCGCAAAGCACACGCGCCAGGAGGAACTCCCGGCCGGAGGAGGACTCCCCCCCGCCGGTGAGTTCCAAAGACTTGGCAACCCTAGCCCCGTGGGTCAAACGAACCACTGTTTTTGAATACAACTGCCCCAAGAATGCCCAAAACTTGTTACTTCACAGTGCATTGGTTGAGAATAGCACTGAACTATTATTTGGCACGAAGCTGGGGGCGGAAATCTTGTGACTCTGTTATAGATTAACTGCTCATCCCAAATGTACTTTAGGAGAGACAGAAAACTACTCATTTGCAGGGATGCCAAATCAGGCAACCTCTGAATGGGTATTGCTTCATGGGTGAACACATTTCCATCTCTCTTGAGGGTCACACGATGAACCAATAATTAATACTTTCCGTTCTCTTAATCCGCATTAAAACTGATCTGACGGGCCTGTAAGGGTGCAGGGTGCCCTTTCCCCCTGGCGGAAGCATCCTCTGCCGCTAAAATCCGTCTTTTACTTTGCAGAGCTCTGAAGGTCTGCCAGACTTTCACATGATTCCCCAAAGTTTACATTTCCCTTAATCCATCATTCCACCCACCTGCCAGGGTTAGGTGACTCATGGAAGAGCTGCTCACTCCAAATGTACTTTGGGAGAAACTGAGGGCTACTATTCATTTATTTATTTTTAGGGGGGGGGAGTTTGTTCCGCCCTCCCCAAATGGGCTCAGGGCGGACCACGACAAATCGGGTCAAAGACGCGTTAACAATAAAATCAGCTTAAAATCATAAAAACAATAAACGATAAAATTGGTAGCAGCAATATAAATCTGTTGGCGCCACAAGGTGGAATCAGATGGGTCCTTTCAGCGGGTTGGAAACTAAAGCAGGGAGGCCAACTGAGGTGGATGCCCACCACCTCAACCAAAGGCCTGGCGGAAGAGCTCTGTTTTGCAGGCCCTGTGGGACAATAAAAGGTCCTGCAGGGGCCTGATCTCCTGTGGGAGCTGATCCCACCAGGCCATGGCCAGGGCAGAAAAAACCCTGGCCCTGTTTGAGGCTAAATGGACGTCCTTTGGGCTGGGGGTAACCAGTAAATGTCGGTTCTTTGAGCGCAAGGCTCTTTGGGGCACATATGGGAAAAGGGAAATGCTCATTAGCCTTGTTCCACCAGAAAAACTTGTGTAAAAATTCCTGTAGTAGTGCTAACAAGAGGCAGGCAGGATAGCTGCTCTCGCGCTTTCATTTGTGCAAGTGGTTGCACCAGATCATGTCCAACTGGTTTGGACAACTTGAGGCTCATTTTCCTCATGCACTCCTCTTGCACATGAACAACCTTTCTGTAAGTAGAAGACACTGTTCACTTATGGAAGAGCGTCTGTGGATACTCTGTCTCTGGACCAACTGTTGGGGGAAAATCGTCAAAAATACTTAAATACTCAGAGTTTGCAATGGATCTTTGCATCACTGGAGAGGAGACATCTCTGTTTAAAAATGCTTTATTTCCAAGGGTAAAAGGTACACAGGAAACCTACAAACATATCTAAGCTACATCTTGCTTGCTACTGCTAGAGAAACATGGTCACACAACAACAACAATGGAGAATCTGCTTCTTCTTGACCCCTAGAAGGAAATCACCTGAATACATTAACCAATCAATACTCCTTTACATTAGTGGGCTTTTCTTGCATTGGCTGTCTGCCAGGCTTCCTTCCTGGTCAGTCTAAACAATAGCACTGAAGGTAAACAGATTAACCCTATAATGACTGGAATCTGGACCTTGCAACTCATACATTTCCAACACCAACCCTGTCCGACTGTGCTGTTACCCGTTTCTTCTTCTCTTGCATGCACAATTGTGCACATACTATAAACAGCTCCAGTTGCCAAACACACAGAGAGAAAAGAATCCTTCCCCGCAAACCCCGTTCTTCAGAGTGCCATAAACCATGCCGTTGTTATTCAATCCAGACATTAGTAACTGAGATTTATTTATGTATGTGGGGAATGCAGGAAAAGGGCCACTTTGTGGAGGATACCGAGTTCCTGAAGGGGTTAGGAAATACAATCCCTTGGGATTTTTTTTTCCTGTTTACTAAGCTTTGAGAAGCTTAAGTATTTAAAAACCTACCTGATGTTTTAGGAGTTCACAAAGAACTTTGCCCAGCAAGAGACAGCTGTCAAAATGAGTAAGAGTCAGACAAGCATCAGCCCTTCCTACTGGAGCTAACAGAAATAAAATATTTGAACACATGGCGCCAGAGATTGGGTCAAAGAAAAATGCCTCTCCACTGCACATCTTTTAACATGCTTTCAAGATCAAATAAGAGGGTCTCCCACCTCTTCCTCGAACCCGCATACAGGTTCTCCCACAAAAATCCTTTAATCTTATTCTTATGACTTCAGTGTGTTGCTAGAGAGAGGGAAAGCAATGCTTCAACACCGGAGCTTCTGCATGGCAGGATGAAACAGGAGCACCCAGAGCTAGGGGGAGGGAAATCTAATGAAAACGTGATGCAGGGAAACATGAAACAATGAAATATTGTCTGTAAGAGCAGGGATAATGTTCACGTATGGGAACATTAAAAAGGAACATAGTCAACATTGCCCTTTAGCAATTACTCCGCTGCAAATTCTCTGCTGTTCCAAAGTCGCTGGTTCTACACACAGGGTGTTAATGAGCAACTTTTGAATAAGCCCCAAGTCAGCCATTTCATGCTAGACTCTGCCTGCAAAGCTCTTTTGTTGGAGGATGGGACCCCAGCAGGCTGGTTTTGGAACACTGTGATTTTTAATGTCAGTTTTGTGTATGCTTTTACGTGGAGACTGACCTGTTTGTCCTATTTAGAAAGCAGAAGCACATTGTTAAGAACAGAAGAGAAGCCAATAGTGGGTCAGGCCAGTGGCCCATCCAGTCCAACACTCTGTCACACCAGGGGCCATCAGGAGGTCCAGCAGTGGGGCCAGGACACTAGAAGCCCTCCCACTGTTGCCTCCCCCCTCCCAAGCACCAAGAATACAGAGCATCACTTGCCCCAGACCGAGAGTTCCTATCTATACCTTGTGGCTAATAGCCACTGATGGACCTCTGCTCCATATGTTTATCCAATTCCCACTTGAAGCCGTCCATGCTTGTAGCCACCACCACCTCCTGTGGCAGTGAATTCAGAACTACAGTGCTCCACCTGTAAGCTGCAGTGAATTCCATGTGTTAATCACTCTTTGGGTGATACATGAAGTTGCTACATGATGGTCTCTATCCCACTGAAGGATGAGCGAGTGGATGAGCCCAAGATGGCAATGAGTTCCTCTAACAGCATAGTCCAAGTAGACATGGTGACAGCTGGCATCTTGCCTATGGCACAAGCCCCTGATCCTCATGAAACTCGGGACCCCTTTGCTCATTCTCCATGACTGGCTCTTTTTGGCAAAGGCAGCTATAACATTCTCGACAAGCTGCCGAGTCCACATGTTGCTGGGAGATTTATTCCGGCTTTGTCCAGCCGCCATGAATCAGCTGTCACCACCATGCAGGTGCCATGAACGAAAAGCAATAGCGGACAGACACCCCATCAAACCAAGCGCTCTTGAAAATCTACTTAACCAGAAACAGCTGTGCAGGAGACAGTCTGAGCAGACATTTTGACTGCTCAATAGGGGGAAAAAACCCTCTGCATGTTTTTGCTGGGGAAGGGGGGCTCACCACGCTCTCAGAATGTCCAAATTCATTACCTTATAAAAAAATTTTTTAAGGGAACGTGATTTAGAGACCAGCCATCACTTAATTGGAATCATTCTTAGGGCCAAAGCAGAGGTCTGGGATAGTCTCCCAGGGCTTTCATTATTACCTAAAAACAGTTGCAGTCACCACCTCCCAAGTCCATCCATTCTTCCTAGCTGGGGGGCTAAGAGAGCCAGCATGGTGTAGTGGTTAAGAGCAGCGGACTCTGATCTGGAGAACTGGGTGTGATTCCCCTACTCCTCTACATGAATCCTCTTGGATGACCTTGGGCCAGACCCAGTTTTCTCAGAACTCTCTCAGCCTCACCTTCTCCACAAGGTTCCTGTTGTGGGGAGAGGATGGGAAGTTGATTGAGATCCTTCGGGTAGAGGAAAACTGGGTAGAAAAACCAACTCTCTTCTTCTTCTTCTTCTTCTTCTTCTCCTTCTCCTCCCCCCCTCTCCCTCCTAGTTTAGATCAGGATAATGACATGACGGGAGAATTAGCTCCATTCTCCAGCACCGCTGCTCCAAACCAACTGGAAGTGCCCTGCAACTGCCTTTACGTAACAATGAAAATGTTGTCAGACCCATTTGACAGATCTCCTATGTCTCAGCTGGTTTCTCCCTGCTCCCCCCCCAATTAAAAGTTATGCAGTGAGCAAAATTAAAAGCACACTGGGGAGAAAATGGCCAAACGCATAGCCAAGAATTAGCTTGATACTCTGAAAAGTTAATTTCAAAAAGCTTTACACCGAGATCGCTCAAATCAGTTCTGCACCTCCGCCCTGCTGCAAACCATCCGCAACCAATTCTGCCACAGTTTTCCGTCGAGGCCCTATTGGTTCAACCAAGCAGAATCTAATCTTGGATCGGCAGTCCTTCCCATGGAACCTAAGAATGGTTGTTTGCATCCAAAAGATTCTTGGATATCTACATTCTGATCCTTTGGAAACTCGGTTCAGGTTCACGCAAAGGTCTGAATTCTTCAGTCTTCTCAAGTGACCTGTGCAGAGAGCGAGAAGAGCCAGCCAAATGCAACCTTCCAAAGCAAAGCCGTGCTAATTCTTCACCACTCCAACTGCAGTGCATTAGTTGCTCTCGGCCCAAGTTTTGCTTGGAGCCTGAAAAAGCACCAATGTTTTACATGAAAAAAAAAGTTCAGGAGGTCTTCCATCCAGACTTGAACTTAACAGTTGGATGTTTTTGCAAAGACTCTTCTACAACCGATGACGACAGCAGTGATTAATGATGTTTGCTCAACGACTAAGGGGAGATGAGTGCACACAATCCACCACCGTGAGCCATGATAGCTTTCAGTAACACCGGGAGAGAAGTGTGCAAAAGCCGAAGATGTTCGGAACGAAGGCTGTAGATTTTCCCATTTCCGGGGGGGGGGGGGGGGGGCTGGGGCTGGGCCAGAAACATTACAGGCCCTTGTCTTCAGGGGAGGCTCAGCACGTCCTGGAAAAGTTCAGGGGGGGCTCCAGGTCCCCAGCCCCCCTGAAGTTGACGCCTATGTTCGGAACATTTTTTTTACTGCGGCCAGTTCCCCCAGCGAAACACGCAAGCTGGTTTTCGCAAAGGACAAGGGCTTTCTTACCGAAGTTTCTCTGTTTTTAATTTGCAGGAAGTTATATTATGAAATACTGTCCTCTTGATTGGGATGTGGGGGCAAACGGAAGGGTGGATTTCCTGCTGACCTTTGAAACCAAGTATGGGTCGCCTAGTATTATTCTGACAGGCTCCACCCATTCTTGATCTCCAAGATCAAATGCAAGACACAGGCAGCAGCTCTTTAACCAAACAGCGGAATCTCCCATGCTCAGCTACATATCAGATGGCCAAACAAAGAGTTTGTTCCCCCGACACAAGTTCAGTGGCCACCCCTTCAACTTTATCACAAAACTAGCATGGTGACTTTTTTTTTTGGAGTAATTTTTTAAAAAAATTGCAAACACAAAAAACATAAACAAAAATGTACAAAACACTCAAGATAGATGTACATAGAATAGATGGAGGATAAGATACCTAGAAACATCTCCAAAATTATTTCTTGTATTATCTAGTTGTCAGTTTTTGTATTAAGTAAATACAGTGACCTAATAAAGTAAA
This sequence comes from Lepidodactylus listeri, assembly GCA_029233225.1. Classification (NCBI taxonomy): domain Eukaryota; kingdom Metazoa; phylum Chordata; class Lepidosauria; order Squamata; family Gekkonidae; genus Lepidodactylus; species Lepidodactylus listeri. The sequence goes on along the minus strand of JARCFY010000019.1, from coordinate 39,014,910 downwards.
ATAATCCAAGTAGTCTACAGTTCTTTTAAAGTAGTTGAGCAACTCAAGTTGTAGTCAGAGAGTAAATAGATCAGTTCGGTTCATATAGTCAGGGGTCCTTTCGTAAAAAAAGAGGTGCAGGAGCTCATTAGCATAACTTATTTGCATGTGCCACACCCCCTGACGTCACCGGAAGTGATGACGTCATCGGGAGTGTGTCAGAAGGCAAGAAGGGAGGGAGGGGGAAGGAAGGAAAGGAACAGGAAGGAAAGGAACAGGAAGGAAGGTAGGTAGGTGGGGGGGGAGAGTGAGAGAAGAAAGAAAGGAAGGAGGGAGGAAGGGGGGAAGGAAGAAAGAAAGGAACAGTAAGGTAGGTAGGTAGGTGGGGGGAGAGAGAGAAGGAAGGAAGGAAGGGGGGAGAGAGGGAGGAAGGAAGGAAGGGAGAGGGGAAGGACGGGGAAAGGAAGGAACAGGAAGGTAGGTAGGTAGGTGGGGGAGAGAGAGAGAAGAAAGGAAGGGAGAGGGGAAGGAACAGGTAGGTGGGGAGAGAGAGAGAAGAAAGGAAGGGAGAGGGGAAGGAACAGGTAGGTAGGTAGGTGGGGGAGAGAGAAGAAAGGAAGGAAGGGAGAGGGGAAGGAACAGGTAGGTAGGTAGGTGGGGAGAGAAAGTGAGAAGAAAGGAAGGAAGGAAGGAAGGAAGGAAGGAAGGAAGGAAGGAAGGAAGGAAGGAAGGAAGGAAGGAAGGAAGGGGGAAAGGAAGGAAGAGGAAGGTAAGTTGGTAGGTGGGGGGAGAGAGAGAAGGAAGGAAGGGAGGAAGTATTGAGGGGGGGAGGAAAAGGGCTTCTCGGGGCCAGCGGCGCTCTGCCGCAGCCCCAAGGGGAGGGGGGAGGAAGGGGCTTCTTTTGCCCGGGCCGGCGGAGCGCCGCCGGCCTGGGAACACTGACGAGGGGGGGCGAGGGAAGGGGCTTCTCAGGGCCAGCGGCACTCTGCCGCGGCCCCAAGGGGAGGGGGGAGGAAGGGGCTTCTTTTGCCCGGGCTGGCGGAGCGCCGCTGGCCCGGGAACACTGACGGGGGGGCGAGGGAAAGGGCTTCTCAGGGCCAGCGGCGCTCTGCCGCGGCCCCAAGGGGAGGGGGGAGGAAGGGGCTTCTTTTGCCCGGGCTGGCGGAGCGCCGCTGGCCCGGGAACACTGACGGGGGGGGCGAGGGAAAGGGCTTCTCAGGGCCAGCGGCGCTCTGCCGCGGCCCCAGGAGCAGGGGGAGGGGGGAGGAAAGGGGCCTCTCCTGCCTGGGGCCGGCGGAGTGCCGCCGGCCCCGGGAACACTGACTGGGGGGGGCGAGGGAAGGGGCCGGCGGCGGCAGAGCAGCCTGCCGCAGCCTGGGAAGAGCGAGCGGGGGGGCGGGGCTTTCTTAAGTGCCCGCCCCCCTGCCTCCTCTCTCCCGGAGCGGCGCTCCGGCGCGCCCCGGCCCCAACGGAGCCTTGCATATAGTCTTCTAACCGTGTATAAAATCTGGACCATGTATTGTAGAACTCTTCCTGTAGTCCTTTTAAAAATAAAGTCAGTTTGTCCATTTCTGCAGTTTCCAGGGTTTTACTTATAATTTCTTCTTTTGAAGGTATTTCATCTTTTCTCCAATATTTCTCAGGATTCTTCCCCCTTCCAGTTTATTTCTGGCAATGCCAAACTGCATTTTCTAGCCGTGTTGGCAACAGGCCACAGAGTGTGATGTATACGTGTGTACATACATGCATGTATGCCGTTCAGTGAGCTCTCACATAAGAACATAAGAGAAGCCAAGGTTGGAGTTCCTATCTATACCTTGTGGCTAATAGCCACTGATGGACCTCTGCTCCATATGTTTATCTAATTCCCTCTTGAAGCCGTCCATGCTTGTAGCCGCCACCACCTCCTGTGGCAGTGAATTCCATGTGTTCATCACTCTTTGGGTGAAGAAGGACTTCCTTTTATCTGTTCTGACCCGACTGCTCAGCAATTTCATGGAGTGCCCATGAGTTCTTGCATTGTGAGAAAGGGAGGAAAGTACCTCTTTCTCTACTAGGGTTGCCAAGTCTGGATTGGAAAATACCTGGAGACTTTGGAGGTGGAGCCAGGAGAGGGCGGGGTTTGGGGAGGAGATGGGCCTCAGCATAGTATAATGCCATAGAGTCTACCCTTCAAAACAGCCATTTTCTCCAGGGGAGCTGATCTCTGTCAGCTGGGGATCCATTGTAAAAGCAGGAGATCCCCAGGCCCCACCTGGGGGCTGGCAACCCTATTCTCTACCTGCTCTATCCCATGCATAACCTTATAAACCTCGATCACGTCACCCCTCAGCCATCGTTTCTCCAGGCTAAAGAGCTCCAAGCGCTTCAACCTTTCTTCATAGGGAAAGTGTTCCAACCCTTTTATCATTCCAGTTGCCCTTTTCTGCACTTTTTCCCATGCTCACAAACTAGTTTCTATTTCCCCCATCACGAACTGTATGGGAGGGGCCTCAGTTCTAGTCCTCTGTGTGTAGGTTGTAGTTCCAAACTAGATAGGTAAATTGAACCCTACACACCAGACCCAGAGGATATGACACAAAGCACCTTGCTCCGGACAAAGCCAGACTGCAGGCTTAAGTACAATTACTTCAGAGCAACTCCTGTTGAACTGAACAGGACCGAATTTCTCAATACGCAACAGTTGCACTGCCTGTCTTGAAACTCTGTGACCCACAACAATTAGCAGGAAGATTTCCAAAGGGCAAAGAGACCAATGTTGGACCCTGTTGTGCTCACGTGGGGAACGGGCTCCAGCATTCTCCATCTGGTGTCTTTTTCATCACGGTCGCAAATAGCTAACATCTGTAATTGGTTGTATCCCTCAAGACATCGGAGAGAAGGGGGAAGCATTCAGGGCACATCTGCTGCCTTTATTTACAAAGGTTTGACATTCCCACATGAAATAAATCCACTGAGTTAAACCGATAACAACCCCACCACCACCGGTCCCTTCTCCATCTGTCTTCAGGCAAAGAGCTCACAAAATAGACAAGCTTATTGTATAGGAATTTATGGCATCTCAAGGAAGAGCAGAAGCTCTAAGAACAAGGGGCTCCCGGCCGCAGGCATCTGCCTGTTTCCTGGACAATGGCTGTCCCTTATCAACCTCCCTGGGAGAGAGGCTATAAACAGAACCAGCCGGCTTTGCGGGTTGAAAGATGAAGCAAATCCCAGGGGAATCCAGGAAAGAAAAAGAGAAGGGGCCAGGGAGTTCCCCCCAAAGCCAAGAATCTCTTTTTGTCATTCTCCCAATCCAAAGCTGGGGCCAAAGTCAATTTAAGATTCATTCCAGGGCCACCTCTGTTTGTCTCTTGCCTTGAAAACTTTCCAGGGTCGCCGTAAGTCAGCTGTGACTTGATAGCACTTTCCACCACCAAGCAGAGCTGGTTTTATGGCCAAGACACCCAAGAGACTTCTTGGGACAGCATACCATGGAGAGTCGACAGGCACAGGGCAGCCAAGAGCTCTGGCGAGGTTTCTGGTGGCAGTGTATGAAATGTCCTGGCAGTCTGTGCGCTGCACAATGTTTGTGTGCAATTCATAACAGCGTTCATGGATGTGCACTTATGCACATGTCAGGTCCGTAGCTACAGTGGGGCATCTCAGGGCTAGGCCCCCCCAACTTACTGGCAAGGCCCCCCCCAACTTCCCATCCAGCCCAGAGCATCACGACTTTCTCCCCCAGGATTAATTTGATTAGCTAGTGCCCCCTAAGAAATTTTAAATCCCCCCCCCATTTAAAAAATCCTGGCTACAGGCCTGGTATATGTGTGCCAGAGACAAGATGCATCCATTCAGAGACTGAAATGCTACAAAGCTCAGGAAAAGAGCTAAATCCTGGAGGATCACAATGCCACCACCTCATCCTAGGTAAGCCAGTGTGGTATAGTGGTTAAGAGCGGCAGACTCTCATCTGGAGAACCAGGTTTGATTCCCCACTCCTTCGCATGAAGACTGATGGGTGACCTTGGGCCAGCCACAGTTTTCTCAGAACTCTCTTAGCCCCACCTACCTTGCAAGGTAACTGCTGTGGGGAGAAGGAAGGAAGGGTCGAGAAAAGCTGGGTATAAAAACCAGCTCTTCTTCTTCATCCTAACAACATTTTAATAAGGCATCCCAAAAAGACCAGAAGAGAAGGTTCCAGTTTCTCAGCAGGAGGCTATGGGTTTTAACTAACTGCAGTTCAGCTCTTGATACATTAATAAACCTCAGTTGTTTGGTGTCTCCAGTTGGTATGTGGAAGCAATTGTAGACAATGATTTCCCAGATATGGGGATTAGGAAGTGGGGACCGCACACCAGTTGAACCGCACACCAGTTTCAAAACACCATTTTTTCTGTGTATGGGTTTATTCACATTCACACACAACTGACCAAAGCCCTCTACCTCAGTTCAGCTGTCCCCTGTGATTTATCAGCAGGCAGTAGTTTCCCTGCTCCTGATTAACACAAACATCAGATAATCCAAAATTACTAAGGTCCTTATGAACTGTAGATATTACTAGCTGCTGATGATGAAATTTTCCAGAATAAACTTCCGTTTCGAAGTCCTTCTTCTGAACTGCACCATACAAGAGTTGGACGGCCTGCATCAGAATAAGGAACCTCATCCAGGCATGACAGCGTCTTCTAGTGAAAAATCATAACCGGTTACAAAACCTTTTCAATGTCATGAAGGATAAACCATCGTACTGAGATTCAAGGCTATTAGAGAATCTCAGCACGATGGTTTAGCCTTTGTGACACTGAAAAGGTTTTGTAACCGGACCGGTTATGATTTTCACTAGAAGACATTGTTATGCCTGGATGAAGTTTGGTACATACATTGTGTATCTTTAAGATTCCCTGTTCTGATGCAAGTCATCCAACTCTTGTCTGCTCCAGTTCAGAAGAAGAACTTCGAAACGGAAGTTTATTCCGGAAGATTTTGTCAGCAGCAGCTAGTAATATCTACAGTTCATAAGGCCCTTTAGTAATTTGGTATTTTTGTATCTGTACCACGTGTAGGTTTCTTAAATATATGTATCTGCATCACACCGTTTTGGCTTCTCTAATGTTTGTCCTATTGAGGCTGTGATTCTCCTGGTCAGGGGTCCTTTCGAGCAGGAGTTCAAGGGAGCTCAGCTCCAGGAGTTGGTACCAGCCCCCCACCCCCACCCCGTGGGGGAATGCCTGCTTGTCTCATGGCTGCAGCAAAATGACCCTGTCCCCTGGAAAGGTCCTTGTTCCTCTGACCAGCCTTCTGAAGGCTTCAGCCACGACTGAAGCTATCCTCCCAGAATAGTGGTATTTCTGAGGCTTAGATTAGTAGCTGTCCCCTCTCTGCTAGCTCTTTCTTTCTTTCTTTCTTTCTTTCTTTCCAAAGTATACCTCATAATTCAAAATATTGAATAACTTGAAAGAAGCTCCAGTAGTTCAGAGCACATGATAAACTTTCATGACAGATTATTATGTTCATTCATGTACAATACATTTTCATCCGTTTTGGAATGGAATGGAATGGAGATTTTCTAAAATAATTATTTCATAAACATATAGGAATACAATAGGAACGGCAGCAAATAGAGGATCTAAATTTTCAGCTTTAAGTGTTATAACCCAATTTTCACTATTTGATATCCCAGCATATTTTTAAAAATTAACATGTCTTTTTTCTGTGAAGCAGCAGAAAATGAGAACTGCATAGGAACAGTTGATACAACTGCAAAGTAATTAGAGATTATTCTACGTTAATAGGACCTGAATTATAGAATCTGGTGGGTTTGAATATATATAATGGAAAAGACATATCTTGCTAGAAGACAGAAAGCACTAAATTGACTACATGGCAAAACACAGACAGGTATAGCAAATATATAGATATATTATTAGCACTGTCATAAGCTAGCTAGGAAAAGCAAAGCAGGTGCTGAACTCAGAGTCGCTGTTCCGTTCTGCTCCACACCCATAAATATGACATAGAATTATGATGCCAGGTCCAACATTTCTGAGAGCCGGTTGGAAGAGTGTGTGGTCCATAAGCACAACAGCCGGCTCCACCTGAGGTTCCACAGATCAAGGCTTCAGAACACAGCTTCAACATGATATATCTACTAATGTAATGGACCTCCTAATTAAAAGGACACCAATGTCAGAGTCTACTAACTACCTCAACAGCCGATTAGGGGAACCAGTAATTTCCCAGAGAGATTAAAAAAAAATATCAACGAAGGAAGAGCAGAGTACAGTTTGATGTAAAGTGGTTTTTAAGTTAATCATTAAGAATACATACAGAGGGTGTGGCATATGCAAATAAGTTGTGCTAATGAGCTCCTGCACCTCTTTTTCTATGAAATGACCCCTGCTCCTGGTTGTTCCTGATTAACACAAGACAGGGGGGAAAGTCAATTGTATGTGGAACACAGGCTGCAGGATCGAGTTCTCTCATGCTTTCCCCCATACTCTGCCTCCACTGCTGCACTTTTGCCGAAAGGCATCGTCCTTCTTCCAAGGGCCAATAATAATAATTGCTCTCATTTGGCATTTAGGTGGGAAATGGGAGAGACATACAGGATGAGTGGGCTGTGGAATAACAGACAGACCCTTGGCATGGTCTGTTTCCTTACATGCTCTCGCAGTAGACAGGAAAGATACATCCATGATTCCAAAAAAAAAACCCTCTGCATGTTTTCTAGAGGGTGTTTTTAATGGACTCTTTTTCTAAAGCCAGTGAAAGCTGTCACCTCCAAGAGGTACTTCCTAGTCTCCCGAGTGGCATCAACCCCTTTTGAATGTGTTTAGATAGGAAAGGAGATGGGGGCAACAGCAAAGACAAAATACTCGTTTTTAAAATGGGACAATGCCACTATCACTGGCTGGTGGGTAAAGTGTTTAAGAAAACTTGAGCTGAAATGAGTTTTGGTAAGAGATTCTTGGCCAAGACCAATCTGTGTTCACTTCCCGGCGTTCCTAATTATTGTGGTCGCATTTAATTTCTTTTTTTAGTTGCAGCTATGTGGCAAGTGAATAATTAGCATCCTGGTCTTAGAAAATACTAACACAGAACTTCATCAAATGAAGACAGGGAAAGTCGCTCTCTGAAGTTTACAATTCTTATTCAGTTTGCACACAGCAATTTAGCATTTAGTGTCCATTAGTACAAAATCTATAACAAAAAACTCCGGATGTCCATCTTCATTTCGAAGGGTCTTCCTCAGATAGTATTCTGGACACCGTCCAAGCGCTATTTACTATTACAGGAATGTCCACATAGGTAACCGGGATAACAATCCTCAGAATCTTAAAAGATGGGCAGCCACTCTCAATACGGAACTTCTCTCTACTGGACGACCAGTTGCGTTCTTTGTGCAATTCTGAAATGCAGCCAGATCTTTCATTTTTGAAAGAAGAAGTCGTTCATATCCATAACAGACATCTGTAATGGGAATTCCAGATGCCATCGCTCCAGCTTTTAAAACCATTTGGCCCTTGCTGTGTGCATCAAACACTGCACAAAAATAATCGTGACGCAGCCCTTATGAATCAGCACACAAAGGATGCTTTTTTGGCAGCCTTTTATCACTGCGCTTGTGGGTACTGGTAGCCAGTGGGTGATGTGAATGACATAAAGCTACCGGAGGCTGCAGCAAGCTGCACCGGCTGCAGCACCAGAATTGCACAAATTCTCCTAGTTAACCTTGAACTGGGGAGGCGTTAGAACAATTCTGGAACGTTAAAGAAATGGAAAGAAATCCACTCATCCTCAGACTTTTCTCCAAAGAGCACAACTGATGGTTCAGTGGCAGAATTCTCTGGGAGTAGAAAGGAAGGAATCAGTTCTGAAAAACCTTTGGATTGGGTGTCCTTCTCCATCTCCTTTCCCCCTACAGATCTGCCACCCTCATTCCAAACTTCTCAATTATTCAGTTCATGTATTGTGTACAAGGCCAGCATGCATTCACAACCGAGAACACCGTTTCCCGATATTCTTAGTTCCTTTCCATAGACTGAAGTTTTAGCTGCAACCACCAAGGGGAGCCACATCCTTCCTTTCTGTTTCTGAACAGAAGAGCTTTGGACAAATCATAGCTTAGGCACTTCTTTCACCTCAATTTTGTTTTAGTTAGTCACTTTGCTCAACAAGATCACCACAATATCTTAGCGGCGGCAAGAATTCCCAGTTGACTGAAGAAACTGCCTAACCTAGCCCTGATCTTTTAACATTTTTGTAAAGAGAACAGGGCTGGCGTAAACAGACTTCTTCTGGGGGCTAGTGGGAAGGAATAAGGTTGTCATTTATTGCACTGTTTATTATGCCCAGGGGCTGCAGTGGCTCAAGTGGTTAAGACGCTGAACTGCAGAGCGGAAGGTCAGTAGTTCAGCAGTTCGAGACCCGAGTGCCACGTGGCGGAGTGAGCTCCCATCTCTGGCCCCAGCTCCTGCCACCCTAGCAGTTCGAAAGCAAGAAACTGCAAGTAGATAAATAGATACTGCTTTGGTGGGAAGGTAACAGCGTTCTGTGTGCCGGCCAAATAACCATAGAGAAGTCTTCGTACTGCGCTGGCTCTTCGGCTTGGAAACGGAGATGAGCACCGCATCCCTAGAGTTGGATTCGACTGGCTTCTGAGCAAGGGAAACCTTTACCTTTATCTTTTTCCTTCTTATACCCAGCTTCTTGTTTGTAATGCACTGATTTCTAAATTTTGCAAGCTAGTTATTGTGTTGCTTATGCTGTGCCTTTTGCTGTTATTCTTTATTGCATTGTCTCTCTGTGTTTGTAATCGGTCTTGAGTCTCAGCAAAAAAAAAGCAGACTATAAGTAAAACAAGCAAACAAACTGGCTTGGTATGCTGGGAAAGGCTTTGAATGCACTGAAACGTTCTCACCTGCTAATCTCTGCTGAGCAACCTTCTACTGAAAAGCACAGCTACAGAAGATGCTGGCAACTCCAGTGGCTTCAGGTAGGCTTGGTTCACATTCAGCACACTGTAGTGGTTAGAGTGCCAGACTAGAGTGCCTGTCTCAACAGGGAGGGGGGAGTATAAATCGAATAAAATTATAGATAAATAGATGAGGAGGAGGAGGAGGTGGGAGGGAAGGAGGGAGGGAGGGAGGTCGCGTTCAGACGGCTCTTTTGAGCCGCACCTGGTGGATTTAAAGGGTACATTCAGACTGCAGCATCTGGGAATCGTGCCACTTCCGTGATCAGCCCATTGATCTTCATCGGGGAACCGTACTTAAAAGACAGTGGTTAAAGTCCGGTCCTAAGCTGGCTGACGGACCAATGGTGGACTTTCCCCGGTCTGGTCATTTCACCAGCATGCAATCAGCCTGTAGGGATGGTCTCCAGAACATCTCAAACAGCTGCCATTTTTAAAAAGTCTTAGTGATGCGCACATAACTGCTTAAACATGCGACATCTGCAGAGGTCCGCTCAAATGATCCGGACAATTTTATGTTTCTGACAGTCCCGTGAACTTTATCAACTTTACTGACTGAAATGGTACCTAGAGGAAGATACCGCTGGTGGCGCTTCTACCATTTAAGTCTGTGCATGCGTGGAAAAACAAGTAGACGGTAAGGCACATATGCGCATGCGCAAACAGGATTACAAAAAAAAAAGTCAACCGCACAGTTCCTTAAGGTGGATGCCGTCTAGACCATCTACTGCAGAGTCACATGGGGTAAAGCGATTCACGGGGAAGCTGTCTGGTCGTGCAACACTGGATCAAAAAAATCTAGATCAAATTACAGCTGGGCCAATGGCGGGATTAACTGCCTGTCTGAACACACCCAGAATCTGGAAGACACAGGTTCAAATCCCCACTCTGCCATGGAAGCTTGCTTAGGTGACCGTGGGCCAGCCACTCCATCTCAGCCCAACGTACCTCACAGGATTGTTGCTGTGAGGCTAAACTGGAGGAGGGGAGAACAATCTTGTAAGTCACTTTTGGAGTCGCCACTGGGGAGAAAAATGGGGTTCAAATATCTAAATAAATAGACCGTGGCCTATGTCAGCCTATAAATAAAATATTCCGGCGGAATGCGGCTGTTGCCTGCAGAGGTAATACAAACCAGCGACACCAAACTTTGCATAACACAGAGTTTAGAAATGAAACCAGCACAGGGGATTCTTAATGCATCCAATTCAGCTTCAGAAGCAAGATCAGGTCATTCAGAACACCAAAATCCAGGGAGAATTTCAGAATTCCTAGCCTGCAGCAGCCTTTCTTGGCATCTGCCTTCTTTAAAGGGCCATCCTAAGCAGTTACATGTGTTTATCTGGGTGTAACTCTGCTTAGGACAGCACTGGTCCTTTCTGCACTTGGATCTCATCCCTGGTTTTATCAGAGTTCAACTCACAACACAATACCTTGCATTTATCCCTGGTTGTAACCAGGGGTCCTTTCGTAGAAAAAGAGGTGAAGGAGCTCATTAACATAACTCATTAGCATTACTTATTTGCATATGCTACACCACCTGACATCACCAGAAGTATGTCAGAAGGCAAGAAAGAAAGGAGAGAGAGAGAGAGAGAGAGAGAGAGAGAGAGAGAGAGAGAAAGAAAGAAAAGAAAGAAAGAAAGAAAGAAAGAAAGAACTGGCAGAGAGGGGACAGCTACTAATCCAAGCCTCAGAAATACCACTATTCTGGGAGGATAGCTTCAGTGGTGGCTGAAGCCTTCAGAAGGCTGGTCGGAGGAACAAGGACCTTTCCAGGGGACGGGGTCATTTTGCTGCAGCCATGACACAAGCAGGCATTCCCCTGCAGGGGGGGGCTGGCACCAACTCCCGGAGCTGCGCTCCCCCCCCCCCCGAGCTCCTGCTCGAAAGGACCCCTGGTTGTGTTCCCTTTAAGCTGAGTCAGTGTGAGCTAGCTCACAGTTTTTTAGCCTCCAGCTCACACATTTTTGTCTCAGCTCAGAAAGCATGGCTCCAGAGCAAATAATTTATGCAGTAGCCGAATCACTCGCTCACAACTTTCATGCCAGTAGCTCACAGAGTAGCATTTTTGCTAACAAGACTCCACAGCTTAGAGGGAGCATTGGTTGTAACAGCATCTGTGTATCCCGGGACAAGTGTGGGACGAAACTGGGGTGACCCAATGTGGAAACAAAAAAATACCCTGAGATAATTACGGGGGTGAACTCGAGTGTAGTGGACAATGTAAGTTCGAGGACAGGGTTGAACCAAGATTTAAGGTCTAGTGTGGAATCACCCACTGACAGAGTCTTTAAACGGGGTGCCCCTTCCAAGCAGCCCTATTCCTAAACATCTTCAGCCCGAAGACTTGTCATTTTTAAAAAAATTACCACCAAGAATGCACATTCAGGATCGCAACTAGTTTTCACACTGGGGGAATGGCTTGCAAGATGAGACATCGCCAGAAATCCATTTTGATATTTCAGCAGACCCGACTCCCAAGGAAGGGAAGGGTACAAAGCGATCGCAACCAACTTTCCTCGTAACTGACCGGACAAAGGCTTAAAATAGGAGACCAGCAAAATGACTCGGGCTGTGTTGGTCATGGCAGCTACAATGTGGTTTCTTTATTACAGCGGATGCCTCTGCTCCACGTGCTGCTGCTAATTCTTTTTATAAAGAGAGGAGAAGATTAGTTTCCCCGGGAAAGCAAAGAGCAAGGCAGAGGGCTTTAACCTTTCCCCTCAGGGCACGGGAAGGCATTTCCCCCTCCGCCCTGGGGGATATCTGTGAAGTCAACTCCAAGCCACCTTGAGCCCGCAATGGAATGTGGAGGGATGTATTTGCCTTGGGTACCAAATTCCAGCGGCAAAACCCATAAGCTTGTTACGGCTCTGCAGGGAACACACCATCAAACGGAACGGAACGGCTGGCTTCAGACTTAATGGAGCTCTTTGTTTCCAAGCAAGGGGGGGAAACATACATTTGTGGAAGAAAAACTTATACTTGGCAGCCATGCAGGGAAAGAAAAAAAACCCAAGAGGAGGAACTGCTCCGTCGATGTGGGGCCTCTCCAGATGGTTCTTTTAAGGCAATGGCTGTGAAGATCATTGTGAGCCTTTTATTTCACTCCTCTCAGAACTGAAAAGGTTGGTCACAAGAAGGCTGCAGTGTCCCTGCTCAAAACAAACACATTTTGTCACTGAGAAAATGTGATTTCTCCATCACTTACTAGGATAAAGGTACAGGTTTCCCTTGCTCAAAAGCCAGTCGAATCCGACTCTAGGGATGTGGTGCTCATCTCCGTTTCCAAGCCGAAGAGCCAGCGCTGTCCAAAGACGTTTCTGTGGTCATGTGGCCAGCATGACTAGATGCCGAGGCGCATGGAACGCTGTCACCTTCCCACTGAAGTGGTACCTATTTATCTACTTGCAATTTCTTGCTTTCGAACTGCTAGGTTGGCAGGAGCTGGGACCAGAGATGGGAGCTCACTCAGTCATGCAGCACTCGGATCTCAAACTGCTGAACCACCAGTCTGCAGTTCAGCGTCTTAACCACTTGAGCCACTGCAGCCCATTACTAGCACATCACAATTGGGAATGGAGTCACGGGCTGGATTAGAACATTACCAGGGCAAAGCTGTGTATTTCAGAGCTCAAATGAGTACTCTGCTTACTGTGGGAGGAGCCCGGGGCTCAGTGACAGTGCACAAGATTTATATGCAGGAAGTCCCAGAAGTTTCCAGTTAAAGGATTCCAGGTAACAGGTGTTGGAAAGATCTTTCCCTGCTGGAGAGCTGCTGGTGGTCAAAGTAGATTGCATGGAGTTCAGGGAGCTTCATGGTAGGCTGTGTGCTATGCACACAGAAGGTCCCAGGTTCAATCCCTGGCATTTCCAATTAACAGAATCTAGTAGTAGGTGATGTGAAAGACCTCAGCCTGAGACTCTGGAGAGCTGCTGCCAGTCAGAGGAGACAATACTGGCCTTGATGGACCAAGGGTCTGATTCAGGATAAGGCAGTTTCATGTGAGTCAGACCGATGGTCAGATTCAGTCTAAAGGTCCAGCCACTCTTCCTTTTCTCATGGACATCTCTGGCATAGTGCATCTTTTTTTGCATCTCATCCCCACTGTTGGCAAAGCAACGTGCATTAGATTTGGGTGCAGTGTGGGTAAAATGTACGTAGGTTCTGCCAGAGCTGGCCTGTAGAATCCTCAGAGCCACTCTGTCCTCGTGAACATGATCCTGAATCGGATCATGGGTCCATCCAGGCCAGTACTGTCTATTCTGACAGGCAGCGGCTCTCCAGGGTCATGGGCCGAGGTCTTCCACATCACCGACGGCCTGACCCTTTTAACTGGAGAGCCAGGGGCTTTCTGTCTGCAAAACAGATGCTCCACAGCTGAGCCTCTGTCCTATGAATCTTGGACTTTGTGCCAAAGATTCACTGCTTTGGTGGATTCTTCCCAGCCTATTTCTCCAACTGAGACCAGCCCCTAGGAAGCAGGGGTTGACTAGGAAGTTGAAATGGCCCAGGAGCAAATGAAGCGGAGTGGGCCCCATGACACCACAAGCCGGTATTGCAGGGGCCACTCAGCTCAGACCTGGACAGTGGTGCACAGGGTGTCCACTAGTGTTGCCAACTCTGGGTTGCAAAATTCCTGGAGATTTGAGGGTGGAGCCTGGGAACAGCCAGGTATAATGCCATAGAGTCTACCTTCCAATGCAGCCATTTCCTCCAGCATAACTGATCTCTGTTGTCTGTAGGTCAACGGTAATTGTAGAAGATCTTCAGGCCCCATCTAGACATTGGGATCCTAGTGTCCACTCAGCCCTGGCCTCTTGGGAGCCACGTCCCGCCGACGGTGGTGCTTGAAGAGGCAACGGCGATCCAACACTTGTTGGTCCTCCGGGGCAGGTCTGAGCTGAGTGGGGATCTCTAGGACATTGGCCCTCTGGGAACTTCCTTGCAAGTTAAGTGGCCAGTATCACGGCTCATTTCGTAGCAGAGCTCCTTTGCATCTTAGGCCACACACCCCTGATGTAGCCAATCCTCCAAGAGCTTACAGAGCTCTTCTTACAGGGGCTACTGTAAGCTCTTGGAGGATTGGCTACATCAGGGGTGTGTGGCCTAAGATGCAAAGGAGCTCTTGCTACGGAATGAGCCCTGGGCCAGTTTGTCCCTTCCAGGAGGTCCCTGAATAAAGCACGTGGGACAGAGTATGCTGGTGAAATAAGTTTTCTTTGCTTGGTTTCCTGCTGTTCCAGCAGAAAGTTTGGTTTGGTGAGAAAGGAAAAGCGAATAGCAGAGACTCCAGGGCTGCATTAACAACAAACATAGCACAGGGAGCAAAGATGGTCAGATCTGCAAATGTATTTTCATCCTCTTCAAAACAAGCCAGACATTCTTGCCTGCTGTTTCAGGGGAGAAATATATTTTAAAGATGAAATTAGTGTGTGCGCGCCTGTTAAATACACACAGATGGCTCGAAAAGAGAGTTTGCACAGAGAAATGGCTGCTAGAGTGCTGGGCTGGACATAGGATGTCACTGTTTCTCAGCTAAGCCCTCCCTTGTAGGGTTACGCTGAATGTCCCACCTGAGAAAATAAAAGAGCAGCTAGGAAGAAATCATCGGCTCAGCACAGGAACCTTCCAAAATGCGACACGGAAATTTCTCAGAAGGCCCTTTCTGCTCATAGACAGGCTGGTTTATATCTTGTCCTTAAGCATCGTGCCTAAAAAAATGAAACTAAATCCCAAAGTGGTGATCACTTGTACACTCTGTTACACGGTCTCTTGCACAAGTAGATTTGTCGTAGATTCCACCTGGTGTAGTGCTGCATGAACGCTTGTGCAATTGCCCTTGCAGCTGTTATCCTTCCACTTCTTGGGATACATCCCTTTATGGACATTTTGCTGTCCCACATGCAAAGCATTTGGCTCTTTGAGGAAAGTTCACTTAGGCTGCAATCAGACGTGCTGTTTGCTCTGGTGTCATCGCTGTTCCCTTCCGGATTTAAAATGCACATCCAGACAGCAACATCTATCTTTCATTCCCCAGTTGTGGGCACACCGTTCTCACCTGTCTTTGAGCTGGAGTTATTTGGCACCGGGGAAAGTCCAGTCCTTCCTAGTGTATGTAGTTTCACCCCACATTTCCAGATGTCTGATCAATCCATCGCGCTCAAGCCACTTGGGAAGCCTGAACTATCCCTTCCGGTTTGGGTCTTCTTCTTTTTTTGAGGAAATTAGCAAAAAGCACATAACTGCATATTCACTTCTCTCTCTCTCTCTCTCTCTCTCTCTCAGACACACACACAAACGCACAAACACATACACAGAAGCTTCTCAAAACTGTGTTTTCTTTTTCAAAAACTTTCAAAGAAAGACACCTGTATACTTTTTCTGTGCTTTCCAGCCACAGGTGGGGAAGGGGTTAATTGAAAAGATGAGGGTTTTTTTCAGAGAGGGAGGGGGACAGTCTGAGAATGATGCCCATGACTCCAGCTGCAATGCAAGCAGCATACAGGACCCAGGGTGAGGCTTCTCTGTTCTCTCCCCCCCCCGGCTTTAAAACATTTGAAAAGTTGAATTTATCAAAAACAGTTAGAGAAACACTTCCTTCACACTGAACTACATATCCCAGCAGCCTCCTCCAGCAACCCCACTGGCCACCAGCTGCCGCCATTCTGCCAGGAGTTCGTAGCACTGCTTCCCATAAGCACTTATGCACAAGCTCAAAATACAAGTGGTTACAAAAACTGCCCGACCGCCCCACTCCATGGATGCCGCGTCTGATAAATCAACCACGGGGTGAAAGCATATTGAAGCGGGTTAAGGGGGGAGGTCTGATCAAAACTCTCCATTACAAAAAAACAAACAAAACCTGGATCAATTAGAAGTGAGGCCACACTGGATCAAACTGCATGTCTGACTGCAGCCTTAGGAGGGATCATCCCTTTTTCTTGCACACACAATCTTCTTGGAATGAGATGCCCTTTCAAGGTGTCATCCACACTGGCTTCCCCCTTCCCTTATACCAGCATGCCAGTTTTCATGACTGGAGGTTGTAGTGGATAGCCTCTTGAAGAAAAAGTACTTTTCTAGAATAATCTTGCTTTTAAGGAGAAACACCGTGAGGCTGCTCACTGAATCATTGAATTATCTGTGCTGGCTTTAGAGTCTGCCAGCCACAAAAGAGCCTT
Organism: Lepidodactylus listeri; assembly: GCA_029233225.1. NCBI lineage: Eukaryota > Metazoa > Chordata > Lepidosauria > Squamata > Gekkonidae > Lepidodactylus > Lepidodactylus listeri. Next base: position 38,998,784 of record JARCFY010000019.1, on the reverse strand, counting down.
TGTCAAGGGCAGGGTTTTTTGCTTTTGTTTTTTTTTGTTAAAAATCTTAAAATAATGGACTTTTTCTCATCCCGACAAGCAGATGGCAACATTTCTTGACCTGGTTCCACAGGTTTCTAATGACATAATTAGATACAAACAAGGTACATGCACTCCTAAAAGATGGAACTCTTCCACCAGGCTTTCAATTAGGAGCCGCTCTACCATTGCTACCAATGAGCCCTGTCCCCCGATCTCAACAGTGGCTTTATTCCATCAGGACGCAGGAAGACCATTGGAATTGGTAACTGTCTGTCTGCTGTGGGTTATAGGCAATTTAACCCCATCTTAAGGGACACTAACAGTATTAGCACCTTAGGGTTTTATGATTTTAGCGTACTGAATTGGATTGACAGGTTTTATCCGTTTTATGTGTTTTAAGGGTGTTTATACCAATTGTGTAAGCTGCCCTGAGCCTGCTTGTGGGAAGGATGGGGTGTAAATTGAAGTGATAAATAAATACATAATGAGGGGGATGGTGGTTGGGTGCTGTATCATACCTTAGGTCTTTCCATCCAAGACTTTTTTTGGCACAGTTTCAACAGGAAGGGGTCTCCCCCATCTGAGAAAGAAAGCAGTGTTTTGGCTACAGAGCATGAGACTTCTTTTACCTCTCAATATGAGACCTTTCGCCTCCTATACTTCAATCAATCAATCAATCAATTTGATATCTATCAAGTACTGCCCTGACCTTGATAGCCCAGGCAAGCCTGATCTCATCGGATCTCAGAAGGTCTGGCCTCCGTTCAGACAATCACCCTAGGTATAGTTAGCTAGCCATGACTCCGTGTTATGTCTGAATCAACAAATGACAACAGGAGGACACAGAAGGAAGAACAGAAGCTCAGTTGGGGGCATATATTGTGCAGGATGACCCTGACAGCCGCAGTTTCTGCTTCCATTCCGGTTTCACAGGCGGCTGTATCAGCTGCTTTCATCTCCATTGGTTTGCATCAACCTGAATACCCGTCACCAGGGATGCTAATAAGTTCCAGCTACCTGTCAGAGCCAGTCACCTTGTGGGGGAAAGAAGTGGCTGGCTTCAAAGTGGCAGATCGGCTCAAACGTTCTGCAAATAAAGTTGACATTCCCCTGAAGCCCCAAACACTCCTTTCTGTTCCCATTTGTGTCCTTCCCCAGGCCCTCTGAACCTCTGTCAAGGAAAGTTTCAGGAGTTGTCCCCAGCTCTGTCCCTGGGAGACGTGCCAACTGCATGCAATAGTTGGCACGATGCACACAAGCTGCCAGTTTAGTTATTTCACGTCTGCCTGCTTTTCAGATCCTATGGGTCTTCATCAGGTTGTTGTTGTTGTTGTTGTTCAATCGCACAGTCGAGTCCGACTCTTCGCGACCCCATAGACCACATCACGCCAGGCCCTCCTGTCTTCCATCGTGCTCTGGAGTTTGCTTAACTTCATGTTTGTTGCATCGATGACACTGTCTGACCATCTCATCCTTTGCCGTCCCCTTCTTCTTTGACCTCCAGTCTTCCCCAGCATCAGGGTCTTCTCCGGGGAGTGCTCCCTTCTCATCTGGTGGCCAAAGTATTTGAGCTTCAGCTTCAGGATCTGGCCTTCCAGGGAACAGTCAGGGTTGATTTCTTTTTAGGATTGACTGGTTTGATACTAGCATTTTAAATACTATTTTTAATGGCAGATAATATACAGAAAAAGACTGAGTGGAAAATCCAAATAGGAAGAGCAGCTAGTGCCTCAGCCATTAAGTAAAAAGTCAGTCTGGTTTTGAAAACCCGGTGTGTGTGTGGGGGGGGGGGGTTGTCGATGGAACTGACTGCTGAAATTAAATTAGAACAGAAAAGTTCCCAAAGAGCTCCAAGACTGCCAATGACAAGATCTTCTTATACTTGGGACTGATGCAAGTATATTTAGCAACACTCAACTGCAGGACATGCGTGAATCTACCATATCAGGTTGCCAGGTCTGACTCAGGAAATACCTGGGGACTTCAAGGGTGGGGCCAGGAGCAAGGAGGTGACATCATTTTTGTGACGTCACCTCCTGTGATTTCACTTCCAAGTCTACCCCCCACGTCCATAAGGTCCCTGTGATTCCCATGGTAGGAGCTTGTGTTTCTGACACAGTGGTTGCTCTCCACTCACTCTCCACCCAAGCCACACACACTGGTACCATTTAGGGTTGCCAGGGAAGGCGGATAAGCCGGCGGGAGACTTTCCAGGAGCCTCTGGGAGAGGGGAGGGAAGAAGCACGACTGAGCTCCAATAAGAATTATGGCCATCACATTTAAAGGGACCTCGTTCCTTTTAAAAGCCTTTCCTCCACTGGAAATAATGGAGGATGGGGGCACCTTCTTTCGGGGCTCATGGAGTTGGACCCCCTGGTCCAATCTTTTTTGGACCTTGGGGGCTTTTTTGAGAAGAGGCACCAGATGCTATCCTGAACATTTGGTGGCATGTCCTCAAAAAACAGCCCCCTCCCTGAGCCCCAGATACCCAAGGATCAATTCTCCATTATACCCTGTGGGGACTGGTCTCCACAGGGTATAATGAAACACCCAGCGGGCATTCCGCCCCCCCCCCACACACACACACTTTCTGATAACCCTTAAGCGGGGGGAGGGCCTCCAAACCAGGGGATCCCCTGCCCCCAACTGGGGCTTGGCAACCCTAGTACAATAGTAAGCAGTGTTCCCTCTAAGCTGAGTTAGTGTGAGCTAGCTCACAGTTTTTTAGCCTCCGGCTCACACGTTTTTGCCTTAGCTCAGGAAGGAAGGCGCCAGAGCAAACCAATTCAAGCAGGAGCCAAATCGCTCGCTCACAACTTTAATGCCAGGAGCTCACAAAGTAGAATTTTTGCTCACAAGACTCCACAGCTTAGAGGGAACATTGATAGTAAGGCCAGCACTGCAGGTAGAAGGACCACTTAACTTTACATGGAATTTTGCTTCATGTCCATGAGAAAAGAGCAGCCTTGCTGGATCAGCCCAACAGTCCATCAAATCCAACACCTCCCTTTACACAGTTGCCAATCAGATGCCCACAGAAGACCACAAGCAGAGACCACAGCTTCCCCATATTGTTGCACCCTGGCCACTAGTATCACCACTCTGTCTCCGAATCTGGAGGTTCCATGTAGTCAACATGGCCAGCGGTGAACCTCCCCTCCGTGAATCTGTCTAATCCCCTTTTAGAGTCACCCCCTCTGAAGTCATCCCTTCTTCTTAAATTAGCGGGCATCGCGATTCCCTGTGGCAGTGAGTTCCACAAGTTAATTGTGCACTGTGTGACGAAGCTGCTAATCGAGGTCGGGGTAGTCAAGCTGCTTGAGAGCTTTAACAGTCTGTTCCATCTGAATCAGTGGCGATCTTTAAAAAAATTCTAAAGCCACCTCACGGACGTCTCATTCTTTGTTCCAGCACTGAATTGCAAAGAAGGAAAAGGCAGGTCCCCGCACTGAAAGCTGGCAGGAAACGGAGCCATTCCCGATGGGGCAATAACAAAATAATTAAGCCGCTAAAAACTTTCTCTCTCTCTCTCTAATAACAGTGGGAAAATGTAACAATATTCTCTCTCTTGTTAGACAGCAGGTGGCCAGCAATTAAGAACGGTACCTAAAGTTTAAATCCATTTGCCAAGCCAAGAGATGTTTTCAGGAAACGCTGGTAAATGGCCCACAGCGGTATCAGTTAAGACAGCTAATGGGAGGGATGCCTACACCACTGAGGTTCACAAGATGACAGTCTCTGGAAACAAGACGATTCTCTGGCCTTTCTTCAGAGCTACCAGCCTAAGGAGGATGGAGCGATAAACAGTAAAATGCTGTGGAACTGGAGGGACCGGAGGAGGGGCACAGATGCTGCGGTATCAGCACCATTGCGTGCATAAGTTAACCCTGAAAAGAGTCAGGTCTACAAATACTTTTTCAGGGAGTTGAGGGTGGCATGAGAAAGAGGGATTTCTAGAGGGGCCTCTGAAAGTGTCCTCAGCCAATGTGTTTTGGGGTTCTGCATTACTTGGGTCTTGTTTTCCACACGGAACCCTCCGTGTTAAGTATCCTCCACTGTCTCTGTGTTATTTCCAAATTTTATTCACAGCAACGTGTATGATCGTTTTGTCGCACCGTCTACTTTCTAAGACTTTCCCCTGTCTTATCTACCCATGTTCCATATGTTCAAAACACACACATCGACAGAACACGGTTCTTGATAACGACTGGACGGCCTGCTGTCCCAGATTGCTTCTACTGATCCCCAGCAGTGCGTGCGTGCATCAGTAAAATATTACCCAAAATGAAATGAGATGCAAGTAATACATGAGGCAGGGGCCGTGGTGGCTCAGAGGTTAAGATGCTGAGCTGCAGACCGGAAGGTCAGTAGCTCAGCAGTTTGAGACCCGAGTGCCGCGTGACGGAGTGAGCTCCTGTCTCTGGCCCCAGCTCCTGCCAGCCTAGCAGTTTGGAAGCAAGAAATTGCAAGAAGAAGAAGAAGAAGAAGAGATTGGATTTATACCCCGCCCTTCACTTGGGAGTTTTAGAGCGGCTTACAAACTCCTTTCCCTTCCCCTCCCCACAACAGTCACCCTGCGAGGTAGGTGGGGCTGAGAGAGCTCTGACAGAAGCTGCTCTTTTTCCAGAACAGCTGTGCCAGAACTACGGCTTGCCCAAGGTCATCCAGCAGCTGCAAGTGGAGGAGTGGGGAATCAAACCTGGTTCTCCCAGATTAGAGTCCACGCACCTAACCACTACACCAAACTGGCGAAGTAGATAAATAGGTACTGATTTGGTGGAAAGGTAACACAGTGGTTCCATGCGCCTCAGTGTTTAGTCATGCTGGCCACATGACCACGGGAAAAGTCTTTGGACAGCGCTGGCTCTTTGGCTTGGAAATGGAGATGAGCTCTGCCCCCTAGAGTCAGATTCAACTGGCTTTTGAGCAAGGGAAACCTTTACCTTTAATACATAAGGCATCTTTGTCTGCTCAGTCCCAACATGGGAAAAACAGGAGGAGAGGAACAGGTCACTTCATCGATTTTGATACCAGCCAGAAACTAAATCCACTCATTTACTCTAGAGCAATCCTGTTCATTTTTGCAGTCAGTGAGATTGTGCTTTGCAGCCCGGGAACCCAACTGCCCCTCCAGTAGTTGGTAAAATATATTTATATTAGTTCTAGACACAGAAATGATAATGGTGAAAGCAGCGATGGGTCCAATCCATTTTCCTGGGATGGAATGCATGTAAATACCTGTCGTATTAGCATGAGTTACTGACCGTAGGTTTTGCAAAAAGCCCTAGAGAAGGCACATCTGCCAGGGATAGAGCAATTAAGCATAGCATGAAAATGTTTCCATGCAGCGAAATTTTGAGATTGCTGAGGGGCCCCTTTTTGTAAGGAAATGAAATCTAGGAGTGGGGGGGGGGGTCAGATCAGCCAACCCTGGAAGCAGGGATGGCAAGCAGCAGCCAATCTGATAAGCCCTGATCGGACAAGTACAAGCCAGAGAAAGAGAGACTTCTTCAGGTACTTGGGACCAAAGTTGTGAAGGGTTTTAAGAGGCAAGGACTGGAACCTTTGGCAACCAATTAAGTCTCTACAATACAAGTCTAACTGTGCTGCTAATGCCAAATGGTGAAGTTCTTGGATTGCCTTCAAGGCAGCCCCACGTAAAGTGTGTTACAATCAGTGTTCCCTCTAAGCTGTGGAGTCTTGTGAGCAAAAATTATATTTTGTGAGCTACTGGCATTAAATATTTTGTGAGCTACTGGCATGTTCCCTTTTGAATCCTGCCTGGCCGATTAGTCTCTTTCATGATCCGGCCAGGCTATTGTTTCCCAGAGCGAAGCTCTGTGTCTCTCCCGGCCACGTGCGTGCCCCTGACTATGTGTGTGGTCGCCATTAGAACACAACACATTCTTCCTGAGCTAAGACAAAAATGTGTGAGCTGGAGGCTAAAAAAACTGTGAGCTAGCTCACCCTAACTCAGAGGGAATACTGGTTACAGTAGTCCAGCCACAGGAATACAGAGGCACCACCGATCAACAGGGCCTCATCATCTGAGTTTAGAATAAAGGAGGGACTGACAGAAAGGGTGAAACTAATAAAGAGAGCTTTTAGCAATGCCACCGATCTGCTTCTCAAATTTAGCAAGCAAACAAACGAGGCTGGATCCAAAAGCGTCTCCAAGATCTGCAAAGGACAGTCTTGCCCCATGAAGGACAATCAGATCGAGGCTCTCTCTGATCTCACCTGCCCACACACACCGGGCACAAAAGCAAGTGTGGGACTCCCTCCTTCGGTACCTGCTGCACTTGTCCTCTCACCAGGTGTGTAAAGCATTTTTGTGAAGTACGCACCCACCTACGATCCAGTGCACACAGGCTCAATATTGTATGCAAAGAATCTGTGCATGGGTATTGTTTGATCACAGAAGTTCCTAGGGGGCACAGCAGTGCTTCCCGCCCTCAGCATGCGCAGAAGACCAGGGGAGAGTTATCATCCACACCCAGCCCACATAGCTGTGGACAGTCATTCACGCAAAAAGAAAAAGAAGAGCTGGCAGAAGTTGCTGCGGATGTCATTATGGAAATCTGTCACTTTTCCCCAGTCCAAAATCCCCACTAAACTCTTCATAAATCCTTTGAGGATCAAATAATAATCACGCAATTGTAAAAGGCAACCAAGCTGTTTGGTCCCAGACCCTGAACTATTGGATCAAGCCAATGGTCCATCCACTCCAGCATCCTGCCTCCCTAGGGTTGCCAAGTGTATTAAACTTACCGGCGGGGGGGGAAGCTCTGCTGGCCGGGAGCTTCCCCGGCACGTGCGCGCCAGGTGGCATCACCAGAAGTGACGTCAGCACGTTGGGGGCGTTGCCAGGGTGATGCTCTGGCAATCGCCCCAAAACTCTACGGTATCATAGAGTTTTGGGGTGATTGCCAGAGCGTCGCCCTGGCAACGCCCCCAGCGTGATGGCGTCACTTCCGGGTGACATCATTACGTGAGGAAGGTCGTCCAGGCTGGACGACCTCGGGGGTGGCCGGCGGATTGGGAACCCCTGTAGCGGGGGATCCCCCGCCCCCCAGGCTGACTTGGCAGCCCTATACCTCACACAGTGGCCAAACAGCTGCCTCGGAGGGCCAACAAACATGGCATAGTGGAAATTCCCTTTAGTCACCACGGCTAGAAGCCACTGATGGACCTCTCCTGTACGAATCTAATCCCTTTTTACAGCCACAAGACAGTCCACACCAGGAATCTTCTCACCTTCAAGAGGACCTGACCTAGGGCAGTCTCTTGGGGGTGGGGGTGGAGGTCACCTGGAATTACAACTGATCTCTCTGATCTCACCTGCAGGAGACTACTTCTTTGGACCAATGCTCCCTCTCAGCCGTGGAGTCCTGTGAGCAGAAATTCTACTTCAGGGGCTACTGGGCATTAAAGTTGGGAGCTAGCAATTTGGCTACTGCATCAATTAGTTTGCTCCAGAGCCATCCTTCCTGAGCGAAGACAAAAATGTGTGAGCCGGAGGCTAAAAAACTATGAACTAGCTCACACTAACTGAGCTTAGAGGGAACACTGCTTTGGACTACAGTCGCTGGCTGCTTTGCAGGCTGAACTCTGTGGCATCGTACCCCATTAAGGTCCCTCCTCTCCCCAAGCCCCCCACCCTCCCCAGGCTCCGTCACATTCTTTATGAAAAACCTTCAGGATCCAGGATGCAGTTTAACGTAAGATGGACTTTATTAATTACTTATATAACTTAGAAATCAGTATTAGGAGGAGCAGAACTGACTTGCTGCTTCAGCCATGACTCTACTCGTCTGCCCCCTACCCTCTAGGACAGGGGTGTTAAACATGTGGCCCGCGGCCCGGATCAGCCCCCCGGAGGGCTTCTATCAGGCCTGCACTGGAACTGGCCACCTCCTGCTTCCAGTTCTGTTGCTGCTGCTGCATCATAGCTTGCTTCACCAGACACTCTCGATTGCTCAGCCATTTCATGGTTTTTCCCTGGGTTCTAGACTCAGCAGTCAGAGCGTGAGATTTCTGTGGTGAATGTCAATAAATCAAAAGTAGGTTTGCAGCTTACAGCTACACACTTGGAACAGCATGCTCAAGACTGCAACAGCACAGACATTTTGATGCAATAATTCAGAGCAAGAGGTGTCAGTTATCAGAGACTGTTAAATGAACAAAATATTGCAAGAGTGCTAATGTTTTAAGCATGTTTTTATTCTAAGTAAAAAAAAATCTTTGTGTTTGTGTTCTTTATAAAGTTTATATCTCCGCTACCTGGCATTACATTTGATGACACGCATGGCCCGGCCCAACAAGGTCTCATTTATGTCAGATCTGGCCCTCATAACAAATGAGTTCGACACCCCTGCTCTAGGATGTTTAGCATGTTAAGCACCACCCACTCAAACTCATAGTATCCCCACAAGCTCCACCCCCAAATGTCCAGGAACATCTCAACCCTTTGCTGACCACCAAATCCAGTGCTTGATTCACCCTACCCACCCCAGTTCTCCTAAAGCCATTTCTAATGCAGCTCATAGGCTGTTTCCTCTTTCCCGACATGTAAAGAGTGATGGGCGTCCAGGGAAGTCCGAGCAGTTCCTCGACAACCTGTTCCGCTCATTATTGCTGCATCCTCCGGACACCCTTCATGAAAGGAAGCCGTAAAGACCAAAGTCATAGGAGCCTCCCCAGTGCTCAGACCACACCTGCCAACCGCTGATTAGTTTAATAGACTCTCCAGAGACAGGTCTGCACCTTGCAAATATTAATGATCCTTGCAAAGTGAAAATCCAGGATCGGAAAGGGGAGAGGACTGTCTGGCATCCATTAGGACAGTGAAACCAGAGACACCTCTGCGAATTCAACATTTCAAAATAGCAGTGCTGTAGCCACAGGTGAGTGGCGCCCTCCCCACAACATTTTTCCCCCCATTCGGAGGGGGAAAGAATGGGGAAGGCAGCCATAGATCCTGTTTGGTGGAAATGAGTAGCAATCTTTTGGCAACTTAAAGACTGTTTTTATTCTAGGATCAGCTTCAATGGACTATAGCAGCTTGCTGTAGATTCCTTCCTAAAAAGTAGAGTTCAATTGGCTTTTTGTGCGTCCATCATTTCACACATCCCAGTGGGGTTTGATTTCCCTGGTCCCAGCTGCACGGTGGCTCCGGTCAGCAGGCCATTGTTGAAACAGACAGTAAAATCAGTCACAAATCCTATTGATAAAATAAACAGTATATATACAAATCTATATTTTAAAAAAACCTACTGTTCCTTAATCATGTAAGTCCTGTTTCCCAACCTGTGGGTCAGGACCCAAGAGTGGGTCACAATGCTCCCTCTACGCTGTGGAGTCTTGTGAGCAAAAATCCTACGTTGTGAGCTGCTGGCATTAAAGTTGTGAGCGAGCCATGTGGTTGCTGTCTAAATTAGTTTGCTCAGGAAACAAAAAATGTGTGAGCTGGAGGCTAAAAAACTGTGAGCTAGCTCGCACTAACTCAGCTTAGAGGGAACACTGGTCACGGGCCAGCCCTCTGTAATCGCTTTCCAGTGCTCTCTTTTTAAAAAATGTTGGGAAACCAAGCGCTGTCCCTGGAAACAGTATCTTCCATCTTGCACATCAGTTGGTGTTTTTCTTCCCTGCCTATACGTGTTGGTCAAGTAAAATGTGTCTTGATGGAATGAGTTTTTTAGCATCTTAGGGGGGATTAGGGGGAGGGATGGAGAAGGAGGGGGTGGTCAAAGGCTGGAACGTTACCTCCAGATGCAAAGGCTGTGTATGCCAGAACGTCACTTGCTTGGGGTTCATAGCAGGGACAGCTGCGGCCTATTTGTGATGTTTGCTGGTTACTCAAAAACCTCTGGTTAGCCACTGTAGAAATTGGAATGCTGGACTAGATGGGTGCCAAGGTCATTGTTTGCCTAAGGTGCCAAAAAACCTTTGGGCCAACCCTGGCTGGGTCACCGTATGAAGTAATTTTGGATTTGTGGGTCACCATATCAAAAAGGTAGGGAACCGCTGATCTAAGTAGTCCTTAGCAATGCCAATATGTTTGGAACAGCAGCGTTTTTGCATCGGTGCCAGTTTTGCAAAACCGTGACGCAAAACCGTTTGGCAGGCATCAAGTCTTCCAGTGCTTAAATGAGCAGCCCCGGTGACCGGCTCACATCTGATCGGCAAAGTGGAACATGTCAAGTTCTACTGTCAAATACTTAGCAGCAAAACTGGCAGCACCCTATATTATATATTTATTTATATGCTGCTCTTTCCCCCAATGAGGAGCCAAAACAGCTTGTAATATTGTTCTCCCCTTTCCCATTTCATCATAATTGCCCCCAACTTTGTAGGCTGTAGGCTGGAATTAGGGCTGCCAGACCCCTGGTCAGGGTGGGAGTTTCCCCAATTTTGGGGGCTCTAATCTGCCGCCAGCCACCTGGCCCGTGGGGGAAGCCCCACACCCAAATAGCCCCTTCCCAAGTCGATGTCTTCAGCATGATAACATCACCTGGAAATGACATCATCATGCTGGGCACATCATGCACCGACGCTCTAGCATTTTGGCCAAAGCTCTATGGTTACCATAGAGTTTTTGGCCAAAATGCTAAAGCATTGATGGGTGACATGCCCCAGCATGATGATGTCATCTCCGGGTGATGTCACTCTGGCGTGTGTGCAAGATCCTGAGATGGACCTGGGAGCCCCCACTAAAAGCCAGATAAGACCTGGCAACCCAAGCTGAAAGAGTGTGACTGTCCCAAGGTCACCCAGCAAATTTCCATGGCTGAGTAAGAGACTGAACCTATGTCTCTCAGATCCCAGTCTGACAGTAATCTGCTAGTGAACTCAAGACCTCAAGTCATGCCTCCAGTTGGACACTGGTGCAGAGAGGGCATGAACGCCTTGGTGTCCTCTGTCTCAAAACGCCATTTATCACTTGCATTTCATAACAGAGGCCAGGCAATTGGAAGAAAACTGCTGGAGGCCTCAGCTTCTCTGCGTAGCTCATGCCAGCTGCTGGACAGTTTACCCTGAAGCAGGAGCGCCGTTATCGGGGAACTCAATTTGGCTTGATATTGCACAGAATAAACACAGTTCAACAACCGCAAAGGAACTCAAGCAATTCTGGAATGCACAGGGTTTCCAAAGCATTTGAATGCCATTCAAGGAGGGAAGGAAAGCTGTCCTCCCTGTTTCACACGCCCCTCATTAATTATATCACAAGAGCTTGGAGGGCTGTTGGGCCCTTTCCAGAGTGTACATAATCACTAATTGAGCTGGATTCTCAAAATGATTTTGTGTCTTGAACTGATATATAAAGCTGCTGAAGTGATATAAAAGAGGGAGATTTTGTTCTAATAAGATATCCCCTTCAACAGGTTTTTTTTTTTAAGTCAAAAGGCTTTGAAACAGGCTATGAATTCTTAAAAGTGTGCAAACACTATTTGGATGGTTGACACACTACAGAGCTCAGAGAATAAATCTAAATCCATTCCAGTTGATTCTGTTCTGTCACGCAGGAATGGAAGCTTTCAAGTCCTGCTTAAATTTCGCACAGGAATTAGTCTAGAATACGGGACATTTAACATGGTGGGAACTGTTTGTCATGCTAAGACATAGCGTAAGCACAGCCCTGTTTGTTGTGTTCACCTTCTGCATCCCACAGTGGTTAAACAGAGGAAATTCTCAGGAAGAGCATGAATCCTGGCCCTGGAAGTTTTCCTACCATCAACTGGCAACCGGAAGCATGCTTCATTTCAGCCTGGAGGTTCCACTGAGCTGACCGGCTACACCCTCCATAAATTGCCTAACCTCCTTTTTAAAGCCATCCAAACTAGTGGCCGTCAATGGTCCCTCGAAGCTGTGGAGTCTCGTGAGCAAAAGTTCTACTTGGTGAGCTACTGGCATTAAAGTTGTGAGCGAGCCATTTGGCTGCTGTATAAATTAGTTTGCTCTGGAGCCGTCCTTCCTGAGCGGAGACAATAATGTGTGAGCCGGAGGCTGAAAAGCTGTGAGCTAGCTCACTCTAACTCAGCTTAGAGGGAGCATTGGACTGGCCGTCACCCCACCAGGTTGCAGCGAGTTCCATAACCTCATTGTGTGTTATGTAGGTGTTACGTAGGTTGGACCTGTGGTTGCCGTTTTAAGGCAATTTAAACATGCAGTGAGGGCACTATCCTGATCAGGCCCAAAGTACAGTGGGCCGAAGCCTCCTTTTCCCCCTACACTCTTTCAAGATCAGATCACCTGGAGAAAATAGCTGCTTTGGTCGGTGCCATTATACGCTACTGAAGTCCCTCCCTGCCCCAAACCCCACCCTCCCTAGGCTCCACCCCCCAAATCTCCAGGTATTTTTCAATTTTTCAGAAGCACTGGTCCTTCTGTCTGGGTATGCTGGGGGGAAAGAGGACTAGATTCGGGCCAACTGCTGACCCGGGGCAACAAGTGAGGAACTGCTGCTCTGCTGCGGATTATATCAGGGGACGACGCCAGGGAACCACTGGTGCGGAATCGGCCCAAGAGATGCAACTTGGGATCTTCCACATGTAAAATAGATGCTCTTATAGTGAGTCACATTCAGCTTTCCTCTGGACTCATATTGGATTGCCTGTTTAAATAACTTTTCCTGTCCCAACAATGCCACTTTTGAGATATCATAATAAAAACAGAATCAGATTGCATGAGAACTGCTGCATGTTGGAAGTCATCCATTTTTCTTCTCTACTAAAACACCACTGTCTCTCTCACACACACACACCCCGTCAGAATTTTCCTTACATTTAATTGCCCAGGAAATAACACCATCTTTCTACCCTGGTATCATATATTTATACTTGCCAGCGGCTCTAAGAAGCCAGCTAGTTTGCATAATATCTGTGATTTTCCCTTTTGACTTTATAGCTTCCAGAATGAATCAGTCTCCTTTTGTCCATAGCAGCAGTTCAGAGGTTCAGTATTAATTTTCGTCATTTGGCATTCATGCATCAAATTCTCCTTTATTACCAATTATAGTAACAAAGGCTCCAGGAGGTCCAACTTGCAGGCTGGGTCATAATTCTGTTGCTTCAGGAAATAACCTCATTGTCTCAGATCAATAGCTGGCGACTCACCTCTGCGGTTAGGTTCTGGTTTTGACAGATGGTTTATGGGAGGGGAGATGCTTCGGGACAGCTCAGCAGCACTCACAATACTCTTTCAACGATCGCCAGAGCCAAAATGCAAACTTTCAGTACGGACAGAAGTTTCGCAGAAGTCCAAAAGGGGTCTCTGCCAAAACCACCAGTGCCAAGTGACCCATGATTCTTCAGCGCCAAGACATGCAGCAAGCAAAAAACGAATCCTGGGAAATTTATCTTGCAGTGTGTGAAATGAGATGCACAGATATTAAAGGTTAGCAGATCAGGAGAGCCCAGTATTCCCTCTTTATCTCTTTGCCGTTTACCTCTCCCTTCCTCTGAGGATTTCACTGTTCCCTGCCCCCTTTTAGCATCACAACAATCCTGTGAGGGGGATTAAACGGAGAGAAATTTCAATCAGAATCTCCCGTAGGGTTGCCAGCCTCCAGGTGGGGCCTGGGGATCTCCCGCTTTTACAACTGATCTCCAGCTGTCAGAGGTCAGCTCCCCTGGAGAAAATGGCTGCTTTGAAGGGTAGACTCTATGGCCTTGGGCCATGCTGAGGCCCCTCTCCTCCCCAAACCCCACCTTCTCCTGGTTCCACCCCCAAAGTCCCCAGGTATTTTCCAACCTGGACTTGGCAACCCTAATCTCCCGTCATGTGACACTGTAACAACTACACAACACCAATTGTCCATAGCATTATCATCAAAGGCACAAAAATGGAACTATCATGGCAGCACAGAAACAGTCAGGCATAGTGGTTAGAGTATCAGACTAGGCTCTGGAAGATCTTGGTTCAAATTCCCATTGGTGCCATGGAAGCTTACTGGCTAACCTTGGGCTAGTCATACCCTCTCAGCCTAACCTACCAACAGGGGTTTTGGGAGGATTAAATGGAAAAGATGAGGACGATGTAAGATGCCTTGGGACCCCACTGGAGAGAAAGGTGGGGTATAAATGAAGCAAATAAATAAATACTTGGAACTTTAGCAACAAAAATGGGTGACAATATACAGAACAAAAGAAATGAATATCTGAGAGCACTCGTGGGCGCTCAGTGAAATTGCTGAGGAGTTAGGTGAGAACGGATAAAAGGAAGTCCTTCTTCACCCAAAGAGTGATTAACACTTGGAATTCACTGCCACAGGAAGTGGTGGCGGCTACAAGCATGGACGGCTTCAAGAGGGAATCGGATAAACAGATGGAGCAGAGGTCCATCAGTGGCTGTTAGCCACAAGGTAGAGATAGGAGCTCTCAGACTGGGGCAATTGATGCACTGTATTCTTGGTGCTTGGGGGGGGGGCAGCAGTGCCCTGGCCCCACTGGTGGACCTCCTGATGGCACCTGGTATTTTTGGCCACTGTGTAACAGACTGTTGGACTGGATGGGCCATTGGCCTGATCCAACATTGGCTTCTTTTACATTCTTATGAGGGTGGCAACCTCATAAGCTTTTTTAAAAGGACATCAAAGCAGCATTCCAGACAAGCCAACTTTATAGAGGTTTATTTACAGCATTTGTACACTATACGTAGATCTCAGGCATACATTCAGTGAGAAGCTTGTGCCTGATAGCCATCAGCCAAGTCCTTAATGTTAGGTTTGGTTCTTGTTTGTTATGGGCCAGTTTTAAGGGCCTGGGGGGAAAGTCCAGGATCGGAGATTTTATCTGGGGGGAGAGGGTAAGCAAAGGCCACTGCAAGCAGGGTTTTTGAGAAGGTAAAGGTTTCCCTTGCTCGAAAGCCAGTCAAATCCGACTCTAGGGGGCAGTGCTCATCTCCGTTTCCAAGCTGAAGAGCCAGCGCTGTCCGAAGACATTTTCCATGGTCATGTGGCTGGCATGACTAAATGCTGAGGCACACGGAACACTGTTACCGTCCCACCGCATTGGTACCTATTTATCTACTTGCAATTTCTTGCTCTTGATCTGCTAGGTGTGCAGGAACTGAGGCCAGGGGCTGGCTGAAAACCCAGATGTCCCCCATTTGCCTCCCAAAAGTTCTGAAGGCCTAAGATTTTTAGATCATCCCCCCACACACACACACCAGTTAAGAATCCACTGTCACAGACGGAAAATGGACAGTTTGCAGTACGGAAGCAGCTAAAGCAGGGGTGCTTAAAGTTACCCCCCATTCTGCCCCTACAGGCTCCACTCCCATTTTGCTTTCCCCTTCACATAATGCACATCTGCAACCCTGGTCTGGGGAAAGTCAGGGTTTTGTAATTAGAAACTGGGGGAAAGTTAACTGCTCTTCTACCCCTCCCTGCCAGCTCTCTGGTGCAAAACATACCCTTCCACCTGAATTCTCAGACCTTCATCTTCTGCTGTGACTCTTACTTTGGTTTGGCCTGAAGATATTTTTTTTAAGGAGGGGAGCAAACGGGGGATATCACTCAAACACTCCCTCTGCCTTGACCGTACTTCTCTCCCCCTGTTTGAACACATTCACCAAACTCTCCCTTTAGAACTAAACAACTCGCAAGAATTTGGCTCCCTTTTCCTCCTCTATCTCCTTCAAAGAGTCTGGCACTACCTGTTTGCCAACTGTTAAATACCTCATATTTGGCTGAGGGACAAACAGATAGTTGGGAATCAAGTGGAGGTGTTGCTTCCTTCTTAGAAGAGAACAAAACAAAACAAAACCCCGTCAAGAGTCAAAAAATTAACAAGAATAGGAAAGCAGATCCTGGAAGACTCAGTGTGGGAACAGCGCAGACAAAAGAAAGGTCGTAAAAGAGCGTTCAGTCCACTTAGTGATGACACGGTAATCACGCCACATGCGCAGAAACACCCCATCGTCAATTTTGTATTACTTTCATAAGCACAGCAATGCTCTGGTAGTAATTACACACATAAGTGATTCTTGCATAGAATGTTCACTCATGACACCCAGATCTCACATTTAGAGTCCAGCGGCACCTTTAAGACTAACAAAGGTTTATTCAAGGTATGAGCTCTCATGTGCAAGGCACACTTTATCAAATACGTTAGAACGGCAGGCAAGGTTCAAACTTATAGCCAGAGAATTAACAGACAACATGATGATGATCAAGATATGCAAAGTGTATGCAAAGTGACGCTACATAACAAGTTAAGGTTGTAAAGCAATAAATATGTCAGACTAGCAGATAAATGTCTAAAGGTGTTTTGTTTTTTCTAATTGTGGGAAGTGACTGGGAATCTTCCATCTCCCCTGTCAGGTGTGGAGGGCACTTAACACTGCCTCCAAAAAATGTTATGTCAGCAGACATCCTAATATCCTTTGCATGCATTCAGTATTCTAATATACTATTCTGAAAAAGAAATACACTAAAATACATTAAAATAATGTATATCTTTTTCAACATTTTTTGGAGGAGGAGGTAGTGTGAAGTGCCCTCCACACCTGACAGGAGTGAATGAAGATTCCCAGTCACTTCCCACAATTAGAAAAGACACCTTTAGACATTTATCTGCTAGCAAGAGTCATTTTGAGCAGGAACGCCGTTCCGGAAGTAACAAGCCCATGAGCAGGCACATATGGTGATGCGCTGTGGAAAAAAGCAAAAGCATACTAACTCGATCTGTATTTTCATGCTTGTTGTAGGGTAGCTTCCCTGCAAGAGCAAAGGAAACCTATAGTGTCTTTAGTCAAAGTGTAAAGCTCACACGCGCACACAGATAGCAGCAAGAGAGAGACAGAGGAGGCACTTGCATGCGTGCGCTGCTCCAGTCTTGTGCCTGTGGCAGCCCAGGTGAGAGTTTGTGTCATCTTTTTCCTTTTAGAGACCGAGTGCCCAAACTGCACGCGTGCCCACAGAGAGGGCTCTGAGTGCCCCCTCTGGCACGCGTGCCATAGGTTTGCCACCACTGCCTTAAACCATAGTTGCCATTAGGACATAACAGTAATGTATGCATCAGCCTTTGGACGCTTATTAGACAGTGCCAGTGCCATCACTGTTAACAAGACACACAAGTCTTCATCTCACGCTTGCAGTGATTTTGCAGTATTTTTATTACTAACCTGTTGTTTTAGTCCTTTCAAAGTTAAGTGGCCTATCCTACTCAAAAGCAGAATCGCTGTTTCCTTTTAAAGAAGTAGGGTATTCCCGAAAGGCTGTCTTCTTCCCCAAAATAACGCCCCCATCTATACACACTCATTCCGTAGGACTGGGATATCACACGGCAGACATTTGACAAGGGGTCCGGAGAGTGCAATAATCCCTTGTTCTAAAGATCATTTGGAACGAGCCTTCTGCACCTGTACTGATGTAACTCTTTATTTTAACAGCGAGGGAAATCAGCTATTTCTGTCTGCACGTTTCAAGTAAATTGTTACGGCATGTGTGGAACGTCGGCCAGGAGAGCATATTGCATTCTGGCTCAGGTGCTAATTGTTCTATTGCACTCCGGCCCAACCTAGGGGTGATTCTGATTCTTTCCCAGTCATGGTGTGAACATTAAAAAAAAAAAACCCAACCCTATATTTGTGATTTTGCAAACTTTCTTCCAGGGAAGTCTTTCCATATTGGTTTGACCCGCCATAGAAGCCCCATCCGCTACAGAGGGTTTGGGCCCAAGTCACGCAGCATCCATAATGTAGAATTCCCACCTGAAAGCCTGACCTTCAACATACCCCATCATTACTGATCTTGTCATGAAGGAAGCCTGGAGGAGCAGCCTAAAAACTCCAAATTTCGCAGTTGAGCAACAATGACATGTATTCCCACTCTCTCTACTGCCCAAGGACAGCCCCTGTTTTCTGGTATCCATCCCTTGAAAGTCTCCTTGTGTCTCCGTTGTTGCCTTCTGTGGAAATTTCTTTTAAAGGTGGAGGAGGAGTCTTCAGAGCGGATTTGCAGAGTCTCAGAGCGACTTACAATCATCTTCCCTTCCTCTCCCCGCAACAGACACCCTGTGAGGTAGGTGGGGCTGAGAGAGCTCTGAGAGAACAGCTCTAAGAGAACTTTGACTGACCCAAGGTCACCCAGCTGGTTTCATGTGGAGGAGTGGGGGAATCCTCCAGGTCAGAGTTGCTCTTCACCACTACACCAAACTGGCTCTCTATTAACCCAGGTTGCTAAAATTGTCATTCTTTTAAGTTCAGCTCTTTCCCCTGGGGTGTATAGAAATTAAATTTCTGAGCAGGCGGACTGTAAAAAGCAAAAGAAGGGCCACTTCCACACTGCCATCTCTGTCACTAATTTGTCCCCGTTGTTTTGGGTCCCCCCTCCCTTTTCCACATGTGTTTTGCTCCCTCTGGGACTACTAGAGAGAGCAAAACACATTTGGGTGGAAACCCTGAAGCAATAGGGACAAACAAGTGATTAAATGACAATGTGGAAGTGGCCAAGGTCTCTAGATGCTGTAACACACCTCAGACAAATGATGCGGAACTGGTTTGCATTGTCTTCTTTTTTTTTTTTTTACAAAACTGAGCATGTGCAAAGACACTGCCAATTCAAACCAAATCAGCAGCCATCAGTGCCACTTAGACATACATCGCCAAGGGTAGGGTGTTATTAAAACACAGCACTGATTTACAGCTGATCTATATGATTTGTGGCTGATTCAATTGGCTATTTTAAAAACTGCCTGCTCAGCAGAGCAGTTAGCCAACAGGGACAGGGGCAGTAGATCTCTGCAAGAACATGCGTTTTAGAAAAGCCGTTTAAGTGGCACTGCACATTTAGTCGAGGATACAGTGAAGCAACCTGCCAAAGAACCACGAACAGGACAATGAACGGTCAAACCGACTGTCAAAAAATCAGCTCCCCGTGCGCAATTGGCAAACAGAAAGCGAGCTGAACTGGCAGGTGTCTGAGCATCCCTAGCCCCAGGACGCTCTTTAGAGCAGCGCACTCTCTTTTAAAATGACTGGTGTCACCCTTGATACCTTTCATTTGATTCCATCACAGATGCTGAGTTTGCCTATAAAAATATTATACGCCTCAGACAAGTTGCCTAACAACCAAAGTTTAGCGAAAAGAAACTTTCATGTAGCACCGCGACACAAAAAAGAGAAGGCGCCTGACAAATCCCAAAGCTGAAACAATTCCTTACCTCTTGAGTCAACATCAAGAAAGCCCTAGGGTCCACCGAAGACGGAGAAGGGCCTCTCCACAAGATGTTGCCATGCATGCCATATGCAATCCATATGCAAAAGAACCTCTCAGGAAAGCTCCTCCACTAGCGTGTCACAGCCTGGGAAATTCCTACAAGATAATGACTCAGCCCTACCCCACCTTCCTGAGTAGATATAAATTACCTGCCTACCATTTTTCTTCTCACATTGACACAGAGAGTACGCCATCTTTCGGTGTTATACCTCTGAGGGTGCCAGTCACAGCTGCTGGCGGAATGTCAGGAATTACCAATGCCAAGACCGCGGCCATACAGCCTGGAAAAATCTACAACAACTGCATGTTGCCATACAGTTTGATATTAGTGGATACGGTCCTTCCACTAGTCTGTCCCCATACTGCATATAGCTTTAGAAAGAAACTCTGAATTGTGCCCAGGAATAAAACTGGCAGCCAATGCAGCTCTTTCAACACAGGAGTAATATGGTCGCTGAGGCTGTTAGAACTCTCACCAGGGTTTCGGAGAAGGTTGTTTCTAGATTGCTTTCCAGGTCGGTCCCATATTTAGTCCATTACAGTAGTCAAGCCTCGATGTGAGCAGGACATACATTACTGTAGCTAAGCCATGTATTCGTCAATACAGTATATATATATAAAGAGAAAGCACAGAATGCTAAATGCATTTTGACTCCAACCGGAAGTAATTTAAACAAGCACGGGAAGACCGAATTAGACTCCTTCACTCAGGCATGTTGGCTTTCCACAGGTGTGTGGATTCCTCCCCACCAACACATCACAATGCATTTGCACACAGAATCCAACAGCGGCAGCCTGAAGTGACATAGTTCAGCAAGGACACGCAATTCTGCCGACTGTGTAGCTCGGCTCAACTGCATTTGTCCCACTGAAAGTGTGATTTCCTTCCAAGGGACTGCATTAAGGAACATTCTTTTTAAAGGCCACATAATCACCTCAGTATGAGGCAAACATCCCTCCAGATACAGTAGCCTGCTTCTGAAGGGCAGGCACCAGGTGACAGGAAGCTCTCCGTGAAGTACAGCACACCAGGAGTCCTTTGGAGGTCTTTCCGGAGAGAATCTCTGCTGTCAAGAGCTAATTACACATTTCCCAGCAGTTCTGAACCAATTAAATCTGACAAAAGGCAGCCTAGCTCTTGCCTGCCTTCCAAACAGGGATGAAATACTCAGGGCCTATGCTAGAAGCAGATCCGCCCTTCTGTTTTCCTTTAATGGCGATTGCTAGAACTGTTCCCCCCCCACAAAGAACATTTTAGAATATGAGACCTTTCAGGAAAACAAAATATCAGCTAGCTTTTGATAGCCACCAATAAAATTGTACAAGGTACCAGTTTAGTTTGGAAAAAAATATATTTATTCAAGATTCATATTCATAAACAACATAAATTCCAAATGTCCCTATTGACCAAGGGAGTCCTTATGTTTTAAATAGTTGTCCAAGTTAAATTGCTGCCCCAGATTTTGCTCTTTTGAGGGAGAGGGGGAAGGATGTTGACACAGTAACTATCTAGGACAACCACCCCCACGATCCAAGAAATCCAGACCTAGAGAATTCTTAACAGCCTCTGGTTGAAGACCTCCAGTTGAGGGAAAGGCCACAAGCTTCCTAGGTAGTCGGTTCCACTGTCAAACTGCCTTCACCGTTAGGAAAACTCTCCTAAGGATATTTCAACCGAAATCTCACCTCCTGTATCTAAAGCCATTAGCCCCCTGGAGTAGTAGAACATGTCTTCCATGAACAGCCCTTAAAGTATTTGAAGGACACAATTACGTCTCTCCTCAACCTTCTCGACTCCAGGCTGAACATACCCAATTGCCTTTACCGCAGGTGTCCCCAGCATTTTTGAGCCTGCCAGTACTTTTGGGATATTGACACAGGACAGTAGACAAACAACAAAATGGCTGCCGCAGGAGGTGGGGCCAGCCAGAAAATGTCAGCAAGCAAGGTTATGCATAACTCTCGTAGTAACTTTTCAACATTTGAGGCAGAAGCTCTGTTTCCCAGAATGCCTTTTAGTCTGCACAGCCAATCAGATCTCCAGGGGACAACTGGATGCCCTTCCTGGTCCTTCCCACTTTCTAAAGGCACTCGATGGTGGGCACCAGGAGAGGTGCCGGAAGGCGCCATAGCACGCCCACAGGTACCACGGTGGGGACTTCTGCTTTTCCCTTTCCTCACAGCATTTAGCTGTGTGATGTAGAAAGTCACCCAAGAGGCAGTGAAACATATTCTCTTTTGGTGATATTTACATGAAGCAACGAACGCACTGAAAAAATGCCACAAACTTATACATTCTACACAACTTAAATTGTTTGAGAGCAAGAACTTTGGATCAAGCAGATAGGCAGAGGTAAAGGAATACACAGTCCTCTAGTTCCATAAATTATTCTCTCCAGAGACAACGAGGAAAAGGAGGTGTTGTTGTTCTTGTTGTTGCTGGTGGTGGTGGTGGATTTATACCCCACCCTTCACTACCCAAAGGAGTCTCAGAATGGCTTATAATCTCCTTTCCCTTCCCCTCCCCACAACAGACGCGCGGGGAGGTAGCTGGGGGCTGAGAGAGCTCTCTCGAGAACTGCTCGTCCTGGAACAGCTCTGAGAGAACTGTGACTGACCCAAGGTCACACCAGCAGCTGCATGTGGAGGAGTGGAGAATCAAACCCGGTTCTCCCAGATCAGAGCCCGCGCTCCTTACCACTACACCAAACTGGCTCTTTGTTTGTGGCATTTATTGGTGGGCACATTGTACACACAGCACTGGTCATGAAAGGCCAAGAGTGTGGCTACACCACAAGCTGATTTATCACTTACAGGGGCAACTAACTGTGACAGAGAATTCTCCGTGCACACATGCCGAACTACAGTTCCTGGGATTCTTTGGGGAAGAGCCATGAAAAAAGGATGGGCATAAGGTCAGACACTGGACAGTACCAAGCTAGTAAATACACAGATATATATATTACATTCAAAACAAATAGGCTCAGGGAAAATGTAAAAAGAGAACTCACCATACTGGCAACAGGGGCCTTGGAAACCAGCTGGGCAGTGGCAGATGTGGGGGGCTCCCTCCACGCAATTTCCCCCATTGAAACAGACACCAAAATTGCAGACGGCTAAAAGAGAGCAAAATATATAAGATCACAATAAAAACCTCTACCCTGAAAGGCTACGTTCATGCACTTCATGTGAGATTGAATCGGTAGAGTGTATGTTTTCCAGCTGCCCATTCTACAGAGAGGCTCGTCTTAAAATTATTACCCCGTTAGTTGATAGGATACCCAGTCACATGAATACAAACAAAGCAAGGCTTCACTGGCTCCTATCAGATAATAATGCAGAGATCGCACCTTCAGTTGCTGAGTTCTGTGCATTGATTCTTAGATCGCGGGAGTCGCATTTTAAAAGTTTTTTAAATTTAGATTTTTATTCTGTATGTTACCTCTGCTTTTTTTTCTCCCTCTTTCTCATATTACGTTTACATTGTATGCTGGTCTTAAGACCATAATAATAAAACTAAACTATATAATACCACACAAGATATTACATACACGTTATGAAAGGCCCATGACATTTAATAGGTGGATAAGTGAAATGAAAGGAAGACCCAGGCTTCAACCCCAGCAACATAAGAACATAAGAAGAGCCCTGCTGGATCAGACCACTGCTCCATCTTGTCCAGCATCCCGTTTCACACAGCTGGCAAGCAATTGCTCTGGAGGGCCAACGAATAGGGTGTAGAGGTCAAGGCCTTCTCGTGACATTGCCTCCTACCATCAGTACTCAGAGGTTTACTGCTTCTAAATATGATTGAGCCTCCCTTTATTCACCATAGCTAGTATCCACTGATGGACCACTTTTCCATGAATCTGCCGAACCTCCTTCTAAAGCCATTACCACATATTTGTGGCCAACATCACCACATCCACCGGCAGTAAATGCCACAATTTAATTACCTGTTCAGTGAAGAAACACTTCCTTTTGTCAGTCCTTAATTCACTGCCCATAAACCTCACTGGGTGCCCCCAAGTTCTAATGTCATGGGACAGGAGTTTACTCCCAGTCTGGAATTCTGACTTGTAAGGAAAGCGCAAATCACTGTTTGGACACCTTGGTAAATTACAGTGTGCCACAAATGAGGAAATGGTTTATTAAGACAGCCATTTGTGAGGGAAGAAAGAGGGAGGCCTGAACTGCATCCAGGGTGGGTCTAGACACAGAGGTTTTCCTGTGGCTTCCGATGCTGACTTGCAATGGGGTTTTTCTCAGAACTTTCTCATATCCTCATTTTCCATGTGCTGCCTTTATGCTTTCCCTTGTCCTCTTTCACACTGAATCAAAGGTAGTTTGAGAACACACAGAAGAAAAATCATGATGGATCTATGGAAAAACAACAAATGGAAAACAAGGACATGATAAGGCTTGGAGGGGGAGAAACTGCAGCCCTGCACCCATAGCAAAACCTCCGTGTGAAAAGACCCCTGGTTGCCATTCTGCCTCAGAGAAAGAAGAAACATGATCCCCAGCCTTCTGAATTTTTCCAGACCTTCACATCTCTACTGAAGATACAAAAACAGGCCTAGCTGTTTTCTCTAAAGTGAGAGCCAGTTTGGTGTAGTGGTTAAGTGCGCAGACTCTAATCTGGGAGAACCAGGTTTGATTCCCCACTCCTCCACACGCAGCCAGCTGGGTGACCTTGGGCCAGTCACAGTTCTCTCAGAGCTGTTCTCTCAAGGGCAGTTCTCTCAGAGCTCTCTCAGCCCCACCTTCCTCACAGGGTATCTGTTGTGGGGAGGGGAAGGGAGAGGAGACTGTAAGCCGCTCTGAAACTTCTTCTTCTTCTAAAGTCAATTGACCCCAGTCTCAATTGCAGCCCAATCCCTTATTCCTACCCTTTTGTAATTAGCTTCAAGTATCACTTTACTAATTTCCACCCAGCCCATATTCCACGGAGAGGCCGACAGAACAGCCGTATTGCATTATGATACTGCAAGGAGTACTAAGAGAAGAAAAGGCTCTTTGGCTCAGAGCTGTCGTTCACACAATGAAATTGCAAAGAAAACATTGAAGATACAACCTGGCTCTCTGACAGAGGCTCTGTTCGACTGGATGGGGTCCAGAGCAGAAGATTTTGGCCCAGGTTTGGCCGCAGCAGAGACTTGCTGCGCTGGACTCAGAGTCACTGACAGCAAATTACTCAGAGTTATCTGAAGGAAATGTCCTGAATTCCCAGCAAAACAGCAAGCAGATGCGAGCAATTCAAGCAAGCAGAATCTCTAAAATAAACACGGCACTGCCACCCAAGAAGGTTGGGCACCTGGAAGAACCACTCAGCTAAAACGCCCGCTTTTCAGGTTGTCTTCCCCTTTTGGTATCTAGGTTAGGTGGGGAAAGGGCACTAGCTCAAAGATTGCATGCCAGCAAGTAACTGCAACACTCTCCTTCAGTATACACGCTCTACCTATATGTATGGAACTGGCAATTTCCATTTCATTGTAAGCTCATAACCTTGAATAAAACCTTGTTGGTCTTAAAGGTGCCACTGGACTCCAATTCTCCTCCAGGGAAAGCGCCCCATCCGAGCTGTCTCCAAACCTCGCAGTTGCAAACAGGAAGGTTTGAAATCTCTGAACTTCTGCCTCCCCTCCCCCAACATGAACTGAAAGAATGTGTTCTGCTATCTAACCCTCTGGGGGCCACGGTGGCTCAGTGGTTAAGACGCTGAGCTGCAGACTGGGAGGACAGTAGCTCAGCAGTTCGAGACGCGAGTGCCTCATGATGGAGTGAGCTCCCATCTCTGGCTGCCCAGCTCCTGCCAACCTAGCAGTTTGAAAGCAAGAAATTGCAAATAGACTAATAGGTACCACTTTGGTGGGAAGGTGACAGCGTTCCATGCACCTCGGCATTTAGTCATGCCGGCCACATGATTACGGAAGAGTCTTCAGACAACGCTGGCTCTTCGGCTTGGAAACGGAGATGAGCACCACCCCCTAGAGTCGGATTCGACTGGCTTTCGAGCAAGCGAAACCTTTACCTTTACCTTATCTAACCCTCAATCCCTCTATCTACCCCCCCCCCAATCCTTATTGTGGTATCAGATCCAAGGCAGCTAAACAAAAAATAAGGGTACCCTTAACTCTCCACCCCATCAATTAAAATTTGCCCTCACTGATTGACCATCACTGATCAAACATCAGTGGATTAATCTACCAATGAAACTCATTCAATCACAGCCAAAGAAAAGGGGGGGAGCCAACTGGGCGGGAGGCAGCTCTCACACATGTAGAATAAGTTGGCTGATCAAACAAAGAAAACTTCTCCAAAGTCAAAAGATGAAACATGCAACCCATTATTTGCCTCTCCTGAGTAGGTCTTCTTCAAATACAAAAGGCCTTTTACTTACGACGTGTTGCTTTCCTCTGGCAAACACCAGTTGTTTATTTCAGAGCATCAACTTCTTGATCAAGAGCGGAGTGCAAACCAATGGCGCTTGGTGTTCCTATTTACTGAGCAAACACCGCGTTTGGGCAGAGAAAACAATGTCTCTTGGCTGCTTGTTGACTCAAGAATAAGCTACGAGGCACTGCGCGCCACATCTTGTTTCCTTACGGGGCATAACAACGGGAGAGGGAGGAAATCCACTGGCTATCTGCAGAAATCCTGCAGGGCATATGCAACCCAGGGAGCTTACCGTCCTCAGCTGGGCAGAGAAAGAAACAGAACACCCACAGTGGGCTGTTCAGGGCTAGACACTGGAGATCTGTCTTTGGCTCGGATGAGAAGAGGCCTGGTGTCCAGGGGGGGGGGGGGGGGGCTTGTGGGAAAGGTCCATATCTCCCATTGGCCTTCTCCTTAGAACAAAATGAGAAATCCAGAAGGGGGGCAAAATCCAAAGGCACATCCATCCTGGATTTTGCAAGCACCCCAGCAACCACTCTCGAGGGACTAAAAAGACCTGCCCAGATGCGACCCTTGTGTGATTCATGGCTATCCTCATCCATTCATGGTGCTTGTAAATTAACACCCATCAGAGACTCCTACAAAGGTCACAAGGGTCCTCGAATGCTTTCCCTCTGGTGATGTGGGATGCCAAAGAGAGAGAGAGGTATACACTGAATGCACGAGCTAGACGGAGCAGATTTTATGTCTGGGCTACAGATGGAGTGGGATGCAAATCCTTTTTGCTGCCATCCCACCCCCCCCACCCCCAATTCCTCACTTTAACCTCACCACAACCCTGAGAGGAAGATTGGACAAAGAGAAAGGGTGGCTGGCCCAGGTCACCAGGTCATGGCAAAGTGGGGATCAGAAACCAAGTCTCCAGGATCCAACAGGATCTAACCACTGTCCCACACACTGGCTCGCAGCCAGCGTTCCCTCTAAGCCGAGTTAGTGCGAGCTAGCTCTCCGTTTTTTAGCCTCCGGTTCACACATTGTTGTCTTCGCTCAGGAAGGACGGCTCCAGAGCAAACTGATTCGTGCAGCAGCCAAATCGCTCGCTCACAACTTTAGTGCCAGCAGGTCACAAAGTAGAAGTTTTGCTCACAAGTCTCCACAGCTTAGAGGGAGAATTGCTCGCAGCCGGACCTATCTCACAGGTATTATTACACAAGTCCATTTAAACATATTATTCACCAAAATTTGCCAAAGTCCACTGGAAAGATTTCTATAGAGGAAATCACACGCTTCAAAAGACAAAATCCCCATATTTTACTAGTCATAAGAATGCCTCAGCAAATTCCAGTGGATTTGGGCAGAGGACCTAATCTCTTTGCTGAGTTTGCAAGACTGACAGAGTGGAAAGGGGAAGGTAGGGTTGGCAGCTCCAGGTTAGGAAATTCCTGGAGACCTGAGGGGTCCAGCCTCGGGAAGGCGGGGTAGGGGAGTAGAGGTACCTCCCTGGGATAGAACGCCACAGATCCCACCCTCCATAGCAACCATTGCCTCCAAGGGAACTGATCTCTGTAGTCTGGAGTACAGTTGTAATTCTGGAATATAGACAGGCAACACCTGGAGGTTGGCAGCCCTAGGTGAAGGAGATGCCATCTGAGAAGGCTTCTGGGATGCTGCAGAGAGCCTGGGGGCATGCACTCCTAAGAATGCCACTTCCCAGCCTGGGGGGCCACTATTCAGACACAGAATGATGGTTTGATTCTTCGTGAATGTACCTGGCTTTGGTTTTATTTTGTGATGGCTTCTCTCCTTGTGCACTGTTAGCTACTTCCCGACTTTTTAGCAAACCATAGTTTGTCATTGCAAATTACGACTTGGACCAGACGTCATGAAAAAGTACCCTGGTTTCTTTAAATTAACTATGACCGCTTAAACACTGCCATGACCTATGTTTGGTTAGGGTCCATCAAAGAAGAAGAAGAGGAAGCAGGTGGGTGCGTGGGTGGATTTATACCCCGCCCTTCAGTACCCGAAGGCATGCCAGAGCGGCTTACAATCCCTTTCGCTTCCCTTCCCCACAACAGACACCCTGTGAGGTGGGTGGGGATGAGAGAGCTCTTTCGAGAACTGCCCTTGAGAGAACAGCTCTGACAGAACTATGGCTTGCCAATGGTCATCCAGCAGCTGCAAGTGGAGGAGTGGGGAATCAAACCCGGTTCTTCCAAATTAGAGTCCACGCTCCTAACCACTGCACCAAACTGTCTTTCTATTAACTACAGAAGCCTTAATTATGGTTTCATGTGATATACAAACATGGATATCTGGGCTTGTTCCCCCCCCCAGAGATGTCCTTAGTGTTGCCAACCTCCAGGTGGGACCTGGCATTCTGGAATTATAACTGATGTCCAGAGATTCCCCCCCCCCCCCCAAGGAAATGGCAGGTTCAGAGGGTAGGATTCTGTTGAGCTCTCTCCCCAAAGTCTGTCCTCCTCAGGATCCACCCCCAAAACCCCAGGAATTTCCCAGCCCAGAGTTGGCAATCCTAGGAGGGGTGCCTGGCCAAGGTGAAGGTGATAGACAAACCAGGATTCAAGGGATCGTGTAGAAGCCAAATCCTTGCTTCACAGACTAACTGCACTTATAACCAGCCATGGTTCTGCATTGAACTGAACTTGCTGTGGATTCCAAACCATAGTTTGCCAGCTCAGCTTTCACAGCAGCCAAGAGTTTGCCAAAACTCAAGAAGGAAGTAATTAGCAGTAATTATGGGGAGGGGGGATCTAAGCCCAAAGCCCCTTCCAGGCTTGTTCTCCTAATGCCAAACAATGATTTGTAACTATGCTTGAACCATGCCAGAGGGAGAAGAGAGAGTCTGATGTTAGACCACCAGATGTTATGAAAATCTACTCCATTACACCCCCATCTACTCATCCCTACACATTCAGCCAGGTCCAAGAAATCGCTCTGGGGGACTTTTTAGCTTGCTGGCAAGATGGTAACGAAGAGGTTTTTTTAAAAAAACAAAAGGGCTTTAGAAAAACCAATCAGTAGCATAAAGGAGATCAAAGCATTTTTGTGTGTGTCACCCCAGTCGCCACAGAGGGATGGGCAAGAGGAACAAAAGCCCCGGAGTCTAAAGCAAAGATATATTTCTGCAGAGAGAACGAGTAAACGGAGAAGAGAGAATGCTTTTGTGTGCCGCAAGTACCTGAATTCAAAACACATGGCATTCACGTGCAGAATCTCTCGGATCTGGAGTGCCAGAAACAAAACAGCGCAAAACAAAAAGCCAGAGAAGAGGAATGAAAGACAGCAAGGAAAATGCAGCGCTATCGGCCGCTTCTCAGGTTAGCATTTTTTGCAGCCGACTCTGAATTAATTACTGTGGCGGGGTGCAGACAGGACTACGTCGGCCCATGTCAAAGCATTCATCTGTGTTTCGCATTGGGTGCCCATTTTCTTGGAGCCTTTTAATAGCTGTTCTGCCGCTCAGCCCTTACCCCTCGCTGATGTCAAGGAGTGGGGCAGCTGGGCCTCATGGGCCACATCACGCCCGGCCCTCCTGTCTTCTGTAGTGTTCCGGAGTTTGCTTAATTTGTCTAACCGTCTCATCCTTTGCCGTCCCCTTCTTCTTTGACCTTCAGTCTTTCCCAGCATCGGGGTCTTCTCCAGGGAGTGCTCCCTTCTCATCTGGTGGCCAAAGTATTTGAGCTTCAGCTTCAGTATCTGTCCTTCCAGGGAACAATCAGGGTTGATTTCCTCTAGGATTGACTGATTTGATCTCCTTGCAGTCCAAGGGACTCTCAAGAGTCTTCTCCAGCACCGTAATTCAAAAGCATCTATTCTTCGGCGCTCAGCCTTCCTTATAGCCCAACTCTCGCAGCCATACATCACTACTGGGAATACCATGGCTTTGACCATACAGACTTTTGTTGGCAGGGTGATGTCTCTACTTTTTGTTATGCTGTCTAGGTTTGCCATTGCTTTCCTCCCAAGGAGCAGGTGTCTTTTAATTTCATGGCTGCAGTCACCGTCTGCAGTGATCTTGGATCCTAGGAAGGTGAAATCTGCCACTGCTTCCACGACTTCCCCTTCTATTTGCCAAGGAGTGATGGGGCCGCATGCCATGATCTTAGTTTTTTTGAAGTTGAATTTCAAGCCAACTTTTGCGCTCTCCTCCTTCACCCAGAGCAAGAGGCTCTTGAGGTCCTCTTCACTTTCTGCCGTTAGAGTGGTATCATCTGCACATCTGAGGTTACTGATGTTTTTCCCAGCAATCTTAATTCCGGCTTGTGATTCACCTAGGCCAGCATTTCGCATGATGTACTCTGCATATAAATTAAATAAGCAAGGTGACTATATACATCCTTGTCGTACTCCTTTTCCTATGCTAAACCAATCAGTTGTTCCATATCCGGTTCTAACTGTCGCTTCTTGACCCTTATACAGGTTTCTCAAGAGACATGTGAGGTGGTCTGTACTCCCATCTCTTTAAGGACTTGCCATTGTTTGTTGTGATCCTGCACCAATTCATTTCTTGGAATAAGACTATCTGCACGGCATCCTCCACGTCTGGGGAAGCTGCAGCAGCATACATTTTTAACACACCTGGATCTCCTTGCATTGCTGCTTATTACAGGATCTAATACCTTTGAGTAACTCAATCCGGTCCACCAGGTAAAATTGTCTTATATTGTTATACGCTCCCCCTCTTCCTCAAGTAGTGAGAAATTCCAAGAGAAGCGCTTCTGGGTCAGGTTTCCTTTGGAAGAGAGCTCACTGAAGACTTACGTGGTATTTGTGATCCTGTGCTGTGGGATACAACTGCCGGCAGTTAAAAGCAATTAAGAAGAAGAGAAGAGATTGGATTTATACCCCACCTTTCACTCGGAGTCTCAGAGCGGCTTACGAACTCCTTTCCCTTCCCCTCCCCACAACAGACACCCTGTGAGGTGGGTGGGGCTGAGAGAGCTCTTTTTAAATCTGTCCTTGAGAGAACAGCTCTGAGAGAACTACGGCTTGCCCAGGGTCATCCAGCAGTTGCAAGTGGAGGCATGGGGAATCAAGCCCGGTTCTCCCAGACTGGAGTCCGTGCACTTAACCACTGCACAGCACAGGTTCTTAAAATTAAAATTTGGTAAATCCGTAGCTAGACCAAGCTACAGATCTCCAGCACAATAAAATCAAAAGTCTCAAAAAAAGCAGTCAGACACTTCAGGATCCCAGGGCCAGGTTCAGTATTTAGTCCGGAGTTCTGGTAAGGCATTTAGGAAAGCTCCAGACGCTCTTGGAATACCGTTCGGTGTGTTATTTTTAGCATAAACATGATGGTGACATCGATAATACTTTCATTGTTGGGCTTTATCACACCGTTGCTTGCGACAACTGGTAATAAAACAGGCCACTAACACCATGACTCTTGTTTCCTGCGATTCTCTTCCTGCTGCTGAAAACAAAATGCATCCCGTCTGAACTCTCTGAGAGGAACGGGGAGGACCCAGAGGTGAAGAGTGGGACGTGCTTTGCAAAATCTGTTTAGCTTAAGAGATCTCAGGTAGCAAAGCTGAAAAAAAGGAACCCTGAGGCGGCCTCGGCCTCATCTGATTCGATATACGGCAGCTGCATGAAGGAAGAGAACCATGACTAGATGCTGCACATGCTCTGTATCCACAAAGGTTCAAGTTCTGTGTTCAGTTAGAGGCACGGCAGACAGTAGGGCTGGAAAGCCCTCTCTGTGCCACAGCCAATGTAGGCATCATGGGGCTCGATGCCCTGATTCAGTCTAAGGCAGATACTGATCAATCTGTAATGTAACACTTCTTTTTCATTAATAGGGACTTAATTCCTCAGCCATTTACCACCCTCTCTGGTACCTTCTAGTTCAGTGGCACCTTTAAGACCAACAAAGTTTTATTCAAGGTATGCGCTTTCGTGCGCACGCACACTTCCTCACATACACTGAAATGGAAGGTAACAGTTCACTGATATAGAGAGAGGGTGAGCGGTCAATTAGCACACAGCGTAATGACGACGTTTTAACAGACGCAAAAACTAAAGTATGTAAATGCAAAAAAACAAAACCATAACTGTTTAGATTTTGCATCTGTTAAAACATTGTTATTAGGCAACTGACAAACCCGCAGCTATTACAAATATGGTGCCAAAAACCAAAATAGCTGCAATGCACTAACAAAAATGTAGTTCACAATACTAAGATTTAATACAATACAATAAATATAGGAGTCCAATACAATATTTCGGGGTCCAATACAATACTTGACGAACATCCGGTAATTGTTTCCGTTTCAAGGATTCTTCATCAGAAGAGGACCATCAGACAAACTTAATGTCTACATTGCATAAATACTTTTCCTTTGGATCAGGCCATTACAATAAATTCAAAAGTTCAATGTAGAACACACATCGTTTTTCAAGACTTTCCTAAACCAACCTCAAGGTCTGTATCATCATAGCAATCAACGAACTGTTACCTTCCATTTCAATGTTATCTGAAGAAGTCTGCATGCACATGAAAGCTCATACCTCAAATAAAGCTTTATTGGTCTTAAAAGTGCTGCTGAACTCAAACTTTGTTCTGCGGCTTCAGACCAACACGGCTGCCCACCTGATTCCAGGCATGATTTTGTTCTAACTATGAACAAAACCCGAAACAGCTTGCATGCAAAAGCTTAATTCAAATTACTGACTACTGGTTAGTGTGATGGTCTGAATGCAGGTCTCTCCACTAGCCATAATTAGTTTGGGTCTGTCAGACTAGGGTCAGAAACCGTGAAGTGCATTTGTTAAAGAGAATCTGAACTGTGGTATGGTTTGATATCCTAACACAGATATCCTGGATTAAGCCTAGCTTTTTCTCCAGTGCTATAGTGTTCATCCCTTGACCATTCATCAAGGTAAACCAGTGTTTGTTGAGATGTCTGTGAGCCAAATCCTGGTTTCACACAAGCTAACCACAGCTGAAATAAACCACGGTTTGATGTTATGTCTGAGACTTGGAGTCTTATACAGAAGCTACTTCGCCAGTTTTGAAAAAGAAATATGAAGCTCGTAAAATTTGCTGCACAAACACCAAAATGGTGACCAAACAGTACAAAATTGGGTGGTGATCAATAAAGCAATACTATTCCACGGAATATGTTGAGGATGTGACTAGATGAGACCCAAAACATCAAGAGATTCAAAAAGCAGTAGAATTCTACAACAGAAGATGATTTACAGAGGAATATTTTGGATCACTGTTACCTTATATGCAAATCAACTTTTGCAAAAATAGGGTATACCTAATTTTAATATTTAAAAAAAAAATTAGGTATACACTATTTTTGCAAAAGTTGATTTGCAAATGTTGATTTTTAATAAAAGGGCCACAATGATTCAGTGGTTAAGATGCTGAACTGCAGAATGGAAGGTCTGTAGATCGGCAGTTCGAGACCTGAGTACCATGAGATGGAGTGAGCTCCCATCTCTGGCCCCAGCTCCTGCCAACCTAGCAATTCGAAAGCAAGAAATTGCAAGTAGATAAATAGGTACCGCTTTGGTGGAAAGGTAACAGCATTCCATCCGCCTCAGCGTCTAGTCATGCCGGCCACGTGACCATGGAAACGTCTTCGGACAGCACTAGCTCTTCAGCTTGGAAACGAAGATGAGCACCACCCCCTAGATTTGGATTCGACTAGCTTTCGAGCAAGAGAAACCTTTACCTTTTACATTAATTTTAATAAATACACTACAGACCTTACAAAGCAGAGACAATGAGGTAGGTCCAACACCGTATTTCCATAGGTGCAAGGACTTCCGCCCATGTAGTGTACCTTTCTCAACCCCCCCTCCATGCCATCCTGAAATGCCCCCCAAAATACCTCTCTGGGAGGAACACAAGCAGGATTTGAAGAGGGCATTTTGGTCTGCCATAGGAGGAAGAATCTGTGAAAGTCACGCTTTGTGGGCAGTAGTATTTGTGCCTGTAAATATGCAGCACTGGATCCATCCCATCACAAGCTCCCATTTGCCATCACCCACTCTTTTTTTTAACTTCAGCCCATCTACAAACACAGCTCTTTTTCTGAACACCATGATCTCCAGCTTAAATCCCACAATGACCGAAGTCTGAACCCACTGCTACCTTGGTCTTCAGCAGCATGAAAACGGTGGCCCTTAAACCTTTGTGTTGGCTTGAGTTGAATTGTGGCTTAAGACTCTGATGAAACATCCCCACCAATTGCTGCTTATGAATACAAAGGTAGTATTCAACTTGGACAGCCCAGATCTCCAAGGTAATGAGATGGTGTTGAAAAGGACCTTCAGAATTCTTTTAAAGATACTATCAAGAGGAGAAGGACAATTGATTCAGGCCTCTGGAAACGCATCAAACACCAAAGGGAGTTGACTAGCTGGCATACTTTATTTGCATGTGGTCAACATTATACATATGCACATATGGAGCTGCTTATGCTGGAATAAAATTTGTTAAGTCTTGACATGCCACCAGACTCATGTTCAGTGCCGTGCTGCAAAAAGCTAAGGTGGCTAGCCCTCTGGAATAGAAATCATGCTGTTAGGCCATTTATACCTTATGACAATGAGACCGATTTCCCACAAGCAGCTGTGCCACCGTCGCTCTTCTGCTTGCACCAGTTGCATTGGTCAATTTCACACTCTTTGCTGCCTGGCCGCACTTTGACCCACATCTTCCCCTGATTTCCTCCGCATCTTCTCAATCCTTGTTTTTTGAGATCAAGAAGTTGTGTGTGGGGGGGGGGGGGAATCGGAGGGAGATGAGGGTCAAAATGTGGCAGCACAGCAAAGAGTGTGAAATTGACCAATGCAAGCGGACGAGTGACATCGGCACAGCTGCTTGTGGGAAATCGGTCTTCTTCCTATAAGAAACTGGCCAGAAGTTTGCCCAAAACTGCATTAGAAGGTAATATGGTTTTATTTAATTTCACTTGGAAATGACAAGGAGGATGGAGCAACAATATCTAGAATCCAAAAGAATGGTGAAGGGTGCAGCCAAAGAAAAGAGCACATGAGAAAGTCTTTCTGCAAAAGAATTGGACCCAACATTTATGAAGTGCGATCTCACAGCATGGGGGGACATTTATGCATGTGGCAGACACAACCCCTTTTGATAGAAGGGGAGTCACTAGGAAGTCTAATATTTCACAAGACAATTAACTGATCCCTGGGGGAAGAGTTCATTGTACAGACCTCTCCCTACAATGTAGCTTCACAGGCTATTTTCCATGACACTTTACCATTTGTTTTCCAGCCTTCCTTTTGCAGAAGACACTCTGATTCTCAAAAGGGGCATTAAAAAGGGTGCTGACCTGACAGCGCCTAAATTAACAGGCAGCAAAAAGCGCTCCGTAAAATTTAACTGGGACGTGGAGGGCTTCGAAAGGTAGACTCTAAGGCATTATACCCCACTCAGGTCCCTAAACCCCTCTCTGCCCAGGTTCTACCCCCAGATCTCCAGGAATTTCCCAACCCAGAGTTGGCAACTCTACAGCAGGTGCTGGGAAAGGCTGCTGGAAAAGTCAC
This sequence comes from Lepidodactylus listeri, assembly GCA_029233225.1. Taxonomy (NCBI): domain Eukaryota; kingdom Metazoa; phylum Chordata; class Lepidosauria; order Squamata; family Gekkonidae; genus Lepidodactylus; species Lepidodactylus listeri. The sequence goes on along the minus strand of JARCFY010000019.1, from coordinate 38,963,587 downwards.
AGCCAGTTCAACCACCAATACCTAGCTGGACAGACCAACAGTCTGACTCAGTAAAAAGCAGTTTCATTTGTGAGGGAGGTTTCAATCCTTCCTCTTGTGACCTTTCCCGACACAAATCACTCCCCTGAAGACGCGCTTTGCAAATGGCTCCTATTTGTAAAGGCTTAAAGAGACAGGACCTCATCCTATCTGGCCCACATCAGTCCTCAGGCACATTCCTAGCTTTTTTCCGCCTTTAAAAAGTGCACTCTTTTTTTTCGCGAACAGAGATCGCGGCTGTTCTCCACAGAGCCCTTTCCTATCCATATCCCTACCCATTATCACGTGCACGGCTTTTCCTTCTGCAAATGATACGTTTCCTCCTTCCAGCTTTGGTGGTTCAAAATGACCAAGCGCAAATGTTTCTTTAGGCGGGCTCTTTTGCTTCTCCTCCTGTAGCTTTTCCTGAATGCAATCAGTCACTTCCTCCACAGGAAAACCTTGACAGTAGTCAATTTGTTTTCTGCGTTGAGAGAATGCCATTTTCTGTTGATTGCCCTTTAGGCCTTCAGCTACGGCAGAGCTTCCTTTAGCGCCACAGAATTGCCTCCTTATTGGGGGGGGAGCAGGGGCATTTGAATGAGAAAACACTCATATCTTGATCACCACATGGTCTTTTTTGTTCTTTCCCCTGCTTCCCAAAACTGGGAGGTTGGCAGTCTCACCAATGAATAAGGGAATGCTGGGTTTAGGAGACACCAGTTAATGCTAGAAGTAGTTAACATGTGGCCTGAAACTGGGACATCATCCCCACAGGAGTAACGACATACTCAGGTCTCCACAGAGGCCCTGCTCCACACAACCTAGACCTGGCGTTCCTCCAGTGGGGGCAGGGGAACACCCACCCACACATCCTGTTGCCTGCCACTGCTGTGAGTGGTGGCAGGAGAGAAAAAAATTAAAATCTGGTGGCAGTGTCTGAACCACTATGTCACTTATGGGGGAAACCTGGAAGTTACATTGGGTAGCTCTAGGAATTGCCAGAAACTTTGTGGTTTTAGTATCGAGTTTCCAACAATTCCTAGACCTACCCTACATCACTTCTGCATTTTCTTTGGAAGTTACATAGTAGTTCACAGGACACTGTGGGTCCCCGCCCCCTTCTCTGCCCCCACGACTCCTTCTAGTTGCCAGGCATAGTCTGACAATCCTAACACACACACACATTCGCTGTCTGACATGCCGTGGGTGGTTACGTGGGACACGTCTTTGTTACTAGCAGCTCTGAGGTTATGAAAGTTGGGAACCAATCAGCTACAGAAGGCAAACTGACTGAAAATTGAAGCACGGGTTTTCGCTTTAAATACGAACAGTGTTTCGCCAAGAGGCATTCCAGTGTTGTTAACAAAGTACTCTTTCCGTGATAATAAGATGTTCATTTGTTTTTTAAGTGTATATAAAAGCAAATCAGATAATAACTACTGAAGATGATACAAGTCAAAGAAGAGAAACAGTCTTTTCAGTAACAGAAATATTTGCTCTCTCTTCAAATGGCTACAGGATGCCTCCAGGGAAGTAACCTCCAATGAATAAGAATTGCCTCCGGGCGAGGTCTTTGCAAACCAAAAAAGAATGGCAGTGGTAGTGTTTGGTGCGGATGAATTTCCTGTTCAGTCCACTCGAGCATTACAAATGATTAAGAGGTAAGACCTCTGGAGGTCCAACTACAGGGCATGGAGGCTGAGGCCTTCCCCTGATGTTGCCTGCTGGTACAGGTATTCAGAGGCTGACTGCTTCTGAACATAGCAGTTCCCTTTAGTCACCATGGCCAGTAGCCACTGATAGATCTATCCCCCATGAATCTGTCTAATTCCCTTTTAAAGTCATCTGTGCCTGTGGCCAGTGAGGCTGTAATGCTTGTGAGAGCTGGTCACTTTGGGGGACTTGTTTTCAAGGATGTTTGAGCAGAAGAGATTCAGTTGATGGGCAGAAGATTCAAGACATAGCAAAGAAAGGTACTTCTTCACATTATATTACATAGTTAACCTACGGAACTCACTGGCTACTCACAGATAGCATGTTAGACACATTTTGTGAAGGATAGGTCCACCAATGGCAATTAACTATGGTTGCTAAATGGAACCTTCATGTTTGGGATATAATTTACTTAAAGGAGCAACAGTGGAAGAAAGATGTGGCCGCTGTACCCTGCCCAAGTCCATCCAGGGACAGAGGGTTGGCCATTATGGAGAACAGCATGCTGGACCGGATGTTATCATTGATCCGATCCAGTAAGCCTCTGGTCTGATCCAGCAGGGCTAGGGTTGCCAAGTCTTTGGAACTCACCGGCGGGGGGGAGTCCTCCTCCATCCGGGAGTTCCTCCTGGCGCCATCCTAAGGAGAATCACTTTTAAAAGGTGTCACCCTGCTCATGACTGCACGGCTAAGCAGCTCTGAGACCCTTAGTTTTGATCACTCTGGTGCTATCAACAGAAGTAAAGCTGCTTGACTTTGATGGGATCATGCCCGCTATAGTTATTCAGGCATCCATTTGCAATTAAACTAGTATGGTATCATAGAGTTTTGGGGCGATTGCCAGAGCGTCGCCCTGGCAACGCCCCAACGTGCTGACGTCACTTCCGGTGACATCATTACGTCATCCTCGCTGGACGACGTCGGGGGTGGAGCTCCCCCTGCTGGCCAAATGCTGGCCGGAGGATCGGGAACCCCTTTAGCGGGGGACATGGCAGCCCTAAGCAGGGCTCTCCTTATGTTCCTATGAATAGATTTCTGGAGGATAGGTCTATCAGCAGCTAATAGCCCTAATGACTAAAGGGAACCTCCACATTCAGAGGCACTAAGCAGAAGGCAACATCAGGGGAAGGCCTTGGCCTCTATTCCCTTCAAAGTAACTGGTTGGCCACTGCATGAGATGGGATGCTGGACTAGATGGACCACTGGTCTGATCCAGCAGAGCTATTCTTATGTTGTCTTCTTTTGGCCTTATGTAAAAAACAGAACATTTCAGCAAGTATATTTGATAGTGGCTTGGTGGTAGAGATCCTAGGTTTATCACTTAGCATTTCCAGTGAAAAGAATAATATATTAACAGGAAAACTGTGGCCAACTGGAAGAAACCACTGGGGCTGATCTGACTCGGAGATCAGAGTTTGTATGCACAACTGAACTAACAAAAAAGCAACAATTGGATTGTCAATGCCTGTACAAGTAATCATGCACACCAATTCATTAAAGGCTAAGGATATCTTCAATAGGCCATGGTCACTTACGGTAACGGCAGCCCGAGTCTCCTCCAAGTTGAGACCATCCCAAACAACATTTGTACACAGTCTGGTACTGCATACTGTACAGTTGCTTGTTTTCCACATAATACACCATCCTGAAATAGAAGGCAAGCAGATTATGATGTTGTATGCACAGCTTAGTAACAGACACATCTATGCTTAAATATAGCTGTTGACCAAACATACAAGATCCAGGCCAAAACTTAAAAAAAACACAGCATAAATCATATGGTTCCTCAATTAAGAATGTCAAAGCTGAAACATAAATCTTCCACTATTCCGTATCGTGTTCTCTGCACTGAGGTGTACTCCAGGATTAAAATAAGGCCCACTTGATTCCACCAGCCCCTTCTCCCTTCATAAAGGGAGCGGATCTTTCCAACCAGTTATTAGAAAGGACAGAAAACATATTTAATCCAAATTCAATAAGGGTTTTTTTTCAGGCAGAATGGATAGTGCTAGATCGATATATTAGCCTCAGATGTCAGGGGCACTCAAAGCAAGGCCTTCAAAGATGACCAGAGAGATTGGGTAGGTAGAGAGTCCTTAAGGTGTCCTGGCTTCAACCTAAATAGGACTTTAAACTAGGGTTGCCAAGTCCAGGTTGGAAAATCCCTGGAGACTTTGGGGGTGGAGCCAGGAGAAGGGGGGGTTTGGGGAGGGGAGGGGCCTCAGCAGGGTACAATGCCATAGAGTCCACCCTTCAAAGCAGCCATTTTCTCCAGGGGAGCTGATCTCTGTCAGCTGGAGATCAGTGGTAAAAGCGGGAGATCCCCGGCCCCCACCTGGAGGTTGGCAACCCTACTTTAAATGTCAGTTTCAGCACCTTGAATAGAGCGCAGAAGCAAAATGGGAACCAGGGCAGATGGAACAAGACTGAAGTGCTTTGGTGTGTAGGTGAGCACTGCTGCTGAGACCAAATTGGGAACCAGGGCAGATGGAACAAGACTGGAATCAAATGGTACACAGGTGAGCACTAATGCTGTGATCACCAGGAACAGAGGTGACAGACAGATTTAGAGCCTGCCCAGATCTGCTTTCAGAAGACCGCCTCCTACCTCCGATTTCCAGCAGACATTAATGGGGCCAGAAAGAGAGGAGGAAGCTGTCATTATATCTGGATCGAATAGCGATCCATTCATTCATTCCAAAACTTTATAGGCTGCCTCTCCACAGAACCTGCTTGAGGTGGCATACAAAACAAAACATAATAAAAGGCTAAAAAGTGTTATAACTAACAAACTATGAAAACCCCAAGCCATTACAAACCTAGACAGAGCATTAAAAAAAAAAGAGCACAAAACATTAAAACAGCTGAAAAATGAGCCTCACAAATCAATCCTTGGGCTAAAAGATGGCAGTTTAAAAGATAAGCCCCTTAACTGGGTAAAAAAAAAAAGAAATGCCTAGGTTAAAAAGCACATTTTAGCCTGGTGCCTAAAAGAAAGTTAGGGTCAGCACCAAGTGAACCACAAGAGGAAAGGTGTTCCACAGGTGTGGGGCCATCACTGAAAAAGCCCTGTCTCTACTTGCCAACCACCTCACCTCTGCAGGCAGGGGTACAGAAAGCAGGGCTTGAAATGAGGGTCTTAACTGGTGGACTGTGGGCTTTCAAGTACCCTGGCCTGAAAGGTAAGAACCAGCACTTTTATGCTTGACGATTTCATACTTTTAGCTATTTAACGTAAATTCCTTTGATATCATTCTCTTGAAAAGTGGTACAGCAATACTGCAAATACAACAATACTTCTCAGAGAGATGCTCCCCCAACACCATCAAGTTTTAGTATGTGTATTTTCCATAGAAGTTGTATGAAGCAGATGCAGGGCCTCTTCTGCAGTGGCTCAGATAATATGTAGGTGCAGAAAAGTACTGAAATACTGCATAAGAAATTTTCAGCTTTCCAGTTTCACCGGGCTTTTGAAAATAGTTAAATAAGTTTTAGCTTCACTGCCATTTTTAAAAAACCTAATTTTCAATATATCCCTTTGGCAGGACACTAAACTGTTTGCTCCAGAAGCAAGAGGAATGAGAGAGAGAGAACTTCCTGCACAACAAAGAATGCCAGGTGCATCCATCAAAAAACATCTGTCCACACAAACCCTGGCTACTAAATACGGGCAATATGTTTTCCGAAAAGAACAGCTCGCAAGCAAATTAAGAACTATAAAATAGTTTGCCCACCAAACTGCATAATAATAGAGTGATTATATGGCTTTTAATCAATAATTAACTTGTTAAATTTAAGTGGGTAGCCATAATGAAGCAATAACACAAAGTCTGAGTCCAGTGACACCTTCAAGACCAATGAAATTTTTAAGTTTTCATGTGCATGCAAATGTGCATCTGATAAAGGCACATGAAAGCTTATACCCAGAATTAAACTTTGTTGTTCTTAAAGGCACCACTGGACTCACATTTGGTTAAATTTAAGTAAATCTGCCTGCTAACCCAGTCCCCAAGGCAGATACTTGAGAGTTAAGGATGAGCTACCTCAGGGCAACATTTGAAATCTGCAGTTGCATCTCCTATACCTTTACATTCACAGCACGGGGGGGGGGGGGGGGTGTCTATTTATCTGGTTCATAAGCACCTCAAGGTGGAAGGGGACAGTTTTCACTGAAAACATGGGATGGGGGACAGGCAGAAAACCCACTGGGAAGCACTCAGAATCCTCCCCCATACACATACAGAGAACTGTTCCTTCTAGTAACTTCCAATCACCTCTGTCCAAAAATCTAGACTAATTACACCCTCAGCTGTAGAAACAACAAAGACATACCAGTCAACACCTATACATGCAAAGAAGTTGCCTTACACTGAATATCAAGGGCATTATGGTCTATTCTGATGGGCTGTTGGTTCTCTAGGATCTGAGGCTGAGATTATTCACATCTCCTGAACCCGATCCCTTTAACTTTGCTGGGGAGCAAGACTGGCAAAGCAAATGCTCTACCCCTGAGCCCTGGCCCCTCCCCAATCATTCAGTTTGGTGTGGTGGTTAGGAGTGCGGACTCTAATCTGGGAGAACCAGGTTTGGTTCCCCATTCCTCCACATGCAGCTGCTGGCGTGACCTTGGGTCAGTCACAAGTTCTCTCAGGGCTGTTCTCTCAAGAAGAGTCCTCGAAAGAGCTCTCTCGGCCCCACCTACCTCACAGGGTGTCTGTTGTGGGGAGCGGGAGGGGAAGGAGATTGTAAGCCGCTCTGAGACTCCTTCGGGTAGTGAAGGGCGGGGGATAAATCCAATCTCTTCGTCTTAGGCTCACTCTAATTTTTTTAAAGCTGTCAACACAACAGAATCAAAATATCCTCCTAAAAGATGTGTGCACATACTGTCCAACCACACCCATGAAAACTGCCCCCCCTATTAAAGCTTTAGTTGCTCTGTCCATCTATGATGCCTCGCTAAAAGATCAACGCATTCTTCGGTTTCATTCGCATAGTGCATCCATGTCCAACCCCTTTGCAAGGAAAAGAAAAAAAAGAGGGGGGAAGTGTCTGAACTGTGGAACATTTTTAAAAGTGTTTTGCCCATTTGAGTACAAGCGGTTAAAACATGGAGAAGAAAGAGAAAGACACGTCTGGAAAAGCAATATCTAGTCATTAAACGGCAAAACAGCTAGTAAAGTGGGGGAAACCCATCTGGATCTCCTGCTGCTGAAATCTCCCTCTGCACTGCGCTCAACGAAGGCTGTTTTTAACATCACGGAATCCACTTTAAAATGTGCCAAGTTAATGCAAGAACTCAAAAGGTGCCTCAGAGAGAAAAGTTTACTGGCTAGGTTGAATACATCTTTGCAATGCTACCTGTTCCATTCTTCCACCTATCACAAAGGGAGCTCCAATGTTTGGTTTCCACACTTTTTGCCTTTCTCGTTTGTTGGGTGGCAAAGTATGGAGGAGACCAATAGCAACAGGAGGAGGAAGAGGAAGAAGAAGCAACCAGATTTATACCCCGCCCTTCACTCGGAGTCTCAGAGCAGCATACAGTCTCCTTCCCTTCCTCTCCCCACAACAGACACCTTGTGAGGTAGGTGGGGCTGAGAGAGCTCTTCCAAGGACTGCTCCTGAGAGAACAGCTCTGGGAGTACTGTGGTTTGCCCAAGGTCATCCAGCAGCTGCATCTGGAGGAGTGGGGTTCTCCCAGATTAGAGTTAACCACTTAACCACTACACCAAACTGACCACTTTTTGTGGTCTTCCTTTGCAGTGTGCAGATGCATGTAGCAGTATATCTCTCCCAAGATATATTTGGAACACGTGAGGCAACAGCAAAGCAATGCCATGTTAATAGGACTGGTAGGCTCTCATCTCAAACTGATCGTCTTCTATCTTCCCTCTACCCCATTAAGAACATAAGAAGAGCCCTGCTGGATCAGACCAGTGGTCCCTCTAGTCCAGCATCCTGTCTCACACAGTGGCCATCCAGTTCCTCTGGACGGCCAACAACAGGGCAGAGAGGCCAAGGCCTTCATTAGAACAAAAGAAGTGGTCCATCTAGTCTAGCTTCCTGTCTCACACAGTGGCCAACTGATTCCTCAGGAGGGCCAATAACAGGGCATAGAGGCTGAGGCCTTCATTAGAACATCAGAAGAGCCCTGCTGGTTCAGACCAGTGGTCCATCTAGTCCAGCCTCCTGTCTCACACAGTGGCCCACCAATTCCTCAGGAGGGCCAATAACAAAGCATAAAGGCTGAGGCCTTCATAAGAACATAAGAAGAGCCCTGCTGGATCAGACCAGTGGTCCATCTATTCCAGCATCCTGTCTCACACAGTGGCCGATCAGTTCCTCTGGATGGCCACCAACTGGGCACAGAGGCCAAGGCCTTCCCCTGGTGTTGCCTCCTAGCTCTGAGATTCAGAGGCTCAGTGCCTCTGAATGTGGAGGTTCTCCTCAGTCACCATTGCTAGTAGCCATTGATAGACTTAGCCTCCATGAATCTAACTAATCCCCTTTTAAAGCTGTTTATTCTTGTGGCCATCACTCTGGATGGCCACCAACTGGGCACAGAGGCCAAGGCCTTCCCCTGGTGTTGCCTCCTAGCTCTGAGATTCAGAGGCTCAGTGCCTCTGAATGTGGAGGTTCTCCTCAGTCACCATTGCTAGTAGCCATTGATAGACTTAGCCTCCATGAATCTAACTAATCCCCTTTTAAAGCTGTTTATTCTTGTGGCCATCACTACATCCTCTGCCAGTGGATTCCAAATTTTAATCACTCTTTGTGTAAAGTAGTGTTTCCTCTTGTCTATCCAATTTTCTGTCAGAGGGGGAAAGAGTACTGGCGGCTGCATGCCTAATTACTTGTACAGACTCACTGGAGGGGGGAACAATGACTGGATATAGAAACCTGTATGCAAGCTCATCGTATACAAGCTCATCGTATACAATCACATCAAAACTCCTTTTTTTTTGCAGTGTTTTATCAATGCATCCATTGGATAGGAAAAGATGAAAACCAAATGAAAGCTGCCACAACAATGGTGGACTGGAAAGCCAAAACAGTCCCAGAGAGTTTCCTTCCCCCAGGCCATTGGCCCACTGGGATGCTTCCCTGTGGCCGTAACAGGCAATCTGCCCTGTGCAGCAAATGGCCCATGCCCCCTGTGATATGCAAAATTCAGGAATAAAACAACAAGGTAACGGAGGATTCTAAATGCATTGGTTCTATAAAATATCGAGACAAGGCAGCTCTTTTCGAAACAACATGCTCCTTTATTAGGGTTGCCAAGTCTGGGTTGGAAAATAGCTGGGGACTTTGGGGATAGATCCGGGGGAGGGCGGGGTTTGGGGAGGGGAGGGGCCTCAGCATGGTACAATGTAGGGCTGCCAAGTCAGCCCGGGGGGCGGGGGATCCCCCGCTAAAGGGGTTCCCGATCTGCCGGCCAGCATTCGGCCAGCGGGGGGAACTCCACCCCCGAAGTCGTCCAGCCAGGACGACGTGATGACGTCACCGGAAGTGACGTCAGCATGTTGGGGGCGTTGCCAGAGCGTTGCCCTGGCAACGCCCCCAACGTGCTGACGTCACTTCTGGTGATGTTGCCGGGCGGCGCGCTTTGCGCGCGCGCCGGGTAAACTCCCGGCCGGAGGAGGACTCTCCCCCGCCGGTGAGTACTGAAGACTTGGCAACCCTAGTACAATGCCATAGAGCCCATCCTTCAAAGCAGCCATTTTCTCCAGGGGAGCTCATCTCTCTCAGCTGGAGATCAATTGTAAAAGCAGGGGATCCCCAGGCCCCACCTGGAGGCTGGCAACCCTATCCTTTATTGAACTGTGAACTCAACAGGAGCCAATTTATACTATTGCAAAACCACACCCACCTCAAACAACAACCAATAACAAGTAGGCAGCCTGAGCCCTTCATTTGCATGAACTATATACATTTATGCCCTTGCAGCTATTGGGTTATCTCTCTATATTATAAAGCTGATGTGGGGTGGCCACGTACGATGCGCTCCCTCAGCTGTAGGCTAAACGAGCCGCCACTCAGCCTGGGGACCCTGGCCACTGGCCGACACTGTGCCGGCCCAGACATGCCCTGCAATTCGTCCATGCTGTGCCGTAGTCCCACCCACCCACAGAACTGCCACCCAGCCTCAGTAGGCTGCGAGCCCACGGACAGGGTGTATGCTCCGCCGGTGGCCGAAAGGGGCGGCCGACAGTGCCTGGACATCGCAGGACAACAGAGCTGGCCAGACGTCAAACCTCAGCCTGCTCCTGCCGCCGCTGTGGCTGCCTGCAGGGAACCGCCAGTGAGCGCAGGCGGCCGCACGTGAGGCTTCAGACCATTCCTGATGGCGCTGCGACTGGCACCCACAGGTACCTGGGTGGGCAGCCGTGGAGGAACGCCGGCGGGTGCAGGCAGGGTGCCGCGTGAGCCCCGACAGCTGCTAGAGCCCGTTGTATTGCTCTACAACGAGCCTTGCTCCTAGTATTCCATCGTTCTGATTGGCTGTTGCCGGCAAAACCACCAATAGTCTTGTAGGCTTTTGGAGCCTTGCCGAGACTGAAGCTCCACCAGTACATAACAGGTTCCACTTTGGAACCACTTTGGCCCCGGAGCACAGCAGCTAGCTGGGCCCCACTGTGGAGTTTCAATGGCTACCAGAGGTCATGGGTCAGAAAATGGAAAATGCTGCAGAAGTAAAAGGAGGCATTTCGCATCTCCCTAGCAAGGCTGAAGGAGCCGGGCCACTGTCCCATATGAGATGTCTGTCTTGTGGACCACGCCCCGAGGTCCTCTGCAATGCAGCAGGGTTTCATGGAAACATAAAGCAGGCTTGGAATACTACTGAGCAACACTAAAACCAAACAGGACTTCTAATAAAAGCTTATAAAGGGGGGGGGGGGTGGAATCTCATTATCCTGTGGTCTGCTATAATACCCCATAAAAAGACAAACTGCTCAATATTCCATCTGTACCAAAGGCTGAAAACTAAGCTGGACATAACAGCCGCTTAACAAGGCCCAGATGAGTGGAAAGAAGAGCCGAGGAGTGCAGGATGATGGAACAGCTTGGATGTCTCGTACAATCTCTAATCTGACCCCGTCACTCTGCTGTGAGCTCAAAATGCCAGGCCGGCTCTCACATCTCCTGCTGCCTGCCCCAGGTGGCGCAGGTCATGCAGAGTCCTCACCTGCCCAACAGCACATGGCCCAGAAAAACATCAAGCCCACGCAGAGTCTGACAAGCCCTCCAGTCCTGCCTGAGCGCCTCGTTACATCAAGGATCAGCTGGCTGGGCAGGTTTAGGAATGGAGCTGTGCGCTTCCGTTTGAAAAAGGTGAATTCTGGAAGAGTGTAGCACGGTCGTCTGAAGATGCATACAGACACCCCAGCTCACGAGGGGAAAACCGCTGTGGTTCTTTTCTTTTTTGCATCTGAGTGAATTTGGTTTGATTCCCCTCTCCTCCACATGCAGCTGCTGGTGTGACCTTGGTTCAGTCACAAGTTCTCTCAGAGCTGTTTTCTCAAGGGCAGTCCTCTCAGAGCTCTCTCGGCCTCACCTACCTCACAGGGCGTCTGCTGCGGGGAGGGGAAGGGAAAGGAGATTGTAAGCTGCTCTGAGACTCCTTTGGGTAGTGAAGGGCGGGGTATAAATCCAACCTCTTCTTCTTGGCACACCGCCACCTTTGCTTCTCAAATGCTACACAAAGCTTGCGTGCACACGCCCAAGATAAAGCCGGGGGGAAAGTGAGGCTATTTCCTCCAGAGGAAATTGATCCACAGTTGCGCGATCACACAGAGTTTTGTAGATGCGGGCACAGCCCGCCACTGTGTGATCAGACGCAACCACAGGAGAGTCCGGGGGGGGAGGGGGTTGTTGTTTGCCATTGTTTTCTGATTCGCTTAAACGGGGGATCGATGAATCGCATCTCTGCCCTGAGGGCTTCCTATGACAGTATGCGATGATGTGCATACTGAGAAGGGGGGGGGGGGGAACAATGGCATGGCGTCGGGATAGCCTGATCAGACTATTATAATGCCATGGGAGTGCGCTGGCGCGATCAGATGCAGAACAGACTGTCTGTGGCCTATAGCAACCTGTTTGCTACTGGAGGTGTCTTTTAACTCCAACCCTGATTTCCTCATCCACCATCGGTTCCTTACAGTGGGTTGTCGATTTTAAAAAACAGAACTAAGCTAAGCACTGCTCATCTGATTAAACATATATGTTTTAAAGGCTATGGGACATTTTTTGCTTGAAAGGACCTGCTCCGAGGCAGAGGGTGGAAAGCAGCACCGTGGCTGCCACAAGGGCCAGCCAGTCAACCGTGTGCAACCTCAGGGTTCCTTTGCATGCAACCCGGGGGGGGGAGATCGTAGGCTCACCACAACAGGGCAAATGCACTTCTACAGCAGGCTCACCTGGACACAGCCATAGGGTGCCTCGTGTGTAGCAAATCACCCTGGCCACCTCCCTCAGCCCCCATCCTACTTGGGGTTGCCAACCTCCAAGTAGGGCCTGGAGATCTCCTAGAATCACAACTGATCACCAGACTACAGAGATCAGGTCTCCTGGAGAAAATGGCTACTTTGGAGGGTGAGCTCTGTGGCATTATACCCTTCTGAGGTTCCACCTCTCCACAAACTCTGCCCTCCGCAAGCTCCACCCCCAGATTCCCAGGTATTTCCCAACTCAGAGCTGGGAAGCCTATGTAGGGGAGCCAGGCGACCGCCTGACATTGGCCCAACAGGGGAAATACTGGGAGGGTTGCAGCCATGGCACCAAGACATGATGTCACTTCAGGTGCAAAAGTGGAAATGAGCTCATCACGTTGGAACAATACTCTAGGATTTGCCCAAAACACTAGGCATCTGTGACCATGTTATTGGGATTTTCCAGCAGTGTGCTTTATGGTAACTTTTTGCACCACTGTAAGAAGAAAGGAGGAGGAGGAGGAGTAGGGTTGCCAGCCTCCAGGTGGGGCCTGGGGATCTCCCGCTTTTACAACTGATCCCCAGCTGACAGGAATCAGCTTCCCTGGAGAAAATGGCTGCTTTGGAGTTGGACTCAATGGCATTGTACCATGCTGAGGCCCCTCCCCTCCCCAAACCCCACCTTCTCCTGGCTCCACCCCCAAAGTCCCCAGGTATTTTCCAACCCGGACTTGGCAACCCTAAGGAGGAGGAAGAGGAGGAGATTGGATTTATATCCTGCCCTTCACTACCCAAAGGAGTCTCAGCACGGCTTACAAACTCCTTTCCTTTCCCCTCCCCACAACAGACTCCCTGTGAGGTAGGCGGGGCTGAGAGAGCTCTTTCAATGTCTGCTCTTTCAAGGGCAGCTCTGACAGAACTATAACTTGCCCAAGGTCATCCAGCCAGGTGCAAGTGGAGGAGTGGGGAATCAAACCCGGTTCTCCCAGATTAGAGTCCACGCACTTAACCACTACACTACATGCTACTTTCAGGCAGGAGCCATTTGTTGCTCTTTCATCCAAAGGATAGAGGAGGAGCTAGGCCGAAAAGACAATTTGGAATACTATCAATGTTTTGTTATCTGCCAGTTTCAGTTTCGTCCTGGATAGTTTTTGTAAATAACAAAACTCATTAAATACTTATCGCAGATCCTGCCTGCTGTTTCCTCACTGCGATGGAGGAGGCATAGACTTGCAGCCTTAGGTGACTGCTTTAAAGCACTGTGCAGCCCTAGAGGGAGATGCCATTTCGAGAGATCTTGCAGATTAACGGACCAAATGCCTACCAACCACCGACAGCAAGGCCACCTTTTAGTATTTTCTTTAATGCTCCCTGCAGAAGTAGCAAACTAGAACTAAAATAGCCTTGGGGAAATAAAACAGACCAGCAAGCATCTTACAGCTTCGCAATTAAAAACTCACCCTAACTGATAAATCATCTAAAACGCTAGTGGATTAGTCCACCGACCGAACCCACCTGAGGTTGCAGCCGGACTATTAAGAATACTTCAAAGCTGAAAGCGCCTACTGGTGCGGTATAGGGCTGACAGATTTCCCGCAGCTCCTGTCACCATCTGGAGCCGGATCAACTGGCCACTGCAGGGATCTAGAGTATCTTCACAAGCTCTGGAAAGGGGCACACCCAAGGTTGGGTCTGACCTCGGGCTGCCGAATTTCCTTTCTGTAATAGGAGAAATGCAACAGCTGCTCTTCTTCCCCCCAGCTGGCTGTTTAAACTAGTATTTGGATCAAATACGGAGCAACAGGGGGCATCCTGTCCTGGGCAGGGGTGGAAAATGGGCATCGGAAGCAATGCTCTCTTCTAAGCCAGGGATGTCAAATATGTGGCCCAGGGGCCAGATCAGGCCCCCGGAGGGCTTCTATCAGGCCCGCACTGGAACTGGCCATCTCCTGCTTCCAGTTCTGTTGCTGCTGCTGCATCATAGCTTGCTTCGCCACACTTTCTCAGTTGCTTAGCCAGTTCATGTTTCCACTCATTCATTCATTCTTTATCGCTACGATCATTTGACCAGAAAATACATAAAACAATTCCATAGTTTACACAATACGGAGAACTTATAAGATGGAACTTGACCAATAAAACATAGCCCTAGTAAATGTTAAAATTAGATACATATTATAACTATAGACACGAACTATTATGCCGGTTAAAATTGTTAAAATTCACCCTACTCTTCCGTCTAATGCTTACCCAGACCTTAGAACAGTCGTACAGTATTTCCAAACTTTAAACATATCAGTAAGGCATTAAAGAGAAATTAGAATTTATTCCAATAACGAGCTACTGTTACTAAACTAACTACCAAAGAGTTTACGTGATCTCATTATCTCCATACAGAAACTAGCTACTTGATGGGTAATCTTAGAGTTTCTATCAGATAGGTGACACTCAAGTCTGTCTTTTTTGGAGAGGCCCAGCAATTGATCAGTCAGCATAGTGATTTTATTACGTGCTACTTTATAATAAGGACATCTAAAGAACATGTGCTCTGTTGTCTCAACCTCCCTTAATGGACAAGTACAAAGCCTTTCTGTGAAGGGAATATCCTTGTATTTTCCTTCAAGTACTGCAGAAGGGAGGACAGAGCACCTAGCCAAAGTGAAGGCTCTTCTAAACCCTTTTACTTCAAGAGATGTTAAATACTTGGCTGGACCCACAGTATTATTAAAAACAGGATCACTGAAGCTGTGGGGGAATTCGGGCGAAGCCGCGGGTCAAAATGTGGCACAGGGCAAATAGAGGGAAATTCAAGCATGCAATCGGGGCAAAGGGAAGAATGATGCCGGAGCAGCACCTCATGAGTCGTTGTATTCTCGGTCATTGTATTCTCTCTCGAGCCTCTTTTTGTGGGAGCTTTAACAGTGATTTGCTATTAGTGTGCAAGCCCCGCCGTTTCCTTGTCACACAAAAATTTAAACATTTTTTTTAAACAGGAAAAGAGCAACGACTTCCTAATAGAGAAGGGGATTGCTCTCTTTGTCGCTCCCTGATGACAACCTAGAAAGAAAAAGTCACACTGCAAGAGAGGATGGAACAGGCCAGTCACCAAAGAAGCATCCGCAGCCTTTGAAGTCCTGAGGCTGCAGATAAGGCCCCTTCGCATTTCAAAGCGTTCCCCCTGCTCGACAAAGACCCAGACTTCAAGACAAAATATGTCGACATGTATCAGAGGTTCAGTTTGCTACCTGTTCTTACCGGTGGGCGGGTCTCATCAACAAGCTAATTGTCGACAATTATAGGGTGCCTTGGGATTCCTTAAACACAAGGCAAGACTTAAAAGCCATGTTTCTTCCAGGAACTTGGGTATTTTTAGGTACTGCCGTTTCAATCAGACCCGGCTCTCCTGCAAAGTTTGGGACACGTTAGTAGTAGTAGTTTATTATTACAGTCTTTAGACCAGCATACAGTTTAGTCAGAAGGGACAGCTTAAAGCTCAGATGAAAGCAGGCTAAAGAATTCTGTAGCCAACAAAAGGACCGGATTCACTAACTGCTCAGCCAGTACACCCTTTCAGAAAACGCATGCTCGCCTGCACCCCTCGTTTAGAAGGGTGTGTAAACAAGAGGGCATACAAAGCTATGCTCATAGGCTTTGCCCGCACCATCGTGAAAGCAAACCTATGGGCATGCAGTGGACGTATGCACAGGCTGCCTGCATCATGTGCATGCTGTTAAACACACGAAGCTGCCTTATTTTGACTCCGACCATTGCTCTGCCAAGGTCAGCACTGTCGACTCCGACTAGCGGCAGCTGTCTAGGGCCTCGCGTAAAGGTCTTTCACATGGCTTGCTACTTGATTATTTTAACTGGAGATGTCAGGGATTGAACCTGGGACCTTCTGCATGCAAAGCAGAGGCTGCTCCAGTGAGCCATGGTGCCTGCTCCAGTGAGCCATGGTGCCTGCCCCATGGCACACAGACAGACCAGCCCCGTAGACAGGATTTCGTGGCTTGTGGGGCAAAAATTTTTTCTGGTGAGGCTGCCATTATTTCCCATAATGCAGCGGGGGGTGTGCGCCTCTCTCTCTCCCCTCCTTCAAGATTTAAAGGGCCCTTCAGCTGATCGGCAGGAACACGTGGCCAAGGTAGGCTGGCCAAGGTAAGGTGTCTTTACAGGTTCAGCTTCATCCAAATATGATCAGGTACTTTCAGGAAGGATGTCTATTACCCAAAATAGGTAAAGGGGCTCTACACGTGCAGAGGCAGCATATCTCTGACTACTACATGCTGGGGCACGTAAGAGACAACTGGTCAGCTACTGCTGAAAACAGAACACGAAGCCTAAAGTGGACCTTTGGCGCAACCCTCTTACATTCATTTTGCTTTATTGTTTATATCCACCACCCAGTGCACTGCCTGCCTCCTTCACCAGTGATCCCAAGCGCCCCAAAAGATCACTGGAGCGTATCTGCTGTTAACAAACTCCACATCAGAGAGCCAGCAGCCGCTGAAACTGAGCAGCCGGGCTGTCGACAGCACCCTGCTCTAATCTGAAGCACAAGCTGCTATAGTTGGAGGGGGGAAAAAGAATGGAATACACTTATTCTCCATCAGCCACACACGGATCGATTACTTCCATGTCGGAAAATGGTCATGCGCAAAGCAGACCTAGATTTATCAAGTACAGCAATAGGCCATCTTTTTTGGCCCAAGGGCCTCCACAAAGGATGCAGTGCCCACCTGTAAAGGTATTGTGTGCCAGCAGACAAATGGTTGTACCTGGCCAAATAGGTTTGGAGCAAGCAAAGCTCCATCAGTGCTGGTGGCATCTCAGAGATTTGCCTTGAGTTCATCCAGAAGGCAGGGGGGCATGGTGGCTCAGGGTAGTGCAACTGCTTAGCATGCAGAAGGTCCCAGGTTCAATCCCCAGCATCTCCAGTTAAAGGATCTGGCAGTAGGTGATGTGAAAGACCTCCACCTGAGACCCTGGAGAGCTGCTGCCAGTCTGAGTAGACAACACTGACTTTGATGGACCCAGGGTCTGGTTCAGTAGAAGGCAGCTTCATGTGTTCAAGCATAAGCCGTGCCTACTGCCTTCTTCCGTGCTGCTGGTCCCAGAAATGCCTTGGTTGTTTGGGAAAAGACCTGGTCCTCAGTCCCGAGCAAAAGGGACTGGTGCGCCACCATTAGCAAGCGTGCCGCGTGCAGCCAACCTTGATCTAGCATTAATCCTCTGTCCTTAGAGATTTCCAAAATCATCAGTCATTTATTTAGGGGGTTTCTAAGCTGCCTTTCCGCCAGTGAAGGCCCGCAAGGAGGCTAACAAGGTAAAAAATGGAAATCATTTTATATCGCACAGGCATGTAACACACTAATGCCACAACAGCGGGGGTCTCAACAACAGCCCCTCTAGCCCTTTCGTTTGCAAAGCCAGTGTTCTCTCCCTGCCCCCAACTTCTTAGTAAAAAGTAAACCTTTTCCTACCTTCCAGTCTTCTGGCCTAGTTGTCATTAGACAACCTGTGGAACAAAGTTTGAGTCCAGAGGCACCTTTAAAGACCAACAATGTTTTATTCAAGATATCTTGTTGGTCTTAAAGGTGCCACCGGACTCAGTCTTTGTTTGGCTGCTTCAGACCAACACGGCTACCCACCTGAATCTAGACAATGCACAAGCACGTGCACCAACGTTATCCATTAGGACAGTTCTCAGAAAACGAAGGATAGAAGAAGAAGAAGAAGAGATTGGATTTATACCCCGCCCTCCACTCCCCAAGGGAGTCTCAGAGCGGTTTACAAACTCCTTTTCCCTTCCCCTCCCCACAACAGACACCCTGTGAGGTAGGTGGGGCTGAGAGAGCGCTTTCCCAAGCTGTCCTTGAGGGAACAGCTGTGCCAGAGCTATGGCTTGCCCAAGGTCATCCAGCAGGTGCAAGTGGAGGAGTGGGGAATCAAACCCGGTTCTCCCAGATTAGAGTCCGTGCACTTAACCACTACACCAAACTGGCTCTCATACTATTTGGAACATTCACAGAGAAAGCTTGCCATCACTGAACCAGTTCTAAATAAAGTGGCAGCAGGGAATTTGCCCATCACATTTCCCCAACTCCTCCAGTCCAATACATGAATTTCTGTAAAGCACGGATTCTGTTCTGCAGGTATGTGAGCATCTCTCCTTTGAGTAGAACCCAGCTTGAGTCCTCCAGTCAGAAAGATCAAGCCTTTTCAGTTCCTCAGGTATAACTAGAACACAGAACAGCACTGGCCCAACGTCTTTTATGGATGGCCTGTCCCCATGTGCTCCATCATCATCCATTGCAGGTGCTCTCTCGTTTTTATGATGCTGCCAACATGCTGCGCCCAGGAAGCATGGGCACGGAAAGAGGCATTTTCCTCCCATTTATTGTGGTCCTTCCCACTGGAGACTCCCTAAAGCATAAGCCTGAGGACAACTCTCAAAACCCACCTGCTTGGTCTGGCTTTGGGGGCTCAGAGTTAAGCCACAGAACGGGGGGGGGGGGGAGGAGAGCGTAACTGTCAATCAATCTAAATTCTGCAGGGAGGGAGCAGGTTTGCTGCATTTTATCTATTTACTTATTCGAATTTGTACTCCACCCTCCCCACCAAAAGCAGGCTCAGGGCAGCTTACACGATAAAACATAATAACAATAAATATCATAAACATTAAAAACAGTTCATTAAAACAATATCACATTAATATTAAAGTGCTAGCGGTTGTATTATAGTAGCATATTGATGGCGCTGTACATTCTGTTAATTAACTTGGTATTCAGCTCGCTGTAAAAGGTCCCACAGGGCCCTAATCTCTTCCGGGAGCTCATTTCCACCAGTGTGGAGCCACCACCGAAAAAGCCCTTGCCCTGGTTGCAGCCAGCCTAGCGTCCTTGGGACCTGGAGGGCCAATCAGTGTTGTGACTCTGACTGAAGCGCTCTCTGGGGTATATATGGGGAAAGGCTAGGGTTGCCAACCTCCAAGTGGGGCTTGGGGATCCCCCACTTTTACAACTGATCTCCAGCTGACAGAGATCAGTTCCCCTGGAGAAAATGGCTGCTTTGAAGGGTGGACTCTATGGCATTGTACCACGCTGAGGCCCCTCCCCTCCCCAAACCCTGCCCTCTTCTGGCTCCACCCCCAAAGTCCCCAGGTATTTTCCAACCCGGACTTGGCAACCCTAGAAAGGCGGTCCCTCAGATATGTCGGACCCTGGTTTCCTCCCAACCCCCAGAGGCTTTTAGATGAGATGACCTAGCAATCTAAGTCAGTCATAAATTCATGGAAGCGTCAACACCTACCTTCGTTCGTAGCCCATGCACCAGGGCTGCCCTCCGCAGCCCGGCTTCCACACTTTGACCAATCGGGAAAAGGCTTGGACACGTGGCTGCCACCGGCCCACCATGGCAAGCTCTTGCTCGGCACAGACATTTGGCCTGTAAAGAGGGGGTTGTGGGGGAAGAAAGAAAATACATGGGTACATTTGACTAAGGCCCTTTCCTTGGATATTTTGGGGGGGGGGGAATGGTTTGCCAAGAAAAAGCAAATGTGTTGCCTTTTTAGTTGCAGAGATAAATAAAAATCACAGATTATGTATTCCCCTTTCTTTATGAGATGTAAATCTGCTCCTGCACTCAGTGTTCTGACCAAAGAGTTATTTGAAAACAGTTTCGTTCCTTGCCATGACATGAACGGCCCAGGCTGACCTGATCGAGTCAGATCTCAGAAGCTTAGTGGGGTCATCCTTGGATGAGAGACAGCCAAGGAAGTCCAGGGTTGCTATGCTAGGATTGCCAGCTCTGGGTTGGGAAATACCTGGAGATTTTTGGAGGCGGAGTTTGAAGAGGGGGGGGGTTGGGGAGGGGGGAAACTTTAATGGGGTATAAAGCCATACAGTCCATACAGTCCACCCTCCAAAGCAGCCATTGTCTCCAGGTGAGCTTTTGAAGTTTGTTTGTAAAAACAGTGCCTTTCAGATCTGCAAAAGTATGTCCAGGAAGATTAAAATATTCACCCACTGGTTTCTGAGTATTACAATTTCTTATGCTAGATTTAGAAAAGAACAAGAAGCGGGACCCGCGATACTCACGCCGGGGGGGGGGGGATATTCCTAAAGGCTGCAGCTCCACATCGAGGAGGAAGCCGCTGCAGGTAAGTCTTCTTCCCTCCCCACCCCCCACCCCCGGCACCGGAGGCGAGGCCTCAGCGGCTCTCAACTGCCGGACCACCGCAGAGTTCCCAGAGCATTCTCTGCACATGTGCAGGGAATGCACTTTTACTTTTGGGAGGGTTTAAATATCCCCCGTATAGGTTTTTTTTTTTAAGTTTTACGATTTTTCTGCACACCTGGGGCAATGCTCCCTCTAAGCCGTGGAGTCTTGTGAGCGAAAATTCTACTTTGTGAGCTACTGGCGATAAAGTTGTGAGCAAGCGATTTGGCTGCTGCATAAATTAGTTTGCTCTACAGCCATCCTTCCTGAGCTAAGACAAAAACGTGCGAGCCAGAGGCTAAAAAACTGTGCGCTAGCAATGGAAACAATGACCTGGGGAGGAAACAATGACCTGGGGAGTCCCCCAAGTGTGCAGGAAAATCTCTCTGCCTCCTAGGTGCCCCCGATGTGCGGATTTAGATATCCGCACGAAGGGGGCGCCTTGGCTATTAGGTACATAGATAAGAGTCCAGTAGCATCTTAAAGATTCAGATAAGAATAAGAATCCAGTAGCATCTCAAAGACCTACAATATTTTGAGAGCCAGTTTGGTGTAGTGGTTAAGTGTGCGGACTCTAATCTGGGAGAACCGGGTTTGATTCCCCACTCCTCCACTTGCATTTGGCTGGATAACCTTGGGCAAGCCATAGCTCTGTACCAGCTGTTCTCTCAAGGACAGCTTGGGAAAGAGCTCTCTCAGCCCCACCTACCTCACAGGGTGTCTGTTGTGGGGAGGGGAAGGGAAAGGAGTTTGTAAGCCGCTCTGAGACTCCCTTGGGGAGTGGAGGGCGGGGTATAAATCCAATTTCTTCTTCTTCTTCTTCTTCTTTTAAGGTGCTACTGGACTCTTATTCTTTTCTATTGCTGCAGACTGACTAACACGGCTACCCATCTTGATCTGTCTCCCCTATGCTAGATTTGTGCTCATTTATTCTCTCAAATAGTAATCGACAAATTTGTTCAGTGCAGATAGCAGAAGGCCACTGAGGCATATATTAAATTGGATGGTGTGCCAGTGGAAGAGAACGGAGCCTCAGTTTTTGCAAACTGATCCACAGGTGGGGCTTTTGGGGGGGGGGTGGGGGGGTTTGTTTTTAATGATCAGGTTGCTTTTTTTCTGCTCTCCTGATCAGGTAACCATCCTAATAGCAGCCCAAATGACCAGGTAGAGTACCAATATTTTTAAGGGGTGCTCATGACACCATGCGCAATCTAAGGGGCTGCTGCACCAAGTACCCATCTGCACATGTGGCAAAGGATTCTGGGATACACCACTCAGTTCTGCACCATGTCGTAGACAGAGCACACTTAACGTTGCCCTGATCATGTCTGACAGCCTGTTGGCTCTCAGAGCTTCTCTGCCTGAAAACAGAATTGCTTGTTTATTGTTAAGTTTTTTGGGGGGGGTTTGCATTAAACTAAACCTGTCTGGTGAGCAATATCTATAGTCTTTGGAAAGTTGGGAAAGGGAGGATCAGGGAGGCAGGATGTGCCAAAACAAATCCAGCAAAGGGTTTGTCCAGGAAGCAGTTCCATCCATTGATGATGACTAAAGTTAGCAGATTGAAAGGGCACAAGGCGGCTTTGGAACCGGCAACCTTCTGCAATTCTTCTTCACCGAGATACACAGACAAACCTGACTGCCGACTGTGTGTAGGGCTGCCAAACGGATATGCTGTCAAACTGTTCTAAAATTGTCTATCTGACGGTCAACAATTGGCTACAATATGTGGATTAGGAACATTCATCTGCCTGAGTTTCTTGTCTAAGAGACAGGGCGTCTTACAGGAATTTACAACTCCTGGCTAGCACCAACTAACAAGCTCCCCAATTTCCAGTGCCAAACAGCTGACATCTGCATACACACAAAAAAAGTGTTCTGGTGAATATCAAAGTCTACTGAATGGCCAAGACTATTATGAAATCTGGGTTGTCAGATATTCAACGGGAAGAAAATATGGGAACTCCTTTTATTCCCACATTAAGCAAACACTGCTTCGGGGACCTACAATTTTTCTGTCTTCTATTGGCTTCCTGAGTGTTCTATAGGAATGGATGCAAACAGCATGTTGAGGGAAGAAAGACTTTGCCTTTCTGTGTTGGGAGAAGTATAGCACATCGTCTCTTTCATACTCAATTGTAGTGGTCTTCAACCCATGGGTCAGGAATCTCGGGGTCCTACAGCGGATCGCGGAGTCCCACCTGCTGGTTCCTGAGCCACTATATGGTCTCCACTTTCTTGCTTGCTGTTTCTTGGGAAAGCCCTGCTGTTAGTTCACATGCAGGATCAGCAAGGGTCACACACTTCCTGCTCCTTCTTTGCATGCATTCAGAGAAGAACGGCAGTAATTCACATGCAGGATGAGCGAGGGCAGCATACTTCCTGCCTCTTCTCTGCGCACATTCAGAGAAGGACAGCAGAACGACAAGACAAGGCCAGTCCAAGTGGGACCTATTCCGTCGTGCCTCATTCCCTCATGCAACACACTTCCTGGTGCTCCAATTGCACTTCCTCTCCCCGGCTCTCTCATTCTGCATCTCTGCCTTTTTCCTCAGTAGGGTACACCTCCCGGTGCTCGGCTTGTGTTTTCTGTCTCCCACCCTTTTTGTCTACTGCCCACGGTCCTGGGCTTGACACCAGTAAGAGGTGTGGGAGCTCATTAGCATAACTCATTAGCATAACTGATCTGCATATGCCACACCCCCTGATGTCACTGGAAGTGTGTCAGAAGGCCACACCCACCGCTCAGGCTCCATCCCAAAAATCTCCAGGTCTTTCCCAACTCAGAGCTGGCGAGCCAGCTTGACACTTTTGACTAAAGACACTTTAGGTTTCCTTTGCTCTTGCAGGGAAGCCACCCAACAACAGGCAGCATGAAAATACAGGTCAAGTTAGTATGCGTTCGCTTTTTTCCACAGCGCATCACTGTATGTGCCCGCTCCTGGGCTTGTTCCTCCTGGAACGGCGTTCCTGCACGTTCCTGCTCGAAATGTCCCCTGGAGATCATAACTCTGGCTCCCTCTCTTCCTGTCACGTGACTGAGATGCTCCCTCTAAGCTGTAGAGTCTCGTGTGCAAAAATTCTACTTTGTGGCCTACCAGCATTAAAGTTGTGAGCAAGCAATTTGGCTGCTGCCTCAATCAGTTCGCTCTGGAGCCATCCTTCCTGAGCTAAGACAAAAATGTGAGTGAGAGCCGGAGGCTAAAAAACTGCATTGTAGGAGGTAGTTTCAGATATAAGGCTCACTGAGAGAGAAAGAGCAAGGTCCTTTGAGGGATCAGAAGACCTGTGTGCCTGGACAGATGAAAGTGGGGTCATCCTTTATAGTTGGGGGAGGGGGATAGATCTCCAAACAGAGTTCACATACCACCTTTCACTAACAATTCCCAACAGGCAGCTTGGTGTAGTGGTAAAGAGTGGCAGACTGTAATCCGGAGAATCGGGTTTGATTCTCCGTTCTTTCACATGAAGCCAGCTGAGGGATCTTGGATCAGCCACAGTTCTTTCAGCACTCTCTCAGCCCCCCCCCCCCCCCCAATCTCACAAGGCGCCTGTTGTGGGGATTGGAAGAGAAGGTGATTTTAAGCCACACCAAGACTCCTTCTTCTTCTTCAACATTCTCCGGGGAAGTCATGACTAATGCTCCCTCTAAACTGTGGAGTCTTGTGGGCAAAAATTCTGCTTTGTGAGCTGCCGGCATTAAAGTTGTGAGGGAGCAATTTGGCAGCTGCATAAATCAGTTTGCTCTGGAGCCCTCCTTCCTGAGGTAAGACAAAAACGTGTGAGCCGGAGGCAAAAAAACCTGTGAGCTAGCTCACACTAACTCAGCTTAGAGGGAACACTGGACGGGTGTAAAATCAGCATAAGTTTGTAGTGCGTATATAATCTATGTTTTGGCAACAGTAATGTATACAGAGCTATTTACTCCTCTTTCATACATAACTTATAGTTACAGGTGTTCGCTGCCTGGTTCCTACAAGGAAATTCCCAATAACTTTGCCTTTAGGGTAGCCATCCCCCTAGTGGTGGTGGGGTTCCCCCCTATTTTGGGGGAACCAATCCGCCACCAGCCAGCTGGTGTTGACTTGGAATACTCATCCAAACACTACGCCATAAAGATGCATCTTATAAACCAATCATGGATCTTCCATCATGTTTTTGACCTTTTAAAGCAGTTGCTGTGGATCCAGTTTGAAATGGCCCTACAGTCTCTGTGTATGGAGGAGCTGACTCATTTCTTCACAGATCTTCAAGGCTTCTATTAGACCCAGTAAAGGGGGGAAGAGAGGTGTAATGTAGGTGACTATCTTTTTTGCCCTGACTGAGCTAACAGCATTGGGGGGATGCTATCGAGGAAATAGCCAAAAGGTTATACCAAAAAAAACCATCCCTCTCCTTTTCAGCACCACAGTCTCTATCCAGATTCCGCTCCCATATTGCTGTGGCTACTTGTTAAAAAGTTACATGCAAGTCAGGAGATCAGATCAAAGTTCTCATGTGCCATGTTCAGGCTTTAGGCTACCCACACCAAGAAAATGTTCTGGGTGGGGGCCTAAATGAAACGGACATTGTAAGTTTCTGTATGCTCCATCCTGCTCCCCAAGGTAAAGGTAAAGGTTTCCCTTGCTCAAAAGGCAGTTGAATCCGACTCTAGGGGGCAGTGCTCATCTCTGTTTCCAAGCTGAAGAGCCAGCGCTGTCCGAAGACTTCTTCCGTGGTCATGTGGCTGGCATGATTAAAAGCCAAGGCACACAGGATGCTGTTACCTTCCCACTGAAGTGGTAACTATTTATCTACTTGCAATTTCTTGCTTTCAAACTGCTAGGTTGGCAGGAGCTGGGGCTGGAGACGGGAGCTCACTCTCTCACAGGGCACTAGGGTCTCCGGTCTGCAGTTCAGCGTCTTAACCTCTGGGCCACCGCAGCCTGCTGCCGAACAACCCCGTTAACCTGGAATATGGGGCACTGGCCAGTGAATTCCATCATGTCAAAACAGGCTTAAACCCAAGTGTTCGGGCTTTTGGCTGGGTTGTAAGACTTGTATATCCAGCCCTTGGCATTCTCAAAAGATACCAGAATTCAACAATTCCAAACAATCCTTGCCTTAAACTTCTAGGCTTATAAAACTAATGAGTTTTCCAGAAACAAGGAAATTCTGGCGGAGTCTTTCAAAGCACACATACGAACAGATGCCCGGGCTGCCATAACAACATATGGAAATGATGGTTTTGCATTTAGTGCATTTTTCAGCGCTAGTTGGGTTTGCAAAGAAAAACGGGGGGGGGGGGGGGGGGAATTGCTGAGTAGAGGACGCCTGTCCTGGCAGGAACTCAGACTTGTACAGAAACTTTCCAAAGATCCGCCCAGTATGTCAAGCTAAACCCATAATCTTTAATTACAATACAAAACGATTTTAATGCTAGCAAGAAAAGGGGAAGGAGGAAGAGGCAGGAAGTGAATACAGCTCCCATAAAAATTAACAGTCTTTTCAATTAGAGAGTTACTAGCATCTCCCCCCTGTTTTTTCCCCATGGGGGGAAATAAAAAGTACAAAGCTTTAGCTGCTGAATTTCTGCTGGTCAGAAAGTTTTACATTCACAGGAGCCTCATCAGAGGGAAAATGCTGGCAATTTAATTCTTCCACAGGCTGAAGAAGAAAAGGTACAAAGATAATTTCATTCCATTTTTTGCAAGTGAGGTTGATTTTCAGGGGGGGGGGATTATTAACCCCTACCCCACCCCGATGCTGATAGGCAGTACAGAACATCTGATGTTAAACCTCACAGTTCAGTGTAATTGAGTGTCAAGCCAAATATATGATCAGATCTCCAGCATGGGTATTTTTAGTGATAAACCTGCAGCTTGGGGGAAATTGGATCGGGGCTCCAAATGGGAGTGGGGTTTAACTCTTTTTCCTTTAACATAGTCCAGGTTTCAAATGGTCTGTGCATTTTACCTAACAGAAGACATGCACGGGGGACAGAGATTCAATGATGCAAATGGAAAGAGTTTTCAGAAACCTTCACCAGTCTGAATTATGGCCCCTCCTACTGCTATTTAGCAATAAAATAACAAACAAGATTCATTCACAAATCTACCGGCATCTACCTTGGTTTGACTCTCAATGGAAGTGTGTTGAATTTGGACCAGAAATGGGATTCAAATCCCATCTTGGCTACACATCTCTCTCTCACCAGGGTAAACCAGCTTGTAACCTGCCTTCCGCTGTTCCTAGCCGAAGAAATCTGGGAACTGCATTTCTGTGAGACAGTTTGCCATCCTGACAAAAGAATTTGCGCCACTCTTTAAAAAAAATAACTGGGTCTAGAATGCTTTGAGAAAGTTCAAACGGGTTTCAAATGAGTTTGCATTTGTAACGTGCCAGCAGATGATCAGTGTCTGGTTTTAGATAGCACTCAGCCTCAGTCTTCTCATCTATCTAACGGGAATAACACTGAACGGTGCAGGAAACGAAGGGAAAACGCTGAGGCAACAGAACGGTTAATCTGAGAGATTTTCAAGAATCCGTTCACATCTAAAGAAAATTAAAGGAGCTGCTTTTTATATACTTTCTACCTACTCTATATAATTTTCTACCCACTCTTTCCACCTGAGGAACTCAAGGGGGCTCACAGACAACTAATGCATGACAATAAACACATAGAGAGACCCAGCGTGGCATAATGGAGACCCAGATTCAAATCCCAGTCTGGCATGGAAGCTTGCTGGGACACCTTGGGCCAGTCACACCCTCTCAACCTTACCTACCTCACTGGGTTGTTGTAAGGACAAAACGGAGAAGAACAATGTGAAGGATGCCAGGCGTTTCTGGGCAAGCTCAGCCTTCTAGATCTCCTGAAGCAGAAGTCAAACCTGGCAGAGCCATTTGTCTCCCCCCCCCCCCCACTCCCTTGGGAAAGTTTCATCCACTAAATAGCTGCTTGGAGATAAAAGGACAGGAACATGAGCTTTGGCGCCCTCCCAGACTCCCGTGGTCTTGCCAACTGTATGACAAGAAGGTATGCTGCTGACATTAATAAACATTACACATCAGAGCATGTTAGAACAATCAAAGCATCCTGCGTACATTATCCCAGATCTTTTACAACACCCTTCCCAGGGAGGTTAGTGCTGTAATTATCCCCATATTTGGGGGGGGGGGCGGGGTGAAGAACTGCAAGGGTGAGATTCTACCTTACCTAAGGCCATCTACAACACAATCCTATACTCAGAGGCCAGTTCCTCTGGATGCATGGGAACTTATCATAAATGTGCTCAAGAGACTGCGCTGGAGGCAGGATTTGAATCCAGAACTTTTTGGTCCATCCCTTGGTCTCTTAGCCAGTAAAACTCTACATTAGCAGTCCTAAAGAGGACCCCGAAAGTGTTGCTGGGTTCACAAAACCATCCCAAAGCAAAAAGAAGTTTAAATACTTACATGTGGGGTAGCAGCTTGTTCCCATAGGCGGCCAAGGGTAGCTTCAGTGCAAAGATGAAGGATAAGGCGAGAGCAGCGTGGAACTCCATCGCATCCAGGATCAGCGAGGGTGGCACCAGCAAGTCCCCACAAAGTATCCTTATTTTCCCAAGCAAGTGACTATTTTGGCAAATTACGGTTCTTCAGAGAGAGAGAGAAAAGAAGCTCATTGCTACTTTTAGACCCAGCCAGGGTGTCCCCCTTCCCTTTTACAGAGAACAAATTTTGGAAGCCGCACAGTTTCCCCCCTTGCTGAAAGATGTATTGGTCACCCTGGGACACTTCCTCCTGGCGCTCAGTACAGGCAAATCCCCCTCTGGGTTCTCACGTCTGTAGAAAAGATGGGATGGAGGGGGCGGGGGGGGGTCACAGAGATGGAACCGAAGCCAGGGCTAGCTCCTTAAGGTTGCAGGTCAACATTTGGCACGGTGGCTTTCTCTCTCTCTCGTCTGGCTTTTGCAAGGGGTCCGAGGACGCCTGGAGGGCTGGCAGTTTGCGAAAGCCAGGCTCCATCTAAGCAGCAGCCCCATCTGGGGTCTCCAGCCCTGCTCCACTTTCTCAAGGTAGTTGCAAATCCGACCCTCCCAGCAGAAGGGAAACCCCACCTCCAACAGGACACAATGAATTCCACTGCTCTTTTGGACAATAGGGAGAGATTTCCATTAACCCTCTCTTTGCCCAACCCAGCTGTGCCCTGCAGAAGTATCTTCTTTCACTCTCTGTCTCTTTCTCTCTCTCTCTGGCTTCCCCCAACCCCTTCTCAACCAAGCGGCTGGAATCTCAGGACAGTGACAAAAACTTCCCACCGCCTGCTTCATTCACATGCTCTCCCATTTCTTCTCCTGCTGACAGTCAGAAATCCCTCCCACCGGCTCTCAGGTTTGGAGGAGGGGACCGGTTGAAAAGAAAAACAGAAACGGTTGGCTGAGGCCAGTGCATTTTTGCAGGAGCCACATACCAAGGTGAGGGCTAGTCTGCGCTTTCCCTCGCTCTGCCTTCACCCGGTGCCCAGAGAGAAGCTTGACTCGGACAAAAGATCCAGCCTCATCTCAATGCTTGTAAGCCTGTTCCCGTGAATATGTTGACTCAGAAACTGTCCCCTCGGCGTTTCTCATTCCCCAGCAAGTGTGTTTAGGAGCGCAGCCAGCTAAACTGTTCCAAGAGAAATCCCAGTATGTACCTTTAGAGCTGATGGTTGAAAAAGTACAGCAAAGGAATGGGGGAGGGGGATTCTTAGTATGCCAGCTTTTTGCCTTAAGAAAGGCACATTTTAAAATCTCCTACCACCGCCACCTTCCAGAAATCAAAAGGGAAGCAGCCTGAGAAAGTGTCGTAGGAAGTGCCGGTTTGGTGTAGTGGTTAAGTGCGTGGGAGAACCGGGTTTGATTCCCCAGTCCTCCACTTGTACCTGCTGGATGACCTTGGGCGAGCCATAGTTCTGGCACGGCTGTTCTTGAAAAAGAGCAGTTTCGGTCAGAGCTCTCTCAGCCCCGCCTACCTCACAGGGTGTCTGTTGTGGGGAAGGGAAGGGAAAGGAGTTTGTAAGCTGCTCTGAGACTACAAGTGAGTGAAGGGCGGGGTATAAATCCAATCTCTTCTTCTTCTTCTGTTGCAGCTGATTTATGGCAACTCCATAGGGTTGTCAAGGTAAGAGACAAACAGGGGTGGCTTGCCATTGCCTGCCTCTGTACAGCAACCCCTGGTGATCTCCCATGTGTGGACTAACCAGGGCTGACCTTATTTAGCTTCTGAGATCTGACGAGACTGAGCTAGCCCTGGCCATCCAGGTCAGGGTGACAGGTCCTTAGGGAGAACTGTTCCCTGAAGAGACTCTTCCCCTCCTCTGTCCCAGGAATGGGGGCTTCTCTGAAACACTGCATACGCATACTGCACAAGCATGAGCCCTAGCCTTTCTGAGGCAGCTTGGCAATTACTGTGTACTCTTTTTGTGTCTTTCTGCATTTTCTAGCGGAATACTTTACAGCAGCAAGAGGCATATGATTTTTCAGTGGGCAGCCTATCGCTGTTTTGGTTTTAAAGGACCCAGGAGGAGCTCTGCCTGAAAAGAACCACCTAGAAGGGGCCCTGTAGTTTGCACAGTCCAGGATTTCCCCTGGATGTTCCAGATAGTTTTGTAAATAAATAGCTCTTATTTAAGCACAGAAGAATCTTATTTTTGTTGTACACACTTTGCTCCAGTTCCTGGAGTTCCATTTTTTTACATAGCCTACGCCACTGCTGACTTCCACATTGAAATTAGCAGCTGGGAAACCAAGAGAGCAATCCTAAAGGGGTCTGCTTAATTCCTTTGCAGGCCTATTGCTCCCAGGAAAGTGTTTTTAGTGCACTGTAATAGCACAGTCCTATAAGTTACAGAGCAACACTGCACAGGATTACACAGCCTTTCAAATTAACAGCAGGTATAGGAAGTCATTAAAGGGCTGGGGAAACAGGGCAGTTTTGATCGGGCACCTAACGCACAGGAGAGTCAGCAGCAGCCAAATCTTTCTGCGGAAGAGGGCTCCATAATTAGGGTACCACCACAGAGTAGGCCTTGCCTCTCAAAGACATGAGCACCTGGAGTAAGATTTTAGGGGATGATCTCAGCTGTCTGTTTGGCAGGTTCCCACAAGAGGAGATCCGTTAGATACTCTGGGGACTCACAGCAATGCCCAGCCCAGTTTCAGAGGACTCCGGAGGATTTAGGAATAGTGCGATGGCCACCTCCAGATAGCATGGGCCAGCCCAATGTTTATCTGCTCAGCTTGGTTCCTCACCTCTCAGCTCACCTTCCTCACCTTGGGTCCTCCCCTGACCTTAGGATTGCCAACTCTGGCTTGAGAAATTCCTGGAGATTTGGGGATGGTCCCTGGGACTCTGTGGTATACCGTACACTCCACCCTCTAAAGCTGTCATTTCCTCCAGGTGAACTGACCTCTGAAGTCCTGAGATCAGCTGTAATTGAACTCCAGACCCCACCTGGAGGCTGCCAACCTTACCTCAGCCCATGTAGACCATAGAACCTTTAATAAGAGTAAGTGGAATGGAACAAATGAAAAGAAATCAGAATACGTCTAGGTTACGGCTACAGCATCTCTACTTTTCTGGCATACTGACAAAAGTCCAGCACTTTCTAAATTCCCAGTGCCTACCTAGGGCTGTCAACTTCCAGGTTGTTCGGTTGAAGGCCTGAAGATCTCCCAGAATGACAACTTATCACCAGGCCAGAGAGATCAGTTCCCCTGGAGAAAGTAGCTGCTTTGCATATTAGGTATGCAATACCTAAGCCCATAGGGGAGAAAGAGGCCATCTGAACTCAGGTACTGGTGACCTTTGAAGACATTATCTTGGGTGGGTATCTTGAAGAACTGGTCAGAGAAAGTGTTGAGAAGGATTGCTAAGTGACTCAAGGTGAACTAATGAAAGGGGAAAGACTCCATGGCATTATACTCTTCTCAGGTCCTTCCTCTCCCCTGGTTCCACCCCCAAATCCCCAGGAATGTCTAAAACTGGGATTGGCAACCCTGCCTACCCAGCACTGGAGCCACTGGACAGCTTCCCCCACCCCCACCCCCGCACTGATTTTATCAATCGAAACTTCATGATTACATCCACCTTCATAGCAGGGTGCCCCTGGATCTCGCTCTTCTGTCAAAGTCCACCATCTATGCTCACCAAACTGTTTCTGCCAGGGCTGGAACAAAAAGATTTTAATGTTGCCTTATAAAATGGAGAAGGGGATTCTTGGTTGGGAGGCGCCTCAGAGGGCAACCCAGCAGGTTTATGGCAAAATTCTTTGAAGGCTGAACACGTGCGCCTGTTTTCTAAGGACAAGGCGGGAAAGGTGCAGGACAGGCTGTAATGCAATATCCAGATCAAAATCTATCCAACACTGTGTTTCTCTGTAGACAGAGATGCTTGTCTTGGCATGGAAACAAAATAATAGGCCGGGGGGGGGGGGGATTTCACCTGAAAAAAATATTCTCCCCGGGGGGGGGGGGGGAGATTTGGGAAACAGTTAGAGTATGGGAACTCTGTTAGGAAAAGAAAAAAAGATGGCAGCTCCATGATGGAAAAAGAGTGTAAAAGACCACTGTCACAACTGCAAAGCTCCCTCTAAGCTGTGGAGTCTTGTGAGCAAAAATGCTACTAAGCGAGTTACTGGCATTACAGTTGTGAGCGAGCGGTTTGGCTGCTGCATAAATTAGTTTGCTCTGGAGCCACCCTCCCTGAGCGGAGACAAAAATGTGTGAGCCGGAGGCGAAAAAACTGTGAGCTCGCTCACACTAACTCATCTTAAAGGGAACATTGGTCACAAGTAGCTACTGAATACAGTGAGTGGGGGTGGAAAGCACTGTCATGCCGCAGCCAACTGATGAAAGCAGTCCTTAGGGTTTTCAATGCAAGAGACTTCAGAGGTGGCACGGCATTGGATGCCTCTGTTTAGCGGCCCCGAACTTCCTTGGAGGGCTCCCATCCAAGTAGTAACCAGGGATGACCCCCCCCCCATAGACACACACACACACTTTGCTTAATCTGATGAGATGGGGCTAGCCTAGGCCATCCCCATCAGGTGATCACCGGATCACCTGCTCCTGATCATCCAACCACTGCGGACACCCTCAGGCTAAGTTTGCCATTTGGTTTCCCAACAGAAGATCTCTGCTTACCTAAGGACATAAGATGAGCCCTGCTGGATCAGACCAGTGGTCCATGTAGTCCAGCATCCCGTCTCATATAGGGGTCAACCAGTTGCTCTGGAAGGCCAACATACAGGGCATACTGGCCAAGGCCCCCTGATGCTGCTTCCCAGGGCTTTTTTTGTAGAAAAAGCCCAGCAGGAGCTCATTAGCATAATAGGCCACACCCAACAGCAGAAACAGCAGAAACATATTAGGCCACGCCCCTGACGGTGCAGCTCCCTCCCAGGATTGGCTTCCCCAGGTGCCCCGCAGCTTGCGGGGTGTCTGGGGGACCCAAGGAGGGGAGGCAGCTTAAACTGCCTTCCCTCCCTGGATTGGTTTGACTTCTCCTGGCGCCCCACAGCTTGCGTGGTGCCTGGGGAACCCGAGGTGGGGAGGCTGTAGGCGTGGCCAACTCAGAAGCCAGCCGGAACTTCATTCCTGTGTGTTCTGCCCCAAAATGGCCTTGCTGCTTCCTAGCACTGGTATTTAGGGGTTTACTGCCTCTCATTATTGAGCTTTCCTTAATTTACCACGGCTCAATCGCCATATGGCATGTGGAAAATACACCCAAGGGTGGCAGGAGGACAGAAAAAGAATCCTGTTGAATTTTTACTTGGCATGCGATACCTAAGCCCGTTGGAGAGAAAGAGGCCACCTGAACTTTCGTACTGGTGATCTTTAAAGACATTGTCTTGGGTAGATCTCTGAAGGGCTGGTCAGAGAAAGTGATGAGAAGGATTGCTAGCTGACTGAGGGGGAGAGGGGAGATTAACGAGAAACTTATTTATGCACACATACTATTTGCAAGACACGCAGCAAAGTTTAAGACTGACGCAGTTGGCAACAAAACCCTTATTCGAGCTACTGCTTCGGGTCGACCCTCTTCCCTACCCTTTGGCCGAAAACGGCGACTGATCACTCCTCAAAGCAGTGTGCACCTTGCTCAGTTGATGCTCTGCAAATCTGTTGTGCTTCAGGAAACTGGGAGGGCTGTGAAGAGATGCCACAGCACACCCCAGTACTGCCAGTAAGTATACCACTAAAACATGGATAAAAACACAACCGCCCCGCCACCTGGTGCTTTTTAACAGCCCGTTTTTATATGCTGAGATCAGTAGGCAAAACACCAATATCCCCAGCTAACTGCTGCAGTATAGTGACTGCTTAAGTTGGGGGTACACCAGAACAGTGGCTAAAAAATAACATCCCCGGGGGACACATCGTGACTTAAGAGAAAACACCAGTGACAGTGCTTACTGGCTTGGCTACCATCAATGACAGCTTTAAAGCTCAAAGAAAGCCCCACATACATAGTGTTTAAAGTCACACAAACATAGAATTGCTAGTGTGAGAAGCCTTTTTAAGTCATCAGGGGTCATTTTGAGCAGCTCAGGGGAGCGCAGCTCCAGGAGTTGGTGCCAGCCCCCCCCCCCCCCCGTGGGGGAATGCCTGCTTGTGTCATGGCTGCAGCAAAATGACCCCGTCCCCTGGAAAGGTCCTTGTTCCTCCGACCAGCCTTCTGAGGGTTCAGCCACCACTGAGGCTATCCTCCCAGAATAGTGGAATTTCTGAGGCTTGGTTTCGTAGCCCTCCCTCCCTCCCTCCCTCCCTCCCTCCCTTCCTTCCTTCCTTCCCCCTCTCTCCTTTCTTTCTTGCCTTCTGACATACTTCCTGCGATGTCAGGCGGTGTAGCATATGCAAATAAGTTATGCCAATAAGTTATGCTAATGAGCTCCTGCATCTCTTTTTCTACGAAATGACCCCTGCATTACACTGTTGGTGCTCTTACCTTAATCCAAGAGTGAGCACTACACACGATTCTCTCAATACACAGAGTTACCACTTTGGGTGAACCGGTTAACATGCATATTTTCCTGCTTTGGACCGGAAACCGACAAGCTTCCACAGTTATATATTTGCACTTTGAAGACATAACACTGTAGATGAATCCACATCTGAAGCACCTTGACAAAAGACTGCAGCATAAGACTGTGAAAAGTGCTCATGCTTGGAGAAGGAATGAAGAAAACTAACACCAGCTAAAGGAAAATCAAGTATGGATCGGTTTATGGCTGAATGGAAACGAAAAACAGTTTCATCTGAACCTGTAAGCAGTGGAAAGATGCTGAAGGGAGACTTTGCATTCAGGGCGTACCAAATGGGGGGGATACAGAGTTACAATGTAGCAATACTGTGATACAAATCAGTAAGCTTAAGAATAATAACCTCCCACTGTCTCTGTAGAGGCTGGGGCTCGCTACCTAATTCCTTCGTGAACATGACTCCTTAGACCAGCGTTTCGAAAGAATTCGTCATTTTTTAAAGAAATAAATCATACTTGGAGAGCACAAAACATTCTCCACCTGCAAGAGACATTAAGAGTCTGGCTAGAAAAGGAAAGCTGTAGCCAAAGCTATAAGCACTTCTTATTTATTTACTTTGGAACCATTTTTGCAAGAAAGAGTGCCTGGTTCAGGAAGTGGAACTGAGAGGCTTTCGTTTCTGTATTGTTAGAATGCAAGACGCCAGGGACGAAAAGCTGCGGTCATCCAACGTCTGTTAAGTGAGCAAGGACGAAGTCGGACTGGTCTGTTTCTAAACAAGGATTAGTGCTTTAGAAAAATGAGTATGAGCCGTTTCAGCCCAATGCTGCTAATGGGAGGCCTCTTCTTCTGGGAATAGTTTCCTTCAGTCTTACTAAAAAAAACCCAGTAACTGATGATCAAAACAAAGACTTAATTTATATAATCAGCAGGAACGAAGCAGGAAAACTTTTCCTTGATTATACAACCATTGCTACATTACATCATTCCAGTTATGTCTTTGAACAATCCATGGTCATAAAACATACGCTTCAAGAACGAAAGTGGGGGGGGGGGGAGGTAGGAAGTCACCCTCTGTAGAAAAGTTTTGGAAATATTTGGGAAATATTTTTCTGCTCAGCTAAAAGCCATTTTTAATCCATTTTTAATCCAACTTATTCCACCTTTCAGGTGTGCGTGGGGTGTGTGTGTAAATGGCTCCTACTTTTAATGACAGATGTGCCAGATAAGAAGCTATCATCAGTGAGGTCCTCAAAACAGTTCCAGCCAACAGAGAGCCAGTCAGCTCAAGTTCTACTAGGACCGATGCTGGAATGACCAGATGCAAAATTTAGCTATTCCACTAGCTAAACCCAGCACTGGGAAGAGCTAATTTAAGATGCTCCAAAAACAAAACTCCCCAAGAAGCTGGACACAAACACACATGCACATCCCAGTCTTTTCTAGCCATGGCCCCACATGGAAGCGTTTTAGGCTTAAAGAAATACAATGTGTCTTTAATGCATGACCGCATTTGAACAAATGCTACAAATATTTTGATAGTGGTGGAAGAATTTTATAAAGTCATCAGGGCAACAAACTGCTTTGCAGTGCAAATGTAGAACAAAGGTGTTTCCTCAGGGCGCCCTCCCGTGAAACTATTTAGTGGCTAGCTCCCCCTTGTGTATCAAGAATAGTCAGACAGCTAATCGGAGAGCTTCAAGCAAGACAAAATTTCCTGTGTGGAAGCAGGTAGGAAACTGCATGACTTGTACACACATCTCTGTGTGTACACAACTGCTCACTCCTGTCTTACATAGGGCTTTCTCCCACTTGCATGAATAGGATTGAACTGAGGTAGCTGGTAGCCGCATTGGTCCAAAGAAAATCCTCCAACAAAAGCCAGGAAAGATCTTTTATTAAGATGAATAAAAATAATCTAAACAGTGCACCAAATGGCTGGAGCATTCGTTATGGCCACAAGGGAACCATTTCAGCTTTGAGAAGTGTGTCTGCAAAAAGACTCACCGTAAAGTTCAAAGCTCCATTTTTTTATATTTATGCAGCATTTCTAAATTTAACACACAGTAAGGCTGGAGGGCTGAGATATAGCAGAAAGCAATAACAGTAGCAGGTGGGACCAAATTCGCATGATACAGCAGCTTTCCACCTGTAAACGCTTAACGTTTCTTCTCACCTCATCTTAAAAGTCTTTGCTTCTCAATAAGCATGTGAAGCTACCTTATACTGAGTCAGAACGTTGGTCCATTAAAATCACTATTGTCTGCTCAGAATGGCAGAGGTTCTCCAGGGTCTTAGGGTGTTTCACATCACATCACATCACACCACACCACCTGATCTTTTTAACTGGGGAGGCCAGGGATTGAACCTGTGACCTTCTGCATGCTAAACAGATGCTCCACCACTGAGCTATAGCCCCTTCTCCACCCTGGGTTCTTGACACTACTGCCAAGCAAATCGCTGAAAACACTGGATTTAGTCCAAAAGGACCCAAACCCTTCATTAAGACAAGCATTAATAATGTTTTGGCTTCCTTTCAGGATTTGTTGTTGTACCCGCATCCTACCCTGAGAATTTGCCATTGTAATTTGTAATACCAATTGTAGCCAAGGTCAAAGGGTAACCTAGGGTTGCCAGGTCCCCCCTGGACACCAGTGGGGGACACTACACAGAGTTGCCAGTTCCAGGTTCAGTAATTCCTGGAGATTTGAGGGTGGAGCCTGGAGAAGACAGGGACCTCAGTGGGGTACAATGCCACAGAGTCCACCCTCCAAAACATCCATTTTCTCCAAGGGAAACATCTCTGTAGTCTGGAGATGAACTGTAATTCTGGAAGATCTCCAGGTCCCACCTGGGGGTTGGTAACCCATAAGGCCAGTGCCATTGTCTTTTGCTGTTGTTTCCCAAAGAAAACCAGAATGTTAGGTATCTCAGAATGTACCAGATCTAAAGGGAACATCCATCTCTGATACACTAGACAGTAAATCCATGCACAGATCCCCTTCTCTGTATTTGCGTGCCCCAGCAAATAATTCCAAAAAGCAGTAAGGCAGGCTTGGGGCTGGAAATATGTAGTCCTAATGTCTGCACCCAGTGTTTGCCAAACATTCTTGCACTGCAAGAGCGTATCACCTACACATTTCAAATCACACTGTAAATGCTGTTTTACAGAGTCTTTGTCATGCCCAAGATATTTAAATGTCAATTATAGTTTTGAAATCTTCTCACTAGGCGGCAGCAGCTTGCTTGATGTCTTTCTTTTAAAAAAGCATTTAGCTGCTAAAATTGTCACTCTTCAGGGCTCTACTCCACTGTATAACAAAATTCATCTTTGTGTGAGCACATAAAACATTTAAAATATGTTTCTATTGGTAAGATTTGTCTTTATTGTCTGCTTGGCTTTTATTGTTGTGATCTTCCTCAATCAGGCCTGGAGAGACAGCATACACATTTTATAAATAAATGCACATGCATGAACATTAAGGCACCTTGTCACACATAGTCAGTCGTTTCACATACTGGTGGGATTCATTTTGACCTGTCAATAATGTACCAAAAGACTGCAAGCCAGAGCCGCAGGCCGGCTTGCCTAACCTGCTACCTGGCCCTTCAACGACGGCACACCTATTTGAATCAAGCTGGAGGTTGGCAACCCTACGTCTTAGTCCTCAGGAAAAGAAACAGAGAACGAGTTAAGGAGGCAGGGGACAATGGAAGCAAAGGGCTTTTCTGCCTTCCTTCTATTGCTCTTCTACTGAATTTACACGCTACAGCTTCTTCACTCATTTTTACTCTATCGAAGTGTTTTCAATGAGTTGGAAAGATAGGATATAGTATTGTATCTTTTAATAAATACAATACTACTGGTCTTTCTGGCCTATTTGTTCACCAATTTATTCTGAATTTTTTTTAGTCTTTTTTGATTATTTGGAAGCCAAGTGAAGAGCTACCTTTTTATTTTGTCCTTTGCTACTGTTTGCTTGTTTGATTTTAGAATGTGTGCAACCTCCTTATCCAAATAAGCAAGCTATAAAAATGTAATTCATACACTAACAAGCCCTCATTTTCCTCTGCGATAGTCTTCACCATCAACCTTACTTTTTTGTGGGCACACAGCTCAATCCATGTTGTAGAATTTTCAGCTGACAGTTTAAATTTCGTTACATGGGGCTTTAGTTGCTCAAAAGGCAAAGATGATTTCATGAAAATCTGAAGAAGTCGGCTGTAGTCTAGCAGCACTTTTTTTTTTTTAAGTGCCAGTACTGATACATTTAGTTGCACCAATTTCCCTCTCAGGATTTGGGAGAGCCTCAAGAGGGGTAGCCCAAAAAAACCCCTATTTTGCAAAGCAGAAAAGAGGACATATTCCCCCCCCCCCCCCATACTTCTTCAAACAAGTGATTGCTATGACAAATCCCCTTTTCAATACCCCTACTATTTAAGCTGTGAAAATTGCTACTAACTAGGAGTATTCCTTACCTTCCAACCCCAAGGGAGGCCAATCTCGTCTGTTTTTTAAAAAGTGCCCTGAAGAGGACAGACACCAAAAAAAGAGAGAGGACATCTGATAACACTGAAGCTAATGAAAGCTTATATAGGAATTCGATTCAGGTGGGTAGCCATGTTGGTGTGATGCAACAGAGCAAAGTTTTGACTCCAGCAGCACCTTGAAGGCCAATGAAGTTTAATTCTTTGGGCAGAAGCTTTTTTGTGTGGTCTGAAAGGTGCCACTAGCCTCAGACTTTGTCCGAGGATTGTTCCTAACCCTTCCAACCCAAAAAGAGGATGTTTTCATCAGTTTTTTAACAAGAGCCCAAAAGAGGATGGACCCACAAGAGGGCATGTCCTCTGAAAAGAGGATGTCTGGTAAGCAATGCAAAGATGTGTGAGCCAGCTCACACTAACGAAGCTAAGAGGCAACACTGCTCGTAAGTAACCCGGAAGCTAATGAAAGCTTACACTGGAATTCAATGTTCCCTCTAAGCTGTGGAGTCCTGTGAGCAAAAAATTCTACTTCGTGAGCTGCTGGCATTAAAGTTGTGAGTGAGTGATTCGGCTGCTGCATAAATTACGTTTGCTCTGGAGCCCTCCTTCCTGAGCTAAGACAAAAATGTGTGAGCCAGCTCAGACTAAGCTTAGAGGCAACACTGCTTGTAAGTAACCCGGAAGCTAATGAAAGCTTATACTGGTAAGCAATGCTCCCTCTAAGCTGTGGAGTCTTGTGAGCAAAAATTCTACTTTGAGAGATGCTGGCATCACAGTTGTGAGCGAGTCATTTGGCCACGGCATAAATTAGCTTGCTCTGGAGCCCTCCTTCCGGAGCGGAGACTAAAATGTGCGAGCCGGAGGCTAAGAAACGGTGAGCTGGCTCGCACTGACTCGGCTGAGAGGGAACCCTGGCCACAAGAGGCCCCCGCCGGACACTTCTCCTCAGGCGAAAGCCCCGCCCCTTGCCCCGCCCCTTGCCCCGCCCTCAACGCAGACCTGCCGTCGGCCCCGGCGCGAGCTCTCCTCCCCCCCGCCTTTCCCCTTGCCCCGCCCCCTTCCTTTGTCGCCTCCGCCCCTGGAGGCGGTCCCTGTGGGCGGTCCTCCGCACTCCGCCCCGCCCCCTGCCTCTAGGCCCCTCCCCGAGGCGGCCCCCGTTGGGCGTCGGCGCGGCCTAGCCTGGGCCTGGCGGGCGCGGAGGGGCAGGGGAGGAGGCGGGGCCGGGAGAGGAGGAGGAGAGGAGGAGAGGAGGCGGCTGGCCGGTCGTGGGTCCGTCCCCCGCTTCCCTCTCCCGGCAGCGATGTTGCAGCTCCGGGACTCGGTGGATGGCTCCGGCGAGGCAGCGCTGATGGTTCCGGCGGCCGAGGCCGACGTCCCCTTCACGCCTCCGGGCGACCTGCCTTCGTCGTCGTCCCTGCCGCCCAGGCAGACCCTGCGGCCCCTCAGCGTGCGCAACCCGACCCGCGGAGGGCGCCTGAAGGAGTACTTCGTCTTCCGGGTACGGAGGAGGCGCCGGGCCTCGTTGTCCGAGTCCTGCACGGGGGGGAATCTTTGGGGGGGGGGACGGGGGGGGGCGAGTGTTCCCTCTAAGCTGAGTGAGTGTGAGCTGGCTCACTTTTTTTTTAGCCTCCGGCTGACAGATTTTTTGTCTCCGCTCAGGAAGGAGGGCTCCAGAGCAAACTGATTTTATGCAGCAGCCAAATGGTTCGCTCACAGCTTTAACGCCAGTAGCTCGCCAAGTAGGATTTTTGCTCCCAAGACTCCACAGCTTAGAGGGAGCGTTGGGGATGGACGACCTGTTTGGATAAGAATTAAAAGCAAAGGGAGGCTCAGGGCGATAGACCTTCCATGCGCGGGGGCACTCTACCTCTGGGAGAGGGCAGCCGCCTTGCCTCCTCTGGGGCAGTCTGAGTGGCCATGATTGGGGGGGGGGGGGGGGAGAGAGATGATGGATTCCTTCGCTGTCGTCCTCCACGGCTCTTTCTTAAACCTTACAGGAGGCAGATCGATCACTGGCTGCTCGCCAAGACGCCTGAATGGAGCTCCCGCTGTCAGTGGTAGTCTGGCCCAAAATGCCAACGGCTAAGGGGGGAAACCTCAGAAGAGGGTTGTGATCTTCCCGTCCTGGTTTCTGGGGTTCTGCTGGTGGCAGCTGGAGCCACCGCTGCTCTGATCCCTTGAGGCTGTTGATGCTCACTGGCCTTTCTCCTGTCGAGCTTCTGAGTGTACTAGTCCCCCCTCCAAGCTGAGTTTTGGAGGATGCCTAGATTCTGCCGTCTGCTTTGTGAACTTCCATTGCATTTGCTAGTTCTCCGAAGAAGGAAGGGATCCCCAGCAATGCTCCCTCTAAGCTGTGGAGTCTTGTGAGCAAAAATTCTACTCTGTGAGCTACTGGCATTAAGAACATAAGAGAAACCAATGTGTGATCAGGCCAGTGGCCCATCCAGTCCAACATTCTGTCACACGGTGGCCAAAAATACCAGGTGCCCTCAGGAGGTCCACAAGTGGGGCCAGGAGACTAGTTGTGAGCGAGTGATTTGGCTACTGCATAAATTAGTTTGCCTAGAGCCATCCTTCCTGAGCTGAGACAAAAACGCATGAGCTGGAGGCTAAAAAGTTATGAGCTAGCTCACGCTAACTCAGCTTAGAGGGAACACTGATCCCCACTTGGGACTCCAGAGCAGCCATACTTCTGCAACTGCACCTGGCATTGCCTACTCACTTTCTAGCACAGAGAAAAGCCAAGAACTAAAAGGAAGGGTCCAGGATTCTTAGGAAGCTTAATTGCACAGCCAGTAACAGATAAAACTGATTTCAGGAGGTAGGCCTGTTAGTCCGTTGTAGCAAGTGCGGAAAGCCATCCTGTGGTACCTGAAAGAAATGTTTGAGGTGTCATAAAACTCTTTTTAAGAGTAAATAAGTTCAGGTTGTGAATCGCTTGTTAAAGAGACCAGTTTTTTTTAAATATAGTTCCTCTTAGGGGCCATAATCTGTTCTTCAGTTCTCTGCTTGTCTTTTGAAATACAAAGCTGAAAAAAAATTTCGGCACATTTCCACCCCAACCCAAGATTTTGGGAAATGCATCATTTTTTTTCCTTCCAATTCTGATTTAGCCAGGAACAATAGAGCAGGCTGTCAATGAAATACGAGTGGTGGTGCTGCCCACAGAAGATGGAGAAGTGCAAAGCGTATGGCTGCTGACTGAGTAAGTAACAGACCTGGAGGCTGGATTCAGTACACAGTTGTGTTTTTCTGCT
The DNA here is from genome assembly GCA_029233225.1 of Lepidodactylus listeri. Taxonomy (NCBI): domain Eukaryota; kingdom Metazoa; phylum Chordata; class Lepidosauria; order Squamata; family Gekkonidae; genus Lepidodactylus; species Lepidodactylus listeri. The sequence goes on along the minus strand of JARCFY010000019.1, from coordinate 38,921,477 downwards.
TCATGTTTTTCAACAGAACAAGGACAGTGCTAGCTTAGAATTGTATACTGTGCTTTGATGGTTAATAAACAAACAGCACACATGGCGGTACTGTGAACTGTCATGGGACACTAGAAAAAAACTGTGTCAACATCCTCAAAAAAGAGGAAGCTGACTACCTATCAAAGCATAACTTGTAAGATGTAAAACGGTCGCTGTTTAAGCGTTCTACTTTCATGGAATGCCCACTTTTAAGAACCAGGCTGCCAGTTTTGGAGTAAGGCAGGGGTGTCGAACTCATTTGTTACGAGGGCCAGATCTGACGTAAATGAGACCTTCTGGGCCGGACCGTGTGTGTCATAAAATGTAATGCCAGGTAGCGGAGATATAAACTTTTGTAAAGGACACAAACACAAAGAATTTTTCCCCCTTAAAATAAAAGCATGCTTAAAACATTAGCACTCCTGTTTATTTAACAGTATCTGATAACTGACACCTCTGGCTCTGAATTATTGTATCAAAATGTCTGTGCTGTTGCAATCTTGAGTATGCTGTTCAGGTGTATTTCTCTAAGCTGCAAACCTACTTTTGATTTATGGACATTCACCACAGAAATCTCATGCTCAGAGTTCTGCGTCTAGGACCCAGGGGAAAACGTGAAATGGCTGAGCAATTGAGAGAGTCTGGTGAAGCAAGCTATGATGCAGCAGCAGTAACAGAACTGGAAGCAGGAGGTGGCCAGTTCCGATGAGGGCCTGATAGAAGCCCTCCAGGGCCGCATGTTTTGACACTCCTGAGTTTCAACAAGCCCAGCAAGTTAAGGGTTTCAACAAGCCCAGCAATAGTCACTTTCGAAATGTCCTACAAAATCATTTTGCTTACTGCAAAGTACCACCGTGGCCAGTTAGTCTTAGGCCCTGTTGTGTTTTGTGTAACACGGGTGTGCATGGTTCCCCATCATCACCCAAATACATTGGAGATTTATCAAATGCTACTGTGACAGCTGTTCTCTCTTGGGTGTTTGTAGAGCGCAGCCCTTGGTGACCTTCGCCTAATGAATAGCACGGTACAAAGATAATCTTGCCCTTGTTAAATTATTCTGCAGGATTTTAACTTTTTAGCATAGTAACTGAACCACAGACAGTTTCGCTATGTGTACTTGCTAGAACAGTTATGTGCCATTATCAGAATGAGCTTATGTCTAAAACTTGGGTAGGTGTGTGTAGTATTGTGAGACCTAAATAAAACAAGTAGCTCTCTATCCAAGTAGTAGTGAGGTTACCTGCTGTGGCGAGATTATGACAGAAGCAATACACCATGGCTGCTCTTTTCTTCCTCAGAATTGATCATTGGAACAATGAGAAGGAGCGACTGGTTCTTATCACTGATTGGTCCCTTCTGATCTGTAAATACGACTTCATCAGCCTGCAGTGCCAACAAGTGACCAGAATTTTACTCAATGCAGTTGATACCATTTCAATTGGAGAATTTGAGTTTCCTCCAAAGTCACTGAATAAGTATGTCGGATAAGTATGTCGTTGGTTTTGGAGGGAGGGGAGAGAATTGCTTGGGTAAAGTATACAACTTGTAATCCTTAGTAGTGAGGCACAGTCACTTCTGCCCTTTAGGGTATACCGAGGATATAAACTGTTTGCTTTCTACACAGTTCTGGTTAATGCCAGTGCTTTCCAAGTTTAGCCGCCAGCTTACCCGTATTTTAGTTACAGTAGAACATGAAACTGGCCTGTAAACTGTTTGCAGTAGGTTTTGCATAATACAGTCATGGCTGTTTTAATTCTCTGTTTCCAACTGCATGAAATCTGTTGCTAGCATTCAAGCCATTTGTGCAGGCGTGCATGAAATCTCTCCCTTTTTCAGGCGGGAAGGCATTGGAATTAGAATTCAATGGGATAAGCAAAGTCGTGCTTCCTTCATCAATAGATGGAACCCATGGTCCTCAAACGTACCATATGCTACTTTTACAGAACATCCAATGGCCGATGCAGATGAGAAGATCGCCTCTCTTTGCCAAGTCAGTTGTCATTTATAACTTGGGGGTGGCTTGGGCTGCCGCTGCAGTAAAGCTATTTCTCACTCAGCTGTAGAAATTTCTTGGACTTCTAAGTCAGGGCATTTCAAGATAGAAAATTATGTGTGAATTATTACATTGTTTAGAATGTATATATGTATAGACACCCCAAACATAGGCACTCTTTACACTTCACTTCTTACTAGGGGTGGAACCAGCATCCTACAATTTCCCCCTCAAGATTGTAAGAGGAGCATGGAGACCTATATAGTAGAACAAGTCTATATAGTCTTAATTTGTCTCCTAGCCTTTTCCACTTCGTCTCCATTCTCTACTTCTGTAAAAATGCACTTTTACCCAAGATCACAGAACTTATTTCGTTTACACGAAATTCATGCGGTCCCAAGCATGCATGGCAGTATCAAAGCTTCCCTGGCTTTAATTGTCCTTCCTCGGAAGACATCCTGGTACAATCTTGTTACATCTTTCGAAAAGATAAGAGTTCCCTCAGATGCGTATTTCGCACACACTTTTTGAAGGCTCCCGTTGCAAAACTTATTTAATGCGTGGCATGCATTTTTAATTGAAAAACAAGTCTACACCTAAGCCCCCTCGGTGATGTGGAGCTAGTTGCGTGACTCTTTAGATCTCCTGTCTGTGCTGCCCCCCCCCCTTCCCAGCGGAAGGGTAAGAAAAACAGGGTTGCACTTACCTGTAACTTTTGTTCATCAACATCTTCAGACAAACGTTCGGCCTGTGTGTGTGTAGTCCCAATGTGGGACTGCCCTCAAAGATGGATGATGAACTAGAATCCATACCAGTTTCATAATTGGTGGGGACAATATTGGGCTGATGCTTTTACTAAGGAACAATGACTTCAGAAGCTCAGTAATCTTAAAAAAAAATTGATGTGACCTATAGTTAACAGGTATGTATAACTTTCCCCCCCTTAAAGTTAGAGAACTTCAAGACACAACTGATTCAAGCTGTGAAGAAGGCCCATAAGGAGTGTCCTCTGCCTGGGAGAGCGAATGGAGTTCTGGTGCTGGAGCGGCCCCTTCTCATCGAGACCTACCTGGGGTTGATGTCCTTCATCAACAATGAGGCCAAGCTCGGCTATTCAATGACAAGAGGAAAAATTGGATTTTAACTGCCACTAAAAAGATCGCTTGCTTCCCCAAAGAAGAGCGGGGAGAGATCACTGCCTGTCAACCTCTCGGACGAAGAAGGTGGGAGAAAAGCATGTTGATGGGTTTGGTTAGTTTTAGGGTCACTCAGCGGAAAACTTGCTTTGTCATAAAATTCCCGTATTATGTTGGCCACTTTCTCAGGTGTATCCGTTTATTTCATGACCAGATCTCTTCTTTTCTCCTGCACCACACCAGCCTTCTCACCCGATCCGATGAATGAGAGCACCACCCTACACTATTCCAGCTGAGATTTTCCCCACCTCAATGTGTCTTTATGATTGGAAGCATGCTCATGATGTTTTTCCTTCTGTGAACACACTGTTATTGCAAGTCTTATTTCTATATACTTGATATCTTCTTTTTTTCCGTAGGGTAAATGCTGCTCTCTCTGATTAAAGGGATGATCCTGGTCAGTTGTGAAAAGGGTTATGAACTATTTAGCCAAATAACAACTCGTTTTGATTGCATCCAAGTTAACCTTTAAATCTGAGGCTGCATGTTTGTGGTGAATTGAGATGCGGTTGAGTGGTTGTATTTGCCTCTTAAGTACCTTATACAGTTTCTAATGCAGACTTGTCTAGTTACGGCTTCTTGTCGCTGCACAACATCTGGAAATTCTCACTGTAAACACATGGGCAACGTGGTCTGCTTTCGTAAGGATTTTTGCCACATGGGATCAAGTTTTTTCTATCTATAAGAAAGGGGAATTTTTGATTAGCTTTATATATTTTTTTTAACGTAAGGTCTGATTAATAGCACCAAAGCACATGTGGAACAAATGGCCGTGGGAGAGCCTATATAGTCACTCGAATTCGTACAGAGCTATACCGCTATTAAAGGGAAGGAGATAAAGTGACATTGAGCTCTAACATGAATGCCCGTCCTGTGGCTAGGATACAGAGGACTACATGGGGCTTCCAGGAGCAGCTCCCACAACCTCCAAAAACCCACCCACAAGTGTGAGGAGCCTTTCTAGAGGAGCACTCCACACAGGGTACTACCAGGGGTGGGGGATGCATCTTCCCACTTTGTCTGCATGAGTTGCTTTGGATCCCTGCCTGTACCTTGAGTCCGCTCATTAAATCTTTCTACAAATGACCGAGCTGTCACTTGATTGAAAGTATGTGTTGTAAGTGGTACTGCTAACAGCGGTACTGGTAAACATTTTATGATGTTGGACTCTCTGAAACGCTGCGAAATGAGAACGGTGCCGGAATGCAACGGATCACATGTCGTTTTGTTTTAAGCCGTGTATGTTTAAGCTTATTAAACTTGGAAGTAAATGTGAATCTTAAATTTTACAGATACGTTTGTGTTCGATAGCGAGGAAGGGGCTACTGGTTTAAGTGAGGGTGAGGCGTTAAGGCAAGGCTGATTTTTACATTTACTCAAGGTCAGAATCATAGAACGTTAGAGTTGGAAGGGACCTTGCAGGTCATCTAGTCCAACCCCCTGCATTTTGCAGGAGCATAGCCTCTAAAGGAAAAGCATTTTGACAATACTCTTTCCCTAAGCCCCTTCCTCCTGTGCTCTTTCCAGCCCATGTCTTGCTTCTATCGTTACCTTGCCTCCCCCCCCCCCCCCCGCATCCACAACCTTCACTTCATCACATATTTCATCATTCCATCTGGCGCTTGTATTTTTCCATTTCCCTACAGAAGCAGGTCTCTGAAATTTCCCTGTTCTCTTTGGTCTTTATATCTGAGTTGCTTTTCTGTCCGCAGATATGCAAGGCAGTTAGCAAAGATACGAAATCCATACAAAAGCCTCAGCATAGCCAGCAAGTGTCCAGGACTCAAAACCAGAAGGATTCTCCCTACCTTAAAAATACAGCAGCAAAAGCAGACTGCAACCTAATTAAGGAGCACTTAAAAGCAGTCCTTGCAGGAGGCAGTGTGACAACAAACAAAAGATTCTGAATCTGATCATTTCAGCCTTAACATCTGGCAAAGACCCACTGAAAGAAAGTGTCTTGTCTGCCAACTTCCATTCTCCCAACAGCTGACATGCCAAGAAAGCAGTCTTAGATGTGGCTGGACTGTGCAGTACAACTGGACAGGAACAGGATCACTTAAGTGCGCTGCTCACCTCTGAATCCAGGGAGAAAAGGAGTAACATTCACTTACAAGCAGGGCTGTGAGGCTGCAGCTGTTTCCACAGGTCATCTGGAATAGTCCACAAACGGGTAGGAATCCTCCACCTCTGGTGCAGGGCACAATTGAGCTGTGGCCCTCATGTTGTCCAGACTTGGCTTAATGGGACAACAGAAAGGGACCCAAACCCAACACATCTGTGATGTCAGAGACTGAAACTCGTGAAGCATATGGCAGTGGGCAGTGGTAACAGCAAACAATGTAATGCTCAGTAACCAAACCAGTACCAAAAATCTAAGCATAACCATTTCCTGGTCACATGAGAAGTGCGGTAGTTCCTCCAATCTGGATTTCCGCTTTCGCTCACACAGTAGATTGTTCTACATACGTTGGAGGAGTTTTGACTTTTACCTTTAGAAAGTTACAGCTTGACCACCAATGCTCCCTCTAAACTGGGGAGTCTTGTGAGCAAAAATTCTACTTTCTGAACTACTGGCATTAAAGTTGTGAGCGAGCGATCTGGCTATTGCATTAAATTAGTTTGCTCTGGAGCCATCCTTCCTGAGCTAAGACAAAAAATGTGCGAGCCGGAGCCTTAAAAAACTGAGCTAGCTCACACTAATTCAAGCTTAGAGGGAACACTGTTGACCACCAACTCCCCTCCATCTGTACAACTGCTGGCTCATTCTCAATATTTAATAAATGAGCAAACATTTTTTTGGGGGGGGAAACTACAAAACAGCCCTTTTGCATCTTGCAGCTTCTACAGCTGTCTGTACAGAAGCTGAAATCTTAAAAGTGTATCCAGAATGCGGTAAGATAATTCCTTCTTTATCCCCCAAACCCAATTTTGACCCCTTCACTACTGTTAAGTTATTCCAAAATTTCTTTAGGCTGCCCATAATCCAAGTCTGCCTCTGCAAACCAAACAGCTGCTTTGTGACTCGAATGTATATGGTAGCACTAAAAGAGCTGAGAACACTCTTGATTAGTGCAATCCAAGATGACTGCATTACTCTGCCTGGCAGACTATTTATTGAGTCTGTTGTCTAATCTGACTGGCAGTGGCGCTGCAGAGTTTCACAGACAAGTCTCTTCCACATTACCTTCCAGCTGATACGTTCAGCTGGAGACTGAAATGGGGGTAGGACCCTCTATGCAAAGTAGATGCTTTCTATCACTGAGCCATAGCTGCACCCCAAATATCACCCCCAGGATTAAATGGTGTATGTATGGGAGCTTTGTGTGTATGGGAGAGCCAGTTGGTGTATATATGGGAGAGCCAGTTTGGTGTGGTTAAGTGCGCGGACTCTAATCTGGGAGAACCGGGTTTGATTCCCCACTCCTCCACTTGCACCTGGCTGGATGACCTTGGGCAAGCCATAGCTCTGTACCAGCTGTTCCCTCAAGGACAGCTTGGGAAAGAGCTCTCTCAGCCCCACCTACCTCACAGCGTGTCTGTTGTGGGGAGGGGAAGGGAAAGGAGTTTGTAAGCCGCTCTGAGACTCTTAAGTGAGTGAAGGGCGGGATATAAATCCAATCTCTTCTTCTTCTCTTCTCTTTACCCAAGCAGCTTTGCAAGTCAGGTAGCGAGTTCTTCCATGCAAGAAGTCATGGCTTCTTAGGCTAGATCTGGAAAGTGCAATACAGTGTGACGGAAAAGATGGCCTAGGGCACTGAAGCGCTCCATAAATGACTGGTCAGATGCTTGTCTCAGTCTTAGCAGCCTTCTCCAGAGACCTCACTCATCCCCCAAAATTCAGCACTCCACCATCTCAACTTGCAGGTGGGTAGCTTCATAGGAACGCAACTGTACTTACTGCTGATGTTCAAAAGAACGCAAAACTTGTGGCCTGAACACCAGGTGTTGTACTACTTAAGCCCTTGGTTTGAACAAGAGTGTGTTTATATAATCAAATTGTTTATTGAAGTTTCAAGACAGCTAAATGATTTAAACACTGTAAAAATAGACACTATATTAAAAACCGATGGCCCAGAAGCTGGAGATCAGTTTGCCACTACCTTTTAGTCTGCTTGGCCACGTGAATTTAAATAAAGTGTTACCACATAGTAACCGATTAGTGCTTCCACATCTCTATATAGGCTTAAATTACACCACATTTCCATGCTGAACAGAGTTCATGGCAAATCCAGCAGGCAGTTTTCCCTCCAGAATGTTGCAGAACACATTAGCCAGCGTCCCATTTTCACTTTGAGCTGCTTTGAGTACTGCTATTTCACCTCTTCTGCCTCTGTTTCTAAGTAACACATGCAGAAGTTTTCCTTACTTATGAGAGCCATCGAATCCCCACTGGAGTGCCAGCACAGAGAAACCACCTGGAAGTCACCTGCAAACACGAAGCAGTTTCATTAACAAATCGCCCAAATCTGTCCTCCGTCTTCATACAAAAGACACTTCCACGACAAAGACACCTGCACTTCCACAACATCATATGAAGCTTACGCCATTCAGAGCTTCCTTGCACACATTAGAATTAGCAGCATGTGTATGTCAGCATCTTTTCACAGTAGAGTTTAGGGCTACTTTATGTTTTCTTAAGCCTCTAAAGTATGGAGGGTACATGTGCTGGAACATGCTTGGCTTTCAGGGATTAAGTAAGGACCGCCTGACACGCCCACTTTCTAAATGGTAAAATCAGTCCACGGTGCTGACCCCCACACCTATTGTCATTTCCACACACCTTCATGGGGGCTTGCCCTTGTGGCTGATCCGGAAACTCCCAGCGGCAACATGCCTGCAGACTGCAATGCCTGTGCGGGTGCACATTTGTCTGGCGCTATGCCAACTGCACTGGCTATTGAGAGATCTGGATCTGTTTCAAGTTACTGGTATGGACCTTGAATGCCTTGCGCAGCCTGGGACCGACATACCTGAGGGACAGATTCTCCCCATAGAGGAGCCCCGGAGAGCCTTGTGCTCTGCCAATCAAGATCTGCTGGTCGTCCCCCACAAGGGACATCCACTTAGCCTCAACCAGGGCCAAGGCTTTTTCTCCCCTGGCCCTGTCCTGGTGGAACATGCTCCCATCTGAGATCAGGGTCCTGCGGGATTTCTTCTTCTGCAGGGCCTCTAAAACACAGCTGTTCCGCCAGGCCTTTGGCTGAAGCGGAAATTCGCCACCTCTATGCGGCCCCGATTAAGAAGATCTTCGAGACCAAATGGCACCAGCTTGGAAACTTCACACATAGACAAATGGTGCAACCTGTTTTAGTTTACGTTGTTTCAAATTGTTTTTAATTATTCCGTAATATTGTATCTGATGTGTTTTAGAATCTATTTTGTGATCTGCCCTGAGCCCGCCTCTCGGGAGGGCAGAATTTAAATTGAAATAAATAAATAAATGTTGCCAAGTGCCACACCGGCTTCCTCAGACACAGCTTTGGGTCCTATGCCTGGTTTTGCTACCAGGAGATTTCCGCTGGTTTTCATTTCCCACTGCGGAACCTGCCTGCTATTCATAGAGACCTGCACCCCGCCCCCCCCCCCAAAGAAAGAACAATATTTAGGAAAGCAGAGCAGGAAGGAGGTGATGGGAAAGTTCTATTCTGCCGGTGCATAGCATCCAACCACAGGTTAGAATCCAAAAGTAATCTTATGCAAGAACAAGCCAGCTTCGGTCACAGGAGGGCTGCTTTACCCTTTGTGCTAGAATACTGCGGAAACTAAATCCAAGTACAATCTTCTGCTTGCGTTACCTCTTGTACAAGTGGATGCGTGAGGACAGCCATCCCACCTACAGTTATCACTGCACAAGCTTCCCTTCTGCAGTTGCATTTACAGTACTCATTCTTCTGCTCAGGGCTCTCTGAAGCCAACCAACACACGCCGAAGACATTTTGCCCCAAAAAGTTCAGGTTGACTTCCCCAAATCAAAAAAAGGAGCTAAACGGTTATTTGTGCGAACTGCCACTAGATCTGACTCGGCAGCTATCGGATTCCTTACCTTCCATCGGTATCTGTACGGACACACATCCTGCCGAGGACCACAGGTACACTCTGCTGTTTGCAGTGCAGATGGCAAGTCGGGACCGACAGGGATCCCACTGGAACAGCTGAATGGGACACAGCTGCTCCAAGACCACAAACAGTTTCATCTTTTGCATGTCCCAGATCCAGACCGTGTTAGGAATGTTATCTATTGAAAACGAACAGCAGGAGCATTTCAAGTTCCCAACTTACAACAGGAGGAAGTGGCAGGCCTCAGGATACAGGACCTGTTTGCAGCACTGAGGCAGGAAGGGCCTGCACCGACAGCAGTGAAAACCTAGTGCATTTCCACTGGAATGTCCCTAAGTGCTAAAAGACAATCCTGTGCATGTATTAAATGAATCTGTAATATACTCAGCTTGTACAAGCAGATAATTCTTATCATCTTGGGGGTGAGGGGGATGATGGAAGGACAAGAGCAACTTCCAAAGTATAAACTTGGTCTTCCCCCCCCCCTCAAATGTAGGTACTGTCCTCTATCCCATGTCACTCAACAGCAAGGGAGGTCAAAGGAGCAATCCTGTAACCCCTTTCACAGCTCCACCCCCAAATGTAAGACTGGCTTCACTGAATGAGACACAGGAGGCCATCCCACCCACCTCTAGTTTGGTCCCTAGAAACTAACCGTTTCTGGTTGCCAGGAAACAGTTATCCGAGCTGAAAGCCAACATTCCGATTCCAATTTTAGGATTCGCTCGATCAACCGCAGGCTTGACATGATTCAAAGAAACAGGGAGTTCAGCAATTTCATCTGAAATTGACAGGGGGGAGGAGAAATATGCTGTCAGTTGAAACACTGAAGGGTTCTAGTCTTCTTGATCAATAAATAGGCATGTTGCACCTTGGTTTGTTCATTTAGGAAATTCACAGACTGCCCCCTGTGGAGACCTGCTTGTTTCAGCTAACAAAGTAAAAAAAAGGGTTGTTGTTTTTTTGCTAAAACCCCTGTGTGGGGGCATAAGACAACATAAGCACAAAAACATCAACAAATCATTCCAGATGTTATAGAAGAGGAGTCATAAAAACAGAAGTAGTCATAAACACAGCGGTAAGAGCACTCCAGTGAGGATGCAAGGCATGGGAGGGGAGGGGAGAACAGTGAAAAAGAGATGGGATAAAATATCAAAGCCTGGGTGAAATCTGTTGATTTTGGCTCCCAAAAGACAGAACAGTAGACACCAGGTAAGCCTCCCGGGGGGGGGGGGAGAGAATCCTAATAGCAAAGCGCCCCCACTGAAGAAGCCCCATTTCCAATGGCCAACCCCCTCGCTTCTGCAGGCAGGGGCATAGAAGGCAGGGCCAGGCCTGGGAGGAAGATCTTAACTGGCAGGCAGGACAAGTATGGGACGTTGCTGTTTACAGCTGTGTCAGCCCAAAACTAAAATCCTAAAAGTTAAGTACACAATCCACGTTAGCCCCTTTGATTACGACCAGCCGGATCACACATAACAATGCACAAGCATTTGAGCTCACCAAGACTAGTTATGGAACAGTCAACTGTTGTGAAAATCACAAGATCTCTATCACAGCATAGCAAGTCTTCCCCTTCCAGTTTCTAAATGAAGTGCATTATACGACGATGTTGTATACTCCCAGCCATCTGAGATTTAGAGGGTAGCAACATCTTCTCAGGCACCTCACCAAAGCTGTGGAATGAGCTCCCGGGGAAGACCCCGAAATGGCCTCTTCATAGATGTTCAAGGGAGAGAAAAACCCTTTTGTTTTCAGCAGGTTCCTGCATCTTAAAATTTATTTTTGGCTGTTTTTTGGCTGACGTCTAACTGATCTGCACTGCAATCCTAGGCAGCATTAATCCAGTCTAAAACGCATGGTTTTAGGCTGGAGTTATTGCTGTCCTATATCACTGCCCTGATCTTACATCATATATTGCTGTCAGTGTTTTGAGGACCTGTTTCGTTGAAAAGCTGGACTATTCCTCCTAACAGCCAAGGCTCTGTGCTTCTGCACATTTGGATAATTACACCAGCGAGATTAGGAACAGTGAGTTCTGTGAAGCAGTTGCAAGACCTGTTCGTTTAAGGTTAAAGATGCATAAACGCCAAGAGGGCAATAAAAACAGATTAAGAGTTGCGCTCTATTCAGCGCCACCTTCTTAACTAACTTGATTCAAAACGAAAACTGGATTTAACAAAAGTAAGGCCCACCCCACCATCTGCTTAAAGCATAACTCGTGATCCTCTAACAGACTGCCTTAAACCACATTAAACCGAAGAGGCACCTCACTATACTGCTTTTACTTACATTTACTCTTTGTACTGAAGAGAGAGCTTGCTGCTGTCTTGGAAGGAGGGAAGAGAAGTTTGTCCATTTCCACTGCTGGTGATTTCTCGGTTTCTTTATAAACAACCTAGAGAGGGGGGGAGCAAGCCAGACTTTTCAAGTAAAAGCATTACTAGGCTGGAAAGAGGCAGACTGAGAGACCTCTAGACAGCAACAGCAGCTGAGTAGCAAAGTACCTGATGAAGACAGGAGGCTAAGCCACCCAGCCAGCGATTTGGAGGAGAAGTTTACATCCCTCAACCAATGCTCCCTCTGCTGTGGAGCCTTCTGAGCAAAAGTTCTATTTTGTGAGCTACTGGTATTAAAGTAGTGAGTGAGCAATTTGGCTACTGCATAAATTAGTTTGCTCTAGAGCCATTCTGCCTGAGCTGAGTCAAAAATGTGTGCGCCTGAGGTTAAAAAACTGAGCTAGCTCACACTAACTCAGCTTAGAGGGAACATTGCCCTCAACTATTACGCCAACAGCATATCAGAACTAGTTTGTGTGATTTAAAGGAAAATCGTACACCTGCAGATCAAGAGCACATTGCTCATACCTGAAGAGAGCAGGGGGTCCATATTTTTGAAACAGGGCCCATGCAAGTCACAACATACGAGTCCACTAACACTGCCTGCTTCAGACACTTCTAGCCTCTGATTTACAAGTCATTCCATCTCCCAGCCCCTCTGAATCTGCACATCCACCCTTCGCGAGACACAACTGAAGGTGCCAGCACCAGTGTTCCCTCTAAGCTGAGTTAATGTGAGCTAGTTCACAGTTTTTTAGCCTCTGGCTCGCACATTTTTGTCTTAGCTCAGAAAGGATGGCTGCAGAGCAAACTAGTTTATGCAGGAGCCAAACTGCTCACCCACAACTTTAATGCTTGTAGCTCACAAAGTAGAATCTTTGCTCACAAGACTCCACAGCTTAGAGGGAGCGTTGGTCAGCACCCACCACTCACTGTGCACTGGAATGGCTTGGAGGGTCTGACCTGTGAAAAGTTGGTCCCTGGTTCCAATTGCCCCCCCAGCCACAAGCTCCCTTTCTCAATCTGCAACGTGGAGGCAATACTACTGAATGATCAGACAGAGTTTTAAAAAAACAGTTATTCCAATAATGTAATGGAACATCTGGGACATTCCAAAGTGATGCCCAAATGCAAGCATTGTTACTGTCCTCCGTTTTTCTCACCCGTTCCCCTGACACAAAGGTAGATTCCCGTTTCTCAACTTACTATCCTTGGGCTAGCAACAGTTATGGGGTGCTCAAACTCCGCAATCTTCTTCCACGTCACATGGTTCAAAATGCGCACCTGATTGAAACAACAAGCTGAGTGATTACACACCATTTTTTCTCTCTCTCTTTCTCTCTCTCTCTCTCTTTCTCTGCCTCTCCTTCCCACCAGGGAGAGGGATTATGCCTTTTTTTACCTTTTCATCGTAACTGCCAATGGCCAAAAACTGGCTGCTGGGGCTCCAAGAGACCGACTTAATACCAAGCGACCATTCGTAGGCACGGTAAGTGGACAGGAGGCGGCCATCGAGGGAATACAGCAAGATTTTATACTGAAAGAGAAGTCTGCATCTTTAAACTCACAATTGCTTAGATTCTAAACCTGCTGCACTTCTGGGCACAAAGCAGGTAAACAACACCCTCAAAGCGGTGCTCAGCCCAAAGCATTTCACCACGATTCTGATTTCCTCTGCAAAAATTTAAACAAAAGAAATGCATCAGATTCACAGGCCTTCAGAGTAAGAGGGGTTGTGGCTCAGTGGTAGAGCATCTGCTTGGCATGCAGAAGGTCCCAGGTTCAATCCCCAGTATCTCCAGTTAAATGATCTGGCGGTAGGTGATGTGAAAGACCTCTGCCTGAGACCCTGGAAAGCCGCTACCAGTCTGAGTAGACAATACTGACGGTGATGGACCGATGGTCTGACTCAGTATAAGGCAGTTTCATGTGTTCAAGAGTGAGCAACAAATGGCGAGGCATCCTTGCAATAAAGTCAGACGTCTGTTTTTATATGTGGCCATCAGCCTGTTTTTAGCCTTGACCTGGATGGCCCAGGCTCGCCCGAAACTGTCAGATCTCAGAAGCTAAGCAGGGTTGATCCATGGTGGGAGACCACCAAGGAAGTCCAGGGTTGCTATGCAAAGTAAGGCAATAGCCAACGTGACCTCTGCTCACGCCTCGCTTTGAAAACCCTCCAGGGCAGCCATAAATCAGCTGTGACGTGATGGCCCTTTCCACCATCGGCACGTTTTTACAGATCTCTTCTCTGAAAAAGTTTTAAATGGTGGGTGATTCACCCCTACACATCTCTCACCTCAAGGCAGGTGTCCCACACTGCCAACACGCAACCGTTTGGAGCCCATTCGATCCCAGCTATGTCCTGCGTCTCAGTGTCAAAATGCTTCCAAAACAAAGACAAGGGGGTGGGGGGGAAAGATTATTAACGCTGCCCCAAGAGTTTGAAGGCAACGAGCAAACTATGGTTCGCATTGGGCCATCATTAAAGGCTAAACATTGAAAATGCAAGGAGACGGGTAGGAATCAAGCAGAGAGAGGTTCCAACCCGGTCACCCATTCTGATTTTGGAGGAGTATTACCTTTGTTCTAAGTCTAACATGGTAAAAGGTGTGCCAGAGCCCAGACTACGGAATTCAGAATATAGATCTTTTTTGGTTTACCCTCAGAAGCTGCCAGTCGCTACACACAAAGAGGCTGATGTAATCCTTACAGTCTCTCCGCTCCGCCAAGGCCATGTAGCGGCCATCTTTCGTGAACGCTATTCCTGCCAAAAAAAAAGGGGGGGGGGGGAAAGCATTCAAGGAAGTGAACTGAAAGCAGGACAACTGATACCGCATTCCCAGGTTTTTGTGGAGAGGAAAAGCAGCAAAAGGGCAAAGAGAAAGAAAACAAAGCCCGGACAGAAAAAGACATTGTTTTCTTGGGTGCCATTCAAAGCAGTTTTTGTTATCCCTTTGGCTCACATTTATCTCAAGTGGTCTTGCATAATGAGCCTTCTATATTTGTTCTCGAGTGGCAGCCAAAAGGCTTGCTCAACTCTTCGCGGCTCTAAGTGCCGCCATTGTAACTCCAGCACTGTCAAGTTTCCCAAGAGCAGAAAGCCTGCGTGCATGTGCGTGTGAAAGGAAAACAAAACAATGACCCGAGACACTCCGTTCCCAGCTGCTCCCGTCATGGGTAAGTAGCATGAGATGCTTTCTTGGAAGACCACAAAAACCACGACTTTGTTTCAAGTACCATTCTGGCATGACCTGTTCAATGAGCAGGGAAGGAGGGGAACACACCTCCTTAAACTGTGACGTTTGTAAACTACATGTGAGAACATTTCCCCACTGGTTCTCAGCTAAAGTACTACTGACTGACCAATCCAGGTCCCTACAAATCAAGGACCAAACTGTCTGCAAGTACAGCAACCATTAACGGTGGATTCAGAGAAATGTGCTTCTAGAAACCAGAAGGGTAGAGCAAGCGCTTAGACGCCTGTCTAAGCCTGATCTTTGTTGGTTCAAAGGTCAGCTTATCACACTGCTGGGTTGCTATACCAATGATCAAAATTTCGGTCACTACTCCTAGGCATCTGACTACCTCTCAGATTCACAGCCAATCACATCATACTCGTCTCCCTCTATCATTCTACTTACATTACTGCAGTCACACTAAACATTTAAAGAAACACACACACCAAAACATGAAATCATTACACCCAATTATCTGAAATGATGTCCACCAGTTCTATTACTCCTAGGCATCTGACTACCTCTCAGATTCACAGCCAATCACATCACACTCGTCTCCCTCTGTCATTCTACTTACATTACTGCAGTCACACTAAACATTTAAAGAAACACACACACCAAAACATGAAATCATTACACCCAATTATCTGAAACGATGTCCACCAGTTCTATTACTTTAGCCACTGACCACAAACCACAATCAGTGTACGCTTCGACCAGCCAGTGACTTACTTAAAACCTGAGAACACCAGATCTTTACAGCACGGCCCATAACATAACGGTAAAAGAAGCTCAGAATGAAATTTTACTCATGCCAAAGTGAATAAAACCACTCTACTACTTACCTCACTGTTACTATTACTTTTTTCAAAAAAACATTTGCTAATCTATCTTTTGCAAGGTGGACTAATGGGCACCGTTCCTTAAATATACCTGGGAGATATTCTTGAAATAATATTTTCCAGTTGTGGAATCTGGGGCTGAGGCATGGCATAAACAATACCCTGAATCTCCATCTACCAATTGACTAAGCGTAAGAACGTCAGAAGAGCCCTGCTGGATCAGACCAGTGGTCCATCTAGTCCAGCATCCTGTCAAACACAGTGGCTAACCAGCTCCTCTGGATGGCCAACAACAGGGCAGAGAGGCCAAGACCTTTCCCTAATGTTACCTTCTCCTGGCTCTGGGATGCAGAGGTTTAGTGCCTCCAAATGTGGAGGTTCCCCTCAGTCACCATCGCTAGTAGCCAGTGATTGACCTATCGTCCATTAAAAGGGTCCATAATCCCCGTTTAAAGCAGCTTATTCCTGCGGCCGTCACTACATCCTCCGGCAGCGAATTCCACATTTTAATCACTCACTGCGTAAAGAAGGATTTCTTTTTGTACGTTCTGAACCGACTGCCCATCAGCCTCATTTGATACCCTCGAGTTCTAGTATTTAAATATACGTGGGAGATACCAGGCAGCAGTTCTGTGAGCTGTGTTTTTATTTTACGGCTACTCATTGCTTGGACAGCTGCTTGGAACGGAGACAACAGAACTCACTCAGACTGAACAGGATGGATTAATTGCCATTTAGCATACAAAGACCCTCTGGATCACATTTGTACTACAATGACCCTTCCGCATAGGCCTCGGTTAGAAAGGATTTCAACGTATACAGAAAATGACAACGATGGTGGGGGGGCGGGGAGAACTTCCCTTCGTGTATTTGGGTAGCTCCACTTACCCTGCTGACAGGCCTTCGGATATTTGATATAAGACACGGATTTGGTACACAAGGACCAGACAGTTATCCGCAGCTGTTGGAAAGAGAGAAGGGAGACACAGGAAGCATTTGTTTATCTTTGCAGATGAAATGTAGGAGCGGGAGTCTTGTTCAAAAACCCCTTGGGCTGCACATGGCAGGGTCTTGATTGAGATAAAAATCCTCGGAAATAATTTAGGTATGTTATACTAGGTTGAATATTCAGAGTATCAAATAAATACAAAAAAGGGGCAGATGCCGAAACAAGCACAGTATTGCACCTCTGACCTGGATGGCCAGGTCCAAACAGACCTCATCTCATTTCGGAAGCTAAGGAAGGTTGGCCCTGCTTAATAACTGGATGGGAGACCACCGAAGAAGTCCAGGGGTACTAACCAGAAGCAGACAATGATGAACCACTTCTCTTCTAATCTGGGAGAACTAGGTTTGATTCCCCCACTCCTCCACATGCAGCTGCTGGTGTGACCTTGGGTCAGTCATAAGTTCTTTCAGAGCTGCTCCCTCAAGAGCAGTTCTGGAAAGAGCTCTCTTAGCCCCACCTACCTCACAGGGTGTCTGTTGTGGGGAGGGGAAGGGAAAGGGCAGCTACCACCGGTTGGGTGTTGGGATTCTTGCAGAGAGTCCTGGACAAGTGGGCTTTGGCCTGACCCAGCGAAGCAATATTCATATTCTTAGAAGGGTACATAGCAACTCAAACACAAATAAATTATGCCTCAGTGATAAGAGACCCTGAGCAGGTTCCCTTGGCTTTGTGAATTTAGCACACAATTGGTAGACGATGAGCATTCTTCAAAAACAAAAGGCAGAATCAGTAGATCGTACAAGACTGAAGTTGGGCCACCCTTGTTTTACAGCAATAGATGCACTCACTGGAATTCAACTTCTGTCTTAGCTGCACTCGACCCCACTCAAGTACCTTTCACCGATTTTGCACACACTTCCAACTGTTCAGCTGCTAAGTCCATGAAATGTCAAGTTCTGGGCAGCAGTTCCAAGCAGGTTCTGCTCATTGGTAGTATCAGGTACAAAGTGTGGAATGTAGGAAGCGTCTTTTAATATTTCGGATGCAAGCTTTAAGGATTTATTTGTTTTGGGGGGGGGGGGTGTTGAAAACAAGGAGGCCAATATCTGCAGAGAGGTAAGGTGGATATGTGTTCCCCCCTACTACATTCCAAACAAGTGAGGGGGAATGCCGGCTACTTCCGGCGCTTATAAACCTTAGCGTTTGGAGGATCTCAAACCATGAGTGGAAATTACAGCCCTGTTTACAGATAAGCTCATGGAGACATCTGGAACAAGACTAGCCACTTCAGGGACTAAGACCACTTCCTAAAGGCAGGCAGGATTTTATCTAATTGTTCAGTAACTGATCTATTTCTATTTTCCAGTGTACTGGATAAGCACAGCAGGAAGACTGATGCACTGTTAGGCATATTTCATCTCCTACCACAAGGCTTCTAGATTTGCAGTATATAAGACAGCAGCAGATTCATTGTGGCATAAGCGGTAATAAACTGAAACCCACCACATTAGAGGTATGGGGAATCTGGCCTTTGCTTTCTAAACACATAAAAGCAAAAACGTGAGAACGTTTCAGGGAATTTAAATCTGTCATTTTATGTTCCATATTACAGACCGGAAGAAGGGAGCCAAAGAGAACATGCACAAAAAGTACAATTGAAATCAAAGAAGAGCTAGATTCAAGCCCAGTAGCCAACAATATTTCTAGGGTATACGTTTTTGAGCATCAAAGCTCCCTGCTTGTATCTGACGAAGGGACCTTTGACTACCAAAGAATTCAAACTTCATAGATACTCAATATACGCTTAAATCAAAAGCGTTACATATGTATCTTGACAATCACGTTGTATTCTGTTTTCACTTCTCTATGTTTGTTCGATTGAATGTTTTATTGGTTGCTTGTGATTTGAAAATCTTAAATCAATTTTTAAAGGAAACGGCGTTAACTGGACTCGAACCCAGCTCTTCTGTTGCAGACCAACACGGCTGCCCACCTGAAACAATAAAGTCACATTAAGTTTTTATCAACTGCAGACGCTTTCCTTCCAACCAGCCCTCCTGTAACGGACCTCCCTCCCTAGCGTGCGATATTGGCTTAATTAAAATTTTCAAACCCACATCCTACCAAAGGGTGTACAGCTGTTGTTTTGCAGTGAGGTGCAAGGCGGGGCGGGAGGCAGTTCAGAAGCAGGAGCATTTTTTAAATAGCCCCCAAACAGCTGAGAAATAAGAAGCATTTAGACAGGAACGCGATAAACAAGTCTGAAGAGCCTGGCGAAGAAACTTCCCCCCAAAAAACTTTGACACCCCTGGGCAGGTGGCAAGACTGGTGAATTTGACGCACAAAACCCACGCCTGAACAACCTTGCGTCTCAAGTGACTGTCAACTTTTGTCCCAGACTTGACTAGGTCACTAGGCTTCCTTACATAGCTGTGTCTGTCAGCACAGGATTTCGGAGGATTACAGGGCACATTCCTCGACAGAAAGTTTTTTTTTTCCAACGATACGGACATTTGCGGTTAGTAAAGGTAAGAGTCTTGCCCAAAAAAATTTCCGCCCACAAGTTCCACCCGCGAGTAGCCTCTTCGCTGGCCATTTGGAACAAATCACTGCTCCAAGGAGACGTTCACACAAGTGTAAATCTACCAGTCTTCCCACGTGCGTTTTTACTGAGCAAAACCTTCTGAAACCCCTGTTCCACATTTAGCCTTGAGCTAACAGTTGGCGATGGACTCGGCAATGGCAAGGACAGCCATACAAAAACTTGCATTAAAATATTCACTGCTTTCGAAGCTAATGACTGACACGGGGTCTGCACCTAAGAACAAGAAGGCAGCTTTGTCACCGCGAGGCGCCTGTGGGAAGCACATGACTGCAACCTGGGAACCAACGCTGGGCGTCCCAGCCTTCTTCGAGGCCTGCCAATCACCTTTCCTTCAGCTCAGCCTCAATTAAACGTGCCGACTTGCCCGCATCCAATTATTATTACCTCGTTCTCCTAACCCTCAGGTCCTGACAAAGCAGATATCACAGTACATAATAACTTGCCATTCAAATCACTCTAAATCCAAGAATTTCTGCTACCCGTGACTCACCCAACTGCTCAGCAAGCGTAAGAGGAGAATATGAAAGAAATGGGAACCAAGATGGGAGAAAAAAATCATTTATTTTGTAAGTAAAAGGACATTAATATGGTATATGGTGACAACAGCAAGGATGGTTTATGCTCAGAACTGGAAATGTGAGAAAACTCCCGAGTTATGGGAATGGTTGAGAAAACTGTTATATATGGCCGAAATGGACAAGTGGACTAGAAAATTGAACAATCGAGACTCAGAGACATTCTTAGAAGAATGGAAAGATTTGAAAGACTATTTAGAACAATATTGGGACATGAAAAATAACATTTTTACACTGTCTAACTTCTGAAGGGGAATATAGGGAATGTTTGTAAGCAGTTTGGAAACAATGATATTTGTATGTGATGTAAGGTTATTATTATGAATATGATATTAGACATTATAAGCAGAAATGTTACCTGTAAGAGATAATACTTATAAATTTTGTTAATTACAATGAATGGAATAATGGTGCAGGGGGGGTGGGAAACCACAAGTTTATTATATAATCAAGATACACAGTTATACGTGAATTATTGTTAAGATAATACTGATAACAACGTGTAAGATATTGAAAGAGCAAAAAATAAAAAAGTTTGTTCCAAAAAAAATCATTTATTTTATTAACTTTATTTTTATCCCGCCTCTCTCCCCAATGGGAACCCAAGGCAGCCTCCTCTCCTCCATTTTTCCTCACAACAACCCCATAAGGGAGGCTGAGTGCATGTGACTGGCCCAAGGTCACCCAGTAAGCTGCCGTTACAGAGTGGGGATCTGAACCTGCGTTTACCCAGATCCTAGACGGACACTTTAACCACAACCCCCTGCTGGCTCTCTTAGCACACTGCTCCCGCTACTTGCCTTAAGAAGAGGCCGTACAAATACAGCTGTTGATGGGAATTATCCAACGTTTAATGCCCACAAATTGTAATACGCTGCAGTCAAAGTACTCGGTGCAAAAAAAGAGCCATGCAAAAGAAAACCCATGTTTTGTTTGAAACAAAACAGTTGCAAAAGACTTGTGAGAGCCAAGCCCAGTTCTGCAGGCCCGTCTCAGCTTCGAGTTTACCTGGTCGTGCATGCCCACTGGGAGATATATTCGAAAGTGGAAACCTGTCAGATATCAAAAGTGCAAAACCAGAGCCGTGAAAAGTTTTATAACTAGCTTCCGCTAGGAAAAAAAGCACACCGGTATTTTAGAGGCGTTACTATGAAAGAGGACGCTTCCTGTTTAAAGACAGCACCTGAAGGGAATCAGATGGGTAAGGACTAAGTCAGCCTAACTGGGTGCAACTTTAGGCTAGTGATAGAAAAACATAACCTAGGGGTTGTACTGAAACTTGAGGCAAGCACACACGTTATGACAAAGCCAAAAGAAGCAGCAGAGAATTACCACTGAAACCAGGACCTGCAAGAGTCCAGCGGAAGTCTCCTGAAAAGTTCTGCCGGTACCACATTCACACAGATTGTGCCGAGCCTGCAGGTGCATCTTGCTGCAATGAAGGTCAATCATGCCAGCACACAATGACCCAAGAACTCTACATGTATCAGCAAAGCCTAGCCTCCCACTCTAGGCTCAGTTCTGGAACTCCCAAGGGCTGCTCTACCATCTCCTGCAGTTCTCATCCAATCTTTGACATTTTGTTGGATTTGCTAACATCTCTAGTGCAGAACCATGTGGTGACAGCCATCACATTATCACTCCCCCCCCCCAAAAAAAAAGCTAGCAAGAAACTTATTTCAGCATTTGCCCAGCATCACAAATATCAAGGCCCTGTCCCTAACATCAGCACCAACCAACAGCCTGGCGAGAACCTGGATTCATGAACCCAGGTGTATGAACCCGGAGCCACCATCTGGATGTCGAGAGAACGCCACCATCTTTTCTTAATACTTACGCTTATCAGTACTTATGATTTTATACATTGTGGTTTTAACTTAAATTCTATGTCTTAACATATCCTGTAGGTTTAAAATAGAGAGAGAGATAAATAGCCAAGTGCCCCCGTGCATGCGGTTATCTAAATCCGCACATCGGGGGCACTTGGGGGGGCAGAGAGATTTTCCTGCACTTGGGGGACTCCCCAGGTGTGCAGAAAAATCCTAAAAGTTTAAAAACTATACAGGGGATATTTAAATCCCCCAAAAGTTAAAGACTGTTCCCTGCCTCGCCTCTGCTGCGGGGGGAAGGAGAGGGCCACGTGAGTGGGGAACGTGAAGAGCTGGGCAGGGGAGAAGGCTCACCTGCGGCGGCTTCCTCCTCTGCATGGAGCTCGGGGGGGACAAACAAACAAACAAGAAGGGGGGACCCGCGATACTTGCGGGGGGGGCCCCCGCAAGTATCGCGGGTCCCCCCTTCTTGTTTCTTT
The DNA here is from genome assembly GCA_029233225.1 of Lepidodactylus listeri. NCBI lineage: Eukaryota > Metazoa > Chordata > Lepidosauria > Squamata > Gekkonidae > Lepidodactylus > Lepidodactylus listeri. The sequence continues at coordinate 38,899,353 of JARCFY010000019.1, read as the reverse complement.
GTTTGTGTGTGTGTGCGTGTGTGCATGTGTGTGTGCATGTGTCTGTCTGTATATTCTGTAAGCCACCCTGAGCCTGCTATGGCGGGGAGGGCGGGATACAAATTTAACAAACAAACACAAAGAATCCCAAGCATGAGAAACAATTAGATGGTGCTTTGTAAAGAGTCAAACTTCCAAAGCTGTGTAGCAGCAGTTGGGAGCGAATCTTTAAACCTTTCAAATGATCCTTGAAATGGATGAGGCACCTAAGGCAGTGATATTAAGTATCCTGGAAGGGCCGGTTCCAAAACACTAGTCCACTGTCTGCTCTGGTAGCCGGTGGATTTAGAGGACCTGGGTGTAGACGCAATTCAGATACCGGCATATCCCGGCCAGCTGTCTGCCACAAGTTAATTTAGCAACCTTGTTTACAGCTGGAGAGAAAGTCTATCCGAAACACACATGCCAACTTGGCAAAGGCTTAATGAAAGCCCAGCAGGGTCAAACAGAGTTCTGTTGGCTGGTAATAAATACTCATCAACCCGCCCCCACATATATGTGCCGTTCGGAAGCAGCACATGGCATGCAGAGGTAGCAGCCCTCCATGTCAGCAGGATCACCACGGGAGACTCCATGGCTGAGCTCTGTTTTGCAATCTAACAGACTGCATATTTGATGGAGCTAAGGACCCACCCCTCCAAACTCGGTAAAGCAAGGTCATTTTCGGCAAGGTAAGGGTAGATGCCTTTCCTAGTATACACAGTGTTGTACACTGCTTTGGGCTAATCATATATACCACGCCTCAGTAACCCACACAGCCACCTCTTTATGAAAATCAGAATTACAATCCCTAAATTACATGGGGGGGGGGGGGACTAAGAAACAGTGGCTTGCCTAAGTCTGCTAATTTAAAACCAGCCTCTTCAAAACTTGCATACCCACGTTTAAACCGAGTTCTGTTTCTGCACCCAAACCTGCAAAGCCAACTACAAAGAAATAACTAATGCAGCAGATGAATTTTCCAAAAAAAAAAAAAAAAAGCTCTGCAAGTACATCACACTGTAGCTTTGAGGGCTTTGGGCTATTTTAGGGATGAGGGTACAGACAGTAACATTTGATATCTTGAAGGAGCAGCCCCTACTTCACACTTACGTGGAATTCCGTGGTGTTGAGAATGTGACGGCCGTCCGGACTCCAGCAAGAAGCCACCAGTCCCGCTGAGCCTTCATCGATCTTGCAGTGCCAGTCGGGCTGCTCCAGGGACCAGACCTGAGCCGGCAGAGGGGGAACGGTCATCACAGGACAGAACGGATAAAACTCCCACCTCCATCCTCTCAACAGATCACCCTGCGGCTTGGAAAAATCCCGGGAAACCACCAAAGACCATGAAAGACTGGCGATGGATCCCCTTACAGCGGTAAGCCCCTTTCAGCTTTAGAAGTCACAGAGTCCATGGAGTCCCATGGCACCGCTCAGTGCTAAAGCATTGGTTGTGGCGCCAACTTTCCTAGGCCTTCAGCAGAAGCCTCAGATGAAGGCCTAATGGGGGAGGGGACGGGGACTGATGCTTCCAGCCTTTAAAGGTGTCACAGGACTCTTTTGTATTAAACCCCTAAAGCACTTTAAAGTTGAAATTTGAAACGGTTTGTTAATGATTTATACACTTTTCTCACCTGAAAAATACTTTATAAAAGTTTTTTTAAAACAGCAGCATTCTTACTTAGGAAACTAAACATTGGCTCCAGGCAACCCAGCAAGACTACTTTAAGGCTCTCTCATTCATCTGGGGCTAAATATGATTGACTATATGCTACATATAGCACAGGCTATATATAGTATACACTATTGGCTAGTAGCTTGTCCAGTCTTCTTTTCAAGTCTGCTTTACCTTGATGGACCTCAAGACCACCCTGAGAACAAGGTCACTCTAATAATCCTAATTTACATACAGAAGAAGAAGAGGAGATTGGATTTATATCCCGCCCTTCACTTGCAGTCTCAGAGCGGCTTACAAACTCCTTTCCCTTCCCCTCCCCACAACAGAGGTGGGTGGGGCTGAGAGAGCTCTTTCCCGAGCTGTCCTTGAGAGAACAGCTCTGACAGAACTATGGCTTGCCCAAGGTCATCCAGCAGCTGCAAGTGGAGGAGTGGGGAATCAAACCCGGTTCTCCCAGATTAGAGTCAGCGCACTTAACCACTACACCAAACTGGCTCTGACTGATATAAAACTGAAAGGACTGATATAAAACAATACAGTGGGTTGGATCCTTCTAACATTTCTACTGATGCAAGAGAGAGGAGGGGCCTCCTTTGACTTCAGCATAGCCTTTCTGGAGACTGTGGGATTCCTGAAGACAAAAATCAGTGTGGAATGGGCTGCAGTGATGAGGGGCACCTGGGGAGACCACACACACACACACACACACACACACACACACACCGTCCTCTTGTGACAGCAGAAGAGCTGGTAGCATTCAGCCCAGCGATTCTGCCAAGGATATCAGGCCAGCTTAGAACAGATGGATTCTGAAGCCAGTCTGTGCCCATACACTCTGTTAGCCCGATTTCCCTCTGACAGAACAACAGCACGAGCATTACAGTGCTGTACTAAATTACTAGACTTTTTAATAAACCTGTTATCTTTAACAATTTTCAAAGTACACCCACCACTTTTCTCCTGCCCCCAACTCAAATGAAAGCGGTTGCTTCCTCAGTGATAAAACACTGATCCCGTTCCTTAAAAGACCCCAAAGAGAAATCACACTGTGCTGGCGCTCACCTGCACGACCCCTCGTTTGTACATGGCACATAATATAAACAGCGAATCCGAAGACCACTCGATGTGCTGGATTTGATCCAGGCAGGTGAAGAGCTGCAGGATTTGGAGGGTCTCTGTGCTGCGGACCACCAAACGGTACTGCACACCTGAGGCCTGGACAGAACAAAAAAAAAAACCCAATAAGCTTGCTTACGGCATTGTGGTGAGCCTTAGCCCAGTGGTAGAGTACAGGCTTCGAGCCCCAGAATCTCTAGCATTAGCACAGCAGAAAACTTCTGCCCGAAACCCCGAAAAGAACAAGGCCATTCTAATACTATATATTAGGGGAGCCAACAGGTGAACATTATGACCGATTTCACACAAGTCGCTGCTCCGCCCCCGCTCTTCCCTTTTCCCCGATTGCACGTGTCAATTTCCCATTACGTGCTGCGCAACCACATTTTGACCCGCAGCTTCGCCCGATCTCCTCTGCGGCTTATAGATTCTCAAAAAACAGGATCATGAAGACACGGGGGAAATCGGGAAAAGCTGCGGGTCAAAAAGCAGCCGCGCAGCACATAGTGGGAAACTGACGCATGCAATCGGGGAAAAGGGAAGAGCGGGGGCGGAGCAGCGACTTGTGTGAAATCTGTCTATGATTCATTGTCTGCCAACTAAATTTATTTGCTGACTGGGATTCACTCTTTGGAATGTATCCTGTGTGTGTTAAGTGCTGTCAAGTAACTTCTGACTCATCGGTGACCCTATGAATGAATGACCTACCAAAAGTCCTCTCGGCAAACAACAGCCTTGCTCCGGTCTCGCAGACTGAGGACCCTGGCTTCCTTTATGGAGTCAGTTCACCTCACGTCGCCTAGGCCATCCAGGTCAGTTGGAATGTATCTCGTTAAAAATACCTCCACTAGGTGCCAATGCAATTCAAGGAGTCGTTTCTTATTCATAAAGCCCAGCAGACCCAAACTAGTCAGAGAACCACCTGCTCCCATATGAACCTGTCCAGGTCTAAGGTCATCTTTGCCCAGGTCCCTCTACCTTCAGAGACTGTGGATAGGGAGCAGGGGCTTGATTATGGGGGCACCCTCCGTAGACAAGCCCACCTGGCACCTGCCCACCTGAGTTTTAAGTGCCAGGTAAAAGCAGTTTTTATTTCCCTGACTTTTTAACTGAAGATGCCTGCTTCTGTTTTTTTTTTTTAAACAATCTCTCCTACTCAAAAGGCAACTTGCTGGGGGCTGACACCCCCCCCTCCCCAGTTTTTCACACGCACCCAGACTGTCATCTTTTTAACCTGTATTTTATCTGTAATTGTTAGTCTGGCATTTGATTACTGGGATTGTATTACATTTTTACTGTTACTGGGACCGATTTCACACAAGTCACTGCTCTGCCCCCGCTCTTCCCTTTCCCCTGATTGCACGTGTCAATTTCCCACTATGTGCTGCCCAGCTGCATTTTGACCCACAGCTTCACCGGATCTCCTCTGCGGGTTTCATTCTCCACTGCTATTAATATAGCAGAAACAAAACTGCCGCCCCATCAACTAATCAGTCAGAGCTTTTGCTCAATAAAATCCCCAGTTACCTCAGACACAGATCTCAAAGATACGTTCCATTGAAAAGGCAAACACATTTTTAACCTGATTGGCAGCCATGTGGGTCTGAAGCAGTAGAACAAAGTTAAGAGTCCAGTGGCACCTTCAAGACCAACAAAGTTTTATTCAGGGTGTGAGCTTTTGTGTGCATGCACACTTCCTCAGATATATTTCCATATATAACTTTGTTCTACATTTTTAACCTGATATTGTTTATCATTTACTTGCAAACTATTTGTTTAGAATGTTCCTTCCACCCCTTTCAGTGATATAGTCTTTGAGCTCTTATCAGGCTCCATAAAAATTAAACTGAAACTGAAACTAGCACACACACAAACCGATAAAGGACAACATTTAACAAGTAGGGACCAATTACAGCATCAGCAAGAGGTTGCACGCAGCTACCCCGTTTTTAATGGCCTACCTTACAGAGGTTCACAGAGGTGGGCTGGAAAAATATTTTAGCTGGACATGAAACACATCCTATACAACCAAAATGATGGATTTTTATCCTGCCCTTCCTACAAGAAGCTCAAGGTGGCGTGAACAGCCTCCCCTGTTTATAATCCTCAGGACAACAAACCTTCGCCATGAGTTTAGGCCGAAAGCCAAGGGCCAGACCACAGTCACCCAGCAAGGTTTGTGGCGGAGCAAGGATCTGAGCTTGGATTTTCATAGACTTCACTTCCATTCAGCGCTCTTTCTAGTGCACCACACTGGCTCTTCTTCCAACTCTCTCTTGGATCGCAGTGCACACTTCATCCTGCATCTGCCAAGTGAAGGTTAAAACCTCACCACAGTGGAGACTAATGCTAAGTCTCTGACCTGAGCACTTTATATCCTCCAAACCTGACAAGAGACTCATACTTTTAAAGTAGAAACAAGGTTAAAAAAAAGGTTTTTCTTTTGATTTTTTTGTTTTGTTTTCCAGCTTTTGTTTTCTTGTGAAAATCAATAACACTCTACTTGGCTAACAGTCCTCCCCTTCCCCCCCAAAAAACTTAACAAAAACTAGAATCTGTGTTACTGTTCTAGACGTCACAGCCATGTCCACCTCAGCTACCAGATACAGCACAGGACTCTTTTGAGCATTTTTGAAGTCACAGCTACAAGGCTGAAATACTCCGTAGCTGAAATCAACGTTCGAATCCTCTCAGCCACAAACTCACCCCTAATTTCTTGATTGTACACCCCATCCCACACACACTGACACACACAATACTGCAACACACAGCCTGCCATTGCTCACCAGGCACTTTCCATCCGGAGAGAACTTGCACAACTGGCTGGAGAGCTTAAAACACTCTGAAAAATTCATGCTGCCCGAACAACCAGGTGGGTTGGGGTGGGGAGAAAAGAGAAGTGTAATGGGACCGCCGTGCTCAGTCAAACCGCAGGGCCAGAGCTGCTCTCCCAACCCTAGTAGAGGTGCACCTTGCCTATTCCTACTACCCAGTCCATGACCTGGTAATTTTCAGGGGAAAGGAGGAGGAGGTCAACAGGTGTTCCTGGGTGCATTCAAAGCCGCGCAGCCCAAAAGCAGGAACCAGCAAAAGGATTCTGGGCTGAGAAAAAAAAGCAAAAGGGAAAAAGACTCTTGCCTGACTCTTTTAGAAATACCCCATCTCCCCTTAACATATATAGGGGAGATTATTACAGGCACTACTTTAATTTTTTTTAAAAAAAAATGGGGGGGGGGGGGGAGATAGTGATTCCTCCCCTTCTTGCAAAACGTATAACTCTGTCCCCAACTAGAAAAAGATCCTGGAAATATCAGGCGGGAGTTCTAAGAAGACTGAAGAAGCTCCATTAAAACCAAGGCAAGCCCCCCCCCCCCCCTAATAGGAGAGGCTGCCCCCTACAGGCCTCGGAGGAGATTACTAGAGGGGAAAAGGACAACTGGCCCACCCACCACCCTTTCCTCTTTCGCCAGGGGGGCGAAGCTCCTCTTTGCCACCCTCCCCCGACCGGGGGAGCGGGGGTGTCCCGACTAGGCCTCAGTAGGGAGGGAAGAAGGAGCGGGTCGAGCAGCCGCCTGAGGCCAAGTCCGGCCGCCGGCTTTAAAGGCGCCCGCCAATCAACCGCCTCTTTCCCGGGCCGGAAGTGTGAACCGGAAGAGGCGGGAGGAGAGCCGGCGGAATCTTGGGAGCTGTGGTTCAGTAGAGGGAGCGTGTCGGGTGGGGAGAACGCGGCAAGAGCTTCTAAGAGCGCTCGCGTTTGGCACTGTTCCCTCCCGCAAGGTTGCTTGCCCCCATTGCTCCCTCTAAGCGGTGGAGCCTTGTAAACAAAATTTCTATTCTGTGAACTACTGGCATTAAAGTTGTGAGCGAGCGGTTTAGCGGCTGCACAAATCAGTTTGCTCTGGAGCCCTCCTTCCTGAGCGGAGACAAAAATGTGAGCCAGAGAGGCTAAAAAATTGTGAACTACTCACACTAACTCGGCTTAGAGGGAGCACTGGTTCCCAACGCTCCTGAAGGGCAAGGTCTGAGAAGACGATACAAACAAAAAATACCGTGATCCGTGTATAATATTATATAATTAACACATGATGCATACAAAGCATCATATATGTATCATGTGTTTATTATATAATATTATAAACTGATTACGGTATATTGTTTGTTGTACTGTCACCTCCAAGTGAGGGCGGGGAGTCGTCTGGAACTACAACTGATCTCCAGACTACATGAACTCTCGTGTCTGTTTATTATTTCGGGCCACAGGTAGGCAGAGGCAGTACGGAAGCTGCTTGGGGAGAAGTGTGAGAGTACATGGCTTTTGGCTTCATGAACCGCCCCAAGAAAGGTCGAGAGCTGGCACACCAGCCAGAGCTGCTTAAAGGCACCAGCGATGTATGGACTCAGCCATGGGAAACAATGTGCTGGATCCGGCATCAGAATGAAACTCTCCTGCCACCCTCCTCCCACTTAGCTCCATGAAATGTTGCTTCTGGGGGAAAGGGTATCATGAGGAATGAAGTGAGCGGGGAGGTCTGCAATAGGAAGGAGGAATCAGTGGAAACTACCAACTTAGTGTGGAATCAGCCCACTACCTATTATTGCCCCAGAGCATTTAAAGTCTTGGGTGACTTTGTACTGAATTTTAGTAAATTATGGCATCACAGATGCCTCTGTTTGGTAAATGCGTGGCTGAGCCAGAATACCAAACAGTTGCTGTGCACTCAATTTCTGAGCAAGATTCCTGTAAATGAATGTCCAGGACATTTTTTTATATGCTCCCCTTAGTGTTGCCCTCCTTACTTTCAAATTTGGGACCATTTGTTTGTCTTATGCACATGGTATGTATATTTACAGATCTTAAAGTGACTGTTCTAAAAGTGAATTTAAATAAAGGACACTGCAGGAGACCACTGAGATACCACTATAACCTCTGGCCAATTCCCACCTCTTCCTGGGTTTAGCCCAGGCCAGGGGAATGGCTGGGGGGGGGGGGGGGTTTCCCCTAAATTTCTGGAGAGCCGCTTCCTAAATCCCACATGTCTCCGCCTCCATAGATAGGGACAATGGCATGTGATGTCACTGGGCCTCGGTTCTTTTAAGGACCTGAGCAAAGCTGTTGGCGATGGGACATTTTGGAAGACATTCATTCATAGGGTTTCCATAAGACAGAAGCAACTTGATGGCACTTAACTCACATGCAAGTACATGGAAAGAAGCCCTATTTTCCTGGGAGTAAGCCCTATTGAATTTCCCCAGGTAGGATTCTGAGTAGATGTGCCGAAGATGGCTCAGTCAGCACCTCTTAGGTTGCCATTTTGTCTGCCCCACAACAAAGTGCCTGCAGAGAGTGGGAATGTATGTCCTTGGGCAGAACATCCTCATCATGTGTACCTTTTTTGAGATTGGAATCATTGTGCTATGCTGCCACCTAAAGGTGTGTCTGAAGAAGTGAATTCATGGCGCAAGAAAGATTGGGCAACCTCTTAAGCAAGCATTTTCACACAATCCACTTGTCCTAAAAGGGAGGGGGGGGGGTGTATGTGTAAATGTGAATACAGAAAACATTGCAGAACCTATGGAAATTAAGAAATTAAGATGCTTGATAAATCATTTTCTGAACTACAGAGGACCTTCCTGCAGTTCACTCATAGATATACTCTTCACTTTCTACAGGTATACTCTCTAACTCTAGAACCAAAGAACAAACTACCTGCCCCTTCCTGGGGAGATTCCTTAGCTCAGGGGCGGGCAAACTTGCTCAGCGTAAGAACCACCTAGAACAAACTTGCTTAACGTAAGACCCACATAGAATAAACATCAGATGTTTGAGAGCCACAAGACATGAACAAATATTACCTGCTTTTATTGGAAAATAAGCAAATCAGCTTTTTATTAACATTAAATGAGACTGCCAAAAATAACAACAAAAGGGGTAAAAGCAGTTATTGATAATGATATTAATTTGTCCAATGATACTTGTTTGCTAACGATATTTAGCTTCCCCAGCCGCCCTGCCGGGAGCCACATCATTTATGTGAAAGAGAAGCATGCGGCTCCCGAGCCACAGTTTGCCCACCCCTGCCTTAGTTGTTACCTCAGTATTTCCTATGTTCCTATAAAGTAGTTCCTACTCCTTCCTAGGGTTGCCAACCTTTAGGGGGCAACTGCAGGTGCCCTCCTGCGGGGTTCCCCCGCCTCTCCTGGGTCCCGGAAGGGTCTCTTTAACTCCCTGTGAGAAACCACACCCCTTGTGGCTTTGCCGATCACATGCAAGGTGTCCCTCCCATCCCCGCCCCCCCAACAGAGGCACTGGAAGAGTCCCTTTAAGTTCTTCTGCCCAGTGCCCACAAGGCCCCTGATTTCCCCCACTGAGTGGATCAGCTGGCCTTTGGCATCTCAGTGGAGGGAGGGAGGTGGGGGAGGGGGTTGGGGGCGGGGTTCAGGCGCTCAAGGGATGCGGACCCCTCCCCGCCCAGTGACTTTCCTGTCAGAATAAACTGAAAACGGCTCCTGCTTAGTTCCACCATGTTTGGCTGGCTAAGGAAGCGGGCCAGCGACCATCAAACCATTCTCTTCAACCCCCTGCTGTGTGGCTGACTTCCCCCGAGGGTTGCCAATCTCCAGGTGGAACCTGGAGATCTCCCGCTGTTACAATTGATCTCCAGATGACAGAAATCAGTCCCCCCGGAGAAAATGGCTTGGGGGGGGGGGGGAGATCTGTTGTCTCGAGTTCAGTTGTGATGCCTGGCGATCTTCAGGCTCCACCCGGAGGTTGGCTACCCTAGGCGTAGCAGTTAGCGCTTCAGAGCAGGATCTGCTAGACCCAGGTTCTTGATGAATGGGTGATTTGGGGCCAGTCACAGACTTTAAGCCTAACCTACCTCACAGGGTTGTTGTGCAAGTCAAAAGGGGGAGAGGAGAATGATGTCAGCTGCTTTGGTTCCCCTTGCAGAAAAAGAGTACTTCTCCACAGGAACTATGGTTGCCAATCTCCAGGCAAGGGCTGGAGATCACTCAGAATTACAAGTGCTCTCCGGGGGGGAGAAGGAAAGTTGAAGAGTGACGTTGATGATTGGCTGGGAAGTCGATAGGGTTGCCAGCTCCAGGTGGAAAATTCCTGGAGATTTGAGGGATGGAGCCTGGAGACGGTGAGGTTGGAGGACGGCTGTGGGACCTCAGACAGGTACAATGCCAGAGACTCCACCCTCCGAGCCAACCAGTCCCTCATGGGGAACCATTGTTGCTAATCTCCAGCTGGGGGCTGGAGATCACTCAGAATTACAATTGCTCTCGAGGAGGGAGGAGATGGAAAGCTGAAGCCAGGGGGCAGATAATGATACATTGACGGTTGGCTGGAGACGGAGATAGGTTTGCCAACTCCAGGTGGGGAAATTCCTGGAGATTTGAGGGGTGGACCCTGGAGAGGCTGAGGTTTCAGCAGGGGTGGGACCTCAGACAGGTTCATTGCCATAGACTCCACCCTCCAAACCACCTGTTCCCTTATGTGATTGCCAATCTCCAGGGGAGGGATGGAGATCCCACTGAACTACAACTGCTCTTCAGATGGCAGAGATCTTCCCCTGGAGGAACTGATAGACTCTGTGTCATTATACCCTGCTGAGGTCGCCACAGCAAATTGACGCTGAGTGCTCAAGGTCTTGGCACTCTCCCAGAGCCTCTTTCTAGAGCCCGATGTATTTATTTCCACAACGGGCCTTATTCCTAGTCACCTATAATTCCCTGCAATAGAGACTTTGGAGTAAAGGATAATATGAGTGAAGTCATACATTCTAGGTCACTAGAAGTGATCTGATGAAAATTGTAATTGTTGGACAGGTTAATACGGGAACCCTTTAAATGTCCTGACTCCAGAGCATTGAGGGTCTTATAAATTCGCCGAACCCGGAAACAAACTGGTAATCACTGAAGCTATTTCAAAATATGAACCTTATACTCGATCCCCCGCCCGCCCGCCCAATAGGGTGGTTGCTTCATTTTGAACCAACTGAAGTTTCTGAACTACTTTTAAAACCAAGCCGATATGGACCATGATGCAGAAATCCAATCCTGATGTAACTAGAGAACAAATATAACTGCTGACAAATCTGATCCTTCAGGACACTTCTTGCTTAGCTACAAAAGGTGCATCGTTGGGCTTTCGATTCATGAAAATAAACTTATGTGATTCACCACCACTGGATGTGGTGATGGCCATGGCTTAGAGATCTTTAAATGGAATCGGATACATTCAAGGAGGAGTAGAAGTGCCCCGAGGGCTGCCGTCGGTCATGCGAGCGAAAACAGAACCTCCATGTTCAAAGGCAGCCTAGCCTGAAATCCTTGGCCCGCCAGCTGCCAGAAGTCAAACAACAGACTGCCAGTCGTTCTTGCCCCGCTTCTTTCTTTGCACCCCGTTGGGAACGGCATCCGCTGGTGTGTTTAACGGCTGCAAAGGGAACGCTCCCGGCTTACAGCTTAGTCCCCCGTGGAGATGCACCCGCCCTCCCCTTTGCAGAAGTCGGGCGAGAAATTCCCGGGGCAGCGCGCGCCACGTTCCGAGCGATCATCTGGGCAGACGGAGCCGCCCCGCCCACAGCGACAGCTGCGCCCACCCCCCTCCCTTAACCCTTTGATTGCCGACTAAAATCAGAGAATGACGACTCTCCGTCTCTCTCTCTCTCTCTCTCTCTCACACACACACACACACACACACACACAAACGCACATACAAACGCACACACACACACACACGCAAACAGTATTGTTAACTAGCCTGATGTCGTGGAAGAACCAAGTCTGAGTCCAGTGTCACCTTTAAGACAAAAAAAGTTTAATTCTGGGTATAAGCTTCCAGGGTGAATTCAACTTTCTGGGTTTTAAAGGTGCCACTGCACTTAAACTTTGTTCTGTTGCATGTAAACTCGTGTAGTGGTTAGAGTGAATCCGGGAGGACAGAGGCTGGAATCCCCACTCAGCCACAGAAACGAGCTGGGTGACCTTGGGAAGGCCCTCTTAGAGGACCGCTTCGCTTCCATCTTCTGCCCCTCAGCCGTAATAAAAATGACGGTTCATTCATTCATTCATTCATTCAATTTGTAGCCCGCCCTTCCCGCCAGCGGGCTCAGGGCAGATAGCAACATATTAGTAACACAATAAGTATGGTTAAAATTTTAAACACCATAAGGAAACATTAAAATTGGCTGTCCCAGCCCAATGCTAGAAACTGAGTGGTTGGAAGAAGCATCAAAATAAGGCATCCTAAAAGACTGAGACTAGTTGCGAAACTTGTCACCTGCCAAAACAATTAAGCCCTTGGGGCTTTGGTCTCTAGACAAATGGCCCTCTTGCCCCCCCCCCCCCGCCCCACCCCTTGATGGTTCTTGGGCCAACCACTCTCTTTCAACCTAACCTGTCCCTCAGAGTAGCTGAAACATATCCTGCACCCTTTCCCGGAGAAGTTGTGTTTTGAGGTACTTTATTGGCATTCCGCCTTTCTCACTGAGACTCAAGGCGGAGGAGGCCGCGTAGTAGAACGAATGCGATCAATAGGGTGAGTATAGAAGCTACGGCGAGGGTGGCAGAAGTCGAAATTTGAAACAGGGCCAAAAAAAAAAAAAAAGTATGAGCCGTGCCATGTTAAACAATGCAGAAAATGGATCCAGGTGGGTAGCCCTGCTGGTCTGAAACTTAGTTCGAGTCCAGGGACACCTTCAAGAGCAAGACAGTTTAATTCTGGGTCTAAGCTTTTGTGTGCATGCACACCGAAGCGGGATACCCAGAATGAAACTTTGTTGGTCTAATGCAGAAAAGGGTATTACTTAAGCCGAAGCGCATCCCCAGCCCCTAAGGAACAGAACCAAGTTCGAGTCCAGGGGCACCTTTAAGACCAGCAGAGTTTTATTCACAGTCTAAGCTTTCGTGGGCAAACACTCTTCTTAAAGATGCCACTGAACTCAAACTTTGTTCTGCTGCTTCTGACCAGCAGGGCTACCCCCCCCCCCCACCTGACCCTAAGGAACATAATATGGTGCAATCTCGTATATTTTTATTCAGAAGCAAGACCCATTGAGCCAATGAGACTTCAAGATCCAGGTAAGTTTTTTTAAAAACAGATTGCAGCGTTGGTGGCAAGGGGAAAGCTCTCTGCGCATGGTCAGAGGCTTTCTGCCTTCACAGGCGTCAGGGCTTCATTTATGCCTGTGCAACCCATTTCAGGGGGTGAGTCCAAGATTTTTGAAAAAACAACATAACAGTCTGCTATTAGATCCAGGTGATATACTGTGTATATGGGAAGAAGCGTGCGTGCACACGAAAGCTTGTACCCAGAATAGAATTTGGTTAGTCTTAAACGTGCCACTAGATTCAGACTTTGTCCAGCCTGCTATTGTTAAGGAGCAAAACCTAACAAGGTCTACTTGGAGGTAAGCCCCATGTTATTCAGTGGGGCTTACTCCCAGGGAAGCGTTGGAAGAACTTTGCACCCTTGTTCTGGTTTCTTACCGCGGCTAATCATTTTCTGCTCAAGCGTTTCCATTCTCCACCCAACGGCTGGTCTGTTAGTTTGGTTTTGGTGCGTTCTATTTATTGATTTTTTATTTTTATTTTTTTTAAAAAACATTTCTACTGAACAGTTCTACTGAACAGGTCTTGCCTTGAATTTTAACGTGGTTTTTTTTAGCGTGGGGGAAATTCTGAGCGCGAAGGCAGGGTATAAATCTTGTCAATAATGAACGAACGCGAAGAAAACAAAACATATTTGCCAAATCTCACATTTGTGTCCTTGTCAAGCGAATAGGCCTGTTAGCAGGATACCCTCCGTTATGGTTTGAGGACGCCTGAATTCAGAAGGACGTGGAGGCATCTCTTCCGGTTTTGTTTCCTGAAGATCTGCAAGGTGCATGGTTGTGTAAACCGCTGGCGCTCGGAGTCCTTTTTGAGAGAAAAGCAGGACAGATTTCATACAAGTCGCTACTCCGCCCCGCTCTTCACTTTCCCCGGATTGCACGGGTCAATTTCCCACTATGTGCTCCGCCCCCGCATTTTGACCCGCAGCTTACCCGATTTTCCCCGCGTCTTCACGATCCTGTTTTTTGAGGATCTAGAAGCAGCAGAGATCGGGCGAAGCCCCGGGTCAAAATGCGGCTGCGCAGCACATAGTGGGAAATTGAGGTGTGCAATGGGGGAAAGGGAAGAGCGGCGGAGCTCTTATATTTTAATAGCTGTGGGAAAAAATTGAATCCGGTTGCACAAGGCGAACTCACGCAGGTCTGTGCTACTTTGAAGGTGATTTAGTTCGAACAAATGCAAAGCACATTCCCCTTAAAATCAATGTGATTGTTTATTATTGTACTTCATTTATACCCCGCCCTATGCGGTCACACACACCAAACAATCCGCTTTCAGTCCATTTTCTTACTGGATTTTGCCCGTTCACAACAGTAAAGTCCAGTTGGAAAGTGCACTGAGAGTGGCTTATTTAGCCTGAGTGACGGCAGTGGCCCCTTTGCGGTTTATACGGTTCTCCTCTCCTCCCTTTTATCCTCCCAACAGCCCCGTAGAGTAGGTTCGGCTGAGGCTGTTGCGTGATTGGCCCAAGGTCAGGTCACCCAGGGAAGCTTCCATAGCAGAGATGCGAACTTGCATTGCCCACAGCCTTTTGCGACTCTCCAAGCAGGACCCCAAACTGTCTCTGAGAGGTTTGGTTTAGGAAGGGCTCAGCATGGGGACGTCACAATGCGGTCAAGCGTCAGGGGAGCAGGATGAAGCGGGTGCTAATCTAAAGGTGGAAGTTGCTTCCCCCGAAATCGAGCGGAGGGAGGGCAGTCTCCGGTGGAAACGTGCTGGGGACCCAGATTCTGCCGCCGAGGAGAGGAGAGAGGCGCTGTGCGAAAGGAGGGACACGCGTCGGTTCCTCCCTGAAGCGGTAACAGGATCTTTACCGCTTAGATGGAGAGATTGACAGTCAAGATTCCAACAAAGCGAAGAGTCCAGTGGCACCTTTAAGACCCACAAAAGGTTTATTCAAGGTGTGAGCTTTCGTGTGCAAGGCACACTTCCTCAGATGCATTGAAATGGAACCACAGGTCGTAGCTATATACATAGATGGTGGCTCGTAAAACTAGCATGCAAAACAGTGAAGTGTTTTAACAGATGAAAAGAATGGCCGTCATCTGTTTGGGTTCAGCTGGGCAGAGATTCGAGTGCGTCATTTAGCCCCAGACTTCGACGTTTTCCGAAGGAATAGGGGGATGCTGACTACCACTTTCGGATTGCCAGGTTCAGGCAGGGATCAAGGGCTTTTAAAAATATATAATACAGATACACAGAACTGATTAAATAAAGTGTTGCACGTTGTTACTAACATTGCGGTGTTAAGGCTATAGCAAAACAAAACAAAACATAGCATGAGCTAACCTTATCAACTACTAGCACCTAACAGTGCTGACAGTACTTATATAAGTCCGAGCTAGAAGGTAGTAAATGCAGTTTTTGAGAGTAATCTTGTGTTTTCCTGAGGGTTTTTAAAAAAATCATTATTATTATTATTGTTTGTTTGTTTGTTTGTTTTAGTGGTTGCAGGATTTTTCAGTGAAGTAATATCTGATATATAGGGTTATATGGTTGAATATCGGATGCATATACATATTTCAAGAGTGGAGACCATTTTCCTACAAAATTAGAGGGTTCTGGGTAGCTCTGTCTGTTTGATGTGCTCGGTGATTTTTTCTAAAATTAGGTGGTCCCAGACTTTGTCGAGCCCGTCAGCAGTAGCGGGAGCCCTGTTTGCTTTCCACTTAGATGCTAGTGACATGTGGGTGAACCCCCAGGTTCGGACTCAGCGATTCCTAGTAGATGGGCAGACGTTCACATTTGGCGGATGCGCATTCGGGTTAGCCTTCTCCAATGTATTTATTCATTTCCGTTATTTGTAGTCCGCCTTTCTCCCTGGGGAAGAGTTGAGTCAATCCAACCCGCAAGATGGGATATTCAGTAAGCAACGCAATAAGACCGGGGTTGGAGAACCAACCGGAAGTCTGAAGACAGAACCGAAGCAGAGCAGAAGGCTCAACGGGACACAGGAGGGGCCCCTCCACACTGTCACTTTGGTCGCTCGTTTCTCCCTATTGCTTTGGGTTCTCCCCCCCCCCCCTTCCCACGTGTGTTTTGCTCCCTCTGGGATTACTAGAGAGAGCAAAACACATCCGGGGGGGGGGGGGGGAGCCTGAAGCAATACTGGGAGAAACGGGCGACAAAAGTGACAGTGTGGGCGGGGCCTGGGGCTGCAGTCTTCAGGACATCTTTCTGGAGAGTCAGCGCCATTGAAGAACACGGGGCTTACTTCCGAGTAGGCCCGCCTAGGATTGCTCACGAAATGATGCAACGTTACATGGTGGGAATCCAATTTGCAGTCAGCTATAGGCCACAGTCCCCTAATAATGATTTCACAGAGTGATTTTATTGAGTTATTTCTGTAGTTTCCGATGTAATGGTGCATGCGCCTGCGGTTGAATAAAAAACCTACATCGTTATCATTACTCGCACTCACAGTCAGATATTCGACTGGTAGACGGTGTTCTGCAATTCGAGATCTAGCCAAGTTCTTGGGGAGCATTATTATTATTATTATTATTATTATTATCATCATCATCATCCTTCCTTTATTTCTCTGCTTCCCCATCTTGTGTTCTGAGCTCGCCTGCTCAGGGTTTCGTTTGACATACCAATTAGTCTGAATAGGCTGGCGGATCGGTGGAGAAGACAAATCTCTGCCCTCTGCCTGCGAAAGGGAGTTCGTTAAAGACCCCACGAACCCCCACCAGGCACCCAGAGAGGGCGGGGGGGGGATCCACGCAAAAACCCAGGGAGCGGCGAAACGGCATGGCTGCACGACCGAAGTTAACCTTACCCTTTTCGCTTTCCTAAAAGAAAAAAAAAGGTATCTTAACCTTTTCTAAATAGATCGTGACGATTCGCGTTGGTGTTTGGGGCTTTCTCGGTCGACGGGTGGGTTTTCCTGCTGATAATACCTTCTTTGTTTGTTTCTTTCTTTATTTATATTCGATTTCCGGTGTTTCTTTTGAAGAAGAGAACGTCGCTGCCGATGCAATTGCTAAGTAAACGGTGTTGTTGTTTTGAAAAACAATAACCCTCGCCATGGGTATGGGTGGAGGGCGGGCGGCGTTGCAAGCGGGTTCGGCTGAGACGTCAAGAATGGCAAAGAGGGGCTTCGGTTCGAGGAGAGGCTGAAAGGGAACTGGGGAGAGGGGGGGACGCGACCGCGATTCTTGAGCACCTGAAGCCCTCCGAATCCCACCCCACCCCAAAAAACCCGGAGGCGCTTGCCAATGAGTTGGGGAGAGCGCGTGTGGCGCATATCTGTATCTGTGAGCCCGTCGCGGTGAGTATAGCTCCAGCGACATACCCAACATTTCTGTTACATCCGTGGCCGTCGGGTCAGCCAGCGCGCTATCCTAAGCAGAGTTACGCCCTCCTGTACATCCAGGGCTTAACTCCCTTGAGGATGACGCGGTGAAATCCTCGCGTCGTCGAGGAGGTCTGCGGGTTCCCGAGGCCGGATCCGAACGATCGCGAGGCGAAGGCGCAGAAACGAAGAAAAGCCCCCCCCCCGCTTCGTTTCCCCGTCCGACGGGGCAAAAGACCCCAGGAGGACCCCTGCCCGTGGCCCCTTTCCAGTCAAGCCGAGCCAGGATGGCGGCCCGATTCGACGAGCAAGGTCGTACCGGATCAACGGGACACAGGATCGCAGCGTGAAACCCGTGCGTAAGGGCAGGGCGATGGGATTGCAAACTTGGAGGGGGGGGGGTGTTGTGTGCAACGCTCCCTCTAAGCTGTGGAACCTTGCGAGCAAAAATCCTACTCGGTGAGCCGCTGGCATTAAAGCTGTGAGCGAGAGGGTTGGCGGCTGCATCAACCAGTTTGTTTTGGAGCCCTCGTTCCTGAGCGAAGGCAAAAAAAAGTGTCAGCCTGAGGCTAAAAAACTGTGAGCTAGCTCACACTAACTCAGCTTAGAGGGAACACTGGAGGTGTGGGGAAGCGGCTTGGCTCGAGGACTTCTAAAAAAAACAACCCCAAACCCTCCCTCCTTACTCATTTCCTCCCCTCCCCCTCCTCCCTCTCCTTTCCCGCCCGCTCGCAGCCAAAAGGCGCCTTTTCCCAAAGCCATCAGGGCAGGCAAGGGTTAAAACAAGGCATCGCAGGCGCGCGGGGGAGGGGGGGATAGCCCCCGGCTTCGGACGGGACGGGCAGGAGGGAGCAACGGCGCGGTCCCTCTCCCTTCTCTCGCCCAGGCCAGGCAACTTACTGGGGGGGGGGGAGGACCGATGCCACTCCGTGCCACTCCGTCCGCCCCCATGCCTCGCCCTTCCCTTTGGCAGCCGCACACCGCTCCCCAGCTCCGGAGCCGGCCAGGTAGGGAGGGAAAGGGGGACGAGGGGAAGCGGGTGCCCAGGGCAGAGGGGTGTGCCCAGCAGGATGCCAGCCAGGACGCCAGCAGCGAGGGGAGGGACCCCCGCTCCACCCGGGAGAAGTGGTTAGATGTCATCTCTCAAGTCAAGGAAGCTGGAATGGACCCCAGGGGGCTTCAGACCCCCCCCCCCCCCGGCCAGCCTTCCTGGGGGTTCCAACTCAGAGGGGGTCGGCTGGCATTGCCTGGTTCGGCAGGGCAAGCCTCCCTGGACTGAGTTGGTGCCAGGGTTTTGTGGCTGGCGGGGCAAATTTTTTCCCAATTTTTTGCCATTATTTTGATGTCCCCTCCAATCCACCCCCAAGCCTGCTGGCCACCCCTCTCCCTCCCCTCAGGCAAGATTTAAAGGGCCCTTCAGCCGATCAGCTGGAGGGCCCTTTAAAATGTTGCAGGGGGGAGGGAGAGGGGCAGCTGCCATCCTCCCCAATTCTTCTCAAAAGCATTTAAAGGATTCATTTGCATGCTTTCAAGAAGAAGGGGGGGAGGCATGTGTGTGTGCGCGCCCCTTCCTCTACATAAATCTCCAAAAAAAATCTTCTCAAAAAAAAATCTTGTGGGGGCGGAGCCCCCAATAGCCCCACTGCAGCTATGGGCCAGATTGGTGGTCTGCCAGAGTCCCATCCATAGTGAGGAGGGCCCCCACTCCGCTTAACCTTCCCAGATCTGGCAAGACCAGTGCCCCCGAGCTGTCCAGGTCCTACTGATAGCATTCAGCACCACTGGATTCAGTGGGGCTTCTTCCCACATAACGGGGCAGCATAGGATTGTCACCATCAAATTCCACAGTATGAATGGATTTTCAAGCATTCCTTACCTTACCGGTTTCTTAATCACCAGGTGTGGGGGGTGCTCCACAGGTAGCTTTTTTTTTAAAGGGGGCAGGGAGCGTTGGAGAAATCAACGGGCTAAGCTGAGAGTGTCTCTGGCTGGTTATCAGGCATGCTGGTGAAATAGAGCCTCCATGGTCAGAGGCAGTATGCCCCTCGGACCTGCTGTGGGCATCTTCAAGAGCAGCATTCTGGCTACCTGGAAACAGTGTGCCGGATTTGTTGGATCTGGCTTGGAAAATAGCAGCCTCGCGGCATACAGGGTCTCCCTGTGAAGTCAGTGGGCCTTCGAGGAGAGAGAGCATCTTCCAACCTTGCACATAATGCAGGACTCAGGCAGGATCTGCTGCCCAAAGAAATGATACTAATGAAATGTGGCTTTGGAGAGGCTCAAACCTGACATCCACCTGTTGATGTCTATTAGCCATGAAAGAGAAAAGGAGCCTCCATGTTCAGAGGCAGTCTACCGCTGACTACCTGTTGCTGGGGGTGATGCACATGAATATGCATGAACGGCTTTCGTGGCCTGCCTGTGGTCTTCCTGAATATCCCTGGCAGGCCTCTCTGGAAAGTGGAATAGTGGATTAGAAGGACCCCTGATCTGGATCCAGCAAGGCAGTTTTTCAAAAATTTCCAAGACGTTTAGGAAGTACACAAAAATTAGGAAGGGAAACAAATTGATGCATCCCGCCCCTCTCCCCAGAAGTGGAATTGGTATTTTCCCCATTTTTATCTCCACAACACCCCTGTGGGATAGGCCAGGTTTGGAGAGACAGCAGCTTGGACAGCACAGAGACCACATTCAGCCTGCTTGCCACTGTATGCCTCTCAATTCACAGCCATCCTAAATAATCAGGAAGGACAGGAATGTTAATGACTCTGTTTACAGTGCCATTCCAGTTGGTTTCAAAAAGCATAACCGGCAGTGATTTTGCATAGAATCGCACAGGAGCCTGCTCTCGATCTTGTCCTTTCTCTAAGGAGCTTGGTGTTGGCAGGAAATGCCACCAAATCACAGCCAACATATAGAGAGCCAGTTTGGTGTAGTGGTTAGAAGTGCGGACTCTGACCTGGGAGAACTGGGTTTGGTTCCCCGCTCCTCCACATGTAGCCGCTGGTGTGACCTTGGGTCAGTCACAAGTCCTTTTGGAGCTGTTCTCTCAAGGGCAGTCCTCAAAAGAGCTCTCTCAGCCCCACCTGCTTCACAGGGTGTCTTTTGTGGGGAGGGGAAGGGAAAGGAGATGGTAAGCTGCTCTGAGACTCCTTCGGGTAGTGAAAGGCAGGGTACAAATCCATTCGCCACCACCACCACTACTACTTCTTCTTCTTCTGTGACTCGATAGGGTTTTCAAGTCAAGAGACGAACAGAGGTGGTTTGCCCTTGCCTGCCTCTGCATAGCAACCCTGGACTTCCTCAGTGGTCTCCCATCCAAGTACTAATCAGTGCCAACCAATGCCCCCCTCTAAGCTGCGAAGTCTTGTGTGCAAAAATTCTACTTTGTGAACTATTGGCATTAATGTTGTGAGCGAGCCGTGTGGCTGCTGCAGAAATCAGTTTGCTCTGGAGCCACCCTTCCTGAGCGAAGACAAAAAATGTGTGAGCCGGAGGCTAAAAGACTGAGCTAGCTGACACTAACACAGCTTAGAGGGAAGACTGGTGCCGACCCTGCTTAGCTTCCAAGATCTGACAAGATGAGGTTAGCCGGGGCCAGCCAAGTCAGGGCCTAAGGAGCTTAAAGAGCCAGAAATGATTTTCCCCCTCCTCCACTTCACCCTCACAACAGCCCAGTGAGGCAGGCCCAGCATCCCTCATTGATCTTTATGGCTAAGCCTGAACCTGGATCTCCCAGCTCCTGGTCCTGTATTCGATCCATCCAGCCATACCTGTCCATCTACCAGTGTCCTTGCACCTGAGCAAAAGGTGCAGTCCTGGACAGATACAGCACAGCTATTGCTGGCCTGGTTTCCAGGCTCCTGTCCCAGCTGAGTGAAGGATTCATCCCAAAGCTCAGACACAAAGCAACAGAGAAACGCACACAAACATTTTCCAGATTGCACTGGACTGGAGGAGCTGGAGCCAGGCAGGGGCCTGGCCCACAAGTAGCCCATGCGCCCAATCCGTGGTGAGCCCAGTGACCCTGCTTGCATTGTGCCCTGAGTTTCTATGGCGGTTGCCATAGAGGCGATTGTAACCAACGAGGAATACGGGCGCAGGTACAGAATGTAACAGAACTAGCCTGAAGTGCTGCTCCCGGGAGAACGAAGGGAAAATAACCCCTTTCCGATGGGGACAATGCCCTTGCATCTGTTTCAGACTATCCTTTGCAGCAGCGGATTCCCCCAGCAGGCACGCCCTCCCCACCACCACCACCTGAATGCTAGCTTGGGGGGAGGGTCTCCAATAATATCACCCCTTGAAATCCCCAGTTAATTAGTCTCTGCATAATCTCCAAGATCTCCAAGTTTCTGTTCACAGTCCTAAAACATTATCACTTTTTAAATTCAAAATAAGCTGCCGTATCGCCTTAAGGTGGTTAAGAAAGCAAGAAAAAAAGTTGAAAGGGCACAAAAAGTTAATGGCTTAGGATCACCCCCAGTGTTGCCTCTAAGCTGAGTTAGTGTGCGCTAGCTTATAGTTTCTTAGCCTCTGGCTCACACGTTTTTGTCTTCGCTCAGGAAGGAGGGGTCCAGAGCCAACTAATTTATGCAGCAGCCAAATCCCTCGTTCACAACTTTGATGCTGGTATCTCACAAAGCAGGATTTTTGTTCGTAAGACTCCACAGTTCAGTGGGAGCACGGATCACCACTACAACATATATAAATATGCACTAGTTATTTTGGGGGAAGGGAGAGGGGCTCTGCCTTAAACGAAACCCATCACTCTTTGGTGGGGTGTTCGCTGTAGCTTCATGAGGTTAGGTCAAGTGTCATGGTGGTATGGCAATTAGAGACCAGGGAGTTCTGTGTTCAGATCCTGACAAGATCAGGAACATCACTGGGTCATCCTTCCTCTGGTGATCATTCTCTCAGTGGCTGTTAGTCATGATGGCTAAGCAGAACCTCCATGTTTAGCAGCAGTGTATCTCTGTGTAGCAGGGGCATAGACTTTTTAAATCCCCGGGGGGGTGGGGGCTCTTGGGACCATGTCCCCGCCGCTCTCCCCCCCCCCGCCCCAGGGAGCCGCTGCCGCCGCTTCGCTCCCCTGGGCCGTGCCCGCCCACCCTCCCTCCCTCTCCCCGCTCACCTTGGGCGGTGGCGGCGGCATAGGATTGCTGCTGCTGCTGCTTGCAGCCGGGGGCCGGTGCATCGCCCTTGCGGGCCCCCGGCTCCCGCTCCGCCTCGCGCTCGGGGCGTGCGGGGGGCGCAGATGAGCGCCGCCTCTCTCCCCCCCCCCGCCCCAGGGAGGCAGGAGGGCAGGCCGGGGGTGGGGGGGAAGGAGAGGTGGCAACGGCCGGCTGACTGGCCACTGGGAGCTCCATTTTGCCGAGGGTGGCTGAGCCCCCCCCCCGGGAAATTTCGGGGGGGGGGGGCTCGAGCCCTCAAGCCCCCCCGTAGTTGACGCCCATGCTGTGTAGACTACTGGGGGACATACAACATGGGGAAACTGGGTATCTGATTAAGGGAACTTTGGGTATCTGATACAGGGAATAGAAAAGAGCCAGAGTCCAGTAGCACCTTAAAGACTAACAAAATTTGTGGCAGGGGATGAGCTTTCATAAGTCACTGTTCACTTCTTCAGATACGGCTACAATGTGGGTCCATCTCTCCTTTATATTGGAAAGTGGGTCCATCTGCCCTTCATCGGAAATCACTCCACTTTCCAATATATAGGACAGATGGACTCACATTCTGGCTGTTTCTGAAGAAGTGAGCAGTGACTTACGAAAGCTCCTCCTCTGCCACAGATTTTGTTAGTCTTTAAGGTGCTCCTGGACTCTTGCTCTTTTCTACTGCTACAGACAGGCTAACACGGCTACCAGTGACGGCCCCAGGTTTTTCTGCCCACTAGGCGAGGATACATTTTGCCCCCCCCCCCCCGTGTGGGGTGGGATGGTATGGGGACGGGCGCCAGAGAACGGGCAGCCAGAATGGCGTCCTTGTCGAGCTGTCGCCCTAGGTGATGGTCTAAAATTTAACAATAACAGGCCAGCCCTGACGGCCACCCATCTTGATAAAGGGACCTTTGACTCTCAAAAGTTGACACCTTCAAAAATCTTGATCGTCTCTAAAGTGCTACTGGTCTCAGATCTAACACTTCTGGGCCCTGTTTGTAGCATTTCTGGGAATATTCAACTGGGCACATCAGGAAAAAGATGGCAGACTACTGGTGTGGCCCAGCAGCATGCTTCTTGTCTCCTTGTTACCTCGCAGGGCTGTTGTGAAGACCGGATGGGAGGGGTGCCAATGTATGCAGTCTCCCAGAGATGTCAGAGAACAACACCTTTGCTGCCCGGTACCAGCTGGAGAATCAATTCGCTTGTGTTGCCTTTGCCAGTTGTGCGGGCTCCTAATTGCTCACCTGTTGTTCAGGGCAGCTACACGGTTCTCCAAGGACCACCTCTCAGAGGTGGGCGGGGACTTTCCTATATAATTGGACAGGTGTATGCACATTCGGAGTTGCCGTGTGTCACTGTATCAGTCCTCGAGGATGCTGACCCGCCTCCAATGCCAGCTTTAGCAAACCAAACTTCTCGCAACAGCAGAGCTGAAGCGAGAAGAAATTGGTTCCCGTTTCTCACTTCGAAAGATCAGTAAAGTGCGAATCTGCTGAGCCGTTTGTGGGTTTTATTGCTCAATTGTCTGAATATGAGATTTCAGGATCATGTTCCGACTTAAAAAAACCTTTATTGTGAATGTTATAATGGAAAGTGGGGGGACCTTTTTGTCATAGAGATGCTAAGAATTATGCTGTAGAAAAAAATATTTTGCAAAAGCTTGTTTGGCATTTAAGGAAAGGGATTGGAAGCAGTTTCTTTCAAAGGCAGCTTGGGAATTCTGTAAAGGAGACAGAGAGACAGCTCCTTGCTTCTGAAGCGCAAACCAATCCAGGTTCAGAGGATAGGACTCGCAATCATGGGTTTAAATTAAGGGCGGGAAAGGTACTGGCTGGATATCAGGAAAACCTTTTTGATAGTCAGAGTTGTGCAAGAGTGGAATCAGCTGCCTAGAGAGATGGTGAGCTCCCCCTCCTTGGCAGTCTTCAAGCAGCGGCTGGACAAACACTTATCAGGGACGTTCTAGGCTGATCCTGCATTAAGCAGGGGGTTGGACTAGATGGCCTGTATGACCCCTTCCAACTCTGTCATTCTATGATCCTATGATTCATCCCTCAAAAACTGGAGCTGCCCAACCTGGAAGCCAGATGCAATCCTAAACAGAGTTACAACTTTCTATGCCCATTGACTTCAATGAGTTTAGAAGGGAGTAACATTGTTTAGGAAGGCACCGCAAAGCTCCTAATGAGAGCCAGTTTGATGTAGCGGTTAAGTGCACAAATTCTAATTTGGGAGAACCGGGTTTGATTCCCCACTCCTCCACTTGCAGCTGCTGGATGACCTTGGGCAAGCCATAGTTCTGTCAGAGCTGTTTTGGAAAGAGCAGTTCTCAAAAGGGCTCTCTCAGCCTCACCTACCTCACAGCGTGTCTGTCGTGGGGAGGGGAAGGGAAAGGAGATTGTAAGCTGCTCTGAGACTCCTTTGGGTGAAGGGCTGAGTATAAATCCAATCCGTTCTTCTTCTGATGTCTCCCTTGCTCCCCCAAATGCCTGGAACTGCCTCCCCAAACATGTGCATGATGTTACCTCATTTACTGCTTTCAGATCCCTCCCTCAAAACTCATATTTTGATTAAGGTTTGGCCACAACCCCATAGATGCTCTCTCCACTCGTGGAACAAAGTCTAAGCTTGTGAAACTGGAATAAACTCTCCCCACCTCCTCCTGCCCCCTAACTTCCTTTCCCTTGTGGTCTTTCCCCATGGCAAAACTTACAATGGATGTTTCTTGGGAAACATACCTGTCTCCTTGTACTTTTTAATGCTGTATGCCCTGATGGTTTATTCTCGTGGTTGTTGCTGTTGTGAATATGATCATCACAAATGATCAGTGGGGAAACGTTCTGCAAAGGCTCGAGGCCATTGCCAGCCTTGAAACCAGGCTGTGTATTAAAGGCCCAGAAAAGATATGGTCCGGTACCTTGTATCCCATCAGTTTCCTATAGCTGACTACTAGGGTCAGAAATTCTCCGTTTTACCAAAAAAAGGACTTAATATTAGATTGATGAGTAATATGGATTTGATGGGAGACCAAAAGGTGGTGGTGGTGGGGAGAATAAGTAGGCGTAAAACAAATTTCGAGTCCAGTGGCACCTTTAAGACCAACAAAGGTTTATCCAAAGTATGAGCTTTTGGGTGCAGGCACACTTTTTCAAATAGATTGGAATGGAAGGTAGGGGTTCAGACTTAGAGACAGAGGATGAACAGCAAATTAACATGTCGCATGATGAAGATGTTTTAAGATCTGTGAAGACAAAACTGAATAACAAGCTAAGGTTATAAGGTTATCTTCACCGCGTTACATGTTAATTTGCTGTTCAGCCTCTGTCTATAAGTTTGAGCCTTTACCTTCCATTCCAATCTGTTTGAAAAAGTGTGCATGCACATGAAAGCTCATACCTTGAATAAACCTTTGTTGGTCTTAAAGGTGCCACGGGACTCAAAGACTGATTTCACACAAGCCGCTGCTCCGCCCCTGCTCTTCCCTTCTCCCCGACTGCATGCGTTAATTTCCCATGATGTGCTGCGCAGCTGCATTTTGACCCGCAGCTTCTCCCGATTTCCCCTGCATCTTGTCAATTCTGTTTTTTTTGAGGATCTAGAAGATGCAGGGGAAATCCGGTGAAGCTGTAGGTCAAAATGTCGCTGCGCAGCACATAGTGAGAAATTGATGCATGCAATCGGGGGAAAGGAAAGAGCGGGGTCGGAGCAGCAGCTTGTGCGAAATTGGTCAAAATTTGTTCTACTGTTTCAGACTAACATGACTGCCCGCCTAGGCCTAGGACAGTGGAAGTTTAAAAAGTAAGCCAGAGATGTTTAAACCAATGACATCAAAGGAGGTGGGAGCCAGAACAGGGGGTGAAAGAGGGGAGAAATAACATCAGAACAGCAAATATGACATGAGCAGCAGAATCAAGAATCAAATGGAGAGGGACTGACAAGGAAACAGGGACTCACTTTAACAACCACAGGATAATGTTTGATAACTTCACTGCAATCAATAGCGGAAAACCAAGCTGAATATTTTAATATAAGAGGGGCAGACAGTCAGTGTCTCACTTAATTACACATGATACACACCTCCAGGTGATTAACCGTCAATTTCCCCATCCCGTCATTTGTTCCCTAAAGTCTAGAAATATCACCAAAGCACCCCCCCACCCCCCACCCCGGTAATTAGAAGAGCCTTCTACAACATTTCTTCCTTTTTTGTACATTCAGCGTGTCTCAACTCGCTTCTCGATTCTTAATTTCTGATCGTGGCCAGCATCTCCGCTAATGATGGGGCTGTAATGAGAGAAGCCGATCACAACAGCTTGTGAAAGTCCCCCCCCCCCCCCCCCCCCCCAGCTTTTAAGGCCCAGGCTGCAAATTACAAACCAGACGTTGGTAAACAAGTTGCTAATTGGGCTAAAAGGGAAAATTACAGAGACTGAGGTTTGACTTCACCAGCAACGCGGAGGAAAGCTTTCGCCTTCTAACATCCTTTTTTTAAAAAAGTACGAATACGTGTATACATTGGCTGTAGTCACATATACTAAATAATCCACTTTCAATCCACTTTCCAACTGGATTTTGCTAGTTCACACAGTAAAAATCCAGTTGGAAAGTGGGTAGTGGATTGAAAGTGGAAAATGGATAGTGGATTGAAAGTGGATTATTTAGTGTGTGTGACCGCAGCCATTATGTTACATGAAATGCAAGAAGCAACTGGTTTTAATATCCCAAGAAGTAGGGACATTTACGTGGATGAATGTACACTGGAGGAACATGTGGATTATTGGTGGAGCCTCTGCTTGGAACGCAGAAGGTCCCAGGTTTAATCCCCGGCATCTCCTGTTTAAAAGGATCAGGTAGTAGTCAGTTGCCAGTTTCAAGTTGGAAATACCTGGAGATTTTGGAGGTGGAGTCTGAGGAGGGGAGGGACTTTAATGGGGGACAATGCCTAAAGTCCACTCTTCAAAGCAGCCATTTTTTTTTTGGTAACAGATCTCTGTCACCTGGAGATCAGTTGTAACTGCGGGAGCTTTCCAGCTACCACCTGGGGGATGGCAACCTGAGGGAGTAAATGATATGAAATACTGTAGCATGAGACTCTGGGGTTCTGCAGTCTTTGCCAAAAAAAAAAAAAGTGAACTTACCAGCTTTATCTTAAGTCAAGCTCATGATCATTTGTTCAGGATTCAAAATTCAAAAGTTCGTGATCATTTGTTCAGAATTCCAAATGAGTGGTTTTACGTCTGCTCCATCAGCGACATTCAGCTTGTCAGCTGACTAAGTCACTGCCATTAGCACATGCTCACAATTGACTGGATTACTTGGCTTCAATGTTCCCTCTAAGCTGCGGAGTCTTGTGAGCAAAAATCCTACTTTGTGAGCAACTGGCATTAAAGTTCTGAGCAAGCAACTTGGCTACTGCATAAATTAGTTTGTTCTGGAGCCATCCTTCCTGAGCTAAGACAAAAATGTGTGAGCTGGAGGCTAAAAAACTGTGAGCTGGCTCACACTAACTCAGCTTAGAGGGAACACTGCTTGGCTTCCATGTGATCCAGGATAATTATGGGATGGTCACAGGTAGTTTAAAATAATCTATGGTGTATCTGCTGCTGTTGCACCTCCCCAGTTAATAGCATTCTCCCTTTGGCGCATGCTCAGAATTTTCAGGCAGCAGTGCGAGAATACACAAAGCTAGAGACGACCAAAGAGAGCATGAAAATGCCTTCTACTGAACCAGACCCTTGGTCCATCAAGGTCAGTATTGTCTACTCAGTCTGGCAGCTGCTCTCCAGGATCTCAGGCAGAGGTATGGCGTGGCACACTGGGGGAAATTATCTCCCAGAGTAGCTTCAGACTTGGCCTCCCTGTGTGGCTCAGCCCTCAAAAGGGAAGTTGTTGACTTTACGGAGCTGAACTTTCAATAGCTTCTGCCCTCGTGCTGGCCCTAGCCGGGCCCCAGACACACTGCTCGTGTTTGCCTAGTTGCTACGCCGAACAATGAGGAAGCAAAGTTGTGTCTTGCGGCTGCACAGTCTGCTCTTATCAAAGCCCCAGATCAGGTGTGCCTGCCTAAAAAGAAATCAGGTTGACCTTCCCCCAACAGAAAGCCAAGCTGATGTGCTTTTCCATTGGCTAATAATGGCAGGGGAACAGGGAGAAAGCATAACCCGGAAATTCTCTCTGTTAAAGGAATGCTGGTCCTTTCTTTGTGTTCGGCTGGCTCTGTTTTGGGGTCCAGTTAACAAAGAAACTGGATTTTGATCTGCCAGTCACAACAGGTTTTGTAAGTGGCTAGAATCCTGGGCTGGGTAAGTGGGTCTTTTTTCTTATCTGGCCTTGGAGATGAACAGTCTAGTGCAGGGGTCCCCAATGTGGTGTCCTTGGGGGCCATGGTGCCCACCAAGGGCTTTTAGAAAGTGGGAAGAGCTAGATTTGGGCTTTGGCCCAGCAGGGCTTCTGATTGGCTGTGCAGATTAAAAGGCACTTGTTATAGCCCAGGCAAGCCCGAGCTCATCAGATCCGGGAAGCTAAGCAGGGTCAACCCTGGCAAGTACTTGGATGGGAGACCTCCTGGAAATACCAGAGGCGGGAGGCGAGGGCAGGCTTTGTTCAGCCACCTCTCTGAATATCCTCCAGGCCCCCAGTAGGGGTCAGTCACCAGAGGTCGCCATGACTTCTAGGTGCACACACATGCACATATGAAAAATACAAAAAAATACCCCCCCCCAAAAAAGTTGTGTGTGTGTTTTTTTAAAGGCACTTGTTAAACAGAGCTTCTGCTTGAAGTGTCAAAGAGGTACAATTAGTGTTATATCTAACTTCATTGCCTGGCAATTTGTGGTTGGCTTTGCCTCCTGCAGCAGCCATTGTATGACTGGTTCCACCTCCTGTGCTGGTCATTTCTTGACCGTGCCCACCACCCTCTGTCAGAATTCCAAAAGTTTTGCAGGATCAAAAAGGCTGGGGATCCCTACTCTAGTGTGGCAACTTACAGTGGGGGAGAGAAATCCACCCCCCCCTTTTTGGTGAGTATTTGTGGGTGTCTTGGAAGTCATGGTTGACTTCTGGTGGCCCCTAGTGGGGCTTGGACATCTCCGGGAGGTGGCTTGCTGTTGTTTTGCTTTCGCTCATGGAAGGTCTGTGTCCCTATACTGTTGCATACCCTAAAATTAAGAGAATGGGGAATACCTCTTCTAAGACAGCAATTATACTTTTGTACACCCTTAAACTAAGAGAAGGAGGAATGCCTCTTCTAAGAGCAACTATACTTTTGTACACTCTTAAGCTAAGAGAAGGGGGGATGCCTCTTCTAAGATAGCCATTGTACCTTTCTACACTTAAGCTAAGAGAAGGGGGGATGCCTCTTCTAAGACAGCCATTATACCTTTCTACACCCTTAAGCTAAGAGAAGAGGGATGCCTCTTCCAAGACAGCAACTATACCTTTCTACACTCTTAAGGTAAAAGAAGGGGGTTGCTGCTTCTAAGACAGCGACTATGGTTTTTATACACCCTTAAACTTAGAGAAGGGGGGAATGCCTCTTCTAAGACAGCAACTATACCTTTCTGCACTCTTAAGCTAAGAGAAGGGGATTGCCACTTCTAAGACAGCGGCTATGGCTTTTATTCACCCTTAAACTAAGAGCAGTGGGGAATGCCGTTCACAGCCTAATGCCCTCAGGTATTGTTAAATTCAGCAGAAATATTAAAGAAAAAATAATACAGAACTCCTGTCTCATTACTTAGGGCTGCATATTTGAACCAAACATTCATATAGCCAATGGATCGATCAAACATTGCAATACTAAAAAGGGATGGGAGGGTGAATGTGAATAAGCACACCACATGAACTCAGAATGTGCCATGGCACTGAAGTCGGCTACTCCAGGAAGGGGAAAATGTTATATGGCGCTTCAGAGGCTAGAGGCTCCAGTGTTCCCTCTAAGCTGAGCTAGTGTGAGCTAACCCACAGTTTTTTAGCCTCTGGCTCACACATTTTTGTCTTCGCTCAGGAAGGATGGCTCCAGAGCAAACTAACTTATGGAGCAGCCAAATCGCTCGCTCCCAACTTTAATGCCAGTAGCTCACCAAATAGAATCTTCGCTCACAAGACTCCACAGCTTAGAGGGAACATCTGGAGATTTCCTGAAATTGTGGCTGGTCTCCAGACTACAGGGATTTCTATTCCTCTGGAGAAAATGTCTGCTTTGAACGGTGACAGGAATGAAGGGCCACGTCAATATGAGCAAAGAGAGAAAGAAAAAAACATGGTGCAGTGGGAAAAATAATTTTTATTGATTGATAGTTGGAATAAATAATTATTTTCCCACTGCACTTTTTTTTCTTTGTCTCTTTGCTTTGGATGGCTGTCTTTGTGGCATTATACCCTCCCGTGGCCCCTCCCCAAACCCTGCCTTCTCCAGGCTCTACCCCCCCCCCCAAATCTTCAGGAATTTCCCAAATAAGGTCTGAGCTGCAGACTGGAAGGTCAGTAGTTCAGCAGTTTGAGACCCGAGTGTTGCATGACGGAGTGAGCTCCCGTCTCTGGCCCCAACTCCTGCCAGCCTAGCAGTTCGAAAGCAAGAAACTGCAAGTAGATAAATAGGAAAGTAACAGTATTCCGTGCACCTCAGCGTTTAGTCATGCCAGCCACATGACCACGGAAACATCTTCGGACAGCGCTGGCTCTTTGGCTTGGAAATGGAGATGAGCACCACATCCCTAGAGTCAGATTCGACTGGCTTTCGAGCAGGGGGAACCTTTACCTTTACCTAACCCTATTAGCGGGGGATAACCCATTTATTGTGGCAGAAGGACTTCTGCCAGGATATATCTGTTCCTCTTTTCAGTACTACAGCTTCCTTGGCTGGTTCTCTCCCTTACTTTCTGCTGCGCCAGACCAACCCAGCTACCTCTCTGGAATTTGGCACCTAGCAGCAAACAACTGGCCCTCAGAGGCTGAGGTGAGATCGGTCAGCCAGGCTAAGCCTATACAACACTTTTGAATTGTTCAAGGCAGACGCTGTCAAGCCAGCCAGCCAGGGCTCTCCAGTCTTTCCTCCCCTCCCCTCCCCGCCACGCTTGGTGCTCCAGGAAGGAGCGTGTGGGCCTGTGCCATACTTTTCCACATAGCTTTCAACAGATCCAATGTCATCGCCTTGGCGACTGGGACGCTACTTCGGTTGGTAGCGCAAGGAAGTAGCACAGCGTCTCAGCCTGCAGGCCTCTCCTGGAGGGGAGCACAAACCGCCAGAGGCTGCGAGAAGGTAGGAGGGCAAGTTGTTTTCCCCTGCTTTTTTTAAGGAGAATGCATGATTCTTGCATCTCTGACTATCGCAAGAGGTCATGCAGCTCTCTGTGTGTGTGTTGGTGGGGAGGAGAAACCTCCAGGAGAACCCCGTGACAATGCAGGATCGGTGGATTCTCTGATCTGGAGTTAAAGTCGTGGTGTACGGAGAAGTGATAACATGGTCCTTTGCTAGGTTGGAAGCAGGCAGGATGACTGGAGTTCTACATCCAGCAGTTTCGCCTCCCCAATCCCCACAATCTCATTTCCCTTTCTGCATTGTATAAAACCGAACCCGTGGCTCTTTATTTCTGCCCCATTTTCTGCTTTCTGGCCCCGAGTTTCCCCCATAAAAACGGATGCATTTGTACATCGACAAACCAGAAGTAGGCATTATGCACCCATTTTGTGTATACATGATGTATGTTGTATGTCCATTGACAATGCCATACGAATCAAGGATGGGCATACACAGTGCAAAATACCCACTGAACTGAGAGCGAAAAGCGGAGAACCGAAATGGTCCGCTAAAATATAAGCAAACATTTTGAAAGAGACGAAATAGAGACCACGTGCTCATCCCTCGTTGGAAACAAGCTGGCACTATGGTCTTGACTTCTAGATATGACTGTTTATAGCATTGCCCAGGTCTATCAGCATGATCCTGCCCAGGGTAACCACTTTTTGGAGGCAAAGAAGTAACCACCCACAGAAGTTTTCCACTGTAAATTGAAAGATAATCCTTTCTCTCTGGCTAGAGAATGCCAGTGCTGTTCTGAAAGTGTTTCAGCAACACTTTAAACACAGTGGGGAAGTGTGCACACAGCTATGGCCAGGAACAGAGGGCTGGCATAAGCTCTGAGCAGGAATATGTGTCCGCGTAGGGCAGGAGGTGGGGCAGCACTTTTCAAAAAGAGAAGCAGCAGCAGCAGCAAAACGCCTTGGAATACCAAAATCACTTCTGATTAGCTTCCGGCCATAACTCAGAATGCTGTATATGATGTCAGATTATATTATCTGTATCTTCTCTATACAATAGTGTCATGCGGTATAGGCTAGAGTGCTATACTAGGACTGGAGGTAGGGTGCCAGCCTCCAGATAGGGACTGGAAATACCCCCGGAATTACAGCTCATCTCCAAACTACAGAGATCAGTTTCCTTGGAGAAAATGGCTGCTTTGGATGGTGGACTCTATAGCATTGTACCCCACTGAGGTCCCTGTCCTTCCCAGGCTCCACCCCCAAATCTCCAGGAGTTTCCCAAACTGGAGCTGGCAAGCCTACTTCCCCACCTCCCACCAACATCTTGGGGGGGGGGGGGGACCTGGCAATCCTAACTGGGGGACCTAGGTTCAAATTCCCACTTGCAGTTAAACTTTTTGGATGAACTTGGGCCGCTCACTTTCTCTCAGCCCAGCCCAAGGGTTAAAGAGGTGAGGGCTTGAAGAAACAATGACTGAGGGGTGACATGATAAGAGGTTTCCAGAATTATGCATGGGATAGAGCAGGTAGAGAAAGAAGTACTTTTCTCCCTTTCTTACAATACAAGAACTCGTGGGCACTCCATGAAATTGATAAACAGTAGGTTTAGAACAGATAAAAAGGAAGTCCTTCTTCACCCAAATTCACTCCTGTAGGAAGTGGTGGCGGCTACAAACCTAAACAGCTTCAAGAGGGGATTGGATAAACATATGTGGCAGAGGTCCATCAGTGGCTATTAGTCACAAGGCATAGATGGAGCACTCTGTCTGGGGCAAGTGATGCTCTGTATTCTTGGTGCTTGGGGGGGGGGCAACAGTGGGAGAGCTTCTAGTGTCCCGGCCCCACTGGTGGACCTCCTGAGGGCACCTGGTGTTTTTGGCCACTGTGTGACGTAGAGTGTTGGATGGGATGGGCCACTGGCCTGATCCAACATGGCTTCTCTTATATTCTTAACCTACCTCACAGGATTGTTGTGAGGAGAAAATGGAGGAAGGGAAGAACTGTATATGCTGCCTTGAGCTCCTAAATAAATAAATAGACACATAAACAAATAAATGTTCTGTATTATAGTCTGTGAGCAAATGCCTACTTTGGGCTCATTAATTAATATCTGCTTCTAGGGTCCTGATGGTTGTGTCCTCATGGGCAGGTATAAGGTGAGCAAACCCCCGAGTCAGGGCCTTCCCACTGGTGGCACCGCAATTATTGAACTCCCCATTCTTTTCCACCTACCCCTGATTCTTTCATTTTTAAGTGCCCAGTGAAAACCTTATTTCCCGTAGGTCTCTTTTCAGATTTCTCATCTCTTCTTTTTCATCTCCCAGATTCTTATTTTGATTTTGCTTCTTGATTATATGAATCAAATTCATGTTCCTTTATTTTTGCTCTGCTTTGTTTCCTCCCACTACATAAAACATATACACTGCCACAGAAGGTGGTGGCGGCTACAAGCATGGACGGCTTCAAGAAGGAATTGGATAAACATATAGAACAGAGGTCCATCAGTGGCTATTAGCCACAAGGTATAGATAAGAACTCTCAGTCTGGGGCAAGTGGTGCTCTGTATTCTTGGTGCTTGGGGGAGGGGGGGCAACAGTGGGAGGGCTTCTAGTGTCCTGGCCCCGCTGCTGGACATCCTGATGGCACCTGGTGTTTTTGGCCACTGTGTGACAGAGTGTTGGACTGGATGGGCCACTGGCCTGATCCAACATTGGCTTCTCTTATGTTCTTATGTCCTTATTTTGCAAAGCTATCTGTGCATCAGTTGAACAGCAGTATCCCTCTAGTATCCGTATACATTATATACGTTATATGGATATGTAGCATTTAACTTGTCTTGCATGTAAACCATAGAATGTGTATACCTATTGCAAATGAATCTGCATATATAAACTAAGCAGTGTTTGCTTATCACTGACATCATTAGTGTTTTAATTTATTATCCCCCCCCCCCCAATCCTCATCCTATTTCTGCCTTGAATCTGTTTTTGATTGGTCCAGACAAATAGACCAACCCTTTTTTTTTTTATAGGCCAATGGACTTTTATCCAGCTTTCGTGTTTCCACTCTTTAGCATTTGTACTTGAATTGTTTTTATCTAGTTGCTGCTAACCCACTTGTAAGTGGAAGTCGAGAACAGGGCCGGCCTGGGGTGGGGCGCCAGGTTCTAAACAAACAATT
This sequence comes from Lepidodactylus listeri, assembly GCA_029233225.1. Lineage (NCBI taxonomy): Eukaryota > Metazoa > Chordata > Lepidosauria > Squamata > Gekkonidae > Lepidodactylus > Lepidodactylus listeri. The sequence continues at coordinate 38,864,516 of JARCFY010000019.1, read as the reverse complement.
ACTGCACACATACCTCTAGTCATCTTGCCACCTGCCTTGAAAGGGAAGCACAACTCCCTGAGTCTCAGTGCATGAGGTCAGGCTGCAGTTGTGTGAGAACAGCCCCCTTCGTAAGCTTAGAGGTTGCTTTCTTCATTATGAATTACTCCACACTTGTTTCTTGCAGAAGGATTACAGCCAGAGATGAAAGGGGACTGAGCTTTTGACTGAGATGTTTAAACAGGGATGAGAGGTGCAGTGCTTAGGACAGCGGGGGAAACCTATTCTGAATCTCCAGTCTCAGAGCTGACTGAATGCTCTTGGGCTTGGGTTGCCAATCTCCAGGTGGGGCCTGGAGATCTCCCAGAACACTACTGATCTCCAGAAGACACACATCAGTTCCCCTGGAGAAAACTGATGCTTTGGAAGGTGAACTCTATGGCATTGTTCCCCACTGAGGTCTCTCCCCTCCCCAAACCCCACCCTTCCCAGGCTTCACCAACAAATCACCAGGAAAGTCCCAACCTGGAGCTGACAACCCTACCTCGGGCTAGTCTCTCTCTCTCTCTGCCAACCTAACCTACTTTACAGGGTTGTTGTGACTGTAAAGTGGGGATCTGAGAACCATATTTGCAGTCCTGAGCTCTTTGGAAGAAAGGCAAGATGGAAATGTGATAAACAGAGGAATTCTGAAAGTACCTAATGGAGACCTTTTTAAAAAGTTGGCAGTTCCAGAAGGACAGCCATGTTATTATTACAGAAAAAATAAACCGAAGTCCCATGGCAATTTAAAGATTAACAGGATTTATTCCAGCATAAGGCACAGGACTTCTGTTTAGTTTTTAAGCAACAGTCCACTATAGCGATGCCCCCTTCATAACAACCATGCCAGGTAGGTTAGAAAGAGTGTTACTGGTCCAAGATTAGGTAGGGACTTCATTGCTAAGCAGGGAGGTGGTCTTCACCTTCCAGGTCCAACGTTAAGACCACTAAGTCTACCACAATATCTCTTCATTGAAATCAAAGTCATGATAAATGCTGCTTGGGGTTGGAGTGGTTTCAGTTGACTGTTATCCGATGACTGCTGTAATTTAAAGCTGGATTATACCTGTTAGTATTTCTTGATTCTACACTACTAGTAAATGGCCCGTTATTAGAAGTGGGGTGGGTGGAGGAGTGCAGACAGAGAGGCTGACTGTATCTGCGCAAAGCCCTTCTGTGACATCACAGCATCTCAGCCAATAGTGGCCAGGGGGAGGCTGTGACAGTCCCCCACTGGTGCTGACACCCGCAATATAGGACAATATTAATTACACACTGATTTAAGTACCTGTAGACCTGTCACTTTGGGGCTAGGTTTTTCAGCAAGGCTACATCAGAGACCGTTCTGGTTGGAGTGGTAATATAATGAATTCTGCAGGGCTTTGTTTCCAGAAACAAGGCCACAGAGGAGCTGAGTGCAAAATCCCTAGGCCATTGCAAAGCAAGGAGCTAGCAAGAGAATAAAGAAGGAAAGTGTATGCTCTGTGCTCTTATTTGAATTCATCCTAATTAATTAAGCTTGCTGCCATCTTTATGGACTGATGCTCTCTTTTACTTTGATAGCAACAGGGCAGGGACGACATCAGTGGATTCTACCCAATACCACCCCCTCCACCCCCAATTCTTGCATCTCCTTGCTGGGAAAAGTTTTACCAGCTGACTTCTACATGTTTTTCAGGTGCCAAAGGCACACAGTGTCTGCCAGGTTTTTTTTTAAGTCTCCAAAACGAACCTTACAATGAATCATATTTTTAAACGAAATCTCTAATGCCCGTCGAAGCCAAAGGGTTGGACAACTATTTCGAAACACTCCCCTCCTCCCAAGCGTGCAAACAGTTAAAAATAACTGCCAATAATGAGAACAATACCCAAAATGTCCCAGATCAGCCCTAAGAATAATTGTGCCTTTATTTAAATCTGATATCTATGAGAACAACAGCTATGGAACAAGTTCAGAGCAGAGAATCATACAGCTGTGATCCATTACACTGTAAAGCCTTTGAGTGACATGCATTAACTTAGTATTCCAGACATGCTGTGAGTTGTTTTGTCTGCAGAAAAATTGCCATTGTTGAATCAGCCAGATATAGTAGAAGTACTTGTATTACGTTTGAAGATATTCTAATAGTTGGTCCACACCTGATGAAGACTTTTGGAAACGAATGTATCTACCGGATGTTTCGTTGTTGATGACTTTGGACCCCCATCACCTATTATATTAAATTAATTATATTTTGCAATATTTTTGTATGTTTTTGAAATTTTTGATGCATATGCTTTAATAGGAGAGTGTGTTGTCACAGCTGTATGATTCTTTATTTAAATCTGAGGCACCCATTTAAACCAAATGATTTGGAGCAGACAATCAATAAAAAGCAAAAAAGGAAGGAAGGAAGTGGGGGGAGAAAAGCAAATGAATGGCCGTGCTCTAGCCAAACCTCACCACTTTTCCAGATCCTTGATTTCTTTTAGTTATTCACTCCAAAGACCCTGCCTTCTAGTCTCACGGGGTTCTCCTTTCGGCTTACATACAACTAGAACCTCCCAAAATAACAAGAAGCATTAAATTCCAGCAAAGCCTGCAACGACATAGGTATGCCATAAATAGTAAAATGGACCCGTGCACTGTTAAAAGAAGCCATATCGCTGTAAAACCCTCCCAACCCCAGAACGGAGCTAAAATCAGTAGAATACAAAATTTTTAGATTACACTAAAGCCTGAGTAAATAAACATATGTTTTCGTTGGCAAAGAGTGATTAAAATGTGGAATTCACGGCCCCAGGAAGTGGTGATGGCAATAAGCATAGCCAGCTTCAAGAGCGGACTGGATAAACATCTGAAGCGGAGGCCCATCCGTGGCTGTTAGCCACAAGGTATAGATGGAACACTCTGTCTGGGGCAAGTGATGCTCTGTATTCTTGGTGCTTGGGAGTAGGGGCAACAGTGGGAGGGCTTCTAGTGCCCTGGCCCCGCTGGTGGACCTCCTGAGGGCACCTGGTATTTTTGGCCACTGTGTGACACAGAGTGTTGGACTGGATGGGCCATTGCCCTGATCCAACATGGCTTCTCTTACGTTCTTATGTTCTAATTGCTTAATCGAGTTAGCCATCCATCTTGAGCTAAGGCAAAAACGTGTGATCCAGAGGCTAAAAAACTGTGAGCTAGCTCACACTAACTCAGCCTAGAGGGAACACTGTTAATGGCATGGATAAACTTTTCCTCCTCTCTCTTAGGGCCATTTATCCTTCATCAGATTCTCCTGCTCTGAAAATGTCCCAGTCCTCCTCAGCTGATGAAGGCACTACCTTTGAACACCTTTGGAGCACCCTGTAAGTGTTAATACTCCCTTACCCTTTCAGTGGCTTTGTATATGCATGCTGGGCTTATTTTCTGTCTGCACAGAAAAGAAAAAAGGGGGGGGGGAAATCACATGCTTCTCTAAACACCAGTGAGAAAGCAATCATGGGTCCATTTCTCTATGGCAGGTTGTCCAACTGATGTGCTGTCTAGCGATAACGTGCACGGGGGAATTAATGAATCAAAATCTGAACCAACTTGTTGCTCTTCTTTAAGATATTTCGTAGGTATTGCCCTGACGCAGTTAGCCCAGGCAAGCCCGATCTCATCAGATCTCGATAGCTAAGCGGGGCTGACCTTGGCAAGTACTTGGAAGGGCGACCTCCAAGGAATACTGGGGCTGGGTTGCAGAGGCATGTAATATCAAAGCCACCTCTCTGAAACATCGTTGCCCTGCTAGGGGGTCTCCAGATGTCACCATGACTTCCAGGCTTGCAAGCATACACACACACAACAGACATGCGCGCGTGCACACACATACAAAATATCAAAAAGAAAAAAGGATATTTCATAGGTATTTAGGAAAAAAGAGTAAATATCGGTACATCACCAGCCATCTCTGGAAATATCTGGAAACAATTTTCACACTGGGAAATTCCTGGAGATTTGGGGGTGGGGCCTGGGGTGGGTGGAGTTCGGGTAGGAGAGGGACCTCAGCGAGGTACAGTGCCGCGGAATCCACCCTCCAAAGCAGCCACTTGCTCCATGTGAACTGATCTCTGCAGTGGGGGGATCAGTTGTAATTTTGGGGGAGCTCCAGATCCCCAACTGAAAGTTGGTAGCCCAAGATATGATGCCCATTTGCACTGAAGTTCGTTGACTTCTTTCCAAAGGATATAACAGAGGCTGTGAGTTACCAGGGTTACTGGAGAGCCCGTTTGGGGTAGTAGTTAGGAGCGTGGACTCTAATCCGGGAGAACCGGGTTTGAGTCCCCACTCCTCCACGTGCAACTGCTGGTGTGGCTCTGGGTCAGTCACAATTTCTCTCTGAGTTGTTCTGTTCTCGCATGAGTGGAGGTCTTTGAGACAGGCAGCAAGGGGGGAGAATGACTCGACAATCTGACCCTGGGTTCCCCAGCCTTTCTAAACCCGTGGGCCCTTTTGGAACTCCGATGCAGGGTGGTGGGCACAGCAACAGAATGGCTGCCACGGAAGGTGAAGCCACACACAGAGAGAAAGCCAAAGTGCAAGGGAGAAGAGGGGCAATTGTAAAAATACCTTGGAAAAGAGGGGTGAGGGAGAATAAAACTAACAAAGTGGAGCCTGGCTTAGATAGCCCAGGCAAGCCGGATATCGTCAGATCTCAGAAGCTAAGCAGGGTCAACCTTGGCAAGTACTTGGATGGGAGACCTCCTTGGAATACCAGCAGTTGGGACACAGAAGCAGGCAGTAGCAAGCCACCTCTCTGAATATTCTCCAGGTCCCCAGTAGGGGTCAGTCACCAGAGATCGCCATGATTTCTAGGTGCACACGCACTCTCACACCCATGCATATATTAAGAAATTAAAAAACGAACAATGTCACAGTAGCTGCCACTGAAATGTTATTTTAATGTGTACAGTCAACTGGATCTCTACTGGCCAATCAGAAGCCCTTCTGGGAAGAGCCCCACCCAGCCCCACCCATTTCCTAAAAGTGCTTGGTGGGCTCCAGGAAAGGTGTCTGTTGGTGGCATGGTGCCCGCAGGTGATCCCATGATCTGACTGGAGCGTCTTCCAACCAGAAGAGTTATTTCCTGACACTCCTCTTGTCAGAAGATGCCCAGTTCTTATCATAACGACAATAAAGAATAAAACAGAATTAAAAGGAGGGACCGAAATGCTTGTGCACGTCCGTCGTGCTGTTTCCCGTCCTTGATCCATGCTCAATATATGTTGACCTTTTTTTTATTATTATACAGGGAACCTGACAGTACCTATTTTGACCTCCCCCAGTCTGGCCACTCGGGGGGCAGCGAAGTCTCCAACAGCACCGAAGTCACCATGGATGTCTTCCAGATGAGAAGCATGAACGACTCGGTCATGGTAAGTGACCTGAAATGTCTCTGTCTCTTGGATCAGGCTGCAGTGCAAAAGAGGTGTGTGGAATGGACTTTACCAAAGTTCAGATTGCGCATTGTGGGGGGGATTACATTTCTGAATGTTCCCCTATGGAAAAAGGCCTGCAAGCAGAAAAAATTGGAGGGCACTTAGAGATCAGGGCTACAGCCTTTACCCCTGATAAGCTAGGGCAGGGGTGGGCAAACTGTGGCTCGGGAGCTGCATGCGGCTCTTTCACATATATTATGTGGCTCCCGGCAGGGAGGCTGGGGAAGCTAAATATCGTTAGCAAACAAATATCATTGGACAAATTAATACCATTATCAATATCTGCTTTTACTCCTTTTGTTATTATTTTTGGCAGTCTCGTTTAACGTTACTAAAAAGCAAATTTGCGTATTTTCCAATAAAAGCAGGTACTATTTGTTCCTGTCTTGTGGCTCTCAAACATCTGATGTTTATTCTATGCGGCTCTTACGTTAAGCAAGTTTGGCCACCCCTGTTCTAGGTGGCTCTTACGCTGAGCAAGTTTGCCCACCCCTGAGCTAGGGCATGTGTGTGTGTGTGTGTAGTTTTGTTTTTTTTTTACCTGCAAGGAACTGAAAAATTTGGGGGGGCAATTAAAAATGGCACCACCCAGCTGCGGTCTTAAATACAGGCCGCCATCTCGTCTTGCTGCTTATCTAGATTGGGCATAAGGATATGTGTGCGCTACTCGGGTTGAGAACAGAAAGAGAGGTGAGGTCTCATGAGACTGCCCTTCCTGGGTCTGATAAGCTACCATCATGGTCTTCCCGTGTGGCCCAATAATTGGGCTGCCAACCTCCAGGTAGGATAAATATAATGGCAACACAATGAAAGTACGTTTTAGTACAAAAACAGAACACTGAGGCTGTAGCACTGTGCAGCAAATGTATCTGTAATGTCCTAAAGATAGTCTTATTGAAAATTTATAGTATAAGCAGCTAACATTTCAGCTAACATCTAATAGTAAAGGTAAAGGTTTCCCTTGCTCGAAAGCCAGTCGAATCCGACTCTAGGGATGCGGTGCCCATCTCCGTTTCCAAGCCGAAGAGCCAGCGCTGCCCAGAGATGTTTCCGTGGTCATGTGGCCGGCCGAGACGCACGGAACGCTGTTACCTTCCCACCGAAGCGGTACCTACTTATCTACTTGCAGTTTCTTGCTTTCGAACTGTTAGGTTGGCAGGAGCTGGGGCCAGAGACGGGAGCTCACTCCGTCACGCGGCACTCGGGTCTCAGACGGCTGAACTACTGGTCTGCAGTTCAGCGTCTTAACCACTTGAGCCACTGCAGCCCTAAAATCTAATACATTCATACAAGTTCAGTACGGTCCACACAGGACTCCATCAATTCCAACTTCCGAAAATTCCAAATACAATTCAATACATAGAATACAGCCAAGTTCTTTTACGGTACAGCCAAAGTCTTCTCGGGAGTGGTCAGTGGTCTAGACTAGAGAAGACTGTAATCGTCACTACCAATCCTTGCATTTAAGTCACCCGCTAGTACTAAAGGGGGACTCCTTATACTGAATCAAACCCTGGGCCCATCAGGGTCAGTACTGTCTACTTAGACTGGCAGTGGCTTTCCAGGGTCTCGGGCAGAGCTCTTTCACATCCTCTCCAAGCCCATTGTCTCAGGGCCCCATGGTCCCAATCCAAACCAAGCCCTCGCGAGCTTGGGAACTTAGTTTCCACTAGGGAACTCACAGCTGAAATGTGACTGCCTCTCCAAAAATTCAAGCCAGGGTCGGGAACCCATTCACAACCAGTGGAAAGCTGCGACATGGAAACAGTGGAAAGGAGAGCCAGTTTGGTGTAGTGGTTAAGTGCGTGGACTCTAGTCTGGGAGAACCGGGTTTGATTCCCCACTCCTCCACTTGCACCTGGCTGGATGACCTTGGGCAAGCCATAGCTCTGTACCAGCTGTTCCCTCAAGGACAGCTTGGGAAAGAGCTCTCTCAGCCCCACCTACCTCACAGGGTGTCTGTTGTGGGGAGGGGAGGGGAAAGGAGTTTGTAAGCCTCTCTGAGACTCCCTTGGGGAGTGGAGGGCGAGGTATAAATCCAATCTCTTCTTCTTCTCTTCTTCTTCTTCAACATGTAAGAGCGTACAAAGAGCCCTGCTGGGTCAGACCAAGGGTCCATCGAGTCCAGCATCCTGTCTCCCACCGTGGCCAAGCAGGGGCTGCAAGAAGTCCCCAGCCCTCCCTTCTTTTCTAGCCCACAGAATCAAGACTTGAAAAGAGGCCTGCCATGTCAGCTGGTGCAGTTCAGGAGACCCAAAGCTAGAGCATCCCCCATCCAGCTTCTGACTGAAGATCTCCAGTGAGGGACAATTCACAAACTTCTTCAGTCACTGGTTCCACTATCGGATTGTTCTTATCATTAGGAAGTGTCCCCTGAGGTTCAGCTGAGCTCTCCCCAGCTGTTGCTCAAGCCCTTTCCCTTTGGAGCATCAGCACAAGACTTGGTCCTCTCCCAAAAGACAGCCTTTGGGGTTTTTGAAAAGCAGTCTTCTCCATCCTTCAGCTAAACAGATCCAGCTCCTTCAACTTTTCCTCGTAGGAGTAGTTTTCCAGACACCCCCCCCCCCCCAGCCATCCACACAGCCTTCTTTTGGCTCGGTCCCAGTATATTTACACCCTTCGTAAAGTGCAGCACCTGGAACTGAACACAGTTCTCCAAAGGAGGTCTAAGCGAGCACAGCATGAAAGTGGGACTTTTGGATTCCAGGTTTGTGGCCTGAGCCGGAACGGCTTGCAAAGCACGTGTTCCATAACCCAGCAACCAACCTCTCTGCAGTTTTAAATACTTTCCAGTCTTCCTGCTGAGAGATCCCCAGTCAGCCTCCATAGAAACCGAACGGGATCTCTGGGACACAGTTTGAAATCACCGCTCTAAGAGAAACAGGCGGCCGGCCGGCCGTCTCCTCTCCCCCCTTCCTATGTTGTCATCCAATTTTTAACCCCACGCCACATCTTCACTGTGGAATGTGGAGCAGGGACCAGAAAGGGGGAGCGAATGTGCACGGAGCAAAGCCACGGGCCTTGACGGCCACCCCAAACAGTCTCTCCCCCAGCGTATGAATTGTGCTTCTGTGGCCTGCCCTGACTAGCAAAACGCAAAAATTCTGCAGTTCAGCACACAGCAGGTGGAGCACGTCCACCATGGGAAAGCAGGGCGCACAGGTTTGCACAGGTATGCAGGCACAGCATATGGAGCACAGGCTCACGCCTGCACTGGCCGGGAATGATCGCAAGCCTTCCTTCCTAAGATCCAGAAAGTCCAGTGTTCGGTTTCCTACAACAGCCAGCCAGATGCCCCTGGTGAAGCACATACTCCAACTATATTTATCAAGGTCACTTCCAATTTTCTAATCGCTGTCCCTAGTAATTCACTACCATTATTATTGTTGTTCCTATAGAATCACAGAATCGCAGAGTTGGAAGGGGCGACACAGGCCATCTAGTCCAACCCCCTGCTCAATGCAGGATCAGCCTAGAGCGTCCCTGACAAGTGTTGGTTCAGCCGCTGCTCGAAGACTGCCAGAGAGGGGGAGCTCACCACCTCCCGAGGCAGCTGATTCCACTCTTGCACGACTCTGACTGTCAAAAAGGTTTTCCTAATACCCAGCCGGTACCTTCCCGCCCTTAATTTAAACCCATTCTTGTGAGTCCTCTCCTTGCTGCCAACAGCCCCCACCCTCCTTCCAATACTTCGAGAGAGCCATCTTGTCCCCCCTCAACCTCCTCTTCTCCAGATTGAACATCCCAACGTCCCTCAGCCTTTCCTCATAGCCCTTGGCAGGGGTCATTTTGTAGAAAAAGAGGTGCGGGAGCTCATTAGCATAACTCATTAGCATAACTTATTTGCATATGCTACACCACCTGACATCACCGGAAGTATGTCAGAAGGCAAGAAAGAAAGAAGTGAGTGAGAAAGGAAGGAAGGAAGGAAGAGCTGTCAGAGAGGGGACCGCTACTAATCCAAGCCTCAGAAATACCACTATTCTGGGAGGACAGCTTCAGTGGTGGCTGAAGCCTTCAGAAGGCTGGTCGGCGGAACCAGGACCTTTCCAGGGGATGGCGGGATCATTTTGCTGCAGCCTTGAAAACAAGCAGGCATTCTCCCATGGGGGGGGGGGGGGCTGGCACCAACTCCCGGAGCTGCGCTCCCCCGAGCTCCTGCTCGAAATGACCCCTGGCCCTTGGTCTCCAGGCCCCCGATCATTCTCATCGCTCTCCTCTGCACCCATTCAATTCTGTCCACCTCCTTTTTGAAGTGAGGCCCTCTAGAACTGCACCCAAGACTTCAGGTGTGGCCTGACCAATGCAGTATACAGCGGAACTATGACATCTTGTGATTTGGATGTTTGTCTGTTTTGTTAAACTTTTATTCTGCCCTTCACGATGTAAACAATGTGGAATAATAATCCCATATACAGTAAAAAATCATTAATACAAACTTTAAAAGCAAAATATAAAACATATAAAGTGTTATGCTGCTGCTGCTGCTGCTGATTTGCCCCATTAAAATGCTGTTAGTTGCTAGAGTAGCCAGACTGCAGGGTTTAGCCCCCATCTGCTTAGCTTCCTAACAGTTAAGTCTGCACAAGCCAATCAGTGGATGTACACTGTCCCTAATGCGCAACCCTCTCCAGAACTATATCTCTCGGTATATTCCCACAAGCCAGCCTCACTCCAGATAACCTTGTGCTGCTGTCTCTTAGGACTGTCCGTTTGGCAATAGTTAGATCATGGGCTTTGTCTTTGATGTGTAGGGTTGCCAACTCTGGGTTGGGAAATTCCTGGAGATTTGGGAGTGGAGCCTGGGGAGGGACCTTAGCAGGGTATAATGCCATACAGTCCATCCTCGGAAGCAGGCATTTGCTCCAGGGGAACTGATGTCTGGAGAGCAGTTGTAATTCCAGGAGGTCTCCAACCCCACCTGGAGGTTGGCAACTCTAGCAGTAGGCCCAGTCCTTTGGAATGACTTTACCAGAATGTGTGCAGGGGGCACCTTCGCTTGCCACGTTCAGGAAGGTGTATAAATCGGTTTTATTTCATTTGGTGGAGAGTCAGCTTTTTGGCAGATCTGGCTGTGTCTTGTGTGTTGCTTTTATTTTGCAGCTGGACAATTTCCTTGTTTTTTATGCATTCACAACTTGTTGTTGCTTTGCTCGTTGCCTTGAGTCCAAGGATACAAATATAAATAAGGCAGACTATGAATATTTTTTTAAAAAAATAAGTGAACATAGAGCACAGAAGACGGGATGGGCGTTGATCACTTGGATTTCTAGGAGAAAGATTCTAACCTGTTGTGTCTGGAAACGACTCATTTTGTATTTGTTCAGTGGGAGGTGTGACTTCCCCATCCGCTGTCATCCGTTCGTGTTAGTTTGTTTCCGTATAACACTGACAGCGGTATAAATAACTGCAGAGACTGGACGTGTTGATGTACATACGTCGCAACGACAGTGTGCACCAACAAGTTTATGAAACGTTTCGGTTCATGAATGGGATAGCGCAAGTATCATTTGCCAGGCGGTGCTTGCCGTTTTTCTCCTTGTGGTTGGTGTAATTATACCGTGGTCCTTTTGTTTCTCTGTGTATAAGCCTCCGGGTGGAACCTGGGGATCCCCTGGAATTACAGCTCATCTCCACAGTTCAGAGATCAGTTCCTTTGGAGAAAATGGATGTTTTGGTGGGTGGACTCTCTGGCCTGAGGTCCCTGTCCTCTCCAGACGACTCCACCCCCAAATCTCCAGGAGTTTCCCAACCTGGATCTGGCCACCTTACCCCTCCATCCCCTGCTGGGGGCCAGGGGGAACCTGGCAATCTTAGAGCCTGGAGCCATGAGCCATTTGCCCGGTGTGAGAACCAGGGCCTGTCTTGTCCAGCCGTCTTTGCATAAAAAGTCTTCACCAACCAGCTCGGGGGGGGGGGGGGGGGGGCTTGAGGATCATTGGGATGTGGATGCAGTTGCCTATTGAGCTGTGTTTTTATATCAGCAACACAGGCAGGCGGATCTCCTGTGCTGAATCAGGGCTGTTAGATCTGGCTCCCAAGTAATATAATGACCCCTGGTTCACACCATCTTCAAACCATGTTTTCTAATGCATGCACGCCTGGGGGGCGTGCCCTAAACGCTTGTAAAGGTCTGTTATTGGGGCCAAGTTGGAGCAATCAAATGTTTCCCATTTCATTTTTTAAAAAAAGACATGCGTGTCTATTGTTGTCGGTGGTTTTGGGGTCTCGGGCTTTTTGGCTGGTGGTTTCCTAGAGGCGTTTGGTGCCGCGTTTGCATGCTGTATGGCTTCATATGCCGTTTCTGTGGTATGTGCAGCGTATATAATTTCTACACTTAGGGTGGTGGAGCCGATGCCTTGTTTCCATTTTTGGCCCTGCCCCCCTATTCCTACTTTTGCCGCGTAATGCTGAAGCGTGCGGCGTGGGGAAATCAGTAAATGGAGAGAGATACATCTCCCGGCCCCCTGATTCACTTCTGTTCTTCCCTCTCCTGGCTTGACCTCTTGTATTCATGCTGGTCAACTCCAAAACTAGACCCCACCAAAAAAAAAAAAAAAAAAAAGGGCTGGCCCTCCAAGACACAGGGTTGCCAACCTCCAGGTGAGGGCTGGAGATCTCCTGGAATTACAACTGAACTCTAGACGGCAGAGATCTGTTCCCCTGGAGAAAATGGCTGCTGTGGACGGTGGGCTCTGTGGCATTGTACCCTACAGAGGTCGCTCCCTTCCCAAACCCCACCCTCCCAAGCTCCACCCCTCATATCTCCAGGAATTTCCTAACCCAGACCTGGCAGATCTATGAATGGCGGAATTGGTAAGCAAGAGAAGGGCTGAGCGCCTTCATCAATGGGCCGGACTGGGAATGACCCAGGAGCAAGCTGTGTTGAGTGCTCTCTCTGGCACTTTCGGCCAGCCCTGGCGGCTAGGGTTGCCATTCCCCCCATGGGGCTAGGGGATCCCCTGATTTTGAGGGCCCCGATCTGCCGCAACCAACATTCCCTCTAAGCTGAGTTAGTGTGAGCTAGCTCACAGTTTTTTAGCCTCCTGCTCACACATTTTTGTCTTAGCTCCGGAAGAATGGCTCCCGAGCAAACTAACTTATGCAGTAGCCGAATCGCTCACTCACAACTTTAATGCTGGGAGCTCACAAAGTAGAATTTTTGCTCACAAGACTTCACAGCTTAGAGGGAACACTGGCCACAACCCAGCTGGCAACCCCAAGAAGCCCCTCCTGGTGCTGCTGGCACCGGCGCGATGACATCACCCAGGAGTGATGTCATCACGTTTCAGACATTGGGGGTGACACTCTAGGTTCTGGGCAAAACTCTATGGCTTTGAGGCTCCAGGAAGTTCTGGGAATCCCCCTGCTGGCAGCCAGGAAGGACCTGGCAACCCTACTGGGGGGGCCTTTCGAATCAGGCCCTGCAAGGGGTGCTGATGATGGGCATTGGCTCATCTCTACCTACAGGATGTAGCAGCTGTGCAGGTGACAAGTCCATCCTTGCTGCTGCTGGGCTTGGCTCTGTAGCTCCGAGCCGTGTGGCCCTCCAGAGCTATGGCCGCCAGGACGTTTTCCGGGAAGTGAGATGGCCGGTCCACTCCTGCCTGTCACCTGCAGGTTCTTCCTGGCAAACATCTCCTTGTCCTTGCATTAACGTTAACCAGGATGTGTCTGGGGTGGCCTCCTCTGAAGCGTGTGGAACCCAAAGCCATAGAGCACTGGTTCCCAAAGTGGCCAATATCACCCCCTGGGGGGCACTGGAACAATCCAGGTGGGCGGTAGGAACCTAGGGTGCAACTGGGGGGAAGCTGAATAAAAATAAAGGGGCGTTGGAAGCATAAAGAAAGAAGAGTCCAGGATCTATCTAAAGCAGCTTTTTCCTGCCTTCTCCTGGTCTTCCCTGGGATGAGGGAGGGAGCGGGAGGGGGAGAGGGGTCCCCACAGCCAATCACAGCCATGCATTTGCAGATTGCCAATGCATGTGCACCCTTGTAAGGCTGGTGTTGCTGCTGGGCTCTTGTGTGGTGGCTGCTGCCGGCCTCTGGCTTCAGGCCTTCAGCTGCTGCTGCTGCTGCTCTGTGCCTGCCTTGGCCCGCCTGGCTGCGTGGATCGTGGTGGCCTCTCTACCTGCATCTTTTTGTCCACTTCTTGACAGTAGATTTCCAGGGGGGCGCTGAGTAATGTTTTTCCCCTGAAAAGGGGCAGTAGGCCAGATAAGTTTGAAAACCTTTGCTGTAGAGTTTCCCCGTAGCGTTCCTTCTCCCAGCATGTCGTCCTGTCCTCTGCCTCCAAGTATATACACCCCCATACCTTCTGCTTCCCGGCCCATTTTTTCCCACTTGGCTTCCAAGACAAATCCTGTGACGGACAAGCTCTGTAAGCAAAAGCAGAGAAAGGTGGTTGTGCATGCACGCTTCTAGGAACCATGCAAGTGCAACGAGATGTGTGTGCAAATTATCCCAAGACAGCACAATATATTTCCTTTTGCAACGATTCAGATTTCCCCCTCCCTGGGTGCAGATCTGCCTTTTTGGCACGGATCTCTGTAGCTGCCCACAATCCACCTTGGGAATAGTCCTTTGTTCAGCACCACACACCTCCGAACAGTTTCCAACTCGTTCCATTTGCCCAGATGTGCCAATCGTGGCCTGTCCACCGAAGGTGTCACTTTGACGGCCTTGACCTCCCCTGACCCTCTTGCGAGGGGCTTTGTGAGTGTTTTGATGGGGGGCCAGCGGATGAGAATTAAACCCGGCCAAGTTTAATTTGGCAGAAGGACACCCCCCACCTCCCCTGCCACGGAGTACCGTTGGTACTGTCCAACACATCACCGGGCAAGTCCAGACCTGCCTTTGCCTTTAATGAATAGTCATGAGAGAGGGAAAGGGGTGGGCTGAGATTTGTTGTTAGATGCAGTTTGATGACAGAACGAAGGTGCAGGGAAGGGGGGGGGGGGGGAGCCAGCAAGCAAAATCGCTAGCCAGCGGCACCTGAGTAGCCAGCCCCACATCTCTCCGCTACCCTCTTGCCACTCGCACCCGGCACCTGCATGCTGCTTAATGCCCCCGCTGCTCCCTTTGCCTCCCCTTGACCCCATGACTCCGACAGCGGGGAACTTCCCAGTTGCTTGCAAACCCCAGGAAGACTAAAATGCTGTACGTTAGCAGCCCAATGCAGCACTACACCACGGTAGGTCTTGCCTTTTCTCGGCTCTCTTGTTGCCAAAGGGATTGCTCTCGGCTTGAGCCGGGCACCTGTCGCTTCTTAAGCGGTTGGCCACTGTGCGAGACAGGATGCTGGACTAGATGGGTTGGCGGTTTGACCCAGCAGGGCTCTTCTGATGTTCTTGAGGAACCACCAGTGGTTGCTTGTGCAGGCAGCGAGAGAGGGTTTTTTTTGATGAGAATTGACTTTTGAGGCTCGTCTGTCGATGCGCTTCTCAACACATGGGGAGAGTCTCACTCCCACAGGCTGCCATTGAGTTGGGAGTTGGGCTCCAAGGAGGGAACTCGATATATTCCTAAACCCACAACAGGGCGGTCCCGACACTGGCTTCTTTGTTTGGCAGAGCTCCACAGCCGTCCTTCTGTGGCGTGGCTTGATGAAGTCTGTTGGCTTCAGCCTCTAGCTGAGATGATGGTTGGATATTCTCTCAAGACCCCGATGTCAGATTCTGATAGCACCTCGGGGGTATAGACTTTCATGGCGGCTTGTAAGAACGGGGCGGTGGTGGCAGTGACAACGGAATGACTCCAGGGCTGAGTTCAAAGGGCGGGGTTTGGGGGACTGAAAATCCAACAACTTGGGGGTTGAGACAAAAATCCGCAGGGGCATGTCTGTTGCCCTGGAGGACGGGGCACCACGTAGGGTTCCCTGTGGCAGTTCGGAGGGTCGCAAGTCCATTTGGGGATGTGCTGATGATCCTCTACGTGAATTCTCAGCACGATCCTTAAGCAATCAGCGAGTGTTCTCCTCGACACATGTAAATAATCTGGCTTGCTATTCTAATGCGCCCGGATCGAAGATAAGGGATAGCGGCCACCAAATATAAGGAGGAACATTCTTGGTTTTCATTACAAATATTCACCTAGAGCCGATGGAAACAGATCCTGATTAAAATGTTCAGTGCTTTCTCATGATGGTATGTCCCATAGATATCGGTGACTTATGAGCCAGTGCAGCATTGGTTGCAGCTTTCGGAATCACAAGCTTTTGGAATGAATGGTTTCTTGCTGGGCTGCGCGCATATGCTGGCTTTCTTCTTTTACTGTTCGTTTGATATTTCACTCCTGATATTTGTACACAATGCGCATTATTCCGTTGCGTGGATACTCTTAAGGTCACAGTCCTGATCCCATTTGCTGTGGGGTAAATCACTGCGTTCCATGAGACCTACTTCAGGTCGACATGGTTAGAATCAGACCGCCGGTAATTTTGAGACTGTCCTCCTAGTTAATACCAATGTATATTTACAACAGGGCTCCGGGTTCTGAATCCACATTGCAATATTTGCAAGTGGTGCGTTATTTTTTTCTTTTCCAAATCTCCTTTTTCTTCCGCGCTGTGATAGCCCTGATCGAGAAATGATCCAAACCAAATCTAATTGCATAGGCATTTTGAGAAAGTCGACTGTTTGCAGGCGATGTCCAAGTGCGTAACGAAAACACATCAAGGGCCAAAGAACAAACGATGCTCACTTCCTGGGCTTTAACTGGTAGTCTTTAAGGTGCTACTGGACTCTTGCTCTTTTGTACCGGGCTTTAATGATGAAGGATTTCTTGGTTTGCCAGTCCTAAATGCATTTGCTACACTCTGTTAATTGTCATTGGAACCTGCAGCCAGGCTGCTTCGAATTGGAAGGATTTTTGCTTGGAAGCCCTACTGATATAAAGACATAAACAGGACTTCATTCTGATTAAACATGGTTAGAATGCAGCTATACATGTATTTCAGAGCCGCGGTGGCTCAGAGGTTGAGATGCTGAGCTGCAGACCGGAAGGTCGGTAGCTCGGCGGTTCGAGACCCGAGTGCCGTGTGATGGAGTGAGCTCCCGTCTCTGGCCCCAGCTCCTGCCAACCTAGCAGTTCGAAAGCAAGAAGTTGAAAGTAGATAAATAGGTACTGCTGTGGTGGGAAGGTAACAGCGTTCCGTGCGCCTCGGCATTTAGTCACGCCAGCCACACGACCACGGAAAAAGTCTTCGGACAGCGCTGGCTCTTCAGCTTGGAAATGGAGATGAGCACTGCCCCCTAGAGTTGGATTTGATTGGCTTTCGAGCAAGGGAAACCGTTTTATAAATATATTGGTATTCAGGGGGATCTACCTTAGACCTTGCATTCAGCCAAAGTATACCGCATGCCTGTCCCTAGACTGATGCATTTATGGATGGGATTGATTCACAACAAAAATATGTGCCGATCACACCATAGGTGCTTCTCTGATCCCAGGTTCTGAATTGGTCGAATGTTTTTCTGTAACCTTAGGTGATAATCGCTGAGGAATCAGCCTGTCTGAGTGATTAAGTCTCATGCATTGACGGCAACAACAGTCACCTGGGTGGTTAAAAGCCGGTCGTTGCTTTGATCAGGGTCATTGGCCAAGTTCCTGAACCAACTTTTGTTTTTGAAGATATGGGGAATCTTGACTAATATACCTCATACCAGGGGTCATTTTGTAGAAAAAGAGGCACAGAAGCTCATTAGTATAACTCATTAGCATAACTTATTTGCATATGCTGCACCACCTGACATCACTGGAAGTGTGTCAGAAAGAAAGAAAGAAAGAGAGAGAGAGAGAGAGAGAGAGAGAGAGAGAGCCGGCAGAGAGGGCACAGCTAAAAGTCCAAGCCTCAGAAATACCACTATTCCGGGAGGATAGCTTCATTGGTGGCTGAAGCCTTCAGAAGGCTGGTCGGAGGAACAAGGACCTTTCCAGGGGACAGGGTCATTTTGCTGCAGCCATGACACAAGCAGGCATTTCCCCGCGGGGTAGGGGGGCTGGCAACAACTCCTGGAGCTGAGCTCCCCCGAGCTCCTGCTCGAAATGACCCCTGTCTCATACAGGCTTTAGGCGACCGGTGTAGAGCCAGTGTCAACCCCAAACAGGGTAATAGTGAGAATGGTTGGCTTTGAGGCCAGCGTCCCAGTCCCCTAGCTGTGCTGCTCATCCCAAACAGGCAGATTCTCCTGTCCAACCTAACCTTCCTTCCAAGATTGCTCTGAGAATCAAATGAGGGAAGGCCACCATTTTCAGGCTTGCCTGAGCTCCTTTGGGGTGGTGGGATAAAAATGAGAACTGCCGGCTTTTGGAGTTGGCGTGATAGGGTTGCCAGCCTGGAACCGCAACTCATCTCCAGAGTACAGGGATCAGTGCCCTTGAAGAAAACAGCTGCTTTGGAGGCTGGGCTCTATGGCATTATAACCTGCTGAGGTCTCTTCCTTCCCCAACCCCTGCAAATCTCTAGGAATTTCCCGACCTCAGGCTGGCAACCCTAGCCAGTGGTCAGAGCACTGAATTAAGACTGGGGGTGGAGGTGATGCATTCCCTGTTCAGCAAGGAAGATCGCTGGGTGATCTGGAGCGAATCACAGGTGCACTTGCAGCCTAATCTACCTCACAGGGTTGTTGTGAGGACGACATATGCATTACTCCGTACTCCTTATAGGAAGGGTGAGCCAGTGCTGCCTTTAGATATTTTCAGGAGATACTATAAGACCATTTTATTTGTTGTTTATTTTATTTGTCATTTATGTTATGTTATTTATTTGCCATTCATTTAGCCAGGGCACAGATGGCAGGGTTGTTGGTTCCCCCGCAAAAAAAAATAAAGTTATTTCAGGTTTTATTCTATTCTGCATGTCCTGAATTGTGATTTCTTAGCGGCCTTGAGTCACGAGGGAGGGCAGGCGAGACATATTTCAATAAATAGATAAATACACAGAGAGCTTTAAAAAAAAAAAGTTGTCCGTTGCGACGCTGTTGTAATCACGACCTACAGAGTGCTTTTCCTGTGCAGCGACAAAAACATTTAAACTGTTTTTATGGTCTGATGTTCACTTTTGATTGTCTGTTGACTGCAAGAGATTGTTGTGACCCACCCTTAGCCCGCTTGCGGGAAAGGGCAGGATATAAATCGGAATAGATTAATAAATAATTGAAGCAATTCTAGATTATTTTATTTTTATTTATACTTCATATTTATACCCCGCCCTCCCCGCAAGCGGGCTCATTAATAAATAGATTAATAAATAGATCAATAAATAATTGAAGTACTTCTTCGCCCAAAGAGTGATTAACCCATGGAATTCACTGCCCCAGGAGGTGGTGGCGGCTACAAGCATGGACGGCTTCAAGAGGGAATTGGATAAACATATGGAGCAGAGGTCCATCAGTGGCTATTAGCCACAAGGTATAGTTAGGGACTCTCGGTCTGGGGCAAGTGTTGCTCTGTATTCTTGGTGCTTGAGGGGGGGCAACAGTGGGAGGGCTTCTAGTGTCCTGGCCCCACTGCTGGACCTCCTGAGGGCACCTGGTGTTTTTGGCCACTGTATGACAGAGTGTTAGACTGGATGGGCCATTGGTGGGATCCAACATTGGCTTCTCTTATGTTCTTAGGTTCTCACCTCTGTAAGGTGGACCAGAGTTATTGTTACCTCAAACACACACATTGGCATACACTGGTTGCTGAGACTTTCATAAAGACTCCCTTTCCCTGCCCTGCGAAGTGAGATTTGAGCAAAGGGATTTTTTAGCTCCTCCCCTCCATTCTTTTCTCTTTGCCTCTTGTACTGTTTACAGCCCTTCTTTGGGAAGGGTGGTGGGTTCCTGGCGGTGGCGTCTCTGGGGAAAAGATAATCACACTAGGTAAGGGGATGGGTTTCAGTGGGACAAACGTGCACAGGCACAAAGGAAGCGTCCAGAGTTACGCAGAACCCTTAATCTACTCAAGCTGACACAATTACTGGAAACTAATGGGGATGGGAGGGGGGCGTCGTCAAGCGCTCGGCAGTCTGCACACCTTTAACGTTGTAAAAGGGAACACCCACACCCCCCCATCACTTAGTCACGTTGTCTGTCTCCGTTTGCAAGCAAGGTGTGGGGGGGCCTCCACCCCTGTTGATTCTCCCAAGACAGCCAGCGTGGTGGAGTGGTGAGAAGGTTGCACCAGGATCTTGGAGACCCAGGTCTGGATCCTGACTCAGCCACGAAAGCTCGTGGGTCTACCCACTAAGCCTAAGCTACTTCACAGGGTTGTTGTGCTGGTGAAATGGAGGAGAGGAGAATGATATGAGGTGTTTTTGGGGTCCCTCTTGGGGTGAAAGGCGGGGTATAAATGAAGTAATTAAAAATCATCATCTTACAGCAGCATGCGTAGTATAGCCAGGAGATCCTACGATTGCCTGGCAGACAGATGTTCTAGCTCTTTTAGCGTTATGCACCACTAGGTGGTGAGCTCGACTTGTTTTTAAGGCAAGAGACATTTCCGGGGTGGTTTGCCGTTGCCTGCCTCTGCATCGCAGCCCCGGTATTCCTTGGAGGCTGCTCATCCAAATACTAGACAAATGCTCCCTCTAAGCTGTGGGGTCTTGTGAGCAAAAATTCTGCTTTGTGAGCTACTGGCATTAAAGTTGTGGGTGAGGGATTTGGCTGCTGCATAAATTAGATTGCTCTGGAACCGTCCTTCCTGAGCTAAGACAAAAATGTGTGAGCCGGAGGCTAAAAAACTGTGAGCTAGCTCGCATGAACTCAGCTTAGAGGAACCACTGACCCTGTTTAGCTTCCGAGATCCGATGAGATCGGGCTAGCCTGGGCTATCCAGGTGAGCGCTCGAGAAAAATAAATACAATAAACGAGGTTTTGCTAATGAAGTCCCATTCCAAGTTTGCCGTGTTAGCTGATTTCTATGCTGCCTCTCTGTTAAATGAACTGTCAGGGTCCCTTCTCTGGGGGCAAGCCCTCCAGCGTTTCACCACTGACAACAATGGCAGGCCGACAGCTTCCGTAGTCTCAGATCAATGGTCAAGGTTCAAGGCCTTCCCTGCCACCATACCCTGCTGACAGCTATACTGCAGTGGTCTTCAGCAACCCCTTGGGATTCTTGGGTGGGTCATAGAGTCCCACTGGCTGGGTCACACTCCCCTATAAAGCCACTAAATGTAGTCCATTTTCGAGTTTGCTGCTACTGTAGAAGAAGAGAGAAGAGACTGGATTTATACCCTGCCCTTCCCTCAGAGTTTGAGAGCGGTTTACAGACTCCTTTCCCTCCCCCTCCCCACAACAGACACCCTGTGAAGTAGGCGGGGCTGAGAGAGCTCTGACAGAAACTGCTCTTTTTCTAGGACAGCGGTGCCAGAATTTGTGACTGACCCAAGGTCACACCAGCAGCCGCAGGGGGAGGAGTGGGGAATCAAGCCCAGTTATCCCAGATTAGAATCCACGCACTTAACCACTACACCAAACTGTAGTTCGGACGCAAGAGAGTAAGGGCATCACGCCCTCAGCAGGGCGCAGGTACGGCTCTTCCTCTTCCAGTCACATTGCTCTGACTTCAGGCTGCCAGCCTCCAGGTGGGTCTGCCAGTGTTCCCTCTAAGCTGAGTTAGTGTGAGCTAGCTCACAGTTTTCTAGCCTCCGACTCACACATTTTCGTCTTAGCTCAGGAAGGAGGGCTCCAGAGCACACTAATTGATGCAGCAGCCAAATCGCTCTCTCACAGCTTGAAGGCCAGTAGCTCACAAATTAGAATTTTTGCTCACAAGACTCCACAGCTTAGAGGGAGCATTGGTCGCTGTGCAGAGGCAGGCAGTGACAAGACCACCTCTGAACGTCTCTTGCCTTGAAAACCCTACAGGGGTGCTGTGAGTCAGCTGCAGTTTGAGAGCACTTTCCTCCACCACCACCACATGCATATCATCAGGGGTCATTTTGTAGAAAAAGAGGTGCAGGAGCTCACTAGCATAACTCATTAGCATAACTTATTTGCATATGCGACACCACCTGACATCACCGGAAGTATGTCAGAAGGCAAGAAAGGAAGGAAGCAAGCAAGCAAGCAAGCAAGCTGGCAGAGAGGGGACTGCTACTAATCCAAGCCTCAGAAATACCACTATTCTGGGAGGATAGCTTCAGTGGTGGTTGGTCAGAGGAACAAGAACCTTTGCAGGGGACAGGGTCATTGTGCTGCAGCCATGACACAAGCAGGCATTCCTCCATGGCGGGGGCTGGCACCAACTCCCGGAGCTGCGCTCCCCCCCCCCCCGAGCTCCTGCTCGAAATGACCCCTGCATATCACCACATGCAGACAGGTTTTGGAATAAACAAATCTTGCCTCTTGGAAACAGGAACTGTTGGAAACGGATGCAGCATGGTGTGCCGTGGACACAAGAGCCCTGCTAGATAAGATGTTTTAGTCCAGCATCTTGTTTCTTGCAGTGTCTGCATAGATGGCTCCAGAAGGACCACACACTGGCCAGAGAGACCAAAGCTTCCCCGTTATTCCCAGCAACAAATATTCAAACGTAGACTGCCTCTGAATATGGAAGTTTTGTTTACCTGTTATGGCTAGTAACTGTTATTAGACTTTGCTTCCTCCACAGATCTAGCTAAGTATCTGGGGCGTGTGTGTGTGTGTGTGTGTGTGTGTGTAGAGCTAGTAGCCACTACTACATCTGGCAGCAGTGAGTTCCACTAGTTACTTAGTGAGAGCCAGTTTAGTGTAGTGGGTAAGTGCACGGACTCTAATCTGGGAGAACCAGGTTTGATTCCCCACACCTCCACTTGCACCTGCTGGATGACCTTGGGCAAGCCATAGCTCTGTCAGAGCTGTTCTCTCAAGGACAGTTGTCTCGGAGCTCTCTCAGCCCCACCTACCTCCCAGGGTGTCTGCTGTGGGGAGGGGAAGGGAGAGGAGTTTGTAAGCCACTCTGAGACTTCCCTGGGTAGTGAAGGGTGAGGTATAAATCCAATCTCTTCTTCTTCTCCTCTTATAGGTTTTATACTTTCTTTTTAGTGTCCTGAATCTAGAGCCCATTAACTTCAGTGGGTCCCCCTGAATTCTAGTATCACGGCAGAAGATTAAGTGCCTTCATACCCTGGGATCCAAGTGAATTTGATACGAATCGACATAAAATAATTTATTACATAAACTCGAAAGACGTACAAATGATTTAAATTTGTTTAAACTTTATTGTGGCTTTGTGTTTATGATTTTGATCGCGTTCCAGGTGATTTTGTGTAACCCTGATTTAACTGAATACCGACTTTGATCTCTCTTGCTGTGGGTAAGAAAGCCGCTCAGAATGACCGACCAAATCCTAATTTGTATTTCAAATATCCCCTTGCCTGTTAGTTCAGCTCTTAACAACATTGCCCCTGAGCCAGTGGTTTTCAAAGCTTCCTACTAGATGCAGGTTTGCTGGGGGTGGGGAGGGTGGACAAACTCCCCCCAAATGTCCTCCCATTAGTGAACCACTTTGCTATGTCCAGAGCTAAGTTGGTCTCAGAGGCCCCTGTGATGGCTCAGTGGCAGAGCATCTGCATTGCATGCCAGAGGTCCCAGGTTCAATCCCTGGCATCCCTAGTTTAAAAGGATCAGGTAGCAGGTGGTGTGAAAGAGTTCTCCCTGAGAGCTACAGCCAGCTGGAGCAGATAATGCTGACCTTGATGGACCAATGGCCTGATTCAAAATAAGGCAGTTTCCTGTATTCAGGGGTCATTTCGTAGAAAAAGAGGTGCAGGAGCTCATTACCATAACTCATTAGCATAACTCATTTGCATATGCCCCACACCCCCTAACATACCGGAAGTGTGTCAGAAGGCAACACCCACCCCTCAGGCTCCACTCCACAGGTGAGTGAAACTGACCTGCTCTTCCTCCATTCCCTTCCCCATCCAATACTTTGTGCAATAAAAATGAGCGTAAAGAACACACCCTCATTCTCTTCCTGCTCCCTTGAAACCACCAGGTTTCAAGTAGACTTGAGATACCCAGGACATGTGCACCACCCATCCCTTCCCCTTCCCCTCCCCACAACAAGACACCCTGTGAGGTAGGTCGGGCTGAGAGAGGTCTTTTGAGAACTGCTCATGAGAGAACAGCTCTGAAAGAACTTGTGACTGGCCCAAGGTCACACCAGCAGCTACATGTGGAGGAGTGGGGAATCAAACCCGGTTCTCCCAGATTAGAGTACATCTCCTGACCACTACACCAAACTGATGGGGTGGAAGCTGAGGAAGGGTTGGTGAAATTTCTCCAGTACATATGTGCCATGTGCCCAGATAAAAAATGGTATACTTAGAAAATTTATATGCCACCTTGAGCAAGTCTCTGGAAAAGCAGCACACAGTCATAAAAGGAACAATGATAAAATTATCAATATTAAAACAAAACATTAAAAATAATAAAGACCCTAGCAGGGCTTTCCCCGGGGCGCTGCGCCTCTGCACTGCTCGGGGAAGCCGAGGAAGGGGTGGGGCTTGGTCATGTGCCCGCCCCCTGGGCTCCTCACTCCCGGAGCTGCGCTCCTGTGCGCTCCCGCTCCAATGGACCCCTGCCTGTATTCATCTTTCTCTTGGTGGGAGACACACCTGGGGAGGCAGTCGAGTGCCATCTCCCACGCAAGCAAAGTTCTTCCTTGACGTCCCTCCTATCAGGAACTGGGAGATTGCCCCAGAGGGAGCCGAGATTCCATCATCTCCCATTTCCTGGAGGAAGCAAGACACACCTTCTGCATGAAAAAGCCACGCTCTCCTGCCTCCCCCAGGAAATAGGAGACTGTCCCAGAGGCTTCAGTGATATTGCCTCTGGGACTATCTCCCAGACCCTAGTAGATGTGAACTGACCAAATGTGAATTTCCCCTAGAAGCTAAAATGGCTAAACTAAACCACATGTTGGTCACAACACGAGAGGGCAAGAAGACTCATCGGAAAAGACGACAGTGCTGGGAAAAGTTGAAGGCGATAGGAAAGCAGAAGACCCAACACGAGATGGACTGACTCAGTGAAGGGAACCACGGCCTTCCATTTGCAAGACCTGAGCACGTTTTGGAGACCATCCGTTTCACGGTGGTGGAAAGTGCCCTCAAGTCACAGCTGACTTATGGCGACCCTGTGGGGTTTTCAAGGCAAGAGATGTTAAGGGTGGTTTGCTTTTGCCTGCCTCTGTGTCCCGGCCCTGATATTCCTTGGAGGTCTTCCATCCAAATACTAGCTAGGGCTGACCTAGTTAGCTCCCAAGATCTGACAAGATCAGGTTATCCTGGGCTATCCAGGTCAGGGCTTTGATTGATTCATAGGGTCTCCATAAGTTGGAAGCAACTTAATGGCACGTAACACACACTCTGAGAGGCAAGGGGTCTCCCCACACATAAGTTTTCACCGATCATGGTTTCCCATGTGTTGCTCCACTGAACCATTCCCGAAACTCCCCAGACCACGTTCAAAGTGTCAAAAACTAGCAAGTATCTAGAGAAAGAAGTACTTTCCCCCCTTTCTCACAATACAAGAACTCATGGGCACTCACGGCAAAAGGACAAGAGGTTTGTGCCTGCATATTTTAGGGGAGAAAAGAGGTGTTATTTGCCAGTGCGAGTTCAGTCTTGCTCTACATTCCTACAGTTAGTCACTGAACAGAGATGATATTGTGGGAGAAGCAGGCACGCTGGAGGTCTTGTTTGACACAGGGAGCTCATGTGGGTACATTTTTAAACAAAAAAAGAAAAGAAAGAAGGAAAGATTGCGCCGCAACATCAGAAAGCTATCCATGGGTGAGGTTCCAGAATCCCAAGTTAAGACATGTCCCTCGATTCCAAAGTCTGGTTAGTTTTAAGAATTTAAGATTGATGGCATGTTGGTAAAGAAGGGAAGGGTGGGGGTGGGGGGAGGCAGGTTATGGGCGGTGTTCCCCTGCCGTGCAGAATCAGGACCGGGGCGTGGGAAGTTGTCCATTTCGGTCTTTCGGTGACTGCGGCTCTGTGAGGTTTCACTTCCGTCCGGCGTAGGATCGGGCCTGAGTCTCACCGAGGTTCTTTTCCTCCCGCCAGAACGGACTGCCTTTGTGGAGTAAAGGCACAACCGAGGTCATTAGCTCAGAATGCCAAAGCCTTAAGGATTTTGCCGGGAAGAGCGGAAGGCACGGCAGCGGCCGGGAGTGACTCAAACAGTTTGGGGACCCGAGCTGCAAGATCCACGTGCGCACCCCCTAACAAATGCAGATTCAGACATGCAAAAATGATTTCCCCCCCACCCCTCGCTTCAAAGGCCAAGAGAGGTTGTAAATTCTCCTGCACAAGCTTCAGTGGAACTGCAGAGAGAGGGAAGGCAGCTAACTGTTGGTGGGTTGGGCTATATGGCCTTCTGAGGCCTCCCTGAGTAATCCTAAGGGGGCAGCAGGCTGGTGTCGCTGGCAGTGCCCAGCTGGGGATTGGGCTGCAGAAAGAGATGAGGCAAGGCAGACTGAGTTTGGGGTCAGAGACAAGATCGGCCAGACCATGGACAGCTCCAAAGGGCAGCAGTCCCAGCTTGCCACGACAAGCTTCAGAGTCCTTGGAGCTGGCCCAGATTGCTGTTTCAGAAGCTCTGCCTCTCGGTGGAGAGCAGAGCCAATTTACAGTGCCATCCTGCCACTCCATATTCTCACTGCATTCTTTAGCTCTGAGGCGGAGCAGTCGGAGCCCAAGCCAAGGATTTACGGGGGGGGGGGGGGGGGAAGGAGGCTGCGGTATTTGAAGCTGCTTTATACTGAATCAGACCGTTAGTCCATCAAGTTCAACACTGTCTGCTCAGACCGGCAGCGGCTCTCCAGGGTCTCAGGCGGAGGTCTTTCGCATCACCTGCTGCTTGATCCCTTTAACTGGGGATGCCGGGGATTGAACCTGGGACCTTCTGCATGCCGAGCACATGCTCTGCCACTGAGTCACAGCCCCTCCCCATCAAACCATTTGTTCACTGAAGTCAGTATTGTCTACTCAGACCGGCAGCTGCCCTCCAGGTTCTCAGATTGAGAATTTTTTTTCCCATGTCACCTACTGCCTGGTCCTTTTTAACTGGAGATGTCGGGGACTGACCCTAGGACCTCCTGCATTCAAAACAGAGGTTCTTCCACTGAGCCACAAGTGAACGGACTTCCTGAGGGACTTGTAGTACTCACCAGTCTGCATTACAGGCTTTGGGGCTTGGGTCTGGTGAGCTGTCTTTCATATGGGAAGAGCTAGTTCTCAGGGGTAGATGACACGCTTTGCCTACAGAAGGTCCCCAGTTTAATCCTTGGCATCCCCAGTTAAAGGAATTCAGGGAGCAGGCATTAGGGAAGACCTTTCTCTGCCTGTAACCCCAGAGAGCTGCTGCCTGTAAGAGCCCAGATGATCTACCAAAGTTCTGGATCAGTATAAGGCAGTTTCAGATGTTCGTGTATAGGTTGGACCCCCTCGGGTCATTCTGCTCTTCCGCAGACGGAGCTACCACAGTCCCCCATCGATTGCTCTGCAGAAAGCCCTGGAAAACCCGAGTTTTGCCAGCCGTCCTCCAGTGCTCCCTCTAAGCTGTAGGGTCTTGTGAGCCAAAATTCTACTTTGTGAGCTGCTGGCATTAAAATTGTGAGCGAGTGATTTGGCTCCTGCATGAATTAGTTTGCTCTAGAGCCCTCCCTCCTAAGACAAAAAGGTGTGAGCCAGAGGCTAAAAAACTGTGAGCTAGCTCACACTAACTCAGCTTAGAGGGAACACTGCTAGACAGCCAGTTTGGTGTAGTGGTTAAGAGCGGCGGACTCTAATCTGGAGAACCGGGCTTGATTCCCCACTCCTCCGCATGCAGCTGCTGGGGTGACCTTGGGTCAGTCATAAGTTTTCCCAGAGCTGTTCTCTCAAGGGCAGTCCTTGAAAGAGCTCTCTCAGCCCCACCTACCTCACAGGGTGTCTGTTGTGTGGAGGGAAAGCGAAGGAGATTGTAAACCACTCTAAGACTTCAAGTGAAGGGCAGGGTGGAAATCCAACTCTTCTTCTTCTTCTTCTTCTTCTGAAGCCTCCTCCCTACTCTGAGCCAGTGCAGAAGGCTGGGGGTATGACAGATGGTTCAGTTCCCATTTTCCAAACAGACAGTAGTCACCAGAATCATACATTTCGTCTTGCATAGGGACCTCTGATTGTGTGGTGGGATTGTTGGAGTATCACACTAGGATATGACTGACCCAGGTTTGAATAGCCACTTGGCCATGGTGACCTTAAGTCAGTCTGTCAGTCTCTCTCTCTCTCTCTCTCATGCACAAATCTACCTCACAGGGTTGTTGTGAGGATAAAATGAAAGAGGGGAGAACAATGTTGTAAGCTGCTTTGGATTGCCAGTTTGGTGCAGTGGTTAGGAGTGTGAACTCTAATCTGGGAGAAATGGGTTTGATTCCCCACGCCTCCATATGCAGCTGCTGGTGTGGCCTTGGGTCAGTCACAAGTTCTCTCAGAGCTGCTCTGTCAAGAACAGTCCTTGAAAGAGCTCTCTCAGCCCCACCTACCTCACAGAGTGTCTGTTGTGGGGAGGGGAAGGGCTTGTAAACTGCTCCGAGACTCCTTTGGGTAGTTAAGGGCGGGAGTATAAATCCAATCTCTTCTTCTTCTTCTCACACTCCTGCTAAACTTGATGCTTTCTATTTCATTGTGTTCTGTATTTGACTGCTTTAACTGACCATACCAGTGATCAACCCTTCACTTTGGAAGGGCAAAAATATTTGGCGTGGGCCTTCATCTGTTAATGGGTGCAACAAGTCAACAACTTTTGGGAAAGGCAAGGATAAATTATTTGTTAGGACAAGCACAGGATACACACTAGATCGAATGTGCTGCATTCCAGTTCAGCTCTGGAAACATTTTCCTATGGCTTCCCTATTGTTGGCACAGGGACCAGGGGGCTTCCAAGCAGAGGGTTTCCCTGCATTGTCTCTGCCCCAGTTCCCGGAGCTGCTGTTTCTTTCTGAGGTTTTTAAAAATAAGATTGGAAAGTGACATATGGATACACCGCTATATCCATATGTCAATTACCGATTTTTTTTTAAAGTTCCTTCTAAAAGTCCCCTGATGGCAGTGGCGACCTGGAGCACCGGGGAAATGAAACTGCGTGGACATGGGTGGGATCTGGAAAATCCATGCTTTCCTGCCCACAAGGCAGCTCTGCAGATAAAGCAGACAAACACTATGTGAAGAGCTCTCTTCATCCTTTCCTGCCTTTCGATGTATAGGAGGCTCAAAACCCAGCCACCAGTTCTTCCCCCCTCTCCTCCGGCCATCCCCCAGTTCTGACTGCTTTTCTTCCTTTGTTTAGCTTCTGATTGCTTTGGTTTCTAAGCCCTTGAGGTCTAGAGGGTGATGCAATCAGCGATGACCAATGCTTCTTGTCAGACGGCAGTGAGGTTTCCCCGCAGTTTTATCTAGGCCATAAAACTCAGCCAGAGATAAGTAGCGTGGGAATCACTCCACTCCCATTTCCTGCCAAGTGTTATGTCCAGGATGGACTTCAGTCTTCCCAGTTTCCATCCTTTCCAAAGGGAATAATTCCAGACTACCCTGAACAGGGGGGGGGGGGGGTGCAGTGGCTCAAGTGGTTAAGACGCTGAACTGCAGTAATTCAGCAGTTTGAGACCCGAGTGCTGCATGACGGAGTGAACTCCCGTCTCTGGCCCCAGCTCCTGCCAATCTAGCAGCTCGAGAGCAAGAAATTGCAAGTAGATAAATAGGTATCACTTCTGTGGGAAGGTAACAGCATTCCGCATGCCTCGGTGTTTAGTCATGCTGACCACATGACCACGGAGACATCTTCAGACAGCGCTGGCTCTTCAGCTTGGAAACGGAGATGAGCACCGCATCCCTACAGTTGAATTCGACTGGCTTTCGAGCAAGGGAAACCTTTATCTTTACCCTGAACAGTGCCTTGACCTGGATGGCTCAGGAGAGCCTGCTCTTGTCAGATCTGGGAAGCTAAGTAGGGCTAGCCCTGGTGTTAGTCCATGGGATGGGAGACCACCAAGGGAGTCCAGGGTTGCTACGCAGAGGCAGGCAATAGCAAACTCCTCTGAACTCCTCTTGCCTTGAAAACCGTACGGGGCCACCTTAAGTCAGCTGCAACTTGGTGGCACTTTCCACCACTACGAGTGAGTGGGAAAGGACTCAGTCAATGATGCTAACCACAGACTCAGAAATACGTGGCATTGTTTTGTGCAAAGCAGCAAGGTGACATGTGTTTGTTCCAAAATGGTGGTGGTTATCTACACGGCGGTCAGTTCTAATTCTGGGAGATCTCCAGGCCAATGCTCCCTCTAAGCCATGGAGTCCTGAGAGCAGAAATTCTACTTTGTGAGCCACTGGCATTAAAGTTGTGAGTGAGCGATTCAGCTGCTATATAAAATTAGTTTGCTCTGGAGCCCTCCTTCCTGAGCGAAGACAAAAATGTGTGTGCCTGAGGCTAAAAAACTGTGAGCTAGCTCAGACTAACTCCGCTTAGAGGGAACACTGCCAGGTCCCACCTGGAGGTTGGCAGCCCCAGCAGGGGCCCAAAGCTGCCTGCAAACAGCATGGATCGGGGCGGGGCTTCTTCTTCTTCTGGAAAAAGAGGTGCCGGAACTCTCAAGAGGGAAATGAAGTTTTCAATCTGTATGCTGAAAACTCACAAACTTTAAGACATTTCTAAAAGGATTTTGTCGCAGAGGTTCCGGAGCTGTTCCGGCGCGTTCCCCCAGAAGAAAAGCCCTGGATCGGGGCCTGGTTCTCAGCGTCAGTGGCCGGTTCGTAATTGGCCTGGTCACTCACTAATGCAGATACTTTTTGAGGCTCCTCTTTGACAGACACTTCCAAAGAGCCTGGGCCCTGTTTCCCCGTCCTGGCTAAATTGAGGCCTTGCCCACTTGACTTGTCTCCATCCCGGATCAAGCTGAGGAATGAGGCCAGGCTCCGCGGAGAGTCTTCTCGCCTTGCTGACGGGCGGGGACTTGTTTAAACCAAAAAGCTAAAAGGAGAAGACCGGGGGGAGGGGGGGAAGCCTTTTAGGGGGGAAAAGGCATTAAGGGCAAAGAAACCCAGAAGGATATCTCTTTTTTATTCCACCCCCCCACCCCGGCTGGTTTCGCAAGCGATTCTGCCCCTTTAAGATGCCTGTAACTAGACACCTGGAGAAGTTTGGGAGAAGAGGGAACTGATGTCTCCATGTCTTGAAACTGCCCGTGTTATTTTCTCTCTCTCTCTCTCTCTCTCGCCCCCCCTTTCCCTCCTCCCCCTGTTTCCCTTCCCCTCCAGTCCCAGTTTAATTTGCTGAATAACAGCATGGATCAGAGCACTGACAGCCGAGCCGCCTCCTCCAGCCCCTACAGCTCGGAGCACGCCTCCAACGTCCCGACGCTCTCGCCCTATTCTCAGCCCAGCTCCACCTTTGACACCATGTCCCCCGCGCCTGTCATCCCTTCCAACACCGACTACCCGGGTCCGCACCACTTTGAAGTGACCTTCCAGCAGTCCAGCACAGCCAAGTCAGCCACCTGGACAGTAAGTCTCTTTCACTTTGGGGGGAAGGAGGGGGGGGTTCTCTAAAGGCATCGGCCACTGGCCCTTGAGCAGCTGGGAAACTGTCCCGTTCCGACACTGTGTCCTCTTGCAGGGATTGTCCATGTTGATTTTGATGCATTTTGTCCCCGTGGTCGAGAGAGGAAGTTTGGGATGGGGGGTCTGACCATCTCGACCTGGTTTGCTCTCAGTTTAGCAGAAAGCTTGGCTGTAGTCGCAGGGGACTCAACCGAGACAGGGGTTCTTCTCCCACCGATGACGAGTGTTCGAGGCGCACAGACGCAATAAGTGTTCGCCCAAGGGGGCAGCTGCGCCCGTCTGTTGCTGCTCCAAAAGAAAAAGTGGGTCGGAGCCTAATGTGTTTTCTGTTCCGTTTGGGAGGCAGAGCCCGCTTCGTCAGATGCGTGAAGTGTTAACCTCTGTGGGCAGACAGATATACCGATGGGAACAAACAACAGAGTGGGAGGGAGAAGAGATCTGATGAAGGGGAGGCCAGAAAGCGGTGCCCTGCTGTGTCTTCCAGCCTCCTGTTGTAATCGCTCTGTGCATGACAGCTTCTGTTGCAGTAAATCTAATAGTATTTAGAGGGCCACAGGGCTCTATTTTTTCAGTACAATGGCCCAATGGAATACTTCTATTAATCTCTCTACTAAATGATGGGTTACAGTTTTATCCCAAGGAGCTCAGGGCAGAACCTGTTTTATCCACACAACAACCCTGTGAGGTAGGTTAGGCCAAAAGAGAGAGAGAGAGAGAGAGAGAGAGACTGGGTCAAAGTCACCCGGGCATTTGAGGCTGTTCCTCTCTTCCCGCTATACCACCCTGACTCTCCAATCTATCTGTCTAGTACAGAGCCATTCCCACTGTTGCGTCACAGTAATGAGACCACAGAACTGGACCCACACAGGGCATTGGCTGTGCAGGCAGATGCCGGCTTGGTTTTCAGTGCCTTAAGCCGAGTTCTGTGGGATAGGCTATGATGTGAGTCGCAGGCAGTGTTCCCTCTAAGCTGAGTGAGTGTGAGCCAGCTCACAGTTTTCTAGCCTCTGGCTCACCCATTTTTGCCTCCGCTCAGGAAGGATGGCTCCAGAGCAAACTAACTGATGCAGCAGCCAAATCACTCACTCACGACTTTAATGCCAATAGCTCACAAAGTAAGATCTTTGCCCACAAGACCCCACAGCTTAGAGGGAGCATCACTGGAACCGCCAGGGGCAGGGCACGTGCTTTCAGCCACCAACACAATGGTGTCCCCCCTGGAGCGCCCTCCTTAACTTTCCCTGTTAGTGAACCGTACCTGAGGCCGAGCGGTGCACTGCCTTGCAACAAGGTTCCCTTCATGCGGTACAACCTCAGTGACTTGTGGGGGGGGGGGTGTCACAAGGGGCAGGGAGGCACTCGAGCCTCTGACCCACACTGCATTACCCCTCAAGCACCCTTCTGGCCATTAGTTTCTAAAGGGGTCCTTTCCATGGCACAAAGTCTGCCCTCCATCCTAGACTGAAGGGCTCAGCCCACGCCAGTCGGGGGATTCTGCAAAATGTGCCCCTGGGTGCTATCACCAAGAGACGTAGAAGCCCGTCTGCTCATACATCATAAGACTGGGCATTTTGCTCATGGTAGAGAATCACAATAACCCTTTGTGTGTGTTGCTCAGCCAAATGACACGCCACAAAAATCTGTCTGACATACTGCTGCATTTGATTGAAAGCACACCTTAAATCAAAGCCCCGTGCCTGTTTCCTTGGAAGCCAGAGGCGCTGAGTCCAATCTGGCTTTCTTCCCAGTAAGTACAGGTAGCACAGCGGCCAAGTCAGAGCCCTGCATGCTAAAAATTCCACCGGTTTCAGAGGGACCTCAGCAGGCTAAAGGACACCATCCCATGCGTGTCTTACAACCCCACTGTTCACAGTGGCGCTTCTTTCCAAATGAATACGCTCAGGCTTGGATTTGCTGTATGCAAGGGCTGCCGTCTTCCCTGACCCTGTGCAACTGAGGCCACACTTCTGGGGACATTTAGCTGCAAGACGGCTGCACTAAAAAGGCAAGGGGATGTGCGTTCAGCTGAAGGAATGGCGCGCCAAAGCATATGGAATCCATTCTCGTCCTCGGATTGTGTTAGCATCCTAAGGCTGTCCCCTGCATTCCTAGGTGAATCTAGTTTAGATTCCCCAAGTAATCCCACTGGATCTCTTTCCATGTTCGAGTGTCCATTTTGGAAAGGTGCATCGTCCGCATGTAATTTCACCGCATGTAATTCCACCAAATTTCACCCCCGGCAGGCCAGAACACCCAAATCGCCCCCAGACTGTCAAAGAGCAGGATTCAATTTAATTATTTATTTATTTATTTAATCACATTTATATCCCACCCATTCCCGCATACGGGCTCAGGGCGAGTAACGTCATAATTTCACTTACGATATAATCGACAAAATTCGACCTACGGTATAATCAGCAATTTAATTAGCTAATTTAATTTAGCAATTTAATTTAGCAATTAGCTAAAATGGCAACAGTTTTTCTGTTGGCCCCATTAGCTGGATAGGTATGTATGTATGTATGTATGTATGTATGTATGCATTTATTTATTTATTTATTTATTTATTTATTTATTTATTTATTTATTTATTTATTGTATTTGTGCCCCGCCCTCCCCACAAGGCAGGTTCAGGGCGGCTCACGTTCTTAAAACACCTTTACAAAATACATAAATAGTTAATACAGTTGAAAACCAATAAAGCATCATAAAAACCCAAACATTAATAAATAAAAGTGCTGCTGATGTTCTTGTTTCAAGATGGTCCGAAGTGTCATTAGTCTCTGCTATCAAGCCAACCATCCGGCCGCAGCTCGGTGATGGTACAGTGGGGGCGGCTCCAAATCGAAGGCCTGGTGGAAGAGCTCCGTCTTGCAGGCCCTGCGGAACTGCGACCGGTCCCGCAGGGCCCTGATATCCTCTGGGAGCTCGTTGTACCAGTATGGAGCTGCCACTGAGAATGCCCTG
The DNA here is from genome assembly GCA_029233225.1 of Lepidodactylus listeri. NCBI lineage: Eukaryota > Metazoa > Chordata > Lepidosauria > Squamata > Gekkonidae > Lepidodactylus > Lepidodactylus listeri. The sequence continues at coordinate 38,830,514 of JARCFY010000019.1, read as the reverse complement.
GCCCTGGTGGCAGCGAGCCTGGCGTTCCTAGGACCAGGGAGGGTCAACCAGTTACAAGACCCAGACCGTAGTGCTGTCTGGGGTATATGCGGGGAAAGGCGGTCCCGCGATATGCTGGTCCTTGGCCATATACGGCTTTAAAGGCAAGCACTAGCACCTTGAAGTGAATTCAGTATGCTATTGGCAGCCAGGGCAGTGTCCTCAGCCCAGGCCGGATGTGCTCCCTTCCAGGAGCAGTCATAGCAGTTTTCCCGAGGACCACTTTGCACGGCCGCTTTGCAGGGGAGGCCATGCATCACCCAGACAAATGGTGCAGTGTACCTAAGGGGCTGCAGGCAGCTGTTGGTGGTGGAAAGTGTCGTCAAGTCACAGTGGACTTACGGTGACCCCCCCCCCCCAGGATTTGGAGGTGGTATGCCCTTGCCTGCCTCTGTGTAGCAACCCTGGAATTCCTTGGGGGGGAGGGGTGTCTCCCATCTAAGTACTAACCAAGGCTGATTCTGCTTAGCTTCCAAGATCTGATGACATCAGGCTATTCTGGGCTGTCCCGGTCAGGGCTGCAAAGTGTTGAGCAGGGGGAGAAAGGCAGCACAAGGCAGAAGAGCCGCATGGGGAGGTAGCTGCAGCTGCTTTCCTACTGCAGCTCCCTTCCCGCCACGCTGCTTCCTCCATGTGGACAGGGCACCTTTCCAAAATGTACACTCGAACAGGGAAAGGGATCCCCTGGGGTCAGGAAGCAATTTTTCTCCTGGAGGTTTTTTCGTCATCTTCTGGGCATGAAACAGGAGTCACTGCGGGTGTGGAGAGGGAGATATTTGTGAATTTCCTGTATTGTGCAGGGGGTTGGACTAGATGACCATGGAGGTCCCTTCCAACTCTACCATTCTATGATTCTACCTGGGGAACCTTAATACTGTATGTCTGTATTTATTTATTAGTGATATGGCAGAGTGACAGACAGGAATCATGAAATAATATATAATCTGTAACCAAGTCGATACAGTGGGTTTGCAGACCGATTGGGCCATCCCCCTAAATATTAATATCTAGATCTTCAGCCCACTCAGTCACAGCTGGGGAGAGTTCAAAGAGCTCTGTCACATCACCCTGGAAAGCACGATGCTCACATTCCTGTGACAGATGGAAAATAATTTGGTGGGCTGCACCACAATCACATTTGGGTCCTAGTATTTTGCACAGTACTCTAAATACTGTGAATGCCCAGGACAGCTTCGCACAATGCCAGGTTGCCCGTAGATTTTGGTGCTCCGTTACTTTACTTGAAAGTAAATCCTGTTGCATGATAGTGCAGCTGTCTTGCAACTCAAGTGTTCCTTGCAAACTGATTTCTGTTACCTGGAGACCAGTTATAATTCCAGGAGATCTCCAGACACAACCTGGAGACTGGCAACCCTGTGATACCCACCAAAGTCAGGCATTTTATTCCCAGGTGCCAGGGCAAACAACATGGCATGACCATCTCCATTTTGCTCTCTTTCCTGGGAGCATTGGGTATCCAGTCTGAATGTAAGGTCTGATCCAGTTCTTTGACCTCCTCAAACACATAATGACTGGCACACCATTTTTTTTTCAAATTCAAATCTATTACGGCCGAGACCAGCAAGGTTAAAATACAACTTGGACAACTAATACATGAAGTTTAAAACCGCAGCACAATTAAAATCCATACTTCAGCCTTCAGCCTTTTCTTAGACAAATAGTTCCGCTTTCTGAGAGCCAGTGCACAAAACCTTACCACTGCATAAGACACAGGTTTTTGACTCTCTTCTAAGAGGTATATCCGAAGAATTTCAGGGTTAAAATCAACATAATGTTGCAATGGATTAAATCTGGAAAGGACACTAGAGTACTCTCTTTGTGCATGGACAGGGAAGCCCATCCCAGATTCCAAAGCCCATGTTAGTTTCCCTCTCTCACAGACCCACACCTCCCTAAACTGAAACTTCTGAGATCAGAACCTTTGGGGACAATGCTGAAGCGTGCTGATGACTCCACCCCCCCAATTACAGCCTCAAATCAGACTGACCCACGCCCAAGAGTTCATTCAGTGAGCCAGACTACATTATAAAAGCAAAGGATAAGTTTTCACTCCAAACCACAGGCTCTTTCTTGACTTATCGGTTAGATAAAACTTCAGTCTGCCGGTGAAAACCTTTGATAGAATAGCTGTCGCCGAGAGATGCGTCAGCTGGGAACGAAACACGAAGGAAGTGAGACTAGTTCCCTTGAGATTGCACATCAAAGGGATTTTCCAGTGTCCATTAAAAAAAATTCCCAAGGAATGGGGATGAGGTTATCCTATCCCGATTCCAGACCATCAAGTCTGCCATAACAGTCAGAGGTCCACAGAAATGCCTTGAGGTTCACTCCATGTATAGAAGCCTGCTGCCCTGACCTGGATTGCCCAGGCTAGCCCGATCTCGTCAGATCTCGGAAGCTAAGCAGCGTTGGCCCTGGTCAGTATTTGGATGGGAGACCACCCTGGATTTCCAGGATCGCTGTGCAGAGGCAGGCACTGGCAAACCACCTCTAAATGTCTCTTTCCTTAAAAGTTCTACGGGGTCACCATAAATTGGCTATGATATACACACACACAAAAGGAAGGATGCATATGGACAGCCAAGCCAAGCATGGCTTGCTGCATCCAAGAAAAAGTACCTGAAGCCTTTGGGTTCTCTGATCCCTCCCTTCCATTCTTCCCCCTGGCACAGCATGGCGAGCTTGAAGACCTGCTGGTTTTGAACTGACTACAATTGGTTGTCACGTCCAACAGCCATTCCAGCAAGCCAGGATGTGATTTATTTATTTTTTTGCCGAAACATCAGGATTCTAGACTAGAATGAAACCACAGTTTGGAAACTGTGGTTTAGCATCTGAAGAGAACTGGTCTCGGTGATCCCAGATTGGAATCCTCTGCCTCACCAGCTCACCGGGCGACTTTGTAACAATCTCTGTCTCTCTCTCTCTCAGCCTTGCCTACCTCATAGGGTTGTTGTGAGGATAAAATGGAGGAGAAGAGACCTGTTGTCAGCTGCTTCAGGTGCCCACTGGGGAGGAAAGTGCGGTATAAATAGCCAAATAAATTTTTAAATAAACCCCACAGAATCTTGTTTTGAAGGTAGGAAACAAGCCACAATGATTAATGCGACCAGTTTAGACGCAAAAATAAATTTGAGACAGTCCTAAACCAGGAATTCTAGGAATTTGGGCAGAATTGGGGGGGATTAGAAGGAAACACGAGAACTTGGGAAACGCGAGAACTTGGGAACTTCTTGGCTGGTCCCCTGTATAAACCAGGATCTGTTCACAGTGGTCCTTTCTGCATTTGTCTGCCACTCTGGCTTTTCTCAGTGTTCGAGTCAAGACAATTTAAGTCCATGGCAAAACAACATCCAAATAACCCAAGCAACAGTGGGCTAAAACTGGGCTGACCACTGAAGGGAGGCAAGGTAACGCAGAACAGGGGGGAAAACCCAGAATAAAAAGAAGGTTGAACCCGATTTTAGTGCAGAATGGGGGGAAACCCTGAATTAAAAAGAAGGTTGGATTTGATTTTAGTGCAGAATTGCTTGGAGGGCACCACAGTGAACATGGCTAACGCTTCTCTGAGCCCCAGCAGGTATCCCGTTCAAAACACTCAAAATTCTCAACCCTCATAAGACCCTTCTGAAATCTCTGTGGACACCACACACTGAGTCAGGATCCGCAAACCCGAGTCAGCAACTTGATGACTTTATTTCCTTCACTTCTAGTCTGCCTTTCTTCCTGAGGCAGTTTACCAACTTAAACCAACATTCCTAAAAATCTGGGTCAAAAGCAAATACAAATAATTTAAAAGCACAACAAATCACAGTTTCCATATTAACATCTTCCGGCCTACAATAACACAGGCCCAGACGTTTCGTTCAAGAGCTTGTGTGAAGAGCTCAGCTATGCAAAGGGCACAGCTTGCTTTTCCCACTGAGGGCATCCTTCATTTATACAAATGAACCCCCACCTCACACACGTAAAGGCCCATTTCAATGTGACTTGCATCCACACGGAGCCCACACCTTAACTTCACTAGTGCTTAGATTCAGATCCCTAACCTATGGTACAGAAATTTAATACAAGTATATGAATAACTACTGAACATCTCGCCAGTTGATACAGATTTGGCACCCCACAAGCATAAGTATGGCAAATTCAAACCTTGCCTCTTCCACGAACTCACTTAGTGGACATAGACCATCTGCCCATCACATTTTCGTCCCACTCTTCCTTCAAGGCGTTCAGGTGGCTCCCATGATTCTCTCCTCTGTGTTGTCACGACAACCCTGTGAGGAATGACTGGCCAAAGGTCACCTAATCATCATGGTCCAGCTGCAATTTGAACCCAGGTCTTTGTAGCCCAGCACTCTCCACTCCAGGCTAAAGTTTCTCTCACAGGCAAGCTGCTCCTTCTCAGCCTTAGTCATCTACAAGTTGGGGGGGGGGGTGTCAACTGACAAGGGAAAAAAAACCCCTGTAATTGAGGTTTTCTATTCAGAACTCAGCAAGGAGTGTGCGGAAACTGAGAAGGGACTGGGCTGGTTTTATGCCCATGAGGACTTCCCAGTTAAAATGAACGCAGCTGCTTTCCCACCCAGTTTTACTCCTCTGCTTAGCTTCCAAGATCTGATGACATTGGGCTATCCCGGTCAGGCCCAGGAAACCTGACACAAAGCCATTAGGCTGGTGAAATTTCCCCCATCACTTATCGCCACGCAGAGGAAACTTTTACACCCTGTATCTGGGAGCATTCCGTTGATCTTAAAAGTGCTGGAGCAGAGACAGGAAAAAGAAGTAGCAACCCTCGATGCCGTTCACAGCCTTAGGACTGGAATAGATCACACACACCCCGACCAGTGTTCCCTCTAAGCTGCGTTAGTGTGAGCTAGCTCATAGTTTTTTTAGCCTCCGGCTCACACATTTTTGTCTTAGCTCAGGAAGGATGGCTCCACAGCAAACTAATCTACGCAGGAGCCAAATCGCTCACTCACAACTTTAAGGCCAGCAGCTCACAACGTAGAATTTTCACTCACAAGACTCCACAGCTTAGAGCAGGGGTGGACAAATTGCGGCCCGTGGGCCACATGCGGCCCGCCACAGAATTTTTTGCGGCCCGCCAAGACAGTCAGCCATGTGGTTTCTCAACAAGCAATCTCACTCCTGATTTTAAAAAAAATGTAGAAAAATGTGATAGGGTACATTTGTCTCATTAAACTGATTCTAAAACTAAATGTGCTTGCAGCTATTGATGATATGAAATTAGCACAATAAATAAATTGAATAAAACTACCACTATTTTATTTAATTTATATTTATTGATTTTTATGATACAACTTATACCTTTTCTGAAATGCAAAGTTAACTAATGAATGCAATCATGTTAAAAGGTGCGGCCCTCCACTAACCTCCGCTCCCACAAAGTGGCCCCCGAGCCAAAACAATTGCCCACCCCTGGCTTAGAGGGAACATTCCTTGTCAATTTCTGTGGTCTGTATTTTTTCTTAATCGTGGGCAGGTGTCATGCGTGTTGCATAGGAGGTTTCTGTGAGCCTGTCCCTCGCTGTTTTTATGGATGTTTCTGCAGAGATGAAGAGGGCAGAGCGGAGTATGAATGGGCGTTTGGGGCCAGGTCCAGCATTGTTAAGAGTGTTGCAGCAGAATAAAAGGGCAGTCCAGAAGTACCTAGCAACCTAGTAACCTTTATTTCAGCCTAAGTTTTTAAGAGGCACAGATGACTTCATCAGCTGCATGAGGGGTGTACCTCCATAAGGATGATTTATATAAACAATAGAAAGATGGGGAGAGGCGAGGTTAGAAAGAGGGGCCCATTCAAAACACAATGCAATCCAAAAAACTAATCAGTTCACTCAGAGAGGGCGTGAGAAACTCCCTCGTGTTGTTAGATAGGCAAAACACAAAAGCTAGTGTGGGATGAGATCAGATAAACAGGTACAATGGGAAGTTGCAGAGGTATCCCTGAATTTCTGGGAGGGATAGAATAGACAAGATACTAGCATCTATACTAGTGAGCTTCCAATTCTATGTCCCTATTAAACCTTGAAGGGGTATACTGTCTTGAATTGGTTAATGAATTCTAATCCTGCAACTTCTCATTGAGTTCTCCCTTTGAAGTTTCTTGGGAAGAGGATGCAAGTGTTATTTAGTTATATGTTGTTGCCGGCAAGTCACAGCCCACTTATGGCGACCCTGTAAGGTTTTTAAGGTGAGAGATGAACAGAGCTGGGTTGCCATTGCCTGCCTCTGCATTGCAACCCTGGACTTTCTTGGTGGTCTCCCATCCAAGTACTAACCAGAGCTTGACCCTGCTTAGCTTCTGAGATCTGATGAGAACAGGATGGCCTTGGGCTATACGGCCTGATGGACAGCAAAGATGAGAATTCAAAGATGAAAATTGCCTAAAGGCAATTCTGCTATGAAAAACAGGGAATGAAAAGTTGTATTCTGGAGTCTGCAACTGCACACTGATCCTGGGGAACGCATGTACAAATGGCAGCAGTTGGGTGGCGTTGATCCCCTGAGCTTCCCGCCAAAGGAAACTGACACACTGGGAAGTAATGTACCTGATGGGCAGGAATCCAGAGAAGGCCTGAGAAATCCTGGTGCCTGAGGTGGAAAAATGGCTTCTCGCCCTCCTCCTAGTTAACTAGTTAATCTGTCGAGGAATTTCTTTTATGCAAGCCTCACTGCAATGAAAGGGAGTTGGCACAAACTGCTCTTGGCAGTGAAGCGTCCAGCGGAAGACTTCCTGGGCGGTTATGCCCTTTGAGGGAGGTCTGCTCTTAGCCAGTTGGAGGTGGCAACCCAAGTCTGCTTCCTGGGGTTGCCAACCTCCAGGGGGTGGCTGGAGAGCTCCCAGAAGGACAACTGATCTCCACGCTACATGCAGAGATCGAGTTCCCCTGGAGAAAATGGCAGCTTTGGAAGGTGGGCTCTATGATCTTATACCTTAGTGCAGTCCCTCCTCACCCCAAACCCTGCCCTCCACAGGTTCAGCCCCCCTAAGTCTCCTGGAATTTCCCAACCCAGAGCTGGCAACCCCATGGAGTGCTTCCAAACAGGGATTTCCCCCCCCCCCCTAGTGGAACGCAGGAAGCCCTTGGACTAAAGGGGAAACAGCCACAGGTGCTCATTTTAGGAATGACTTTGTAGCATTCCTGGAGTTTCCCCCTTTAATCCAGAGAAAAAGGGAAGCTGTTTTTCTCCAGTTAAAATGGGGGAGCTGCGGGATGGTTGCTGTCAAAGTACCTGTATGGAGGGTCCACTGTCGCCACCATGGGGGGGGGGGGGTGTTGCTAAGCTTTACTTTCAGAATAGCACACAGGAACCAGTTTGGTGTAGTGGTTAGAAGGACAGATTCTAACCTGAGATGACTGGGTTTGATTCCCCACTTCTCCACGTGCAGCTGCTAGAGTGACCTTGGGTCAGTTACAAGTTCTCTCAGAAAGAGCTCTTGGAAGAGCTCTCTCAGGCCCACCTGCCTCACAGGCAGTGTTCCCTCTAAGCTGAGTTAGAGTGAGCTAGCTCACAGTTTTTTAGCCTCTGGCTCACACATTTTTGTCTTAGTTCAGGAAGGACGGCTCCAGAGCAAACTGATTTATGCAGTAGCCAAATCGCTTGCTCACAACTTTCATGCCAGCAGCTCACAAAGTAGAATTTTTGCTCACAGGACTCCACAGCTTAGAGGGAGCATTTGCTCACAGGGTGTCTATTGTGGGGAGGGGAAGGGAAACGAGATCGTGAGCTGCTCTGAGACTCCTTCGGGTAGTGAAGGGCGGGGTACAAATCCAATCTCCTCTCTTCTTCTTCTTCTCCCCCCCCTCCATTTTTAGCTCCATGGGGGTGAAACCTGGGCTTTCCCATTTTTCTCAGAACTGCCAACCCAGTCCCTCCTTATAGTAGTGGGTTTCCCTCTTTGTACAGAAGCAAGATCCTTGGACTCCGTTGCAAAGCATTTCGTTCCCTCTGGCTTGTTAAATATATCTATTGAGCTGATCGGGAGTGCTTTTTTTTTTTTTAAGATGATGCAGATGGACTGTTGCTGTTTATTTGCATGACTAGCACAGTGTCTGTCAGTACATGTTGGAGTGTGTTGCTATGTCTGCGCGCATCAGCCCTGTTTGCGGTGCTGCACGGGCCCGCCGGCATTCAACCCCTCTCCTCCGTTTTCGTCTGGTCTCTTTATTGCCTTCTGTAATGTGCGTGGCCTTAACCTGGATGGCCCCGGCTGGCCTGAGCTCGTCAGATCTCAGAAGCAAAGCAGGGTCGGCCCTGGTCAGTATTTGGATGGGAGACGACCAAGGAAGTCCAGGGCTGCTACACAGAGGCAGGCAAGGACAAACCACCTCTGAATGTCTCTTGCTTTGAAAACCCTATGGAGTCACCATCAGTCGTCTGAGACTTGAGTCCTGACCCGGATAGGCCAGGCTGGTCCGATCTCATCAGATCTCAGAAGCTAAGCAGGGTCTGCCCTGGTCAGTGCTCGGATGGGAGACCACCAGTGAAGTTCAGGGTTGCTGTGAGGTAATGTTTGTCGATAAACATTATAGTTGCTATGCAGAGGCAGGCAAGGGCAAACCACCTCTGAACTTCTCTTGCTTTGAAGACCCTACGGAGTCACCATCAGTTGGCTGGGACTTGAGGGCAAAATAGTAATAATAAAATGTGCATGGGTGGTCCATTTCCTAACACCATTTAGTCCACTGTTATCCTGCCCTTCCTTCAAAGAGCTCGGAGTGCTGCACAGAGTTTTGTTCCTTCCTCCACTGCATCCTCACAACCACCCTGCAAGGTAGGTCAGGCTGACCAGCAAGGAAGTCCAGGGTTGCTATGCAGAGGGAAGGCTGAGAAAGAGTGAGTGGTCCAAGATCACCCTGTGAGCCTCACGGCCTGCATGGCACTCCCAACAGGGTTGCCAGCATCCAGGTGGAGCATGGAATTAAAACTGACTTCTCCTGGAGAAAATGGGTGCTAGAATGTAGGGTATTGGACCCTGCTGAAGTCCCTCCCCAGGCTCCACCCCCAAACCTCCAGGAATTTCCCAATCCAGAGTTGGCATCCCTCCATTCGTACGGAATGAGTCGTCGAAGATGCTGAGTCCTTTCTCAGGACACTAGAGCCAAAGGAAGGTGTTGACGCTGAACTGGCCCGCTGTGCCGAAGCTGGGCTGGAGCTGTGGATGGCCGTCCCTTAAGAGCAGAGTGGATAGTCTCCAAGCTAAAGTCCTTTGGGCTACAGGCTGAAGCTGGGGGAAACCAGAAGCCTCCACAGGGAAGCCAATCAAAGAACCTCCTCTTCCTGTGCTAGAGACACCATTGGAATTCCATCTGCCTGCCCAAAGAGGGACACTTGGGAGGCTAGCCATGGCAGAAGGAAACCCACCACGAGGGACCGCATCCCTGGCATTTCTCAGAAGACCTTAGTGGAAGGGAATCAAGCAACCAACCGCTGGGCTACAGCTATGTCCTCTGAGAGAGTGACAGCAAGCCAGGGTTTCTTCCCAAGCACTGCACAGGCTATTCGTTTTTATAGGCTAATCCCAAGGACTCATACTTCCCATCAATCCCAAAGCCTCATATTGCCGGCGAATCACAGGCCAATCCCAAAGCCTCATACTTCCCAGCAATCACAGGCCAATTCATAACAGGCCAATCCCAAAGCCTCACCAATCCCAAAGCCTCATATTGCCTGCCAATCCTAGGCCAATCCCAAAGCCTCATACTTCCCACCAATCACAGACCAATTCATAACAGGTCAATCCCAAAGCCTCATTCTGCCTGCCAATCACAGGCGAATCCCAAAGCCTCATACTTCTCACCAATCACAGACCAATGCACAACAGGCCAATCCTAAGCCTCATATTGCCAGCCAATCACAGGCCAATCCCAAAGCCTCATACTACTTACTGCCTGCCAATCACAGATTTGATGATATCCATCAGAGTGTATAAGACCTATGCATTCGTTGTGCTTTTATCCTGCCATTCCGCCAAGGAGCTCAAAATTCTCCCCTTCTCCATTCTGTCCTCACAACAACCTTTAGAGGTAGGTTAAGATGAGCATGTGTGACTAACCCAAGATTACCCAGAAACTTTCATGGCTAGGTGGGGTTTTGAACCCAAGTCTTAGACCAAAGCAGTAACTGCTGCCATACACTGAGTCTCTCTGGATTAACGTACCATGGGTAGAATTCAGTCACAGGCTATGCCCATGACCACAGCAAAAGTACTCTCTTCTGAATGCAACAGATGTCTTTAGGTCCCCTGTGAGAATCTTTTGCAAAAAGGCAACCTCTGGATTTTCTTTGCTAGCCAGGAACAATGGCTCAGTGAGCTCAAGAGAAAAGCCTTATTCCATCACTTCAATGTACACCCCCCCACCACACACACCGTGATTCATTTCATAGCGGGTGGGAGGCCAGAGAAGGTTGGCTCTGGCACATGGCATGACGGAGCATGTCGGGAGCCCGCCAGCGTGCGCAAACCTATCAGGCTGTCTGCATGCTGGAGCTGCCCAGATGTGCTGGAGCCGGGAGCTGGATCGCAGCTGCCGTCTCTCCTTCGTGCCCCCCTTGCCACGCCAGCCAGCTGGTAACTGGTAGATAATTAGTATTTTTCTCAAGTCCAATTTCAGCATCAGCAGTCCGAGTGGCCACCGTCTCCCTTTGAAGAAATGCTGGGATGCGGGAAGTGTGAATAGAGCCTTTGGCCTCCCAGTGCTTGCAGATCAGGAGAGGAGTCTCGTATGCTGGAGAGAGAACTCTCCCGTCTCCTCTGCAGGCAAGAGAACCAGCCTGACGGTTTCAGGGGGAAGCAGATACCCATCACCCTTTAACAAAAAGAAAGGCAACACATCCTGGGTGGTGGAGTAGCTTGCACACGAAGGAAAAGAAGAAGAAGAAGAAGAAGAGAAGGAGGAGGAGGAGATTGGGTTTATACTTGCCCTTCACTCAGAGTCTCAAAGTGGCTTACAAACTCCTTTCCCTTCCCCTCCCTTCAACAGACACCCTGTGAGGTAGGTGGGGCTGAGAGAGCTCTGAGAGAACCGCTCTTTCAAGAACAGCTCCAAGAGAACTATGACTTGCCCAGGGTCATCCAGCAGCTGCATGTGGAGGAGAGGGGAATCAAACCCGGTTCTCCCAGTAGAGTCCACGCTCCTAACCACTACACCAAACTGAAGGTGTTCTACTGCAGACCAACTCTGCTCTCTGAAAGGAAGAGACTGGCAGCAGTTCTCCAGGGTCTCAGGTGGAGGTCTTTCACGTCACCTGCTACCCAGTCCTTTTAACTGGAGATGCTGGGGATTGAACATGGGATTCCCTGCATGCCAGGCAGATGCTCTGGCCCTCTCCCCAACCAGATGCTCTGCCCATCTGTTTCAAAACTGCCACCATTAGGTGGGGCCCAAAGTGGTGTGAAAAAATCACTTTTTGTTCCTCCCAGTGTAGCTATAATTGGGGATGGGAGGGAAGACGACCACGAATAGGGAAGGAAGAAGGGAATGCAGTGCGGAAGCCACTCTGGGCATCTTGTCCACAAGGACCACAAAAATCCCAAACAAACCCTAGAGTGCTCTCTCTCTCTCTCTCTCTCTCACACACACACACACACACTCACTCACTCACTCACTCACACAAACAAACATTTTGTTCTACCCCAGGCTAGCTGGAGGGGTTTTTGTGATTTTTGGGGCCACCTGTGTGTTCCCCTCTCATGCTAACTTCTTCTGAAAGTTTGGATGAAAACCTGTTTATTTGCCCATGAATTCTGTTCATTTAAAGATTAATTGCTTTGCGTGAATTGCTTTATCATTTTTCTTTTTCTTCTTTTCAAACTCTGCCAGTTGTCACTTCACAACTTCCATTAGGAAGGATTTTGTGCCGTGTTGTTTTCATGACATCTTTTGTTCTACTGTTTTTTACTCAAAGAGTTTTATGGTTCTGTCCACTTTATGACCCTGCTTCTATTCCAGTTTTGCGGCCATTTCAAACATTTCCGGAGCAGTGTTCCCTCTAAGCTGAGTTAGTGTGAGATAGCTCAGTTTTTTTAGCCTCTAGCTCACCCATTTTTTTGTCTCCGCTCAGGAAGGGATGGCTCCAGAACAAACTGATTTATGCAGCAGCCAAATCGCTCGCTCACAACTTTAATGCCAGTAGAACACAAAGTAGAATTTTTTGCTCACAAGACTCCACAGCTTAGAGGGAGCATTGACTGGAGTATGTGGCTAATAGATTCTCTCGGTGTGTGGAAAGTGCTGTCAAATTTCAGCTGACTGATGGCAACCCCACATGGGATGTTCATGGCAAGAGACATAACTGTTGGAGATGTAAAAGTAATGTGGGCACCTTTCATCATATGTGGTGGAGTTGTGACAGAGCACAAAAATATTGGCAAAAAGTTTGTAACTTAATAAGAGAAATCTTTGATGTAAACATGCCTATATTACCAGAAATTTTTCTATTGAATATGATACCAGATAGTTATGGTGCAGATAAATATGTAATAACATATATCTTAACAGCAGCTAGAATTCTTCTAGCAAGAAATTGGAAACCCTGGACTTCCTTGGGGGTCTCCCATCCAAATACTGACCAGGGCCGACCCTGACTTAGCTTCTGAGATCTGATGAGATCAGGTTAGCCTGGGCCCTCCAGGTCCGGGTAACCAATTCTCTACCATAATATTGTTATTCAGTAGTGGCAAAGAAAAAAATTGGGGTGGGGGGCAGCCTTGGCAAAATTAATCCTTGGGTAAAGAGGGCCAGTGCTGGTGCAGTCACACCAACTCACAGTGTTGTGCCAGCCGCGGTGAGCCAGAGGCCCCAATCCCCTGGCCCTTCTTCAAAATAGCCATGCAATAGAGGTGTGGAGGCTACTGCCCTCGTAGGGTCCCACTGAAGCTCGACTGGCAGTTCCAGTACCAAACTGAACCTAGCCAGCTGAGTGACCATTCATATGGGGCAGGAGTGGCATCATAGAGCTGGAGGAACAGAACAACCCTCCAGCCGCATTATGGTCCTACAGCCCAAGTAGCTGCCTTGAGGCCAGTCACAGCCAGTTTGGTGTAGTGGTTAGGAGCACAGACTCTGATCTGGAGAACCGGGTTTGATTCCCCACTCCTCCGTATGCAGCAGCTGGTGTGACCTTGGGTGAGTCACAAGTTCTCTCACAGCAGTTCTCTCAAGAGCAGTTCTCAAAAGAGCTCTCTCAGCCCCACCTACCTCACAGGGTGTCTGTTGTGGGGAGAGGAAGGGAAGGAGAGTGTAAAGGGCAGGGTATAAATCCTCCTCCTCCTCCTCCTCTTCTGCTTCCTCCTCCTCCTCCTCTTCTCCTTCTTCTCCTTTTTCCAGCTCTCACTTTGGTACCAGAAGTCCAGGGAAGTGAGTCCCTCTGGTTGTTCCTCCAAGTGTGGCGCTTGCCCTCCATCCTGCTGACTGGGCTGAAGGCTCTGTTTGGTGGTTCACCCTCCAGCGGAAAAGCCACACCTTGGAGGAAGGTTTCTTAGGTTGGAGGAAGGCGATGAAGCTAAGGGTCAAAAAGGAATGGGGGAGCATATAAAGTTGAGCAACAGTAAGTACAGTTGGAAAGGCGGCTGAACAACAGTGCAGGGCAGCAGGATCTGGGGAAGGAGGTCTCCAGGCAAACTAAATCCCAAGCCCCTTCTCACTGGGCGAGCCTCCCCCCCACCCCCGTCTCTCTGCTAGGGGCCTATCCTTTTGCTCTTTGATGGGGGGGGGGGGAACAGAAACAGGCCAGAACCTAGCAGCAGGCATGCGTTCCTGTCTCCCAGCCCAGGATCCGTCCTAACAGATTTGGCCAAGCTGGTTAACGGTATTTGCGGTTTGCAAGATCCTACATGTCCAAGGGAAATGACAGACAAGTTATTATCACCTCTCTGCAACTCCCTGCCCAAACCTGCCTGGGGAAGGGGGTTCGGCAGCTGCTTGCTTGTGGAGCGCAAAGAAATTAGCAGCCCGGGGGCCCCCATGGTGGTTTTCTTTTCCTCTTCTCCTTGCTCCCTTCTTTCCAGGCTAGCGGCTTTCTCGGGATCCATTGACGGCAGCCCCGAACACGTCTGGAGCGGTGGGCTAATGAGGGGAGCGGAATGCAAGAGCAAGAAGAGGAGAAAAAAGAAAGAAAGGGAGGGGGCGGATAAGGGAATGGGGGGGGGAGTAATAGTTGGGTAAATCATTTCCTTCGAGAAAGCAGGAAGCAGGACCCCTCCCTGGGCCTGCAAGTCTAGACAATTCCGTGTCAAGAGATGAGAATAAATAAGATTTTATCGGTTGGGATTCTGTTGGGACACATGTGCCTAGCGGTCCTGGAAAGAGCTAGGAGAAGAAGGCCAGGGTTCCGGAAAGGTTGCTCACAGGCAAGCAGTGGCTGTGCTCTTTTGGTTGTGCAGGGGGGGACGGGGACGCTGGTGACATCTTTATATCCCCCACCCCAAAAAGAAATTACGGATTCCCATAATAGGAAAAGGCAGGCCTTGGAATAAAGCAGCAATGTGGGTTTTATGGCTGGCAGGGCGGGAGCTCTCCCTGAAAGCTAGAATGGCTAAACTGTGGCTGTTGTAGTTTGGTCGCATCAGGAGAAGGCAAGAGTCGCTGGAACAGGCAATCGTGCTAGGAAAAGCTCAAGGCAGCAGGGAAAGAGGAAGGCCCGACAGGAGGTGGAGGGACTCAGTCAAGAAAGCCACAGCCACTCGGTTTGCAAGATGGGAGCGAGGCTGTTAAGGCGAGGACATTTGGGGGGGGGACGTTGACTTACGGGGTTGCCGTAAATCAGAAGCGGCCTGATGACACTTCACATGCACACACAAAGAATGGGAGATGAACAGATCTGATCTGCAGGACCCAGCCCAGCTTTGGGTTTTGTCACATGCCAGTTCCATCGAACCAGGCCCAGAGCCCGGCTTTTTAAAGTCAGGAGGCATTTGGATCTGTTAGGGGGCACTGGCTAATCAATTTAATCCAGGGGAGAAGGCTGTGATGCCTTGGGCTGGATCGAAAGTCAGGGGGGCCTTGCCAGCAAGTCGGGGGAGGGGAGCTTGCCCCGAGATGCCCCACTGTAGCTATGGGCCTGCACTGAACACACTTGGATAACATGCAAGGGGAAATTTCCAGGTTGAAGTACCGTATCTTCTTCATGGTCTCCGTGCATCACATCTCTGGGAGATTAACAAGCGAGAAAGAAAACCACACAAGTACCTGGAGGAGGGAACTGGAGGTCTTAAACTCGCACCGCCTGCAACACAGCTCGCCCCACTGTGGAAAATCGTAGCACTTCCTCCGTTACCTCTGAGCGCCCAAAATACATTCCTTACAAGTGGAGTCAAGCCCCATTTTCCCGGAGCAGGACTCTGAGGCTGTTAGAGAAAGGAGCGCCAGAGAACAACCCTGCCTCTTTCTGTCTTCCCTAATCTCTCTCTCTCTCTCTCTCTCTTTTTTTGGTCAGAGTTTGCAGTACCCGTTTTATTGAACTCGGTTTAGCAAATACCAGGGACAGCTCCTTTGACAGACAGCCAAAGCAACGCAGCAAAAGAAAACAGACAGTCCACTGTAACATGCATGAGTCTGTTTTGTTCAGAGGCATAACATCCAGATCGCAAGATGCCGCGGTCCCGCTGTACAGCGCATTGGTCAGCCCACACTTGGCGTCTGGTGTGCAGTTCTGGAGGCCTCACATCAAAAGGGGTGTGGACAGAATGGAGCGGGTGCAGAAGAGAGCGACCAGGATGATCAGGGGCCAAGAAGCCCTGTGAGGAAAGGCTGAGGGACTTGGCAATGTTCAGTCTGGAGAAGAGGAGGTTGAGGGGGGACAGGATGGCTCTCTTGAAGCATTTGAAGGGCTGTCACTTAGAGAAGGGCAGGGAGCTGGTCCTGTTGGCAGCAGAGGAGAGGATTCGCAATGATGGCTTTAGTTTCAGGGCAGGAAGGAAAACAGGAAAAGCTTCTTTACAGTAAGAGCTGTGCAGCGGTGGAATTGGCTGCCTCGGGAGGTGGTGAGCTCCCCCTCCCTGGCAGTCTTCAAGCAGCGGCTGGACAAACACTTGTCAGGGATGCTCCAGCCTGATCCTGCATTGAGCAGCGGGTTGGACTAGATGGCCTGAAGGCCCCCTTCCAACTCTGTGGTTCTATGATTCTAATAGTGGAGGCAGAAGAGCTGTGCAGGAGGTATTTAACTGATGAACTGATTTTCCCCCCATCAAGTCACAACTGACGATGGCGAACTCGTCGGGTTTTCAAGGCAAGGGGGGAAACAAAGGTTGTTAGCCATTGCCTGCCTCTGCGTCACAACCCTGTTATTCCTTAGAGGTCTCCCAACCAAATACTAGCCAGGGCTGACCCTCCTTACCTTCAGAGATCTGGTGAGTTCAGGCCACCTGGGCTATCCAGGCTGGGGATCCATTGATTAGACAACTACAGACCTGTGGATTTACTGCAAAAGGTGCCCCAATTAACCGAGAAACACTTTTTTTTTCAAATGAGTGTTACTTAATTTTAACATAAGTATTCACACAAATGCAGAAGGGGCTTGTGTCATCTTAGAAGAGGCATCCTCCTGTCGTTCTCTCACAGGAGGGAATGCCTCTTCTGTGAAGAGGCACGCTAAGTCACACGCTTGCCTTACAACCACTGAAGATTTTAAGTGCTGTCTCAGAGGTCTAATGGGGGATAGAGGAACTCCAGGACTTATTCTTGTGAACAAAAGAAGAAAGCTCGGAGTTCAGAGCACTTCATAGATGCTGTCATAGCGTTGTAATGCTATAATGTTATGTCAGTTGCCAGTTTAAGCAAACCCTGGAAAACTTCGATTCAGGTGGTCGGCCGTGTTGGTCTGAAGCAGCAGCAGAAAGTTGGGAGTCCAGTGGCATCTTTAAGACCAACGAAGTTTTATCCAGGATATAAGCTTTCATGTCCATGCACAGTTTGCCATTGTTGGGCGGAGGGACGGAAACAGCCACTGGAGGGGGACTGGAGCAGGGAAAGTGCCAGGAAACCCCCCATCCGGAAGCCCCAGTCTGGCTGGGCTGTATCAGCAGTTACAGCAGCAACAGGAAAAGCACGCAGACCCCATCCGTGGGTGGAACCCCCCCCCCCCACTAATATCACAGGAAAGGGAGAAAAATCCAATTTCTCCTCAGCTTGAGGACAGCAAGATTTTTGAGGGGAAAGAAAGAGACGAGAGAAGCGTTTTTGCTACAGCTCAGTGAAAGAGCCTCTTCTTTGCAGGCAGAGGGTCCCAGGTTCAATCCCCAGCATTTCCAGTTAAAGGACCAGCTAGTAGGTGATGTGAGAGACCTCTGCCTGAGATCCTGGAGAGCTGCTGCCAGTCTGAGTAGACAACACTGGCCTAGATAAAAATTTTCTCCCTCTCCCCAAATACCTGATCTCGAGGGCATCCAATGAAGCTGATGGGCAGTCGGTTCAGGAAGGACAAAAGGGAATACTGCTTTACACAGAGAGTGATTAAAATGTGGAATTGGCTGCCGGAGGGTGTGGTGACGGCCACAGGAATAAGCAGTTTTAGAAAGGGACTAGATAGAGTCATGGCGGATAAGTCTGTCAGTGCCTACGAGCCTGGTGCCTGAAAGGAACCTCCACATCCCAGAGCCAGGAGGCAACATCAGGGAAGGCCTTGGCCTCTATGCCCTGTTGGCCGTCCAATGGAACTGGTTGGCCACTGTGTGAGACAGGATGCTGGACTAGAAGGGCTATTGGCCTGATCCAGCAGGGCTCTTCTGATGGTCTTACGAAGGCCTCGGCCTCCATGCCCTGTTGTTGGCCCTCCAGAGGAACTGGTTGGCCACTGTGTGAGACAGGATGCTGGACTAGAAGGGCTATTGGCCTGATCCAGTAGGGCTCTTCTGATGGTCTTACGAAGGCCTCGGCCTCCATGCCCTGTTGTTGGCCCTCCAGAGGAACTGGTTGGCCACTGTGTGAGACAGGATGCTGGACTAGAAGGGCTATTGGCCTGATCCAGTAGGGCTCTTCTGATGGTCTTACAAAGGCCTCGGCCTCCATGCCCTGTTGTTGGCCCTCCAGAGGAACTGGTTGGCCACTGTGTGAGACAGGATGCTGGACTAGAAGGGCTATTGGCCTGATCCAGTAGGGCTCTTCTGATGGTCTTACAAAGGCCTCGGCCTCCATGCCCTGTTGTTGGCCCTCCAGAGGAACTGGTTGGCCACTGTGTGAGACAGGATGCTGGACTAGAAGGGCTATTGGCCTGATCCAGTAGGGCTCTTCTGATGGTCTTACAAAGGCCTCGGCCTCCATGCCCTGTTGTTGGCCCTCCAGAGGAACTGGTTGGCCACTGTGTGAGACAGGATGCTGGACTAGAAGGGCTATTGGCCTGATCCAGCAGGGCTCTTCTGATGGTCTTACGAAGGCCTCAGCCTCCATGCCCTGTTGTTGGCCCTCCAGAGGAACTGGTTGGCCACTGTGTGAGACAGGATGCTGGACTAGAAGGGCTATTGGCCTGATCCAGTAGGGCTCTTCTGATGGTCTTACGAAGGCCTCGGCCTCCATGCCCTGTTGTTGGCCCTCCAGAGGAACTGGTTGGCCACTGTGTGAGACAGGATGCTGGACTAGAAGGGCTATTGGCCTGATCCAGCAGGGCTCTTCTGATGGTCTTACGAAGGCCTCGGCCTCCATGCCCTGTTGTTGGCCCTCCAGAGGAACTGGTTGGCCACTGTGTGAGACAGGATGCTGGACTAGAAGGGCTATTGGCCTGATCCAGCAGGGCTCTTCTGATGGTCTTACGAAGGCCTCGGCCTCCATGCCCTGTTGTTGGCCCTCCAGAGGAACTGGTTGGCCACTGTGTGAGACAGGATGCTGGACTAGAGGGACCACAGGTCACAACAACTGAGCCAAAGGGCGGGAAGAGGCCAAGCCAGGCCAGATACCCAGCCCGGGCAGAATAACTTAACGTTCGGGGCACGTGCGCCTGAAAAAATGTTTGTTGTTGTCGAGAAAATCTTTGAAGGCCCGGTTGGGAGCTTGTTAAGACTTGAGGAGGTGATGGGCAGAGGCTTGCCCGCTCCGGGGCCATGGCAGCCATCTCCAGCCGCAGGGCAATCCTGCTCACTATTTAGGAACGTTTGTGCCATGTCATAACATGGCGGTACAAGGGGATTTGTACTGAGCCACTGAGCAGAAAGCACTTTGCAGTCCCAGGCCTCCCCTTTTTTGTTTTCCCTCTTCACTTCCCAGGCTTGTCAGGGACTTGCCTGGGAATGTCGGCATGAAAGGGATCTTTTGACAGGAGCCACGGACGGGTGCAGCACCTGGGCAGGAAACCCCCTCCTCTTCTCCCCCCCTCCAAACCTTCTCCAGAGTAACCCAGGAGGTTTAAACTGGGTCACAAACTGACAGCAACTTGCTGTTCTATCCCCACCCCCATTCATCTGTGGAATTCCTTGCTTCCTAATTAAACTTATGGAACTCACTGCAACTGGATACTAGGGCTGCCAGCTGCTGGGGGGGTGGGGCTGGAGGTCTCTTGGAATTACAACTGCTGTCTGAGCTCCAGCAATCAGTTCCTCTGGAGGAAAGGGCTGCTTTGGAGGGTGGAATTGAAGAAGAAGAAGAAGAAGAGATTGGATTTATACCCCGCTCTTCACTCAGAGTCTCAGAGCGGCGTACAACCAGTGTTCCCTCTAAGCTGAGTTAGTGTGAGCTAGCTCACAGCTTTTTTAACCTCCGGCTCACACATTTTTGTCTTAGTTCAGGGAGGATGCCCCCAGAGCAAACTAATTTTATGTAGTGACCGAATCGCTTGCTCACGGCTTTAGTGCCAGAAGCTCGCAAAATAGAATTTTTGCTCACGACCCCACAGCTTAGAGGGAGCATGGGTTGTGACCACTAACCCTTCTGTATTTCGATTAATGTAATATATAGTTTTGAGCCTACTTGTGAATTGTAGATGGTCTGGTGTAGTGGTTAAGTGAGCGGACTCTAATCTGGGAGATCCGGGTTTGATTCCCCACTCCTCCACTTGCACCTGGCTGGATGACCTTGGGCAAGCCATAGCTCTGTACCAGCTGTTCCCTCAAGGACAGCTTGGGAAAGAGTTCTCTCAGCCCCACCTACCTCACAGGGTGTCTGTTGTGGGGAGGGGAGGGGAAAGGAGTTTGTAAGCCGCTCTGAGACTCTTAAGTGAGTGAAGGGCGGGATATAAATCCAATCTCTTCTTCTTCTTCTTCTTCTTCTTCCCTTGGTGGGTCCTGTTTGTGGCTGTACAATGAGGTTTGTAACTGCCATGGTCCCTGGGATTTGATGCCCCCCCCCTCCCCGCAGTCAAACTGCTGCTGACTTACAGTGACCTCACAAGGCTTTCAAGGCAAGAGCTGAACAAAAGTGGTTTACCCTCGCCTGCCTCTGGGGGTGACCTTGGGCTTCCTTGGCGGTCTCCCATCCAAGGACTAACCAGGGCCGACCCGACTTAGCAGCTGAGATCTGATGAAACTGGGCTAGCGTGGGCCATCTGAGTCATGGCTTTATTACTCTGTAGCACCACAAATCTGTCCCCCCCCTTCCGATTATCCCCCCCTTTTTTTCTTTTCCCCACCAACGGGGCTCTTTTCGTAGCCCCCCCCCCCCATTTCCCCTTTCTTCTCTCCGTACCCCTAAGTGTTTGTTCAGAATCTGCCAGTTTGGTGTAGTGGTTAAGTGCATGGACTCTAATCTGGGAGAACCAGGCTTGATTCCCCACTCCTCCACATGCAGCCAGCTGGGTGACCTTGGGTCAGTCACAGTTCTCTCAGAGCTGCTCTCTCAAGAGCAGTCCTCGAGAGAGCTCTCTCAGCCTCACCTCTGTTGTGGGGAGGGGAAGGGAAAGGAGTTTGTAAGCCACTCTGAGACTCCGAGTGAAGGGCGGGGTATAAATCCAATCTCCTACTACTACTACTTTGCCGCCACCTCCTCCTCCTCCTCCTCCTCCTCCTCCTCTTCTTCTTCTTTTCAGTACTGTCCACTCAGGGTCTCAGGCAGAGGTCTTTCACATCTGCACTAACCTGGATGACCCAGGCTAGACAATTTCGCCAGACTGCAGAAGCTAAGCAGGGTCAGTTCTCATTAGTGTTTGGATGGGAGGCCATCAAGGAAGTCCAGGGTCATGATGCAGAGGCAGGCAATGGCCAACTTCCTCTGAAGGTCTCTCGCCTTGAAAACCCTACAGGGTTGCCATAAGTCAGCTGCAACTTGAAGGAACTTTCCACCACTGCTACCTGATCCTTTTAACTGGAGTTGCTGGAGACTGAACCTGAGACCTTCCGCATGCCATGCTGGCCTTCTACCACTGAGCCTCAGCCCGTCCTCCAGGCATTAAATATGTACACACCAACAACATTAAGAAGGCGGAAGACCTATAACCTTGCTATGATCACATCAGTTAAAACGCACACTGGTGTCGCACTCCAAAACAAATCTAAAATGGAGCTTCTGAGGGGCACCCAACGCAGTTTTCAAGTTCGGCGGAACAGTCTTTGTGCCCCACAAAAGGAAGCAAAACGTTCACGTAATTTCACACAACATAAATCTGATGTTTTTGTTGGCTGGCCGGGGTCTAATTACACAGAACTTGGCGGACAGGCTTTTCTTTGCCGTAATTCTTCCCGCTCTATTACCTGTGGCTAGCTGGAACCCACAGAGAGGGTGACAGAATAGTTGAAGTATTTCGGTTAGAAATGATATTATTGTGAGAAGATAATGGCTAGGCCTTAATGTTGATAGATTAAAGGAATATATGATTGCTCTGGAAGCCATTCCCTCATCGGTCATGGGGTGGGGGTGGTGGCTGTGGGAATTCTCTGGAGGAGAAGAAGAAGAGGAGGAGGAAGAGGAGGAGATTGGATTTATACCTCACCCTTCACTACCCAAAGGGGTCTCAGAGCATTTTACAATCTCCTTCCCTTCCCCTCCCCACAGCAGACACCCCGTGAGGTAGGTAGGGCTGAGAGATCTTTCAGGGACTGCCCTTGAGAGAACAGCTCTGAGAGAACTTGTGACTGACCCAAGGTCACACCAGCAGCTGCATGTGGAGGAGTGGGGAATCAAACCCGGTTCTCCCAGATTAGAGTCTGTGCTCCTAACCACTACACCAGACTGAGGCATACCTCAAACAGCAGCGATGGTGTTAGGCGGTTTCAGCCCAAAGTGAAATGTCCACAAAGCTCATGGTTTTGGGGAGGTGCTGGGCAGCCTTTCCAGTGGCTGCCCACTGACTCCCTTGCCCGTGCTCCATGTCCCCAACCCCCCTCAAACATGTGCACATGTGGACACACCCTCCTTCTCAATGCGCCAGGGCAGTTGCAAGAAGAAGAGTTGCCCACCCCGTTCCCTCAAAGTGTTCTCAGACCAGAAAATGGAGGATCGCACCCAAAGCCCCAGGGACCATCTCCGGCGCAAGCATCTTCATTAAATCAAAATCATGAAGCTCTGCTGTGGCCACCTGAACTGAGCGAAGCTGAACACTGTTAGCTCCTTTTGTTCTCTTCTTGGGGAGAAGAGAAAAGGAAGAGAGAAGAGATCGGACTTATACCCCACCCTTCACTACCTGAAGGAGCATCAAAGTGGCTTACAATCTCCTCTCCCTTCCCCTCCCCACAACAGACACCCTGTGAGCAATGCTCCCTCTAAGGTCTGGAGTCTTGTGAGCAAAAATTCTACTTTGTGAGCTACTGGCATTAAAGTTGTAAGTGAGCGATTTGGCTACTGTATAAATTAGTTTGCTCTGGAGCCATCTTTCCTGAGCAAAGACAAAAATGTGTGAGCCGGAGGCTAAAAAACTATGAGCTAGCTCACACTGGCTCTGCTTAGAGTGAACACTGCCTGTGAGGTTGGTGGGGCTGAGAGAGCTCTCTTGAGGCCTGCTCGTGAGAGAACTGGTGACTGACCCAGGGTCCCCCCCAGCAGCTGCATGTGGAGAAGTGGGGAATCAAACCCAATTCTCCCAGATTAGAGTCCGCGCTCCTAACCACTACACCAAACTGAGGACGAGTTCCAGACCAGCTCCCACGAAACACCCAAAACAAAATCCATCCAAAACATTTTACTATGGCCACTTTAGCTGACACAGAGCCAAAAGCCAGTATCCACATTTTCCGGAATGTTTCATCCAGGTTAGGGGTTGCCAACCTCCAGACAGGACTTGGCGATCTCTCAGAATGACAACTGATCTCCAGCATACAGTAATTGCTTCCCCTGGTAAACTGGCCTGCTTTGGAGGGTGGACTCTACGGCATTCTACCCCACTTAGGCCCTTCCCCTCTCCAAATCCCACCCTCCTCAGCCTCCACCCTCAAATCTCCAGACATTTCCCAAACTGGAGCTGGAGGTTCTGTCCAGGATGGATGTTGGAAAGGAACCGGGGGGGGGGGGGGGACACAGAACATGGATCGGGCCATGATATATATAGTCCCTTTTTGCTTCTCTTATCCAAAGAGCCCCGCATGCTTAGGATGCAGCAGGGATCTTACGTTCCTCTCACCATAACCCTTGGATCTGATCTAGAAATAACATGTAAGAGCAGAGACCTTGGCTGTGTTCAAACACACCTCGGGAACTTCTGGCGAAGTGGTATTTTGAAGGGTTTCATTTTTCTACTGTCGCTTGGCATGCACATAACAGTGGGCGAAAGGGGAGCCGGTGGGTAATTTTCAACAACACAACCTGTCGTGCCGTGTAAGGACGGGCCTCGACACGCACGGCAGCTCTCTCCGTTCCCCAGGAATGGTACCTCCTTTCCGATACCCATCTCTGGCAAATCATTTCGCCCGTTTGTCGTCTTCTTGAAAGACATTGAGACGTCTTTTTTTTTTTTAAAAAAAGTTCCAGGGTAAGCTTTCGTGGGCAAGAGTTCACTTCTTCAGGTGCGACAGAGAGGAGAAAACAGCCTGTTGCATTTGAAGAAGCCGGTTCCAGTGTGTGAAACCTTGTGGGTTTATCATATCTGGGACAGACATAACACAGCCACCCCTCTGGAATTTAAAAAAAGGCTCTTAGCATGCACACAGAGTCGGTAAAGTTTCTGTGCCCTCTCTGAGTAGATAACTCTCATAACGCCAAACCCAGGCATGACCAAGAGACCTATGTATTGAAATTCTGGGGGTAGGATACTAATGGGCAGTGCCAGCAGTGGCTGTTCTGAAGATCCCAGGCGGATCCAAGTGTTTCTTGCCTGCCATGAAAGCCCCCTTGCTGGGGTTGCCCTAAGTTGGTTGCAATGTTCCCTCAAAGCTGAGTTAGTGTGAGCCAGCTCACAGTTTTTTAGCCTCTGGCTCACACATTTTGTCTTCGCTCAGGAGGGATGGCTCCAGAGCAAACTAATTTATGCAGCAGCCAAATCACTGGCTCGCCACTCGAATGCCAGTAGCTCACAAGGTAGGATTTTTGCTCAGAAGACTCCGCAGCTTAGAGGGAACATTGGCTGCAACTGGACGGCAGACACGTAAGCATGAACTATGTTACGAGGAAACATGGTGGTGGCTTGAGTTTGTCTGTAACTGTGAAGTGATCAGCAATTAGAGAGTGAGGATGGGGCTGTGGCTTGTAGCAGAGCCTATGCTTGGAATGTTAAAGGTCCCAGGTTCGATCCCGGGCATTTCCAGTTAAAAGGATCAGATGGTCGATGTGCCCTGATCTGGATGGCCGAGGCTGGCCTGACCTCGTCAGATCTCAGGAGCTAAGAAGGGTCAGCCTGGTTAGTATTTGGATGGGAGACCTCCAAGGAATACCAGGGCCATGACACAGAGGCAGACAGTGGCCAGCCGCCTCTGAACGTCTCTTGCCTTGAAAACGCTACGGGGTCTCCTGAAGTCAGCTGTGACTTGACGTCACTTTCCACCATCACCACCCAAAGGTCCTGCAGTGTATCGGATCTAAAGTTTCTCCAAACAGCTCAGGTGTGTGCAAAAGAAACAAAACACAATTGCTCGAGCTGTAAGGGGGAAACTGTGGCATCTATGGAACTACCCTTACCTGGATGGCCCAGACTGGAAACTAAGCAGGGTCAGCCCTGATTACTACTTGGATGGAAGACCACCAAGGAAGGCAGGCAGTGGCAAACCATCTCTGTCTCTTGCCTTGAAAACCCTATGGCTGCAACTGGATGGGGCTCTCCACACACACATACCCCCAAAGGGATGGGGCCCTAACCTGCATGGCTCAGGCTGACCTGACCTCATGAGGTCTCAGATGCTCATCAGGGTGAGCCCCGGTTAGTATTTGGATGGGGGACCACCGAGGAAGTCCAGGGTTGCTATGCAGAGGCAGGCAATCGCCCAAAGCTGAACATCTCTTGCCTTGAAAACCCTTTATGGTTGCCCTAAATCAGATGCGACTCAATGGAATTTTACGGACACACAGAGTAGGTGTTGTAAGAGACCTCCACCTGAGGCCCTGAAGAGCTGATGCCAGTCTGAGTAGACAATACTGACCCTGAAGGATAATCCAGTAGTCCCGTGTACGGAAGAAGGAGAAGAGATTGGATTTATACCCCACCCTTCACTACCCAAAGGAGTCTCAGAGCGGCTTACAATCTCCTTTCTCTTCCCTTCCCCACAACAGACACCCTATGAGGTAGGTAGGGCTGAGAGAGCTCTGATAGAAACTGCTCTTTTTCGAGAACAGCTGTGCCAGAACTATGGCTTGCCCAAGGTCATCCAGCAGGTGCAAGTGGAGGAGTGGAGAATCAAACCTGGTTCTCCCAGATTAGAGTCCTCGCACTTAACCACTACACCAAACTGGCTTGAACACGTGTGGGTTCAGGGGTGTTCAACTTGGAAGAAAACAAGAAGAAGAAGAAGAAGAGATTAGATTTATACCCCGCCCTTCACTCACTTGGAGTCTCAGAGCGGCTTACAAACTCCTTTCCCTTCCCCTCCCCACAACAGGCACCCTGTGAGGTAGGTGGGGCTGAGAGAGCTCTGAGACAACTGTCCTTGAGAGAACAGCTGGTACAGAGCTATGGCTTGCCCAAGGTCATCCAGCCAGGTTCAAGTGGAGGAGTGGGGAATCAAACCCGGTTCTCCCAGATTAGAGTCCGCGCACTTAACCACTACACCAAACTGGCTTGAAGACATGTGTGGGTTCAGGGGTGTTCAACTTGGAAGAAAACAAGCAGGGCCTTTTCAGGCACACGGTTTCAGACCAGCACAGCACAGCTTGTCAGAAGCCACAAGAACCAAATGCACACATACATCGTGTTGAGAGAGCTGGTTTCTACAATGACTCCTCCTCCAGCATCAGACAGTAAATCTTTTCTTTGGCACCCGAGCCTCCGTTAACAAACAACACAGAATGCGAGAGCCAATCATGAGCTTTCCTACGAGTCGTTGTTTCGAACTTGCAGCTGAAAATGCATCTTTGACTGACTGCTTGGCTGGAATACGCCGACACTGGCCAAGTGGATTGTGTAAATCCGGAGGGAAAGAAAAATAGTTTCCTGCACATTGCCCAAAGCTGCATTTTGCCTGGCAGTGATTTAAAATGAAATTAAAAGCCCAGCACGTAAATTATCCATTTAGGCAACGGGGTATAAAGATAGAGGAAAGCCCAGCTAGATCGGACCAAGGGTCCATTTAGTCCAGCATCTTGTTTCTGCCCTGTAGCTCTAGAAGGCCTATAAGCAGAGGCAGAGGCCGAAGTGTCCTCCTGCTGTTGCCACGTGAGAACTGATGTTCAAAGAGATACTGCCTCGAAGCATGGAGGCTCCATCTAGCCATCAAGGGATGCCTCCGCTGACTCATTCCATGATCCCTTTTTGTTATAGCTTGAATGTGAAGGACTAGAAACTTGAAACAGATGGGGATGCATACACAGGGAGGCAGCAGTTAACACAGAGAAGAGCGATCGCTCCATCAGCTAGAAGAGGGAAGTATATCAGTGCCATCTTAACATAAGAACATAAGAGAAGCCAATGTTGGATCAGGCCAACGGCTCATCCAGTCCAACACTCTGTGTCACACAATGGCCAAAAACACCAGGTGCCCTCAGGAGGTCCACCAGCGGGGCCGGGACACTAGAAACCTTCCCACTGTTGCCCCCCCCCCCCCCAAGCACCAAGAATACAGAGCATCCCTTGCCCCAGACTGAGAGTCCCTATCTATACGTTGTGGCTAATAGCCACGGATGGACCTCTGCTCCATATGTTTATCCAGCTCCCTCTTGAAGCCGTCCATGCTTGTAGCCGCCACCGCCTCCTGTGGCAGTGGATTCCAGGTGTTAATCACTCTTGGGGTGAAGAAGGACTTCCTTTTATCTGTTCTCACCCGACTGCTCAGCAATTTCATGGAGTGCCCACGAGTTCTTGTATTGTGAGAAAGGGAGAAAAGGACTTCTTTCTCTACCTGCCACTCTATCCCATGCATAATCTTGCAAACCTCGATCATGTCACCCCTCAGCCGTCGTTTCTCCAAGCTGAAGAGCCCCAAGCGCTTCAGCCTTTCTTCACAGGGGAAAGTGTCCCAACCCTTTTATCATTCTTCTGTGCTTCGCCCTGTCAAGACACACCAGAGTCTAAACTAGGGTCCTCCATGGCTACTTATATGCAGACCGTTTCAACTTGTTTTAAGCTGGAACGTCGGGCCTTTCTGATCATATCAAGGTTTATCATCTTCCGAACCATTGCTTACCCGAAGTTACTGAGAAGGTAGCCCTGTTTTTGCAACCCACAATAAGAGTCCGTCGGGAAATGTCACAAGTGTTAATTGTCTTTTTAAAATGCCACACAAACTTTTATATAGTTGGCTTTGGGCCCCGCTCTGTTCAACTGCTGTCTGTAGTTTCTGTACATGCCAATAATGGTGACTGACCAGAGTCGCCACTTGCAGTGGTTCCTCTAAGCTGAGTCAGTGTGAGCTAGTTCAGAGGTTTTTTTTAACCTCCGGCTTGCACAGTTTGGTCTCAGCTCAGGAAGGATGGCGCCAGAGCCAACTGATTTAGGCAGCAGCCGAATCGCTCGCTCGCAACTTTAATACCAGCAGCTCACAAAGTAGAATTTTTGCTCACAAGACTCTCTCTGCAGCTTCAAGGGAGCGTTCGTCACCAGTTACATTTTTTGTTAGTCCTGCTCCTATGGCCTTCGCTGGTTTTTGCCCAGCGCCTGCACTCAGCACAGCGGTAAAGCCTCTCAGCAGTGTGGGATCAATCACCGGCGGCTGCCGTTCCTTCATCCCCGTATCATTGCCTTGACCTGTTTGAAGTCTAGCTGTGGAGGGTACTCCAGATGTTTTGAAAGTGAGGTCTTGTTATTCTCCGCTTCCACCCCAAGCGAACCTGTCTCGGCAGATCCACACGAGAAGCCAAATCGCATGGTGCAGGCTGCTTCTTTTTTTAAAAAAAAATTAACCTCCAGGTGAATGTTTGGGATCCCTGAACAAAGGTGCGTGTTCTGGCATGTCCGGATAATCCCTCCCGCTCCCAGACTTTGCAGAGAGGGAGAGAGATTCCAAACAGAGTGCTCAGGATGCCAACGGTGGGCTCTCTCGGAAGGGAAGTGTTGACAAAGGCACCTTTGAAAGGCGGCATCCTGGGTGGCACCGTTTGCTCATCCCCTTGGCCAAGGACCAGCTCAGATGACCTTTCACACCCAAGATAGCCCTGATTTCCAGATCAGTTGTGGTGGCTTCCGTAATGAACTGCATGCCAGTTTGGTGTAGTGGTTAAGTGTGCGGACTTGGGTTTGATTCCCCACTCCTCCACTTGCACCTGGCTGGATGACCTTGGGCAAGCCATAGCTCTGTACCAGCTGTTCTCTCAAGGACAGCTTGGGAAAGAGCTCTCTCAGCCCCACCTACCTCACAGGGTGTCTGTTGTGGGGAGGGGAAGGGAAAGGAGATTGTAAGCCGCTGTGAGACTACAAGTGAAGGGCGGGGTATAAATCCAATCTCTGCTTCTTCTTCTGCATGCCATAAGTCTGTAGACGCACCAGTCTGAACTCTGAGGCATCTGTCCAAGCCTGGCTTTTTTGGCCCTCTGATCCTGACTTTCCTGAGCTGTTCTGATCGAGGAATCCTGCAGGTGGCACTGATTTAAACAGGCCTGGCTCAAGGGCTGGCACAGCTGGGCACCCCTCAAGGCCCACAGCCTGGCAGAGGGCCTATCCCCAATTGGAAACACAGGGTCAGTTTCCCAAGGAGAGAGATGCCCAGAGGGGAAAAGCAGAGCTAGGATTGCTAATGACAGGTTGGGAAATTCCTTGAGATCTGGGGGTGGTACCTGGGAAGAGTGGAATTTGGGGAGGGGAGGAAGACCTACAGGGAAGTGATTCCGTAGAGTCCACCCCTCCGAAGCTACCATCTCCCTGGGGGAAATGATCGGAATCGCCGAGAGATCAGTTGTAATTCCAGGAGAAATCCAGGCCTAAAGTGAGCACCCTAAAGGGAACACACCCGCCGCCTCTTCTTTCCCAGTGGGCCCCAACGGTCCCCGCTGAGCCACAGAATCCTTTCCTTGCTCCTCGTAGACCCGCCAGCGCTGATAAGTGTTCAAAAGGTGCGAGAGGTGCACTCGGCTTCCTTCAGCATAGCTTTAAGAGGGGTGGGGAAAGGGAGCCATGATCGGAGACAAAGGAGACCAGATGAGGCCAGAGTAGAAGGATCATTCGGGATGGGAAAGACAGCTGCAGTTGGGCGTGGGGGGCAAAGACAAGGCCTGTGGGGGATGCCTGGGGCCAATACGAAACCCGCAGGCATCCCAGGCCTTGTGTCTGCCTCTCTCTTGCCGCAAGCGCTGTACAGTTCAGAAAACATCCATCACAATGCAAAAAGAATCTCAGCCATTCTGCATCGCCGCTTGCCTGTCTTGCCAAGGGCTTGCCAGTTGTGGCTCTCTCGGAACAAATGAATTGCATGAAATGACTTCGGGTAGAATCCAATCCGTTTCCTCCAGTAGTTACCCTATTGGGATGAATGAATGTTCTCTACTTTGTCTCAGTCACACCTCTGTCAACAGCTTCGCGTCACTGCTTTGTGGAGATCCGGGTGTATTATCCATCTGCCCACTGGATGGTGTTTAGATTTATTTAGGGTGTGTTCAGACGGGCAGCTAATCCCGCCATTGGCCTGGCTGTAATTTGATCTAGATATTTTAAATCCAGCATTGCATGACCAGACAGCTTCCCCGTGAATCACTTCACCGCGCGTGACTCCACGGTGGATCATCTAGACGGCATCCACCTTAAGGAGCTGTGCAGTCGGCTTAAAAAAAAAATCCTGTTTGTGCATATGCATATGTGCATATCTGCTTATGTGTATATCTGCTTATGTGCCTCACCGTCTGCAGGATGTCGCATGTTTAAGTGATTATGTGCGCATCACTAAGAACTTTTTAAAATGGCGGCCATTTGGGATGGTCTGGAGACCACCCCTACGGGCTGATTGCATGCTGGTGGAACGACCTGATGGTGGAAAGTCCAGCATTGGCCCGTCGGCCAGCTTTAGACTGGACTTTAACCACTATCTTTTAAGTACGGATCCCCAACGGGGATCGACGGGCTACTAAGAAAAGCGGCACGTTTCCCAGATGTTGAGTCACACAGAGCAGACCCTCCTGCTGTGGTGGCAGCTGCTGCCAAAGCAACATTTTAAAAACCTGCTAATTAACCAGTTTTTGATCCACAAGAGGACTTGTCCTCTTATCCCATGACCGCTGAGTTGACTTAGGAGCCTTTGATGAGGAGAAACTTTATCAAACACTTCCCGGAAGTCTAGGTGAACAACTTCTGTTGGGTCACCCTTGTCTACAAGTTCGTTCACCCCCTCAAAGAACTCTAACAGGTTAGTGAGACAAGATCTTCCCTTACAGAGTCCCTGCCGATTCTTCCTCAGTAGCTTTTGTTCATCGAAAGTTGTCAGCAGGCATCTTGTTGGGAACACCTGATGTAGAGTATTTGGCTGATTTATCCAAGCACAACTAATGTTAAAAACAGGGATTTGCCTGCAGGCCAACGAGTTCCCTTTGATTCCTTTCTTTGAGTCAGAGCAAACATCAGTGCCAGTTAGGAGGGAACTGTTTGTCTGCGGCGGCCTGGCCAGGTCAGCTCAAATTCATCCCAATATTGTTTTCCTTTGCAGTATTCCCCACTGCTGAAGAAGCTCTATTGCCAGATTGCCAAGACGTGCCCCATCCAGATCAAAGTCTCGACGCCGCCTCCTCCGGGGACGGTCATCCGGGCCATGCCCGTCTACAAAAAGGCAGAGCACGTGACAGAGGTGGTGAAGCGGTGCCCGAACCATGAACTTGGGCGTGACTTCAATGATGGTGAGGAATGTGCCCCAAGTTGTTAACCAGTTCAGTTCACAGGTTGCCCTCTTTTTAACCAAATGCATGGGATCTGTCCCCTTCGGCCTGCCACTATTTACTTTGGTTGCCAGAAGACATTGACCAATGACTCAAAGTAAGCAGCCTGCAGTATGGCTTAAAGGGCTTACAGTTCCTGTGGGCACCTTTGGAATGCTGGCACAGGGCAGGGGGCACCGCCACAACATGGCTGCCACAAAATGGCTCCTGTAGGAAGCGGAGCTGAGCCACAAAGGGGCTGCCATAGCTTATCTTCAGTCGCAGAATGAAGATCCTTGTGCTACGGTGGCAACTGCAGTCAAAGCAACGTTTTTTAAAAGCTGCAGCACCAATCCAATCTCCAATGGCCACTCAGAAGACTTGTCCCAACAGGCCCGTAGTTGGGATTTTGTGGCTTGTGGGGCAGTTTTTTCCTGGCGGGGCTGAAGTTCTCAGTGCAAAAGAAAAGCCATTTAGCCAGTAGGAAGCTGGTACCAGGATAGAGCTCTAAATTGCCAGCTGTCAGCCACTTTAGAGGACAGTTCTCAGCTGCTGCAAGTTAGTCACTTCTGCCAGCCTGAGCAACAATTCTGATCACAAGCCGGCAGGTGGGGGGTGATGACTTCTGTAGTCAAGAAAGCTAACACTTTGGCAGAAAAAACTCTCTGGAAAGAGACCAGTTTCTTGACACAGAGTTAGAAGGGATCCTAGAGGTCACCTACTCCAACCCCCTTGCTCAGTCCAGGAATTAGTCAACGACAGCCTTCCCCCCGCTTAAAGGTGCTCATGCCTTACAAAAATGTTCTAAAATGATTGAAAAAGGCATTTATAGGAGAAATTCTTGTGAGGCTGTGCCTTTAAGAAAGGGGGCAGAGCCCCCTAAAGCCCCACCATACCTACAGGCCTGCTGGGCAAAATCCCCACCTGGCCGTCCCAATTTCTAAAAACACTTGGCAGATGCCAGGAAAAATGTCGATGGGCAGAGGGCACCCACAGGAACCCCATGGGGGACCCCTGCCCTACAGGATTTGGGCTCTTATCCAGTGGGGTATCGCTTCTCAAGAGAACAACAAGCAGTGTTTCCACTGGGCAGGGCAAATGAGCAGGCCGCTGCCTTTAGTGAGTGCTAGAGATGGCCGAACATCCCTGTGTTTGTCCCAGAGCTGTTTCCTCTGGAGCATTTTGCGTCCTTGACGCATGGACGGCATTTGTGCGCAAACGCACAAGCTTGCAGCAAACCTGCCCTTTGCCTCCACAGGTTTGTCGGCTCCGGCTAGCCACTTAATCCGCGTGGAAGGCAACAACCTCTCTCAGTACGTGGACGATCCTGTCACCGGAAGGCAAAGCGTGATGGTTCCTTACGAACCTCCCCAGGTAATTCCATCTTGCTATGAGGAGAATCAGCAGCTGCAGACGGAAGGAAGGGGCTTCAAATATTACAGGCCTGGTTGGATCCTGAGGCAGTCGTGGGTTTTGTACGCTCAGTTTTTAGCATCTCCAATCAAGGATCTCAGGAGGAAGGTGTTAGGAAAGACTTCTCTTTCCCAGAGAACTTTGTGTGTTCATAGCTGCTTGATAAGATGTTGTGTTGCATGGTATTAAACTCACAGATGTGGCAACGAATTGAAGGACCATGGAAAATTGTCCTGCTAATGGGAAAGGTTTGGAGCTTCCCCTGCTGTTGGGCAGACGTACTACACCTTTCATTTTGCTTCCAAATTGGACGCGTTTCGCCTGCGCGAAAAAAAGGCGATTTAAGCAAACCTCTCCTGTTAAAAGTCAGAGTTCCGATTTAAGTTTGACTCATCCTCCATTCCTTTCTTGCCTGTTTGCCGTGCCCATCTCAGACTGTAAGCCTCTTGCAGGCGGGGACTCTGTTTATGTAGGTGTTCTCTGTACAGCCCCTATTGGCGTTGAACCATTGCTGGTAATTTATTAGGTGAAGGTAAAGGTTTCCTATGCTCAAAAGCCAGTCGAATCCGGCTCTGGGGGCAGTGCTCATCTTCGTTTCCAAGCCAAAGAGCCAGCGCTGTCTGAAGACGTTTCAGAGCTGGGGCCAGAGGCGGGAACTCACTCCGTCATGCAGTACCCGGGTTTCGAACTGCTGAACTACTGACCTTCCGGTCTGCAGCTCAGCGTCTTAACCACTTGAGCCACTGCAGCCCCTGGTAATTTATTAGGAATATTGGAATCTCTGGATGCGGATAATGTTTTATATTGCACTTTGGAGGGTGCAAGGGATTTCACATCAGCCTTCTGTCTCACATATGGGGAAAAAAACATTGGTGGAGTTCTCCAGAGTTTAGGTTTCTGCAGTGGGGTACCCTCCAAGTTTGTACAGAATCTTTTTTTAAAGAGTGGGATTCAATAATTTTTTTACAATTTTAGGACATAGAGGTCTTGCAAGGCTATATCACAAAATCTTGGATTACCAAAGCAACCGAAAACATGTTTGATGGCACTCAAGGCAACAAGGGAGGACCCGGGGGTGGAGGGGGGGGGGGAGAAGTCCGTCTCACCTGTAAACATTCACCAGCCCTGTTCTTATACATGAAATTAGGGTTGCTGGCTCTGGGTTGGGGAATGCCTGGAGGTTTGGGGGGTGGAGCCTGGGGAGGGTGGGATTTGGGGAAGGGCATCAGTGGGGTATAATGCTACAGAGTCCATCTTCCAAAGCAGCTGTTTTCTCCAGGGGAACTGACCTCTGTAACTTGGAGACCAGTTGCAGTCCTGGGAGATCGCCAGCCACCACCGGGAGGTTGGCAACCCTATTACATTATGCTATTGTCAGCCTGGCCACAGCACTATAAGGCCACCACCCCTGCGCACACACAAGAGGGGGCAACGAGACACATTACAAGGAGGGACATCCCAAAGTATGGTTCAGTTGCTCAGCTGATGCTTGGCACTATTCCTGTAAGTTGGGTCACCGTTAAATAGTCTCGGGGGGGGGGGGGGGGTGAATTAATACATTCGATTTCTGGAAGTTCAGTGTACATCATGCAATGCAATATAAATATTCCTTCAATCGTTCCAAAGAACCCTCTAAAATGGGACAGCACGGGTCTTCCTGGAGCAGGGGGGGGGGGGGGCTGAAGCTGCAGTCATTGGTCTACGCCAGGGGTGGGCAAACTTGCTCAGTGTAAGAGCCACCTAGAACAGGGGTGGCCAAACTTGCTTAATGTAAGAGCCGTGTAGAATAAACATCAGATGTTTGAGAGCCACAAGGCATGAACAAATATTACCTGCTTTTATTGGAAAATAAGCAAATTTGCTTTTTAGTAACATTAAATGAGACTGCCAAAAATAATAACAAAAGGGGTAAAAGCAGATATTGATAATGGTATTAATTTGTCCAATGATATTTGTTTGCTAATGATATTTAGCTTCCCCAGCTGCCCTGCCGGGAGCCACATAATATATGTGAAAGAGCCGCATGCGGCTCCCGAGCCACAGTTTGCCCTCCCCTGGTCTACGCCCTTCCAGAGCTCATGAACAAAGGGAATTCCTTTCATAGCAGGAATATTTTCAAATTTCTCATCCCTCTCACAACAGCCTGAGAAATCTCTGTTTCAGTGCCCCTCGTGTGAATTACACACCCACACGCACCAGTGCTTAATCTTTGCACCACTTTGGGTTTTCTCCATTAAACAAACATATTTTCCCAAGCTTCTCTAGGCCTCAATAAATCAGCACCGTGAATGTTTCATATCTTTAACTGCCAACCGTTGTAGAAATAAATATTGCTATACTGCACAGGGATGAGAAATTAACCCTTCCCCCCCCCCCTTTTCTTGAGTAGGTGGGTACCGAATTCACAACCATCCTCTACAACTTCATGTGCAACAGCAGTTGTGTGGGCGGGATGAACAGGCGGCCCATCCTCATCATCATCACCCTGGAGACCAGAGAGTGAGTCGATCAAGCGTGACTAATTTGGGGCTGGCAATTCCTGGGGAGCTGGGGGAGGGCAGGGCTTGGAGGAGAGAAGGGACCTCGTTGAGGTACAATAGCATAGGCTCCGCTAGGGTTGCCAAGTCTGGGTTGGAAAATACCTGGAGACTTTGGGGGTGGATCCAAGAGAGGGTGGGGTTTGAGGAGGGGAGGAGCCTCAGCATGGTACAATGCCATAGAGTCCCCCCTTCAGAGCAGCCATTTTCTCCATGGGAGCTGATCACTGTGAGCTGGAGATCAGTTGTAAAAGCAGGAGATCCCCAGGTCCCACCTGGAGGCTGGCAACCCTAGGCTCTGCTCACCAAAGCAGCCAT
The DNA here is from genome assembly GCA_029233225.1 of Lepidodactylus listeri. Lineage (NCBI taxonomy): Eukaryota > Metazoa > Chordata > Lepidosauria > Squamata > Gekkonidae > Lepidodactylus > Lepidodactylus listeri. Next base: position 38,794,900 of record JARCFY010000019.1, on the reverse strand, counting down.
TTTCTCCAGGGGAACATCTGTGAAGTCTGGAAATCAGTTCTAGTTCCAAGAGATTGCCAGGCCTAGAGTTTCCAGCTCTGGGTTGGGAAATACCTGGAGATTTAGGGGGTGGAGCCTGGGAAGGGTGGGGTTTGGGGAGGGACTTCAGTGGAGTATAATGTCATACAGTCCACCTTCCAAAGTGGCCATTTTCTCCAGAGAAACTGATTTCTGTCGCCTGGAGATCAGTTGAAACCCCATATCTCCTGCCACCGCCTGGAGGCTCAAACAGCAGAGAAGCACGGAAGGGAGTAAATAATTATACAAAAGAAACAAACCGTGCAGAAATAACGAAAAACATCCATCAGTCAACACTTATAACAATCTGAACCTATATAAATAGTGTCGTTTATCAAAAATATAATGTAACGGTCAAAAGCTCAGAAATCTACAGTCAAAATACACAATCAAAATACACAAATAATCTTCAGAGAGTCCAAATCAAATTCCTCAAGTAGAAAGTCCAAACATCAGAGTTTATAATTATACTTCGAAAAACTCTTGTCACCACTTGTGTATCCCCTTGACGGCCCTGCTAGCTTGCTATTGCCGTATCACGTTGCTTCCCCAAAAGTGTAACACCAAAACCACCCAACTTCAATATTGTTGTAGACTACATAGCATTTTTTACATTCTCAAGCCAAATACTGTGATATATCTCACAGTATTTGGCTTGTGGGCTGAAGTCCCCCCATCCAGAACTGGGAAATGGCACCCATAATTGTACATCTCCCCTCCAACACATTACCAGTCTGTTGGGATGACTTGCATTTTGCTTCTCAGCGGGCAGGTTCTGGGACGAAGGTCCTTTGAAGGTCGGATCTGCGCTTGCCCTGGCCGAGACCGGAAAGCAGACGAGGACCATTACCGGGAGCAGCAAGCCCTGAACGAAAGCGCGACTAAGAACGGCAACCCCAACAAGCGGAGTAAGTCAGGGTGTGGGAACAGATCCCGTTTGAAAGGCCCGAGGCCGGGGCCCTGCGCTGGAAGCTGGGTGCTCGCTCAGGGCTGGAGGCCTGGAGCGCCTCACGGAAGCACCGCGCGGGTCACAAGAAGCAGGTGTGAGATCCCAGTGTCCTTTTAAACTAGGCAGGTATCCCTCCTCATGCCAATGGGACTCGCTTCCCAGAAGCCTTTGCACCACCAGAGAAGGGCCAGTCCTCGGCTGCGCTCGGGCTCTGCCCAAAAGCCTTCCTTGTTTTCCTTCTCCCTCAGCTTTCAAGCAGAGTCCTCAAGGGATTCCGGCCCTAGGAGCTGGTATTAAGAAACGGAGGCACGGTGAAGAGGAAACGTATTATGTGCCGGTAAGTAGTCGACACTGGCAGAAGCGCTGAGGTAAAACCATAGAGTTTGTGTAAACCCTGAAGTGTCTAGAGACATCGCTTCCGGTTTGGACTGGAAATGACATCAGCACATCAGGGCAATGCCTGCCCAACAGACCCCCCCAAAAAAACTCTTCCCTCGACGCAGCCCAATGTCGTCTTCTCTGATGCAGGTTCGCGGCCGAGAGAACTTCGAGATCCTGATGAAGATCAAGGAGAGTCTCGAGCTGGTCGAACTCGTCCCTCAGCAGTTGGTCGACTCGTATCGTCAACAGCAACAGCAGCTCCTGCAGCGCCAGTCAGTCCCACCAGAGCTTGCCATATACAGTAATTAGGGTTGCCAACAGGCCTGGAGAAAACAGTGTCCTGTCTTTTTAATAGCTGCTTATTTAACCCAGTGGATGTCGTTCCCTTCCATGCCGTGAAAAGCTTCCTCTGTATATTGGTGGTGGAAAGAGCCATCACCAGAGCCAATTTAAAGCGACCCCGGAGAGTTCTCAAGGCTAGAGAGGTTCAGAGGTGGTTTTGCCATTCCCTGCCTCTGCATAGGAACCCTGGACTTCCTTGGTGGTCTCCCATCCAAGTCCTAACCAGGGCTGACCCAGCTTAGCTTCTGCCTCTGTTAAAGGGACAGGGCATTTTTCTCCAGGCCCGTTGAGAGCCCTGTTTAAAATCAGTACATGGGAAGTGAGAGGAAGGGGAGCTAACTGCTGAACAATCATCAGTTTCTTCCACAGTCTGAGTTCATTTTAGGAGGCTTCCAAAAATTCTCCCCATCCAAATAACTCTCTAGATTTTGAGATTCTAAATGATCAGCTCAAGAGCCAGTTTGATGTAGTGGTTAGGAGCACGGACTCTAATCTGGGAGAACAGGGTTTGGTTCCCCACTCCTCCACATGCACCTGCTGGTGTGACCTTGGGTCAGTCACAAGTTCTTTCAGAGCTGTTCTCTCAAGGGCAGTTCTCGAAAGAGCTCTCTCAGCCCCACCTACCTCACAGGGTGTCTGTTGTGGGAGGGGGAGGGGATTGTAAGCCGCTCTGAGACTCCTTTGGGTAGTGAAGGGTGGGGTAGAAATCCAATCTCTTCTTCTCTCTTCCAAACACAACCGTCTTGGGTAAAAGTCACACTGAGGTCTATGATCCTTTGGTGTTAAAGTGCCGAACTTGGGGCCCTCCAAGTGCTTTTTAGTAAGTGGGTGGGGCTTTTGCCCTGCAAGGCTTCTGATTGGCTGTTGGAGGTTTGATTGGCTGTGCAGATTTCTAAACGCGTTGCTCTGGCAGCAGCTGCCACCACACCACGAAGATCGCCACTGTGCGGCTGAAGTTGTGCTGTGGCAATCACTTTGTGGTGGCTCCACCTCCTGCGGCGGCCATTTTGTATCTACGCCCACCGTGTTCTGTCCAAATCCCAAAGGTGCCCACAGGCTCAAAAAAGGTCAGGGACCCCTGCTTTGGCGAATTTGATTTCTGCTGACGGTCCGATTCTGCTTGTTCGCACACAGAACTCACCTTCAGCCTCCTTCCTCCTATGGCCCAGTTCTGTCACCGATCAACAAGCTCCACACCGGAGGGATCAACAAACTGCCGTCTGTGAACCAGCTGGTGGGGCAGTCCCCTCAGCATGGCTCCGGCGTGGGACCAAATCTCGGACCGATGGGTGAGGCACTGGATGCCCCAAAATGGGAATGTCGTGTTTGTGTCAGACTCTGTTCTTCCCTTAGAAAGCTCAGAGCTGCTTATGTGGGACTCCGGGAGGTGGGGGGTGATCTTTTCTCCAGGCACTGTGGGCCTCCTCTTGGATCCAGCCAACTAGAGTTTTCACCATGCCGAAGATCTCTGCCCCCAGAGCACAATTTTGCCACTGTCCCCCTTTCATGGCGGCCCGAAATCCTCCTCCAAACCTGTTCCTGGGGGTCTCAGGAACAGGTTTGGAGGGATATTTGGGACTGCCATAGGAGGGGAGAAATGGGGCTGTGGCTCAGTGGAATAGCCTCTGCTTGGCATGCAGAAGGTCCCAGGATCAATCCCTGGTATCTCCAGTTAGAAGGATCAGGCAGGAGGTGGTAGGAAAGACCTCCGCCTGAGACCCTGGAGAGCCTGTATGAGTCTCAGCCGGTAATACTGACCGGGATAAAACCAAAGTTCTGTCACTGTATAGGACAGGTTTATGTGTTCATTCGTGTAGGGAAGAGACCATGGTTCAGTGGTAGAGCATCAGCTCTGCTTGGCATGCAGAAGGTCCCAGGTTCAATCCCTGGCACCTCCAGTTAGAAAGACCAGGCAGTAGGTGATGTGAAAGACCTCTGCCCGAGACCCCGGAGAGCCCCTGCCAGCCTAAATAGACAAGCCTGACCTTGATGGACCAGTGGTCTGATGCAATAGAAGGCGGCTTCCTGCACTCAAAATCACGCTCTGCAGGTGGAAGTCCTCATGCCTGCAGGAACGTTAGTCTGGCGTTCTTTGACCAAACACCAGGCAGGCACTGAGCAAGTGTGCTGCACGGAGGGCATTGTGTAAAAGATGCATGGGAGGGGATGCGAAATCCCCAGAGGTAACAGAACGGCCACTTCAAATCCATGGCAACAGAGAGCCAGTTTGGTGTAGTGGTTAGGAGCACAGACTCTAAGCTGGGAAAACTGGGTTTGATTCCCCACTCCTCCACGTGCAGCTGCTGGTGTGACCTTGGGTCAGTCACAAGGTCTCTCAGAGCTGTTCTCTTAAGGGCAGTCCCTGAAAGATCTCTCAGCCCTACCTACCTCACAGGGTGTCTGCTGTGGGGAGGGGAAGGGGAAGGAGATTGTAAGCCGCTCTGAGACTCCTTCAGGTAGTAAAGGGCGGGGTATAAATCCAGTCCTCCTCTCTCTCTCTCCTCTCAATACAAATGGAAGCAGGAAAACCCAGTAAAAATGAGCCGCAGAGAGAAAACAGTGGCAGTATACAATCTGTGAACAGCACGGTTGCTGTGGGACCTCACGGCCTTCTCTTTCTGGGCCGGACACCTAAATGCCAGCAAGGATGGAATGTATTTCCTTCCTTCCTTCCCTCATAGTCCACCTTTCTTGCTGAGGGTCAAGGCAGACGACCCAATGACAGCAATGCAATAGGAACAATATTCCACTGTAAAGCTGTAATAAAAATAACACCCAACAACCCAATAATGTAGAACAGAGTAAGAGCAAGTTATTGGATGTAACTGTAGCTTGTTTGTGAGTCTGAGATGAACTCCCTTCTCCTTTTGCTGGCCTTTCTAAGGAAAAACAATCTTGCATTTGACTAAATACTGTACGTGTACATATACACAATACAATATAATACATACAACAACGTAACATATGATAATGAAGAATACAATGAAAACTGCCTGAAATTTCACGGGCAAAAACTGCAGCCCTGTTCCCTCGGGGCCACTGACAAAAAGGCCCCGTCAACCGTACCTTTGACAGGGAAGGCATAAAGAGAATGGGATTGGTTAGGAAGGTGAAAGCTATACCTCACACCTTGTACACAGGACCGTGTTTTACCCCTTCTACACTGTTTTGGAAAAGCACAAACACCCAGGCATGTGACCACCGGCTCTTGTCTTGCCCTCCAGGACCTGGAATGCTGAACAGCCACACCATGCAGTCCAACGGAGATATGAACGGAGGACACTCTTCCCAGGCAATGGTCTCGGGGTCACACTGCAGCCCCCCTCCACCCTACAACCCAGACCCGAGCCTCATCAGGTAGGGACACATTTACCAGCTGTGTCATGCGTCCCCCGTCACCATAACCTGACACTAACAATTCATGTTCCCTCTAAGCTGAGTTAATGTGAGCTAGATCACAGTTTTGTAGCCTCCGGCTCATCCGTTTTGGTCTTGGCTCAGGAAGGAGGGCTCCAGAGCAAACTCATGTATGCAGCCGCCAAATCCCTCGCTCGCAACTTGAATGCCAGCAGCTCATAAAGTACAAGCTTTGCTCACAAATCTCCACAGTTTAGAGGAAGCACTGTTCACGACCCGCCTGTCGCAACGGGCCGATAGTCCCGCCTGAGAAATTGCTGCTCGCTTAGAAAAAAGAAAACAGTACAGTCATTATCGATAATCGTAATGTCGCCGCTTATGATGCTCAAAGGAGAAGGAAGGCCCCTGCCCCAAGGAGTTTATAGTCCAGAATTCAACAGCAGAAAGTGTGGGTGTGGAGTGGGGGCGTAACGGGGGGTGGGGGATGTGTGTTCATTCCCAGTATGCTGGTTTAGGATGTATTTCAGTAGGAGGGAGGGGGGCTAAGATGACTGGGAAGGGCTTGCTTGAGAGCTCTTTGGCTGCCACAGAGTCACACTCTCCCCCAAGCATCCTTTCAGTGCTCATTTCACCTGGCTGATGCACCATACGTGGTGGAGATCTGTCGATCATCTACTGGCTGTGTCCGGATCGTATCAGCCATGTACCAGGATCGCCTAGTGCAGCACCAAGAATTGTAACCTCTGAGTGGTGCAGCAGTCCTTGCTGGGGTTGCCAACCTCCAAGTAGTGGCTGGTGATCTCCTGGGATGACTATTGATCTCCCCATGACAGATCCATTTCCCTGGAGAAAATGGCTGCTTTGGAAGGCGGGTTCTCTAGCATTATCCCCCGCTGAGTACAATTCCTGATTCTATACTCTGGGCTGATCCTGCATTGAGCAGGGGGTTGGACTAGATGGCTTGTGTGGCCCCTTCCAACTCTGTGATTCTAGGATAATCCCTAAACTCCACCCTCCTCAGGCTCCACCCCACAAATCTCCAGGAATTTCCCAACCCAGAGATGGCAACCCTAGTCCTTGCACTTCAGAACGAGAGCCCAGTATGTTGACTGGTACCCAAAACCAAGCCAGGGCCTGATCCACCACCACTGGCCAGCGCCGCTCCACCTGTGAGAAGAGGGTCAGGAGGCAGCCGTTCCAGAGGCTTTAACCCTGGCTCTTGTGTCCCCGTTTGTTCTCCTCCTGCAGTTTTTTGACAGGACTGGGGTGCTCAAACTGCATTGACTATTTCACCGCGCAAGGCTTACAGACCATTTACCACCTGCAGAACTTGACCATAGAGGTAAATACTTTCCGGGGCAAGCCAGCTCTTCTCTTGGTTCCCATCTCTCTCGGCTGTAGTTCTCGTGGCCAAGCCAGATGCAATAACGGGAAGTCTGTGGATAGACCTTCGCTATTCCCAAAGTTCCAGATGGCAGCCGTGGTGGTGGGGCTCCTCCTAATTTAGGGGTGTGGGGGGGTGCAAGAGGAAGGACAGATTCCTCCATAACCCTGCACCAGATTCATGATCCAAGTCACCCCCTCAAAACGGTTGTCTCCCGCTATGAGACCGCTATCCACAGATCTCCCATTGTGGTATTTGGCCCTTAAGGTGTGAAGAGGGTGTTTTCAGGGTGGGCATCAAAGTGGGGGGGGGGTGGGCCCATGTGACCATCGGGCAAGGCTTATTATTTGCCACGAATCACGCATTCCACTGAGGCAGATGCTGGGAATCGTGTAAAAAAGACGGACTTTGAGTGGCTTCTACTGTTGGTCCCTCTTTGTGGAGCCTATTTCATTCATTTGCTCCTCCACGTGCAGCCAGCTGGGTGACCTTGGGCCAGTCACAGTTCTCTCGGAGCTGCTCTCTCAAGAGCAGTTCTCTCAGAGCTCTCTCAGCTCCACCTACCTGTCTGTTGTGGAGAGAGGAAGGGAAGGAGATTGTAGGCGGCTCTGAAACTCCAAGTGAAGGGCAAGGTATACATCCAATTTCTTCCTTATCTTCTTCTTCTTTGTTCCTCTAATAGTAGCACCCTCCGCACAAAAGGGGGCTCTGAAGAAGGCACCTTGTGCCAGAGGAAGGTGCTACAATTAGCAGAATAGATCCACAGGCTCCAGCCCTATAATCTTGGCCGTGTCTTTCTTGGCAGGATCTCGGAGCGTTGAAGATCCCGGAGCAATACCGGATGATTATCTGGAGGGGCCTGCAGGAACTGAAACAGGGCCACGACTACGGAGCCCAGCAGCTGATCCGCTCCAGCAGCAACGCCTCTACCATCTCCATCGGCACGTCCGGGGAGCTGCAACGGCAGCGGGTCATGGAAGCCGTGCATTTCCGTGTGCGCCATACAATCACCATCCCCAACCGCAACGGAGCCGACGAATGGGCGGACTTTGGCTTCGACCTACCGGATTGCAAATCCCGCAAACAGTCCATCAAAGAGGAGTTCACAGAGGGAGAAATTAACTGAAGGGTCTCTGGGAGCCGCCAAACGAGGACGAAAAGTTAAGAGGATCTGAAAGGTGCTTGGAATTAAAAGCTGGGGGGCAAACAAGCCTTGGGGAACCACAGAAAGTATTTTTTTTCCCAGAGCTCAGGTGGCAGAATGTCACTGTTGTGCTGTGGAAGTCCACGGCTATGTATCTTCCTGGGCCAAGTGGGTTGTGTTCTTTTCATGCCATCAAGACCTCTAAAGGAATCCGGTAGCAGCAACTGGCTGGAAATGTTCAGCGGCGAAACCTGGGCGTGTTTAAAACCGAGCGAATTTTCCGCAGAACACCCGTGCCCAGTTCACACTGCAATGGGAAAGGCCGGTTTGTTTTGTTGCCGATGGCAGGCCTGAGCGCCTTGCTTTTCCCTCTTGGCTTTTGGTAAAAAAGAGTTGACCCCTTTCCGGTAGCCCTCAACGGGGACGTCTCCGCAGCCAAACGGTACCAAACAACTTTAACGAGACTTCTCTTCCAAATGGACTGCCAAAAAAAAAAAATATTGAGTGTTTGTATTCTTCAGAGCTTTGCAGAACGGCAAAGCAGCTCCTAGAATCTGACAATTCCCAACAACATTCGTAGTAGCTAGATAGAAACGTTTGTGCCGCAAGAAAGTTTGCCGGACCTGTTTGTATATATGGTTATATGCGCCATGTTGTTGTAAAGTTTTATTTGCCATGTAAGCTATTATCAAAAGTACACAGACTGTTAGGACAAGGCAGGGATTTCCCAATTCTCTTCCTAGCCTACAAAAAACGACACCCTTTTTTGGGGGGGGTAAAGTTGGACACTTTTCACATGATAAAGCTAAGATAATTATTTTGGTCCTTCGGACTGGTTCGTAAAAGAAATGTTGCAAAGCAATCGTTTACGGACTTGGATTAGAATGGTGAAATTCTATCATTATACTCTCCTTCATACACACATACATGCACACGCACCCTGAGAGGGGGGAACCACACAAACCCGATTATTTGTAGGTGAATGCTAATTGTTTCTCACCCGTTAGCCCCATAGGAGCAGTAGGATTAATTTTCAAGACCACTTCGGGCAGAGGTGTGGTTTTCAACAAAGCAGCAATGGAGTGGAAGTGCAAATAGCCCCAGAACGAGCCCACCTGAGCAGCCCCTAAAAGCCAGCTGTCTAGGGGTCACTGAACTCCATGGCACCGACAGTGGACACTGGCTCACCCAATCCCACAAAATGGCAGGAAAACACAATGGGTGAGCTGACACCAATTACCCGTGACAAGTCTGAGCCAAACGGCCCTTGAGGTCCTGGGAGAGTTGCTGAAGCTTGGCCACTGGCAGTCCTCTAGGGCAATAGCCCTTCGGGAAATTTCCCTGTAAGTTAAATGGCCAATCCAATCCCGCAACAGAGTACATATTTTACTGGACTGTGTGCAAATGGTTGCTGCCCAAGGATCTCTCTCTCTCTCTCTCTCTCTCTCTCTCTCTCTTTGCAAAGCCAGTTGCTTTTCCCCCAGAAGTTTACATGTTTAGGCATGTCACGCTTCTTAGCCCATCCAGGAGGTCACGCTTCTTAGCCCATCCATAGAAAGCAAATTGCGGCCTCGATTTGCCTCAGTGAGAGGGGTTCAATCTCTGCTCAGTTTTCGGCTCCCAGTCCCCAGTAAAACAGACTCCTGCTTTTCAAGAAGCTAGTCCGCCGGGTTGAACAGCATTTACACACCAAAGTAAACGTGCACGAGATCGCAGCCCCCGACTGTTTACCTCAGAATGAACAATTGCTCGGAGAACACCTCCTGGTTTCCCCAGAGCTGCGTGTTGATGCTCACTTGCGTCTGAGTTAGCACATGCAGGATCAGGTCACCATCATTTATTCTAGTCACATTTTTAAAACTTTTAACAAAGAGGCACGGTCAGGTTGTACACTGGCCAACCCGTGGTAGCAGTGCCCCAGTAGAATTTTAGATCGTCTTGTGTATATGTTTGGATTTTCAAATCCTTGCAGGGCAAGGGTCGACGTTTTGATGGATTTCTTTTTTTAAAAAGCAACCACCACCACCACCACCACCACGGACAGCTGTACTGTATTTATTCTACCCCTAAATCAGGGGTGGAAGCATAACCTTTTTACTTGGCATAACGCAAATTTACCTGTCAAAAGTCTTTGTCAGATGTCTTCAGACACTGATACGCCTTCTCAGTCTCAAATAGGATATCAGAGAGCTTGGAAAAGTGCGGGGTGTGTGTGAATGACTGAGGGCTGGAGCTGGGGTTGCCACCTCTGGGTTGGGAATACCTGGAGATTTTGAGAGCGGAGGCTGAGAAGGACAGAGTTTGGGGAGAGGAGGGATTTCAATCAGGTATAATGCCATGGAGTCCACCTTCCAAAGCGGCCCTTTTCTCCAGGAGACCTGATCTCTGTCACCTCGAGTTCGGTTGTAATGCCGGGAGATCTCCAGCCACCACCTGGAGGCTGGGAACCATAGCTGGAGCAGTGTCGGTGCCAAGACAGGTTAAAAATTGGAGATCCGGGGGGGGGGGGATGGTTTAGAGTAGGGAGGATGATAAAGTGAATAAAACGATAAAACAGTATCGAAGGCGAGATTTATTTCACACCATCAAATAAAAGAAAATCCTTGATAGCCAAATGAATAGCTTATGGGACTCACTGCCCCATGAGTAAGTGTGGAGGGCCTGGAAATGGGTTTGCTTTCCCTTTGCGATCCCATGCACCGAGTCACAACTGGACAGGTCAAACAAGGGAACACCCAATATTAAAACGTACCAAACCATTGCTTCCAAGTTTTCAGTGTAGAGCCTGTGTCGTTCAGTGGTAGAACATCTGCTTGGCATGCAGAAGGTCCCAGGTTCAATTCCCGACATCTCCAGTTTAAAGAACCAGGCAGTCGCTGATGGGAAAGACCTCCACCTGAGACCCTGGAGAGCTGCTGCCAGTCTGAACAAGGAGTTCTGACCTTGATGGGCCAAGGGTGTGATTCATCATAAGGCAGCTTCATGTGTGTTCGTGCGAAGGCTTAGATGGCTCGAAAAGAGAAGTAGACATATTTGTGGAAGCTAATTCTAACAGTGGCTGTTAGACATGACAGCTAAATGGAACAGCTTAGAAAAGGCAGTCCTCCCTCCCTCTCCCTCTCTCACACACACAGTCCAGTGGCGCCTTTAAGACCAACAAAAGTTTATTCACGGTATGAGCTTTTGTGTGCACGCACACTTCTTCAGATACACACACACACGGGGGTATCCAGCAGTGCAATCCAATGCGGCGTGACTCCCATCTAAGCCCGTTCCTCTGCTAGAAGAGGCCTTCTCTCCAGAGTGAAGAGCAGGAATGCCTCTTCTAAGAAGAGGCTTTCCTATGGATTTGCAAAGACTTACATTCAAAGTTACAGACCACTATTCGTTAGGTGCACCTTTTTAAATGTTGCAAAATATTTGGATTGGTTGATTTAATTGATTAAGTGACTAAATATCGTGGCCGCCCTAGAAAATAAGATCCAAGGGAACAACCAGACAGGTACCTAGCTCTAAATCCTCCTTGCAAGCTGCATACTTATGCATCTCCTGTAGTGGTCAGGAGGACAACAGCAGAGAATTAAACATGGCTAAAGTAGTAAAGAGTGAAAGCACTTTAAGTTGTTAATTTTTTTCTACAAGCCACTCAGACTCTCCAAATGCAAATGCTTTCCCCCAGCAGTATTATTGTGTATTACTGTATGTGCGTGTCTGTATATGTTACTGGCAAATTTCAAATTTTGGACACATCGAGGTGTGCCTGGGCACAGTTTAGAGATAGTTGTTTTCAGCTGGGCACTGTTTGGAGGCTTTACTGAGCCAGGGTCCACTTAAACTGGGTAATTCAAGGCATGATCCATCGCAAAGACCACTGTGGTTCACATTTGCACTGGCCTTCATTTTTATTTCTTGGCTTTGGAACATCCGGATGCAAATGCTGTATTTAAAGCAGCACAAATGAAACAGGCATTGAACATGTTGTGGGCAGCCAATCTGGGGAAGAGGTGCAGAATCAATGGTCATCTGTGGCACGCATAGAAGTCCAAATGCTGATGGCCCGTTGGGCTTGGCTGTGACCTAAGAATTTGTCTCAGCAGACCACAGGCTTAACCCCGTCAAGGCATGATGGGTGAACTGCATGCTGCACGCCATCATTCTTTCATCTTCTGGACTTGATTTTGTCCTGATAGATGCTGCTGAATACGAGTCGATTTTTGGAATCATTTGGGAGGGATTCAGATAGACAACAAAAACAAACCAGAGCTTCGTGGCACCTTGGAAACAAACACAGCTTTATTTCAGCACGAGTGCACAGAGCCTTTTTATTTTTGGCACCTGTGTGTCCGTATTGCGTCTTTTTTGTTCTTTGCTGTAAATTGCTCCCTCTAGTGGTTGCTTCGATATTACACTGCTGCATCTGTGGCTTACTCCCCTGCAAGGAAATAAATTGGGAGATTCAGACATATAGTATCAGAGCAACCACTAGAGGGAGCAAAACGCACATGGAAAGGAGAAAACAGACAATACGGCACACAAGCGATGAAAACAAGAGTGAGGAAAAGCCCCACTTCTTCAGATATTGTGACTGGATTTTCAATATAGACTCTCACAGAAGAGGCAGTCTCTGTGGTCTACAAATGTTTGTGCTGGAACAACATTTCGTTAAGACTTTACAGTGCCACCAGACTCCTGTTTCTTTTGGCTGCAACAGAGTAACAAGGGCATGCCCTTCGAATTAACAGACGAGCTATGAGACATTCTTTCTAGAAATCAGTGCTCCATGACTAGCCCTTGAGTGTGTACTTTGCCAATAAAGTTGGACCACTGCTTGGCATACATTATGGGTCAATTCTGAAATGTGGACATATTCCGAAGTGCCCAGGAAAGAATCTAGCAACGCCCACTCTTGGGCAGGGAGGTCACAGCATTGGCTGGTGTGAAAACATTTTTGAGTAGAAATGGGCAAAAAACCCCGCTCAGAACCAGCTTTGTAATTGATTTCTTGGAGAACTGGCCAGTAAAAATCCAGAAACCCTTGTTTCCTTCTCTGCGTTTGCCTTGATGTTTGGTCCCTGCTATGATTCTGGGCCTACTAAGACATGCTCAAGATTTGGGATCGCCCTTTAACGTACGTACACGCGCAGCTCGGCCACGTTATGTTCATGAATTGTGCGATCTGTTTTGTTTTATTGTAATGATATCTTTGGGAAACAAATGTGTTATTTTTATAGCTCTCTCTCTTTTTTTCCTTTTTGTAACACAATAAACGTATTTGAAATGTCCGCGTCTAAAGGGAAAGTGAAATCACACCTGTGCACAGCTTTCGCTTGTGTTCCTTGGGCATGCATGAGACCCCCCACCCCATGTTAACTCATTTGGAATACCCCATGTGGTGCCTGCTGGCCCCTTTCCTGGCACCCACCAGATGCTTTTAGAAAGTGGGCATGGCCAGGTGAGGCTTTCGCCCAGCAAAGCTTCTGACTGGTCACTGGAGAGCTGATGAGCTGTACAGATTGTAAAAAAAAACACTACTTTGGCAGCAGCTGCTGCCACACTGCAAGGATCTTCTTCACTGTGTCACTGAAAATACGCCATGGCAGCCATTTTGTGGCTGGCTCTTCCTCCTGAGGCAGCCATTTTGTGGCAGCCATTTTGTGCCCACTACGCTGTGTCTATGGCCCTTTCTGCACTCTCCTTTTAATCCATGTTTACTGCGGCGTCCTCCGAGCAATTCTGCACTAAAATCAAATTCAACTTTCTTTTTAATCCAGGTCCCCCCCGTCCCCCCCCCCAATTCTGCACTAAAATCGAGGTCAACCTTTTTTTATTCTGGGTCCATCCCCCCTCCCCCATTCTGCATTACATTACCTCCCTTCAGTGGTCAGCCCGGTTTCAGCCTCCTGTTGACCCAGGGTTATTTGGATGCTGTTTTGCCGTGGACTTAATTTGCCTTGACTCGAATACTGAATGTCCAGAGCGGCTGGCAAATGCAGAAAGGACCAAAATTCCAAAGAGGACCACAGGCTTTAAAAAGGTTGGGGACCACTGCTCTAGTCATAATTCTGTTCACACTGTTGTGGTGGTTAATCTCCAGCCCTCAAGGATAACACCCTTCCAGGGTTACCTAAGGAAGCTCCGAGGATCAAACCACTTTCTTATAAACTGGATGGGCCACTGGCCTGATCCAACATTGGCTTCTCTTATGTTCTTAACTTGGTTCTCATTATAGTCGTCCATGTACATCTGGCTGTATTGCTTCAGACTGCAGATCACATGACTGGGTTCCCCACTGCATTCCCAAATCTCCTTCACATAGAAAACTAGCAGGTCAGGGGAAGTCTTTTTATTGGCACATTAGTTTTCTACAAGCATGGATTTTTTAAATAGAGAATAATTCCACCACAGGAGCCCGTACCATTTGTCTGTAGCCGGAAAGCTCAGGCTCTGATTGACTGCCTCAGTGAAAATTAGGTGACGGCCCTTCCAGATCAGAGAATTGACTTACAAAGGCCAAAAAAATGCACAAATCACATTTTGTCCCAGATCCAAAGCCCTCTTGGGACCAGATATCTACCACCTGAACCAAGCCAAGCTAAGAGGAACCATTTGCCAAAACTCAAAAAGGACCCTATCCAGCGTAAATGCTTGGGAAACTTTAATTATACTCAGCTCGGGCCAATCTCTGCCCACTAATTTCTTGGGATAGTAGACCAGGTCCGGGACTTTCAGGCCCTCTCCCACCATTTGCTTTGCCACTGTTCCCTGGGGGAGGGGGTCTTCAAAAGGTAGCACCCTTTCTGCCCATCCAGCCTGCTGCAGAACACGCAATCGACCTTTGGCTTGGCTCTGCAGATTTGATGAGCCATGACCCTTGTAGTACATGATACTTTTGTGGGACGCTGGGTTCACCGGGTTCAAAAAACAGCCCAACTCCAAAGAGCTATCAGGGTAATTGATATGGTTAACAAGACTTACTTCTTCAGAAATTGTCTTTGCCCGTGGGATATCCGTGTAGCAGCCATTTCCTCCTCACCCCGATAGCTTGTGGGCCCCTGAAGTTCACTCGGTCTACGCCGTTTACAAGAGGTGGTCTCTACCTTAGCTCGGTATTGACAAGAGCAATTCTGTGTGCCCCCACAGAGTACAGCTGATGTTTGTTTGGCCCACCGATGACATGTGGTCAGGTTATCTGGTTGCACATATCCTGCCGGTTGCTGAATTAGCTCAAGTCTGGTTAACTTGCTGGATCAGCTGTCCCGGTCATGTAGATTTGGATAGTCTCTCCAAATATTTGCAGAAGGCCTCCTGTACTCAAACAGAGAAAGAGAGAAGAGCGAATATGATGTCTGAACTGCTGCAAATTCTGGACCCTGCGCTGGTCCAATGGTACAACACGTTCTGCAGGCTTGTGTCACTCACCGGAAACCCACAAGAGCTTTCCTCATATCTGTGTCCACTGCAGTTCCCTCCACCACGCTCAGGGGAGGGGCTGTTGCACTGCCGAGACCGGCTTACGACTCCCAGCCCACAAGAGACGGGGCACGGAGTCCACGATGTCCAAGGAGACCATCTTCCATCAACTGAGGCACAGAGGGGGGAAAAAACATTCTAGCACCATTCTTATATAACAGACAGCAGAACAGAGCTAATTTCATTTTATTACTTAAAGACATCTCCCCTGGCCTGGATGGCCCAGGCTAGCCTGATCTTGTCAGCTCTCAGAAGCTAAGCTGGGTCAGTGCTGGTTAGTAACTGGCTTGCACTCCAACCAGGGAAGTTTACTAGTGGTTGCTAATGCAGAGGCAGGCAATAATAAACCTGTTCCTCTCATAACCTTGAAAACTCTGTGGGGTCGCCATGAGTCAACTAAGACTTGGGGGAGGGGAAAAACCCACCAAGCATTTCAAAGAAAATGCTTGCCCGTGACAATGTTCCCTCTAAACTGTGGAGTGTTGTGAGCAAAAATCCTACTTCATGAGCCAGAAGAGCTACTAGCATTAAAGTTTTGAGTGAGGCAACATTTGACTATCGCATAAATTAGTTTTATTTTGAAGATTATTACTGTAACCTTGTAAAAAAATTTCTCAGAATGAATTTTTTAAACTGTATTTTAAGAATGATCTAAACATTGTAAGTGAAAACAGAATCAAGTCAAATTTCATTACAGAAAATGTTTTAATTTCACTTTTCTCTCATCTCTCCACATCATTCCCCTTGATTTAAAAAACCCCCGTCAGCTACACCACAAAGAATTGTTGCCCTCTCTCTGATGACTGTAGGAACTGAGGAAGCGTCAATGCTTGTAAAATTGTAGGGATTGATTGTAGGAAATGAGGAAGCCTCAAAACTAAAAAAAGGAGGGCTCAGCTTAACAATTCCTTCATTTTTAAATGAGCAAGAGTCCAGTAGCACCCTTAAAGACTAACAAAATTTGTGGCAGGGTAGGATTTTTCATGAGTCACTGTATTTGAAGAAGTGAGCCGTGACTCACGAATGCTCCTTCTCTGCCGCCAATTGTGTTAGTCTTTACGGAGCAGCTGGACTCTTGCTCTTTTCTGCTGCTACAGACAGACTAACGAGGCTACCCATCTTAATCTATTTAATGATTTCCCTCCACCTTTTGCCAATTAGAGGGTAGCAGTGGCTCAGAGGTATGCTGAGTTGCAGACCAGCAGGTCGGCAGCTTGGCAGTTAGAGACCCAAGTGCCACACAACGGAGTGAGCTCCCGTCTCTGGCCGCAGTTCCTGTCAACCTAGCAGTTCGAAAGCAAGAAATTGCTAGTAAATAAATAGGTACTGCTGCGGTGGGAAGGTAACAGCGATCCATGCGCTCGGTGTCAAATCATGCCAGCCACATGACCACAAAAATGTCTTCGGACAACACTGGCTCTTCAGCTTGGAAGCGGAGATGAGCACCGCCCCCTAGAGTCAGATTTGACTGGCTTTCGAGCCAGGGAAACCTTTACCTTTGCCAATTAACCACCTGTAACTTCTATACCTGGACATCTGTCCTTGTTACACGGGGCCACTTCCGCCTCCTTTCCTTCACAGGATAGACCTCCTCTGGAAGGCGCAGGGTCGTTGCACACACGGAGCCGTTTCTTGAACCCGGAACATGTCTCCGAACACACTGCCCAGGGTGACCACTCTGACCACTGACCATTGGCTTGGGGGGAGAAGAGGAGAACCAGTTACTGCTTCTGTTGCGATTCTGGCCTCTTTGGCCTGTGGACAGGTCTGCGGGAGAATCTCAAGACAGCTTACAGGCTGAGGCCTGAACTGGATGGCCAGGTGAGTCTGATTTCATCCCATCTTGGAATCTAAGCAGCATTGGCCCTGGGTTGTACTTGGATGGGAAACCGCCAAGGAAGTCTAAGTTTGCTCTGCAGAGGCAGGCAACTGCAAACCTCCTCTGTGCATCTCCTGCCTTGAAAAACCTACAGGGTTGCTGTAAGTCAGCTGTGACTTGACACCACTTTCCACCACGCCATATGGGTCAGGTACTCTGAAGAAGCAGCATATTCGTGTTCTACCTGAATGAATAATTCCATGAGCTTGAGCTCCAACTCCCCCGAGAGGAGGAAGAGGAGGAGATTGGATTTATACCCTGCCCTTCACTACCTGAAGGAGTCTCAGAGCAGCTTACAATCCATTTCCCTTCCCCTCCCCACAACAGACACCCTGGGAGGTAGGTGGGGCTGAGAGAGCTCTTTCGGGGACTGCTCGTAAGAGAACAGCTCTGAGAGAACTTGTGACCGACCCACGGTCACACCAGCAGCAGCATGTGGAGGAGAGTCCCAGATTAGAGTCCGCACTCCTAACCACTACACCAAACTAGCTAACCACTACACCAAACTTAACCTTAGGCCAGCTATTTCACCGTAATCATCTTCAATAGCAGCAATAATCTCTGCTCCCTCACAGGACTCGAGATCTTTCTGCTGTCAGAGGGAAGGTCTGTCAGCAGTCTCTCAAGGGACAGCAGCTGGCCTTTTGGCAAGTCGTTACATTATTTGTTCTAAATACTGTGAAAAAAAATTCATTTCATTCCCCCCCCCCCCCCCCCCACTTTCCTCAGAGGATCCCAGGACAGCAGATGCCTGGGCCTACCTACACAACTGAAATTGGTTCAACTATCTTTCTCTCTTTCCAGAAGTGTGGTAGATGCGGAACTGCAACAAAGACCTCTCCACACCATACCAAACTACAGTGCCCCGGATCCATTGTGAGAAATCACGACCGTCATATCAAAATCCCTAGGATTCATTGGAAGAATCATTACCAGTTATGCCCAAACTACAGTTCCCAGGATTCATTTGGGAAAGCCACGACTGTTATGTCCAAACTACAATTCCCAGGATCCCTTGGAAGAAGGCATGGCAATGATGTTGGTTTAAAGTGCAGATCTTCCCTTAACTGTGGAGGTCTGCCTGTTCCCACCCGGCTAGGCTTACTTGGACAAGGAGGCAGGTTGGGGCAGAGCTTGATGTCTGAGGAAGGTCCTCCGCACCGCATGCCGCTCTCCGGGTGCGTGCACTGGCGGATCCGCATCTGGCTCTGATAGCCGCAGGTGACCGAACAGAGGGACCACGGAGACCACGGCGACCAGATGCTTTTGGCTGCAACGGGAAAAGAAAGGGATGGAGGCCAAAGAAGGACAGTACTCACCAAGGTCACCTATATAGGCGTCAACTTCAGGGGGGCTGGGGAGCTAGAGCCCCGCCACCTGAATTTTTCCAGGACATGGTAAGCCTCCCCTGGAGATAATGGCCTGTAATGTCTCTGGCCCAGCCCCAGCCCCCCACCCCGGGTGAAGAATACTGGACTCGGGAGACCAGGAACGGTGAAATCATGAAGCCTTTATTGAGTAATTCAGCATGCCCAGTAGATGGTCAGAACAAGCATGCTTTCAGGGCTCCAGGGCCCTCATTATATGCTGGCCGGAGCCACACCTCCGGCCGCACCCAAAAGACCTGATAGGGGCTTAACATATGCGCATGTTAGTCATAGGTTCCCTGGAGGAGCCTTTGATTGCATTGGCTCCTCAGGGAGAACCTAGGTCCCACATTGGTGGAGGCTTTCAATCCGGATGTCTATTGTTCCTCCAGATTCAAGCTCCCCTCTCTGCCTGACCATGTGCTCTGGCCATGCGGCGGGCGCCATTACCTGAGAGCACATGGCAGGCTGGTTGCTACACAGAGCATACTACATTACACCGGGAAATTGGAAAGTCTACGCCCTTGGTCACCTAGAGCTACTACCAATCTCAAAGACATGTAACAATTGATAATTATCATATGGCCTTGTGCATAGTATAGCCAGGAGATCCTAAGAATGTCTGGAAGCTGAAAGTTCTAGCTCTTTTAGCGTTATGCACCACTAGCGAGTGGTGAGCTATACTTTTTTGGGGGGGTGCTGAGAGAGCTCACGAAAGAGCTGTGACAGACCCAAGGCCACCCAGCTGGCTTCGTGTGAAGGAGTGGGGAATCAAACCCAGTTCTCCACATTAGAGTCTGCTGCTCTTCACCACTACACCAAGCTGGCTCTCTTCAAAGACAGGTCTGGAGGCCTCCTAGAATTACAACTGGTCTCTAAGCTGCAGAGATCAGTTCCCCTGGAGGACACGGAGAGACGGAAGACCAAGAGTGACATCACATCCTCCTGGAGCACCCTCCCCACACTGCCCCGGCATCACCCCAAAAATCCCCAGGAATTTCCCAAGATGGAACTGGCAACCCTATGCTCTTAAAGAACACCACAAAGCTGGGGAAAGTGCCGCAATAGGTTGTCAAAGCGATCCAGGGGTCCATATGAGGAAAAGCTGAAGGGTCTGGGGCTTTTCACTGAAAGAGGACATGATAGAAATCCATGAAATTATGTCTGGTGCTCAGCATATGGAGAGAATGCAAATGAAACTGGCACTTGGGGGTACTCGGAGAAGCGGATGGACAATAGACTCAGAATGGACAGAAGGAAGTCCCCCTAGGCATAGAGTTGCCAGCTTTGGGTTGGGAAATACCTGGAGGTTATGGGGGTGGAGCCTGAGGAGGATATGCTTTGGGGAGGGGAGGGACTTCAGTGGGGCATAATGTCACAGAATCCACCTTCCAAAGTGGCCATTTTTTCCAGGGGAACTGATCTCTGTCACCTGAAGATCAGTTGTAGTAACAAGAGATGTCCAGCTACAACCCAGTAAAGGTAAAAGGTAAAAGTTTCCCTTGCTAGAAAGCCAGTCGAATACGACTCTAGGGATGCGGTGCTCATCTCGTTTCCAAGCCGAAGAGCCAGCGCTGTCTGAAGACGTTTCCGTGGTCATGTGACCAGCATGACTAGACGCCGAGGCGCACGGAACGCTGACACCTTCCCACCGAAGCGGGACCTATTTATTTACTTGCAATGTCTTGCTTTTGAACTCCTAGGTTGGCAGGAGCTGGGGCCAGAGACGGGAGCTTACTCTGTCACGCGGCACTTGGGTCTCGAACTGCCGAACTACCGACCTTCCGGTCTGCAGTTCAGCGTCTTAACCACTTGAGCCACTAGAGGATACTAAATCTGGAAAACACCGTAACGAAGGGAGACACACAAAATTCTATTTGAAACCACAAAAGACCCTCTTATTGACTATTCTTTAAGGATGCAGTACCTGTACAAGTTGAATTGAAACACGCGAAGCTAGAAATGAGGCTAACCACACAGGATTAACCATGGCAATGGATGTCCCAGGTAAATCTCTGTTTCGACCCTTCATCAGGCTGTAATTCTATGGTAAAGCCAGGAAAGAGTCGAGGGGACTAGTGCAGGGCGTGTGCAGGCGCTTCTCCTCTCTTCCCAGCTGCCCTCCACCACTCAGGCATTATACCAAGCTGAGGAGCTCATTTCTCTTGACACTAAAGCCCATTCAGTGTTCCAACTGGCTCCACAAAGTCAAAAGCTGGGAACAGAGGTTATCCTGCACTAGTCCTCTCAACTCTTTCCTGGCTTTACCATGTGACTATAGCCTGGTGAAGGGTCGAAACCTCTGAATGCCATTTTGTTATGGGGCACACAATGAACGTTTCCTGGCTGCTTGGGGCCAATTAGCTGATGATTGGAAGGAGGAGGAGGAGATTGGATTTATACCCTGCCCTTCACTACCCCAAGGAGTCTCAGAGTGGCTTACAATCCCTTTCCCTTCCCCTCCGCATAAGAGACACTTTGTGAGGCAGGTGGGGCTGAGAGGTCTTTCGAGGACTGCTCTTTCCAGAACAGCTCTAAATGAACCTGTGACTGACCCAAGGTCACACCAGCAGCTGCATGTGGGGAACCAAACCCGGTTCTCCCAGATTAGAGTCTGCGCTCCTAACCACCACAGCATGCTGGCTCTTGGGATGCTGAACTAGATGGGCTCTTGGCCTGACCCAGCAAGGCTCCTCTTAGGGTTCTACAGAAAGCCAGTTACCTTGACACCAAATGCCATCTCCAATAAATCCACCTTGACACATGCAGAAGTAGGAGCCCAGAGTATTCATACAAGTCGCATCCTGGTGACAGCTGTGGTTTCCCCTTGCGCACTCATCTACATCTATAAATAGGCGTGGGAGAGAAGTTGCAACAAGGTTTTACTTCCAGAGGACAAAAACAGGGCTCCGGATCACAACGGCGACCTTGTGTAGAGCTGCCAGCATGGCTGAGCAACGACGTCACAAGTGGCCAGGCACAGGTTGGTACCCAGTGGCACCAGCAGCTAGAGCTGTTTCCTGATAACTAATGCCCCCTCCCCCACTGTTTTGAGCCCATCCCCAGAGCGATGGGGGCACATATCTTGTTTCCCTACCAGTGTTCCCTCTAAGCTGAGTTAGTGTGAGCTAGCTCACAGTTTTTTAGCCTCTGGCTCACACATTTTTGTCTTAGCTCAGGAAGGATGGCTCCAGAGCAAACTGATTTATCCAATAGTCAACTTGCTTGCTCACAACTTTAATGCCAGTAGCTCACAAAGGGTGTTGTCCGGAGGTGACATCACTGCGTCACCCGGAGGTGATGTCATCACGTTGGGCACATTTTGGGGGGGTGCTCTGTAATTCGAGGGAAAACTCTATGGTTTTCCCTCGAATTACAGAAGGCCCACCCCCAATGCGATGACATCACTTCCGGGTGACTTCATTGCAGTGTGTGCGCTTTGCGCACGTGCCAGACGCCTCCCAGACAACAAAGGACTCCCCCCCCCCCCCGCCACGGAGAGGTAAGTACTTGGCAACCCTAGTCGAACCTGAGACCTGGGGCGTACAAAGGAATGCATGCTGCCACTGAGCTTTCCCATACTGCTGAAGTGCAACCTCCCCATCCCCCCGCCTCCTCAAGACTGCTGATTGGGAGATTCTGCATCAGTCAGGACCTATGCAGCTGAGCAGGCCGTCTCCTTCGAAACCTTGCGGACAGCGACAGAAATACGAGCCGTATCTGTTGACGCACTTCGCCTCAGGTAAGCAGTTCATGGGCATCCCTTGTTTGCACTCGTCTATGTCTTTACGAAAAGAAAAAGAAACAAAAATGAGTTTGTTGGGGGGGAGGGAGCCTGCCAGCCTGTGTTCCCCCACACAAGTCTCTCAAACACCACTTTGACCCACAGCCTCCATCTTGGCGTGCAGGGTCAGCGGCTGCCCAGGTGATGTCAAGATCACCATGCTAGAGTAGAATTTGGGAGGCCTGGGTTCAGCCCCTATTCAGGAACGAAGCTCGCTGGGTGACCCCGGGCCAGTCACTCTGTCAGGCTCACCTTCCTCACAGGGTTGTTGTGAGGACAAACTGAAGGAGGCGAGAGCCACGCTCACAGCTCGGACCTCCTTGGAGGAAGGGCGGGATTTTAAAAATGTGATCCATCTGGCAGTATGAGTCCCCTTAACTGAGGCGAAAGCAGGATATACGAATGGATAAAATAGAGGTTGCTGTTTTTTAAGGCCTGAGAGGTTCTCTGCTTCTGGCGGGACGCCTCCCAGGAGGGAAAAAGCCACAGCAACACCCTCCTTTAACATGGTAATCTATCCCTTTGGGAGTCACAGTTTCCTCAAAATGCTCTTTAATGCCGGAATTCAGCATAATCTTCACTGGGCAGCCATTTTCTCTAGCCTCCCCTAACTCACAAGGTTGTTGTGAAGATAAAACAGAAGAAAGGAGCAAGGTATGCGGCCCCAAGCATCTCGGAGGAAAGGTGGGTTAAAAATGCACAAAATAAACAAAAATCCAGATGAAATCTACACATAACTGCAAGCAAGCGCTGCTTCTTTGTGAGTGGCTGCATCACTATCTGGTAGACTGCCTCTGTTCCTGGAGGCTTCACATTCAGCTATGATGGCTCCTAGTAACTCACAGGCCTAACCCTCCTCAGAAACCACCTGCATCGGCCCACTGATTCTGCATTATCCTATGGTAAGTAAAAACTGCAAGAAGACAAGCTCACAATTATTTACCGACACAGTGCACTCCGTTCCCCACAAATCCCGGATTGCAATAGCAGTTCTCCAGGGCACGACTTCCATTGCAGATTTTAGTGACATCTGATGGGGGAAAGGAATGAACAAAATGCATGCAGTGGAGCAAACCCGAGCGCGACCCGAAAGAAGTCCCCTGTTCAGACCTTACGGCTATCCATATTAGAATGCATTTCCCCCCACCCCCTTTTGCCTGCTGGGTTTTCAGTACAGGAAGTCTGATAGGAAGCAGTAGCCGCTGCATGTTTTTTTTATACACTGAGCAGCCCTGGGGACGCTGGTGTCCTTCACCTGTCCTTGGAAGTGGAGAAGTACTGGGCTGGGAAAGGGGCAGGAAATGGGTGGCATCCTGTCAAAACTTGGAACTGCACAGACAAGCAACTGGCTATTTGACTGCTGGATGGTTTGAATGCGTTTGGTTCACTGGCTTGGTACAGCCAGGAATCTCTGTATGAAGCAGAGTGAACGAGGCTACACGCAGCAATGGCTTATAAGCACTGCGTGTGCTTGCAAACTTACAGGGTTACACAGAGCCACCTGTCAGTTTCAAAGTAATAAGAATCCTTTATTCAGGGTACTACATTCTAGATGGTACAGGTTGAGAGATAGGGATAGAATCTAATCTAACTAGCTAGGATGGATGTGGATGGAGACTGCCTGTCCTGCAATCATAGCGACAAAGACAGAGAACATGTCCTCCTTCTTTGTCTGTGCGAGAGAGAGAAGGTGTCCAGCTGGAAGGAAGGAAATCTTGTCCCTAAGAGCAGCATTCTACTTCAAAGGGATAGTATTAGGTAGCAGGAAGGAAAGGATGCTCTGTGTTCCTGATTTCTCTGTCTGTCTATAAATCTATGGTGTTGTCTCTGAAAGCTGAATCAGGGGACAGTGTACACTCCTCCATTTCCAACAGAATGGGGAGGAAAAGCAGCCACAAGGGCATAATGAGAACTGGAGGTGGGGAGCAGCCCAGGGAAGGACTGTGGCTCAGTGGAAGAGCCTCTGCTTTGCATGCAGAAGGTCCCAGGTTCAATCCCCAGCATTTCCAGTAAGGATTAAGTAGCTTGTGATATTCAAAGACCTTGACCTCAGAACCTGAAGAACCCCTGCCAGTCTGAGTAAACAGTACTGGCCCTGATGGATCAATGGTCTGATTCAGTAGTACTCAGCTTCATGAAAAGCCACACGTCAGAAAGAACAGAGGCAATTCCAATTGAAACATATTTCATTATTTTATGTAAGCTGCCTTACATAAAGGGTCAAAAATCAGAAAGACAGATGGACAGAGGACAGACTGGTAGATGGACAGAAGGATGGAAGAGATGTTTATTATGAATTATGTCAGTTAACCAGAAATGAGAAGGAAGGAGAGAGAGAGATTTCATACCTTTCTTTATTAAGAAGAGTCTCTGGGCTACAAAGACCCTTCCAGGGACCTCAGGGGCAAAATCGTAGACAAGGGCTCGGATATAACCAAAGTCGGTATCCCTGAGAGTTGAAAAAGAAAGCTGTGAGATGCACCCCATCCAACCTTCACGTACATCTGTCATGGTGAGTCTCCTAGCACATGCCTCCCTGCACAATTCCCTGGCTTACACACAACCAGGAAGCACTACGAGATAGCCAGGAAGCACTATGAGCTGGTAACCGGGAAGCACTATGAGACAATAACCAGGAAGCACTACGAGGTGATGATCCTCAGGAACATGATCGTTTTTATTTTTCAGGGGGCCCTGGGCAGATAGTGCCCAAGGCCCCCTGTCTGCCTAGCTCCAGGACCCCCCTATGCCCTCTTTTCCACCCCCACACCTGCATGCCCCCCACTGGCTCATGCAACCTTCTCCCACTTGTAAGCCCTCACATTGTCCATGTTCAGTTGCATGCCTGACCTGCATGCCCTTTTCCTGACAGCACAGGCCAGTGTATGCAAATGAGAGTGCTGAGGCCACGGTCATCAGGAGTGCTGCCACTGTGAATAACCCACATGGCCTTCCTCAGTGCCTCTAGGCAGGTGGGAGCACAGGTAGAGGAGGCACATGGGTGAGGTTCAGCAAAGTGGGCCCCACCAGAAGTCCTGGGCCGAGGCAGCTGCCCCACCAACCGTGCTTGGCAAAAATATGATGGCGAGTAGAAAATTGAAAGAAACCAGACGGCCATCACACCCAGCCAAAGACGTTCACCCCCTAGAAACTCTTTGCCTGGTGGCACAAGTCCAAAAAAGCAAAAAGGGAAACAAGTCCTTGGAATTCAGTATGAAGTTCCTGATATGTTCCAAAACCTCTCTTCCTCAGAGGCAAAAGGTCTGTCTTACTCAGACAGCGACAACTAAAGCCCAATTCTGTTTGAGGATGTTTTATCCTCTCAACGCATCGTTGGACTGTCTGGCCAAGGGAACTGGCCGAAGGGTCTCTCCTCCAAGAAGACGCTGGTAGAGTTCACTGTCCGAACAAGCCAGATGCAGGCTCTTCTGCCTCTGAGGAAGGTGGTTCTGAAAACACGTTGGACATATTGGACATTATCCTAATTATCGGGAAGAAGGGTGGGCTCATCAGTGTCTTAAATAAATAAATGCAGAATCACTGCATGCTGCTGCCCCTCCCGTGTTTGTGCTCCCCACTGAGGCAACAGCAAGGGGGTTCAGCGATACAAACAAAATGTAACATTGTGCCAAAGTGATGCTAAACAATAAACAGTATGATAATAAAATATACTGAGGCAACACCATGTCATTCAACCAGGGGCGGTGCTACCATTAGGCAAGGTTAGGCAACCGCCTAGGGGCGCAGAACCCTGATGGGTACAGAGACCAGCAAGCGGGGTGAGCAGCCCTGACTACAAGCAGGAATCCTCGTCTTTGTGTTTTTCATTCTTCCTAAAATGCATTTATGTTCGAAAACTGGTGAGCACACGGTGGGGGGGGGGGGGGGGAGGTCACCAGAAGGTGGCCTCGCCTAGTGTGCAAAAAAGCCTGGCATCGGCCCTGCATTCAACATGCGCTTGCAGATGCGGCGGCGGGTGTGTGCATGGGCACATCATGAGGCCGAGCACCTCGCCAAAAGCTACACATTCTCTCTGCCACTTACATGCTCGCCCCTTTTGATAAGTGTCATGAAGGGGCCCAGCCAAAGGCAGTGGAAACAAATGGCCCCTTTTTGTGTGTATAGGCCCGAGAGCCTCCCTGATGGCAAGCATACATTAATCCTCTGATCTCAAGCTTTTCCACGCCCCTGGCCAGTACCACTCTGTGGCTGTCCAGCAGTGTCATCCGCCGGGGCTCCTTGACCCACTTGACAAAGCTGGAAGGAGAAACTTGGAGGTACTGGGGCAACCGGATGGCGATGGTGTCTCCTTCCAAGAACTCTCCGATTTCTGGGAAATGAAAACAAGCGAGAAACCGTAACCGTTATCTGTGGATTAAAAACCTCCCCGTTGGGGTAGTCTGGCTGAGATACCATTCCCTGCATCGCACCTCACTTCCACATCTCTTGCAGAATAATCCTAAGCATAGTTACTCCTGTCTAAGCCCACTGAAATTGACCTAACCCAAGGCTCAGTCTTGGGCCTCTCCCAGTCAAAAGATTTTGCATAGGGGTGGTTTGGGGAAAACCTCCCTCTGCCTGAGACCTGGGAGAACTGCCATCAGATGGAACAACCCTGAGTTAGCGAGACCGATGGTCTGAATAGACATAAGCCACGTTCATGTATTCTACTGTCAACATGGGGCACCGTTGGTGCCAGCGCCGGAGGTTAGGAGTTCGGGAGTGCTCCTGGATACCTCCTTGACGATGGAGGCCCAGGTAGCAGCCACTGCAAAGTCAGCCTTTTATCATCTCTGGCTGATCAAGCCGTTGGTTCCCTACCTTGAACGCAATGACCTGGCTACAGTGATCCATGCAATGGTCACCTCGCGATCGGACTACTGTAATGCTCTCTACATGGGGCTGCCCTTGTCCCAAATCTGGAAGCTGCAGCTGGTGCAGAATGCGGCGGCCAGGCTGTTGTTGGACGTTCCTAGGCGGGAGTGCATCCGGCCTGCGCTAAAAGCACTGCACTGGCTGCCTATAGCATACCCAATTCAGTTCAAGGTACTGGTTCTTACCTTTAAAGTCCTATATGGTCAGGGGCCTACATACCTGAGGGACCGCCTTTCCCCACATGTTCCCCAGAGAGCACTACAATCGGGGTCCTGGTGGACCTCCTGATGGCACCTGGTATTACTGGCCACTGTGTGACACAGAGTGTTGGACTGGATGGGCCATTGGCCTGATCCAACATTGGCTTCTCGTATGTTCTTATGACCCCTAGTGGGGCTTGGAGGCAAGGGATGTTCAGAGAGGCAGCTTGCTATTACCTGTCTCTATGTCCCGGCCCTGGTATGCCTAGGAGGCCTCCCATCCAAATGCTTGCCAGGGTCGGCCCTGCTTAGCTTCCAAGATCTGACAAGATCAGGCTTGCCTGGGCTATCCAGGTCAAGGTTGACTGTTTTTGTTATACCTAATGGTATAAGTCTGCCTAATGGTGCTGAAATGGCATCCTCACCACGATAGCAGCCCTCAATGCCTTCAGCAGCCCCTTGGAGGTCACCCTGGGCTTCCCCCCTCACACCCTTTCTCCAATAGATTTCCCCCCTCATACTCATGATCCTTATGATGGGCATTTCTTTGGTCCACGTTAATGGACACGGGAATGCCTACAGTCCGAGTTTCTCAAGCCCTTCTCTAGAGTCCGCTTGTAATAAATCATCGGGCCAAGAAATCCCAAGTTTCACCTTACCTATAGGCATTCCATCCAGCACGAAAACGTATCTCAGGTGGGAAGGGTTTAACATCTGAAAGTCCGTCAGATCGTAGGCCTCGACGGTGGCCCTTTTGCTGGGCGGCACGCGCGATTTCACTTCTGCCCAGAAAAGGTTTGGGTAAAAATCATCCTCGTTGATCGAGAGCAGGGTCAGGGCTTGGCCGTCGTTGGCTACCGACATCCTTCCAGTCGGATTCACCACCGGTGTCAATCTTCTTCGGTAGCTGCAAAGAAAGAGTCATCATCTCCAAGCGACAGCTTGCCGGTGAGACTTCAGGGTAGCCGCTGAGTGTGAATGACTGATGCCAATGAATTGGGATGGGTATCTAATTCTCAACGATCAGAAGATCTCCAAATTCTGGTAAGTATCTTGTTCAAAAGCATGCAGAGATTCCCAGCTATTAGGAGACCTTCTCCAAATCCCAGTGGATATCCCATTTAAAAACAGACCAATTCCCTGCTATCAGGATCTACAACACGGTGTTTCGTTGTTTGCATAAAACCTATTGCAGGATATCCATCTAACGAGACCCAAATCAGTCAAAATAATGGTTCACCCACTTAATGTATGTCAAGTAGTGATTTTTGTCCCCTGGCAGCTTATGCACACTCACAGCAGTTGTTCTGAAACTTTCTAAGAATCTGTTGTCAAAGGCTTTTTTTTTTTACATTGGGACCACACAACGTAGCATCCAGAGATAAACAGAGCAACATGAAAGACACTGCAGACTTGGCCAACCTGAAAAAATCAGCAGTGGCTGAACATAGCCTAACTCAAACCGGACACAGTATCTTTTTCCAAGACACTGAAATGCTGGACAACACATCCAATTACCATGTCAGATTACACAGGGAAACCATTGAAATTCATAAAGATAAACACAATTCCAACAGGAAAGAAAAGAGTTTAAAAATAAATAGGGCATGGTTTCCAGTCCTGAGAAACACAAAATGCTCTACATCTTACAACAACACTACAGAGAAGATTAGAATTTAAACAACCAATCCATATGCAAAAGAAGCTCCTCAGGAAAGCTCCTCCATTAGCATATCACAGCCTGGGAAACTCCTACAAGATAGTGACTCACCCCTACCCCACCTTTCTGAGTAGATATAAATTACCTGCCTACCATTTTTTTCTTCTCACATTGACACAGCGAGTACTCCATCTTTCTGTGTTATAACTCTGAGGATGTCAGTCACAGCTGCTGGTGAAACATCAGGTACTACAATGCCAAGACCATGGCCATACAGCCCAGAAAATCTACAACAACTAATTTCTAAGGATCATTTCTCCGTTGACTTGCCTACAGCACTTGAGTGTTGTAGAAGATTCCAAGGCAGCACATTCTATCCACAAGGGGGACGAGCAGATTCCCCCCCCATTTTACTCCTTTATGGTTCTGCAACATTACGGAATTATTGAATGTGGTGTTTGACTTCAGGGGGGTTTAAGAGAGGGCCACATTTTAGGGATTGCTTTAGGAGACGTGAGTGCACAGATGACGTGGCCAGGTACCACAGATGGTTCCAAAGATGGTGCAGGCAGAAGAAGACTGAGGCATGCTCTGTAAAGGACATATGGGCATCTTTAGACAAGATTCAGGCTTACATGCTGCCATGCCTTTCCAACACCTTACAACTGCATGTTTCCCGATTCAGACCTCTTCGAATATTAGCAAATATTGTGAGCATTTCCCCCCCCCAGTCTGGAAGTCCCACTTTCTGTCACTTTGTCCACATCTGGGACAAAACTGCCGTCACCTTCCACCTCCATACTAATGATAAAAAATACTATGACCATCGGCATTGGTGGGGAATTCAGCAATGAAAACTGGTAAGATGAAAATGCTCACCACGCGAACACATCCTTTTAAGTACACTCAGGCCTGTAGCCAGGATTTGATGGCTTGTGGGGCCTTTCTTTTTCTGATAGTAAACATACCCAGCTCCCTGCAATCTCACCCCACCACTCCTTGGCTGTGATTTCTCTTCAAAAAGCTTTTACAGGAGAAAATCTTGGGGGCTGCCCCTTTAAGAAAAGGGGGTGGAGCCCTGAATAGCCCCACCGTAGCTACGGACCCGAGTACACTGTAGGCAAAAGCACTTCAAAGCACATGGGACTAGGTTTCTGCTGCGTCATCTGAGGCACCATCTAACACTCTGAATTTGACTTATGGCCCAGGTTGCCAAAGAAGAAGAAGAAGAAGAAGTGGTCTATACGGGACCATCCTTGGCTATAAACCTACCTGTTGAACTGTGGGCTTTGGCCGGAATAGAATTTGTACCACAGCACGGCGTATGAACGGTGTTGGCCAGAGATGGCGAGCGAAACTGCCAAAGTGACTTTCCTTCCAGGCGGAACCTTGAGAAAGCAAACCTGTTCTCCGAAACCATCACAAGGACACGTTCCGGAAACGGTGAGGCGGATGCCAGGATCTACACACAAAAAGCAAAGTTGGGATGCTTTTAAAAATATTTCTATTAATCAGACTCAGAACATTTTTTTGTGATGGAACTAACCGGTATTGAGTACCGGTACCTTTGGGGAGGGGCTCTCCCAAGTCCTGACCCCCATGTGCTGGGATCCCCACCCAGCTACAGAGAGCGGACTGTAAGGAATAGCCTGCTCGAGATCTGCACTGGGAAAGCGAATTGGTTGAAGCACATATATGAGCCGCGGCACTGCTTTTTTAAACAAAATCTGCACTCATTAGAAGTATCACTAGTTAAAGAAATCCTAGCTGACAAACCATACGAGCGCCATCAGTCGAAAGCTCTGAACAGCTCTGAAATGGAAATCATAGGTTGTTTTTGTGGAGATGTTGAAAGGGACTTTGTTTATTCACTACTTCTGTAAAAGTCACTATCTTAAAAGAGCATCGCAGAAGGTGGCTGTGTTGGTCTACAGTAGAACACTTAGCTTGGAGTCCGGTAACACCTTAGAGACCAACAAGGGTTTCAGAGTATAAACTTTTGAGAGTCGAAAGCTTCCTTCGACAGACTGACTTTTGACTCTCGAAAGCTGATACCCTGAAACTCTTGTTGGTCTCTAAAGTGTTGCTGGACTCAAATGTGTCTTAAAAGAGGCATTCCCTTTTATGGGCTCAACGAATGGCTCTCCTCTGATGGAGGAATGCCTCTTCTGTGATTCCTTCCTTTTGAGAATGAATGCCTCTTCCAAGACGAGGTTTGCCAGCTGAAGCTTTTGTAACCTTCTGCTTCCCAGTTTATCCGGCTCAACTTCTGAGTTAATCAAGAGGAATCAGAGGTTTTGGGGAGATTCCGAGGCAAATACCTCACTCTGCACCAGTGTTTATCCTGACAAACGTGACTAGGTAGCCTTAAATCTTGGTGTATGTTTCTGCCGTGGTCCCAAGGAGAAGAGGATTCATTCTTATTCCCAGATCCCAGATCCGTCTTCTAATCTTTTCACAGAAAAACATAAACACAAGCACCAGAAGATGCATTTAGGAATTACCTTGGCAAAAGTTCATTCCATCCCCGCTGTAGCCCGGCAGACACTGGCAATAAAACTCAGACGTCACTTCATCTTGCTGACAAATTGCCTTTGGGTGACACTGGATCTTGTTTCTAAGGCACTCCAGTCTATATGGATCTACAAGAGGAAAGAGACATGAAGCAGGCAGTGTTCCCTCTTAGTGTGAGCGAGCTCACAGTTTTTTAGCCTCCGGCTCACACATTTTTTTTGTCTTTGCCCAGGAAGGATGCCTCCAAAGCAAACTAATTTAGGCAGCAGCCAAATCGCTTGCTCACAGTTTTAATGCCAGTAGCTCCCAAAGTAGAATTTCTGCTCACAGGACTCCACAGCTTAGAGGGAACATTGGGTGCAGGTATGTTTGGGGGTGGAATGTGCTGTCAAGTTGCAGCTGATTTATGGTGACCCCACAGGACTTTCAAGGTAAGAGACAAGCAGAGGCGGTCTGCCATCACCTGCCTCTGTGTAACACCCCATCTGAGGGCTAAGGAAGGCAGACCCTGCTTCGCTCCCAAGGTCAGACAAGACCAGGCTAGCCTGCGCCATCCACGTCAGGACAGATATGCTCTACCACTCAGCAATGTCCCATCTTAGCATACACATAGACATAGCTTCAGCATTCTGACCGGAGCATGAATGAATGTTTATCACCAGCTGTGTAGAAGTTGCAGCTGACTTACGGCGACCCTGTAGGGGTTTCAAGACACGAGACTAACAGAGGTGGTTTTTTATTCCTTTCCTCTGCATAGCAGTCCTGAAATTCCTTGGTGGTCTCCCATCTTTACACTAGCCAGGGCTAACCCTGTTTAGCTTCTGTGATCTGACAAAATTGGGCGAGCCTGGGCCATCCAGGTCAGACACTCTAGCACCCACCATTTAAAAAAAAAAACCCAAGAACTTTGCTGAGTCAAAACAGCTCTTGTTCCTTAAATGGCATTTCCGCAACCAAGAAAAGCCCGTCCACCATTCCATCGGACACGTTCTCCAGGTCCATGAAGCACTTTTAGCAAGAAGACAGAACTTGGACATCCTGAAAGGGTTCGGATCGCTCTGGCCCCCCAACTGCAGAAGGCAGCTTCCTCCCAGAATACAGAACTTGGCCGTGGCAACAATCACAGCATTGAAATGTCCCACTGATTCTCACTTCAGTAACGGAGGGAACCGAGAGGCATCCCACTACCCATTCTGTGCAAGGCCTCACCATGGATCCCGCTCAGGATTTGCTTGGCAACAAGGCAGAGGAGGAGGAGAAAGAGCCGACTGTTTGTGGGCATCTTCCGTTAGACCCCTTCTAGGCATAAACTTCACATCTTGCTGGCGAGATCAGAGGACCCCAGCAGCATCTAAGCAGAGCTGCTTGCGAGGCCCATTGGTCGATGATGGTCTCCAGGATCTGGAACCCGCATGTTCTAGGCCCAGCATCTGGGGACAGAGAATTTCAGTTTCCGTTCAAATGGATTCTGAAGATTCCAGTTCCAAGATTCAGGTTGCTGTGGATTATGGGTCAGAGGTCGAAGTTCATCGCTTTGTATCACAGAGCAGGTTTTCAAACTGTGTTCCAGGGGATCCCCGGTTGTTCGGAAGGGGCTGTTGGTAATGGTGGACAACGACCGAATTTTCGAGACTTCATCCACTTCAAGTCTTTGATTGGTCCATTGACTTTGTGTGCAGTTGAGTGTGTATTTCAAATATACTCAAGTTTAGAACTGTTCATTCCAGGAATGGAGCGACATTATTCCCTTTATCAACTGGGTCCCACCAATGTACTCCTGAACTCTACCCGTTTCATTGATACGGGGCAACCCACAATTCCATTTCTGATTCTTAATTGTCTTTAATATCCTTGCTTCCACATTCTCCCTCTCTCAGCATTAGAAACTGCTCTGCTGTCCTCTAAAACCTTACCAAATCCAGCGTTCTGAAAAGAGTAATTTACACGCTGCCTTGCTGAAAGTATACCGTAAGTTTGGCGTAGTGGTTAAGTGTGTGGACTCTAATCTGGGAGGACCGGGTTTGATTCCCCACTCCACCACTTGCACCTGCTTCATGAGCCTGGGCAAGCCATAGAAGAAGAAGAAGAAGAGATTAGATTTATACCCCGCCCTCCACTCCCCAAGGGAGTCTCAGAGCGGCTTACAAACTCCTTTTCCCTTCCCCTCCCCACAACAGACACCCTGTGAGGTAGGTGGGGCTGAGAGAGCTCTTTCCCAAGCTGTCCTTGAGGGAACAGCTGGTACAGAGCTATGGCTTGCCCAAGGTCATCCAGCCAGGTGCAAGTGGAGGAGTGGGGAATCAAACCCGGTTCTCCCAGATTAGAGTCCGCGCACTTAACCACTACACCAAACTGGCTCTCTCCATAGCTCTGTACCGGCTGTTCTCTCAAGGACAATTATCTCAGAGTTCTCTCAGGCCCACCTACCTCACAGGGTGTTTGTTGCGGGGAGGGGAAGGGAAAGGAGTTTGTAAGCCGCTCTGAGACTCCAAGTGAGTGAAGGGCGGGATATAAATCCAATCTCTTCTTCTTCTTCTTCTATACAAGTGCTCAAAGTGGCTTAAAAGACGAAGCACAAATAACCATAGTTATATCTCCAGAGAACAACCTGAAATAGGGTTGCCTGGTCTTCCTTGGCCACTGGCAAGAGATGGAGGTTAGGTTGCCAGATTCAGGTTGGGAAACTCTTGGGAGATTTGGGGATAGAGCCTGGGGAGGACAGTGGGATCCAGTGACATAGAGTCCACTTTCCAAAGCATCCAGGGGAACTGATCTTTGTAGTCTGGAGAGAAGCTGTCATTATGGGGGATCCCCAGGTCTCACCTGGAGGCTAGCATCCCTAACCTGAAATTCTCCATAAAGTTTTCCAAATGTCAATAAAAATATGTAAATAACAGTTCCGGAAGGGAGAGTAATATTTGTGAATGGGAACTGGTGAAGTTGTGTGTCACAGATGGGCTGATTTTCTTTTCAGAAGTTATTTTTAAAGCGACAGAGTTGTAGGCCTCGGTGAAGCCTGCCAAGGAGAAGAGCTACTCCTAGTTACTGTAACCAAGGAGGTAGTTCTCTGCGAGGTCTATAGGAGTCCACCTACAGGGGGACAGAGGAACCCAATGATTGGCCAAATAGTGGCCACTCTGGCCGCTCTTGTTGGTCTATACCGTAGCAAACTGTCACCACTGGATTTTCCTGGGCAGACAAGACAATTCAGGAGATGGATTATTGCTATTATGCAATGGAAGAGCAATATCCAACCACACATGGAACACTGCTGTAATGTACTATCACATAAAGATTGCTTTTTTGCAGTGTTTTATCAAGGGGCATGGCATGTCAGAACCCAAAGGAGGGCTTACCTAAGACTTGCCCTGACTCAGGATGGACTTTTCAAGATTTTCATCGCCTTTATCAATGTTTGTGGCTCGGGGGGGGGGGGGGATCTGCCTTTAGCTACTAGGCTTATGGATGTAAGAGCCTTGTTAGATCAGACCAAAGGCCCATCGAGTCCAGCATGTGCTTTGCCACGGTTGGCAACTGAATGCACTCAGAAGGCTTACTGGCAGAAGGCGGGAACCTCTGTCTGCTGCAGCCCCCCTCCCCAGTATTTGACATTTTCATGGACATGAAGATTTGAACCCAGATCTCGGCCTGACATGTGAACTACTACCCACACTGGCAATTTTGTGTCTGGGTACTACCTGTTAAGGGCCGAGGAACTTGTGGAATGCTGTCACTGGTCTACAAACAGATCTTTATTTTCTAATCCCTCGCTCATATGTTTCCCATGTCTTTTGCGTCTCCTCCCTGCGTGTGTGGAGCCATAATTAAAACTTCCCCAGTTCAACCCGCCCCACAAAACCAAAAAACTTTTTGACTACTCTCCATTTATTGGCCTGGTTTAAAGAATAGCATCTTGTTTCTTCTCTACAAACTGGGATTCTAAACCTACTTCACTTTAATTTATTTATTCAGATATTTAGGTTCTGCTCGCCAATAGTGTAAGCCGAAGTAGCTTACAACATCATTCTCCCCGCCGCTGTTTTGTCCTCACAGCAACAACCCTGTGAGGTAGGTTAGGCTGAGAGAGAGAATGACTGGCCCCAAGTTGTCAGCCAGAAAGTTTCTACGGCAAGTGGAGGCTTCCAGATCCAGTAAGCGCTACACCACCCTGTCTAGTTTATAGCTAAGCAACAAACCACTGTTTGCCATTTGATCAAAAGCTACCTATACCGGGAAGTTGCCCCACATGTGAAAGGAAAGGGAGAGGAGAGAGTAGAAGGGAATATGTGAACCTCAAAATGGATCAAGCTCGTTCTAGCCACGAACAAACCGTGGTTTGCTTGTGATCTCTGAACAGAGATTGACGACGACGGCTTCTTTCTGATGCAGCAATTAGCTTCCCCGCACATTGTCTTAAGGAGGTGCCTTTCTCACGGAGGGGTAAATCAGAGCAACGTCAACATTCAGTGCAATTGTTTAATCAGAGCCGGAAATGGGAGGAAGCTTCAGAACAGAAGAGGACCCCAGCAAAGAAACTGCATGAGAAGAAAAGCTTCCCCCCCCCCCCTCCATTTAGTACTTCCATTAAGGACCAGGACATGGAAGGCCTTATTTGCTTCCGCTCTTTTTCTTCGAAGGAAGCGGCGTTACAGTTTGTTCGGTGCTCAGAGCCGGGAGCTTCACCCCCTTCTGCCGTAGCATTTGGTAAAATTCCATACGGTCGTTTATTATTTTCTGGAAAACAGATCCATGAATTGGTGTTACAACAGGCAGCGTCCAAGGTGAGCGTGGGGGGAATCTCCACTGACTTCCTACCTGCATGGAACCTCTTTACCTGCAAGGCCTCCAACACCTCATCGTCTCCGATTTCCGACTGGGGTGATTTGGTGCCGGGAGTACTGTAGGTGGCCTGAAGGATTTTGCTCCGGAACCTTTCAAACTTAAAACAGGAAAAGGAGAACAGAAAGACCTTTAGTCGAAGTTGGACCCTGCTCTTTTGAGAGGAGAATGAGGAAACTTCATTCTTAAGGGTCAAACTGGGTGTTCTGGCGAGGCAAGTCTGGGTTTCCCCGATCCGATTTGTGTTCTCTGCAGCCACAACACAGCTGCAGGGAATGTCATTTTAAAGAACCGAGGGAGCCCTTTTCGGCTCAGAACTGGGGCGCAGGGGGAACAGGGGCTCCTGCCTCCCCACCTGTGCCATTTTCAGAAGCTGAAATGGCCCCTGGCAGAGAATTAGGTACATAACTTTGGAGCAGCGTGACCTCGGAATGCTCTGCTTGCTGATCCAAAGTTATAGAATCATAGAGTTGGAAGAGGCCATACAGACCATCTAGTCCAACCCCCTGCCCAATGCAGGACCAGCCTAAAGCATCTCTGACAAATATTCGTCCAGCCTCTTTTTGAAAGCTGCCAGTGAAGGGGAGCTCACCACCTCCCTAGGCAGCTGATTCCACCTCTGTACCACTCTGACCATGAAAAAGTTTTTCCTAATATCCAGCCGATACCTTTCCGCATGTAACTTAAACCCATTGCTTTGGGTCCTATCCTCTGCTGCCGGCTGGAACAGTTATGTAAGGATCTATTTCGGCATTTGAAAAGGCTTGCTGGGGCGGGGGTGGGAGATAAAATCACCCAGTCCTGCTGCGCTATCAGCCCAATCAAGGTCACTGGTCTGATCCAGGAGGGCTCGTCTTATGTTCTTCTTATCAGTGGCTTCCAGCCATGGTGACTAAAGGGAACCTCCACGGGACTTTTTCCGCATTCACATTTTCCTTGCTTGGAAGTTCCTGTTTCCATGGGGGGGGGGGGGGGGGGCCTGTTCTGCATGTCTTTTGCTCCCTCTAGTGGCCAATTTGATATCACACTGGTTTAGGTCTGGCAAATCTCTCTGCAGATTTAAATTGCCAAGTTTTTATGCCGGACACAAACCAGTATAATATAAAATCAACCACTAGAGGGAGCAAAACACACGTGGAACAGAAACGCGCCCACTCCAAAGAAACAGGAACTTGTAAGTCAGGAAAATGAGAATGCGAAAAACTTTTGCTGGGTCTTCTAGGGGATCCATAAACTATTTCACAGCAGCCGATGAGCTATTTGTCGGAGACCCTGGCTTTAAGGATTCTCCCACCATCATCCCACCAAGAACTGAAGGGCTAGGGAGGGTGTTAAGGTCAGACGAGAAGTCTACCCTCGTGCCAACGGCCTCCAGCAGGACTCTGGTCTGCTGCTCCACCCTCTGCAGAACTTCCAGCTGTTTCTTCAGCTCCTCCTTCTGGGTCAGCTGCTTGCTGGTGTGGTGCTGGTTTACTACCAGCTGAGCCTGGAGCCGGCTGATGTCGCCTTGCAGTTCTTCGATCAGCTGGGTCTTCTCCGCCAGTCTGGACTCCAACTCGGAGACCACCTGAAAGACGGAAGAGGAAGATGGAAGTGAGGAGCTGAGCTGGTTGAAGCATCCCTGCCACAGGGGTGGGCTGGGTGGGTGGATGTTACTCCTCCAGGACATCAAAACTGGTTGAGTTTTCGCAGAGGGCAAACGGTCTGTTGGTCCTGGTCAATGAATCTGAGAGAGCCAAAGTACACAGCGATGTTGGCCCTGGGAGATGGACAATGAGGGGTTCTTCTGTCATGAGTTGCAAACGACCACAGAGGAACCAATGCTGATCAAGGCTGTAGAACTACAAAAGGGGTTATTTCTCCTTCTCGTACTGTGCTGCTGCCCTGGTCAAGAAACGTCCCCCCTTTCAGGTAAGGGGGGACAGATCGGCACAATACAGGTATTTGAGGGTGTGCCGTTAGTAGCGGGGATCTTTGGCTCACCTGCCGGAGTGCATTCTTTTCTCTCTCGATGGTGCCCATCATTTCCTCGTGCTTCCTCTCCTCTCGCAGGTTGCAAAACTGAGAGAAAGCCCCCCCCCCCCCCCAGATAGCAAGAGACATTAAACATCCTTGACTGATAAAGAATGACAAGCAAAATAACGATGCTTCGTTGTTTTACTTATTCGGATGCCCCACGTTTCTCTGCAATGGGGAACCCAAAAGGGCTTACGGCATCCCCCTTCCTCTATTTTATCCTCGCAACAACCCTGCGATGTAGGTCAAGTTGAGCGACTACTGCCCCAAGTTCACTGAGCAAGCTTCCATGACAGATGAGGGTTCGAACCCAGCTCTCTCAGAACTTAGTCCTACACCTGAAACACAGCTTTCTTTCCCTTTGCCCCTGCCTTGTACAAGATCTCTATCTATGTTCTCAGTACCACTGTCATGTGACCACCCCCTTAGACTCTTAGTAACCTTTCCCACTTATTGCACATTTTCCTCTCTGGGGTTGGATCCAGACTGCTTCTTTACTCAGACTCGCCCAATTCCCCTCCCTCTTACAGAACCTGCCCCGCGTGGCTTTTGGCAATGCAAGTCTCAAGATCCTCGGCATCACGTTTTGGGTGGTCACAAGGGACACCCCTCTTCCCTTTATCACCTGTGAAAAAGCTGTCTGGATCCAACCCACGGTAAACATTTCCCTTGCGCTGAATAAGCCGAATAATGCCTCTCACATTCTGGCTCCAGAAACAGCCCTCTGACTGATGGAGAGCAAAGTCCTTGGTTCGGAGAGGTGAGAACTCCGCCCCACTTGTCCTCCAAAATCCTACAGATTTGTGGCCGGGCAGAAATGGAAACCGGGGCAGCGTCAGCTCCGCTTTCACATTCTCGCTGTGTTACACTCGCTGAAGTCCCGGATCTCCTGCCAACCTAATGGGGTCTGGGTGACGGTACCTTGGTAGACATCGCTTCCAACTGGGCTCCTCGGTCCTGCAGCTCCTTCTGGAGCGACTCCTGCTCCGCGTGTGCTCGGCGGAGCTGAGACTCCTCGAACGACAGCTGCCTTTGCAAGGAAGAAATGGCCCCTGGTGAAGCAGAAGGGAGACTGTTAAACCCCTCCCCATACTAAACCAGGAAACTCAAGAGGCCATTCTTACAAGCTATTACAAGTTATTATTATTGGTTACCCGTTGCGACATCGTAATCGTTTTTCACTTTCTCCAGTTCTCTGTACAGCTCGTCGTCGTTCGCTCTCTGGGACTCCTGGAGCTTGTGCGGGGCGGTTTCCTCTTCCCCTTCCGGCTTGGGTTCCTGCTCGGGCGCCCCTTCCAAATGCACCACGGATTCGAGGCCAAAGAGCAGCTCTTCCCCGCTCTCCTCTCTCTCCTTTTGATGCAGCTCCGTGTACTGCAAAGGCACCGAAAGGAATGGCTCGGGATGTCCAGGGTTGGGAGAAAACCCCAAGCCGAACCGGAAGACCGAAACAGGGGGCAGGCGCTTCTTCGAGAGGACAGGGCTAGGGAGGCAAAATTTCCCAAGCCAAAGGGCTTGGACAATAACAGCATTTCTTTCCGTTAGTTGGGGGGTCGGGCAGAAGGAAAAGGGAATGCCTGAAGTGCTGGCCAAACGCTTGCAGCCCCGATTCCGTTGTGGAGCACTGGCCGTCCAGGAGAACGGCTGTGGCACGGATCCTTGGGGCCCTCATCCAAAAACCGACTGAGGCTTGATAAAAAAATACCAGCTTTTAACGAATGCTCCCTCTACGCTGTGGAGTCTTGTGAGCAAAAATTCTACTTGGTGAGCTACTGGCATTAAAGCTGTGAGCGAGCGATTTGGCTGCTGCATACAATAGTTCGCTCTGGAGCCATTCTCCCTGAGCTGAGACAAAAACGTGTGAGCCAAAGGCTAAAAAAACTGTAAGCTAGCTCACACTAACTCAGCTTAGAGGGAACACTGCCCCTTGTCATTGTCCCGCCCCTTCCTATTGTGACTCATCATCACTTCCCTCTCCTCACTTCCCCTTCCTCTCCCTACATTTAATTCTCCCTCCAGTCAGATTTTGTCTGTTTTTGTGCGTGTGTGGTGGTGATGGTGGGGGTAGTCAGGTAGGCCTCAAGGGGAGGGCAGCCAGGTAAGGCTCAAGCTGCAAAAAAAGTGAAGAGAAGAAGAAGAGATTGGATTTATACCCTGCCCTTCACTACCCAAAGGAGTTTCAGAGCGGCTTGCAATCCCTTTCCCTTCCCCTCCCCACAACAGACACCCTGTGAGGTAGGTGGGGCTGAGAGAGCTCTCGCGAACAGCTCTGAAGGAACTTGTGACTGACCCGAGGTCACCCCAGCAGCTGTATGTGGAGGAGTGGGGAATCAAACCCGGTTCTCCCAAATTAGAGTCCGTGCTCCTAACCACTGCACCAAAAACAGCGAGAAGGGCAAGTAGCAAATTCCAAGACAGGCAAAGGGATGTGGCTCAGTGGCAGAGTATCTCCTTTACGTGCAGAAGGTCCCAGGTTCAATCCCCAGCATCTCCAGTTGAAAGGATCAAGTAACAGATGATGTGAAAGCTCTCTGCTTGAGAATACTCTGGAAAGCAAGGTAAAATCTGCACTTGCTTGACGCTCAGGTTAGCTTAACTTTGCTTTCCCGGGTAAGGCAAATGTCTGTGAAACACAACTGTACAGGTTCACTTGGAAATCCAGAAAGGGCAAAAGACTCTACAACAGGACCCCAACATGGCAGCTTCAATTGTGATTTCCTGGTGCTCAGTTTGCCAGGGCAAAGACTCAATCCTGGCTATCCACCACCTCCCTGAAGAAGGAGGTGCCTCAGAAGAGACCGAGGGGCATTATCTGTGGGTCTGCACAGAACATTTATTCAGAAATGGGTTCCTCTATCTACACCACCCTGAAGACACTCGGCTCAAAGGTCTGGACATTTTGTGAAAGAAAAGGTAGGATGCTACCTTGCAGAGGAAGG
The DNA here is from genome assembly GCA_029233225.1 of Lepidodactylus listeri. Taxonomy (NCBI): domain Eukaryota; kingdom Metazoa; phylum Chordata; class Lepidosauria; order Squamata; family Gekkonidae; genus Lepidodactylus; species Lepidodactylus listeri. The sequence continues at coordinate 38,753,743 of JARCFY010000019.1, read as the reverse complement.
ACTTAGAACATGGGTGTCAAACATGCGGCCCGGGGGCCAGATGAGGCCCCCGGAGGGCTTCTATCAAGCCCGCCCTGGAACTGGCCATCTCCTGCTTCCAGTTTTGTTGTTGCCGCTGCATCATAGCTTGCTTTGCCAGACTCTCTCCATTGCCCAGCCATTTCATGTTTCCCCCTGGGTCCTAGACTCCCCCTGGGTCCTAGAACTCTGAGCATGAGACTTCTGTGGTGAATGTCAATAGATCAAAAGCAGGTTTGCAGCTTGCAGATATACACCGGAGCAGCATGCTCAAGATTGCAACAGCACAGACATTTTGATGCAATAATTCGGAGCAAGAGGTGCCTGCTATCAGAGACTGTTAAAATAAACAAAATACTGGAAGAGCGCTAATGTTTTAAGCATGTTTTTATTTTAAGTAAAAAGATAACTTTGTGTTTGTGTCCTTTATAAAGTTTATATCTCTGCTACCTGGCATTACATTTTATGACGCACATGGCCTGGCCCAACAAAGACCCATTTATGTCAGATCCGACCCTCATAACAAATGAGTTAGACACCCCTGACTTAGAATGTTCACAAACATTTTTCCTGGTGGTGTGCACTCACCTGTTTTTCCAGCTCCAGCTCTTCCTGGCTGTTCCACAGTGTTTCAGACAGGACGCCCATCTTGTTGTCCAGAATTTGGTCCGACAGAGCTAGCTCTAACTTTAAGCGCTCTATCTCTTGTCTAAACTCATCCGGGATGCTTTTTTGTCCTAGGCGGATTGGCAACGACAGGCCTCTCTGAGCCGGCTTTTCTTTCGGCTCCTCTCCCTTGGCTTCTTTGGGGAGTTCCTAGAAGGAAGGATACAGAGTGAGGACACCTGAAGCTGGGAACGGAAGCCAGGAGTTCTGTCGCTGGGTGAAGGTCAGGGGATTTCTCAGAGTCCCCTAACAGAAGCAACAAGGTGTTGGCCACTGCCGGTCCATCCGTCAAAAGCTCATGCAAACTTTGGCCTTTTTCCGAAAACAGTTCTGCCCCCTCTCCTGAAGGACTTGCACACGAGACAAGTGAGTTTGAAGGAGAAAAACTCAAGTCTGCCCCTGGCAGTGAGCAGTTTATTTTTAAACATACACAGACTGACACGCCACGCCCTTAGGTTGCTGCGTCAGCGTTCAGTAGACAATAAGGTCAATCATGGAATCAACATAGGGGATGAGACAACTGTCTCAGGAGCCGCTGTTTGCAGAAGTGATTGTCAGCTTTAATGGGGCAACGCTCATCGTGTAGCAGGGAGGGTGGAATCCACATAAATGGGAGACATCTGTCTCGAGAGTATACTATTTGCCGAAGGGTTTATACAATGCTCATTGTGTAGCAGGGAGGGGGGAGAAGCATGGACTTTGGCCTGGCTAGCATCCCAGTCTCAGATCTTCCCTACACTCTCCCCTCAAGGGAGACGGGACAACGTGGCAGTGAGATGGTGGGTGAGGCCTCCAGGACAGGAGAAAACTACTTCAGCACCCAGAAACACATGGAGACTACTAGGACCAGGCACTGGCCAGCCCAGGACTAACAGGGGCCGTGGCTCAGAGGTGGAGCCTCTGCTTCGCATGCAGAAGGCCCCGGGGTTCAGCCCCCGGCATCTCCAGCAAAAGGGACCAGGCAGCCGGTGATGTGACAGACCTCTGCCTGAGAGCCACTGCCAGCCTGCGTGGTGGACCGATGGTCTGATGCAGTATAAGGCAGCTTCATGAGCGCTCAGGTAGGCCTTTCCCTGCATCCAGTCTGCAACGTGGGCCAGCGGCAGCAGACGCCGAGCTGGGGAAGTTGACATGTTTTCTGGCAGGGCCATGGCTTCTGGCATCCCCTGCCCACTCCGCCTCCCGTGCTTGCAACTGCCCGCAATGTCTGGGGCCACGAGGGAAAGGGCTGCAGGCAGCTGTGAGTGTGGGCCCTGAAAATGCTTGTGAGCAGGCAAGGGAAAGACACACAAGCAAGCAGGAGGCATGCAGGTGGGTGGGAGGGAAGGAGGGCAGGACTGCCTGGTGGCTGGCAGAGGAGGGGAGGGGGCCTCCGGGAAACGCCTGCCCAAGGGGCCCCAAGAAACGTGGAACCAGATTGGACTCCATCTTATCTAGATTCGACGGTTTGCAAGAAGCCTCATGGGTCCACAGGCAAAAGCCAAAATAAAAAGTCATATAATCCCCCCCCCCCCAACGGACCAACCAAAACAGGGGTGTGGGCCGGCCTGAGCCCTCCCCTCTTTGCTCAGAGCTCAAAAGGGTGGCTTCTGGGTCCCCAAAAGACACACGGAACCTGGCCCACCTTCGCTTTGGGGGGCTCCTCTTGGGTGAGGACTCCCCCCTCCTGGCGCCGGTCCAGCTGCTCCTGCAGATTTTCCGCTTCCTCCCGGAGGACCGCGATCAGCTCGTCCTTCCAAGCTGACTCCACCTCGCACCTGGAGAGACGGCTCAGCTCCGTCCGGAGTTTCTGCAGAAGCTGTTCCTGGGGAAGAGAGGAACGAGAAGCCAGCCTAGACGCAAAAGGCGCTTTCCTGGGGCTCCTGAGTACCCTGCTGGGAAATGAATCCCCGATGGTGCAGCAGCTGGATTTGGATCAGGACTGCAGGACAGCAGAAGGGCTTCACCTGGGTGATTTTCCTGACCTCAAACAACCCTGGGGACACTCTTTGTCCAGCCCCTGGTAGACTTCAGCAACATGGAAGTTTCCCCAGCCAGCCAACACGGGCTCCTTCGGGCTGTGAAAATGGTGCGGCAGTGGTACAGGGGGTGCGGATTAAGCCCCTTGTTCTGGTGCACCATGATCCCAATTCAGACTGTCCCAGAGGGAAACTGTTCGGGATTTACGTGGGAAGTACGTGTCCCAGAGGGAAACTGTTCGGGATTTCAGGTAAAAAAGCAGAGATATGACACGCAGCACAACGCTCGCATTAGCCTCTGAACAAGAAAGTAATGAGGCAAGGGTTACTGGGAGATACTGGAAACAAAAAACAAAGGATTAGCATCCCCTCCGTCTTCACTAATCTACATCGTGACTCTCTGAAGTCTAATCCACACGTGCTGACAGACTGTTGGACTGGATGGGCCATTGGCCTGATCCAACATCGGCTTCTGTTACGTTCTTATGTTCTAATGTAACAACACAAGAGCATAAGGAGACCCCTGCCGGATCAGACCAAAGGCCCATCTAATCCAGCATTCTGTTCGCACAGCAGCCAACTGGCTGCCTCTCAAGAAGCTCACAAGTGTGATGACTGCGACAGCATCTTCCCACTCATGCTGCCCAGCAGCTGATTTAAGGAGGCATACTACCTCTGGTGCTGGAGGGTGTTGCCACAACTCTCTAGGCATTTCTCAAATCTCTATGGTGAAACCACAGAGATCTGTGAAATCCCTAGAGAGACACTGCAATACACTTTTGCTCCCACTACTTCACTGAGCAGCAGCAGGAGCCCAGAGGCCTCCCACTTTAGAATGGTGGACTCGGGCTTATCTTCAAAGCCTGGGTTGTCTCCCCACCTCCCACAGCCGGGTGCAGGATGGCCCAGCTCATCCAAGTATTTGGGATGGCTTAATTAATTGTTCTTTGACTGGTAGCCAACAATTACGGTATAAGACGCCTAGTTTTAGTTATTCACGTGGTCTCGGATTCTGGTAAGCTGTGCTGTGTGTGCATGTGTTCGAGGCCCAGCGGATGGAACCTTGGCCTGCATTTTCTGTAAGACTAAGGCTTTATTTAAAAAATCTCCTCGTAAGCAGATCTGGATCTCGCGTATTGTTTCCTTGCAATTTCCGTGAACCCGGGACGGGGTTCAAACCTGGGTCTCCCAGATCCTAGTGTGGAACCTCCTCACAACCCGTCCCTGAAGACGCTACATTCTTGATGGGGACGGAACAGTTGCTGTCCTCCCCTAGCTGTCTGGACTCCTGTTAATCCCTTAGAATCGAATGGGCACCAAAACGTTGCATTTCTCTGCCCGGTTTCTTGGCGGTAACACAGTGGCTGAGTTAGCCACCGAGACAGAGACTGGCTGTCCCAGGGTCACCCGGCACACTTCCAGTGCAGAATGAGGATTCTAATCTGGGTCTCACAGATCCCAGCGCAGTCCTCTAGACACTGACTACACCACGCTGCCTAGGGATCCTTTGTGGGTGCTGTAGGTCCCCCGTTCTTTCTCCTCCCTTTCACTGCTTTCCCACATGCATCCTTACCTTCTCCTGGAGCACGGAGACGTACCATGGAACTCTGGATGCTGGGCGGCCTTTGGTTTGGGAAACAGAAACCGGGACTTCACTGAAACTCCTCCACTTGGGCAGTCCCACCAAGCTTTGACTCAACGTGGCTGGGTAACCTGGAGATACAAGGGGGGAAGGGGAAGAAGAAATTACAAACCAGTTACTAGAACTGTAGTGGAACGGTGTTGGCAGCTTTCAGGGAGAGGATGCGGCTTTGCGGTAAGTGCATGGTTAGCTTGCGGAAGGTCTTGAGTTCAGACTCTGGTGCTTCCTGTTTACAGGAGATCAAGATCCTAGGATAAATGGTGGGCTTCCTGTCCCAGCTTTTCCAGGTGCTCGGCCGTGGCCCCACCCTCAACTGCCCCACGCTCAATCAGTGGGAGAAAAATCACGGATACTGTAACATCACTTTTAAGTGATCCCCCCCCACTCTAGGAATGTGCCCAACCTCTATGGTCTTTACAGAGATTGGTAGACAGCCCCCTTGACACTTCCCCTCCCAGGCTCCGCCCCCCAAAGTTCCTGGGATTCATGGGAGTGGGCCAAGAAACAGTATCATTACAGAAGAACATACCATATTCGCTCCAATGGAAGACTAGTTTTTATTGCAAGTATGCTGTAAAAAAGGGCAGTCGTCTTGTATTCACATACAAGTTATAGTTATGTTCAGTTAAAAAAAAAGTGTGTATGTGTGTGTCTATAAACTCAAGGGGGGGAGGTTGTCTTACATTCAGGCTCGCCTTCTTTTAGAATACATCTGGTAATAAATCATACCTTTAATAATAACTAGGATGGGGCGGCTGTGCTGGGCACACAGAGCAGCGGAAAGGTGTAGGCTAGAGGGGTGCAAGAGAACTCAGCTTGTCAGGGTTCGTAGAGACCAGTACAGAAAAAGAGAAGAGATTGGATGTATACCCCACCCTACACTCGGAGTCTCAGAGTGGCTTGCAATCTCCTTCCCCTTCTCCTCCCCACAACAGACATCCTGTGAGATAGGTGGGGCTAAGAGAGCTCTCTTGAGAACTGCCCCTGCGAGAACTATAGCTTGCTCAAGGTCATCCAGCAGGTGCAAGTGGAGGAGTGGGGAATCAAACCCAGTTCTCCCAGATTAGAGTCCGGGCACTTAACCATGACACCAAACAGAAAGTAAAGGCAGATTTAGAACAGCTAAACCAAAACAGATAAATTCCTTGAAACGTAACATCGTCTGAGGCAGGGACGACGAGGAGATTGCCTTCCAAACCCAGGACAGTCTCTGGGTTCACAAAAAGAACATGTGAAAGCCCAGCTGTGGGGCACCCACACTTACCCCTAAAGCCGAACTCCAAGGCTTCCGAATATGGACAGAGCAAGTTCCAGTCATCCAAGGACAGCTGGGAAGTCAAAGTCATGGTGCTCAGGTTACTGGGTGGGTGACTTAATTTTGGGAAAGGGCTGTCTGTAGGGAGGGAGAAGAAGGCTGTTAGAGAAGTTTCCTCTGTACGCTTTTCTATCCTCCGGCTCACACGTTTTTGTCTCAGCTCAGGAAGGAGGGCTCCAGAGCAAAACTGATTTATGCAGGAGCCAAATCACTCACTCACAACTTCAATGCTAGTAGCTCACAAAGTAGAATTTTTTGCTCACAGGACTCCACAGCTTAGAGGGAACACTGGTCACCTCTGCATGCCCTTGCCTCCCCGCTAAAAAAAAAATCTGGCCTATCAGGGAGACTACAGCTTTCCCCAACTATATCCTCAAGAGAGCCCTGAGTGGTCGGCTAGGCCGGCAAAGAGAACGGCAGAGCCGAAGTCACGCAGCGAGTTTCCTGAGCTTTGAACTCCGGACTTCCCCGCCTCAGTCCACCACTCCAGCCCCCATGCTCTGTCCACCAACCGCCTCTCTCCCGTGAGGCGCCTTACCGACTGGACACGTTGAAGTTGCCACGTGGTTGTACCTCGGGCAGCCAGGCCGTGTGAGGAAACCTTTCTGTAAGTTCTCCGCTTCGGTCATATAGCTCTCCAGTAAGGGGTTTGTCTCTCTCATGGTTTGTTCCACAGCCTGAGAGAGAAGGCAGAAGGAAGGACACAAAAGGCACGTTCAGGCCAGAGTCCCCTCTAAGCTGAGTTAGTGTGAGCTAGCTCACCGCTTTTTAGCCTCCGACTTGCACATTTTTTTTTTGTCTTCGCTGAGGAAGGAGGGCTCCAGGGCAAACTGATTTATGCAGTGCCCCAATTGCCCGCTCACAACTTTAATGCCGGTAGCTCACCAAGTAGAATTTTTGCTCACAAGGCTCCACAGCTTAGCGGGAGCATGGGTTCATGCTACTGCCCCAGTTGGTATTTTAAAAATTCTACATCCTAAGCGATGCAGACTCCGCGCACCTCTTTCTTGTAGTACCGCCCGAGCACTTGGGATGCTTTGCTGGGGTTAACCTTGCTGCTGGTGGGCGGGTTCCAGACCGAGTTCTGCGGCTTCCGGTCAATCACCTCTTGCAGCTCGCTGAAGCCTTTGAGCATCAGGCTGACCTGTTTCTTCATTGCCATATCCGCTGCTCTGCCCTCGGAACCATACAACAGAGAAGGAAAGGACCTTAATAATCATAATGGCGTGCTGACAAATCATAACTGACTCCTGGCGACCTCAGAGGACTTCTGCGCTGTCTTTTAGCCTCAGACTTCAGAGGGGGACCACAGAGAGTCAGAGAGATAGAGAGGCAAGGACCTTGAACATCCTTTCTTTCTACTTCTCTGATGCTATCCCTTTGATGTGCCAGTTTGGCGTAGTGGTTAGGAGCACAGACTCTAATCTGGAAGAAGTGGGTTTGATTCCCCACTCTTCCACATGCAGCTGCTGGTGTGACCTTGGGTCAGCCAACGTCCAGAAAGCAGTATTGCCCAAGCTTTAAAACAAAAAAATGGCTATGTGCATGGCCGAATGCATGCTGCAATCCTTCTGGGTTTTGTTTTTTTAATAGGAAGGAATTGTTTTTGGGGGTATGTGAGAGCCTATATGGACGGCTAGCATTTCACAATGAGTCCCCCCCTTGCAACAGACAGCCTGCCATGGCCAAGAACTTGCCCCCTCACTGAGGACTAGTCTGCTGTGACTCCCGCCCAGCGTTCCACGCCTAAATCACCGCAAGGGGAGTGGCTAGTCTGGAGGGGCGTGGCTGGGAGGCACATGACAGGGCGTGGCCAAAACCAAGGCCGATCTCCAGGTGGGCGTCCGACCCCAGTCTCACTATTACCCCCCCCCCCCCCCCCAAGTCCTCTTCACCTCTGCTTCGGTCTCGAACTCTCCTCCCTGCCTCCTTCGTCCCACCTTGCGCGAGCCCAGCAACCCCCTGGCTTTCCCCACCCCCGCGGTCGCTTAGCAACGCGGCCCCGTGACACTGCCAGAACTACAGCTCCCGTCATCCCTTTGCGACTAGTGAAGCGCCTGCGCGAGAGGCGCTCTCGCATTCATACCGCAACGTGCGCCGTCGCTCCGCACTGTGCGCATGCGCCCTCGGTAGATCTGCGTGAGGCGGCGTGAGTTCTTGCCCTGGGAGTTTGTAGGGGGGGGGGGGGGGGTGGACTTGCATGCATGTGCAATGAACGGGATAGTTCTTTGAGCGCGCGAACCGGATTTATGCTGATCTGAGCAGCTGATGAGCGGCTGATTCCCTATTCTTGCTTTTCTTCTTTTCCCCTGCAAGGAAGACATCATGGTCCACCTCGGTAAGTGAAATTAACCCTAATAATATAAAGCGTGACGCTTTAAAGTGTGCATTTCTGGTGCATTGGTAATCCTTACAACAACCCTGTGAGTCTTACTGCCCCCCTATTGCAAGTGATGCGAGCAGGTTAACTTCACCAGTCTGACAAATGCAAGATCAGAGCTTCCCGGATCTGTCTTTCAACCCTCCACTTGCTCACCTTGCTACGAGAAGCCGGTGCTTGGTTGATGTTCTGGTGGCATTTCCTTTGGATTGTGCCTTTTGCAAAAGATGCCACAACATTTTATTAATACTAACAATATTAATTCTTCTGTGTTTCTTTTTTAAAAAGGCAGCCTTAATCAAGTGGCAGTGAGTATCATGTCAATTAAGCATTGGGTGAAAAGTTACTGAATGAAGAGCCCAGCCCCTTTCGCTAGGTCAAAGTGAGTTTTAATACTAGGAGAAGTATCTGTCTAATAGAGAAAGCACTAAGGATCCAGTATCCCATTTCCCACAGAAGCTAACCTGATGCCTCTGGGAAACACACTAACGGAGAATGAAAGATGCCACCCTTCCCTGCTACTTAGCATCTGGCATTCAGAGGTAGACAGCCTCTACAACCCCAAGGTTCCAGTTAGCTTACTTACCAATTGTTCATCTGATCTTCATAAGAATGTGAAAACAGGCACATAGGACTAGATCAGGGGTGGGCAAACTGTGGCTCGGGAGCCGCATGCGGCTCTTTCACATATATTATGTGGCTCCCAGCAGGGCGACTGGGGAAGTTAAATATCATTAGCAAACAAATATCATTGGACAAATTAATATCATTATCAATATCTGCTTCTACCCCTTTTGTTATTTTTGGCAGTCTCATTTAATGTAATAAAAAGCAAATTTGCTTATTTTCCAATGAAAGCAGGTAATATTTGTTCATGTCTTGTGGCTCTCAAACATCTGATGTTTATTCTATGCGGCTCTTACGTTAAGCAAGTTTGCCCACCCCTGGACTAGATCATGGGTGCATCTAGTCCAGCATTCTGTTTCCCACAGGGGCTGGTCAGATTCTTCAAGGAAGCTCATAGGTTGGGCATGAAGACAGCAGCTCTTCCCTTTTGTTCATACCCCAGCAATGGGTATTCAGTGCTATACTGCTGCTAGATATGGAGGTTCTCTGCACTGCCATTGTGGATTGTTCTTTCGTGCATTAATATCCTGCCATGCCTCCAAGAAACTCAAGGCAATGCCTATGATTCTCTCTTCTTCTATTTTAGCCTCACAAGAACCCTGGGAGGTAGGGCCAGGCCTTGACAGATTGTCTTGGCTCTAGGAACTAGCCCCAAAATTTAGAAGCCGGACTCATTTTTTAGTCTTCAGAAGTTCATATATTAATTACCATATTTTCCAAGCTCTGCTAACATAAAAACCTAACCCTCACCTGTTCCGTTTCTTGTAATTTTATAACGAAAGCGTTGTATATAAAGAAACATAGGGATCGTTCCAGTTGTCGTTGCTGCAACAAAAAGCGAGTCCCTAGCCAGATTTCTCTCCTTTTTCTGATAATTATACGATAGCTTCAAAAGCTCCAACGAATTGAATATTAGAGCCATTATGGAAAACAGCAGGTTGAGAAATGAATTCCTCCTCCACCATCAAATCGTGTCAAGTTAGCAGATAAACAAGTAAGGACAAGAATGTTGCATGCATGTATTTTTATGCCAGATAACAAAACAGATTCCAATGTGGCATGATAAATAAGCTTTCACTTCTGACTGAGAAACACTACAGTAAGAACCATTGCTAAAAAGACAAGGTGCCACCACGAAATTTCTAGGTGCCATGGCGACCTGGTGCCTGGGATTTGTCAAACTGTGAGCCAGGCTGAGAGAGCACGACAGGCCCAGGGTCGTCTAGAAAGCTCATGGCAAGCAGGGATTTAAATCTGGCTCTCTCTCTCTTTTTTAGTATGAATTTTATTAAGGCTTTTATACACAAAATCAGAAGGAAGGGAAAAAAGGTAAAGTAGCAAAAAATATAGAAACTAAATAACATATCAACTAAGAGCAGGAAAAGGGAGTAATATCTGATTTCCTCTGCTACAGGAAGCCATGCATTTACTTATTACCACCTTAGTCCGAATCAGACCAAGGGAGATATATCACCTTTCTTGTGCAAGCTTATTATCTTTGCCTTTAAGTCTTCAAAACCACAGCTCATCAGATCAGGGTTCCCCCACCCACCTTTTATGCAAGAAGTCCATAAAGCGTTTCCATGTAGATAGAAACTTGTTTAATTTTGGGGGGGGGGGGGGGTGTTTTAATTTTTTGTTGTCTGATTTTTTTTGTGATATAAGATATAAATTTAAGTAAAGTCTTTTCCTTTGTCAAAGATGAAAGTTTGGCCATCTCTGCAAGCGCCATTGTCTTGACGAGCCATCCCTCTATTGTAGGTAATAACGAGGCTTTCCAGTTTTGAGCATATAACAGTCTTGCTGCCGCTGTCGTATACAAAAATAAAGTTCCATATGTATTGTCCAGTTGTTGTAAACGCAGCTCTCCCCAGTCACAGTCCAGCACTCTGATCACAACACCATGGTGGCTCTAACTGTGGATACACGTGTCCTCCACAAGTATGCCTCATCCCTTTGCAAAGTGCAGCCAGGTGCAGAAAAGGATGTTCCAAGAAAGCATGTCACCCATTGTGTGCCTGCACTATCTCCTGCAGGGCAACAGCTCATGAAACAGTACCACAAGTCTCACCTGGTCATCCGCTTTGCCCTCGGCGGCTGCGCCAACAGGCCATACTACCGGATCGTGGTTGCCCAGAACAAGCGGGCCCGTGATGGCAAATACGTGGAGCAGCTGGGCTGCTACGACCCCCTCCCGAACGACCACGGCGAGAAAATTGTCGGCTTGAACATCGAGCGCATTAAATACTGGATGGCCCGCGGGGCCTATAGCAGCATGCCTTTGCAAAAGCTTCTGGGTAAGCCGGCCGCTTCTTCTTTGCTGCTTGGGGATTATCACTAAAACCAAACAAACCCTTTCCGTAACAGTGTGTTTATAGATCCAGGGGGGGTACATGAAATTCATACCTTGAATAAAACTTTGTTGGTCTTAAAGGTGCCACTGTACTCAAACTTTGTTCTAGTGCTTTTATATTTAGGTAGACAGCCGTGTAGGCTTCTGCAGTGGCTCAGTGGTTAAGACGCTGAACTGCAGACCCGGAAGGTCGGTAGCTCGGCAGTTTGAGACCCAAGTTCCCCGTGACAGAGCTCGCACTAGCTCAGCTTAGAGGGAAGACTGTTCACAAGGTGACTGTTGTGAGGGGAACAAAGTTTGAGTCCGTTGGCACCTTTAAGACCAACAAAGTTTTATTCATTTATTATTATTTTATTATGTTGTGAGGAGAGGAAGGGAAGGCGATTGTAAGCCACTTTGAGACCCCTTAGGGGAGAGAAAAGCTGGGTCTAAAACCAGCTCTTCTTCTACCTGCACGTGAGGCCTGCTTGGGTGATCTTGGGCCAGTCACAGTCCTTTCAGAACTCTCTCAGCCCCACTTGCCTCACGAGGTGTCTGTTGTGGGGAGCGGAAGGGAAGGCAATTGTAAGCAATGTTCCCTCTAAACTGTGGAGTCTTGTGAGCTGAAATTCTACTTTGTGAGCTACTGGCATTAAAGTTGTGAGCGAGCAATTTGGCTACCACCTAAATTAGTTTGCTCTAGAGCCATCCTTCCTGAGCTGAGGCAAAAATGTGTGAACTGGAGACTAAAACACTGTGAGCAAGCTCACACTAACTCAGCTGAGAGGGAACATTAATTGTAAGCCGCTTTGCAGACTCATTAACGTAGAGAAAAGTGGAGTAGAGAAACCTATTCTTCTTTTGCGGGCACCTTTGAAATTTTTGTACAGTGTTATGGGCACAGTCACAAAGTGGCTGCTGCCGCTTACCTTCAGTCACACAGTGAAGATCCTTGCACCGGGGGGGGGGGGGGGGGAGCTCCTGCCAAAGCAATATACTTGAAATCCTGCAGAGCTAACCAAATCTAAAGCTCATCAGAAGCTTTACTGGCCCTGTCCAATGTCTAAACACACTTGGCCGGGGCTAGAAAAGGTATCAGCGAGAAGCTTGATGCCCACAGCTGCCACATGGGGGACCCCTGAGCTAAACTAGTCTTTACTCCTGCCCCACTCATAAGAACATAAGAGAAGCCAATGGTGGATCAGGCCAATGGCCCTGCATTCTGTTATTATACCCAATTGCTTCATCTGTTAAGGTAAAGGTTTCCCTTGCTCGAAAGCCAGTCAAATCTGACTCTAGGGGGCGGTGCTCATCTCCGTTTCCAAGCTGAAGAGCCAGCGCTGTCCGAAGAAATCTCCATGGTCATGTGGCCAGCATGACTAGATGCCAAGGCGCATGGAATACCGTTACCTTCCCACCGAAGCGGTACCTATTTATCCACTTGCAATTTCTTGCTTTCGAACTGCGAGGTTGGCAGGAGCTGGGGCCAGAGACGGGGGCTCACTCCGTCACGCAGCACTCGGGTCTCGAGCTGCCGATCATCCGTTCTGCAAGGCTGTCCCTTCTCTGGCACTCCTTCTAGATCCTGTCTTCAGGATGGGAGTCTATCACTACTCTTAAGCCCCTTTTCCCTGCTTCCTAGGACTCGCTGGATTCTACCCCCTGCATCCCATGACCATCACCAACGCAGAACGGCTTAAGAGGAAACGGGCTCGGGAGGCGGCTGCTGTTGCGGAGGCCGCTTCGGTCACTCAGGAAGAGGGCTCTGCGACAAAAGAATGAAGGCAAACAGGAGGACGGACCGGTCTGATTCCCTCAAGGACTTTTGCTGCTGCCCCCGAGGGACTCTCCACACCAGGACACTGAGAAGTGCAACTCGAATGCCCAAAATTTATTAAAACCTCTTTCTGGTCTTTGCACAGTTTGTGAGACCTCCTCTGCTGTTCTCCCAAGTCAGCATTTGGAGCTGAGGTGGTGCCAGACCTCTAAGGAGAGGGCTACGATGTGTGGCTGGATGTTGAATTTCCCCTCTAGGCTTCCAGACTAGTGAGGCTGTGCCTGTTTTCCAGGGTTGTTGGCAGTGTCTCTGTAGAGGGGGTTGACACCAATGCTCCCGTTAAGCTGAGTTAGTGTGAGCCAGCTTACAGCTTTTTAGCCTCTAGCGCACACATTTTTGTCTTTGCTCAGGAAGGACGGCTCCAGAGCAAACTAATTTATGTAGTAACCAAATTATAACAAGCAATGAACTATAACCAGCAATGCTCCCTCTAAGCTGTGGAGTCTTGTGAGCAAAAATTCTACTTTGTGCTCCTGGCATTAAAGTTGTGAGCAAGTGGTTTTGGCTACTGCATAAATTAGTTTGCTCTGGAGCCCTCCTTCCTGAGCGGAGACCAAAATGTGTGAGCCAGAGGCTAAAAAGCTGTGAACTAGCTCACACTACACAGCTGAGCGGGAAACTGATAACAAGCGTATCATAGGAGAAAACTGATGTGGCCGTACTGTGAACTAATCTCTAGTAAGCAGTTTTCCATTCATCCTCCCTCCGGTTCAATCAAGATTACCGGTTCCTCCAGCAAACCACACGTGCATTACAGATGCAATGAACATGTCCTTCGTTTTATTCTAAAATGCAAGCTTCGTTTATTTTATTTTTTTAAACCGGTCAGTTAAGAAAGGGAGCAGATCTCTCCCCTAGGCAGAAACGATGCTTCCGAGACAGCAACATAAAGCACAGGCGATTTTCAAGCAATTCTGCAGTTCATCCAGAAATGCCAAACCTCTTCATGTTTCTAAAAACACCACCCGGTTCTCTTTCCTGGACCTCTCCGCCTCGAACACAAGGAGGTGTGAGTTTAAGGTTTCGTCTGCTCCAGTGCAAATGAGAGACGGATTATTGTCCTGTTGGGAAAAAGGTAGAGTCTAAGAAAAACTGCTGGATCACACCAGTACTCTGTGTGTGTGTGTGTGTGTGTGTGTGTGTGTGTGTGTGTGTGTGCGTGCGTGCGTGTGCGTGTTTTACAATGCTGTACGAGGACTGCAGACCAGAAATCAAATCCTAGCTCAGCTGTGAAGCTCAACACGCAACACTGAGCCAGACTCTCTCAGCCTAGTCTACCTCGGAGGGTTGTTGTGAGGGCAAAACGGTGCACGGAAGAAACAAGTACGTGCAAATCTGGAGCTGAACGTATGAAACGGACCTGTTCCATGTCAGGCCTTCGGTCCCTGAAATTTAGTGTTGTCTAATCTGCTAAGCAAAAGGAGGAGGAGCCTGCCCTTCACTCGGAGTCTCAGAGCGGCTTAGAAACTCCTTTCTCTTCCCCACAACAGACACCCTGAGAGGTAGGTGGGGCTGAGAGAGCTCTTTTCAGAACTGTCCGTGAGAAAACAGCTGTGCTAGAACTATGGCCGAAGGTCATCCAGTAGCTGCAAGTGGAGGAGCAGGGAATCAAACCCAGTTTTCCTAGATTAGAGTCTGCCAAACTGGCTCTCCTAACTGAGACCTTTCTCAGTACTTGGTACCAGAGAACTTTTAAGTGGAGATGGTGAAGATTAAGCCTGAGTCTTTCCATGCTAAGCATGTGCTCTACCACTGAACTGCAACTCCAAAAGCTTACCAAAGAAGGAAACACCCTCCACTTGCTTCCAGCAAGCCTGGACATGAATTCAAAAGACCTGGGTTTCTAAAATTACACATGGGGTGGAGAAAGCAAATAGAGGGAGATTTTTCTTGGGGCCACAATGAAAGCAGAGGAGCTGGTGGTTCAAGACAGACAAAAGGAAATGCTTCTTGACTCAAGGTGCAATTGTGGGCTTCAGTGTCAGTGGGGTTAGTGGTAGCCACAAGGCTTTAAAAGGGGGGTTAGACAGATTCATGGAGAAGAGGTCCATTCATGGCTACTAGCCATGGTGACTAAAGGGAACCCCTGCATCCAAAAGCAGCAAACCTGGGTGCTAGAAGGCAACATCAAGAGAAGGCCTCAGCCTCTCTGCCCTGTTGTTGGCCCTCCAGAGGAACTGCTTGGCCACTGTGTGAGACAGGATGCTGGACTAGATGGACCCCTGGTATGATCTAGCAGGACTCTTCTTATGCTCTTAATAGCATGCCTTATTCCATTTTAACTTAACATCTGGTTTTACATGCATTCACTTTGGACAATGCCATAATTTTAAGGAAGCGGCATTGTTATTGGTGCAGGTAATTCTTTTTGTAAGTTGCATTTGATCAGATGAGCCCCCTCCCTGCCATAAAAAGGGATACAGCCCAGGCAGCCGATTGTTGTGGGCCATGATCTTAAACACACTTTGTTATAAGTCCTACTAAATTCAGTAAGGCTTGCCTTTCAGTAAATATGTTTAGGATTACACTGCTGATGGCTTAACTCAGCTACAACTCTGTCTTACAGAGTTGTTGGGAGGATTAAAGCCTGTGAAACACTTCAAAACCCTCAGATGTCAATGCCAGACAAGAACAAAATAAGAGCCCTGCTGGATCGGACCAGTGGTACATCTAATCCAGCATCCTGTCTCACACAGTGGCCAATCAGTTCCTCTGGAGGGTTACAACAGGGCAGAGAGGCCGAGGCCTCCCCTTGATGTGGCCTCCTGGCTCTGGGATTCAGAGGTTTAGTGCCTCTGAACATGGAGGTTCCCTCCCCTCAGTCACCATGCCTTTTAACCACTGACAAACTTAACCTCCACGAATCTGTCTAATCCCCTTTTAAAGCTATCTATTCCTGTGGCCGTCACAACATCCTCTGGCAGCGAATCCCACATTTTAATCGCTCGGTGTGTAAAGCAGGATTTCCTTTGTCCGTCCCTTTCCAAAAGGGCATTGAAAGTCTTACAGAGTGTCAGGGTTTACACACACACACACACAGAAAATGGCTGGAGAACGAAGGAAAGAGAACTTACGGCGACAGCCGAAACAAAGCTCTTCATCAGGAAGTAGTCTGCCCCACCGTGGGCATTCAAACACCCTACGATGGAGTGGGTCCTGTCTGGCTGAAAGGTGAGTTTCTTCCTCTGGAGGAAGTCAAAGACTTTCACTGGCCCGCCTCCTCTGCAGGAGAGTTGACCCTGAAGGTTGAGGGAGAAGAAACCCATTTATTTATTTGATTCATCTCCCGGCCTCCCTGCCAGGCAGGCTCAGGGCAGCTTTCATTAAAAAGTTAAAAAGCATTAAAACACAGATAATAAACATCATAAAACTCATGTACATAACAAATAAAGTGATGGAGCTTCTTCCACCACTGGAGCCGCCACTAAGAAGACCATGGCCCTAGTACAGGCCAGTCTGGCGTCTTTTGGTCTGATACCAGTGGACTCCCTGTTCACTGCTGGAAAGCAAGCTGGTAGTCCAGTCTGGTGCCTTCTCCAACAAAGCACCTGCCATCTGCAGATTTTCCGAGTGCTTGGATTAATCCTTTCCCCACCAAGTTATCTATTTATCAGGTACCCCTTTCAATCAATGAGTGCTTAAAATAATGAATGATTGCACAGCGGAAGCCTCTTTCAGCACAGCAGAGGGCTGCTTCGTTCACCTTTGTTCCATAGATGGTGGTTTTCCGCACACCCAGCCTCTCGGTAAAGGCGATCATTGTAAAAGCGGCCGTTGCTCCTCCTTCAAACTCCATATTTACAACCTGAAAGAAAGAGCTGAATAAGCAGTCGCCGGGAGAGGTCCGCAGGTGGGCACAGGTAGCCAGTTTGGTGTGGTGGTTTTAAGTGCGCGGACTCGAATCTCAGAGAACCGGGTTTGATTCCCCACTCCTCCACTTGCACCTGCTGGATGACCTTGGGCAAGCCGTAGTTCTGTCAGAACTATTCTTGAAAAAGAGCAGTTTCTGTCAGAGCTCTCTCAGCCCCCCTACCTCTTAGGGTGTCTGTTGTGGGGAGGGGGGGGGGAAGGAGTTTGTAAGCTGCTCTGAGACTCCTTTCTCAGGGTGAAGGGTGGGGTATAAATCCAATCTCTTCTCCTTTTTATACCGTCTCCTGTCCGGAAACTAGGCTTTAGGAAGGATGGAGAACACGATGACCTCTGAAAACTAAAGTGCCCCAAGTACCAGAAGAGTGCATGTGGAATAAAAAAAAAAAGTCATACTGTGGAAGACGTGTAAACTTGTGGCTGATCCATGACAGATACTGTAATGTGCAAGATAGGGTGAAGAGTACAAAAGCACTTTAATGATGCAGAGAAAATTTATGCCTACACAATTTATATCAATATCACCTAATTAAAGAGAAACAGTACATAAGAACTTGATTACAAACATTCTTTCCTTCTCAGCCACAAGGTCCACAGACAAATTAAAGGACAAGTAAATACCAATACATCACATACAAGGAAAAATATCTATTACAATAAATGCTTCTTCTTTACTTAAGGCACAAGGCTCACAAAATCTTCAGGAGCAAAAGTATCCAGTAAAGGGAGACGATGCCAGCTTGTTCTCTTCGTTTCACTAATGCTTCCTCCGTGAACTCAATTCTCAACATGCAAAGCACAAAAGTGCTAGTATTAACTTGCAAAACTGGATCAAGTTCTTATGCACTGTTTCTCTTTAATTAGGTGATATTTTCTTTTCTGGAAAGATGGTATTCTTTTTTTCAATACTCAACAATTAAATCAAAGTATAAGTATAAAGTTCCTGATAAATACTTGAAATTTGTTTTTTATTAATGGCCAATATATTACTAATGTAGTAGTGGCTATAAGTAGTTAGGAGGTAATTGTAGTTGTAGCTATAGCTGTATGTTTGCTTTGGTATTTGTTCCTGTTATTGATTGTTCTTTAAGGATTATGGACAGAATTTGTTAAGATTTCATTGTTGTAAAATTTGTTCTTGGAGATTTATTAGATAAATAAAAAATTTAAAGTAAAAAAAAATTAAGTGATATTGATATAAATTGTGTTGGCATTAATTTTCTCTGCATCGTTACAGTGCTTTTGTACTCTTGTAGTGTATTACTGTGGTTATCGCCAAGATAGGGTGAAACCACGGTCGTGCCTTGAGTTCAGATCCTGAAAGCTCACCAAGTCACCTTGGGCCAGTCACTCTCTCCCAGCCTGGCCCACCGCACAGGCTTGCAAGGATCAGAGGAAGGAAGACGCATATTCGAAAGGAAGAGCCCTGTGTTACTGGGAGGAAGGGTGGGATAAGGAGGCCAACAGCTGGCGCAAAACAGAGGAGGCGGGACTAAGTTGTTCCAGCTCTCTCCTCAGCTCAGAATGGGGGAGGGAGGGCAGGGTGCAAAGCAAGGCCACATACCTGGTTACTGACCACGTCATTGTCACACTCATAGACGCACCTTCCGTAGGGGCCGTGGCGCAAAGCGTCGGTCAGCGCTTCGATATCGTACTCCCCACTGCTGCACACTACCGACACAGGCCAGTGAAAGCTACCCTGCAGTGAAACAAAGGTAAAGGTTTCCCTCACTCGAAAGCCAGTCGACTCCGACTCTAGGGAGGTGGTGCTCATCTCCGTTTCCAAGCCAAAGTGCCAGCGCTGTCCAAAGATTTCTCCATGGTCGTGGCCGGCATGACTAGACGCCGAGGCGTACGGAACGCTGTCACCTTCCCACCGGAGTGGTACCTATTTACCTACTTGCAATTTCCTGCTTTCGGACTGCTAGGTTGGCAGGAGCTGGGGCCAGAGACGGGAGCTCACTCCGTCACGCGGCACTTGGGTCTTGAGCTGCCGGCCTTCTGGTCGACAGCTCAGCCTCTTAACCACTGAGCCACCGCAGCTCCAGAGTGAAATAAAACCCAGCTTTATTTCCCAGAACTGCCTTGCTGGAGCAGACCCCAGAGCCATCTGTGCTGGAATTCCTGCAGCAGCTAGACGCACATCCCTGGGAAGGTGACAAAACGGGGTGCGAAGGTCGTCTCTCCTTTCCCCCCATTCCCCCACCCAACCCTCTCATACTTTGGCTCTCCAGCCCTACTGACTCGCCCTCCTGGAGGGGCAGGTGGCGTCAACAGTGCCAGTCACCTTCCCTCCCACCCGGGACCGCTCTGTCGGGTGGCGGCCCTACCGTTGCAGCCAGCAGCAGACACAGATGTGAGTGAGTTAAGAGCACCAGGCTAGAACCTGGGAGACTTGGGGTTCTGATCTCTGGCCACGAAGCTCACTGCATTTGCATAAGTTAGCTTGACCCACCACACAGGGTTGTCGTTGGGGTGGGAAATGGAGGGTCGCGTGCAGAGGAGCATAGGATAAAACGTGATGGATTGCTGCTGTCCTGCAGATGGGGTGGGGGGGGGTGAGGAATGAGGCGCAGCTAAAGGAGGGGATCTGATTCCGAGTCCACTGGCACATTTACGATCAACAAAGTTTTATTCTGGGGATAAGCTTCCGTGCGCATGCACATCTCTTCACCTCAGCACCAACCCATGCTTCCTTAAAAACCAGCACCAGAAATCCATTGGGAATTAAGGAGAAGCAGCAAGCACTCAAATATAGGTAAGTCCAGGGCTCTTTTTCTAGGAGGAACTCCTTTGCATATTAGGCGACACACCCCTTAATGTAGCCAATCCTCCAAGAGCTTACAGAGCTCTTCTTACAGGGGCTACTGTAAACTCTTGGAGGATTGGCTACATTAGGGGTGTGTCGCCTAATACGCGGAGTTCCTGCTAGAAAAAGAGACCTGGGTAAGTCAGTGATGATATTCCACTTCTGTTTGTTTGTTTTTAATTGTTTTTATTAGTTTTTCAATAATACAGACATACAGAACTGACTATATAAAGGGTTGCACGATGTAACTAACACTTCCGTTTGTCACATCTTGTGAAAGATGCCAAGCACTTGTCAATCAATGAGTTCCTTTGCTCTCATTGGCTGAGGTGCTGGAAGGGCAGGCGTGGGCATGGGAAGTCACTGCTTATGGGTTATACCTCTCTCAGCATGAGATGCACCATAGTGAAATTGGATGAGGAGTGGCCTAATTCTGCCGTCACACAGAGGGGAAGCCGGGCTGGTTCATCATGGGCAGAGCTCACAGAGGGGCTAGAGCAGTGGTGGCAAACCTATGGCACGCGTGCCAGAGGTGGCACTCAGAGCCCTCTCTGTGGGCACACACGCAGTTTGGGCACTCAGTCTCTAAAAGGAAAAAGATGACACAGACTGGAGGCTGGGCTGCTCTCAAACTTACAAAGTATGAGCCAAGGTTAGACAAATTATCAGCATGCATACAACAGCAAAAATGACATTAATTGTTCAAAAGCATGCCAAATGCAAACTTTTACCTTTCAATAAAAAGTTGTTTGTGTAATTGAAAGCTCTGTTATTGTGTTTTTCTTTTAAGACAAAAGATGTTAATGTATGAGTTCTTTTTTCTAAACTAAAACCTCAGTATTTAGGTTAAATTGTCGTGCTGGCACTTTGCGATAAATAAGTGGGTTTTGGGTTGCAGTTTGGGCACTTGGTCTCTAAAAGGTTCGCCATCACTGGGCTAGAGACTTCTCTTCTTGGCTTTCATTTAAAGAAAAGGGGGGTCTAGAACATCCTGGAGGGGGCAGCTCGCTTAATCTGCTGCTGCCACCCCCACCCCACCCCCCATCGGTAAATATGGCTCTTCTTCATAGTCACCTGTTCAGCCACCCTCAGATAAACCTTCTGAGCCGAATAGGGACAGTTTTGCTCAACGGGACAGTCCAAGCAGCGACTGGCGGCTCCTTGAGGCTAAGACGAAATAGGTGAGAGGTCACTGCTGAGAACATGGCGGCGCTTGGCGTCCATTCTGCAAAAAACGAGTTGATGGATTCTCCAGCCCGTGTACACACACACACCCTATGTACTTAGAAGGGGAAAAGACACAGAACTCCATTCAGTGGACTCAGAGGAATAACTCTGGTTAGAAGTTACGCTGTTAGTCTCCCCCAGAGATTTCACCCAACACCTTCAAGCCTGTTTTCACAACCGCTGGGGTCAGGAACCTGTCTGGATGAAAGCTGCCAGGCTACTGCGTACCGTGTTTGCAGGGAAGAAGAAGAGTTGGTTTTTATACCCTGCCTTTCACTACCCAAAGGAGTCTCAGAGCGGCTTACAGTCGCCTTCCCTTCCCCTCACCAGAGCCAGAAAACGGCCACAGCTTGGCCTCCGAGTCATTCATATTCAAGTAGGGAACTCCGACGTACCTTGTGGTCTTTTGTGAAATGGGAGAGGCTGCCGAAAGAGGAAATTTTCAAGCATCTGGAAAGGAGAGAGGCGTTTCTGTGTTAAAACGGTAGCGAAGAGCACACGCACGAAGCAGGAACACATCAGGCTGCCTTATACTGAATCAGAACCCTGACCTGGATAGCCCAGGCTAGCCCGAACTCGACAGACCTCAGAATCTAAGCAGGATCTGCCCTGGCTAGTATTTGGATGGGAGACCTCCAAGGAATACCAGGGGCATGACGCAGAGACCGGCAATGGCAAACCACCTCAGAAACAAGTCTAGCTCACCACTTGGTGGGGCATGCCTTAAATGCTTTATGAAATACAAATGGCGGGACCCATGGGGGGGGGGGGGAGAGAAGAAGCAAAGGTAAGGCCCCAGGCCCGCCGATCTCTTCCCGCCCCAGGTTGCCCTGGCGATGCCCGAGGCCCGCCAGCTCTTCCCCCCGCCCCTATCCCCCGCCAGTGACGAGGCCTGCGTGGCTTCCAGACGCGGGGTCTGCCAGCTCTTCCCCCCACCCCCCCAGCGACAGCGAAGCTTCTCTACCCACCCCCGCCGCCAGCAGCAGCCACAGATCCGAGATATAAGTGTGTTCTCTGTGCATGCGCAGGGAACACTTTTTTACTTTGGGGGGGATGTAAATAACCCCCCTAAAGTTTTTTTTACTTTTCAGATTTTCCTGCACACTTGGGGGATTCCCCATTGCTCCCTGCCCCCCAAGTGCCCCCCCCCCCCATGGATTTAGATATCCGCACGGAGTGGGCCACTTGGCTATTCGATATATAGATTGAACTTGCAGTTCCTGTTTGACGAGTCTGACCGAACTTAGAAAGACAACAATTGTGCAGTCACTACTGGTCCTTCTCTGATGAAGCCCTTGGAAACGAACACACTACCCGGAAACTTCGTTAGCATAAGCGTTTATTTGGACCTCGTGTATATTTTGTTATTTGTATTGTTTATATTACTCTTCATATTAAATATGTCATAGAGTTGCCTGTAGTGATGTCTTAGCGCAGGGGTGGGCAAATTGCGGCCCGGGGGCCACATGCGGCCTGCCACAGAGTTTTTTGCGGCCCGCCAAGAAGATTTCAGGACTTCAAGAAAATTGAGCCTAAACTCAATTTGCTCTCTTATCCCATCACTGCTGATATTGATACAGCACCTGAGGAGCTGCAGCTTGAACTTATTGACATGCAGTCAGATCACACTGTGAAAGAAATGTTTAATGCTGTGACATTAGTTGACTTTTACAAATCTTTGTCTGCTGAAAAAATTTCCATGTATGAAGAAATTTGCTGGGGAAATGTTCTCTATATTTGGGTCTACATATATTTGTGAGCAAAGTTTTTCTTGCATGAAGATCAACAAGAGTAAATATAGATGCTCTTTGACAGACATTAACTTGCAGGCTGTGATGAGAATCTCAACAAGCAATCTCACTCCTGATTTCAAAAAAATTGTAGAAAAGTGTGATTGGGTACATTTGTCTCATTAAACCGATTCTAAAATTAAATGTGCTTGCAGCTATAGACGATATGAAATTAGCACAATAAATAAATTGAATAAAACTACCACTATTTTATTTAATTTATATTTACTGATTTTTATGATACGATTTATATCTTTTCTGAAGTGCAAAGTTAACTAATGAATGCAATCATTTTAAAAGGTGTGGCCCTCCGCTCACCTCCGCTCCCACAAAGTGTCCCCCGAGCCAAAACAATTGCCCACCCCTGTCTTAGTGCAATACACAGCTCTTTTGGTTTTTTTGCCCCTTATTGGTAAAAGAACAGCCTGAAGACATATCTTTAAAATACAAGACGGCCAACGTTACCTTTTGCCGCCCATCCAAAAATTAATGAGATCAATGTCGTGGCAGGATTTGGCCAGCAAGGAAAAGGAACTCTCGGCTTCGTTCCTCCAGTTTCCTCGCACGAAGGAGTGTGCGAAATGCCAGAAGCCAACCTGAACACAAAAGGACGGTGACCCGACAGCAAAGGACACAAGTGAAATAGAAAGCAGGAAGCCCAAAGTTGACCTTTCTAAAGGGCAAACCTTCTCCTTGACATCCCATAACTGCAGACCCAGCTCTGTCCACCTGGCCACACCAGCCACAAGCCCTTTGATAAGCCCCACAACCTTGAAAGGGAAAAGGTGCTTTCCCCAACCCCTGTCAAGGTAGGGAGAGTGTTTCTTACAGGCTCCAGGTGTTGGATGTGACAGATGTCTCCGATTAACCCAGCATCCAGCAGTTCCTGGGAAAAGGGGGTCAAGAGAACAAAGATAGTTATGCTTATTTTATTTATTTACATCTGTTCTCCCCACCCCATCTTCTTCCCAAATGGGGACCCAAAGTAGCTTCCAGTTTGGGGTAGTGGTTAAGAGTGGCAGACTCTAATCTGGAGAACCGGTCTGATTCCTCACTCCTCCACATGCAGCCGCTGGTGTGACCTGGGGTCAGTCACAAGTTCTCTCAGAGCTCTCTCAAGGGCAGTTCTCTCAGAGCTCTCTCAGCCCCACCTACCTCCCAGGGTATCTGTTGTGGGGAGGGGAAGGGAAAGGAGATTGCAAGTTGCTCTGAGACTCAGAGTGAAGGGCAAGGTATAAATCCAACTCCTCTTCCCATTTCCTCTATTTTACCATTACCACAACCCTGTGACATAGTTTAGGCTAAGAATGTGTGACCAGTCCGAGGTCACCCAGCAGACTTCCATAAAAGAGGGAACCAGACTGACACGCTTAACCACTACACCATCCTGGCTCTTTGTATCATAAAATATCCCTTGAAGCTATTCCCTTTTTATTCATTTAAGGAGTTCTATGCCACACTGTCTGCCATAGACGCAAAAGAGAGAATCAATGTGTTCTGCAGCCCAAT
Organism: Lepidodactylus listeri; assembly: GCA_029233225.1. NCBI lineage: Eukaryota > Metazoa > Chordata > Lepidosauria > Squamata > Gekkonidae > Lepidodactylus > Lepidodactylus listeri. The sequence continues at coordinate 38,729,766 of JARCFY010000019.1, read as the reverse complement.
GCTCATTCTTTCCCGACTTGCTAGCTCTGCCTAAAGGTAAAGGTTTCCCTTGCTCGAAAGCCAGTCAAATCCGACTCTAGGGGGCGGTGCTCATCTCCATTTCCAAGCCGAAGAGCCAGTGCTGTCCGAAGACTTTTCCCGTGGTCCTGTGGCTGGCGCACGGAAGGCTGTTACCTTCCCACCGAAGCGGTACCTATTGATCTACTTGCAATCTCTTGCTTTTGAATTGCTAGGTTGGCAGGAGCTGGGGCCAGAAACGGGAGCTCAGTCCATCACACGGCACTCGGGTCTCAAACTGGAAAGCCACCGACCTTCTGGTCTGCAGTTCAGCGTTACTTTTAGCTCTGCGTTATCACCCCTTTATTGCAAAAATATGCCATAGAATGTATATACATTTGAGAATCCAGCAGTTTTCCAGAGGTAGGAGCTGAATTAAGCCAGATGGAGAATTCTAAACATTCTTTTAAAAAGCACAGGATATGATTAATGGAAGCTCGGCAAGAGTACCTTTATTTTCAGGCACACTGGATGGTATCTCAGGACATGGCCCACCGCAAGGATGCAGTTGTAGGTTTTACAAGCCCGGACAATTTCTTTGCAGTCCTCTGGGGTTACCTGATCGTTCAACAGAGAAATGACTGGATCAGCCACTTTGAACAGAGAGTGGCCAGACAGATGCCTCCAGAAAAGGCCCCTCCAATGGGTCTGATTTGTTGGCTTGTTTGTTTGTCTTAACATGGGAGAACATTTAAATATGCGGTTCTCCCGACTTCATGCAGCAGTGCTACAAGGCAGGAAACGGACTGTGAACAAAATCACAAGTTATGTGTCTGTCAAGAAAAATGGCTGGAAAATTAATGATTCTGGGGACAGATGAGAACAAGAAGGGGACCTGAAAGTACGGGCTGGATATTAGGAAAACCATATTTTACAGGAAGAGTTGTGCAACAGTGGAATCAGCTGCCTAGGGAACTGGTGAGCTCCCCTTCACCGGCAGTCTTCAAGCAGCAGCTGGACCAACACTTGTCAAGGATGCTCTAGGCCAGGGGTGGGCAAACTGGCTCAGGAGCCGCATGCGGCTCTTTCACATATATTATGTGGCTCCCAGCAGGGCAGCTGGGGAAGCTAAATATCATTAGCAAACAAATATCATTGAACAAATTAATATCATTATCAATATCTGCTTTTACCCCTTTTGTTATTATTTTTGGCAGTCTCATTTAATGTTAATAAAAAGCAAATTTGATTATTTTCCAATAAAAGCGGGTAATATTTGTTCATGTCTTGTGGCTCTCAAACATCTGATGTTTATTCTATGCGGCTCTTACGTTAAGCAAGTTTGGCCACCCCTGTTCTAGGTGGCTCTTACGCTGAGCAAGTTTGCCCACCCCTGCTCTAGGCTGATCCTGCATTGAGCAGGGGGTTGGACTAGGCGGCCCGTATGGCCCCTTCCAACTCTGAGACTCTATGATTCTACTTTGGAGTGGAGGAGAAATCCCATCCTTCTCCCCACTACCTACACACACTGATCCCTTTATTTTATTCTCCCTCCTGCTGGCCAGCTGATGGGGGGAGCTTGCTAAAAGCAATTCCTGCATGCTTTAAGCAATAAGAGCCTACCCCCTAGCACCACTGCCAGCCTGCAATGCTATACTACATTGTCTAGCAATCCCTTCCCCCATCACAGCCAAGATCTTGTGGTATAGCGTCATGAGCAGTGTTCCCTCTAAGCCGAGTTAGTATGAGCTAGCTCACAGTTTTGTAGCCTCCTGCTCACACATTTTTGTCTTAGTTCAGGAAGGAGGGCTCCAGAACAAACTAAGTTATGCAGTAGCCAAATCGCTCGCTCACAACTTTAAGGCCAGTACCTCACAAAGTAGATTTTTTTGCTCACAAGACTCCACAGCTTAGAGGGAGAAACTGGTATTTCTTTTTTGTGAGCGTTGTGATGTCTGTGCATTTACAGGGGGGATTTGGGGCGGGGGGAGATTAGCGCCCCCCCCCCCCCATTTCTATTCCCCCTCCTGTAAATCTGGGGTTTCCCCCCAGATCTTCAGAAACAGATCCAGAACTCCTGAAATGGCCCCATTGTGCAAATCTTTTGATCCGCATTCCAGGGCCACGGTCATCATCAGACGCTTGAATGATGATTGGACCGCCAGGTAGGGTTGCACTGCAGGCCACATTCTTTATGTAAGTTTTGCGTTCTCGTGGAGGATGGAGATTTCGGCTTAGCCCTTAGCCCTTCTGTTCAGCTTGTTACTATGCATTGTGGACATATGTGCTCTGGTAATTAAAGTGAAAAAGAAAGTCAGATGCCCAAATCGCTTCAACACAACTCCATTTCCCATTGCCAAAATGTCTACAACACACTTCCCTTCCCAACAGTGTTTTCAGCAACCTACCTCCCCACACGCAAATATTCATATATTCACCATTGGTAACTTATCAATACCTTGACATAACTTTTGTTTTCATTCCACCTTTCCTCTGAGGAGCTCAGGGTGTACTACACACGGTTCTCTTCTCCTGTATTTTATCCCACAACAAGCCTACGAAGTAATCCCCCATTGGATATTACCTCTTTAATTTTGAAGGACAGGCACAGTTTCTGTTGGATTAGAGCTGTATATCAGAAGCTGGCTTGGCTTTTCACCCGAATCTTTGCAAACGATGGCTTTAAACCAAGCAAGAGCTGTGGTAAAGCAGCGACTATTCAATGTAGAGAGACAGAATGACATTGCTAGAGTCCCTAGTTTTTGGGCTCCCTCTCAAATAAGGCATCTAGTCTCCCCAGCTCCCTATCTGATGAATTTGGTAATTCCATCCAGGGCTCATTTCGTAGCAGGAGCTCCTTTGCATATTAGGCCACACACCCCTGATGTAGCCAATCCTCCAAGAGCTTACAGTAGCCCCTGTAAGAAGAGCTCTGTAAGCTCTTGGAGGATTGGCTGCATTAGGGGTGTGTGGCCTAATATGCAAAGGAGCTCCTGCTACAAAATGAGCCCTGATTCCATCTCATCGTAGGGCCTTCTCTACGGCCCATTGTAATATTTTTCCCTCTGAGGTTGTAACAGGTCGCTACAAGAGGATACCTCCGGCTGAGTATATTTGTCCCCGTGGTATTGGAGAGGCTGATACTATCAACCCTATTTTGCTTGCATGTGGGTTCTACCAAAATATATGAGCCACATTTATTCAACCCACACGGGAAAGACTCTTAGGCCTTCCGGACTCTGACGTTAGTATTATGCTTATGATAAGATGCCAATCCACAGGTGACGTTAGCATGTGCCAAATTCTTGGCAGCAGCCTATAGAATTAGAAAAGATTTCTTAAATGTGCAACTTAAAGACTCCTAGGCTAATGCATTCTATTATTCTGAAAATGGTTCTAAACTATTTTCATGCTGGATGTATGTACACTTGGAGTATGCTAGGGCTAGAATGTTTCTGCTGGTTACAAACCGTAATAAAGGTTTCTGTTCTATGAAGTAAGCTGGGCTGAGAGATCGTCGCTGGCCAAGGTCACCCAAGTGAGCTTCGTAGGGAATTTAACCTGGATCCTCTCTGACGTAGACCAACCTGTTAACCACTGCACCACACCTGACTCTCATCATTCTGGCTATTGTATCAGTTCCAGTTACAAAACATTCCCCACTTGGTCACCTGGGCTGCGCATTCATATTCACCATAGGCGATCGAGTTATTTGCAAAACCTGGCTCACCGTTTCCCTTTCTGGAAATGCAGACTCTTCCAGTACTTACTGCCATGGGCTTCTCCAGCAAAATGTGATATCCTTTCTGAGCAAAAGCCACGGCTGGTGCCTATTGAGGGGGAAAACAGGTTGCCACAAATGACTGGATGGTTGAAGACGGTCTCTTCGAATCAAACCACTGCCATCAAGCTGCAGTCAACTCATGGAGACCCCCCGAAGTTCCATCTTGTGGGGTTTTCAAGGCAAGAGATGAGCAGAGGAAGTTTGCCGTTGCCTTCCTCTGCGGAGCGGCCCCCGTTTTCCTTGGTGGTCTCCCATTCAAGTACTAAGCAGGGCTGACCCAGCTTAGCTTGCAAGCTCTGAAGAGATCAAGCTAGCCTGGTATATTAGGGCTGCTAGAAGCCTGTCTCTTAGTGAAAGGGAAAGATTCTCTGTGCTCAGGTTCAAGAAACCTGCCTTCTCTATTTCTTCCTTCTCTATAACGGGCTGGATCATATGAATCAGTTCTGCTAACAGTGGAACCATCCACCATTGTAAAGCCGCCACCCCCCACCCAAGGTGGAAGAAGGGCCAGGAATTAGGGGAACGGATTCATAGATAAAGCCTTGTGTCCTCAACCTATTTCTATACCATGTTCACCAAGAAACTGCAGAGGGCGTTTTTAACAACAATAATACGCAATACAGCAAAAAAACAACAACAACACTAAACATCATCATCAACCTAAAATAAAATCAATGTCAAACTGGGCTTCAGTTAGATTACAGTCCAGGAGCACTTTAGGTAGCAACAAGAATTTGAGGGTATAAGCTTTTGAGAACCAAAGTTCCCTTCATCAGACACAAGTAGAAATGGAGACCCCTGGACACCAATGCTCCCTCTAAGCTGTGGAGTCTTCTGAGCAAAAATTCTACTTTGTGAGCTGCTGGCATTAAAGTCGTAAGCGAGTGATTTGGCTGCTGCCTAAATTAGTTCGCTCTGGAGCCCTCCTTCCTGAGCTAAGACAAAAACCTGTGAGCCGGAGGCTAAAAAACTGTGAGCTAGCTCACACTGACTCAGCTTAGAGGGAACACTGTGGGAGACCCGAGATCTAGGCAATACACTTTGATTTGGAAGTACCTTATGAAGCCTGTCGGGGGTTGCTATGATAACGGCATCTGCAAACTTCTCTCTCTCAGCCGCGGCTTTCCAGTCTGAAAGGAACAAGATCGAGAATTAGCCCCGGAGCCAGCCAAGGCACACAGCTCCCGCTGTTTTCGATCACATAGCGTGCATCCCTTGCTAGTTTTAATTAGGAGAAACCCATAATCTGTCTTGGAGTTCGCATGTTTGGGAAATGCGTATTTGTCACTAACTGATGTTCGCGCATCCGGAAAAATCTAGGTTTCCAAGACGAACACGCACATAAGCACATGGAACTACCGAATACTGAGTCACACCTGACTTTCAGCTCTTCTCGAACACACCTGAAGCTGCCTTACACTGATTAAGACCATCGGTCCATCACAGTCCGTACTGTCTACTCAGACCGGCAGTGGCTTTCCGGGGTCTCAGCCGGAGGTCTTTCACATTAAGAGATACTTTTCTCCCTTTCTCACCATACAAGAACCGGTGGGCACTCCATGAAATTGCTGAGCAGTCGGGTTAGAACATATAAAAAGAAGTCCTTCTTCACCCGAAGAGTGATTAACACGTGGTATTCACTGCCACAGGAGGTGGTGGTGGCTACAAGCACGGATGGCTTCAAGAGGGAATTGGATAAACATATGGGGTCCATCAATGGCTATTAGCCACAAAGTATAGATAAGAACTCTCAGTCTGGGGCAAGTGATGCTCTGTATTCTTGGTGCTGGGAGGGGGGCAACGGTGGGAGGGCTTCTAGTGTCCTGGCCCCACTGCTGGACCTCCTGATGGCACCTGGTATTTCTGGCTACTGTGTGACGCAGAGTGTTGGACTGGATGGGCCACTGCCCTGACCCACTATTGGCTTCTCTTATGTTCGTATCACCTATTGCCCTGTCCTTTTAACTGGAGTTTCCAGGGACTGAGCCTGCGACCTCCTGCATGCCAAACAGAGGCTCTGTCACTGAGTCATGGCCCGTCCCCAAGCCAGAGCAGAGCTGGTCTCCTCTTCAAATGCCAGCTCCGCACGCCCGGTGAGAACCCTTACCATCAAACATGTTGCCCTCATCCACGTGATGAGCCTCCTGCAGCTCTTTCCTTGCACAAGCCCGAGGGTCTGCAATGCCAGTCACCTGGAGGGGGGGATAAAGCGGGGCCACACTTTGCACAGTAGTCATGGCAACTGAAGAGGAGAACATCAGAAACCCCTTGCTGGATAAGAACAAGGGTCCATCCAGTTAGCATCCCGGTTGTCACCGTGACCAGCCAACCCCACCCTCAAATTGCCCTCTGCCCCAGCATCTGGCACACAGAGGTACACTGCCCTCGAACATGGAGGTTCTACTTGGCCCTCACAGCTGTCGTAGATCTCTTCTCCCCCGTGAATTTGTCTGTTTAAAGCCACCTGGGGACACGGCACTTGAAAGAACGTTTTTATGCTAAAATAAGGGTTTTTTTGCGGATTGTAACCTGTTTTGTCAGATGACATACAGCCTGCCTCCGAGGAAGCAGGTTCTAGACCGCAAGAAACTCATGCCTTCCTAGATTTCCTTTTTGGTTTTCCTAACATGGCGTCCCAATGAAAGAGTAACGATTGGGTGATTTCCAATGATGAAGAACAGCTGCATTTTTTGTTTGTTTGGTATTTTTCATGAGTGTGTGTTTGTGTGAGTGCGTGTGCACCTGGAAGTCATGGCGGCCTCTGATGACTGACCCCTACTGGGGTCCTGGAGGATATTCAGAGAGGTGGCTGGAAAAAACCTGCCCCCGCCTCCCGACTGCTGGTATTCCAAGGAGGTCTCCCATCTAAGTACTTGCCGGAGTCAACCCTGCTTAGCTTCCAAGATCTGACGAGATCAGGCTTGACTGGGCTATCCAGGTCAGGGTGAACAGCTATGTATTTTAAAAGTCATTTTTTAAAAAAATCATTCCCATTTTTCAAGGAACTCGTCACAATAAATAGCTTTCTGTGCCGAGCCAACACAAAGTCTAACCAAGAATCACAGCCCCTCCAGTGGATTAAAACGGGGAAGACGAAAAAGCCTGTGAAAGCAAGAGGAAGGGAAAGACTTAATCTGCAGGAAAGAAGGGGAAAGTGTTTTAAGGCACTGGGTCAGATCACTGGTCCATCTAGCGGAGTACCATCTTGCCAGACTGGAAACAGCTCTCCAGGGTGACAGGCAGAGAAGGAGCTTTCTTAGCCTCTGCTGCTTGAGATGCCAGGGACCGAAACTGGGGCCTTTGGCGTGAGCTCTACCAGGGAGCCAAAAGCCCCTCTCTGAATTTAAGGAGAAAGGCACTGTCGGAACAGGAGAGAAAATAGACCTTGTTTCTCTCTACGTGTCCATATTATTGATTCGAATATTTATATCCTGCTTTCCCCCACAATGGGGACCCAGAGCAGCTAACAACATGGGCTTCCAGCCTTCATTTTATTCTCCCGTGGTAGGTTAGGCTGAGAGAGGGACAGGCCCACGGTCGCTCAGCCAGTGGCCATAGCAGAGAGAGATTCAAACTCGGGTCAGCCAGATCCAAACACGCCACTCTAACTGTGACACTATGAGGATTAGGTTAATAAAGCAGCCAAGTCGAAAAACTGTGCATTGTAATTCCAAAGGTCACAGTGGTGTACCTTAACTGAACCTTCTTTATTCTGTCTGCAAGCAGTTTTAAAATGGACTCTGAGCCCAGCTGGATGACTTCAAACTCAGAGGAAGGCTGTAACCACAAAGGAAGGGGGGGGGGGGGAATTGCTGTAGCAGCCTGGTTACCTCCTTCCAGGCCCTAGTCTTCAATTCCCAGGTTTCGTTTTAACAAAATTATTAAACTTCTAGACATTTTTGTTACAGAGATAGAAGGGGAAATGTACAGGCATTCTATCCAGTTACTTAATCATTGGATACTTTTCCCTGCCTTTCCAGTGTTCTGGCCAGCGGACGTCAAAGCACTACAATGACTGATAAGCACTCAACAATTATCTTTGACTAGCAGAAAAACTAAAGCTGAGTTCCTCAGAAGAATTTAAGGAGTGAAAGACACAGACATCTTGCACTTGTTTCTGCACTGACTTTCAACATGCAAACACAGTTCACCATGCAATTGCAAGCCAATACCCCTGGCAAATATCTGAAGATGGCGATCGGGCACCTGGCACGTAGTTCATGAACACAGCACCGGCCTGGCATTCAGCAGCTTCCAGTTTCTCAAGAACGTAGCTTGTTCACCTTTGCCACAGCATAGGAACACCTGCTTTGGTTCAAATCAACCCTCGTTTTAAAAGATAAGCTTGCTGAGCATGGAGAGTTCTAGCGCATACACAAACCCATTGTGCGTACGTGCATATACAGAGGAAGCTTACCTTCATGCGTTCAGGAAAATACAAAGCATAATTGGAATAGTTCTTCCCCCGGCTCCCGGCTCCAATAATCAAAACAGTGATTTGGCGAGGCATTCTTCCAGGGTCTTCTGCCTTGGTCTGGAAATAGAAAGACGCTTTAGAGCCTGCATGGAAACAGCCACGCCTCTGGTCTCCTCTCAGCAAAGCAACAAGCAAAACAGAATACACGGCATAGCACAGGGAACAGAATAAGCAAGACATGGCCCCGTTTTGCACTGTACGCCATGCTATTCTGCTGGCTGGATGAGCGTTCGATACCGAATTCCCTTGTGCTGGTTTCCCCATCTCAAAATTGGAAAAGGAGCAGAAAATGGCAGCTAAAACATTCAGGAAGGCATTATAAGAGCAGTCCTGCTTGATCAGACCAGTGGTCCATCTAGGCCAGCCTCCTGTTTTGCAGAAGTACCTGCGAGCAGGGTACAGATCCATGAATTTGCCTAACCCCCTCAAGTGGCTAAGATGCTGAACTACAGACTGGAAGGTCAGTATTTCAGCAGTTCAAGACCTGAGTGCTGCATGACGGAGTGAGCTCCCATTTCTGGCCCCCAGCTTCTGCCAAACTAGCAGTTCGAAAGCAAGAAACTGCAAGCAGATAAATAGGTACCGCTTCGGTGGGAAGGTAAACAGCATTCCATGTACCTCGGCGTCCGGTCATGCTGGCTACATGACCACAGAAACGTCTTCGGACAGCGCTGGCTCTTCGGCTTGGAAACGGAGATGAGCACCCCATCCCTAGAGTCGTATTCGACTGGCTTTCAAGCAAGGGAAACCTTTACCTTTACCTTTCAAAAGGATCTAAGTTAGAGGTCGTTGCCAGATAAATGTGGCAACTGTCCTGAAGATGTAATTCTTTTGTCTTTTCTGAATCTATTGCCTGTTGATTTTGTTGGATGCTCAAGAAGTCTCAAGTTACAGGAGAGGGAGAAAAAGTTCTCTGCATCGCCCTATGCCTGATTTTATAAGCCTTCCATTCCCCCTTCATTGTCTTTTCTCTAAATTAAAAAAAAGCCTTCACACTCTTTAGCTCCAGATTACTTGGGTACCCTTTGGTGTAGCCAGTTTGGTGTAGTGGTTAAGAATGTGGACCCTGATCTGGGAGAACCGGGTTTGAGTCCCCACTCCTCCACATGCAGCTGTTGGTGTGACCTTGGGTCAGTCACAAGTTCTCTCAGAGATGTTCTCTCCTGAGCAGTCCTCGAAAGAGCTCTCTCGGCCTCACCTACCTCACAGGGTGTCTTGTTGTGGGGAGGGGAAGGGAAAGGAGATTGTAAACTGCTCCAAGTGAAGGGTGGGGTATAAATCTAACCTCCTCTTCTTCTTTTCTGCACCTTTACCAGCTCCAGGATACTCCCATTGACGGGTAGAAGAAAAAGGAGAAGAGATTGGATTTATACCCCACCCTTCACTTGGAGTCTCAGAGCGGCTTACAAACGCCTTGCCCTTCCCCTCCCCACAACAGACACCCTGCAAGGTAGGTGGGGCTGAGAGAGCTCTGAGACAACTGTCCTTGAGAGAACAGCTGTGCCAAAGCTATGGCTTGCCCAAGGTCATCCAGCAGGTGCAAGTGGAGGAGTGGGGAATCAAACGCGGTTCTCCCAGATTAGAGTCCGCACACTTAACCACTACACCAAACTGGCTCTCAACCGGAACCGTACGCAGTATTCCAAAACGCAGCCACGCTGCTTGTCTTTGTCGGTTGGCTGAAAATGCCATCAAATCGCTGTCAAATTATGGCAACCTTGCAGGGTTTTCAAGGCAAGAGACATTCAGAGGCAATTTGCCTCTGCGTCATGACCCTGGTCTGCCTTGGGGGAGTCTCCCATCCCACCAAGGCCAACCCTCCTCAACAAGATCAGGCTAGCCTGGGCTATCCAGGTCAGGCCTTACACAAGGGTATTCCAGTACTGCTCATTTTGTTCTCAACCCCTTTCCCAACAATCACGAGCACAAAATGTGCCCTTTTCACTGCCGCTGCACCAAACTGACCTTATGACCCTGCTATTCAGCACGGCTCCTGGAGAGCCACCAGGAGTTCAGAGCCCATCTTTCTAACTGCAAAGGTGAGATATTTTGCCCCCCAATGTGTGTCCATTTACAGTGACACTGAACCACTTGCCACGGCAAAGGCATGATTCCCTGCGCCTTCAGCCAGACTGCCTTGTGCATCTCCACTCTAGCAGAGGAACACCAGGGTTTGAAAATCTCATCTACAAACTTGTCTGCCTCTCTTGCCATTTTCGGGTCAGCAGCCTTCATGTCTACGGCAAGAACTCCACCCCTGACAACCAGGGGCTCACTGCCCTGACCTCAAACCCACCACTTCTGCTCGAAAGACAAGACAGCCCTATACAGGAAACTCCGTGCTAAACACTGGCTAGCCCACATTCTCCTGACAGCTGTTTACTTTCACTTCTAGGCTGGTATTTCAAGGCTGTAAGCTATGGTGCTGATGTGAGAGGAAAAGTGGTTATTCTGTAAAGAAAGGAAAAGCGGCATCATGCTCTGGTTTCCTTCTCCTCCAGCTTGAATTTGTGCAAGGCCTGAATTCTCTTACCGGTTCCAGGTTTCTTGTCACAGGAGCCGAGAGGCTTCGAAGGGTGGGCTCTCTGCCGCTTGCAGAGGATTGGAGTTTCTTCCCTGCAAGAAAGATGTTAAAGAGTCAAAATATAGGCCAACAATTTTTGATCATAGCCAAGTAAACCATCTGGTAAAATATTTAACAAAAATATCTCCGGGGCTAATGGTATATCCAAACCCAAAATCTCCGAAATCACACCTTTCACCATTAACCAAAAGTTTTGAACCCCCTTACACACCCACCACATGTGATAATATGTACCGACACTCGTTCCACAGACCCAGCACTTATTAGGCAGAGAATTATAACATCTATATTTTGACGGCAGCACGGATAGCCCGGGCTACCCTTTGGAAGTCGGCATCACTTCCGGGGAAAGAAGAGGTGATTGCTAAACTACTCGAGTGGGCAGAAATGAGTAAATTAAGTTTTCTTTTGAATGCGGATGCGAAACTGGACCCGATGTGTGTATGGTCCAAATTCTATGTTTGGATAAGCTAATATGGCTCCGAGAATAATGTATATATGTTTTGTAAAGATTAATGTATAAAAACCGACTTAAAATAAAATTTATAAGAAAGATGTTAAAGAGGATTTTTTAATTGTGGGGGGGGGATGAGTCAGAGTGTGTGGAGACAGTAGGGAAAGAGATACTTTGACAGCTACTCCCTGAAAATGACTACCGGAATATAAAATGTGTTAGCCTTTTAAGGTATCACAGTTTCCACTACTTATTTATACTAGATTGCGTTATCAGCAATTCTGTGCTTCTCTTGTACACACTGGCACTTGTTTATAGAAAGGTTCCCAACCTACCTACCTGTCCCCAATGTTTGCATATAAAGACACAGCAGCATCACAATAATGTTGACATTCAAAGTACTTCACTTTGACACTTTAACACGGACAATGATGCTGTAAGGTAGGCCAGTCTTATTATCCCCATATGCTTCAGATCAACACGGCTACCCACCTGAAGATTTCCAGGATACAGGCTTTACAGGGTCAAAGCTTAATACTTGTACCTGACCAAGAAAGCTTTAGACTCCCGAAAGAAAGCTGATACCCCGGAAATCTTGCTGGTCTTTAAGATATTACTGGACTCGAATCCACAATAATGTAGTTTTACCTCCGGCAACCTAACATACAGCTTCCCTGCTAGAATACATCGAGAGGACAACAAGAAACGCGGGCAATCAAAAGCTGGGGGGGAAAGGAAACCTCTCCTTCTTTCTCTGTCTCCCCCTGTATAAAAAGGGACGCCCCCTCCCCAAGATCTCCCTGCACCTACAAACGGTGATGCTCAAAACAGGAGCTATCGAATGCAGAGAAACTCACCTGACGCGGCACCTCCCATTGAGACAAGTGTCCTCCTGACCCGGGAGAACCCAGCTGTCAGCCACGCCCCCTTCCTGCCTTGTCATTGGTCACGCGATTTCCCAAGAACTGCGCTGCCCGAAGCCAATCAGTGATTGCGGAATGCAGGCACGAAGGGGAATCCTATTGGGTGAAAAGTTCTTAGCCGGCGGGGCAGGAGGAACAGGGAGTGGGGCTTGTTGTCATTGATTGGCTCTGCGCTTGGAATGTTGGCGGGAGCTGTTTCATTCATGCTCCTGTTGGTTAATAGGTTCTACGCTTCTTTGGAGGGATGCGCAACGGAGTCGTATAGCTCGATCTCGTTAGGTCTCGGAAGCTAAGCAGGGTCGGCCGTGGTTAGTATTTGAATAAGAGACCCCCACCCCACCCCACCCCTCGCCGCAGAGGCAGGCAATGGGAAACCACCCTCCGAACGTCTCTTTCCTTGAAAATCCTGCAGGGCTCCCCTAACTGGGCTGCAACTTGACGGTACTTCCCAAGCAGGGTTAGTGCTTGGATAGGAGACCGCTTTGGAAGACAATGGCAAACCACCTCTGCTTCCCACTTGCCTTGAAAGACCCTTTGCTGGGGTCCTCATCATTTGGAGGCGACTTGAGCCACGATCATAGAGGTGGGAGGGGTCTCCAGGGTCATCTAGTCCAACCCCCTGCACAATGCAGTTAATTCAGAAATTCCTTTCCCCCCCCCCACACACCCCCAGTGACCTCTGCTCAATGCCCAGAAGAGGGTGGGGGAATCCTCCAGGATCCCTGGCCAAACTGGCCTGGAGAAGATTTCCTTCCTGACTCCAAAGTGGCAATCAGCATTTCCCTGGGTGTGTAAGAAAGGGCCACAAGAACTAAGCACTGAGGCAACCCTTCCTGCCCTCCCTTCTCTTGATCTGCCAGTTCGCAGAATCATCGTGGCTGTCAGATGGCCGTCTAGCCTTTGCTTAAAAACCTCCAAACCTCCACCTCCCGAGGAAGCCTGCTCCACTGAGGAACTGCTCTGTCTTCCTCATGTTTAACCGAAAACTCTTTTGGTTTAATTTCAACCCATTGGTTCCGGTCCAACCTTCTGGGGCAGCAGAAAACAACTCTGCACCATCCTCTGTATGACAGCCCTTCAAGGACTTGAAGATGGTTATCCTTCATAGGTACGCACACATTTTCAGAAGTTACTGGACACATTTCGAAACTTGAGACTTCACTGATTTGTGCAAACTAGCTGCACAGGATTGGGAGTGCCGTGTATTGTACATTTTTCAAAGTCCTATAATGGCAAGCCATTGAAAACCTCGTTAGAAAGGACCTTCCCCAAGAAAGTATTGTATCGCAAAGGGGATTGTTCAGTCTTCCTTCAAGGAAGAAGAGCTGTGGCTCAGTGGTAGAACATCTGCTTGGCAGTGGTAGAACATCTCCCAGGTTCAGTCTCTGACATCTTCATCTGAAAGGGTTGTGTAGGAAGTGATGCGGAAATTCTTAGCTTGAAGAAGAGTTGCGTTTTATACCTCACTTTTCTCTACCCAAAGGAGTCTCAGAGCAGCTTACAATCGCCTTCCCTTCCTCTCCCCACAACAGACAACCTGTGAGGTAGGTGGGGCTGAGAGAGCTCTGAGAGAACTGTGACTGACCCAAGGTCACCCAGCTGGCTGCATGTGGAGGAGTGGGGAATCAAATCTGGTTCTCCAGATTAGAGTCTGCCGCTCTTAACCATTACACCACACTGGCACTCTCTCTTGAGACCCTGAAAAGCCTCTGACAGACCAATGTCTAGGGCTGCCAACTAGAGGAGGAGGAGATTGGATTTATACCCTGCCTCTTCACTACCCAAAGGAGTCTCAGAGTGGCTTACAATCTTCTTTCCCTTCCCCTCCCCACAACAGACACCCTGTGAGCAATGTTCCCTCTAAGCTGAGTTAGTGTGAGCTAGCTCACAGTTTTTTTGCCCCCGAGTCACACATTTTTGTCTTCACTCAGGAAGGAGGGCTCCAGAGCAAACTAATTTATGCAGTAGCCAAATTGCTCGCTCACAACTTTAATGCTAGTGGCTCACAAAGTAGAATGTTTGCTCAGAAGACTCCACAGCTTAGAGGGAGCATTGCCTGTGATAGGTGGGGCTGAGAGAGCTCTGACAGAACTGTCCTTGGGAGAACAGCTGTGCCAAAGCTATGGCTTGCCCAAGGTCATCCAGCAGGTGCAAGTGGAGGAGTGGGGAATCAAACCTGGTTCTCCCAGATTAGAGTCCATGCACTTAACCACTACACCAAACTGACTCCCAAACTGTAACCTGGATAATTCCTGGAGATTTGTGGGTGGTGCCTGCGGGAGAGCATCAGTGGGAGATATGATGTCGTAGGCTCTGCCCTCCAAAGATTCTGTTTGCCTGCTAGATTTGATACCTTTGGGTTGTGAATTTGCTAAGAGGCCTTGAACTCCACTTAATACAAGACAGCATTTTGATTTGTGCACGGTCACTGTACCTACCTGGACTCACTATACCCTTTGATGAAGGATTGTCTTTGATACAGTCTTAATATTACCTACAATCCCATTGGGGTACACTGGACAGTACCTTCTCTATGGACTGTCAAGGCCCCTAGGAGGGCTTGTGCTTGTGGACCATTTTGGATTGTATCCAGGGGTCCATTGGAGCGGGAGCGCACAGGAGCGCAGCTCCGGGAGTGAGGAGCCCAGGGGGCGGGCACATGACCAAGCCCCGCCCGCTCCTCGGCTTCCCCGAGCAGTGCAGAGGCGCAGCGCCCCGGGGAAAGCCCTGCTAGGGTCTTTATTGTTTTTAATGTTTTGTTTTAATATTGATAATTTTATCATTGTTCCTTTCACGACTGTGTGCTGCTTTTCCAGAGACTTGCTCAAGGTGGCATATCAATTTTCTAAGTATACCATTTTTTATCTGGGCACATGGCACATAAGTACTGGAGAAATTTCACCAACCCTTCAGCAGCTTCCACCTTATCAGTTTGATATAGTGGTCAGGAGTTGGACTCTAATCTGGGAGAACCGGGTTTGATTCCCCACTCCTCCACATGCAGCTGCTGGTGTGACCTTGGGCCAGTCACAAGTTCTCTCAGAGCTGTTCTCTCATGAGCAGTTCTCAAAAGACCTCTCTCAGCCCCACCTACCTCACAGGGTGTCTTGTTGTAGGGAGGGGGAGGGGAAGGGATGGGTGGTGCACATGTCCTGGGTATCTCAAGTCTACTTGAAACCTGGTGGTTTCAAGGGAGCAGGAAGAGAATGAGGGTGTGTTCTTCATGCTTATTTTTATTGCACAAAGTATTGGATGGGGAAGGGAATGGAGGAAGAGCAGGTCAGTTTCACTCACCTGTGGAGTGGAGCCTGAGGGGTGGGTGTTGCCTTCTGACACACTTCCGGTATGTTAGGGGGTGTGGCATGTGCAAATGAGTTATGCAAATGAGTTATGCTAATGAGCTCCTGCACCTTTTTTTCTACAAAATGACCCCTGATTGTATCACTTTAAGAATCATCATCCTGTGGTTTGTGTGACTGTATGGTGTGCATTACATTCTTTTGAAGTGCTGTACATGTTTACATATTCAATGTATTTAATATATTCCTGGGAGTATCGTTGCTCGTCTTAAAAACTTTTGGGGAGAGTTTCCACCTTTTCATTTGTAGATTTACACTCCCCTTTCCCGGTTAGTTTTGTGCTGTCTGGGACTCAGTCAGTTGGCTTACAGTGGGGGCAGGAGTCCCCCCCCCCCGCGTTGCACTGACCACCCCTTGCTTGGCCCTAGTAGGGGGGCAGCGGTGCAGGGTTGCCAGCTCTGAGTTGGGAACTACCTGGAGATTTTAAGGGTGGGGCTTGGGGAGGGCAGGGTTTGGGGAGGGACCTCAGCAGGGTAGAATGTCATTGAGTCCACCCTCCAAAGCAGCTGTTTCCTCCAGAGAAACTGATCTTGGTTGGCTAGAGATCAACTGTAATAGCAGGAGAGCTCCAGGTGCCATCTGGAGGTTGGCAGCAGTGTTCCCTCTAAGCTGAGGGAGGAGGAGATCCCCAGGTTGTCACCTTTTGGGTGGCCGCTCTAGCAGCAGGGGTGGCAGTGATTCTGGGGCCCTATCCTGGACTTTCGTCCCAGGCCTTAAGAATCAATAAAACTTTCCCTGGGCACTGCCATCGCTGCACAGTTCCTTGCCCCAGGGCTGTTTTAACATCCCCATCGGCTCCTGATCAGGGAAGGCAAAGTGACCCACAGGGTTTCTCCAGCAAAGACCCCCCCACACCACACACACACTTCAATTATGTTATGTATTGGGAATGAAACAGTGCAAGCCTGTGCTTCAAGTGACTGGTTGAGCTTGAAGCCACAGAACAATAGCCCACCAGGACTCTGGCAGTAACCAATCAAGAAGTAATGTTATGTAAATAGCCTATCATTGGGAGTGGGGTGTGTTTGGGTGTGGCAACTGTGTGATTTTTAAACAGAGCTGAGGCTCTGGAGAGCAGTCTTGCTCTTGCTGAAATCACTAATGAAGTCGAACCGATGACTAGTTGTGAGTCTGCTGCTCCATGGAACCCGCTGTTTAACAAATCAAAAGACTCCAAAACGTCTGTGTCTGATTTTTATTCTGTTTCACGTCTTTGCGACTCTTCGTTCCTCCTCCTCCATCTCTTGCGTGGCGTGGCACTCTGGTGGTGAACAACATGGCTTGTGACACGGGGTGTCGTTGTCTTCGCCCCCCCCCCCCGACTCCGCATCATGTGCTCAGCAACAGCGGCTGCTGCTCTTCAGCCAGTTCTTCGCCCGGGGAGATCTCGTAGACGACGCAGAGGGAGGAATACAAGCAGCCGACGAAGGACACCAGGCTGGCAAAGTACATCACCCCGTTGGCACTGCCCACCATGGACGTCAAAGGCCCCATCACGATGGACACCAGGATTTGTGCGAGGAAATACTGGCAGCTCAGGAGGGAGATGTCCACCCCCATCCCCCGCTTCATGCCGTCCTCGCTGGATCCTGCAAACTGTTCCAGGAGAGAGGGAAGGCCGGGGGGGGGGGGGGGGACGCTTGTGAGAAGGAGGGTTTTCTCAAATGCAAGTTTTGCCACCCCTGTTCTAACCCTGCAAAGTCTTATAAACAAAGCAAGCACTGTGTTTTTTAGGGCTGCCAGCTCTGGCTTGGGAAACGCTTGGAGATTGGGGGGGGTGGAGCCTGGGGAGGGTGGGGTTTGGGGAGGGGAGGGACCTCGGCAGGGTACGATGCCACAGAGCCCACCCTCCAGAGCAGCCATTTTCTCCAGGGGAACTGATTTCGGTTGGCTAGAGATCAACTGTAACAGCAGGAGATCTCCAGGTGCCACCTGGAGGTTGGCAGCAGTGTTCCCTCTAAGCTGAGTTGGTGTGAGCTAGCTCAGTTTTTTAGACTCCAGTTCACTCATTCCGGTCTCCGCTCAGGAAGGAGGGCTCCAGAGCAAACTAATCTATTCAGCAGCCAAATCACTCGCTCACAACTTTAATGCCAGTGGCTCACAAAGTAGAATTTTTGCTCACAGGACCCCACAGCTTAGAGGGAGCGTGGGTTGGCAGCCCTAGTGTTGCTAGATCAGACCAAAAAGAAAATGAAGAGGAGATTAGATTTATACCCCATACTTCACTACCCGAAGGAGTCTCAGAGTGGTTTACAATCTCTTTTCCCTCCCCCTCCCCCACAACAGACACCCTGTGAGGTAGGTAAGGCCAAGAGAGCTCTTTTGAGGACTGGTCCTGAGAGAACAGCTCTGAGAGAACTTGTAACTGACCCAAGGTCATACCAGCAGCTGCATGTGGAGGATTGGGGAATCAAACCCGGTTCTCCCAGATTAGAGTCCATGCTCCTAGCCGCTCCTAACCTAATCCAGCAGTCTGTTTCTTCCAACCATGTGTTTCTGGGAAGCTCACAAAACAGCCTGCCTGTACGGTTTGTCCCAAGCGTCAGGTAGCATGCCTCTTTACATGGAGGTTTTATTTGGCTATTGCCAGTTGGGGACCAGTAAAGAATCAGTGGGGGAGAGAAAAGTAAGAGGAAGATCCCCTCCCACTCAAGTCTCCCTCTCCAGGATATTATAAACCAGGGGACCCCAATGTGATACCAATCTCTCTGTATTTTCCCATCTATTAAGTGGTGGTCATGTACTCTCAACATTATAACAAAGTCTGAGTCCAGTGGCACCTTTAAGACCAACTAAGTTTTATTCAAGGTATCAGCTTTTGTGTGCATGTACATGAAAGCTTATACTTTGAATAAAACTTTGTTGGTCCCAAAATTAATTAATTATCGTATGGCAGTGGGTGTAGCCAGGAGATCCAAAGATTGTCCGGCAGCCTGAAACTGTAGCTCTTTTTGTGGCAAGCTAGGTTTAATTGGGGGGGGGGCATTAAGAGACCTGTGACTGACCCAAGGTCACCCAGCTGGCTTCATGTGGAGGAGTGGGGAATCGAACCCAGTTCTCCAGATTAGAATCTGCTGCTTTTAACCACTGCACCAAGCTGATGCCCCTGGACTCAAACTTTGTTCTGCTGCTCCAGACCAACACGGCTATCCACCTGGATCTATCCTCAACATGATGTCCCTCTCAGAGCATGCTTGGTTCTTATAAGGCTGTTTGGAGGAGGATCCCGCCCCCACTTTAAAAAAATGTACAGCTTTTCTCCAGGATTGGGAAATCTCCCCAGTAGGCAGAACACCCCGCCTTGGGTTTAAAGCATCTGCCAGCTGCCCGTCGGGAACCTTACCTTTTTACTCTGGTAGTAGTCACAGAGGAGTGAGTAAGGAAGAGTGCAGAGTGTGGAAAACAAAATACCATAAGTTATGCATAGTGATAAAATCACATAGATGTTTCTGGACAACGTAGCGAGGCCGGTGCCGAGTCCGAAGGCCAGATACGCTATGAAATAGAGCGTGCGGATGCTGAAGTATTCCTCTAGTTTCTCCAGAGAGGCTGCAAAACAAAAAAAAGGACAAGGCATGGGGAATCAGATTGGCAGAACCAATGGAAAGTAGGGTTGCCATCTTCCAGGTGGGGCCTGGAGATCTCCCGCTTTTACAAATGATCCCCAGCTGACAGAGATCAGCACCCCTGGAGGAAATGGATGCTTTGAGGGGTGGACTCTATGGCACTGCACCACGCTGAGGCCCCTCCACGCCCCAAACCCCGTCCTCTCCTGGATCCACCCCCAAAGTCTCCAGGTATTTCCCAACCCGGACTTGGCAACCCTAATGGAATGGGTGTAGATTCTCATGGCTCTTCGTGTTCCCCTTCTTTTGGAGGGCTCCATCCATTTTCCCGCCGGATAGACGCTCCCCAGACGCCCTCTCAGATGATCTTGGAGAAACTGGGGGGGGGGGGGGGGGGGAGTTTCCGTACCAGAATAGAAGGCCGCGCTGAATGCATAGATGCACATTCCCCAGCACCCCATGGTCACACCAGCGTTGTACTTCTGATACTCTTCGGAGTCGTGAGGAGCTTTGGGGTCCCCCTGGAAGACCACTTCCCCCATGAAGTCTGTGTAGAACAGAAGCATGCCTTCAAAGGAGAGCCAGCCTGGAGGAGGAACCGGAAGACAGAGAGAGCATGACTTGGGACACTGTGGGGAGTGGTTAGGGCAGGGGTGTCAAAGACAAGGCCCGGGGGTGGGAATCGGCCCATCCAGGGCTCTTATGTGGCCCGCGAGCAACTAGTGCAGCGAAGGAGCGTCTGCCCAGTGCTGCACTGCTGGCTCTCCAGTCCCCCCCATGTGGGTTTTCCTTTGCACCCCCCTCCCAGCCCACGGGGCCTCGCAGTGAGGATACACCGACTCGGAGCTTACCAGCTGCCGTCCTTTATAAAAAACTGTATTTCCAGTACCTGGCATTATGTTTTATGGCACACGTGACAAAGTGACATTTATGTCAGATCCAGCCCTCATAGCAAATGAGTTTGACCCCTTTGGGTTAGGGTGTCAGGCTAGGATCTGAAAGGCCCAGGTTTGAATACTTACTCACTCTGCCAATTGGAGTTTGCTTGGTGGCCTTGGGTCAGTCACACACTCCCAGCCTAACCTACTTTACAGGGTTGTTGGAGGGGAGAATGATTGTTGTGAGTTGTTATTAGGGTTGCCAAGTACTTACCTTCTACTGGTGGGGGGGAGTCCTCTTTGTCCCGGGAGTTCCCAGGTGCGCGCACTGCGATGATGTCACTTCCGGTTGGGGGACGTTGGGGACATTGCCAGGGCGAAACTCTGGCAATCGCCCAAAAACTCTATGGCACCATAGAGTTTTTGGGGCGATTGCTAGAGCGTTGCCCCGGCAACGTCCCCAACGTGATGATGTCATTTCTGGATGACATCATCACGCTGGGGCAGTCGTCCTGACCGGACGACTTCGGGGTGGGGTTCCCCCCGCTGGCTGACTCTGGGCCGGCGGATTGGGGACCCCTGTAGCGGGGGATCCCCCACCCCCTGGGCGGAGTTGGCAGCCCTAACTGTTATCTCAGTAAATGAATGGGGGAAATCAAAGGAAGAAGAAGAAGAGTTGGGTTTTATACCCCATTTTTCTCTGTCTTCAGGAGTCTCAAAGTGGCTTATGACTGCCTTCCCATCCTCTCCTCACCACAGGGACCTTGTGAGGCAGGTGGGGCTGAGAGATTTCTGAGGGAACTGGGACTGGCCCAAGGTCACCCAGCAGGCCTCATGGGGAGGAAGAAGAAGAGCTTGTTTTTATATCCCACTTTTCACTACCCTAAGGTGTCTCAGAGCAGCTTATAATTCCTCTCCTCACAACAGGCACCTTGTGAGGCAGGCGGGGCTGAGACAGTTCAGAGAGAACTGGGACTGGCCCAAGGTCACCCAGCAGGCTTCACGTGGAAGAGTGGGGAATCGAACCCCGTTCTACAGATTAAAGTCCGCTGCTCTTAACCACTACACCACACTGAAGAAAATTAAGAGCTGGTTATATAGCACCATAAAGAGCAATGCTGGCAACAAGGGTGAAAATTCAGTGGTCCATGTGTTGGATTGAGGCCTGAAGAGATCTGTGTTCAAATCCTGTCTTGGCCACATTGCTCTCTGGGTGACTGAGCCAGTCCCAATCTCGGCCTAGCCTCCCTCAAAGCATTGCAAGGAGAAGAAGAAAGGAGCTCCCGCGAAGAAATGCAGTGCCCTTGGCTACCATGGAAGGTTAGCCGGTCTCCCTTGGGCTTACCTAGGAAGTGGTTGATGCAGAGATGGCGCAGGGCCTTGGGCATGTGGCAGATGGTGGCACACAGGAGCTTCATGGACAGCGGCTGCTCATACAGTTCGCTCGACCCGTTCAGTTCGCTCTCGTACTTCACCCCGTTCAGCAGAATGTTGGCTACCTGCGCCGCAAAAAACATCACAGCAAAATCAGCAGGGACCATCGCAACCTCCATCCTAGAAAATGGCATTGGATGGCGTATTGCTCCGGTCGGCAGCGACGTCCCCTCACTTCAAAGAGGGCAGCCGTTGCTGCTCCTTCCACCATAGGAGTTTGCAATTGGACAGGGAAATGCCTGGAAGGTAATGCGAGAAGAAAACATGCCAATTGTCTAGCTGTGTACGTACCGGCTTTCTGTGTTTAAAGGCGGCCCCCCACCCAGAGGCCTCCAGAAAGCTTAAATCAAAATGCTTCACATGTGGAACTCGCTGCTGGATGATGTAGCAATGGCTGCAGGAACAAACGGCTTTCAAAGGGGATTCAATAGATTCATGGCGGATAAGTCTAGCCGTAGCTACTAGCCATGGTGACTGAGGGGAACCTCCACATTCAGAAGTTCTAAGCCTCTGAATCCCAGAGCCAGGAGGCAACATCAGGGGAAGGTCTCGGCCTCTATGCCCTGTGGTTAACCGTCCAGAGGAGGTTCCACATTTAATCACAGCTGCCTGCATACCTGTCCACCATGACTTTCTGTAAACTTTCATAAAAACGTAGCAACACCTGTTGTTCCGTGCCACACCAGAGGTTCACCTGATCCAATTTCCTGTGTCCAAAACCAGCCACCCAGACACATCATATGAAGGTCAGGAAAGTTATGGCCTTCCCCCACAGTTTGTTGTCATAAGGCCCCACAGGGCATGGATGTTATTTGGCCGAGAATTCCACCAGGCAGGAGCCAGGGCTACCTGGATTGTGAGAGGATGAGATCTCTTTCTTCTTGCCGAGGATAGCTGAACGACTTCAGAGCTATGGATCGCCGGCAGATTATTTCCAACGGAGCGTAGAGCTCTTCGGGGGACATACCAGAGGGGCTTTCAGAGCAAGGCAGAAGCAGAGGCGGCTGGCTAGGGCTGCCAAGTCAGCCCGGGGGGCGGGGGATCCCCCGCTAAAGGGGTTCCCGATCCGCCGGCCAGCATTCAGCCGGCGAGGGGAACCCCACCCCCAAAGTCGTCTAGCGAGGACGACGTAATGACGTCACTGGAAGTGACGTCGGCACGTTGGGGGCGTTGCCAGGGCGACACTCTGGCAATCACCCCAAAACTCTATGATACCCTAGAGTTTCGCCCTGGCAACACCCCCAACGTGCCGACGTCACTGCGCGCACGCCAGAAGAGACTCCCCGCCACAGGAGGACTCCCCCCCGCCGGTGAGTCCATAAGACTTGGCAACCCTACAGCTGGCAGTCGCCTTCCTCTGCAGGGCCTTCCTTGCTGGTATCCCATCCATTACTGACACTGCTTAGCTTCTGAGATCCAACAAGGTGGACTATACCATGCCACCTTCCTTCAAGCAAACATCAGGGCCCCCCCACACACACACACACTCACCTGTTGGCTGAAAGTGACGTTCCGTCTCCTGCTGGTCTCGGGAATGTGGCCTGTGACGATATCGGGGATAGCCAACGTCTGGGGTCTTTTCAGAATCCCCGATGACCGTGGCTTGACGGCATCTAAGGAACCCACCCTCAGTCCCTCTCCGTCAGCCCCTGGAGTCCCGGCATTCTCCCCTGGGGCCAAAGAGGCATGTTCATGGCCATAGAATCCCTCAGGAGCCCTGGGGAAGCTTGCACTCAAGGCTTGCCTGGGCAAACTGGGGGGGATCGCCAAGTAGCCGTCGTGTCCCGCCGTGAAGCAGTCTATCAGCACGCTGTCGATGTTAGAGGTCCCAAAGGAGGAGGCAAAGTCACTGAGGCCTGTCAAGGAATTGTCCCTGCTGATGAAGCTGCCATACTTAGGCGTGAGGGGGCTGAGGGGGGAAATGGGGCTGGTGAAGCTGGCGTACAAGTGGGCCGAGTTCTGCGAGCCGAGGTTCTCACTGGCACAGTCCTCGAAAAGAAGGGGTGGGGACGGCGGGAGCAGCAGGCTGGGGCTCTTCATGACCTTCTTCTTCTTGCCAAAAGACTGCAAGGGCCTTTCAGGGATACTAACCAAAGTCAAGACGGTCGCGACGGTCAACGTGATGGAGGTGAAAATGTAGATGACCCGGAGCTGACCCCCTGCCGCCCTTCCAAAGCCAGTCTGGTCCCAGTTGATGCCTCCGACGACGTAGCCGAAGCCGCCCCCGAGGCCTTGGGAGGGAAATGGAGAACAGGGTTCATTTTATTTCCTTTAAGCATTCTAAATAATATGATATATTCCATACTCCGACAGTTGGTATAGATCAGGGGTGGCCAGACTTGCTTAACGGAACAGCCGCACAGAACAAACATCAGATGTTTGAGAGCCACAAGACATGAACAAATATTACCTGCTTTTATTGGGAAATACGCAAATTTGCTTTTTATTAACATTAAATTAGACCGTGTGAAAGAGCCGCATGCGGCTCCTGAGCTGCAGTTTGGCCACCCCGGGTACAGATTATAATTTAGAAATTTGTCCGCTTCTCACACTTCTGAGGATTGTGTTCTTCATTTATGCTGGTATTTCCATAATAACGCTAGAATGCGTTAGACTTTTAAACAACCTAAAATTCCTTTCTCTTTGAAAACAATTCTCATAGGCCACAGTAACTAATATTTATTATTATGGTTATGACTCCCTGTTCTTCTTAGTAACTGTTTGTATTCCAGTTGGTTGTATACTTTGCAGTATTTGTATCATTCAAAAAAATTAATAAAAAGTTAATGAGTAAAAAAAGAATAATAAATAATTTCAGGAGAACTCCAGGTTTCAGCTGGCAATCCTAGCTCCAAGTCATGCCCAGCCGCTGGGGGCAAAGCTTTCTGTAGCAATCCTGTTTTCACTCCACCGTACACCTTAATTCTACTCCCAAAGAAAATCTGAAAAGTGCTATTGAGTCTATTGTTCTGTTGAGTCTGGCAAAGCAGGGGACTGTGCCACTTCTATAGAGAGAGCCAGTTTGGTGTAGTGGTTAAGTGCGCGGACTCTAATCTGGGAGAACCGGGTTTGATTCCCCACTCCTCCACTTGCACCTGCTGGATGACCTTGGGCAAGCCATCGCTCTGTACCAGCTGTTCCCTCAAGGACAGCTTGGGAAAAAGCTCTCTCAGCCCCACCTACCTCACAGGGTGTCTGTTGTGGGGAGGGGAAGGGAAAAGGAGTTTGTAAGCCGCTCTGAGACTCCCTTGGGGAGTGGAGGGCGGGGTATAAATCCAATCTCTTCTTCTTCTTATATGCTCCAACTGTTCCTATTTACCACGCCGGGCCTCCGTTTCCTGGGCCATGCTAAACTATTCTGCCTCCTCTGTTGCTTCTTTCCCCCTTGTTAAAAAAGTCATGGTTGTGAATCGCTAGCCTGAGTCATTCTTCACCTCCCACAGTCTCTTACAAGTGTGGGATACCTCTTGCCTGTCACACAACCAAACCGATGCGCATGAACCATAAGGGGCCAAGCATTGCGCAACCTCCTGTTCTGCATGCTGCAACTCCTGAGGTAGAGTCTCAATGACTGACAAAGCCATTGGAGGGCTATTGTGTTTTGCTTTGTTTCTTTCTAACATATCTTTGAAGACGCATCACTCTTCTTGGCTCCCCAGAGCCAGTTTGGTGTAGTGGTTAGGAGTGGTGAACTCTAATCTGGGAGAACCAGGTTTGATTCGCCACTCCTCCACATGCAGCTGCTGGTGGCCTTGGGACAGTTACAGATTTTTGAGAGATGTTCTTTCAGGAGCAGTTCTCGAAAGAGCTCTCTCAGCCCCACCTACCTCACATGGTGACTGTTGTGGGGAGGGGAAGGGAAAGGAGATTATAAGCTGCTCTGAGACTCCTTTGGGTAGTGAAGGGCGGGGTATAAATCCAATCGCTTCTTTTTCTTCGAAAGCCAATGGCACTCAGTCTGCTTTCGCACACACACTGGACAATGCAGTTTCAAAGCCCTTCAGCAATCATTTGCAACTGGATTTTCCTGTGTAAAACAGGAAAACCCAGTTGCAAATGTTTGCTAAAGGGCACTGAAACTGCATCATCCAACACGTGTCAAAGTACCCTAGTGAACACAAAGCAGACAGAGTAGAATCTCTGTTAATGATCTTTGATTTCAGATAGGGATGCCAGCCTCTAGGTGGAACCTGGGGATCCCCTGGAATTACAGCTCATCTCCAGACTACAGAGACCAGTTCCCCTGGAGAAAATGGCTGCTTTGGAGGGTGGATTCTATGGCCATTGTACCCCACTGAGGTCCCTGTCCTCCCCAGGCTCCATCCCCAAAACTCCAGGAGTTTCCCAAATCTGGATCTGGCAACCCTACCCTCCCATCCCTGCCAGTGGCCGGGGGGACGGGGGGGGGGGGAACCTGGCAACTTTAATCTCAGAAGAGGGAATTACAGTTGAATCTCCATCATTTTAATCTTTGCAGCGCTGGAGGACATGACCTTGCTTCTAGAAAAGTAGCATGCCAGGGGAAAGCCTATGCGAAACCCTTCTCCTTGCTCATTTTCTATAAGTCAAGGACATTCCTTTTTTTCTTGGAGGTGTAATAGCAGGAGACGCTGATCATGAGAGCTCTTTCTTTTCCTTTTGGACTTGGCGCTCGGATGCAATAGATATGAAAAAATGACTCCCACATTAACCTAGCTGGAGTAATCCAAACATCTTCTCAGCCTGCTCAGCAATAAAAACATCCGCTCATCAGATTTTACAGCTAAATGCAACTGAGCCGGGGGGGGGGGGGGGCACTTACGACCGGGCACACTCAGTAGCAGCAACTGAAGCTTTTTGCCCTTTTGTTGCCCACAGTTGGTATCCGATTTAACCACGCTGCTCAAAAACAAAACTGTGATTCATATCAATCCAAAGTAGGTAGAAGAGGGTGAGAGACTGGTAGTGTGCTATTGTATGCCCAACAAAGAAAGAACTTGCAGGTTAAGGTGAATAATACAATATTATGAAAACAATGTGTAGTCCTGTAAATAACACATTGATTTTATTTATTTATTTATTTAAATCTCTATGTTCAGGTTTCCTCCCCACTGGAGACCCGAAGCATCTGGCAGTATCAGTCTCCTCCCCTCCATTTTATTCTCACAACAACGACCCTGTGAGGTTGGCGAGGCTGAGCAAGAGGGACTGGTCCAAGATCACTTGGAGATAGGGTGGCCAGTTCCAGTTTGGGAAATACCTGGAGATTTTGGGGGACAGAACACAGAATGGCTGGTCTGAGGAAATAAGGCAAGGTATAAACACCTTCGGCCCTGACCTGGATAGCCCAGGCTAGCCCAGTTTGTTGTATCTTGGAAGCTAAGCAGGGTCAGCCCTGGTTAGTGTTTGGATGGGAGACCACCGAGGAATATCAGGGTTGCGACGCAGAGGCAGGCAATGGCAAACCACCACTGACCGTCTCTTGCCTTAAAAACTCTACAGGCTCACCTTAAGTAGGCTGCAACTTGACAGCAAAAAAAATTGTTTTCAGTCCAAAATGACAGACAGACAGACAGACAGATAGATAGATAGATAGATAGATAGATAGATAGATAGATAGACAGACAGATAATTTAGAAAATCTATATCCTGCCTCTCCAGGGAGCTGCTTAAAATGGCAGCAAGAAAGACAGACAGACAGATATCAGAGGCTCACCAGCTAGCAAGGCATGAATATTGAGTCCTCGGTCTTGATCTGAAGGGCTACACACGTCCATCATGTAGGCATGACTGGGATTGTCAGCGGAGTCTGCACAGAAATCCATCAGGATGACTCCGCAGATGGTGAGGGCAATTCCCCACTTGTGGTTATTCACAGTGTCAGTCAGAGCGACGCCGATATCTCTGCCGTTCAGCATCAAAGAAAGTCCCAGCAGGGCCCCTGCGAGGAAAGGATCCCGTCAGGCCAGGTGGAAAATCAATGATCCTGTGCTCACCCTAAGAACGGCTGGTCGCCTCTAGTGCAACTACCAACAGAGGCTCTCGGTCTTCCGTCCATTAACGCCTGCTGTATTTTTAAGCAGAAAATGATCACAGTATGGAGAGATCGATACTAGAATCTTTTCTGTTTCTTTTCTGTTCAAAGGTAGCAATTCTTTTAAAAAAATTACAATGCTAGAATTTTTTACCCTGGTGTGCTCGTTTTCTACTTGCAGGGTGTTTTTTTCCAGACATGGGATCTTTCAAAAATTGCAGTTCCCTCACCTGTAGTCTGTAGGGACCAAACCCTTTCCTCTCTTTCAAAATGCCCCACCTCCTTCTGCTGAATGTGTCAATCAAACATCAGTGCATGACCAAGAGATAAATTGTCTGTACCGTTTTAATGGTTTATATGTTTTTGTGGCATTATGCCCCCATGTACATTGCCCAGAGCCCGGCATTAGCCGGGATAGGAAATACTACTACTATTACTACTACTGCTACTACTACTACTACTACCACCACCACCACCACTACTACTACTACTAAGAAGAAGAGGAGAAGGAGGTGGAGGAGGAGGAAGAAGAGGAAGAGGAAGAGGAGGAAAAAGAAGAAGAAGAGGAGGAGGAAGAAGAAGAAATCTTGTTGGTTTCTAAGGTGCTACTAGATTTGCACCTTGCTCCTCTACTGCAGGCCCATATGGCCACCCGCCTGACATTGAGCTCCTCAGCATGTTGAAGCAACATCTTTGCTACCATGGAGCTGTCCGTGGTCCTGTACCTCCTACTGGTTCTCTTGAAGGTGAACACCCGGCTGTTCCCTTTCAGATGGCACGTGGGGGTTTCACGTGACTGAATGCTTCTGCTTTCAAATGACTCATTCTCTGCTCAAACAAAACCATGTCTGGCTGAAGGGTTCTAGCTAGCCTAGCTTTTGCTCTGACAGCAACGTTCCGTGGGCAGGGATTATTCTCTTTTGTATGGAGGAACATTCAATCACCTAATAACTGAAACGGTACAACCTGCACACAGATTGGGTACCTGGGAAAGAACTCCTATCTTTGCTACTTGTAACCTCCTATGCTGAAGCAACTCGCTCTCCGCCCTGGCTTGAGGTTTCTTGGTATGGCCAATCGCAGGTCCTCACTTCCCACATCCTGTTAGCCAGTCCTTGGAAGACTTAAGAGCCTGCCAAAACCACCCATTGTCCAAACCAGCCAGCCAATACCTGGCAGTGGCCAAGAAGGACGAAGGGCCTGTGAAATTACCTGCAGAACTGAAGTCTGGCAAGGCCCAGGTTGGGCTATTTTTAGGGCAGCCTGCACAAGTCGAACTGCCTTGGCAGAGTGAAGGTTAAAAACAACATTACCAATAGCCAGGACCAGGATGAAGGGCCTCCTTCTGCCAAAGGGGGAAGTGCACCTGTCGCTCCAGGCCCCCAGCAAGGGCTGTAGCAGGAAACCTGAAAGGAGAGAAAGCAACGGAATGAACAGCAACATTCACCATGCTCGGGTTGGGGAGAGTTTGGGATAAGTTAGCAGGGGGAGGCCTAAGTCTCACTGAAGTGGCCAATCCATGCCTGGCCTGAACTACTTCAGATATGAGGTGGGGTGTTTGAGGAATGAATGCTCCTTCATACCTGTACACAGAAATCCCTGTACACAGAAATCTAGCTTGTCAGGAAGATGCTGAGGCTAGAGTTATTTTCTTTGAAATGCTTAAGAACATAAGAACATAAGAGAAGCCAATGTTGGATCAGGCCAATGGCCCATCCAGTCCAACACTCTGTGTCACACAGTGGCCAAAAATACCAGGTGCCATCAGGGGTCTACCAGTGGGGCCAGGACACTAGAAGCCCTCCCACTGTTGCCCCCTTTCAAGCACCAAGAACTCAGAGCATCACTAGCCCCAAACTGAAAGTTCCTATCTATATCTTGTGGTTAATAGCCACTGATGGGCCTCTGCTCCATATGTTTATCTATGTTTGTTTATATATGCTTGTTTTCTCTGTCAAGGTAACTGTTGTACAGAAGCCTCACACTTTCCCTAACATGCAGTTTTCTATCTGCAAGGAATATTTTTTAATATAGAGAGAAACAATATTCAGTCACATGAGCGCTGAACTATATAGTTTTATGGGCACATCCCAAGTACAGATCAGCGTACCCCGAAGAGAACAATGCAATCCCGAGAACAGTTTCCTGGGAGTAAACCTGGGAAGCAGGATTCTGAATGGACAAGCTTTAAGACAGATTTTCCAGGGAAGCTTCTTGCTGACATTTGGACTTTTAATGGCAGAACCAGAAGGGCACCACCAAAAAGTATGAAACAGGAGAAGAGATGCAGATTTCACAGTGGTACTGAATTCTTATGGAATGCAGCCCATGAGTGCAGTGTGCTGGGGCTTAGAATCAGAAGGGCTGTGGCTCAGCGGTAGAGCATCTGATCTTCATGCAGAAGGTCCCAGGTTCAGTTCCTGGTGTCTCCAGTTTAAAAGGATGAAGAAGCAGATGATGTGAAAGATCTCTACCTGAGATGCTGGAGACCTGCTGCCAGTCTGCGTAGCCAAGACTGCTCTCAATGGACCAATAGTCTGACTTGGTAGAAGGGGGAGCTGTCTGGTTGTGCAATGCTGGATCCAAAAGATCTAGATCAAATTACAGCCAGGCCAGTGGCGGGATTAGCTGCCCGTCTGAACGCACCCCATGCCCGATATCACCAAGAACCACTGCCAGTCCGAGTAGACAACACTATGTCTGACTCAGCATTCAGCCGCTTCGTAATGAACCAGCTGGAGTCATTTTTCCTAAACCAAGCCAGCCGTGATGTGCTTGATGTCCCACAGATTTCTACAGGCCTTATGGGCAAATAACTTTTCGACGCAGAACAACCTACCTAGAATTGGGCTGATGAACCAGACCATCCCATAGAGCTGATCCGGCAAGCCCATCTGGAGCAACACCGGAGTCACGTAGGCGGTCTCCATGGCGTAGCTGAACTCAATCCCAAAAAGGATGAATCCATTGAACAAAAGTTCCAGAAAGGACCTCTGTGGGTGGAGCTCCCCAAAGTGAATCCGATCAATGGGGCAGGGGGTGTTTGGGGGAGGGGGAGGGGACGGCCGTATGTGTTTCCGCCTCTTTGGGTGCCGCTTAAAGTTGTTGGCCCGATGGCTGATGTGGCGAGTGATGGAGCCGGCGTAGCCCGTCACCTGTGAGCGCCACAGTTCCTGAGCAGAAAGGCTAGGGAAGAGCACATCGCTGGGAGGGGTGGCCATGGCTGGAGGGATCATTGCGGATTTTCCTATGAGGAAAGAAACATCGTTCAGAATCGTTTGCAGTTTCTAATACTGTAGGAACATGGTGAAAACTTAAGGCTCCGTCTAGACGTGCAGCAGAGGGTAGCAAAGAGCGCTGTACCCTTTTCATACTGTAGGCAGCAACACTGCTTTTGATGAGGAATTCCCGGCAAATGGAAAACTATTGTATCAGGAATAAAGGCTCTAGCAACACTTTCTACCTGCATACTTGTTTTCTACTTGCAAATACAAGACTCCGCAGCTTAGAGGGAGCATTGAGCTGCAATTATGGATTTTTTTTTTAAAAAAAAAAACCCAGGAAAACATTAAACATTGTGATCCTCCACCTGAAGTGGTACAGCCCAGTCTGCTAACTCACAACTGTACCACCTCATCCCAACCTGCCGCATGTGTCGAACTGCTTCTGAAGGCCCACTGGTAACATCAGAAGGATAAGTGGCATAGTTTTAGCTCAGCTTTCAGCTGTCTCTAAGGGTGGGGTGTTCATACGTTTAAATGCCCTCCACCCACAATAAACAACCAGACACGACAAATGATAAATCCGTATGATGTTCTCTGTGCAGTTATGTTAACTGGGACCCCAAGAATACGGGAGATCCTGAGTTAAAACGAAACAGCGACCATCTAAATCTGAAATACCTGCTGTATTTACTAACACGCCTTACTAGTTTTAAAGTCCCTGGTGCCTGTCAATCACTCCAGCACTTGCGCACTCATCGGTGGAAACACTGGGAGGTGGAGACCTGGTCTACGCCCATCACGGTCGCAGCCCTATTGCTTCGATTTTCGGTTGCTAAAAACGAAGCCAGGCACGTGGTACTGTGCATGTCTATTTTTTTAAATGTTTGGATGATTCTTTGTTTGCCTCTCCCTTCTCCCCGATTATCATCAGATTTATTTCAAGACCAAATTTCTATCCTCACAGGCCTCCCCATTCCATCACACCCTGAGTCAGTGTAGCTAAATTTGTGGGATGATCCCCCAACCCCCCCCCCCCCAAGTTAAGAAAGATCTAGTTTCTATATCATGTGCCACTGCGAAGTCTGCAATGGCCTCCTCCTAGAAATCTTCCTCACCCCCAATTCTACAGAGTTGCTAAAAGAACATCTAGGACCGTCTCACAATGGAAAGGATACTGATACAAACCCCAAATAAAGACCCTTACTCTGTCTCTCTTGATCATTATAATTTTGGGTACCCTGTTTTAGATTTTTAAGGGCTGCCATGGCTCAAGTGGTTAAGAGGCCGAACTGCAGACCGGAAGGTCGGTAGTTCAGCAGTTCGAGACCCGAGTGTCGCATGACGGAGTGAGCTCCCGTCTCTGGTCCCAGCTCCTGCCAACCTAGCAGTTTGAAAGCAAGAAATTACAAGTAGATAAATAGGTACCACTTCAGTGGGAAGGTAACAACATTCTGTGCACCTCGGTGTCTAGTCATGCTGGCCACATGACCACGGAAACATCTTTGGACAGCGCTGGCTCGTCGGCTTCGAACGGAGATGAGCACCGTATCCCTAGAGTCGTATTCGACTGGTTTTCGAGCAAGGGAAACCTTTACCTTTACCTTCACTTTAAAATTTTATTGCTCAAAACAAAGACCTGTTTGATCAGGATCGTGGTACAGATGTTTTTACTATGTTAATTTATTGATAACTTGATTATTTACGACGATCTCATATGTTCATGACAGTTCATTGTCAATGTATCTAGTGTTAATTTTTCAATAAAAACCTTAAAAAAAAAGATTTATTTCATTTGGAGAGGGGCAGACATGTTCATAAATAAGACAAACACCCCCCCCCCCCCCCCAAAGATTGCCTGCTCTTTTTCTTGTAACCAAAAGGTCTAGTGCCTGGCTTCGTTTTTAGCAACCGAAAATCGAAGCAATAGGGCTGCGACCGTGATGGGCCCCTTGAAGCTGTGGCCTTAACAGATCGCTAGTCCCACGGAGCGCCTTCATCATGGCCAAAACTCCACCGCGTGTGCCCACCGAGACACAAGCACACTTTCTCGCTTCCCCCCACTCTCCAACAATCACGGGCTAAACCAAAGAGCCAGGTCTCCTCTCCCTTCCAGCGCCTCCTCTAAAGCATCACCTGCTCGCCTGCATCCGTGCCCAGAGGGCCTGGTTGGTACCCAGGATGCTAACAGGCAGATGCTTAGCAAGCAGCCAGCGGCCATTCCGCAGGAAGCGGGGGTTTACCTGTCCTATGACAGATGCTGGAGCATCCTTCTCTTCTCGCCAGCCGGGTCGTTCTCCCTGGGCGAGCGGGTTCCCTGCGGCACGTTAGTGGGGAGCTCTCCTTCCGCAGCTGCCTGGCTCTCCCCCCCCTTCCCCTCCCTTGCACAGGGCGTCTGCGTTCTGGCTGGGGAGGAGGCTGGCGGGGTGATGTCACTAGGCATCTTGGCTCTCTCTGCTTTCTCCCCAGCTCTGCAGCAGCAGCAGCATCCGCCTTCTCTCTCCACCTCAGCCACCCTGCCTTAAAGCGGCAGGCGGACTCGGCAGCAGCACATGGAGATGGGCAGGAAGAGATCTGTGGTCAGGGACGCCAGAATGGCTCCAGGTCGGTGGAGGGAGACGGAGGGTCTCTGCAGGTGAGAATTGCCCAGGTATGCTTTTCTTTTTTGGGGGGGGAGGGTTGCTGGAGAGTAGGGAAGGATGCTGCTGGGACTGCCGGCTGCTGTCTGGCTTCTCTGACAGAGATGGGTCCAGACGTGGGCTGGGGAAACAACAGAGATAGTTGTAGGCTCACCTAACAGAAACCTGCATAAGAACATAAGAGAAGCCAATGCTGGATCAGGCCAATGGCTCATCCAGTCCAACACTCTGTCACACAGTGGCCGAAAACACCAGGTGCCCTCAGGAGGTCCATCAGCGGGGCCAGAACTCCAGATACCCTTCCACTGTTGCCCCCCCCCCCAAGCACCCAGAATACAGAGCATCACCTGCCCCAGACATAGTGTTCCAGCTATACCTTGTGGC
Organism: Lepidodactylus listeri; assembly: GCA_029233225.1. NCBI lineage: Eukaryota > Metazoa > Chordata > Lepidosauria > Squamata > Gekkonidae > Lepidodactylus > Lepidodactylus listeri. Next base: position 38,696,053 of record JARCFY010000019.1, on the reverse strand, counting down.
TAACAGCTACTAATGGGCTCCTGCTCCATATATTTATCCAATCCCTTCTTGAAGCTGTCTAGGCTTGTAGCCGCCACCACTTCCTGCAGCAGTGAATCCCACACGTTAATGACTCTTTGTTAATTATTCTTCGTTAATTGTTAATCTTTGTTAATTACTCTTTGTTAACTGGTTGGTTACTCTTGTTAATTATTCTATATCCAGGGCCAATGAGGGGGGCAGGGAAGGGGGAGCATTTGGCCTAGGTGCAACGGTGGAAGGCTCCAAATTTGTAAATTGGGGGGTGGGGGGCATTTGATAGATTTTTTGCAGCTTGCTTTTCTGCACACCACACATCCTTATGCTTTATTTTTGTTAACGGCTAGAAGCCTCAAAAGCTTCTTCAGCCTGGGGCCAAGTCCTCCCCAACCAAGCTGTCCAGGGGCTGGATTCTCCCATCCATGATGTCCCCATTCTCTTTCCCTTCTCAAGTACTGCAAGGTCTAACACTAAGGACCCTATACTCTTGATAGACTTTGGGACTGTGGTTTTGGCCAGGGAGAGACTTCAGAGCATCGTTTACTGGGACGCGGTACCTTTTGCAACATTCAGGATGTGTGGATTACTACTCTTTTCTGTGATCAGGAGCTGTCAACGTCACGTAATGTTGAGCAACTCCTGGCAGGCATGGATTTAGGAGTCGCCGTGGCCAGTTTTTTTGCTTAAGTGATTCAGTCCAAGGGACCTCAAGCGTGGTAACTGGTTGGTTATTTAAAGTATTTACTTTGTGTCGTATCTAGTGTGCCTTGACTAGTATTTGGAAGGGCGACCTCCAAGGAATACCAGGGTCGTGGCGCAGAGGCAGGCAATGGCAAAACCACCTCTGAAACATCTCTTGCCTTAAAAACAACTCTAGCTCGCCACCTAGTGGTGCATAACGCTAAAGAGCTAGAACTTCTAGTCGCCAGACAATCTTAGGATCTCCTGGCTATTCTACGCACAATGCCTTATGATAATTAATTAATTCCTTACATGTCCAGGGAAATGCTGATTGTCACTTTGGGGTCAGAAAGCAATTTATCTCTAGGCCAGTTTGACCGGGGACCCTGGAGCGTTTTTTTTTGGTCATCTGTGCATGGAACAGGAGCCACTGGGGGTGCGGGGGGAGGTATTTGAGAGTTTCCTGCATTGTGCAGGGGGTATGACTAGATGACCCTGAAGGTCCCTTGCAACTCTATGATTCTATGATTTCAATTAATTCCTTGTGCAAGAGAGCAGACCCTTTTCGTCACTCCCCAAAAGCCATTCTGGAGATTGCAGGACCTGTAGAGATAACAGCCGTATTGGATGGAGGCTGTAATAAAGGGAGTGGCATTGGGCAAGGCAGAGTGAAAATGTTGTCTGGGTCCAACCCACCACTTTTCCATCCATACAGGCAATGAAGCTGAGAAGGAGAGCGTGAACCGCCAGGAAGACTTGCAGAGGCGGGGGGCATGGTTTCAGAAACATGTTCTTTTTGCTTCCACAAGGGGGACCATGCTGGCCTTCCCCAAGTTCCCACCAGGAGCCCCTTCTGCTTGGAGCAGCAGTTCACCTTCTGGAGTGCCAGCTGCCGAGTAAAGGAATTCCTGTTTTTTGCTAACGAAAAGTTCTCCCTGAAAGGGGTATGGAAATCACAGCACCGGCAGTGGCTGCGGACGCGTTGGCGATGGTGTTAGGGGTCTCGGGCCTACTGCTTTTTGTCCTGAGTGCCGGGTCCGATTGCTGGAGGGTAAGAATTAACTTTCTCTTGATCAAATATGTTGTGTCTCACCCCGCTTCCAAGGTACTAACGCCCATGTAGATAGGTCTCTCACAACAACCTTGCAGGGCGGGCTATCCTGAGGGGGAGTAACTGAACCAAAAATCACCTCAAAGCTTCATGGCGGGATGGAGATTGGAACTCAGCTCTGCCCGCTCCAAGTCCAACACTCTGACCCTGGTGCTGTGTCTTTCAGAACCTGAACACCTTCAAGGCTCAGATCCTGGTAATCAGGAAAGAGCTGTACATGGACCAGAACAGTGCTGGATTTAGGGGCAAGCACCCTAGGGGCCACAGTGGCTTGGAGGCTAAGACACTGAGCTGCATACTGGAAGGTTGGTAGTTCAGCAGTTTGAGACCCGAGTGCCGCCTGACAGAGTGAGCTCCTGTCTCTGGCCCCAGCTCCTGCCAACCTAGCAGTTCGAAAGCAAGAAATTGCAAGCAGATAAATAGGTACCGCTTTGGTGGAAAGGTAACAGCATTCCGTGTGCCTCATGCTGGCCACATGACCACGGAGAAGTCTTTGGACAGCGCTGGCTCTTCAGCTTGGATTCAGAGAGGAGCACCACCCCCTAGAGTCGGATTCAACTGGCTTTTGAGCAAGAGAAAACTTTACCTTTTTACCCTAGGAGCACTGGGCTTGTGAGGGGAGCCTCCAGATGTCTACCGAGCGATCCACTATGTAGTTCAAACCGTTCATTTTGGCTTGTACAGCTGATAAGCACAGCTGTAACACTATTTAACACCGGTCCACTCAATGATGGCGCCCAGATCAATTACCTGCTCTTCCCGCTATTCTTAAAATCTAAGTATTCTCAAAATTTAAACCCTTTTCTAAGCGTAGAGGCAACAGATTTGTTAGAATTTGCCAGTGCTCAGCATGAGCGAATGCTGATTGACAGATCCTAGTGGGCAGATTGTGTTCTGCAGTGTGTGTGGGGGAAACCATGCATACAAAGGGGGCATCAAAGTAATGAAGTGGGTGAGAAAGACCATTTTTTAAAAAATCAGAAGCTGAACCAATGCATATGCTTCTCAATGGGGGAAGCACCATTTTGCCTAGGGCCTGAATTGAGATTTTGAAGAGAGACCCTAAGTCAGCTGCATCAACATCCAGAGTTCTTGATTTCATTGGGACGGGGAGTTGTGACAGGGGACAGGATGTGGAAGGCCACCGTAATGGTGTCAAATGGTTCTCAACAGTGAATCTAGACCCTGAAATGCAACAATTTAGTCTGCCCTGGTAAACATGCCTAGGGGTAGTGTATATTTCTTGGTAGATAACCAGTACCTGAGCAAGGCGATGTGTCTTTTTTTTACATCATTGGGTAGACAAGGCTATTTCCCCACATTTTTAACCTTAAATCCCCTTGGTCTTCAAACAAATCTTATCCCCCTGAGGAGAAATGGATGGTAGGAACCAAAGAAATACTTGGGTTGAGCAGACGAAAAGAAAAAGAAAATGACGCCGTTGCCACGGGAACGCTAAGCCCTGAGAAATATATCGGTGGCAATAAGCGCCAACGGCATTTGGTGCACTCGTGGAAAGGTCAAAACTCTTTCTGACAACGTGAAAAAGAGAGGAACCAATTCAGTTTATTCTGAGTGTTTTTCACACACACCACCTTTGTTTATCACACTGTTCAGGCAAAGTTGTCAGTGCTGGGCGACAGTCAGCCTTCCTGATTGGGAGGTTCGCCATATTTCCAAGCTGGGCTTCAGTTCAATTAATGGAAACTCTCTTCATAAGAAATAGAAACTTCTAGAACCCTCTTGCCAAGACCAAGGATCTATGTGCTTTCTAAGATTTCATGAATTGTGAGGTTTAGGATCATGGCAAGTTGAGTAAAAACCAGTTAATGTTTAATGTTTGGAAGCTTCCTTCTGCTTTTCATATGCCATTTCCTCAGAGAAATAACAATGGCCTTAAGATATCCTGCATGCTCTTGAAGCGTCCAACTGTGCTCAGTCACAGTAGTGAAAGGGGGATTTTAAAAAGTTACTTAAGCATTTAAATCCATAAGGGTGTGGTTGCCAACCTCCAGGTGGGGCCTGAAGATCACCCATTTTTACATTGGATGTCCAGATGACAGAGATCAGATCCCCTGGAGAAAATGACTGCTTTGGAGGGTGGCCTTTATGGCATTATACCCCCAAATCTATGGCTCCACCCCCCAAATCTGCAGGTATTTTCTCCATCCAGAGCTGGCAACCCTACAATTTCAGGGGACCACTGGTTGGCACATCCAGGGAGCAGCGTTTGTAAAATTTCTGCCTTTTCGGAGGTCACCAGCCACTTTTAAAACCAGTGAAGCTTTAATTCTAAAAAAGCCAAAAACTGTCTTTCTTAAAATGGAACGGTGATGAATTTAAAAGCCTGGTGTTTTTTTAAAAAAAATATATGCTCCAGATGGGGTGGTGGTGGTGGGACAGAAAACCAGGGTTGAACCATTCCTGAGTAATGCGTTTCCCTTGTGCAGCAAGATGCCAAAGATCCTCTATCTTCTGTGGGCTTGAGTGCCCGGTGCCGTGGCCTGTGGAGTGAGTGCATATTTGATAACGTGGCCAGCCTCTGGACATGCGATATTCCTCTCTCCTATCTCAGTGAACACCCTGGTAAGAAAAATGAGTCTGTGTGATTTGGGTGGGCGGTCGACTGCACCCAGCCATGTCTGTATCTGGGATGGGATCTCCAGCTCGGATTGGAGTTTCAGGAGCAGACTTTGAAATACAACAAGCAAACAGCAGGGCTCAACAGGAGAGCCAGTTTGGTGTAGTGGTTAAGTGTGCAGACTCTAATCTGGGAGAACCGGGTCTGATTCCCCACTCCTCCACTTGCAGCTGCTGGATGACCTTGGGCAAGCCATAGCTCTGGCACAGCTGTTCTCTGAAGGACAGTCGTCTCAGAGCTCTCTCAGTCCCATCCACCTCACAGGGTGTCTGTTGTGGGGAGGGGAAAAGAAAGGAGTTTGTAAGCCGCTCTGAGACTCCAAATGAGTGAAGGGCAGGATATAAATCCAATCTCTTCTTCTTCTTCTTCTTCTCAGTTGACCAGGCAAAACCAGGAGGCCAGGCTGTTAGGATTCATATCAGGAACTTCAGGAAGGAGCCATTGCCAGCTCTGGGGGGTGGAGCCTGGGGAGGGCAGGGTTTGGGGAGGGGAAGAGACCATAGCAGGATATAATGCCATGCAACCCACCCTCCACAGTGGCCACTTTCTCCAGGGGAAGTGATCTCTGTTATCAGGAGACCAGTTGTAATTCCAGGAGATCTCCAGCCATGAACTGGAGGTTAGCAACAGAAGTGAGATACACAGATGAAGTGAATACAAAAAAAAGAAAAAGGAAAAAAAATCCTCTGTGTCATTAATTACATATGCTAAATATAGGAAATCTGAAGAAGTTCCATCAAAGGAGGAAATAAAATCTAAATTGTTAGAAATAGCAGAGATGGATAAATTGACATAGGCGTTACAGGGGGAAAGTCAGGAAATATTTGAGACATTTTGGTCTAGATTATATATCTGGCTAGAAAAATTGATTAAGGTAACAATCTAATGATTATCAGGTTAGACTTATTAACTGGATTGATATGATGTGTGGTGGATTCTCTCGATCAAGATGTATATCAGCCTTTATTTGTGTTTGTTGAAATTCCAATAAAAATATAACTAACAAAAAAAACCCAAAACAAAAATACTTAAAGACACTAAATATAACGCTTACAAGTTATTTACATAATCAACAATCACACACAAGACAATCTCAATACAGATCTTGAACTTCATATAAATAAATTGTGCAAATAGGGAGAGAGAGCCAGCTTTACACTTTGACTAAAGACTTACACTTTGACTAAAGGCACTTTAGGTTTCCTTTGCTCTTGCAGGGAAGCTGCCCTACAACAAACATGAAAATACAGATTGAGTTCCTATGCTTTCGCTTTTTTCCACAGCACATCACCATATGTGCCCACTCCTGGGCTTTTTACTCCCGGAATGGCATTCCTGCCCATTCCTGCTCGAAATGACCCCTGGTCTTTAGTCAAAGTGTAAAGCTGGCTCGCCAGCTCTGAGTTGGGAAATACCTGGAGATTTTTGGGGTGGAGCCTGAGCGGTGGGTGTTGCCTTCCGACACACTTCCGGTGATGTCAGGGGGTGTGGCATATGCAAATAAGTTATGCTAATGAGTTGTGCTAATGAGTTCCTGCCCTTTTTTTTCTACAAAATGGTACCTGGTTACATGGTACAAATGCAGGACTCTGGCTGCCAGGCCAAAGATGGCGTTTTCTTTCCTCGAATGTCATGATTCTTTTCCCCTCTCCTCGCAGCTGTCCTGGTGGTCACCCGGGTCTTGGTCATCCTCTCTGGCTTCCTGACTCTCGCTGCCCTCCCCCCTTTCATTGCCGGGATGAAATGCACCAACCTGATCCGCGACAAAGTCCCTCGGAAATACAAGTTCTCCCTTGCTGCTGGGAGCCTGTTCCTCCTAGGAGGTAAAAACAGCCTTGGTCTTTTTTTATGGGGACGGGGCAAATGTATTCTCCTGGGCTGTGGCTCTGGGAAGGCCCCCCCAAATTAAAAATAAATAAACAAAACACATCTCTAAGGAATGCGGCCTTTTTTTGATTGGCCTCTTCCTGTGCCTTTGGGGGCATGCAACACACAAAATTCCAGTGGTAAAGCTTTAGGGTGGGCCATGGCCTAGTGGAAGAACACTTGCCTGGCATGCCGAAGGCCCTGGGTTCAAAACCTGCAATCTCCAGTTGAAAGGATCAGGTTGTAGGTGATGTGAAAGGTTTCAGCCCAAGACCTAAGAAGGCTGCTGCCAGCCTGAGTCGACAGTTATTGACCTTGATGGACCTATGGTCTGATTCAGTATAAGGCAGCTTCATATGTATATACAGAACTCTGTGGGCCATAGCAAGGGCTGCCAAAGTCCAGGTGGCACTTGGCAATCTCCTACTATTACAGTGGATCGACAGACGATCAAGATCAGCTGCCCTGGAGAAAATGGCTGCTTTGAAGGGTGGACTCTATGGCATTGTACCTTGCTGGGGCCTCTCCCTTCCCCAAACCCCGCCCTCTGCAGGCTCCACCCCCAAAATCTCCAGGTATTTCCCATCCCAGCGATGGCAACCCCAGCCACAGCTGAAGCAAGGTGGCTAGTAACTTGCTCACAACAGAAGAGCCAAGCCACAACCTGAGGCTCTAGAGCTGCCAGCCTCCAGGCGGGGCCTGGGGATCTCCTGCTTTTGCAACTGATCCCCAGATGACAGAGATCAGCTCCCCCGGAGAAAATGGCTGCTTTGAAGGGTGGACGCTGTGGCACTGTACCCTGCTGAGGCCCCTCCCCTCCCCAAACCCCGCCCTCTCCTGGCTCCACCCCCAAAGTCTCCAGGTATTTTCCAATCCAGATCTGGTAAACCTATGAGGCTCTATAAGGCCAGGAGAAACCCATTGGCTTTGCCCATTGTTGAATGTGGCCAGCAGGAGAAAAATGAAGTTAAAAAAAAGGCCATCAGCACAACGTTCCCAGAAGTGACCTAATGCCATTGCACTGATGACACCCCTCTGGGTCCCCACCCCTCAGAGTTTCTAGGTCCCCCCGGCCACTGGCAGGGGATGTAAGATTGGGGGTGGAGCCAGGAGAAGGTGGGGTTTGGGGAGGGGAGGGGCCTCAGCATGGTACAATGCCATAGAGTCCACCCTTCAAAGCAGCCATTTTCTCCAGGGGAGCTGATCTCTGCCAGCTTGGGGATCAGTTGTAAAAGCGGGAGATCCCCAGGCCCCACCTGGAGGCTGGCAGCCCTAAGGGGATGGGGGCGGGTAGGGTTGCCAAACTGAGGTGAGGAAACTCCTGGAGATTTGGGGATAGAGCCTGGGGAGGACAGAAACCTCAGTGGGCTACCTTCTGAGTCTACCCTCCAAAGCATCTGTTTTCTCCAGGGGAACTGATCTTCATAGTAGGGTTGACAGCTTCCAGGTGGGGCCTGGGGATCTCCTGCTTTTACAGCTGATCCCTAGCTGACAGAGATCAGCTCCCCTGGAGAAAATGGCTGCTCTAAAGGGTGGACTTTATGGCACTGTACTATGCTGAGGCCCCTCCCCAAACCCCACCCTCTCCTGGATCCACCCCCAAAACCTCCAGATATTTTCCAACCCAGACCTGGCAACCCTATTGTATAGTCTGGAGATGAGCTGTAATTCTGCAGGATCCCCAGGTGCCACCTGGAGGCTGGCATCCCTACCAATCCCTCAGACTCCTGCTGGTTGCCAGCTGGCTACCTGGAACTCCTGGGAGAGTTGGGGGGAAAAAATGTTGCTCATGCATCAACATCACTTCTGGCTAAAACCCGGAAGTGGTGTCACCGATGCTCTAGGATTTCGCTGGTATCTATGGTAAAAGCTGTGATGTCGCTCCAGGCTTTAACAGGATGCGACATCGATGTGTCAGCAACATACTCCCCCCCCTTCCCCCCTTTGCTGCTCATTTAACTGGCAGTGGGGGCTGGGATATGGTGGTAGGAGATCGCCCACCTGGTGGATAAGCTGGCAACGCTAACTCACACACATCCCCTGTGGAGGAAAAGCATCAGCTGTTTGGTATTAGAAGCTGGGGACTGGATTCAGTCCCTCCCCTTCTTCATGGAACAGCTGGTCAGAGGGACTCTAGCTACTCTGAAAGTTTTCCAAATGTTCTGAGCCAACAGAACAAACATCCCCTTGGCTTTACAATTAGTGCAAGATGGGTCACTGCCGGAAAAAATGAATACTGTGCAGTGAGACGTGAACAAGAACTCTGGAGGGTATAATCCTGTGGGTCAAACCCCAGTGCCTCTTCTAGCCAAGGGACACTCCGCCCACTAAAGTTCTTTCTTTGCCTTGTGCTCGTCAAAGGTACAGGGAACCTCCCAGGAGGTGCAATGTTCCCTCTAAACTGGAGAGTCCTGTGAGCAAAAATTCTGCTTTGTGAGCTACTGGCATTAAAGTTGTGAGTGAGTGATTTGGCTGCTGCATCAGTTAGCTTGCTCTGGAGCCATCCTTCCTGGGCTAAGACAAAAATGTGTGAGCCAGAGGCTAGGAAACTGTGAGCTAGCTCAGGCTAACGCAGCTTAGCGGGAACACTGGTGGGGGGAGCAAGTTTGGTGATCGAATCATAGTTGCTCCTCTCTCTTTCGCAGGTACAGCTGGCGCAGTGGCTATCCTTTGGTATGGCATCGACACTGTGCAGAAGTATAAACTAGAGGTAAATTTGGCTTCCTGGGGGCGCAGTTGGGCAGTTAAGCCTAAGGTAGCTCCAGAAAAAGGGGTCATTTCGAGCAGGAACGCGCAGGAACGCCGTTCTGGGAGTAACAAGCCCAGGAGCAGGCACATATGGTGATGCGCTGTGGAAAAAAGCGAACGCATACTAACTTGATCTGTATTTTCATGCTGCTTGTTGTAGGGTGGCTTCCCTGCAAGAGCAAAGGAAACCTCAAGTGTCTTTAGTCAAAGTGTCAAGCTGGCTCGCTAGCTCTGCGTTGGGAAATACCTGGAGATTTTTGGGGTGGAGCCTGAGCGGTGGGTGTTGCCTTCTGACACACTTCCGGTGATGTCAGGGCGTGTGGCATATGCAAATAAGTTATGCTAATGAGTTGTGCTAATGAGCTCCTGCACCTCTTTTTCTACGAAATGACCCCTGGGTGTGGTGGAGCGGTTTGCGTGTCACATAGGGAGGCCAGCCTCCAGGTAATATCTGGAGACTCCCCAAATTCAGCTCAGATCCAGACAACAGAGATCAGGTCCCCTGGAGACAATGGATGCTTTGAAAAGTGGACTCTGAGGCATTGTGCCCCACTGAGATCTCTGTCCTCCCCAGGCCCCACCCCCAAATCTCCTTTGTCGCTCGGCTCTTAATAGCATTTTCATCATTAGTGGGGATGGGGGCACCCACGGATATTCACTGGCAGAAAATGTTGCCGGTGAAATTAAACCTCAACACAGTATTGCTAGCTGTGCAAGGAAACATATTCTTCTAGCATTGGTGGGGGGATGCACAACTTTCCCCCTCATGCTTTAATATTAATGTCCATCTCTTCACAATTGACTGTTTGTATTTTGTCCCCACAGGCCAGAACAATGGCTAGCATTAAAAACTGAGCAATGAAAGGAATTAATGCATATATATATATATGAATGAAAGAATGATCTAAATCCACAGACTAGAGCTCATTGTGATGGAACATTATGACAAAATAGCAGATTTCCCTAACGTAAGAAGGGTTCTGCTGGTTCAGACCAGTGAGGGTCCATCTAGTCCAGCATCCTGTCTCACACAGTGGCCTAAGCCAGTTCCTCTGGAGGGCCAACAACAGGGCAGAGAGGCCGAGGCCTTCCCCTGCTAAGAACATCAGAAGAGCCCTGCTGGATCGGACCAGTGGTCCATCTAGTCCATCATCTTGTCTCACACAGTGGCCAACCAGTTCCTCTAGAGGGCCAACAACAGGGCATAGAGGCTGAGGCCTTCATTCATAAGAACATCAGAAGAGCCCTGCTGGATCGGACCAGTCGTCCATCTAGTCCAGCCTCCTGTCTCACACAGTGGCCAACTGGTTCCTCTGGATGGCCCACAACAGGGCATAGAGGCTGAGGCCTCCCCTGATGTTGCCTCCTGGCTCTGAAATTCAGAGGCTTATTTTTTACAGACAGAAATTTTGGTTTTGACAAATTCCTATTAGCAGGGGGGTTTTTGTAGAAAAAGCCCAGCAGGAACTCATTAGCCTATTAGGCCACACCCCTGACAGCACAGCTCCCTCCCAGGATCGGCTTCCCCGGGTGCCCTGTGGTTTTCGATGTGCGTGGGGAATCCAAGGGAAGGAAGGCAGTCTCTGGATTGGCTTCCCCAGGCGCCGAGGGGGGGGGGGGAGGCTGTAGGCGTGGCCAACTCGGAAGCCAGCCAGAACTCCGTTCCTGTGCATTCCTGCCCCAAAATAGCCCTGCCTATTAGCTGTCAACTTTTTTTTTTTTTGGCCATCGAGTCACCCTATAGGGTTTTCCAAGGCAAGAGACTTCAGAGATGGTTTAGCCACGGCATCATGACCCTGGTATTCCTTGGAGGTCTCCCATCCAACTACTTGCCAGAGCAGATCCTGCATAGCTAACAAGGTCTAACAAGACTGGGCTAGCTTGGGCTATCCAGGTCAGGGCTTATTTTGGTTGCCTGACAAAAAAAACACCATTGTTTGGACTGCTGATAGATTTCCCAGGATCCTCTCCAGGAGCCAGTTTGGTGTAGTGGTTAAGACTGGCGGACTCTAATCTGGAGAACCAGGTTTGACTCCCCTCTTTTCCACATGAAGCCAGCTGGCTGAACTTGGTCAGTCACAGGTTCTCTCAGAGCTGTTCTCTCAAGAGCAGTCCTCTCAGAGCTCTCTCAGCCCCACCTGCCTCACAGGGTGTCTATTGTGGGGAGAGGAAGGGAAGGAAATTGTAAATTGCTCTGAGTGAAGGCCAGGGTATAAATCTAATCTCTTCTTTCCGTTTTTGGCAATGGAAATCCTCAGCAGTTGAAAACATAGTTCTCTCTTCCTCCATTTTCTCACAACAACTCTGTGAGGCAGGTTAGACTGAGAGGGAGTGACTGGCCCAAGATTACCCAGGGAGCTTCTAAGGCAAAGTGGGAATTTGAACCTGGGTCTGACACTGTAACTGCTACGCTACGTTGGCACTCAATCACAGCCAGTACAGGATCATGATTACTGTTAGACTGGGACTCGGGGGACTCAAGTTCAAACTTTCAGTGTGCCATGAAGATCCTTGACTGACTTTAGGCCAGATGCTGTTTCTCAACCCATCCTACCTTGCAGGGCTGTTGTGAGGATAAGTTAGCAGGAGAGAACCACGAGCTCCTTGAAGGGAAGGGGGGCTCGTAATCTGAACTGTAGATCAATGGATAGCCTGTCCCTGGTTCTCTCACAGCTTCAGTTTTCCTCCAGGTCACCTTTGGCATTCCTGGTGTGACTTACGAACTCGGCTATGCCTACTGGATGGCTGCAGGCGGCGCTGCTTGCGCCTGCTCTGCCGGGATTCTGCTGATCGTTGCCAGCTGTCTCAGTGCCCAGAGTCAAGGAAAGGCTCAGAGCCCTCGGCGCCGTTGCCCTGATTTCAAAGGCACCTACCTGTGAAAGCGAACCTCCCTGCCAGCAATGGCTCCCAATACCTATTCAGCCATAAACAGCCTGATCGTGTCGTGTTTTTTGTGTGACTGAGCCGATTCACCTTAATCACACATTGATTGATAACAAGCACTAACACCGCCTGGGGTGCAGGCAACCTCAAAATCTAGCTCTCCCTCCTTAGATAAAAGAAAAGATCCACACAGTCAGGGATCCCAGCGCTGACAGCTGACATGGGTTCCCAGGCTGATTGCACGGTTGTCTTTCAGGGCTCTTGAAGGGTGGGGGACACATGGTGCAGGCAACCTCAAAGTACAGCCCTCGCTCCTTAGCTAAAAGGAACGGTCCGCACAATCAGGGATCCCGGCACTGACAGTTGACACAGGGTGCTAGGCTGACAGCTCCAGGGCTATTTTTGGGCAGGAACGCACAGGAACGGAGTTCCGGCTGGCTCCTGAGTTGGCCACACCCAGCAGGAACTCATTAGCATAATAGGCCACACCCAACAGCAGAAACTCATCAGGATTGGCTACATTAGGGGTATGTGGCCTAACATGCAAATTAATTCCTGCTACAAAAAAAATCCCTGGGTTTTGACAACAAACAAGGGAAACAGAATAAGAAGCAAAAGGTGGGTGTGGCTGGATGACCACTCTTCTGGTAACACGGGGGTGTGGCCTAATATGCTAATAAGCTGTGCTGTCAGGAGTGTGGCCTAATATGCTAATGAGTTTCTGCTGTTGGGTGTGGCCTATTATGCTAATGAGTTCCTGCTGGGCTTTTTCTACAGAAAAAGCCCTGGATAGCTCTATTGTCTTTTGGGGCTGCTGGGCGGGGGCACAGATGGTGCAGGCAACCTCAAAATCTAGCCCACCCTTCTTAGCTAAAAGAAAAGGTCCACACAATCAGTGATCCCAGCACTGACAGCTGACACTTGGCGCTGGGCAGGTGACACTATTGTCTTATGGGGTTGCGGGGAGGGGGGGGAGGATGCACATGATGCAGGAAACCTCAAAATCTAGCCCTCCCTTCTTAGCTTAAAAGAAAAGGTCGGGACAATCAGGGATCCCAGCGCTGACAGCTGACATGGGGTCCTGGGCTGATAGCCCTATTGTCTTTTGGGGCTGCTGAGGGGAACACAAAGCGCAGGCGAATCTAGCCCTGCTTCCTTAACCAAAAGAAAAAGTCCACACAATCAGCGATCCCAGCCCTGACAGCTGACAGCACTGTTGTCTTTTGGGGCTGCTGGGTGGGGGTACACATGGTGAAGGCAACCTCAAAATCTAGCCCTCCCTCCACAGCCGCACAGAAAGGTCCACACAATCAGGGATCCCAGCATTGACAGCTGCCATGATGGGGGCATTCTTCGGCTGCATCACACTCGAGAAGCGACAGCATACATCTTGCAGGTGACCGCCCGTGAATGGAATGTGAGCCGTTGAGGTCTCCGGGAGAAAGCTGCATCTGCTGCGGACGGAAGAATTGGAGAACTGAGTTTCTGAGGTGCTGCTTCTCACCTTGAAAGCCCTTCTCTGCCTGGGGTTCATGTAGCTGACAGCCAGAGTGGTATAGTGGTTATAATGTTGGATCAAGGAGACTCCAGTTCAAATCCCCACTCTGCCATGGAAGCCTGCTGGGTGACCTTGGGCCAGTCACCCACTCTCAGCTTAACACGTTGAAGATAAAAACAGAGATGGGGAGAATTTGAAAGCCATTTTGGTTCCCCGTTGGGGTAGAAATGAATAGTGATTGATTAACTAGTTGTCGTATGGCATTGTGTGTAGAATAACCAGGAGATCCTAAGATTGTCTGGCAGCCAGAAGTTCTAGTTCTTGTAGCGTTATGCACCACTAGGTGGTGAGCGAGACTTGTTTTTGAGGCACGAGACATTTCAAAGGTGGTTTGCCATGGCAATTCAAATTGCAGACTAAATAAGTACTCACCTGTGATGGTGTAAAGGCAGCAAGTCAACACAATGGATGCAAGGAAGCCTCCCGTGGAGCCTGCCATGCCCATCCAGCAGGACCAACCGAAGTCGTAATGGACGCCCACAAAAAGGTTGTGTAACATGAGCCTGACCCTCTCCAGGTAGACATCGACGGCATACCACACCGAGCCTACCAGTCCGAGGACACCTGGCAGGCAAAGAGGTCCAGTCAGCGACATGTCGAATGTGGGTTGCCAGCTCTGGGTTGGGAAATACTGGGAGTTTGGGGGGGGGGGTCTAAGGAGGGAGGGGTTTGGGGAGGGGAGAGACCTCAGTGGGGTACAAGGCCAGAGAGTCCAAAGGGGCCATTTTCTCCAGGTGAACTGATCTCTGTCGCCTGGAGATCAGTTGTAACCAGAGTTCCCTCTAAGTTGATTTACTGTGACCTAGCTCACAGTTTTTTAGTCTCTGGCTCACACATTTTTGTCTTAGCACAGGAAGGATGGCTCCAAAGCAAACTGCTTTATGCAGTAGCCAAATGGCTCGCTCACAACTTTTAATGTCAATAGCTCACAAAGTAGAATTTTTCCTCACAAGCCTCCACAGCTTAGAGGGAGCATTGATTGTAACAGTGGGACGTCTCCAGCCACCAGCTGGAGGTTGGCAAGACTATGTCAAACTGAACTGTGTAATTGCTAGGGTTGCCAGGTCTCCCCTTTCCTCATTGGGGAACTCCTGGAGATTTGGGGGTGGAGCCTGGGGAGGACAGGGGCCTCAGTGGGGTACAATGCCCATAGAACCCACTTTCAAAAGCATCCATTGTCTCCAGGGGAACTGATCTCTGTAGTCTGGAGATGAGCTGCATTTCCCATGGATCCCCTGGTGCCACCTGGAGGATGGCAGCCATCGTAATGGTTAGGACTGCCAATCTCCAGCTGGTGACTGGAGATCTCCTGGAATTGCAACTGGTCTCCGGGTGACAGAGATCAGTTTCCCTGGATAAAAGGGATGCTTTGGAGGGTGGACTCCATGGCATTCAACCCCACTGAGGTCCCTGTCCTCCCCAAACCCCGCCCTCCCCAGGCTCCACCCCCAAAATCTCCAGGTCTTTCCCAAACCCGAGCTGGTGTCTCTCGTGATCGCCCTGAAGAAGTTTGGTCCGATATCAGCTGCACAAGCTTCCCCGAAGACTTACTTCCGACCCCGAGCACCAGTCCAGACGAGTAGCGCATTTTCAGCTTGATTTGTGGCTCGTCCTTCAGGAACTTGAGGCAGTCGAGACCCAGTGCCAGCAAGGCCACGGCGAAGCATGAGAGGATGTCTGCGGTGATCAGCAGGGCCCGAGTCACCACGATCTTCACTGAAGGGAGAGAGCCAAACAGTGCTGGACAAACAAGCGCCAGGGCGGGTTTCAGTCTCGCTTTATCATTACAGGGCTTCCCTTGCTCTCTCCTAGAGTTGCCAGCCTCCAGGTGGTAGCTGGAGTTCTCCTGGGATTACAACTGGAGAAAAACAGCTGCTTTGGAAGGTGGCTTGTATGGCATTATGTCCCCATCCCCAAACCCCACCCTTCCCAGGCTCTACCCCTCAAATCTCCAGATGTTGACCTACCTGGACCTGGCAGTCTTAGGCCCCACCCATCCACATTTCCACCTCCTCAGCTGTCCATCAGTCCATCCTCCACCCACCTATTTGTCCATCCCTCTAGGAGCTGCCAACCGACAGCAGGGGGTGGAGATCCCCCAGAATTACAGACCATCTCCAGACTACATAGATAGCTTATTATTTCTTTAAACCATACATTCCACTTCCCCTGGAGAAAATGGCTGCTTTGGCAGGTGGACTGTATGGACTGCATTATACACTATGGAGAAGAAGAGGAGGAGGAGGAGGAGGAGGAGATTGGATTTATACCCCACCCTTCACTACCCAAAGGAGTCTCAGAGCGGCTTACAATCTCTTTTCCCTCCCCCTCCCCACAACAGACACCCTTGTGAAGTAGGTGGGGGCTGAGAGAGCTCTGACAGAAACTGCTCTTTTTCAAGAACAGCTGTGCCAGAACTATGGCTTGCCCAAGGTCATTCAGCAGCTGCAAGTGGGGAATCAAACCCGGTTCTCCCAGATTAGAGTCCATGCCCTTAACCACACTACACCAAACCACTACACTACACCACCTCCCCAAGCTCAACCTTCAAATCCCCAGGTACTTTCAAACTCAGAGCTGACACTCCTAATTCTACTGTATGTCTGATCCTCTCTCTGTCTGACCCATCTGTCTCTGTCCACCAGTCCATTTCATGTATCTCTCTATGTGTCTGTCCATCCATCCGTCATCTCTATATGCCCGTTCCCAACAGTTGGTCGCCTGATGGAACATTGGAAACCATTGGAAACAGTCCTACAAGATGCAAATGAATGTGGGGAGCTATGCAGATTAGATTAGGCTTGGTTCTCAATGAATATGGTGGCCAAGGGGCAACAGCCCTCTGTTCCAGTTGCATCTGCAGCCCCATCCTCATTACTTCGTTCCAGATTTACCTAAGAGAGCCAGTGTGGTGGTTAAGAGCAGTGGACTCTGACCTGGGAGAACCAGGTTTGATTCCCCACTCCTCCACGTGCAGCTGCTGGTGTGACCTTGGGTCAGTCACAAGTTCTCTCAGAGCTGTCCTTGAAAGAGCAGTCCTCGAAAGAGCTCTCTCAGCCCCGCCCACCTCACAGGGTATCTGTTGTGGGGAGGGGAGGGGAAAGGAGATTGTGAGTCACTCTGAGCGAAGGGCGGGGTATAAATCCAATCTCTTCTTCTCTTCTTCTAATGGGCATCTCCAGTTTGTCATGTTTGTTCAAAATATGAGCAGCTTAGGCATGCTCAGAATCCCCCATTGCAGTTTCCAGGGTCTTCCAAGATACATTTTAAAACGGGAGGTGCAATTGTATTATGTTTAAAAAAAAAACCCTCTGAATCCACAATGACTGAAGAAGACTCTTCTTCTCAAAAGCTGGAGACTTACGGGGATGTTCTGCTAAAATGGAATCATAAGGGTCACAGGTCTTGATGCCGTCCTTCAGGTTGCTGACACACTCCCTCCAAAGCCCTCGACACTTGTGGCTGACCTGCACGGGAACAGAGAAGGGATAGGAGGGATCGACACGGATAGCTCTAGACGCTGCCAGAGTTGGCCCCGCAGTGGAACCTAGACCCAACTCAGGACCACCCACTCTATGGTGACCATAGAATTTTCGGTCGAATGCTAGAGTGTCCCCTGCATGACGTAGTCAGAGCTGTGAGGTCACTTCCGGGTTGGCCTAGGGAGCAGCATGGAGTTCCCCACCAGAAGGCAGTAAGCACCTGGCAACCCTACCCCTGAAGCAGAACCTACCAACTCCAGTGGGGCTGGAAGGGATACAAAAGAGCTGTGTTCTGCTCTGTCCCCCCTTCCTGAAGGAAGAGTGTTTGTGGGGTACTGAAGGCCCCCTCAAATCTGGGCCCACCTCTACCCATTTGGCTCACCTCTAAGCTGTCATCGACATTGACCATCCAGCAATCAGTCCAAGTGGCTGCCACCAGGAAGAGGGTGGAGACGAAAGCCACCGAGAAAGACACCATCTGTACCAGCGCAGCCATGCGGAGAGCTCTGGAAGGCCAGAATACAGGTGTGAGGCTCTTGGCTGATCTACACCACAGTGGTTCACTGTCATGGCTACCTCCAAAGAATCTTGCTGTCATGGTGATCTCACGCCCAAATCCATGCTCCCTCTAAGCGGTGGAGTCTTGTGAGCAAAGATTCTACTTTGTGAGCTGCTGGCATTAAAATGCTGAGTGAGCGATTTGGCGACTGCATAAATTAGTTCGCTCTGGAGCCATCCTTCCTGAGCTAAGACAAAAACGTGTGAGCCGGAGGCTAAAAAAACTGATAACTCGCTCACACTAAGTTAGCTTAGAGGGAACACTGCTCCCAATTATTTGTTTTTAGAGCTTTCCTTGGTGGCGTTTGACTGGCTAGAAGCCCCCCCCCCCGGGGGGCCACCTTTAATAGCTGATGGCTTCTAGCTGCGGTTCTGGAGGAGAATTTTACCGTAGACTGCCAGAAAGACAAATAAGTGGGTTCTAGCCTGACCTCCCCCTTGAGGGAGGATGATTGCATTGATGGAGATTTGCTTTACACACGCCACTGGCGAAGATGAGAGGTTCTAAGACAATGAGTCTGGGGGATCTAATGACATTCTAAAAATTAGGACTTTCTCTGATGGTGAAAAATCAGAGACGGTGTCAGAAATGGATGAATGGGCGAGTTCACCTTTGTTTGTCCTCCCCTAAGCCAACAATCAAAATCAATATTTCTAAAAAGCCAATCTCCTCTAATGACCACTTAAAGGAAGTGAAGTTACGTAAGCAGGACAAAAAGTCTTTTTTTTAAAAAAAAAAAAAACAACAACCCAAGGTTTCCTTTGTGCAATGAGAAGTCAAAAACAACATTAATCTGAATGACTGGCACAGACTGTGTGCAACTTATTTTTGTTCCAATGGTCCAGTCAGAAACCACTTGAGTCAATTAAAAATCACATGCTGAGAACAAGAAGGAATGCTCGGAAGCAAACGCCAACATCTGGCCAATCCTGTATGGACGAGCCATTTAAGATGCGGTCTGGAGGTATTGGGGTAGATTAAAAAACAACAACTAAAGTTAGCCTTGTGTTGTTGTAAAGAAAAATCAGCTTGCAAGATTTAAGTCAGGGTGGTACGTGTCATTTAACGCAGCTCATCATTTTTATAAATGTAGATGAAGCTGCCTTAGACCGAGTCTGGTCTGACTAGCTTAGTCTTGTCCGCTTTACACAAGAGATGCCCTGCTGGAGCAGCCACTGGTCCATCCAAGTCCAGCATCCTGTTTCACACTGTGGCCAACCAGTTCTCCCAGAGTGATAATGCAGAAACCAAAGCCTTCCCCTTTCCCTCTAGAACTGGAGTTCAGAGTTTGTCTACCTTTGAACGTGGAGGTTCTTTTTACTCACAATGGCTAATAGCCATTGACGGACATGACCCCTAATCCAGAGGTGTGAAACTCATTTGCTACAAGGGCTGGATCTGACATAAATGCTATAAAATGTAATGCCAGGTACTGAAGATATAACATTTATAAAGGACACAGGCAAATCCAATTAATAATATTTTTTTAACTCAAAATACAAGCAAAAGCATTTGATTCCTAGCAGTAAAAGCAATTGATTTACTGGGGAGTCCACAAAAGCCCCAATAAGTGTATTTAATCATATGCAAGGCTAGGTTTTTTCCAAGGGATACTATAAAAGGGGGAGTACCTTATATTTCCATTCGTACCAGTTGCTCGTGGGCCGGGTAAGAGCCCTTGACGGGCTGGTTCTGGCCCCCGGGCTTTATGTTTGACACCCCTGCCCTAATCCCTTCTAAAAGACATCTAGGCTTGAGCCCATCACTTTGTCCAGCGACAGCGAATATACTGTGATAGGCAGCAGCATTTGAAAAAGGAAAGAAATGATGAAAGATCCGTGTACTTTTGTCCCCTCTCCCCCTGGTAGTAGATGGGCAACCTTCTCCAAACTCTCTCTGCATTTTGGAGTTCCCAAATGAATTTGGTCTCCTTCCAACATAGAATCAATGCATTAGGAATCACCCATTGTTCCATTTCCGTGTTTCCATGTTATGTACAGAGCACTGGGTGTGCGCAGTTTGCTTCCAGTGCCATTAGTTTACATTATCTTTCCCCACCGGCTACTGATGTGTCCATGTGCACTGATAAAACATAGCATAAAATGTGATCGTACCGGGTTCCCTTAAGTTTCTTGAATGAGGCATTCTTACCAATGCGTGTGAGCATGAATCATATGTTACATGAAAGGAATTTTGATGCATTTGTACTTAAAGGTTCACCAACGAACGTGTGCAGATGTGGAACGGTATGGCACAGCCCAATCCTGTCAGATCTCGGAAGCTAAGCCGGGTCGGCACTTGGATGGGTGAACCACCAAGGAAGGCTCTGCAGAGGAAGGCGATAGCAAACCACCTCCGCTTCTCGCTTGCCTTGAGAGCCCCTTGTTGGGGTCGCCATAGGCCGGTTTGCAACTTGAAAGTACATCCGTACATAATGAACATGCACATTTAAACTAAGGTAGAGTAGGGGTGAAGAAACATATAACGAGTTCTTCAGCTAATTTTTGACGTTTTTCTAGTTTAGTGCAGAATATCAAAAATAAGGACAATACAGAATACCAAAAATATACTGAGAAATTTCAGGTGTTTTTTTTTTTTAAACTGAACTGAACCAAATACCTTAACATCATTTCAAGGACCAAAGTCTGAGACCTGGGGGGGGGGGGGGGGGGGACTTTCCTAAAAAAACACATTTCCCTCCCAGCAATGCTCCCCAAATTAGGAGTTACCTTGATTTTGGCTGGACCAGATCCTCAAGCCTTCATCTTCCTAAAGGGAGTTGCTGAAGGGTCTGGAGAGAATTACATCGAAGTACACTTCGGGAGTTTCCAAACGCCACCAGACGAGTTTTGGGTCTTGGCGTAGAGCTGGGCTTGTGATCACAAGGCGTTTGTCTAGCGAAGGAAGCCATCTAATGCCCCACTGGGTTAGAACTGCCCCTCTGGGCCCGACTCACAGCTTTCCCGAACCACGTCAGATGCACTTTGTGTTTCTGCACAGTGATGGACTTCCTTGCAATTAAAACAGTCATGGGTCAGAAAGCATGCGCACCATCCGAAGCAGGTGCTGGCATCTCCCAGAGACTGGTGAGCATGCTGAGCTGGCAAAGAGTTGCTCCCTGTCTGGGGCTAAATCTGTCGCGGCTCATCAGAGCAGTGCAAATAATCCCTGAAGTCAGGGGTTCCAGTTCACCTGGCCAGGAAAAAGAAGACGGTGGGCATCGTCTGAGAAGAGTCTGGATTCCTGATGCAGAGGAATCCCTGTTCATGCGGTCTGTCTGTGTAATGTGGTGAGAGGGGAGCAGCATCACACCTGCTGGCCCTGACTGCAGTCTGAGCAGCACTTTTTCCAGCCGTGTGTCCAGAGCTCTGTATCTATGGCTGTGACCTCACTGGCAGCTTGGGGCAATAGGGTGCCGTTTCTAATTGAACCGGGTGAAAGTATTGCGGGGCATGTCAGCCACACAGCACACCCTGCTGCAGGTTACCTACGGAGGCATCCCGTGGTCAAGCATCCACATTATTGTAGCGCATCGTCAAATATTCTCAGAATTCATGCACGCGCACATGCACACGTAGGCCTTTTTTTTTTTTTTAAGCATGTCTCCAGTGGCAGAACGGATCTGCAAGTTCAGACGGCCAGAGCCATTCTGCGTGCGCTCCCTCGTGTTCACACATCCGGCCATGCGCGATGAATGCGCGGGGAAACAAAAACACCACTTCGGAGGTGGTGGCTTTTTGACCCGGCTCCGAGTTGTCCTCTGACAGGGGTGAGTACGCACGAGGAACGCCTGACAGATGTGGCTGTGTGAACGGGCCCATTTAATCCATTTGTGAAATGTGCCTATATCGGGCCAAGCTGCCAGTGTGAACACAACCTATGTCATGCAACTGACCTGGCGTGAACGCCTGGAGCTATTCCCCCCCCCCCCCCCCCCCCCCAGAAAGCAGAAATAAGTTTGAAAGAGCAGTTTGGTTCTAGGGGTCATCTCACTTTTATTTCCTGCTTTTTTCTTCTGGTCAACCGGTTTGGCAGGCTTTATTTCAAAAACCTGCAGATCCTGTTTGTCCAGGGGCAACAGTGGAACAGAAGTCCAACGTGTGTATGTCACAGGAAGGGAAGACTCTCTCACATCATTTTCATCTTTCTTTTAAAAAAGAAAGATAAAATAACATCTCCCACATTGCAGCTCCTATAATCGTGTTGGCCTTTTTTGCCGCAGTATCACGCTAGAGAAGATGGGCTGTCATTCACAAGGTAACTCTGATCAAAAGAAAACTACAAGTTGGTTTGCTCCCCATTTCTCCCCCCCCCATTCTGCAGATAGAGTTGCCAAATCCTTTTATGCCCAGTGCCAGCAAAGTGTAGGCGCTTCCTGCTAACACTAAGCAGGCTGTTCTCATGAACAGTTAAATCATTTTCATTGCTGGTTCATTCCTTTCACCAGCACAAGGGGGGGGGGAGAGTTGCTTGTTGGGGCTCTCTGATAGAAATAACTGACCAACCCGACGAGGCTGAAAGAAAGGGTTGTGTGTTTGGATTTTAACCCTCCTGGATGTCAGCCAAATAACTCAAGATTTGGAGATTGGTTTAGCAGAACTGCACAGATTGCTTTGTGGCATGGGCAAAAGGTTGCTGAGAAGGTTCAGCCGCTCAAAGAGAAGCTCCTTTCAGCGAAGGGGTTCACGCATCATCCTGTACACTTGACCACAAGGCAGATAAGTTAAAAATCACAGGCACTATCTTAAAAATAAAAGGAACCTGATCTGTTTGGTGCCAGTTTGGTGTAGTGGTTAAGTGCGCGGACTCTAATCTGGGAGAACCGGGTTTGATTCCCCACTCCTCCACTTGCACCTGGCTAGATGACCTTGGGTAAGCCATAGCTCTGTACAAGCTGTTCTCTCAAGGACAGCTTGGGAAAGAGCTCTCTCAGCCCCACCTACCTCACAGGGTGTCTGTTGTGGGGAGGGGAAGGGAAAGGAGTTTGTAAGCCGCTTGTAAGTGAGCGGAGAGCGGGGTATAAATCCAATCTCTTCTTCTTCTCTTCTTCTGTGAGCCCACCTGTTCTCCTGCCCCACTGCCAGATTAAAACCAGTGTTCAAAGCTAGCAAAACCTTCCAACAATTCACTGGTGATAAACAGGGATGCTTTGAGAACACAGTGGAGCAAATAGATGTATCAGAACAGGAGACTAATGTGTAAATGTATCCTTCTTAATTGTGGAATGCTAAGAGTAAATAATAAGGGCTGCAGTAGCTCAAATGGTTAAAATGCTGAATTGCAGACTGGAAGGTCGGTAGTTCAGCCGCTCAAGACCGGAGTGCTGCATGACGGAGTGAGCTCCCGTCTCTGGCCCCAGCTCCTGCCAAACACACAGTTCGAAAGCAAGAAATTGCAAGTAGATAAAGAGGTACCACTTCAGTGGGAAGGTAACAGCCTTCTGCGTGCCTCGGCGTTAAGCCATAACGGCCACATGACTACAGAAACATCTTTGGACAGCACTGGCTCTTCGGCTTGGAAACGGAGATGAGCACCGCACCCCTAGAGTCGTATTTGACTGGCTTCCGAGCAAGGGAAACCTTTACCTTTTCCTAAGAGTAAATAACTGAGATCCTGTTGTTATGCTCCATTCGTCTCCTCTCAAGCATGGAGGTAACTAACAGCAGACTTTTCTCTGAGGTGGAGTGAACGGTTCTCCAGTGTTAGGTCTCCTCGGTTGCCAGATCAGAGAAATACATTCCAATATTCACTGCACATAAACATGATTTTTAAAAAAAATCCATTTATTATACAGCGCACTTAAAATACAAATTTAAAAACATAGGCCTTGAATTTAGCTTCTAGACTAAGCCACTAGACTAAGCAGTCCTCAATATACAATACATAGGAATATCCCAAAATTAATGATGTACCAAGAAGACCCCAGTGAATGAGGCTAAATGTGTTTCGGTCCCACGGGCCTTCTTCAGTGGTCACAAATACATGTGACATTATCAGGGATCATTTCGCCTGGAAAGGTCCTTGTTCCTCTGACCAGCCTTCTGAAGGCTTCAGCCACCACTGAAGCTATCCTCCCAGAATAGTGGTATTTCTGAGGCTTGGATTAGTAGCGGTCCCCACTCTGCCAGCTCTTTCTTTCTTTCTTTCTTTCTTTCTTTCTTTCTTTCTTTCTTTCTTTCTTTCTTTCTTTCTTTCTTTCTTTCTCTCTCTCTCTCTCTCTCTCTCTCTTTCTCTCTCTCTTTCTTGCCTTCTGACATACTTCTGGTGATGTCAGGTGGTTTAGCATATGCAAATAAGTTATGCTAATGAGTTATGCTAATGAGCTCCTACACCTCTTTTTTTACGAATTGACCCCTGGACATTATGACAATCATAGGTCTTGTTGCATGATTTTCATGATCATACATTTAAAATAGATGAAAAATTCAATCTAATTAAGGCAGTTCATTTCCTCCTGGTGTGTATGTAGGTATCGACCGGCAATCGGAAAGAATACTCCCCACATGACGGACAACTCTAGCCATGCACACTGAGACAATTTGAGGCAGGCATCCCCTAAATCAGAGGTCCTGTGACTCAGAATTGGGTGTCATGCTTGTCCCAGGTGGATTAGAGAGGGATGGAGGTGGAAATGGGTGAACTATGAGAGGAGGCTATGGGTAGGGATGCCAGCCTCCAGATGGGACCTGGGGATCCCCTGGAATTATAGCTCATTTCCAGACTAGAGAGATCAGTTCTCTTGGAGAAAATGGATGCTTTGAAGGGTGGAATCTAGAGCATTGTGTCCCAGTGAAGTCCCTGTCCTCCCCAGACTCCATCCCCCAAATCTCCAGGAGTTTCCCAGCCTGGATCTGGCAACCCTACCCCCTTACCCCCTGCCAGTGGCCAGGAGGGACCTGGAAACCTTAGCTGTGGAAGACTGGATGGTAGGTGAGACATCTGTGATTAGAAAAGTGGCACAATGTATATTCCTGCCTTCAGTATCACATAAAGGAACCATTCACTGAGCTCGGGGTGATAGCGTTGAAGCGCAAAGACTGTATTGAAAGACTGCTTTGTTTATTACATGCAGAACTGATGTTATATTTAATTTGCTTTTGTTGGTTAGTTGTTTATTGAGTTATTGGCTTGTGTGTGTTTTTTAAAAAGTCATTACTAGAAACTACTGGGAGGGGCAGGGTTGAGTCTGTGGATTTAAATGAATGAATGAACTGATTCAAAGGCGAACGATCAACCCAGTGGCTTAAACTGGAGCCGGAACAAAATACAAACCTGCTTTTAATTCGTTTAAGAAGAGCCTCGCTGGATTAGACCGACCGTCCATCTCGTCCAACATCCTGTTTTACATATATGCAAACTGTCTAATTAAGATGCAAAGTGTACCTTTTTAGTACACATATTCTGGTGTACCCCTTTGCTCTCTCTCTCTCTCTCTCTCCCCCCTATAAGGTCTACTAGGGATGCCAGCCTCCAGGTGGGGCCTGGGGATCTCCTGCAATTGCAGCTCATATCCAGACTACAGAGATCAGTTCCCCTGGAGAAGACGGATGCTCTGGAGGGTAGACTTTAAGGCATTGTACCCGACGGAGGTCCCTGTCCTCCCCAGGCTCCATCTCCAAATCTCCAGGAGTTTCCCTACCTACATGCAAGGCCCAGAGGCCAAAACCCCCCTATGCCTTTGCCACCTAGCATGTGATATTCAAAGATACACTGCCCCTGGACATAGGGGCTCTGTTTAGCCATCATGCCTAATAGCCACTAACAGACTTTCCCTCCTCCGTGAATGTGTCTAATCCCCACTAAGGTAAAGGTAAAGATTCCCCTTGATCAAAAGCCAGTCGAATACGACTCTAAGGTTGTGGTGCTCATCTCTGTTTCCAAGCCGAAGAGCCAGCACTGTCCGAAGACATCTCCATGGTCATGTGGCCAGCATGACAAGATGCCAAGGCACATGGAATGCTGTTACCTTCCCACTGAAGCGGTACCTCTTTATCTACTTGCAATTTCTTGCTTTCAAACTGCTAGGTTGGCAGGAGCTGGGGCCAGAGACGGGAGCTCACTCCGTCACGCGGCACTCGGGTCTCGAACTGCCGAACTACCGACCTTCCAGTCTGCAGTTCAGTGTCTTAACCACTGAGCCACCACGGCTCCTAATCCCCGCTTAGAGGCATCCAAATTAGCAGCCACTTCTGTCTCTCCTAGCAGTCAATTTCAAAGTGACCTCAGTTTCCTCCACCCTGGTTTCAGAGACATCATTTGACTTCAGGAAGCTTGGAAGCTGCCTTGAGCTTCGTAAAGCAGAAGCAATTCGCCCCAGTGAGGCATAACTCAGTCAGCCCTGAACCCCAGGAGAGAAGATTAGAGCACCTCCCTCCCCTCCTCACGGCAGCTGATTGTGCAGACGGATTAGGTCAATCAGTGTTTCCTGCCAAAAAAGTGTGTGGGGGGGGCAGCGATCTGGGCTCAGAAGGTCTAATTGTGCACCAGCTGGCGGATGGTCAAGGTGGGATCCCAACCTCCATGAGGGGCCTGGAGATCGCCTGCTCTTGCAATTGATCTCCAGATGACCAAGATCAGTTTCCCTGGAGAAAGTGACTGCTTTGGAGAGTGGACTCAGTGGCATTACACCCTACTGAGGTGAGGTCCCTCCCCTTACCAAACCCCGCCCTCCCCTGGCCCCAGCCCTCCAAATCTCCAGGTAATTCCCAACCTGGAGTTGGCAACCCTAACGTGAGCACAGACTGCAAGTTTGACAGGATTATCGGCAGAAAATCAGGAGCCAGTCTTCACACTTCCGGTACCTTTGGCTTCCGGTGATGCGACCCTCAGCTTCGTGCCCTGTACAGTGTTTTCCATAGTAAATCTTAACAGCAGATCTCTCAAAAGTTAGAGGTGATGGTCAGGATGAACCGGGATTCAAACACAGAGTTCCCAGGCCTGGGTCCGTTATCTAGGGTTGCTGTTGGGAAATTCCGGGGGATTTGGGAATGGAGCCTGGGGAAGGCAGGGTTTGGGGAGGGGGGTATAAGGTCACAGAATCCACCCTCCAAAGCAGCCATGTTTTTTCCTGGAGGAAAAGTCCAAAATTAAAGTCCACGCTCCTAACCACTACACCAAACTGGCTCTCAGATAGTCTGGAATCCCATTAAAAGGAGAGACACAGATATGCACAGATTTTAAAAAGCTGGCAACAGCCAAAACATATTTTAATATGACATGTTTTAGTACAAACCATTAGAGCCAAAAGGTATCTGAAATCCAGAGCCGTCGAGTAGAATACACGGAGCGGTAGAAAAGTTAATAAAAAAGCTTAAATTATAAGAAGAACCAATCTCAGCCTCGGTTTTTAATACAATATAGAAAATGGATATGGGTGTACATTTTTTTAAAAAAAATCCTTGATAACAGTCATATTTGGTCTCTCTGAAGGGAATACTCAGGACATAAATACTTCTTTCCCCTGGACAGAAGTGAAGGAATTATACGGACTGATTCCCCCTTTTTA
This sequence comes from Lepidodactylus listeri, assembly GCA_029233225.1. Classification (NCBI taxonomy): domain Eukaryota; kingdom Metazoa; phylum Chordata; class Lepidosauria; order Squamata; family Gekkonidae; genus Lepidodactylus; species Lepidodactylus listeri. The sequence goes on along the minus strand of JARCFY010000019.1, from coordinate 38,669,001 downwards.
TAGTGGGTCTGAAAGATCAAGGAAGACAAAACGGAAAAGAAGAGGGCTGTTAGTTTCAAGCCCACAAACGAACAAAAAAAACAAGTGGTTTGGGTCCCCTCCCCACAACTTGGGATTCCAGAGGGCTGTGGAGGCAGGAAGAGAAGAATTACTCAGAAATCCCTCCGGGGACCTAATTTGGAGAGCAAACAAAATACCCCTGAGAAATTATCGTGCCTCCTTGTCCTGGAGGACCGCGAGAGACAAGGTGAATCCTTGGTTTTATGGAACGTCTCTTTCTCTCCACCCCGCTGCAAAGAGGGGCAACGAGGTTCAGACATACTCTCTCGCCGTCGAAGGCTGGGACTGCCGGTAGTACTGCTGTCCTCTGTCTTCCGGTCTGGGGCACGAACAGGACAAGAAGGACCCTCCCAGGAGGACCAAACTGGCTGCTGACCACCCGACGAACAGAGCAGGCCCAAATTCATATCTAGGGCAAAGAGAGAAGGTTGAATCAGTACAAACTGAGCAGGGACTCTGGCTGGCTGTGCTTGGAAAGCTTCACAGAGGGGCCCCGAAGTCATCCAGATAGCCTGCAAAACGGGATTTGGTAGAAAGGGGGGGACGGGGCAAATGTACACAGACCGGAAAACGTACCAGAAGTCTGGCCTTTGCCTCTCAACCAGAGTGGAGCAGGAGAAAAGGAGGGCAGATAGGAACTGTCATTCTGTAACACGTGTGCCCATCCGTATATATACATGTGTGCCTTGGTTTCAGACCACATCCTATTGGGGAGGAGCTGTGGCTCAGTGTTAGAGCTAGGTTTGTCAGCTCCAGGTTGGGTGATAAGCTGGAGATTTTGGGGGTGGAGCCTGAGGAGGGTGGGGTTTGGGGAGGGGAGGGATTTAAGTGAGGAATAATGCCATACAGTCCACCTTCCAAAGAAGAAGAGGAGATTGGATTTATACCCTGCCCTTCATTACTCGGAGTCTCAGAGTGGCTGACAATCTCCTTTCCCTTCCCCTCTCCACGACAGACACCCTGCGAGGTAGGTGGGGCTGAGAGAGCTCTCTCGAGGACTGCTCTTGAGAAAACAGCTCTGAAAGAACTTGTGACTGACCCAAGGCCACACCAAGCAGCTGCATGTGGAGGAGTGGGGAATCAAACCCGGTTCTCCCAGATTAGAGGCCACGCTCCTGACCACGACACCAAAGCAGCCTCTGTATATCATAGGCCACAATCCTAGGCACCTGCATGCCCTTTCTCCTGTTAAAATCAGTTGCTCCCTTGTTTCCTACATGACTGTGGCAGATTCATGTTTAAACACAAGAATCTGCTGCCATCAGGGCTAATCTGACTCTGCACATTCCAGTTTTCAATTGGGCCTTTAGTAGCGCAAACCGCCCCCTTCTTCTGGCAGAATCCAGTGGCAGTGGTGAAAAGTACTGTCAAATTGGAGCCGATTTATGACAACCCTGTAGGATTTTCAAGGCAAGAGGCGTTCAGAGGTGGTTTGCCATTGCCTGCCTCTCCGTTGCAACCCTGGACTTCCTTGGTGGTCTCCCATCCAAATACTAACCAGGGCCGACCCTTGCTTAGCTTCCGAGATTTTACGGGATCCGGCTAGCCTGGGCTATCCATTTATTCACCTGGCATTGACCGGTGTGGTTGGATTGAAGAATTCGACCGTCACCCGTGCTGCATACCACGAAACAGCCGTCATTGTGCAAAGACCTGGGAACACAGAGGAAAACCCAAAGTATCTCACATTTTTTTCTCCCTAGAGAACACAGTGAAGGTTGCTCAGCTTCAAGAAGCCAAGACTGACAACCTCTCAACTGGCCTCTGAAGCTGTGTCTTTTGCTGGGCCCATAACCTATTGAGGTTAACTTAGTCCAGTCACCATTAATTATCAGAGTGCTTAAACAAAGCTACAAATGCAAGAGCGTTACTTCACCAGGTTACTCAGTTTCCAAAGCTACACAGAGCCACACTGCAAGTTTAGAAGAGAAATACTTCTCTCTTTATTTCAGAAGTACACTTTGGATAGGAAAGAGTAGGGGCATGATAGAGTACTAACTTACTAGCTAAAGGATGGAGGTGGATGGTGGGATGCCCATCTACCTCATGGTGCCAAGAGAGGGCCGCATGTCCCTCTCTTGGTGCATGCAGGTAGAGAGCACGTCTTCATCCAATGAGAGAGAAGCAGGAAAGGGAAATTGGTCCCTGATAATACAATCTACATTTCAAAGAGGACAGTGGCAGAAGAGTAGATACAGGAAGAAAGGTCAGTGTGCCTATCTAGCTATGTAGTTTCTCTTGCCACTCAGTCTGGAGGTCTGAGACAGGGGACATCACATCTGGAACGTCCAACATCTTTAACAGCTGCCTGCTCCTGATAACTTGAGCTGGCAGGGCCCTGAAGAGATGCGGCGGCTCAGTGGTAGTTCACCCGCTTCACACCCAAAAGATCCCAGGTTTGGTCCCCTGAAGCTCCTAGCTAATAGGATCAGGGGATGCAAGATACTATTATTTGTCTCTCTGACATCCTTTAAGTGGGAACTCATAGCACTCTGCCAAAACCGGGAGATCAGTTGTCATTCCAGGAAGACTCCCAGCCCTGTCTTGAGCTTGGTAACCCTAATGCAGCATGCAAAGCAGATGCTTTACCATGGAGTCACAGCCTCCCCACACCATGTGACCAATGCTCCCTCTAAGCTGTGAAGTCTTGTGAGCAAACGATTCTACTTTGTGAGCTGCTGGGCATGAAAGTTGTGAGTGAGCGATTTGGCTACTGCATAAATTAGTTTGCTCTGGAGCCATCCTTCCTGAGCGAAGACAAAAATCTGTGAGCTGGAGGCTAAGAAACTGTGAGCTAGCTCACACTAACTCAGCTTAGAGGGAACACTGCACGTGACCACAAACTGGTGCAAAGCAGGCTGCTCTTTGCTACAGAGACTGCCCTTGGAAGATTTGACAGCACCGTCCCAAAGTACTTAATGACCTTTCCTGGGGTTGCCAGGTCTAAGTTGGGAAATACCTGGTGATGGGGGGAGGGGCTGCAGCCCGGGGACGATGGGGTGGTTTGGGGAAGGGAGGGACCTCAGCGAGGCATAATGCCATACAGTCCATCTCCCAAACCAGGCATCTTCTCTGAGGGAACTAGTCTCTATCATCTGGAGATCAGTTGCAACCCCAGGAGATCTCCAGCCACCATCTGGAGGTCGGTATCCCTGCATACATAGCCCTGGGAACCCAGTCAACTCTCTTGCAAAATCAGCCAGCATTACTGGTAGCGTAGAGTGGGAAAAGGGCAGGAGACCTTCAGCAAGATGTCCTCATTCGGCCGGTCGCTCTGAATGGGCCCTTTTTCCTCTGATTATGGGCTTCCCAAAGGCATCTGACCAGTCACATTTGCAAGCTGAATGCGGGGCTTTACAGCCCCAGGACTGCGTCCAGCAGGTTGATTTTACAGTTCTGGCAATTACTTATGCCTACACACATACCTGCTAAAAGCTGCGTAACACAAATCTGCAAGGCTCAGTCATTCCCCCTCCCCCTGGCATTCTGAAATGGTACAATCCCAAGAAGACTGTACCGCACAACTCTTCCCTATGGGATTCCTCTCACAGATTGAGACATTGTGTATACTGGATTGCTTTGCAAGATGTTCTAAGACAGGGCAGTCCTGGGCCGAGTGACACCCCTTTAAGCTCACTGAAATCAGGGTCCAAATCACACACTGTAATTTGTGATGCACAGTGCTTGGGTTCTCCCAACTGGAATGTGACTGAGGGTCAGATGTCAGGTTTGAGGGAACACATTTCCAAAGTGTGCAGGGCCTCGATTTGGATCGGGACCGTGGTATTGTGAGGTTCCTCCTCTCCAGCCCCACCTGCTGGCCCTCAACCATCTGCTTGCCTGTGTTGCTCCTACAGAACTTTGACTGGCTGATTCTTTGTGATTTAAAGACTGGTTCCAGATTAAGACTGACTTGAACGGCAATGTTGAAGTTTAACAGCACTCCTGAAGCTGAATTCCTGAAGCTGACTTTGAAGAAGACAACGTTTTGAAACAAGATGCAACCCAGGCTCTCATCAGTTTCAACTCGGATCAGTTCAGCCAGAACTTCTAGCACTTTTCATGACATTTCTGTATACATTTGTAATTGATCTTGTCAATTTGATTTCTATCATTATTTGATTGTATTCTACATTTATGTGAAAGCCTTTATGGGTATTATATTACAGTGTCTTTTGGTTGGTTGGTTTTTTGCTGTGAAGTTCCAGCGGACTTATGGCAGCTCTGTGGTTGTTGTAAGTCAGTCTGTGCTCAGTGACAGCACAGATTCCTCAGACAAAGAGCTGCCTGCTGCCAGCCCTCAGCCAGTAATTAAACAACTGGCTGCAGATAGCTCTGAGCCAGAAGGAGAGCCACAAGAGACCAGGTTACAGCCTACAGCTGAAACTGAGCCAATGCCTTGTAGCTCTGAAACAGTGAACAAGGCTTCAGAAGCCACGCCCAGCCCACCTAGCTCACCCACAACCCTGCAGTGCCGACACTGTCAGCGGTGTACAGAGGTGCAGGAAAGGAGGAGTGTGAGATTCATGGCCTGTCAACTGATGAGATGAATGAGTAGTTTCAGGATGACTCCCAAGGAAATGACTAGGAGTGTAGCTTGTTTAGACTTGGGTATAAAATCAGCCAGGACAAGCAGTAGTTTTGTAGACACAAGAAGTACACATTGCTATTGAACCACTGACTTTGCTGTTACTGGACCACTGGAATCTTGACCCTTGGACTGGACCTGACTACTGGCTTTTCTGGAACCCCTGACCTGGGACTGGACTTGGGACTTGCTGCCTGGATCCCTTGATTCTAGTCTGAACTTGGCATACCTGCTCTCTTGACCCCCTGACTTTCGAACTGGACCCTGGTTACTCTTTGCAACCTTGCCTGTGACCTGCCCTGCTGAACTGCAGCCCTTGTCTCCTGGGAGGGCTGCACCAGTACAGTGTGGTTTTCAAGGCAAGAGATGTTCAGAGGTGGTTTGCCACTGCCTGCCTCTGTGTCACAACCCTGGACTTCCTTGGCAGTCTCCCATCCAAGTACTAACTGTGAGGATATGATGCTGTACAGTCTGCCCTCCAAAGCTGCTATTTCCTCTGGGGAACTGAAGCTGCACTTGTGGGGGGCGGGGGCTGTGGCTCAGTGGTATAGCATCTGCTTAGCATGTAGAGGGTCCCAGGTTCAATCTCTGGCATCTCCAGTTAAAAAAAGGACTAGGCAGTAGGTGATGCAAAAGACCTCCGCCTGAGACCCTGGAGAGCTGCTGCCAGCTTGAAGAGACAATACTGACCTTGGCGGACCAAAGGTCTGATTCAGGAGAAGGCAGTTTCATATGTCTACATCTTGAAACTGGTGACTCTGTTTGTTGGTGACTGCTGTCCTTTATGAATCATACACTCAACCAACTGGTTTTGTTGGAGGGAGTCAACAGAAGAGGTGGGCACCTTGATAACTATGTTGTTTTTATTCTGTTGCAAATCCAGTTGTTGCTCTTTTCCCATTTCTTTAATGACCATTATTTTGTAATGATGCCGTAATGATAATGCTGGATTGTACGTCAGCATTGCTCACAGGGCATGGAATTTTAAAGTGGAGGCCTTCGTGTGCGAGTTCTTTGAGATTTTTTTTTTTGGGGGGGGGAGCTTGATTAAGGTAATAAGTGCCTTTAACTGTTCTCCTAAATTGAAGGTTGTTGGGTTTTTTTTTTTAAAAAAAGAATATCTTTGTTCTTTGAAAAGAAAAATCCGTGTGTGTGTGTTCCTAGAGCCGTCTAGATCAGGCGGAGGCAGGGGGCGGCAACCGTTTATTAACTTTTCCCCTGCCTTTCGAGAAAAGGGCAGCAGCACTCCAGTGCAGCATTAAAAAGGAAGTTTTATATCTCTTTTCTAACTCTTTCCCTGACAAATATTTTAATTTTTTGCCCCACCATGGGCTATTTTTTAAAAAATTGTATACTTGCATTATTTCACAGTTGGTCAAGAGAAAGAGAAGCAATCACTGTTAAATTAAGTAAATAAGCAGGGGGGAAAACACCCCAATTTCCCATTTCTCTATCCCTCTCTCTTTCCCCAGGATCTCTGGCCAGACAGCTAACTCTAGGGATGCTTTTGCCTGGCCAGACAGCTGCTAATTTTAATTAGGGTGGGATCCCATGATGAAGGCTTATTTCAAGTGACCATCCATTCGCACATAACTTGTCCTTACTCCAAGTTGGCTTTCTTAATGGAAGCTTTGAGCCTCCATGTTTTATGAACACTGAGCTGAATTTTCATCCCACCAATTAGGACAAAATCCCAGTTAACTTTAGACATAAAGCAAATGGGGCGTGGGGGGAGATGAGAAATTGAAAGTAAAACTTTAGGTGTTCCAAACAATGCTCCCTCTAAGCTGTGCAGTCCTGTGAGCAAAAATTCTACTTTGTGAGCTACTGGCATTAATTAATTAAGTAATATTTATTTATTTTTCAGATGTATATCCCGCCCTCCCCGCGAATGGGCTCAGGGTGGCTTAAAGTTGCTAGCGAGTGATTTAGCTACTGCATAAATTAGTTTGCTCTGAAGCCATCCTTCCTGAGCTAACGTGTGAGCTGGAGGCTAAAAAAGTGAGCTAGCTCACACTAACTCAGCTTAGAGGGAACACTGGCTCCAAATATGGGGTACGGACAGGAGAACATTCATGTTCAAGGCAATATTTTAAAAAGATTTATCACTCAGATTTATGTACTTCAAATTGCTGAATTACGGCTGGACTGCACCCTTCCCCGTGCTATAGCGTTCAGATCCATGGGACAGATTGTCTCGATTTTGCAATTAACAGAATTTTCAGGCATTAGGTTAGTAGAAGGCTGAATAGCCAACATGCTTCAACTATAAAAACTCACACCTATCTAATTATTTTCTCATCCTGCCTCTGCGGAGCGCGGGACAACACATACCTTTCCCTCCCCGTTTTATAACAACAGCCTTGCAGGTTGGACAGGCTCAGAAAGCGTGGCTCAAAGCCATCCAGTTCACAGGATTTGAATCCGGGTTTTCCTAGACATTAATTCCACAGTCTAGGGGCCACAACGTGCAAACTGTAGGACAGCGCAGGGAATTCACGGTTTACCTGCAAGCACGAAGAAGGCTCCTCCCAAGACGGCAATCCAGCTTTTGGTGACGGGGTTCTCATCCCCCACTTTGGTACACTTCATCCCAATCACACTGACAATGAGCCCCACAAAGCCCATCAGGATGGACACCACCATCAGCGCTCGGGAGGTCTGGATATGCACTGGAAGGCAGAAGAAACAAACCCCAAACCCCGTTTTTGTAACTTCAAGGAGAGAGAGGCAAACGATGACTCCCCAGCTAAGTCTAATTCTGCAAGACCAAATGACGTGCCACGTTGGAGTTCTGTTGCTGGAAGCTGCAGCCAACTTATGGCGACCTCATAGGGTCTCCAAGGCAAGAGATGTTCAGAGGTAGTTTGCCGTTGCCCTCCTCTGCGTAGAGAACCTGGACTTTTTTGGGTAGTTTCCCATCCAAGTACTAAACAGGGCCAACCCTGCTTACCTTCCGAGATGGGATGCGATCTAGCTTGGACCATCCAGGTCAGGGAAATACAGAGAAGGGGGATATACAGACCAGGGGAAGGGGGTCCCGCCCAGTTTCCCTGCTCAAAATTGCTCTCCCTGTGCATTTGGGCCCTGAAGATGAATGGGGGGGGGGGGGCAGCGCAGCGCAGGAACCTGTCTTGTTTTTCCTGCTGGGTGAAAAACAACCTAGAGATGGGTAGCTCTGGCTAAATGACCCCTCCCATGACCAGCACCATGGCCCTGCTCTAGATTTGGGCTTTCCCCTTCCCCCTTCCAGTTGCCCTAGGATCATAGAGTTGGAAGGGACCTCCAGGGTCATCGAGTCCAACCCCCTGCACAATGCAGCAAATTCACAACCCCCCCCCCCCAAACACACACAAACCCCCAGTGACCGCTGTTCCATGCCCAGAAGATGACAAAAAATCCCCTCCAAGATCCCTGGCCAAACTGGCCTGGAGGAAAATGACTTCCTGACCCCAAAGTGGCGATCAGCAGTTCCCTGGGCATGCAAGAAAGGGCCACGAGAACTAAGCACTGAGGCAACCCTTCCAGCCCTGCAGAGATTAAACAAAGCAGATCAGGATTTCCAGACCCAGAACTCCAGCAGCCCCAGGGCGCTTCACCTCCCCCACTTGGTGCAGTTAATTTCAGTTTGCAACTCTCTCTCTCTTTCTCTCCCTCTTGCCAAATAAGCAGCAACATTTTAATCAGGAGTTAGTGACAACGGAGCCAACTTTATAAGCCCCTTCTTACACAGAGGGGTGTTTAGTCTGGCGGAGCTGCTGTGACTTCCAGACAGGTGTGGCAGACAAGCCCCCCCCCCATCATCACCTTGTTTCTCTTGATTGCACTTAATGAAGACACCAGAAGGGGGGGAGAGGAAGGAAAAGTGGTCGCAAGAGCTATTTGAAGGTCATCTTAAGAGGCAGAGACCCATGTGGGTGCTCAAGGGACTGTCTACAAAGTGGTGGCGGGAAGCACTGCTAAGCCGCAGCTGACTTATGGCGAACCTGGCGGGGTTTTCAAGGCAAGAGACGTTCAGTGGTGGTTCGCCATTGCCTGCCTCCGTGTCATGACCCTGGTATCCCTTGGAGGGCTCCCATCCAGATGCTAGCCAGAGTACACTGGGATACCAGCCTCCTGCCTTGATAAGCAACGGAGTTTGTTAGGAGGGGTTCCGAGGCTGTTTGCTTTTCCCAACTCTGATGCTCAGTTGGTGAACTCTGGCTGCTTAGAAGCAGCTGTAACTTGGGCTGCCAACTCTGGCTTGGAAAATCCGGGGGTGCAGCCTGGAGGCAGCAGGGAACCTTAGTGGGGGTCTAATAATGCCATAGAAGCCACCTTCCAAAGCAGCCATTTTCTCACGGGACTGATCGCTGTGACCTGGAGGCCAGCTGTCATTCCAGGAGATCTCCAGCCCCCACCCGGAGACTGGCAACCCTCCCTGCCTGATCTGGGCTTGGGCGACTGGCATCTAGTGCCGGCGGTGACTCTTGCCTTGGAAAGAGTCTGGGGCAGCGCCCCCTCTAAGCTGTGGAGTCGTGTGAGCAAAAATTCTACTCTGTGAGCTACTGGCATTAAAGCTGTGAGCCAGCCATTTGGCCACTGCACCAATTAGTTTGCTCTGGAGCCCTCCTTCCTGAGCTGAGACAAAAATGTGCGAGCCGGAGGCTAAAGAACTGTGAGCTAGCTCACACTGACTCAGTTAGAGGGAACACTGGTCTGGGATCCCATCTTGGACTTTTGCCCAGAAGCTCAGAATCACTAAAACCGTCCAACTGACCAGGCAGAAACAACCTGCGTTCAGTGCTGTTCAGCCTGTGAAAGTTCTAGGGGCAAGGGACCCGGGATCAGCTCACGATGCTGTTCAAAGGCACTGGCGCAGCGGCTGGTTAGCAAGTAGGCAGGTTCAGGCAAGAGGAGGGGGAAAGCATCGTTCCGGAAAGACATCCCCACCCCACCCCACCCGCCAGGGACACAGGGTAGGTGTCCTTAGATTCAGGTTGGGAAACTCCGGGAGATTTGAGGATGCAACCAGAAGGGAACAAGAACTGTCATTGGGTGCAATGCCATCGAGTCCATCCTCCGAAGCACCCATTTTCCCCCAGAGAAACTGATCTCCATTGCCTGGAGACGAGCTGTAATTCCGGGGGAGCCCCAGGTCCCACCTGGAGGCTGGCACCCCAGGCCCTTTCCCCGACTGGTTTGCAGCCCCCCCCCCCCAATTTCCGCGCTGCCCATTCTCCCTCCTCCGGGCTCCCCGACGGCAGATCAGGGCGCCTCCCTCCCCCTCCCCCTGTCCCCGCGGCGGGACGCACCGTCGAGCGAGAGCAGGGACTCGTGCAGCTTGCACTGGACCTGGCCGGTGCTCTGCGAGGCGCAGCTCATCCAGAGGCCCTCGTACAGCCCGACGGCCGTGATGATGGCGTCCCCGGCGTACGAGCTCTGCTTCCACTGCGGCAGGGCCGAGGCGCAGATGGTGGCCACCCAGCCGGCCAGCGCCAGGAAGTAGCCGACCAGCTGCAGCCCCGCGCTGGCCATGGGGACCCTCCGGCGGGCGGGCGGGCGGACGCGCGCCCGGGCGAGAGGCAGCAGCGAGTTGGCCTCTTCGACGGGGCGAGCGGCAGCTGGCGCCGGCGGCCGAGCGATGCCAGGGGCCGCCCCCGCGCGGGGCATCGCTTGGACGACGCGCGATTCCCCCCTTCCGTGCTCCCTCTCCCTGCCTCCCTCCTACGCGGCTCACTCGGCCCTGGAGCCGGAGGAGGGGCTGCGCTTCCATCGCCCTCCCCGCTGTCCTTTGCTGGGGGCGGGGGGCGGGGCGGGGGGGGGGCACGACGGCCTGCCTTCCTGCCGGGAGGATCGCTGCCAAGCGAAACGAATTGGTGGACGAGCAGTTAGTTCCGCCCTGTCGTTTTTGTCAGGGTTCTTCTCCCCCCCCCCCCCCATGTGTTTTGCTTTGTCTAGTGACTGCAGCCTGGACATTACAAGACGCCTGCTCCTTGAGAGGAAAGCCATGGCAAACCTAGACGGCATGAAAAAAGGGAGAGACATCCCCCTGCCGACAAAAGTCCCTGAGGTCAAAGATATGGGGTTCCCAGTAGTGATGGATGGCTGCCAGAGAGTTGGACCGTAAGGAAGGCCGAGCACCGAAGAATAGATGCTTTTGAATTATGGTGCTGGAGAAGACTCTTGAGAGTCCCTTGGACGGCAAGGAGATCAAATCAGTCAATCCTAAAGGAAATCGGCCCTGACTGTTCCCTGGAAGGCCAGATACGGAAGCTGAAGCTCAAATACTTTGGCCACCAAGTGAGAAGGGAGCACTCCCGGGAGAAGGCCCTGATGCTGGGAAAGCCTGAAGGTCAGAGAAGAAGGGGACGGCAAAGGATGAGATGGCTGGACAGTGTCATCGATGCAGCAAACATGGAATTAAGCAAACTCCGGAGCATGACCTGGCGTGATGGGGTCCGTGGGGTGGCAGAGAGTCGGACTCAACTGTGCGGCTGAACAACAACCGTCGTCTCAGAGGGAGCAAAACACACAGGGGAAAGGGCGGGTGGGGGGACCCAATGCAACAGGGGAAAAGAAGTGAGAAAAGTGACAGTGTGGAAGTGGCCTCTAGTCTGTTTTCTTGAACTGGGCCCATAGCGGCTGCTTGGGGTCCCTTTCAGATATGATTGCCAGCTCCAGGTTGGGAAATTCCTGGAGTTTTGAGGGTGGCACCTAGGGAGGACACTAGGGTCGCCAGGTCTGGGTTGGAAAATACCCGGAGACTTTGGGGGTGGAGCCAGGAGAGGGCGGGGTTTAGGGAGGGGCGGGGCCTCAGCATGGTCCAATGCCATGAAGCCCACCCTTCAAAGCAGCCCTTTTCTCCAGGGGAGCTGATCTCTGTCAGCTAGAGGTCCCTTGTAAAAGCAGGGGCTCTCCAGGCCCCATCTGGAGGCTGGCAACCCTAGAGGACACTGGGACCTCAGTTGGGTACGATGCCAGAGTGTCCATCTTCCAACGCTGCCACTCTCTCCAAGGGATGGAGGGATCCCCAGGCCCCACCTGGAGGCTGGCATCCCTACTTTCAAGTCAGGAGACAAAAGGGGGCAACACAGTTGTGTAGATCATGGTGATCTCGTTTCAAGCTAAGGTAGCCAACCTCCAGCTGGGGGCTGGAGGTCTCCCAGAATTACAAATGATTCCCGGCCTACATCGTTCACTTTTTATTAATTTAAAATGTTTCTTCCACTTCTCCTGGAGGAAATGGCCAGTCCGGAGAGTGGATTACGTGGCACTGTATTCCGCTAAGGTCCCTCCTCTCCCAAAACCTCCCTCTCCCAGGCTCCACTGTCAAATCTGCAGGAATTTCCACACCTGCCTTTGGCAGCCCCCTTTCAAGCCCAGGCGTAGCCCTGATGCTCATTGGGTGAACTTGAGCCCATTACTCTCACTCATTCAGCCTTACAGGGCTGTTGTGTGGGGTCTAGGAATGCTGGCCTGAACTTCTCAAAATAGTACACCCCAAAATTCTGGTAGGTATGGCACTGGTTTTCCCTCTCTTAATGGAGACACGTTCCGCACCCTCCAGTGCTTGCTTTTAGAGTAAGGATTATGGAGTTCCAGAGGAGGAGGAAAGGAGGAAGAGATTGGATTTATACCCCGCCCTTCACTCAGAGTGGCTGACAATCTCCTTTCTCTTCCCCTCCCCACAACAGACACCCTGTGAGGTAGGAGGGGCTGAGACAGCTCTCTCGAGAACTGCTCTTGAGAGAACAGCTCTGCGAGAACTGTGACTGACCCAAGATCACACCAGCAGGTGCATGTGGAGGAGTGGGGAATCAAACCCTGTTCTCCCAGATTAGAGTCTGCGCTCTTAACCACTACACCAAACTGGCTCCTTGCATTTCTTGATTTCCAGGCAGAACAGCGGTTCACGCAGAGATGCAATGGCCAACTAATTCCACACCTTCTATGAATCAGGAACAACCTACTCCTTCAGTCCTCGTGCAAAGGCAGAGCAGGCTTTGCCATCTCTACCAGCCGCCGACTGGATGGCAACATTAAGGGCTGAGCAGGAAAGCATGCAGAGATACAGCAGTCAGCCTCCTGTGTACACGGGTGGGTCTTGCGGCCTAGGCCTCCCCATTTGCAGAATTACTTCAATGCAAACCGCTATTCCCGTGGCACCTTTCCCAAAACTTAACTCGGAAACTTTGCATGCTGTTTTTGGTCCTACCAAAAGACACTCCCCCCCCCCCTTTTGCAGTACGACTTGCACCTGACAGATGGCTTTTCCAGGTGCACCGCGGACGACCCAGGAATGTTTAGGTGTGCTGAACGGCAGCGCGATCCCCTGAGGTTTCCGACGCAGGAGGTGCCAACCACGGGCTGCACTTGGCGGGATCAGCCCCTCCGCGCACAATGGCATTTGAAAAGCTTGATCTCCTTCAACTCTTGCCATTTGTCAGCAAAGCAGGCCTGAGCGGCATGCTAATGAGCGTGACCTTTCCCGGGCCTTTGCTCCCTGTCCAAGGCCCGCTTTGTGCCGGGCGCTCGCGGGGGCTGCGTGGCATTTGGGCAGGAATCCGGGTAGGCTGCCTTTGTAAACAAAAAACTTCATTGACATAAGATGGCTCGGAGTATTTGGGTTCCTGCTGATTAAATTTACATCGTCGTCGTCCCCCCCCCCCCATGCATGTGTAAAGGGAAGAGTGCCTTTTGGGGGGGGGGGCTGCATCTGGGTGAAAACATCAGTCTGTGGAATCTCAGCTTGTTCCCCCCTCCCCAAAAGCGGGCCGTTTGGAAGGAGGCCAGGATCTGAGTGAGGCCTGGCGCATTCCTGTGGAAAGCAGTTTGCAAACGGCTCTCCCGGGGCTGCCTTTGAGAAAGAGGATGCTGCTGTCGAGTCTGGGAGAAACCTCTTTCAGGGGCGGCCCTTGGAGATGGTCTGGAGAAGTCTGAAGGAGGCCCCCTGTTCCGGGGGCTTTGAACAAGATGCTGACCTGGTTACTTTCAAAGCTCAGTTGTTGCTCTGGCTTTAAGCCGTTTTGTACTTGGAAGGGACCTCCAGGCTCATCTAGTCCAATCTCCTGCACCATGCAGGAAATGCACAAGTACCTCCGCCCCCCCCACACCCAGTGACCCCTGTTCCATGCCCAGAAGATGACAAAAAAACCCTCCAGGATCTCTAGCCAAACTGGCCTGGAGAAAAATGGCTTCCTGACCCCAAATTGGCGATCAGCATTTCCCTGGGCGTGTAAGAAAGGGCCACGAGAACTAAGCACTGGTGCAACCCTTCCTGCCCGCCCTCCCATGATCTGCCTCAGTTCACAGAATCAGCATTGCTGTCAGATGGCCATCCAGCCTCTGCTTCAAACCCTCCAGAGAAAGAGTGCTCACCCAGTGCTCCCTCCAAGCTGTGGTCTTGTGAGCAAAAAAAATTCTACTTTGTGAGCTACTGGCATTAAAGTTGCAAGCAAGCAATTGGACTACTGCATAAATTAGTTTGCTCTGGAGCCACCCTTCCTGAGCTAAGACAACAGTGTGTGAGCCAGAGGCTAAAAAGCTGTGAGCTCGCTCGCACTAACTCAGAGGGAACACTGCTCACCACCTCCAGAGGAAGCCTGTTGAACTGAGGAACCGCTCTGTCAGGAAGTTTGGACAGAATGGTCTTCAAGGATGCACATGAAAGACTGTGGACCAAATTGAGTAGGATGCCAAGATCCAGATCAGAGTCTTCCTCTCCCAAGCCTCTAAGATGTACAGTTTAGATTCAACATGCAGTCATAGGTGGAGGAAGGGCTACGCCCCTTTCCTAGCAGAATTTACTATTCAGCGGTAGACTGCATCTGAACATGGAGGTTTTGCCACTTTGGTGTTGTGGTCAAGTGCGCGTACTCTAGTCTGGGAGAACCGGGGCTGATTCCCCGCTCCTCCACTTGCAGCTGCTGGACAACCTTGGGCAAGCCCTAGTTCTCTCAGAGCTGATCTTGAAAGAGCTCTCTCAGCCCCACCCACCTCACAGGGTGTCTGTTGTGGAGAGGGGAAAGGAAAGGAATTTGTAAGCCGCTCTGAGACTCTGATTGAAGGACAGGGTAGAAATCCCATCTCTTCTTCTTTTTTCTCCTATGGCTAATGGCCATTGTTTATCCTATCCTTTATGAGTTTGTCTGTTTTCGTGAAAGACACAAAAAATGTGATCCTACACACACTTGCTCCAGTCTGAGCCCACTGATTTCAATGGGCTTACTGGAACAAGGTAGGGAAGGTGGCACAGTATAGCCTAGTCTCGTTAGATCTCGGAAGCGAAGCAGGGTCAGTACTTGGCAGGGCGATCGCCCGGACGGCCTGTGTTCTGCCCTGGTGGAGGTGACCTGGGATCCCTTTGGAAGGCTCTCGCTTTACCTTTGCATGTCAATACGGAAGGTGTGCAGATAATGAATTCTGGAAGTGCAGAAGTGTGAGTGGACTGCTAATGAGAAAGGAGAGTTAAACATTTCCAGCATGATATGAATGGGAGGGGGAGCACACCGCTTGCAGGGGCTTGCCTGCTGTTTACAGCTCTGGCTCACACAACCCGGGTCCCTAAGCAGCCAAATCCCTGCCTGCTGTGTGTGTGTGTGTATGGGGGGGGGGGGGGGGGGGGGCTGTCACCATTCCAGGTAGAACTTGAAAGAGATGAACCAGGTCAGAGCTGAAGTGAAGAGGGAGGAGGTCATCCGCAGTTGTCAAGGAGAACACGCTTTTCCTAAAGCTGACAAGGCTGTTATTTTAAAGGTCTGTGAAATTTTAGGCAGTTTCTCCTCCCTCAAACACTGCCTTTTCGTTAGTGGTTAATTCCCGCCCCACTCCCCCCCGGGTCCAAGTCACAGCCATCCTGTAGGGCTTCCAAGGCAAGAGGTGAACACAGGTGGTTTGCCACTACCTGCTTCTGCATAGCAACCCTGGACTTCCTTAGTGGTCTCCCATCCAAACACTAGCTGGGGGTGCCCTTGCTTAGCTTCCGAGCTCTGACACGATCAGGCTAGCCTGGACTATCCAGATCAAGGCAATATCGGTTTCTATTCCCTTGCTCTTTCATTGTGGTTAATCCAGTTTTGTTGTATTGTTTTTACTGTTAAGCATTCAACTGGGCTGGGGGGGGGGGGGGGGGGTGTCACGCTGTTTTTATAGCCCTGTAATCTGCTCTGTGGTTAAGACACTGAACTGCCGACTGGAAGGTCGCTAGTTCGGCAGTCTGAGACATGCCTCTGCCTCCAGCGCCTGCCACCCTAGCAGTCCGAAAGCAAGAAATTGCAAGTAGATCAATAGGTACCGTTGGGAAGGTAACAGCATTCTGTGTGCCTCGGCGGCCAGTCAGGCCAGCCATGTGACCACGGAAAAAGTCTTCAGACAGCGCTGGCTCTTCAGCTTGGAAACGGAGATAAGTCCCACCCCCTAGAGTAAGATTCGACTGGCTTTTGGCAAGGGACTGGCAAGGGAAACCTTTCGACTGGCATTCGGCTGGCAAGGGAAACCTTTACCTTTAATCCGCCTTGAATCTCAACAAGAAAGCTGGATGATCAGTGAAGTAAGTAAATAAATATTTCTTTGTAGCCAACAGATGCGTCCGGAACAGTGAGGGTTCTTTTTTTGTTGTTGATTTAAAGTTTATGGTAATCATGTCTCAGAAAAGGAGAAGCTAAGCAACAAGCCAAATACCATAAGTTGTTTTCTGCTGCCCTAGAAAGTCGGACCAGAACCAACAGGTTGAAATGAAATCCAAAGAATATTCGGCTAAACGCTAGGAAGAACTTCCTGACAGTTAGAGCGGTTCCTCAGTGGAACAGGCTTCCTCGGGAGGTGGCGGGCTCTCCTTCTTTGGAGGTTTTAAAGCAGAGGCTCGATGGCCATCTGACAGCAGTGCTGATTCTGTGAACTTAGGCAACTCATGAGACGGAGGGCAGGAGGGGTTGCATCAGTGTACTTAGTTCTCGTAGCCCTTTCTTACATGCCCAGGGAAATGCTGATCGCCACTTCAGGAGTCAGGAAGCAACTGGAGATCCTGGAAGTTTTTTGTCATCTTCTGGGTGTGGAGCAGGAGTCACTGGGCGTGTGTTTGTGTGGGGGGGGGGAGGTATTTGTGAATCTCCTGCATTGTGCAGGGGGTTGGACTAGATGACCCTGAAGGTACCTTCCAACTCTATGATTCCAAGTTATTTCTCAGGTCAGAAGCTTTTTATCTATTCATACGGGACACCTTCCTTAGTCGCTTTTTAATCGCGCTCTTCCTCACAAGGAGCTGAGGACGGCCAACGTGGCTACTCCTCCCCCCCTTCATCCTCCTAACACCCCCATGAGGTAGGCGAGTCTAACACTGATTGGTTTAGAATCACCAAGTGAGCTTCGTGCTAGTGGGTATCCGAAACCAGGTCTCCCTAATCTGACACAAGCCATTTGCTATGTCAAAATGATACATCGGAGTCAGAGGTTTGTTTTCTTTAATTTACCAACCTGCGGAGTAATGGAAACTGGCATTCTGCCCCCCCATGGAACTCACAGCTGTGTATGTTTGGATTGATCTTCACAACAGCCCTGGGAGGCAGGCTAGTCATCCGACGAGCGTCATCGTGGCTGAGCCAGGATTTGAACCCTGGTTCTAGTACAGGGCTTCACTGGCTCCCTGACGGCAGCTCTGCAGGCAACAGGGGACTCGCTCACCTCCAGCTGAGGGGGCCTCTCTTCGTGGAGAAGCTGGGAATCATTCCAGCCATGAAGACACTTTGGCGGGAAAGGACCATATCAAAGGGCTTTGGCTTGGGGACAAAATAAGGCACTTTGGGGGCAAAAATTGTATCCCGGAGCAAGGGAGAGAAAGGCAACTGAAGATATTCTCTCCCCCTAGGCCCCTTTCGGAGTATTGCAGAGGGGCCCAGGGAAGCCCCCTGCTCCCCGACCCTGGGGGGTGGTTACGCTCCATCTGTGGTGCGTGCCACAAGAGGGCCCCCATCCACAGGATGCTGTCCGTGGCGGTTTCCAACGCCCAAGTCCTCCTTGTCGCCTGGATCAAGCCCAGCAGAGGCAGCAGCTACAGTTCTTCTTTCCCGGAAGTGGACCCAGGCTGCGAAACTTCCGTCGGGCCCGAAAGAGGGGCTTGGGTTGCCGCCGCCGCCTGCTCTGGAGGTAGTTCGGTCTCTTCCGTATTGAAGAGCATGCGCACTAGGTCATCGGCCTGCACCCGGTCCTGTGGAAGACGCAGAGTGCTCGTGAGGGGGACAGACTTTGGTGGCGAGCATGGAAGGGGTGGGGTGGGGTGGGGTGTCCAGAACCAATGCTCCCTCTAAGCTGTGGAGTCTTGTGAGCAAAAATACCAGCATTAAAGTTGTAGGCGAGCGATTTGGCTCCGGCAGTTGTCCTTCCTGAGCTAAGACAAAAATCTGTGAGCTGGAGTTTTGAAGAGAAGCCTAATGAATTAGATTTA
The DNA here is from genome assembly GCA_029233225.1 of Lepidodactylus listeri. Taxonomy (NCBI): domain Eukaryota; kingdom Metazoa; phylum Chordata; class Lepidosauria; order Squamata; family Gekkonidae; genus Lepidodactylus; species Lepidodactylus listeri. The sequence goes on along the minus strand of JARCFY010000019.1, from coordinate 38,650,933 downwards.
AATTGGATGAATAATAATAAGCTTAAAAATATTTATAAAATATTACTATTCTATGAAATGCAGGAAGAAAAAATAAAACCCACAATGATAAAATGGATAGTAGATTTCGGTTACAACATCCAGATTGAACAGTGGGCCAAAATTTGGAAGTCAGTAAAATTTTTAGGGGTTATAAATTATAAAGAGAATATCTACAAGCTCTTCTACCGTTGGCATTGGTCTCCAGATAGATTACACAAATGCTATAAAAACGTATCAAATAAGTGTTGGATGTGTGAGGCAGAAACTGGAACGTATTATCATATGTGGGGAAAATTCAGAGATATTGGTTAATGTTACATGTTATGATTAAGGAAATATTGGGATTAGATTTACCATTAGCCCCTGAAATATTCCTGTTAAATATATTTCTGGATGAATTGAGTAGATTAGATCAAAAACTATTGGCATATATATTGACAGCGGCCAGGATTGCCCGTGCTAAAGAGTGGAAGTCAGCAGCACTGCCAGGAAAAAAAATGATAATTACTAGATTATTAGAATGGGCAGAATTAAGCAAATTGGGTTACCTTATGAATGTTAATGCACGTATGGATCCGAAAAAGATTTGGTCCAAATTTTATGTATGGTTAACGAACAGGTGAAGCTCCAATTATTATGTTTGTGTTTACCTTTGGACAATGTATAATTGTATAAAACTCAATAAAACAAATTAAAAAAAAATCTGTGAGCTGGAGGCTAAAAAACGGTGAGCTAGCTCACACTCAGTCAGCTTAGAGGGAACACTGTCCAGAACATCTTCCAATAATGCCTTCTTAGGTGCCGTACAGAAACATTCAAAAGAGCTATTGTAGGGGAGCACCCACAAAACCAAGCGCCAAATCAAGGGCATACCGGGGAGAGTTTCATTCGAACAGACAGGTAAAAGATGCGAAAGATGCTGAAGAAGAGGAATCACGCAAATTGCCTTGAGCTGCACAGGGATGGCAGAAAGGCCAGCTTTTCTTGTGGCAGGTTTTTAACAGCTGCTTCACAGCGAACGGTGAAACAAGCTCTGGATTCGGAAAAGGTGGAGAAATGCTCGGAGGGGAGAAACACGGAAAGGGGAGGTTGTAGTGGGTGGCTGCTGTTACTTACCCGCTCGCTGTGGCGAGGGTCCAGGGTGAACCACAGGGCAATGGCGCAGCGCTGACCCTTGGTTACAGCTTTTACTCCATGCGGGTTTTCGGAGCCCGAAGTGAACCCCACGGCTCGGCCACACTGGGGCTGCACTTCAGCCTGAAAACACAACACGGGGATCCGGGTAGGAACTGCTAAGTGAGTACCCTATACTGGAAGGACACCTTCCCCCCTTTTCCTTTGGCATAGGCCAAAGCTTCAGAAACATCACACCGTATGACCCTTCCTGGACTGCGCTATTTCAGAGGGGACGCCTACATATTTGGATGTTTTCCATGTCCAGAACCCTCCTGTCCAGAGGGGAAGGTTAGGCCAGCAAAGATGGGTAACCATGCTCGAGTGGAGGTTTGAACCTGGGTCTCCCCCCCACCCACCCACCCCGGCTCATCTTGTTCCCAGCCAGATCCAGTGTACAGGAAAAGGTGATGAATAGCAGATTGCGCCCACCGTCACCTCTCAGACGCACGCACTTCCAGGGCAACTACGTACCTTGAGCCAGCGCCACTCACACGTCGAAGCTCGAGTTAACTTAATGGCCATTCCCCCCCCCTCCCCCCAACCCATTCTGAAGCCGTCTCCAGGGGTACGAAGGAAAGAGTTCCTTACCGTCACTGTTTTGGCATCCAGCTCGGTGAAGTAAAAGGTTCCGCCCTCAAAATCCTCATTCAGATAAAGGATGGCACTAGAGAAATCGGAAACGACAACACACCGCTTTCAGCAGCCTGCTTCGACGGGCGGGGCCGAGGAGGAGGCGGCGAACCAACCTCCCACTTGCTTTTCTGGGGAGGGTCTAGTTTACAAAAAGATGTCTCTGGGACCCCGGAATCTGAGTCACAGAGCCATCAAAGAGCACCTATAAAACTCAGCGGCAGAAGCAGGCCCGTAGCCACAGTGGGGCATCTCGGGGCTAGGCCTGTCGGCATATGGAGACCAAATATGCAGGCAAGATAGCAGATGAGTCAGATAGATCATGGGGATCTAGGTGACAGCTAGATGGGTCACCTGACAGCCAGATTGCATCAGCCAGAGGAGGTGCAAGATGAATCAGCACTTCTTGCTGATTGGCTGTATGACTGCATATAATGAACTCTGTATATGTCTGAGTGTGCCAGTCTTGGTATCCCCTTGCCTTGCGGAGCACTTTGTCCGACTGTCTGGCGAGTGCAATATAAGACCGTGTATATAGCTGTAAATAAATCCTTGTATATACTCTACTTCATCACGGCGCTCTGGACATTCTGTTTATATACACCATCCTCTCTGCGCCGACAAGGCCCCCTGACTTACTGACAAGGACCCCCACAACTTCCCATCCAGGCCAGGGCCCCCAAGTGATGGCGGTTTCAGGGAAGAAGCCGGGCATTCCACTGCCGCTGTCTGGAGCAAAGGGCCAACTATGGTAGCAGCACGGAGCCAGAAATGTCACCCAGAAAGTCTATTTAAATTAAATTAAGTCTAATTTCATTAGCCAGTGCCCCCTAAGAAGCCTCCCGACTAAAAAAAATCCTGGCCACGGGCCTCAGCAGAAGCTGCTTTCTAAGAACTCACATTGTTACGTATAACCCACAAATTTCTAGTCCTCACCGCAGCACGTAACACTTCCAAACACCTCTATACCTTTTGGGCTACCTTTACGGCAGACTGAACAAAACGTCAACGATTCCCCTTTCCCTGCTTTGTATTCATTTATTTATTTACCTTTTTGAATCGCCTAATCCCCCCAATGGGGGGGCTCTAGGTGATGTACAGATTTTAAAACAATAGAAACCATAAAAGCCATTATCAAAAACAGAGAATTTGTTACTTAAACTCAACTTAAACTCAAATTTTGTAGTTCACTCCCATTTCTGGCCTGTGGGGTGCCTCATGAGTATGGTGTGTGTGGGGGGGAGGTCAGATCTTTCAGGGGCCAGAGATCCAGGAAGGGTGCCAGCCAATGCTCCCTCTAAGCTGTGGAGTCTTGTGAGCAAAAATTCTGCTTTGTGAGCTACTGGCATTAAAGTTGTGAGCAAACGATTTGGCTGCTATATAAATTAGTTTGCTCTGGAGCCATCCTTCCTGAGCTAGGAAAAAATGTTTGAGCCGGAGGCTAAAAAACTGTGAACTAGCTCACACTAACTCAGCTTAGAGAGAACACTGGTGCCAGCCATGATGTAAGCCATGACATAAGTCGTCATCGTCCTCAACTAAACGCCTGGCGGAACATCTCTGCCTTACAGGCCTTGTGGAATTGCATGAGATCCCACAAGTCCCTGATGTTGTCTGGCAGACAGTTTCACCAGGTTTGGGCCAGGGCTGAGAAGGCCCTAGCCTTGGTTGAGGACAACTGGACATCTCTAGGGCTTGCATTATACAAATCCTCGTATTACACAAATGGCCTATTAGGGTTTCAACCTGGGTAACCTGCAGACAATTTCCACCCCAACTTCGTCGTGGAGGCTGCTGAGACAACCAGCCTATTAAGGCCCTGCTGGGGGAATCCAGGCCTATCAGTAGAGCTGTCGACCTCCAGGTGGAGTCATGAAAAATATACACTGCAAAAAACTTCTGTAAATAAACATGTTCTATTTGTAACTTGCCATTCATGGACAGAGCGCTCCTGTCATTCTTAAGGTGCCCCGTCCATGAATCTTAGCTGCACAATGTTTCTTTTGTAGGACCGTAAATAAACATCAATACAACCAGGGCTTTTTTTGTAGAAAAAGCCCAGCAGGAACTCATTAGCATAATAGGCCACACCCCTGACAGCACAGCTCCCTCCCAGGATCAGCTTCCCCAGGTGCCCTGTGGCTTGCGGGGTGCCTGGGGAAGCCAAGGGAAGGAAGGCAGTTTAAACTGCCTTCCCTCCCTGGACTGGCTTGGCTTACCCAGGCGCTCCGTGGCTTGTGAGGCACCTGGGGAACCCGAGGTGGGGGGAGGCAGTAGGCGTGGCCAGCTTGGAAGCCAGCCAGAACTCCGTTCTGGTGCGTTTCTGCCCCAAAATAGCCCTGAGTACAACTATAACTGAAAGCTTCCCCCCCACTTTGGAAAACTTTGTGCCAGTAGAAGCGGGCTTGTAATTCTGGAAATTCCCACTGGGGCTTGACTTTTAAAATACTGATGCAAAATCAACAGGTAGTTGTTAAACTGACTGAACTGAATGTTATTGTTATACTGAATGTACTGAATATACGTACCTGCCAAGGATGTTATAAACAGCACATAATGCACTTTATAGAACGATAAGTTACAAACAGAACATGTTTATTTACCAAAGTTTCTTGCAGTGTATATTTTTCATTAACTTGAACCTCCAGGTGGCGACTGGGAGATCTCTTGGACTTACAAATGATCTCTAGACTACAGAGAAAATGGCAGCTTTGGAGGGTGGGCTCTATGGCATTATACCCCGTTGAGGTCCCTTCTCAACCCCCAGACTCCATCCCCAGATCTCCAGGAATTTCCCAACCCAGAGCTGGCAACCCACCTAATCAGTGTTGTTCCAAAGGGGGTGTGTGGACACTTAGAAGAATTAATCTACAGGCACTTGGGGGAAACTTGAGGTTCTAGTGACCAAGAGGCTTAGCAGGCAGAGGTCATAACCACCCCACTAATGGCTGCCCCGTTTCATTCTCCCGACAGCTGGTACCTGTAATCTCGAAATGTATATGCTGGCGGTTCCTTGACACACTCCAGGGCCTCTGCATTGAGGATGCAGTTGTCCACGTGAACCGGGTGGCTGGGATCTGTCCGGTCCTCCTGCTTCTCTGCACAGGAGACAGGCAGGAAGGAGAGAGAAGAATCACCGACCTCTGCAACGTAAGGCTGCAGTTTGCAGTTCTGCCAGCAGATGGAGCACTCGGCACCCCGAGAGTCTCCCCCTCATTGAAACCAGCAAAACAATCCCGATGTAGGACAAAACTGGACAAGCATCTAGTCCTCTAGTCCTTGTGGCAAGCTTGAAAGCCCCCAAGCAGACGCCTCACTGACCGTCTATAGCTGTGCGGCACACCAGGTGAGAGTAGGAGAAGTGGAGCGGCACGTCCAGGCGGAAGTAGGACTCCATCACCCGGCGGACCTTCTCGGTCACGTTGTAATAGAGGTACGCGCCGTGCATCGGCACTTTTCCTTCCTGTCCCAGCTGTGGAGAAGAGAGCGTGAGCAGCCCAGATTGCGGGCAAAGGCAACCCCGCCTCCACCGCCCCGCTGATGCCGACTCCCCAAATAGGTACTTGCAGGGAAAATGCAGTCACCAGCACCACCTTTCCCCCAGCCTCTATCCCGGACCCTCCACACTACCAGAAGTCTGACAAATCCCCCTACTCTTTCGAAGCCTCCCTTGGAGTTAGGGCAGTGTTCCATGGGCACCAGATGACTCTGAGCATAAGCGACCACATTCAAGATCGGGAGGAACACCCCGAAAGAGTTCCCGAGCCCATGCATTTACAGTTATCCCAACAGCTGCTGTTCTAAAATAACAAGCATTTTAAAATAATGAGATCTCATAAGCCGCATAGTCCACAGGTACAAACTTTGGCACATGCAATTCTTCTCAGCCTACCTTAAGGGCTTTGTAGACGGTCACACCGTAAAAGGTCTCGCTAGGCGTGTGAGGGGAGGTCTTCCCGCGATAGCCATCCCCGGCGGAGGCAGCTGCCTGGGGTGCGGGGAAGAATTAACATTGTTGTACAACATTTTATTAAGGCCCACAGTTTAAAACTGCTTTGTTGGGCTGGCTCCATGTTGGGAGGTAGCCCTGGGCGGCAAGCAAGGGCATCTTTGCCACTGCCGCAAAGGAGCAGCCAGCCAACACTCTGGGACAGTCAGTCTTCCTGGTTGCTGACTGGCTGGCACATGACCATCACAAAGCCACCTTCTGCCCGGCAAGCTTTTCAGAGTGTCCCGTGCCAGCCAATCAGCACTCTGTGCAGCCAGCAGGAGAGGGCGGGGGGGGGGGGGCGTTGTGATTGCTGATTGGCCGGCACGTGGCACTGTGCAGCCAGAGGGAGAGGGCGTGTTGTGCTTGCCACATGCCAGCCAATCAGCACTCCCTGTGCAGTCAGCAGAAGGAGAGGGAGAGAGCGTTGTGATTGCTGATTGGTTGGCACGTGGCCGGAGACCTTCCACGGCTGCCACCGAAGCAGAGCACTCCTCAGCTTGCGGGACCGGCGACTCACGTTTGTCAGTCTCTGCAGCTCTCTGCACTCCTCGCCGGAGATGACTCCGTCGATCACCACTCGCTGGGAACCGTTCAGCAGCTTTGAATTCATGGTGATGCTGAGCCCATCATACACCAAGGGGCCTCCTGTGGGTGGGGAGGGGAGACCAAGGAGGGGGGGGGGATGTCTTACTCAGGAGAGACACACAGCACCTGCAGCCAGGAATCGCCGCACAACAGCCCCCATGTTCTAGCAGCCAGTCTCTCCTCCCCCCCTACCTTCCCGCACAAGTTTGCTCATGTCCGTGGAGTCCTTGGTTTTCTCCTCCACCAGCGTCTCGATCTCCTTCATGAGATTCCCAATCTCTTCCGAGATGCGGGCCGCTGTCTCACGCTCCACCCTGGAGGACAGAGAGGAAGAGGGGGGTCAGCCCCACCAGAGAACAGGGGGAGGCAGAAAGAAAAGCCAGGGAATGACCCGGGACAGTGGAGAATGAACAGGAGTTCCAAGGAGGGTGGGAAATTAATAGCATTTTTGTTGAAATCCAAGTCGATCTCCCTTTGACTGCACCGCAGGTAAGGGAAGAATGAAGGGTAAAGAATCAGGAAGCTAATTCTGGGGTGTAGCTTCCCTCTCCTGTCACGATCACATACAGACCGATTTCCTACAAGCAGCTGTTCCGGGCTGGCTCTTCTCTTCCCCCTGACTGCATTAGTCAATTTCCCACTACTTGCCGCGTTTTGACCCGCAGCATTCTCTGATTCCCCCCGGGTCTTTGTGATCCTTGCTTTTTGAGCTCAGATTCCCCCAGTGATCAAGTTCAGCTCCGTACTTAGAAAGAAAAGAACCTGGGGTGGGGGACAGCATTAGCAAGCACATGCAGTTCAGAAGGGCTCACTTCTGTTTCTCGCGCAGCCTCTTGGGGATTACCGCCTCGGGGGTCCATGTGTCCTTGAAAACAAAAGGGGGGGGCAGGTAAACGAAGGGATTCCCCCGAAACGTTCTGTGGAGCCCGTCTGCTCCCCCTCCTTCCAGAGCTCTCCCAAAGGCCAGATTTCCCAGAAAGCCTTGGCCTCCTCTATTTCGGCCTCACCTCCCACACGTGGCTACAAACAGATATCTGTGGAACACGGCTTCACGCCATGACCCAGAGAAAAGGATGTTTTAACTCTTTCCCTTCCCATCCAATGTTCCTCCCCCCCACTTAAACTACCCATCTTGAATTTCTTTCTAGTCAACAGGAAACAAAGGCAAGAACCTGGATGATAGGCACCTTTTCACCCAGTGTAGGTTTTTTTTGAGGGATATGGATTTTTTGCTGGGGAAAAGTTAACTGTCCCTCTCCTGCAATCCCACCCCATATTGTATCATCTCTCCCACCCCAGCTGCTTATTTGGGAGCTAAATTTACAACCGGCGGTAACCTGATCCCTAATATTGTGCATACTTATTGGCTCCGCCTTCATTATAACTTTGAACAGGGGAGCCTTATACACCATATGCTCCCCAAGCTTAACCTTTCTAACTGGTCAGCGTACATTGAAGGGAAAATCAACGAACTGGGTCTTTCCTTGGAATCCCTGTCCATGATGCCTTTTGCTGCCGCATTTCAACAGATTAAAACCAGGCTGTTAGATTCGGAGCGACAAAATTTATACAGCACAGCTAATAGAACTTGCTCCCCTCTGAATTTTGAGATTCCCCTTCCAATAGGGCCGATAGCTTCATACCTAACATCTCTGCAGGTACCCCAGCAACGCAGAGCGTTTTCCCTGGCCAGATGCAATGCTATGCCATCAGCCATCTTATATGGCAGATTTAACAAGGTTTCGCATTTGGCCAGTTATTGCCCATGCAGAAAGAGCTGTGTGGAATCAATTACTCATGTTCTTTTGCACTGTGACTTGTATGTAGATCTAAGGAGCACACATTTACATTCTCTGTTAACTAGTATGGGTGCTTGTTCTGATGCACTCAAGGTGCATAGACTTCTAAGAGATTCCAGTCCGGACACCATGGAGAAGGTGGCCAGGTTTCTTTGTCTGGTCTTAAAGTTGCGCCAAAGGTCCTTTTAGAATTTGTATATATGTGTTTTAACGGGTTTTAACATGTATAAATTGTTTTTCTAATTTATGCCAATAAAGGCTGACTTGACTTGACTTGACTTGTGCATACTTTGGCCCTGAGCATGGATTTTTGGGGGGTGAATATTGTGTGTGTGCGTATGCCTGGAAGTCATGGTTGAGTTCAAAGAGGTGGCTCATTATTGCCTGCCTCTGCATCCCAGCCCTGATATTCCTTGGAGGTCTCCCATCCAAATACCCGCCAGGGTGGAACCTGCTTATCTTCCAAGGTCTGATGAGACTGGGCTTGCCTGGGCTATCCAGGTCAGGGTTGCCGCGAGCAGGGATTGTTTGCTTGTAACTATGTCGTCTTCCTCTGCTGTCAAAAGTGACATTGCAAGCTCTGTGGGGTGCCCCTCTTTCATGACACCCTGGCCCAGTTCCTTGACACAATAATAGCATCACGGGAGTCACCACTTACCGGGTCCACAAAAGGAATCCCAAAGACATCGTAGCCAAAGAAGAGCAGCTCTTTCTCCACGAGGCTGCGCCGCCGGTAGGCCTGGACATTCTACAAAGCCAGAGGGAAAAACCACAACAAAACACTGGAGGTCAGGACGTCGAATTAAAACTTAATGAATTGGCTAGGCGGGGGAAATGGACTGCCTCCTCGTGTATGGACCCACCTCAGTGATTAGGATCGACTTTGGAAGCCCTGCTGTGTGTGCTCCCAACTTTCACTGGCAGGGTGCCACAGCTGAGAAGGCCCTGCTTCTCGTCCCAGTCCGCCTCACCTCAGACAACAGAGGATGGTGCAGCAGGGCCTTCAACAATAACCCCAACTGATAAGACAGGTGCCAAATAGGGCTGTCAGGCCTCCCACCATAGTGGAGAGCTTCTGGACAGCAGCCCTCGAGGGAAGAAAGAACACATCGGCATTGTATGCGCCACAGTGTCACTTCCAGAGAAAACCTGGAAGTGACATCAGATAGCTCTAGGAATTGCAAGAAACTCTATGGTAGAGCATAAAGCGTTCCCATGCGCTATGGTAAATTATAGTTTCTGGTGATTCCTAGAGCTGCCCGATATAATGGACTTGGCGTGGCAACTGTAGTGCTAGGGAAGCTCAAAGAAGCACAAAAAGGCTAGATCTTCAGTCTTTCCACAGCTCCACCTCACATGAACTGGGAGATTTCCCCCCGAGACCCCCTACCATGTTGCAGGAGCGCTGGGGTGGCCCCCCATTTCCTGGTGAAAGGGATGCTGAAAAGAGATAGGAGAATCTGTGATTTCCTAGCACTCCGTTTCCTTCACTGTCCCAAGGAATTTCTTTCACTGGGGGAACAGAAGACTGACCCCTCGTCTCCCATTGCAGGTGGACCTTCCGCTGGGCCAGGGGCCTCAACCAGCGTCCAGCCACACCCACCCTTGGTGCCGACCCTCTAATACCACATCCAAGAATCTCACTCCAGGTCAGGGGGATGATTTCCAAGGCAGCTCACCTCCCTGGGCTTCAGGGGTCTGGCCAGGTGCTCTCCAAGGACAGCCGTATAATAGGCCAGGTTCTGCTTCATCACTTCGTCCTCAGGGAAGAACAGCAGATAGGTTTTTGCACACTCAATGGCCTTCTCATAGTCGCCGCCTGGAAAAGGGAGCACACAGCTTGTCAGCTCGAGTGGCGGCAGGGCGATCGCTCTTTTTGGGACACGGCAGTTTGACGGAACGCTTTAATGACCAGCTGTAAGGATTGGCTGTTGGTAAGCCTATAGATCTTACAGCTCTCACCAACGATTAGCTGTAAGCAGGGGTCCTTTCGTAGAAAAAGAGGTGCAGGAGCTCATTAGCATAACTCATTAGCATATGCCCCGTCCCCTGACATCACCAGAAGTGTGTCAGAAAGGGAATGCCAGTTTCAGCCCCATTATATCCTATGGGCCACTGAAATCAATGGCAAAAACTCATAGGGTATATGAGGGGCTGGAGGAAAGGGGGTTTGAGGGAGAGGCTCCAAACTTGCAGGGTAGCTGCTGGGGCCTCTCCTCGAAATACCCACTAAGTTTCAAGAAGATTGGACCACGGGGTCCAATTCTATGGGCCCCCAAACAGATTGTCCCATCCCCTCCATTGTTCTCTATGGAGGGAAAAAATGTTAACTTTTTTCCTACCTTAGAGAACAATGGAGGGAATGGGGGCAACCTGTTTGGGGGCCTGTAGAATTGGACCCCCTGGTCCAATCTTCTTGAAACTTGGTGGGCATTTCGAGGAGAGGCCCCAGCAGCTACCCTGCAAGTTTGGAGCCTCTCCCTCAAACCCCCTCCCCTCCAGTGGCTTTTAAAGTTGCCGCAGCCTGTGGCTGCCCTACTGGCCAGTCCTGAGCTGGCGGAGCTTTGCTCCACCTCGCTCCAGCCCAAACGGACCCCTGGCTGTAAGTACTTACAGATTGAGACTGTTAACTGCATGCACCCTAAAAGTGAAAAAAAAACAAAGCTGTGTAGGACGCTTATAAAGTGTATATAATTCTACCCAGGAATATTCATGATGGTCAGCCTTCACTTCCTATACATCTCATGTATAATTGACTTTTAAGCTACTGAAAAAAACCAACTCGGTGTCAAACGGGATTTGCATGCCGTTGCATTGTTACGTCTTGTAACTGCCTTCAGATTTATTGTTTTGATTTGGAAGAAGTCTATCAACGAAACAGGAACCGCATTCCGGAGAACCTCGTTGTCGTCTCTTTAAATCAACTGTTGTTGTCTGTGTAAATGTGGCTGTTCCTTTAAATTCATGGATGTTTGTTAAATATTATGTATCTTAATCTCACTGAATTATATACGCTTTATAAGTGTCCTACACAGCGTTGTTTTTTTCACTTTTAGGGCTGTGGTTCTCTCTTTGATGCCAACTGCATGCACCCGGCAGCCTGAAACAGGCTGGGCTGGGGACACTTTCCTCAGGCAAGGAGGCGCGTGGGGTTTCTGCCAGGATGGAACTTGATGAATGCTGCCAATGCAGAAGCAGCTCCTTTCCCCCCAGCCTGGAACGACAAGTCACTTTTAAGGAACTCCCCACAGTTCATGAAACGACTGTTTTTTTATTATGTTTGTAACCTGGCCTTTTAGTTATTATTTGTCAGTGGCCTATTTTTCAGTTTTTGCTATTGTTTGTGCTTCAGAATGGTTTCTGCTCTCTTGGTCTTAAGTTAGAGGATGTAAACATAAGTAAAAGAACATTGATTTGGTATATGGTAACGACAGCAAGAATGGTTTACGCACAAAGTTGGAAATCGGAGAAGACTCCAGAGCTATGGGAATGGTTGAGAAAACTGCTATATATGGCAGAGATGGACAAATGGACAAGAAAACTAAACAATCAAGACGTTCTCAGAAGTTCTCAGAAGACTGGAAAGACTTGACGGAATATATGGAGCGAGAGTGGAATATGAAAGACAATATTTTTACACTTTCTAACTACTGAAATGAGGGACAGAACTATAACATAAAAAATGAATTTTTAGTTAGCCGCGAAATTAACCCTTTTTTCTTTTTTAACTAATATATTTTTTAAATGTATAAAAGTTATAATAGCTCAAAATGTTACCTTAGGAGGCAAATACTTTTAAATACATGTTTACCAGCTGATATTATATATGAAGGTGCAGGTGGGGTGGGAAGTCATTTAATGATTATATCTTTCTAGCTAACTATGCAATTTTATAGAGAATGGTATAAAAGCCAATTGCATTTGAGAATAATAGAAAGGGGAAAAAAATAAAACTTTTATTGCAAAAAAAAAAGAGATTGGTTTCTGCTCTTGCAAACATTCTGTGAACCCTGATGCAGTTTTTGAATTATTTTATTAAATTGGGTTTTTTGGGGTGCCTTAAGTTACATGCTGAGTGCCTGCATTCCTCCCCTTAGATATGGACCCAAATTCTGACACCAGGATTCCTTGCTCAATCTCATACTGCCTTTGGACAGGGAGGTTCCATTTAGCCATCCTGGCCGTGGATAGGTGTCCTGGAAATCTCTCCCCCCCCCCCCCAGTCAACACAGCTAAACACAAACTAAAAGCCAATAGAACAAAATTCAAGTCCAGTGTTTAAGACCAACTTTAAGACCAACAGTATTTTATGCAAGATATAAGCTTTCGTATGCGTGCACGCTTCTGAAGAAGCATGCACGCATGTGAAAGCTTATACCTTAAAGGTGCCACAGGACTCGGATTTTGTTCTGTTGTTTCAGACCAACATTGCTACCCATCTGAATCTAATTGCCAGTAGATTAGTCAAGGGAACAAGCCAGCAAGAGCTTTGCTTCCGAAACATGCAGATGGAAAGAGTGCCACCTGCTGGAAATAGTGCAAATAACTGGGTACACCCCCCCCCCCGGCCCCCAAAGCTGCCATTCTCAGGGTACTGAATTCAACCCCCAGTACCAACTTAAGTGTTCTTTTTCAGTGGAAGGCTATGCATCATCTCAATTAAAACCATCTCAGTAGCGAATAACTAGTAGGCAAGGCCCATAGCTCAGTGGTAAGAAGTCACACTTTGCGTGTGAAGGTCCCAGGTTTCATCCCTGGCATCTCCAATTCAGGGACTGCAGACAGCAGAGAAGGTAAAGACCCTTTCTCTTCCTGAGGCCCCAAAATGCCTCTGCCAGCCAAACTGGACAGTACTGAGCTAGTCAGATCAACAGTGTGGCTTGGTAAAGGGGAGCTTTTTGGGTAGGGCTCATAGCTCAGCTGCAGAGCATCTGCTTTGCATGCCGAAGGCCCCAGGTTCAGTCCCTGGCATCCCCACTTAAAACATGTCAAGACAGATCAAGATGGGTAGCTGGAGAAGTGGGCAGTGACTCACAAAAGCTCCTGCCCAGCCACAAATTTTGTTCGTCTGTAAGGTGCTCCTGGACTCTTGCTCTTTGCGTCTGCCGCAGACAGACCAACGCGGCTGCACGTCTTGATCTATCTCCATGGAAGGCACCACATTAAATTGTACAGAATGGAAATCTATCAGCCTTCAGAGAGCAGCGACTCATGAAAGCTCCTGCCCAGCCACAAATTTTGTTAGTCTTTAAGGTGCTCCTGGACTCTTGCTCTTTTCTGCTGCTACAGACAGACTCAGATGGCTGCCCATTTTGATCTGTCTCCACAGAAGGCTCCACATTAAGCCGTACAGAATGGAAATCCATCACCCTTAAGTGAGCAGTGACTCACAGAAGCCCCTACCCTGCCACAATTTTTGTTAAGTCTTCAAGGTGATTCCTGGACTCTTACTAGATGTACCTGCAGAAGTGAGCAGTGATTCATGAAAGCTCCTACCCTGCCACAGGTTTTGTAAGTCTTTAAGGTGCCACTGGACTCTTACTTATGACAAGACAGCCAGTGCTGGGAATGACTTTTCTGAGTTAGAGACCCTGTAGAGCTGCTGCCGTTCAGTCTTGTTCTGTTCATGTCAAACATTTGACATGAGGCGGGTTCATGCGCTGTATCACTGAGACACTGATCTCCCAGGCTTTGGGCACTCCCTGGAATATACGTGTCTGGGGCAAGGGGTGGGGGCAAGGAACAGTGCCCTGGCTCAGAGAATGTGCTCGTCATGTAATAGGTCCTGAGTTCCAGTCCTGCTGTTTCCACTGAAAGGCCCTAACAGCAGGCTGGGGGAGATTGCCTCTTTGTCAAGGCTCTGGAAAACAGGTTCCTAGTGGGACTACATATAGGACTGCCAACTGTGGGCTGGGAAATACCTGGAGATTTTGGCGGTGGAGCCTAGGGAATGAGGGGGTTATGGAGGGAGGGAACCTTGGTGGGCCACCATGCCATAGATTCCACCCTCTAAAGCAGCCACTGTCTCCAGGGGAACTGATCTCTGTCGCCTGGAGAGCAGTTCTAATCCCAGGAGATCTCCAGGCCCCACCTGGAGGCTGGCAACCCTAACTGCATCCCGATTTGTGAGTATATGGTAGCTGCCACAGTAGCAACGCCAATCGGGTTAAATGACTAAAAATAATCCAGCAATACATGTACCGACAGAGACTGCTAAATATAATCCACCCTTCTTAGAGTGCAGGCCAGATGTGCAATACCCAAATTTATTTATTTACTTCATTTACACCCTGCCTTTCACCCCAATAGTGACCGAAAGCAGGTGACATCATTCTCCTCTCCTCCACTTTAACCTCACAACACCCCTGTGAGGTAAGGTTGGGTTGAGAGCGAGTAACTGGCCTGAGGTCACCTGGTAGAGAGGGGATCCAAATAGGGGTCTCCCAGATCCTAGTCCAAAACTCTCACCCGTGTCCCACTGGCATTCCTGCTGAATAATAAGAAAGAGAACACACTAAGGAAACAATTACTAGCCAATTGTGTACAAATTATATACTGTAGTACAACGATATTTCAATCAGTACAAAATATAGTATAACATGTATTTAAATACACATGTATTTAAATACACTCTCAGTCTGGGGCAAGTGATGCTCTGTATTCTTGGTGCTGGGGGGAGGGGGGGCAACAGTGGGAGGGCTTCTAGTGTCCTGGCCCCGCTGCTGGACCTCCTGAGGGTACCTGGTACTTTTGGCCACTGTGTGACACAGAGTGTTGGACTGGATGGGCCACTGGCCTGAGCCAACATTGCCTTCTCTTATGTTCTTAACAAAAATAGCAAAACGCTTAAAACCGATTAAAATGGATAAAAATTGTTTAACATTACTTAAGAATATGTACCCGTAACTCTATATGAATTTTCCAAAGTACTCTTTCGCTGGTATTTAACGCCGGCTAAACTAGCCCACCTCATCTCTAATGCTTCACCGCTATGTTGGAAACGATGTGGAGTTAAAGCCACTTTTTTCCACAACTTGTGGGACTGTGTTTATGTTCAAACCTTCTGGTCCAAGGTAGCCAAAACTATAGAGAGTTTGATAGGTCACTCTATGCCATTAAATCCACAACTTTTTCTACTGCATTTGTGGCCCCAAATCCGCCCTCCCGCCCCTATTAGAGACCTAGTCAACACTTTGCTGGTGGCGGCTAAGGACGCTTCCCCACCCACTATTAAACAGTGGGTTAACAAAATTTGGGAGTTCTTTCTATTCGAGAAATGTCTAGTTTACTTTAATAACAGCCATAAAGAAAGAGATCTTTACAATCCTCTTGAGAAATGGTATCCCTTTCTACAAAAACTGGACATAGATAAGGTTCAGGACGAAATCATTACAATTAGCTCGTTACAATCCTTTTTAGTGTTGTAGGTTATAATAACTTTTTTTATAATACCTACTCTATGGCCCTATCTATCTTATCCCGACTTAACTGATCGATAGGGTCAAACGGTAAAATTTTATATACACAGGATTGCTAATGTGGTTATTATGGCTTCATCCTCACCTTACAGTATTGACCGAGTAACAATCGTCTATATAAATACTACCCTTTGTTAGAGTAAAGTTCCAGCCAATACACTTCAACTTGTTAGTGTCTTTTTAAAACTAATGCCTTTTTTTGTGGTATTGTGTTAAATTTATTTACCTATATTTTTATGTTTTTTTTAGTTGTTAAAAGTGTTTTTTTTTTGCTCACTTGTTATTCTCTGTATACCTACCTTGTTCTTGTTAGGCCTTTTATAAATTTAATAAAAATTTTTTTTTAAAAAAAAACAAAAAAACAAAAAAAAACCTTTATATGAATTTGTTTTGTTAGTTTGAAATGACACATCGGTCCTGTTTAGAAAAAGACTGATGAAACGAATATATTATCCGGAAAATTCGTCACTACAGTTTTCGACCTTTGTTGTACGTGTTATAATATATTTTGTACTCATTGAAATTTCATCGTAATACAATATATGATCTGTATACCGTTGGCTAGTAACGGTTTGCTTCGCGTCCATACACAGCTTTGTGTGTTCTCATTCTTACTGCTTATTAGTGGCTCTGGTTCTCTGGGGGCTCCATCCCCACGTCCCCCCGGAGCGCTTCCAATCTTGGCATGGTTTGCAATGTGGTGAATTCAACTGTGCACAATTCCGGGGGGGGGGGGTGGGGGCGGGGAACAAGGGCTCCCTTATCCCCTTCCAAAGAAGCCGAGGAAGGAAGACAGCAGCACCGGACGCTGGACCCGACTTACTGTTGTAGTAGGCAAACTGCAGGTAGTTGAAATGGGATGGGAGGAAATCCTCCAGGGTCTTCTCCCGGCCGGGCTCAGAAGCGAGTTCTGTCACACAGGCCTGCTTGCAGCTCAAGACTTGCAGGGAATGATCTGGCGAAGGGAAAGAGCCAATCATTGGTTGAGAAGGTGAGACCAGGCTGCTGGCAGTCCCGTAGCTACAGTGCGGCATTTCGAGGCCTGCCCCCCTGACTTCCTGCCAAGGCCCCCCCCGACTTCCATCCAGCCTCCAGGCCCCCGGCTCCCTGGGCTGCCCAGAGGACTCTTTACTTTCTGGGCCGCCCGGAGGACTCCCCACTGCTGCCCCTCCCCCAAGTGCAGCTTGCTTCCCCACGTAGGCAGGCAAAGTGTGAATGCTGCAAAAGTGAGTTTTATAAAATTTTATTTTATTTTTTATTTTGTGACGTCAGTGCCCCTTGACTTATTTAAAGGCCCCCTGAATTACGAATTCCTGGCAAGGGGCCTGCTGCAAAGCCACTCGGGCCAGGGCTGGCCCATTTTCCACGGGTGTCAATCAATTCCGGTGTCACTTTACATGGCCTCTGTGCTGCCCAAACACATCTGCTTCATGCGCCTCACTCTGCCTTTGCCATAATTAGATTCTATGTTTACTCTGCGCATCTAGCAACGGGTGGGAGTGGTTTTCACTCGCTCTGAACGGACTGCAGATTTTTTGACTGGGCCTGCTTTTTACGTTTAGCTTCTCCTTCTAAATCCCCCCCCCCCCTTCTGCTGCTTGAACTCCAAATATAAGTTCTGCCGCTTTGGATGGACACTCCAAAGCATCTGATGAAGCGACCTCTAATGCATGAAAGTTATGCTGGGATGGATTTTGTTAGCCTTTGGGATGCCACTGGATTCCACTTAATTCGATTCGGGGTATGGCATTAGGGATGGGGGGGGCAGGTAAACTCTCCCTCCCCGCAATGTTTTTCCCAATCAAAAAAGTCCTCTTTCCAGTCGGCTTTAAACCCTAAGAGAGGGGGAAAAGACAGACACAACAGGGATGCTGGTCTTTTTTCCCCTACTGGGGCTAAAAGCAGCGCTGAGGAAGGGGGACGTTTTCAGTTAGGGAAACAGCACGGCTTCCCCAGCACTCCAGCCTGATCCATATTCTACCCGACAACAATATAACCTTCATTTATTTTGACTATTCCAGGTCGCTTTGTTTTTTTTCCACTGAGATTTCAGGCCATGCTACCCATGACATTTTTACCCCACCTCTCTTCCAAAGGGAGTGTACGTGATTCTCCCCTCTGCCATGTTATCCTCACTGCAACCCTGCAAGGCAGGCTAGGCTAAGAGAGAGTGACTGGCCTGCGGTCACCCAGAGAGCTTCCCAGGGGAGTGTACCCTTGAACCCAAATCTCCCCAGTTTCAGTCTAGCACGCCAAACACTACACACCACACAGGCAGCTAGGGAGGGTTGCCAGGTCCCCTCGTCGCTCTGGTGGTGGTGGGGGGGTTCCAGGGGGGGGGTTCCAGGGGTGAGTGGGGACATCATACGACATCCCCGACACAATGTTATCACCTGGAAGTGATGTCATCACGTTGGGGATGGGACATGAGCATGCACCAGTATTTGGGTGAAACTCTATGGTTCTTTCGCCCTCAAACTATAGAGTTTCGCCCAAATCCCAGAGCATCTCCACACAATGTCCCTGACGTCTCTGTTTAGGGGCAGGGCTCCCCCTGCTGGCCAGCTGGTTTGAGGTGGGGAGAAGCCCTTGAAACTGGGGGGTCCCTCTCCGAGGGCTGGCAAACCTCCTTGCCAGGTCTGAAACTCGGCAGTGAATAAATCACAAGGCAAAAAGGGGACAATTTGTGATTGCGTCAGGATGCCTTTTGACACAGTGACCAAGGTGCCACACCACCAAGCTGCCGTGAGATTGCGCAGCCCCATCGAGGTCTCTTTTCCCACTGTGATTTAGTCTAAGCGCGGGTGCACCGGGGAGCATAGATAATACGCCCAAGGGGAAAAACCCTCCAGACATGGTTGCAGAACTGCACATATGCAGAGATCGGGACAAAAACAGAAGGCTGACTGAGCCCTGACCCCGATCTGGAACCCCAAAGTTTGGGGACAGATTGTCACCAGGCCTATTTACGCGGTCCCTCTTCCCCTTCTTTTCACACAGTTTCCCGTACGTTGTGCCGAGCTCACCAACAATAGCTTGGTAAAGGTCCGCATTGTATTCCAGATAATTGTAGCCTTCGTAATCATACGGCCCTTCGCAGAGGGCTCGGCACTCTGTGTCAGCGATCCAGTACTCCTCCAGCGCCTTTTCCAGATGCAGAACAGCTGCTTGGGGTTGCTCTTCTGTGTAATAGCTCACCCCCAGGTGGAATTCTTGCTACAGAAAGTGCCACAAAGGGGAAGAAAAGAGACGTTTCAGGGAACATATGGGCACAAGAGGCTGCAAAAAACTATAAATAGATTTCCCCAGGGATGATGGAATAGAGTTCCAATTGACCTGCTTTGCTTTTTACTCCTTGGTACAAGTAGCAGGATTTTGCAAAAAAAATTACCCTTAGGACCTTAAGTTGCATGATTTGGGGAAGGGGCATGGCTCAGTGGCAGAACGTCTGCTTGGCATGCAGAAGGTCCCCGGTTCAATCCCTGGCATCTCCAGTTGAAAGGACCAGGCAGTAGGTGATGAGAAAGACCTCGGCCTGAGACCCTGGAGAGTGGCTGCCAGTCTGAGTAGACAATATTGACCTTGATGGACCAGTATATACTGGTTCAGTATAAGGCAGCTCCATGATCTATAAAACTGACAATTCAGTTTACCTGGGCTGATTTTTGAAGAGGGGAGTCAACAGTGTGAATTAAATGGCTTGAAAAGGATGTGGAGCATTCTAGGCAGGTCGGCTGAGCGGGTCTTCAGTGGCGGGGTCACCTCCAGCTTCTGGGCCGGGGGCTTTCGCTCAGGCTTTTGTTCCCTACTTTTCAGGACCAATTTGTAAGTTGCACCACGCTACTTTCCCAGTCCCCAGGTGTGAAATACAAGAATCCCACATCACTTAACACTGAACAATTTAGGTAAAGACAAAGGTTCCCCTTGCTCGGAAGCCAGTCGAATAAATTTCTAGGGATGCGGTGCTCATATCTGTTTCCAAGCCGACGAGCCAGCGCTGTCCGAAGACTTCTCTGTGGTCATGTGGCCGGCATGACTAGACACCAAGGCGCATGGAACACTGTCACCTTCCCACCGAAGCGGTACCTATTTATCTACTTGCAATTTCTTGCTTTCGAACTGCTGGGTTGGCAGGAGCTGGGGCCAGAGACGGGAGCTCACTCCGTCACGCGGCACTCGGGTCTCAAACTGCCAAGCTACCGACCTTCCGGTCTGAACTTTTAGTGTCTTAACCACTTGAGCCACTGCAGCAATGCAATTTACATTCTATTTATTGTTCCCAGTATTTAGCATTACCAAGCCACAGGCTTTCTTTCACTGCCATCCTGAACCTTCTGCAGCCACAAACCTAAAACGGCCACCAAGCCTCCTCTCTCCATGCACCGTATTCCTCTTCCTCCATTCTGGTGTCACTACCACCCCACGAGGAAGTCAGGACCCAGTTCTGGGATCCTGACCCACTGTTTGGCGACCGTTGCTTTCAGGGATGCCTCGCCCCGGCACAAATTCGATTAGTGCTACAGTTGTTGTTTGGGTCAGATTTCCACCCACCTTCTATCGATTCAATTCCAGAGCAGGAGATGCATTTTGTCTGCATTGTGCACATGCAAAAATGCACATGCATGAGCATTAAGGAATCGTGCGGTGCACAGTTTGCTTGTTAGCACACCACGGTCACTGAGGAATTTGACAAGTTAACCTTTTTGTTCTAGCAAGTCTTTCAAACCAAAGAACGAACGATCTCTTGACTTTTAAGACAATTCGAGGAAGATGCAGGAGGACCTTTAAAGGATGGGGGAAACAGGAGAAGGAGGAGAAGACAAATCAGCAGCAGAGGAGTTGGTTTTTATACCCTGCTTTTCACTACCCAAAGGAGCCTCAGAGTGGCTTACAATCGCCTTCCCTTCCTCTCCCCACAACAGAAACCCTGTGAGGCAGGTGGGGGCTGAGAGAGCTCTCTTGAGAGAAATGTGACTGACTCAAGGTCACCCGGCTGGCTTCGTGTGGAGAAGTGGGGAATCAAACCCAGTTCTCCAGATTAGAGTCTGCTGCTCATAACCACTACACCGAGCTGGCTGGATGAATGGCTAGCAAGGTGGAATTTAGGACGTTTTATCTGACTGCTCCTCCAAGGAGCTCAGAGCACCATATACGGTTCCCTCCCTCCTCCATTCTGTCTTCACAACCGCCCTGTGAGGTAGGTTAGGGAGAGATCCGTTTGACCCAAGGACATGTAAAGAGCTTCAGGAGAGAGGGTAGATTCAAACCCATCTCTTCCCCAGCCCTTGTCCCATGTCTAACCACCACACCAAATGGGTCTTAATCAAAGCACACAAACACACTGTGGAGCATGCTTGGCCTGCCTCACAAAAGAGAAGGCCGGATTATACCCCAGGATGCAGTGCAATTACAAGTCTACCAAAAGAAGGTAGCACCAAGAAGGCACAGTGGGGAAAAATTAAAACCAGGGCATGTGGACTGCCGGCTCACCATATGCGGCTTGGCTTCTAAGTCGACGAAGTCCGACTCTTTCACTCCGGCCATCATCTGGTAATACTCCAGGTTCTGCCTCATCTCCATGTGGTCGGGATTGGCCACAAAGAAGGTGTGGGCAGCCGCCACAGCCTTGTCCAGCTTGTTGATCTGAGAAAAGCGAAGCGGAGGCTCAGCGAGGGGGAGCGTAAGAATCAGCTCAAAAGGCGCACGTCGTCCAAACTGCTTTTCCCAAGAACGGCCACCAACATTTCTTTAGGAAGCCCATGAACTGGACATGAATTCAAGAACCCGTTGCCTGCTGCCACCACTGGCATTTACAGGTAGACTGCCAGTATGCATGGAGGTTCTATGAAACTATTGCAGCAGTAGTCTTTGACCGATTTCTCCTCCGTGCATTCTTATTACCCCCTTTTAAAGCCATCTATGCTGGTGGGCATCGGAGAATAAGAGCAACTGGTTTTGCAATGTCATTTGGTGCATCCTTAACAAAAAAAGTGCATCCTCCAAAGGACTCAGAGTACGTGACTCTCCCTTCCTCTAATTTATCCTACCAACAACCCCACGAAGTAAGTTTGACGGAGAGAGACACGATGGCTGGTCCAATGTCAGCGGCGCAGAGGTGATTTGAACTCAGCTCTCCCACGCCCTAGTTCAACCAGGACACCCTGTAAACTCGGAGACCTGGACGGCACAGAGAGAATGGCCTGGGCCACATTAAGGGGGCGTGGCTCAGTGGAAGAGCATCTGCTTGGCATGCAGAAGGCCCCAGGTTCAATCCCCAGCGTCTCCAGTTGAAAAGGACCAGGCAGCAGGTGATGTGAAAACACCTCTGCCTGAGAACCTGGAGAGCTGCTGCCAGTCTGAATAGCAGGGGCCATTTCAAGCAGGAACACACAGGAACACCGTTCCCGGAGTAACAAGCCCGGGAGAGGGCACGTATGGGGATGCGCTGAGGAAAAGCGCAAAAGCATACTAACTTGATCCGCGTTTTCATGTTTGTTGTAGGGGAGCTGTCCTGCAAGAGCAAAGGAAACCTAAAGTGTCTTTAGACAAAGTGTCAAGCTGGCTCGCCAGCTCTGAGTTGGGAAAGACTTGGAGATTTTGGGGGCGGAGCCCGAGCGGTGGGTGTTGCCTTCTGACACACTTCCGGGGATGTCAGGGGGTGTGGCATATGCAAATGAGTTGTGCTAATGAGCTCCTGAACACCCCCCCCCTTTTTTTTTTTACAAAATGACCCCTGCGGAGTAGGCAATATTGACTTTGATGGACCAGGGGTCTGAGTCCGTATAAGGCAGCTTCATGTGTTCCTGGGTAAGGCTGGAAGGCCTCAGGGCACACTTAGCTCTGGAGATGTAGGCAGGGCCTTTTTTCTGGTCTCTCTTAGTCCAGCGAAGCCACAGTTCATAACATCATGGGGCCCCCGCTCCTCACGCCCATCACGTCTCCTTCTGCTGGTTTTTCGGCAGCTCAATCGCACGCCAGTGGATTCAATCCATCCTGTGACGTCTGGTTCTAAACCATCCCAGCGGCAGACGTTCCAAAGGAAACCCCAATTGCAAAGCCAGATGTTTCCATCTTTAGGAACCAACGGCCAGAGTTTAAGCACGAGCCACAGAGGAAGGGGCGGGGAAGAAAAATAAGTATTTTTACATTTGTATTCTCTGCTCTAGTTTTAAATGCCACTTCAGACCCCAAGATGCTGGCGGTGTCGGTTCCCTCCTCTCCCCCTGTATAGGATTTCCCACGAGGACTGGGGCAGCCCCCCCCCCTTGACGTGGCATGTTGCCCCTCCTAAGGAAAAAAGGGAGCGGAAGAGAGGAGGGGCCAGGCGTGCAGCTGCAGGGGAAGGAGGGGGAGACTGCTGTAAGCGGCTGGAATGAACATGTGGCAAAAAAGGAGCTGGAACAGTGGTTGTAGCCGGGAGTCAGGCCCGGCCTTTTCTGGCAGTGCAGAACTGAGAGAGAGAGAGAGAGAGAGAGACAGAGAAGCCCTTTTAAAAAGTCCCTTTAAAAAGGACCACTGAGCAAGGGATGGTGTTGGATTCACCGGGATACCCGTCCAGAGAGCTCCTTTGAGACTTTTGTTCCCATTCTCCTCCCCTGCCGTGTCCTCGCTTTCTAAAATCCACGCCTTTCCCACCATCGCTTCCCAAAGGGGAAACCTGTTCTGGCTTCTCTGTGGATTAGAGATGGCACGAGACTCTGGAAATCGTCAGATGCCAGCGGCAAATTCTGCTCCCTGGCTCAGTCGGCATGCAAGGGTGACAGCGTGGGCATTGCTCGAACGTCCACAAATCCCCCTCTGTATGTCAGGCCTGGCCTAAGCCAGGATCCCAAAGCAAGTCAGGACCAGCCTCACTGCTGCATGAGCCAAGGGAGGGTGCGAATCCAGTTTTGGAAGGGAAGGGGACATCTCTACGAGGCCTGAAGGTACCATCCCACCTCTTCATTCCCTGAGCAGCTGACAAGAACCGTACCCATGGAGAAGGGGGAAAACCTTCCATCTTCATCGCAGGTGATAGCAGGGCAGAGGGTGGGCAGTGACATCAATGGACTCTAGAACAAAGCCGGAGTCCAGTGGCACCTTGAAGATCGCGAAAAGTTAATTCTGGGTATAAGCTTCCGTCTGCAACGCACACTTCTTCAGATGCAGGCACACGACAGCTTATACCCAGAATTGAACTTTGTCGGCCTCAAAGGTGCCACTGGGCTCAAACTTTATTCTATGTTGTCATTAGTACAACAGCCCTTTGAGGTAGGCCACGGTTATCAGCACCCTCTTGCAGAGGAGAGGCAGAGGAAGAAAGAAAGCGATGAGCATAAGATAACCCAGGGGCTTTGCAGGAGAGGCAGCATTTGAACACAGGACCTCCTGGCTTGGTCACTCCCTCACCACGCTCCCTTCACCGGGCCTCTGTTTTCTATGTCCTGATTGCTGGCCCTCCAGGGCAACTAAACCGGCCACTACAGGTAATAAACAGATGCTGGACTCGCTGGACCACTGAACTTAGGGAATTTCATTTCCCTGCATAGGACAAAGTGGCCGGTCTGCAAATCCTATGAGGACTGCAATACTTCCAAGCTGGGCTTTCTCCTGAGTAAACACATCTTAGACAGGACTAGACAACTAAAGTAGGGTTGCCAGATCCAGGTCGGGATGCTCCTGGAGATTTGGGGGTGGAGCCTGAGGAGGACAGGGACCCAAGCGGGATACAATGCCATACAGTCCACCCTCCGAAGCATCCAACTTCTCCCGGGGAACTGATCTCTGTAGCCTAGGGATGAGCCGTAATCCGTGATCCCCAGGTCCCACCTGGAGGCTGGCACCCTTAAAACGAAAGCCCTCGAGACAGCACTTGCTCCCAGTCCGTCCAGACTCCAGCCCCTTCCTTCCCCCGTACCTTGAAATAAGCCACTTGGAGGTAGTTGTAAGGGCTGCGCTTGCGGAACTCCAGCTCGGCCTCTTCCCCCAGCTGGTACCGAGAGGCGCCGTCGGGGAGGCATCGGCGGAGGCAGGCGGCGCGGCGGAGGAGCCGCTGGAAAAAGCGGAGGTCGTCGAGCTGGCGCTGCTGCCGGGCTCCCGCCGGCTGCGAGGGCGGGTCGGTCCCGGCGGCGGCGTCGGTGCTGTTGGCGTCGGAGCAGAGGAGGCGGCAGCGGACCAGGCGCGCCCGGTGCGCCTCCCGAGACCTCAGCGCCCGCTCCATCTGCAAGATGACGGCGCCCCAGTCCCCCCGCCCGTAAGAGTCCGCGCCGGCCGTCAGCAGCAGGTCGGCGGGCGGCAGCAGAGCCGGGTCCGCCTCCGCCCCGACGGCAGTGGCCGTGGCGGCGGCCAGGAGGGAGATCTGCGCCGCGATCATCACCCCGAGCAGCAAAAGCCGCAGCCGCCGGGGCGCCATCGCGGGTCCGCCAGCAAGCCGAGATCCCGCCCCGACGGGCAAGAGGCCCCGCCCAGCGCTCGCAAGCCACACCCCCTCGGCAGCCTCCGCCTCCAGCCGCCGAAGGCCAGATCGGTGGCCCGCCCCGGTCCCAAAACCACACCTCCTCCTTTTAAACTTCTCCCGATCGTCACGCATAGGCCCCGCCTCTCCCTTCAAGCCACGCCCCCACACTCTTCTCCGCCCCCCGCCCACAAAGGCCAGATCGGTCGGCCGCCAAAAGCCCCGCCCCTACCCCAAAGCCACGCCTCCTGCTTTTAGAGTTCTGTCTGTCGTCGCGCGTAGGACCCGCCCCCCACTATCCTCCGCCCCCGCCCACACAGGCCAGAGATAATCAGCCAAAAGCTCCGCCCCTATCCCAAAGGAGCCCCTCCTGCTTCTTGAGTTATCGCTATCGTCACGCGTAGGCCACGCCTCTTCCTTCGAACCTCGCCCTCTGGTTGCGCCTCTTTGAGGCCGCGGGGTCAACCACGCGAGGTTTCGTTCAGGAACGGCGGACCACGAGAACACAGTAAGCCACGTCCCCTCGCTTCTCCCCGACGGGCTTAGCCTCTAAGCACCGCCCCCAACGCAAGTGGCCCCGCCTCCTTTTGGAACGTGAAGGGATAGCTATCCAATCACGCGTTGCGGGCGGAGCTGAGATCAGCTTTAGAATGGCGGTCAACGGGGAAGTGGAGTCCGGGGTGGGGAGTGACGGCGGGGAGGCTCCTGCGGGTCCGGCTTCGCAGGGCTTGTCGCTGGTTGAACGCGGTAGCGTCGGGGGTTTCCAGCTGACGCCCGGCTCGCGGAAGGCGGATCCCTTGGACCTGGTGGCTCTGGCCGAGGAAGTGCAGAAGGTGGGGCGCCTCTGGGCGTGTGCAGAGTGCCCCCAGGGCTTCCCGCTCCCGGGTATCCGCAGAACGCCCACGTTGTCCCCTTGATCACGCGCAGAGTGCCCCCTGAGCATGTGCAGAGTGTCCTTGTCCCGCCCACTGTTGGGTATGGGCGCTCAGTGTCCCAGACTCCTCTGCCTTTGAGTAGGTGCGCAGGACCGCGTTCTCCTGTGGACTTTGAGGAAAAGGCAGGCGAGAGAAACCAAGAAAAAATTTAAAGCTCTCAGTCCGTGCAGTGTGCCTCCTCCTCTGAAGCAAGGCGCCTATAAAGCGCACCCCCTCCGTGCTACGGACCTGTAGAGTAATTGCGCACTGGGGTGCCTTCTGAAGCAAGGCATAGGCAGCCTGTTTATCCATCTCTGCCCCCCCCCCCCAGCTAAATACGGATTTAGTTTTGATAGCGCGGCTGAAAATATACCTACGCCTCATTCTGCGTGATTGGACCCGCCCTCCCCGAGCAGTGTAACAATAAATATACATATGGGTGTTGTGGGCCAGGATGTTAAGTACACTGCTTTAGTCAGAGGTTCAGCCTCCCTTAAATTCAATAGGGCTTATGCTTCCTCCCAGGTTAGCATGCATTAGAGTTACAGGGTGTGGTCCTGACTCTATGCACAGATTTCCATAGGAATGCACCACTGGGCAGCAACTCACTTCCCACTGTGCACATGGTCCTAATTCAGCATTCTGCAGCCCTTAGCCGGGTGTTGGGAAAGTGCTTCTTTAAATATACAATTTTATTCCAGTGGCACCTTTAAGACAAAGTTTAAATCTGGATAATAAGCTTTTCTGGGCACGCACACTGCTGAAGAGGCATGCCTGCACATGAACGTTTACACCCAGAATTAAACTTTGGAGGGCTTAAAGGTGCCACTGGAGTCAAACTTTGTTCTCTTGCTTCCGAACAACATGGCTGCCCATCTGAATCTTTAAATGTACAGTTTTTAAAAAAATCTGGAGTAACCCGTAGCTGTCCAGGAAGGTTTCTTTACAGTCTCCTTTCTTTCAGTAATCCTGTGCTTTGCAGTGGCTTGGGCCAGGAAGCCAGTCTTCCCTCTGTCACGAGGGGCCTTTTGCACACATTATACTTTTCTAGCAGGGCTAGAGGCAAGGGCTTTTTAATCTCAACTCAGCTGCCTGTGGTGGTGAACCCAGAAAATACTGTGTGTATGGGATGGGTGTCCTGCATTAGAGCTGTGGCTCGAAATAAGGCAGGAGTCATTCCAAGCATGTGCAAAGAACCTTCCTTTCATTTGCGTCAGTGGCTGAGGGTCTACATTAAAAATTTCAGTACCTGCTCAGGAAGATCCAAAAGAATCTATTGGCTTCATCCAGAAGTCCTTCTGTTAGGACCAATCCCAGATATTAGAATATGCAAGAAAGTTTTTGATTTCTATTTTTTTTTTTGCAAACCAATGTAGTCTACTTGTGATGCTTGTGGCACCTTACAAACTTACAGGTTTCTTGTGGCTGAGGCTTTCATGGGCTAGAGGCTACTCTGTCAGATGTGTGAAGTGGATCCAGTTCACAGATATTTATACATACGCAGGAAGGTAGAGAGAAAAAGAAAACTTGTGGGCTTAAAGGCAATTTAATGCAAGAGGTCTAGCCTGCGACATTTTGATGCACAACTCAGAAGTACATAAGGTAAGCATTGTGACCTGTTATAAAGCCAGTCTCCTGTTAAGTTTATTAGAGAGCAGGTAGCATGGCAGACACATGAAGTTGCCATATATTGAATCAGACCCCTGGTCCATCAAAGTCAACATTGCCTACTCAGACTGGCGGCAGTTTGGCGTAGTGCGCGGACTCTAATCTGGGAGAACCGGGTTTGATTCCCCACTCCTCCTCTTGCACCTGCTGGATGACTTTGGGCAAGCCATAGTTCTGGCACAGCTGTTCTTGAAAAAGAGCAGTTTCTGTCAGAGCTCTCTCAGCCCCACCTCCCTCACAGGGTGTCTGTTGTGGGGAGAGGAAGGGAAAGGAGTTTGTTCTTGAAAAAGAGCAGTTTCTGTCAGAGCTCTCTCAGCCCCACCTACCTCACAGGGTGTCTGTTGTGGGGAGGGGAAGGGGAAGGAGTTTGTAAGCTGCTCTGAGACTCCCTTGGGTAGTGAAGGGCAGGGTATAAATCCAATCTCTTCTTCTTCTGTCCAGGGTCTCAGGCGACAGTCTTTCACATTACTTACTATTTAACCTGGAGATGCCAAGGATGGAACCTGGGACCTTCTGCATACCAAGCAGATGCTCTACCACGGCACCACAGCCCCTCTCTACATTGACTTAACTCTCCCCTGTATGGTCCTTCAAACTGCACACGAGGCCTTATATGACTCCTCCAGACTCCTAAATAAATCTCTGCATGTAGAAAACTGGCACATCTGTGAAAATGATATTTTCTTGATATGCTGGGTTTCTGTGTGCAGGGGTTTTCATTACGGAGGAGAATTCTGTCATCTGAGTCCAGCCTGCAAACAGACGTGCAGTCTGTGATATATCCACAGGGGGAGAAGTCTGCATTCGTTGCTGCTGAAAATGCAGAGCCGTTTGCACTGGCAGTGTGGGGTATCCGCAGGAGGATCATCTGTGCATACTTTGCTCCATCGGCTGCATTTTCCCTTCGCCATTCCCCTGGAAGGGTTCTTAAAGGCTAACACCTCCTCCCCTCCACAGTAATTGCTATAGATAGCAGTTTTTTTTAAACCCTCAAAAAGTCCTCTGGTGGTATGTCAGGGAAAATGAGAGGGAAGATGCCACCACTGTGTCTGGGACCTCTGAAAATGTGTACTTACCCATCCGGAAGGCACACTCCTTTGCTTGGACTGTGTTCTTTCAGGAAAAGATCATAGTAAAATCAGGTTGGAGAGAGAGGGGGCGTGGTTCAGTGGTACAGCATCTGCTTGAGAGCCAGTTTGGTGTGGTGGTTAGTAGCCCAGACTCTAATCTGGGACAACCAGGTCTGAGTCCCCACTCCTCCACATGCAGCTGCTGGCGTGACCTTGGGTCAGTCACAAGTTCTCGCAGAGCTGTTCTCTCAGGAGCAGTCCTCAAAAGAGCTCTCTCAGCCCCTCCTACCTCAGGGTGCCTGTTGTGGGGAGGGGAAGGGAAAGAAGATTGTAAGCTGCTCTGAGACTCTGAGTGAAGGGCGGGGTATAAATCCTGTCTCCTCCTCCTTCTTGGCATGCAGAAGTGCCAGGTTCCATCACCAGCATCTCCTGTCAAAAAAGTTTAGCAGTAGGTGATGTGAGAGACCTCTGCCTGAGACCCTGGAGAGCTGCTGCCAGTCTTGAGTAGACAATGCTGGCATTGATGGACCAAGGTTCTGATTTGCTTTAAGGCAGCTTCATGCATTCAAAAGTGTGCAGAGGAAGTGGACAATTAGAGGATGTTGTGTGGAAGAGCTGAGAAACAACATTCCAGTTGGGAAGCCATCGTAGGGAAGAACACCCATTGGGCAGCAACCCCCAGAAGCAAATTGACTGCCGCTATAAGAACTAGGCCAGTGCGGCAACACTGTTTTAGTAGGTTAGAATGTTAATCTTGCTTTCGCTGTGGAGGTACCGGCTGGAAGTCCCTCTTAAGGCTTTAATTCCTTTCTTCCCCGCAGGCGGATGATTTTGTCCGGGCGAACGCCTGCAACAGATTGACTGTCATAGCGGAACAAATCCGCTACCTGCAGGAACAAGCCCGGAAGGTAATGAGAAATCCATCGTGATTGAGGCCTGTGAAACCGAGTGATTCTCGAATGTCATTTGCTCCCGCGGAGATCTTTTCTTTCCCTCCTCCCCCCCCCCCCCCCAAAACTGGAAAGGAAGTGGAGGAATGCCTGGCTTGCCAAAGTGGAAAGAAGCAGTTGGAAGATAATGGCACCTGGGAGGCAATGCCAGCGTGGGCCGCCCTGCTTGGTTTATTGCTGCGTCCTTGAATTGCAGCTTGGGTGGAAGAAAGGGGAGGCATTGGGGGGGGGGGGGGGCAGTGGAATTGAGCATTCGTGGGTGGGGAAAGGGGGGGGGGTCAAGAGGGAAGGTCCTTTCAGCCAATGTGACCTGCTGCCTGAAGTTAGGAGGGATAAATTATTTACACCGCAGAAGATTACACAAGTAACAAACAGATGTGAGGCATCTACAGGAATCACAAAATGGGGCCAAAAGCTAAACGAGCAAAATTATTGACAACAGTACGAAAATATATACAGTACTAGGAAAATATCTGCAGTCGTGGGAACAGGAAGCCAGATGTAATCCCATTTTGACAGTCTTCATCAGCTGAAGCTGGGTTCTTAATATATTGAAGGGAAATCCAAAGACGCAAGAAAGGAGCTCTACCGATCAGACCATTTATAAGGACTTGGGAACAGGCAGGAACACAAATCTAGCAAAAGTTAACATGGCTGTGCTGGCATTTGGTAATTTTGGTAGATGTTTTAGATGAAGAAGAAGAGATTGAATTTATACCCCACCCTTCATTTGGAGTCTTAGAGTGGCTTCCCTTCCCTTCTCCCCACCAACAGAAACCCTGTGAGGTAGGTGGGGCTGAGAGAGCTCTTTCGAGGACTGCTCGTGAGAGAACAGCACTGAGAGAACTTGTGACTGACCCGAGGTCACACCAGATGGCTGCGTGTGGAGTGAGGAATCAAACCTGGTTCTCCCAGATTAGAGTCTGCGCTCTTAACCATGACACCAGTCTGTCTGTTGCTTGTTTAATTTTCTATGGAGTAAATGTTAGGGTGTTTTTATCATGGAGTATTATGACTTTGGTTTGCATTTACACTGGAACCCCCTGGTTTTCTTTCTGGTTTCCGGAAGGGTCACACCGCAGCTGCATCTGCACAGTTTAACAAATACTTAACATGCTTTGAGCGCGCTGCAGTTTCTCGCAGAGGGAGGAGCTGAAGCAGGCAGGGAGCTGGAGCATAACTGCCTCTCTGTGTTTTAGGTTTTGCAGGAGGCTACCAAAGATGCTGACCTGCATCATGTCAGCTGCAGTTTTGTGAAGAAGCCAGGGAACATCTACTACCTGTACAGAAGGGCAAGTGGGCAGAGATACTTCTCCATCTTATCACCGAAGGTAGCCAAAGTACCCTGCTAATATAAGGGCAGGCTGGGGGGGGGCGGGGTTAGTATCTCATTGGCTGACAAGATGCTTTTGGGAACTCCACATGGAGGACATGAAGCCAACAGCCCCCTGCACCAGCAAGTGATATTATTATTATTATTATTGGAATAAGGCCCGTTGTAGCAATAAATACAATGGGCTCTAGCTTGGCCACCCGGCTGCGGCCCCTCTCGTCTCCTCCCCCCCCCCCCCCGGCCACTGTGTTTGAGGCTCTGGCAGTCCAAACTGCCTGGCCTCTCCCCCCCCCCACACCCGACTGAGGCCCCAGCAGGCTAAGCCCCCCAGCATCTCCCCCCCCTGCCCATTTGAGGTCCTGGTGGGCCAAGCCACCCAGCCTTGTTCCTCCCCCTGGCCTGTTCGAGGCAGGCCGCTCACCGGGCCCACCTCCTCCACACTGGCCATTGATCTGGGGGAGCAGCCGGAGAACCCCTGCAGAGATGGATGAGGCGCTGGGGAGGCGTGGTGCTCCTTTGGGCCGGACAAAGACAGTAGGTGTGTTCAGCAGAGTGAAGCCACTGTCTTCTGAGGCAAGTTTGGGCCAGTGCCGCTTCTGTGGACGGGAGTCAGAGAACGCAGCTAGTTGCCAGAGTCTCCGTTCTGAGTGGCAGTTCTTGCAGCCAACTGATTGCGGAGCACATCGAACGTGGCCACTCCAAAACAGCTTTATTATATAGAGAGATTTGCATTTATATCCCGTGGATGGGCTCAGGGCGGGTAACATCGTTTGAATAAATACAATTTCAATTTAAAACATTAAATTTTAAAAAACGATAAAACATTATAGCAATTAAAACAATGGGTACAACTTGAAACTGCATCAGTTGGCTATAAAGTTCTGGGCTGATAAAGGCCAGTTGTCGGTGGTCAGTAGACAGGTGACACACGGGTGACAGCAACCTCAGGGAGGCCATATATAGGCACCCACTGCCTCAACCAAAGGCCTGGCGGAACAGCTCCATCTTGCAGGCCCTGCAGAATTGAAGAAGATCCCGCAGGGCCCTGATCTCAGCAGGGAGCATGTTCCACCAGGCTGGGGCCAGGACAGAGAAAGCCCTGGCCCTGGTGGAGGCAAGGCGGGCATCCTTCGGGCCAGGGACCACCAGGAGGTGTTGATCTTTCGAGCGTAATGCTCTTTGTGGCGTTGTTGTTGTTGTTGTTATTATTATCATTATTATTATTTAAACTGCTCTCCCCAAAGGGCTCAGGAAAGTGTACATCACTATCAAAAATGCAGCAAATTTTAAAAATACAATAAATAGTTAGTTACGACAATGCTCCCTCTAAGCTGTGGAGTCTTGTGAGCAAGACTTCTACTTTGTGAGCTACTGGCATTACAGTTGTGGCTACTGCATAAATCAGTTCACTCTCAAGCCATCTTTCCTGAGCCAAGACAAAAATGGGTGAGCCGGAGGCTAAGAAACTGTGAGCTAGCTCACACTGATTCAGCTTAGAGGGAACACTGGACAGCTACAACCAACAGACATTGGGGACCGCTGTCCTACAGTGCGTTTTGCTTATCGTCTGGGAACAGCAAGGTACTCTGTCTGCTATAAGTATAGCCACCTTAATAGAAAGACCTGTGTCACAAAATACAGTTCCTTTTGGTTCACCTTCAGGATAATTGGTTTGAGAGTAGATATATATTTATTGCAACTGTCCCCTGTAGAGGCTTTCTGGTTCTCAAGTCTTTATTCGGAGGTAGACTGTCCCTGAACCTCGAGGTTCTATCATGGCTAATAGCTGTAGATCAATTTGTTCTCCCTGCATGCTCTCTTGAGAGCATAAGAAGAATCCTGCTGGATCAGGCCATCCGGTTCAGTTTCCCACAGCAAATGGGCCCCCACAGTGTCTATAAAGCAGAGCACAGAGGTGGACGTCTGTAGCCCCCCCCC
Source organism: Lepidodactylus listeri (assembly GCA_029233225.1). NCBI lineage: Eukaryota > Metazoa > Chordata > Lepidosauria > Squamata > Gekkonidae > Lepidodactylus > Lepidodactylus listeri. Next base: position 38,617,947 of record JARCFY010000019.1, on the reverse strand, counting down.
CCCCACAACTAATATTTGGGGCCGCTCTGCCTTTGAAACTGGAGATTCCATTTAGTTGTCATGGTTAATACCTGTTAGACCTCTCCCCACTGAAATGCTCTAATCCCCTTTTAAAGCTAGCAGCCTTCGAATTCCTTAAGTTAATTACATAGTATGTGAATCCACGCTTTCCCTTCTCAGACATCTGTTCACTGCAAGCAGAAATTATCTTGTTCTTATCAAAGAAGAAGAAGAGATTGGATTTATACCCCATCCTTCACTCAGAGCCTCAGAGCAGCTTTTCCCTTCCCCTCCCCACAACAGACACCTTGTGAAGTAGGTGGGGCTGAGAGAACTGCCCTTGAGAGAAAAGCTCTGACAAAACTATGGCTTGCCCAAGGTCATCCAGCAGCTGCAAGTGGAAGAGCGAGGAATCAAACTCGGTTCTCCCAGATTAGAGTCCATGCACTCAACCACTACACCAAACTGGCTCCCTCTCCCAAAATACTGTAACTTGAGGGCATCTATTGAAGCTGATGGGCAGTAGGTTCAGGACAGACAAAAGTAAGCCCTACTTTATACAGAGAGTGTAGCCTTGGTGACTGAGGGGAACCTCCACATTCAGAGGCACTAAGCCCAGAGTCAGGAGGCAACATCGACACCAGGGGAAGGCCTCGGCCTCTGTTGGCCGTCCAGAGGAAGTGGTCAGCTGCTGTGTGAGACAGGGTGCTGGACTAGATGAACTATTGGTCTGATCCAGCAGGGCTCTTCGTACATTCTATTTGTAGTAAGGATAGGATGGTGGAGGGAGAGCTGGTCAGTTGCAGTTGCTGCTAGATCCCGGTCAGTGTGGGTTGGGCCCCCTGCTGCCTCAACTGGAAGAACAGTTTTGCTTTCACTGCAGCCTGGAGCTTAATGCTTGGGTTTTAAATGCCTGGTGGGAGTGATTTGCCTGGACCTGGATGGCCGAGGCTAGCCCGATCTCATCCAATCTCAGAAGCTAAGCCGGGTCGGCCCTGGTTAGTGCTTGGATGGGAGACCTTAGAGAAAATCCAGGATTGCAATGCAGAAGCAAGCCATGGCAAGCCACCTCTGTTCATCTGTTGCCTTGAAAACCCCACGAGGGGTTGCTATAAGTGTAACCTGATGGCACTTTCGTTCAGAAATGAATTGCAAGCCTTTAGTTAAATGGGAGTGAAGATGGAGCTGCCCTGAGGGATGGCGGTGAAGATGGAAGCTCAAGCTGACCCCTGCTGAGTGTCGCTGTGGAGTGTCAGACATCTTTCCTCTCTGCCTCGCCATGCCCAGAGCTCTGTTTCTTGGTCACTCAAAGATGGGATGCAGCTTTTAGGCAGGCATGACTACTACTTGATTGGGGCCGTGGTGGCTCAGGGGTTAAGACACTGAGCTGCCGACTGGCAGGTCGGTAGTTCGGCAGTTCGAGACCGCTCCTGCCAACCTAGCAGTTCGAAAGCAAGGAACTGCAAGTAGATAAATAGGTACCGCTTCGGTAGGAAGGTAACAGCGTTCCGTGCGCCTCGGTGTTCAGTTATGCTGGCCGCATGACGACGGGAAAGTCTTCGGACAGCGCTGGCTCTTCGACTTGGAAATGGAGATGAGCACTGCCCCCTAGAGTCGGATTCGACTGGCTTTCGAGCAAGGGAAACCTTTACCTTTATGAGTACCTCTGCCATGATTTCACACCTCCTTTGTTATGTAGGTGTAGTGTTGTCAGAACTCTAGAAGGATAATGGACGCCTCATTTTGGAAATAGAGCCGCTGTGGATCCCGCCTTTGGCTTGCGGAACTTCCTCCAGCTTAAGGAACCCGCCTCCCACTTTAGTGGGTCCTGCACAAAGTTGGAGGAAGGCTCCCAAAGGTGAAAGAAGTTTGCTCTGTGGAGTGGTGGAAGAGATGGCAGGGCCTACACCAGATTCTTGGAAACCGGGCGTGCTGGGAAAAAGGCACCTGGGTTCTGATGTGGTCACTTCTGACTGCAGATGGAGAATCGCATTTTTGAATGCTCTCTCGCTGGTAATTAGCCGCTGATTCATGAGAGCAGCCCGGAGCCTGAGAAAGGACAGGAAGCAACGGATTAGAGGAAAGGAAGTAATGGATTAGGCTGTGAAACAAAAGGAAAATTGGCAGGAAGAAAGAAGGGGGGGGGGGGGAGCTTCGCTGAGCTGGGCTTTTTCTATGGAAGTGGAATTGTAGGATGCTGTGAACGTATAGGTTGAAATTAATTAGCGGCAAGTCAATCTGGTGTGCCATCAGTAATAGAGAGAAAGCTTAATTCTGCAGAGCCTGGAATGGCTTCTGCTAAACAGAGATTCTGCTTCGGTTTCATGTCTAAACTAGAGTGTTTGGGGGGTGGGTGGGGATTTTTGGGAGCAGCATCCCCACGATGTTGTCCCCTAACAGTCTGCTGCCCCCATTTTCCTGATTGCCGCCGTCTTTCCTGAACCTGGTTTGGTATGACCTTCTGAGAAAGACTGCAGTCAAACCGTGCTGTGTAGACAAGAAGTTGTGCATTCTTGTAGCTCCTGGTGACACAGATGCCACTTCCCTTGGCCCCGGTCCCTCTGTGGCCAACATTCCCCCTCCCTACAACCAGAGGACTTTTTTGAGGTTTTTTTTAAAAAGGTAATTGACATACCGCTACACCCTTAAGATGCAGGCAGTGTGTCAATTACAGTGATATTGCTATAGCTTGGTAGTGAGCAGATCGCTTTAGTTGTCACACATTTGTTCTTTTTTTAAAAAAGATCTCCATTGAAGAAGAAGAAGAGATTGGATCTATACCCCGCCCTTCACTACCCAAAGGATTCTCAGAGTGGCTTACAAACTCCTTTTCCCTTCCCCTCCCCACAACAGACACCCTGTGAGGCAGGTGGGGCCGAGAGAGCTCTTTCGAGGACTGCTCTCGAGAGAACAGCTCTGAAAGAACTTATGACAGACCCAAGGTCACACCAGCAGCTGCGCGTGGATGAGTAGGGAAATCAAACCCGGTTCTCCCAGATTTAGAGGCCACACGGCTAACCACTACACCAGACTGCCCTGGGAGAGGGTGAAATGGCAGCTGGGGCAGGGGGGAAGCTGGGACAAAAAAAATGCAGCAAAAACTACCACGTGGCTACTCCGTCATTGCGACATCTAGCTCTGCCTCGCTAAAGGCAATAGAGGGAATACATTGCCTTGTGAACGCTGCCTGTGTCTTGCTCTGAGCTTGTCTTTTCTCCCCCTCCTGTCCAGGACTGGGGCCCCAGCTGTCCCAGCGAGTTCCTCGGGGCCTACAAACTGCAGCACGACATGTCCTGGACCCCTTCGGATGATGTCGAGAAGCGAGAAGCCGAGCTGAACGTCCTGGAGAAGCTGTTGAGCCAGCAGGCCTCCCTCCCGCCATGCAGCGAGCCGAACTTCCAGGGCCTGACCATGTGAAGTCTTTTGGGGGTGACCCAGACTGAGGCAGCTGGTGGGAGGGGCCAACATTTCCTTCCTGTACATGCCAAAAAAAACCACGGCTTCCCTGTGAGCAGTGCGGTGTCAGGACTGCAGTGGGAGTGTCTTTGCTGCACGGTTATCTCGGGCTGCTGTCTGGAAGCGGTGGGCCGGGTGTTCGCCTCCCTTATCGATCTCTGAATGTGAACAAACGACAGGTGCTTTTCGGTAGCTGAGGGTTGGGGTTTTTTTGTGTGTCCCGCACAGTTCTTTTACGATCCCCGAGCAGACTCCGCCTAGGAAGAGGTGTCTGAAGCCCATGGAGATGCTCACTCGAGAGCTGCCCGAGATGCGTATTCTGTTGCCAGACCTGTAAGGATCTCTGAGCTTTTTGTTGATCCTGTTTGAATCCTGCCTTTCCCCCAAGGAGCTGAAGGAGGCACACATGGTTTTCCCCTGACAACAGCCCTGCAAGCTAGAGGAGGCTCAGACAGAGAGTGATTTGATCCAAAGTCACCCCGGGAGTTTCATGACTAAATGGGGATTTGAACCTGGGTCTCCGCGGCTGTGGTTCCAACAGTAACAAATATGTCCACCTTATTTTTTTGAGCCAGATCAGGAGCGGCCTGCATGAGTCGAACTCGGGCTTCTTCTGCTGTCTCCCGGGCTCAGGGTCCAAGCTAGGAAGGCCTCTGTTCAAATCTCACTGCAGCCCAAGCCAACTTGCTGTTCTCTTGGCCCCCATCACCAAATCTGGGGGATGATAATACTAGCTTACCTTACAGGGTCGTTGTAAAATGGTTGCAATAATGTGTGAAGCATTCTGAAGACCTCAGATGTGGCAAATAAATTGCTAAATATCCTCCCCGCCATGTTTTATTGACGTTGGAGTTTGTGGCAGTTACACTGTGTGTCTCTGCAAAGCGCGGAAAAGGGCAACGGAAAAGAACAAAGGGGTGGGAATGTCTTCTGTATGAGGAAAGTCTTGAGAGTGTGGCGCTTTTTAGGACAGAGAAGAAAAGATCTCTGGGGTTGGGGCGTGAGAGCAGCTGATGAACTTATGTTCGGAGAAAAGGGACAGAGAGAAATTTTCCTCTCCAAAAATGAGAAGTTGGTGTTTGAAGTTGATGGGCAGTAGATCTGGGATAGAACGAAGGAAATACTTCATTCCTTGACAGATAATCCTCTTGTGGAACGCCTTTCGAAAGATATACAGGTAGACAGCAGCTTAGATGGCCTTAAAAAGTGGGATCTTTGGAAGGCAGCTATTGGCCGTGATGGCTAAATAGAACCTCCAGATTCAAAGGCAGTGTATCTTGGAATGCCATTTGTCGCAGGGCTTGAACCAGGAGAGGCTTGAGCCTTGGTGTTGCTGCTTCTGGGCCTCCCGGGCCAGCCAGCCTACAATCAGCCTATCAGGAGGCTCCTTCCTTTCCTCTGTTTGACTTGTCCCCTGTGTCAAGTTTTTGGGTGTGGGTATCGAATGCATGCTGGCAGTTGCCTGCAAAGGACACACAGCTCCCTCGGGAAAGGGCTGGTTTTGCTTTTGCTTGTATTGAAGGACTACAGAGGCTCCAGATGTGTGATGGGCAGGAGGGGAGCTGTCCTGTATTTGCCACAAATGTATAAAGCATGCTGTGGGTGAGGGAATGACCATTTGGAAATCCCCCTTCCTTCAAATTCATTCTCTGTGCTTTCAGCAGACTGGTCCCCCCACCAACACAAGCATCCCTGTTTTTCTTTGAATAGATCTTCAGTACTCTTGTCGCTTCTGAAGCATACGGAGACTTCATCAGGCCTATTTTTCTTTGGATAGTCTGTCAACCCTTTAAGATGCCACAGGATCCCTTGACTTTTCCACTGGGAGCTAATGCAGCTGGCTCTGTCGAATTAAAGGTTCTTTATTTATAGGCCACCTTTCTCACTGGGGCCCAAGGCGGATTACGAGTATGAAAAAAACTTTTCAGTCACTTAGTAAATAGGTTACAAACAGTGTTCCCTCTAAAATGAGTAACTGTGAGCTAGATCACACAGTTTTGTCTTAGCTCAGGAAGGATGGCTCCAGAGCCAACTGATTTAGGCAGCAGCTAAATCGCTCGCTCACAACTTTAATGCCAGTCGCTCACCAAGTAGAATTTTTGTGCACAAGACTCCACAGCATAGGCTGAGGACAGATTGGCCGTCTCGGCCGCTCCGCCTCCGCTTCAGAAGCGGAGGCAGAGCGGCCGTTCAGACGGCCACATCTGCCCCCAGGAGGCGGCCCGGACACATTGCGTCCGGCACCGCGCTCCTTCCGCACCAGCCGAGCACCACTTCAAAATGGTGCTCGGCTGCTGTGGCGCGCCCTGCGCGCGCACTCCACCCACCAGAGCGGGTGTGAACGCGCGCGGGCAGGGGCAGCCGCGCGGCGTCCACCTGCTGCTCCAGGAAGCCGCCCGCAGTCTGAACGCTGCGGGCGGCTTCCTTCCCCCCGCCCCAGTCTGCCGCGCTGCAGAGGCGCGGCAGACTGCCAATCTGTCTGCAGCCATAGGGGGAGCATTGGTTACAAAGCAAGGTAACAGCGGGCAATCAATCCGCCAATTACGAGATTAATTTCCTTTATTTATATGCCAACTTTCCCCCCAGTAGGGACCCAAAGTGGTATACCATTCTCCTCTCCACTGTTTTGTTCTCACAACAACCCTGTGAGGTGAGTTAGGTTGAGGGTGTGTGACTGACCCAAGGTCCATCCACCAAGCTTCCATGGCAGAGTGGGGATTTGAATCTGGATCTCCCATATCATAGTCCAATACTTCAACCAAGCTGTGCAAATTAAAATAACACTGTTGCAGCAGCAGCAGCAGGAGGAGATATCTCCACAAGGTTTTATTCTTTCTCACTTCTCTTAGTGTACTTTAAGATTACCCCTCTTCTCCCCTGCATTTGGGTTTCCTCTGTGTGGGTGGCTCTGCCTCCTGCCAGTTTGGTGTAGTGGTTAAGTGCGCGGACTCTAATCTGAGAGAACCGGGTTTGATTTCCCACTCCTCCACTTGCACCTGCTGGATGACCTTGGGCGAGCCATAGCTCTGTACCAGCTGTTCTCTCAAGATCAGTTTTCTCAGAGCTCTCTCAGCCCCACCTACCTCACAGGGTGTCTGTTGTGGGAAGGGAAAGGAGTTTGTAAGCCACTCTGAGACTCCGAGTGAAGGGCAGGGTATCAATCCAATCTCCTTCTCTTCAACAGCTGGGTTGCCAGACCCCCAGTCCAGCCAGGGGATCCCCTATTCTTTGGGGCACCAACCCATCGCTGGCCAGCTGGGGAAGCCCCACCCCATCACGATGACATCACCTGGAAGTACCATCGTGTTGCCGATGGGTGGTGACGCTCTAGTTTTTGGGCAAACTCTATGGTTCTGAGGGCAAAAACCCGGAGCTTTGCCCCAAAACTAGAGTGTCACCCCCGACATCGGCAACACAATTAAGTCATTTCCTGGAGCCCCCCACCAGGAGCAAGGTAGAACCTGGCAACCCTATGCAGCAGCACGCGTACAGAGTTTGGGCCACATACGTGTCACCTTGTCCCTGTTTTCTGGCCAATCGACTTCTTTATTTTTGCCCCCGCCTAAAGTTTTGTTGGCGCGAGTTGCTAGGTTCCCCCTTCTTTATTAGCGAGCCTAGTCCAGGTCTATTGACATTCAGTCCTAAACAGAGAATCTGATAGCCTTGCCAGTCTACAAGAGCAAAATAAAACAAGTCCAGCGACACCGTCAAGATTCATAAAAGTCTATGCGGGAATGAATGGTGTTAGTCTTCAAGGTGCCACCGCACTCCCGGTTTTATTATCCTCAGCAGAGTTACACCCTGTCAAGTCTGTTGAAGTCAATGGGCTGAGAAGGGTGTAACTCTGTTCAGGAATGCGCTGTAAATATGTTAAACGCTGGGTGGTGAATGTATCGCCTCTCTAATGCACATGCATGGCTGCTTAGGCGCTGCCCGTCCACAGGTTATTTTAACACCCTGATGAGGCCGATTTCGTGCCCTCCAGCTTAGCAGGGAGACGTGTCTTTCTCTCCTCCCAGTCCTTATGCCCCAAATCACAACCTCTTCCCCACACTGCCGCAGGGCTCTGCTCTACTTACGTGCCCAGTGTTTTGCTTTATTCAGCAACCATCTATTTTCTCTGGCCCCCTGTGGTGTTTCTCCTTTTGGTTCAAAATACACTAGGGAAAGAAATAATTGTCCTGCACAATCGATCGTTCAAACTATAACTCAGCAGCTGCAGCGGGTGAAATGGCAGGCCGAGTGTGGCGTCCCTTACTGTGTGCATGAACACAGGTGTGCACTCAAGGCAAGATAACTCCAGTCCCCACCAATACTCCCTCTAAGCTGTGGAGTCTTGCGAGCAGAAATTCTACTCTGTGAGCTACTGGGCATTAAACTGAGAGCCAGTTTGGTGTAGTGGTTAAGTGAGCGGACTTTAATCCGGGAGAACCGGGTTTGATTCCCCACTCCTCCACTTGCACCTGCTGGATGACCTTGGGCAAGCCATAGTTCTGTCAGAGCTGTTCTCTCAAGGACAGTTGTCTCAGAGCTCTCTCAACCCCACCTACCTCACAGGGTGTCTGTTGTGGGGAGGGGAAGGGAAAGGAGTCTGTAAGCCGCTCTGAGACTACAAGTGAAGGGCGGGGTATAAATCCAATTTCCTCTTCTTCTTAAAGTTGTGAGTGAGCGATTTGGCTACTGCATCTATTAGTTTCCTCTGCAGAGCTCTCCTTCCTGAGCTAAGACAAAAATGTGTGAGCCAGAGGCTTAAAAACAGAGCTAGCTCACACTAACTCAGCTTAGAAGGAACACTGGTCCCCTGTTTTTGATTGAACATCTAGAGCAAGGGGTCCCCAACCTTTGAAATTCTTACACAATGTGGTGGGTGCAGTCACAACAATGGCTTCTGCAGGAGGCAGAGCCAGTCACAGAACGGCTATCATGGCTTACCTTCAGTCATGCAGTGAAGATCCTTGTGTTATGGTGGCAGCAGCTGCCAAAACAACATCTAAAAAAAGATCTGTACAATCAGTCACGTCTCCAGTGGCCAATCTGAAGCCTTGCTGGGCAAAAGCATCACCTGGCCCTACCCACTTTCCAAAAGCATTTGGCAGGCACCAGAAAAGGTGTTAGCGGGTGCCACGGCGACTGCCGGCACCGTGTTGGGGACCCCCTGATCCAGAAGACCAGATTCTAAACAATGCAAAATCCAGTAATAAAGTAACTGAGCAACTACTGACGAAATGAAGATTGGACAGATATCTTCCCGCCCGTTTCCAGCAGAAAGCTTGAAAACCATGGTGAACTAGACTCGACTCCATCAGATACACGGAGCATATGCATGGGTTATGTATGCTGAACAGGGCTGACCTGTCCATTAGGCACACCTAGGCAATCGCCTGTGGTGCCAGAGATGAAAGAATGCCACCCAGCCCTGTTGCTGCCCCACCTTTGCCGGATCTGTGGGCAGCCTGCTTCTTCCTTCCCCTGAGGTGGGTTCTTCTTGCTGGGGGAAGGGACAGGGAAAGGAGGCAAGGATTACCCTTGGTGTGGCGGAAGGAGAGGGATGATGGCTTCTCTATGACTGGGGACAGCTTTCCCTACCCAGGTTAGGGCACCCCAAATCCTGATGCTGAAATAAAAATTTTTTAGCTAGCCTTTTAAAGCGGCGCTGCAGAAGACCACTGGCACCCTGAAGCCTAACAAAACTGTATCCAGCGCGAATTTCTGTGAGCCGAGAGTTCAGGAATGCATCTGATAAAGTGAGGTCACAGCAGAGAGACAGATGCCGGAACGAATCGGGTTTGTCTTAGGGTCGCTAGCTCTAGATCGGTGAATTCTTGCAAGATTCCAGGCTGCAGCCTGGAGACGGCAGGGCTTGGAGAGGGGAGGGGGCCCATCCTCCAAAGCAGCCATTTTCTCCAGGGGGGATTCATCTCAGCGGTGCAGAAACCACCTGCGATTCCGGGAGACCTCCAGGCCCCACCTGGAGGGTGGCACCCGCCCATGCTCCTCCTCCTTTTGCTCGCGCACGGCTGTCCTTTTCCAGCGTCACCCGCCCCTGTGCTTTCCCTGTGCTGTGGGGGGAAAAAAACGCTTTTAAAATCCTCTAAAACGAGCGTCTCTCGCTTGCGACAGTTTCCTCAATAGCAGAGGGCAGCCAGGAACTCACTCTCCGCAAGAGCCCGTACCGCGCAGGCGCCGGTCCTGCGCGGCTCTTCCGCCAGTCGGTTCTCCCTCCCTCGGCCAAGGGGGAAGGGGGAGGGAAAAAGTTTTCCCCACCCCGCCTCCTCCTCTTCATGCCCCGCCTTTGCAGGGAACGCGGTGACGTAATTGCGCCCGCCCTTGCTGTGCGGACGAGGAGACCCCGCAGCGAGCTGCCAACGCCCGGCGAAGGGAGAGAGAGAGCGAGAGAGAGAGCGGGGAAGGGGGGGAAAAAAAAAAAGGAAAAAGCGCCAGCCGCGAGCGGAGTTCGGTGAGGTAAGGCGGCCTCTGAGGCGGCGGCCGGCCGGGCCCGTGAGGCGAAACCCGAGGGGAGGGGAGGGGAGGGGAGGGGAGGGGGCGCCTCTCTCTCTCTCTCTCTCTCTCTCTCTCTCGAGTCAAATTTGTCAGATGAACTGGGGGGGTGGGGGAGATAGAGAACGTGTCCCTTCCCCCCCCCAGAGCGGCAGCGGCGGTGGGGGAGGGGTGACCGGAAGCTCTCTGAGGGAGAAGGAGGAAGAAGGAGAAGGACCGGGCGGGGGAGGGGAGAGCGGAGCGGACTCGGTTCCCTTCGGAGGGCGGCGGTGAGTAGGGCCTCCCTTCCCGCCTGTGGGCAGCCTCGCCTCCCCCACCTCCCGTTTTCGGCTTCAGCTCGCCGTAACCCCGGGCGGGGCGGGCGGGGGGGGGAGAGGAGTGGGTTGTTCCTTTCGTCGCCCCTCGCTGGGCGTTGACGGCTGTTTCTCCAGCGGCCCCCCCCCGCCCGCGCCGACGTTCTCACTTTCGGTCCGCCCGTGGTCGGGGGGGGGGGGGAGGGGAGGGGAGGGGAGGGGCAGCCCGAGGGATTTCTCGCCTGAGGTTTTCCCGGCCGTGTTCCCTCTAAGCGGCGTCCGTGTGAGCCAGCTCACAGTTTTTCAGCCTCCGGGGCTCGCGCATTTTTGTCTCCGCTCGGGAAGGAGGGCCTCCCGAGGAGACGGATGGATGCCGCAGCCAAAGCGCTCGCTCGCCACTTCAAGGCCGGTGGCTCACACAGTGGAATCTTTGCTCACGAGACTCCACAGCTTAGAGGGAGCATTGGCAACCAGTGTTCTCTCTAAGCTGGGTCAGTGTGAGCTAGCTCACAGTTTTTCAGCCTCTGGCTCACAGATTTTTGTTCTCAGCTCAGGAAAGAGGGCTCCCCAGTAGACTAATTGATGCAGCAGCCAAAGCACTCGCTCGCAACTTCGAGGCCAGTGGCTCACACAGTAGATTTTTTGCTCACGAGACTCCACAGCTTAGAGGGAGCATTGGCAACCAGTGTTCCCTCTAAGCTGGGTCAGTGTGAGCTAGCTCACAGTTTTTCAGCCTCTGGCTCACAGATTTTTGTTCTCGGCTCAGGAAGGAGGGCTCCCCCAGTAGACTAATTGATGCAGCAGCCAAACCGCTCGCTCGCAACTTCGAGGCCGGTGGCTCACACAGTGGAATCTTTGCTCACGAGACTCCACAGCTTAGAGGGAACATTGGCAACCAGTGTTCCCTCTAAGCTGAGTCAGTGTGAGCTGGCTCACAGTTTTTCAGCCTCCGGCTCACAGATTTTTGTTCTCGACTCAGGAAGGCTCACAGATTTTTGTTCTCGACTCACAGATTTTTGTTCTTGACTAGTAGACTGATGCAGCAGCCAAACCACTCGCTCACAACTTCAAGGCCAGTGGCTCACACAGTAGAATTTTTGCTCACAAGACTCCACAGCTTAGAGGGAGCATTGGCAACCAGTGTTCCCTCTAAGTCAAGGCAGTGTGAGCTAGCTTACAGTTTTTCAACCTCCAGCTCACAGATTTTTGTCTTCACTCAGGAAGGAGGGCGCCAGAGCAAACTGATTGATGCAGGAGTTGAATTGCTTGCTCAGAACTTTAATGCCAGTGGCTCACAAAGAGGATTTTTGTTCACAAGACTCCACAGCTTAAGGGAGCATTGGTTTCTAGACCCCATGAGACTGGAGCAAGGGACTGGGTTGCTTCTTCTCAGCCCCAGCGATGGGCATCCTTAGGAGGCGCCACGGGTAGATCACGATGCTGCCATACCAAGTTCCCTCTAAGCTGTGGAATCTTGTGAGCAGAAATTCTACTTGTGTGAGCTACTGGCATGAAAGTTCTGCTGCATAAATCAGTCTGCTCTGGAGCCCATCCTTCCTGAGCGGAGACAAAAATGTGCGAGCCGGAGGCTAAAGAACTATGAGCTGGCTCACACCGACTCAGCTTAGAGGGAACACTGGCTCTCCACCGACTCGGGTTGATGGTCTTTGCTTAAATCTTGCCCTGTAGAAAGGCCGCAGGGTGGTGTGCCTGGCTGTGCCCTTCTTCGTTCTCCTTTCAAACCTTGCAGGTAGAATAGTTCAAGAGGTGGAGGTCTGGCTCTCTGACCTGCTTTTTAATTGGGGATGGAGGTGGTTGCACCTTAGACAATTCGCTATGCGAAGCAGGTGCTCAGCCACTGAACACTGAGGGAAGAGTCGAGTTCGCGAGTCTTCATGGGGGAGTGGCCCGTGCCTCAGTGGTAGAAGGGCTGCTTTGCTTATGGAAAGCACCAGGTTCAATTCCTGGTATTTCCAGTTAGATAGATCAGGTAGTAGGCAATATGAAGGATGCCCTCTCAAACCCCTGGAGAGATACCGCCAATCAGATAGTACTGGCCTTGCCGGAGCTCTGGCCTCACTGAATAAAAGGCAGCTTCCACAGGATCTGCTTTGTGTTTTAGAGCTCAGTGTGGCATACAAGAAGCTTTTCCTTTTCCTGCTTCTTCCTCACAACAACCTTTTGAGGTATTTTGAGCCGAGAGAGAGCAGGTGACTGGTCTCATGGCAAAGTGAGGCGCTCTCTGATCCTAGCTTGAACACTCTGTTCCCTAATTCCACACTGGCACCTCCATTTAGTCATGGAGCTCACTTTGGGTGACTTTGGGCTAGTTGTTTGCCTGTCAGCTAAGCGGGGTTCTTGTGAGGACTGAAGTGATCCTTGGAGGACGGGTGGGGGGGGGGGGGAAGGGAGCAAGATAACCTCTCTGTTTCAGCTCCCCATTTGCAACATGATCATGATGGCAGTATCAACACTGACTTACCATTTAGCATTGTAGTGAACGTTCATGCATTTTGAGTGCTTGGATGCACGCATGTGTTTGTTTGTATTTTTAAAACCCTACTTTTCAGCTGAAGCTGACTCCTGAAGCAGTTTGTGGGAATTAAAAAATACATATAGCGTCTCTTCGGAATGGGGCTGTTACATGGAGCTGCCCTGAGATGTGGTGGGAAAATGCCTGGAAATGGAAACTGGAGGAGAAGGGAAAGGATTCTCTGCTGAACTGGATCCAAAAATGGTGGTGGTTCCTTTCTGCTTCCTGATGGCTTCGACAGCAGTTGGAAGCTGGAAGGAAATGCTTTATGTGGGAAGCAGTGTGGTGTAGTGGTTGGAGTGGGGACGGGTCGTTTCTGTGGAGGGGCTCACTGAGCGACCTGGGACCAGCCACATACTCTCTCTCTTCCTAACCTCCCTCACAGAGTTCTTGTGAGGACGAAATGTGGGAATGCAAGAACAGTGTGTTCCACTATAAGCTCCTTGGAGTAAGTTTGGGATAAAAATCAAATACATTCGCGTAGTGACATCTTAATGTTGTGCTGTGACAGCCGATAAGTGCAGGTGTAAGTCTGGTGGGGGTCTACAACACACCTCTTCAAACCAAAAATTTGCTTTTGGTTTGAAAACTCTGTCAAACGAAAAAGAACTCATATCTTGCCTCGGAGGGTTAGAATTTGCATATGAGACTATTGTAATGAGTGAGGGCAGTGGTTTATCTAGTTCGTGATAATGGAGAAGGGACTGAGCTACAAATTGGAAAGTCCCTGGTTCAGATCTCACTTCTGCCATTAATGTACTGGGCAGGCCTCTCTGTCTACCCCCTCTCTTTAGGCAACTTACATGATCTATTTTATAGGATTCTAAGGATTACAACAAGACAATTTATATGAAGTGCTTTGAGTATAAATGTGAAATTCTTATTATCTCTACGATGATGGTAGGCAGACCATGGAACAGTATTGAGAGGCACACATAGATGGCTGTGGAGAAAATACTTATCTTTGGGAGTAATGTACCCCTGTATTGAATGTGGTGTTCAGGTCCTCATTTGTTTGGAGGAATGAGTGTTTGAGCATGCCCAGAGTGTCTTATCCCAGCCATCTGCTTTCCACATCTGTGGGTGTGGTTTCTGGGTAGACTTGAGACAAGCGTTTTAAGCTTGTTGCACAAGTATTCTGAAGACTTGTAAATGAAGGATTTTTCTTGGCAAAGTGGTTTGATAGCTTCTTTCCAACAGCTGCTGTGTTGTGAAGGCAAATACAAGAACAGTAGATTAGTTTATCACCATTTGATAGCTCTAGTCATCTTCCTCTGTGTTTAGTGGGGAGTTCTGGTCGCTGGTTCTCTAGAAATCTTGCTCCATTGGTGCTATTTGGGTGTATTTGCCATAAAAGCACAAACTTTCCTTATAGTCCACTCCACCCCCACCCCCCCAGATTGCTATCTCCCACCCACTGATAACCGGCCATATTTATCTTAATCAGTGGGCCAGTTTCTCCCTACAGCAAGCTGTGATTATTGATTTTATATGTTTATAATGTGTTTTAAATTTTATTGTATTTATTGAAATGTTGTAACCCGCCCTGAGCCCATCTATGGGATGGGCAGGATATAAATGTGAAAAACAATAAAGCGGGATATAAATGTGAAAAACAATAAACAAACAAACAAACAAACATGGCTGTTGTTGGTGGAATGAAACCTTCACAGAACCTGTGATGGAAACTATTTAGTGCTTTGTTCAAGCTCAGACATATCCATTGATGTGAACACCAAGAAGATATAGCCATATAAACCACGTTCTCACAGTTGTATTTTTGTAATCTAATTCCTGTGGCAGATGGTATGCTGTCAGTGGTTGATGGGTTGTCCTTTGACTGCTTCTGGTGTTAGGTTTGCTAGAAGTTACACGACTTCCTTACTGTATGGCACACAGCAAATATGGAGTCCTTAGAAGTTCTAAGTACTCAGAAATTAAGCATCAAATGGCAGCGTAAAACTGCTGCAGGATAAAACATGTTCATGATCAATTTCAGTATAATGATTTAGTGCATGCTGTTTTCCTTGAGTAGGAACTGATGCCTTAATGAAACTCTGTATTCCTTGTAAGTCGTAAATCAACTCCCCTAAAGTGACTGGGGAAGTTAACATGGGTATTGTACATGGCAGTGGGTAGATGATAGATGGTATTGGGAAAATGTAAGCTGCTATGATTGAACAGAATAGGGCAGCTGACATTTGAAGGACTTTCAGTGGTTTACAAGATGGCTGAAGAGGCTGTGATGCACTTCAGATTACATTATTCATTTATGGGACAGAACTCAAATAAGCTAATATAGGGCAACGCTGTTTCCAGGTAGATTAGTGAAAAATAGTTTTGAGGCACCAGCGATCTTAAGCTTACTTGGCAATGCACAGTTCTGTTAATTATGTCGCTACTACTGTTTAGAAGAAAGGTGGAGAAAGCCAAATTGTCTATCTGCTTGGTTGCTGCTGCTGTGCATTGTTGTAGCCTGGTTATGTTTCTGTGATTTAACTTTCTGGCTTTTGGATTAGAGAGGCCAGGGGAAGCAAGTATGTGTGGATAAAAAGTAAGGTTACTTTCAAAAAGAATAAAAATTGTTGTTTATTCAGGTTTCTGTGTTTATTTTAAATAAGCATCTTGGAACTGTGAGGTTTTAAAACAAAAACCTGAGTTTACTGTTACAGTGCATACAGTCTTTTGAAACGACAGCTGTGGGAAAAGTTGCCTTTTGATTCCAAGCATTATAAATTTGGCCTAGTGGGCCAAATATGTGCTTAGTCCTAGGGTCCCATAGTGGGCGAGTGGTCATTGGTTGTGGAGTCCTGCCCCAGTTCCAAGAGATGCTGTCTCATAGTTTGCCAAAACCATTGGCTGAATCTACTTGGTTGATTATGTACTCCCTTTTACGTCTTCTAACTACTTGAGCTCTACAGAATGCCTGATTTTCAGTGGATAGTTGTCACCCAACCAGTCATTGTTTCTGGAAAGACCTGGAAGCTTGGCCTTCGAGTAAATGGTGTTGCTTAGAGCTTTTGCCAGGCATACATAGGGGGCAAATGCAAATCCATTAATTTCACAGTTGCCAAGCAGAATAATGCAGTACAAAAAATATGTGGGTGGCATGAACCAAGGTTTTTCTCTTACCCTCCTGGATTATATAAAAGTTATATTGAGCTTTTAATGTGTTTGGATGGTTCTAGCAAGCTGGTCATATGGCTTTTGTTTTTGGGAAATACCTGAATTACCAGTGGGAAACTATTGAAACCAGTAGCTTAAAAAATCATTATTTGAACCAATTCACTGTGAAAAGCATAAAAACCTACATCTTTTAGGCAGTGTTCCCTCTAAGCTGTGCACATCAGCGGCTGCTCAGTAACACAAGAAGCCCCACTCAGCAGCAGTTTGGAGCAGCGCAGGATCTTGCACTGTCCATTGCCCATTTTAAGATTACAGCGGTTATATTCTGCTCAGGATGTGAATGGCTTTGAAATGTGAAAAATAGAGGGAACATTGCTTTTAAGCTGTTCTGATGATGAGGGTTGGGACAATAGGTTGGTTCCTTTCTCAAACTACTTGAGAGTATGGCAAACCTGACGGATTCTCATGCATTGGGGGTGTGGCTTGTTCTGCTAGTATTTATTTATTCATTGAAACATTTATACCCCACTTTTCTTTGTGGTTTAAGGTGACTTACAATAATAGATTTTTTAAATTCCAGTGAAAACCAGATGGGCCTATCTGAGATATTAGAGCAGATACTGCAAAAAGACTCCCCTTGCACCAGTCGGTTGTTCTTTTGAGAAGCTGGGCTATGAAAAGGCAAGCTAATGGTGTGCCATTTGTTGCCTTGTTCTCCAGTGTTCTCCATCTGTACTTCCTTGTCGGTGTGTCTGGCAGAGGAAAGGGAACCAAGACAAAGTGGAGTGACTCAGGGGATGACACTTGCCTCAGTAGGAGGGGCTGTGATCTCATCAGATGGAGAGCACCAATGTTGGTAAAGTAGAATTAGGTCTTCTAGTTGAGGGAAACAGCCAACTATTATACAGGAGTACTTAAGGATAGGTTGAGCATGTTGGAAGCGGGGTGGGAAATGCATATTTATTTATTTATTAATTTCGAATTATATCCCGCCTCGCCAGCGAGCCGGCTCTAGTCGGCTAACAACAGTAAGTCATAAGCATACAAAGTTAAAACACACATAAAATTTTCCTTAGATCACATTAAAATACAGCTAAACAATCAAATCACAGATGGCAGCAGATACTAAACCCAACATCAGATACCAGCAACCTACTATTTTCCAGCCAGGAGGCTCCCACCACAGATGTTCTAGAGGCGGCTCACCACGCCGCCTACTAAGGGCCATTCCCTCCGGTGGCGGCCCCAAAAGCCTGGCGGAAGAGCTCCGCTTTGCAGGCCCTGCGGATCTGCAAAAGGTCCCGCAGGGCCCTGATGTTCTCCGGGAGCTCATTCCACCAGTAGGGAGCCGCCACCGAGAAGCCCCTGTTCCCGGTGGTTGTCAACCTGGCCTCCCTCAGGTTGTATATGTAACTTGCAAATAAGTTTCAGTTTCGGAAAAAAATTAACCTTTCCCCATAGACATGCATGTGTGTTCTATCTTTTTCTCAGTTTCACAACTGGAAACTGATTAAGGGCAACTTAGTAAAATTAGCTGTTGGACTTCAGTCTATATTTTTGGGTGACATTAAGTGTTTTGGGTGGTATTGTGTATTATTTAACCTAGGCTGCCTGGCATAAAGCATCCCTTCAGTTGATTGGTTCTCTAATGTGCTTGTAACAGTGGTGTTTCAAGTCTGAAACATCTTAATTAATTTATAGATTTATTTGTTTAGGTTTTCAACTCAGCTAGAATGTGATTGCTACTTTTGAGTGACTGCTTGCAAAACAGGAAGGAAAGTGCTTGTGGTTAAAAGCCAACCCCAGCTATTGTGCAGGATATGTTGGTAGAAGGTCCCAAACTTAGCAAGAAGAATATACAGTTCAGTACATTCTACAAATTTTGAATTCCTGATTGGGTAAACTTTTTTGTGTGTAGATCTGTGTACCATATCACTGTTCCATGTACAGCAGTTGTGTAAAATAGAGGTACATCGTTGATATTCTTCTGTGGTTGAGAGCTCCTAAGACAAAGAAGCATTTAGCTATTAATATATGCTTTTGCATGTTGTAGTGCCTTTTTAGTAATGTATCCTCCATCAAGAAAACCCCTTGTATTTGCAAGCAATGTTCCCTCTAAGCTGTGAGGCTTGTGAACAAAAATTCTACTTTGTGAGCTGCTGGCATTAAAGTTGTGAGCGAGCCATTTGGCTGCTGCGTAAATTAGTCTGCTCTGGAGCCATCTTTCCCGAGCCGAGACAAAAGGGTGTGAGCCGGAGGCTAAAAAACGGTGAGCTAGCTCAGACGAACTCAGCTTAGAGGGAACATTGTTTGACAGAAACCTTTCTGTGTGCCTAACTGGCAATGGGGAAAAAAAACTATAACATGTATTTGTGACCCAGGAATCTCTGCAGTACACTTGGGTTCCTTATCAGATATAAGGACAAGGAAAGGGCTCTGTTTTCAATTCCGAAGATCTCTTCTTTCTGCCATCTTTATTTTGGGGATGAAGTTAAATTCCTGGCAGTTGAAGCAGCTGCTAGGGAATGGTTCCTGAGTGCTTCTACAGAAGTGTTGGCAATGCTGTGTTTTCTGCTAGTAAGATCGAAACATCAGATTTCTTTTCCTTTTTATAGGTTTACCTTGGACCTGATACAATAGCCGATTTCAGCTATGCAGACAATTAAGTGTGTAGTTGTTGGAGATGGTGCTGTTGGTAAAACATGTCTTCTAATTTCCTACACAACAAACAAATTCCCATCAGAATATGTACCAACGGTAAGTAAAGGTTGAGACTTGTCTATTTTGCTGTTCAATTTGTAGAAGAAGGAATTAGCGTTTCGTTTATTAAGTAATATACTTGCATACAGTGGGCTCAGTCCAGCAATTCATGGGCATAGCATTGCACATCTTTCCCTTTTATCTCCCTCAAACAGTCCTTTCTGACCGGGAAAGGTGAAAGTCTCAGGACCTTCATGGACTACTAACCATACAGAAAAGGGGGGGGGGGCTGTGTTGAGGAGATGAAATCATACTTTTCCTGACATTAGGTAGCTGGAAAGACTTTCCTTACTTCTTCCTCCTCAGCACAGCTCTTTAAGTGGCTATAGTATCCCTTCTTGGAGTACACCCCCCCCGCCCCCCCGGGGTGTCCATTTAGTAGAAGTATAGCTGTGCTGTTAAGTCACAGCATTCAGCCCATTTGCTAGTCCCTGGGTAAACATGTAGTTATGTATCCTTTCTTGGACTGGTTGAACTTCCTTCAGCCTAAAGAGCTTTCCTCCAAAATAAGTGGCCCTGTCTCCAGTGGAAAAGCCACTTAAGTTGGTGGAAGGCTTCACACTTTGCTCAGTGGAGTAGAAAGATACATGCTGCTATCTAATGTGGCGTGTGTGTTGATTATCTAATTCCAGCACAAACTTTCCTTACAGTATTTATCTGTCTTGCTTTTCATAAGACTCCCATAACTGACATGCCTTTACTTTAATGTTGCTACATTCAGCCACGATGGATGGACAAATCAGCCCAAGTCCTCACCTTTGTTTAGCTATTGCACTGGTCATATCTGACTCGTGTTTCATTTTTGAAAAGGGTCTTTGTGCCTCAAGTTCTTCCTTGCCTTTTCCCCTTCTAGGTATTTGATAACTATGCTGTAACGGTGATGATTGGTGGCGAGCCGTACACTTTAGGCCTGTTTGATACTGCAGGTAGGTTTTTATTTTTATGCTAATTTATCCTTGGAGGGGGCTGTGAGTTGTGTTATTGGATGTTTATCTAAAGTTTCTAGAAGGGGTGTCAAACATAATGCTCTTATGCGGCCCACGAGCAGCTAGTGCAGGAGAGGGAACAGGAGACTGTTGGGGGGGGGGGGGAGTGGGCAGAGCCACTCTGATTGGGGCTTCAGCATGGCAGAACAACCTTATCTGCGGCAGTCAATCAGCGTGGGTGCATCTGCCCAGTGCTGCACCACTGGCTCTCCAGTCTGTCCATATGGGTTTTCCTCTGTACCTCCCCCCAGCCCACGGGGCCTTGCAGTGAGGATACACCAACTCGGAGCTTACCAGCTGTTGTCCTTTGTACAGTTTATATCTCTGGTACCTGGCATTACATTTTATGGCGCACATGGCCCAGCCGGACAAAGTGACATTTATGTCAGATCCAGCCCTCGTAACAGATGAGTTCGACACCTCTGGTTTATAGTGATAACAACCTGCTTGTTTAAAAAAACCTCTAAAACCGAACTCCCAGCTGTCATTATTTGGATGATAATGCAGGAGTTGACCACAGTGTCACAGGCAGTATTATCCAGTTCCGGCCACCATTTGGTGAGCTTCTCTGTAGTTGGTCCATGACTTTAAGCCTGTTCTTTTTTGTGAGCATGTGAAGGCAATTGACAGTACAAGAGGAGGACAAGTGTTCTCTCCTACGGGAAGTGGCTAATACCGACAGTGTCAAAAATGAGCATGGAAAGCATTTCGACGTGGGGTGGAAGAATAATGGGCCAATACAGTGAAGTAAATGCAAGGACAAAGGCTTAAGATATCAACATTACAGGGAAAGTAGTGTGTTCAACATGCAGACACATTCATTGTATTAGGAGTGTGTGTGCAAGAAACATTTCTTAGCTTTCTGAGACTGAAGTATTAAGACAGTGTAGCATCCCATTGGCTATACTCGCAACACTCTTTTTTTCTTGCTTTTAGCCAGCGGAGAAATGGCTATCTGTGCAGCTTTCATTCTGCTTTGTAGTGTTACTTGGTTGGAAAATGAAGGATGGGACAAATTAATGCTGCTAGTTCTTGCTTTAACAACAAGAACAGGCACCTGGAAATAGCTTGTGGTGGCTCGCGTGGCTAACCTGCTGTGGCAGACAGACTGGAGGGACAGGTGGAACTGTGATTTATTGTGTGCTGCTCAGCAGGGAGCAATTGTTACTTGTCACAGTGATTGGCAAGTTGCATGGCAGTGTTTCTTTCAAAGTAAGAGGCTACTTCATCTGTGCAGTAAGTGGGGGATTGCTTCTCCTTTGTGTCTCTGACACTGACCAAGTAAGGCTCTTACTACCTGTAAAATTGGTGCATTAGTCGTGTTCTTGTCTTGCTGGTTCCAGCGGGTGGCTGCAATTCTTCTGTGGTTTGGTCTCCACTTTTGATCGTGGTTTGTATGGGAAGAAGCTGTCTTCTTTGTCTGTTTGCAGAAGTGTTTTACTTCTTGTGAAATCTTTGCTGCTCGGTAATAGCTCGCTCTTTATTTATATTTGCGTAGATGCTTCAATACTGGTGACTAATACATATATATATATATTTAATTATAACAGGGCAGGAAGATTATGACAGATTACGGCCCCTCAGCTATCCACAGACAGATGTGTTTCTGGTCTGTTTCTCAGTGGTCTCGCCATCTTCATTTGAAAATGTGAAAGAAAAGGTGAGTGTGAGGCCAAACCCATGCTAACATCTGTCTGTAAGGCGTTGTAGAATACCCTGTGATACTTGGCTGCATTAAGTTTGTGTGCCACAACTAGCAATATTTATCTTTCCTCTTTTCAGTGGGTACCTGAAATCACTCACCATTGTCCAAAGACTCCTTTTTTGCTTGTTGGGACCCAAATCGATCTCAGAGATGACCCCTCAACAATTGAGAAACTTGCCAAGAATAAGCAGAAGCCCATTACTCCTGAGACTGCTGAAAAGCTGGCGCGGGACTTGAAGGCTGTCAAATACGTGGAATGCTCCGCACTCACACAGGTAAGCCTGCTCGCTGTGGTCCTCTGGACCGCCTTCTCTTCTTTTCTCAGCAGTGGGGGAAGTCGGCATCTTGAACTGGAAGGTGAGTTTTCCTCTGTTGGAGTTCATCCTGTTGACGAACAATGCGAAGCCTTTTGGAAAGCCTCTCATTAACTTTAGGAAGTTAACTCTCTTCAGCGTGTTGAACATTTATCAGGCCTAACAGTTTTTGTTCCAGGCACAGGTTTATCACCGAGCAAGTGTGGTGAACAAGGTTTGTGCAATACAGGTTATGGCTTTAATTAAAGTAGCTGAATTAAAGCACTAGCTAGAAATAAAGTGGATGTCTCAAGGTCGTGGGGTATTCTATTGAGGTCCTAGAGGTTGTATTAATAACTTCAATGTAGGGACATGAATTGTGTCTGTGTGTGTTGGGGGGGAAGTGGTACACTGCACGGAACAGTATCATTGTTTCATTTCAGCAGGGGCTATGCCAAGATCTGACATAACTCATGGGGCCTTCATTGAAGGAGACAGAATTAGTACTGTCCCTAACCCAACTTAAAATGTATAACTCATTTTTTTTCCTGGGCACACGGCAGGCCCAGTAGTTGGGAAGTATCCAGCATATAAAGGTGTAAACTTGATTGAAATACTAGTGGCGGTATGGAACCCCGGTGGTGGCTTATGTTGGATTTGGGTTGTCACCAATGCTCCCTCTAAGCTGTGGAGTCCTGTGAGCAAAAATTCTACTTTGTGAGCTGCTGGCATGAAAGTTGTGAGCAAGCGATTTGGCTACTGCATAAATCAGTTTGCTCTGGAGCCATCCTTCCTGAGCAAAGACAAAAATGTGTGAGCCAGAGGCTAAAAAACTGTGAGCTAGCTCACTCTAACTCAGCTTAGAGGGAACACTGGTTGTCAGATGTAACTGCAGTAGTTGTCTACACAAAAGTTCTGGAATGTTGCTAGGAATAGGCATCACTTTTAGATACTCGTGATTTAGTAATGCACAGTACCTTTTATATAAGGTCATAATTTTATTTTGGCCATCATTTGAGGGAGCAGAGACGGAAGCTGTATAGATAAGGCTGTAAAACTAACTGTAGGCATTCTGTGGAGTTTTACTGGTGGTCCATAGAACTTTGATGCTACTAGCAATAGTGGGATATATTTCTAGTTAATGGTGTGTGAGAGAATTGACATGAACTTTGTCTATAATGCTTTGTATAAGGAATCCTCTTTTTCTGCCCTTGTGATTTAAGAGGTATGTTAGCGCTGTAGAAAGCTAAATACAGTGTAACGGCTGGAGATTCTTAAGCTCAAATTTCAGTGCGTATACTGCATATTTAGCTCTTAAGTTGTGATTGTAAGGAAAGCCTCATGGGCTATATTCACTAAACTGCAGAGCAGTGGCTGCATTAGTCTGTTGTAGCAAAACAGAAGTCCGTTGGGGCCTTAAAGACTTAACATTTGTGTCACCATGAACTTTTGAGAATCATAGCTCACATAGCATCTGAAGAAGTGAGCGCTGATTCTGAAAACGTCATCTTGACATAAATCTCAGTCTTTAAGGGACTTTGGAGCCCATTGATGACTTTCCCTTGCCTGACTTCTCTTGCCTATAATTTTTTGGGCTAACAGCGTAATGATATGCTGCACTGCATTAAGAAAGCTGTTATGTTAAAATTGGTATTAGCTCTTTAAGTGTTAACTGTGTTGTTGGGAAGGCAGGTTTGTTTGTTATTTGGCTGAGGACAGACTGGCGTTGTGGCCCGCATGATGTCCGCTTTGCAAGCGGATGAGACGGGCCCGTGCACACAGCGGCAGCTGGCTGGCGGAGGCATGCCATACTTACTCGGTCCTGTGGTGCTTCCCTCCTGTGGTAGCCGTACACCAGGAGGAACTGGTGGCCAGCTGCCTGGGCGTGCGTTCCTCCCGCTTCCGGTGGGTGTGAATGCGCGTGGAAGCACACAGCCGCGCGCCGCACTGCCGCCAGGAGCTGCCCGCAGTGTGCACGCTGCGGGCCGCCTCCTCCCCGGAATGCTTGCGCTGCAAGGTGCACAGTGCGAACGGCAAGCTCCGGGACGCTTCGCCCCCGGGTTGCTCCACCCCGCTTTTGTGGCGCAGCGCAGCGCCAGTCTTCCCTTGGCTTTTGTTAACACAAATCCCTTTCCTTGCCATAGCTTACTTTATTTTGGTTGCTGTGGGGTAGGATAAGTGTTTCAAACAGCACAGTGAGGTAATGCAAAGTAAACTAAAGGCTGTTGCAGTCTGTGCCTTTAAAAAAAAAAAAAAGACACCCTCCCCACCGCCCTCTGTTCCATATGTAAACTGGTACTTACTGTGAGTTAGGCAGTCCATGGACATTTATTCACTTTTACCTTGGCCCTAAATGATTTTAATTAAATGTGTTAGTAAACTGATTTCTACAGAAATTTACCTGTAGCAGACCTCTCTTTAAAATATAAATATTCATAGGCTTTAAACCTGAATCTAATAATTTTAGAAAATAAATACGAGCAATAAGCTAAATTTACTTTAATATTTTAACATTGCATATAATATTAAGTTGCAGATAAAACAAATGTTGTAGTAGACTCTTGCACTCATAAATAAGAGAAGCAGCATTTTTAGAAACTGAGCTGAACTTAAAACAGTGAAAATACTGAACTTTTCAGTAGTGTATTAGACATAGCACATTAATTGTAGACAAAAATGCTTTTAAACAATAGGTCTTTGAAAATGTACTCTTAAGACCAAGGAATTATCAAATCCTAGGGTCTCTCCACAAACATCTATGTGCTACATGTTTTTGATCAACCCTGTGCCCAAAAGTATTTCACTCAGAAACTATTTCACAGCAGTTTTTACAGTGTCCCATTGTCACCAGGGCGGGTTGTCCAGGCCTTCGTATCTCTAATCCAGGACTAGCATATAATTAGAACAGGCCTTACTATCCAATCCCTGTAGAATTTTATATGCAAATTTTATATACAAATTTTATATGTATATTTTATATACAAACAATCTTATATGTTTGTTTCAGCCGTCTACCTGCCTGAGGGGTACAACTTGGTCAGTTCTCAAGTTACGAATGTTTAACTCTATATACCAAACAGTATGAACCTGAAACTTTGTATTGTATGTCATGCTGCACTAGTTTTCTATTAAATAAGCAATGCCTAGGATCAATTTAGGAGATGGGTATTAAAATCGATTAAAATGTGCCCAAAATAAATAGTACAAATATTTCAGGTTTAAATCATCACATTTTCATGGGTTATAGGAGCTAGGAGTTCCCTTCTGTGCAGAAACAATTCCAAATAAATTGAGAAATGACTTCAATTAGTGATTTAAACAGTATTTTCTGTAGGTGATTTATATTTTGGTTTAAGCTGATCTTTTTTTAATAAAGAGAAGTGTCTGAAATTTGCTTCAGATGCCAGTTTTTCTAGAAAAACAGCTGCTCTCTTTAACTGGGTATCAATTATCATAGGCACAGCTTTAAAAGATTGGTTAAAGTTTTTAAAAAATGCAAGGATCTCCTTTTGCAGGTGCAGATGGTGAATGCAAGATGTGTATTTACAGTTTCTGTTTCCAGCAGTGCAATCCTAAACCCTTATACCCTTCTTAGTCCATTGGCTTCAGGCTGTGAGTCTGTTTACAGTTGCACTGTAAATCTCTTGTCTGTTCTGGCATCTGCATATGGAACAGTAGATTTAGGCAAGTCCAGTCAGTGCTTTCAGTTTCTGCTGTAAACATCACGATTGATTTACAGCAATCAAAATTACTGTTTCTTTTCCTGGAAGTCCTTTTGCTGCAGACCAGTTCTGTGTATGCTAATGTGACTGTTGTGGTCTGAAGCATGTGTTTGTTAGGGTATTTAATACCCACGGTTCCATGAAGCTGCCGTTTCTTGATTTTTTCCCTTGTCTGGTTTTCTTGACTTGATACAGCTGTCAAATCTGACAATAGATAGCGCTTACCCTTTCATGTTAACAGTAGATTGCAAGCAATTCTCGCTTTCCTGGACTTGGAAGCCATAGAGCATTGGCAGAGATTAAAAAATGTTCATCACAGTACTGAAGAAATATTATGTATATAATATAAATGAGTAGCTCCTGTACTTCTAATTGGAAAACTCCCAGTCGACACCAAGAATTTCCTTGATGATGAATTACTGAACAATCTTATCAGTCCTTCCAATAGCATGTAGATAGCTTTTGTAAAAATTGTCAGATGGGACACAAGAGAAGAGGGGAGCGTACTTTGCCACTCTTGATCAGCAAAGTGACATTGAAGAGTGGTGGACAGAGGGAAAGCTCAGAGTTGAGCCACCCTGCGCTGTGTTGGCCTGGCTATAACCCATCTTTATCTGTGATGACATTGTCGTGAAATCTCTGATGTTACGATCAGCAGCAAGTTTTGCCTGTGCCTGCTGCTGAAATCGGCCCTGCTGACTGCTAGCAAGGCACCTCTCATTGCCAGTGTAATCAGAATAATGGACTGTAACTGTTACTGGCACAATGTAGGAATATAGCCTATTCTTTTGTAAAACTGCATTATCTCTTTTATCTAGGGAATTGCTTTTTCAACAACTGATGTGTTTTTATTTTGAGGATAACTTACATTGATCTTTACTTCCTTCCCCTTGCTGGGGGTTGAGATTAATATCTAAAAAAAGATACAGCTAATACTGTATGGGTCACTTCTCGCTTTCCTGGATAATTTTGGGGTTAGGAATAAACAAGAGTATTGTGTGTCCCTTTGAGCCAAGGATGCATTTTTTAAAAAATCTACTGAAAGAAGGAACCATCTACTCCACGAGAAGATGCTTGTAAAAATATACTTAGCATGTAGGAAAGATCTTTTAATTCTAGTGGCCTTCTTGCTACTTCCTTGCTGTGCTTGTCTGTTTCCTTTTTCCCTTGAAGATCTACTTTTTAACAAAGTAAATCTGCTTCGCTGACCACCTTTATCCTGAATGCTCTTTGTATCTGCTTGTGTCTCTCTCTAATCCTCTAACCTAGCTACTATTTTTTTCTCCTCCCCTCTGTCTTATAGAGAGGTCTGAAGAATGTGTTTGATGAGGCTATCCTAGCTGCTCTCGAGCCTCCGGAAACTCAACCCAAACGGAAATGCTGTATATTCTAAACAGTTTCCTCTTTTTCCTTTCTTGTTGCTGCTTCCTCTGTCCCGCTGCTGTAGAAAGCTGGTTGCAAAACAAATAAAACCATCCTGACTGAAAGAAGCCGTGTCTTTACTTAACGTCTTAGAGCAAACTCTGTATTAGCTTTTTTGGATTGGAAACTGTTTATACAACTTGTTTATGACTGTGGAACATGATCTGGACTTGCTTTAAACCTTCTGCTTCTTGGGTTGATGG
Source organism: Lepidodactylus listeri (assembly GCA_029233225.1). NCBI lineage: Eukaryota > Metazoa > Chordata > Lepidosauria > Squamata > Gekkonidae > Lepidodactylus > Lepidodactylus listeri. Next base: position 38,590,950 of record JARCFY010000019.1, on the reverse strand, counting down.
ATCTTATAGCTTTTCGGTTTAGGGTATCGGTTAAGGGATTGAGGGTGTCACTAAAAGTAACGCTTGAGAGGAATAATCAAACTGGTAAGGTTTTTTGATAGCCAAATGGAAAGTAATGTGCAATTTCCCCCCCTCTTGTGACTCTGTTAAATGTATTTGCATGATGATTGTACCTGACACGGTGACCTGCAAGTGATGCTGAAATGGTGAAGGGATCTCCGGTTTTCCTCTGTGCAGTGGGGCTTGCTGTTGCTTTGGCTGTTTGTGTTGTAGTGGGATATTTGTTGGTCTTCAGGGGTTGGGGTTGGGGATTCAGTGTACCTGCGACTGCCCGACAGATGTCAAACTTCTGTTTTTGATGACACGGTAGCCCTCATTTTTAATCACTCCGAGCTTGCAACTGTAAAATGTAAAGTTTTCTTTAAGAAAAAGTCATACGTTTTGACTTTTGTTGTCTGAAGGAAGGAAAAAAAAAAGAACAATTGTAGTTACCTTAAATTTCAAAATTAAAATTAGTTGTTTGTATAAATGCCTGATGAAGCATTATTCCTGTTTGCATTCATTTTGCTTCACTCCAACATTTATGCATTATATAGTACCTACCTCTGCCTCTTTCATTCTTGGACTCTGGTTCCATTCACTGCTTGAAATTCTACTGTGCTGCTTCAAGAACCTCTGGGTACATGGCAGGAGCTTGACCGAATGATGCCAAAGGGTTCTCCATTCTTGCTTGCTTGCTGATCCAACCTGGATGTCGCTTGTCCTCTGACCCGGAATCATTTCTTCTCTCATTTTGAACTCGGGGCATTCTGCATTGCCATTAGCATGTAAAATGTTATGTCAGTCTAACACTCTTCCGTTGGTGAGAGGGACTGCTTCAGCACATGTGCTCTTATCTCTTGAAAGACACAGGCCTGGTTGAAAAGCCTTGATGGCTTTAAATGAATCGGGTGGTTGGCTTTTAAAGCAGCCAGTAAACACAGCAACACAGTCCAGGCTACGAAACATCCAGGACGCTCGGAAAGGAATATTGCTTCGCTACAGAATCCTGTTCTTCACTACTCAGTTTTGCCTTTGTGGGTTTTTACATGGTTTGCATTTAATAACCCAGAAAATGAGACAGCCCCTCTCTCTTTGCCCCTTTTCAGAAAGGCCTAAAGAATGTATTTGACGAGGCGATATTGGCCGCCCTGGAGCCCCCGGAGCCGAAGAAGAGCCGCAGGTGTGTGCTGCTATGAACATCCCTCCACGGCCCCTTCTGCAAAGCTGGTGTTGATGTCATACTAAAAGCAATGTTGAAATCAAATTAAAAATTCAGATTTTCCAATTGGTTTTTTTTTTTTGCAATAACGACAAATGCCGTGCGCCCTGTTCTCCCCATATGCTCTCCCTGTGTGAGATGGGAATGTTAGTGCTCTTTTCCAGCGCCCTTTGGGTAGACTAATTTTTTTTTAAAGAAATAATGTATTTCAACAAACACTGATCAGTACTAGTCTTTTTGTTTACTGTTTAAACTTTTTGTTTTTAAAATTCAGGCATGCTTGTGGTGATTTCTCTCTCTCTCTCTTAAGACTAATTCTAGGCTCTGGCCGTTAGGCTCTTATCCCATCAAGCTAGGCTGGTACCACTTGGATTCTGTGGCCAGCTTGCAGTCTGAGGGATGAGCGGGTTTCAGTCCTTGGATCGTTTTCTGAAAACTGAAGCGTCCCCAACTGGTGCTCTTTTTGAAGAGGGGTGTATCACATCCTTCTAATCTGCACCTCCTCTACAGTTGCCTTGGATCCGTTTTCCCTTTATTTTCTCTGAGCAGTTCAGAAATTCCGATCTTGCTCTTTAAGACATAAAGTGTGAATGAGCCCTTTGCTCATGAATTCAGCCAAAAGCTTTTGTGTGTGTGTGTGTTTTTTAAAAAGCCCAACTTTGCCAATTGCTCCCTTTTTTGTGGTTAGTTTTCAAAACTTGACATCGTTAGGCGTTAATGAAGAGGGGAGAATTTCATCATTTAAACAAATCCAGCAGACTGAGTTGGCTTAACTTTAGCCCCCTTTGGCAAGCACAGGCTTCTGATCCTCAGCAGCAGAACTGCTGTGCTGAAACCCACCTACATGGGCCTTTGCGTGCTGCAGTGGTGCTTTGACGCTAACAAGCTGACCGTGACGCCACACGGCTCGGCATTAACCTTGGATGGAGGGGGGAGGGGTACGAGACATGCCTCATCAGGAAAAACCGTGGAGGGGAAGGATGTCAATCTGGCACCTCGGGGACCAGTTGAGGAAGTACCCTAAAAGTGCATTGTGCATCAGTAGCTCTGGATGCCGAGATGGTCGTTCGGTATAATAGATATCATATGAGGGTCTCTTGACTCCAGTGTTAATAAGGATCTTACCAGAACTATACTCCAGCTTAATACTTCTCAATCTTCCCAGACTCTAATTCTTGTAGACTTGTTAGTGTTGAACTGATGCTTTTTCCATGTCTTAAGTTCTTTGTATATGCATTTTTTTTTCAGATGTATTAAACATAAAGTATCTTCACAAGCCTGGCTGAGCATAATTTATTTCCCCTGTCCTAACCCATGCCTTAGTTTGCACATCTTGGAAAATACCAGCATTTACCTACTCTTAAAATCTCGCCTTGAGATAGGAGGCATTCACCGCCCTATTACAACAGCCAGTCAGACTGCGCTCCTTTTCCTTGCTGAGTACATTTTTGGCCAGCTTATTCATACCCTGCAATTAATCACCCCAAAATCTCTCGACTTAATTGGCACCAATATTCTAAAGAGAGAGATCTCCTTCTCCCCTCAAACTTAGCTTGGGGGATTCTGCGTTCCATAGTGCTTTTGCTTGAGATAAATTTATTTGGTTTTCTGGTTTGGATTTCAGGAGACCAAATGTGGTATTCTTTGTCCAAAAAAATGAAGTTTGGTTTCTCTTAATGTTTATTAAATAAAATCTTTCAGGATTCTCAGTAATTACCTCTAGCACTCTGCACGTGTAAAACTTGTCAAGGTCTAGTTGAGGTATCTTATAAAGAAAATTCTGCAGCAGTAATTCCTCAGGAATGAGTCACAAATAGAACGATAGTAGTCTTCTGGCTCTTGTTTCCTGCCACTTACTTTACTTGAGCCCTTTCCGAAACTGATCAGTCGCTCTGTCTGTCTGCGTCTCCACCTGCCAGTGTTGCAGTCTGGCCAAACACGGGCATATTCGATTCAGCTGCCTGTGGGCCAATTATCTTCTGGTTGCGTTGGGCCAGCACTGTGTTTTTAAGCCAAGTATGTCCTAGCAGGGACTCCGATCAGCTTGAAGTTCTGTAGTTAAGCTGTCTATTCTGCTGTGAGAAATCCCAGTTCGGTAGCTTCAAAGCAACTGATGTAAAAGTAGAACACACCAATGAAGTAACTAGCAGACTGCGCAATCCATACTTTCCCTAAATTTGAGAGGGATTTATGATGACATGGAAATTGTGACAAGGACATGCTGTCCAGGATTTCATCCCATTCACTCATCACCGGATGTCCTACCCCTTAACTGTCCTTTGTAGAGCTATCTACCTGGTTAGGTTTTTATGAAAGAATTTATTTTATTTATTACTTGAACTTCTACCCTGCCCTCCCCACCGAAGTAGGCTCAGGGCGGCTTACATAAAAACAGTGAAACAATAAAAACAGTATATATCTCAATATAAAATACATTTCAGAACAAGCTACATAGTAAACTGTGAACAGAAGGCTCTGTCAAGCCTGGTATTTGCCCTGTAAGCCTGTAGACAGGAATGTTTGTTTCCGAAATAACCACGTGGGGCTCTCTGGTGTGGAGAGTGTCCTCAACCTCTCAGTTCCTCGGCACTCGTGAGGCAGTGGAGGGAAGCTCCTCTGTGTTCTAATCGTTCTGACTGGTAGTAATTGTCATCAAGCAGGCTAGTCTGACACACAAGAATGGCCCTGTGGGGATACACTGTAGACCAGGGGTGGCCAACCTTGCTTAACATAAGAGCCACATGGAATAAACGTCAGATGTCTGAGAGCCGCAAGACAGGAACAAATATCACACACACGTTTTTATTTTTAAAACTATGCAAATTTGCTTTTTATTAACGTTAAATGGGACTGCCAAAAATAAAAAGAAACGAGGAAAACCGGTTATTGATAATGATATTAGTTGTTTGCTAATGATATTGAGAGAGAGATGGAAAGAAAGAATTAAAGAAGTGGAAAGAAAGAGAGAGAGAGAAACTAGGAAAGCAAATAGATGGGAGGAAGGAGGGAAGGAAGGAAGGGAGAAAGAGAGAAAAAGCATGCCTCCCCTTTGCTTCCCCAGCCGCCCTGCCAGGAGCCACACAATATGTGTGAAAGAGCCGCATGTGGCTCCCGAGCCACAGGTTGGCCACCCCTGCTGTAGACCAAAACGGGTAGCGAATGGGAAATTGTCTGTTAAAGGGGAGCAGGCTTCTTAAGGCATCTGCGAGTCTGTCATGAAGTTACTGTTGTGTTACAGGAAAACCTTTGTTCAAAATTACAAATAAAAATCACCCACTGGCTCCGATAGTTGCTGAGCAAGAGGGTTTGTGCAAAATAAAATAATTCTCCCTGCTTCCCCCCCCCCCAACAAAAAAGAAGAGGTGAATTTGAGTAATCTTGAGTTAAAAGACTAGGAAAGGGGGAAGTATTTTAGCGCTCGTGTTGGCCTGCCTCTGTTTTGTGAAGATCACATTCCTGGTTAACTTCGACCCCATGGTCCTGGACTCAAGAAAAGTTGGCTGGTGCCCTGATCCTCACAGGAGCAGAACAAGCAATGGAGCCCCACTGTGTTCCACTCTTTCCTCCTTTGGTGTAGAAGAAGGTGTGAGGAAAGTCCCCCCCCCCCCCCCCCAGAAAGCATACCCTGCTGAGCTTCGTTTCTGAATTATGGTTCACAGTTCTACTTCCAATGTCATTTCAACTGCGTTTGTGCATTAAAAGCAATTAATATCTTTTCCAAACCCTTACGGGCAAGAGATTTATGAAAGGAAAGACTTCAGGTAGCTGCTTGCCTTCAGGGAATTTATGAGCCATGCTGGCATTGAGAGAGAAGGGGCAAGCGGTGGTGAAGATCCGTCACGTGCTTGAGTTCTTTGACTGCCCTAGCAGGAGGCAGGCGGCAGCATTCTGTATCAGCCGAGGCCTCCCAGCAATGTAAAGCATTCCTCTAGAGTGTCACGCTGCCAAAGTCTTAACTGAGAGAAGAAGAAAAAGAGATTGGATTTATACCCCGCCCTTCACTTGGAGTCTCAGAGCGGCTTACAATCTCCTTTCCCTCCCCTCCCCACAACAGACACCCTGTGAGGTAGGTGGGGCTGAGAGAGCTCTGCGAGAACTGCTCTTGAGAGAACAGCTCTGAGAGAACTGTGACTAATCCAAGTTCACCCAACTGGCTGCATGTCGAGGACTGGGGAATCAAACCCGGTTCTCCAGATTACAGCCCGCTGCTCTTTAACCACTACACCAAACTGATGGCCTTCAGTACAAACTTGATTTCATATCATTATTAAATACCATACAGATACGAACATGAGTAGGAGGAAGGAAAAACTGTATAGTTATAGGAGGAAAATGTGTTTAGAGAAGAACCTTATTTAACAGACATAAATATCTTGGCACTTGTTATTACAAAATGCAATAAACTCACCTCTTAATGGATTTGTCAGTTTGTAATATAACACTTGACCTATCGATCTATTCTGTTGTTTTATCTATTACTTTTGTTGTTAAGGTTATGCACCATATCCTTTAAAGCCATTCCAGTCTTAAAAGTATTATAGACATTCTTGCACCTGGTAATAACTTAGAATACTTTGAATGGAGTCTGGAAACTAGCCTTCAACAAGCGTAGGTGGTAACAAAACAGGGGGACGTTCTCTTTGCATCTAGCCCCCAGCCCCAGTCTAGCGGCTGCATTCTGGCCAAACGGCGATTCCCAGGCACGTCCGTGAGCCTTGTGTAGAGGGTGTGCCAGTAGTCTAGTCTTTTCCCGCGGTGTTAGTATTTCTGCTCTTACCACTTTCATTTAGGAAAGGGAACAGCTAGACAAGCAGCTGAATTTTGTAATAACCCTCTGGAAGCAACGATGAATCTAGCAGCACTCCCCTCTCGCCCAGCCGCAAATCTCAGTTATCTGTGGATGGGCAAACTCCTTAAACCGGGGTGGGCAAATAGCGGCCCGCGGGCCACATGCGGCCCGCCACAGAGTTTTTTGCGGCCCGCCAAGACAGTCGGCCACATGGTTTCAGTCAGGCCTCTCGCTCCTGATTTCAAAAAAATTGTAGAAAAGTGTGATAGGGTACATTTGTCTCATTAAACTGTTTCTAAAATTAAATGTGCTTGCAGCTATAGATGACATGAAATTAGCACAATAAATAAATTGAATAAAACTACCACTATTTTATTTAATTTATATTTATTGCTTTTTAGGATACAATTTATACCTTTTCTGAAAGGCAAAGTTAACTAATGAATGCAATCATTTTAAAAGGTGCGGCCCTCCACTAACCTCCGCTCCCACAAAGCGGCCCCCGAGCCAAAACAATTGCCCACCCCTGCCTTAAACAAAGGTACAATGCCTGTTCCCCTACCAGTTACGTTTCCGATCGAGAGTACCTTTTGACTTGTCTGGATTAAGGGTGTGGGTTTTTTTTGGCTTTTTCAACTTTGTTTGTATCCAGTCTGCTGCCTCCCTTTGGCTAGGTGGCTCCAAGAGTGAGCCCGGGTATCATCGGCTTATTGATGTCAGTGACGCTCAAGTCTCCTGATACTGTGGACTCATGTAGACATGGAACAACATAGGAAGCCCTCATTTCCTCTGAAGTGAAAGACTCCAGTCCTCCAACTCCACTTTCTGGATTCCGGCCTCTCGATAAAAGAGTAGCTACTGCACAACCGAGCCACCCAACCCTGACTTACTGTGGCCAGTGGCAATATCGTCAAAGCATCCAGGGAAGCCAGTCGGGGTTTGCTCCCCTTGCTCATCTCCTTGGCGAAAGGTGACTGTGGCAGATGTGTGTTGTAAGGCAACATTACACTTTCAAGCCCCTGCCGCAATTTCTGGAGAGTACTGTGTCTTCCCTCTTCTACAGAAATTGGTCATTCTTGGTCTATATTCTCCATCAGTCCAGTGGGACTCACTCTGTGCCTTGTGGAGAGTCACATTCCCAATTGCCATCAGCCAAAAAAGCCACGACTGCTGTGTGCCACCAACCCCATCAAACATGCGCAATATAGGATGGCTATACTTCCATTCCTGGAATGAGGCTTGTGTGTCAGCCGCTGACAACTCAGTCTTAAAAACATTCTAGAAGAAGGAGGAGATTGGATTTATATCTCGCCCTTCACTCAGAGCTGCTTACAAACTCCCCTCCCCACAACAGACACCCTGTGAGGTAAGCGGGGCTGAGAGAGCTCTTTCGAGAACTGCTCTTTCAAGAACAGCTCTGACAGAACTATGGCTTGCCCAAGGTCATCCAGCAGGTGCAAGCGGAGGAGTGGGGGAATCAAACACCAAACTGGCTCTAGCCATTTTTGCACCTGATCAGTAACCTACAGCAGTTTGAATGAAGTCCAGAAACTAGCTTGCAACCAGCGTAGATGATAACACAAGACAGAGGAGCATGCTGAAATGAGGCCTGTGTGTCGGGCTGGCAGTTGACCCATCCTCCAGTCCCTGTGGGGGCAGCTGTTTCTAGGTGAGCACCACTTGCCAGTGGCTAGCCTCGCCAGGAGGTGGCCTTGCCTGCTTTCCTGAAACAAAGGGCAGGTGCCACGCAGGGGAGGAGTGTTCGGAAGAGCCCAAGTGACTCCTTGGCCATGAATGAGTATCATTTGCACGAGTCCATAATCATTCCTCGCAGGGAGCAGAGCTGATCTTTGCGTGCTTCCGAGAGAGGCCACAAGATGGCGAGCGGCTTCAACTTTTCTGTCTCTGCTTCCCCTTCCGCTCCCTCCAGAGAGACGGTGTCTGCTGCACTACGTTGAGTGGAGCTGTGGCTTGTCCAGCAGTCTCAAGCTGCCGTTGGGCTGCAGTCATTTACATTTCCGACATCTGTGTGCAACCTTGAGAGAGTGGCCAAGCAGCAGAGCTGTTTACATATGCGCTTCCATGGGATCAACAGAGCTTTACTGGGAAGAGACTAGCAGCTGGGCCCAGGTGTGCGGGGACCCTCTGGCCCAGGAAGTACGCTCCGGGCAGCTCTTCGCAGTGCCTCGCTGTGCTTCTTGAGTCCCGGCACTGTTGTGGCCTCTGGTTGGCAAAAGGCTTTGTGTTGCAGTGTGTGTTGAAGGGTACAGCCCTTGAGAGGAGCGTGAGAGTGCTGTGGGACCTTGAACCCCAACCTCTTTGCAACTGGACAGTCAGTGTGTGAACTCCTTCCTGTTCCTGGAGTGGTGTAAGAATTCCTTTCCTTTGACCCATCCCATAGTCCATGTTCTGTAACCAGCAAAGTAAACCAAAGTCAAGATAAATCCAAGTTTTGTTTACTCCAGATCTGTAAATAGCTATTTCCCTGTACTAAGAATTGTTTCTGGTAACTAGGCAGTGCACTGTCCCGAGAAGTACACCTTTCCTCTTGGGTGCACATGACGAATGGGATGCATCAGCATGGGGGCTGATGTCTTTTTGTGAACTCCTTGAGAGGCTCACTAAATAGGACCATAATAAAAGGGTTGGAACACTTTCTCCATGAAGAAAGGTTGAGGCTCTTGGGGCTCTTCAGCTTGGAGAAACGACGGCTGAGGGGTGACATGATTGAGGTTTATAAGATTATGCATGGGATTGAGCAGGTAGAGAAAGAGGTACTTTTCTCCCTTTCTCACCATACAAGAACTCGTGGGCACTCCATGAAATTGCTGAGCAGTCGGGTTAGAACAGATTAAAAAAAGTACTTCTTCTCCCAAACAGTGATTAACACGTGGAATTCACGGCCACAGGAGGTGGTGGCGGCTACAAGCATGGACGGCTTCAACAGGGAATTGGATAAACATATGGAGCAGAGGTTCATCAGTGGCTATTAGCCACTAGGTATAGACAGGAACTCTCAGTCTGGGGCAAGTGATGCTCTGTATTCTTGGTGCTTGGGAGGGGGGGGGGAAGAGTGGGAGGGCTTCTAGTGTCCTGGCCCCACTGCTGGACCTCCTGATGGGACCTGGTATTTTTGGCCACTGTGTGACAGACTGGATGGGCCATTGGCCTGATCCAACATTGGTTTCTCTTATGTTCTTATGATCCCGCGATTCAGGGTCTCCCCTCCCTCAGTGACTTGGTTGTTTGCTCAAGGCTGGGTGAAGGCAGAAAGGCAGAGAGATACTTGGAGAACCTTACCCCTGATGCAAGGAAAAATAATAGGTTTCTGGGGAGGGGAGGAGACTATTGGATTCTGAATCCGGTGCAGTTTAGTAGGATAAACACTAGTCTAGTATTGCCAGCAGTGCAGCCCTAAACGAAGTTATAACTTTTAAGTCCGTTGAGATTGGTGGGCTTAGAAGGGTGTGAGAGAGACACTCCCTCCAATCTGACCCTTTGCCAGCATAAAGCGTGCAACTTCCCCTCACTTCCGGTTCTTCCTTAGAGTTTTTATTATCGCATTAAACTCGTCGGAAGTTCTGTATTGTAATTCATTAGGATAGGGCTGTCTTCCTTTGATGCCACGAGAGGGAAGGAGGCTGGAAAACCCAGCAGTCTCGGCTGCCTGTATTCCAGAAATCCGTTTGGCACAAATCACTTTATAGAGCTTCAAGCAATAAAATGGCACCCTCCTTGGTTACTGGAGTCAGGAGTGGGAGCAGAACGACCCGCTTCTCTTCTGTAACACAAGAACACAGGAAGCTGCCTTATACTGAGTCAGGCTGTTGGTAGTCGATATTGTCCGCCAGGCTGGCAGGAGCTCTCCAGGTGCTGAGGCCAAAGGCATCTTTCCCAGCCCTTGCAAACCGAGATCTTTGATTGAAGATGCCGGGAATTGACCGTGGGACCTTCTGCATGCTAAACATTTGCTGGGGGCACATTCCCTCCTTGCGGTCATTTTCTCCAAGCAGGTGGAACTTTTGGAACTTTGATTTCACATGCCCAACCCAAAGCCTCATGCCAGCCCCTTGAAGGGCTTCATGAAGGTGTTGAAGCCACTGTGAAGTTCTAAAGACCTTTTGGAGCAGTTTGCCCCCCCCCCCCAGCCCTACTCTAGCAAGCAGCAATTTCCTGGCAGCGGCTTTTGTTTTGGAAGCCAGGGCCAGCTCGGAGTTCCTGTGCTTCTCCTGTTTGTGATTGGAAAGCTGGGGAGGGGCCCTTTGGAACAGTTTCCAGCGAGTCCCGTTTTCTGCCGGTGAAACGCTCTTCAAGGTAGCCCCGCCCCGCCTGTAGCCTCAGGACATGACACCTTGAAGAACAGGTGGGGGGGTTTTTTGCTCCCAAAACACTTCCTGGCCTTGGGGCCCAGCGGTGCCATGTTCTCCTGCTCTGTCCAGCACTAGAGGTTGCAAACGGCCCCCGGAACGCGCACTCCCCCCCCCCCCCCCGCTTGTTGTTTCAGCTGCAGGAGTCGAAGTGATGTTGGCCGGCAGGCCCGGGTCTCTTGCCACGCAGGTGCTGTTTGCAAAGTATTTATATCCTCTCCGTGGAGCTCTTCGAAAGCCTTCGCTGTTTTGAAACCGCAGCCCGGGACTTCATCGCCCATCCTTCCGCCTTTTAAGTCGTGATTCGGGAGGGCGGGGGAAGCGTCGCAAACACTGAAGCTTTTCTGGAGGCGCGTTCCTCCTCCTTACCCCCTTTGTCTCTTGGCTCCCCCATGGGTCCTCAGACACACCAGTCGCTGAGCAAGCTCCAGTGTGCGAAAAAAGCGGGCCAGGCAGCTTTGAGCCTCCAGGGCTGCCTCTTAACCTGAAGAAGCCCGGGGTTATTCGTGTTGTTCTTGGCAGAGGCGGCCTGGCCCTTTTCAGACACGGAGGTGAGTGTGCGCTCGGAGGTGTGGAGTGGGAGCCAGCTCGTGCTGTTTGTGTTGGAGCCGCTGCAGAGGGAATTAGTTCAACTCTGCTGCTAATTGCTCCTGAAGTGCAGGGCTCTGTGAAAAGCGCCCAGCCGGGCAGAGAGTGACTCAGAGCAGCCGTCCACCCTGGCAAGCTGTCACAGGATCTCTCCCCACCGGAGAAGAAAGCTCTTTTGCTGTGTCCTTCTACCAGGCTTGCCCTTGGCCTGTGGAGTGACCTGTGGCTGTGGTGCTGGAAAGTACTGTCAAGTCACTGCTGACCAGTGGTGACCCCGTAGGGCTTTCAAGGCGACGTTCAGAGGAGGTTTGCTATTGGCTGCCTCTGCACCACTTCCCTGGTATTCCTTGGAGGCCTCCCGTCCAAATACTAGCTCGAGCCAACCCTGCTTAACTTTTGAGATCTGACAAGGCAGGCTGTCCCAGAGCTAGTTGCTCTAAAAGGAGACCGCAAAGCATGTTTGCCTCCAAGGCCAGGACTGTGTCCGATGGTTAAGCAAGCAGCATCGTTTTTTTAGATCCCAGTAGAGGCTGGATGAAGATGGAATGTTATAGAGGTAAACTTCCCCAACGTTTATGCCTAGTACTGGCAGAAGAAAGGACAGTTTTGGCAGAAGCAAAATTGAATGCTGGCCCTGGTGGTGACCCTCTGCCGTCCCTTAGCAGGGGGGATGAGATCCTAGGAGGCATCTCAGCCCAAACCTAGGCTGGTCATATTATGGTCTTCGTGTCTTGACGAAGCCACTTCTGTGCCTTCATCCCACCGGCCTCTTTCCTAGATCTCATCACTGCCTTTTCGTCCTGTCTGCAGGCGTAAGAGGGTGGTGGTGGTGGTGGAGGGCTTGTGCAGGAGGTGTCCTTTCTCAGGCTTTTATTTTGGCTTGCGTGGGGCAGGGACAGCTTCCTTCCCCTCTGAGTTCACAAGCAGTTCCTGACCCAGTACATACTGTTTGGTACGTTTTTGCTTTTCTTCCAAGGAGCTCGGGGCAGCCTCCGTGGCTCTCCCCCCGTTTTATCCTCGCAACAACCTTGTAAACTAAGTTGAGAGTGCGTGCGTGTGTGAGAGAGACACTAGGTCATGACAGAGAGAGGATTTGAACCTGGATTTCCCCCACTGCAGTCTGACACTCTTAACTACTGTACAACTCTACCGTAGCCTCTTGTCTGGTGAAGTGTGTGCCCTGCAGTTTGGTGCCAGTTTGGTGTAGTGGTTAAGTACGCGGACTCTAATCTGGGAGAACCAGGTTTGATTCCCCACTCCTCCACTTGCAGCTGTTGGATGACCTTGGACAAGCCATAGTTCTGTCAGAGCTGTTCTTGAAAGAGCAGTTCTTGAAAGAGCTCTCTCAGCCCCACCTACCTCACAGGGTGTCTGTTGTGGGATGGGGAAGGGAAAGGAGTTTGTAAGCCCTCTGAGACTCCCAAGTGAAGGGCAGGATATAAATCCAATCTCCTCTTCTCTTTTGCAGCAGTTTGTAGTAGAGGTATAGGGAGCGTTGTAAGCTTCAACAAATGCCGCATGTTGCAAAAGAATCCTGATTATAAAATCTTTAAAAAAAATAACACAGGGGCTGCGTCTCTGAAGTTACAGGGATGTGGGGGAAGTGGGTCAGAGGGCTGACACTCCCATAGATGGCGAACCCCTTAGAGCGCCCTCTGCTGGTTCCTTGTAAGTCAAGTGATGCAGATGTTGAGAACTGGCTAACTTGGCTGTCGGAGACTACATTTGCGGGGTTCTGGGAAGCACACTTCCAGGGGCCAAGCTACAGGCAAGGGTGGGTACCTCATCCGTACTGGGGACATGGCATCTTGGAAGGAAGAGTTAACTCTTTTCCCTTCTGCCATTTTTCCTGATCGAAAACAGCTCCTCTGGTCTGCCTTAAGACTCGGTAAAGAAAACCACAGGTACGCATTGCACCGGTCTCCGTTTGTCTCCGTGGCGCTGAATATCACCCCTCCCCACAACAAAGTTCTTTTCTGATCAGAATGACCGTGTGGTGGGGATCGCTTAGTCCCCCACCTTTCTTCCCCAGTGCTACGGCTGAGATCTGATATGGAATAGTACCACTCAAGGTTCTTCTGCTTAGTCTTCCTGCATGTGGAGGCCAGGTCTCATCCTTAGCATAGGAAGAGCTCGACTGGATCAGACCAGTGAGGGTCCATCTGTCTCAGCACCCTGTCGCGCACAGTGGCCAACCAGTTACTCTGGAGGGCAAACCACCGGGCGTAGAGGCCGAGGCCTGCCCCTAATGTTGCCTCCTGGCACTGGTATTTAGAGGCTCACTGCCTCTGGACGTGGAGGTCCCCGTTATTCTCCATGGCTAGTAGCCACTGATGAACCTGTCCTCGAAAACTGTCTCTAATCTCCATTTATAGCCAGTTCTTGAGTTGGCACTTGAGTTGGTGGAGAATGGGCGGTTGGGTTAATTTTTCCATGAAAGATCTTCTCGTTTTGCGACCTTGGACTGGCTGCTGAGGCTTTGGTAAGGTTGGATGGAAGAGGAGAAAGAGCAAGGAGTGTGCAATCCGCCTTGCTCTCGGTTCTGCTGACTCAGTCCGGTCTTGAAGATCGGGCTGTCTGCAATAAAGGTTGGGAAGAGCAGGCAGAAAAAGCTGCCAGAAGGAGGCTCGCGTGCAAGCCCAGGAGAGTCACGCAAATTCCTGAAGCCGCCTTACGTTGAAGCAGACCATCCGTCCACCAAGGTCAGTGTTGTCTACTCAGACTGGCAGCTGCTCTCCAAGGTCTCACGCAGAGGTGTATCACGTCACCTCCTGCCAGGCCCTTTCAACTGGAGGTGCTGGGGGTTGAATCTGGGACCTTCTGCATGCCGAGCAGTTGCACTACCTCTGAGCCATGGCCCTTCCCTGCTTTGGGGGGTCTTAACTTAAGAACATAAGAGAAGCCGATGTTGGATCAGGCCAATGGCCCATCCAGTCCAGCACTCTGTGTCACACAGTGGCCAAAAACATCAGGAGGTCCAGCAGTGGGGCCAGGACACTAGAAGCCCTTCCACTGTTGCCCCCCCGGCACCAAGAATACAGAGCATCACTTGCCCCAGACTGAGAGTTCCTATCTATACCTAGTGGCTAATAGCCACTGATGGACCTCTGCTCCATATGTTCATCCAATTCCCTCCTGAAGCCGTCCATTCTTGTAGCTGCCGCCACCTCCTGTGGCAGTGAATTCCACGTGTTAATCACTCTTTGGGTGAAGAAGGACTTCCTTTTATCCGTTCTAATCCGATTGCTCAGCAATTTCATTGCGTGCCCACGAGTTCTCGTATTGTGAGAAAGAGAGAAAAGTCTTCTCCCAGAGCCCCTGTTTTTTTTGTACCACTTCCTCCTAGGGCATGGAAAAAACAGTTTGAACAGCCTTCCTTTGCCGACAACATCCCCCCCCCCCCCTTCTTGCAGGTAGCGAAGCCATCCAAGCCTCCGTGGGATCCGAAGGAGGTGCCCCCACCTTGCATTGACGTGACCCAGGCGGAAGGCAGGTTCCGGGGCCTAGAAGCGACAAGAGGATAATCTCTGGGAGGGGAGAAAGAGAGCGAGCTGGAGCAGGAAATCAGGAAGACTTAGAGGAACAATACACACTTGTCAGGGCTCCGCTGATTAAGATAGCTTTACACAGAATAAGTAGCCAGAGTTGGATGATTATAATACTCCCGAGGTGGAGAAATTAATAACTCAGCAGCTGAGTAAAATGATCTGGGACTGCCTCCCTCCTGCCCCCCCCCCCCCCCCAACCAACCCAGCAAGGAGAGAGAGCGAAAAAGGCTTCCTGTACTTCGAGGTGGTGAAAAGCAAAGGGTTAAAAATGGCAGGGATGAAGTTAGAAGTGTTTATCTGAAAGCAGAGAGGCAGGTGAGGGGGGATAAAATAACATCGTGCTCGGAGCAAGGCAATATGGTAGAATAATCTGAAGATCAGAGATGGAATTTGGAAGGTAATCGCATTGGTGGGGAGAGAAATGGTGAACGCTAAGCCGAATGGAAGGTGTGGGTGGCTTTCAGGGGCTTATTAATTCTTCTAAGATTCGGAATTAGGAGGAAGACCTTCAGTGGGTTAACTTAATGAAAGGCGGGAGGGTTTTATGGGTGTCGATAATACCTCTCTTAATGGCTGGAGCTATGGAAAGCTGCAGGGGATTTATTCCGACACCTTTCGGTCGCCGGCTGAGCTCTAGGAGTGGCTTTTGCTTCTTGCACACACACACACACACACACCAGCCCTGCCTTATGGTACTTTTGCATTTACAGTGACATCCCCCCCCCCCCCATACTGTTCAAAATGGGAGCAGCACTACAGAAGGATTGGACAGATGAGTCTGCAGCGTGCTTGAACCTTAGCCCCTTGCACTTTGTTCCCACTCTTCAGCCTAGGAGCTGGGGCTCTTTCACCCTCATTTCATCCTTAGCAATAAACTTTGAAGGAAGATTAGTCTAAAAGACCAAGTGGCCCAAGGTTGCCCAGTGAGTTTTATAGCTTGGTTCGATGGCCACCCAAGGGTCTCAGAGCTCAGGATCATGCAACATTTGGAGTGGGTCCTGTCATCGTCCCCCCCCCCCCCCCCCGCCTCATCTGAAAGCCAGGCTGCTGCCGAGATAACAGTTTTGGTGACCAAGCGTGTAGAGTAAAGCTGATTAATCCTCTTGCCTTTGTCACAAGAGTCCAAGCCATCGAGATCAAACTTTCCCCTAGTTTCGACTAGGAGATGATTTGAGATGCTGTAGGCGTTGCTGGGGTAGAAATGAGTCTTTGTGGAGCGTGGCCGGCTAGCCAAGCCACCAGGGGGCATCTCCACATGGTTTGGAGCTGAGAAGTGGCATGGGGAGCTGAACCTTGCTGGATCAGAGTAAAGGTCCATCTCAGTCCAGCATTCCGAGGGGGACCAGCTCCAGGACTCAGGAAGCAGAGCAGAGAATCTCCGGGATTATTAGGGACTGTGCGACTGCTCCCAAGTACCTATCATGGTTAAGTTAAAAGGCAGAGTGTTCGTCTGTCCTGCCCATCAGAGGTCCATCAGTGGCTCTTAGCCACAAGGTATAGATAGTGACTCTCAAGTCTGGGGCAAGTGGTGCTCTGTATTCTTGGTGCTTGGGGCGGGGGGGGGGGCAACGGTGGGAGGGCTTCTAGTGCCCTGGCCCCACTGCTGGACCCTCTGAGGACACCTGGTGTTTCTGGCTACTGTGTGACACAGAGTGTTGGACTGAATGGGCCGCTGGCCTGATCCAACATTGGCTTCTCTTATGTGATGCACTTGGAGTTTTGTTGTCTGTGCCAGGGAGAAATGTTCTGTCCTCTTGATATTTTGTTTGTTTGTTCTTGTCCTAGAATTACTTCCCCACGAAATCTGGAGTGTGCGGAGGTCTTATGTGTCTTCGCTTCTTCCTTCCCCTCTCCTCCTCCTCTCCATCTGCTTGTTCCTTTGTGGGCAGGTTCAGACGTCAGTATCTGGCCAGCAATGGTACTCTGAATCTTTTGTGTGTGTGTGTGTGTGTGTGTGTGCGCGCGCGCCGTCAAGTGTCAGCCAGCTTACAGTGTGTCAGCCAGCTTACGGTGACCCTGCAGGGTTTTCAATGCCCGAGATGGTTCAGAGGCGATTTGCCATTGCTTGAGCAGCAACCCTGGAGTTTGTTGGCGGTCTCCCACCCAAATACTAACCAGGGCCGACCCTGCTTAGCTTCTGAGATCTGACGAGATTGGGCTAGCCTGGGCCATCCAGGACAAGGCCTGCGTCTTCTACTGTGAACATTTTCTTTACCAGTCCAGCAAGCCTTTCACCAGGAGCTTGCTTCTGTCCTTCCTTGGTGAGGTGAAGTGTCAGCACATTCCTGCTGATTCCGGGTGCCCTCGGTGCACTCTCTTCAAAAGAAAGTGCTTCGGGGCCAAAGGGGTCTGTTCTTACCCAGGTCTGTAGCCAGGATTTTGTGGCTTGCGGGGCAGACTTATTTTCTGGTGGGGCTGCCATTATTTGCCACAGTGAAAGGGGTGGCGCGCCCCTGTCCCAGCCCTCCTGCAAGATTTAAAGAGCCCTTCAGCTGATCGGTGGGGGACACATTGCTCGCCAGTCAGCTGGAGGGCCCTTTAAATCTTGCAGGAGGGAGGGAGAGGGGCGCACACCAGCACCACCACCCCGCTTCTTCTCAAAAGCATTTAAAAGATCCCTTTAAATGCTTTTGGGAAGAAGCAGGGGGGCCTTTAAGAACTGGGGGTCTTTAAGGAAGGGGGATGGCCCTTTAAGAAAGGGGGCAGCGCCCCCCGGTAGCCCCACCATAGTTACAGGGCCAGTTCTTACAGCCATTCATAGCTGGAAAACCTCCATCCATCTCACTTTCCTAGTAAGGTGAGTCACAAACCTGGTACAAAAAACAGCAACAAAAGTAGGTATGTATAGGGCCAGCGTGCAGAACCAGGGGACATGACTGAGCACGCTGGCCCCTGTCCTCTGCTGAGCCGCTCTTACCCCTTAGGTATATTAGCCCCTCGCGGGCCTGCGTGCACACAGGCTGTGTGTACATTCTGAATGAGCAACACTGGGAAAGCAGCATTCCCAGTCATGGGAATGGAGCCTGTGAGCACATTAGGTGAACACACCCCGATGGGATTGCAGCCAGCTCTCTCCCTCCAAGTACACCTGCTTCTATTTATTACCCACATTTCCAAGCCCGCCTTTCTTTAAGGATGCCGGTTGCCAGGTCGGGCCCGGCGATCACCCAGAATTACAGTTCATCAACTACAGAGATCAGTTTCTCTGGAGAAAATGGCTGCTTTGGAGGGTGGACTCTATGGCCTTAATACACCACTGAGGGCCACCCCCTCCCCAAACCCTGCCTTCCGCAGGCCCCACCCCTGGAAACCCAGGAATTTCCCATCCCAGAGCTGGTAACCCTGCTGTTCTTCCGAGACCACTTCGTCCCTCCATATGCTGCCGTGTGGAGGGTTCCTATCACCAAAGGGCCATGACTCAGTGGCTAAAGCCCATGTTTTGTGTGCCAAATGTTCCCAGTTCAATCCCTGGCTGAACGGTTTCAGGTAGCGGATCTTAGGAAGGGCCTTCCTCCGCTTGGCAGCCTGGAGAGCTACTGCTGGTCAGAACACACGGTGCTGAGTTCGACGGGTCTGTGGTCTGGCTTGGTGTTCGACAGCTGCATCTGTTCCTATGTCAGCATCTCATTTTTCCTTGAACGGTCAGAAGGAGGAAATCAGCAGTGCTGAGCACTTTCTTTTTTCCCCCTTCCCAGCTTAGCTATTTGTCTTTGCTCCCCGCTTTTCTTTGGCCCTTTGGTGACGGGAAATAGTGGGTAGCATCATAAAATGGTTTGGGCACGCATATGCTGCTGTGTGGAGGGCTATCACCAAAAGGCCATGGCTTAGTGGCTAAAGCACATGTTTTGTGTGCCCTCCTGATGTCCCAGGGTAACTCCTGCAACCCTTGGATCTGCACATCAGTCTCTGCTGGAAGCTGTGTGCTTTTGTAGTTAGTTTTCTAGTTAATTTGTAGTTTTCTCTCTAGATAGGCTGTTTTTGCCAGTGCGCCCTGTTTGGTGCCCAGACTTCCTGTCTGTAACCACAGGGACTAGCAAGGTGATTTAGTGAAGCGCCGAAGAGCCATTCAGTGCTACAAGCTTCTGCATGGTGCTGCCTGTAGAGCGCATTAATAATGGTGGGCCTTCAGCTGTCCTTTTCCTTTCCTGGCCCAGTATCAGAAGAGCTAGCAAGGAGCTTAAATGAGAGGAACACATAATTGCAGAATTTTTTAAAGGAAAAACATAGGAAATGCCACTAAAATGTGTGAGTCAGACTACAGGATGGAAACATCGCAGCCAATTGTACAGTGTAAAAACAGGAGACCGAGGTTCGAAAAACAAGAGTCAAACGTACCCTGTGGTTTTGGAGGGACGGCGTCCAAAATCTCACACCAACCCTGCTTCTGAGCCAAAAACCTTGTGCCACGGGGAAACAGAAGAGGGAAGTGGTCAGCGTTGGCCTGGCCGTCTCTCAAATGGCCAGTGCTGTGACAGCCAAAAACTAACTTGACTCAGAGAGAGAGGGTGGGGAGAGAGACCCAAAAGGCCATGGTGGCAGCAATTTAAGGTTGCTTCCCCAGCACTGGGTGAAACCTCCTGCACTGGGGACAGTCAGACAACCTTGCCTGTCAGTTGGCTAACTCTCTTCTGGAAGGGAATGCTGGTCCATCGACACCTTCAGACACCAGCAGGAAGTTGCTTATGTCAGTTTTCATGATCCTGGGCCTGTAGTGGTGAGGCTTAGTGGCTCCAGGGAAGCCTGCATTGGAGTAGCAGGGCCTAAATTTCCTAGGCTCCCTCTGGACTCTGTGACTAGCTAACAGGGGATTTGGAGGGAAAGCTTACCCCAGTAGAATAGTAGAGGGTGTTGCCTGGGGAGAAGTGATGGCTTTGCCCAAAGTGGGGGAGTGTTCTCTCTCAGGGATAGGGTTGCCAGCTCCAGGTTGGGAAATACCTGGACATTTTGGGGGTGGAGCTTGAGGAGGGTGAGGTTGGGAGGGAGAGACGTCGGTGAGGTATAACACCAGACAGCTCACCTTCCAAAGTGGCCATTTTCTCCAGGGGAACTGATCTTTGTCGCGTGGAGATCAGTTGGTATAGTGGGAGATATCCAGCCACCACCTGGAGGCTGGCAACCCTACTCAGGGAGCAGAACTGGGGTAAACTGCTGCCGAAGGAGGGATCCCTCATCCAAAAGGGGTGAGTCAGTCTGAGACCAGGTGCCTAGAGAAGGCAAGGTACGGTAGACGCGTTAGGATTTATTATTTTGTTGGTTTGCTGTGCTCAGTTTTCATACATGTTTTTGAATCACATTGATTGTTAAATCTCTTTAATAAAACTAGTTTGTTACGCTGCCTGGGTCCTCATGCCTCATTTGGTCACTTATAAGGAAAAACCTACTGGAAAAAGGAGTGTATAAAGGGGTCGGGTGGGCAACGTGGAGTCTTGTGAGCAAAAATTCTACTTTGTGAGCTACTGGCATTAAAGCTGTGAGCGAGCGATTTGGCTGCTGCATAAATTAGTTTGCTCTGGAGCCCTCCTTCCTGAGCGAAGACAAAAATGTGTGTGAGCCAGAGGCTAAAAAACGTTGAGCTAACTCACACTAACTCAGCTTAGAGGGAACAGTGAGGGTGGGTGTTCCGGGCCCTCCTGTGGAGACCCATACTAGAGTGGCGGCAGCCATCAGAGAACCTTTCTAGCTGTTGCCCATGACATAGGTGTTGAACATTTGGTGCGGCAAAAGCTGCTAAGGAGAAGGGCAAAAATGTTTTTTGAGAAACCTTTCTAGTTGCATGCCTGACTGGGGTATGGGGCAATGGAAGCAAGTCCTGTCTCTGTGCCTGCACAGAAATTTTGATGAAGAATACACTATAGCTTCAGAGGGTGGCTGTGTCGGTCTGCAGTAAAACAGTTAGATCTGAGACCTGTACCACTTTAGAGACGAACCAGGTTTTCGGGGCCCAAGCTTTCGAGAGTCAAAGCCCCTTCGTCAGCTACAGTAGAGGAGAAATGTAGATCTGGGTCCCTTTATCCTAGTCAGAAGGTGGGAGGGATGATGTAAAGAATCAATCTGATTACAATATGCGTTGTACTTCAGCATCATTCACAAGCCCTCTTTACAACGTCCCTCCCACCTTCTGTCTACGATAAAAGGACTCGGAGATCTCCATTTTTACTCCGCTCTTGTCTGAGGAAGGGAGCCTTTGGCTCTCGAAAGCCTAGATCTGACACTCTTATTGGCCTCTAAGGGGCGGGTGGACTCCAGTCTTATTGTGACACTTAAAACATGTCTCCTTTTGCATCCTTTATAATCCTGCTAAGCAGCTTTTAAAATTATTTGCCGTTTTTTTTCCTGGAGGTTGGAAGAAGGGGTTTGTGCAGGGCAGTGTTCCTGATCTGGCCAGATCAAAGTGAAAGGAAGATACGATGTGAGCAGAGAGCTCTCCCAGCAATTTTTAAATTGGCAAATAGCAATCGGTGGGGGTATTCGCGGTCATTTTCTCGATCTCGAACAGCCACCCAGAGCTGCTGTTCATTGGGGGTGGGTGGGGGGAAATTGACAGCCTGCCTGCAGGTCACCTGTAATCTCCCCACAGCATGGCTCTGGAGGCCATTTCAGAAAACTAGCTCAGTGGGAAGGGGGAAGGAAGGGTTAATCCTCCTTTACAGGCAGTGAGACCAGAGTCCAAACCTTCCTCCCTCCTGGTGGGTTTCCGTTTCACAACAGAAACTACAACCAAGATGCATTCATGGATCTCCCAGCATCTCATCTCCTCTGACCCTGAAAGAGCCAGGTGTTTGCTTTATCAGTCGGTAAAAAAACCACCCTGGTGCTCTTTGCTTGCTGAGTTCTTTGTTTGATTTGTACTCTGCCTTTCTCCCCAGTGCGGACCCGAGGCAGCTTAACGTCCTTCTCCTCTCCTCCATGTTATCATCACAGCAACCCTGTGAGGTAGGTTAGGCTGAGAGCATGTGACTGGCCCAAGGTCACCCAGCCAGCTTCCATGGCTCAAGTGGGGATTCAAACCTGGGTCTCTCAGATACTAGCCTCAACACTCTTAACCACCACACCGTACTGGCTGTCGTGCTGCTGACTGAATTCCGCAGTGACACAGCAGCCACGAATATGTGTACACCTGCTGATGCTGTGGAAGCTCCCAAGCGCCTTTGGAGGCAAGCCACATACGTAGCCAAATGTTTTGGAAGTGCTCAAGACCCAGTCTGTATCTAGAAAATCTGATCAGGGATTTGAACAGGGAGGAGTTTTTGCCCTGTTGCAGAGCACCTGAATCAGCTGTTGGTGCCTAGAGTGTAGGACTTAGGTGCTAGGAAACTCCTCTCTCCGCCCAACCCCTTGAAGAATCTCTGCCACACAGATTAGCTGTTACTCAGGTAGATGGACGAACAGTCTCCCTCAGTGTCATACGTACCAAATGCATGCTTAAGGAGAGACTAGTGTTTAAAGACAGACCACAGACAAGAGATCCCAGGTTCAGTCTCAGGTATCCTCATTTATTGAAGTTCAGTAGATGCTGGGAAATACCTTTTTTTTTCTGCCCAAGAGCTGATTTCAATCGAAGAAGACAATAGTGAGCTTAGGGGACCAATAATTCGACTCAGGCACTTTAATAGCTTTAATGCTTGTCTTGACCGGAGGGCTCGGCAGCTGGGGTCGGTCTCAGTCGTCTTGTTACTGCTAAAACAGAACCACTGCTTTGTCTGTGCCCCCCCCCCCCCATCCAAGTTTGATTCTGAGCCAACAGGAATATCCTCCACTGCCCTCTGCTACCTCGAAGCTCCAGGGAATCAGTAGGTGAGCCTCGATTTAACCACGGCTGAGGTATTACTAACCTGATCTGAACAAAGTTGGAGTCCAGGGGCACCTTTAAGACCAACAAAGTTTTATTCGAAGCGTAAGCTTTAAAGCTTCCACTTCGAATAAAACTTTGGCTGCGGTCACACACACTAAAGAATCCACTTTCATTCCACCTTCAGTGCACTTTCGAATTGGTTTTTGCCAGTTCACGCAGTAAAAATCCAGTTGCAAAGTGCCTTGGAAGTAGATTAAAAGTGGATTCTTTAGTGTGTGTGACCGCAGCCTTCGTTGGTCTTAAAGGTGCCACTCAAACTTTACTCGGCTTCCAGGCATTGGTAGCAACACCCAGACCCCTCTGCCCCCCAGATACCGAATCCCATTTTTGTTCACACGGATTCTTTTATACCAGCCGCTAGCCCAATGCCTGGGTTGGTGAGTGCCACGGTGGCTTTCAAGAATTAAACATGGGGAAGTTGTCCACAACGAGCGCCCCTGCCCTTCACTTCCGGCCCCTTGGTCTGACTCATCACAATGCCACGGAACAGCAGAGACGATGGACATAAAGTCTGGAATCTGTTCGAAGACAAAGCCCTAGGTTAAGTTAGCGAGGAACTTTTGAGTGGTCTGTGGAAGTGGGAGACATTCCCAAGGGTCCGTCTGTGCCCAGGAGTTCTGTCGACGTGCTGATTGCTGGCTGCCCTCTTAGCCCTTGCCTTAAATGGACAGAAGAAGGAGCCCTGAGAAGGCTTCCTCCTGATTCTGGAAGCCAGAGAACTGAGAACTTTCTCTCTCCCCCTCTCTCGTATGAGGCTGGCAGCACATGAGTCAAGCAGGAAGCTGGAGCCACAAGATCCAGAACTGAACGTGGTCCAAGAGAGATGTCACTCCAAGGGGCGGGCGGAGGACTGACATAGAGGGGCTGTTGCCCTGACGACAGCCCGGCTCTCCATCAGAACAAAAGAAAGGGGCACAGCCACGGAGCGGGATCCTTGTCCGGCGGGGACTCTGCTGCCACTGTCCGCAATGGTGGCATTAACTTCAGAGGTGGAGGGAAATAAAGCAGTTAAATTTCTCTCTCCTGCCTCAACATCCTGAACCAGACTGGGCTGGTTTCAGGGCCCATTTTGCTCCGATCTCTTCCCTCCACCCCAGCAGTGCGGGCAGGCACAGAACTACCAGAGGCACAGATGTGCACCCTGCTACAAATGGATGAGCCAGTCGAATTCATTTTAAAAAGGCCTCTTCCTCCCTATGCACAGGCACCGTCTTAAGAGACCTGCCCTTAGAAAGAGAAAGCGCAGCAATGCCATCCGGCTGTGCCCACCTAAAGACTTTGAGCCCCTCTGTTGTCAGGAGACGGGTTGAGAAGATGGTGATTCAGAGTCTGCCTCCTTTCTTGCAGAAGAGGCAGAGAGCGCAGAGGGGCCCATTCTGGGCAAGCGGCTCGGCTCCCCGCAGAAGGTTTCGCTGCCGTTTTGCCGGGCGGCCAAAAAGCTCCAGCCGGACCTCATCTGGAGCCTGTTCCAATGGCTGCCGCACTCCCCCGTCCCATCACTGCCACAGCAGAGACAGCCTTGAACGCTGCGACTGCATCCTTCCTCTCTAACCTTTCCCCTGCGGCTGGCTGGTCAGTAAGCACAGGACAAGAATGTTCCCGTCACAAATAAAAGGAACCCCAAGTCTGATGTCAATGTCAGATAAGATGCAAAATCGCCCTTTATCACCGGCTGCTTTGAAACAGCTTGCAGAGGAGTGAACATAGAGCAGATTTCCTTCTGCTGTGGGATGCTCCTTAGAGGTGGATGGGGAAGTCCTTCATCTGGGCCCAGCTAGAACTATTTTCCCTGTCTGGCGTTCCTATCTGTTCACTACATGCTCATACAAATGGACTGCCCCCAGGGTTTTGACTCAGTTGCAAGAGCAGTCAGGGAAAGCAAGCCGTGGCTTCTCCAGATCGGTGCCACGGTTCACCGGCAAGCTGGCAAACTTTGGAAACACTCGCAAGAGGACAGAGACCCACCTTATCCGCCTCGAAACAAAGGAACCACCTTCCAAACCATCCTTCCTGGACGGAAAGCCCAGTCCACAGGGAAGGAAAGAACACTCTAGCAGGCACAGAATCCTTAGGAGCCAGCCCAGAGCCGTCACTGACAAGGTCTGTCTTTCAGGCACTGTGGTATGATGGCGGAATTTAGTAAAGGGGCCCCTAATGTTTTTGAGCTGACAGGCACCTTTGGAAACCGGACACAGGGTGGCAGATGCAACCACAGAACGGCTCTCGTGGGAGGCACAGCCAACCACAAAATGTCAGGGGATGAGATTATGCGTAACTCTGCAGCAGTTCAGGCAGAAGCTCTGTTGAAAAGGGGAACGCACTGTTTAAAATATTCTCTTGCGAATACACAAGTGTACGTGTTAGGGGTGCCCGCCTCCAGGTGGGACCTGGGGATCCCCCCGGAACTACAGCTTATCTCCAGCCTCCAGAGATCAGTTCCCCTGGAGAAAATGGGTGCTTTGGAGGGGGGACTCTATGGCATTGTACCCCACTGAGGTCCCTTTCCCCCTCCAGCCCCCCCCCCCAATCTCCAGGAGTTTCCCAACCTGGAACTGGAAACCCTACCCACCCCGTCCACCACTGGTGGGCAGAGAGGACCTGGCAACCCTAGTACACACTGAGCTAGCTGAGAAACACTTGTCTGGTCCAATCTCTGTCCAATCTCTGTCCAATCTCCAGTGGCCACTCGGAAGCTCTGTTGGTCCTGTCCACTTTCTAACAATACCCAGCAGGCACCAGGAAAAGGGTCTGCAGCAGGCATCATGGCACCCATGGGCATCACACTGGGGGCCCCTGGTTTAGTGCAAGACCCAGTAAAATGCCAAGACAAAAGACAAGGCATAAGAACATAAGAGAAGCCAATGTTTGATCAGGCCAATGGCCCATCCAGTCAATACCAGGTGCCCTCAGGAGGTCCAGCAGCGGGGCCAGGACACTAGAAGCCCTCCCACTGTTGCCCCCCCTCCCCCAAGGCACCAAGAATACAGAACAACACTTGTCCCAGACCTAGAGTTCCTATCTATACCTTGTGGCTAATAGCCTCTGATGGACCTCTGCTCCATATGTTTATTTAATTCCCTCTTGAAGCCGTCCAAGCTTGTAGCCGCCACCACCTCCTGTGGCAGTGACTTCCATGCGTTAATCACTCTTTGGGTGAAGAAGTACTCTCTTCTCGGGAGGAAGAGAGCCAGTTTGGTGTAGTGGTTAGGAGCGCAGACTCTAATCTGGGAGAACCGGGTTCGATTCCCCACTCCTCCACTTGCAGCTGCTGGCGTGACCTTGGGTCAGCTGCAGTCCTTTCAGAGTTGTTCTCTCAAGGGCAGTCCTCAGAGGAGCTCTCTCAGCCCCACCTACCTCACAGGGTGTCTGCTGTGGGGAGAGGAAGGGAAAGGAGATTGGAAGCCGCTCTGAGACTCCCTTGGGTAGTGAAGGGCGGGGTATAAATCCAATCTCTTCTTCTTCTTCGGTTCTAATGCGTACCCACAAGAGAAGGTGGCGAGGGCAGAGAGAACAGGGCAGTTTTGCCTCGTGCATGAGAGATTCCTGCTCCGAAAATCTACAGCTGGAAGGAGGCAGTACGGGGCCGGGGCAGGAGCCGCAGTGGGACGTGGGGGGAGTCCAAAGGTGAAGGTGGGAAGAATGGTCACAGTTTGCAGGCTGGACGTGGCGGCTGGGATCCGGCACTCATCAAAACCCCATGGCACATCTCCCGTTGATGTTGAACACAACTGCGTGGCACCTAGCAATGACAAAAGGCTAGCCCCAGGTGCCGCTTGTCTCTTCACTTACCTTGCCTGCAGCATCGTTCTCACCCCCCCCCCCATGGCCTTTTAAAACCTCCGGATGCGTGCGATGACGGCATCGGTCAGACTTCTGGCCGGCCTCAGGCAGGGGAAGGGTGAGCGGAATGAGATGGCTGCTCAGACAGCCACAGAGGGGGAGGCCAGCTCTGTTCGTAGGCAGCCAGAAACCCCTCTGCTTTCCTTTGCTTCCTCCTCTGTTTAATTCCTCTCCTTTCTCTCCAGTCATTCTACTGTTTCCCTTCACTTCCCGGAGTGCACACCAATGTACACGTCTGCCCCTGAACGTCTGTCCTTGGAACTCTGGCTGTGTTGACCCCCTGTAGGGGAAGTTGCTAGGCTGGGGGGGCGGGGGGCGGACACTACAAATCAGGTTGTGATGCAGGTCGGGTAGGTGTTCCCATCATGCCTACTGTTTCCCCCCTCCCTCCTAGAGGGTCGCATTTCCCGTGCCATCCCTGCTGCCCCGATCCACAGGCAGTGGGGTTTTCAGGCCTGGTTTACCCCTCGCAGGACTCCAGTGTCACCTTCCTCAAACCCCAGCTTCTGGCCTCCTCCTCCTCCTCCGTCACCCTTCCCTTTCTTCCATTGCCACACCAGCTAGGGTTGCCAACTTCCAGGCGAGGCCTGCGGTCTCCCAGAACCACAGCTGATCTCCAGACTGCAGAGATCACGTCCCCTGGGATAAAAAGGCTGCTTTGGAGGGCAGCCTCTATGGCATCATACCCTGCTGAGATGGTATCCTGTCCCCAAAACCCCATCCTCTTTCCCAGGTTTCGCCCCCAAATCTCTAGGGAGTTCCCAATGTAAAGCTGGCGACCCTACGACTAATACTTTCCCAAGAGAAGTCCTTGCTAGGTCCTTCTGAGTTGTCAGATGATTTCCGCCTTCTCTCAACCATAGTTGAGATGCTGAAACTTGCTTGCCTTGTGTAGATGTCCAGGGTCCCTAAGTGTCCCCATGTCTCTTCCAGATCTTGCACTCTGCCTTCTTACAACATCTGGCCATAGGTTTCAGGACTGAGGCTCGCTCCTTGGGTACCAGTTTAGGTCAGCACAACCTTCAAAGGCACACACATGCTGTGTGCAGAACACTCCCTAGCCTCCTGCCTGCTGCTGTTCAGCCCTGAGAAGGCAGGGGGTGCTGGTGAGCCATCCAGGAACTATCCTGTCTCGCCCAAAGGGATGGGGAATCACCAGGGTCGGAGATTCCCTGATTTCTAGTTGGAGCTCACAGCAAGCCTTTTTACAGCTTTGCCCCCCTCTTCCAGCACCTCACAGCAACGCAGGAGCTAGGCTGGAAAGAGAGTTTTAAGGAGCACTGTTGCAAGCTGCTAAATGTTCCTTTTAGGAAGTCCCCAAAAAGCGGAACAGATTTGTGCCCAAGCCTACGCACAAGTATGCCGGGCAGCTTCCAAAACTGTCAGAATTCCCATCTCTGACTTGCAACAGGATGTAAACAGTGAATAATTTCCCAGAGGGAGCCACTGGGGTTGCAAGTCATTGGGACTTCTCAGCTGCACGAGGAGGCGAAGACGTTCTGCACGCGTTCAGAAATACTCCTTTATTTCACACATCCTGTGGCCGATCCCTGGTGGCAGCCTTACCTGACTTCCAGAACCAGAGGTTCTGATGAAGGCAACATGCCAGGACAGCAGATACTTTCGATGGCCAAGGATGTGAGAGCAACCGTGATTATGCTGTGTCTCTGAGCAGGTGCAGAGTGCTTTCCTTCCCCAAGTCTCTCCTTCGCCGCTATTAAGAGAAGCCAATGTCGGATCAGGCCAATGGCCCATCCAGTCCAACACTGTCACACAGTGGCCAAAAACACCAGGTGCCCTCAGGAGGTCCATTAGTGGGGCCGGGACACTAGAAGCCCTCCCACTGTTGCCCCCTCCCCCAAGCACCAAGAAGACAGAGCATCACTTGCCCCAGACCGAGAGTTCCTATCTATACCTTGTGGCTAATAGCCACTGATGGACCTCTGCTCCATATGTTCATCCAATTCCCTCTTGAAGCCGCCCATGCTTGTAGCCGCCACCACCTCCTGGGGCAGTGAATTCCACATGTTAATCACTCTCTGAGTGAAGAAGCGCTTCCCTTGATCCGTTCTCACCCGACTGCTCAGCAATTTCATGGAGTGCCCACGAGTTCTTGTCTTGTGAGAAAGGGAGAAAAGGACTTCTTTCTCTACCTGCTCAATCCCAGGCATAATCTTACAAACCTCGATCATGTCACCCCTCAGCCATCATTTCTCCAAGCTAAAGAGCTCCAAGCTCTTTAGCCCCATGTTCACCCCCAGCCCCGGAAATCAGTTCTAGGTTTTAAGTCCAGGTCTATACTTGATTTAACATTATGAAAACAGAAGGCACTGAAAATAGTTTCTGGATAATGAAGCCAAGGTCTGATCTGAGGCCTGCCCTGGTGACGGTTTTCGTCACTGGAATGGGTTTTTGAGTTCTTCCGCCCTCTGAAATGGAGGCGAGCTAGCACACAGCAGGGTCTGCACAGGGAAAAGAGCTCTGACCCACATGGCACAATCCAGCAGAACGTTCTCCTCTGCAAGCCCACCGCTGTAAGGAATGGAAACTAGGCAAGGGCTCGTCCAGGGCCGGTTCTGGGGTTCGGAGTGCCCCGGGCCGAGTGTCCAGGGGCTCCCTCTCCTCCCTTGACCACCACCAGGGCCCCTTACTTGTGCCTTCCTTCCAGCCCCGCCTCCCTGTGTCATTCCTTCCCTGGCCTATTTGCGAGCCTTCCCACAGAACGCATGCCCTTTCCCCATCAGCGCAGACAGCAACACCATCACGGTGCCCGCCAAGAGCGCCACCATTGTACAGCATCTGCTTGTCCTTCCCTGGAGCATGCGGTTGGAGGGCTCAGTGGCAGAGGGACCCGCCAGAAACTCTGGGCCCCGGCAGCTGCCCTAACTTGGGGCACGCCGACGCCACCCCGAGCGCGTCCACTGGAACAAGGCGAATTTCCTGGCGGACTGCACTCTATGTTTGGCGGCTGGAGGGAGAGAAATCACCATTTGGACCCTCCACAGCTCCTCAAACGTCTCAGCAGCAGAAAATGGTCACGACCAAGACAGCTCTGACATTGAAAATGTACAAGGCACCATTATGAAAACACCCCCTTCCAGGTCCAGCGTGAGCATTTCAAACACCTCTTGACGGAAACCTCATTTTCCGCCTGGCCTGACATTCGCATCCATTTCAGGTCTGTAGGCAGAGCCACACGGGGGCTTTGCACACCTCTCTAGCCAATATCATCCGCCGCACCTTCAAACACGCCCCGTCCAAACAGAAAAGGCCCTGGTTTTGGCAATAAGTAAAGCAGATCAAGGAATAATAAACAAACAAAATATATCATCGCTACTGGAACTTTAAATATATTCCTTTTGGTGATAGAAAAAAGTGCCCCCCCCATTTCCTCTCGCAGTGCCTCCCCCGCGTGCGTCAGCCGAAGCCCCCTCTCTCTGCACTTGGTCTCTGGGCATGCCTGCCTCCTCCGGCTCCGGGCCCAAAGGCGGCTCCCGGCGGCTCCCCATGTCATCGACAGGTGTGCATTTCCACCAGGCGGTGGCACTGTTTACACTTCACAAAGCAGCACCAGTGGAATTTGCAGCTACACCTCTCCACCACCTCCACCTCGTCCGTGTGGAAGCCCCGGCCGCAGCACATCAGCTCGCAGCCGTCGATGGCCTTGGAGGTCTTGTTGCAGTGTCTCCCGCTGGTGCCCAGGACTCCGTTCTTTAAGTCATGGTCACAGAAGTCCGGGCTGGAGTCCAGATAGACCAGGTCCTCGTCCGTGTGGGGCTTGAACTGAGAATTCTTGGGCACCAGCACTTTGGTGGAGCCAATTTTCCGCTGCTCAGCCTCGGTGGCCCCATCGAATTTCTCCTTCAGCACGTTGCCCACTTTGCGGAAGGGGGGCATGGCTTTCCAGCAGGTCTTCACCTCGCACGACCCCGACACGCCGTGGCACTTGCATTCCACCCGCATGTTGTTGAGGATGGCCTGAAAGGAGGGGGGGGGGGGAGAAGGCGCAGAGCTGTTGGGGGTTCTGATGAAAAGAATCAAGGAGGAAATCCTTCTTGAAGAGGAAACACAGAGACCCATCAGATGCAGTACAACTAAAGCCCTGTTATAGGCACTGGGGGTGTGGCGGGAGGTATTTGTGAATTCCCTGCATTGTGGAGGGGGTTGGACTAGATGACCCTGGAGGTCCCTTGCAACTGTGTGGGTTCTTTGATTCTGCAAATAATCCGATTCAAAGATCCTGTAATTGTATATAGACTCTTATCAACAATAAACGATGCTAATACTTCAGTGGGCTATAAAATAAAATTTCAAATTCACGTCTGTAGCCGTAAGACCTGAAGAAGTCATGTGAAACGGGGTTTTTTCCTACCAGTCCCCATAGTCTTTCAAGCCTCAGTTCGTCTTAGCCTCTTGTGTTTACTTTAACACATGAATTGGTGTAGCCCATGAGTTGGGCTTGTATATATGTAGTATATTTTGTTCCTTGTACACTAGTTATATTGCGCAAAGTGTATTAGGCTCTTACAGCCTTTGTTTAAGCCTAAGGTGGAGTTTGTTAATTGTTTTGTTTAAATAATACACCATTTCAGTTTCTGGAAGCACTAGCATCCTTTATTGTTGATAAGTGTCTGTATACAGTTACAAGATCTTTGAACTGGATTATACAGGGTCCTTTAGTTCCAGATATCCTTACACACCGTAGTCCTTTGGTTTTGTTAACCTCCAGGTAGTGGCTTTAGATCTCCCACTATTACAACTCATCTCCAGATGACAGAGATCAGTTCACCTGGAGGAAACAGCTGCTGTGGAAGGAGGGCTTATAGCCCATTGAAGTCCCTCACCACCCCAAAGCCCACCCTCCTCAGGCTCCACCTCCAAAATCTCCAGGTATTTCTCAGCCTGGAGCCGGCAACCCTAAGGATGGTGCAGTGGTTACAGTGTTGGATGATGAGTGGGGAAACCTTGGCTCAGATCATCCCTCTACCAAGACATCTGACAATAGACCAGTCCTTCTCTCTCCTGGTCTACCTTATAGGGGTATAGTGAGGAGTGAAGGGATGAGTGGGGACATGTATTACTCCCTTGAACTCCTTGGAGGAAGGGCGAGATCAAAATGTGATAAAACAATCAAGTTCCCCCCTCAATTTTCTGCTGCATCATCATATTTTATCTTCCCGTTCTTCCAATCGGTTGAGGATAGCATACAAGGTTCTCCCTTCCAACCAATTTTATCTCTAGAGTAACTGGCTGGCCACTGTGTGAGAAAGGATGCTGGACTAGATGGACCCTTGATCTGATCCAGCAGGGCTCTCCTGATGTTCTTATCAGGGGAAGGCCTCGGCCTCTATGCCCTGTTGTTGGCCCTCCAGAGGAACCGGTTGGCCACTGTGTGAGACAGGATGCTGGACTAGACGGACCACTGGTCCGATCCGGCAGGGCTGCTCTTAAGTTCTCACCAGGGGAAGGTATTGGTTGGCCACTGTGTGAGACAGGATGCTGGACTGGATGGACCCTCACTGGTCTGATCCAGCAGTGCTCTTCTGAGGTTCTAATGAAGGCCTCGGCCTCTCTGCCCTTTTGTTGGCCCTCCAGAGGAACCAGTTGGCCACTGAGTGAGACAGGATGCTTGACTAGGTGGACCACTGGTCTGATCCAGCAGGGCTCTTCTTACATTCTCTCATCTCACTGTAATACTCACAATACCCTGGTAAAATGGGTCGTGTTATGGATTAGGAACTGAGAGAGAAACCCTGTGGGGTCGGCTGCAAATTGATGGCACTTTACACACACACACACACACAACTGTGCACAGGCCACACACAACCATCGCCCTGGCCTTGGCTGGGAGGGCAGGATAGAAATCCCAATAAATAAATAAATAAATAAAAACCCCATTACCTTCCTTCCAGCTTCATTGTTATGAAGGTTCATGAGCGCCCTGCTTGAGGAAGCACCTTTACTCCTTTCCCGAACATCGACGAAAGACTGCGAGAAGGCCACTCCGTAGGCGATGTTGTCAGAACAGCCGGACCACTGGAAGCCTAAAGGAGGGCAAGGAGCAATCAGAGAGTGGATGTCAGCATCCCTTTCAGGAGGAGGCTGGTGGCACGAAACGGTGCGACGCTTGTTCCATGTGGCAGTCCAAATGAAGAACCAAGTGTGCCACTCCCCATGCTTCTTCTTAGAGACCCTGGGAAATGGCTGCTTCCAAGCGACATCTCCAGCCACAGCCTCTAACTGTGCTCCCTTTACTCTCGCAGGCGGCGGGAAGGGGGGGGGGGCGCGTTAACAGCTGCAGCAGTGTGGAACAGTGGTGCAACCCCAGGACCTAACAGGCATACGCCTGCCTCTCCCATTCACTTCTTTGACTTAAAAAAGCAATCGACTTATGGAACTCACTGCCACATGATATACTGACAGTAATTAAGAGCAAAATTTTAGACCAGTAGCACTTCAGAGACCAACAAGATTTGGGGAGTATAAGCTTTTGAGAGTCAAAACGCTCTTTGTCGGAAGGAGCATTCTCTCTCGAAAGCTTGTACCCGAAAATCTTGCTGAGTCTCTAAGGTGCTACTGAGCTGAAATCTAGCTTGTTTAGGTGGCCTTGTGTCGGAAAATCTTGCTGGGTCTCTAGGGCGCTACTGAGTTTAAATCTAAGATTAGGTGGCTTTGAGGCGGATATACCTATCCACAGGCTATTTATTGGCCACGATAGCTAAATGGAACCTCCATGTTCAGAAGCTTGCATGACTCTGAGTCCAACCTTCCAGGGGTGGCAGAGAACAACAAGGGATAGTTGGTGCATTTCTGGAAGCATGTGGCTGAGGCTGAATCCCCCCCCCCCTTCCCAAACATGCAGTCTGATGAAGAGTTCTGATTAACTCAGAAGCTGACACACTGTTTCGTAACATAGAAAGAACGAACGAACGAACGAACGAAAGAAAGAAAGAAAGAAAGAAAGAAAGAAAGAAAGAGGAGGGAGGAAGGAAGGAAGGGAGAGAGAGAGAGATGTTTTGTAGACCATGGTTTGTTTTTGGATTTAGGCCTGGCATGGTAGCAAAACAACTTCCAGCATGCAGCTGGCCGGGGCTGGAAACTGGGTGCTAGGCTAGAGGGGCCTTTGGTTTGATGTAACGATGCTCTTTGTTAGCTCTCAGTTAAGTGGAATGATCATAGAATTATAGGAGAGCAAAGTTCCTCCAGTCTGACCAGCTGCCCTTCTACAAAGCCCTTAACAGCTGATGCTCTGAGAATTAGGGCACCTTTCAGGCAAAACGAATGAACTGTTTGAAGTTGCCTGGTCTTCCTTGGCCACTGGTGGGTTGGGAAACTCCTGGAGGTTTGGGGGTGGAGCCTGGGAAGGCCAGGGACCTCAGTGAGGCACGATGCCATAGAGTCCACCCTCCAGAGAGTCCATTTTCTCCAGGGGAACTGAGCTCTGTAGTCTGGAGGTGAGCGGTAATTACAGGTAGTCCCCAGGTCCCACCTGGAGGCTGGCATCCCTAGATCCATCTCACCCTCACTCTCTTGCTGGACTATACCATTTCAGATGCGGGCTGACAGTTTGAAAGTCCTGTTTTGCTAAAAATAAAATAATCAAACCCAACTCCCTGCATATTCAAAACAATATGCGAACTTAGGGAAAATAAACCATGATAGGTGCAGGCCCGTCGCCAGGATATTCCGGCTTGCAGGGTAAAATTTTTTTCTGGTGAGGCTTCCAAAGGTGCATTTTTCATAGTACTCCAGTTTATGGCAAGCCCACACCAAGCCACCATTTGGAACCAGCTGTTTGCTTCCTCTTTTTGTGTGCCCTGCTGGAGCATGCCGTTAAAAAAATTATTTTGGTGTAGCGGACTCTAATCTGAGAGAACCGGATTTGATTCCCCACTCCTCCACTTGCAGCTGCTGGATGACCTTGGGCAAGCCATAGTTCTGGCACAGCTGTTCTTGAAAAAGAGCAGTTTCCGTCAGCGCTCTCTCAGCTTCAACTACCTCACAGGGTATCTGTTGTGGGGAGGGGAAGGGAGATCGTAAGCCACTCTGAGACTCCTTTGGGTAGTGAAGGGTGGGGTATGAATCCAATCTCTTCTCTTCTTCTTCTATTTAAAAATGCATTTTCTGGATAAATTCCTGCGGGGCTATGCTTTTAAGAGAGGGGGCGGAGCCCCGAAAAGCCCCACCATAGCTACGGGGCCTGGATAGGGCAACTGAACATCCAGTCCCTTTCCTATAGTCTGATGTGGCACAGTCTAACCAGGCTGAGGGTGCCGATCATTTGCAGTAGCCTTTTACCTGCCCCCACCCCATCAAATCCCTTCTCAGTAGGGCAGGTTGTACTCTTGAGACTCCTTCAACCCACCACCTCCCTCCATCTACAGCTGCTTTATATCCTTTTGGGGTAGAAGTGCCAGGCCATCCCCAGCAACACCTAGGCCTCGCAGCATTGTCCCCCCCCCCCCCCCCGGTACTCACCCTGAGGGCTGACCCCGTGCACTGTGCGGTCACACCCACATTTGTCGAGCTCACCACTGCTGCACGCCCTCGTCACGGCAAAGGCGACGCCGGCAGAAGAGATGGCGTACACGAAGGCTGCCTCTCGCGTCCCTGGCGGAGGAAGATAAAGACATGAGGAGGGCGCATGCGTCAGTGAAACGCAGCAGTACGTTTGAGGCGAGGGATCCACACGGAGGTACGTCGATGCCTGTGGACATAGTTCCCTGCAAGCGGAGAAAAGCTTCACTTGGAGAAATCCTACCCGGTAGGTAGCTTTCACAGGAGGTTATGGTGTGCTACTGTGACCATGTGGTGCTGCACAGCTTTCCCCTGCGGCTTGCGTGTGTCCTGCAGCCAAACCACACCGTTGCCCAGGAGGCATTGTGGGCTGTAAGCCGCCATGTTGGAAAGCGCAGATGAACCGGATGGGCTATCCTGCAGCAGCGAAGACCACAGAAGCCACCAAGTGCATTCAGTGACCTGCTGAAGAATTGGGTGCCTTACGTACTTTGAACAGAGGAGTCTATGAAAGGCCATAATTCATGGACAGATCCTGAATGTTTGTGGTCACAGCTTTCCAGAACATCTCGCCCTAAGCACGGAAGTTCCCCTGAAGATCGTAAAATGTATACTAGGGGTGGCCAGACTGCGGCTCAGGAGCCACGTGTGGCTCTTTCGCACATATTGTGTGGCTCTCAGCAAGGTGACTGGGAAAGTGAAGGGTAGGCATGCCTCCCCTATCGGTCTTCCCTTCCACAAACCAGTGTTCCCCTCCCTGGATAGGCTAGAGGTTATGGGGGGGGAGACAGAGAAAGAAAGCAACTTTAAATGTGTTCTCAAAAGCCCCCCGCCTACAAGTATCATTGGATAAATATCATTATCAATATCTGCTTTTACTCCTTTTGTTTTTCATTTTTGGCAGTCTCATTTAACGTTAATAAAAAGCAACTTCACATGTTTTTCAGTAAAAACTTGTGTGTAATATTTGTTCATGCCTTGCGGCTCTCAAACATCTGACGTTTATTCTATGTGGCTCTTATGTTAAGAAGAAGAAGAAGAAGAAGAAGAGGAGACTGGATTTATACCCCACCCTTCACTACCCAAGGGAGTCTCAGAGTGGCTTACGATCTCCCTTGCCTTCCCCTCCCCACGACAGACACCCTGTGAGGTAGGTGGGGCCGAGAGAGCTCTGACAGAAACTGCTCTTTTTCAAGAACAGCTGTGCCAGAACTATGGCTTGCCCAAGGTCATCCAGCAGGTGCAAGTGGAGGAGTGGGGAATCAAACCTGATGTATACTGTGCTGTTGGAACAGAGAGAGGGTGCCACAAATCTGTACAGCTAACATCTCAGGTTCAGTGGCTGGTACCTCCAATTAGAAAATACTTCAGGGAGAAGGATTAAGAAAGGCCCTGGCTGTGGCCCTGGAGAGCACTCATGAACCTCCATGTCAAGGATGCCCAAAGAAAGGTGAGGGAAGTTTGTTTATTTTTATTATTTTATTTACTTCATTTGCGCCTTGCCTTTCTCCCCAGTGGGGAGTGGACCCAGAGCAGCTCACCTGCTCCTCTCCTCCATTTTATCCTCACAACAACCCCGTGAGGTAGGTTAGGCTGAGGGCATGTGGCTGACCCAAGGTCACCCGGCAAACTTCCACGGCAAGAGTGGGGATTCGAACCCGAGTCTCCCAGAAACTAGTCCGACACTCTGGGCCACTACACCTCACCGGCTCTCCAAGTTGTGTGCGGCCTGAGCACAGTAGCGCTTGCTGCTTTCCAGGTCCGGTGTCTTGCTGGAATCCTTAAAAGGCGCCTGGGAAGTTGGTGTATGGATTACTAATATTATATTGCGGACGACAACCGCTAAGGCTCGCCTCGGGTCATGTAGGGAGTTTGTGGCAGCAGCGAGATCCAAATCAGAGACTTTCCAGACTCATCCCTCGGTTTCTCAGAAATGCTGCAATACCAGTTCTAGACAGACCCCCAAGTCCAGCTGAGCACAAAGCCATTTCCTGTGCAGACCCTTTGCGAACGTAGAGCTGTCTACGTTTTGTCGTGTGCGACGTTTTAAAAACAATTGGTATACTAGCAAAGCAAGGTTCTCGGCTTCAAAGAAATATCTTGATTTCCCTCGCTATTAAGGTAAATGTGCAATCAAAGACCATCCCGCAAACCAACCCTCCGACTTCACCCGTTCCTGTTAAAACAAGGGTAAATAGTCTTGTCAGACCTTGCAAGCTATGGAACGAACAGATCTTGCAGCCTGTGCTTTCAAGGAGCCAGCGCCCCCTTTCTCAAATGCCTGAAGTGTTATCCTTGTTTGTCAAAACAATGAGCACAAACTAAAGGATGTGTATGTGTGTGCATGGGAAGGGGGGGGGGGGTCACTGGCATGCATTATAATGCAAAAGACGAAAATGAGAGCCAGTCCAAAAAGTAAATGATCCAATCAAAGCGAGCCTGAACCACTCCCACCTGCTGAAGAACTGGCACTGTAATATAAGAACCTAAGGCGAGCCCTTCTGGATCAGACCAGTGGTCCGTCTAGTCCAGCATCCTGTCTCACACAGTGGCCAGTCAGTTCCTCTGGAGGGCCAACAACAGAGCAGAGAGGCCGAGGCCTTTCCCTCATAAGAACACTGGAAGAGCCCTGCTGGATCAGACCAGTGAGGGTCCATCTAGTCCAGCATCTTGTCTCACACAGTGGCCAGTCAGTTCCTCTGGAGGGCCAACAACAGGGCATAGAGACCAAGGCCTTCCCCAGATGTTGTCTCCTAGCTCTGGGATTCAGAGGCTTAGTGCCTCTGAATGTGGAGTTCCCCTCCATCACCACGCCTAGTGGTCACTGATAGACTTCAGCCTCCATGGATCTATCTGATCCCCTTTTAAAGCGGTTTATTCCTGTGGCCATCACAACATCCTCTGGCAGCGAATTCCACATTTTAATCACTCTCTGTGTAAAGTAGTATTTCCCTTTGTCTGTCCCAAATCTACTGCCCATCAGTTTCACTGGATGCCCTCGAGTTCTAGTATTTTGGGAGACCGGGGGAAATTTCTCTTTTGTCAACTCTCTCCAACCCATGCATAATTTTATAAACCTCTGTCACGTCCACGTCCCCCCTTGGTCGTCTCTTTTCTAAGCTGCCAGGTTCATTCCAGAATGGAATGGAACCTCCACAGCCCGTGGCAGTCTACCTCCAAACCCTAAATGCCACGTTCGAAGCGGCCATCTCCTTTCTGCTCTTCTTTCCAGAAGCATCCGGACAACCACTGTTGGCAAAAAAAGGAAACGGAGCAGGGTCTGACCTTGCAGGACTGTTCTCACGTTGGTATAATGGACCCAGCCCCAAATCACAGGCCGCCAACTCGCCAGGGGACTGGGTACTTGGGTCTCAGGGACCACAGGCCCCAGCTCTCCTCCCAGTTAACAGCTCAGCCCTTTCCTTGCATTTGGCTTCTCTCTCTATGCAGCCGAGCTGGGATTTGAACCTGGGCTCCCACACCAAAAACTCAACTCTAAGCAGCTTTTTCTAAATAATAAAAAAACCACCCTCCACCGGCCAGCCGTAACCCCTCTTCAAAACCCCTCTGTGCAGCGCTCCAAATATATCTCCCCTCCACACCCTTTCTGCTCGGCAGCTCCGTTCCCAAGCCAGGCCGCTCCAGCTGAGTCAGCAGAAGAGAGGGTGATTCAGGGGGAAGCTCTGAATACCTGCCGCCGCCCCGTGAGGCTTTCCCTCCTCGCCAGCCCGCCAAGGACAAGCGGGCCGCTCTGCCTTCCCTCCTCGAGAGCGGAGGTGCAGATAGAGGTGGCCGTCTGCGTGCCCTCCCCCCCCCTTTTCGTTTGGCGGGCGGAGAGCGAGGGCAAGCATGTGGGGGGGCGCGAGAGCCAAGAGAGGGATATTGGTTTAGTGGTTATCAATTAAGTCTTGCAACACGGCCTGGCTGCCAAGGGTGGTTGGAGTGGAACAGACCCTTCTGTCTCTGAGGATACTGGCAGAGGCCAGGCCCTCCGCCGCGTTCCCACCGCCCCCAGCGGCCCACATAGGAGAACATAGCTGCCCTTGACCTCTGCAGCCTCTGTCCCCAATTGGCAGTCCACCCGAACATAAGAGATGGATTTTTCCGGTGGGTTTGGTGTTCAACTATAAGGAGAAAAGAAAAGGAAAGATCACCTCCTCCAAAAGGGCAGAGACTTTTCTGGATCTGCAACAAGGACTAACAAAAGAAAAGAAGACAGCAGAGGCAGAAGGCATTATACATGACTTGGAAAGTTCTGCAAGTTCATCGAGTAGCTCTTCAGAGGGCTCCATCTCAGCCAAGGGGGCAGCTGCCCCTAAGCAACTGGCCGTCCAAAGGGAACCTGTTAAGCCTAAGAGAAGCGGGAGGAGGGGGAAATAGCTTCGTATACAACTTGAAAGTTTAATAAATTTATTTTGCCACGTGCTTGAAGCTACATACGCACAGCCAGCATTATTTGAAACCTATTAATCACGTTTCAGCGTTTTGTACTTTGTTAGATGGGGAACTTCATTCATATATATTTTTAAAAAGATTTGTATTCTTTGCTTTAATTAGGGATTGTTTTGTAACTGTAGGGATAGGTTTTTTTATAGTTTGTAGAAAATGAAAGAAAGAAAGAAAAGAACATAAGAGAAGCCAATGTTGGATCAGGCCAGTGGCCCATCCAGTCCAACACTCTGTGTCACACAGTGGTCAGAAACACCAGGTGCCCTCAGGAGGTCCAGCAGTGGGGCCAGGACACCAGAAGCCCCTCCACTGTTGCCCCCCGCCCCCTCAAGCACCAAGAATACAGAGCATCACTTGCCCCAGACCGAGAGTTCAATTTCCCTGGAGAAAACGGCTCCTTCAGAGGGCAGGTTCTGTGTCTTTATACCCCACCGAGGCCCCTCTCCTCCTCTCCTAAGGATCCATCCTCAAATCTCCAAGAATTTCCCATCCCAGAGTTGGCAGTCCTGGAAGGGGGGGGGGGGAGATATGCGCCTCAGTGGTCGGAGCAGCAAGGGACACCCGGGACCCTCACCGAGGTTAACAGCAGCCTAACGTCGGTCGGTTTTGCTCTGTGGCCTCCGAAAAAGAGAGGCGACTTCAATTTCTGGTATTTCTGGTATTTCCAGCCCTAAACCTTCATAAGCGCAGC
Source organism: Lepidodactylus listeri (assembly GCA_029233225.1). Taxonomy (NCBI): domain Eukaryota; kingdom Metazoa; phylum Chordata; class Lepidosauria; order Squamata; family Gekkonidae; genus Lepidodactylus; species Lepidodactylus listeri. The sequence continues at coordinate 38,551,048 of JARCFY010000019.1, read as the reverse complement.
AGAGGAAAGTCAAATAAGAAGCAGAGGATGAGTGGCGATGGGGCGGGGGAGCAGGGGAGAGAAAAGGCGGAGGGCCTGTGTGTCTCTGTGCCCGATGGGAGCAAGACGGTGGACATCCCACAGAGAGCTAAGGCATGCCTCCGGTTGTGGAGAGCAGGGGAGGAAAGGAGCGTCTTGAAGGAGGCAGCAAAAACAAACCAAGTTCCCATACCAGGCTTGGCAGTTCTCATGCTGTTTTGCATTTTCCCCGGCATTTTTTTAACTCAGTGGAACCTCCATATCCAGAGACAGTGTACCTCTGAATGCCAGCTGCTGCAACACAGCAGCCAGTGGGGAGCCTTTGGCCTCTTCCCTCCTTGAGAGCTTCATGGGAGTCCTCTGACTTCCTGCCATTTTAGTCTGGGCCGCCGCACTGTTTTCTGTGTCTAACTGCGGATTTGGCCGAAGGTTGCTGCGTTTGGCCCTGCCTTTACTTCTTTTTATGCTCCTGGCGATCAGTTCTGTTGGATTTGTGGGATTTTAATCATGCCTTTTGAAGCGCCAGTCTTTAATTTGTGACCCGATCGTGGGTGCTCTTTTATGGCAGAGAAGTAGCATGTGTGTGGGCCGTGGTGGCTCAAGTGGTTAAGACACTGAACTGCAGGCCAGAAGATGGGTAGTTCAGCAGTTCGAGACCCGAATGCCACGTGACGGCGTGAGCTCCCCTCTCTGGCCCCAGCTCCTGCCAACCCAGCAGTATGAAAGCAAGAAATTGCAAGCAGATAAATAGGTACCGCCTCGGTGGGAAGGTCACAGCGGTCCGTGCGCCTCGGTGTCTAGTCATGCCGGCCACATGACCATGGAAGCGTCTTCGGACAGCGCTGGCTCTTCGGCTTGGAAACGGAGATGCGCACTGCCCCCCAGAATCAGATTTGACTGGCTTTCGAGTAAGGGAAACCTTTACCTTTAGCATGGGTGTAAAGTGCTGTCAAGTCGCAGCCAGCTTACGGCAACCCCAGCAAGGGGCTTTCAAGGCAAGCGAGAAGCCGAGGTGGTTGGCCGTTCCCTTCCTCTACAGAGTCTTCCTTGGAGGTCTCCCGTCCAAGTACCGACCCTGCTTAGCTTCTGAGATCTGGAGAGACCGGGCTGTACCATGCCACCTTCCCTCCCTGAGAAGTAGCATAGAGCTACATTAAATACATTCATAGTTTGTTTGGCCACTGTGGGTTTGACAGACCTATACTATGATGATCCAGCAGGGTTCTTCCTATAATGGGTGGATCTATCAGTGGTTCTTAACCTATATAACAGCTAATGGAACCTCCACATTTAGAGGCAGTCTACCTTGAGATACCCAGTGACTGTAGGCAAACGACAGGGGAGGGCTATTGCCTGCATAACCCGCTTGTAGGATTTCTGGAGGTATCTGGCCAGCCACTGTGGGAAACAGGATGCTGAGCCATATGGAACCAGGTCTGATCTCGCAGGATTGCTCTTTCATTCTCAGGGATTTGGCCAGAAAGGCATTACCTGGCTTTGGCAAAACACAAGGAAGTCCCTCCCTTATCGCTACCGCCAACCTAATATTCGTCCTCGATAAACATGCAGATTGCTTCGTAGCTTTGTTTCTCTTGCATTGGGCTTTGGCAGATACGGGTCTGTGCCCGCATCTAGCACCCTGCCGACTTCACCTGTGTTCTGCTCGGGACTCAGCCCTGGGAGGGAGCCAAGCCACGGTCTTGCTGTAGCGAGGGGGAGGGGCAGGCACACCAGGCTTCACATTTCCCCTGGCTGCTGCTGAAGATCGATAAGCCATGCAGGCTTCTCGACGGGGAGGGGAGACAGAGACCAAGGCATGCTGGACTAGGCGAACACCATGATCACAGCGGAGGGATGGTCGTAAGGGAATGCAAAATGACTGGCAGACCCAGACTCCAATCAGCACGACTGGAGGGGAGACAGAGGACAAGACGTGCTGGAATGGGTGAACCCTATGATTGCAATGGAGGGATGGCTGTAAGGCAGGGGTGGGCAAATTGCGGCCCGGGGGCCACATGCGGCCCACCACAGAGTTTTTTGTGGCCCGCCAAGAAGATTTCAGGACTTCAAGAAAATCGAGCCTAAATTCAATTTGCTCTCTCATCCCATCACTGCTGATATTGATACAGCACCTGAGGAGCTGCAGCTTGAACTGATTGACATGCAGTCAGATCACACTGTGAAAGAAATGTTTAATGCTGTGACATTGGTTGACTTTTACAAATCTTTGTCTGCTGAAAAAATTTCCATGTATGAAGAAATTTGCTGGCAAAATGTTCTCTATATTTGGGTCTACATATATTTGTGAGCAAAGTTTTTCTTGCATGAAGATCAACAAGAGTAAATAGAGATGCTCTTTGACAGACATTAACTTGCAGGCTGTGATGAGAATCTCAACAAGCCATCTCACTCCTGATTTCAACAAAATTGTAGAAAAGTGTGATAGGGTACATTTGGCTCATTAAACCGATTCTAAAATTACATGTGCTTGCAGCTATAGACGATATGAAATTAGCACAATAAATAAATGGAATAAAACTACCACTATTTTATTTAATTTATATTCATTGATTTTTATGATACAATTTATACCTTTTCTGAAATGCAAAGTTAAGTAATGAATGCAATCATTTTAAAAGGTGTGGCCCTCCGCTAACCTCCGCTCCCACAAAGTGGCCCCCGAGCCAAAACAATTGCCCACCCCTGCTGTAAGGGAATGTGGTAAGCAAAGTGATTGGCAGCTCCAGAGTCCAACCATCCTGGCTGGTTTTATCACCTGGGCCAGCGTAGGATTCCAAATGCCTCGCGCTCCACCTTTGTCCAGCGTGCCCAACTGGTCGTGCCGTTAGAGGAATACTTTGCAGCAGGTGAAGTGAGGGTTCTAGTTCAGCCCCTTCTGTTTTGCTGCTGATTGGCTTGTTGCTGGCTGAGCATTCCCAGCTTCCTCCCCCCACGCCTGTTCCACTCAAGAGTGCTTTCCCCCAGTGAGCTAGTGGGAAGACAGAGGCTCAAGAGTTCGCAAAAGCAATGCAACTCTCCTGAATGCCACAAGGGCCCTGCTGTGGCCACAACCCAGTCGAGAGGCCCCAAACGCCTGTCAGCCCCAATATGCCGATAAAAAAAGCGCCCCTCACCTCTTCTGCAATAAAAAGAGCAGAGCCTCACCTTGCGTGACCACCTTGCCGAACACGGGCAGGCTGTCTAACGTCGAACAATTCCAGCGGCGGTTGCGGAACTGAAACTGGCACTCCTCTATGGCCAGCTGGGCCCCCCGCCGCACCGAATCCATGACCTCCAAGTTCCTCTTGCACATCTGCACTTGGCGCTGGATCAGACCTTTCAGCTTCTCGCACGTCTCCTCCTCCGAGATGCTCCCCACCGAAGACAGCTTTGCTAAATACCTGTGAGGGCCACACAACATGAAAACAATTGAAAGGGGGGGAAGGGGGCAGGATTCCAGCCCTCAGTACCCCAGTTCCCACGACCTTGCCCTGTACTTCTTCCAAGAATGCAAATGTCTTCATTTCATTTGCAACCTGTGTTTGGGACAGAGAATCCCCAAGGCGGCTAACTGTAGACAATCACTCTAAAACCACACGTTAAAATACCAGGGGGAAACCGCATTGGCGAACTTGGCCCTCACACCCAGAGTCAAGAAGAAGAAGAAGAAGAGGAGGAGGTGATTTGGGTTTATACCCCGCCCTTCACTCAGACTTAGAGCGGCTTATGAAATCCTTTCCCTCCCCCTCCCCACAACAGACACCCTGTGAGCGGTGTTCCCTCTAAGCTGAGTTAGTGTGAGCTAGCTCACCGTTTTTTAGCCTCCGGCTCACACATTTTTGCCTTCGCTCGGGAAGGATGGCTCCAGAGCAAACTAATTTATGCAGTAGCTTAAGCACTCGCTCGCAACTTTAATGCCAGTAGCTCACCAAGTAGAATTTTTGCTCACAAGACTCCACAGCTTAGAGGGAGCATTGCCTGTGAGGTAGGTGGGGCCGAGAGAGCTCTTTCCAGAGCGGTCCTTGAGAGAACAGCTCTGACAGACCTATGGCTCGCCCAAGGTCGTCCAGCAGCTGCAAGTGGAAGGGTGGGGAATCAAACCCGGTTCTCCCAGCTTAGAGTCCGCGCACTTAACCATTACTTAATTTGTACTCCACCTTCCTCCCCAATGGGGACCTTATGTTGTTCTCCCTCTCTTCTGTTTTGATCCTCGCAACAACCCTGTGAGGTAGGTTAGACTCAGGGAGTGTGGCTGGACCGAAGTCACCCAGCAAGCTTCCATGGCAGAGCGTGGATTGGAACCCGGGGCTCCCAGTTCCTAGTCCCAACACCGTAACAAATCCACCACGCTGGGTCTCCTGAGAGCCCGCATGTCTCATGTTTCTGGGATTTCCTGTTTGCTAGCGTCAGTAACAGAACACTGGACTTGATGAACCTTTCATCTCCTTCAGCGGGCCTCTTACATTCTGACCATCACCACTACTACGACAAGCTCTTCAGGCTTTGACCTACTGCTGTTTTAAGAGGCTCCTCTGTCCGGCTTGCTGGTTACCCAGTATTTCCTTTGGGGGGGGGAGGGATCGCTGCAGGAGATACCAGAACCCTCGCTGAGCCCCTCTGGACAGAATGCATTATGCAAAACAAGCACGTGGGCCGACATAGTCACACCAGAGATTTATCACTCCACAGCATTGTCCAGCCCCCGTCCGAGTGGCACTGCATAACAGTGCCATTGCATGCCGGTCGGGGTACACCCCTCCCTGAGCTCTGCCCGGGGCCCGGCCGCTCTCAACAGCCGCTCTTTGTCTCCCCAGAACGGAGAGGCATAGACCTGACGCTGCCCAGTGTATCCAAGGGCTATTAGGAGAAGCCAGAGTGGTCTGGAAGCAGCCAAAGTCAGCAGAGCGAGGACACCGGCTGCCAACTCCGGCTGCCACAAGGCTCCCAGCGCATGGGTATGTTCTGATCGGCTCGAGGCTCCCTCCAAACCACTTCCCTCCTTCAAGATCACGGGTTAGCGCGCCTGGCTTCTTTCACTGAACGGAGCCAGGCCTTTCGACCACTTGGAACTGACTGCGGGGCTTCGAGACAGAAGTCTCTTGCAGACAAACCCACCAGAGGTCAGCACATCCTCTGGGGGTCCCGGAGGCCTCAGAGCGCTCTGAACGGCTGCCTTGCCCCCATCTCTCAAGCCGAGCAGCCAGGCAAAGACCGCCCCAGTTTGCAGCGGCCAGAAGCCATTGCAATTATCTGCTCATGGCCTTATTCAGCAAGGTCTTTGCCATCGAGAACTGCAAGAGCGAGGATCTGCTGCAGAAGAGGCCCTCATTCTTTTATTTTGATTTGATTTGATTAATCTGTACCTCACCTTTCTCCCCAGTGGAGACCCAGCACAGCCTACACGGTTCTCTTTTCCTCTGTTTTATCCTGACAACAGCCTTGTGAGGTGGGTTAGGCTGAGAGAGTAACCCGAGGTCACCCAGCGAGCTTCCATGGCACGAGTGGAGATCTGAACCCGGGTCTCCCAGATACTAGTTTGACAGTCTTAACCGCTGCCCCACACTGGCTCTCTAGCAAGCTCCTCTCTGCCTTCCTCTCACCTCCACTAACTGCCTCAGTTGTCATAAGCAGGCTCTTATTTACTGCATTTAACCCTTGCCTTTCTCCTCAGTGGAACCCAAAGCGACTCACAGCGTCCTCCTCTCCTCCATTTTATTCTCACAACAGCCCTGTGAGGTAGGTTAGGCTGAGAGAGTGTGACTTGCCCAAGGTCACTCAGCAAGCTGCCGTGACAGAATATTTGAACTGGGGTCTCCCAGATCCCAGGCAGGGACTCTTAACAGTAATACTGCACTGGCTTAATAAGGATCATTGCCCTCTACCAGCAGCTGAGACCTCCCCCCATGCAAGTATTCACCACTAAGGGCCACCGTACTCAGAACTCGAATGCACAGCCCCAGTCAGAAGGATATTGACATCCTCCAACCGGTGGCTCCTAGTTGGGATGTTCAGCGCATTTCAAAAATACTGCATTTCACCCGTCAGGCATTTGCAAGGTCTGTTTTTGAAACCATGGCTCTGAACGCCTGTTTCAGTGTTCCATAGGTGCACACCGAATTCCTGTGAATACATGAAGCTGCCTTTTCCTGAATCAGAGCATGGGCTCTTCAAGGTCAGTATTGTCTACTCAGACTGGCAACCGCTCTCCAGGGTCTCAGGCGGAGGTCTTTCACATCACCTCCTAACTGTATCCTTTTTAAAAAAAAAAAACTGTAGATGCCGGGGATTGATCCTCGGACCTTCTGCACGCCAACCAGATGCCCTGCCACTGAGCCACAGTCCCTCTCCACGATAATCACAGTCAGCGTTGTCTACTCAGACTGGCAGCGTCTCCCCAGAGTGTCAGGCGGAGGCCTCTCACATCACCTGCTGCTTGACCCCTTTAACTGGAGATGCCCGGCATTGAACCTGGGACCTTCTGCATGCTAAGCCGGTGCTCTACCACTGAGCCACAGCCCCTTCCCAAACGGTTTCTGCAGGAACAGATTTTTTTTCTGGCACCCACAGAGGAATGTACACATTTATCTAATATCAAGTCAGACTAGCTCAGTGTTGTCTATTCTGAGTAGCAATAATTCTCGGAAGTGGTGAAGGTCCTTTTGCTAGCCGGATCCTTTTCACTGCCAGCTGCCAGCGATTGATCTTAAAACTGTGTCCAGGCAAAGTATGTGTTCTGCCACTGGGTTGTGGTCCCCCCAAGCAGGGCCCACTTGATCTGAGTGTGGATGAGGATCAGCTGTGTCCTATGAACCTGTAGATCCTGAGACTCAGGTGTATACCAGTGACATGTTCAACACCCTACTCAGGTTTTTCTGCCTGCAAAAGGTGCACTGTACCATTGAGTTACAGACGCCCTTCCTGAACTGCCTTACACCAAGGCATGCAATTGATCCATCTAATCTGTCTCTTCTGACAGGCAGCAGCTCTCTAAGGCCTTAGGTATAGATCTTCCCCTATCCTCCTCCTCCTCCTCCTCCTCCTCCTCCTCCTCAATCATTTCAACTTATAAATTGCCTTTTCCCGACGATGTAAGGCTCTAGGCGATGTACGACCATTAAAAACAATTTAACAACAAATCAAAAGAAGATGACTACATTATATCAGATGGCGTCAGACAATTTCTTTGCTACCCCTCTCTGGACTGCATCGCTGACTTGCAGGGGGCTGAGGAGAGGGCCGAAGCAAAGATGGAGGAAAAAGAAGAAAAAGGGGAGGGTGTCGGCTGTGATGGAACCAGCACTGTCCTCAACCAGAGGCCTGGCAGAACATCTCTGCCTCACAGGCCCTGCGGAACTCCATTAAGTCCTACAGGGCCCAGGTGGTATCTGGCAGAGTTCCACCAGGCGAGAGCCAGGGCAGAAAATTTGGTTTCTAGACCGCCCTCCCCTGTGAGACAGGGCTCAAGGCGGTGTACAACAGTAAAAAAAAATCCACACATAATTTCATCATTAAAAAACAATAAATGCATTCATTAAAAGCATCAAAGACATTAGTTAAACTAATTAGATGGCACCAAACTTCAGCTGTGCCACTGCCTCATGGGGGAGACGGAAGAGAAGAGCGCCAGCCAGGCAAGGACAGGCAAAAGACAGGAGTGCCCGCCAGACAGAAACTGTCCTCAACCAAACGCCTGGTGGAACATCTCTGCCTAACAGGCCCTGCGGAACTGCATTAAGTCCTGCAGGGCACGGGTGTTGTTCGGCAGAGAGTTCCACCGGGTTGGAGCCAGGGCGGAGAACAACTTGGTTCTGGTCGAGGACAGCCAGATGTTTCTTGGGCCAAGGATAGGACTTGCAGGCAACACACAACGCCCCCGTGCTAGAGTCCCTCCGGATGGAGAATTCTGACAATGTGCCAGACATGCTTTTCTGACAAGAGCCATTCCACTTTATGGATGGGCAGCATGGCTAATCAGTTTCAATTCTGGCCAGCCAAAACATGGCCCCTGTCTTCTGCCCTTCCTCAGCCTGCCGCCAGCTCTGGACACCGACTTGACTTCCATCCCACCCATTCTCCAAAGAGCTCAAGACAATGTACGTGGCCTCCTCCCCCATGCCACATTTACAACAACCCTGCAAGGCAGGCTTAGGGAAGACAGTGACTAGCCAAAGATAACCCTGCGAGCTGCATGGCTGAGTGGTGATTTGAACTCGGCTCTCCCCAGTCGTGGCCCAGCACTCTGACCACTACACCACCAACCACCCTGGCTCGCTCGCTGCCCCCACTACATCCTTCTGAAGGCTGTATTGATCGAGCCAATGGCCACGGGATGATTGGTGCCGGGGGCAGCTCTCCTCTCCTCAGAGGAGGAAAGCATTCCATTTGGCAAGCAAAGAGGCCGACTGCGCAGAGCCTCCAGATATTTCCCAGATTTTTCTGGGCGATGGGAGAGCCCGAAATTCAAAAGCGGAGGATGAACCAGAGAGCAACAGGCCCCTTTCAAACATTTCCAAACAGATGCTTCAGATAACGGCTTCCCCAAACAAATGCTTATTGCTGTTGGAGATGATAAAAATGAAGATTAATATGTTATTTCAACGATAGAGCTGCGGGTGTAATGGGTTCGGAGCTGCTGGCTGTACAAATAAGGTTGTCAGATGTCCCTTCTTGCAGCTCATGACAGTTTTGTGGCGGCGGCGGCGGGGGGGGGGGAGCGGCAGGCCCCCTCCTGCAAACACCCGGCTCCACAAAAACTCTCTCCAGTTTCAAGCAGCTCTGCCTGTCCATCTTAGCCACCCTCTTTGCAGAGCTGTGGATTCTCTCGAGCGCAATAAAACACTCCATATTTCTTCCATCCAGTTATGCGCCCAGATCCCATTATCCTGGATAAATCAGGCAAAAGGAGCAGGCGTTTGCTCCTTGTCATAATTTCATCTCGTTTTGTAAGCTGGCAGGAGGAGAGGCGGGGACAGCCACGAAGCACACAGAAATCCCTTACTGCTGCAAGCCGCGGCCAGGCCTGGAATGGCAGCCTAGATAAGTGGACTCTGGTAGCCATGAGAACCCACTTTCGTTTGAAGGGGAAACTGAGGTTCTCGGATGGCTGAATTCCACAGCGGAGTGGCACACTCCGGAGTCTGCAGAACGCGCCTTGTCCCGACTTGCTAGCGCCACCCCTTTCCCATCAGCCCCAGTTCACAAAGCTTCTCTTGGCATGACAGGGACTCGGGTCGACGGATGAAAGGTCTGCCCTGCTGCATCCGACCAAGGCCCATTCGTCTGCGTATATCCTACCACTCTGCTCTACAACGTTCGAAGCCCTCCTTCAGCCCATGGAAGGGTTGCCAACCTCCGGGTGGCACCTGGAGATCTCCCGCTACTACCATTGATCTCCAGATGATAGCGATCAGTTCCCCTGGAGATAATGGCTGATTTGGAGGGCCAGTTTGGTGTAGTGGCTAAGTGCGCGGACTCTAATCTGGGAAAACCGGGTTTGAGTCCCCACTCCTCCACTTGCACCTGCTGGATGACCTTGGGCAAGCCATAGTTCTGGCAAAGCTGTTTTTGAAAAAGGGCAGTTTCTGTCAGAGCTCTCTCAGCCTCACCTACCTCCCAGGGTGTCTGTTGTGGGGAGGGGAAGGGAAAGGAGTTTGTAAGCCGCTCTGAGACTCCAAGTGAGTGAAGGGTGGGGTATAAATCCAATCTCTTCATCTTCTTCATTATACCCACTGAAATAGCTCTCTCTCTTACCTAAATCCTGCCCCCCCCCAGGCTCCACCCTCCAAATCTCCAGGCATTTCCCCAGCACAGAGCTGGAAAGTAGGGTTCCCAACTCCAGGTTGGGAAATTCTTAGAGATTTGTGGGTGGAGCCTGGGGGGGGCACCTCAACATGGACCATAGTCCATGGTCCATTTTCCCCCAGGGGAACTGATCTCTGAAGTCTAGAGATCCATTGTAATTCCAGGAGATCTCCAGGCCACACCTGGAGGTTGGCAAGCATACTGGTAACCCTAGTCTATGGAAACTCCACTGGAAGAGTCATTCACACTGGAGGGAAGCTTCACACTTTTCTGAACAGAGTGGAGGGATACTGGCCATCCTCCGGCATCCCGAGTCCAGCCGCAGTCAACTAGGTGCCCCCAAAAGCAGGGTCTGAAAGCAATGGCCTGCCAGTCTGTATTTCCTGGTCTTTAGAGATATACTGTCTCTGTACACAGAGGCTCCATTTAGCTCCTTCACTGACCTACTGACTTTGTTTATACCCAATGGAGAGCCAAAGCAGCTTATATCGCGCTGTTCTTCTCCCATTTTATTTTCACAACACCCCTGGTGAGGAAAGCCAGGCTGAGAGTGCGGCCGGGCCAAGATCACCCAGCAAGCTAACAGGTTTCTCCCTCCATGCCCTACACACCTCTCACAATGGCTCTGCACAGGACCCAGGCGCCAAAGACGAGGGCTTCAAGCAGGAGCAGGGGTTGGAGGTCAGGCCTTCAAAGCATTCGTTGGGAATAGTCCAGTCTTCAAATGTGGGCGGAAGAAGGGACCGTGTGCAATCTCTGGCTTCAGTTGCCCCGCCCCCTTGTCTCCCACTTCACGTTTGGGTGTGCGTGAGAGAGAGAAAGAGCTGAGTCAAATGGTCTTCCTGCAAATTGATGATGCCCAGTGGTTTCAAACCTCCCAGAGGGCTGTTTTCAACCCTGCAGGAAAGCAACTGGCTAGACAAGGGGATGCCCTGACCGGATAGTCCAGGCTAGCCCATTCTTGTCAGATCTCGGAAGCTAAGCAGGGTCAGCCGTGGTCAGTACTTGGATTCCAGACCACCAAGGAAGTCCAGAGTTCCTACACAGAGGCAGGCAATGGCAAACCACCCCTGAACGTCGCTTGCCTTGAAAACCCTACAGTTTGCCATAAGTCAGCTGTGACTTGATGGCAAAAAGAGAAAGAGAGAGTGAGAGAAAGGAACAAAACTTCAAGTTACACATAAACGTGTGTAACAGATCCCCAGTACTTGGGTATCTTCAGATGCACAGCAATTTCTGAAGGGGTCCACATGGAAGACAGAAGGGACTGGAGGACAGGGGTGTTGAGCCTTTCCCCAGTTTCTGCTTCTCGGTTCCAGCTGAGCTCCCAAGCAGTGCTCCCTCTAAGCTGTGGCGTCTTGTGAGCAAAAATTCCACTCTGTGAGCGACTGGCCTTGAAGCTGTGAGCGAGCAATTTCGCTACTGCATAAATTGATTTGCTCTGGAGCCATCTTTCCTGAGCCAAGACAAAAATGTGTGAGCTGGAGGCTAAGAAACTGTGAGCTAGCTCGCACTAACTCAGAGGGAACCCTGCTCCCAAGTGACTTCCTCCCCTCCACCAGGTTCCAAATGAGTTTTCCCTTGCAAACAGTGATCCACGCCATGGTCACCTCGAGATTATACCACTGCAGTGCTCTCTACACGGGGCTGCCCTTGTCTCAAATCCGGAAGCTGCAGCTAGTGCAAAGGTTGTTGATGGGTCTCTCTATACGGGACCACATCCAGCCTGTGCTGAAAGCATTGCACTGGCTGCCAATAGCGTACCAGGTTCGTTCCAAAGTGCTGTTTTTGACCTTTAAAGCCCTATACAGTCTGGGGCCTGCCTACCTGAGGGACCGCCTTTCCCCATATGTGCCCCAGAAAGCACTGAGGTCAGGGTTGCAAAATCACCTGACTCTCCCTGGCCCAAAGGATGCCAAGTTGGCTATTACTAGAGCCAGGGCCTTTTCAGTGGTGGCTCCATACTGGTGGAATGAGCTCCCGGAGGACATTAGGGCCCTGCGGGACATTTTACAGTTCCGCAGGGCCTGTAAAACAGAGCTCTTCCACCAGGTTTTCGATTAGGAGCTGCCACTGACGAACGTGCCACTGGAATACTCTACGGCTCTCGTGATACACCGTTGGATATTTCCTCCACTATTGAATGCTGCCATCATCTGTATTGTTCTTATCAGTACCATATGTTGTACATGTGGATTTTATTGTATTTATTGTTTTATCGTTTATGCCTGTACACCGCCTTGAGCCAGCTTGTCTGGCAAGGCGGGATATAAATTGAAATAATAAATATAAATAAGTAAACTTGCCATGGGGGCATTTGAAGCAGCGGGGGGGGGGGGGAAGGTCCACACACACCCACCCTCTTCCCCCCTGCCATTTCTCTGCCCCCAAAGTGGCTTTTCTTTAAAAGGAAGCAGTTCTGCTGTATGCATTCACAGGTAACATGTACCACAAGTTCTGAAAAGAACCAGAAGGGCATAAATACCAGTTCCGTGGGATAGTTACGAACTGGAGCTTTGGGGGGGGGGGAGGGGGATGGCATGGCACAAAAACAAAAATACTCCCCCTTCAAAACAACAACAACAACACACACATGGATTTCAGGGGAACATTGTTTTGAGAGCAACCTTTATTAGTTCCCTCTAGGCTGAATTCATTCCGAAGCAATTTGGAGACGCGTGCTAGTAGGAACATGTACCGTAAGCCTTCCCTTTCTGACAGCTTGACAGATTTCTCCTCCCTTGCTTTACAAATGAAAAAATGCTTTGGCTTCTCAGGCTCGGAGGCTGAGGGAGAAGGCATCCCGTCCTCTTTCAGCCAGCCGCTCTCATGCCTGCCTCGGCACACCCATGCTCTCGTCTGGGAGAAACAGGCCTCATTGGCAAGAGGCTCCCTCCCCCGAGAGCCAGTTTGGTGTAGTGGTTAAGAGCACGGACTCTAATCTGGGAGAACCGGGTTTGATTCCCCACTCCTCCACATGCAGCTGCTGGGGGGACCTTGGGTCAGTTACAAGTCCTTTCAGGACTATTCTTTGTCGGGCAGTTCTCGAGAGAGCTCCCTCAGCCCCACCTACCTCACAGGGTGTCTGTTAGGGGAAGGGGAAGGGCTTGTAAGCCACTCTGAGACTGCTTCGGGCAGTGAAGGGCAGGGTATAAATCCAATCTCTTCTCTTCTCCCAAGCAAAAAATTTCTTCTCTAGAGATTCCCATCCCTAACCTCCTGTGTCTTTCCTTCTCCCCTGAGCCTGGTTATTCTGCTACTGTGCCGCACAACATTGCACACGACCGCATTGGGCCTCATGGCAGCATGCAAGCACGGCGCACGGGCACGGCGCATGTATCCTTTTATACCTTTGCAATGCCAAGCTTCATGCTTGGCTTGGTGGGGGTCCCGCTCACACACCTTGGAAGAGCGACTCTCAGTAAATCCTCCCAGGAACATGCTCAGCCACCGCAACCGTCAGTGGTGCCCTCTGACCCACCTGGGTTATTCATTGTCAGGCCAGACACGCCAAGCATCTCCCCTGGGGACAGCTGCTCATCAGCCCCCACAAAGAAAATAATCCACTGTCCTGATGAGTGTGTGTGTGTGTGTGTCTGGGGGGTGGGGGGGGAGAGGAAGCTGGTTGTTTTGCATGTGTCTCCGACCATTTTGCACGCAGGTATCCTAAACCCTCTAAAAGCACAGGGGGTCCCCAGACCTTTTAAGCCTGCGGGCATCTTTGGCTGGGCTCATTTCGTAGCAGGAGCTCCTCTGCATATTAGGCCACACACCCCTGATGTAGCCAATCCTCCAAGAGCTTGCAGAGCTCTTCTTACCGGGGCTACTGTAAGCTCTTGGAGGATTGGCTACACCAGGGGTGTGTGGCCTAATATGCAAAGGAGCTCCTGCTACGAAATGAGCCTTCTTTAGGATTCTGACACTTGGCGGCGGGCACAACCTCAATACGGTTGCCCCTGAAGGCGGAGTCAACCTTAAAAGTGTCAGGGAGCGAGGTTATGCAAAAATCTAATAGTCACTTAACATCTCAGGAAGCAGCTCTGTTTCTCTTAAAAGGAACACATTGTTTAAACTTTTTTTCTGGCACGCGTGCAGCTGACCTTCAGTCACAAAGAAAAGGACTTGGGAAATTCCTGGAGATTTGGGGGCAATGCTAGGGGAAGTCAGAGTTCGGGGAGGGAGCTCGTCAGAAAGGCGATGTCACTCTAGGACTTCCACGTCTCCTAAACTCTATGGTACACCATAAAGTCCACCCTCTGGAGCTGTCGTTTCCTTCAGGGGAACTGATCTCTGTAAGTTCGAGATCAGTTGTGACTCCAAGAGAACTCTCTGTTCCCACGTAGAGGCTGGTAACCCTAGGTGGTAGGGAGGTGGTAGCGGCGGCTACAAGCATGGATGGCTTCAAGAGGGAGTTGGATAAACATGGAGCAGAGGTCCATCAGTGGCTATTAGCCACAGGGTATAGATAGGAACTCTCGGTCTGGGGCAAGTGATGCTCTGTATTCTTCGTGCCTGGGGAGGTGGGGGCAACAGTGGGGGGGCTTCTAGTGTCCAGGCCCCACTGGTGGACGTCCTGAGGGCACCTGGTGTTTTTGGCCACTGTGTGACACAGAGTGTAGGACTGGATGGGCCATTGGCCTGATCCAACTTGGCTTCTCTTATGTTCTTATGTCTGGGGCAGTAATGCTCAGTCTTCTTGGTGTTTGGGGGGCAAGAGTGGGAGGGTTTTTGGAGTTATGGACCCCCTGGTGGAACTCTTGAGGGCACCTGGTGTTTTTGGCCACTGTGTGACAGAAGAGTGTTGGACTGGGTGGGCCACTGGCCTGATCCAACATTGGCTTCCCTTATGTTCTTACATTCTTATGTCCTGAGATCTCACGCCCCTCCCCCCCAAGTGAGCTCCATGGCTCAAAGAGCACCAGAACCCACATCTCCCCGCTGGTGGCCTTTAAACCCTCAACCAACGCACTATGCCGGCTTGCTCTTTGAAGGCTAAACAGAACGCTGGCAGCCCACGACAATTATTCCTGTTCCTGTCGTGCCATCTGTGTACGAGCCTGGTCCTCCTGCCCTGGTCTAAATTTGGACAGGGACAAACAAGGATAACAGAGGATAAAAGGAAGCAGAAGCCGATTTAGGAACCGTATATTTTTATTGTCCTCCGAGCGGGTGCCGTACAACCACTACACTCAAGAATCCCCTTGTCCAAGTCCGGCCCCTGTGGTGAAGGCAGTGACCTTGGACAAGCCACGCTCTCTCTCAAGACCCAGCAAAACGAGTGGCTAGGAGATCAGCGAACAGATCTTGCTTGAGCGTGTTTCATTGGAAACTGGCAACCAAAAGGGCCCCTTCCTTTGGACTGGTGCTGGAAGAGGGCAGGGGAAATTAGCCTTTCCCCATCCACCTATTTTCGGAGACTACAGGAGCTACGACACGTTCCCCTCCAGTGAGGCAGATAAAGTACTCTCTAGAGCTCCTAAGGCTTGGTAGGGGAGAAAGGGTTAACGTCCCCCCCCTTCGACTGCAGCCCCTATCCAAATAAGCCCCCAAACTTCCCACCGCTGTTTGCCGCTAAAAATGCTTGGAAGATCCACGCACGGGTCTCCTGGTCTCTCCTGTGGTTCGATCCCTCGGCCTCCTACGTGAAGGGTGGGGATCGCAACGCTAGTTTCCCTGTACGGGGTTTCCGTAAGGGTGACAGAAGGAACATAGGACAAAAATGTGAATCCAGTGGCATCTTTAAGAACAACAAAGTTTTGTTCACAGTATAAGCTTTCGTGTGCAAGCACACTTCCTCAGATAACAGCATGTAAGACGCTTTGGATGTAAAAACTAAATTCCCATTTGCCATGCAGGAATAAGATCACTGGCCTTCCTTGCAGGACTGGTACCGTTGCAAAGAATCGCCTCATCTTAGGTAGCCGTATACAAGCCATACTCTCTCAGCCTCAACAACGCCCCCGCTGACAATATGGAAATAACAACATCAGCCTACCTTACCGGGGGGGGGGGGGTAAATTTATTTGTTTGTTTATTTATTTATTATATCTATACCCCGCCCTCCTCGTGAACGGGCTCAGGGCAGCTTATAAAGGATGGTACCATGTACCTAGTCAGCTTAAAACATTTCAAATGGTTTAAAATGTTTAAAACAATCATACATCCATACATAAAGACGGAGAGCCAGTGCAATGCGGTGGTTAAGGGTGTCACTGGGAGATCCAGGTTCGAATCCCTACCCATGCCACGGAGACTCGCTGGGTGGTCTTGGAAGAGTCATCCTTTCTCAGCCTAACCTCCCTCACAGGGTCGTTGTGAGGATGAAATGGAGGAGAGGAGAAGGATGTTAAGCCCCTTTGGGTCCCCACTGGGAAGGAAGGTGGGGTAGAAATGAATTAAAGGAAGAAAGAAATGGCAAGGTAATGGGCCTGAAGCACTGCGGAGGCTCAAAGAGACTACATAAATGACTGTCTCCAGGGTCCCTTGTAAAGCAGTTTCTAAAACATGAAAATGGGTGAAATGCAAAAGAAAAGAGGATGACAAAGAGCCAGTTTGGTGTAATGGTTAGGAGCACGGACTCTATTCTGGGAGAACCAGGATTAGTGCTCCACTCCTCCACATGCAGCCAGCTGGGTGACCTTAGATCCGTCACAAGTTCTGTTAAAGCTGTGTTCTCTCAAGAGCAGTCCTCGAAAGAGCTCTCTCAGCCCCACCTGCCTCACAGGGTGTCTGTTGTGGGGAGGGGAAGGGAAAGGAGATTATAAGCTACTCTGAGACTCCGAGTGACGGGCGGGGTATAAATCCAGTCTCTTCTTCTTCCCCGTCGGCCACACCTGCCAGATTCTGTCCCCTTATGATTCATGGACCACCCCCGGAGCGCAGGCTGTGGATCTGGGCCCCTTGCTGAGGCAGTCGCTGACTGGGGACGCTGCCCGCCGGGTAACCTCTGATCACCCGTAAAGAGCCTTCCACTGGAGGTGCTGTCAGCCAGGCCGGCGCGGATCCTGCCAACTCCAAAAAGCAGGCCTGCCTGTTCCAGCTAAGTCCAAAAGCTTCTGCTGGCAGAGGAGAGGATCCCTTAAAGCCACCCTTGTTTTCTCTTGCAAAAGTAAAATTAGCCAGGGTTGTCAAAAGCTCGGTTGAGGAATCTACTGAGCGGGGAGGGCGATTCCTGAAGAGCAAGCAGTGGCTTTTAGGAGGGTTCTCCTCTCCCTCGGGAATATCTCCCTGCACCCAGCCCGACGCCTCAACCCCGGATGGGCCAGGTTAGCCCTATCTTGAAAGCCAAGCACGGTGGGCTCTAGTTAGTATTTGGGTGGGAGACCAACAAGGAATGCCAGGGTCGCAATGCAGAGGCGAGCAGTGGCAAACTACCTCTGAACGTCTTTTGCTTTGGAAACCCTCGCCGTGAGTCGGCTGCGACTCGATGGCACTTTTGACCAACAGGCATCCCTACCGATCTGCTCCAAAGAAATGCTGCTCCAGCAGGAGGGGAAACAGATGCCCGCCTTTGGCACGCAGTGCGTGTGACCAGCCCAAGGGAAATCATGGCGCCTCTTCTTCCTCTCTGCTTCCCATGCCAGAGAGTCAGAGGGAGGGTAGCAGTGGCAGAGAGAGACATCAGGGCATCCAGCCACCTCCTGCTTGCTCATCGATTTACTTTTGATATTTATGCCCTGCTTTTCTTCCCAACGGGCCCCCAAAGCGGCTTACAAATCCATCCTTCCTCCATCTTAACCCTCACAACAACCCTATAGTGTAGGTTAGGCTTAGGGATGCCAGCCTCCAGGTGGGACCTGGGGATCCCCCGGAATCACACTTCATCTCCAGACCACAGAGATCAGTTCCCCTGGAGGAAATGGATGCTTTGGAGGGGGGACTCTATGGCCTTATACCCCACTGAGGTCCCTGCCCCCCCTCCCAGCTACACCCCCAAATCTCCAGGAATTTCCCAACTTGGATCTGGCAACCAGATACCTTGCTGGTGACTGGCCGGGGGGGGGGGCTGGAAACCCTTTTTAGGCTGCGTGTGTGTGTGTGTGTGTGTGACTGCCTCACGGTCACCCAGCAAGCTTCCATGGCAGTGAAGGATTTGAACCTGGGTCTCCCTGATCAAAAATGCTAACCGCCACACCGCGCCGGCAGAGAAGTCTGAACAAACGATAAGCCACCTCAGCCACTACCCCTTCCTTCCTTTCTCTCTCAGATCAGCCCTTGAGCTGCAGACTGCAAAGGGCTCGTGCTAACCGTCCGCTCCCTCCTTCTCATCCCTTGAGTACAGACAAGGTATCTGACTCCCCGGGCTATTTGGGAAAGAAAAACATTCACCCACACACCCAATCCACTTAGCGCGCACATGCTCGCTCGCTCACACACACACACAAAAGGTGATGCTTGGCTCTGCAGGCCTTCCTCCCCACCCCCAGACAGAATCCCCACATGTTCTCACTCTTGTAAATAAGCAGAGGCTGAACAGAGAGGGTGGAGACACGCCCTGATCCAAGCAGCAGTGGCGGCTTTCACCCCACAGTGCAGGCACGGTGTCCTGCCATGCCCTCGTGGAGCAGGAGGAGCCGGATTGGAGCCAGTCCGCTGGGCATCTCAGGGAGGCCAATCAGAAAGTGGTCGTGGAGTCCCCGCGGTGACCTGGGGCCAGGCACTCTCTCGCTGCTTAGCCTACCTCACAGGGCTGTCGCGAAGATTACAGCGAAGGAGCCGCTGCATCCTGCCGCATCTCCTGAGCTGCCTGGAGGGACAACAGGGTGGAAATGTGGGCCAGGCGTACTGGTGGCATTCGGCTTTGCCCCAGTTTGGTGTAGTGGCTTGGAGCGTGGACTCTGATCTGGGAGAGCCGGGTTTGGTTCCCCACTCCTCCTCCACATGCAGCTGCTGGGATGACCCTGGGTCACTCATTAGTTCGCTTGGAGCTTCTCTCAGGAGCAGTTCTCGAAAGAGCTCTACCTCACAGGGTGTCTGTCCTGGGGAGGGGAAGGGAAAGGCGATTGTAAGCCGTTCTGAAACTCCTTCGGGTAGTGAAGGGCGGGGTATAAATCCAATCGCCTCTTCCGCCCCAAAGCCCTTTCAGCCGAGCAACAAATAACTATAAATGCAGAACTGTGCACAAGAATCGGAGTTACAAATCGGGAAATTTGTGGTTCAGATCTCGTCTCTGCCAGATGTTTATTTGGTGGCCCCAGACAGGCCTCTCTAAGCTTCAGTCCCTTCCACCTGCAATATGGGGTACTAAAAACGTCAACCTATCTCAGAGGGTTGGTTTAAAGATTACAGTAAGAATGTATGTGATGCACCTTGGACATCCCACAATCCACACTCATTCATTGACAAAGACAGCAGGGCGAGGGAAGCAATCAAATCATCTAGAGTTCAGAAAGGTTTTTTTGGGGGGTGGGGGGACATGGCTGTCAATTTGATAAAAATGCAGAGAACGGACCCCCCTTAGTAGTGTGGCTTAGGCTGTAATGATAATACAAAATAATTATCGTATGTCAGTGTGTGTAGTAGAGCCGGGAGATCCTAAGATTGTCTGGCAGCCACAAGTTCTAGCTCTTTGGCATTATGCACTACCAGGCGGCAAGCTAGACTTGTTTTTAAGGGATGTTTCAGAGGTGGTTTGCCATTGCCTGCTTCTGCATCACAACCCTGGTATTCTTTGGAGGTCGCCCTTCCAAATACTAGCCAAGGCTGACCCTGCTTAGCTTCCAAAATCTGACAGGACTGGGCTATTCTGGGCTATCCAGGTCAGGGAAGAAGAAGAAGAATAGCAACCAGCATGGTTTAGTGGTTAAGAATGTCAGACTAGTATCTGGAAGGCCCAGGTTCGAATCCCCACTTTTGCCATGGAAGCCTGCTGGGTGACCTCAGGCCAGTCACACTCTCTTAGCCTGACCTGCCTCTCAGGGTTGTTGTGAGAACAAAATAGAGGAGAGGATGTAAGCTGCTTTGGGTTCCCGCTGGGGAGAAAGGTGGTTTATCAATCAAGTAAATCACTAAATGAACAATCAGTGTTTATATCACGCTTCTTCCTAAATGGACTTCACAGACGTCATCTTAGTTAGCTTTCACAGCAGCCTTGTAAGGTAGACCTGGACTTTGATTATTGCCCAGATAGATCATGGGGGGAAAGGCCTGGCGCTGGCAGGGAGCATGCAGTGGAAGAGTTCATGACAAGGATCCAAACCAGCCGCTTTGTGACTCACACCCAGTACTGTGACCTGCTGGGTCAAATCTGTTTTCTCTTGTTCTCCTACTCCTCTGCGGTTTCATGGCTTTGTTATTTTCTGCCTTTCACACCTAGGAAAATAAAGGTGAGAGCCAGTGTGTCATAGCGGTTAGAGCACGGGAGGCTCGAACTCTTGTTCCGTCATGAAATGTCTTGAGCGGGATCCCAAGCCAGTCGCTGTCTTTCAGCCAAAGCTACCTCACAGGGTCGTTGAGGGCACAGCCCAGTCTGTTGCCCCCATTATTCCAGAGGGAAGGCCCTTTTTTTCGCCATCAAGTTGCGGCTGGTTTATGGTGACCCTGGAGGGTTTTTTTTCAGGGCAAGAGACATTCAGAGGTGGTTGGCCATTGCCTGCCTCTGCATAGCAACCCTGGAGTTCCTCAGCGGCCTCCCATCCAAGTACTGGCCATCCCAGATTCGGAGATCTGACAACATCCGGCTACCTGGGCTATCCAGGTCAGGGTGGAGGCTAACTTTATGGTGGAAAGTGCCGTCCGGTGATCCTGTAGGGTTTTCAAGGCAAGAGATGTTCAGAAGTGCTTTGCCATCGCCTAACTCTGCATGGTGACTCTGGACTTCCTTGGGGGTCTCCTTTCCAAATAGTGACCAAGGCCAACCCTGTTTCGCTTCCGAGATCTGGACAGCTTGGGGCATCCAGGCCAGGGCAAAGAAACTCATTGAGAATGTTGGACTTTTTCTAATATTGTAAAGTTGAGAATGTTGGACAAATTGCAATCTTGTAAAGTTATGAAAGTAATACAATTCTTACTAAATGTCATTTATATCACAGGGTTTGTTTGTATGGTTTCCAGGGCAAAGAAACACCTTCCAAAGATCCAACAGATAAAGTGTAAAAAATTGCTACCTGAGTTCCTGTGGAATCCTTCGATTTTGCTTTCCTGGGGATTCTGTGGAAGTCTTTTTTAAAGAGCACAAAGGAAGAACGACTAAGCAGAGAGATGGAAGAGAACATCCCCATTTAATTTGGGCCAGTTCCTGGGGTTCATCCCTCAACCCCTTACAAAACAAGGGCGCTTCTGAGCATGCACAGAATGCCTTTCCCCCTTCAGCAGGGAACCAGACAGCTTGTTCCTGGCGTGGCCGTCAAGTACACATGTTTGAGTCAGCAGCGCAAACCCAGATCCCAGTTTGGAAAGCCTCCCTGGGGTCCCACAGCCAGCTCACCACAAACCCACTTCGTACCCAGACTGCGAGCCGAGTGGTCTCCAGGCAAGATTGTGCAATCTCGAGGGTCTGGAGGAAAGCCGAGACAAGGGTAGGCTTCCTTCCCTGCCTCGCTTGACCGGGTCAGCCTGGCCTCCAGTCTGCCTGAGCTCCGATCCACACTTCCTTTCTGTCGTGCTTAAGCCAAAGGGTGAAGGCCTCCCCCCACCCCATTTGGGCACACGTGCAGACCTTGCTTGGCTTCCAGACTCTACTGAGACCAGGCTAGGCTATCAGGCCTCTAATTGAAGAGCAATGGGAGGCAAAGTAATTTTCAGCTGCAAGGCCCCCGCCTTTAAGGGCCTCTCCAAATAAGTCCCAGAATTTGCTTCCTGGGCAGGGGAGAACTGCAAAAAGGGGGGGGGGGACAAGGACAGTTCTTCCCTCCCCTTCAGATCCTTCTGGGCCAGGTCGTCTCTCCACCTGCAAAAGATGGTCGCTACCGGGGTCATTTCGAGCCGGAGCGCACAGGAATGCCGTTCCGGGAGTAACAAGCCCAGGAGTGGGCCCATACGATGATGCGCTGTGGACAAAAGCGGAAGCATACTAACTTGATCTGTATTTTCATGCTTGTTGTAGGGTAGCTTCCCTGCAAGAGCAAAGGAAACCTAAAGTGTCTTTCGTCAAAGTATAAACCTGGCTCGCCAGCTCTGAGTTGGGAAATACCTGGAGATTTTTGGGGTGGAGCCTGAGCGGTAGGTGTTGCCTTCGGACACACTTCCGGTGATGTCAGGGGGTGTGGCATATGCAAATGAGTTATGCTAATGAGTTCCTTCACCTCTTTTTCTATGAAATGACCCCTGGTTGCTACCCACTGCTCCTTGCCCTCTCGCCACTTTGGTTGCTGGGCGATTCAACAGCAGTGGCACCACCGAGCATTCATGTCTGCTCCCCCACCCAATCTTCTCTATCTGAACAAGGATTTTTGGGGGGGGGGGGATAAGGAGGAGATGACGGTGTGCTTAGTGGTAGTGGTCAGGGGTCTACCAGAGGCATTGGGCACACAGGGCAGTCCAAAAAATGTGGTATACATAGAAACACAGAGCTGAAATGGACCCCAAGGGTCATCTAGTCCTACCTCCTGCGCAATGCGGGGATTTACAGCTACCTCCCCTCCCCCACTTCCCCTATGCACACATTTGCTGAGAGAAAGAGAAGGCCGGGAGGGGGGGAAATTTCCAAAACCGGAACACCAGTTAGCATGGTGTAGCCCGATCTCATCAGATCTCAGAAGCTAAACCGGGTCGGCACTTGTGTGGGAGACCACCAAGGAAGGCTCTGCAGAGGACAACAACAGCCAGCCACGTCTGCTTCTCGCTTGCCGTGAGAGCCCCTTGCGGGCGTCTCCGTAAGTTGGCTGCGACTCGATGGCACCTGTGTGCGTAAAGCAGCAGGTAGTTCACGCTGCCGGCTCCAAGGACGGCAATGGGCTCCTTAAGCCCTTGTTGGGTGGTTAGAAACCGGCGGCCTGACCAGCTTCTGCCTTAGGCTGATTTTACATCTGACTTTCCCGCTGGAATCATTCTAGTTCCAAAAAAACCTGCCCACACCTCTGTGCGGTGTGAAACCGTGCTGCTACTGAAATGTCCGTATCTACTAATTGCCCTCCTGTGGTCAAGCTAGTATAATACCGCTTTATTCTGCTTTAAACAATTGTGGTTTCTTAGTGCACTTAGACCCCCTGGAGTGAAATTTCACACCACTGTGAAATCAGCCCAGGAAAAGACAGCAGTCAAACTACTTTAGAGGGGAGGTGTAAAATCAGCCTCAGAGCATATGGGTGTTGGTGTGGGTCCTGGGGTCGTTGCCCTCTTGCAGGTTGAAAAGCAGCTGCAGGGAGGGATAAAGCAGCAGAAATAACAGGCTGCCTTCCGTTTCCCTCCTAAAATGCACAACCACCAGGAGGCTGTTTTGAATACACACACACACACATATATATTATTAAAAGACAGAAAAAACAACACACACGGCTGCGTGCAAGATGGAGTCGGGCTGGCAGCCACGGCAGAACATTCCCTTCCACGCTCCGTTTCTCCGAAGTGCCAGAGAATGCGAGTTCCAACAGGCTAGCAAAGGCTTTCCAGGGAAAGAAGGAGCGTGTGTGCATGTGGGCGAGGGGGGCGAAGCCCCCTCCCATCTTGTGAAAGCCCCCCCCCCGAGCTTAATTACTAATCCGGCAGGTTTCTGAGAAAGCCAAGCTCCACCAACGCTCCCCGCGGAGGAACACTGACCCACTGGCCCAAGGCGACAGGCCTGGGGAACTCCACGCACACCTAGGCACACAACGAGCGGGAGCACGGCCAACCTGAGCTCACGGGCCCTGCTGGAGACGGACACGTGACCCGCGTGGGCCTACCGTGCCGCAGCACCTAGAAGCCGGTGAGGGGGAAAAAATGCTACAAGACCAGGTGCATTCCAGCGCCGAAGCCTCGCATGCTGTTCTCTCCTGAAAAAGTCGTCCGACAACACTTTCTGCCTTCTGGCAATCTCGTCTCTCTTCAATGCGTGGGGGGTGGCGGGGGGAGATCTCAATCCAAAATACTAGCAGGCTGCTGTCTTTTGGCACATCGGAGCCTGGTTGGGCACAAGTGTTTTGATGAGGAAAGTCCCAGGTCCGATCTTGGCCGGTTCTCAAAGAGCGGTGGAACAAGGGAAAGTCCTGGCCCGAGACCTTGGGGCGCCACTGCCAGTCAGAGGGGATGGTGCTAATAGACCATCCCACTGCTATGTAAAGGCCAGTTCATATGTTCAAGCCCCATTGGTAGTGGGATGGGGAAGAGTGCAGGATCTAAGCACACACGGTGCTTACAGAAGGCCTCAAGTCGAATCCATCACACCAGTATTTTAATGCATTTCTTTGGAGTACTATATGGCCAGGGATCTATCTGCCTAAGGGACGGGACCGGCTTTCCTCGTATGTACCCCAGCGAGCACTACGATCGGCTCCCAGAACTGCCTGGTTCTTCCAGGGCCTAGGGAGGCCTGGTCGGTGATAACAAGGACCAGGGCCTTTTCGGTGGTGGCCCCTCACTGGTGGAACAAGCTCCCGGAGAACATCAGGGCCCTGTGGGACCTTTTACAGTTCCGCAGGACCTGTAAGACGGAGCTCTTCTGCCAGGCTTCCAAATAGGGGCCGCCTCGATCCTACGGCCCTGGCCCGACCATCAAAGTCCGCCAATCAGGACTACCTGCACCACAAATGGAAGTTCAGAAGTTTGAGGAAGCCTGCAGCCACCACTCGGATAAGGGCAGTGAAGATCGCCATCTTTTACTGTATTTTAATGCCGGCACTGTATGCTTTTACATTGTCTGGTAGTTTTATGGAATTTTATTGTAACAGGTAAGAAGGATTCCTTTAAGTGGTGGAAAGCTAGTCTCAGCGAGGCTGATAAAAAGGAACACAGGCCGTGGCAAATAAAATGCAAGTCGGTGATCAGACAGGCAAAAGGAGACCATGAGGAACATGTGGCCAAATAAAATGAAATAAAGACCAACAATAAACATTTCTTCAAACACATCAGAAGCGGAAAACCAGCCAGGGAGGCAGTGAGGCCCTTGGATGACCCAGGGGTGAAAGGATTACGAAATAAATGGCAGAGAAGCTGAATGCAGTTTCTTCCTCTGTCTTAACTGGGGATTAAAAGCTATGGGGAGGGAAGTTCACCTATGGGCAAGCGCAAAGTAATCCACATTGGAGCAAAAAATCCTGACTATATATATATGTTGATGGGGTCCGAACTGGGAGTAACTGACCAGGAGAGAGAACATGGAGCCGTGGTGGGTAACTCACTGAAGATTTCGACTTAGTGTGCGACTGCAGAAAACAAACAACAACAACAACAACAAAACAGCAAATGCTACACTGGGGGTTATTAGGAAGGGAATCGAAAACAAACCAGCCAGTATCATAATGCCTTGTATAAATCTATGGTGTGACCTCGTGTAGAATACCGTGTACAGTTCTGGTCACTGCACCTCAAAAAGATATTATAACATTGGAAAAGGTGCAGAAAAGGGCAAGTAAAATGATTAAGGGGATGGAACACTTTCCCTATGAAGAAAGGTTAAAGAAGAAGAAGAAGAGATTGGATTTATACCCTGCCCTTCACTCCCCAAGGGAGTCTCAGAGCGGCTTACAAACTCCTTTTCCCTTCCCCTCCCCACAACAGACACCCTGTGAGGTAGGTGGGCCTGAGAGAGCTCTTTCCCAAGCTGTCCTTGAGGGAACAGCTGGTACAGAGCTATGGCTTGCCCAAGGTCATCCAGCAAGTGCAAGTGGAGGAGTGGGGAATCAAACCCGGCTCTCCCAGATTAGAGTCCGCGCACTTAACCACTACAGCAAACTGGCTCTCTTAAAGAGGTTAAGGCTCTTTAGCTTGGAGAAATGACGATTGAGGGGTGACATGGTCGAGGTTTACAAAATGTTGCATGGGATAGAAAAGCTAGAGAAAGAAGTACTTTTCTCACTTTCTCAAAATACAAGAACTTGTGGGCTCACAATGGTGTTGATGAGCAGTAGGCTTAGAACAGATAAAAGGAAGTACTTCTTCACCCAAAGAGTAATTACCATGGAATTCACTACTGCAAGAAGTGGTGGCGGCTATAAGCACAGGCAGCTTCAAGAGGGGATTGGATAAACATATGTACATCAGGGGCTATTAGCCACAAGGTATAGACAGGAACACTCTGTCTGAGGCAGTGGTGCTCTGTATTCTTGGTGCTTGGGGTGGGGTGGGGGCAACAGTGGGAAGGCTTCTGGAGTTCTGGCCCTGCTGGTGGACCTCCTGGGTTTTGGCCACTGTGTGACACAGAACGTTGGATGAGATGGGCCATTGGTCTGATCCAACGTGGCTTCTCTTGTGTTCTTTTGCTTGTGGATGGCAGGGTTTGGGAAGGGGAGGGACCTCAGCAGTGTGTAATGCCATAGAGTCCACCCCCCCCCCCCCCAAGCAGCCATTTCCTCCAAGGGAACTGATCTTTGTTGCCTGGAGACAGATTCTAATTCTGGGATATCTGCTAGCCCCACCTGGAAGTCGGCAACCCCACTTATCCAACAAGATAACGTCTCAAAGTGCTTGGAACGTGGGCTGTGGTATACAGGTTCTCAGTGTTGCCCATCATCATTGGACGGCAGTTGCCACCTTCTGGTGATACAGGTTTCACCGACACATGTGCTCAGGGAGTAATGAGTACCTTTGAACATACGCAGAAAGCTCTTGCCAGTCAGGGGTCATGATCAGGGATCACTATGCCAAGGCATAGAGGGCAAGACTGCCCATTTCAAAGGGGCTGTGGACAGACAGGAAGTCTCCGTGCCTCTCTCTTTATGCATTAACGGCTGGCTGGCTTGCCACAGGGCACACCGGAGAGGCAGGCGCAGGGAGGCTGCCAGGGGCTGTGTGCCTGTGTGAAGTCCAGTCAAGTCTCAGCTGACTTACAGCGACCCCATAGGGTTTTTAAGGCACCTAAAAGGAAGTGATTTGTCATTGCCTGCCTCTGCATGGCTACCCTGGACTTCCTTGGTGGTCCGGTCTCCCATCCAAGTACTAACCAGGGCCGACCCTGCTCAGCTTCCGAGATCTGACAAGATCAGGCTAGCCTGGGCCATCCAAGTCAGGGCTCCTCCTAGGGACCAGAAGCCTGAAACTCCATTGCACTGACAAGGGCTTTTTTCTCTGCTCGCCGCTCCATCTCCCGGGCGGCCCAAGGACCTCTCCTTTTCTGCCCCCACGAAAGCACCACCCTCCAGACCCTGCACCCCCCCCACCCGGCTCCCACTCTGCACCCACCCCACCTCCCTCCCTATAGGAGAGACCTGTCAGAATCAGGAATGAGCCGCCGAAGGACGCCCCGGGGCGCATTTCCCTCCAGCGTGTGCCCCGAACAAGTCGCAACACTGACACACTCCCAGCTCCAGTAATGCAGTTGGTATGTGGTTGCCCCCCCCACCCTCTCCCCTATGCCTGGAGCTGGCCCAAGTCAGGCATTGTAAATCTAATTGCAATGTAAATGCAGCTCATTTAATAGGATCCCACCCAGTTGGCAGAGGGAAAGCAAGGTGGGGGGGTCTCTCTCTCTCTCTCTCTAGTCCTCCCCTTATCTTGTTTTGGAAAACAGATACGCATCACGGCCGGCTGCACTTAAGGGCCATTTGCATTCATTACAGCAGAGCCCCCCCCCCGTCTCCCCCCTTTCCAGCAGATACCAACCTCCCTCCTTGCACAGCTGCAATATACTCCCCCCCCCCCCGCATTTCCAGCTGGATGAAAAGAATCCGCCAAGAGCTGGAGAAGCACCACGCTGCTAAATAAGCTTCGCATCCCCCCCCCCATTTCCAGCCGTTCCTAAGGTCAAACTCCAAGCAGCCTAAATAAGCTTCGCACCCCCCCCCCCCCATTTCCAGCCGTTCCTAAGGTCAAACTCCAAGCAGCCTGGATGGTGAGCTGCTTGCACTCGGTTGGGGAAAATACTGAAAGGTGGGGGGGGGGGATGGTTTGGTGGACAGCTATCAAAGGACAACTGTGTTAGAAATCCCCCTCACTAGTACCAGCAGGGGTTGCCAGCTCCAGGTTGGGAAATTCCTGGGAGGGAGGGGAGGGGCCTCAGCAAGCTATAATGCCACACAGTCCACCCTCCAAAGCAGCCATTTCCTCCAGGGAAACTAATCTCTGTAGCCTGGAGATTAGTGGTAAATTCTGGGAGATCTCTAGGCCCCACCTAGAAGCTGGCAACCCAGACCCCCACCTGCACTTTACAGCCAGGCAGGGCAACGACGATGGCTCAATGGAACCTCCCTGTTCAGGGGCAGCGTACCTCTGGATATTAGATGCCGGGAGGGGGAAGCTTTTGGCCTCTGTGACCGGCTTATGAGCTTGCCAAAGCCACTGTGGGAAACCCAATCCTGGGCCAGCTGGAATCCTGGTGTGACTCAGCAGAGCTTTGTCCTGGACAGCCAGCACTGCACAGAGGTCAGCATGTCAGGCTAGGATCTGGGACACCCGGGTTCAAATCCCCATTCAACCGTGGAAGCTCACTGGGTGACCTCGGGCCAGTCACACTCCTGGCCGAACCTACCTCACAGGGTTGCTGTGAAAATAAAATGGAGGAGGGGAAAAGTCTCGCGATTTATTTATTTGATGTATATCCCGCCCTCCCCACTGGAGAAGGCTCAGGGCGGCTCACGTAAAAAAGATAAAATACATAAAACAGCATATTATTCGGTAAAATAATACCTCCCTGGGGTGCCCAGTGCAGGGGGAAAGTGGGGTAAAAATGAAGTAGACAAATACATTAGGTTTGTAGCTGTTTCATCATCAACAACTTAACCCCTAGTGGTTAGAGCAACAAGGGATCCCCCTTGTTCCTCTGCCATGACCCTCACTACTCGACCGGGGGCCAGTCACGCCAAGCGACAGCAACGGCACTTATCGTTTACACAACCTTTTTGGGTATCCAAAGTGTTCTGCGTACATTTCCTTGCTGTAATCCTTACAACAGCCCTGCAATGGGGACCGGTGCTACCCAGCAGTATTGCAGGCGGGCTGGAAGAAGATGGCTTGGCTTTGCCTAACGCCCCCTACCAACTGTACAGCAGCACTGGGATGTGAACACGGGTACGTCCCTGGATCAGTGCTCCTTTGCTAAGCCACTGGCTCCCTAACCTGCACTCTGTACCTTCCTCACCCGTTGCCTCTGGTAATGGATGCATCTCCGGAGGTCGATCGGCCCTTTAACTGACTGGGAACATTCCCGGTGGGCCTCTGGCAGCCCAGAGGTAAGAAGAGCCCCACAGAACTGGCAGCGCCCTTCAGGCCTCTTAGATCAGAGCTGACTATTGGCAACAGGCTTGCCATGACCTGTTGCTATATCACCACTGCCCAGTCTTCAGCCAAGCCTGAGGCTGCCGCTTTCCCCAGACTCAGCTGGCAGCTGCAATAGGAATGCATCTCCCCCGCCCCCGCTCGTTCCCCTGCACTCCCATTGACTGGGAGCGAAGCAAGCAGAGCCACTTTAGCACAACTTGCTCCGGACTTCCCAGTCTGGCCGCGGCTGTATCTCTTTCGAACGCAGAGGGAGACACACATGACCAAAGGTTTCTTTATAGGGGGAAGAATCCCTGCATGTAGAAGACTAGCAGATCTGGAAGGCTAGGCTAGAACCTGCCCTCCTGGTATTCTAATTTTCTACATGCATGGATAGTTTGTGCAGAAGGACAATGAGGCATGTGACCCCTCCCCCCCAGCAGAAGTGGTACAGCCCAGACCTAAGTTGACCTTTTTCAGTAACAATGAGGGTTCCGTCTAGCCTGCAGCATCCAAGCAGCATTTGGAGTTTTACCAGCATCTTTGAGAGAAGCTTAAGTCTTCAAGGATGGTATGAAGTATCCAAGAAGTATTTTGAAAGCCCAGGCAGGGCAGTAGATAGAGCAGCAGATTAGGACCCTGGGCGACTCAAGGCGGCATCCCCAACTTCTACCATGGAAGCTTATTGGTGGACTGCACTGTGAACCCATCTCTCACACATGCTCCCATGCTGCAGATTTACCCCTCTGCCTAGTTTTGAACACACATTTGGGAAGGCAAACGTGTCTGGAACCCTGGTACAGGAAAAGGTGAACTTTCTGCACCAATTAATGCTGTTTTGAACGAGGAGGAGGAGGAGGAGGAGGATAAGCAGCAACCCATTCCTTATCTGATATGATGGTTTTCTTTGCTACTGGGGAGAAGCCAGTTTCTAAGACATGGCCAAGCATTGCCTATATGCTTCTCAGTATATTGCAAACACAAGGACTAGAAACTTGTTTAAAGATTAACACCATTTTTCTGAAAACTGAATTCTGCATTCTGTGATACAGTCACTGAGGGGGGGAAGGGTCACACACACACACGTGCCGAATTTTGTGTGTGCATGTGCGTGCATGCTTACACACACACACAGCCCTTCCTCTAAAATAGCTCCCAAACACCTAGCAAATGAAAAGCTGTGCATGCCTTTAACTTGACCATTGTGAAAGCCCTTCCAAGTCAAGTGGGTGACTGAGAGTTGACTAGATAGAGAAATGTCCGCAGGGAGACCCTTTGGGTAGCACCTAAGACGGGCAGCGGTTATTGCACGTGTAGTGAGCGCCTAATCTCATGGCGGAGTATCTTCCAGCAGTACCAGGGGAAAGATAAGTGAAGGGGATCAGAAGGCAGGAGGGTTTAACAGCCCCCCTCCAAGTCAGCTAAATTCAAATTTAGCAGTTGATGCAAACACTATCTACAACCAAAGCCTCTTGAAAATGCAACAGCCCAGAAGTCAACATCCCCCGAGACAGAATTTGCCCCCTAAACAAATAATATCAATCTAATGCAGCTAACTGACTGGATTGGAAAGGGGCGAGGAAAAGAAGGCATCGAAGGCCTTCCAAAGAGGGTCCTCCGAGCCCTTCCAAAAGTCCCATCTCCAGCTCATTTCTTGCCAATCAACTGACATCTGGACAAAAACATAAGGATACTTAACGGACATCTGGTGCTATGGAGACAGGCGCTGTTCAAGTTCTCTACCATTTCTGACCCGTCAGCACCTGATTTCAGTGGAATGTACTCCTAACACATGGCCCAGTTGCAGGGCTGAGTCACGGTGGCAAAAGTAAGCATCGCAGGTGGCGCAAACTGTAACAACAGATAACAGTTGGACACAAGCTGCTAGCTGTGCAAGACGGTGCACCGCAGGCATTTTCTAAAGAATTCTGGGCACAGAGCTCAGTGGTCAGAGTCTCTATACAACCCCTGGGCACTCCCCCTTCCTATGCTCAATTTCCACAGATGCATATTGCACAGAGGTCCTTCTGGAGAAGGCGATCATGCGCACAAATGTAAAGCATGCCAAAGCGAGCCCCCTCCGAACACATGCGGTGACACCAAGGGATCCAGGCAAACAGCAGAACTCGTGCTCCTAGTTAACGCACCAGATCCACAAAATCCGAAATGCTGGGAGCGGTTATGAGGCCTAGTTCATTCGGAGCAGCAGTGCTCCAGCGACAGAACTCCCCGTCTGGGAGAAAGGGGGTTCCCTTGGAGGTCTACACCCCTCTTTAGCCCTTTAGCGGAACTGGCATTAAGCCGGAAGAGCACGTTTTTTAAATCCGTAACAGTTTCTGGATTGGTATGGCGGTGTTCATTGTTTTCACTTATGCTTAAAAAAAATAAAGCATGATGCAAATCGCGGAACCACAGTTTACACAACAGAATGAATCGCTACTCTGCTACAAAGCTCCGGGTGGGGGGTGGGGGGGAAGGGGGAAAGTGATCAGTCATTTCCCTATAGCACAACCTACATCATGGGGTTCTTGCCAGAATGAAATGGGGAGAACCAGCACCTTTTGAGCGTCTTGGAGGAAAGCAAGATAAAAAAAATAAATAACCTGACAAACACCACCCATAATAAAGATGTTTTCGAAAGTGATCATACTGTTAGTACCAGTAGGCCTTAATTTCTTTTCTCGAACAAAACCCAAGAAAACAGCTGGGGAACTCTGTGCTCCAAAATCTCTGCCGCTTAGGCAGAAAGATACGTGGGGCAAGTCAAGGCGACCTCTTTCGATAGAAGGGTTGTTGTGCTCCCTTCGTTTTTTTTACCGTGTTTGCTGTATTTCTCTCCAGCCATTCTTAAGAACATCGGAGAAGCCCATGTTGGGTCAGGCCAGTGGCCCATCCAGTCCAACACTCTGTCAGACAGTGGCCCAAAACACCAGGTGCCCTCAGGAGGTCCAGGAACTCAGGTAGGATGGCATCCCCAAGCTATTTCATACGCTCGCGACAATCTAGCAAGGCAAACCAAGTGGAAAGAATACACCAGCCGTTCCTTTGAGTTCAGGGTGGCATTGCCAGGGCTATTTCACATGTGCACAACAATCTTGCAAGGCAGACCAGTGTTAAAAAACCCCAGCACACTAGTCACTCCTCTATCTTCAGCAGGCTATCTGCTACATATGTCCCAGGCTTTTCAAACACTATTGTTTGAACTCAAGCTGTGGGGAGGATCTGCCAGAGGTCCCAGATCTGGGGACTTAACACACCTCCTTAACCACAGACTTCTTCCGGTGAAAAGCCCCCAGCCTTCAAGAGCTCCCCTAAGGCCCCAGGATCCAATCCTGAACACACTCCTCCCTCCGGAGGCAGCCCCACCGCCTACAGCAAGTCCGCCGTCTGCCTAGCTTGCTCGGGAGTAAGTCAGCCTCCCGCTGAACGCCGAGGAGGAGATCCGCTTCGCTCGGGCCGCCCTCCAAACCCCAAAGGCGCCTCGGATGACACCGCCGGACCCCTGCAGAGCGGGGAAGGACCGACCCCGGGAGGCTGTGCCGACTCGCCCTCCCGGAGACAGCAGCTGGGGTCGGAGGAGCAGGCGGACTGGCAGGGAAGCCGGGAAGCCAGCCAGCCTCCGCGGGGCTACTTGGACGCACCCGGGGGGGGTGGGGGTGGGCGCTAGGACCGGTGTCCTCAGAAGGGCCAGCCGCAGGACTTCTGCCTTACGGGGAGGCGGGCGCGCCGTCGCTCTCTCGCCTGCGGAGCGGGGGGGGGGGGGGGCTGGCCACTAACTTGGGGAGTTTGTGAGCAAAAATCCTACTTTGTGAGCTGCTGGCATTAAGGTTTGTGAGCGAGCGACTGGGCTGCTGCATAGATTAGTTTGCTCGGGAGCCGTTCTTCCCGAGCCGAGACAAAAACCTGGGAGCTGGAGGCTAAAAAACGGTGAGCTGGCTCACACTAACTCAGCTTAGAGGGGACATTGGGGACCCCCCCCCCTCCCGGCGCGCGCCCTCGCAGGCTCCCAGCGCTTCCTCGAGGAGGGGGCTTCCTACCCCCCCCCCCCCGCCCTGCTCCCCGGGCCAGGTGAAACCCCCGCGCCGGGTGGGTGGGTGGGTGGGGAGGTAGGCGGGCGGCGGGAAGCGTGGGCGAGAGGAAAGCGCGACCTCGACAGCTCCGTTTCTGGCTGGCTCGCGGGGGCTGCAGGCGACACCTGCTGCTGGAGCGAGCGAGCGAGCGAGCAAGGGCGGCGGCAGGGAAGAGGCGACGGCCACGGCCGCCTGCAGCCCGCCCGCTCGCCCGCCCGGCCCCCTGGCCTGCTCTGCTCAGCCCCGCTCTGCTCCGCTCGGCCGGCTGCCTGCCTGCGGGCTTCGCCTTCCTTCCCTCCCTCCCCGCCCGGCCGCGGCGCCCGCACTCACAGCCAGTTGCTGGCGTTGGCCGAGAAGGCGGCCAGGATGAGAAGCAGCAGCGAGCGCAGGAAGTAGCGCGGGCTCATCCTGGACGGCGCGCACCCCTTCCCCCGCGGCTCCAGGCAGACAGGCGGGCGAGCGGTGCGGGGCCGAGGGGCCGGCCGGCGGGCCCTGGGCCCCAGCCCGGCCCGGCCGCCCAGGCTCAGGTGCCGCCGCCGCCGCCGCCGCCGCCTCCGACGGGCAGAGCAGCTGGGCGCAGCCGGGCTGATGCGCCGGCAGCAGCTGCTGGGCCGGACTGTCAGCTCGGCCGGGCGCTCCCGGGATGGAGCGGCGGGCGGGCGGGGCGCGGCCCCAGGAGGCGGCTCTCGGGGCGGGCCGGGGACACCCCCGAGGCGGAGCGCCAGGCGCCCGGGAGCCGCCTCGCCTCGCCTCGGCCAGCCTGGAAGCCCCGGCCCGGCTCCCGCGCCGCTTGACTCGGGAACAGGCGCCCTGGCCCGGCTCCCTGCCGAGCGAGAGCTGTCTGGATGGACGGGCCGGGACTCCTACTCGCGAGTAAAGCCTCGCGCCAGGGACTTCGCCGGCAGACGGGGGCGCCGCGGATCGCAAGCTGGTTCGAAGACGTTTCACCAGGCGGACCCCCTTCCGGAGGCTGCGGGCAGGTGCTTACTTACTCGAGAGTAAGGCCTGCGGAACGCCCTGGGGCTTCTCGCGGAGTTAACCTGGCTAGACTGGGTGCTGCTGCTGGCATTGCGGCTGCTGAGTCTGAACTACCTGCCTGACGGTCTATATCTCTCCCCCCCCCCCCCCCCCCCAGTCCCTTAACATAATCTTGGTGGTTGTGATGGATGCCTCCCCCACGATCCACAGAACACGGGCGTTCAGTTGTAAGGTTTGTGAACCGCTTTGTGCTCATCCCCAAATATACCGTCAGTCTGGTCTGTTTAATGGGAGTGTGTGAGCAGCCCTGAGCCTGCTTCCGGGGAGGGTGGGGTACAAATGGAACAAACAAACACAAACCAATAAATAATATCACTCCACTCTCTTGTATTTCGTCGTTTTGGAGCCGAAGCCTTTTGCTAAGGTCTAGGATCTGCTTCAGAGACCATCTTCACATGCTCAGAGTCACTCTCTTCCTAGCACAATCTTCCAAGACAGGAGTGTTGGGCAGCTGACTGGGGGACATCCCATTTCTCATCCCTGGAAACCCAAGGTTCCTGTTTCTATCTGTATGGGAATCCCTGCTCAAGAGGCAAAGCACCCTGCAAATGGAGCTACTTGCTTTCTTCATGGGCTCTAAGTCTGGCAGGAATTGGGTCAGGGACATCGGCTTTAAGCACAGGGCCAGTATAGCCAATGAAATTATAGGCACGTTTACTCAGACTCTTGGTACCTGCCAGACTATCTATATGTGTTGTCCCCCCCGCCCCCCATGCAACCGAGTAAACTGAATTAAATGGTATTTACCCCCTAATAAGCATACTCAGTGTCTCATCCCTAGGTATTAAAATCGGTTTAAAAAAACCCTTTGTGGTTGAATAAAAAGATGTTCCAGAATAACTGGGAGCAAATTTTGTTCACTTGCCAACACTGTTCCCTCTAAGCTGAGTTAAGTGTCAGCGAGCTCACCGTTTTTAGCCTATAGCTCACACACTTTTGTCCTAGCTCAGGAAGGAGGGCTCCAGAGCAAACTCATGCATGCAGTCACCCAATGGCTTGCTCACAACTTTAATCCCAGTAGCTCACAAAGCTGATTTTTTGCTCGCGGAACTCCGCAGCTTAGAGGGAGCATCGCTTACCAACTGTGGATGGCCCAGGCCGGCCTGATCTCCTCAGATCTCTGAAGCTAAGCAGAGTTGGTCCTGGTTAGTACTGGGATGGGAGAACGCCAAGGAAATCCAGGGTTGCTATGCAGAGGCAGGCAGCAACAAACCACCTCTGTTAGTCTCTTGCCTTGAAAACCTCACAGGGTCGCCACGGGTCCTCTGCAATTTGATGGCGCTTTGCACATGCACGCAACTGTGTTGACAATCCTCCTTTCTTGCCAAGACACAACGCAGATTTCACAGTGTGAGCCGACAACAGCACATACAAAGAGACAGTCGATACGAGGAGGCCTTGAATGAGCAGTGTCCTAGGATACTGGGCAGATGGTTCCCGTGCAAGAATTCGTAAAGATGTCAGAAGATCGGGGCCATCTGAGAAGGGGGGTAGAAGGGAGCACCTTTTCTAAGGGTCCATTGCAGTGTCTTTGGCTACGTTTTAATCCATTTGGATAGGAATCATTACTGGCATTCCTTGATCGATCGAGAAAAACCTGGGTGCTTAATCTACCAAGCCTGGATGGTAGCCCTAGTTCGAAGGCTGACTCAGAAGAAGCCAGAGGGGCTGACTTCATTTGTGAGGAGGGCTGGATCTGACACAGATGTCAGGTTTTTTGTGCTGGGCCACGTGCGCCTTCAAATGTAACACCAGGTACTGGAGATATAAACTTTATCAAGGACAGCAGCTGGGAAGCTCTGAGTTGGTGTATCCTCACTGCAAGGCCCCATGGCTGGGAGGGGGGTGTAGCAGAAAAAACCACATGGGCGGACTGGAGCGGCAGCGGTGCAGCGCGAGGAAGATGCTCCCATGCTGCTTGACTGCTGTGGGCGAGGTTGTCCCCCCATACTGGAGCCACAATCGGAATGGCTCCACCCCCTCCCTTCCCTGAACATTCTCCTGCCCCCTCCCTTGCGCCAGTTCCTTGCAAGCCACATAAGAGCTATTAATGGGCTAGTTCCGGCCCCCGGGCCTTATGTCTGACACCCGTGGAACAAGCCCTTGATAGAAAACAGAGGGTTCTGTGTTTGAGCGGATCTGTAAAGAGACTGGGGGTATAAAGCTATCGTCTCATAGCAAGGGACAACATTTACCGGGTGGGTAACTGGTGTAGCGGCGTTGGTTTGTTGCTGCAAGGTGAAACGAAAGGCCCAGGGGCATCTGAAAGACTTAACTAATTGGTTTCAGCACGAGCTGTTAGGGATCGGAACTTAGCGAGAGCTCTGACTCTCGAAAGCTTATACCACAATAAATGTTAGTCTTCAAGAGCCCCGACCTGGGTAGCCCAGCCTAGCCCAATCTCGTCAGATCTGGGAAGTTAAGCAGGGTCAGACCTGGCTAGCATTTGGAAGGGAGACCACGAAGGAAGTCCAGGGTCGTGATGTGGAGGCAGGCAACGACAAACCACCTCTGAAAGTCCTCTTTTCCCATTTAGTTTTGTCAGGTGCCGAGTCCAGCAACCCTTGCTTTCATATATCGAAAAGCAAGTTCCTAGTCCTTGTGGTAGCAAACGGAGACTGGAAGGTATATGGGAAACACCTGGAATTTCAGCTGCAGGGGGGAAGAGGCCAAACAGGATTTTTAAAAGGGGGGTGGGTGGGGAGCAAGGCTGAATGCCGTGTAGAACTTCTCGGCCTTCTCTGGGACGAAGAGAAATTATTTGTCTTTATTTATTTATTGTACTTTTATCCCGCCCTCCCCGCGAACGGGCTCAGGGCGGCTCACAAGTGGCACACAGCGCTGATCCGATAACAGTTAAAAACATTCTAAAAGACAACGGTAACGACAGCAAAATTATTCCCACTAAAGTGCTTCCAGGGATGTTGGTAATACACAGCCAGATGGCATCATTGTCTGTATCTGGCCCTCCCTATGACTGTCTGACCCGGGCTGCGCTCCAAGGCCGACCCTTGTCATTGGTGTTGCACATGGTGGTAGGCAATGATGGTAGTAGCGGCTCCTAGTCAAAGGCCTGGCGGAAGAGCTCCGTCTTGCAGGCCCTGCAGAACTGTAAAAGATCCCATCATTCCATCAGACAGGAGCCACCACTGAGAATGCCCTGGCCCTAGTTCCGGTTAGCCTGGCCTCCCTGGGGCCCAGGATGCCGAGCCGATGTTGTGACCCCGACCGTAGTCCCCGCTGGGGTATATGCAGGGAAAGGCAGTCCCTCAGGTATGCTGGACCCTGGCCATATAAGGCTTTAAAGGTAATTGGAAAATTATGCAAAACAAACCGTATCCCTCTAAGCCGGGCAGAGCAGAAAGGTAGGGCAGGGAACTGGAAAGGGCTGGAACAGGCAGGTCTTAACCTGTCCTCCAGCCCTCCGTTTCGACTGGCTTGGTTCTCTGTGCGGCTTTGTGGATGAGTTAAATCCGTGGAGAGAATACTTGTGCTCCTGCCCAGGTACACAAAATCGGCTGGCCGGCCTTGCCCAGAAAGAATAAAGGGTCGCCCGGCAACGTTGACAACAACAACAACCGATGATTTCGGCAAGCTCCCCAACTTCCGAGCCAAGCCCTTTCCCTTCCTCCTAATTTAGGTGCTGCTTTGTGGGCAGTTCTCTCCCGAAGCAGTTGACATCCATTGACGAGGCTGGCCCCGCTTGCGGGCTAAGAGACTGTAAAAAGACAAAATACAGAGGGGGCGAGGAAAAGGCAGAGAAGCCGGCCACCCTTTCGATCCAGTTGCAACCAGGTTGATCCCCCCCCCCGACTTGCTTGGATGGAGGTGGTGCAGTCGGGCAGTGCCCCCGCCCCCCCAACCAGTGACAGGGTAGCTTTCCCTTCATTTCTGCCAGTGGGGGAAATCCTAGGAGCAGATGAAGCTGCCTCTTACAGAACCGGAACTTTGGTCCCCATCACAAAAGATAACCGGGTGGGCCAGTGCTGGACCACGTGCCGGGAGGTGCCATGTTTGGATGAGCAATGCTCCCAACGCAAAGATCTTAGATATTTAAGGCCTCTGTCTTGCAAGCGGCTGCCGGCCGGCGTGGACAATACCAGTCTAGGTAGACCAATGCCAGGAGCGGATGGGGCTGTTCAAACAACTCTGGAGCTGGCAGAGGCTGGCGGCCCTGTGGAAGCGCCAGCTGCCCAGGGGCCGCTTGGTTCAGTTTGCTTGTGCCCCCCCTCCACTGTCCTCTTAGGGCAGCAGCCCTTTGAGGCTTTCCCTGGTGACTTTAAGGGCCAGTCCCTCCACTGAAGCCTCATACGAGTGGGGCAGCTCTCTGCACCTCCCATTAGATCTATGGAACTGTGGTTTGCTTCATCAGTGGTGCTTTTGCCACAGTATTTTGAAGAAGAAGAAGAGGAAGAGATTGGATTTATACCCCCCCTTCACTACCCAAAGGGGTCTCAGAGCGGCTTACAAACTCCTTTCCCTCCCCCTCCCCACAACAGACACCCTGCGAGGGAGGTGGGGCTGAGAGAGCTCTGACAGAAACTGCTCTTTTCCAAGAACAGCTGTGCCAGAACTACGGCTTGCCCAAGGTCATCCAGCAGCTGCAAGTGGAGGAGTGGGGAATCACACCCAGTTCTCCCAGATTAGGGTCTGCGCACTTAACCACTACACCAAACTGGCTGCTTAGGGTTGCTTCTGTTTCGGGGGGGGGGGAGGGAGGCTGCCAAGAGGTGTGCAGCACCCTCTTCCTCAGGGGCCACATCCCGTATCTTGAGCCGCCGCAGGAGTTTTTGGCATCTCCTCCCTTTTCCCTGGAGGCCAGATGTGGATGGCAGCCAAGTGCCCCTTCTGAGAGGAAATCCCCTCAGGAAGGCCCCGTATCATTGCTCTCATTTAAAAAAAACCCTCCAAGTTCCTAGTCCTTGTAATGGTAAAGGTAGCTATGAAGGGATGTGAGAAATCGTGGGGAAAGAGGCCAAACAGGATTGGGGGTGCCTGGGGGGGGGAATGGGACTCAACGCTTCATGTTTGAGGT
This sequence comes from Lepidodactylus listeri, assembly GCA_029233225.1. Classification (NCBI taxonomy): domain Eukaryota; kingdom Metazoa; phylum Chordata; class Lepidosauria; order Squamata; family Gekkonidae; genus Lepidodactylus; species Lepidodactylus listeri. The sequence goes on along the minus strand of JARCFY010000019.1, from coordinate 38,511,820 downwards.
GATTTCCCAATTGGGGGGGGCACGGTGACCCAATGGTTAAGACGCTGAGCTGCAGACCAGAAGATTAGTAGCTTGGCAGTTCGGAGACCGGAGTGCCGCGTGATGGAGTAGGCTCCCGTCTCTGGCCCCAGCTCCTGCCAACCTAGCAGTTTGAAAGCAAGAAACTGCAAGGAAATAAATAGGTACCGCTTCAGTGGGAAGGTAACAACAGCGTTCCATGCGCCTCAGCATCTAGTCATGCCGGCCACATGACCACGGAGAAGTCTTCGGACAGCGCTGGCTCTTCGGCTTGGAAACGGAGATGAGCACTGCCCCCTAGAGTCTGATTTGACTAGCTTTCGAGCCAGGGAAACCTTTACCTTTACCCAGTGGGGAGGTGGATGGCTCCATAGGGCGAGGTCGGGCAACCGTTCTCCCTGGTTGGCCGTGGGCCTTTGCTGGTCCACAAGATTGGGCCCCTGCCCGACCATGCCCGCTCCTGATGCCGCACCAGATTTCGCTGTAGTATACAATTATTCAGAAGGTATTTGGGAATACTCCGTGTTACAACTCAAGTATACAGAATTCAAAGATGCAGTACTCAGTATGCGAATAGAATTATGCAGAATTCAACGAAGGTTCTGGATGATGCACTTTGTTTCGGGTATCTTCTTCAAGAATATAGTACTAACATTAGAAAAAGAATAATCCAAATAGAATAAAATTGAGTGAAATGATCATTGATGTGCAAAAATAGCTAACATACAAAAGGATTGGACTCCGATGATGTATCTTGTTCACTGGTTATAGCGTATTATCTACACCCTTTTGAGTTGACAGGCGTTCAGTGAATGGCACGAGAAGTAGATTCTGGAAGCAGATTCGAAAGAATAGGCTTGCCCCCATAATTAACGTGGAACTCACTGCTACAGGATATGGCCACGATCAGTGCTCCCTCTAAGCTGTGGAGTCTTGTGAGCAAAAATTCTACTTTGTGAGCTACTGGTGTTAAAGTTGTGAGCAAGCAATTTGGCTACTGCATAAATTAGTTTGCTCTGGAGCCCTCCTTCCTAAGCTAAGACAAAAAGGTGTGAGCTGGAGGCTAAAAAACTCTGAGCTAGCTCACACTAACTCGGCTTAGAGGGAACACTGGCCACGATGGCTTTAAAGGGGCATTAGAGGACTTCGAAAGAGCATTCGACAAATGGAGGAAAGCTCCCTCAATGGCTTTAAGCCGCGATGGCTAAATGGAACCTCCATTTTCCGAGCTAGTAAACCTCTGAATGCCAGTTTTTGGGTCGGGGATGCAACATTTGGAGGCTTTGTCCTCTGTTGCAACATGCTGACCTTCCCGGACATCTGATTGGCCACTGTGTGAAGCAGGAAAATTGATTATGCGGAATTTTGGTCTGATCCAGCAAAGCGCTTTCCTGTTATTATGCCTGGTGTGCCCGCAATACGCTTTCTGGAATGTAACCAGGCTGGCATGAACGGCTTTTATTATTTATCATATAAGTATCCCAGCCTTCCTCCAAGGAAGGATTTTACCCACACAACACCCCTATGAGGTGGGCTAGCCCAAGAAAGAACTTCTCAAGTAAGCGAGGATTTGAACTCGGGCCCAAATCCAGCACTCTGCCCACTGTTTCACACAAGCGCCTAGCAAATTCAGCTCCGTAATTATGGGGAGAGCCTGTGATTTGGCAGTCAGGCACCTGCTGTGAATGCAGAAGGTCACCGGCTCAGTCCCCAGCATCTGCAGATATAGGATCTCAAGCAGCAGGTGGTGTGAAAGACACCCCTCCCCCCCGGGGGGGGGGGGCTGGAGCGTGGCTGCCAGTCAAAGTAGGCAATACTGGGATGGGCCAACAGGCTGATTCAGTATCAGGCGGCTGCAAGTGCCCAGATGGCTTGCAACTGATAAGGCCGGGCAGAATACAGTTGAAGCATCCTAACAAATTATGGCCTGCCTTCAGGTAAACTACGCCAGGTGCTGTGGAGGCCTTAGGCTGGCAGCAGTAGCCAGACTGGCCACAAGAGGGAGACATGATCACATCTAATTTAGGAACCTAAAGGCCAGCACCCAAGGGGGTTGAACCTGAGCTTTCTCCCTGGACCACAGGGAGTTGGATTCTCACCACCTTAGTTTCTGAAACAAGTTGACTTTTCCATCCAATACCTGCTTCTCAGTCCTTATTCACCAGACACTTGGACTAAACCAGTGTGGTGGTATGGGTAGGCTGCGACGATAAAGACCCGAGTTCAAATCCTCCACTCAGTCCCTGGGCAGCTCAGAGTCAGTTGTGCCTCACAGAGTGGCACGTGAAGCTCAGATGGGAGGAGGGAACCCTGTTGATGCTGCTCTCAGCTGCTTCGAGGACAGGCAGGACCGGAAAACAAAGCACTAGACCAGGGGTGGGCAATTGTTTTGGCTCGGGGGCCACTTTGTGGGAGCGGAGGTTAGCGGAGGGCCGCACCTTTTAACATGACTGCATTCATTAGTTAACTTTGCATTTCAGAAAAGGTATGAATTGTATCATAAGAATCAATAAATATAAATTAAATAAAATAGTGGTAGTTTTATTCCATTTATTTATTGTGCTAATTTCATATCATCTATAGCTGCAAGCACATTTAATTTTAGAATCAGTTTAATGAGACAAATGTGCCCTATCACACTCTTCTACAATTTTTTTGAAATCAGGAGTGAGATTGCTTGTTGAGAAACCTCGTGGCCGACTGTCTTGGCGGGCCACAAAAAACTCTGTGGCGGGCCGCATGTGGCCCTCGGGCTGCTGTTTGCCCACCCCTGCACTAGACTGTAGATTAATGGTATTCTTGAGGTTTCCGAGCCTACCAGATTTTGGGGGGGGGGGGGCGTTCCCCTAGAATTTTGTCCTGGTGTCGCAATAGACTGTATGCACCCAACGGCGCAGTAGGATCTTTGCACATTCCCCTACAGAAGTGATGGGAGGGGTCATGGCTCAGTGGTCGAGTCTCTGCCTGGCATGTAGAAGGTCCCAGTTTCAATCCCCGACAGGTCCAGTTAAAAGTGAAAGACCTCCGCCTGGGACACCAAAGAGCGGCTGCCAGCCCGAGCAGTTAACACTGAAGGTCTGGATGGACTGAAGGTCTGGTTCGGTACACAGCAGCTTCACCGCTCATGTGTCGTGGAGGCTCCTGGGAAAGCGATTGCCTCGAAAGGCCCATGCAACCCCAGTTCTGATTTGCTGTGACAGAGTAGCACAGCCACCCTCACGGGAATGAGAAAGTTTAAATATCTAATCAATAGCCATACTGAATAACTATTAAATATCTAGCCCATTTAAACATCGAGCTGGGTGGCCAGAAGTGGTAGAGAAGAAGAAGAAGAAGAAGAAGAAGAGATTGGATTTATATCCCGCCCTTCACTCCACAAGGGAGTCTCACAGCGGCTTACAAACTCCTTTCCCTTCCCCTCCCCACAACAGACACCCTGTGAGGTAGGTGGGGCTGAGAGAGCTCTTTCCCAAGCTGTCCTTGAGGGAACAGCTGGTACAGAGCTATGGCTTGCCCAAGGTCATCCAGCCAGGTGCAAGTGGAGGAGTGGGGAATCAAACCCGGTTCTCCCAGATTAGAGTCCGCGCACTTAACCACTACACCAAACTGGCGCGAAGATCCTCGGCAGGGGTGCACTGGGAAATGAGGGCTAATAGATCGGGGGTCCCAATGGGGCGCTTAGGCCACTGTACTAAGCACAAACAATTGCATGAAAAAACAGTTCCGATCCTTCTGCAGTCTCGTGCAGGTCCGGAATCCGCCCTGCAACACACGGCTTATGATCCAGCAAAGATCCAACTGTGCCATCCTAAGCAGACTTACACTCTTCTAAGTCCTTTGGATCCAATGATCTTAGGTGGGTGTTAACTCTGCTCAGGATAAAGTTTGAGTCCGCTGGCACCTTTAAGACCAACATAGTTTAATTCTGGGCATGCACACGAAAGCGTATACCCAGAATTAAACTCCGTTGCTCTTAAAAGTGCCAGCGGACTCAAACTTTGTTCTGTTGCTTCCGGCCGATGTGGCTACCCACCTGAATCTATCTGCTTAGGGTGGCGCTGAAAATATCCCGGAGGAGCGTGTTCCAGTGTTCCCTCTAAGCTGAGTTAGTGTAAGCTAGCTCACAGTATTTTAGCCTCCAGCTCACACATTTTTGTCTCAGCTCAGGAAGGATGGCTCCAGAGCAAACTAAGTTATGCAGTAGCCAGATCGCTGGCTCACAACTTTAATGCCAGTAGCTCACAAAGTAGAATTTTTGCTCACAGGACTCCACAGCTTAGAGGGAACATTGTGTTCGTGTTTCTTATTTAGAGCTATGATCCCTTTATGTGTCGAGTGAGTTCCAGAACCTCCCGACAATGACTGGAACAAAATACATTGAAAATATCTTCGTTGATTCTTGGCACGGAGGTTCCCTCCCCTGCCACCAACTTAAAAATACCAACCACAGGATCACTCGAAGTTAACATTCTAGTGTTCGTTTCATGACATCATCGGCTTTCGGAGTGGGCTCTTGGCTTTGTGCAAAGGCTTCATACAGAACGAGGTCGGCATTCTATCCCAGTTGAATTAAATAAGATTTATGGGATGTCAACTGTATTGTGTTGGAGGCGAAGGCATTCAAATGTAGATTAAAAAGAAAAGAAAACCTTTGGGTTGAATTGCACTGTGGTAAATCAGTACCGGTTCTGTACGGGCTACGTAGCTGGCATTCAATCTATTGGTGATTCTGACGGGTTATTTAAATCACAAGCGTGTCGTCTGGACATTTATAGAATCATAGAATCCTAGAGTTGGAAGGGACCACCAGGGTCATCTAGTCCAGCCCCCTGCCCAATGCAGGAAATTCACAAATACCACCCCCCCATACACATACACAGTGACTGCTGCTCCATGCCCAGAAGATAGCAAAAAAACCTCCAGGATCCCTGGCCAAACTGGCCTGGAGAAAATGGCTTCCTGGCCCCAAAGTGGTGATCAGAATTTTCCTGGGCATGTAAGAAAGGCCAGCAGAACTAAGCACTGATGCAACCCTTCCTGCCCTCCCTCTCATGATCTGCCTAAGTGCACGGAATCAGCATGGCTGTCGGATGGCCATCTAGCCTCTGTCTGAAAACCTCCAAAGAAGGAGAGCCCACCACCTTTTGAGGAAGCCTGTTCCACTGAGGAACCGCTCTGTCAGGAAGTTCTTCCTAACGTTTAGCCAAAAACTCTTCAGATTTCATTTCAACCCATTGGTTCCAGTCCAACCTTCCGGGGCAACAGAAAACAACTCCGCACCATCCTCTGTACGACAGCCCTTCAAATACTTGAAGACGGTGATCATATCACCTCTCAGTCGTCTCCTCTCCAGGCTAAACATATCCAGCTCCTTCAACCTTTCCTCATAGGCCTCGGTCTCCAGACCCCTCACCGTCTTCATTGCCCTCCTCTGGACACGTTCCAGCTTGTCTGTATCCCTTCTCAAATTGTGGTGCCTAAAACTGAACACAGTACTTGAAATGGTGTTCAGCAGTTTGAGATAAGATATACCACGATGTCAGCAAAAACAAAAAATCTTAAAGATAATGTGGATCTGGGACCTGTCGACTCACCCCTCTTCCTTTAACCACACCTGTTCCGCCCTGCTACCTCTCAACTGAGCCCACAACCCATGCTCCCTCTAAGCCGTGGAGTCTTGTGAGCAGACATTCTGCTTTGGGAGCTACTGGCGTTAAAGGGGTAAGCAAGTGATTTCGCTACTGCATCAGTTAGTTTGCTCTGGAGCCATCCTTCCTGAGCGAAGACAAAAAGGTGCAAGCCGGAGGCTAAGAAACTGTGAGCTAGCTCACACTAATGCAGCTTAGAGGGAACACACAACCCATTGTCTGGAGTACCACGTATGACTCTCATATCATTGGGGGGGGGAATCCTCTTCCAAGACAGTTAATAGTGTCTTATTTCCGGCCAATGACCTATTTATATATTTACTTTATGTAGTCTGGCTATAGTTCCCATGGTAGCTGGTCCCCACACATTTGGGGGGTGTCCGCATTTGAATTTCATTCCCGCCGATTACGTGCTGTTACATTGCCCCTTCCTGCCATGACGTATGCTCTCGGTATACAACACTGATTTTCATAAATCCCCCCAGCAAGATCAGAGCAATTCTCCCCTCCCCTCCTCCTTTCAGACTTTTCTAAAGGAAATAACTGGAAACGTAACAATGGCACGTGCAGTATGGAAGCAGCTGGTTATGTCCTTAAACGATTCGCCTCTTCTGCTGTAAAATGGGGGCAAGAATTTGGGGATGCTGGTTTATAACAGCAAGGCGTCAGTCCTCTTGGCTAGTCTTGTGGTTGGTGAGGGTACTCAGGGCCCTGATTGATCACTGTTCTAGTCAGCCCTGAATTAACCATTAAGCAAAAGAAACAAGTGCTTAGGGCACCAAGGGAAGGGAGGCCACTCTCGGCCAGGTCAGATTCAGCAGGGCTTTTCCTCTCTTCCTTTCACATTCTTCCCTCTTGGTTGCTCGCGGGAAAGACATTTCATATTTGGGACCGTGTTCCTGGGTGCTGTGTCCATATAGTGAGGTCAGGGGGAGAGAAGAGGAATCGGGTTATTTTATTTTATTTACTTCCTCCCTTCATACCCCGCCTGTCTCCCCACTGGAGACCCAAAGCAGCTTATATCATGCTCCTCTTCATTTTACCTTCACAGCAACCCTGTGAGGGAGGTTAGGCTGAAAGTGTGAGATTGGATGAGGCCGACAGACCACTGACCGTCACAAGAACAGAAGAAGACTAGGGTTGCCAGCACTGGGTTGGGAAATACCTGGAGATTTTAGGGGTGGAGCCTGGTGAGGGCGGGGTTTAGGGTGGGGAGGGACTGATGCTCCCTCTAAGCTGTGGAGTCTTGTGAGCAAAAATTCTACTTTGTGAGCGACTGGCATTAAAGTTGCGAGCGAGCTGTTTGGCTGCTGCATAAATCCGTTTGCTCTGGAGCCCATCCTTCCTGAGCTGAGACAAAAATGTGTGAGCCGGAGGCTGAAAAACTGTGAGCTGGCTCACACTAACTCAGTTTAGAGGGAACATTGGGGGGGACAGCAGTGCATAATGCCATACAGTCCCATCATCCGAAGCAGCCATTTTCTCCAGGAGAACTGATCTCTCTCTCTCTCTTTTTGGTGAGTATTTTGTGTGCGTGTGTGTGCGCGCACACATGTGTGTATGCCTGGAAGTCATGGTTGACTTCTGGTGACTCCTAATGCGGACTGAACATTTCAGAGAGGTGGCTTACTATTGCCTTCCTCTGCATCCCAGCCTTGGTATTCCATGGAGGTCTCCCACCCAAGTCCTTGCCAGGGTTAGCCCTACTTTAGCTTCCAAGAGCTGATGAGATCCAGGGCAGGGCAGGAACTTTTTCTTGGAGACCCACTGTAATTCCTGGTGACCTCCAGCCACTAGCTGGAGGTTGGCAACTCTAGAGGGAGACCGTGCTGGATGAGGCCAACAGAGCATCGGCTTCTTGCGAAACTACAGTCAGGCGAGGAGGGAAACCACATTGACTCCTCTCAGCTCTTTGGAAGATGGCCGGGCATAAAAATGGGATCCTTTCGCCTCTTCCCTCAAAGACCGGGAGAAGGGGTTAAAAACCTGGAAGCTTCCAAGTCCTACCTTGAGAACTTCCAACCCATGCAGAGATTTGCCACATGAATTAACCTCCACTGCCGAGTCTGAAAAGCGGGTTGGTTAATCTTGGGGGTTCTCCCCCCCTTCCCTCTTTGGCTCCTTGGAGTTTTTGCTCCACTCGGGCTATTTAAGGAGACTTTTATAGCCGCAATTTGTTTATGGACCTGATAAACAGCCGATGGGGCCGGGGCCTTATGTGAGGAGGCCCGTAGCTGGCAAGAAAAAGTGAGCTGGGCGTGGGCCATTTGAAACGGACAGCACAGCTGGCGGGCAGCGTGAGGATGTCCTTTCCAGAGGTTACAGATGTGAGCAGGACATTATGGAGAAGTTTCTTTTTTAAAAACAAAACAAAACAAAAACACGAGTAATTGGTTTATTCCTGAGGTAAGCTGTATAAATAGGACCGGGGGGGGGGGGGGGATGATGTCCCGTTCCAATGCAAATAGCAAACTGGCAGGCCCTTGGCCTCGGCCCAGTAAGCAGCAAACGGCCAGCGTTGGCTCACGCTCCATCTGCTTCCTTGTATTTGTTGCCTGGCAAAGAGGCCGTTCCTCTTGAGCCGCTCCTCATGCCAACTCTTTCTGGGTTATGTATACATACGCTGCAACTGTCCGTCTTCACGAGGGGCCGCCCCTGTTTTCTGCTCCCTTTCTAGAGTTGCCAGCGCCCACTTGGGAAATACCTGGCGGCTTCTGGGGGGTGGGGCCTGGGGAGGGCGGGGTTTGAGGAGGGCAGGGACCTCGGTGGGGCACGAGGCTGTAGAAACCACCCTGCCAAGCAAGCCATTCCCCCAGGGGAACTCGTCGCTGTCATCTGGAGATTGGCTGGAACACCAGGAGATCTTCACCCCCTCCCCCTACCCTTTCGCTAGTAAATAACAATTGCTGTTTTATTTACTTATTCATTGTCGGTTGTTCGAGACTGTTTTGGTGTAGTGGTTAAGTGTGTGGATACTAATCTGGGAGAACCGGGTTTGAGTCCCCAGTCCTCCACTTGCACCTGCTGGATGACCTTGGGTCAGTCAAATTTCTCTCAGAGCTGTTCTCTCAGGAGCAGTTCTCAGTCAGATTTCTCTCAGCCCCACCTACCTCACAGGGTGTCTGTTGTGGGGACAGGAAGCGAAAGGAGTTTGTAAGCCACTCTGAGACTCCAAGTGAAGGGCGGGGTATAAATCCAATTTCTTCTTCTTCTTCACTTCAGTTATGCTCCACCTTTCTCTACTCCTCCATTTTTTCCTCTAAACAACAACCTTGTGATGCCCCCTGTGACATCCTGTGACATCCTGTGGTGGTGAGTTCCCCAGGTTAACCAGACTAAAAGGCTAAGGAGCAGTGGCTAATTGGGGAAGCCATAGGGCAGGGGTCTCCAGTATTGTGCCTGTGGGAGCCATGGTGCCTGCCGATGCCTTTTCTGTTGCCCACCAAGGGTCTTTAGAAAGTGGGAGGCGCCAGGTGGGGCTTTTGCTCAACAAGACTTCTGATTGCCTGTTCTGATTTTTAAAAAATGTTGCTTTGGCAATAGCTGCAGCCCCTGGATCTTTGCAGGGTAACTGAAGGTTACTGTTTTGTAGCTGGCTCTGCCTCCTGCAGCAGCCTGTGGCAGCCATTTTGTTCCAGAGGTGCCTGCCGGCTCAAAAAGACCGGGGAGCCCTGCCTTAGGGTTATATACAGCTGTGCGTGCTGCTGTATTATTTACCTATTTACTTATGTTATTTATAGTCCGTTTAGACTTAAGGTGGATTGCACAGAGTAAGTCAATATGACCAACAGGACGGGACATCTGACAAACCACGCTATAGGATTTGGATTGTAGAAACCTGAGCCCAGCCGGAAATCGGAAACAGAACCAAAGCAAAACATAAGCAAAGCGTGACACATTCAAGATGTCCTCCCCAAACCCCACCCTCCCCAGGCTCCACCCCCAAAATCTCCAGGAGTTTCCCAACCTACATCCGGCAAGCCTTAACCCTCCATCCCCCATTGGTGGCCAGGGGGGACCTGGTAACCCTAGTAAAAAAACTCAAACAATCCAATTTTGTATAGTTTGAAGAAAGCCAGGAGAGTGGGGGACTCCCTGACCTCATCATAGGGTTGCCAACCTCAAGACAGGGGCCCAGCCATCTCTCAGAATTACAACTGATCTTCACTTGACAGAGATCAGTTTCCCCTGGAGAAAATGGCTGCTTTGGATTGTGGACTCTATGGGACCACTGAGGCTCCTCCCTTACCCAAACTCCTCCTCTCCAGGCTCCACCCCCCAGTCTTCAAGTATTTCTAAGGTGGGGGCCATCACAGAGGACGCCATGGATATGGACCAATGACCAGAAGAAATAAATACACCTCTGAATACCTGATGGTGGGGGGATATGAACCAAAGGGGAGGGACGTTGGCCAACCTAATTTGCTCATGGGATTCCTGGTGACAGGACACTGGAGTCAGCGAGCCATTGGTCTCATCCAGCAGGGGCTCCTTTTCAGTTCTTGTCCGCCTTCCCTTCCTTCTGTTAAGCCAGTCCGTAAGACTTATTTCAGAGCATCGGGGAAGGATTTGAGTTCAGGCCGAAGCAGGCTGTCAGATTTACCAGGCCATGGAGATTGGGTTCGGGGCGGGGGTGGGGGGGTGAGAGGAGAACTTACTGACTCCCAGAAAGCTCCCTCTGTGTTTATGTGTGACATGTCTCTGCCCCTCAGCCCCGCCGACCTCCCCTTCATCTCCTGCCCTCTTGTTTTGCAGCGTCCACGGAACAACAGTCAATAGCATCAGCGGGATACTGCAGGGCCCGTCCCCTTTCCCTGCTGGGATGTCTTATCATTCATTTGCTTTCTGAAGGCGGCGGCGGCGGCCGGGGGGGGGGACGACACCCCTCTGCTCTGATTATTTCAAGCCCCGGACAATATATGTGCTTTGTCTTGGAAAGAGATCCTTCACACAAACAAACCTCCTGTGAGGCTTCTTAGCTGTGTGGTGAAGAATGGCTGAGACAGGGAGAGAGAGAGAGAGAGAGAGAGAGAGAGAGAGTAAACAGCAAAGAACTGGGGTTGCCAACCTCCAGGTGGTGGCTGTAGATCTCCTGGGATTACAACGGGTCTTCAGGCAATGGAGATACATTTCCCTGGAGAAAATGGCCACTTTGGAAGGTGGACTCTGCGGCATTGTACCCCGCTGAAGTAGGGTTGCCAAGGGTATTTAACTTACCGGCAGGGGGGGGGGAGCTCCGCTGGCCAGGTGGCGTCACCGGAAGTGACGTCAGCATGTTGGGGGCATTGCCAGGGCGACGCTCTGGCAATCGTCCCAAAACTCTATGGTATCATAGAGTTTTGGGGCGATTGCCAGAGCGTCGCCCTGGCAACGCCCCCAACGTGATGGCGTCACTTCCGGGTGACGTCATTATGTGAGGGAGGTCGTCCAGGCTGGACGACCTCGGGGGTGGGGACTGGGAACCCCTGTAGCGGGGGATCCCCCGCCCCCCGGGCTGACTTGGCAGCCCTACGCTGAAGTCCCTCCCCTCCCCAAACCCTGCCCATTAGGCTCCACCCCCCCCGATCTCCAGATATTTCCCAACCTGAAGCTGGCAACCCTAATTTGAACCCCAGCCTGCCCTCAGGCCTTATCCAACGCTCTGACGGTGGTAGCGTTCCCCGTAAGCTTGGTGTGAGCTAGCTCACAGTTTTTTTTAGCCCCTGGCTCACACGTTTTTGTCTCAGCTCAGGAAGGAGGGCTTCAGAGCAAACTAATTCATGCAGTAGCCAAATTGCTCGCCCACAGCTTGGATGCCAGGAGCTCACAAAGTAGGATTTTTTGGCTCGCAAAACTCCACAGCTTAGAGGGGGCATTGGTCCCAACCCTGGCTCTCTACAGCAGGACCTCAATAGTGTCTCTAAAAAGAGAATCGTTGGGGCACTTGCTAGGAAAACACTTGTTAGGGATCTTTTTTTGGGGGTGGGAGGGTGATGCCAGCTTTTGGAATGGTTTGATTTGGAGTGTGGCATGGGCATCCCCTGAAATCTCTTCAGGCCAGTAGCCTGGAGCAGCTAAACAGCAAGCAGGAAGCAAAGACTTTGCCCCAGAGTATGAGGATTCTCGGGACAGTTCGATTCAGAGCACAGATTTCCTTGGCAATACCAGACCAGTAGGGCTATCTTTGGCTGTGGCCACACGGTCATTTTGATCGGGTTTCACCACTGTCCCCTCTCGTATTTAAAATTGCTGATCAGACGGCCGCCTCCGCCTCCCATGCCAAAGCGGACTCACTCGCACGATCCTCCCAGTTCCCTAGCGAGTTTTCCGACACCAGGAAAATCAACTACTTTCCCGGTATTTGCGCTTTAAATCCGTGATTTCGCCGATCTGGACGGCCATCTATCACAATGATTGCGATTAGGGTCATCTGATCGTCCTTTGCACAATGAGGTGTCCCCCCCCCCCAGCTTCCGACTTTGTGATCTTGAGCAATCCTTCACTGAATAAATTCAATGTTAAAATGTTCAAGTGTACATTTAGACTCCAGCACTTGGTAGTACAACGCCAGTTCATTTTGTTCGCTGTTTGGGGGGGGGGAGGGGAGACCTGTAAAAACAAGTATGAGTATGGCGAGTCCAGGTGGGGGCGGTGATCCGGATGTGCGCATGCGCAAAGTTTTTTTTTTTAAAATCACGCCACGCCATTCAAGTGGCGGCGCGGCTATCTAGATGATGCCCAGAGCTTTGTCACGTAATGCTTGCAGTTTGGGGATGGATGCGTGATTATCCCAAACCGGGGAAAAAAAATTCCTAATCAAATTTATCGCAGGAACAAATAGCAAAAACCTTGCTGTGTGACTACAGCCTTTGGCACTGGGGGGAAAAGTGTGAGCGAGATCCCCCTGCGCTGGCAATGCTAAGGGTTACCGATTTCTGTTTCGGACACACCTGGGGATTTGAGGGAGAGGTATAGTAAGGTACGGCATGATGCTATGAAGTCCAGCTTCCAAAGCAGCCATTTTCTCCAGGAGAAGTAGAGTAAATGTTTTAATATATAAATAATAAGCGATTGACATCGTCAGGAGACCGGTTGTGGTTCCAGGAGATCTCCAGCCCCCACCTGTAGGCTGGCAACCTCAGCAGTCCCCTCTGCAGCACAAAGGCAACAAGGTATTCCAGAAGCCGCCTAGAATTTCAGATCACCCCGCCCTCCTCAATATCTAATCAGCCCTCCCCCTCGGACAGCCCCCCAGGCTGCTGAGAACCTCAAATCCTGTTAGCTTTGAATTAATTGCCTTTTCTTGCCGGTCAGCGGCCTGGAACTTGCTGCCAACGACGACAATCATTAACCGGGAGAGGATGGTGGGCAGAGAAAGGACTCGTGCTGAGCTTGGCTTTGTGAGTGTAGGACCCTGCTCTCTTTTTCGGGGTCCCTCCGGCTTTCTTCCCTGCGCATCGCTCAACCTTTTATCTAGGAAAGGTCAGGGGAGGCACTGAACTGTGGGGAAAACCACAAGAAAGGGACAATGAAGTTGGTGTCTGTCTCTCTCTCTCTGTGTGTGTCACATGACTCCCTAAAAATATGGGGATGTGGCACCATGATGCCAAAGCATCGGGTTTTTTTAGCCCCTCTTCTCAAAGATGTGGAAGACACAACCTTACTAACGGCGAGCCAAGAGTCTCATATTGCATATCTTCATTTCTGTTGAGATCGACTGCTTTAGCTCTGTGCTTTCCATGATGGGAAACTACAGATTTGCTAGCATGCCATATGCAGGTTGCTTTTTTCCACACTTGTGTATATACAGTGTGTGTCACTGATATGTGCAGTGGACAGTGATGTGGATTGGCAGAGGCAATGAGCGTTCAGGAAGAATTCCGTGCGAGGAGACTGAAAATGGTGGGCGAATAAAGAATCACAGATTCAGTGGGCAATGTGAAATTCAAACAGGGATTTCGAAGTCAGCCCATCAGGGATGGAAAATGCAAACCCGTCCATCACGCGTGTGCCAGTGATTACCAAAGCAAATGCCTACGGTCGGGATGGGGCTGTTGGCTCCGTGGCAGAAGAAGAGAAGAAGAGATTGGATTTATACCCCGCCCTTCACTCGGAGTCTCAGAGCAGCTTACAAACTCCTTTCCCTTCCCCTCCCCACAACAGACACCCTGTGAGGTAGGTGGGGCTGAGTGAGCTCTTTTGAGAACTGCCCTTGAGAGGTCGCCTCTGACAGAACTATGGCTTGCCCAAGGTCATCCAGCAGCTGCAAATGGAGGAGTGGGGAATCAAACCCGGTTCTCCCAGATTAGAGTCCGCGCACTTAACCGCTACACCACGTGGCAGGTCCCAGGTTCAGTCCTTGGAATCTCCAGTGGAAGGGACCCAAGCAGGAGGTGATCTGAAAGACCTCCACCTGAGACCCTGGAGACTTGCTGCCAATCTGAGTACACAGCCCTGATCTTGATGGACCAGTGGTCTGATTCAGTAGAAGGCAGCTTTGTATGTGTGATTTTGTTGCTAATAAAGGGCAGGTTTCGATGCCTTCTGTTGCATGGAGTTGTTGTGCCATTTCCTTTGAAAGTAGAAGAATTCCACCCTGACCTGAATAGCCCAGGCAAGCCCGATCTCGTCAGATCTTGGAAGCTAAGCAGGGTCGACTCGGGCAAGGACTTGGATGGGAGACCTCCTTGGAATACCAGCGATCGGGAGGACAGGGGCAGACTTTATTCAGCCACCTCTCTGAATATCCTCCAGGCCCCCAGTAGGGGTCAGTCTCCAGAGGTTGCCATGACTTCCAGGTGCACAGGCACTCATACACACATGCACATACAAAAATACACACACAAAAAATTAAACTAGGAGAATTTCTAAAATTAATTCTGGGCTTGGAGCAATGCACAATTTGGGGCAGCATTCCATTCCTGCGGCTCATTTGCACTTCACATCCCCTTCTGCATTTTCACCTCCTTTCTAGTCCCTTTTTCTCACTGAGTCTCAAGGCGGACAACATGAAGTTTCTTTTTGTGTGGCGTCACCATCTCTGGGTTGGGAAATACCTGGAGATTTGAGGGATGAAGAGGGCAGGACTTCAGCGGGGGATAATGCCACAGAAACCACTCTCCAAGGCAGCCTTTTTCTCCAGGGGAAATGATCTCTGTAGTCCAGAATCAATTGTCATAGTGGGAGATCTCCAGGTGCCACCTGGGTGCTGGCAACCCTGTTTTGTGTGGTTTTGATTATATGAACATGCATTGATAAGATCCCCCCCAAAAATAATCATGACACAATTATAGGTTTGCAGAACATCTTTGGAGGGGGGGAACCCCAAGAACATTAAAAACTCCATGTTCACTGACACCAATAACCTCCAATATATCCATTAAGGTTTCCCTTGCTCGAAAGCCAGTCAAATCCAACTCTAGGGGGCAGTGCTCATCGCTGTTTCCAAGCTGAAGACCCAGCGCTGTCCGAAGACTTTTTCCGTGGTCATGTGGCTGGCATGACTAAACGCTGAGGTGCATAGAATGCTGTTACCTTCCCATCGAAGCGGTACCTGTTTATCTACTTGCAATTTCTTCCTTTTGAACTGCTAGTTTGGCAGGAGCTGGGGCCAGAGACGGGAGCTCACTCTGTCACACGGCACTCGGGTCTCGAACTGCTGAACTACCGACCTTCCCGTCTTCAGCTCAGTGTCTTAGCCTCTGAGCCACCGTTGCCCCAATACATCCATTACAGATGGGCTAATTCTCCCATGGCGAGGTGGGCTCTAGAGGTGTGGGCAGAGGAGCAAACTGGCTGCTTGCAGAGTACTAAGAATCCAGTTTCTCTTCTGCATGCTATCCCAGTGTGTGGACAGGGAGGGGAAGTTTCCCGGAAATCTCATTTATATACCCTGATGCAATGCCCCTCGCTGGCTCAAAATACATCAAACATTTGTCCTATTGAAATAAGAAGCTGCTGCTTTGTTCGTTCATTCGTTGTATTTTTATCTTGCTTTTGAGCCAGAATTGGCACCCATAAGTGGCTTTCAGGATTCAAAAAGAATAGGAATGACGAAATTCAGAACCAGGGCTCATTTTGTAGCAGGAGCTCCTTTGTATATTAGGCCATACACCCCTGATGTAGCCAATCCTCCAAGAGCTTACAGTAGCCCCTGTAAGACTGACCTTGGGTCAGTCACAAGTTCTCTCAATGCTGTTCTCTCAAGAGCAGGTTTCAGTCAGAGCTCTCTCAGCCCCACCTACCTCACAGGGTGTCTGTTGTTTGGATGGGAAGGGAAAGGAGATTGTAAGCCGCGATGAGACTCCTTCGGGTAGTGAAGGGTGGGGTATAAATCCAACCTCTTATTCTTCTTTTTAAGGATAGGCCGTTTTTTGGAAGTCATAAATTCCCAGGGTTGCTGTGAGTCGGAAGCAACTTGAGGAGAGTTGCACTTAATACACACAAGATTGACCCTTAGAAATGAAACCGCATTATCCACCATATATAGAAAAAGAACTGCTTTATTATTATTCGCAGCCAAAACAACCATAGCTTCAAAATGGAAGTCAGAAATTAAATCATCCCTAAACTTATGATACAAAAATTATGGAACTTATACATAAAGGAAAAAATATCCGACATAATGAACCCAACAAAATCTAATGGTGAATATAGTGAATTTACATTGATATGGCTCTCAGTCTTATCCCATCTAGTTTCTCTAGGAACAATACCAGAGATAACAGACACTCTTCATTTGTGGTAAATGTTGATGTCAACACTAAGCGTATGAAAAACGCACTCTTTTATGCTGTTAAATTTAGGTATACTTAGCCTGTAAACGATGGTTATTACTTGTTATTGGAATTTTGAAAATTGAATAAATTATATTAAAAAATACACACAAGATGGGGTCAATGTTTACAATGAAATGCAATGCCACTGAATGAGATGCAATACTGATAACAAAACAGGCACTATGCTTGTGAAATGAGTAGAATCGGGGAGTCACACTGCGGTCGCGGGGCAGCGAGTCATAGAAGGAAGATGCTCAGTTTGACTCTCGGCATTCCTTGGACCCTGGTGAATGAGTCTGTGCATAACAGAAATTCACTGTGGCCTGCATGAGCTCAGAGACTCCAGCCAAGGGTGGGGTGGGATGGAGGAGAGGCAGGGTGGGAGGGAGGGAGGAGAGGGGGACCCTCAGGCAGCGCACTCTGGTTTACCCGGCCTTGCTATGGGATTAATTGGGATCCCTTCTCACAAGTGCGGCCGATGGGCAGCACTGAAACAGGAACTCCAACATCCCAGACGAGGTTATTTCGGTAGTGCTGCGTAAACCTCCCCTTTGGAAAATCTGACATACCCTTATCCCTTTTGTATTGGCTCACCAAACACTAATTAAGGCATGTAATGAAGACAGGGCGTCCATTAATAAAGAATAATTATGGAGCGGGATTAAGCAGCTTATCGGGAACAGGTGGTGTCGTGCAGTTTGTCTGCTCTGCGGGCGGCAGGCATGAGCTAACGCTTTGCCGACTTTTCCGGGACCGGGGTGGGGGGCTAAGCCTGAGAAGAGGGCCCCACCCTGCCCCGATCCCCAGAGCAGCCCCCTCCCTTCCCAGCTGTGTCCTTTCTTTGATACTTGACTTTGTGGGATAGAAGTGGAGGCCGCAAGCCTGTCAAACAGATTGCTGGGGAGCCAATGTGCTCGTAACGCTCCCCCCGCCCACGCTTCCATCTTTTGGAGAGCAATCTTCCTCTGTCAGTGAGGGTGGTATCAAAAAGGATCTGAGCGGGTGGCTGGATCATCAGCCTTGTGGGATTTGCTAGGACGATCGCAGGAAATATCCCAAAGTGAGATCCCGCTGCCTGTTAGATCAGGGCAAAGGTCCATCCGGTTCAACATCTTGATTTCTGCTGTGGCCAAAAAAAGAGGCCTCTAAGAAGACAGAAAGCCAAGGCCTCTCCTGGCTGTTGCCCCCAGCAGAGGGAACTCAGAGGTAGACCGCCTCTGTTCTAACAGCTGCTGATGGAGCTGTCAGCCATGCATACCTTCAGTTCTCTTTTACAGCCTGTTTCCCTTTCTGCATCTTGTGGCAGTGAGTTCCATAAATTAGACACAGGGCTGCCATCTGCCTGATCATAGCAAAATCCTGCTGGCACTCTCTGTCTCTTGGAGTGGTGGTGGTGGGGAATGGGAGCAGAAACGGCACTGTACAATGCCAGGACATCCCTTCTGGCTATGAGCCTGAAACCGACACCCCCATTTCAGTTCTGTCTGCAGCCAAATGCAGGGAAGGCATCCTTCAGCAGCACAATAAGGCTGTTATATTGAAATGTTCGGGATGCCGAATTGTGTGGCTGGTGTCTTTCCTGTGCTTACGTAGAATAATGGAATGCACATAACTCAGAATGAACGCACAGCCTTTTGCCAGTTTCCGACAGGCATACCATGATCAAGGGTCTCCAACCTTTTTGAACCTGCAGGCACCTTCGGAATTCAGATTCAACATGGCGGGCGCAGCCACAAAATGGCTGCCGCCAAATGGCTGCCACAGGAGGTGGAGCCGGCCACAAAATGGCTGCCACGGCTTACTTTCAGTCACACAGTGAAGACCCTCGTCTGGTGGCGGCAGCAACACTTTTAAAAATCTGCGCAGACCATCAGATCTCCAGTGGCCAATCAGAAGCCTTGCTGGGCAAATGCCCAACCTGGCCCCACCCACTTTCTAAAAACACTTGGCGGGTGCCAGGAAAGGTGTCAGCGGGCGCCATGGTGCCTCAGGTTACCATGCTGGGAACCCCTGCCCTAATTGATTGCGAGTGGTAGATGCTCTTTGGGATAAACTAGCTGTCCCAAAGAGCATCTACTGCTGCAGCCGAAACTCGAATATTCAAGCTTTTGAAAAAAGGAGTGGATAGGAAGGTCTGGGGTCTCTAGGGAGAGCTTCTCCACCCTTTCCAAGCTGGGATCAGGAAGCTGCTTCCTACTGGATCCTGGAAAGTGAAGCCCTTTTCAAGAACCGTTGCCCAGGAGGGGGGGGTATTGCCAGCGGGAGTGGGAAGAGGAATGTATTGACGGGACAGAGGCAGAGGGGGGACACTGGCCGTGTTTTGCCCCCTTGCTTCTACGTCTGGGTCTGCATCTGTCATCTGGCTTGTTTGTATCTCTCCAGGGAATGGAATGCAACACATCTTGAACGTCTCTGCCGTTTCCAGCTTGTGGCGTGGGCTGGTTTTGTTTTTAGGGGCACCGTCGGGATGCTCGTGGTTTGCCAAGCCGTGAATGCAGGGTTAGCCGAGGGCGTTCGGCCCTTTCGTTTCCCGTAGGCCGTAATGATCTCGTCGGGTTTTGGAAGCTACGCAGGACTGTCCTTGGTTAGTACTTGGATGGGAGACCGCCAGGGTCGCTACAAAGAGGCAGGCAATAGCAAACCAGCTCTGCTTGTCTCTTGCCTTGAAAACCCTATGAGTTTGCCATAAGTTGCCTGTGATTTGATGGTAGTTTCTACTACGATAGAAGCATAAGGTGACCTGGATCTCCCAGGCTAGTCTGATTTTGTCAGCTCTCAGAAGCTAAGCAGGGTCAGCTCTGGTTAGTCCTTGGATGGGAGACCACCAAGGAAGTCCAGGGCTGCTCTGCAGAGGCAGGCAATGGCAAACCACCTCTGCTCGTCTCCTGCCTTGAAAACCCCACAGAGTTGCCATAAGTCGGATGTGACTTGCTGGCACTGTCTATCACCAGGCTGCTGTGGTCAACACAAAGTCCATCGAAGTGGTAGCTGTCCGTGTTTTCTGTAGGAATTGATTCTGCATTTCTCATCCCTGCTTTTTGCAAATCTCCAACATCTCATTTTTGTTTGCTTCTCTGCTCTTCAACTCAAACCTGTCACGAAATGATGTGGAAAGGCTGAGGACAGACTGGAGATCTGCAGCGCAATGCGAGCTGCAGCACTGCGGGAGAATCCTGGGGAGGAGGTGGACCACATTGTCCACACTCTGTGGCGGCTCCCAGTGGCGGCGCAGCACACAGCTGTGCTGATCCAGCGTGCGTTCACACTGCCCGGAAGTGGGAGCAACGTGCGCCCAGATGGCTGGACACTAGTTCCTTCTGGTGCACAGCTCCCACGGGAGGAGAGCACTGCAGGACCTGGTAAGTATGGCAGGGCTACGCCGGGCAGCTGCGGCTGTGTGCACGGGTCCGCCTCCTCCGCTTGCAAAGCGGATGTAATGCGGGCCACAACGTCAGTCTGTCCTCAGCCGACTATCGCCTCTGGTAATACATACATCATTTCCACAATTATTTCTGTTTCAGTAAATCAGTGTTATACATTTGGGGTATATTACAAGTTTACATGACATGCACTAGATGTATACATTGGATATGACATGCCTACCTGCACAAGCTTGACAAAATGGGCAATGGAAAGTGGAGAAGTGAAACTTCTGATAACATGTGAGGAAGCCAATCCTGGGAGGGACCTGCGCTGTCAGGGGGTGTGGCCTAATATGCGGATGAGTTTCTGCTGTTAGGGGGTGTGGCCTATTAGGCTAATGAGTTCCTGCGGGGCTTTTTCTACAAAAAGAGCCCTGATCAAGACCAGAGAAACACAAGCAAATTTCTAGAGCATCACCATGAAGGCCATTTTCCGGCATCTTTTCCAGCTGCAGAAAGGTAAGTTAATTAACTTTAATTTTCTTTTTCTTCTTTTTCTTTTGCTCCTCAGTTTCTTGAGGGTGGGAGATTGGGGCCAAAAGTGGGCGTTCACCCACCAGGGGCAGGGAAACGGCGAGCTTGGCGTGTTGTTATGGTTCGAGTACTGGATAAGGACCACCCCTTGTTCATATACCTGTTCGGTCGCGGTGCTTATCTTGCACCCCTGGGCTCATTGTGAGGGAAAAGCAGAAGGGAGAAAACTGTGCATCGTCTTGATCTCCTTGTAAAAAAGGACAGGATAAAAAAAAATATATGATCAGTAACTTTTCAAAGTTCTCCTAGTATCTCATCAACAAAAAACGACACACACCTTGGTTTTGAGACTGGTAGGAGAGTGACTGTCCCACAACAAAACGTGTCGAGTGAAGCACTTGTTTTCTCGAGATACTTTGTCTGCTCTACCCAGGGCCAATCCCCCCTTCTGTAAAGGAAAAGACCTTGCTGAAAAGACGCCCAAGGATTCGCCAGGGCCCAGGCCGGGGTTGGATCTGTTACGTCTCCATGTTTCTAGAGCGCAGCTTTTGCCAACCGTGGGCCGGGTGCCAATAAACTCTGTCTGGAGCAGCCTTAGAAACCATGGCAACCAAACTATGCTTCATTCACTTTGGTGACCCAACACCTCTTGGAGTCTATTTCCTCAATGGCTTGAGGGTGGGTAGGGGGAGAAAACCTCTGCTATGTAAACCCAAGTGGCACTGCACTTTGGCTGCCCCGTTTCTGCCCAGCTGGCAAAAAAGCCCCGGGGGCCTTTGCTCCCGGTTTGGTTTAGCTTAGTCACTCGAGATGTGTCTTTAGTTAAGAAAGTTGTGTTTTTCTAATGGCTGGAAGGGGGCTTGCTTGAGAGAGCACCGGTGGCAGCTATGGGGTGCCAGACAAATCCCACCTTCTTGCGGCTGAAGTGAACCATTCTGTTTGCTTTAATGGGGCCAGGGAAAGAGAGAGGCATCTCAATTGTGTGGCACATGCAACTGCTGGTGTGACCTTGGGTCAGTCACAAGTTCTCTCAGAGCTGCTCTCTCAGGAGCAGTTCTCGAAAGAGCTCTCTCAGCCCCACCCACCCACTCCACAGGGTGCCTGTTGTGGGGAGGGGAAGGGAAAGGAGATTGTAAGCCGCTCTGAGACTCCTTTGGGTAGTGAAGGGTGGGGTATAAATCCAATCTCCTCCTCCTCCTGGGCATTTCTGGATACTGCTGGATACTGGGTTTTAAATGTGTAAATTGATGGATTTAAGAAAAACACCACAAGCCTCCAATCCTCTTTCCTAGCAATGAAAGTGAACCTATGAATTGGGAACCCTGGAACTTCCTGCCACTTGGCACATCGGGGAGCTGAGAGATACATTGGTTGGTTCTGTGTCTCTTGTCCACTCCTTGTTAAATGTCCGTAGCCTGGCTTGTCACGAAGTTCCATGAAAACAGCACTGATATCTGCGTAGGGGACTAACCCAAAATTTCAGCTTCTCACAAACGTTAAAAATAATTCTATTTTGATGCAGAGCATTTGCTCTGTGAGACAGCCATTGTTTGGGGGAGATCTTGATTTAGTAAATCTATCAGGGAGCACCATACAAAAGAACAGGGGTCATTTCGTAGAAAAAGAGGTGCAGGAGCTCATTAGCATAACTCATTAGCATAAGTTATTTGCATATGCTAAACCACCTGAAATCACCGAAAGTATGTCAGAAGGCGAGAGAGAGAGAGAGAGAGAGAGAGAGAGAGAGAAAGAAAGAAAGAAAGAAAGAAAGAAAGAAAGAAAGAAGCTGGCAGAGAGGGGACTGCTACTAATCCAAGCCTCAGAAATACCACTATTCTGGGAGGATAGCTTCAGTGTGACTGAAGCCTTCAGAAGGTTGGTCGGCGGAACCAGGACCTTTCCAGGGGACGGGGTCATTTTGCTGCAGCCATGACACAAGCAGGCATTCCCCCACCGGGGGGGGGGGGCTGGCACCAACTCCCGGAGCTGAGCTCCCCCGAGCGCCTGCTCAAAATGACCCCTGCAAAAGAAGCAACTTCGAAAGCAGGTGTGAAGTTGGCCTCTCATGGTCATGTGAAGCCCTTGTAAAGAGTGTACGGTATTCAGGAAGAAATCACCTGAGCCAAGAAGGACTTGTCAGAGATGCAAAGAATATCCCATGCCCTCTGAACCCATCCATGGCGGTCTTGCCACACAAACATGGCTTTAGGAATGATTTTGGAATCTGCCCTAAGGCAATGTATGAGAACACAACACCCTCTACTGGCAGCTTTTTGCAGCAATCTCGACAGCTTTGACATAAGCTTATGAAACAAAGAAGAGCCTTGCTGGATTGGGCAAAGGGGCCAGCTAGACCACCATCCTGTTTCCAACGGTGGACATCCAGAAATCTCCAAAGCATGGCATGAAAGCACTAGCTCTCCCCCGTAGCTCTTTCCCCCAGCATCTGGTATCCAGAATTAGATTGCCTCTGAACATGGGGGTTCTAGTTAACTCTCATGGATGGCCTCCTTTTTCTTGAGAGCCAGTTTGGTGTAGTGGTTAAGTGCGCGGACTCTAATCTGGGAGAACCGGGTTTGATTCCCCACTCCTCCACTCGCACCTGGCTGGATGACCTTGGGCAAGCTGTAGCTCTGTACCAGCTGTTCCCTCAAGGACAGCTTGGGAAAGAGCTCTCTCAGCCCCACCTATTTCACAGGGTGTCTGTTGTGGGGAGGGGAAGGGAAAAGGAGCTTGTAAGCCGCTCTGAGACTCCCTTGGGGAGTGGAGGGCAGGGTATAAATCCAATCTCTTCTTCTCTTCTTCTTTTTAATTTTTTTCCGTGTGTGTGTGTGAGTATGCGTTGAGTGTGTGCACCTGGAAGTCATGGCAATCTCTGGTGACTGACCCTTACTGGGGGCCTGGAGGATATTCAGAGAGGTGGCTGAATAAAGCCTGCCCCCACCTCCCGACTGCTGGTATTCCAAGGAGGTCTCCCATCTGAGTACTTGCCAGAGTTGACCCTGCTTAGTTTTTGAGATCTGATGAGACTGGGCTTGCCTGGGCTATCCAGGTCAGGGCCTTGATGGCTTTCTTCTTCCATACATTTGTCTAATCCTTTACAAAAAAAACCTTCCCTAAGAGCATCACAGACTGGATCCAACCAAGGGCCTATCTATGCCAACATCCTGTTTCCAGTTGTGGGCACTGGATGATAATGGGAATGCCCCCGGAGTAGTGGATGCACCAGGTCTTCAGGCAAAGGGGGGGGGGGTGTATCTCATTGCCCAATGGAAAATGTGTGGACTTGGCAGTCTTTTGACCTAGGCAGGCTTAGAGTTTGCAGGGATTCAGTGGCAGTCAGGATGGTCCCAACAGGAGAATGGTGTGTGTTTTGGACAATGACCTAAGAAGCAACCTAGCAGTCCGGAAGGAAGAAATTGCAAATAGATAAATAGGCACAACTTTGGTGGGAAGGGAACAAGTGTTCCATGCACCTCGGCGTCTAGTCATGCTGGCCACATGACCATGGAAAGATCTTTGGACAGCGCTGGCTCTTCGGCTTGGAAATGGAGATGAGCACCACCCCCTAGAGTTGGATTCGACCGGCTTTCGAGCAAGGGAGACCTTTACCTTTACTTTATGTGCCTTCTAACACTTAATAGAAAACTTCTTAGTGAAAAATCATAACCGGTTGCAAAACCTTTTCAGTATCATGAAGGCTAAACCAAGGTTATGATTTTTCACTAAGAAGACATGGTTGCGCCTGGATGAGGTTTTGTACATCCTCTACGCATCTTTAAGATTCCCTATTCTGATTCAAGTTGTCCAACTCTTGTCTGGTCCAGTTCAGAAGAACTACGAAACTGAAGTTTATTGTTTATTCTGGAAAATTTTGTCAGCAGCATCAAGTAATATCTACAGTTCAGAAGGACCTTAGGAATTTTGTAATTTTGTAGTTTTGTATATTAAGATCACGTATAAGTTTTCTGAAATATATTTATGGGCACCACACAGTTTTGGAGTATCTAATGTTTTAAGCTCCAGTTGGGGGCAGCTGATGACAGCTGATCTCCAGATGAAACAGATTTGTTCCCCTGGAGAAATGGCTGCTTTGGAAGGTGGACTATATTCTGTAGAGGTCCCTCCTCTCCCCAAACCCTGCTGTTCCCAGGATCCACTCCCAGATCTCCAGGAATTTACCACCCCAGAGTTGGCAACCCTATACCTTTCCCACATGCATATCTATAATCAGGGGTCCTTTTGTAGAAAAAGAGGTGCAGGAGCTCACTAGCATAACTCATTAGCATAACTCATTAGCATATGCCACGCCCCCTGACATCACCAGAAGTGTGTCAGAAAAGGAATGTCAGTTTCAGCCCCATTATATCCTATGGGCCATTGAAATCAATGGCAAAAACTCATAGGGTGTATGAGGGGCTGGAGGAAAGGGGGTTTGAGGGAGAGGCTCCAAACTTGCAGGGTAGCTGCCGGGGCCTCTCCTCGAAATACCCCCTAAGTTTCAAGAAGATTGGACCACGGGCTCCAATTCTATGGGCCCCCAAATAGATTGTCCCATCCCCTCCATTGTTCTCTATGGTGGGAAAAAATGTTAACTTTTTTCCTACCATACAGAACAATGGAGGGAATGGGGGCAACCTGTTTGGGGGCTTGTAGAATTGGACCCCCTGGTCCAATCTTCTTGAAACTTGGTGGGTATTTCGAGGAGAGGCCCCGGCAGCTACCCTGCAAGTTTGGAGCCTCTCCCTCAAACCCCCTCCCCTCCAGTGGCTTTTAAAGTTGCCACTGAATTTCGGCAGCAATTCAGCGGTGAGCTGAATCAGATTAGAGAATCTGATTCAGCCCGTGGCTGCCCTACTGGCCAGTCCTGAGCTGGCGGAGCTTTGCTCCGCCTCGCTCCAGCCCCAATGGACCCCTGTCTATAATCATATCCCCTCCTTCCCTCTCTCCAACTCTCTGTTGCCTCCCTTGATTTGAATTCTATATTGTAACCTCCTTGGGGCAGGGACCCTTGTTTTACCCTCGGCTCATGGATAACACCTTGCTCATGGATAACACTGTAACATAATTGTGCATGATATTCCCAAGGGAATCTGTTTCGGTAACCTTTCTGCTGCTTGTTCTAGTGCTGGAGTTAGTGTTGGGAGGTAAGCCCTTCTGAAAGGCCAAATCAGCTTCCATCTTTTTCCTCGCCTCCCTTTTATCCCCGCAACAGCCCTGTGAGGTAGGTTAGCCTGAGTGGATGCAACTGGCCCAAGGCCACACTCTGAGCCCCTCCGGCAAAGCAGGACTTTAAACCTGGGTCTCTCGGAGCCTAGTCTGGTACTCTAACTGCTACGCCACACTGCCTCTCGTGTTAACTTTACCCATCGCTCTAGCTACTGCTTGGCCTGCCTCTTCCCATCGTTTCCAGGAGACAAAGCAAGTGACACATGGAAACAAAGAGAAGGGTCCCTTTTGCGCTAACCTTCTGCCGCCACCCTCCCAGCCCCCGAAGCTGCACAAGCCGAAGGGGGAGGATCTGCCCCCCCACACCAACCCTCCTATTCATGGGATCAATGAATCCGTCCCGTCCTCTATTAGCTCAGGGTGCAAGATGCTCAGTTTGGGTTTCGCCCCCTAACACGATTAAGCGCTAATCTGGATCTCCCCTTTCACTGCTTAGACGCCGTCTGGAGAGAAGCCTCCGTTAAGACCCCCGTCCTAATCCCACCTTCCCCTCCCCCCAGCCGGGAAACTCATCCCTATTCAAGTCCATCCCTTTGGAATGTGGAAGGCTTGACATTTCTTTTCATGTCCCGCCCGAGGTGACATTCTTCACACCAGAGCTGAGTTTCTAGGATATGAACGGGCTGGAGGCTCCCTAAGGAGACCGTGGGCCTGTGGCTGGCTGGGGCGCTTTAAGCGCCACCTTGCCACAGACAGCTAGATGAACATTTTTTTAATTTATTTTACTTATGGACTTTATATCCTGCCTTTATAGCCTGCCCAAAACAGCTTAGGTCGTTCTCCTCTCCTCCATTTTATCCTCACAACAACCCTGCGAGGGAGGCGTGGCTGAGAAGACACAACTGGCCCAAGGTCACCCAGCAAGCTTTCATGGCAGAGTGGGGATGCGAACCTGGGTTTCCCAGATCTTAGTCTGACCCCCTTTAACCACTACACTTTGGTGTCGTGGTTAAGTGCGCGGACTCTAATCTGGGAGAACCAGGTTTGATTCCCCACTCCTCCACTTGCACCTGCTGGATGACCTTGGGCAAGCCATAGTTCTGTCAGAGCTGTTCTTAAAAAACAGCAGTTTCTGTCAGAGCTCTCTCAGCCCCACCTACCTCATAGGGTGTCTGTTGTGGGGAGGGGAAGGGAAAGGAGTTTGTAAGCCACTCTGAGACTCCCCTGGGTAGTGAAGGATGGGGTATAAATCCAGTCTCCTCCTCCTCCTCCTCCTCCTCCTCCTCCTCTTCTTCTTCTTCTTCTTCTCGTCCTCCTCCTCTTCCTCCTTCACAGTGGCTCTGCTAAATCAGACCAAGGGTCCATCTAGTCTAGCATTCTACAGTGGCTATAACTGAAAATCTCCAACAGAAGGTTACTGGTAATTGACATGTTGATTAAGGATCTATAAAGTTTCAGGCTGGGAGTCCTTTATTAGCAAGTAGAACACAAAAGGTCTCTCCGATAACAAATAAATATATATAGGATTGTCTGTGATTGTTTTAGTGCATTGGCATAAATCAGCCCTTGGTTTGCACTGGAATTTCTCCTCTTATCTTCTGCACTTGGGCCTCCTGCGGTCGCCATTTTATGGTTGGCTCCGCCTCCTGCAGCAGTAGGGTTGCCAGCTACGGGTTGGGAAATACCTGGAGATGTTGTGGGTGGAGCCTGAGGAGGGTGAGGTTTGGGGATGGGAGGGACTTCAATGGGGGATAATGCCATAGAATCTACCTCCCAAAGTGGCCATTTGCTCCGGGTGAACTGATCCCCATCACCTGGATATCAATTGCAATCCCAGGAGATCTCCAGCCACCACCTGGAGATTCAACAAACAAGCAAACACCGCGATATGAATGACTAGGATATTCAGTAAGGGTCATATTATATTATAAATAAAACTTTACAAAGTTATAAGGAAAAGTCCATCATACTCATTTGAAGCTTTACAAAATTACAAGGAAAAGCCCAAAATACTCAGCAAGCACCCGGATATAAACTCATTTCATCCCAACCTTCCTCAGGAGTAATCCAATTGTATTAAAAGGTGTCAGCCTCTTGATACAGTTCAGTGTCTGTTAGGAGCAAACCAATGCTTAACTTCTTTATTTTCTGCAAATTATCCTGGGAAAAACCCATGGTATTTTAAATGAAATGCAACGTGAAGCTGAATGGAATATTATTGTTGTTGTTGTTGTTGTTGTTATTAAATTCTAATTAATTATTTATTTTTAGAACTTACTATATTATACTCTTATAATATAATATGCTCCTTACTAAATATCCTAGTCATTAATATCACAGTGTTTGCTTGTTTGTTGAATCTGTATGGATACCTGTGATCAGTGTTCCCTCTAAGCTGAGTCAGTGTGAGCTAGCTCACCATTTTCTAGCCTCCGGCTCACACATTTTTGTTGTAGCTTAGAAAGGATGGCACCAGGATGGCTCCGTCTTGTCCAGCCCCCTCACAATCCAAAGCCATACCAATGCTCCCTCTAAGCCGTGGAGTCTTGTGAGCAAAAATTCTACTTGGTGAGCTACTGGCATTAAAGTTGTGAGTGAGCGATTTGGCCGCTGCATCAATTAGTTTGCTCTGGAGCTCTCCTTCCTGAGCTGAGACAACAGTCTGTGAGCAGGAGGCTAAAAGACTGTGAGTTGGCTCACACTAACTCAGCTTAGGGGGAACACTGCCTACAAGCACCCCCTGCAATTTCAGGATGCCCCATCTGCCAGGATCTTTCTGAAGGCTTTCTGAACTGGGAGACGATTCCCTTAAAGCCACAGTTTTATGCAGAGTTAAGTTAAAGCTTAACTCTACATGACACTGGACTGCACAGGATTGAAGACCCAGGAAGTCCATCTTGTCCAGCCCCCTCACAATCCAGAGCCACCCCTGCAACCATCCCCTGCAATTCCGGAATGCCCCATCAGCCAGGATCCCTCTTCAGGCTTTCTGTGTAGCTTCTCCCTTCTCATTTAGCTGAACTCAGCATCTGCCTCCCAGATCCCACTTCGGGCCAGTTCCAAGGCGCTTAAAAGACTGCCTTCCCGTGAACTAGGCCCTTTTGCCTCCAGATTTATGAGGGGATGCGGCTCATCCTGTTATGGTTGCCGTTGCCAGAGCCGCCGAGTAAAGACAGCCACCCGCTCCCACACAGAAATGTTTTCTTGAAACCTGGACCTTGGCTCCCCGCAGGATCTGGCACGGAAACCGCCGGGTTGTGTTGTAACAGGAAATGCTGATCAAAGCGGCGCTTGTTTTTTCAACGTCTTCTGTTATCTCTCAGCTGGTGTCTTCTCTGTCGAAGGCCCGTCCGAGCCCCAGGAGGCTGTTTTTGAGAGCGTCTCTCTGGACTGTCCTGAATCTGCAGCCGACTCGAGGCAGCCCTGGAAGGGATGGAAAGTCCTGGGCTGCCCTGCCCACCTGGGCAATGTTGCCAGACTTGCAAGTCGTGGCGGAGTTTCCTGGATGCAGAAGTGGAACTTCAAGAAGGGATGCCGGCCTCCAGGTGGGACCTGGGGATGCCCCGGACTTACAGCTCATCTCCAGACTAAAAAGCTCAGTCTCCCTGGGGAAAATGGCTCTTTGGAGGGTGGACTGTACGGCCTTCTACCCCACAGAGGTCCCTGTCCTCCCCAGGCTCCATCTCCAAATCTCCATGAGTTTCTTAACCTGGAGCTGGCAACCCTACTCCCCCATCCCTTGCTGGTGGCCAGGAGGACCGGGCAACCCTAGCCATGGAAGCCATACGAGGCTGCGAGAAACAGAGATGCCTTCCAGAGTTCATGATTCCCAGCATCTCCTGCTAAAAAAGTACTGGGTGGGAGTTGATGTGGAAGACCTCCCCTGGAGACCTGCCAGTCTGAGCTTGACAGACCAAGGATCGGATTCAGTAGAAGGCAGCTAGCTCCACATGTTTATGGACAGGGATGTAGCAAGATGGCAGAGCATGTGTTTTGTGTGCCAGAGGTCCCCAGGTTCAATCCCTGGCATGTCTCGTTTCTTGAGAGAATGTGTACACCGCCTCTCCGGAGCTGTTTGCGGTGGCTTGCACAACTGCCTGGAGTCAATCGGAACCAACCGTGACAATAAAACCAAGGTGATAAAACAAATTGGGCTAATAAACAAGAGAGAGTCGAGGAAGACAAGCCAGGGCATAAAATGAATAGAGCCGTTTAAAAGTGATATTAATAGTTCAGTCCTGAGGCTAAGAGCAGACCGTAAAACTGCTTAAAGACACAAGGAACCCCTGAGTTGGAAGCACTGGGTAAAGAGAAGTATTTTGGCCTGGCAGCTAAAGGAAACTAAAGGAGGCACTCAAGTAGCGAGACAGTTTGGAAAGAGCTTTCTCTGCCTGGGCGGCCACTACCGACCCCTCCCCGTGCTAGACAGTGCTAAGGTGAGTGGCTGCGGCTCAGTGGGGAAGAGTTGACCTTGCATGCAGAAGGTCCCAGGTTCAATCCCCGGCATCTCCAGTTAAAAGGATCAGGAGTCAGGTGAGGTGATAAAACCTCTGCCTGAGACCCTGAAGGGCCACTGCCAGTCAGAATCGACAATATTGACTTCGATAGATGAAGAACAATTTAAGATTAAGGCAGGATGGCCATGTTTGCTTATCGCGGAAGACCACTTGAGGGAGGCACCGTGGCCCAGGGGTAGAGCATCTGCTTGGCAAGCAAAAGGTCCCAAAGTTCAATCCTTGGCATCTTTAGTTGATGGAGGCAGGGGATGTGAAAGACCTCCTCTGTCTGAGACCTCTGGAGAGCTGCTGCCAGCCAGAGTAGACAATGCCGACCTATAGAAGGCAGCTTCCCTGCGGCTGTGACTCCTTCAGATAAAATGCAGGAGCGAGGTTACAGGTTACAGTTTTTTGCCCCCAAATATTTGGGTAAAGTAGGTATGGGTGGAGGCCTCTGTGTGTATGTGCATGGAGAGAGAGAAACCCACCCTGTCTGCCTAATTCCATACCAAGAGGCTAATATGCTGAGGAATGCCTTGATGAAGGGAAATAAACATTGTCCCAGGGACGATGGCTGAGCACTCGAGGGCAGGGAAGTGGCACAGAAAGGGGAAGATAACAACAGGTAGTGGGTTCCAACAAAGAGCTTAGCGGTGGGATCCAAGCTCTACTGATGAGGTTTCAAATGGGCTTTGCCAGCATGCTAGGGTTGCCAACCTCCAGGCAGTTACACCCCACCAATAATCACTGTGCAAAAATGATACTAGTCCAATTACAGTCCATGAATGTACTTCTTCTTTTGTTTCTTTATTTTACATCATGCAGTGCTGCTGCTGCTGCTTCCAAACAATTGCCATGCGACGACAGATTTCCCGGGGTGAACAATCTGTTTCTCTCTCAGCTTCGTCAGGTCGCTTTATACTTGGAGCCGATGTTCTATGACACTGCTGCTGAGAAAACACAAGATTAATTCTGAGTCAGAGACGAGATGAAGAGAGTTGCATGAGATGAAGAGAGTTGGCAAAGGGAAATTTCCCCCCACTCCCAAAATACTAGAACTCGAGGGCATCTGATGAAACTGATGGGCAGTAGATTCAGGTTGGACAAAAGGAAATACTACTTTACACAGAGAGTGATTAAAACGTGGCATTTACTGCCAGAGGATTTAGTGATGGTCACAGGAATAAACAGCTGTAAAAGACCAATTTGTGGAGGATAAGTTTATCATAGGCTACTAGCCCTGCTGTCTGAGGGGAGCCTCCATGTTCAGAGGCAGTAATCCTCTGAATCCCAGAGCCAGGAGACAACAACGGGGAAAGGCCTCGGCCTCTCTGCCCTGTTGTTGGCCCTCCAGAGGAACTGGTTGGCCATTGTGGGAGATAGGATGCTGGACCAGATGGGCCCCTGGTCTGATCCAGCAGGGTTCTTCTGATATTCTTATGTTATGTACAGGAAAGTTTAGCTGAAAGCTTCAAGCCTTACAAAATTAACTGTTCTTCTCTGACTTGTGTGCCTCTAGTGCTAATATTTTATGGCTCTGAAAATACACATCAATGTTTGGGCTTGCTATGAAGGTTCTAGCCCAGAAATAGGTAACCTTTATGGCCTCAGAGTAAAAAATCCTCTATTTGTCAAGGATTTTTATTTACATTATTTATAGTCCGCCTTTCTTCCTGGGACTCAAGGTGGATTACAAAGAGAGTATTGATACAGTCGATGGAGTGGATGTTCAGTAGGGTTGCCAGCCTCCAGGTGGGGCCTGGGGATCCCCTGCTTTTACAACTGATCTCCAGCTGACAGAGATCAGTTCCCCTGGAAAAAAATGGCTGCTTTGAAGGGTGGCCTCTATGGCGTTGTACCATGCCGAGGCCCCTCCCCTCTAGAAACCCCGCCCCCTCCCGGCTCCACCCCCAAAGTCCCCAGGTATTTTCCAACCCGGACTTGGCAACCCTAATGTTCAGTAATGAATGCAATAGGATTAGGGCTGTAAATCCAACCAGAAATCTACGAAACAGAATTGAAGCAAAGTGTTAAGTGTTAAAATGACATTAATAAATGCTTTATTACTTTTGATCCCAGTAGTGGTTCTCTGTGCCACATAGATTTCCACCGTCTTGGACACGCTATCTTAAAAGGAGCAGCAGGAGGAAGGGGAGGGCAGACAGTTGGCAAGTGGCCACTCCCCTAGTGGTGCACAAGGCCGCAACTGTCCCTGTTTTTACCAGACTCTGGTCAGTGGGAGAGACAAAGGCAAGGCCTCGGAACTTGGAAGGGAAGCTGGGACTCCTGACCCTCCCAGTGGGCAGTTCCTACAAAGATCAGGTGGTGGCAGTGGGTGAACACACAGAGAGAAAAGCCCCTCCAGGTGTCGGGGAAACCTTTGGAGGGCAGGATGGAACAGGGCCTGTAGGTCAGAGCTACCTGACTCATGACTCATTAAATGATGCAGGATTACACTGTGGGATCCAGTTTACCGCCTGCCCCCATTTGCGACCTTTCTACTTGGCTATGAGAAAAAGCCACTGATTTCTTTTCTATTCATTTCCTGGCAAATGAGACTGCTTTTCAGAGACGTCTTCCAGGTTCAGGGAGAGCCTTTCCGGTAGCTGAGGAGCGTGTGAGACTCCGGGCCCCCTTTGCACGTGAGCCTATTCTCCGGCAGGAGCTCCTAATCTGCCGAGCAGATAACTGGTCCGGCCGAAATTCCAAGAAGCCTGAGCATTTCGAAACATAGATCTCATTCACGGATTTGGTAACCTGAGAGCCGGCCCTGGAGCCAGCCGGGATTAGCAAAAGTACTTTCGTTCACCTGCCCTCGCTCAGCTTGGGAGGGAGTTGGTGGGCGGCTTTCCCCCGCCAGGCAGTGAGGAGAGGGACGGGGGGGGGGGCGGGGGAGGGGGGGCTCCGCTATCAGAATTATAGAGTCGGCAGAGCAAAGGCACCTGGAAAGGAAGAGCCGGAGCAGGGCTAAATCCACTATGCGATATAGTGGAAGCTCCTAGTCCTCATCATTCCAAAGCAGGGAGGTGTTCTTCTTTTCTTCTAACTACCCACAATGCCATGCATCCCTATTGTGGCTCCATGGCACCGGCCAACGCCTTCCCTGGTGCCCGTCAAGTGATTTTTAGGAAGTGGGTGGGGCTTTTGTCCAGCAAGGCTTCTGATTGGCCACTGGCGATTTGATTGATTGTGCAGATTTTTAAAAAAACGCTGCTTTGGTAGTAGCTGCCACCACAGCAGAAGAATATTTACTGGGTGACTGAGGATAAGGTACAGCAGCCATTATGCGGCTGGCTCCACCTACCAAGGCGGCCATTTTTGGCAGCCATTTTGTGGCTGCGCCCACCATTCTGTGGAAGAATTCCAAAGGTGCCTGCAGGCTCAAAAAGGTTTGGGACCCCTGAATAAAGCTGTGTCTGGGTGTCTCAGGTAGAGGTGGTGACCTGAAGGTATTTTCCCTCAGGGCTGCTTCCAGGGTTTTTTTTTTTGAAGGGGGCTGGAAAAGATGGCAGGTAACAGGAGACCTGAAACAGGAGACTAGAAATCTTGAAGAATCGCTGCCAGTCTGAATAGATAATACTGACCGTAAGGAACCGGTGATCTGATTTGGTATGAGGCAGCTTTGTGCATTCATGTGACTGACTCAGGGATTTGAACTCAGATCTTCCATACTGCATCATGCTTGTTTTCTGCTTCAGAATGGGAGGATGAAGAAGGAGGAGGAGGAGATTGGACTTATACCCTACCCTTCACTACCCGAAGGAGTCTCAGAGCGGCTTACAATCTCCTTTCCTTTCCCCTCCCCTGTGAGGTAGGTGGGGCTGAGAGAGCTCTTTCGAGAATTGCCCCTGAGAGAACAGCCCTGAAAGAACTTATGACCGACCCAAGGTCACACCAGAAGCTGCATGTGGAGAAGTGGGGAATCAAACCCAGTTCTCCCAGATTAGAGTCCGCGCTCTTAACCACTACACCAGGGGTGGGCAAATTGTGGCTCGGGAGCCGCATGCGACTCTTTCACATATATTATGTGGCTCCCGGCAGGGCAGCTGGGGAAGCTAAATATCATTAGCAAACAAATATCATTGGACAAATTAATATCATTATCAATATCTGCTTTTACCCCTTTTGTTATTATTTTTGGCAGTCTCATTTAATGTTAATAAAAAGCAAATTTGCTTATTTTCCAATAAAAGCAGGTAATATTTGTTCATGTCTTGTGGCTCTCAAACATCTGATGTTTATTCTACGCGGCTCTTACGTTAAGCAAGTCTGGCCACCCCGTTCTAGGTGGCTCTTACGCTAAGCAGGTTTGCCCACCCCTGCACTACACCAAACTGGAGTGATGGCCATGGGCATAGACAGCTTTAAAAGGGGATTTGACAGGCTCATGAAGGATAGACCCATCAATGGCTACTAGCCATGGTGACTAAAGGGAGCCTCCACATTCAGAAGCAGTCCGCCTCTGAATCCCAGAACCAGGAGGCAACTTCAGGGGAAAGTCTCGGCCTCTGTGACCTGTTGTTGGCCCTCCGGGGGAACTGGTTGGCCCCTGTATGAGACAGGATGCTGGACTAGATGGACCATTGGTGTGATCCAGCAGGGATCTTCTTATGTTCTTATGTTATGTACAGGGAAGTTTAAAACCGCAGTCTGGGGGAAGGCAGCCCAAGACAGCAAGTTGTTGCAATAGTGCAGGGGTGGGCAAATTGCGGCCCGTGGGCCACATGCGGCCCGCCACAGAGTTTTTTGCGGCCCGCCAAGACAGTCGGCCATGTGGTTTCTCAACAAGCAATCTCACTCCTGATTTCAAAAAAATTGTAGAAAAGTGTGATAGGGTACATTTGTCTCATTAAACTGATTCTAAAATTAAATGTGCTTGCAGCTATAGATGATATGAAATTAGCACAATAAATAAATTGAATAAAACTTCCACTATTTTATTTAATTTATATTTATTGATTTTTATGATACAATTTATTCCTTTTCTGAAATGCAGAGTTAACTAATGAATGCAATCATGTTAAAAGGTGCGGCCCTCCGCTAACCTCCGCTCCCACAAAGTGGCCCCCGAGCCAAAACAATTGCCCACCCCTGCCATAGTGGAAGACACCCAGCGTTTGGCGGAGAAAATCGGAATAGAAGCAGGAGGTCCCCCCCAAGGGGTGGGGAGGTCCAGTTGGGCCAGCCGATGTGGCAAAACAACATTCTCAAGCTTGTGAGAGGCCAGGCCGGCCTTGCAGCTCCTCTCCGTTTTCCACATAGCCATTCCTGTCTCCGCGAAAGACTCCTTGTCGTAGAAAGAAAACAGGCCTGGAGAAATCCGAACCTGGGCTGTATTGATAACACTCTTGGAGAGATGAGATGCCAGCCCATCCCGAGGAGATTCCAGACCCTGCAAACAAGCGGAGGAGCCTCCGGGCTGTGGACTGGCCATGAATACAAACCAGGCCGCAAGAGCAGAGAGCGGCCAAAGCGGGCCAAAGCGGGCAGGGTTCGGAAGCAGCACAACCCCCCCCCCCCAAACTTTGACACGAAACAGACACATGGCGAAAACTCACCCCGAAGCAAAGCTCTGAAGGAGGCTACTGGCCCAGTAGTGCTGGGATTTTTTAGGACCTTCCAAATGACTAACAAGGTGGCTCAGAGGTTAAGACACTGAGCTGCAGACTGGAAGGTCAGTAGTTCAGCAGTTCAAGAGCGGTCTCCGGCCCCAGCTCCTGCCAACCTAGCAGTTCGAAAGCAAGAAATTGCAAGTAGATAAATAGGTGCCGCTTCGGTGGGACGGTAACAGCGTTCCGTGCGCCTCGGCATCTAGTAATGCCAGCCACGTGACCGCGGAAAAAGTCTTTGGATAGCGCTGGCTGTTTGGCTTGGAAACGGGGTTGCCCCCTAGAGTCAGATTTGACTAGCTTTCGAGCAAGGGAAACCTTTACTTTAAATGACTAAGTCTGAGAAGCTGAGTGCAAATTCCTGCCTGTGTGGTAGGGTTGTCAACTTCCAGGTGGGGCCTGGAGACCTCCCAGAATTACAACTGATCTCCAGAGAACAGAGATCAGTTCCTCTGAAGAAAATGGCTGCTTTGGAGGGTAAACTGTGTGGCATTATATCCCACTGGTGTCCTTCCCCTCCCCGAACCCTGCCCTCCCCTGGCTGCATCCCCAAATCTCCAGCGATTCCCCAGCTCAGAGCTGGTAACTCTCCCACACAACGTTTGAGTACTGGCTTTGGAATTTCTTCTCCCAAGAAGAAGGAACTGATGGAATTCTCTGCCGTGGAATGCGGTGATGCAAAGATGGCTTTGAAAGGGGATTGGACAAATTTGTGGACTGCAACACCTGTCAATTATTGATGTTTAAATGGTTAAAACGAACCTCCATATGCAGAGGAAGTCTGTTGCTGAATACCGGCTGCTGGGTGGGGGGCAGCAACCGGGAGGCTACCTCCTCCTCCCCCCCGGGACTTGCGTTGTTACAAAATTGATTGGTTGGCTGGTGTGGGAAAGTAGATCTTGCACTAGACTGACCTTTGGTCTGACCCAGCAGGGCCCTGCTTATATTTTTATGTACGTTCCCCCTGCTACTATTCATTCCAGGTAGAGGCGAGGCTGCTGGGAATTCCCAGTATCTGCTGGCAAAGAGCAAATGTCAAAGGTTCAGTCTTTTCTCTGCGCATAAAGAGTTCTTGGACTGCTCGCCCCCCTGCCCCAAGCTGTCGTAGGACCACAAGCCAGAGTTCCAAATTCGAATTCTGCTTTATAAGCCCAGAAGGCCGACACAAGCTGGGAGTTCTGTGGAGCTTTTATGAAGCTGGCCTGAGTTCTGAGTGCCCTCAAACCAAGGACCGGAGGGCAAAGTTCAAAACAGGAGCGACTCCAGGGTTGCCAATGCTCCCTCTAAGCTGTGGAGTCTTCTGAGCAAAAATTCTGCTTTGTGAGCGACTGGCATTAAAGACGTGAGCGAGTGATTTGGCCGCTGCATCAGTTCGTTTGCTCTGGAGCCCTCCTTCCTGAGCGAAGCCAAAAATGTGTGAGGTGGAGGCTAGAAAATGGTGAGCTAGCTCACACTAACTCAGCTTAGAGGGAACACTTGTTGCCCACCTCCAGGTGGTGACAAACAATGCGGAAAACACAGTGAAAAAGCAAAGCAACAAAGATGAAAAGCTGTGCAACAAAAGACGCTACAGAGTAATTTCCAGAAAATCAACAAGAATATAATGCAGAATATACCATGTACTATGCTGATCATATTAATTCAATACATAATATAATCACAATATAAGCACACAATGAAGGTACACGATGTAGTCACAGCAGGCAATGAAGGATCCAGATATACACTTCGTTTCGGAGTCCTTCCTCAGAAGTGACTAATACAAATGCTTCTGATTGCAAAAATGCTTCTGATGGCAAAAAGGTCTGAAGACATTCATGGGAACAGTGTTTCCTAACGCAAATGCTTCTAGTTGCAAAAGTGCTTCCGATAGCAAAAAGGTCTGAAGGCGTACATGGGAACAGGGTTTCCACCAGTTCCTTATTTTTCACGGGCCACCCGTTTTATTTTGAAAGGAGAGCTAACTTCATCGTAGTAAACAACTGGATATGCATTTGTATTAGTCACTTCTGAGGAAAGACTCGGAAACGGAGTGTGTATCTGGATCCTTCATTGCCTGCTGTAGCCTCCAGGTGGTGGCCAGAGATCTCCTGGGATTACAGCTGATCTCCAGGTGACAGAGTTCAGTTCACCTGAAGAAAATGGCGGCTTTGGAAGGCGGACTTTATGGCATTATACTCCATTGAAGTCCCTCCCCTTCTCAAACCCCATCCTCCTCTGGCTCCATCCCCCATATCTCCAGGTATTTCCCAACCCGGAGCTGGCATCCCTAGGTGACACTGGAATCACAACCTTCACCAAGCTTGAGAATAAGATGTGGATTGACTAAAAAGTGATTCCCAATGGCCTGCCATTTTTTAAAAAAGTAATCTATTTATTTTTTTGGTGCAGTGGTTAAGTGCATGGACTCTAATCTGGGAGAACCGTGTTTGATTCCCCACTCCTCCACTTGCACCTGCTGGATGACCTTGGGCAAGCCATAGCTCTGTACCAGCTGTTCTCTCAAGGACAGCTTGGGAAAGAGCTCTCTCAGCCCCACCTATCTCACAGGGTGTCTCTTGTGGGGAGAGGAAGGGAAAGGAGTTTGTAAGCTGCTCTGAGACTCCTTTGGGTAGTGAAGGGCGGGGTATAAATCCAATCTCTTCTTCTTCTTATAAAAATTACACACCATCTTTTGAAGAAGCATTCCCACCAATGGGAGGGCAAAGGAATGACTCTTCTACATCGAGGTGTGTGTATCATATCCAAGACAAGAGAGAACCAGTGTGGTGTAATGGTTAGGAGCATCGGATTAGTATCTGGCAGTGCAATCCTAGTTACTCCAGTCTAAACCCATTAATTTCAATGGGCTTAGACTGGAGTAACTCTCCTTAGAATTGCACTGTGGGACACCCAGGTTCGAATCCTCACTCGTGCCAGGGAAGCTTGCTGGGTGACCTTGGACCAGTCTGTGTCTCCTAAAATAAGCAGGGGCAAAGTCAGAAATAGGCCTAGAAAATAGGTGGGATGAAAATGGTTCTCCCAACCAGGCACGAATATCAAGATTTTTTTTTTTTAAATTATATATCCCTAGTGTTCCCAAAAGGGCTGCAGTGGCTCAAGTGGTTAAGACGCTGAGCTGCAGACCGGAAGGTCGGTAGTTCAGCAGTTTGAGACCCAAGTGCTGCATGACGGAGTGAGCTCCTGTCTCTGCCCTGGCTCCTGCCAAACTAGCAGTTTGAAAGCAAGAAATTGCAAGTAGATAAAGAGGTACTGCTTCAGTGGGAAGGTAACAGCATTCCGTGCACCTCGGCGTCTCGTCATGATGGCCACGTGACCCCGGAAACATCTTTGGACAGCACTGGCTCTTCAGCTTGGAAATGGAGATGAGCACTGCATCTCTAGAGTCGTATTCGACTGGCTTTCGAGCAAGGGAAACGTTTACCTTTACTAGTGTTCCCAAAACTCAGTGATCTCCACGTATCCAGCAGAATTGTCTAGAATCCTGTTGCATGGTCTCTTAGTACCTATTTCATCTGTCCGTCCATCCATCCATTTTAGACAGGTACTTCTAGCAGCTCAGAGCCAATATTGGCAGATGAGTAAATTAAAACCTTGAACTAATTAAAAGAAATGACTTCAAACTTCTTTTTTTTTTTAAAAAAACCCCAGCAATTTAAACAGTGGCAGATAAACAGAACCAAGAACCACAGCTGAGCCTCTCACGAAGCCCGAGAGATCCAGCAGTTGACTTTGAAAGAAGCACAACTGAGTAGCAGATAGACAGATCTGAAGACATGCAAAATATACATTTGCATGTGTGTGTACTTTCACACACATACACACAGAGACTGTACACAGAGACATAACACACACGCACACACCAAAGATACAAATCAACAGAATGGCTGGGAAACTAAGTACTTCTTAATCTGGCGCCAATAGTATCTATGAAGCAGCATCAGGAATGCGTAAATGGGACCAAAGCCACTCATTTCCTAGTTCAAAAGCTCTTGCTTACTTCTAGCAAGCACCCTTCTTAAATGAATAGGAACTTATCCCCCCGCCCCATTAGCATCAGGGTGAGGCGGGGAGCAGTCTTTCCGCAAAGTTCATCACTCATCTATCTTCTTCTGGAAGATTCTCCCTCCCAATCAGGGTCTTAGAAACACAGGATGAAACATCTGATTTAGCCACCAAGGCATTCAGTCCCTGGGTACATAGGACTGCCAACTCTGAGTCTGGAAATTCCTGGAGATTTTTGGGGGGAGGGCAGAGGGGTTTTTTTTGGGGGGGGGGGAGTGAACTCAGTGCCATAGAGTCCACCCTCCACAGTAGCCATCTTGTCCCAGGAACCTGCTCTCTGTAGCCCAGCAATCAGTTGTAATTCCAGGAGCTCTCCAGACCCCACCTGGAGGTTGGCAGAGCAGCTCCACTCCCTCACCGGTGTCAATGGGCCACAAATTAGCCTTTACCCAGCCCTGAGTATAGAAACAGCTGCCCTTGGGCTGTCCTTTGCTGTTTGAGATGCTTGCAAAGGAACTAGAAAGGGCTGGTTGTTGTTGGGGGTTCTCAGCAGACAACAACACCCGGGGGGATTGGGAGCTGTGGTAATCCTGGCTGCTACCGGGGCAAAAGTTCGCTCGCTGTGGGGCACTCCGCTGATTCTCACCGACTGCCGGATTAGTCCGGACACACTCTTCACATCCCCCCCCCGCCCACCCGCCACTGCCCTGTTTAATATTTTCCCCCTCCTTTCCCGAGCGAAGATTCCAGCCCGGCCCGGCTGCATTCACTTCATATTTTGGAGCATTTTCTCTCAAAATCCCGCTGACAGATGAAGAGCAGGAAGGGAGCCAGTTTCCCATGGAACAATAGAGCCATGCAGAGGCTCTTTCTGGGCACAACCTGCCACCGGGGAGGGGGCTGCCCGGAGCATTGACAGGAGCCGCCTCGACGGGGTCCGGCCGAGGCACAGGTGCTGGCGACAGGATGAGCCTTCTGGTCAGCCTGCCCTGGCTTCCTACCCCTGGCCCGGAGTCAGTTGGCGGGCTGAGGCCTTAACCCTTTCCGTGGGGCCTGCAATGCTTTCCTGGAGCGTCGGGGAAACATCTGCAGAAAGACCCCCGGCAGCTGTTGGAAGAGAGAATCCTTTTGCCTCGCATGGCAGAAGGGAAGGTCTTGCCCAGTTTTGGGGTCAGGACCTAAGCCAGGGGTCCCCAACAACGGTGCTCATGATGGACACTGGGGTCGCCAGCCTGGTACCTGTGGGCACCACCTGGCTCCCACGAACACTTTCCCTGGTGCCCAGGCAAATAGTTTTAGAAAGCGGCCAGGGCCAGGTGGGTCTTCTGCCCAGCAGGGCTCCCGATTGGCTGCACAGATTAAAAGGCGTCCTGTTAACAGAGCGTTTGGGAGGATGGGGAATCCTACTTTCCCAGGCTGAGTTCCAGGGCATCCCGGCCTGGCTTTTGTGCCTTTTACCATAATACGGGATATCTACGGCATTTGAGGAAACAATTTTTGTCTTCTGTAGATTATATTTATGGTGATGGGAAGTGCCGTCGAGTTGCAGCCGATTTTTTGTGACCCCGTTGGGTTTTCAGGACAGGAGACATTCGGAGGTGCCCTTCCCGGCCTTTGTGTAGCAACCCTGGACTTCCTCGGTGGTCTCCCATCCAAGTACTGACCAGGGCCGACCCTGCTTAGCTTTCGAGATCTGATGGGATCGGGCTAGCCTGGGCCATCCAGGTCAGGGGAATTATATGTCCAGGGTGGAAGAATTATGGTCACAAGTTTGTAGAGGGCCTAGACAGAT
Organism: Lepidodactylus listeri; assembly: GCA_029233225.1. NCBI lineage: Eukaryota > Metazoa > Chordata > Lepidosauria > Squamata > Gekkonidae > Lepidodactylus > Lepidodactylus listeri. The sequence continues at coordinate 38,470,430 of JARCFY010000019.1, read as the reverse complement.
GATACATGGGTAGGGTCGCCAACTGTGACTCAAGAAACTCCCAGAGATTTAAAGATGGTACCTGGAGAGGGCAGAGTCTGGGGTGGGGGAGGGAGAGGAGGTGCTCAGCGGATACGTGATGTCATTCTAGGACTTCTGTTTCTTCTAGAGTCTATGGTATACCATAGTGTCTTCCCTCTGAAGCTGCTATTTATTCCAGGGGAACAGATCTCTGTTGTCCGGAGATCCACTGTCATTCCAGAAGACCTCTAGACGTAGACCCTGTTGTAGGTTCTTGTAATAAAGCTTTTATTTTTTTCCATTGTTTTTTTAACACAATTAGCTTTTATACATATTCCATTCTCTATAAAATTGCGTACTAAGTTAAAAAGATATAATCATTAAATGACTTCCCACCCCACCTGCACCATCATATATATCGACTGATAAACATATATATAAAAATATTTGTCTCCTAAGGTAACATTTTGAACTATTATAACTTTTATACATTTAAATTGATTATCAAAGTATTAGTTAGGGACGGTTAAATTTTGCGGTTAACCATGGACTCATTTTTTGTGTTATAAACATATTTTCCCTGTTGTAGGTTCTGATGTTTATCAGCTATAAATTTTAGGAGGATATATGTGGCTGAAATGGAGAGTGGGAGAAAATAATCAGGAACGTAAGATCTATTGGTCTTAAAAAGGGATGGGGGGGTGGAATCACGGATTAATTGTCCGTCACTGACTATTAGCCATGATGTTTCCTTATTTAGAGACAGCCTACCTCTAACCAATGCTCCCTCTAAGCTGTGGAGTCTTGTGAACAAAAATTCTACTTTGTGAGCTACTGGCATTAAAGTTGTGAGCAACTATTTGGCTCCTGCATAAATTAGCTCGCTCTGGGGCCATCCTTCCTGAGCTAAGACAAGAATGTGTGAGCTGGAGGCTAAAAAACTGAGCTTAGCGGGAACACTGCCTCTAACTACACTTTCTGGGTGGGGAAGACCAGCGGTCTGAGAATACAGGGCCACCTCACATCTGAGTATAAAACCATGTTCATGAAACTTATGGGCACATCAGTCAGTGTAACCCTCCTCACAGGGCTGGTGTGGGGAAATGGCCTAACAGAGGGTGAGCTAGGAGGAGGATAAAGCCAGGGTGAAGTCAGGACTGCTTTCACATTGAGCTCTATCCTCTTCTCCATTCCTGTCTCTGGAAAAGTGCAGGGCGACGGTCTGTCTTTGGAAACCGAAACCATTCCCAATCAGGCAGCCGGGGGTCTTGAGCACTTCCCAGAAAACTCTGCCCGGGTGTCGACTGACTCAGGCTGTTTGGCACTCACGCAAATCGCCCGATCCGTTGTACAACCGGCTTCTCCTGTCTGCTCTGGATGGTGGCTGCCACTGCCCACGGAATGCGGGCCGACACGAGTGACCTCTTCGGTGCCCACTACAGGAGGAGCAGGCTGCTGTGGTGGCGGTGACCCCACCTGCCGGACTCCCCGTTCGAAGGAAGCGAGACGGTTCCGGACTCCTCCGCCAAGCAGGAATGGACAAACAGCTGGCTTCGTCCAGCTGCGCTCCTTTACGCTGAGCAACATGCCCACATCGTGGCATCTTGGCCAGCTCCAAAGGGCAGTGGGGAATGTGGGCACAGAAGAAAACAAGAGAGAGAGAGACGGAGAAAGGAAATGAAGGCCTCAATCTCTGCGTGGGCCATTTCTGCACAAGTCCCTCTGGAAACCAGGGCACTGGCTGGGATGGATGAGATCGGCAAGGATTGGCCTGCATAAATCAGCAGTGGGTGGAAATGAAACAGGAGGGAAAAAACTCAAAGGAATGGAGCTGGTGGGCCTGAGGGGAGGGTCTGTATAAGAAGGTTGCCAAACTCCAGGTGGGGCCTGGAGATCTCCCAGAATCAAAGCTGCTCTCCAGATGACAGAGATCAGTTCCCCTGGAGAAAATGGCTCCTTTAGAGGGCGGACTTCATGTAGGGGTGCCAGTTCCGGGTTAAGAAATACCTGGAGATTTGGGGGGGGGGGGGTAGAGCCTGGGGAGAGCAGGATTGGGGAGGGGAGGGACCTCAGTTGGATATAACACCATGGGATTCACTTTCCAAAGCAGTTGTTTTCTCCAGGGGGACTGATCTCTGCAACCTGGAGACCGGCTGCAATTCCAGGCGATCTCCAGTCCCCACCTGGAGAATGGCGACCCTGTGGCAGGTATCCCTTCCCTTCTCTGAGTCCCACCTTCCCCCGGCTCCACTCTCCGGGTTCCATCAGTCCAGGAACTTTCCAACCCAAAATTGGCAATCCTACCATCAGCTCCCCTGTAGGCTGGCTTGGCAGTTCCCTAAAGAAACGGGGCCCCATAAAGGAACACGTACTGCCCCCCTCCCGAAGAAAAAGAAGAAAGAGGAGGAGGAGGAAATTGGCTTTATACCCTGCCCTTCACTCGGAGTCTTAGAGCGGCTTCCAAATTCCTTTCCCTCCCCCTCCCCACAACAGACACCCTGCGAGGTCGGTGGAGCTGAGAGAGCTCTGAGAGGACTGCTCTTGAGAGAACAGCTCTGACAGAACTATGGCTTGTCCAAGGTCACCCAGCAGCTGCAAGTAGAGGAGTGAGGAATCAGATCCGGTTCTCCCAGATTAGAGTCCGCACACTTAAGCACTACACCAAACTGGCTCTCAAGAACGCGACTGAACCCTGCATTTGGAGCAACCTGCTTTCTGTTCGGCTTGCATAAGATGCCTTGATTCTGTACTGATCAACTAAGTACGCCAACTCCGGGTTGGGAAATTCCTGGAGATTTGGGGTTGGAGCCTGAGAAGGGTGGGGTTTGAAGAGGGGAGAGACCCTAGCCAGGTATAATCCACAGACCCCACCATCCAAAGCATCCAAATGTCTCCAGGGGACCACCGGATCCCTGTCAGCTAGAGATCAGTTGCAACCCCAGGAGAGCTCCAGCCACCACCCGGAGGTTGGCAACCCCACGACCCGCCCTCAGGCTTCTGTGCCAGTACACTCGGTCCGAGGCAGAGCCCAGCTTTCGAGGAGCGAGAGGGCCTGGCGGCACCAGCCGGAGCCACATTACTGAGATTCAGCTTCCTGTAAGTGGACCCTCCTGCCTGACATCCGACCCGGCTGGGCTCCCTAGGGGGTCCTGACCGAGCAGGGAAATTGCTCCTCGCTGTCGCCCGGGGAGCTGGAAGGTGCCTTCTCATGCAGGAAGCTCAAGTTTCCCGTCACGACACCGGTGGCCCTGCAGGTGCACCGGAGCCAGAAATAGCCCCTGGAGGGCTTGCGAGTCGGGGGAGGGAGAGCCGCCTATGGGAGTTACTCTCTGAGCCAAGTGTCAGCCGGCCAAAGGCAGATGAAGAAGGAGAAGAAGAGATTGGATTTATACTCCGCCTTCCGCTACCCGAAGGAGTCTCAGAGCGGCTTACAATCTCCTTTCCCTTCCCCTCCCCAGGACAGACACCCTGTGAGGTAGGTGGGGCTGAGAGAGCTCTCCCGAGGACTGCCCTTGAGAGAACAACTCTGCGAGAACTTGTGACTGACCCAAGGTTATACCAGGACTGCAAGTGGAGGAGTGGGGAATCAAACCCGGTCCTCCCAGATTAGAGTCCACGCACTTAACCACTACACCGAACTGGTGTACCACCAAATATGGTGCGAAGCAGGGGTGCTGTGTGTGGGCCTGCTGGCGGCCCGTGAAGGTGGGTTTGGTTGCTTGCCAGCCTCCAGGTGGGGCCCGGAGATCCCCCAGAATTGCAACTGATCTCCAGATGGCAGAGATCAGTTTCCCCTGGGAAAAACTGGTTGCTTTGCAGGGTGGCATACTACCCCGCTGAGTTCCCTCTCCAGGCTTACCCCCGCAGCAAGTTCCCGACCTAGAGATGATGACAACCCTAGGCTGAGATTTTGGAGCAGGGGGTCTTGTGATGGTGTCTGGAATAGCAGATTTCCCCCATCAGTCCTGAGTGCTGAATGCCTGACCAAATCATAGAACATCAGAAGAACCCAGCTGGATCAGATCAATGGTCCATCTAGCCCAGCTTCCTGACTCACACAGTGGCCAACCAGTTCCTCTGGAGGTCCAACAACAGGGCATAGAGGTTGAGGCCTTCCCCCGATGTTGCCTCCTGGCTCTGGGATTCAGAGGCTTTGAATGTGGAGGTTCCCCTCAGCCACCACGGCCAGTAGCCATTGGTTGATTTATCCTCTGGGAATCTATCTAATCCCCTTTTAAAGCTTATTCTTATGGCCAAGGCTATATCCTCTGGCAGCCAATTCCACATTTTAACCACTCCCTGTGTAAAGCAGTATTTCCTTTTGTCCGTTCTGAACCTACTGCCCGTCAGCTTTATTGTACGCCCTCGAGTTCTAGTATTTGGGGAGAGAGAGAGAAAGTTAACTCAAGATTCATCAAAAAGCAAATGGATACATATTATCACTTATTTTCTCATAACCGAGCATTAATAAGCAATGGTGGGGGTGGAAAGTGCTGTCAAGTCACAGTCGACATATGGCAACCTTATGGGGTTTTCAAGGCCGGAGACGTTCAGGGGTGGTTTGTCCTTGCCTGCCTCTGCTTAGCAACCCTGGACTTCCTTGGAGGGTTCCCATCTAATTACTAACCAGAGCTAACCCTGTTTAGCTTCCGAGATCCGATAAGATAATATGTAAGAACCAAATAAAGGCGAATTTATACAATAAAAGTGCATATAGCCAATAACACAATAAGTATACAAATAACATGGAACAGCACAGAATATACGAAGCCGGCACAAAGAACAAAGGACGAAGACTCCAGATTAATAGAAACAGAATATTTTCTATCTATGATCAGTTGCTCTGCTTAAACTAGATTGACGAGAATGGTGGTAAGCGTTATGTCTTTTTTGTCATAATTAGACTTTTGTTATTTTGTGATGGTTACTAGTAGTATGGAGAGAGCAACTATTGTCCGTGTTTTATTATAAGATATTTTGTCCGGCATAATATGGAGGCTTCTGTAACACAGAGCACTCTATAAAGGTAATGAATGTTATTTAACAGTGTATGATTGTGGCATGGAAATTAATAACTGCCAGTCTAATAATAAATTAGTGGTACTACTGAAGAAGTATCTACGAAACGAAGATTGAAATCTGGAGTCTTCGTCCTTTGTTCTTTCTGCCGGCTTCCTTCGTATATGTTCTATCTTCTGCCGGCTTCCTTCGTATATGTTCTATCTCCTTTGTTATTGTCTATATGCACTTTCACTGTATAAATTCAGATATTTTTGCACGTTGTTGTTAGCGCTATTGATTGCGTCATTTATACAGGGCTTTATTAGGTTCGTGTATATTATACTAAGATAATATGTATTACACGCCAACTTTTTTGAAAATACTCTTTTGAGATCTCAAATTAAGGTAGTTTTTTTAAATTTAAGGAGTGGTTTGAGACAAATGTTCCATGTTATACTATATCCATCTATATTTGGCATGAGTGATGTTCACTGCCTCATCTAACAAGAGGACAAAGTCTTTTTGCCTTCCTTGAGGCTGAGGACAGACTGGCAAAATGAAGCGCAAGGGAAGTGGGGCAAAAAGACCCGGGCCGAGTTGTCGCGGGGCTTTCTGTATGCACTCCATAGACTGATGCAGGACCATACTGGGGAGGCGGCGGAAAGGAGCGTACATACAGTGGCGTGCGGCTTTGGTCCGTTTTGCCGACTTGCGCATAGGCGCATGGGCACATAGGCGCATGGGTGCAGCAGCCGGATTAGCGGGTTCACATTACCAACACCGCTTGATGTGCAGCTTCTTTGCGTCCATACTGCCAGGAAGTGGGATGAACGCGCACCCAGACGGCTTGACACTGGTTTCCCCAGGCACCTTTTTGAAGCGCAATGAAAGCGCTTCAGGACCGGGTGAGTGCGGCACGACAACAGTGGACAGCTGTCGCTGTCTAAATGGGCTCTCTTAATCCGCTTGAAAAGCGGGCCTATATTGGGCCAAAGTGCCAGTCTGTCCTTGGCCAAAGTATACACACCATGAAGTATGCCACAGCACTGACAAGAAAAGCTTTGGCAATTATTGCTGTTTTGGAAACCTAGGATTGACCGCCCACCCTTGATTGGATGGATCTTTGACATTTGCATTTCACGCTTTCCCCCCAAGAAGCTGGTGTGAAACAGGCATTTCAGCTGGCCTGTTGGAGTCCTGTCTGTGAGCTCTGTGGAAGCACAGAACGGAAGATAAGTCAGCTGGCAGCCTCCATCGCTTCCAGTTTTCAACAAGGTCAGATCACAGCAAGGACCCTTGATAGTTGGAATACATGGAGTTCACCTGTTAAATGAATGAATGAAGGTAACTGCATCAGCAGTTTATAAGGGATGCTAAAAGACTGTTGTATTTTTGGTACATAGAAATTGAAGTAGTAATTGCATTACATAAGTTTAATTGTTTACATAAATTGTAATTTTGTCATACTTTTTTTTTAAAAAGATTTCTATTGGTTTTTCAAAAGTATACAAGAATAAAACAATATCAATGTACAATACATACAGGTTAATTATCAACATTGCACATATATTGCTTTAGTAATTACAGTAGTAGACGTGATATATTATAATCACCTTGTGAACTCTAAGTTAAATAAATATGCATTTGATCTCTCTTGTGTGTTGTCTGTCTTTTTTGATTGGTTTGTGACACTCTGGTGGTTGTGTGTTGTTTATATCATATATATATTGATTTAAAGTAGATGGGGTTCTGTGGCTGGATGTCTGTTGCAATTACATATTCTATGAATGGTTCCCATTTCATGAGTGGGTTATATTGCTGTGTTGTGAAGTCCGTGTGCTTTAAGTTTTCAGTGATTTTTTCCCATAATAAAGATGTCCCAGATTTTCGATATCTGGTTTTCTATCGTGGGTGCCTGTTGTGCTTTCCATTTTGCTGCAAGACATGTCCTTGCCACGACAATGAGACTTAGAATTAGTTCTTGTCAGATGTGCGGGATTGTAAGGTTTTGCCAGATACTGAGGAAGAGGCCTTCAGGTGTTAGCAGTATTTCGTAACCCCGTGATAATCTTAATGTGTGACAGGACTTCTCGCCAGAATTTGTTTATGGATGGACGTTCCCACCAACAGTGGGCATAGTCTCCTATTTGACCGCATTTTTTCCAGCAGGTGTATGCACTGATGTTGATAATGATATTTTTTTTGGTGTCATATGCCATCTTGTATTTTGTACGATTGTAGCTTTGTGGCAATGGCTGTTGATGCGATCTGTTGTGAGGACCATATTTGTTTCCATTTTTCCTCTGAGATTGTAGTTTTGCAGTTGGCTTCCCATTTGTTTCGTAGAGTGATGTCTTGTGGTTTATTTAGATTGATTAGGATCACAATTTCCATCATACTTCATGGTGTGTATACTTAGGTCTGACCACCTGGAGGTTGGCTACTCTCAGGGCTTCAAGGTCAGGTATCTTAGACCTCCAAGATCCAGGTAGAAATTTGACTTTCAGAAACATCCTTGGTCTTCCAGGGAGGAATCCTAAGCAGGTTGACTCAGCACCCTACTCAAGTCTATTCAACAAGTCTCAAACCCAGGAAAGTGTTGTATGAAATACTTGGCTTGAGATATGGTGACATTCATTCCACTGCCATATTCTCCAAGCGCCACCCTGAACCACGAAGCACAGCCAGCCTTCGTCCTGAAATGCCCAGATGCCATTTTGGGCTACCACTGAGTGCCTCTGCCCCTAACCTGGACAGCCCAAGCTAGCTCGCTCTCATCAGATCTTGGAAGCGAAGCAAAGCTGGTCATTTGGAGGGGAAACCACCAAAAGAAGTCCAGGGTCGCAACGCAGAGGCAGGCAGATGGCAAGCCACCTCTGAACGTCTCTGGCCTTGAAAACCCTGTGGAGGTCGCCATAAATCGGCTGCAACTCGAAGGCACTTTTTACCACCATCACCCAGTGCCTCTAGGCTCCACCCCCTCCCCTCAGGCTCCACCCACCAGTTACAGGCACCACCTTTGAGCTCCCTGATTTGTGACCTTGGCTCACCCCCTTCTACTTCTAGATGGTACAGTCCAACCATGGATGTGATGTGTTTGTCCCCCCAGCTGAGCAAAAGCTGAGCCCGAAGAAGGCATCTGGCTCCTTGAAAGGCCCCGTGGAATAGCATTACCAGGTTTCCCCTGCTGGTGGCCATAGGCTTACTTGATCCAGGTTGGGAAACTCCTGGAGATTTGGGGGTGGAGCCTAGGGAGGGGAGGGGCCTCAGTGGGGTACAATACCATAGAGTCCATTTTCCCCAGGGGAACTGATCTCTGTAGTCTGGAGATAAGCTGTCATTCTGGGGGGATCTCCAGTTCCCACCTGGAGGCTGGCATCCCAACCCAGGAACCACTGTCTTCATGGCTGTGTACTAGGGTTGCCAAGTCCGGGTTGGAAAATACCTGGTGACTTTGGGGGTGGAGCCAGGAGAGGGTGGGGTCTGGGGAGGGGAGGGGCCTCAGCATGGTACAATGCCATTGAGTCCACCCTTCAAAGCATCCATTTTCTCCAGGGGAACTGATCTCTGTCAGCTGGAGATCAGTTGTAAAAGCAGGGGATCCCCAGGCCCCACCTGGAGGTTGGCAACCCTACTGCGTACAAGAGGGAATTATTCACTGACTTTTTTGTGTGTGCCCCCCCCCCCCTTCTGCGGGGATAGGATTAGACGCAAGACAATTCAGGGGGACTTTGCTCTCAGCCCCGAGCCCCATTGACTGGCGGAGGGGGGGAATGTGATTACCACAGGCGCCTTCGGAAGGCTCTGCAGCACTGGCCGGACACCTCCCTCCGGCAGCCGAACCCTTAAGAGAGCAGCCGGGCTATTGTCTGTAATGCTATTTGAGCTAAGAGGCCCAAAAACCTCCTGCAGAGTCTCCGGTTACTCACAGGGCCTGCTTGGTATGAGACCAACCCCTGCCTGCTGCCTGTTATGTGGGGAGTGAAGGAGGACGTTTGGCCTGCCGCTTACCTGCGGGTATACCTTTCCTGCAGGTACACAAAGGCTCTGACTACCCATAAGAATGGATGGAACTTCTTTGCACTGAATCAGTGGGACTGCCAGCCTTCAGGAGGGCCTGGAGATCTCCTGGAATTGTAACTGATCTTCAGACGACAAGAGATCAGTTCCCTGGAGCCTGCTTTTGCGGGTGGACTCTGTGGCATTAATCCCTGCTGAGGTCCGTCCCATCCCCAAATCACCACTCTTTCAGGCTCCACCCCAAATCTCCAGGAATTTTCCAAGCCAGAGCTGGCAAACCTGTGAGTCAGAGCTGTCTGCTCAGTTTCTCTGACGAACGACGGCTCTCCAGGATTTCTGGCTGGGAGAAATGTTCCTCAGGGCCTGAGGCTAGTCATCTCAATGAACTTGGGACCTTTTGCATGCCAGTGCAGGTACTCCACCACAGGGTCATGGGTGTTATGCTGAGTCACACCATTGGTCCATCTAGGTCAGCTACGTCTACTCTGACTTGCAGTGACTCTCCAGGTTTGCATGCAGAGTCAAGTCTTTCTCATCTCCTGCGTCTGATTACGTTCAATGGGTGATGTCAAGGACTCAACCTGGAACAGGGCTGCCGAGTCAGCCTGGGGGGCGGGGGATCCCCCGCTACAGGGGTTCCCGATCCGCCGGCCAGCATTCGGCCAGCGGGGGAAACCCCACCCCCGAAGTCGTCCAGCCTGGACGACTTCCCCCGCGCCGGGCGACGTCACCGGAAGTGACGCCATCACGTCGGGGGCGTTGCCAGGGTATCATAGAGTTTTGGGGCGATTTCCAGAGCGTCGCCCTGGCAATGCCCCCGACGTGCTGACATCACTTCCGGTGACGTCGCCCGGCCAGCAGCGGACTCCCCCCCCACCGGTAAGGTTAAGAGACTTGGCAACCCTAACCTGGAACCAGGGTGTGCGCTTTATGTGCTCCACCACTAAGCCATGGCCTCTCTGTAGAGTCCTAAGAAGTTCAGTCCAAGCTGGGGTCTATCTGGACAACACCCTAGAACAGGGGTCTCAAACATGCGGCCCAGGGGCCGGATGAGGCCCCCGGAGGGCTTCTCTCAGGCCCGCAGTGGAACTGGCTGTCTTCTGCTTCTTCTTCCAGTTCTGCTGCTGCTGCGTCATCGTAGGTTTGAAGCTTACAGATACCCGCCTGAACAGCATACTCAGGATTGCAACAGCACGGACGTTTTGATGCAATAATTCAGAGCAAGAGGTGTTAGTTCTCAGAAACTGTTAAATAAACAAAATATTGCAAGAGAGCTAATGTTTTAAGCATGTTTTTATTTTAAGTAAAAAAAAAAACACCTTTGAGTCTGCGTCCTTTATAAAGTTTATATCTCCTCTCCCTGGCATTACATTTTATGACACACATGGCACGGCCCAACAAGGTCTCATTCATGTCAGATCCGGCCCTCGTAACAAATGAGTTCGACACCCTTGCCCTAGAACATGGAGATAGTTTCAGGAGGGTAGCTGTATCGGTCTGTAGTAGAAGAGCTAGATTCGAGTCCAGTAGCACCTTAAGATTCCAGCAAGATTTTCATGGTATACGTTTTGACTCTCAAAACCTTATATCCTGAAAATATCTTTTTTGTATGTGGATTTTTTTGTTTGTTTGCATGTATGTGTGTGCTTACATGCCTGGAAGTCATGGTGACTTCTGGCAACCCCTGGTGGGGTTTGAATGTTCAGAGAAGTAACTTGTTAGCCTGCTTCTGCATCCCAGCCCTGGTATTCCTTGGAGGTCTCCCTTCCAAGTCCTTGCCAGGGTCGGCCCTGCTTACTTTCCGGGATCTGATGAGATCAGGCTAGCCTGGGCTCTCCAGGTCAGGGCTATACCCTGAAAATCTTGTTGGTCTTGCTGTTCTCTTAGGTTGGTCTCCAGACGGCAGAGTTCAGCTCCCTTGGAACTGATCAGTTCCCATTAGGGTTGCCAGGTCTGGTTTGGAAAATACCTGGAGACTTTGGGGGTGAATCCAGGAGAGGGTGGGGGGAGGGGAGGGGAGTGGCCTCAGCCTGGTACAGTGCCATAGAGTCCCCCCTTCAAAGCAGCCATTTTCTCCAGGGAGCTGATCTCTGTCAGCTGGAGATGAGTTGTAAAAGCGGGAGATCCCCAGGCCCCACCTGGAGGCTGGCAACCCTAGTTCCCATCCCCAAACCCTGCTTTCCCCAGGCTTCACCCTCAAATCTTTAGGAATTTCCTGACCCAGAGATGACAACTAGGAATGGGGAGAGTGGGGGCAAACGTTATTCCAGAAGAAATCCTGAACAGGCAGCTTCTGTTTGGCGTGGTAGCTAACTAAAAAAAAAAAAAAAAATCAATGAAATACGGTGTGTTAGTGAACTTCTTCAAGAATGAAGTGGCTAGCGTGTGGTACTAGGAGAGCAGGACTCAAATCTCTTCTGTCCCATGAAGTCTGTCAGGTGATCTTGGGCCAGTCCCCCTATCTCCCCCTAACCTACCTTACAAGGTTGTTGTGAGGATAACATGGAAGATGGGAGAAGCATGTACGTATGGCCCCCCGAGCTCTTAGAAGCAAGAGGGTGGTGGAAATGAAATAAATAAAAATGATCTGCTTCATGTTGTATAAACTCGTTCTCATCAAAGCCGAAGTCTAGTGCCTTCGGTGGAGATAGATCAAGATGGGCAGCCGTGTTAGTCTGTCTGTAGCAGTAGAAAAGAGCAAGAGTCCAGCAGCAGCGTAAAAACTAACACCATTTGTGGTAGGGTATCTGAAGAAGTCAGCCGTGGCTCATTAAAGTTCATTCCCTGCCGCAAATTTTGTCAGTCTTTAAGGTGCTACTGGTCTCTCGCTCCCTTCTACAGTCTGGGGTATATTTCTCTAAACAGCTTTGTTCTATCAGCCCCATTCTCAGTTTCTTCAAAAATGCAAGCACGGAACCTTTGACTTCAATGTCTGTAATTTTATTCCTTTACACCCATTACCAAATGAAATCCCTTAATTTGAATCTTTTGGTTCTTTGATGGATTGAATTCCTTCACGTGATCTTACATTCTGAGTTTTCAGTGCCCTCCATTAGGTTCCTCTGTTTAATTCTTTAGGTTTTTCAGGTCTTTTAAGTTTAGATTCTTTCGTATTCCCATCCCAAAGAAATTGGCCAGGAGAGACAATCCCTTGGCTCAGCGTCGGTATTGAAGAGGTAACCATAGCAATAGCATAAGGACTTGTTCTGGAGTGATTGGGGGGAGTGTGGTAAAGACTGTTGGAAGTGAGGGTGCCTTCCCCTGCCTCAGACCTCCAGAAGCAAGTGGCAAGAGAGACTAGACAGCTAGATAGGCACATTGAACTTTCCTTCCTGTGTTTACTCTTCTGCCGCTGTCCCCTTCGAAATGTAGATTGTGTTCTCAGGGACCATTCCCTTTCCTTCCATTCACGCTTTCAGACAAAGCTCTCCCTCCTCCCTGCACACACCAAGAGGGATGACACGCTGTCCTTTCTTGGAACCATGAGGCAGATGGCCCTCTCACCAGTTTGAGAGCCAGTTTGGTGTAGTGGTTAAGTGCGTGGACTCTAATCTGGGAGAACGAGGTTTGATTCCCCACGCCTCCACTTGCACCTGCTGGATGACCTTGGGCAAGCCATACCTCTGTACCAGCTGATCTCTCAAGGACAGTTGTCTCAGAGCTCTCTCAGCACCACATACCTCACAGGGTGTCTGTTGTGGGGAGGGGAAGGGAAAGGAGTTTGTAAGCCGCTTTGAGACTCCAAGTGAGTGAAGGGTGGGATATAAATCCAGTCTCCTCCTCCTCCTCCTCCTCCTCTTCTTCTTCTTCTTCTTCTTCCATCCTTCAGCTAATAAGTTAGTACTCTATCCTGTCTCTACCTGTTCCTATCCAAAAGCAGGGCTCATTTCATAGCAGGAGCTCCTTTCCATATTAGGCCACACACCCCTAATGTAGCCAATCCTCCAAGAGCTTACAGAGCTCTTCTTACGGGGGCTAATGTAAGCTCTTGGAGAATTGGCTGCATCAGGGGTGTGTGGCCTAATATGCAAAGGAGCTCCTGCTACGAAATGAGCCCTGTCCAAAAGTGTACTTCTCAAATAAAGACAGAAGTATTTCTCTTCTAAACTGGCAATGCGGCTGTGACCCACTCCAAGTGCTTCTGTGACATTTCTCACTATCCATTAGCTTTCCCTGCAATCAGTTTTCCTTCTCCTTCAGTGTGAACACTGTTGCCTATTCCCTTTCCTCCAAATTTGCCTTCTAGTAGCAGGACTGGGTGGGAAGAAAACTGTAAGAGGAAGGGATGTTCTTTCATTTGGCCCCAAATCCTAGAGCATTCCCAGCCCAACTATCTGTCTGCAGGACTTGCAGTTTTTCCAGAGCTTTCTAGTCCCCCGCCCCCAGTTTCCTACACTTGACAGCATCACAAATTCCTTGTGAGTTTGGTCAACAACATCTGGGTTATGCTGATTCCACCTGTCAAAGATACATGCAACACCCCTCTGAAAAATGGGGTCGGAATCTCCGAAACCCTCCAAATCACTCAGATGTTAGAAACCTCCAAGTCTGCATAGGCAAAATTGTGCTGGGAACAGAATTTGGTAGCAATTCTAAGTTGCCAGATATCCCTTATTCCCAGCATTCTGGAAAGGCCTCCTTAGAATCATAGAGTTGGAAGGGACCTCCAGGGTCATCTAGTCCAACCCTCTTCACAATGCAACAAATTCACAAATACCTCCCCCTCCACACCCACAGTGACTGCTGCTCCATGCCCAGAAGACAACAAAAAAAACCCTCCAGGATCCCTGGCCAAACTGGCCTGGAGAAAAATGGCTTCCTGACCCCAAAGTGGTGATCAGCATTTCCCTGGGCGTGGAAGAAAGGGCCACAAGAACTGAGCACTGATGCAGCCCTTCCTGCCCTCCCTTCTCGTGATCTGTCTAAGTTCACACAATCCGCATGGCTGTCAGATGGCCACCTAGCCTCTGTCTGAAAACCTCCAAAGAAGGAGAGCCCACCACCTCCCGAGGAAGCATGTTCCACTGAAGAACCGCTCCAACTGTCAGGAAGTTCTTCCTAATGTTTAGCTGAAAACTCTTCTGATTTCATTTCAACCCATTGGTTCTTGTCCGATCTTTCGGGGCAACAGAAAACAACTCCGCACCATCCTCTAGATGACAGCCCTTCAAGTCCTTGAAGATGGTGATCATATCACCCCTCAGTCGTCTCCTCTCCAGGCTAAGCATACCTTTGTTCAGAAACCTTTTTTGTTGTTCGATTTGAGTCCAGTAGCATGTTGGAGACTGATCAGATTTTCAGGATATAAGCTTTGGAGAATCAAAGCTCCCTTCGTCCGATAAGGGTAGGAATGGAGTTCTCTGAGTCTTCATGTCCCACCTTCCGACTGGGGTATAAAGACTCAGAGATCTTCACTGCCCATTCCTAGTCGTATCTGCCAAAGGGAGCTTGGACTCTCAAAAACTCATTCCCGAAAATCTCTTCGGCACTAACTGGACTCGAATCTAGCCGTTCTGCTGAAGACTGACACAGCTGCCCTCTGAAATGATCTGCTCACTGCTGTTCTCAAGTCTCCTTAATGCTGAAATAAGGTAGCTACGGAAGGGGAGAAACCGGGGCATGAGATGGCTCTGAAAGGGAAGCCCCCCTGTATTCGGTAGCCTAGCGTGACTCGCTCTCTTCTCGTGAGTGAAGAGTCACTGCTGGTCTTTCATCACTTAGCAACAGCTGAAGCCCAAGGCAGCTGTTGGCTGACAACACCCTCTAGAGCCCTGCAGAGACGAATTTGGCCCGGGCGCATCCCTGGGACCGCTTGAGGACTGATCCACCTACCGATGACACTGCGCAAAAGCAACTGCCCGACAGCTGCTCTCCTTGGCACTCATACCCCGGATGACCTTCACTCACTCTTCCAACTTCACTGCTGCAAGGAACTCTCTGGTTCTGCCCCCCACCCCCCAAGAGCGTCACGACGTCACCTTTGCTGAACCTGAAGCACCTCCCCTCAGCACTTCCATGGCAATTCCTTCCACATCTGCCACCCCCAAACCCATGTAGGGAGGGGCTGTGGCTCAGTGGAAGAGCCTCTGCTTTGTATGCAGGAGGTCTCAGGTTCAATCCCTGTCATCT
Source organism: Lepidodactylus listeri (assembly GCA_029233225.1). Classification (NCBI taxonomy): domain Eukaryota; kingdom Metazoa; phylum Chordata; class Lepidosauria; order Squamata; family Gekkonidae; genus Lepidodactylus; species Lepidodactylus listeri. Next base: position 38,455,280 of record JARCFY010000019.1, on the reverse strand, counting down.
CCAGTTGAAAGGACCGTGCAGTAAGTGATGTGGATGACCTCTCCCTGAGACCCTGGAGAGCCCTTTAAGGTTGCCAACCCCCCCCCCCCGGCCACCAGTGAGGGATGGGGGGTAGGGTTGCCAGATCCTGGTTGAGAAACCCCTGGAGATTTGGGGGTGGAGCCTGGGGAGGACAGGGACCTCAGTGGGGTCCAATGCTACAGAGTCCACCCTCCAAAGCATCCGTTTTCTTCAGGGGAAACAATCTCTGTGGTCTGGAGATGAGCTGTAATTCCTGGGGATCTCCAGGTCCCACCTGGAGGCTGGCATCCTTAGAGCTTGATGGACCAAGGATTTGATTTAGGCTGTTTTTACATCTGACTTTCCCGCTGGAATCATTCTAGTTCCAAAAAAACCTGCCCACACCTCTGTGCGGTGTGAAACCGTGCTGCTACTGAAATGTCCACATCTACTAATTGCCCTCCTGTGGTCAAGCTAGTATTCAACCGGCTTTATTCTGCTTTAAACAATTGCTGTTGATTAGTGCACTTAGACCCCCTGGAGTGAAATTTCACACCACTGTGAAATCAGCACAGGAAAAGACAGCAGTCAAACTACTTTAGAGGGGAGGTGTAAAATGACCCTTAGTATAAGGCAACTCCATAGGTGTTCATTCATCCTTTTTGTCCAAATCTAGCATAAAAATCAATGCTGGGGAGGGACCCAATTTACAAGCCAGAAGGGGTGGGTGGATGAGGAGGGTCTGTCCCCAGCTTGTGGTTTCCTCCTTCTGCAGTCTGGATCAGCCTCCCAGCTCTGGCACTTCACTCGGAGTCAGCCTCCCCTCCAATACTGGGAATGCAATTGAAAGTAAAGATCCGGGTAGGGGTAGGGCAGACTGTAGGGAGGGAAACCGCAAGTAAGGAAGGACTCAATCCCCGTGGCCCGGGGGTTCCTCCTGCTCTTAAAATCACCTTCTAGCTTTATATGTGAATGAGATACTCTCAACCTTAACAAGGGGAAGGGCACATAACTTCTTTGGCCCGGGGAAATGTTGGCTCTATGCCTAAGTCTTCAACCTGATAAAAAGTTATTCAATTATTTTTGCTTCGTTTATACCCTGCCTTTCTCCCCGGAGAGGACCCAAAGCAGCTTACGTCGTTGTCCTTTCCTCCTTTTTTTGTCTTCACAACAACCCTCAGAGGTAGGTTAGGCTGGCAGGAGTGTGTGACTGGCCCAGGGCCACTGAGCGAAATTCCGTGGCTGAGTGGGGATGCGAATCCAGGTTCGCATGGATATCTTCTGCCAGTGTCTTGTCAAAACATGAATTATATAAACAAAAGACCACTGAAAGAATTTCAGCAGAAATGGCAAGCTTATTGCTCGTATTATGGGAATAATGAGCGTTTTTTTGAAAGTTCTGGAATTACTTGAATATTATATCACAGGTGGTGAAGATATTGATTATAGTTCCAATATTTTTTTTCGTATTCCACTAGTAATTAAATAACTAGTAAGAATAAAATTTAGATTTAGCTAAACAATTAAGAAAATATTAAGGTTTTTACGACGATTTAATTTTAGCATAGACGTTTGTTCAGTTGTTAAAGATGTAATTTCTTTTGTTGTTAATAGATTATCGCTAACCTTAGGGAAGTTCTTGTTTATTCTCTAAAGAGAGAATCTATCCCAAAATTCTGTAACATTGATGTTTTAATGTCTGCTTCTGTATTTGAAATATGTAATACATTTGGTAATACAACTGATCTTACCAGTTGTATGTAACAACTCATAATATCTGACAAACCTGATGGATTTACATTTTCCCCATAGCCCCCTTTCCCTTCTGTATCCCACCTTTTTTCTGAGAAAATAATTTCTGAGAAGCTGCTTTATATGGAGTCGGAACACTGGTCTGAAAGATCAGTGCTGTCTACTCAGATTGGCTGTGGCTCTGCAGGTGAAGGTCTTTCATCCTTTTATGAGTGGAGGTGCTGGAGACTTTCTGAATGCAAGGCCACCAGACTTCAGCCTTTTCCCTAAACTAATGTGTTACCCAAAGAGAGAGTCTCCTATTTAATTTGGGGAATTAGCTTAAGGAGACAGAGTGAGAGGTGGGTAACTGGGGTCTCTCCACTAATGTATACCAGGATTTTTCCCCTTTAAGAGAACTCTCAGGTAAACCAGGCAAATGTTCAACCAGAAAGGCTTTTCATTAAAAGAGAAATAAAAGAGCAACATACACACTTAAACACATACAAGGCTAGCTAAGAGGAAATCAGGGAGGAGCAGGAATAGTTGAGGGAAAAGGGATATAATTGCCAGATCTTGTAGAGGTCCACAGAAGCAGCAGCAAATGGGCCAGCGTTTCATGGGGAGAAGAGAAGAAACCCACAAATTGGGAGTGCATGCTGTTGGCACCAGGAACACACACATACACACACTGGTAGTTGGTACTCCAGATATAGGGCAAAATGCTGCCTGGGGCAGACTGACATATTTGCCCCCCAAACAATAACTTGATGTTTTTTCGGAGGTAGACAATGTTTTTGGGAAAAGCTGGAAGGGTTTGTCTGAGGTGGACTATGGTGCTTGATGACCCTGTAAGTACCAGATGGGGAAAACGACCGGGTTTGGTGAATAGTGTTGTGTTGCTAAATTAGGGTAAATGAGTGAGGGGAAGTGAGGCTGAACATTGCTGGGATTAGTCCAATGTGAAGCAATAGGTTCTTGGGGGACCCATTGTTCCTAAATTATGTGTCTCCCTAGGGTGTGGAGAGGGTCGTTAGCTAGCCAGCCGCTCTTACTCACTCTTACTCACACTCACACCAACCTACCTTACAGGGTGTCTGTTGTGAGGAAGGGAAGGGAAAGGAGATTGTAAGCCGCTCTGAGACTCCTTCAGGTAGTGAAGGGTGGGGTATCAGGGCTATTTTTGGGCAGGAACGCACAGGAACGGAGTTCCGGCTGGCTCCTGAGTTGGCCACACCCAGCAGGAACTCATTAGCATAATAGGCCACACCCAACAGCAGAAACTCATTAGGATTGGCTACATTAGGGGCATGTGTTCTAACATGCAAATTAATTCCTGCTACAAAAAAAGCCCTGGGTTTTGACAACAAACAAGGTAAACAGAATAAGAAGCAAAAGGTGGGTGTGGCTGGATGACCACTCTTCTGGTAACATGGGGGTGTGGCCTAATATGCTAATAAGCTGTGCTGACAGTGGTGTGGCCTAATATGCTAATAAGCTGTGCTGACAGTGGTGTGGCCTAATATGCTAATGAGTTTCTGCTGTTGGGTGTGGCCTATTATGCTAATGAGTTCCTGCTGGGCTTTTTCTACAAAAAAAGCCCTGTGGGGTATAAATCCAATGTCCTCCTCCTCTTCTTCTTCTTGTAATTTGCTAGTAATTTATACTAAGGTATCAGTTTGTTAATTGATAATAATGTATCAGTTCCATTTGTCAGTCACTGTCTCTTTGGGCCAGGATGTCCTAAGGAGCCCTGGAAGATGACATGGAGTTAGACTATTGGGAAGCTCTTGGCTCACCCTGCTGAGCTGCCTATTTATAGATCTGGAGCAGGGAGTCTTGTTTTGTTATGGATAAAACAGAGCTCTTGGGAAGACTCTCCCTGGAACCGCTGGGCCTCTGTCACCCCTTATCAGAGAAGGCAGGCAAGAAGGCCGAGAGAGTAGGCGAGGGCCAGCTATGATCTCCTCCAGAAGGTGGGGTGAACAGGATGGAGACTCTTTAATCATGAAGGGTGTTCTAAGAAGCTGGGAAACAGCAGGGGAAGGAAGGAAAATGGAGTGCCAAAGAGTGTGTGCGCAGAGGGTGGCACAGAAGATCTTTCTCTGTAGGGGGTGGAGAGCTGGGAAGCCCGGATGAGCCCGTTTCCCATTTCATTTCATCTTATATGAGTTGACATTGTTGTCAAGGGCCAACGCTGGATCAGGCCAGTGGCCCATCCAGCCCAACACTCTGGCTGAGGACAGACTGGCAATGTGGCCCCGGAGAACTCTGCTTCAGAACCGGGGGACTGGAGGGAGTTCAGACAGCCGCAGCTGTCCTCCGTCTCCCTTCCATACTCACCCGTTTGTGAAGCAGTTCCCTGCTGCCTCAGACGGACACCGACAGAAAGTAGTGTCCAGGGGCCTTCCTGCGCTTGGATCCTGCTTCCCGGCTGTGTGGACGGGAGGAGGCGGGATTCAAGCGGAGGCGGCGGTGTGAATGCACCCCCACGGAGAGATGCGCATGAGCGCACAAGCAGCCCCAATACAGGAGGTGGGGAGATTTTAAATTTGTAGACTGCTGCTTCGGCCATGTGCCCATGCGCCTATTGCCAAAACAGCCCCGCCACAAGCCGTGAAGGCTGCCCCGCCCGGGGTCACTCCACAGCAGTCTGAACGCTCCGTTCCGGCATGCTCCTGTGGGAAACTGGTCAGTGTGAATGGCCAGCCCTGGGGCAGTTTCCCCCCGTGGCTTTTGGCCCCCTTCCCCTCCACTTCAGAATCCCAGTCTGTCCTCAGCCCCAGTGTCACACACAGTGGCCAAAAATACCAGGTGCCATCAGGAGGTCCACCAGTGGGGCCAGGACTCTAGAAGCCCTTCCACAGTTGCCCCTCCCCCCAAGTTATCTGCTTCTTACTATGTGTAGATTTGTCTGTATTGTTGATACGCACAATACCATTTTATGTGCAACTGAGAAATGTATATATAAGATCAGGGGTCCTTTTGTAGAAAAAGAGGTGCAGGAGCTCATTAGCATAACTCATTAGCATTACTTATTTGCATATGCTACACCACCTGACATCACCAGAAGAAGTATGTCAGAAGGCAAGAAAGAAAGAAGAGAGAGAGAGAGAGAGAGAAGGAAGGAAGGAAGGAAGGAAAGAAAGAAAGAAAGAAAGAAAGAAAGAAAGACTAGAAGGCTGGTTGGAGGAACAAGGACCTTTCCAGGGGACGGGGTCATTTTGCTGCAGCCATGACACAAGGAGGCATTCCCCCGCTGGGGGGGGGGGGCTGGCACCAACTCCCGGAGCTGTGCTCCCTCGAGCTCCTGCTCGAAAGGACCCCTGAATAAGATACATATGAGAATATAAGAACATAAGAAGACCTCCTGCTGGATCAGACTAGTGGGCCATGTAGTCCACCACCCGTCTCACACAATAGCCAACTGGTTATTCTGGAAGGCTAACAATAGGGCACAAAGATCAAGGTCTTTCCCCAGTGTTACCTGCTAGCACTGCCTTCAAAGACTGACTGCCTCTGATCATGGAGGCTCCCTGTAGTCACCATGGCTAGCAGCCATCTATAGCAGGGGTGGCCAAACTGTGGCTCGGGAGCTGCATGCAGCTCTTTCACACATATCGTGCGGCTCCCAGCAGGGATATTTAGCTGGGGAAGCTAAATATCATTAGCAAATAAATATAATTGGACAAATAAATATTATTATCAATATCTGCTTTTATCGCTTTTGTTATTATTTATGGCAGCCTCATTTAATGTTAATAAAAAGCAGATATTGAAACGTGTAATATTTGTTCATGTCTTGCGGCTCTCAAAATCTGACATTTATTCTATGTGGCTCTTACGTTAAGCAAGTTTGGCCACCCCTAATCTATAGCATAAAAAGCAAGGCTTTTTTTCTGGAGGAACACGCCAGAACGGAGTTCCAGAACCTCTTAGATAAAATTCTTTTTAAAATGTTTAAAAGTTCATGAGTTTTCAGTATACAGATTGAAAACTTCATTTCTCTCTTGAGATCTCCGGCACCTCTTTTTTAAAATAAAAAGTCCTGATAAGAAGAGCCCTGCTGGATCAAACCAGTGGTCCATCTAGTCCACATTTCCCTTTCAAAACCCTCGGTGCTTGTGGCCATCACTATAGCCTCTGGAAGTGAACTCCATACAACTTGAGTTCCTTTAACAGGAGGCACCGTGGCTCCCACAACATGCAAAACAGAAAATTGACCTGTGAGGTGGGCTAGGTTGGGAGGCAATGACCGTCCCAAAGTCACCCAATGAACTTCACAGCTGAGTGGGTCCTTGAACTCAGGGCTCCTGGGTCCCGGGCACTACACCGTAATCAGGGACTGAGCTGCGCAGCACCAGGAGTCCCTCAGGGGGCATTCAGCAAGTTAGGCTGGGAGGAAGGAAGTGCTGAGCGAGCCAAAACTGATGGCTGCTGCTGGCCAGAAGTTGAGCAGCTGGTGCTTTGGAGCTTGCCCCCTCCCCTTCCCACCTATACATCTCTGGTCAGCTTCTTCATATCCTCCATGCATCTTACGAAGGGAGCTGTGTTTCTCAAAAGCTTACACTACAATGAAGCTTGTTAGTCTTAAAGGTGCTGCTGGGTTTTTTACTATTTTGGAGATGAGCTGAAATTCCAGAAGATCCCCAGCTCCCTCCTGGAGGCTGGCATCCCTAGCTAGGCAGGGCATGCATGAGTGAAAGAGCTGCATGAGGCTCTCAAGCCGCAGTTGGGCCACCCCTGCTCCAGAGCATCCAATTTCTCCGGGGGAACTGATCTCTGTCGTCTGGAGATGAGCTGTAATTCCAGGGGATCCCCAGGTCCCACCTGGAGGCTGGCATGTCTACCTAGGAGCACAGGTGATGGAGCACTCCCGAAAAGGCAGCCAAAAGGTGTGAGTGGCGGCATCAGAGATGCTTGAGGAGGGAGTCAGCAGCAGTGAGTGGGCTCCCCTCAGCTGAATCCTGGGTTCTGGCAATTGCCCTCCCTCCCAAGGTATACTGGTGCTGCTGGCCCTGCCTGGGCAGGGACGATTTAGCCAAGGCAGGCCGTGTTTCCCTGGGTGGGGTTTCCAGCCAGTGCTGGAGTCTTCCCTTCCCTTCAGTTCCCAGGCTGGCAGAGCGGGGATGACTGCAGCCTCCCTCCCCACTATCAGGCCCAGGCGATAAAAGCGGCTTCCTGTTTGGGAAGAAGCCCTTTTTAATCATCTGTGAAAAAGAGATTCCTGGACTAAACACCAGCGGTGGCCCCCTTGGCTTAAGGCCTCTCTGCTCGCCCCCCCCCCCTTCACGATTCTCACTTTCGTCATCCCGATTAATCATCCACCTGGATCCGGGCCTCCGGCGGGTCTCCTGGAGAGTAACGCACCGGGCTTGTGGAGTGGAAATACACGGCCTGTTTCCTCCCCTACCGTATCAGTGTATTTTAAACCGATACTGAAGGAACAAGACAGAGGACTCAGAAGTTCCGAAAGATGGGGGTAGGAAAACAACAAAGAAATAGGAGTGATCGCGGGGGCATGGGAGACGCAGATTGAACACAACGTTAAGTGTTCGGAATCGGTCCAGATGGGCTAAGGCAATCAAATCCGAGTTAATGTTTCTCAGCTGAAACTGATGTTTTTATTTGAGGGCACGACCAGATTTCCCCTCTGCCGAATTCTGACTCAGCTAGCAGGATTTCTAAAAATTAATGCCAGGATTACGGCACACACGGCAAGCCATCTTGAAGCGATTGTTGTTCATACGATAGCGAGACTGGTTTTTGTGCTATGTTTCACCCATGCGCAAGTGGGAATGAAACGATCCGGTAAGACTCTGCCCTAAAAGCCTTGATGCAAATCATACATTTTATTTGTTTGTTTTAAATGTTTAGAACTCCACCTTTCTCCCAGGAAACTGGGAGGTTGCCAGCCAGGCCCTCCCTGACCACTGGAGGGGGTTGGGGGATTGCTTGCCAGCACCAGGTTGGGAAACTTCTGTAGATTTGGGGTTGGAGCCTGGGGAGGGCAGAAACCTCAGAGGGGTACAGTGCCACAGAGTTCGCCCTCCAAAGCAGCCATTTTCTCCAGGCGAACTGATCTCTGTAGTCTGGTGATGAGCTGTAATCCCAGGGGATCCCCAGGTCCCACCTGGAGGCTGGCATCCCTAGGATTCAGTGAGGATAACAGGTTAAACCAACCTTTTTTGACCCCATGGGAACCTTTGGAATTCTGACACGGGGGGTGGGGGGTGGGCACAACCACAAAATGGAAGCCAGGGAAGGTGGAGCTAGACACAAGCACACAGAAGAAGTCAACGTGCAGAAGAGCAGAGGGGTAATTAAAAAACAATACACTGGGAAAGAGGAAAGAGAGAGACTGGATATGGATAAACACATGGAGCAGAGGTCCATCAGTGGCTATTAGCCACAAGGTATAGATAGGAACTCTCAGTCTGGGCCAAGTGATGCTCTGTATTCTTGGGGCGGGGGGGGGGGCAACAGTGGGAGGGCTTCTAGTGTCCTGCCCCCACTGCTGGACCTCCTGAGGGCACCTGGTGTTTTTGGCCACTGTGTGACAGAGGGTTGGACTGGATGGGCCACTGGCTTGATCCAACACTGGCTTCTCTTATGTTCTTATGAAGGAACACAATGCCACACCGATGGCTTGTGTTCCCAGAAGTTTAGAAATGCTGTGAGTTCAACCCAAATTCAGGAGGGCTGAAAAAATATATAAGCAGAGTGAACCCAGGGGGGCAACAATGGAAGGGCAGAAATCCAGTTGTATCTAAATGGAAAACACGGCTCAGCTATCTGTGCTGCAGGGAATGCCTGTATCCTCACAGGGTTCTGGGGATCTTATATGTCTGATAAAGCTTAAGGGACACCAGCCCTCAGAATGGATGTATGTGGTGTCAAGCCCCAACTGACCTACGGCGACCCCAGCAAGGAACTTGAAGACAAGCAAGAAGCAGTGGTGCTTTGCTATTGTCTTCCTTGGCAGTCTTTAAGCAGTGGCTGGGCAAACACTTGTCAGGGATGCTCTAGGCTGATAAGAACATAAGAGAAGCCAAGGTTGGATCAGGACAGTGGCCCATCCAGTCCAACGCTCTGTGTCACACCATGGCCAAAAGCACCAGGTGCCCTCAGGAGGTCCACCAGTGGGGCCAGGACACTAGAAGCCCTCCCATTGTTGTCCCCCCTCAAGCACCAAGAATTCAGTGCATCACTTGCCCCAGACTCAGAGTTCCTATCTATACCTTGTGGCTAATAGCCACTGATGGACCTCTGCTCCATATGTTCATCCAGTTCCCTCTTGAAGCCGTCCATGCTTGTAGCCGCCACTGCCTCCTGTGGCAGTGAGTTCCACGTGTTAATCACTCTTTGGGTGAAGAAGGACTTCCTTTTATCTGTTCTAACCCAACTGCTCAGCAATGTCATGGAGTGCCCACGAGTTCTTGTACTGTGAGAAAGGGAGGAAAGTACCTCTTTCTCTACCTGCTCCATCCCATGCATCATCTTGTAAACCTCGATCATGTCACCCCTCAGCCGCCGTTTCTCCAAGCTAAAGAGCCCCAAGCATTTCAACCTTTCTTCATAGGGAAAGTGTTCCAAACCTTTTATCATTCTAGTTGCCCTTTTCTGTGCTTTTCACTCACTCGATGATCCTGCATTGAGCAGGGGGGTTGGACTAGATGGCCTGGATTGCGCCTTCCAACTCTGAGATTCTACAATCCCTCTGCAGAGTCTTCCTGGGGGGTCCCCCATCACGGACCCATCTTGCTCAGCTTCTGAGATCTGGCAAGACCGGGCTCCGCCATACCATTCCACATCCTTGCAGCCCTCCTTAGGTTGACATATATTTTCAGGAGCTTGCAATGTTCCCAACAAAGCGTCAAGCTGCAAGTGACTCACACGCTAGAAGGTGGGGTCCAGGAATCTTCCCGGGAAGTGTCGGAGAGTCATGGGGAAAGAGCGTGCAAGGAAGAAGCTTGCAGCCGGGCAACGGGGATCCAAACAAACCCAAAGGCAAGTTCCAAATGATGCAGAGCTGGGTGGGGAGGAAAGCCAGCCCGGTGGGATGCTTCTTCTTGCAGAGAGAGATTGACAGGTGAAGGTAGGTTGCACCCAACCCCACCACCCCACTCCTGGGAAAGGAAGGGCTAGTTGGATGCAGAAGTCTAGAGGCAGAGGGAGAGCCGGAAGGGTGGGAAATCGAAGAGCGCCTGGGTGGGGGAATGCTAGAGGGTGCAATTCGGGGGGGGGGGGGGAATGAAGCAAAAGCAACGGAGGAATCCTACACAAGAGGAAAGGTGGAGATGCAAAATAGAGATAAAGGCCTGATTCTGTGGAGTCATCCCTCCCGATGGAAAAAACCGGGGAATGCAAAGAGTCACATCTTTTAGTTGTGTCTGTTCATGCTCAGACAGGTCCGTGGCTGGCCACGCCTGAATTTAAACCCGGATGTGGGTTCCCAGGGGCTGGCGTTGTGCCCTGACATACAGGGAGCAGCAGGTGAGGTTCTTGGTATTTACCCCAGGTCTGGCCAATCCAGATGCTTTTATAACACCTCCGAATGGTAGGGGCCCATATTGTACACCCGGTTCCTGTCCTGCCACTTGCCCCCCTCTCTCCCTTTTAAAGTCCCCGTCTTCAGTGCCTGAGGGCGAAGGGTGTACAGTCTATGGTGACTCGCTCAGCAGCAACGGAACAAGACCAAGATATCCAAAGTTTAAAAAGGTCAACAAGGCACCATTGGGTTCAGTCTCCGCCAAATGGTCCTCTGACAAAGTGTGGTTGGTCTCCGTGACTTTTTAGAACACTGTTCCCCCACCTGGTGCCTGTGGTCGCCTTGGTGCCTGCCATGTGTTTCAGGGAGGTGGGCGGGGCTAATGTGAACGCAGGACCTGACACTGGTTGCCTTTATACGGATAAAGGGGCCCTTCCCCCTCTCCCTTTACTTTTGATGGGTATTTTTGGGGGGGAAGTATGATGTGTGGGTGGGTGTGCTTGTGAGCCTGGAACTCATGGTGACTAGTGGGGGTAGAACGTTTTCAGAGAGGTGGCTTGCTATTACCCTCCTCTGCGACCCAGCCCTGGTATTCCTTGGAGGTCTCCCTTCCGAGTACTTGCCAGGGTCAGCCCTGCTTAGCTTCCGGGATCTGATGAAATAGGGCTTGCCCGGGCTGTCCAGATCAGGGCTTCCACATGTGTGTTATTGTGTGTGTGTGTTATTTCCCGTTCCCCTTCACTCTGCCTCCTGCCCGGCACCCTCCCCCATTTTTCAAAATACCCAAAGTGTCCGCAGGCTAAATAAAGTTGGGGACTCTTGCCCTAGAAGGTCAAGAGTGGCCCAATGGGTTTCTTGGGGCAGGGAGTCCCAAAGCCCGGGGGCCTCCAGTCAAGGCTCTCTCCGGCATGCTGAAGACCCTCCCCAGTCAGATCAACCATGTGCTTGCACTGAAGGCTTTCCTTGGAGGAATGTTTCCATCTAAAGCCAGCCCAGACTGTGCCCGTGAATAGTTTTGTGCTGGCTAGGCGGGATATAAGTCCAAATAAATAAATAAAAATAGTTCAGGAAGGAATCCAGGGCAGAAGAGCTACCTAATCCATCCCACCCTTCTTCCAAGGAGCTCAGGGTGGTGCACATGTCCCATTTTCTCCGCAGAACCCAGATTCGGCTGAGTGTGATTTGCCTAAGGTCACCTAGTGAGCTTCCTGACAAGGTTGAAATTTGAATCTGGCTCTCCCAGGTCCTAGTGTAGGGTTCTCCCCACAGGTCCATCCTGAAAAATCTGTATGGGTGGCCACGTCTGAGGATGGCTCCAGGTGGGTAGCCCTCTTGGGCTGCAGGAGAAGAGTGAGATTTGAGTCCAGGGGGTTGAGTCCTTAAAGACCAACAAGATTTCCAGGGTGGAAGCTTTGGAGAGTCAAAGTTCCTTTTGCCAGATACAAGTGGGAATGGAGATCCCTGAACATTTATATCCCCTTCAGAAGTGGGCTGAGATCTCGGAAGCTAAGCAGGGCCAACCCTGACAAGTACTTGGAAGGGAGACCTCCAAGGAATACCAGGGCTGAGACGCAGGGGCAGGCAATAGCAAGCCCCCTCTCTGAAAGTTCACCAGAAGTCATCCAGAAGTCAACCAGAAGTCAACCATGTCTTCCAGGCATGTGCGCGCATGCATGCACGCACGCATGCACACACAGAGAAGAAGAAGAAGAAGGCGAGCTGGGCATTGCAAAGAAGGGAGTCAGGATGCAAAATGTAGTCACTTGACTGGAACAGCGGAGGAATGCTTAGGGGCAGAAAAGTCACACTAGTAGTGAGATAAGAGCTTTTCAAGTCATCCAATGACTTTTTGAGATCATTCAAAATTTGTCATACAGAGTTGCAATCTCTGGGTTGGGAAATCCCTGGAGATTCGGGGGTAGAGCCTGAGAGAGGGTAAGAGTTTGGGGAGGGACCTCGGTGGGGTATAACACCGTAAAACTCGCCCTCCACCACAGCCACTGGCTCCAGGAGAACTGATCACTATAGCTTAGAGACTAACCATGATTCTGGGAGATCTTCAGGTACCCCCTGGAGGTTGGAAGCCCTGTCACTGTGGGAATAAGCTGTAGCATGCTGTCGGGGGGAGGCACCAGAGGATGGGCAGAGAACCGGAAATGAGAACCGCAGGGTTCAGTGAGCGGGGTGGGAGATGGTGGGCTTGGGCCAGATAGGAGCTCAGCTTTGATTCTCTCAATGGGGTTACCAGCTAGGGTTGGGAAGTACCTGGAGATTTGGAGGGTACAGCCTGGGGAGGGCGGGGTTTGGAGAAGGGAGGGACCTCAGCAGGGTACAGCGCAATACACTCCGCCTTCCAAAGCGGCCATTTTTCTCCAGGGGAACCGATCTCTGTAGTCTGGAGATGGCTTTAGTAGCAGGAGATTTCCAGGCACACCTGGAGGCTGGCAACTCTGTCTCTCACGGGTTCCCTGTTATGGCCAGGCTGGCAGTGAGGGACGGAGTTGCTCTGCAAACTGGGCACCCATCCCTCCATTTCTGGGCTTTGGGGGTGGCATGGGTAGGGAAGGCGCCTGCTGTCCAAGACGGAGAGCAGAGAAAGAGGCACCACCGTGGGGACAGGGACACATTGGAGGACTTGGGAGGGGGGGTGAGGGCAGACAGCACCTGCAATAACAAGCTCCAGGCGCTGGGCCTGACAGCAGGACGCAGGCCGAGCTGGAGTTATAGCTCCCCGGAGGAGCCTCGGTGGCTCTGTGCCCAGGAAACACCTCCTGGTTCTGCTGCCCACCCCTCCTCCGGCTGCTCTGCCGAGACAGGCAGGGGTCAAGTCAGCCCCCCTTCAGCGCTGCTGGGCTCCTTGGCCACAAAAGCTGCTTGCACGGCAAAATGGCTGTCTTTGGAACATCAGAAGGGCCCTGCTGGATCAGACCAGTGGCCCGTCTAGTCCAGCATCCTGTCTCACGCAGAGGCCAACTGGTTTCTCTGGAGGGCCAACAACAGGGCAGAGAGGCCAAGGCCTTCCCCTGCTAAGAACATCAGAAGAGCCCTGCTGGATCAGACCAGTGGTCCGTCTAGTCCAGCATCCTGCCTCATACAGTGGCCAGCCAGTTCCACTAGATGGCCAACAACAGGGCAGAAAGGCCAAGGCCTTCCCCTGCTAAGAACATCAGAAGAGCCCTGCTGGATTAGACCAGTGGTCCGTCTAGTCCAGCATCCTGTCTCACGCAGAGGCCAACTGGTTTCTCTGGAGGGCCAACAACAGGGCAGAGAGGCCAAGGCCTTCCCCTGCTAAGAACATAAGAAGAGCCCTGCTGGATCAGACCAGTGGTCCGTCTAGTCCAGCATCCTGTCTCACACAGTGGCCTCAGCCAGTTCCTCTGGAGGGCCAACAACAGGGTAGAGAGGCCAAGGCCTTCCCCTCATAAGAACATTGGAAGAGCTGTGCTGGATCGGACCAGTGAGGGTCCATCTGGTCCAGCATTCTGCCTCACACAGTGGCCAACCAGTTCCTCTGAAGGGCCAGCAACAGGGCACAGAGGCTGAGACCTTCATTAGAACATGAGAAGAGCCCTGCTGGGTCAGACCAGTGAGGGTCCATCTAGTCCAGCATCCTGTCTCACACAGGGGTCAACTGGTTTCTCTGGAGGGCCAACAACAGAGCCGAGAGGCCGAGGCCTTCCCCTGATGTTGCCTCTCAGTGCTGGTATCCTGAGGCTCACTGCCTTTGAATGTGAAGTTCCTTTTAGTCACCATGGCTACTAGTCACGGATAGACCTGTCTTCCTCCACAGATCTGTCTAACCCCCTTTTAAAGCTGTCTATAAGAACATTGCCCTGACCTGGATGGCCCAGGTTAGCCTGATCTTGTCAGATCTTAGAAGCTAAGCAGGGGTGACCAGGGCTTTTTTTGTAGAAAAAGCTCGGCAGGAACTCATTAGCATAATAGGCCACACCCAACATTGGAAACTCATTAGCATATTAGGCCACACCCAACATTGGAAACGCATTAGCATATTAGGCCACACCCCTGGCTGTGCAGCTCATTAGCATGTTAGGCAAGGGGCTGGGAAGGCATGGAAGCTTCAGGGAGATCAGGGAGGGAAAGAAAGGCCTTTTTAACAGTGCCTGGGTTCCCTGCCTGCTCTTTTCCAGCTGTAATGTGTCAGCTAGAGAAGGGAAGGCAGAGAGAGGCTTTTCCCTGTCCATTTCACTCTCAGCTGACTGGCCAGGAGTGAAATGGACAAGGAAATCTCCAGGGGCTCCTCACAGGGGAGGGAAAGACGGCATTTTCACATGCCACCTTTCCCTCTTGTGGGAGGGCAACGTACTCTATAGCCGTGCATGCCAGAAGTTTTGGTTGTGGGTGTGGCAAACTCAGGAGCCAGCCGGAACTCTGTTCCTGTGCGTTCCTGCCCAAAAATAGCCCTGGGGGTGACACTGGTTGGTATTCAGATGTTATTCAGCAAGAGAATTCCACGAGGTTGAAAACAGCCTGGCCCTGGTGGAGGACAGTTGGATGTCTTTCAGGCCAGGCACCACCAGTCGGTATCTATCTATTTCTCTCTCTCTCTCTCTCTCTCACTGCTTTTCGGGGGGGGGGGACGACACCAGAAGAGGTGGTCCTGAAGATACGTGGGTCCCAGACTGTTAAGGGCATAGAGGCTGAGGCCTTCCCCTGATGTTGCCTCCTGGCACTGGTACTCAGAAGTTAACTCCTTCTGGATGTGGAGGCTCCCATTAGCCATTATGGCTAGTCGCCGTGGGCCGCTCATCCTCTCAGCCTCCACCAGAGCCTTCACCCCGCTATCAGAGATGCACATAGGGTGTGATCCTGTTGGAAGACACAATGGGAATGTTCAGTTCCCCCCCGGTCATGTTGCATTTAGATCCTAATCTCTATGGCTTCAGAGCGATGCCCTAAAATGTGTGGGTTGTACCAGGTAAAATCTCAGACACCTGAGAAGACTTCTCTTGCCGGAGGTGAGGTTTTCGTATCCTTAACAACACTTTGTTTTGTTTCACACCGCCTTTCCTCTAAGGGACTCAACTGCACATGGTTTTCCTACCACCCATGTTATCTTTGCAAGAACTTTAGGAGGTTGTGGAAAAAAGCGAGACTCCAGTTAAAGGCTAACAAAATTGGTGGCAGGGTAGGAGCTTTCGTGAACCTCTGCTCACTAGTGGGAAACCCCACTCCCAAACAGTGACGTTGCACAGTGACGTCCCTGATATGATGACATCACACAGAAGTGACATCATTACAACGGGGACATTGCACAGCGACACTCTGCTTTTGAGGCAAAACTCTTATGGTTTGAGGGCAATTTTACCATACGGTTTTGCCCCAAAAGCTGAGTGTCACAGCACGACATCCCCAACGTGATGACATCCCTCCCATGTGATGCCCCCTCCAGGAACGCCCCCCCCCCCAAATCTCCCCGCCAGCATAAAGGTAGGACCAGGCAACCCTAACTCCTGGTTCTGGGATTCAGAGGCTTAGTTCCCCTGAATGTGGAGGTTCCCCTCAGGCACCATGGCTCACAGCCATTGATAGACCTATCCTCCATGAATCAATCTGATTCCCTTTTAAAGCTGTTTATTCCTGTGTCCATCACTGAAATCCACCCCTCTCCAAAAGAGCTGTGGATGCTTCCAACATGGCGGCCAGGATTCACAAGGCCCGGGGAGCACACGAGCATGCTGTGTTGTACATTCACGCAGGGTCGCACTACCCTTTTCCGGCTCGACCGACGGCTCCCTACGAAGGCACCGCCAGGAAGAGGGGACACTCAAGGTGCTGCCCTGTTGCATAACATAAACACAAAGCAGTGCTCCCAATATGGCAAGCAGCTGGCTTTGGGGAGATCCAAATCTCCAGCTTTCGTGCCTGAGTGGGGGAGAGATCCCCTAGCTCCGGCACCGACGGCCGAGTGTACTGATTTATGGCTCACTGGCTTCTTTTGATCTCCCTTCTTCTTTTGTCTCTGGGAGGGCCCTGTCATAACCAGGCGAGTGGATGGGAGGCAGGGATCTATTTCGGGGCTTGCTGAACTTGGGGCACTGGCTGCTTCCTGGAGCTCTTTTGATGTCCCCCTCCACGTTAACCTGCTCTTTAAAAAACGTTACAGTTTCTGAGCCTCCTGCTGCATCTTGACATCGGAGGGCGATCCATCACGACTTAGACAAACAAGCCGAGGCAGGTGAAACCACCCACGGTGAGGGCCCCTTCTGCTGTTAGGCATATTCTTTGGAGGGTTCCTCAGGCTTCGGAGTCCAGCTGGGACACATCTCCTCTCCCGTCTGTGTCTCTCCAGCCATAGGGATGGATAACACTGAAACTTGGGTGGATGGCCTACCACGCAGGCCCGTTGTAAACACTGCAGAGGCAGTGTCAGAACAGGGCTGTATAATGGGGTTGGGCTAGCCTGATCTCATCAGATCTCGGAAGCTAAGCAAAGTCAGCCCTGGTTAGTACTTGGATGGGAGACCGCCAAGGAAATCCAGGGTCATGACGCAGATGGCAGACAGTGGCAAACCACCTCAGTTTGTGTGCAGTGGTTAAGAGTGGCGGACTCTAATTTGGAGAACCAGGAATGATTCTCCACTCCTCCACATGCAGCCAGCTGGGTGACCTTGGGTCAGTCACAGTTCTCTGAGCTGTCCTTGAAAGAGCAGTTCTCTCAGAGCTCTCTCAGCCCCACCTCCCTCAGAGGATGTCTATTGTGAGGAGAGGAAGGGAAGGAGGTTGTAAGCCGCTCTGAGACTCCGAGTGAAGGGTGGGGTATAAAGCCAATCTCTTCCACTTCTTCTTCTACCTTGAAAACCCTAAGGGTTCACCGTGAGTTGGCTGCAACTCGATGGTACTTTACACCACGGTGGTGTCATTAGGTGCCTTCTCAATTTTAGCCTTCTCTCAGTCCCAGACACATCTGAACAATAAGAAACATCAGAAACTATAGGATGCATTGATCCAGGTGGGCGGCTGTGTGGGTCTGGAGCAATAGAACAAAGTTTGAGTCCACTCACACTTTTAAGACCAACAAAGGTTTAATCAAGTTGTGAGTTTTCGTGTGCATGCACACTTCGTCAGACGATGAAATTGAATTACATATCATAGATTCGAGTCCAGGAGCACCGTAGAGACTAACTAGAATTTCGGGGTGTAAGCTTTCGAAAGTCAATACTCCTTTTGTCGGACACGGTAGCGTAGAAGGAGGAAGAGGAGGTTGGACTTATACCCTACCCTTCACTACCCGAAGGAGTCTCAGAGCAGTTTACAATCTCCTTTCCCTTCCTCTCCCCACAACAGACACCCTGTGAGGTAGATGGGGCTGAGAGAGTCCTGAGAGAACTGCTTTCAAGAGGACAGCTCTGAAAGAACTTATGAGTGACCCAAGGTCACTCCAGCTGGCTTCATGTGGAGGAGTAGGGAATCAAACCTGGCTCTCTCAGATTAGAGTTCACCGCTCTTTACCACTACACCAAAGATCCCGCATCTTTAAACTGAGATGACCAGTCTGGCTGAAAAGTCAGTTGTCGGGATCTGTGAAGCACCTTGAAATAGGCACAGATGGATTTCAGCTCTGTTGTGGAAGTGCCTTAACATGCATCACACACTTGCCTGAAATATTTGCTGAAACTGGAAAAGCGAATCTGTCTCAAAGGACTGCGGACCTGTTCTCTGCAAAACATGTTACCTGCTTGAAGTCTCTATTGGGTGACCTGTCAGGCTGAATATACTTTTGTGAACTAGATTTTTATATTTCATTTTGTAAGCCGCTTTGCGTCCTCACAGGTGGCGGGCGGGCGGGGGGGGGGGGAGGAAGCTTGGATGAAAATATTCTAAATAACAAAACTATTCTAAATTAAAAATGTATTTGGTATGTTTTTATAGATCTATACCAGGGGTTCCCAGCCCTTTTGAGACTGTGGGTACCTTTTGAATTCTGACACAGTGTGGTGGGTGCAGTCACAAAATGGCTGCCAGAAGATAGCTGCTATAGGAGGTGGAGCCGGCCACAAAATGGCCGCCGCAGCTTCCCTTCAGTCACACAGTGAAAAGCCTTTTGCTGTGGTGGCAGCTGCTGCCAAAGCAACATTTTAAACAATCTGCACAACCAACCAAATCTCCAATGGCAAAAAGCCCAGGTCAGCTGTCACAGCAACCAGGCTACATGTATCACTGACTGGACCCTACAGAGCCGCTGTTTGTTAAATTGTAATCTAAAGTTGTCACACTGAGAGCCAATGTTGTGTAGTGGTTAGAGCATCGGACTAGGATCTGGGAGACCCAGGTTCAAATCCCCACTCTGCCATGGAAGCTTGGCTGGGTGACCTTAGGCCGGTCACACCTTCTCAGCCTAACCTACCTTGCAAGGTTGTTGTGAGGGTAAAACGGAAGAGAAGAGAACAAAGGCCGAAGACAGATTGGTTTTCTGCCGCGCCTCCCCGGTGTGGCAGAATGGGGCAGGGGAATTTCCCCTGCCCCGCGGCGTTCCCACGCTGCCGGAAGGAAGCCGCCCGCAGCGTTCAGACTGCGGGCGGCTTCCTGCAGCGGCGCGCGAACGCCACGCGGCCGCCCCTGCCCGCGCGCGTTTACACCCGCTTCGGCAAGTGGAACGCGTGTGCGGGGCTCACCGCACCAGCCAAGCACCATTTTAAAGTGGTGCTCAGCTGGTGCGCAAGGAGCGCGGCGCCAGACGTGACGCATCCGGGCCGCCTCCTGGGGGCAGATGCGGCCGTCTGAACGGCCGCTCTGCCTCCGCTTCTGAAGCAGAGGCAGAGCGGCCGAGACGGCCAATCTGTCCTCAACCAAAGTGAGCCGCTTTGGGTCCCGGTTGGGAAGAAAGGTGAGGTGTAAACGAAGTAAATAAATGGATGCCAACACCACACTGCGTGAAGTTCAGCCATAAACTCTCTCAGAACTATTGTGAATTCCTATTACACCAGTTTCGTTGGGAGCGGGCAGTTAGGAACTCTAAACTCTGAGGAGCAAGTTGGACAAAGCTCATTTTGGAAGCCTCCTTAAGTTCCCGGTTGAACTCCGGATGCTTTGGAAAAGGTAGCCACTCACTTTAAGGTGAGTTGATATCCATGCTGTTAAGAACCCCCCCTTGCTGTGTATGGATGCATGGGAGAACTTTTGAACTCTCCTTATGTGGTATGAGGAAAGTGGGGAGGAGACACGGGAGGACCTCTGTCGAATGAAACAGCTCTTAAGCCACCTCTTTTCCATTTTTTTAAAAAAAGTGGCTATAGGCAAGCTTTTCTGCTTGTCAACCAGCCAAGAATAATTTGCGGCAGGAAAGTATGAGCATTTGTAAAAATAAATTTTTTTTTTTTAAAAAAAATGAAAGCACTTTAGAGTGTTTTAGCACGAACCTAAACAGAATTAGACGTTTCGAAAGCAAACTAACCCCCAATGGTCCTGGCACGTGGCGTTCCTGGATATATGTTGGGTTTTTTTTTTTCCATGGCTTCGCTTTATTAATCACAGTCCGAAACTGGGGAAAACACTTGCTGATTTTTCTCTTCTTGTTAACATTTCAGTGTCTCAGAGCCGTTTAGGACTGCACCTGTAGGAAGGGGCTGAGTTAAGAGCAAAAGACTGCCTGCCATAGCTGGAGTCTGAAGTTCCATAGCTTGGACAGAATCCCCGGAGAGGCAGCATAAAAATGTTCTAAGTCAATAAATAATTTTGAAATAGTCACCTTTTCACCCACATTTTTAATGGTGCCCTTGGGCTCATCTCTGCTCCAGCTTTAAAGTGGTTTGAATCTGGCTTGACCGGGGCCCAAATGTCATTTTTCTGGACAGTCTAAATCACACTTTGTTGCAATGTCCAAATTAGGCACTACAAACGGGACTCTCTTACTTGCTTCTAAACCAGAATTAAAACATGGACCATCTGCACCATAAATTGGAAGCTCAGAAGGTCAAAGAAGCCTGCTGATGCCACTCAGATAAGGGTGTTGAAGTTTACCATCTTGTATTGTACTTTTAAAGCTTGTATTGTATGTTTTATAAAGTGGTCATTTTTATGGAATTTTGTTGCATAGGAACTGTGTTGTCAGCTGCCCTGAGCCTGCTGAGAGGCGGGGAGGGTGGGATAGAAATCTAAATAAATAAATAAATAAATAAATAAATGATTTAATTCTGCATTCTCATTTCTGTCACTTGTGTGTCCGTATTGCTTCTCCCCCCCCCCATGTGTTTTGCTCCTTCTAGTGGCTGATTCAATATTACACTGCTGAACGTCTTGCAAAAAAATCCCCTGCAGTTTAAATCCGCAGGGAGACATTCCGGACATATATCGAATCGACCACTAGAGGGATCATAACACATGTGAAAATGGGGCAAACCCCCAAAGCAATAGAGACACACGAGCGACAAAACAGAGAATGCAGAAGAGCCTTTGAATCCTGCTCAGTGAACTAGAAACACGCCACAGCTTGTTCAAGTGCCTGAACGGGGCACTGCAATCCATAGTAGTTTAGTGAAGACTTCTTGGTTTCCAAAATGACCCATGTTTCAATGGCAGAGCATCGCTTTTGCATGCTGCAAGGCCCAGGCTCAAACCCCAGCATTTCCAGTTGAAAGGCTCAGGTTGTAGAGGATGTTGAAATACCTCTTCCTTGAGACCGTGGAGAGTTGCTGTAGGTAGACAAGACTGACCTGGATGGACTTGTGTTCACATACAATTTCAATTTCAGTGTGGCGTGCAAGGTAGGGTCCAGGTGGTGGCTGGAGATCTTCCGGAATTCTAACTGATCTCCAGACTACGGGGGTCAGCTCCTTTGGAGACAATGACTCTTTTGGAAGGTGGACTGCATGGCATTATACCCTTCTGAGGTCTCTCCCCTCCCCAGCTCCACACTCCCCAGGCTCTATCCCCCAAATCTTCAGGAATTTCTCAACCTGGAGCTGGCAACTCTACTCCAAAGGTGGAGAGAGTCCCTGGCACCTCTTCCAGCCACAATCTCACATGTGATGGGCGGGAGCGGACCCAATTTTATTTCTGAAATGACAACAGGCTTCCAGTTTGAGTGTCAGAGTGAGGATTTGCACCAGGAACTAGGCAGCACCTAGGACAGGGACCCAGAAGCCAGGGAGGGGGTCAAAAGCCAGAAGATCAGAAGCCAGGCCTGTACTGATTCCTAAGCCAGGAGCTGAGGTCGCAATAGAAGGAAGGGTCAGCAGGAATAGCTGGGACCAGTAGTAAGGATGGTTGATTAGACAGTGATTCCCAGCCTTCCTCTGAGCTTTCTTTACAGCTGAGACTGCCTCAGGGAGCCAATGGGGTGGAGAGACTCTCTGTGGCTTCAAGCTCCCTGCATCTCCTGGAAATGACTCATTCAGTAGCCTCAGTGGTTTACTGCATGGAGCAGCAGAACACCCAGGGCTATTTTTGGGCAGGACCGCACAGGAACGGAGTTCTGGCTGGCTCTCGAGTTGGCCACGCCCAGCAGGAACTCATTAACATAATAGGCCACACCCAACAGCAGAAACTCATTAGGATTGGCTATATTAGGGGTGTGTGGCCTAACATGCAAAGAGGTTCCTGCTACAAGAAAAGCCCTGGGTTTTGACTACAAACAAGGTAAACAGAACAAGAAGCAAAAGGTGGGTGTGGCTGGATGATCACACTTGTGGTAACATGGGGGTGTGCCTAATATGCTAATGAGTTTCTGCTGTCGGGTGTGGCTTATTATGCTAATGAGTTCCTGCTGGGCTTTTTCTACAAAAAAAGCCCTGAGAACACCTAATCCCAGGATTGACAATCTGAGTCCAAGGAGCTGTTATACTCAAGCTCCTCCTCCTTCTCCTTTCCTCCTCCTCCTCCTTCTTCAAAATCTCCTTGGTTTCAATATCCGCCATGTTCTCTTGGCTGCTTCGTGGACAAAACCGCCAAGGAAATTTTTTCCAGTGTGCTCAGGGGGTTTATTGTCCACCATAGCCACCCCCAACAGACCCTTCCCCCCTTCTTTAGGCATGACTGTGGCTTTAGTGGGACTCTAGGTACCAATTGTTCTTCTCTGGCCAGGGTCATCCGCATTGCTATAGCAATGGCTAGCTCTGAGGTGAATATTTCCAACTGGCTTGTCTACGTTCCTCCGGTTAAGAGTCCCTCATAGCCTCTATGCCTGTACAGAAGTGCAAACCCCAAAATTATCCTTTGGGGCTACAAACTTTGGTGTTCGTCCCGGGGTGTGAGGCATTCCCCCACAATTCTAGGCAATATTTTCAGGACACTGTACTTCAGGTTCCCAATGACAGCAACCGATCCCAGGGGCGTGAGAACTCTGTGTGTCAGGATTTGGGGGTGGTTGCTACAGACTGTAATAGTGTGCTAACTGAGCATTCAAAAAAAAAGTTCCTCTTTACTAGGGAAAGTTCCTGTTTTCTGATATCTGTCTCTGGCAAATTGCTAGTAAGACGTGCACATTTATTTATTTCAAGAATTCACATGCCACCTCTCCGGAGACCTGCTTGTGGTGACTCATGGCAAAAAGAATGCAACAATAAAGTAATAAAATCAAACGTCATTGTTGGGAGTTCAGTCCCTTCCCTGATTAAATTTGAACTTGAGTTTACTTGCATGCAAATGAATGCACATGAATGCTAACATCCCACACGGTTCAACGAATGGTCTGATGTGCCCTATCTTGCAGTTACTGAGAGCGATATTAAATTAGGGATCACATACTGTAGGACAATTATTCCCCCCCCCCCCACCAATCAGATCTTTTTGGCTTCTTAAATCAATAAGATTGTAAATGGCGGAGGAAATGAACACAACATACGTACAACTCACAACATATAGAGTCATACAGTATGCAACAGAGTCAGGCCAGCAGAAATGTGGGACAGTCCTATCATAGCACCCTTTTAGGATGAAATATTAGAAGAAATTAGGTGTATAACTGGTCACACTATAAAAAGGAACCCAGAATCAATACTCTTGAACCTTAGAAATGAAACTGCATTATCTACCATACAAAGAAAAAAAATTGCTTTATTATTATTCACAGCCAAAACAACCATAGCTTCAAAATGGAAGTCAGAAATTAAACCATCCCTAAACTTATGATACAAAAAGTTATGGAACTTATACATAAAGGAAAAAATATCTGACATAATGAACCCAACAAAATCTAATGGTGAATATAGTGAATTTACATTGATATGGCTCTCAATCTTATCCCATCTAGTTTCTCTAGGAACAATACCAGAGATAATAGACACTCTTCATTTGTGGTAAATGTTGATGTCAACACTAAGCGATGAAAAATGCACTCTTTTATGCTGTTAAATTTAGGTGTACTTATCCTATAAACTATAAACTATAAACTTATCCTATAATCCTTATTACTTGTTATTGACATTTTATTGTTATTGAAATTTTGAAAATTGAATAAATTTTAAAAAATGTGGAACAATCAAGGATGGGCCCCTTGTTAGGAGAAGAGTTGTGTGCCTATGTATAAAAATCCCATCGCTTTCAGCTCAGTGATGTTGTATAAGACCAGTCAAATGGGAAGTGCCCTCTTGAAAGCATAAAGAATCCATATTTTATTGAATTTATATTCAGACTTTCCATCTATCTCCAGGACAGTTCACATTTAAATAAAATATATTAATGTATTAAAATATATCGATAAAAACAATATCCACCCAAAAGCATAAAAACTGGCACCATAAAAGACTAGCACATCAATAAAAGCAGTATAACAATACCAATAAAACCATCATAGAGGGTTAGCGTCCACTGTGCTCCTTAATGGTAAATTTGCACCATTTGTGCACCAAAGAGGCTCACAATGAGGACTGCTGTCCACTGCAACTTTACACAACAGGGCTGGGGCAAGGCAGACTTCCCTTGGGAGGGCATTGAAGCTTTGTGGCATAGTCTCTGATGAGCTCAGGATTCTCTGTTTCTGCTTTGTAACATCCACTTCCCAAAGCCGAGACAGCTTGCTGATATTTGAGGGGACCCCAAGGCAGCACACTCCCACACCACCATGGTGGGTATCACCCCTCACAAGCCCAGGGAAATGCCGATTACCACTTTGGGGTCAGGAAGCAATTTTTCTCCTGGATCCTGGAAGTTTTTTGTCATCCTCTGGGCATGGAGCAGGGGTCACGGGGTGTGTGTGTGGGGGAGGTATTTGTGAATTTCTTGCATTGTTCAGGGGGTTGGACTAGATGACCCTGGAGGTCCTTTCCAACTCTATGATTCTATGCTTCTCTTTTGAACCCCAGCCTGTCACAGCAGGGCTTATATGAACAAGAAGGAAGTACACTCTGATACCTCCCCCAGGTGCCTCTTCCAAGGGTTCAGATCACCATGACTGGTGCTCCTTCTAGCCCTTCTAGTAACAATGGAACTTACCCCATTCCCTTTAGACCCATTCTTCTGTTCCAGAAGGAGATGAGAGCAGGAAATAGATGAGCTTCTGTTGGGAGTGAATGGGCCAGTCCAAGGTTGGCAGTGGGCCCTATAGTGATTTGTGGGACTTAATTTGTTCTAGAAACTCCAGCCATTGCAAGATATTAATCCCATTTTAACGGAGAATTTCTAAAATGAACCCCAGAACTGGATCACGTGTTGTTTCCAGTCCCTTGAGTTGGTTTGACATCTTTTGCATTACTCTGCGACAGAACACACAATCTTGTTGTGATTTTACGTAGGACCGCATCATGATTCTTTTCGTGCAGTGTTTCACTACGGCAGCACCTTTACCACCAAATGAATCTTGATTCAGCCGTGTATACAATCATATCCAGGTTCTTCTTCGGCAATATTTTATCTGTGTGCATGTGCACGTCAAAAAGGCCATGAGAAAAAGGATACGGATGAAATGTAGGACCCTTGAGTGGGAGGAAGGTTAGCAAACAGAATCGTTCTGTTCAAAATATGGAAAGAAGAAGGAAAGCGATAGAAGATATCTAAGGCATTGGTTCCACTGCGGAAACAAGACTAGGTGATTTTGAGCTCCAAAATTCCAGGGGGGAATCCCAACGAGGAGAGATTTGGACGCATCCCTAAATGGAATGGAGTCTGTGCCGGAAATCTTTTACAGCCCACGGGCAACTGTCTTGTGCACACTACCACCTAGCTTTTGCAGGCAGAAATGCAGGGATGGATCATTGCGAGTGATGTGGTTGAACTGGAAAACCGATTACAGACGAGGTGGGAGAATCTAGCAAACATTGTCAAGTTGAATGTCTGCACTACAGCCTACAAAGCCATTTCAGTCCTGTCGACTCTTAATAGTTCTTAAGGGATTCTAGGAGTTGCACTTCTGTGTTAGAGGACTGTGGCCTGTAAAAAGAACAATTCGCAGAACTTTCTCTGAGCAGTGTACCAGGACTGGACAAACTCACAGAGGAGTGGTCCAGCAATGGTTATCAGCAATGCCTCCAAGCTCAAAAGGCAGTTTTTTAATGCTATTTCTATAAGCCTTTTTATATTTCCCCCCCCTCTTGTTGGCATTCCCAGTTTGTTTTACTTTAGGGTATTTAACAGATTTTTATGCACTTTAACCCATTTTATATCATACCTAGGTGCTGCCAAGCTGCAACCGACTCGTGGCGACCCCAGCAAGAAGCTTTCAAGGCAAGTGAGAAAGAGATGAGATTTGCCATTGTCTTCCGCTGCAGAGTCCATCTTTGGTGGTCTCACATTCAAGCACTGACCCTTCTGAGCTTCTGAGATCTGAGAAATCAGGCAATACCATGCGGTCTTCCCTCCCATTTTATACCATAACCCATTTTATACTTTTTTTATTCCATATATTCTTACTGGTCACCATATAAATTCATGGTAATAATTCTAATCTGATTGTATTTTGTAGGACTTGGAGGGGGGGAAGGACAAAGAACAGTTTTGTCCTGAATGAGGACAACCCACTCCAGAAACTGGGATTTTTAAAATCAAAACTGCATGTTCCCCAAATTTCACCCTACCATCCCACAATACTTCAGATGGTAATGGGAAAAAAGTAGGACCTTTCTGAATCACTACCCTCAGCGCCAGTTTAAATTAGGGAGGCTGGAACACCTGCCATTTCAGCTCCTCTCTTGTTCACCAGCCATGAACAAGGAGCCAGTTTTTTGACGGACTGTTCATCTGTGCATTGGTCTGTTCAAGGCTGTTTGGCAGGTTGCTTCATTTTGTTCCTTCCTAACCATTCAGTACACTGCAATTAGCTTTTTGTGCATATGTTTTTTTTCACTTGAAGGTGCTGGGAAAGGTCTGTGGCTGAGTGGTAGAGTGTCTGCTTGGCATCTAGAAGGTCTTAAGTTCAATCCTGGGCATCTCCAGTTAAAAGAATCAGAAGCAGGTGATGGGAAGGACCTCTACCTTAGATCCTAGAGAGCTGCTGCGAGTCTGAGTAGACGGTACTGATCCATCAAGTGGTCTGATCAGTGTAAGGCAGCTTCATGTGTTCACAGCCTGAATGAGTTCTACATTCTCCTACCGTGTCCTTGCTGTGCTGTTGCTCCACTTGGCAAGGAACTGTTAAAACTGACAGATAAATCTGTCACAAATCATATAAATCAGCCATAAATAAACATAGCATTTCATTTTAAAAAATCCTATTGTTTACTGTTTGTCAATCAGTTTGGATCATTAGCATTTTCATGTCTTGAAAAAAGATGACGAAAACATGTTTGGCAGGGTTTGAGTCATTTGTTGCCGAACCAACCAGATCTGGTGATCAGCTCACATCTGATCATCACTGGCGAACCTAGTAAGTTCGATGGTCAAATGTGTTCGCTGTGAAATTTGCAGCATCCAAACTTGGAACAGTTCCCAATCAACAGTGTCTACATCCAATTTAGTATGCGTTGTATCTTTTATAACGTGCATGTCAGGGACCATAACATCATGGTCTGAAACATCACTCTCTCCTTTGTTCTTGATGAAGGGCTCTGTGGAACTCAAAAGCTTGCTCACTGATCTGTGATATTTGATTGGTCCAAAGAAAAGATATTAACATGACCTGGATTTTTCTCTACTCCAATAGAAGAAGAGAAAAGATTGGATTTATATCCTGCCGTTCACTACCCAAGGGAGTCTCAGAGTGGCTTACAAACTCCTTTCCCTTCCCCTCCCCACAACAGACACCCCGTGAGGTAGGTGGGGCTGAGAGAGCTCTGACAGAAACTGCTCTTTTTCAAGAACAGCTGTGCCAGAACTAGGGCTTGCCCAAGGTCATCCAGCAACTGCATGTGGAGGAGTGGGGAATCAAACCTGGTTCTCCCAGATTAGAGTCCGCACACTTAACCACTACACCATTCGCAATACAGCTGTCTGTCTGTGATCCCTGCCATTGCTGGGATTGTAGTTGTTGGTTTTTATTTTCCTATTTTTACAACCGTGTGTAGGAGAGAAGGCAGCAGACTTTAGCCTGATCTTGTTGGATCTCAGAAGCTAAGCAGGGTCAGTAACTGGATGGGAGACTATCAAGAAAGGCTCTGCTGAGGAAGGTAATAATAACCCACCTCTGCTTCTCACTTGCCTTGAAGACTCCTTGCTGGGTTCCCCGTAAGTCGGTTGTAACTTGATGGCACTTACCTACATACTATGGTGAGAGGGATTCTTTTTGCCACGGGCACTGAAATACCTTGGGCTATGTCTAGACACTGAATTTTTGAATACATGATTTACATCAGATTTTTTTAAAAAGCCCTTTCTGTCTGTCTTCTTAGGAAATGGAGAATTGAGCAAAAAAGAAAGAAAGAAAACTAGCAAAAGGACAGAAAAGGAATTGGATCATTTGGGGAGTGTTAAGGCCTACCAGATAAAGCACTTAATCATTTCCATACAGTGCTGTAATCCCTGAATATTATGGAGGGAGCGACATGAAAAGAAGGAGAAAGGGGACTTCAGAAAGACAGCAATCTGAACATCTTCGAATCCGCCTGGGACTCTGCAAAAACAGGTCTGCTTGGCTGCAGGTATAACCAAAAATGAGAGCGACAGGGGGATTTTAAATTTTATTTATTTATTTATTAGTTAAACTTTTACCCCGCCCTTCCAGCAAAGCTGGCTCAGGGCAGCTTACAGCAATATAAAATACAACAAACAATACTGTGTACAATATAAAGTATAACAATACAAAATTACCATATGGCATTGTGTATAGCATAAGCCAGGAGATCCGAAGATTGTCTGGCAGCCTTAAATTCTAACTCATTTTGCATTATGCACCACTAGGGGGTGATCTAGACTTATTTTTTGGGCTGAGGGAGCTCTGAAAGAGAGCTGGCTTTGAGTGGAGGAGTGCGGAATCGAACCCGGTTCTCCAGATTAGATATTCCCATGGGTGGCCAACGGATTCAGCACGAAAAAAATGAACTATTCTTTACTGAAGGGGTAATTAAATTGTCAGATTCACTGCCAGGGGATGTAGCGATGGCCATGATGAGCATGGATAGTTAAAAACATAAGAACATAAGAGAAGCCAATGTTGGATTAGGCCAATGGCCCATCCAGTCCAACACTGTCACACAGTGGCCAAAAGCACCAGGTGCCCTCAGGAGGTCCACCAGGGGGCTCAGTTCTAAGAAGGGGTTAGACAGATTCATGGAGGAGAGGTCCATTGGTGTCTACTAGCCACGGCCAACTACAGGGAGCCTCCATAGCCAGGGTCAGTGAGCCTATGAATCCCAGTGCGAGGATGTAACACCAAGGGAGAGACCTTGGCCTCTATTCATTGGTCCTCCAGAGCAGCCGGTTGGCCACTGTTTGGAACAGAATGCAGAACTAGATGGACCACTGGTCTGATCCAGGAGGGAACCTCTTATGTACTCTGCCTGGAAATTATCCTGAGGCAGTTATTCCTTCCATGCCAAAGGCAATATGGACACAGATATGAAGTCCAGCCCCACTTTTCTTCATAAACTCTGTGGCTCTGAGTACCTTCGATTATATTTCTGGTAGGGGCCATAGAAGGCACCTGGTACAACCTGCTCAACACAGGATCCGTACTGTATCCCTGACTGGTGGATGTCAGAACCTCCAGCAAGGTTTTCCTGCAGATGGTTGGTTCCATCATCAAGCTGTTTTTACCACCAAAGTGCCTCTCCTAACATTCAGCCAAACTCTCCTCTCCTATCCCTCAGATCCATTAGATCAAGTCTTGCCCCCACAAGCAGCAGAGTAACCAGTCCTTGCCTTCTTCTTGATGACAGCCCTTCAGAGATTTGACAGATACGGTCGTGTCACTCCCTTCAGTCGTCTGCGAGGACTACATTAGGAATTGTTGATCAGTATTTCCCCATGCACGTTGTCCATTGTGTAATTGCATCAACATGCTGTTATGATCCAAGGGAAAGTAGGCTTGTGAAGGACACGCACCCTTGTAACATGCACCAGATGGTCGTGTCAGGGGACTAGAAAGGGTAAAAATGAAATGTTTGGAGCTGCAGCTCCCTCAAGGCAGCTTCATCATCATCAGAAGAAGAGATTGGATTTATACCCCGCCCTTCACTCACTTGGAGTCTCAGAGCGGCTTACAAACTCCTTTCCCTTCCCCTCCCCACAACAGACACCCTGTGAGGTAGGTGGGGCTGAGAGAGCTCTTTCCCAAGCTGTCCTTGAGGGAACAGCTGGTACAGAGCTATGGCTTGCCCAAGGCCATCCAGCCAGGTGCAAGTGGAGGAGTGGGGAATCAAACCCGGTTCTCCCAGATTAGAGTCCGCGCACTTAACCACTACACCAAACTGGCACTCTTCACCAAACTGGCTCTCTACACGAAACTGGCTCTCTACACCAAACTGGCTCTCTGATCCCACCCTAAGTCCCAAGAGCTCAAGAAACATCAGTGATTCTCCCTTTCCTCTTTCAGCCTCACAACTGGTTAGATTCAAGGCCAATTCCCATGTTACAAAGTCCTCATGTGTCCCCTTCATGTCCACTGTGGGTCTTGTCAACAGACGTGCTATGGGAGTTCCATGATCAAAACCTAAATAATAATATTTATATATATATATATATTTACTACATTTATACCGGGGTGCCCAAACTTGCTTGACTTGAGAGCCACATAGAATAAACATCAGATTTTTGAGAGCCGCAAGACATGAACAAATATTACACATTTTTACTGGTAAATATGCAGATTTGCTTTTTATTAACATTAAATGAGACGGCCAGAAATCATAACAAAAGGGGTAAAAGCAGATGTTGATAGTGATATTTATTTGTCCAGTGATATTTGTTTGCTAATGATATTTAGCTTCCCAGCCGCCCTGCTGGGAGCCACACAGTATGTGTGAAAGAACTGCATGCAGCTCCCGAGCCACAGTTTGGCCAACCCTGATTTATACTCTACCTTTCTCCCCAACGGGGACTCAGAACAACTTACACTGTTCTCCTGTCCTCTATTTTATCCTCATAACCACCATGTGAGGTATCCTAGGCTGAGAGTGTGGGAGGTCACTCATATGACCATGGGGGGTGTTTTGCACCATGATGTCACTTCTGGAAAAACTTGGAAGTAACATTGGGTGGCTCTAGGAATCGCTGGAAATTCTATGGTAAAACCATTGAGTTTCTGGTGGTTCCAAGAACCCCACAATGTTACTTTGGGGTTTTCACTGGAAGTAATATCATGGCTTGCGTGAGATGACTTTTAAAAACAAAAACAAAACACACCTCTGCCTCTCGGAGTGGTGGTGGGCAAAAAGAGCTGCCAGTAGAAGGCCTCCCAGTATAGGGACCCTACCCCTAATCCACAACCCCCTTCCAAAGATCCTCAAACAAAGCCCACTCCTTAGGTGCCTGCAGAAATCTGTCTGTGGATGTGAAAAGGCTCCTTTTCATATCGGAGTCTTGGTGGACTTGGTTGATAGGTTTTTAAATGGAGCAAAGACATGGGCCTTGGGGTTCTGAGGCCAGGTGAGTTTTTATCCCGCTGCATGGTCCAGTGGCTCAGTGGGACTACAACAAAGTCTTCTGTCCCGACCCACAAGACTGGTGGTGGCACCTTCTTCAAACCCCAGACTCCCTCCTGGGAAAAGCTGACATGCTATCTGTAATCCCAAAATGAAATCCATCAGGGAACTGACCTGGGCCCCACACTAGGCCCATAAATCGTCTCCTGAGACAGACCCGGGTGGAGAGCTGACTGATTTATTCTGTTGGTGCTTTGCACTCCAAGAAGGCTCCAACGCTGGATCCCCGTTTCCAGGCAGACCCCCTAGTTTCCATGGAGATCAAGGCAGGAGTTGGTCTTTTCTCTACTGCAGATGCTGTGCTGGCACAATCACACTTTCTCTCGCAACTTCATGCAGCCACATGGTCGGGCTGTTTCAGCACACCGTTGCAGAGCCAAAGATAGGCCCAGACCCGGATGCTTGTGACACATTTCCAGGGCCGTATCCCATCCAAACCACCTCTGAACTTACCATGATAATGTCATCCATTTATTTATGAGTTGAGCACCTCACTGGACTCCATCGATGTTTTTGTTCAAGTGCTCAAGTTGAACACCATGTCGACTTTTCTATGGGCTTGTACAAGTGATCTTGTATGGGACAGGGTCGTGAGACACAAAGGCAGCCAATCAGAATAGCTCTTCATCATGACATGCAACAAGAGTCACACGGTTGCCTAGGGAACAACATATCTTCCCCTGGAGAAAAAACCCCCCAAAACTGCCTTACAGCACCTGTGAGCAGCGCTCGAATGCACATACATGAATAATTCCCAATCTGAACACTTTCCCCGCCTTTCCTATTAAGAAAATTTTGATGGGGATTTATCGTAGCAATTCTCCCAGGCCATTTTGAATTCGGTTGGAACATGAAACACCCGAACGATTAAAAGATGGATTGTGGGAACTCCACTCATCGGGAAGCTAGCGGAATTTCTGGCCTTCTCGTTGGTCAGCACAAACGGTTAACCTAGTCCTGTCCCCAGATGTTCCTCTCCAGAAGCCACCAGTTTGTGGATCAGGGAGACTCGTCAGAACATTTTCACACTCTCTCATTCTCTCCAACGGCCCTCCAGCTGGTCTCACATTACCAGCCTGTGAAAGCCAGCCACCCCTGGGGGGCAATTGCTCTGCATGTGCTGACTACATCTCTCGAAACGCCCGGACTCACAGTTTCTCCCCACAGGCCTGCAAGGTGTAAGCCAGATTGCCCTGAGTCACGAGGTCCACTGGCGGGAGAGGATGGATCGAGTGGCACAGCTGTGATGGGGCAGGGGGTGGAGCCCGAGGCCTATCACTCTCTAAGTTCTGATGGAGGCTGCATTTGCTGAAATGTTCACTGTTTTTTCTTCCCCCGCTCTCCCCCTGCCTGCCGAGACCTATAAATCTGATGGCGCAAGGGGTCTTTCTGCTTTGTTTCCTCAGCAAGCGAGGCGGCTGTTTTTCTTGGAGGGCCAGACTGGCGTAACCTCCTTTCGAGCACCTGCTCCTCCACTGTAAAGACGCATTCCTCAGCAGTGCTAGAGACAGCCCATGTCTGGGATGTCTCCTTGTATTGTTGCCTGGGTGACAAGCTATATCCCCACCTGCTTCCCCAAGGTTAGTTTCTGAGAGCCCGCTTGTATTAATCGGCAGGATGAAATGGTAATGCTTTGGACCGGAAGCAAGGGCTCAGCGTGTGGGCTCGTTCCACAGAGACCTCTCTTGAGCTAGGAAAAATAGTCCGGCAAGGAAAAGCTAGCCCGAACTATTCTCCCTGACATGGTAGTTTTCTTCATACAGGGTGTTGTGTTGGAAGAAGATCTCAAACGTGTCATAAAGCCAGTGTGATGCAATGGTTAAGAGTACTGGACTGGGATTTGGGAGACCCCAGTTCAAAAGCCACCTCGTTGACATGGAAGCTCACTGGGAGACCTTGGGCCAGTCATACCCTCTCAGCCTAACCTACCTCACAGGGTCGTTGTGAGGATAAAAGGGAGGAGAGGAGAATGAAGTAAGCCACTTTGGGTCTCCACCGGGGAGAAGGGCAGGGTAGAAGTGAATAGAATGAATAAATAAATTTGTCATCTTCTGGACCCAAACAGCTGCAGCCTGAAGCAGTCCATACTTTCCTTGGTTCTTTCTTGCCTTCTCCTCAGTGGTGGAGCATCTTCTCAGCATGCAAAAAGTTCCAGTTGTCATCCTGGGCATCTCCTGTAAACTGGATTGAGTAGTAGGGGTTATGAAAGACCTCGACCAGGGACCCCAGCGATCCACTGCCAGTCCACATAGACAATATTGACCTTGGGGGACCAATGGTCCGATACAGTGTAAGGCAGTTTCATGTGTGTTCAAGTATGCTTATGTCTTCTCTTAAGAACATATGAGAAACCGTGTTGGATCAGGCCAATGGCTCATCCAGTCCAGCACTCTGTGTCCCACAGTGGCCAAAAACCAAGTGCCACCAGGAGGTCCTCATTCTGGGTCCTTGACCACAGGATCTTTTGGACAAACCTTTCACAATGATCTTGACCTTTGAGGATGTCAGTGGATGGTTCCGAAGCTCATTGTATTAGCATCTTAATGTACTTCAGTCTTGGCCAGACAGAGACCTGGTGGAGTATGTGGTGTAAGGTGCTATCAGGTTGTAGTCAGTTTATGATAACCCCTGTAGGATTTTCAAGGCAAGAAACAAACAGAGGTGATTTGCGATTGCCTGCCTCTACGTAGCAACCCTGGACTTTCCTTGATGGTCTCCCATTCTTGTACTAACCAGGCTGACGCTATTTAAGAAGAAGAAGAAAAGAAGAAGAGATTGGATTTATACCCCACTCTTCGCTACCCAAAGGAGTCTCAGAGCGGCTTACAGTCTCCTTTCCCTACCCCTCCCCACAACAGACACCCTGTGAGGTAGGTGGGGCTGAGAGAGCTCTGACAGAAACTGCTCTTTTTCAAGAGCAGCTGTGCCAGAACTATGGCTTGCCCAAGGTCATCCAGCAGGAGCAAGTGGTGGAGTGGGGAATCAAACCCGGTTCTCCCAGATTAGAGTCCGTGCATTTCACTACTAGACCAAACTGGCTCTCAGCTCTGACGAGATTGGGGTGGCTTGGGCCATCCAGGTCAGGTACCAATAGGTTGTAATGGTTAGAATATCAAGCTAGGATCTGAGATCCCCCGTCCTTCAAGGAAAAAATCCTTTCAATTGTAAATTGACTTTTCGTTCTGCTAGATGTGTTGGATGGAGTGTGGCAGGGGCAACTTCAAGAGAACAGCACAAGAACGCACGTATGAAAAACATTCGTGATATGATTTAGCACATCACTCTATCTTGTTTTTTTAGTGCTCGAGGGCGCCGCTCGCAATCTGAAATCAAATTGCATTTTGGAACAGTGGCGTACGCACTCCTTGATGCGCAGGAACCCTGACACAGTGTAGAAAGCTTTCCAGATCTGCAACTTCAGAGAGCCATTTAAGGACACGCACAACTATCTGTCTGCTTCCCCCCCCCCCCCCCACAGAGAACGGCTTTTGTCTGTGCTGTAAAAATAATCAAGCCATTGAGAAGAGGGGGGGGGGGGATGAATGCGTAGAGCTCAGGAGGATTTGGTGCCTTAGCGTCTGAAAACCTCAAATTGTTTTTCAGGCCGGTGGCAGTGGCCTGCGAATTCTGAGCTGCGAGGAGAGATCAACAGTGTTGGCTCCTTCCCTGGCTTACCCTGCACAAGCTTGGGAGGGGGGCACGGAGCCAGTGTGATACTTTAGCCCTTAAGCCCCACAATATTAGATTGTCCTGCTGGGGAAGAACTGAAAGGCAGAATAAGGACTTCTGTATGGGGAGACTGCCCTGACCTGGATGGCCCATGCTAGGCCAATCTCATCAGGTCTCGGTAGCTAAGCAGGGTTGCCTCTGGTTAGTACTTAGATGGGACCAAGGAAGTACTTAGATGGGACCAAGGACTAAGGAAGTACTTAGATGGGACCAAGGAAGTAGTTAGATGGGACCAAGGAAGTACTTAGATGGGACCAAGGACTAAGGAAGTACTTAGATGGGACCAAGGAAGTACTTAGATGGGACTAAGGAAGTCCATGGTCACTACACAGAAGAAGGCAATGACAAACTACCTCTGTTCATCTCTTGCCCTGTCCCAGATGGCCCAAGCTGGCTGTATCTTGTCAGATCTCAGAAGCTCAGAAGGGTTGGCCCTGGTTAGAACTTAAATGGGAGACCCCCAAGGAAGTCCATGGTTGCTACACAGAAGCAGGCAATGGCAAGCTACCTCTGTTCATCACTTGCCCTGTCCCAGATGGCCCACGCTGGCCATATCTCGTCAGATCTCAGAAGCTCAGCAGGGTTGGCCCTGGTTAGAACTTGGATAGGAGACCCCCAAGGAAGTCCAGGGTCACTACACAGAAGAAGTCAGTGACAAACCACCTCTATTCATCTCTTGTTCTGAAAACTCTATGGGGTTGCCCTAAGTTTGCTCTGACTTGACGGCACTTTCCACCATATGTGGAGATCGTCATGGTAGAAAAGTCAGATGGTTTCCCTGTAGAAGAATGGAGGGGGGAAAAAAGAATCCCGTAGGTTCAGGATCCTGTTACCCAGTCTGGATTTTTCTCCCACATTATTTGGGAGAAAGGCATAGCTGAGCCATCACCATATGCAACCACCCCCCTTGCAATAATTTACATCCCTTCTCTCCTCTATTCTCTTATGGGAGCCTACGGTTATTTACATATCCTTTTGGAAGGGGAGGGCTCGGCTCACACACTCGGCTCCCAAAGCCACTCCTGCTCCCCGAGTGTGTTTTATTGTTTGCTTGTTGAGGTGTGAATGAAGTAATGGGGCCTTCTTGGCCACTACATCCATCTCCGCCTGACAGGCTGGCTTGGGCACATTGTGTTGCTCTCTATAAATGCTGTCACCTTGCCATCTCCGAACAGGCGGGCTTCCTCTGGGAACCTGTAATCAGGATCTCCCAGGCACGCAGAGAGCCTTGTCTGCAGTCTGTAAATCAGGGAAAGGCATTCTGGTACCCGGCATTAGGCTGGCGGATGGGGTTGCCAACTTCCCGGTGGGCCCTGGAGATCTCCTAGGATTACAACAGGTCTCCAGTCTACAGTGATCAATTCCCCTGCAGGAAATTGCTGCTTTGGAGGTTGGACGCTACGGCATTAAGCCCTGCTGGGGTCCCTTGGCAAACCCTGCCCTCCCCAGTCGTCCACTCCTGAATCTCCAGGAATTTCCCAACCCAGAGCTAGCAACCCTAACAGAAGAGCGGGTCTATCACGGTGGCCTTTGTAGCTAGGGACAGTTGAGCCTGGCAGTAACCCTATGCAGTATTACCCGTGAATGGCATGGTTACTATCATGATCCCCCCCTTCGGGATAAGACGCTATCCCCTTGTTCTATTCGTTCATGCATGCCGAAATTTCAGTTCCGTGCATTGCCTTTCCTCTCCAATCCTGGTTTAACAAAATGGATTTTAAAAGTTTATTTATGACTTTTAAAAATGCGTCTGTCTCCTGTGATAGCTTCAAAGTAGGCCCCACAGTCAAACTAATTCCACGGAAGGCACATGTGCAATTTGCTGCCCCTTTCGATACATTCTGCCGAATTTTGTCATTTTGCATGTTCCTTAATTTTTTTAAAAATGTTGTTGTTTAGGCTCACAGTCGAGTCCAGCTCTTCGTGACCCCACGGATCGCATCACGCCAGTACCAAATACCAAATAAATATAATTGTCCCTTGTTTGTTAAAGCCAGGTGTGACATGTTGGGAGTTTTTTGTTAACTTGGACATTC
This sequence comes from Lepidodactylus listeri, assembly GCA_029233225.1. Classification (NCBI taxonomy): domain Eukaryota; kingdom Metazoa; phylum Chordata; class Lepidosauria; order Squamata; family Gekkonidae; genus Lepidodactylus; species Lepidodactylus listeri. The sequence goes on along the minus strand of JARCFY010000019.1, from coordinate 38,418,327 downwards.
AGTATTCTAACAATTACATTGTCTTGAAATTGTGTTTTTTCCAAAGAAATGGATTGGATGGAAGCGGTTGCTAAATTCCTTGCACATGTTTTTAAATTGTTGTAATATTCAATGATTCATGGATTTGCGTCCCCCCCCATTTTTCAAATCCTACCATCCTATGGGTGAAGGGATAGGAAATAATAAAATATAAATATGTAAAATAAATAAACAAATCACCTCTGTGGATGGGCGAGGTGGGCTGGGGAGGTTCCTGGGGAGATTAAAATGAATGTAAGGAATTGCATATGCTCCAGTTTTCTCCATTCTACATCTTCACTGAGGAAATATTGCCTACAATAACATACCAAGGAAATGAACAAATCACATTTGGACACATGTGCCTGGGGGCATAAGAACATAAGAGAAGCCAGTGTTGGATCAGGCCAGTGGCCCATCCAGTCCAACACTCTGTCACACAGTGGCCAAAAACACTAGGTGCCCTCAGGAGGTCCACCAGTGGGGCCAGGACACCAGAAGCCCTCCCACTGTTGCCCCCCCCTCAAGCACCAAGAATACAGAGCATCCCTTGCCCCAGACTGAGAGTTCCTATTTATACCTTGTGGCTAATAGCCACTGATGGACCTCTGCTCCATATGTTTATCCAATTCCCTCTTGAAGCTGTCCATGCTTGTAGCCGCCACCACCTCCTGTGGCAGTGAATTCCATGTGTTCATCACTCTTTGGGTGAAGAAGTATTTCCTTTTATCTGTTCTGACCTGACCGCTCAGCAATTTCATGGAGTGCCCACGAGTTCTTGTATTGTGAGAAAGGGAGAAATGTACTTCTTTCCTTACCTGCTTTATCCCATGCATAATCTTATAAACCTCAATCATGTCACCCCTCAGCCGTTGTTTCTCCAAGCTAAAGAGCCCCAAGCGCTTCAACCTTTCTTCATAGAGAAAGTGTTCCAACCCTTTTATCATTCTAGTTACCCTTTTCTGCACTTTCTTCAGCAATTTCATGGAGTGCCCACGAGTTCTTGTATTGTGAGAAAGGGAGAAATGTACTTCTTTCCTTACCTGCTTTATCCCATGCATAATCTTATAAACCTCAATCATGTCACCCCTCAGCCGTTGTTTCTCCAAGCTAAAGAGCCCCAAGCGCTTCAACCTTTCTTCATAGAGAAAGTGTTCCAACCCTTTTATCATTCTAGTTACCCTTTTCTGCACTTTCTTCAATGCTATAATATCTTTTTTGAGATGTGGTGACCAGAACTGCACCCAGTACTCCAAATGAGGTTGCACCATCGATTTATACAGGGGCATTATGATACTGGCTGAGTTGTTTTCAGTTCCCTTCCTAATAATCCCCAGCATAGTGTTGGCCTTTTTCATTGCAGTCGCACATTGTCTCGACATTTTCATTGAGTTATCTACTACGACTCCAAGATCTCTCTCTTGGTCAGTCTCCGCCAGTTCGGACCCCATCAGTTCCCAGGGAGATCAAAATGACTGTAAAGAACGGTGCATGATCCAATTTCATATTTTTTTTCATGTGTGTGTGTGTGCGCATGTGCGAGTGTGCACCTGAAAGTCATGGCAACCTCTGGTGACTGACCCCTACTGGGGGCCTGGAGGATATTCAGAGAGGTGGCTGAATAGAGCCTGCCCCTGCCTCCTGACTACTGGTGTTCCAAGGAGGTCTCCCATCCAAGTCCTTGCCAGAGTTGACCCTGCTTAGCTTCCGAGATGTGACTAGATCGGGCTTTCCTGGGCTATCCAAGTCATGGCCCTGTTTCATTTTTTTAGATGTTTTGCTAATTAAATCAAAATTAAAGAAAAGCAGAAAGCACAGTAATAAAGCTTCCCAGGACAGTGCAGCCAATAAACTCTACTGAACCCTGACAAGACACTCAACTTCGAAACTCTGCTCAAGTCCCCCTTCTTGCTTTCTCACCTTTTCCGAGATCTGAGGAAACCGCCTGTCAGTTCCGCAGGATGAACCCCATCCGTGAGAGGACACCGATAGGGGCCCCTCCTTCACCCCCTTCTCCAAACATCCCATCAGCAAGCTACTAACAACCCATAATGTCACCATGCACTCAGTGCTCCAGGGAGGCCCTCAGGAATGGCCAGACCTCATTTGTTTTGGAGAGAGCATGAAGACAATTTTCGCAGGAAGCCCTAGAACAGCAGTGACTCTCTGGGAGGCAGACTGTCTGGGTCCAAGCCCCACCCAACTTCCCTCTCTTCATTAATCATATCTGAGGAGCAGAGAGGCTGAACACGCTGGCGGGAGAGCAGACATGACCCTTCTGGCCCTCTCCATGCAGCAAAGTGTGGGTTGGCACCTTTGCCACAGAAAAGTCAGCTACATGACTCATCTTGCACAGATGCCAAGTAGATGTAAACATTAAGATGATGTGGAAGCACTAAGGACGAGTAGTTATTTCTTTAATTCATTAAGAACGTAAGAAGAGCCCTGCTGGATCAGACCAGCAGTCCATCTAGTCCAGCATCCTCTCTCACACAGTGGCCAACCAGTTCCTCTGGACGGTCAACAATTGAGAAGAAGAAGAAGAAATAGAAGAAGAAGAGGAGGAGGAGGAGATTGGATTTATATCCTGCCCTTCACACGGAGTCTCAGAGCGGCTTACAAACTCCTTTCTCTTCCCCTCCCCACAACAGACACCCTGTGAGGTAGGTAGGGCTGAGAGAGCTCTTTCCAGAACTGTCCTTGAGAGAACAGTTCTGACAGAATTATGGCTTGCCCAAGGTCATCCAGCAGCTGCAAGAGGAGGAGCAAGGAATCAAACCCGGTTCTCCCAGATTAGAGTCTGCACACTTAACCACTTGCAAAGTACTGGGTTCTCGGCGGCGTTAACGAGGATGAAGTTGGTGTAGTGATTAGCTCAAGTTTATTAAGTCCGAACAAGCATGGCTTAACTGGCCAAAAGGCCAACATATATGCACATCCCAGGACACACCACTAGTCCCACCTATAGTCCTATTGGGGGGTTTGAATTTCCCACCTAGATCTTATTGAATCTTAGGATCCTTGGCCACTATTGTTCTCTGGGCCAAGCTCAGGCTACTCTTGCTGGTGCCACGTGGCAGTCAGCAGACACAACACCACTTCTCCAAACTGGCTCCCAAGAGGAGGAGGAGGAGGAGAATGAGAATTGGATTTATACCAGTCCTCTAGATCTGCCATTTCACTGAGCATCTGGAAGCCAAGCCAGGTATGGTTGGATGGGAAGGAAGAATGGCTTAAAGCGTTCCAGACACTGGTCCTGCCCCACAGTTTCTAGGAAGGCATGTGCTCCAAGCCCTGTGCTGGAGTCTATCAGCCTGATATGTCACCCTCGTTAAAGGGGGATAAACTCAGCAGTGACTGGAAACACCAGCTCGACTTTACTCCGCTCTGACTTTCTTCAGGCAAAGCCACCCCCCACCCCCCAGAGGCTGGCGTGCTGAAGTTTGCAGTGTCTCTGATTTATAGAGTCCACTTGGACATTTTAAAGAGAGTATTAAGTGCAATAAATGTAGATCACTTTCCTAAATATGCCGTGATTTATGCCCCAGTCCCTTCCCCGAGGGCAGAGTTCATAAATTCTCTACATAGAGCTGTCGGGGAAGGATAATTGTTAGGCGGTTAAGGGAAAGGAGCGGAATGAGAAGGAGCAGGCCAGCTGAACTACATGTGGGGCATAAGCCAAGGGGGAGGTCGTCGCTACTCACACCTTCAGGGGGAACCTCACTCAAGTCCACCTTCTTATGAGGCCTTGAACACAAACACCGGTTCATTCCGTCAGCTGTTTCTGGGGGTGCTGGGGGTGTAGGGTTGCCAGCCTCCAGGTGGGGCCTGGGGATCTCCCGCTTTTACAACTGATCCCCAGCCGACAGAGATCAGCTCCCCTGGAGAAAATGGCTGCTTTGAAGGGCGGACTCTATGGCACTGTACCAGGCTGAGGCCCCTCCCCTCCCCAAACCCCACCTTCTCCTGGCTCCACCCCCAAAGTCCCCAGGTATTTTCCAACCTGGACTTGGCAACCCTCTGGGGGTTGGTGGGCAATTGTTGCATTTTTGATCATTCTTTGCACGAACAACCAAAAGAGACTGTGGATGTACCTCTGAGCATCGGTTAAAAACTGTGTGATTGGTTAAAAACTGTGAGTCAATCCATCTCATATTGCGTCTTCCGATTCTCCCACTGCCTTCCAACTCTCCCAGTGACTCTTGTCTTCTCATAGCGTAACTAAAGTTCGACAGCCTCAGTTTAGTCATTTTAGCTTCTAGGGAGGGCTCAGGCTTGACTGAGTCCCCTTACTTGTCTTTTTGGCTGTCCAGTATCGATAAAACTCTCCTCCAACACCACCTTCGCGTCGATGGCAATGAACTGGATGTGCTGGTTTCGACAGCTGACATAAAGTTTGTTTTTGTGTGGTGTTTTGTTAAGGGGAAGGACAGCATGTGGACGTTGGCGAAACGCTGCACCGTTTGTAGCACCGTGTGGTGTTTTACTGAAGTGAAGGGGGGAGGGTTTGGAGATGTAAACGGGGGGAAGTTATTCTCAGACATCCTAGCCGAGTTGGAATCAAGGAGCAGGGGAAATGCTGTATGGAGAGTGTAATGTATTGAGCTGAGCCCATCCGATTGGGATGACTACACCAGGCAGAGCTTGAGGACGCATAACAATAGCTGGCTAGGATCCTAGAATGGGCCAGCAGGGAAACAGGGATCCTAGAGTAAGCCAATTGAGAAACAATGTAATGTAAATAGCCTATTGTTGGGAGTGGGGTGTGTTGGAGTGTAGAAGAAGAAGAAGAAGAGATTAGATTTATACCCTGCCCTTCACTCACTTGGAGTCTCAAAGCGGCTTACAAACTCCTTTCCCTTCCCCTCCCCACAACAGGCACCCTGTGAGGTAGGTGGGGCTGAGAGAGCTCTTTCCCAAGCTGTCCTTGAGAGAACAGCTGGTCCAGAGCTATGGCTTGCCCAAGGTCATCCAGCCAGGTGCAAGTGGAGGAGTGGGGAATCAAACCCGGTTCTCCCAGATTAGAGTCCGCGCACTTAACCACTACACCAAACTGGCTCCTTTTGCATGCATAAATACCCGGCTTCGCTGGGCCGTCTTTGTCTTCTTTCTCATGGCTGAACTCACTCATAAAACATGAACTGATCACTACACGTGTTTGAACCCAGTATATTTCAGAGAGATATCCCAAAACACTGAAGGGGAAAGCCGCTTATCCCTATGAAATCACATGAACATACTGGATCAGACCCTTGGTCCCTCAAGGTCAGTATAGACTGCTCAGTCTGGCAGCAGCTCTCCAGGTTTTCAGGCAGAGGCCAGTGTATTAGTGTCTTCTTCATCTTCTTCATCTTCTCCTCCTTCTACAATAAATAACAATTAATGCATAAGATAATCAGCTCAGGACGGTAGAAAATCGTTTAAGGATAAAATTTTCACAGAGTATGTGTGGGGGTATGAGAGTGCCAGACCTCAGACTGTACTGTTGCTGTCCTCAACCGAATGCCTGGCGGAACAGCTTTGCCTTGCAAACCCTGCGGAATGGTAATAGATCCTGGAAGATGTGGATGTTTTCCAGCAGAGCTTTCCACCAGGCCTGGGCTGAAAAATCCCTGGCCCTGGTTGAGGATAGCCGGATCTTTCTCGGGCAGGGGACCACCAAAAGGTTCTTATTCCCCAAGCGTAACGCTAAAGTGTACATACAAAAAGTGGGAAGTATATAAAAATATCCATCTTTATATTTCGTGATCTCCAGTACAGGAAACAGCAATTGCCTTTATCAGCCTTCTTCTAAGATTCTTGGCAGCAAAGGCTGTCCTGCACATATGTTCCGCATTTGTTGATCTATACCCTTGACTGTTCATGAAGCTTGCCACAATGATTAAAAGGCCAGTAGCAATCAAACAACAGTCAATTACTTAAATCCAGCAAGAGACCAGTTGAAACTACCTGTATAACCTACAAGCCCTTGATAAAATTGTCTTCGAACCCTTATAAAAAGCAGCAGCAGAATTCAGAGGGGAAGACAGCAACTAACAACAACATCAACTCAACAACAACAGCAACAAAACTTGTTGCCTGCCAATTAAAGCTTGGATGTTTTGATGTTAGGAAAATCAGTTTAGGGAGGGTGATGCCATAATCCAGGTGCCACAGCAGAGAAGACCCTGTTTAAAACTCAGAAGTTTCAGTGTTAAGAAAATCAGTTTCCTGGGTTCCTGCAAAACATAGATTGTTTGTTAAGTGTAGGGCTGCGGTCACATGCGCCAGTTGGAGCAGAGGGGAAGTGAGGCTATTTTCTCCGGAGGAATTTGACACACAGTTGCGAGATCACACATCCCTCTGTAGCTGTGAGCTCAGCTTGTCACTTTGTGATAAGATGCAACCACGAGTGAGTCAGGTTTTTTTTTGCTGTTTGTTTCTCATGCGCATAAACAAGGAATCGCACCTCTGCACTGAAGGCTCCCTATGGAGTATGCGATTGTGCACATACTGCGAAGGAGGGGGGGAATGGCACTGAGTTTGGATGGAATGATCAGACCATCCTGACAGCATGAGAACGTGCTTGTGCAATCAGACAGGGGATAGTCCATCTGTGGCCCATCGGAATCAGTTAGAGCGAGACTTTCCCCGGTGTCTTTTAACTCCGCTTCTGTGGTGGAGCAACACAGGTTGCCAACAACTGTGGGATGTTTCCCAGATGTTGCGGTCTGATCGCACCCTTTAGATCCGTCAGGCATTTGCAGCTATGCTGGATCCAAAGGTGCATGTGATTGCAGCCTAGGAATCTCTTGTTCCTTTCTAAAATGGTAAATGAGATTAACAATGTGCCAGGTTTTTTATTTGGTTTTGTTTAAACTGTGGAGAATTTATTTATTTCTCAAAAGGATGATGGCATTGTTTGAAAGTGTAGCATGCAGCATGATGTATTGTTAGTAGGAATGAGCGAATGCCCCTTTGCTTCATTTCTTTTCTATATCTATTCCTTTTAAATGTTTATATTGATTTATATTGGTTTTTCACTGTGGGAAGGTAGCTTTGTTTGTATCGTATATACATGCTGTATAGTTTTTACAGTATCCACAATACTGTATGCATTGTTTAAACCAATAATCTTTATAGCTAATTTCAATCATGGCCCCAGAGTGCAGATCAAAAAATCTGCAGAATGGGGCCACAACTAGATATGGGATATGTTTCTACAAATCCTCAGGAACCCCAGGTTTGCTGAAAAATCTAAAACACCAAAAAAGGGGTTATTTTTAAAAAAAAACGAAGAAGAGGAGAAGGAGGAGAAAGAGGAGATTGGATTTATACCCAACCCCTTACTACCTGAAGGAGTCTCAGAGCGGTTTACAATCTCCTTTCCCTTCCCCTCCCCACAACAGACACCTTGTGAGGTAGGTGGGGCTGAGAGAGCTCTTTCCAGAACTGCTCGCGAGAGAACACCTCTGAAAGAACTTGTCACTGGCCCAAGGTTTTACCAGCTGCTGCATGTGGAGGAATGGAGAATAGAACCTGGTTCTCCCAGATTAGAGTCTGCGCTCCTAACCACTACACCAAAAGAAGCAATTTAAACATAAAAGTGCTGATGATGATCTTGAGAGGTGGTGGTTGGGATCACAAGCGGGCATTTTAAAGACTGTAAGATTGGATGGGGGAGGGAAAATGGTGGCAGGAGGGAGAAGTGGTGATGACAGCAGGCTGAAGGAAGGAAGAGGTGGTATCCAGGAGGGAGGTGGAGGGGGAGGAGGAGCCAGCGAGGGGGAGAGGAAACAACTTCAACAAGGGGGGGTGGGATTTTCCTTCTCCCAAGACTCTCCATAGGTTCATCCTTTGCAGCTGCCCACCAAGGTTAGACAGCAATGGCAGCTACTGGGATCCACCCAGCTGGTGTTTTTTTAATCCCCTAACAATGGCAACCAAGGTGTCAACAGGGCCCCTTGCAGCCTGCCTTGGGCAAGCTTGAAAACCTCTGCAACATCTTGTGGCAGGTCCCCAAACTTGCATATTGAACATACGGTGCTAGTTCATTGACACACAAACTGGGTTTTTAAAAGGTGTACGTTTTATGGGGGAAGGAATGGTGCGAGGCCACAGCAAATGCTGTGAAAAATAAATAGCCGGAGATTCGATTGGCGGGAGGCAGAAGCCAAATTGAATCAGGGACAGTTGTGTCAAAACAGCTGGGAGGAGATTTTTCTTTTTTCGTTCTGGCCCTTCCCCCTGAAAGCCCCGAACACAAATCCTGCTGAGTTTTTTTAGTCTGAGGCGGGGGAGAGCTTGGTGGTGGGAAGCCAAATACGGGGGAGAGAGAGGGGAAGGCACAAGAGGGACCTCATGCTTTTTGTCCTGCGTGTGACAAATGTGGCACTTTAATCATGATGGATTTCCACTGCAAATCCGACCCGCAAAGCATGCCCACTCAGTGAGGCCTGGCTTGTCTGCCCTACCTCAGCACCTCCCTCGGGGATGAACCTGAATGAAGGAACATAACAGGCGAGGGGCAATGGTGGCTACCCTTAGATTCCCCTCAGGGCAATCCTCGGTCCTGGCTTTGCAGAGGCCAGCTTCCCAGCCAACACCCCTAGCGCAACAGTCAGCTCCCTGAGCACTGGCACAATTGGTTGGCTTTCCCAATGACGAGGGGACCATCCCAAAGGGAAAGGGAGCGATCCTCATTAGCAAGGTCTGGAACAGGGGTGGCCAAACTGTGGCTTGGGAGCCACATGTGGCTCTTTCACATATATTGTGTGGCTCCCGGCAGGGCAGCTGGGAAAACAAAGGGGAGGCATACCTCCGCAATTGGCCTTCCCTTCCTCAGCCAGTGGTCCCCTCCCTGGGTAGGCTTGAGGGGGGGGGGGAAAGCAGAGAAAGAAAGCAATTTTAAATGCGTTCTCAAAGCCCCCCCCCCCCCAGCCTACAAATATAATTGGTCAGATAAATATAACAACCTCTTTTGTTTTTATTTTTGGCAGTCTCGTTTAATGTTAATAAAAAGCAAATCTGCATATTTTGCAATAAAAACATATGTAATATTTCTTCATGTCTTGCAGCTCTCAAACAGCTGTCGTTTATTCTATGTGGCTCTTATATTAAGCAAGTTTGGCTACCCCGAGTCTAGAACCAAGGTCGCAAGACCTTAATGCTGCGAGTTGATATTCGCTTGCATTAAAAAAAAAATTGTTTAGTATTTGACCAATGCACCCATGCATTCCTGTGCACTGTTAAAACATCACACAAAAAGAAACTGATTACAACTGTACAAACAAGCACTTCAATATTGGAGTCTGAGGGGGGCGGTTATGTTTTATAAATCGACAACTGATTGAGGTGGTGGCGGCTACAAGCATGGACAGCTTCAAGGGGGAATTTGATAAACATATGGAGCAGAGGTCCATCAGTGGCTGTTAGCCACAAGATATAGATAGGAACTCTCGGTCTGGGGCAGTGATGCTCTGTATTCTTGGTGCTTGTGGGGGCAACAGTGGGAGGGCTTCTAGTGTCCTGGCCCCACTGGTGGACCTCCTGATGGTACCTGGTATTTTTGGCCACTGTGTGACAGAGTGTTGGACTGGATGGGCCACTGGCCTGATCCAACATTGGCTTCTCTTATGTTCTTATGTTCTTAAGTGCCTGCACAAAGAAGGGGAGGGGGAATGCAAAGAAACTGGAAGTACTGGAACCTGCAGCAAACATTACATGATCTGGTTCTGGAATTAATTGTAGACATTGTCCTAGTTAAGCTGGAATTAGGGAGGAGTGCCATGCACTGTGCCGAGTGGAATTCCAGAACAATAAAGAATGGAATAATGCACACCCATTCATCCCTATTCAGAAACATCAATTGGTCCCATATGTGGCAGCATAATTGCTAGCTGGTTCTGGCCTCTTTGACTGTGACGTTCTCTTTGACCGTATGCCAGCGTCGAAAGAATTGTATTGGCTATGCATTTGTTTCCAGGGTAACTTCGAGCTATTGATATACAAAGCCCAGTGTGATCAGGATCCCCTTGGGCACTGAGAACTTCTGGTAGGGCCTCCTCTGGTGTCTCCTTGGGTGCTGAGAACTTCTGGTAGGGCCTCCTCTGGTGTCTCCTTGGGTGCTGAGAACTTCTGGTAGGGTCTCCTCTGGTGTCTCCTTGGGTCCTGAGAACTTCTGGTAGGGCCTCCTCTGGTGTCTCCTTGGGTCCTGAGAACTTCTGGTAGGGCCTCCTCTGGTGTCTCCTTGGGTTCTGAGAACTTCTGGTAGGGCTTCCTCTGGTGTCTCCTTGGGTCCTGAGAACTTCTGGTAGGGCCTCCTCTGGTGTCTCCTTGGGTCCTGAGAACTTCTGGTAGGGCCTCCTCTGGTGTCTCCTTGGGTTCTGAGAACTTCTGGTAGGGCTTCCTCTGGTGTCTCCTTGGGTGCTGAGAACTTCTGGTAGGGCCTCCTCTGGTGTCTCCTTGGGTCCTGAGAACTTCTGGTAGGGCCTCCTCTGGTGTCTCCTTGGGTTCTGAGAACTTCTGGTAGGGCTTCCTCTGGTGTCTCCTTGGGTCCTGAGAACTTCTGGTAGGGCCTCCTCTGGTGTCTTCTGGCTGTGTTGAGGTTGGCATCCATAAGAGAGTAAGGAATTTTGTAGTGGCTCTCTGGCAGTGGTATATTGTCTTCTCTGAGACCCAAGTTGTCCTAATTTTATTTTGTAAAGGTTAAATGTATCTTATTCTTCCAATTGCTTGGGGAATAACTTCTTGGCCTTCAATCAATTTTGTGTACATTTTTTTTTAAAAAAATGCTCTAAATGTTGGAAAGCTGGATTCAAGCCCAGGAGACCACCATGTTGGGCAATAGTAGAAGAGCTAGATTCGAGTCCAGGAGCACCTTAAAGACCAACAAGATTTCCAAGGCATAAGCTTTCGAGAGTCAAAGCTCCCTTCATCAGATACAAGTAGGAATTGGAGAGCCCTGAGTCAAGAACTCAAGGTTCTCTGTTCTGACTTGTATCCGGAGAAGGGAGCTGTGACTCTCAAAAGCTTATGCCCTGGAGATCTCGTTGGTCTTTAAGGTGCTGCTGGACTCGAATCTAGCTCTTCTACTACAGCCCAACATGGTGGTCTCCGGAAACGATCTTAAATAGTAGAAGTTCTGTCACTTCATTGTTGGACTGTTCTTTGAATATTATCACTATTTGGTGCTTTTTGGATTACAGTTGCTATGAGTGGCATGGAGCTGGTTTTTGTGCCAACCCCACTTTTACGATGTTCCATGCCTCAACCAGTGAGGAAAGTGACTTCTCACTTTCTAGAATTGCCAGCTTTTTTTATCCCCATGAGTCTGGTAGCTATTTAAAAGTCTTCTGATGCTTGATGGTTTGCAACCATGCATCTGGTATTTTTAAAAACTTTATTGCATCACTTTGAATTGTGTAGAACTTCTTTCGAAAAAAGAAACACATAAAATAAAGCATTTTTATCCTTACAGCTGTCTTTACGGTTTGTTGTTTTAGTGATGTTGTTGCTATTGGTTTTATTTGTGGTAGTGGATTTTATTTATGGTTAGCTTGCCTTTGAATGGCAGTGAAAGTTGGCTTTTTTGTTGCTCTGTGTAAATGATTAAATTCTACTGTCTGTTTTAAAATTTTGCTTGTAGACACCCCAGATCATTGGGAAGGGTGGGATTAAAAAAAATATTGTAAATAAATAAATAACATAAATAAATGGGGAACAAACTTTGTAAGAAAGTGGAGAGAGAAAGGGAAGTCTAACTGTCTAACTAGCTAGGAGAGAATCAGTGACTTAACTGTACTCAGCAGGAGGAGGGAAAAGCCTTAACTTAGCCAATCAGGAGACAGGAAGGAGACTGTATGAAAATAGTAGGATGTCCCTAATCTTATTACGTTAACTTGTTGTCCCTTCCGCTGCCCCCTGCAGGAAGTTCTTGTCATCTTCTCGATCTATGCACAACAGACCTTGCATATTGCAACATGAGGTTCTTCCAGAATTACATTAGATCTCCAGACTACAGAGAGCAGTTTCCTTGGAGGAAATGGCAACTTTAGAGGGCAGACACTATGGTGTGCCACAGAGTACAGAGGAACCAGAAGTCCTAGAATGACATCACATCCCTGCTGAGCTGTGGAGGCTTGTGAGCAAAAATTCTACTTTGTGAGCTATTGGCATTAAAGTTGTGAGTGAGTGATTTGGCTACTGCATAAATTAGTTTGCTCTGGAGCCATCCTTCCTGGGCTAAAACAAAAATGTATAAGCTGGAGGCTAGAAAAGTGTGAGCTAGCTCACTCCAATTCAGCTTAGAGGGAGCACTGCTCCCTCCCCTCCCGGATTCTGCCTTCCCCAAGCACTATCCTCAGATCTCCAGGAATCTCCAGGAATTTCCGAACCTAGAGCTGGCAAGCACTGCTCCCTCCCCTCCCGGATTCTGCCTTCCCCAAGCACTATCCTCAGATCTCCAGGAATCTCCAGGAATTTCCGAACCTAGAGCTGGCAAGCCTAACTGAGAAGGTCAGTTTTGGGACCTAGGGAACAGTTTTGCCTTTCCTCAGAAAGTGCCCATGGGGTGAAAATTAACCATGTTGGTGCAGTGGTGGTGCATTCAGGGAAAGACAAGCAGAGCAGAATTGGGGCGTACAAGAACCTTTTCCTATTGCGGCAGATGGAGCTTTCCACAACACATTCTTGGATCCTGCAAAGGCAGTGGGGTGGAAGCCAGCAGAGTCCAGGCTAAAAATAAAGTGGAGATTTTCGACACCGAGATTAATTCAGGCTGCCTGGCTCTGTCCGGGGCCCGGACCAATCGCACAGCAATAAGCAGACCAAGAGTGAAGTCTGGCCACCCCAGCTCCCGACATGGACTCAGGTCACACGCAGCCCATGATTACAGCGCAGACAGTAGAATCCCCCCCAGTGGGACGCAAATGGGAGCCATTCATTATATCCGTGTGTCAACATGTTGTACGGTGGGGTCTCATGAATCGGCAATCTGCTGAATATATATATTTATTTTGAAAAAAAAAAAAACTCAGCTCAAGGACGGAAACCGCAGCTAGCGAGTGGCTCGGCTCCAGTGACAACACGAGAGCTCCTTTCTGAGCTGCAGCGTTATGCGCAACAGTGCGTTGCACGGCAAGGTGCAGCCGTCAGCCGTCCTCCTTGCGCTAGACAGTCTTCAGACCTGGTTGGACCCTTCCGGTTTGTTACTGGGAAGATGGTGCTGTGTGGCAGGTACAGGGCACAGTCTGAGTATCTTTCTGAGCGGAGACCAGAGCAGCACAACCGCGCCCCATATCCCAGGGCAGCAGACCTCGGCTTGGCTGGATGTTGGAGGTGACGGTCCTTCCCTTGGGCCATCAGGCCTCCGATGTTTACATGGCCAGGATCCCAAAGCCCTGCCAGCTGCCATATCTGTGCATGGCGTTGATTTATGGTAAATCCAGCGCTTGGAAGTCAGCGCTGTTCCTTGCCGCCTAGCCTAGGGAATGGCTGGGGTTATCACAACAGCTATAAATCCCCCTGAATCCTGGATGGGAAATCTCATTATTTCTCTTCTCCCCTCCCCTCCCAGACCATGAGACCTGGCACAGCTGCAAGGAAATGGAACTGATTCAGTCCAGCTTCAGTAAAAGCAAGTGACTCATTCTCCCAATGGGACCCTCTCCTTCCTTGGCCCCAAGGTCAGAGGGAGACACTATGGGGCTGGTCTGTCCTTCATCTTTCATTAACCATCACTGCAACATGTAGAACTGAACTCTTATCAAACCCATCCTATGTCTGACTTGCAAGCGACTTCAGTTTCCAACGGTGCTCTAGGAATCCCCACAATCCCTTATGGAAAAACCACAGAGATTGGAAGGATTCCTAGAGCATATCCCAAAAGTTGCATCACTTCCGGGTCAGATGCCATTCTTCTGCTGTGAACGCCAGTGGCAGCAGGAATGTGGTGGGGGATAGCCTGCTGGCAGGGGGCACATGGCAAGCCTGTTTGTGAGATAGAGGTTAATGGCATGACTACTGTGACTTGATACGCAGCCCTGCCACCTTCACATCCAGTAGCGGGGTAGTCTCAAATGTGGCAGATGTCGGGTGACAATTAGTACTATACTGGGATGTGAGGGAGGACCCTTTGTCCATAGAAACCCTTTCAGATGTGAAAATGTTGCTTTGGATTCCTTGTGAGATCTCATAACGTGGCTTTCAAAGGTGGGTACTTGAAGGTGCCCTCTCTAGCATGGCTTAGTCATGGCTCTTCAAAGAAGAGGAGGAGGAGGAGGAGGAAGAAGAGATTGGATTTATATCCCACCCTTCACTCACTTGGAGTCTCAGAGCGGCTTACAATCACCTTCCCTTCCTCTCCCCACAACAGACACCCTGTTAGGTAGGTGGGGCTGAGAGAGCTCTTTCGAGAACTGCTCTTGAGAGAACAGCTCTGAGAGAACTGTGAGTGACTCAAGGTCACCCTGCTGGCTTCAGGTGGAGGAGTGGGGGAATCAAACCCGCTTCTCCAGATTAGAGTACGCTGCTCTTAACCACTACACCAAACTGGCTGTCTAGAAAGAGAGCGACTGTCTTAAAGGTCAGCCAGTTAACTTCTTGGCGGATCAGGGATTTGAACTGTGGTTCAGCAGTCCAAGTCTGATGCTCTGGTCACTACGACACAGCCTCTTCTAAATTCTTTGTACTAATTGTAATCTGTTGTCAGGTAATTATATTTTCAGAGGTAGATTCAGGTGGGCAGCCGTGTTGGTCTGAAGCAACAGAACAAAGTTCGAGTCCAGTGGTACCTTTAAGACCAACGAATATTCATTCTGGATATAAGCTTTTGTGTTGTATTTTCAGAGGGAAACTGTGTTGGTCTGCGGCAGAATGGCTCGGTTTGAGTCCAGCAGCTCCTTAGAGACCAACAAGATTTCCAAGAATCAAAGCTCCCCTCATCAGACATAAGTAGGAATGGAGATCTCTGAGTTTTTATATCCCACTCGGAACTAGATATTATATGTCCACAGCTCTGGCTGGGCACACATGCCAAAGATTGGTATAAGCATTTTCAAATAAATCAGCAATAAATTCCTTTACTTCCGCTTACAATTCCTACAGGTGTTTCTTAGCAAAAACACTCAACTTTAGCTCAGGTTTCCTGTTAAGTAAAAACTCTGCAGGAGTTTCAACATTTCCACCCCGCCGCAGCTCAGCTTGGTCCCAGCATGGTGCAGTGGTTAAGAGTAGCAGACTCTAATCTGGAGAATCGGGCTTGACTCCCCACTCCTCCTCCACATGAAGCCTGCTGGGTGACCTTGGGCCAGTGATAGTTCTCTCAGCAGTGCTCTCTCAGCCCCACCTACCTCACAAGGTGCCTGTTGTGGGGAGAGGAAGGGAAGGCGATTGTAAGCCGCTTTGAGACTCCTTCGGGTAGAGAAAAGTGGAGTATGAAAACCAGCTCTTCTTCTTCTTCTCCTCCTCCTCTTCCTCCTCCTCCACCACCACCACAGGAAGCCTGCTGGGTGACCTTGGGTTAGTCCCAGTTCTCTTCAAACTCTCTCAGCCCCACTTCCCTCACAAGATGCCTGTTGTGGTGAGAGGAAGGGAAGGGGATTGTTTTGCTGCTTTGAGACTCTTTCAAGTAGAGAAAAGTGGAGTATGAAAACCAGCTCGTCTTCTTTAAGCGACATTGATCACCTTATCTAGGGACCATCATGAAATTCTCGACTGCCGAATTTCTCCGCCGAACCTGATCTTCCCGCCTACTGACTTGATACCTCGGATTGGGCCTAGCTAAGCTCACTCTCTTTGTTTCATGGCCTACAAAACAGAAACTGTATTAGTGGATGTATCTAATATCAACTCCTTGTGAAGTTGACATTAGATACAAAGGACCCATGTGAACAGAGTTGCCAACTCTAAGTTGGAAAATTCCTGGGGCTTTGGGGGGAGAAGCCTGGGGGAGTGCAGGGCTTAGAGACACGAGGAACTCAGCAGAGTACTATGCCACAAAGTCCACCCTCCAGGCAAGTTGATTTCTGTAATCTGGTGATCAGCTGACATTCTGGGAGATCTCCAGTTTGGTGTAGTGGTTAAAACTGGAAGAACCGGGTTTGATTCCCCACTCCTCCACTTGCACCTGGCTGGATGACCTTGGGCAAGCCATAGCTCTGTACCAGCTGTTCTCTCAAGGACAATTGTCTCAGAGCTCTCTCAGCCCCACCCACAGGTGGGGAGGGGAAGGGAGGGGAAAGGGAGGGGAAGGGAAAGGAGTTTGTAAGCCGCTCTGAGACTACAAGTGAAGGGCGGGGTATAAATCCAATCTCTTCTTCTTTTTCTCTTCAATGTAGGGTTGCCAGCCTCCAGGTGGGGCCTGGAGATCTCCCACTTTCACAACTGATCACCAGCTGACAGCTCCCCTGGAGGAAATGGCTGCTTTGAAGGGTGGACTCTATGGCATTGCATCATCCTGAGCTCCTCCCCTCCCCAAACCCCGCCCTCTCCTGGATCCACCCCCAAAGTCCCCAAGTATTTTCCAACCCAGACCTGGCAACCCTATCTCCAGGCCTCACTTGGAAGTTGACAGCCCTACATGTGAAATACCATATCCTATAAGAACATAAGAACAAAAGAAAAGCCAATGTTGGATCAGGCCAATAGCCCATCCAGTACAACACTCTGTGCCACACAGTGGCCAAAAACACCAGGTGCCCTCAGGAGGTCCAGCAGTGGGGGCAGGAAGCCCTCCCACTGTTGCCCCCCCCCCCAAACACCAAGATTACAGAGTATCACTTGCCCCAGACTGAGAGTTCCTATCTATACTTTGTGGCTAATAGCCACTGATGGACCTCTGCTCCGTATGTTTATCTAATTCCCTCTTGAAACTGTCCATGCTTGTAACCGCCACCACCTCCTGTGGCAGTGAATTCCACGTGTTAATCATTCTTTGAGTGAAGAAGTACTTCCTTTTATCTGTTCTAACCCGACTGCTCAGCAATTTCATGGAGTGCCCACGAGTTCTTGTACTGTGAGAAAGGGAGAAAAGTCCTTCTTTCTGTACCTGCTCTATCCCATGCATAATCTTATAAACCTCGATCATGTCACCCCTCAGCCGTCATTTCCCCAAGCTAAAGAACCCCAAGCGCTTCAGCCTTTCTTCATAGGAAAAGTGTTCCAACCCTTTTATCATTTTAGTTGCCCTTTTCTGCACTTTTTCCAATGCTATAATATCTTTTTTGAGGTAGGCGACCAGAACTGTACACAGTACTCCAAATGAGGTTGCACCATCGATTTATACAGGGGCATTATGATACTGGCTGATTTGTTATCTATTCCCTTCCTAATAACCCCCAGCATAGCATTGGCCTTTTTCATTGCAGTCGCACACTATCTCAACATTTTCATTGAGTTATCTACTACGACTCCAAGATCTCTCTCTTGGTCAGTCTCTACCAGTTCAGACCCCATCAACATGTATTTATAGTTAGGATTTTTGGCTCCAATGTGCATCACTTTGCACTTGGCCACATTAAACCCCATTTGCCATGTTGATGCCGACTCGCCCATCCTTGACAGATCCCTTTGGAGTGCCTCACAATCCTCCCTGGTTCTCACCACCCTGAACAACTTCGTGTCATCTGCAAATTTAGCCACTTCACTGCTTACTCTCAACTCCAAATTATTAATAAACAAATTAAAAAGCATTGGACCAAGTACTAATCCCTGTGGTACCCCACTGCTTACCTCCCTCCACTGTGAAAATTGCCCATTTATACTTACTCTCTGTTTCCTTTTAATTAGCTAGTTTTTGATCCACAAAAGGACTTGTCCTTTTATTCCATAACTATTGAGCTTACTTAGGAGCCTTTGATGAGGAACATTATCGAAAGCTTTCTGGAAGTCAAGGTAAACAACATCTATTGGGTCCCCCTTGTCCACATGTTTGTTTACTCCCTCAAAGAACACTAAAAGGTTAGTGAGACAAGATCTTCCCTTACAGAACCCATGCTGAGTCTTCCTCAATAGATTTTGTTCCTCAATGTGCCTACTAATTTTTTCCTTAATAACAGTTTCCACCAACTTACCCGGTATCGATGTCAGACTAACTGGCCTGTAATTTCCCAGATCGCCTCTGGAACCCTTTTTAAAGATAGGAGTGGCATTCGCTACCTTCCAGTCCTCAGGAATGAAAGCAGATTTTAAGGAAAGATTACATATTTTTTTCAGGAGATCCACAAGTTCACATTTGAGTTCTTTCAGAACTCTTGGATGTATGCTATCCAGACCTGGTGATTTATTTGTTTTTAAGTTGTCTATCCCTTGCTTGAAAGCCAGTTGAATCTGACTCTAGGGGGGTGGTGCTCATCTCTGTTTCCAAGCTGAAGAGCCAGCACTGTCCAAAGACTTTTCCATGGTCATGTGGCCGGCATGAATAAACCCCGAAGGACATGGAATGCTCTTACCATCCTACCTATTTATCTACTTGCAATTTCTTGCCTTCGAACTGCTATGTTGGCAGGAGATGGGGCTACAGATGGGAGTTCACTCCATCACACGTCACTCGGGTCTTGAACTGCCGAACTACTAATCTTCCGGTCTGCGGTTCAATGTCTTAATCACTGAGCCACCTCAGCCCTTGTCACATCCTATACTGAAAGTCAAATGTGTACTTTAGGGTGAAACACCATTTTTAAAAATTCCAAAGAGAGGTTCAGAAAGCTAGAAGAACACAACATTACATGCAGATAAGTAAAGAAACGGCGATCAAAGTCAGCCGGTGAAATTAGCTCATCCCTAATGATCGAGCGTTAGGCTTCTCTGAACTATCCCTGCAAGAATTCGCCTGGGCAAGGCCTCTGTAGTAACCTTGACTTTCCCTTCAGCTTTCAGTTGTGGTACCAAAACAGCCACGACCGGCTTTGCCAAGAAGCCGCTTTCTCCCTCTTGAGGATTCCTTCGCTTCCTGGCCTAGTCTCTATTTTTAAAAAACAGGGCTTTTATTCTCTCTCTCGCACACCTAACTACAGATTTAACTCCTCACCGGTGAGGAAGAGCAGCAGACCCTGGTTACCGAACGGCCTGCCAAGTACACTTTGGCGCTGGCATCCTTACCCAAGAGGCAGGCTCGCTGCCCCTATGAAAAGCTCCGATTCAACGAGCCGGAGCCCGGAGTACCTGACACCTTCGACTACACAAAGGAGGCTTTCTCCCTTGCGAGGCCCTGGCGGCTCTGGGGAAAGCAGTAGCCCCTGAGAGGAGTCACAAAGCCATGCCGTGCTCATGGGTGTGTGTGTGTGTGTGTGCTTGTGGGGAGGGGGAGACACAATACATGGTTTGTCTGGGGAAGGTGTGCCAAGCCCGAAGCTCATGCGCTCCTACAAGAGTTTGCCACGGTCCCTTCTTCTCAACAATACTGGGGACCTTTTCTAAATTAGGCCTTTAGAAGGTCTAATTTAGAAACTCTTCTGCCCAGGTGAAGATTGCCAAGTCTACAAGCCATAACCCCAGTGTTTCCGGGTTTTCGCCTTCTTCTTCGAGTTGATTTCAGACTGAAATTCTTGCTTCAGTCTCGCTTGTCCCTTTTGTGATTCAAACCCTGGATTCTTTATCCCCCACCCTGACATTTTCTGTTTTCTCACACTGAATTTGGAGGGCTGGGGAGGGAACTGGGAGCATCTGAGACAGCTGAAGAAGACCTGAGCTAAGTATCTTCCCTTTTGCAGGTGACTTTGGCTGTGGTCATGCACACTAAATAATCCACTTTCAATGCACTTTACAACTAGATTTTACTGTGTGAACTGGCAAAATCCAGTGGGAAAGTGCATTGGAAGTGGATTATTGAGTGGGTGTGACTGCAGCCTTAAAGTTTAGGATTGGCTAGAGAAAAGTGACAGGGCAAGCAGGAATGCCAGTTCTGGGTTGGGAAATACCTGGAGATTTTTCTGGGGGGGGGTAGAACCTGGGGAGGGCTGGTTTTGGGGAGAGAAGGGACATCAGCAGGATGCAATGCCATACAATCAACCCTCCAAAGAAGCCATTTTCTCCAGGGAAAATGATCTCCGTTGTCTGGAGGTCGATTGTAATAGTGGGAGACCTCCAGGTGTCACCTGGAGGTTGGCAACCCTAAGGGCAGGAGAACGATGTCCTTGGCTTTTGTCTGCTGGCTTTCAGAAATACCTGGAGCTTTGAGGGGTGGAGCCTGCGGAGGGCAGGGTTTGGGGAGGGGAGGGGCCTCAGCAGGAGATAACGCCATAGAGTCCACCCTCCACGGTAGCCATTTTCTCCAGGTCAACTGATCGTGATTGTCTGGATATCAGTTGTAGGCTTACTCTCTAATCCCTAGGGAGCCTCAGAACCTTTGCTCACTGATGAGGCCGTTCTAGAGCTGGCTCAGCCATATGTGTGAAACCCTGGGAAAGATTCAGAGGGGAAATATATTCCAGGAATCACATGGAACCCAACCAGAAAAAGACAAGGAATATATCAAGACTGCAAACCTGTGCATAGGTTAGGGCTGCCAAGTGAGACCGGGGGGTGGGGGATCCCCCGCTACAGGGGTTCCCGATCTGCCGGCCAGCATTCTGCTGGCGGGGTGAACCCCACCCCCAAAGCCGTCCAGACAGGACGACTTCCCCCACGTAATGACGTCACCCGGAAGTGATGTCAACACGTTGGAGGGGCTCTATGATACCATAGAGTTTTGGGGCGATTGCCAGAGCGTCGCCCTGGCAATGGCCCCAACGTGCTGACGTCACTTCTGGTAACGTCGCCGTTCACGCGCGCGCCAGGGAAGCTCCCGGCCGGAGGAGGACTCCCCCCCGCCAGTGAGTGCTAAACACTTGGCAACCCTAGCATAGGTGCTATATTGGCTAGTTTCCCCTGTTCCCTGAGAACTGTAAATAAACTGCTCCAGAACAGATATAAACCTGTGAAGCTGCCTTATACCAGATCAAAACACTCGTGTATCAGGAACAGTATTGTCTATTTAGATTGGCAGTGACTTTCTGAGATCTCGAGCAGAGGTTTTTCCAGCTATCTGCTGATTGATCCTTTCAGCTGGTGGTGTCAAAGACTGAACTTGGACATTCTGCATGCCAAGCAGATACGCTAGTTTTGAGCCACAGCTTGGGTTGCCAGATCCAGGTTGGGAAATATCTGGAAGTTTTTGGGGGGTGGAGCCTGAGAAGGGAGGGGTCTTGGGAAGGGAGGGACTTTGACTAGATTTAATGCCATAGAGCCCATCCTCCAAAGTGGCCATTTTCTCCAGTGGAAATGCTCTCTGTAACCTGGAGACGAGTTGTAAATAACCCCAGGAAATCTCCAGCCACTGCCTGGAGGTTGGCAACCCTAGCCACACCCTTCCATTACATCATGCTCCCCCCCCCACCTTATGACCCTACGACCAGTAATGATCGGCCGCAGATGACATCATCCGGAGTCAGTGATCTGACAACCCGGGCCGCGAAATGCTAGGGGGTCTACACAGGCTGCCATCTGATCACTTTATCTGTTAGTTGTTATTGTTTTAATTGTAATTTTAAAATGTTTTAACTGTTTTAATGCATTTATGAATCTTGGGTTACCAAGTCATGGAAGCCGCTCTGCGCCCGCAAAATGCGGGGAGGGCGGCATATAAATCAAATAAAAAATAAAAAATAAAAAAATCTGAGAGGCTGGCAGAACTCAGCGCTCTCTGCCTTTGGTCCCTCTGTCCTTTCAGGCTACCCAGCTGGCCCTGGAGATCCAGATGGCTTCCTGGCCCTCTGAAAGAAGCGAAAGGAAATTTTATGCAGACGTCTCGAAGCACATGGGGATCAAGTGGGATCAGTTTTGAGAGCCGTGGAAGGATGAGACGCCTTGGAAAGAGCCCAGAGTTTGGGTGTTTACCGAAATAAAAAAAAATACATGGGGGGCGGGGGGGGGGGGGGGCTGGCCGAGAAGAACGATTTCCTTGAAAAAGGTGTTAATATTAGAAACAGGAAAAGTGTCGCTCCCAGGCATGCCAAGGCTTGACCATCACTAGGGCTTTTCTTCCTGTGCAGAGGTTAACGGCAGGCTGTGGACTCGAAGGAAAGGGCTGCCAGTAAGTTACAGGGAAAGGTCACGGAGCAGGCGGGTTGTGATTAGGGATGAGTTGACATTCCCGATTTCATTTCTTTTTAAATTCCTTTACGGTTTGGGTTGATGCTGTTGGTCCTATCTATCTATCTATCTATCTATCTATCTATCTATCTATCTATCTATCTATCTATCTATCTATCTACTTACCTACCTACCTACCTACCTACCTACCTTACCTACCTTACCTACCTACCTACCTACCTACCTACCATACTGTTCATACGGCTACCACCTTAAACAGAAATTAGAACCACATGAATATTTTACAAGACCCCACTCAGTATTATTTCTCTTATATTTGATTATCGCAACCTTTGAATTTTGCCACTGAGAGGGTGACACGATCATTAGTACCCAACAGCAGCCGTGAAACCTGGGCCCGCACGTTTAGCAATTCCGTTATCTTTAAGTAAAGGGGCGACTAAATTAGCCCTCAACTCGTTGAATATAGGGCACTCCATAATCGTATGTTTGATGGTTTTGATTGTATCTTATGAGCATCTGCATGTTCTGTTAGAGCAGTGGTGACCAAACTGTGGCTCGGGAGCCACATGCGGCTCTTTCACACATATAGTGTGGCTCCCGGCAGGGCAGCTGGGGAAGCGAAGGAGAGGCGTGCCTCCCCGATCGGTCTTCCCTTCCCCAGCCAGTGTTCCCCTTCCTGGGTAGGCTTGAGGCAGGGGGGAACAGAGAAAGAAAACAACTTTAAATGCATTCTCAAAGCCCCCCCAGCCTACAAATATCATTGGGCAAATAAATATCATTATCAATATCTATTACTCCTTTTGTTTTTATTTTTGGCAGTCTCGTTTAATGTTAATAAAAAGAAAATTTGCATATTTTCCAATAAAAACATGTGTGTAATATTTGTTCATGTCATGCGGCTCTCAAACATCTGACGTTTATTCTGTGTGGCTCTTACATTAAGCAAATTTGGCCACCACTGTATTAGAGTATGACACTCTTATTATATCTGCCCTCTAAAACTGCTGAGGAAAGAACATTCAGTCTTGCCAAAGTAAAAGCTCTTCTTAGTTTTGGGACCGTCAATTGATAAAAATGTTTTGACAGTCGCATCGGCGGGGTGCAATTCCCAAATGAAACGTCAAAGATATCCTGCACACCCTAATAGATGTACTTGTAGCATCCAACTTCCTTACACATTTTTGGTTCTCTGCTTTTCATGGTTGGTTTTCCAGAATATAAATACGGTTTGCTTTGCATGGTCATGCCCCAGGACCGCCAGGTCCCTCATGGCTACTGGTGGAGGTTAGGGGGAGGGTTGCCAGCTCCAGGGTGTGAAACTCCTGGAGATTTGGGGCTGGGGCTGGGGAGGACTGGGACCTCACTGAGGTGCAATGTCATAGAGTCCACCCTCCAGAGCATCCATGTTCTCCAGGGGGACTGATGTCTGTAGTCTGCAGATGAACTGTAATTCCAGAGGACTCCATGCTCTGCCACCTGGGAAATGTTGTTTGATCCAGTTATTTCTGAGATTCGCCAGCTTGGCAAAGGCCACTCACTGCCTGTTGAGTGCCACTAATGTGCAGATGTGAAATGGCTTGAAATATGGCTCATTTGATGCTGACAACAGTCAACGTGATCCAGTATGGTACTCAGCTTGAGATCAAAGGAGCACTGCAAGCATGGTAACAAGGTAGTCAGCCCATGGGACTGCAGAAATTGGCATCACGTTTATGCTCTAGGAATCCCACAAATCTCTGTGCTTTATTCCATAGAGGTTTGGGGAGCTCCTAGAGTGCCGCTCAACACAGTGATGTCACATCCAGGTATGAACCTGGAAGTGATGTCATGGCATCAAATTATGCCAGTTCTTCCCCATCGTGCTCCCCTTGCTCCATTGAGCCTGAAGGTCGAGCAACCTGCCAAACCAACAGGATAATTTTTGACCATGTGAGCTGCAAAATCACTAATGTTGGGGGAATATGGAGGTTATGGGTTGGATCCTGCAGACCCAACTGCCAATTAGTGGCATCTCGCCTCAGAGGAGGGCTCCTTCCCACAGAAGAAAAGTGCTTCTGCTAGAGGAATGGGCCTGTGAGCTCCAGCTCATGTTGATCTTCTGCTAGATCCAGTCTCACCTTAGTTATAGGTTAGTGAGATTTCCTCTGACTCATGACTTTCTCTCAGCAATAATGCTGATTTACCATACTGGAAGTGGTGGGCATTATCTGTCAATAAAGTACAGATGCTCACTGAAAAGTACTGAGTTCTCGGCGGCATTGATGAGGATGAAGTTGGCGTAGTGATTAGCTCAAGTTTATTTAGCGAGAATAAGAAAGCATTAACCGGCCACGGGGCCAACATATATACACCCCCAGAACACACCCCAGGTCCTGCCTATGATCCTTATGGGGGGTTTGAATTTCCTGCCTAGGTCTTATTGGAGGATTAGTGGGACTCCTGGATCCTAGGCTCCTATTGTTCTAGGAGCCAAGCTCTGGGCTCTTTGTGCTGGCGCCTAGTGGTGGTCAGTGGACACAACAGTCACAAAGCTTTTTCTCGGCGGTCGTCTCGGGTGTTTCAAGTACAGTGCAAACTGGGGTTCTTGCCTGTTGCTTCTGCCAAATCAGGATGCCCGAGGGGAGTTTTCATCGGCTCATCCCTTCTCTTCCAGTGGAATCAAAGTCTGACGCTCCCCTCCTCCAGTAATCCTGTATCTGTCTATCTTCCCTCTCATTCCTAAAGACCAGCCGTAACAAAGACTGCAAATCCCCTCGTAAAGAACACTTAAGACGAGGACTAGGGAAGCTAGAAAGAGATGGAAATCCTGGCCTGGTTTTGGAAGCCATTCACTTAAAAACAGATGAACTCCAGGGCTTCCAACCAATATGAAACCTCCGAGCTCCTTCAAGAAAGTATTTTCCTCCTTACATTTATGCGGTGGCTAGTTGTGTGAAGTGGGAAAAATCTAAAATGGCGGCCTCTGAAGTAGGCCTATTCCAAGACTGGTTATCTCTCTCTCTCTTTTTTTAAAAAGCCCCCAATTAATTAATTTAATTACTTCATTTATATCCGTTTTTTTTCCCCAACAGGGACCTAAAATGACTGACATCATTCTCCCATTTTACCCTCACAACAAGCCTGTGAGGTGGGCAAGGTTGAGAGAATGTGACTGGCCTAAGGTCAGCCTGCAAGTTTCCATGGCAGAGCAGGGAACTGAATTTGAGTCTCCCAAATCCTAGTCTGCCGCTCTAACCTATACACTAGACTGGCTCTAGTTTTAATCCCACCATGTAGCTAGGGTTGCCATTCCCCAGTTGGGGTGGGGGGATCCCCTGGTTTTGCGGGCTCCTCCAGTTGCTGGCCAGCTGGCCAGCGGGAGGAAATCCACCCCCCCCAACAGCGACATTGCCAGAAAAAAATGTGACGTGCCTACGTCACCTGGAAGTGACATAGACACATTGGTGAAGTCAGGGGATGGCACTCTGGTTTTGGCAAAACTCTATGGTTTGAGGCTGATTTTACCATAGAGTTTTGCCCCAAAACCTGAGCATCGCCCCCAGGGAGCATGTGGCTGGCAGTCTGTAATATGGGAACAATTAATTAATAAGTGTTAGTATTCGCCATCTTTTTTTTAAAAAAATGTATTCTTATACGATTTATTGTTTTTATCTGGTCAGTGTTTTTAACGTTATTGTACATCGCCCCAGGGAGATCTGACTATCACCCCCTATCACTCTCACTATTGCCCTCTATCGCCCTCTATCACTCTCTGAATATCGCCCTCTATCACTATCGCCCTCTATCGCCCTCTATCACTATCGCACTCTATCACTCTCTATCACAGGGAGATATGACTATCGCCCTCTATCACACAGAAGGTGAGGACTTTTATTGTTTTGTTTGGCATATCCCCAGAAACTGTTACTGGCCCGTCTCTTTGGCTTTATGCGTATTTCTGTGTTGATATGTTCTTTACTGAATTATTTTATATATATGTTATTTTACAAGCTGTTTAAACATTCAAATACTCGAATGTTTTGATATTTGCCACCTTGGGTACACTATTTGGGTGGAAAGGCGGCATACCAATGTTTCAAAAGAAATAATTTTTTTAAAAAATCTTGTCCTTCCTTCAAGGAGTTCACAGAAACGTACATGGTTCCCTCTTTCCCATCTTGCCCTCACAACACCCCTGTGAGGTTGATTAGGCCGAGAAACTGCGACTGGTCCAAGGTCACCCAATCAGCTTCGTGGCAATGCCAGGATTTCAGCCATAGTCTCCCAACCCCAGCCCAGCCCTCTCACCACACTACAGCTCTTGCTTATCTGAGATCTTTTAACATACACACTACAAGCAATCAGACCTGGGAAATCTGCCACTCGGTCCCCTCCCCATCTTATTCTTCTACCTGTGCGCTTTGGATATTGGTTTCCTATCTTGCTTCATATGCTAATCTCATTCAGTCCTTACATCTTTATTCTCATCAATAAGAACCGTACATCCTCTTTATTTTATTGTATTTCTTATTTGGAATAGTAGATTGGAATAGTGATTGTAATGTTAATGTAATCAATAGTAGAATGTAATGTGATTTGGAATGGTAGATTGGAATGTAATTCTCTGGTCTGGCGACAAAGGAGACAAAACACTGCACAACCCCGCCTTAAAGAAAAGGATGCTGTTCGTCACCGCCGTACTTGAGAGGAGATGGATGGAGCATAACAACATGGTCTCGGTTAATTACTCTCAGCATTCCGCAGTTAAGAACGGTACGCTTACACATCAATGTCTAGTTCTGATATATTTATTTGCTTCACTATGTTTCCCCCTGCCCCAAATTAAATCCAAACAAAGGGTGACCATATAAACTAAGCTTGTTTTTCCCATTTGGTCCTTGAATCCGTTAAACGTCTTCATTGTGTTGTATGTTAATTTGCTGCTCATCCTCTACTTATATGTATGGACTAGTAACTTCCACTTCGATGTATCTGAAGAAGTGTTCTTGCAGACAAAAGCTTATACCTTGAATACAACTTTGCTGGTCTTATAGCTGCCACTGGGCTCGAACTTTGTTCTGCTGCTTCAGACCAACACGGCTATCCACCTGGATCTATCTATGCACCGTCTGTTCCTGGCTTTACTTCTGGCTTCTGCATTTGCAGTTACCAGCTTCTTCCCCATGTGGGTTCTTCCTTAAGATGGTCCTCTCTCGTACATAAATTGTGAAGATTTATGGAGCTCCTTGATTGCCTGCCTGGAAGCACTCGCACTTTGGATCCGATGGCTGGATTCTCCCCCGCTCCCGGGATTCCCCACTGCCAGCTGCAGAGGGCAAGCAATCCCAGGCGTTGGTTTGGTCAGGACTGAGCAGCTCTTGGGGCTAATCATCTTGAGATAAGAGACGATTTATCAATCTGCCCTCATGCTCCAGATGCGTTGTCAGGGATTCACATTCCACGGCTTGTTCCCTCTTGGCGTCCCACCCGCCTCTACCCTCTGTGGTCCAGCTGCAGAGGCCAGAGAAAGGAGGGTTCTCTCCTGACTCACTCTTCATTTTACCTCAGTTTCCCTCCCTGCAAGTCCCACCCGTGTGGGCATGGCCACATGGGAGAGGAAATCCGTGTCAAGTTGTGCTGTGGTTGGAAAGAGTTGTACGACCCCCCAACCTGAAATCCTACGGTAGAAGGAGGCAGGATAGAGCTGGTGAGAGAATGAGAGAGGGGGCGATTCCGCCTTGGCTTTTCCCTCCGCTCTTTTAGCAAACCCACGGTGGAACAGAAATTCCCCTCTGCATTGCATGCCGCTTTTGCTTTCTTTGCTCACCGGATTTTACGGTACACTCTACACTGCATGCCGCTTTCGCTTTCTTTGATCATCGGGCTTTATGGCACCTTCTGCATAGATTTGTGGCCGTTCAGGGGTGGCTTTGCAGTCAGTACGGTGTTGGCCCGGGGTATTTAAATGTGGTTTTGAGCTGTACCTTTTCCACCTTTGCAAAGCGCAAAGGAGCCATGGGCCAAAGGAGAAAGACAGTGCAGTCCTTAGCAAACTTGCACCCTCCTAAGTCCGTTTACTTCAATGGACTTAGATGGTTACATCCCTGTTTAGGGTTGCACTGAGGATCCCTCAGATATTCACAGCATCGCTTATTTGTTTGTTGATCGTATCTGTAGGCTTTTTTCCTCCTCTTCTCGACTCGTACCCAAAGGCTCATGCCTCTGGCCCTGCCCGGGCTTGAAGTACCTGCAAGGAGAGGAAGATGAACTCAGCACAGGTGGAACTCTGCGGCTAGATTGCTGCTCCACCCCCAAGATCTTTCTCACTTTCCTCTCTGCTCTGCCGCTCGTCCCTTCTTTGCCCCCTACGAACCCCAAACCAGTCCAATGCAGCTGCAGATGTTGGAGAAAGAAGGACCCTCATCCAGCACATTCCAACAACTCTGTGATTTCCTTCTGCATGGATCCCACCTGGCAACTTCAAGAGGGATTATGGAGCAGAGGTCCATCTGTGGCTATGAGCCACAATGTATAGATAGGAACTCTTGGTCTGGGGCAAGTGGTGTTCTGTATTCTTGGTGCAGGGGCAACAGTGGGAGGGCTTCTAGTGTCCTGGCCTCACTGGTGGACCTCCTGATGGCACCTGGTGTTTTTGACCACTCTGTGACAGAATGTTGGACTGGATGGGCCATTGGCCTGATCCAACATTGGCTTCTCTTATGTTTTTATGTTCTTAATGTGCATGAAGATGGAGAGGAGCAAAGCTCGACCTGGAATTTTATCACCCAGGTATCCACGCTTAACACAAACCTTACTGGGCAACTTTGGGACTGTCGTTCTTTCTTGGCCTCACCTCCCTTGCAGGGTCATTGTGAGGATAACATGGGAGAGGGGCAAACCATGCATTCTTGGAGGAAGGGTGAGGTGAAAAAGACGTGCCCAATAAATCAAGACGCATTGTCTGCAGCACTTGGCTTTCTGGAAGCCCCCGACCTGCGTCCAAGAGCCCCCTCTTCCCAGAATGAACTCGAGGTTGGCTTCTCAGAAGAGTTTGAGCGACACGCCGTCTCACCCGTGCAGCTTTGGGAAGGACAGAGCCGAGCCAAGACTTGTGGAGAAAAATGCGATCTGAGATTGTTCATCTGTTAGTGATTGGGAGTCGGCGAACTTCACTTCAAACTGCCCAATAAAACAGGCTTGGGGGAGAATTTCCTGAGTCCCAGATTAAGTGGATAAAGATGTTTCAGGAGTCCAAGGCGGTTGGTGGGGCGGCTGCGCGCAGCGGTTTTGCTGTTGGGTTCGCCCTTTTGTTGTTTAATAAGGAACAGAAGGAAGATCTGGCCATCTTCTTGGACCCAAACATTCTTTCTTCTTTGGAGTTCATTTCCTGTCACGGGCCAAGTGGTGTTCAGCGAAACAAGAGGAACTTCTGCATGCTGGCTCTCCACGGGCTGGTCTCAGAAGGGAACCCAATAAAGCCTTGGTCCTTTGCCTGGAGAGGCAGGAGGGTCCCACAGAGGAGGGTTGCCAACTTCAGTTTGGGGGATACATGGAGATTTTGGAGGGTGGAGCCTGAGGAGGGCGGGGCTTGTGGAAGGGAGGGATTTCGATGAAGTACAGTGCCAGAGTTCACCTTCCAGAGTGGCCTTTCTCTCTGGGTGAATTGATCTCTTGTTGGCTGGAGATCAGTTGTAATCCCAGGAGATATCTGGCTACCACCTGGGGGTTGGCAACCTTACCACAATGTGGCAGGTAGTATGCCCCCCCTCAGCTTAAGTAGCCCGTGCAAGGCAGGGGAGATGATGGAAAGCGCATTTCAGCCATGACCATCTTTCAGACTTCTGTTTAATGGGAACCCTTTGCAAGGCGATGGGAGGAGACACAAAAGAGCGCACGGCAATTCTGAGGATGACTTCTCACCCCAAGATTCGATCTCAACCCAGCCCCCAGTTCACACCACAGACCCTTAACATGTGGAGTTTGATGCCACAAGATGGCTTTAAAAATGGACCAGAAAAATCAGGAGCAGAGAAGTCTACTGGCAGCAATTAGCCCGTGAGAGTCCTACAGAGTCAGTCAACAACAAGTGTCCTTAAACAGGAAAGCTTTGTTGAGAAAGGTCTGCTATGGTCATCTGTACTTCTTGTGTTAGTAATGGTGGGCACTATTGAAACCAGGACAGTTATACAGAATTCAAAGAGAGGTCTGGTAGTGCATTGTAACCAATCATTAGGTCAGGAAAAAGGCGCTTAAAATACTGGTTTACAGTTCCCAGGAAATAAGCGGGAAGACTTATAGCCAGACAGAAGAAAAGATACATGAGCCGGCACCAACAGTCTCTCAAGGTCGGAGCAGTAGGGTGAGCGATAAGCATGCCATGAGAACTATAACATAACACCCCACAGTACTAATGTCACGGTTTCAGCCATCCCACCTCCCGGGCAGGGGATGGCAGCATTAGCTGACATAGCCATGGTAGTTAAATGGAATGTACATCCACAGACTCAATACATGTCGGAATGTGTATGTGGGTGTGTCCAGTGCCATCAAGACTGTGCCAACTTATGGTGACCCCATAGGGTTTACAAGATTAGCTCCCCTGGAGAAAATGGCTGCTTTAGAAGGTGGACTCCATGGCATGATACTTTGCTGAGGTCCCTCCCCTCTCCCAATCCCACTCTCTCTAGGCTCCACTACTGAAATCTCCAGGTATTATCTAACCAAGACCTGGCAACCCTAACCGAGCTTCTGAAATTTCCTGCTTTGGAATGTGGAGGTTCCCTATACTCATTGTGGCTAGGAACCATTGATGGACTCACCTTCCACGAATCTGTCTAACCTCCTTTTAAAGCTGTCCATTCTCATAGCTGGGAGGGAAGGTGGTGGAGTACAGGCTGATCTCATCAGATCTTGAAACCTAAGCAGTGTTGGGGCTTGGAAAGTAGACCACCAATGAAGGGTCTGAAGAGCAAGGCCATGGCCAACCTCCTCTGCTTCTCACTTGCCTCGAGAGCCCCTTGCTGGGGTTGCCATCAGTTGGCTGCAACTTGAGGGCACTTCAAGCGCACACATTCTCATAACTTTCACTACATCCACTGGCAGTACATTCTACAATTCCATTTACTTGTTGAGTAGAGGAGTATTTCCTTTTATCTGTCCTGTATCTGTTGCTCATCAACTCCGCTGGGTGCTCCTGAGTTCTCTCGATCCACTTTCTCCACTCCCTGCATGATTTTATAGCCTTCTATAGACTCCCTTCTTGGTGGTGGTGGAAAGTGCTATCAGCTCGCAGCTGACTTAGGGCGACCCTGGAGGGTTTTCAAGGGTCTCTAAATGATGAAGTCCCAGACTCTTAAGCCTTTCCGTGACGGGAAGATGGTCCAACCCCTCGATCCTCTTGGTTGCCCTCTTCCAAAACTCTGACCGTCTTCAGTTAACCCCACTCCCTCTTCCTTCCTTCCCGACACAGGCTTCTCACCCCCTAAATAATCCTCTGGCTCCCCCGCCCTCCCCCATGGATGCACAAAACATCTCCGGCCAAAAATGCTGGAAGAGATATTGCCGGGAAAACGTTCTCGTTGCCTGAACTGCGGAATCATCACTGCGGGCACCAGAATTCATGACTTGGCAAAAACCCCGCAAGCAGAGGAAGAGGCGCTGACATCTGTCTGCAGGAATGGGGGCGGGCGGGCAACAGACATTGCGGGGGTGCCTCTGGAGAAGCGATGGCCTAGTGAGAGCATCAGACTTTTTGGGCAGAAGACCAGGGAATCTTTTCCATGCTAGCAGTGCTGTGGAACGTCTCCAGGGTGGTGGGTGGTGGGGGAAGCTGCCTGGGCCCCACCGCTTGAGTCATCCTAGGCTAAGCGCTAGATAGCAGGCTGATGGGAACAGCCAGCATTTGACTGTGGCCTTGATGACCTCACGGTCTTCTCCATCCGTACCACCCAGGCATCTAATCGTGTGTGCGCGCCAAGTGAGCGTCGTAGGGATGACTCAGGGTGGAAGACTGGGAAGGGCAGGCAGACAACCATTCCCAGAACTCAAAATGGTGGATGGCAGCCAGGGCAAGCAGAATTGCATTGTGCCAGGCAGCTTCCAAAAGACGTCTGGTCCGAGGGCAGGAGAAGGATGGGCTCACCCCGCAGGAATGCCTACCCTTGGGGACTAGAAAGAGTGTGGCGTAGGAGCTCGAGGTACAGACTTAGACCAGGGCAGGGTGGGCACCTTTGGAATTCTGATACAGTGTAATGGGCACAGCCGGAAAAGGGCTGCTGCAGGAGGGAAAACCAGCTGCAATATGATTGCCCTCCAGGTCGCCTTCAGGCACACAGTGAAGATCCTTGCGCTGTTCTGGCAGCTACTATTTTTGAAAATCTCTGCAGCCAACTAGGTCTCCAGTGGCCAGTCAGAAGCCTTGCTGGGTAAACCCCCCACCTGATCCTACCCACTTTCTAAAAATAATTGGTGGACACCAGAAAAGGTGTTGCTGGGTACCATGGGGCCCCATGGGCCCCACGTTGGGGACCCCTGGGCTAGGGTGAACTGAGTTCTAGTATTTGCTCAGACATGGAAGTTTATTTGGCCCAGTCATTTCCTTTAATGTATGTATATATGTATGTATGTTGGCCACTGTGTAAGACAGGATGCTGGACTAAATGGACCACTGGTCTGATCCAGCAGAGCTCTTATGTTCTAATGAAGGCCTCGGCCTCTATTCCCTGTTGTTGGCCCTCTAGAGGAATTGGTTGGCCACTGTGTGAGAGGGGATGATGGACTACTGGTCTGATCCAGCAGGGCTCTTCTGATGTTCTAATAAAGGCCTCAGCCTCTATGTCCTGTTGTTGGACCTCCAGAGGAACTGGTTGGCCACTGTGTGAGAGGGGACGATGGACTAGATGGACCACTGGTCTGATCCAGCAGGGCTCTTCTGATGTTCTTAAGCTCTTAAGTAGGGTGAAAACCATCAGTACACATTATAAACAACGTATATTGTGCATATAAATGACCATCAGAACTGTACAATGTGCATTCCCAATACAAATGACTCTACAACACCAACAGCGGAACGTCAGAGAACTGAAACCGACACAAAAGGAAATGAAACAGTGACTATCTCCTCGTCCTTCCCAGAAATGTTTCAGACAAAATGAATACAGAGAGCCCGCTTCGTACATAAGATGTCACCCAGGGGAATACAGGAAATGGAGATAGGGACTCCGCGGTTCCGCCAATCACCTGGATGAAAAGCGATTCAGACTCAGACCCTGAACTCAAAGTGGGTGAGCAGTCGTTCAACCAAGCTCTTCCCCCCTCCTCCCATTCCCCAAAAAAACCCAGCGGGGAAGCTCTACTACACCCTCGCATCCAAGCCAGCTATCCTGGGAGGGCAGATGCCGTGGCTCCTCCTGTCTCCCTGGTTTGAATTAGATGGTGAGCTTTCCTGGAAGCCTTGTTCTGATTAGTGGCTCCAGGCCCGCACTGACGCCTTTTCGCTCACATTTTTATTATCATATTCTGGTTCGGATCCCAAAAAAATGTGATGTTTTAATGTATGCTCCCAGGAGTTTGGCCAGAGAGACTGATTCCTGCAAGGCCCACCCAAAGCTTGCTCTCTGTGGCCGGGCGAGGAGGCTTGCGTATGCAGCAGAAAACAGCAAACCCAAAGAGTTCTGAGCTGAGATCCCGCATTTGACCGAGGGGTGCGGGGAGGAGGAGATCTTGGGCTCCCTGTTTCCAGAAGAGGGGGAGCACATGATTACGACTATCCAAATTGTCTAGGGACAGGCCCTATTTGGGGGGATCGGAATTATTGCTTTTCCCGTTTTGCCTCTAGTTTTGCACTTTGAAGTGTGTGTGGATTGTCACTTCTAACACTTGTTGTGTACACATATAAATGCACATGCACGAACATTAGTCCACCATTAACTAGCTAGTGTGCCAGTGTGGCGTATTTAGGAGGTGGCTGGCCTGATCTCGTCAGATCTCAGAAGCTAAACTGGCTAGTATCTGGATTGGAGGCCTCCAAGGACCACAAGGGGTCATGACGCAGAGGCAGGCAAGGGCAAACCACCCCTGAATGTCTCTCGCCTTGAAAACCCTACGGGGTTGCTATAAGTCAGCTGTGACTTGACGACACTTTCCATGTGCACACACATTTAGGAGGTAAACAAGGATGCTGATGAATTTTGCAGCCTCCGCTGACTTGACACTGGCAGTGCAATCCTAATAGAGCACATTTACTCAGAACTTTCTATGTGCCATGGGACTTTACTCCCTAGTAAGCTTATTTAGGACTGCAGTCTTTTTGTTTTTACTTCTCCCTTCTCAGAGTCACACCTGGGACTCATTTCAGCCAGTTTGGTGTTGTGGGTTAAGTGCGCGGACTCTAATCTGGGAGAACCGGGTTTGAGTCCCCACTCCTCCACTTGCACCTGCTGGATGACCTTGGGCAAGCCATAGCTCTGTACCAGCTGTTCTCTCAAGGACAGTTTGGGAAAGAGCTCTCTCAGCCCCACCTACCTCACAGGGTGTCTGTTGTGGGGAGGGGAAGGGAAAAGGAGTTTGTAAGCCACTCTGAGACTCCAAGTGAGTGAAGGGCGGGGTATAAATCCAATCTTCTCCTCCTCCTCCTCCTCCTCCTCCTCTTCTTCTTCTTCTTCTTCCCACGAGGCGCTACTCCAGCGTCATTCTTCCCTTTGCTCCAATTGCATGCTTGAATTTCCAATTATTTGCCCAGCGCCGCATTTTGACCTGCGGCTTCGCCCGAATTCCCCCGCGGCTTCAGTGATCCTGTTTTTTGAGGATCACTGAAGCCGTGGGGGAATTCGGGTGAAGCTGCGGGTCACAGAACAACAGCGGAGCAGCGCCTCGTGGGATATCAGTCAGGGAGTCTTCTGATTCGAGTCACTTTCTCTTTTCTTGCCAATTTTTCTCCATACCATTCTTTTTCTTCTTCTTTTTAAGATCAATTGTGTATAGATGGGATTTTAAAAAGGCATTAAAAAGGCATTCATTGTACACAAGGACACTGAATGGTAAAAAAAAGGGAAGAAAAGAAATAAAGGAATTGGAAATGACAGTGCTGATTCTGGGCAAAGTGAAAACACTCATGATAACAATGTATGGAAATTTATAGTGGTGGAGGCCATACCTGTACACAATGCTCCCTCTAAGCCACGGAGTTTTGTGAGCAAAAGTTCTACTTTGTGAGCTACTGGCATTAAATTTGTGAGTCAGCAATTTGGCTGCTGCATGAATCAGTTTGCTCTGGAGCCATCCTTCCTGAGCGGAGACAAAAATCTGTGAGCTGGAGGCTAGAAAACTGGGCTAGCTCCCACTAACTCAGCTTAGAGGGAACACTGCCTGTACACCTCCAGAAGTGCATTTTTAAGTCCATGTGATGCTGCACTGTACATTTTCCCCACCCATGCTTTGTTGAGCGAGGAAGCCACAGTTAGTGGGAAGACAAAAGAAAACACTACTGTCCACACAGAGTTGTTAAAATGTGATGGCCGCAGGAATAAACAGCTTTAAAAGGGGATCAGATAGATTCATGGAGGATAAAGTCTATCAGTGGCTACTAGCCACGGTGGCTGAGGTAGGGTTGCCAAGTCCGGGTTGGGAAATACTTGGGGACTTTGGGGGTGGAGCCAGGAGAAGGCGGGGTTTGGGGAGGGGCGGGGCCTCAGCAGGGTACAATGCCATAGAGTCCGCCCTTCAAAGCAGCCATTTTCTCCAGGGGAGCTGATCTCTGTCAGCTGGAAATGAGTTGTAAAAGCGGGAGATCCCCAGAACCCCACCTGAAGGCTGGCAACCCTAGGCTGAGGGGAACCTCCACATTCAGAGGCACTAATCCCCTGAATCCCAGAGCCAGGAGGCAACATCAGGGGAAGGCCTTAGCCTCTATGCCCTGTGGTTGGCCCTCCAGAGGAACTGTTTGGCTACTGTGTAAGGCAGGAGGCTGGACTAGATGGACCACTGGTCTGATTCAGCAGGTCTCTTTTTATGTTCTTACGGGAGGGGTTGGCCAATAAATGATAGCAGGCTGTAGTATTTTTATCCTGCCTTTGTCAAAAGATCTCTGGGTGGTGGTGTAAGGTGCAATGCGGCAGAATCTGCTCTCTGAAGCTGCCATTCCCTCCAGGGCCATTGATCTCTGCTGTCTGGAGAGCGGTTGTAATTCCTGGACACCTCCAGTGGGCAGACTCACATACTTGCTGAGCTACATTCCCAAAGGCTGCCCTCCCCGGGCATCGCCCCCAAATCTCCAGGAATTTGCCAAGCCAGAGCTGGCAAGCGGACTGAGAACTGACCAGAACCCTCCATCCTAGGAAGGATCCGGAGAAGGAAGGGCCGCTCTAGCCCCGAGTGGATCTTTATGCCAACTTTGCCAGGTTACGGTTTGCCAGCCCAGGAATAGGAAACTCCTGGAGATTTGGTGAGCAGAGCCTGGGGAAAGCAGGGTTTGCAGAGAAGCAAGACCTCAGTGGAATAATGCCACAGAGTCCACCTTCCCAAGCAGCCATTTTCTCCAGGGGAACTAGGGTTGCCTGCTCCGGGTTGGGAAATACCTGGAGACTTTGGGGGTAGATCTGGGAGAGGGCTGGGTTTGGAGAGGGGAGGGGAGGGGCCTCAGCATGGTACAATACCATAGAGTCCACCCTTCAAAGCAACCGTTTGCTCCAGGGAAGCTGATCTCTGTCAGATGGAGATCAGTTGGAAAAGAGGGAGCTCTCCAGACCCCACCTGGAGGCTGGCAACCCTAAGGGGAACTGATCTCTTTCCCGTGGAGACAGGTTGTAAATCTTGATGCAAATATTCTTGACACTGTTTTGGCTATGCTCCCGGAATGTTTACTCTTGAAGGCGTCCTAACGGAGCTGTGAAGTGGACCAAGCAGACCGAAAAGTCTCTGTTTTTCAAGTTCCTGAACAATATTTATCACCAGGGGTCCGTTGGAGTGGGAGTGCACAGGAGCGCAGCTCTGGGAGTTAGTAGCCCAGGGGGCGGGCACATGACCAAGCCCCACTCCCTCCTCGGCTTCCCCGAGCAGTGCAGAGGTGCAGCACCCCGGGGAAAGCCCTGCTAGGGTCTTTATTGTTTTAATATTGATAATTTTATCATTGTTCCTTTTATGACTGTGTGCTGCTTTTCCAGAGACTTCCTCAAGGTGGCATATAAATTTTCTAAGTATACCATTTTTTATCTGGGCCCATGGCACATAAGTACTGGAGAAATTTCACCAACCCTTCAACAGCTTCCACCTTATCAGTTTGGTGTAGTGGTCAGGAGTTGGACTCTAATCTGGGAGAACCGGGTTTGATTCCCCACTCCTCCACATGCAGCTGCTGGTGTGACCTTGGGCCAGTCACAAGTTCTCTCAGAGCTGTTCTCTCATGAGCAGTTCTCAAAAGACCTCTCTCAGCCCCACCTACCTCACAGGGTGTCTTGTTGTGGGGAGGGGAAGGGGGAGGGATGGGTGGTGCACATGTCCTGGGTATCTCAAGTCTACTTGAAACCTGGTGGTTTCAAGGGAGCAGGAAGAGAATGAGGGTGTGTTCTTCACGCTTATTTTTATTGCACAAAGTATTGGATGGGGAAGGGAATGGAGGAAGAGCAGGTCAGTTTCACTCACCTGTGGAGTGGAACCTGAGGGGTGGGCGTTGCCTTCTGACACACTTCCGGTATGTTAGGGGGTGTGGCATATGCAAATGAGTTATGCAAATGAGTTATGCTAATGAGCTCCTGCACCTCTTTTTCTACGAAATAACCCCTGTTTATCACTCCTTCATTTGAAAACATGTGGATCCAAAGAATGCTAGTGATAAAGAGAACACGCTTTCCTAGGATTAAACAGCAGTTTCGTATATCTTTTTCAACTCTCTCTCTCTCTGTTGCTGTTTGTCACCAGTCTCTTGACCGAGCACTAAAGGAACGACAATAATGTGGATCAACGCACCATTTCTCTAATGCCTTCCCAAAGCACCTGGAGGCTGGCAACCCAAAGGGGAACTGATCTCTTTCCCCTGGAGACAGGTTGTAATCAGTGTTCCCTCTAAGCCGAGTTTGTGAGCTAGCCCAGTGTTTTAGCCTCCGGCTTGCCCACTTTTCGCTGAGCCCAGGAAGGATGGCTCCAGAGTGTTGTGTACTAAGCACACAAGGTCAGAATCTACCTGAGCTTCAGCCAGGTAGAACAATAGACAGTTGGATCCTGAGCGACCACCAATTACGTGCCTAGGTCTCCCGCTGGGGGACCTATGAACTGCAACCACAGACTTAAGGTCCTATCAGGACTTGGGGGCGAGGTCGGGGCATTGTCTCCGGCCGGCATAAAAGAGGGCTCTGAGCCCGGGGTTTCTCATGTTCCATCTGACCCTCAATAAAGAGCTTTACTATGAAATCACTACTACTCGCCTCCCGACTCCAATACTTTCCAAGAGCCAACTGATTTACGCAGCAGCCAAATCGCTCGCTCACAACTTTGATGCCAGTCGCTCACAAAGCAGGATTCTTGCTCCCAAGACCCCACTGCTTAGAGGGAGCATGGGTCGGAATTCCAGGAGATCTCCAGCCACCGTCTGGAGACGGGCTGATCCCCCTCTTCTGCCTTTTCACTCCACTTCCAAAGCAAACTGGACCCCGGCTCCAAAAGTTCCATGTGCTCTTTCAAAGCCTTGTTGGACAACCGGGCTCTTTCCAGGTCCCTAATTCCAGAAAAAATAGCGCCCCTCGACACTCCGCGGCTGCTCAAACATCCCTGGGATGGAGTCTCTCTCCGGCTCTGTCCCCAAACACAGGCTGCCCACACATTGCCTCTATTGACAAAGCCAAAAATAACAGTGGTGTTGCTCTCCCTGGTGAATGGTGCTCTCTCTGCAGCCCCAACGTCTCCCCCATGACACTATCAATATTTAGAAATGTGGCGACTTCCAGGCCGAGGTGATTTATAAGGGAACTGAGCTGTCATGTGGAATTCCTTCAGGCCCTGCTGTGGTTGCTACTGATGAGTAGTGTCTGTTAGCCCGGCTCCCCCAGGGAGAGATGGTGGGAGGTTGTGGAAGGGGGGGGGGGAGACAGAGGAATCTGGAAGGGCTGCCACTGCAGAAGGGACGGGCACAAGGGAAGTGTGTGTGGGGGCGTGTTTCTCTTCTAGAACAGGAGCACCGGATTCACCAAAGTGGTATGGCCAGAAAGACATCTGCTCGGCTGTGATGGGAAATGATTGGAAGTTCCTCTTTCTTGTATGGTCTGCATCCCACAATTCCCACTGGGAACCAGTTTGGCACCAGGCCTAGGACAGGACACACCTCCAACTCTTTACAGATTAAATGTAGGGCAATGCTTGGAAGGGCTGTCTTCTCACAGTAAGTCGCTGTGGGATGGGGCTGAGTTTCGGTGGCTGAGTAACACACTTTGTGCTTGCTTTACAGGGGAGGGGCCATGGCTCATTGGCAGAGCAGCTGCTTGGCATGCAGAAGGTCTCAGGTTCAATCCCCGGCACCTCCAGTCAAAAGGACCGGGTAGGAGTAGGTGATACATAAGACCTTTGCACAAGACCCTGGAGAGTCACTTCCTGTCTAGGCGGATGATACTGACCTTCATGGACCAGCGGTCTGATTTGGTACAGGGTCGCTCCATGTGTTCTTGTGCACATACAAAGTGTAGGCTTCGGTCCTAGGCTGTTCAAGTTCTAGGACAGCAGGATTAGGGGGGAAGAACTTTTCTCTGCCTGAGACCTTGGGAGGATTGTTGTCCATCACATAAACAAATGACGCTTGATAGACACTGTTCTAGTGAAGTCAGCACTATTGTCTACTCAGACCGGCAGTGGCTCTCCAGGGCCTCAAGCTGAGGTCTTTTACATCGCCTACCGCCTGGTCCTCTTAACTGGAGATACCGGGGATTGAACCTGGGACCTTCTGCATGCCAAGCAGATGCTCTGCCAATAAGCTATAAACATACCCTTGTCGGAACTAGAAGACCAAGAGTATAAGGCTGCTTTATATGTTCGTAGGTCCTCTTGCTCACTCTTTATGGCGTGTGGCTAAAGGCTTGAGATCTGGATGTTATTATCTTTTGATAATAAACCTAAAAATGTCCCCTGATACAATATTCAAATGCTGAAAGCCGTAAGTATTTATTTATTTAGAGGATTCGGATGCTGCCTCTCCGGAGGCAGCTCAAAAGGTAAAAACAGCCCAACAAAAATATTTTAAAAAGAACCACAAAAGGGTTATATTTTTAGGCAGTCATGGAACCCAGTAATGTGCCAGAGTCTTGTTTGTTACAATAATGAACAAGACAATCAGTGCATCAACTAAGAACGCCCGGCTGGATGTTCCCACCCACAAAAATGAGAACACGAGATGCTGTTTTTGTTATTTTTTTTATTATGCTGTTTTTATTTCATTCTTCTCTAATTCTGTAATCCACTTTAAGTCTCAGAGAGAAAGGAGGATGATCAAGGTAGATAAATCAATATCAGTCTAGCAGTCCTTCCTGGGTTCCAGCCAGGTGGGATTTACCATGTTGATAAGAGTGAGTGAAATTTCTAGGGACGGCGTTCACAGGCCTCCGGATTGTTACCAGATTTGGCTGGGGTTTTGGCGGCTTGCTATTTTTATGATTTTTCACCTTTTCCTTTTCGAGCCACCTTGAGCAAGTCTCTGCAGAGGCAGCGTAGACATATCCCAATGAAATAAACCAACGTATTGTTTTTGCTTCTTTTGCTTTTGTAGATGTTGCAGATTTTTTTAAAAAATAATTGATCTGGTATTTATATGCACAAGGCACATCAAATATACGTATTACATAGAATGCTAATTTACTGATGCTCAGATAATAATGAAATGGTCACGGTTCAGTGGTAGAGCCCCTGCTTCGTATTGCGGGAGGTCCCAGGTTAAGTTCTGGCATCTCCATTTAAAAGAGTCAGGCAATATGGGATGTGAAAGAACATAGCAGTTTGAAAGCAAGAAACTGCAAGTAGATAAATAGGTACTGCTTCGGTGGGAAGGGAACAGCGTTCACGTGCGCTTCGGCATCTGGTCATGCCGGCCACATGATCATGGAAATGTCTTTGGACAGCGCTGGCTCTTCGGCTTGGAGACGGAGATGAGCACCGCCTCCCTAGAGTCGTATTCGACTGGCTTTTGAGCAAGGGAAAACTTTACCTTTACCTTTTACCTAGGATGATACATGCATGGGGAGAGGATATGCTGTTTTGCAGTATTGTGCTGCCATCTACTGACAGAAAAATGCATAGATTTCCATCCTGTGAAAGACAGCGCTGTTGCGATAAAGGCAAAAGTGTTACTATAATGTCTCCTCAAAGTGTTATCAGGGGTCCGTTGGAGCGGGAGCGCACAGGAGCGCAGCTCCGGGAGTGAGGAGCCCAGGGGCGGGCACATGACCAAGCCCCGCCCCCTCCTCGGCTTCCCCAAGCAGTGCAGAGGCGCAGCGCCCCGGGGAAAGCCCTGCTAGGGTCTTTATTGTTTTTAATGTTTTGTTTTAATATTGATAATTTTATAATTGCTCCTTTTATGACTGTGTGCTGCTTTTCCAGAGACTTGCTCAAGGTGGCATATAAATTTTCTAAGTATACCATTTTTTATCTGGGCACATGGCACTTAAGTACTGGAGAAATTTCACCAACCCTTCAGCAGCTTCCACCTTATCAGTTTGTTGTAGTGGTCAGGAGTTGTACTCTAATCTGGGAGAACCGGGTTTGATTCGCCACTCCTCCACCTGCAGCTGCGGGTGTGACCTTGGGCCAGTCACAAGTTCTCTCAGAGCTGTTCTCTCATGAGCAGTTCTCCAAAGACCTCTCTCAGCCCCACCTACCTCACAGGGTGTCTTGTTGTGGGGAGGGGAAGGGATAGGTGGTGCACATGTCCTGGGTATCTCAAGTCTACTTGAAACCTGGTGGTTTCAAGGGAGCAGGAAGAGAATGAGGGTGTGTTCTTTATGCTTATTTTTATTGCACAAAGTATTGGATGGGGAAGGGAATGGAGGAAGAGCAGGTCAGTTTCACTCACCTGTGGAGTGGAGCCTGAGGGGTGGGTGTTGCCTTCTGACACACTTCCAGTATGTTAGGGGGTGTGGCATATGCAAATGAGTTATGCTAATGAGCTCCTGCACCTCTTTTTCTACGAAATGACCCCTGAGTGTTATTATAATGTCTTATTTCCAATATTCCATATAAGACATTCAATACAAAAATATAGTTATCCCCATCCAGTATCACAGTGACATACAGAAAACTCTCACAAGGGAAAGGTCCGAGGAAATTTTATAAGTAGAATCACTCAAAATCTACACAGTATCCAAAGTGGAAATGAGACGGGGCTTCCGGTTGACTCCCACATTTCGGCAATCTGGTCCCTTCTTCAGTACAGGAAACTAGCAGAGCATCCAGCCAACAGTCAAGGTCAGGGATTTTCTACAACGTATAATTCTCTATGCCGACACGCGCTCATAATCTCACTTGCTGGGTGCCTCTTATAGATATAGGAAGTTAAGGCTTCCCTAAAGCCATCCTTGCCTCTACAGAACCCAGAGCTGAAGGAAAATTATGAGATGAGAGTCCCTGATCTCAAGAAGAGCAAGATTCGAGTCCAGTAGCACCTCAAAGACCAACAAGAATTCCAGGAGCACAAAGCAAGAGTCCAGTGGCACCTTATCGACTAACGAAATCTGTGGCAGGGTAGGAGCCTTCATGAGTCACTGAAGCGAGTCGAGGTCAGTAATGGTCTACTCAGGCTGGCGGCAGCTCTCCACGGTTTCAGGCGGAGGTGTTACCCGTCACCCAGCACCTGATCCTTTTAACTGAAGATGCCAAGTATTGAACCTGGGACCTTCTGCATGCAAAACAGAGGCTCTTCCACTGAGCCACAGCCCTCCCCCAAAATAATCAGGGGAAGAAGAAGCGGACCCAGAATGGAGTGGGGAACCGAAATGAACACACATGAAGCTGTCTTATACTGAATGGAACCTTGGTCTATTAGGGTCAGTACTGTTTACTCAGATGGGCAGTGGTTCTCCAGGGTCCCTGGCTGAGGTCGTTCACATCACCTCTTACACAATCCTTTTAGCTGAGTAGGCCGGGAACTGGGACCAGTTTGGTGTAGTGGTTAAGTGCGCGGACTCTAATCTGGGAGAACCGGGTTTGATTCCCCACTCCTTCACTTGCGCCTGCTGGATGACCTTGGGCGAGCCGTAGCTCTGGCACGGCTGTTCTTGAAAAAGAGCAGTTTCGGTCAGAGCTCTCTCAGCCCCACCTCCCTCACAGGGTGTCTGTTGTGGGGAGAGGAAGGGAAAGGAGTTTGTTCTTGAAAAAGAGCAGTTTCTGTCAGAGCTCTCTCAGCCCCTCCTGCCTCACAGGGTGTCTGTTGTGGGGAGAGGAAGGGAAAGGAGTTTGTTCTTGAAAAAGAGCAGTTTCTGTCAGAGCTCTCTCAGCCCCTCCTGCCTCACAGGGTGTCTGTTGTGGGGAGAGGAAGGGAAAGGAGTTTGTTCTTGAAAAAGAGCAGTTTCTGTCAGAGCTCTCTCAGCCCCTCCTGCCTCACAGGGTGTCTGTTGTGGGGAGGGGGAGGGAAAGGAGTTTGTAACCCACTCTGAGACTCCCTTGGGGAGTGAAGGGTGGGGTATAAATCCAATCTCTTCCTCTTATTCTTCTTCTTCTTCTGCATGCAAAGCAGAGGATCTTCCACTGAGCCACAGGCCCTCCGTCTGCAGAATGGGCAGGCTCAGCCCCTCTGCCTGGCCTGGACAGGAGGGCCCAGGCTAGCCAAATCTCATCAGATCTCATAAGCTAAGCAGGGTCGGCCTTGGCCAGTATTTGGATGGGACACCTCCACAGAATACCAGGGCCATGATGCAGAGGCAGACAATGACTAGCCACCTCTGAAGGGCTCTTGCCTTTAAACCCCCCCAGGGTCACCAGAAGTCAGCTGTGACTTGACGGTAAAGAGCAAAAGCAAAGCCCCTCCACCTGAGCTTTGATAGATGACAAAGTGGGCTTGGCTCCACAAAATCAGAGACAAGATGATGATGATGATAAAGATTTTTATCCTGCCCTCCCTGTGAGGTGGGCTCAGGGTGGTGTACAACAGGTCAAAAGCAAATACACAATAATTTAAACTGTTAAAATTAAGAACTATGGAACAAGCAGGTCCTGAATCCTACGGGGTCATAATTTACAGGTTTCCTAACCCCGATGAGCAGGGGAAGGAGGTGAGAGAGGAGGCCTAACCGTACCATTGCTGTCCTCAACCGCATGCCTGGTGGAACATCTCTGCCTTGCAGGCCCTGCGGAATTGTAACAGATCTCGCAGGGCCCAGATGTCCGTCGGCAGAGAAGCCCTGGCTCTGGCTGGGGACAACCGGACACTCTTTGGGCCAGGGACCTCCAGCAGATTTTTTTCTTCCCGAGCACAAGGCTCCTGGGGCGGCTGGGGGGGGGGGGATATCAGGAGAGGCAGTCCCACTGAACTCCAGGGGGATGTGTCAAACCGGATCACAAAAGCTTCTGTGGCTTACAGACCGGGTGTCAGCAGAGGGAGCCAGAGATTCAGGGTTTGCAGGGAAAACCAAGCGGGGCTTTGAAAGAATCCCTCATGCAATAATGTTTTAAAAAGAAAACATTTGTAGATAGGTTGGTTGTTGTTTTTTTAAAGAGCTCTGGGCACCTTTGACAACTTGGTTTATTCCAGCGTATGTTTTG
The DNA here is from genome assembly GCA_029233225.1 of Lepidodactylus listeri. NCBI lineage: Eukaryota > Metazoa > Chordata > Lepidosauria > Squamata > Gekkonidae > Lepidodactylus > Lepidodactylus listeri. The sequence goes on along the minus strand of JARCFY010000019.1, from coordinate 38,373,537 downwards.
GGGGACTGCAAGCTGCTTGCTCAGATATTAAGTGGTGAATCTTCACGAGGCAGACCTTTGATGGGTGAGGGACAGCCGTGTCAAAGGACCACAGAATGTAGGAAAGACAAGGTGAAGGGTAATTATGTAAAATTCAGATCTCATCCATAATAGAGACCGATCATGAGGGTTGCTGAGCTAGTGAACACCAGAAGGAGGAAGAGAAGTTTGATTTATACTCTGCCCTTCACTCGGAGTCTCAGAGCGGCTTACTTCTTTCCCTTCCGCTCCCCACAACAGACACCCTGTGAGGTAGGTGGGGCTGAGAGAGCTCTGAGAGAAACTGCTCTTGAGAGAACAGCTCTGAGAGAACTGACTGACCCAAGGTCACCCAGCTGGCTGCACATGGAGGAGCGGGGAATCTAACCCAGTTCTCCCAGATTAGAGGCTGCCGCTCTCAATCGCTACACCAAACTATAATGAGTGGAAAATCTCAGGTTTTGCTAAAAAAAAAAAAAAAAGCACTGAAGATGAGAAAGGAATTCCAAGTCTCTGTTCATCCCTGGCTAGTGGGGGAGATAGTGGGTAAGGTGACGCATCACAGAAGTGGAAGTGGCCAGAAGGCCGATAAATCTTGGTCTATGTAAGTAGTCCCTGACCTGGATGGCCCAAGCTTACCCATATTGTCCAACCTCAGAAGCTAAGCAGGGTCAGCCTGGGTTAGTCCTTGGATGGGAGACCACCAAGGAAGTTCCAGGGTTGCTACACAGAGGCAGGCCGTGGCAAAACCACCTCTGTTCGTCTCTTGCCTTGAAAACTGTACGGGGTCACCATAATCCAGCTGTGACTTGATGGCATTTCCCACAACCGCCTCTCACAACGACCTCCGGATGTTTCTTGCCTTGAAAAGCCAACAAGGTCAACGTAAGCCGGCTGCCTCTTAATAGCCATTTCCATCCATTCTGTTCCACATAAGCAGCAGGATGAGTCTGTGTTGGCTCTTTCTTATAAACGGACGGACGTGTATGTGTGCTCGCTGTATCATGAACAGGGCGTTGGTACTGTCGAGAAACTGCCACGGGCTTTTGACATTAGACCTACGTAGTGGAAATGGGTAATCTTGGAGGTAGCGTTGCCACCTCTGGGTGGGGAAAGTCCTGGAGATTTTGGGGGTGGAGCCTGGGGAGGGCGGGGTTTGGTGTGAGGAGGGACCTCAGCAGGGTACAACGCCATAGAGTCCGCCCTCCAAAGCAGCCATTTTCTCCAGGGGAGCTGAGCTTGGTTGTCTGGAGATCAGTTGTAACAGCAGAAGATCTGGAGGCTGGCAGCCCTCTTTGCTGGAGATCTGGAGGTCCACACCCCCACTTTGCTCTTGCAAAGGCAGTCGTCTGCTTACTGCGGGATCCGCTTCCCTCATCCCTGCTGACTGGCACAAGGGAGGGGGATGTCATAAATAAATTCACCCTTTAAAAAAAAAACGAAACAAAGGACCTAATCAGGCACAAGGGGGAAGCCAGATTTGTTGATTCACATATTAAACGGGGAGTTGGGGACCTAATTTTTATATCCGAAGTGGTGCAGGCGTACGTGGGGGGGACGGGACGGGATGGGGACTGAGCCATCCTTTCTGATCTGCTCTGATCTAATGCTGCAGGCTCTGGCCTTCCAGCTCAGTTCCAATCGAAAGTGACCAAGTACCGGGAGGAAACGTGGGGAGGCAGGTTTCCCCTCTCTTTGCCCACTGCAGTGGCTCAAGTCATTTGGCTTTCTCGAAGGATTGGTGGGAACACTGGCTGCCACTCTGCCTCAGCCCCCCCCCCCCGCTCTGGGTTCCTGCCGCTTCAGGGGTACTTCCTGCCCATCTGCACGTCCCCTCACCTTACTGCTGCGACTATGATCCATTGGTAGGGTTGTCACCCTCCGGGTGGGGCCTGGAGATGTGGAATTACGACTGATCTCCAGATGACAGAGATACGGATGCCAGCCTCTAGGTAGGGTTGCCAGTCTCTAGGTGGTGGCTGGGGATCTCCTGCTATTACAACCTATCTCCAGGCAACAGAGATCAGTTCCCCTGGAGAAAATGGACACTTTGGAAGGTAAACTCTATGGCATCATGCCCCATTGAAGTCCATGCCCTCACCGAACCCTGCCCTCCTCAAACTCCACCCCCCAAATCCCCAGGGATTTCCCAACCCAGAGCTGGTGACCCTACCTCCAGGTGGGACCCAGGGATCCCCTGGAATTACTGTTCATTTCCAGATGACGGAGATCAGTTCCCCTGGAAAAAATGAATGCTTTGGGAGGTGGACTCCATGGCACTGTACCCCACTGAGGTCCTTGTCCTCCCCAGGCTCCACCCCCAAATCTCCAGAAGTTTCCCAACCTGGATCTAGCAACCCTACTCCCCCATCCCTCGCCAGTGGCCAAGGGGGACTTGGCAACCCTAGAAAGAGATCAGTTTCCCTGGAGGAAATGGCTGCTCTGGAGGATGGACTCTATGGCATCGTGCCCCCCTGAGGTCCCTGTCCTCTCTCCAAACTACACCTTCCCCAGGCTCCAGCCCCAAATCTCCAGGAAGTTCTCTACCAACCCTACCCCTTTCCAACAAGGAAACCCTCCTGCTTACCCTTTCACTGCCCTGGTCCTCATTAAAAAGAACATAGTAGGTTATGCCTTTCCTGTAGATCTTCCTGAACCCTTGCACAGGGTTGCCAGCCAACAGGTGGGGGCTGGAGATCTCCCAGAATTAGAATGGAGATCAGTTCCTCTGGGGAAAATGGCTGCTTTGGAAGGTAGACTCTGTGGCATTATACCCCAGTCCTCAGGAATTTTCCCTAGGGAGACTGGCCTAGCCTCAGCATCCATCTGTCCCTATTCATTCGCTCATCCTTTTCTTTGAAAAAGCAAAGCTGCACTCCCAGACTTGCGGGAATCGGGCAGTTCCACGATTAAACTTCTGCTCTCCCGTTGCGCCGAGTCCAGTCCTGACAGACCCAGTACAAGACTGACTCGTGCAAGAAAGTTGGGAAACAAGTCCAGTCCCCCCATTTTGGATCTGTTTGGGGAGGTGGGAGACGTTCCCCCCCTTGCTGAGAGTGACTGAAACGACGGAGAAGGAATGAAAGTCAATTGAAAGCAGCCCAGCCAATAGTCCGAAACAAGGCCTCTCAAAGTCCCGCAAATTCGTATGAAATATTAAGAAAAGAGAAATGGGGAGATATTTTTGAATCCTTTCAGTACGTGTGCACCAATGTCCGGATCCATTGTTGTTGGACAGAGGCCCCGAGAACATCTGATGCCTTGTGATCTCCAGTTCTTGTGAGAATTCTTCACCCAGGAAAATTAATCATGTGATATTCCCCCCCCCCCATTATAATAAAGTCTCAATTGTGCTATTTTTACCCCACTTGTAAACCTGCCTTTTGATTTTTCACCCCTGGAAAGAATCTCCTTTCTTTCTTCCCATTCTCTCCACCTCAAAGACAGCAAATCTGCTTTAGCAAAATACTTCAAATATATTAACCCTCGTCACATTTCTGGCCCTTGGAAAAGGATTTCTCCCACGTCTCCCAAAACGACGGCATTGTCAGAGCTAGAGGGGGCGGCGGGGAAGTAGGTATTAAATTGACCGTCTTTACAAGGGTGGAAGCAGCTCACCTAAAACCCAGAACGGTCTGGAGCAGGGGTTTCAAACTCATTTGTTACAATGGCCCCGACATAAATGTCACTTTGTCAGGTGGGGCCATGCGCGCCATAAAATGTAATGTTAGGTACTAGAGATATAAACTTTATAAGGACACAGGCAAACCCAATGAACAATATTATTTTTGATTCAAAATACAAACAAAAGCAATTGATTCCTAGCAGTGAAAGCAACTGATTTACTGGGGAGCCCACAAAAGCCCCAATAAATGTATTTAATCACATGCAATTCTAGGCTTCCCCCCCAAGGGATACCATAAAAGGGGGAGTACCTTACATTTCAATGCATGCCAGTTGCTTGTGGGCCAGGTAAGAGCCCTGGGTGGGTCGGTTCTGGCCCCCGGGCCTTATGTTTGACACCTGGTGTAGAGAAATTTGAGTCTGCTTACAGTTCTGGCCTATTGTAAGGTCCCCCAGTTTATAGGGGAGAACCTATAAATCTGTCTATATTTCTTACTTGGAGTCTCTTTTGTGGAAGTCTCTCCATCTTCAGTAGAAGCCATTTTCTGAAGAAGAATACGAAACAAAGAGCAGAATCTAGAGCCTTCGTCTTGTTTGTAATTGATTTTTTTTGTGAATTTGTACATGCTCAGGGACTTTTTTGTTTGCATTTAGAAACTTTGTGAGCCCCAGTGCATACTCATTATAGTGTGTTTAAAGTTCTAATGTGCATGTAAACTTGGAGTTCAGTACAATTGTTACAATTGTTGTCTGTGCCATTCTCAGAGCTTTGTCTTGGACTATTGTAAGGCATCACTGGGGGGTGGGGGGTGGGGAAATAGATCAGCCAAATTGCCTTCGGGGACCATCCAAAGCAGTGATAATTCCCTTTTGGAATCAGGGTATTGAAAAGATTATTTCTCATTCCCCTGCAGAAGAGAGAAGATTGTACATTGTACATCGGCATTGTACATCGCAGCCATTGGAGGAGGGGTGTGTGTGTGAGCAGGAAGCCCTGCCTACCAGCCACGGTAACCTCCAATGGGTAGGCTTAAAAGGGTCTGAACCCGCCTCCCTCCTCAAGTCTGTGCAAGGAAGGCTGAGAATTTCAGCGAGAATGTGATCATCAACTGAACTTGGTGGTGGAAAGGGCTGTCAAGCTGCAGGTGATTTATGGCAACCCTGTAGGGCAGGGATGTCAAACATAAGGCCTGGGGGCCGGAACCAGCCCGTCCAGGGCTCTTACCCAGCCCGCAAGTCACTGGTATGTATGGAAATGTAAGGTACTCCCCCTTTTATGGTATTCTTTGGAAAAAAACCCTAGTCTTGCACATGATTAAATACATTTATTGGGACTGTTGCGGGTTCCCCAGTAAATCAATTGCTTTCACTGTTAAGTGAACCAGGTTTGATTCCCCACTCCCCCACTTGCACCTGCTGAATGACCTTGGGCAAGCCATAGTTCTGGCACAGCTGTTCTTGAAAAAGGGCAGTTTCTGTCAGAACTCTCTCAGCCCCCCCCCCCACCTCACAGGGTGTCTGTTGTGGGGAGGGGAAGGGAAAAGAGTTTGTAAGCCACTCTGAGACTCCTTCGGGTAGTGAAGGGCGGGGTGTAAATCCAATCTTCTTCTCCTCCTCCTCCTCCTCCTTCTTTGTATTTTAAGTAAAAAATGATATTGTTAATTGGGTTTGCCTGTGTCCTTTATAAAGTTTATATCTCCGGTACCTGGAGTTATATTTTATGTCACACAAAGCCTGGCCCAACAAGGTGACATCTATGTCAGACCTGTCTCTCATAACAAATGAGTTTGTCACCTCTCTCGTAGGGTTTTTAATGCAAAGGACATTCAGAGGTGGTTTGCCTTTGCCTGCCTCTGCATAGCAACCCTGGACTTCCTTGGTGGTCTCCCATCCAACTACTAACCAAGGCTGACCCTGCTTAGCTTCAGAGATCGAACAAGATCAGGCCAGCTGGGCCATCCAACCAAGCTTCCCTTGGTCAAATTCCTAACGCCGATGATCACTGAGCCCCATTACTGCGTTATTTCAGTGCTGTTGTTCTAGGTCTGACTCTAACCCCATTTAGAGCAGCTTCCTATCTGCACAGTGGCTGCTGGTTTTGCAGGCACGACTTGCGCCTCAAGAGATGAGTTTCCTTTGCTTCTGTGTTGCGATTGTGGTCATTTCTGCACATTCAACAAGCTCAGTGTTCTGAACCGGAGGAGAAGCTAGCCCATGATGCTCCCTGGGGCCTTGGTAGAGTCATTAGAGTGATCTGCTTCTCAAGCACAGATCCCTCACCATTTGTGCTTTACTTATTTATTTATTCTTCAAATTGATATCCCTCCCTCCCCGAGAACGGGCTCAGGGCGGCTAACAAGGGCACATAGGCCAATAAATACATAAATGCATTAAAACAGGTAAAATCCACTAAAACAATTCCAGTAAATAAGATACATCACGAACAGGCTTCCAATATCAAGTGTTCAGATGGCTACCCAGGGGGAGGTCCATGCCCCCATGCCAATAGGCTCGGACTACATTGGGCCAGCTACATCACAGATAGCGTATGTGATGGGTGATATCCCTGGTGGCAGCTCCTATTCACAGGCCTGGTGGAAGAGCTCCGTCTTGCAGGTTTTGCGGAACTGCATTAAGTCCTGCAGGGCCCTGATCTCCTCCGGGAGCTCATTCCACCAGACAGGAGCCGCCACTGAAAAAGCCCTGGCTTTAGTTCTGGTGAGTTTGATGTCCCTGGAGCCTGGGACACAAAGTCGGTGGTATGACCCCAACCGCAGTGCCGCTGGGGTATATACGGAGGTATGTTGGACCCTGGCCATATAGGGCTTTATAGGTAAGAACCAGCACCTTGAAGTGAACTCGGTATGTTATAGGCAACCAGTGCAGTGCCGCCAGCACAGGCCTGATATGGTCCTGCATTGTGAGACCCATCAATAACCTGGCCGCGGCATTCTGCACCAGCTGAAGCTTCCGAGTTAGCACCAAAGGCAGCACCGTGTAGAGAGCGTTACAGTAGTCCAACCTCGAGGTGACCGTTGCATGGATCACTGTGGCCAGGTCATCACGGTTGAGGTAGGGAGGCATCGATTAAATAGCGTACAGGTGAGACATTGCCTTTTTTGTGTGCCTATGCAGTAGATGGTTTTTATCGTGATCGTGTCATCACAAGATGGGTGAGATAAGGTCCTGGGTGAACAATACACCTTTGGATAAAGAACTTTCCAGGCAAACTGCTCAAAAGATACACAGAGGCGCACAGGACCAAGGGCCAGTCTAGACGTCATTGCTATGAAATGGAAAGACAAAGCCTTCCCCACAATTGACCTTTTCTGTACCTATTTTATATCTGATACAATTGTGGATCGGGCAGCCCAATACGATACAACAGCCGAACAAACAAACGCAATGTTGAAATGGATAAGATTCACAGAGACTCAAAATGATCTAGTAAATAACATTAGCCAAAATAATAGGGTCGATCAGACTTCTGTTTTTGTTGTATTGAGTGAACGGAGCTTAGATGCCAGCCCATTTTAATGTTATACCTTCTGCTGTACTTCACGGGAGGTATCAAAAGATTCCATATGCGCGAAGGCTAGGTAACTGTGGCAGGAATGAAGTAGAAATATTGAGCATTGTCTTTTTGCAGCGTGCCTGCTATTCTGACATTCGTACTATGTAGTTAGATCGTTTATTATTGGATCTAATAGGCCAGTCTGATGAACATGCCCCTCTATTTTCTTTCCACCCAAAGTGCTGTAATTATTGAAATGGTGGCAAATTTTCTGTACCTGGCTTCTAAAAGGAGATATATGGATTAGGATTTCATTTTCCTTCTGTTTGTTTTTCTTTCATCTGATATGCCAATAAAGGTGGCGGTGGTGGTTGCTGCTGTTGAGTGAACATAAACCTCAAGACAAAGTTGGCTTTACAAGTAAGAGAGGAATTCAAGTAAGGGGGGGGGGGCAATAAGCATAGGGCAAAACCAGTATTAAGACATTATGGAATTAGAGTATTGTTGTACAAAAATACAGATGTAAAAGTTCTCTTTAATATAACTCAAGTCCTGTAAGCTATATGTTTTGACTCTTTGAACCCTCATGTTTTTCTTATGAAATAAAAATTTCAAAAAGAGAGAGAGAGAGAGAGATGGGCGTCCACAAGTTCACTTCAGGGACACGCTGCCATTTTAAAGAGTGAGTTCTCAGCCGGAAACTCCTTCAAACCGCTCCGCAGGGGCTCAGTTCTGGTTCGGATCACCTTGGAGGTGGTGGGAGGAGGATATCCTGCCTCCCCCCCATGACATTTTTCTGCCCCAGAACAGCTCTGGGAGGGGTTCTGTGCCTGTATGCCACTAGGTGGCATTTTAAGTTGAAAAAACAGCGTGGAGAAAAGGCAGAATCCCCTCCTCACCCTGTGCTGCACTGGTCCTGAGCAGAATCAGGCCCCTGAAGCACACTTTCAAGGAGTTACCAGGTGCCCTGAGTTTTCTCCACTCACCTTCTGCGCACCATGCATTGTTTCAAAAATTCATGATTCGCCCATGGCACGAATTTTCTTCCATTTAACCGAAACTGGGCTCCAAAATTCTGAGGGATGCCCCTTCTACGTCCCCTTCCTTGCTCACTTTCCTGATTTCCAGCAGGACACGCAACAGGTCCGTCTACTTTTGTGTTTCCCAAGGGAATAAAAAGAAAAGAAAAGGACACAGACGGCAAGGTAATTTCCCCCCCTTCCAACAGAATCTCTCCGATAGATCTAAGTGAATAGCGATGCTCGTCCCCAGCAGAAGGGGGACAGAAAACACTTTGCTATTCTCTTTAAACAATGAAAGGAAAAAACGTCTCATTTATCTAAAGGCGGGCGAAAGCTCAAAGAAAGCGGCTGGTTAATGTTAGGGGTGCAAGGCCAAAGTCTGCTGTCAGGCAGAAGAAAGGAACTGCTCGATCTCCTGAGGCGGCTGAGGAACCCTCCGCCACCCAACCACTGAGCAAGGGCACTGCACATCTTTAGCACTGGCAGAGAGGAGAAAGAGGCTGTCAAGGTTGAAGCTGCCTCCCCCTCTAGAGGCAATCGAGCGGCGGATTGGAGGGAACGACTGCGAATGGGATGCTCTGTTGAAAGTGAGCAACTAACCCTGGAGCGTAACTTAAAGGCAGGCTGGCTGGCTGGGACGACGCTGCCAGCAGCGGTCTATCAAGGGCAGGTATTGTCCACTCTGACTGGCAGCAGCTCTCCAGGGGTCCAGGTGGAGATCATTCACATCACCTTCAGCCTGATCGCTTTGAACTTGAGGTGCCAGGAACTGAAAATGAGGTCTTCAGCATGCCAAACAGACGGTCTTCCACTGACCCATAGCCCCACACCCAAATTATTGGACTCTTCTCTACCCAAGCCGAGTGAGAAACAAAACAACATGGAATTACCTTATTTGTCAGCTCTGATGAATGGCTCAGGCTAGCCTGATCTCATTAGATCTCAGAAGCTAAGCAGGGCTCCCACCTGAGCCACTCCCAGCCCTCATGCGATTGGTGAGTTCAAATGGCCTCCAGGCTCCGGATTGGCTGGCTGCCCTCAGGAGCCAATCCGCAGGCAGGTTCCAGGATCCTGCCTGACTTTGTTCTGGGGCTTCAAGCTCCAACGAGGTGGCCTGCCCCGACAAGCCCAGACATGCCTCCTGATGCTGGCTACAAGCACCAGCTGCAGTTAAGCCTGAGTGGAAGATTGTTCGTGTCCAGATATAACACTGGCCTGGAGAAAAATTGCGGACGGGGGGGGGGGGGAGACTGAACCTAAAACTAGGATCCAGAACCTGAAATGGTTAGTCAAGTAGGATAGAGGGCCAACAATAAAAGCTTAATATATAGTATATAAAAAGATACATGTATTTATTAACAAAGAATTAAAAAATATATAGGGGCCCGATCACACCTCATGTAAAAATAACTGATTCTAACACCCAAGGGCTAATAGACTTGACCTGACGCGTTTCGGCCTGTATAGGCCTTCTTCAGAGGTCAAACACAGTGAGGAACATATTGGCTTAAATAACGTCACAGTACAATCATACAATTATACAATATAAGAAGAAGAAGACGAAGAAGAGATTGGATTTATATCCCGCCCTTCACTCACTCGGAGTCTCAGAGCGGCTTACAAACTCCTTTCCCTTCCCCTCCCCACAACAGACACCCTGTGAGGTGGGTGGGGCTGAGAGAGCGCTGAGAGAACTGCCCTTGAGAGAACAGCTCTGAGAGAACTTGTGACTGACCCAAGGTCACTCCAGCAGCTGCATGTGGAGGAGCGGGGAATCCAACCCAGTCCTCCCAGATCAGAGTCCGCGCACTTAACCACCGCACCAAACTGGCTCTCAGCGTACAAGATGGACCAGGAAAGAATGGTTCCAAAGTGAAACCACCAGGCACCGAATAAAAGTATAAATGAGGCCTCCAAAGATGCAATCGCTCGCCAAGTGATATTTCACTGATAATTTCTGGTCCAGAAAGTGCCTTCCAATGATTGTTAAGCCAAAGTGTCCTCAGTAGAATTGTCCTTTAGCAAAGAGCAGGCAAATTGCTTCCTGACCCCAATGCGGCAATCAGCATTTCTCTGGGCGTGTAAGGAGGGGCCATCTTCAGCTAATAAAAGGAGCAGGCAGGAGGTGATGGGAAAGACCTCCGCCTGAGACCCTGGAGAGCTGCTGCTGGTCTGAGCAGACAAGACTGACCTTGGGGGACCAAACGTCCAGTTCAGTAGAAGGCAGCTTCATGTGTCTCCACAAGTTTCAAAAACAGCCTCCCTCGCAGCCCTTCTTCCCTTCAGCTTTTGGCTAAATCGACCAGTGCGGAACAAGCCATTTGTCCTGCCAAGTGCTATTTTGGGGTTTCTAGTAAAAGGAATGGGTAATTGCTAGGACAAGCACCGATTTCTTCCGACACCAAGAAGCCGGCTTGACATCAGCTGTCTCGCTGTGTCCTCCAGGTGGACACTTCTGTCACTTCTTCATCCCCCAGAATCAAGACAGGTATTCCCAGTGTGAGAGAGCTGACAAATACCTTCCCGCCTGATGCTCGCCGGCTGTTTGTAGATTTGGACGGCTCGCCATTACACGGTGGTCTTTGTACCTTGCCTCTGCCACTCAGAGATCAGAAGATGTCTGCTTGCTTTGTGCAGAGAAAGAGCGTGCAAAACGGGACTTTCCCGGCAAACGGGTGCCTGTTTTGCATCAGCGGGGTGGAGAAGCAAAAAACATCTGTGGCCAGGGGTCCGTTGGAGTGGGAGCGCACAGGAGCGCAGCTCCGGGAGTGAGGAGCCCAGGGGGCGGGCACATGACCAAGCCCCACCCCCTCCTCAGCTTCCCCGAGCAGTGCAGAGGTGCAGCGCCCCGGGGAAAGCCCTGCTAGGGTCTTTACTGTTTTTAATGTTTTGTTTTAATATTGATAATTTTATCATTGTTTCTTTTATGACTGTGTGCTGCTTTTCCAGAGACTTCCTCAAGGTGGCCTATAAATTTTCTAAGTATACCATTTTTTATCTGGGCACATGGCACATAAGTACTGGAGAAATTTCACCAACCCTTCAGCAGCTTCCACCTTATCAGTTTGGTGTAGTGGTCAGGAGTTGGACGCTAATCTGGGAGAACCGGGTTTGATTCCCCACTCCTCCACATGCAGCTGCTGGTGTGACCTTGGGCCAGTCGCAAGTTCTCTCAGAGCTGTTCTCTCATGAGCAGTGCTCAAAAGACCTCTCTCAGCCCGACCTACCTCACAGGGTGTCTTGTTGTGGGGAGGGGAAGGGGAAGGGATGGGTGGTGCACATGTCCTGGGTATCTTAAGTCTACTTGAAACCTGGTGGTTTCAAGGGAGCAGGAAGAGAATGAGGGTGTGTTCTTTACGCTTATTTTTATTGCACAAAGTATTGCATGGGGAAGGGAATGGAGGAAGAGCAGGTCAGTTTCACTCACCTGTGGAGTGGCGCCTGAGGGGTGGGTGTTGCCTTCTGACACACTTCTGGTATGTTAGGGGGAGTGGCATATGCAAATGAGTTATGCAAATGAGTTATGCTAATGAGCTCCTGCACCTCTTTTTCTACGAAATGACCCCTATCTGTGGCCATTACTTCCTCCGGGCTTGGAATTAATACATGCAGAGTACCTGTTAGCATTCTGCAGCATCAGGAAAATCCCGGCGCGCGAGCCTCGCTTCTAGATTTGGTGGCCTGTCACTTTGTTAAGCGCGATCAATTCCTCAGCGTCGAGGAAAGACTCGGGCAGTTTTCATGAACGTGGCTTCGGCGTGCGGTTGCACTTTTTTTGGTAAGGTTTGCAATGCAGCTGCAGATCCAGTGTCTCATGCTGGCATATTTGCTTGCATACAATATGGACATAAGAACATAAGAGAAGAAGAAGAAGAAGAAGAAGAGATTGGATTTTTATCCCGCCCTTCACTCACTTGGAGTCTCAGAGCGGCTTACAATCTCCTTTCCCTTCCCCTCCCCACAACAGACACCCTGTGAGGTAGGTGGGGCTGAGAGAGCTCTGAGACAACTGTCCTTGAGAGAACAGCTGGTACAGAGCTATGGCTTGCCCAAGGTCATCCAGCAGGTGCAAGTGGAGGAGTGGGGCATCAAACCCAGTTCTCCCAGATTAGAGTCCGCGCACTTAACCACTACACCAAACTGGCTCTCTCCAATGCTGGATCAGGCCAATGGCCCATCGAGTCCAACACTCTGTCACACAGTGGCCAAAAACACCAGGTGCCCTCAGAAGGTCCAGCAGTGGGGGCAGGAAGCCCTCCCACTGTTGCCCCCCCCCCAACACCAAGAATACAGAGCATCACTTGCCCCAGACTGAGAGATCCTATCTATACTTTATCACAAATAGCCACTGATGGACATTGAAATAATGTGGCCCAGTGTTAAGAACATAAGAAGAGCCCTGCTGGAGCACAACAGTGGTCCATCTAGTCCAGGATCCTGTTTCACCCAGTGGCCAACTGGTCGCTCTGCAGGGCCAAGAACAGGGTACAGAGACTGAGGCCTTCCCTGCTTTGCCTCTTGGTACAGGTAGCTAGAGGGCTATGGACTCTGCATGTGGAGTTCCTTTTCATTACCATGGCTCACAGCCACTGACAGACCTATCCTCCTCCATGAATCTGTCTTATCCCTTTTTAAAGCTGTCTATAAAGGCTGCGGTGGCTCAGAGGTTAAGACGCTGAGCTGCAGACCGGAAGGTCGGTAGCTCAGCAGTTTGATACCCTGGTGCCGCCTGATGGAATGAGCTCCTGTCTCTGGCCCCAGCTCCCGCCAACCTAGCAGTTCAAAAGCAAGAAATGACAAGTAGATAAATAGGTACCACTTTGGTGGGAACGTAATGGCGTGCACCTTGGCGTTTAGTCATGCCGGCCACATGATCATTGAAACGTCTCTGTACAGCACTGGCTCTTCGGCTTGGAAATGGAGATGAGCACCGCCCCCTGGAGTCGGATTCGACTGGCTTTTGAGCAAGGGAAACCTTGACCTTGACCTTTATAAGAACATGAGAGGAGCCCTGCTGGCTCAGACCGCTGGTCTCTCTAGTCCAGCATCCTGTCTCGCCCAATGGCCAATCCAGTCTCCAGGGCTCAGTCAGACGCCTTGCTGGGCAAAAGTCCCACTTGGCCTCACCGACTTGGCGAGTGCCAGAAAAGGTGTTGGGAGGCAACATTTTGCCCATAGACACCGTATTGGATATCCCTGGACTAACTGGTCACGCCATCCAAAGAACAGTTCAAAGTAGGGCTGCCAACCTCCAGGTGATGGCTGGAGATCTCCCGGAATCACAATTGGTCTCCAGCTGACAGTCCCCCTGGAGCAAATGGCCAATTTGGAAGGTGGGCACTATGGCATTACACCCCACTAAAGTCCTCCCCCCCAGTCCTCAGATTCTGTCCCCCAAATCAATAGGTATTTCCCAACATGGAGCTGGCAACTTTAGACTGAAGTAGGCCAAGAAAGTGACAGTTTCCTATCAACCCCAGCATGAAATTGTGATGCAGTTTGGGAGGATACAGACAGGCCTTTGTTTAAAAAGCCCTCCCCAGGGAGGAGGAGGAAGAAGAAGAGGAGGAGGAGGAGGAGATTGGATTTATACCCCACCCTTCACTACCCGAAGGAGTCTCAGAGCGGCTTACTTTCCCTACCCCTCCCTTTCCTTCCCCCTCCCCACAACAGACACCTTGTGGGGTAGGTGGGGCTGAGAGAGCTCTGACAGAAACTGCTCCTGACAGAACTTGTGACTGACCCAAGGTCACTCCAGCAGCTGCATGTGGAGGAGTGGGGAATCAAACCCAGTACTCCCAGATGAGAGTCCGGGCTCCTAACCACTACACCAAACGGGTACCCCCCCTCCCTTCAGAAACAGAAGGCCTGTACCTCGGAAAAGGAGGAGCACGCAGGCGTTCTGGATGCACCCCCATCGAGTCCTTGCAAATGGCTGCCGAGCACTTTCCTGGGTTGCGTGACGACGCCTGCAAAACGGCAACACGATTTCAGGAGTCTGCCAGGGGACATTCACCCATCACTAAACCGCCATTTCCTAGAGAATGCCTCCCCTCCCACTGCATAAGGTTAGCTCCTAACACTGTGAGCTAACAGGATCTCTTTGCCAGCGTATCAAAGACACTGACAGGCCATCAAGATAAGTGCAGGAGGAATGACTGTCCATTAGAAGTTCATTTGCAACTTGTCTGTGCAAAACGATAAAAATAGAAACGCCTGCATATTGTTAGCCAGGCCAGGAAACAATGGATGGATTTCCAACATGGAGGCGAGGGGACAGCTCCTAGGGTTGCCAGCCTCCAGATGGGGCCTGGAGATCAGTCGGAATTACAGCTGATCTCCAAATTATGACTATCCGTTTCCCCTGGGGAAAAAACCGGGCTGCTTTGGAGTGTGGACTTTATGGCGCTGTACCCCACTGAGGTCTTTCCCTTCCCCGAATCATACGCTCCCCAGGCTCCATCCCGAGATCTCCAGGAAATCCCTGACCTGGAGTTGGCAACCCTACTCCTGCCACAGCTGTTGGGGCAGGCAAACTGAAAGACTTCCCCCAAATAGCCCTATCTTCCAAGCAATGCTCCCTCAAAGCTGTGGAGTCTTCTGAGCAAAAATGTCTGCTTTGTGAGCTATTGGCATTAAGGTTGTGAGAGAGCGATTTGGCTGCTGCGTGAATTAGTTTGCTCTGGAGCCCATCCTTCCTGAGCTGAGACAGAAATCTGTGAGCCAGAAGCTAAAAAAACTGTGAGAAAGCTTAGAGGGAACACTGATTCAAAGTACTCTACTTCCTCTCACAGATTTAGATAATTCTTTTCATGCTGCCAGGATTGTGTGGCTCCTCCTTTGTGGCTTTTGAGGGCAGTGGAACAAAAGGGAAGGAGAGCAAGGCCTTCCTCCCCTCCCATGTGAAAGAAGCTACTATGGGAAGACACTGAGTTGGATCCAGCCAGCTGTTTTGCACAGTCTTATCCAACTCCCTTCTTTATTACCAGCCCCTTCTTGCATGGCTTTCATCCATGCAGGTCCCATGACATTCAGCACAGCCATTTTGGTGGTCAAAGGTAGGGCTGTCAGGCCAAGCTGGAGGGCTGGGGCCTGGGACATGGAGGACATGCACTGCCTGCATCTCTATGTCACTTCTGGGAAAAGCCCAGAAGTGACATCAGGTATCTCTAGGAATCACCACAAACTCTATGGTAAATCATAGAGTTCCCAGTGATTCCTAGAGCTACTCTACATCACGTCTGTTCCCCCCCCACCACAAATGATGTAGCAACACAGCTGCCTTGCCTTTTTAAAAATTTATTTCATTTATTGCAAAAGATCAACAAAATTCAATACAGGTTTTGAGAAAACAAGACATATAACTTACAATATACACCTAAACCTAAAATGTACAGTACATGACTTATAATGGCAGATTTTTTTTTACTATTACAAACTCTTTTACAGTGTTATATTAACCCCCTAGCTTTGTTACTTATGTTAATTTTTGCCTATTTCCTCATATGCTTGCTTATCTCTATGGCTTATTTTACTTCAACGAAACAGGCATAAAGCAGTTTGCTCTACCCATTTGTTTTGTCCACCTTTCTTTGCAAAATCTCTTTGTGTTTCCGTAAACCGATCCCATTTCAGCATTACCTTGTTGCGTTCTGTCGTCGTTTCATGCTGAGCTACCCATTCTGCGGTTTTATCTGATTTGAAATAGTCCCATACTTTCCCATGCCTTCCCTTTTTTGAAATTTCCCCTCTTCCGCTGCTTGGAACAATGTCGGTCATCAGAACCTGGGGGTGGGTCACCCCCTGCCCCGACCGGGGGACTGGCAAGCCTAGACAGTGGGGACTCTCTCCTCCCTTTTTCGCAGAGGGAAAGCTGGACGGCTCCAACTTATTTCCCGGGACCGTGCAGCCTTGTTCTGATGCCTCTTCCACTCAATTGCACAACTAATCCCCGACCACTTGACTGAGACATGGAGAAACTTGCCAAGCCGAAGCCATGCTGGTGTCCCATCTCCTATTTATCCCAGCAGGGATCAGAACAGCATCGGGCCTCGTATATTTCCGCAGCCGCCGTGGCGGAGGGGCTGCCATTCGCTCGGCTCCCAAATTACCTTCGGGACTGAAATCTCTTGTCGTCAAGCTCAGAAGTGATTTTGTGGAGAGAAAATTTGATGACAATCCAGTTCTCATTTATTGGATGCTTATTTTTAGCAACAGAAGAACTGTTTGGGTTCTTTGCTTTTGCAATCAGTGAAGGGGGGGGGGGGAAGTGCCTGGATTTAAAACTCTCTGCTTGGTTTGGGGCCCGTAATTGAATTTGTGCCTGTGTTCATCTTGGGCAGAATTGGTGGGCCAGAGACATCGATGCGTGGGAGGTATTTGATAGCGGGTGCCACATCCCTTTCTTCCCCCCAAATTTCCCTTTGTGAAGTTTCACGCTTCCTTAATGCTGGTAGAACTGGAAATTGTCTACAATTAATCCCCAAATCGGAGCCCGCATAATTTGATACAGTTTTTTGGCGTCCTTTTTACTTGTTTCTCCCCCTGGAAACGCACACATTTCTGATGCACAGATTCGCACAGGCATACAAGCTATAGCGACACGATCAGGGGTTCTGAGAGGTTTGTGGTGAACCTGCCTGCTAGAGAAACATACCGTGTGAAGTGGGAGAGGCAAATGAACTTCTGGAATGGAAGGTTGCAGCAAACAGCACGTGTCGAAAACTGGAGAAAATTAGGAAGTTATAAAGGAGTTTGCCAGAGTGCTATTCCCTGATCCAGACCGGTATTTTAGATTGCCTCGGTTGAACCATTTAAGAAAGAAGAAGAGAAGGAGGAGGAGGAGGAGGAGGAGATTGGATTTATACCCTGCCCTTCACTACCCAAGGGAGAGCAGCTTAAAAACATGTTTGTTTGTTTTTAAATCTGCATAGCCAACCAAATCTTCGGAAGAAGCCTTGCTGGGCAAAAGACTCACTTGGCCCTGCCCATTTTCTCAAAATATTTGGCGGGTGTCAGAAAAGAAGAGATTGGATTTATACTCACCCTTCACTACCTGAAGGAGTCTCAGAGCGGCTAACAAATCTCCTTTCCCTTCCCCTCCCCACAACAGACACCCTGTGAGGGAGGCGGGGCTGAGAGAACTCTCCGAAGAACTGCTCTTGAGAGAACAGCTCTGAGAGAGCCATGACTGACCCAAGGTCACACCAGTAACTGCATCTGGAGGAGTGGGGAATCAAACCCGGTTCTCCCGGATTAGAGTCAGTGCTCCTAACCGCTGCACCAAACTGCACCGCCCTGCTGCTGGTGGTGGTGGGTGCTGTAGCACCCATGGACACTCTGTGGGGGACTGGTGCACAACAACAAATTTACTACCAATTAGAACTGGCCTTGTTTCCATCTGCTTTGCAGAAACTGAGATGAAGACTGGAATGAGCAAACATCCCATATTGTATTTCTTTGTCTCTGTTTTTTTTTTTTTAATTTTGTGTCAGTGGTTTCATTGTAGAGTGCCTTACGTTACATATGTACTTTTTTCCTGCACAGTATATATGTACAAGGTACATCATTTACACATCGAACCCTGACTAACTGATACACAAAGAGCATTGAAAACTGCACGTTTCACCAGGATTAAAAATCAGCAAAGTGGAAATAGAAGGGAGATGAACAAGGGAGAAGCAAAAGCAGAATGGAGATTTCCCAACTGAAATAGCAGAGAGAACTTCAAAATCATCCCTAGTTGAGGACACAAATAAAAATGTAGTGATTTAATAGGGACTCCTCCCCCCCCTTCCCGCTGTGTGGTGTTCTTCAACAGATTTTTAATAGTGTTTTATAATATTAATAGTGCCTTAATAGTGATTAACAGTGCCTTAATTATGTTCTTAATTGATTTTATTAGCATCCTATCAGGAGCGGGGCTATATTTTGCATGCTGAAATTGTTATTTATAACCGAAGATTTAATTGTGGCACTATTTATAATTGACTAACAAGTACTAATGTTATTCTTAACCTTGGCCTTTTGTAATATTTATTTTGCTTGTTTATATGCCGTGTTCGAAACCACTGAAACTGGGTGAGGTAGTACTAAAAGGTCTTGAGAAAAGAGAAATGTCTTTGTCTGATGCCTGAAGCTTGGGGGCAGGTGAATCATTGTGTGGAGAGAGTTCCATGACTGAGGGACCATGAACAAAAAAGGCCCAGTCTTTGGTCTTCATCTAGTGTTGCCAGCACTACCACAGCAAATGCCAGGAGAGTTTGAGGGCCATGATTGGGAAGAGTGGTATATGGGAAGGGTATAGCATCACTTCCAGATGACACTCTAGGAATTTCCTCTAATCTCTATGGTAAAGACCATAGAGACACAGGGGAATTCCTAGAGTGTCATGTGGGGATGATTTCCCAGCCTTTTTTTTCTCCTGCTCCTCAGTTGTTGTTTTTTTTTTTGTGAGTGGCATCTACCCACTGTGGACAGACAAATGGCAAGTGTATCTTCAGATGTCTCTGCAGGTAAGGACGCACAGAATAGGAAGGCTTGGGAAAGAATGCTCATGAGAGAGTAGGTGATTACTAGGATCTCATGGGTTTTTAAGCATATTGTTACTATTGTGTACAATCACATTAATGTCAAGATTATCCAGCTTTTCACATGTACTATTTTGCTTTGTCTCTTCCTTATCTCATTGTAGGCATTTGGATTCAAGTTTAATAAAAATTGGCAAAGATCTCAGAGGAAACTAGATAATTTCATTGTTCTCATATTATAAGGAAACAATGCACAACATTCAGCAATAAAACTATCGGTACAGTTAATGGAATATTACAACCTAATAACACATCAACGTACTTCATAATCTCCAAATTATATTTATTTCTGTAGCAAATTCAATGCACATGGTATTTTAAAGAGTGCAAGAAGAGAGATCCCTGACCCTAATGAGCTTACAATCTAAAACAAGCATCAAGGGAGATGACAAAGAGGAGAGGGAATTAGGTGGCAGTGGAAAGCTGTCCTTCGGCGACCCTGTGGGGTTTTCGAGGAAAGAGACATTCAGAGGTGGTTGGCCATTGCCTGCCTCCAGTTCATGATCCTGGACTTCCTTGGAGGTCTCCCATCTCAATACTAGCCAGAGCTGATCCTGCTAAGCTTCCAAGATCTGGCGAGATTGGGCTAGCCTGGGCTATTCAGGTCAGGGCGAGGGAATTAGAGTTGGGTTTAAATGAAGGGATAGATCTGTGTTCATTCTATTGACCTACACGTAGTGTCATTTCGGTAGGGTCGGGTGTTATGCCAAAGTCTTCATGGAAAAGGTGGGTCCATGGCTCAGTGGCAGAGCTTTTGCTTTGCACATAGCAGGCCCTTGCTTCAATCCCCAACATCTCCAATTCAAAGGGTCAGGTAGAAGTCCTGGGGTTCTTGGAGAGCCAGCGCCAGTTCGACTGGACGACAATGACCTTGATAGGCCAAGAGTCTGATTTAGTAGAAGGTAGATTTGAGGAAGGATTTGGAGGAAGTGAGAGATGTACGCCGAAGGGGGGAGTTCCAGACATAAGGGGTAGTGAGGGAGGTAAGGGTAGAGTCAACAAGTTGATATATAATGGAGACCTCTGGTCATCTTCAGTAGAAGCCACACAGCACTGGAGCTGCATATTGTCATCATTGTTCCCCTTCTGGATTTTCTCCGCATGGACAAGAACATATAAATGGAGAATGATAACCAATAGTGTCATGTCCAGTAATGGGGTACTCTGCCTCTGAATCAGAGCAAACCTCAAGTTCACCAGCACCTTGATGGCCAACAAGGTCTCCAGGGCATAAGCTTCCGAGGAGCAAAGCTCCCCTCATCAGTAACAGAGCTTTGACTCGCGAAAGCTTCTACTCTGGAAATCTTGTTGGTTTTGGGGTGTGGCTAGACTCGAATCTTGCTCTTCTACTGCAGACAAACATAGCCGCCCACCTGAAATCGCCTCTTAATCAGTTTATGTCCTTGACAGATGATAAGGGGAGAATTACAGGAGATTGAGTTCTTTTCACTCCTGGCGCACCTGGGATTTTCAGTACTTTATAGATGCCATTTGTTGTATTTGTATAATTGTCATTTTTTTTAAATGCACGAATGGTAAGAAATGTCGAGCATTTAGACAGCATACCCTGATGAAAGTTTGGGGTGCCCCATAGCTCTGGGGGAGGTAGACGGGTCCTGCCCCACAGTATTCTGGGGCCTCAAAGAACATCTGCAATTAGTATTCAATCAGTATAGCTAAAAATATAGTGCTGACTGCACAGCTGGGACAATCTTGGGGGGGGGGGGTGGACAAGAAAGGAGAATGTGTCATTCTAGCAACATCTAGTGGAAATCGGAGGAAGCAGCAGGGCACTGTTTCTGAGGCAAACACTTTGGTACCTATCACATTATTCTAATACCATCCATTTCTTCCTGCAGGCCAAATTACAACGAGCAGCGACAGAACCTTAAAACACATGCAGTTCTTTCTTTCTTTGTTTTTTTTTTGGCAGAGGTCGGTCTGCAAGGATTGCCTTCAGACATTTCATGAGGTTAGTCCTCAAGTCACTGAAGCATGAACTGGAGCTATCGGGCACCTGGCATTTCAGCTGTGTCTGTTGACACCTGATGGTAAAAAGAAAAGGCACTCATATTCATCGAAAGACGTTGGCTGCTGCCACAGAGGTGGCTCCTCGTCAGGTAAACAATTCAGTCGAAACGGCACTGTTTAAAAGAAGAAGAAAAAAATCTGGGGGCCATCGCAGCTTCCAAGAAGAGGGCTGGGGCTGGGGCCGCACTTAAATGCAAACAGCGAAACCTTGGAATGCTGGAATGAATACCTGGCAGGCGACAAAGTTGTTCAGCCAGAATAACACGATTATGCTTACTCGTACCTCTGCAGACCCCTCTCTTTTCATATTAAGCTTAACCAACCGGAGAGGTGAGATCTTGCTTGGAAAAGGAATTAGTGGTATTGAAGCTAATTTGAGCTCTGCATTCGAGAAGAATGCCGTTTGTCAGGTTGAATAAATCGTTACATTCCCTGCACAATTGGTGTCCTTACCCTAAAGAAATGAGCCTTGAAATGATAGATATGATTTGCCCATGTTTCCCCCCACACACCTATACCTGATTCTGACATGGCCTTTTCCGTGAGGCTCTTACTGGCCAACCCATTTGGACTTTTATAACTTCTACATTTTTGCAGTGTGCATTATATGCGGCTGCTGAGTCTTTGGCCTAAAACTCTCACCAGGCTGTGTTAGAATGCACATGCATGAAATCCTGCTAATTGCACTGTATTGGGCTGTGGTCACACGGCCCCTTTAAATCTGGAAGCCCTCCCGGATTAAAGGGGCTGTGTTTTTTTTACCTCGAGTTGGGATGTTTACACATCCCAACCCTTCAGTGGAGGGCAGCAGTGGGCAGAGGAGGAGGAGGCGGCGGTTGGCGGCGGCAGATGGAGGCGGCGGCGGCGAAGGAGTCGGCGGAGGCGGAAGAAGCGGCGGTGGCATTCTTGGGCATTTGGTGGAGGTGGAAGAAGCAGCGGCAGCGTTCTCGGGCATTTGGTGGCAGTGGCTGGCAGCAGAGGCCGGGGGAGGCACCCTTCCACGAGCCCCACCGGCCACCTGGTAAGTTTGAGGGTTCCCCCCCCCTTTTACACTTGGGCGCTTGAGTGGCCAAGTGCCCAAGTATAAAAGGGGGGGGGGGGGAATGGTGGACAGGACCATCTGGGCAGCCCTGCTCTTGCAATGATTGTGAAAGAGGGCTGTTCAGATGGCTCAAATGCGGGCTCCTCGCGCGACTCCCTGGAAAACACTTGATTTTCCTGAGGTCGGAAAATGTGGGAGGAACGCACATTTGAGCCCGCTTTGGCGTGGGACTGGCCACGGCCGTTGTAGATGGTCCCTTTAAATGTGGGAGGAAACAGCCCTTCCCCCTGCATTACTATCTGCGATTATGAAAAGTAACCCCACGAACTGGCTCGAATTGCTCACAAATAGGTCAGTGAAAAATTTGCTGCCTCTTCGCAAACTCTGCACAAAACATGAGCACCGCTGGTAAGTGTTTGAGCATCCCTGAAATTAGATGGGTGCCTATCAGAGAGGCAATCTATGATGACTCACTTACGGAACTCCCTTCCAAAGGATGTTGTCTTGGCACCATCTTAGGTATCTTTCAGGTAACAGGTGAAGTTTTTTACATTTACTTAAGCTTTTGGCCATTGTGTGAGTTTCCTGGTGCTGTTTTTCCCAGGAACCAGGTGTGTGTGTGTGTTTGTGTGTGTGTCAGACAGCAAGCACCAGAAGCTAACCACTAGCAACATGGCTGAGGAGTAGATATAGCAGTCTGGGGAGAATTGTATTAATTAAAATAAACACACCCGTACAATGCTATCACTCTGCTCGAATCACAGTTTGATCCCAAATTGCAAGAAGCATCCTCCAATGGTTAAAAGTTCACATTAGACTGAGGATTTATTCCAGATTGTACTGCAAATGTCTTCCATAGGTGCATTCACACACAGCTTTCTTAGGGATGTGCCCCTCTTCTGTCTGCTGCCTACTGTTTATTCAGTCTATCGCACAGAAAAGGCATATCAACTTCTAAAGGAGGCAGTTTCTTTGGTTGTCTCCATTCTATTTGGGAAGTGGGGGAAAGCTGTGGCTTGTTACCATAGCATCCCAGCTTTGCCCAGTCTGACTATCTGAATCCTACAGCTGGTGAGCGTTTGTGATCACTGAATGTCCTAAATTGTATCGCAAATGACTGGCCAATTTTTGCATGGTAATCTGGGAGCTGTAGCTTGATGTGTTCTGAGCTTGCACGAAAACAATGAATGCGGCTGACAAGGGCTCTGCATTGTGTAGATGCAAAGCCACTCATAACACCACTCTTTAAAGTTGCCAGTGAGCAATTCACATGAATAGTGCTTGCCGGTGATTATGAGCGATGCCAGTTTGATTTTCGAAGATGTTTTCTGCAAACTGTCGATAGAACCCATTAGTTTCAATGCAGCTCAGCTCCTTGACTGTATTGGCTTTCCACCTCCCTGACACACAATATCATGTGGCAGAGACTGACCAAGAGAGAGATCTTGGAGTTGTAGTTGATAACTCAATGAAAATGTCGAGACAGTGTGTGACCACAATGAAAAAGGCCAATGCTATGCTGGGGGTTATTAGGAAGGGAACTGAAAACAAACCAGCCAGTATCATAATGCCCCTGTATAAATCGATGGTGTGACCTCATTTGGAGTACTGTGTACAGTTCTGCTCAACTCACCTCAAAAAAAAATATTATAGCATTGGAAAAAGTGCAGAAAAGGACAACTAGAATGATAAAAGGGATGGGACACTTTCTCTATGAAGAAAGGTTGAAGTGCTTGGGGTTCTTTAGCTTGGAGAAATGATGGCTGAGGGGTGACATGATTAAGGTTTGTAAGATTATGCATGGCATAGAACAGGCAGAGAAAGAGGTACTTTTCTCCCTTTTTCACAATACAAGAACTCATGGGCACTCCATGAAATTGCTGAGCAGTCGAGTTAGAACAGATAAAAGGAAGTACTTCTTCACCCAAAGAGTGATTAACACGTGGGACTTCTGGCAAGACTTGCGATGATGGCGGACGCGCTCCTCCGCAACTGCGGGGAGCGCGATCCGTACCCAGCGGGAAGAAGGGGCTCTGGACAGGTGCCGAGCCCCCAGAGCCCCCAGTGAGGGGGCTCTGCCTGGGGTGGCACGAAGGGGATCTCTCCCTACGGTGGTGACCGAGGGATCGAGGTCCCTTTTCATCACCCCCATAGGTTCCCCCGCCGCGGGAGCCATATGGCTGAAAGCGCAAATCCGTGAAGCAGCAGAGAGTGCGAAGCTATGAGGCTTGAACTTACAGTTACGCATGGAATAAACATGAGTCTGAAGTAAAATAAACAGAGCACAGCGGGCGGGTGGAGTGAAACCCCCCCCCCTCGGGACCGGCGTACTTACGAGACTCTTTACGTGGCGTTACTGCATGAAAAATAGTACGCTTGGCTTGCTGGATGGCAGCATCGCGCTTTAGAGGATATAAACTTTAAAAAGTCATAAGCGCAGTCTGAGAATTTGCTTCTTTCGTTCATCTTATCTAACTATCAACAAAAAGCACAGCCTCAACAATGGCGGGG
This sequence comes from Lepidodactylus listeri, assembly GCA_029233225.1. Lineage (NCBI taxonomy): Eukaryota > Metazoa > Chordata > Lepidosauria > Squamata > Gekkonidae > Lepidodactylus > Lepidodactylus listeri. Next base: position 38,349,186 of record JARCFY010000019.1, on the reverse strand, counting down.
GAAACTAAACCTTTCCCCAAACTAGGAAGTACACCTCCGAGTTCAAAGGTTGATACCACAGAGATGAGCACTGTGTTCTCCTCGTTATTGCGACCTCTAGTGGACCAAATGACAGCTCTCAACGTCAAGATGGATAAAATGCAGCTAGAACTGAAGGAGTCGAATAAAACTACAGAGAAGCTGCAGCGAGAACTTCTGGAAGTAAAGACTTCAGTAAAAAATCAGGATTCAAGGCTACAAAAAGCGGAGAAAGAAAAGGCCCTCCATTCTGATCAGCTTTTGAAACTACAGATGGAAAGATCGAATTTTTTCCTAAGACTTCAGAATGTGCCAGAGAATAAAGGAGAAGACCTTAAAAACCTGCTAAGTGAAGCGCTTGAACCAGTAACAGGCTTAAAAGCAGCGGAATTAAAAAGCGACATGGATATGGTTTACAGAACCTATCCAGATTATACTAAAAAGAAAAGCCTGCCTGATGAGATTATGATAAGGTTCTCCAAAAAATCAACAAGGGACGTGGTGCTTAGAACCACAAACAAAGCGGTTCTGAAGATCAAAGGAGAAGAAGTTAAAGTGATGAAAGACATTCCATTCGAAATAAGGAAAAGAAGGAAAGACTATGGGAAATTGACATCTTGGTTACAGTCTGAATCCATTATCTATCGGTGGAACGTTCCGGAAGGACTAAGCTTCAGCATCAAAGATAAAAAGTATAAGATTGACTCTGTCCAACAGGCGAAAATTTTTTTGGAAAAAAGCAAAGAAAAGAAAAATGAGAGAGACTCAGATGGTTCACTGGCCTCGCAAGAAAGTATCTACGGATTTGACAGCTCCAAGAGTGAAGAAGAAATTTCTGACTCGGAAAAAGGAGCAGCAGCTCCAAAAGTACAAGAAGAGACTGTAAAGACAAGAAGAGGACGAAAGAAGAAATAAGAACTGAATCGTTTTATTGAAAAGTTGCACTTATGTATTCCATATATTTTGTATAATTAAGCATCCCTCTAAAGGGGTATGTCTGTCAAATAGCTTTTTTGTTTTTTCTTAATATCAGCAGTAACAATTTTAATTGAAAATTAACCAAGGTTTAAAATGCTTCATAATTATTATATGTTATACGGTAGCATTAAGCAAATGATAAAGCACTCTCTGCATAAGGTAAATGTAGCATAGAAATTAGCGAAATAGATGTAGTTATAGAGAAAATCAATAAAAACTTTTTTAAAAAACCACGTGGAATTCACTGCCACAGGAGGTGGTGGCGGCTACAAGCATGGACAGCTTCAAGAGGGAATTGGATAAACATATGGAGCAGAGGTCCATCAGTGGCTATTTCTCAAAAGGTATAGATAGGAACTCTCGGTCTGGGGCAAGTGATGCACTGTGTTCTTGGTGCTTGGGGGGGCAACAGTGGGAGGCTCTTCTAGTGTCCTGGCCCCACTGGTGGACCTCCTGATGGCACCTGGTATTTTTTGGCCACTGTGTGACACAGAGTGTTGGACTGGATAGGCCATTGGCTTGATCCAACATTGGCTTCTCTTACGTTCTTATTTGCAGGTTGTTGCTTTCCCCTTTGTGTGTATGTGTGTGTGTGGTGTTTTTTCCATGTTTTTTCAGACCACTGGAAAGGTGGTCTCAAAAAACACAGAAAATCTCAAAGGTGAACTGGAAGAGTAACATCCAACAAACAATGCCATCTGTAAGCGCAGGGGAAGACTGATGGAGTCAGGAAGCCGAAAACTCCACGTGGAAAAGTCCTGTAAAGCAATCCTCATTCCCCCAAGCAGAGATAAATTAAAGGTGTAACATTTCAGGCTTTAATTTCCTTTGGATGAAAAAAATCATAGGAGGCTTAGGGTGTCTTTGGAATATTTGCTTTATGTGCAAGCAGCTTCCAGGGAAGCAAACAGACCACAGCTCTGCAAATTCTTCATCACAGTCCTTACCCCGTGGCACTGTGGCTTTGAGAAAACTTGTAGCTCACCTTCCCACCTTGATCCAACTGGTGATGGTGGGCAAGCTCTCCCGGGCTCAATTTGAAACCAGTTCGGGTTTCTCGGCGAGCGTTCAAAGAAAGTTCGCCTGCTTCTTACAGATTCTCTTCCGGCTCGTAATATTAGTTTCTGTGTGCTCATCAGACCCCAGGCAAGCATATCATCTCCGTGTCCCTGAAGACTGTTGTTCAATTAGCTACCATATACGCGGTTCATATTTCCCCACAGCTTATTGGTTCAGGAAGCAGGCCATTGTTTTGTAAATGACACGTTGGTCGGGAGGGAGGGGGGAAATCAAGCGGTTTCAAGAGCAATCAGCGAGAATTTCATCCAGAATAAGGGGTTAGTGTCAAAGTACATGGACAACCAAAACAGCTGTCTTTGGGTTGCTGAACACTGACTGCTGAACACAGATGCACATCATGTTTAACAGACCAAACCGGAATATTTTTTTTTTGTTGAGGGAAATTGGAACTCTATTTGTAATACAGCTGAGCAGGATGAATGGGACGTATCTGCATGCTGAAGCACAAGCTTGGGCGAGAGAGCCCTAACTATCTCCACACCAAGTCTGAAACTGCAAATATGGTTTTCAGCAGCTAGAGATGTATGGATACCGTGGACAAATAAGCGGGTTCTAGATCAAATCTAGCCCGAATTCTCCCTAGAAACTAAAGTAACTAAACTGAGGCTGCTGTAAGTTGGTCGTATCATGAGAAGACAAGACTCACCGGCAGGGGTCATTTCGTAGAAAAAGAGGTGCAGGAGCTCATTAGCATAACTCATTTGCATAACTCACTTGCATATGCCACACCCCCTAACATACCGGAAGTGTGTCAGAAGGCAACACCCACCCCTCAGGCTCCACTCCACAGGTGAGTGAAACTGACCTGCTCTTCCTCCATTCCCTTCCCCATCCAATACTTTGAGCAATAAAAATAAGCGTAAAGAACACACCCTCATTCTCTTCCTGCTCCCTTGAAACCACCAGGTTTCAAGTAGACTTGAGATACCCAGGACATGTGCACCACCCATCCCCTTTCCCTTCCCCTCCCCACAACAAGACACCCTGTGAGGTAGGTGGGGCTGAGAGAGGTCTTTTGAGAACTGCTCCTGAGAGAACAGCTCTGAGAGAACTTGTGACTGGCCCAAGGTCACACCAGCAGCTGCATGTGGAGGAGTGGGGAATCAAACCCGGTTCTCCCAGGTTAGAGTCCAACTCCTGACCACTACAACAAACTGATGGGGTGGAAGCTGCTGAAGGGTTGGTGAAATTTCTCCAGTACTTCTGTGCCATGTGCCCAGATAAAAAATGGTACACTTAGAAAATTTATATGCCACCTTGAGCAAGTCTCTGGAAAAGCAGCACACAGTCATAAAAGGAATAATGATAAAATTATCAATATTAAAACAAAACATTAAAAACAATAAAGACCCTAGCAGGGCTTTCCCCGGGGCGCTGCGACTCTCCACTGCTCGGGGAAGCTGAGGAGGGGGTGGGGCTTGAACATGTGCCCACCCCCTGGGCTCCTCACTCCTGGAGCTGCACTCCTGTGCGCTCCTGCTCCAACGGACCCCTGCTCACCGGAAAAGACATTAATGCTAGGTAAAGCTGAAGGGAGGAGGAAAAGGGGAAGATGCAACATGAGATGCACTGACTCAATAAAAGGAAGCCACAGCCCTCGGTTTGCAAGACCCGAGCAAAGCCTTTAATGATAGGATGCTTTTGAGGTTATTAATTCACAGGGTTGCCATAATTTGGAAGCAGCTTTGTTAATTATGAACATACGGAAATGATGAATTTGGAAGCGACTTTGTTAACTATGAAAATATGACAGTGATGAAGAAGAGAAGAAGAGGAGATTGGATTTATACCCCGCCCTTCACTACCCAAAGGAGTCTCAGAGCGGCTTACAATTTCCTTTCCCTTCCCCTCCCCACAACAGACAGCCTGTGAGGTAGGTGGGGCTGAGAGAGCTCTTTCCAGAACTGCTCTTTCCAGAACAGCTCCGAGAGAGCTGTGACTGACCCGAGGTCCTGCCAGCAGCTGCGTATGGAGGAGGGGGGAATCAAACCCGGTTCTCCCAGATTAGAGTCCATGCTCCTAACCTCTACACCAAACTGACACATAACACACACATGTCCTCTCTGTGTTGGGGTGGTGTCAAGGGACCTGCTGTGGATGTAGCTCGCCGTCGGGTTCCACCCAAACCCTCCATACAATTTACCCTTTTTTTCTCATGAGCATTGCTGCGTAGCCGCCTTATTCTGCTAGCCAAGACACTACCACTGGAACCTGCTGCCCTGCCCAGCAATTGGAGGCCCACTGAGCGAAAATTCGGTCACCTCCTTTGCTGGCTGTTCCGGCTTGCATCCGGAGGCCTGCTCTTGCATCTCTTCAACCCGGCGGGGGGCTTTATTGATCTGCCTATTATTTCTTACCTCTGCTCCTACAAGCTCCCCGAGGCGGTGTCTTTAATTCGGCAGAAAAGCTGCAAGGGCAGGCAGAGCAGCTTTTTGTTGCGTGCTGAGCATCGGCGAGGGAAGATTTAGGAACGGAGAAAGGAAGTTTGGCATCGGATCTCTCCGTGCCGCTTAGCTGTGCCCTTGATCTGATCCGTATGATGATCACTGCTGTTTACTCATTCTGGCCCGCTTCCCACACCTTTGCTTGCTCACATGAGTGCGCAAGTGTGGCGTGCTGCATATTCCAAGAAATTGAAGTCCAAGGCACATTCATTGGACCTGAGAGACAGGAAATGAAGACCCGTTCTCTCCAGCCAAGGGGTACTCTCTCCAAGCACTAGATTTCATCCTACACATTGAGAACTAGCACCCCCCCCCAAGCTAGCTCCAGAAGAAATGGGCGATTTCCTCTGCTTCCTCACCCCCATCACGGCATTCCACTGGGTCCCCTATCAGTGTGCTGCGGAGGGAGTGGAGAGACAGCGAATTTCCATTTTGCTATTCGAACATTCAGAGTGGTTCTAATGCTCCACGAACACCATGGCTTCGGCTGAAGAGACAGAAGATGCCTCCAGACCAGCCTTTCTTCCCAAAGTCATTCGAATTCACTTTTGTTGTTGTTGTTGTTATGGATGCATCTGAAATTGTCCTGACCTGACCTGACTCCAGTCTTTAGAAGTCTGGCACATACCAAGAAGTAACACCCCCTCGGCCCTGGTCCCCAGCGTGCCCTAATGTGTCACAGCCAGCATCAAGAGGCAAAGCTATGGGAAGCACTGCGGGACCCTTGGACAAGGCATAAGTCATCTCCTCCTCCTCCTCTGCCCAGGCACTAGTGACTCACCTGTTTAGGGCAGGTAGCTGGACCGATCTGAAGTTCTCTCTGGGCGTTTTCTCACTAGCTCTCCCCCGCGGTTTACACCGAAGCTAGCACCGGAGCTTCTGGTCAGTTTCCCACCATTTGCTCCGTGCTCACAATTTCCTCCAGAGTATCACTGCACTGCTCCGGAGCTTCCCTGGAGCAAGAAAATCATGTTCCTAGCAATGTTTTCTTGTGCTAACATTGCAGGTGATATGCAGTGATATCCTGCTAGGAACAGGATTTTCTTGCTCCAGGGAAGCTCCGGAGCAGTGCAGTGATACTCTGGAGGAAATTGTGAGCACGGAGCAAATGGTGGGAAACTGACCAGAAGCTCCGGTGCTAGCTTCGGTGTAAACCGCAGGGGAAAGCTAGTGAGAAAACGCCCTCTAGGTTGTGGAGTTCTAAATCTTGTTTTCAAAAAGGAACTGATGCTAAGTGGTTCTGTTTCATATTTCCGGATTTTATGCAAAGCACCACACGTCCACGCCTGTTAGTATCTAGAGTTCCCTTTCCTCTGCTTCCCAAAGTATCTCGGTGATGTGTATATCCACAATAATAAGACACTGCTACACAGCAGCTTTCTCTGACCTGGATGGGCCAGGCTAGCCCGATCTTGTCAGATCTCGGACGTTAAGCAGGGTCGGCCCTGGGTGGTACTTGGATGGGAGACCACTAAGGAAGCCCAGGGCTGCTATGCAGAGGCAGGCAATGGCCCGCCACCTCTGTTTGTCTCTTGCCTTGGAAACTCCATGGGGTTGCCATAAGTCAGCTGTGACTTGATGGCAATAAATAAATAAATAGAGCAGCCGTGATGGGATGGCATGCATCATTGCCTTCAGGACCTTTTGGGCTGGCGTTTTACCAGTGTGAGCTACGCATCAGTAAAATACTGCACCATGTATGCCCACTGCAATGATCCCTATGACCCCACAAGGACTGCTCGTCTAACCATGCCCAGGTGTGCGGGGGTAATGGAGAAAAACAATGCATGTAAACAGAAGGCGCAGAAAGCTTCCTATAACTGCGCAGGCACCAAATGCTAGGGTTTGTTTCAGAAAATTCTCCTTGTTCTACCAGAATCAAGGCGAAATGAAACGCAGCACAGAACAAAAATCCAGAGCATTAAAACTGCGGAACAGGAGAATTTGAGCATTCCTGGTTCTGCCCTAGCAAGCAGATTACACGTGAGATCATCCGCGCAAAAGATCCCTCGCCAGTCCTGGTGGACTTAATTGCCAACGAATCACTCTGGTTTCGAAAAGAAACAAGAATGGCGCTAACGGAGCCGTGCCTCGAAAGGAAATGTCTTCCCTCGCCAACATTGCAGGTGGAAACGAGGATACGTTTCTAAGACCACCGCAAGGGTCACTGCCCGATCGGGACTGGCTCCTCGTTGGATCTTCCCTGTCTGAGGTCTGCTCTGCTCATTTTGCCTGCCAGGACTGAGCCCACAATGCTTAAAAAAGCCTAGAAGGGGTTTGTTTGTTAGGCGAACGGTATGCGAGAAAAACACAGTTATGCTACAAACAGCTACCGGCAGTTCGAAGAGAGCCTGCCTGGAATGTGCAACAGCAGGCAGTGTGTGATGCCACCTCTTAACATTCACGCCTGTGTCTTCGCATTCCTGGGCATTAGAGACAAGATGTGTCATCTCACCATTCAGAGATTTAACATCTGGAGGCCTAGATGAGGGTGCTGGGCCCAAAAGAGTGACAGCTCCAGCCACTCATGCTAATATAAGGGTAATTTTTTTGGGGGGGGGATAGGGGGCAGTGATTTCACATGGATAGAATCCAGAATGTAGACCTTGGCCAGGGTAAGTCAGGCCATTTGAAGCCCAGGAAATCAGCAAATGCATTTGGAAACGAAGGGCGATTTTGCACCTGGCATTCGCTCCACATTTTCTCAACACTCAAAACCGCGTTCAGATATGGGGCAACGCCATACTGACTGCGGAGTCACCCCTAAGTGGCCATAAATCTGTGCAGAAGGTACCATAAAACCCGATGATCAAAGAAAGTGAAAGCAGCATGCAGTGTAGAGGGTACCATCAAATTCGATGATCAAAGAAAGTGAAAGCAGCATGCAATGCAGAGGAGAATTTCTGTTCCAAGGTGGGTTTGGTAAAACAATGGCAGGAAAGGCCAATGCAGAATCGTCCTAAGTCACCTGTCTTGACTTTTGGAAAGAGATAAAACTCATGTACACTCCTCTGCGGTGCAGCAGTTAAAGTACTGGATTAGTTTTTGCGAGAAATGAGTTCCAGTCCACAGTCTGCCATGCTTGCTGGAGGACCCTGAGATAGTCAAACTCCCACAGCCTGGCCTACCTCCAGGGGTCATTTCGAGCAGGAACACACAGGAACGCCATTTTGGAAGAACAAGCCCAGGAGCAGGCACATATGGGGATGCGCTGTGGAAAAAAGCAAAAGCATACTAACTCGATCTGTATTTTCATGCTTGTTGTAGGGTAGCTTCCCTGCAAGAGCAAAGGAAACCTATAGTGTCTTTAGTCAAAGTATAAAGCTGGCTCGCCAGCTGTGAGTTGGGAAAGACCTGGAGATTTTTGGGGTGGAGATTTGAGCGATGGGTGTTGCCTTCTGACACACTTCCGGTGATGTCAGGGGTGTGGCATATGCAAATAAGTTATGCTAATAAGTTATGCTAATGATCTCCTGCACCTCTTTTTTTATGAAATGACCCCTGCCTACCCCACAGGGCTGCTGTGAAGAAACAAAGGAAAGGGGAATCACGTATACCGCCCTTCCTCCTTGGAAGAAGGGGTGAATAAAAATGTACTAGCTGGATATATTAACTCGATAAGGATTTGTAACGGATGCATAAGCTAGCGTTTACTAACTAAAAACAGATCTTGGTTACTGGAATCGACAAGAATGTTTTGAAAGGGATGCTGGAGAGGCTTTCTCTGTTCTGCGACTCGTTTGTCGCATGACTTAGCGATCCCTTTTGCATTTAGAAAACGAGCTGCCTAAAAAGACACTAATAAATGGGCACCCATTGCATGTATATACATATGCAATATATTTGCATATATATTTGTGTGCAGCATAATATATTTGCACATATTTCAGATGTATTTGCATAGATCAACATAGGCAACCGAGTCCCAGCTCTTTCCCTTTCCCTCCTGGACAGGTGGTTACCCTCTTCTCCTTCAGTCGCCTTCCTCTCGCTCTCCTTTCCAGACCCAAACTCGCCATGAATTGCAGAGCAGAGTGCTCATTTGGTATCTGAAATCTTGAGGTGTCAGCTGTCTAAAGATTGATCCATCCCTTTCATGACTGCGCTGATGGGATGGGACGGAGCATTGAGCAATGCTAGTCACACACAGGCTTCTATCAGCTCACAAACTCCAACCCTAGAATTTTGTGCTCTCGGCTGCAGATTTCACAGTTCTAAGTGTGCGAGGGGTTCAGCAGAGGTCAGAGACTGGGAAATGGCTGATTCTCCTCCGCGCAGCCAGGAGTACAAAACGGGGTTCGCAAGGGAGGACATAACCTGTGACATTTTGTTGGACGAGCATGGGGTTGCGCCCTTACAGATGACATGTGCCGGCAACCCTGGATGGGTAAAATGGTCAGGGGTGGAATTGGTAGCTGGAATATTAATTTGGAAGCTGCTAGGACTGTTTGGGGAGTCAGGGCAAAGAGGTGACGCCTGAAGGAGACACGGGTCTCCCAATGTGTGTGCACATTAAATGTTGTTGTTGCTTTTGTCTCATGGCAATCCTATGTATTAAGGTAAAGGCAAAGGTTTCCCTTGCTTGAAAGCCAGGCGAATCTGACTCTAGGGATGTGGTGCTCATCTCCGTTTCCAAGCCGAAGATCCAGCACTGTCCAAAGACTTTTTCCGTGGTCATGTGGCTGGCATGACTAAACACCAAGGCACACGGAACACTGTTACCTTTCCACCGAAGCGGTACCTCTTTATCTACTTGCAATTTCTTGCTTTCATACTGCTGGGTTGGCAGGAGCTGGTGCCAGAGATGGGAGCTCACTCCGTCACATGGCACTTGGGTCTGCAGCTCAGCATCTTAACCTCTGAGCCATTGCTGCCCCCTCCTATGAATTAATGACCTCCAAAACCATCCTCTCGTTAACAGCCTCGCTCAAGTCTTGCAAATGAAGGGCTGTGGCTTCCTCGATTGAGTCAACCCATCTCCGGTTGGGTCTTTCTCTTTTCTTGCTGCCTTCTACTGTTCCTACCAGTGGGTGGGCGTGTTAGCAATCTTTTTAAAGGGCTTCTGGAAGTTGCAGACAGGATGCAGGACTAGATGGACTATTGGTCTGATCCAGCAGGGCTCTTCTGATGTTCTAATGAAGGCCTTGGCCTCTATGCCCTGTTGTTGGCCCTCCAGAGGAGCTGGTTGGCCACTGTGTGAGGTGGGATGCTAGACTAGATGGACTATTGGTCTGATCCAGAAGGCTCTTCTGATGTTCTTAAACTGAATGGGGGGAAATGCAACACACAGAAGTGGAAACCAGCTTTAAAAAATTGAATTGTGGGTTCCATTCTCACAAAGTGAGACACCACCAAAGTCCAAACAGTAGGGCTGTGAAGTTTGGCAATAGCGCCGCGATATATTTTGCAAAGAGTCCAGTGCTGATTGTTGGAGAGTTACCGGCACCGTGTGAAGTTTTTAAAAAAGCAAAGAAAGCTCGGCACGCCATTCATTCTCTTAAGCGCGTTACCATCTCATTAGAACGGCTCTTACTGATTTAATTAATTATCGGCAAATAATTATGTTGAAATGAGTTTTAACAGAGATGATGAAATGTTAATATGCAAATACTTAATTGTTCTGTTCTTTCAAGAGAACATTGCAAAGCCTTTCCATCTTATTTTCTCGGTCTGGAGGAACGGTTCGCGGCTAATAATTCTGATTATAATTCGTTTGCCTTGGACTCAGAGGCTTTGCTGTAATCATCTGGTATATCTAAAACTTTTGGGAGAGAGATGATTGCCTTTGGAATTGAATAGAAACAGCCACGTCATCTGCATATAATGCTCTTTGCCAATCCTATCTCGGTGGAGCATTACAGGATGCTACTGTAATGGTTGCTGCTGAAGGATTCCTTTCCCGCATTCAGCGCTGAGCAAAAATGAAATGAAGGGTTCCACTCAATATCTAATTCAGAGCTATATACCGCCTGACCCTGACATGGATAGCCCAAGCTAGCCCGATCTTATCAGATTCCAGAGGCTAAGCACTGTCAATTCTGTGAACTGAGGCAGATCATGAGAGGGAGGGCAGGAAGGGTTGCCTCAGTGCTTGGTTCTTGAGGTCCTTTCTTACATGCCCAGGGAAAGGCTGGTCGCCATTTTGGGGTCAGGAAGCAATTTTCCTCCAGGCCAGTTTGGCCAGGGATTCTGGAGGTTTTTTGTCATCTTCTGGGTGTGGAACAGAGGTCATGGTGTATGTGTGTGTGTGTGGGGAGGTATTCAGGGGTCATTTTGTAGAAAAAGAGGTGCAGGAGCTCATTAGCATAACTCATTAGCATTACTTATTTGCATATGCTAAACCACCTGACATCTCCAGTTTGGCTGGAGATCTTGGAGGTTTTTTTGGTCATCTTCTGGGAATGGAGCAGCGGTCACTGCGAGTGTGTGTGTGGGAGGGAGGTATTTGTGAATGTCCTGCATTGCACAGGGGATTGGACTAGATGACCCTGGAGATCCCTTCCATCTCTATGATTCTAGGGTTCTAGGATTGTCCTTGTCTAGTATTTGGATGGGAGACTTCCAAGGCATACCAGGGTCCTGATGCAGAGGCAGACAGACAGACAACATGTGACTAACCCAAGGTCACACCAGCAGCTGCATGCGGAGGAGTGGGGAATCAAACCCTGTTTTCCTGGATTAAAGTCCGGGCTCCTAACCACTACACCAGACTGGCTCGGAAGCCCATGCCAGTGGCATTCTGACATGCATCGCCTTTGCATATGGAGGTTATGTTCCAGCTTTTGATCACCTTCTCCTTCTCCACTACTCCTTCTAATCCCCCCTAAGATTGTCTCACTCATTCTAGTGGCCATCAGGACACTTTTCACTTGATCAACACTGATATGCAGTGAAGAAGAAACAACTGCCAAAGTATATGGAAAGTATTGTTTCCATCATCCGATCTCGATTTCCAAAATAAAAAATGAGAGAAATGGAAAGGGGAGGGTCGGCCATCAGGGAGGGCTGGCCTACGACCCACTTGCAGAGGTTTCACAAGCCACTTTGGAGTCCAGACCCACAGGTTGGGAAACACAAGGTGTGCCAGGTCATCTCTGGCCACTAGAGGGGGATGGGGGGGGTAAGGTTGCCAGCTCCAGGTTGGGAAACTCCTGGAGATTTGGGAAGGGAGCCTGGGGAGGTCAGGGACCTCAGTGGGGTAGAATGCCAGAGAGTCCACCCTCCGAAGCATCCACTTTCTCCGGGGGAACTGATCTTTGTAGTGTGGAAATGGTCTCTAATTCTGGGGGATCCTCAGCTTCCACGTGGAGGGTGGCATTCCTAGGGAACACTGCCATGGAAAATTACTGTACCTGGAAGGGGGGGGGGGCACACACACAGAATTTTCACTGATTTCCCCTTCTGCTGCAGATCTCTAACAGCCTGCCCCTTTGTACGGTTTTTGGGGATCCTCTTTCCTCCCGGAGCAGTGTTGGGGGGATTGGGAGGGGTGTGTGTCACAGACAGCAGGGAAATTTTAATCCATGGATGGAAATCCCTTCTGTCCATGGAGATCTCCACAGTATCCAAGCTGGTGATTCCGATCGATGCTAGCATCTGCAGGGAGCAAGCCTAAGCTGTTCTACTCAGAAGTAACCTCCGGTTTATTCAGTAGGGCTTACTGCCAGGAAAATATTCTTGGGAAAGTAACTGTGAATACTGAATGAGGATTTCCCCCCCCCCCTTTACATCTTGGTTTGATCCCAGAAGGAACTGTAGTCTTCCATACTGAGACTGTCAAGTGTTACACATAAAGCAAATACAGGTGGGAGCTGGTGGTGAGAGCGTTGAAGGAAGAAAGAGACAGCAGCCTGGAGATGGAGGGGGGGAGTGAGAGGGTGGGGGGAAATGAAGAAGGAGGCAGTGGTGGTGGCAGTGTAGAAGGAAGAAGGAGACTGCAACAGGGAGATAGAGGTGGAAGTGAGAGGATGGGGAATGTAGAAGGCAGTGGTGGTGGGAGTGTAGAAGAAAGAAGGAGACAGCAGCATGGAGATGGAGGTGGGAGTTTTTGGGTGGGGGAGTGAAGAAGGAGACAGTGGTGTTGGGAGTGTAGAAGGAGACGGCAGCAGGGAGATGGAGGTGGGAGTGAGAGGATGGGGGATGAAGAAGGTGGTGGTGGGAGTGTAGAAGGAAGAAGGAGACGGCAGCAGGGAGATGGGGGTGGGAGTGAGCAGATGGAGAATGAAGAAAGTGGCAGCGGTGGTAGGAGTGTAGAAAGAAGGATGGCAGCAGGGCAATGAAGGTGGGGGTGAGAAGAAGGAGGCAGTGGTGATGAAAGGGAAAAGGGAGAGATGGTAGCGAGAGATGGGCAGCCACAGCAGGGTGGGGGGCAAGTGAAAGGCAGGATTTCCTCTCTCCCAGGAATTCCTTTCAGGTCCCCTCTCCCCACTTCTTATATCTTAAATATACGCCGCTGTTACATATCCAGGAGGAGTTGTAAGAGTTTAGACATGTCCATTCTGCTTAGCTGAAAGCCTTTTGGGCACCCCAAAAGTAATAACAGCAGCTGGAGGCTTTGAACATTTACATGCTGTGATTTACGCTAAGCATTCTTCCAACACGATTAGAGAATTTGCATCCCAGCTGGATCTGGATTGCTGGTATCGATTTGCAAATCTGGAGAAGCCTGCCATTCAGAGTGCAGTCAATATTTTGTAATCTACTCTAAGTAGTGAAATCAGCTCGTAAGAGTCTGAAATTACCGGCACCGTTCCCTGATATTTGCCCCCTCCTTTTGGAGGATAAGAAAATGGGGTCCTGTTTAATCTTATTGATTCAGCATGGACATTAATAGAAAATAGGTGATTGAAGAACGGAGGAAAACTTTTAATAAAATGCTGCTGGATCCCCATTCAGACTGAACACTTTATTTGTTTTGCCCCACTCTCTGTCTACCTTTTCTCCAAGGAGGTCAGTGTGGCATACAAGTGGGTCTTCATTTTGCCCAAAGATTACCCTAAGAGAGAGTGAGGGACTAGAGTCACCTGGACAGGTTTGTAGCAGACTGGGGGGGGGGGGGGATTTGCCCTTAGATATTCCTACCCTAGCAACGCTCTAACTGCTACACCACACTGTTTTTTGTAGTGCAGACTCATTTATGGAACTATTGGATAACTCTCATTCTGTGACTAATTACCAGCCTAGATAGATGTTAGATGATAGATGATAGCTAGCTAGCTAGATAGATAGATAGATATATGATGAAGAAGAAGAGACTGGATTTATACCCCACCTTTCACTACCTAAGGGAGTCTCAGAGCGGCTTACAAACTCCTTTCCCTTCCCCTCCCCACAACAGATAACCTCTGAGGTAGGTGGGGCTGAGAGAGCTCTGACAGAAACTGCTCTTTTTCAAGGACGGCTTTGCCAGAGCTATGGCATGCCCAAGGTCATCCAGCAGGTGTAAGTGGAGGATTGAGGAATCAAACCTGGTTCTCCTGGATTAGAGTCCATGCACTTAACCACTATACCAAACTGGCTCTCAGATAGAGGGATGATTGACAGACAGACAGACAGACAGACAAACAGACAGACAGACAGATAGGTAGATAGATAGATGGATGGATGGATGGATGGATGGATGGTAGGCAGGCAGGCAGGCAGGCAGGCAGGCAGGCAGATAGATAGATAGATAGATAGATAGATAGATAGATAGATAGATAGATAGATAGATAGATAGATTTTTCTTAAATTTTTTTGCCATCAAGTCACAGCTCACTTAGGACAACCCAATAGGGTTTTCAAGGCAAGAGACATCCAGAGGTGGTCGGCCATTGCCTGCCTCTGCATAGCAGCCTTGGACTTCCTTGGTGGTCTCCCATCCAACTAGTAACTAGGGCTGATCCAGAGACTCCGTTAATGAATGAAAACTAGATACAACCATTTTTTTTGCATTATACATTGTCTCTTTCTTTGCTTAATGAAAACCTTCTAGATTGTATTAGCGTTGTTGTACACAGTTGTTTTCTGTCCTGATTCCCTGCTTAGCTTCTGACAAGATTGGGCTATTCTGGGATATCCAGGTTAGGGAGAGACTTTGTTTATTTATTTACTTTTACATGCCCTGCCTTTCTCCTCCATGGGGGCTCAACATTGCTTGCATCCTTCTCCTCGTCACCTCTGATTTATCCTCACAACAACCCTGTGAGGTAGGCTGAGAATATATGACTGGCCCAAGGTCACCCAGCAAGCTTCCATGGAAGAGGGGAGATTTGAACCTGGGTTTCCCAGATCGCAGTCTGACACTTTAACTGCTACACCATGCTGGCTCTAGATATAGATATGAAAGATACCCCTGGCCTGGGTGGCCCAGGCTAGCCTGATCTTGTCAGATCTTGGAAGCTAAGCAGGGTTGGCCCTGGTTAGTATTTGGATGGGAGACCAGCAAGGAATTCCAGGGTCATTATGCAGAGACATTATGCAGAGACATCCTTTGCCTTGAAAACCATACAGGGTCACTATTCGTCAGCTGCAACTTGATAGCAGGTAAAAAAAAGATAACTCTACATATAGATGTAGAAGACAGAGATATATAAGCTAGAGATAGGTATGAAAGACATAGGTAGAAAGACATAGGTAAAGGTTTCCCCTGCTCGAAAGCCAATCGAATCCAACTCTAGGAGGTGGTGCTCATCTCCATTTCCAAGCCGAAGAGCCAGCACTGTCTGAAGACTTCTCCGTGGTCATGTGGTCGGCATGAT
Source organism: Lepidodactylus listeri (assembly GCA_029233225.1). NCBI lineage: Eukaryota > Metazoa > Chordata > Lepidosauria > Squamata > Gekkonidae > Lepidodactylus > Lepidodactylus listeri. Next base: position 38,333,927 of record JARCFY010000019.1, on the reverse strand, counting down.
TAGATACCAAGGCGCACGGAATGCTCTTACCTTCCCACTGCAGCAGTACCTATTCGTCCACTTGCCGTTTCTTGCTTTCCAACTCCTGGGATGGCAGGAGCTGGGGCCAGAGACGGGAGCTCATTCCGTCACATGGCACTAGGGTCTTGGACTGCTGAACTACCGGCCTTCCGGTCTGCAGTTCAGCGTCTTAACCTCTGAGCCACCTAAAGAGGACTGGACTCCCCCTGCTCTAAGGTAAGTTAGACTTGGCAACCCTATTGCCATCATCTGCAGAGGAAGCGTCTCTAGGGCTGCAATCCTCTTAATACTTTCCTGGGAGGAATCCCCATGGAATAAACTGAGTAGACAGGCTCCCTTGGGCACTCCAGGAAGCTCCTGGTATCTGCTAGGCTTAGGAGGAAATGTCTCCGGAGAGGATGCTAAGAAACCCACTGGAGAAACCCCCAATGATCCTGCTGATATCTGGGAGCCAGAATCGCACCTTTAACTCAGTCCTCCCTGTAGGTAACCCCCGGATCACCCCCAAAAGCTCTAAGAACAAAAACATAGCAATGGCGTGCAGCATGCCATCACCATGCCCTGACCTGGATAGCCAGGATATCTGATCTGGTCAGACCTCATATGTGAAACAGAGTTGACCTTGGTTAGTATTTGGATGGGAAGCCTCCAAGGAAGATCATGAGAGGCAGAGAGAGGGAGGGCAGGAAGGGTTGCTCCAGTGCTTAGTTCTTGTGACCCTTTCTTATATGCCCAGGGAAATGCTGATCGCCACTTTGGGGTCAGGACGCCATTTTTCTCCAGGCCAGTTTGGCCAGGGATCCTGGAGGTTTTTTGTCATCTTCTGGGTGTGGAACAGAGGTGTGTGTGTGTGTGTGTGGGAGGAGGTATTCAGGTGTGTGTGTGTGTGTGGGGGGAGGTATTCAGGGGTCATTTCGTAGAAAAAGAGGTGCGGAAGCTCATTAGCATAACTCATTAGCATTACTTATTTGCATATGCTAAACCACCTGACGTCGCCAGAAATATGTCAGAAGGCAAGAAAGAAAGGAGAGAGAGAGAGAGCTGGCAGAGAGGGGACAGCTACTAACCAAGCCTCAGAAATATTCTGGGAGGATAGCTTCAGTGGTGGCTGAAGCCTTCAGAAGGCTGGTCGGAGGAACAAGGAACTTTCCAGGGGACGGGGTCATTTTGCTGCAGCCATGACACAAGCAGGCATTCCCCCACGGGGGGGTGGGGGCTGGCACCAACTCCCGGAGCTGCGCTCCCCCGAGCTCCTCCTCGAAAGGACCCCTGGAGGTATTTGTGAATTTCCTGCATTATGCAGGGGGTTGGACTAGAGGACCCTGGAGGTCCCTTCCAACTCTATTATTCTATGATTCTATGAATATCAGGGCTGTGATGGTGAGGCAGGCAGTGGCAAACCACCTCTTAAAGTCTCTTGCCTTCAAAACCCCAAGGGGTCAAGTTGTGACTTGACAGCAAAAAAAAGAAAAGAAAAGAAAAAGGCAAACACAATAAAAATGAACCTCTGAAACCAAAGAGCAGAAAGCAGAGGCCCAAACCAGTGGACAGATATCTAAACCAATTTGGCACAAGAAACAGAGTAGGCCATAAAAGTAAAGAATCACGAGCAATGAAAGTATAACAGGGGTCAGTTCTCGGAAGGGAGAAAGGAAATGGAGAAGGATTTTTAGGCTGATGCAGCAAAGCGGAGAAACGGGAACTGATCCTGCTGCAGAGGCATCCCGAGTCTGAGAGCGGGGTGTGCTTCTCGTGGACAAACGGATGCTCCCCCCCTTATGAAAGGGAACATCTCACCATCCTCTGCCGTGCCGGTATATGCTAATGCGCAGGTGCCTTGCATTTTCATTTTCAACAGGGACTAATTTAAAAGAAATGACCGGCCTCCCAGTGGACTTCAAAGCCAGCATTTGATGAGTTTTAGCAGTTTCAGCAAACTCTAATTTGAATTTCAGAGTGCGCCATGCAATTTTCCCGGTGACATTCAAGAGGGATGGTAGCGCTAGTTCTATCTGTCACTGGAACTACTTTCTCGTGCTGCGTGTGTTGCTGATTGGTTACGGCGGGGTTTGCTACAGGGGGAGGAGAGAGAGAGAGAGAGAGAGAGAGAGAGAGGAAAAGCCGAATGAGAAAATGGTGGCAGCAGAGCAATGGGGGGGGGGGGGACGGGGACAGGTAGCATTCTAATTGATAAGTTTTACAAAAAGTAGCATGCTATCGTGGGAGTATATAGGTCACCAGAGAGATTTCTGAGATGCAATTTGTGGAATATTGGAACTGCAAACCTATGAACGACGAGATTCCCAATCACTGCCGTAATCTATATTTTTAATTTTAAACTCCAATGAAAATGGGGGGAAAAAGCAAGGGGATCAGAGCACAGCAGGCTGCGGAGAGCGAGATAAGTGGCAGAGAGGAACGGGGAGATCAGAGGTGAGATAGGGAGTCGCAGGAGGGGGCAGCAACCAGGTGGTTCCATAGCCACTGGGAGTTAAGAGACAGAGGTGCATTCTGAATGGAGCAAAAAGATGACTTGGGGGTGGCGGGGCGAGCCTGGAGGCAAGATTGTAAAACTTTGCATGGTGCAGAGCAGAAGTGTCCAACTCATTTGTTACGAGGGCCGGATCTGACATAAATGTCACTTTATTGGACTGGGCCCTATGTGCCCTAAAATGTACTGTCAGGTACTAGAGATATTCTACCACTGAGCATGACCCATATCACCTCAGCAGAGCTTGGACCAAACCAGCCCTCCTCACCTCTTATAGTTGCCAACTCTGGGCTCAGCAATCCCTGGAGATCTGGGCAAGACCCTGGGGAGGGCCTGCGTTTGGGGAAGGGAGTAAACTCAGCAAGGGTTATAATACCCTAATATAGACCCTTCTGATCGGCATTTGGCCTTGTGTCCCCCCCAGTTGCTTGCGGGCTGGATAAGAGCCCTGGACAGGCTGGTTCTGGCCCCCGGGCCATATGTTTGACATGTCTGGCGTAGAAAATGGGGAGAGAGAGAACCTCATAAACTGCCAGCCAAAGAAAGCAATTGCCAGTCAGTTGAGGACAGACCCAAGGACATACGTCTTCATGCGGTGCAGGATTAATTTGTGGAACTCACTGCCACTAGATGTGGTGGGGCTGGCCGTTGGGCCTGATGGCTTTCAAAGGGAGGGGGGGTTAGACAATTTTGTGGAGGAGGTCTTTGGACAGCGATGAGAGCTGAAAAAAGCATCCAGGGAGGGTTCAAAGGGAGGTGTCAATCAAGATTTGTTGCTAGGAAACAATAGTAGACAAGGGGGTGTTACTTGCAGCCTTCTCGTTAGCTGCTGTGAGAAATCAAGTTCAGAGTGAGGTGAGCTTTGATCAGTTCTGGCAGGGCTCTTCTTATTTCTTGTTTGCACCGACGCTCATGGGGGTTTGCTAGTATTTAATGGCAAGCCCAGACTCTAGCATCTTTGGCCTCGGAGACCATGCAGGACACGGAGAACTGCCATCTGGGAATGCTGGTCCCTTTCCACTGGATGCCTCCACTTTATACAGATGCTTTACATAAAGATGGGATGTCTGTGGTGCATACAGTTCCGCTAGTTTTCAGAATCTGACTCGTGCCTTCGTATCACCACTTCTATGTGATCCTTGAGGGTTTGGAGCCGGAGCCTATTCAAGTTTTGCAGATTTCATTCTTTTCAGGTGCCCTGCTGCAACAGCTTTGTGAATCATGGAAGGCTTTTCAAGCTGGGGGGGGTGTGCTCTTATTTTTCCTTATTTATATTTTTGTTCATATGCGTGCGCGCGCGCACACACAAACACACACAACAGAGGAGAACGCTTGTGATAAAGGGGAAATTTGATTGCCTCGGATATTCCCCCCCCTTTCCAGAGGGCCAGTTTGGTGCAGTGGTTAAGTGCGCGGACTCTAATCTGGGAGAACTGGGTTTGATTCCCCACTCCTCCACTTGCACCTAGCTGGATGACCTTGGGCAAGCCATAGCTCTGTACCGGCTGTTCTCTCAAGGACAGTTGTCTCGGAGCTCTCTCAGCCCCACCCACCTCATAGGGTGTCTGTTGTGGGGAGGGGAAGGGAAAGGAGTTTGTAAGCCTCTCTGAGACTCCCTTGGGGAGTGAAGGGCGGGGTATAAATCCAATCTCTTCTTCTTCTTCCCCTCAAACTGCCCTCACCTCTCCTGGTCCACTGACGGTAATTGTATCCTTCTCTTTCTCCTCCTAACTATCCATAACACTAGCTGAACTATGGCCAGGACTTCTTGTTGTATTTAAAAACCGATACATGCCCAGTGACAATTTTAGATTCTTCTACAACCCTCAAATGCCCTTCAGTTTGAAGAGCCCTAAAAGGTCGCCAGGACTGGTCCCATTGTTTAGATTGTGCCATCCGTACAGGGGCCTGCTTTTGGCTATTCGATATCGTGATATTAGGAAGAACGGGTTAATTGCCTGGGGCAGCCCCGGGAAACGGGGCTATTGTACTGGAGTTTCCAGGTGCCCGGGATATGGCAAGTTTTCTCTCTCCCCTATTCTCACCATGCTTGTTTTCTTGACAAACGACAAGCTCTGTAGCCTACGGTACCGTCTGACTGATGGTAAGAAAGGACTCATGCTGCGCGGCGCATGTACTCTCTAATGCCTTGCGCCGCTGCGGCTATGACTGTCGCTGTTAATTTCATGCTTCTCCATGCGACTTTAACTTCCCCTGTCATAGACAGCTTCATTCGGCTGCCTTGTGTGGGCTGAGACAGCGATTCAGTGGGCAATGGAAGCCGGGTTTTCTGTTGGAGGACACCTCGGTCCACCACACTGTCCCAACCTCGCCTGAGTCGCTCGGACCTGGTCGCTGTTGGGTTTCCTGCATGACTCATGCCTCCCGGCACTCCCTGGTTAGAAGGCGGATGCTCTTGGAAGAGAAGTAGCCACGAGAAGTGGTTCTTCTCAGGACCTGGGGAGACAATTGCATTGACAGGAAGCTGGGGAAGAGTCTGGCTCCGTTTGTCAATCCTGCGCGAGCGCCGTGCATCCCAATGAGTTCTCTGGCTGCTCGGAAAATCAGCCCAAGTCTTAGACTGATAGAATGGGGATAAGGTGAACTCTACAGGGAGCTTCGTCCCTTTCAGTCATGCGGCCTCGACTTGCCGAAACAAAAGGCTTCTGAGACTCCTAGAAACCAGCCTCTGAATCTTTGCTTTTTCTTTTAACATGTAACTTGCTGTTTTGATTCTGGGTACAGGATAAAGACAAGGAGGAACGATGTCTGGAAGAATTTCAGAAATCAGAACTGGGTTCAGAGACGGGGATTTTCGTAAACCGGGGCCAAGCACACAACGGCTCCCCGATTCCTCCACTTTTGACATGCACAGAAAACAAATGCATGGCTCCACGACCGTGCCCAGGTTTACCAACCTTCTCCTCCATGCTTCATCTTCCTTTGGCTTTCTTTTGGGGTTGAATGGTGCCACGCTATGGCACTTTGGTCACATTGTGAGAAGACAAGACTCACTGGAGAAGACAATGCTAGGAAAAGTTGAAGGGAGGAGGAAAAGAGGAATGAGGTGGATCCAGCATGAGGTGGATCAACTCAGTCAAGGAAGCCATGGTCCTCAGTTTGCAGGACCTGCACAAGACTGGTAATGATAGGACACTTTGGAGGTCATTGATTCACAGGGTCACCATAGTTGTAATCAGCTTGACAGCACTTGACAGACACACAGTGCAAGCGACTGAGCTGGATCCTTTCTCAGTGAAAGAAGGAAATGGCCCCCTTTGACCCCTGAAAAGGCTGCACTGGGGATTGTAGGGTGGGTATGTACACAAAAGACACACTGGATGGAGTCTGCAGATGTACTACATGTCACAGGCATAGAGTATGGGGGGGCTCGAGCCACCCCCGAAATTTCCCAGGGGGGGTCAGCCACCCCTGGCAAAATGAAGCGCCTGCTGCCGCACCTCCCCGGGTCCTTCCGAGGCCCAGCCACCGCTGCTGGAGGGGGAGAGGGAAGGGGTGGGGGAAGAGAAAGGTACTGGCAGCAGCAGCTGGCGGGCTTCGAAAGGGCCCGGGGAGGCGCGTCGGTTTTCCGGTGGGGGAGAACATCACCCCAGCGAGTGCGCGCACAAAGCGCATGCGCTAAGGAGCCCCCACCCCCCCGGAATTTCCAAAAGTCTACGCCCCTGCTACATGTTTTCTGGCCAACAGTGGGACCTTTGCAAAGGCTGTGGTCTCCAACAAAGGTGCTGCCATGCCAAGTCTTCATGTTGGCCGTGTCTTTAAGACACCACTGAAAGATGATAGGAAGTGACTATGAAATGGATGGTTTTTAGGGCTCAGGTAGTGTCTTCCAGCCCAGATCCCAGATAGCGGAAGTAGGAACAAGAATGAAGTGTTTGGGATCAGGGGTCAGTGACTTCTTGTAGCCAAAGTACATCAAAATTCAAAGCCAGAGATCAACCAACCTTCCAGTACAAAAAAAGCCCATTTGCTTGACTCAAATATAGAACATTATGGATTATTCATCAACGCACCACTTATCAGTAATGTTAAATGAGATGTTGATGGATAATCCATAATGTTTCTGTAGCCCAAACACTGGTTGGTTTCCCTTGCTCGAAAGATAGTCAAATCTGACTCTGGGGGGCGGTGCTCATCTCTGTTTCTGAGCTAAAGAGCCAGCGCTGTCTGAAGACTGCTCCATGGTCATGTGGCCAGCAAGACTAGATGCTCAGGCACACGGAATACTGTTACCTTCCCACCGGAGCGGTACCTATTTATCTACTTTCAATTTCTTGCTTTCGAACTGCTAGGTTGGCAGGAGCTGGGACCAGAGACGGGAGCTCACTCCATCACGCAACACTAGGGTCTTGAACTGCCAAACTACAGACCTTCCGGTCTGCAGCTCCATGTCTTAACACTGGCGTAAAAGTTCCCTTCTATCATTTCCCTTTCTGTAAAGGATCTCTGAGAAGTCCTTTGGTGGGCAGTTCTGTCAAGTTGCAGCCAACTTACGGGGACCCCATAGAGTTTTCAAGGCAAGAGATGAACTGAGATGGGTCCCCATTGCCTGGCTCTGCGTAGCAACCCTGGACTTCCTCGGCTGTCTCCCATCCAAGGACTAACCAAGGCTGACCTTGCTTAGCTTCTGAGATCTGATGAGATTGGGCTAGCCCCGGCCATCAAAGTCAGGGCACAAAGCCCTTCAGTTCCCAGACAATCTTTCTCTCCCATCCCCTTCCCATACTGGTTGTTCTAGCACCCCACCTACCCCTCCCATAGACCTGAAACTGAAAAAAAAAGTTAATTTCCTATTTTGAAAAAGCCGCATTTGGCTCTGGAGCTGTAGGTCGCAAACCCTGGTCCGGGGTTTCGATACGCCAGTAGATGGAGCCACCCAGCTGTCCTGACCAACATGTTGACAGCCCGCCTGCTTCCTTCAGTCATCTCCCAGAGTGCAGTTGGCAGGTCAACCCCCTTCTAATCCCATCTGACAGAGGTGGCGCAGCAGACCCCGGACTAAGCCCCCCCCAGGTGTCTGTGTCGCACACTGAGCGCCTCCGTGAAATCTCTCTGACATTAGGCCCTGCCTAATAAAGCTGTCAGAGGCACCCCCTATTATCTCCTGGCCCAACATCCCCACTTGCCCTCTGTTTCACCCGATAATCTGCCTTTTAGAAACAGATTTTCCGCCAGCTCAGGGGAAGTTGAGACCCATCTCGGCGACGCATTACCCGCGGCATGCTGCAAAGCGATCGGTGCGCACCGAGTGATTATCGTACGGTCCCCCAAAGCCCCATGGAATTCATTCATGCGAGGGTTCCCTGGTAGGGTTTCGGCTCCCCTTCTCTCCAGCTTGACTCGGAGAGCCAACAAACAGGGCGACCCATCTGGAGGCCAGCTCCAGGGTTTGAGTGTCCTGATCAAGCTGCCACCCAAATCACAGGCCCACCATTTCCTCCTCTTCCTCCACTCCATCCAATCATCCCTTTCACATATACACACAATAAGCTGACCTATCTGTTGCTCCGGGATCACTGCCAGGAAGGCTAATGGACGCCAGAGAAGGAGTCACCTCTTTGAGCCTGCTGGTAGCTCGGATCCCACAGAGCGTTTCAGTTGACAGAAGGACCTCCATCAGCAGTGGGCAAGACTTCTTCACCTCCGCGCTCCTGTTGTGGTCCCAGATTGTCCCCCGAAATGCTGCTCTTGGAGGGCAGGGGAGCATTTAAGGCTGTTGAAGGAAGGGGAGGTGAGAAAGGCCAGGCGCAATCGATGGAAGCCTTTCACGGATCCAAGATACCATTGGATTGAACCAGTGACTTGCTAACTCTCTCCGGCACCTGTGAGCCTGCCTGGATCTGCCTGCCTGGATCAGTGTCTCCACAACCAGGAAAAGGGGGATCGTTCAGAAACCCCATGAGGGAACCGAGCATCCCTGAGCAGCGGGGGGCCCTGTGGCAGTCCCTGCACTTTCGCATGTGCCCAGATATGACAATTTCAACCCTGATATAGCTCACCAAACGTGTCTCAAGATCGATCAGGATATTAAAAAACAAAAACCCCTCCTGGTGTTCCTGCCTGTCTGAGACTAGAAAACCAAGGGGATTATCAAACCCGTGGGGTGTGTGTAAAGTGCTCTTAAGTTGCAGTCAGTTTATGGTGACCCCAGCGAGGGTCCTTCAGAGTCAGCGAGAAGTAAAGGTGCTTTGCCATTGCCTTCCTCTGCAGCGCCTTCCTTGGTGGCCTCCCTTCCAAGTCCTACTGACCCTGCTTAGCTTCTGACTGGATCAGGCTATACTATGTTTGGTGTAGAGGTTAGGAGCACGGACTCTAATCTGGGAGAACTGGGTTTGATTCCCCACTCCTCCACATGCAGCTGCTGGTGTGACCTTGGGTCAGTCACAAGTTCTTTCAGAGCTGTTCTCTCGAGGGCAGCTCTCGAGGGAGCTCTCTCAGCCCCACCTACCTCCCAGGGTGTCTGTTGTGGGGAGGGGGGGGGAAGGAGGCTGTAAGCCGCCCTGAGACTTCTTTGGGTAGTGAAGGGCGGAGTATAAATCCAATCTCTTCTCTCCTTCTTCTCTTCTGCCGTCCCTCCCCAAACCCTTAGTAGACCACAGTATTAGGGGATTACATGTTGTGCAGGATGCCTCTCACTCCACGGGGATGGGCAGAGCCCGGCATCACATATATTTCTTTGTATGATGAAGTCAGTTGAAAAGAATGTTTTCAGTGGATTGCAAAAACTGTTGGACTGAGATTGGGGAGGACCAGTTTGGAGCCTCGGTTCGGTTTACTCGTTGGCACTGGGTCAGTTGGCATTGGGTCAGTTACAAGGCTGTTGTGAGTGGGAGGAAGGGAGACTGTGTTGACTGTCCTGAGCTCGCTAGAGGAAGGGTGGGTTAGTGGGCTAACACACACACAAAACCCCTGCATGTTTGCAATCCATCATGCGAACGACCGCTCGCCACGTCTTCAGAAACCCTTGCACGTTTTTCAACATTACGTGTGTGCCAATAAATCAGCATTATCCTTTTTGATGACACAGAGGTTCGTCGTACCTAGAAGTTTAGTTCTAAACTGAATTGGCCTTTACCCGGGTCCATTTTAGAGTAGCTGGAATCATCTGTTATAGTTATTATATTCCCCCCCCCCTTTGCCTGCCTTATTCCGTTTTTATCTCTAGATGGCCGCCAAAGATTTAACGGAGGGAGAGGGAATAATATTGTCCCCCGGTGCCACATCCTCTTTCTACCTGGTAATTCTGCTCATAATGATTCCATGGATTCCTTTTATTTCTTTTAAGATTTCTCATTTTTTTGCAGTCAATATTTGACATATATATTAATGGCCTGCTCTCTTCTATCTATAGGTTTCTATAGATTTTGTATCCAAGGGTATCCCATTCATTATCACGGCCCCATATACCTGCAGCACTTATTGACTATAAAATAACAGATACGGGATGAATCCGTTCCCCACATTATCTTTCTTTCCCTTGGATTGGCTTTGTTGTGTCCCATTCTTCCCGAATCCCAGTCAGTTATCAAGATATTAAATAGTAAACTAACTGGCTGGCACAAATCTATCAAGTAGCAGAAACCGGGCCCTTCTCAGACAAGGGAGTGCTTTCTAACTACACAAAGGAGTCCCAAAGCATGCAAAAAGAAGAACGGTTTTAAGAAGAAGAAGAAGAAGAGATTGGATTTATACCCCGCCCTCCACTACCCAAAGGAGTCTCAGAGTGGCTTACAAACTCCTTTCCCTTTCCCTTCCCCTCCCCACCACAGACACCCCGTGAGGTAGGTGGGGTTGAGAGAGCTCTGACAGAAACTGCCCTTTTTCAAGAACAGCTGTGCCAGAACTATGGCTTGCCCAAGGTCATCCAGCCAGGTGCAAGTGGAGGAGTGGAGAATCAAACCCAGTTCTCCCAGATTAGAGTCCGCGCACTTAACCACTACAGCAAACTGGCTCTCTCTTAAGAAAAGCAAAACAAAAAAAAAATGGACTGAGCATGGTCCGGGAGGCATGGAACATGAGAGTAAAAATACAAACGGAAATGGAGAAACTAAACTCATTAGGCCCTTGACAGTTTATAGAATCCTGGAAAGAAAAATTTGGGGCAGGATGTGTGGAGGAGAATATTAGTTGTTCAGTTGTTCCATTGATTCCAAAACCGGAGCACAGCATAGTTGTTAAAGTGTTGGACCAGGATCTGGGAGACCCAGGTTCGAATAGCCATTCGTGCCATGGAAGCTCTCTGGGAGACCTTGGGCCAGTCACACACTCTCAGGCTGGCCCACCTCACAGGGTTGTTGTGAAGACAAAATGAGGGAGAGGAGGACTATGTAAGGCACTTTGGGTCCCCACTGGGCAGAAAGGCAGGGTATAAATAAAGTAAGTAAATAAAATAAAATAAAATAAATGAGATTAATTTCAGAATAGGACCATGCAAAATTCGGCATGGCTCTCAGATCTTGCAGATTATATATATATATATATATATATATATATATATATATATATATATATATATATAAAACGCGGAGATTGCTTGTTTATATCAATAAAAAGAAATAATTGTTTGCTGAAGCAAAATGTAAAACCAGAAGTCTTCTTTTATATAAAAAAGTTTTATTTTTCAGAAAGAATAAAGAAACAAACAAAGAATAACATCAACAACAAAGAAAAATCAACATACACCAAATATGGAGTCTGTACTCATTGCTTCCGCTTACATTTGTCTAAATGGAATCTATACAGTACACACAAGTTTCATTTTTAAGTTTCCACGCTCAGAGCTTTAACCTATTTTTAATGTTTCTTAAGATAGTCCTCCAACCATTTATAAACTCTTGACCAGTTCTTATCAAATCCTTCTTCTTGCTTTTCCTGTAGCTGTGAGGACAGTTTATCCATTTCTGCTGTTTCCAATAATTTATAGATTATTTCTTCTTTAAATGGAATGTCTTCCTTTCACCAATATTTTGCGTATAAAATTCTGGGCATAGTTATTACATGTATAATTATATATGTATCTGGTCTCTTAAATGTCTCTGGTACTATATTTAATAAAAACAATTCTGGTACAAACGGTACAGTTGTGTAAGAGACTTGACAGGACCATACAACACAGTGGTGTAAGTAGTAAACTGACTGGTTATGTGTAGGAGGGTTGGACACTGTACTTAAGAGCATAAAGAGAAGGAATGAAAAGGGACGTTAGACGCGGAAAGCTGCAGGCACCTACTCGTGTGTAGTGCTCCGTGCAAAGGTCAGATTTAAGAAATGGAACAATGGAAGAATCGTGTGCTTTAGTTCCAGTCTGGGGACAGGGCCAAGTAATTCCAGACTCCAAAATCAAAGGAGAAATTCTTACATGGAGAATTCCGGTGACATCTGTAGACCCTCTCTAGTTGTAGTGGGGCTTTTCACGGACCGGTGCCCCCTTTCGTGAGATGCAGATGATCAAGTGGGCGCCCACCCATCCAAGCTAATGGCACAATAAATATTTAACTTTCCACGAGACTCTTAGTGGATTCGGTTGCCACAGATTGTCGCCCTCCCTCCTGCAGAATTTCTAGCTCTCCCACCAACTATCCGCGAGGACTACCACATTTGTATTCTCTTACAGTACCCGTCCCTCGGATTCATGAGTCTTGGCTTTCAGGTTCGTGATATTTGCATGTAACCACCTATACATTTTGTTTCTCCTCGATGAGATCGCAGATGTATATTTTTAAAACTCTTATTTTCCAAAAAGAGATGCAGGTCATTGCCCAGCGGGGGAACTCCGGGAGATAATGGCACGGGCTGTACGGGGAGCTGCAACCAAGCAAAAGAGCAGCCGCAGCACACATCTCTGGTGCATAGAAGGGGGACTACAAACAAGCTGAGGCTGAAGAAAAGGAGAGCAATGATCTTCCAGGAGGAAGCCTGGGTGCCGTGGAGAAGGAATGTTTGTGCTGACAGAACAAAATGAAAATCGAGCGCTACCTTAAGGACTGGCCGTATTTATTTCAGTGAGGGCTTTTGTGGGTCACAGCCCACTTTTCCGGACAAATATGGGATTAGAGTTGCCCCCTCCTGGAGATTTGGAGGGTGGAGCCTGAGGAGGGTGGGTCTTGGGAGGGGAGGGGACTTCAGCAGGGTATAATGCCATAGAGTCCACCTTCCATTGCAGCCACTTCCTCCAGGGGAACTGATCTCTGTTGCCTGGAGATCAGCTGTGATCTCAGGAGATCTCCAGCCACCACCTGGAGGCTGGTGACCCTATATATGTGTATGTGTGTGTATGTTGGAAACCCATACTGGAGATTTTTTTATGAGAGCCAGTTTGTAGTGGTTAAGTGTGCGAACTCTATTCTGAGAGAACCAGGCTTGATTCTCCACTCCTCCACTTGCAGCTGCTGGATGACCTTGGGCAAGCCATAGTTCTGTCAGAGCTGTCCTTGAAAAGAGCAGTTTCTGTCAGAGCTCTCTCAGCCCCTCCTACCTTACAGGGTGTCTGTTGTGGGGAGGGGAAAGGGAAGGAGTTTGTAAGACGCTCTGAGACTTTGAGTGAAGGGTGGGGTATAAATCCAATCTCTTCTCCTTCTTATGGAGCAGGTGGGGGGGGGGGACTCAAGCCTTGTTGTGAAGTACACCGCTCTTTGCTAAAGGGACAGTCTTGTCGAGGACACTTTGGCTTGAATTACCTTCTGGACCAGAAATTATTATTGGTGAAATATCATTTGGCATACGATTGGATTTTGGGAGGCCTCACGTATACTTTCATTTTATGCCTAGCCATTTCACTCTGGAACAATTCCTTTCTGGTCCATTTTGTATCCATGCTGTATAATTTCATTGTATTATATATTACGGTATAAGCCAATTTGTTCCTCATTGTGTTTGACCTCTGAAGAAGGCCCTGACAGGCTGAAATATGTCAGGTCAAGTCCCTTGGCCCTGACGTATATATGATTTTGGATTTTTTTTACATGAGGTGTGATTGGGCCCCTAGATGGGTTCTTTTTAATTCTTTATAAATTACATGTATTTTTACACTATTTATACATTAAATTTTAATTGTTGGCCCTCTGCTCTGTTTGACTTACCTTTTTAGGTTCTTGATGTGAAAGACACCATAAGCCGTTCATTTATCTAGTCCACTTAAATCCCATCCTTAACAGAAGAACATAAGAGAAGTCAATGTTGGATCAGGCCAGTGGCCCATCCAGTCCAGCACTCTGTGTCACACAGTGGCCAAAAACCCCAGGTGCCCTCAGGAGGTCCAGCAGTGGGGCCAGGACACTAGAAGCCCTCCCACTGTTGCCCCCCCCCCCCGTCAAGCACCAATAATATAGAGCATCACTTGCCCCAGTCCGAGAGTTCCTATCTATGCCTTGTGGCTAATAGCCACAGATGGACCTCTGCTCCATATGTTTATCTAACTCCCTCTTGAAGGCGTCCATGCTTGTAGCTGCCACCACCTCCTGTGGCAGTGAATCCCATGTGTTAATCACTCTTTGGGGGAAGGAGTACTTCCTCTTATCCATTCTCACCCGACTGCTCAACAATTTCATGGCGTGCCCATGAGTTCTTGTATTGTGAGAAAGGGAGAAAAGTACTTCTTTCTCTGCCTGCTCTATCCCATGCATTTCTTATAAACCTTGATCGTGTTACCCCTCAACAGTCATTTCTCCAAGCTAAAGAGCCCCAAGTGCTTCAACTTTTCTTCATAGGGAGTGTGTTCCAACCCTTTTATCATTCTAGTTGCCCTTTTCTGCCCTTTTTCCTTCTTCCAAGGAGCTCAGGGCAGTGCACATGATTCTGAGAACATAAGAACATGAGAAGAGCTCTGCTGGATCAGACCAAGGGCCCATCCAATCCAGCATTCTGTGCACACAGCAACTGACCAGCTGCCTCTAGGTATTGGTTTACTTATTTATTTTTTCAAATTTATATTCCGCCCTCCCAGCGAATGGGCTCCGGGCAGGTCCCAACAAATAATTAGGCCATTTGACATCACAAAACACAACTGTAAATAGTTCATGAAAAACTTCAAACCAAGGAATTTAGAAACAGATTGCACCAAATATTGCACAGTAGCCCACCAGCCGGATGACTGCAACAGCATCTTCCTGCCTGTGTTTCCCGGCGATGGATAGAAAGAGGCCCACCTGCCTCTGGTATTGGAGGGAGTAGATACCCATCATGATATCCATCTTCCATGAATTTGTCCAGTCCCCCTTTTAAAGCCTTCCAAGTGAGCAGCCATCACCCCGTCCTGTATCAGCAATAGAAAACCACAACGCCGTGCCAAGAAATTAAAGAAATAACAATAACACCAATCAAAACATATTCTGGATTATTTTTGAATACAGTGCCAACGATACAGATGCAATAACGTTTCCTGTAGCTGTGTGAAGAAGTACTTCCTTGCTTCTGTCCTGAACCTCCCTCCCCTTCAGCTCCAGTGGATGTCCCTGGGTTCCTTTCCCCCTTTCATCATCATGACTATCCTGTAAGGTAGGTTAGGGAGGGGGAGCTACTGTTTGCAACTGAAGTTTCCTGGATGGGCAAGACAACCCAGTTGCAAATGATGCCGATAAACGAAAGGAGGGTGAAATGTCCAGTGGGCGGGTACAGATCTTGACTCCTAATTTCCTTTGTCCGTTCCGCCTATGGAAACCTTCATTGGATCCTGACTCTAGTCTTCATAAACATCCAGCATCACCTTACCACTTAGCCGCAGGTCCACTAACACCAGTAGGGGGCAGTGTTAGAGAACAGCACCTTTGGGCAACTGGCATGCTCAGATGGTCCATTGCTGAGCCATGAGCTGTGGCTCAGTGGCAGAGCCTCTGCTTAGCATGCAGAAGGTTCCCAGTTCAATCACCGGCATCTCCCAATAAGGAATGTCAGTCGGTGATGTGAAAGGCTTCTGCCTGAGACCCTGGAGAGCTGCTGCCGGTCTGAGTGGACAAGACTGACTTTGATGGACCCAGGATCTGATTCAGTATAAGGCAGCTTCGTATGCTCATGTGTGTCCATGAACTTCTGTAGCATAGCAACCATTCTCACCATATGACCTGTTTCTCTAGGTGGTGGCAGCAAACTTGGGACACCCCCCCCCCGGATGGACTGGGCCCCTGAGGGTCTGTTCAGTTCATGCTGCTGCGTTGTACAGCTGTTGCCACTAGTTTGCCAAATGACACAATGGCATAACCAACAGCAAGTTTCCTCCACCACCTGCCCAGTCATAGAGGCTGCAGCCATGTGGCCCCCTTTCTGGTGAGCCCACCGATAGATCACCAAGCCCTACAAGGGTGTAAGGATTGAAATGCATGGTGGGGGGCTTTCAGAAGACATTCCTTGCTTCGGGAAGGCAGGATTTGCCAGATTAGGGCTGATTCTGCACTGGCTTTTCCCTCCATTGTTTTATGAAAACCCATGTTGGAACAGAAAATCCCCTCCGCACTGCATGCTGGTTTCAGTTCCTTTGATGATCAGGTTTCATGATAGCTTCCACACTCCATGCCACTTTCGAGTTCTTTGATTGTCAGATTCTGTTGTACCTTCTGCATAGGTTTGTGGCCTTTATGGCCATTCAGGGGTGACTTTGCAGTCAGTTCGGCATTGCCCAGAGGTATTTGAATGTGCCTTTGAGCTGCACTTTCCCCTCCCAGTTGAGAAAATGTGGAGCGAATGGTAGATGCAGAATTACCTAAGGTCTTCAGGGCCAGCAACCGATGTGGAGCTGTCCAGGGTCCTGAAGTCCATAACTCTGAACTGGTGCTGATGGCTATGTTACGATCCCATATGATGCTGCCCTCTGAAGATGACATTCCACCCATTGAAATCAATCGAAGGAGAGGGCGGTGCAGGCATGGATGTGCTGCCACACCCAAAACGTAACCACTGTCTTGTAAGGACGGAGAAAGTGTCTGTAGAAAGGACGCGTGTGTGGATTCCAACCCTGTGACCGGGAAAGCTGCTTTCCTGAGCCCCATGCTTACAATTCAGGGAAGGTGTGCATGATCCATGCACACAGTAAACACGAATTTTCCTTGCACGTGTGCCGAATAATTCTTATGTTCTGTTCAAATGCACGGTTTCAATGCCATTTGTATCCAGGTACCGGCGTTGGGTTCTAATTTTAAAGCAAATGCGTCCCGGCTGTTCCTTGCAAACAGATGGATGTGGGTTCACTGCAGCATGTGTGCTGGGCTGTGAGCCTTCCAAATCACAGGGACAGCGTCTACATGAGCACACTTTGTATGCACACAGGCTTTGTGCTCCTGAGCGGGAGATCAGTCTTGAAGCGGCCTTATGCCAAACACTGGGTCTGTCGAGGTCAGTGCTGGCCGGAAGCAGCTGTCAAGCAGAACTCTTTCACATCACCCTACTCATTCATCCTTTTTAACTGGAAATGCCAGGGATTAAACCTGGGACCTTCTGCATTCTAGGGGGATGCTCTACCAGTGGGCCTCTGCCCCTCCCTGGGCTCGCTGGCCTCCTGTGCAGGAGGTGGTTCCGGTGTGCTTGCTTCTCCAACCATCAGTGGGTCATTTACCAGACAGGTTTATGAGACCAAGCAGATAAAGCAATGTGTTGTGCCTTTAATATTCATCCTTTTTATATCCTCCTATCATGTCTTTGCCTTTGTTAATCTGTTTCGGAAGTGCAGATGGGGAAGAAGAAGAAGAAGATATTGGCTTTATACCCTCTGCTTCACTACCCAAAGGAGTCTCAGAGCAGCTTACAGTCTCCTTTCCCTTCCCTTCCCCACAACAGACACCTTGTGAGGTAGGTGGGGCTGAGAGAGCTCTCTCAAGGACTGCTCCTGAGACAATAGCTCCGAGAGAACTTGTGACTGGCCCAAGGTCACACCAGCAGCTGCATGTGGAAGAGTGGGGAATCAAACCCGGTTCTCCCAGATTAGAGTCCAACTCCTGACCACTACACCAAACTGATAAGGTGGAAGCTGCTGAAGGGTTCGTGAAATTTCTCCAGTACTTATGTGCCATGTGCCCAGATAAAAAATGGTATACTTAGAAAATTTCTATGCCACCTTGAACAAGTCTCTGGAAAAGCAGCACACAGTCATAAAAGGAATAATGATAAAATTATCAATATTAAAACAAAACATTAAAAACAATAAAGACCCTAGCCGGGCTTTCCCCGGGGCGCTGCACCTCTGCACTGCTTGGGGAAGCCGAGGGGGGGGGGCTTGGTCATGTGCCCGCCCCCTGGGCTCCTCACTCCCGGAGCTGCGCTTCTGTGTGCTCCTGCTCCAACGGACCCCTGGGTCTTTGAATCTATTTGCAACTCTCCTTGGTTAAGGAATAACAAGATGGTTGGATTCACCCCAGGACCCGCAACATCGTAATTCGAAAATCAGAATTTTCAAAGCTCCTTCCACGAAATCTTCATTATTCTCCTGCTTTCTCTCTCTATGCACGAGGGAACATTCCCTCCTTAGTTCATTTCTCCTCACATTTCCTTGTATTTTTTTTGCCAAAGGTTTAAAATTCCTGCTTTTTTTTTGGCTGTTGGATTTGGTGGATCTGTTTGTATGGTGTATGTATGCCACATGGTATTTTATGCAATTTATATGCAGTTTATGCCAGTAAAACCCCTGCATAATATCTAATCCTCACGTATTGACCTACGAACAACACTGGAAAATGTGCCCATTATACACCAGGAAATGGTGCAAGCAAGCTCAGTGTGGCTTCCCTTCTTCCCCTTCTGCAACTCCAGCACTTTCCCCCTTCCGCCCCAACCCATTTGACTATTAGCTTGTGTGGGTCCCCAGATGCCAGGGAATCAACTTTAGTTGTGTTGGGACTGGTGGTGGAAGAGAATGCAGTAGAGAGCCACAATCCTTGTGCCGATTCAGCATTTACATATATCACGTTAACACTGATCTAGGTAAAGGTTTCCCTTGCTCAAAAGCCAGTCGAATCCGACTCTAGGGGGCGGGTGCTCATCTCCGTTTCCAAGCCGAAGAGCCAGCGCTGTCTGAAGACTTTTCCCGTGTCATGTGGCCGGCATGACTAGACACCGAGGCGCACGGAACGCTGTGACCTTCCCACCAAAGTGGTACCTATTTATCTACTTGCAATTTCTTGCTTTTGAACTGCTAAGTTGGCGGGAGCTGGGGCCAGAGACGGGAGCTCACTCTGTCATGCGGCACTCAGGTCCCGAACTGCTGAACTACCGACCTTCCGGTCTGCAGCTCAGCGTCTTCACCTCTGAGCCACCGTGGCCCAACACCGACCTATTCATGCACAAATAACATTGAAGAGAACACATATTCCTTTCCCCCAGGAAAAATATCAGTGTCAGTAAATGGGAAAAATTAAAGATTTTCTTTTGCTCGACAGAGAAGTGAAACTGAAACAGGAACTTGGGGGTAGAATGGCAGGGATGAGAAATTCAAAAATCATCCCCCCCTCTCGTGTTCTTTCTCTCTCTCTCTCTCTCTCGTGTCTATTTGGGCTGAAAGTATGCAAGTATAAACTGTGGAGGTTATTTGATGCTGAAACATGATTGACAAGGGGTGGACGCCTTGTGTGTCTCACCAGCTGGCTGTGTGGTTGTGAATACATTCAGCATTGCAGATTGAGCTCCTTAGACAGAAAGGGGGACAGAGAGAGAGAGAAAAAGAGAGTGAGCGAGCGAGCGAGAGAGAGACCCAGGAAAGCCTTTTTAGAATTCACAAGCTGAGCGACTTAAAAGCTGGCTACGGCTGCCCGTGGTCCCAGAAAGTAACTCCTGTATTACGAGACCAAGAGCGAATCTGGTCTTCCAGAATCTGGCCCTATTAGTCATAGCTGAGTCTTGGTCTTAAGACCGTGGGGGGTTCATTGTTATGTGGGATTCCCCCCCCCAAAAAAAGAATGCAGCCAGACTGTTTTTAAATTGGCCTGACACCAACTCTATTTATGGCTGCTCTTTCAGTAAATACAGCAATGTTCCCAGAACTACCCAAAAAAAAGGGGGGGGGTTGGGGTCAGGAGTCTTGGCTGGCCCACGACAGGCTGATGGGAGAGATGGCTGTGGAATGGGAGCTGTTGGTGGTATGGCTGCACAGGGAGAAAGCCAAGCCCAGTGCGTGTTAAAGGTAAGGGTTTCCCTTGCTTGAAAGCCAGTCGAATCCGACTCTAGGGGGCAATGCTCATCTCCATTTCCAAGCCAAAGAGCCAACGCTGTCCAAAGACATTTAGGTGGTCATGTGGCCGGCATGACTAGACACCAAGGCACACGGGATGCTGCTACCTTCCTACCACCTATTTATCGACTTGCAGTTCGTTGCTTTTGAACGGCTAGGTTGGCAGGAGCTGGGACCAAGAGACGGCACTCGGGTCTCAAACTGCCGAACTACTACTCTTCTGGTCTGCAGTTCAGTGTCTTAACCCCTGAGCCATCATGGCCAGTGAGTGTTGGTGTGCCATAAATCCAATTTTGGATGGGAAGGATTGGTTGTACGGCTCCAGATGCAGAAAGCCAATTTCAGTGAGTTTTAGGGTTGCCAGGCTCCAGTTGGAGCCTGGAGATCTCTTGGAGTTACAGCTGCTTTCCAGATGACAGATATCCCCTGGAGAAAATGGCTGCTTTGGTGGATGGACTCTATGGCATTCTACTGTCCTGAGGTTCCTTCCCTTCCAAAACCTGCCCTTCTCAGGCTCCATCTCCAAATCTCCAGGAATCTTCTAACCCAGAGTTGGCAACTGTAGGGTAGAGAAAGCTAGCCCCAGTGCTCCCTAAATGTTCACTCTGTGATCCTGCCTTCCTGCGCTATGTTTCACTTGCTGTTTTTCTGCCATTATAAACGTGAATTTGAGTTTGGGTTTTAATTGCTTTTATGATGCGTTCTTATAACGCTTTTATTTCGACTATTAGCTGTCCTGGTGGCCCAGATGGGGCAGGAGGGCAGGGTAAATAAAGAAATAAATTAAACAAAATCAACTCACTCTTCAGAAACAAACGAGAGGCAGCGCTCAAGGGAATCCAGTTCAGTGTGAAGCCAAGGAAGTCAGCTGGCTCGTGCAAATTAAAGTGTGAATCCCATCCTCACCTGAGACAATTCGCTCTTGGCCCTAGGAAATTGTGTCAATTAATCCTTTTCATTAGCCCCTCCTAGAAACACTGCTCAAGTTCATGGTTCACACAACAGTTCCTCCCGTGAACTCTGACCTTCCTTCCGTGACTTGCAACACCAAGCGCCATCTGCGACGCAACCAGGTACAGTCACACAAAATCTGGGGGATTTTTTTTTTCTTTTGCTGCGTTTGATCAATCCACAACTTTGTGTGGGTATCGTGGAAGGCTGGGAGAAACCAGTGGGCAGAAAGACCTGGAAACAGGGGCAAACGGTCCAGCTCCCATTCCAGAAACGATCAATTAAATTGTAACTCAGGAGGAGGGGGATACAGGGCAGGGTGAAGCCACGGAACAATGGAGGAACAGAACAGGGGAAATCTGTTCACCCCTTTCCAGTTTAGTGTAGTGGTTACGTGGGTGGACTCTAATCTGGGAGAACCAGGTTGGATTCCCCACTCCTCCACATGCAGCAGCTGGTGTGACCTTAGTCACAAGTTCTTTCAGAGCTGTTCTCTCAAGGGCAGTTCTCGGGAGAGCTCTCTCAGCCTCACCTACCTCACAGGGTGACTGTTGTGGGGAGGGGAGGGGAAGGGAAAGGAGTTTGTAAGTCGCTCTGAAACTCCAAGTGAAGGGCAGGGTGGAAATCCAATCTATTCTGCCTCTCTTTCGATCGAGTAACTCCCCTCCCCTTCCTCCAAGGAGGTCAGTGGCAAAAGCTATTTTTGCCACAACAAGCTGTCACAAAGCTGATGCAGGGAATGACCTATCCAGGGTTCCAATGAATGACTAGTGATTTGAACCTAGTCCCTAGTCAAACAATCTAACCATCTAGGGTTGCCAACTCCAGGTTGGGCAATTCCTGAAGATTTGTGGGTGAAGCCTGGGAAGGGTGCTGTTTGGCCAGGGTATAATGCCAGCAGGGTATAATGCCATTGAGTCAACCTCCTAAGTGGCCATTTTCTCCAGGGGAACTGATCTCTGTAGTCCAGAGGGCAGTTGTAATTCTGGGAGTTCTCCAGGTCCGACCTGGAGGTTGGCAGCCCTATAACTCTATAGGTTGGCAACCCTATTAACTCAGATCTGGACTCTACGTTGCGCTCATTAGATATAGGCCATGTTCTAATTGTTGAGAACTTCATGCAAGGCTCTGCTTGATCCATAGATGTTGTTGTGCCTGCCCCGTCACTCAAATGCAGCACAAGACCTCAGTGGCTGAGCTTAGCTGGAGCTCAGCCAATGAGGAGGGGGCTTCACGGAGACGCTTATAAGCAGGCCCCGCCCTTCCCAGGCAGGGATTTTCCCACCTGCCGCTGACCCAATTTGCAGCAATATGGAATTAGCTGGTCACCGTTAGGGGCCAAACAGGTTTTTTAATTTAAAAAATTGTTTCCTTCAAATTGGCTCCAAAAAGGAGATCCTTTTTTCACCTTCTTCATGCTGTTCCTCGGGTGTGGTGTTTTAAATAGGTCTAGTGACGGGTTAGGCCGAAATTTTGAGAGGGCAGAAATGGTGTGGGTTTCAAGACAGGTAGGGCTAATTGTTGAGCCCTCCAAATAGGGTTGCCAGGGCTGGGGGCAAGGGTATGTGTGCATGATGGTGACATCACCCGTGTTGCTATGTCATTTCCGGGTAAAACCCAGAAGTGACAATGGGTAGCTCTAGGAATCTCCAGAAACTCTATGGGTAAAACCAAACCATTAAGCATTGGAGTCTGAAGTTATCCAACTGCACCCCTTAGCTGAAAGATTAATCATAAGCCCCTTGTTTGAATCTTGCCTTTGTCATGAATTCACTGGGTAGTCTCATTCAAGGGTAGAGCCAACGCTCCTTTTTTTGTTTCGTTTCCTTTTGTTCGTTTTTGTAAAAATCAGCAGTTCTTTTTCTCCACTTATTGCTACTGGTTGTGTAGATTTGCTTGCATTATGTATGCATGTCATACGGTTTTATGTACAATTTATATATAACAATGTACATTATTTATACGTACACTGTCTAATGCTGATTTATTAACATACAAATAAAAATGTGTGCCTTTTAAGGGAAACCTTTGACAGGAGGAGACAGAACAATACCGCAATAATAAAGAATCACCTGTTCTAATTTGTATGCCAGAGAGGTAAAACCAAAATGGGTCATTTTCCACATCAAGAGAGAGCAAAGGTGAAAAGTCCAAACTCGTCTCTGTTTCAGCCCTGCCTCAGCTTTCCACATGTAATATAATCTTACTGACCAGCCCCGCAGGGTTGTTATAAGGATTTCAGCTAAAGGATGAGCACTTTCAGCATTTTGGAAATGGCTGTCTAACTGCTAAGTGTTACGATACATAGCAACAATAACATTATTGCTGCTCGTTGGAGATGTTTCATTTGCAACGGGAATTTCGTTTATGATGAGAATTTCGCTTTTCGTGTTCAAAGTGGCATCACTTTGAGTATTTTTTAAGAAGATGAATCTGTAGAGAGATCTAACACAGCAGGTTAGCTCAGGGCAATTTAGGGAACAGCCATGTCAAACATTTTTCAGTCGTGATTGATATGATCCATTATTCTTGGCGTGTATAGGCAAAGCAACTGGGACCCCCCGACTTTCAGAAGAATGATAAGACGGGGGAATGGGTCCCTAGTTTAGAACCACCTGCTTTCTGCACGCTTCCTAGCCCCTGAACTATCTGAATGAGAAGAGCTCTGTCCAGATCCTGATAACTCACCTGAAGCAGGGAGGAGCGGCGGAGGGTCCGGGAAGGATGCTCTGGCAGTAAGTTTTTGTTACCTAGCAACCGCAAACATTCTGCCTTCTGTGGAAGGACTCGTCAGCCGCAAGGTCTGTTTAAACAGCACCAGGAGAGGGGAACGGAGCGGCAGGCAGCTGGACAAAAGAGGCCCCCCCCATCTCACATCAGGATATGCTCTCTCTGCCCAGTCTGTGTGGTGACTGGGGGTGGGAAGGGGGGGAGGGAAGGAATCTCGGCCGAGGCTAGGAATCCAATTGGCTTTGGAGCTCTGACAGGCAGTTTGTCCCCTCCTCCCATGCAGTTCGCCTGTGTGGATGTGAGCAAATGTGTGCAAAGTGCATTTGGATTAGCAGGGCTCCGCCGCTAGCACTGCGAGGCAAGCACGGCACTGCCTCCGTCCCGCCGTGCCGCCGATGAGCGATGGCAGGGACCCGCACAGAGGGGACGACCTGGCTCACCATCCTCCTGGTGGCATTTGCCGGCCGCCTCTCCGCCACCACCAGCGAAGGTAAGAGACTGCACGGCCCGCCGCGTGGGCGAGGAGGGTGTCAGCAGTGCTTTTTTGCAACGGCAGCAGCTGGCTTGTGTGGGATGGGCACTGGTCAGGTGGCGGGAGGAGGGCGGGAGGCTCTGTAACTAAACTTCCTTCTGGAGCAGCGACCCCCTGGACTGTAGCTCCCAGAGTTTCCTCCTGGATAGGGACCTGACCCTGGTTAGCCTTTGGTGCCCAGTTGCCCTGTCTCCAGGAATTGAGAACAGAGTCCCCAGCATCGCCACGGCTCTCAGTGGAGATGGTGGGCAAACACTGTGTTGCAAACAAGATGCCGGGTGTCTGCCGGAGTGCCGTGCCATGCCATTGCGGTCTGTGGTGTGGCAGAAGGAAGAAAGCGTTTTGCCGGTCATCTCTTGAGACACAGAAAACTTATGGGAAGCAGAAAAGTGCTCCAAAGGGCATCTCTGGGTCCTGTACCCTCACTGTCCCTCGTGCCAGAATCCTTCTTCAAGACTCCCTGCTAACAGTACGCTCACTTGAGTTGCAACAAAGGGGAATAATCCGGCGATGGACGAGCCCGGCACTGCCAATAGCGTTTTCGAGTCCGGTGCTCCAAAGGGAGTAATCATGGCTGCATCCGGCACCAGCCCTTGCTGGCACCACAGCATCAACTGCCTGTCCCTTCCCTGAGGGCAACACCACCCAAGCCTCTTGCCGGCCTTGGCAGTCCGTGGCACTGGGAGGAGGGCCCATCCTTGCTGCCGAGCGACCATCTCTGTTTGCCATCTCTCAGGGACTGCCATCCTCCCCCCACCCTGACTTCTTTCGCTCGTTTCTTCCATTTTGAGACACCCACCACCACCCTACGTAGCCTCGAATCCTACCGCTGTGTATAGCTGGTGGGGGTATCGCATCCCCCCCTCACCTCCACCAGGTCTGATGCTACTGACTCAGGCTGATAGAGACAGTAAAGCCCCTGCCTGTATTCAGCTCTGACATCCCACAGTCCAATCTGCCCATCTCTTTGGTTGCCCACTCGCGGCACAATTGGCGTCTCTGATGCCCATTGATTCTCCTCGAAGTCTTTCCTCCCTAATTTGTGCTCCTTGCACATTTGATGTTGGCTCACTCTCCAGCTTCGCCCGCCGCATGCCCCCGAGGCCTACCATGACGCTAGTCCTCAACATTCTCCTCCCATCCCATGCTAACTTTCTTTGGTGCTCAAAGTGCAGCGGTCTCTCTCTGCCTCCTGGTGACCAGCAGCTGTCTGAGAGGTCACTGTGCTCACCTGCTTTTGCGAGCAGCTGAAAGACTGTGGGAGAGTCACGGCAGGGCAAAGCCTCTGGGCTCTTTCGTTTCTCACGCCAGCTCAGCAACATCAAAGCTACATTAACCACCGTGAGAGCAGGTCAGGTCATTGGCGGCTGACTGGCAGGAAAAAAGAAAGATGCCGGTATGCCCGAAGAGTGGAAAGCGAAAAGCAAGCCTCTCTGTGACTTGTTAGCCTGAAAAGTACCCAATAAAGGTATTGCTTGGCCAAAGGGAAATTGAGGGGCTGAGCTCCTAAAGAGAGAGCCACGGGGGGAAAAGCAGACCAGGCCCCCCTTGGGCTCAGGTTCATTCTTGATTTATGTGGCTCATACAGCTCTGCCTCCTGGAAGAGAGCTCCTAGGGTCCCTTGCCCTGACTTCTGGGACAACATTCTGTGCAATACTTCCATCCCCCCCACTCGTTGATTTCGGTGACCGATAGCTCAAGTTGATCCCAGCACTCTGGTCCTAGCTGGACTACTTAGTTTCCTTTTCTGCAGCATCAATTCCCAAGGGCCAGGGAAGCCAGAGGTTTGTTGTGATGGGGGTGGGGGACTGAAAGATGGACCATATCAGGAAAATCTGTCCTGGGTTTCTGGCTTATACTGCCAAGATTATCCCAACGACTGGGGCAGTTGAAAGGCCAGGACTGATGCCAGCAATAACGTGCCGGGTTACAGTGTGAGGAAGGATGAGTCAGGGGAGAAATGGACAGGATCTTTTAATTCTGGAGACACCCTGGTCCTCTGGTTCTTTCATCTCCATCTTCCCTTGGCCGCTTTGTTGTTGGACCCTCCCCCTTCTCTTTCCCCATCTCGAAGAGCTCCTTCTGGCGAGTGGCTGCATTCAGACACACGGAGATCTGGGGTCGGGGGACATGCCAGCCATATTCTGACACGGTGTGACTGGCGAGTTGGAGCCACCAGGAGGAATCAGCAGTGTTCCCACAACCAGAGGCTGGGAGTTTCCCCCCAGAGATTGTGGTGTATGTAACATGGTAGAGTGCTTGTCTGGCGATCGGAAGCTGGTTTGCTATGGACCAAGGATGGAAAGCGGTGTGCCAGACAACAGTGTCTGTGCTTCCAGAATCAGGTAATGGGAAGCTTGATTCTGGTCCCAACAACGGATGACCGAGGGAGGGTGATGAATAGATAAGAGGGACAGTCAGCCCGCACAGGAAACAAAATGGCTGCCCAGACGACCTACCCTCCCATGTTATTGTGTTGAAATTCAATCCCAACTCTGAGACTGATTTCCCAAGAGGCGCTGCTCCGGCGTCGTTCTTCCCTTTGCCCCGATTGCGTGCTTGAATTTCCCACTATTTGCCCCGTGCCACATTTTGCCCCGCGGCTTCACCCGAATTCCCCCGTGGCTTCAGTGATCCTGTTTTTTGAGGATCACTGAAGCCATGCGGGAATTCGGGTGAAGCCGCGGGTCAAAATGCGGCGCGGGGCAAATAGTGGGAAATTCAAGCATGCAATCGGGGCAAAGGGAAGAACGACACCGGAGCAGCGCCTCATGGGAAATTGGTTTGAGAAAGGATCCTTGGAATTAAGTCAGAGGCAGTTTTAGCAATTCTGGTGTCCCTAAATCAGTCAGGCAAGGTGAGGTTGGCGATCAGCTGTAGAGTAGTGGAGGCCCCCGGACCATGCTAGAGTTGATCACCGTCCCCTCCCATGTTGCCCGAGTCTCAGGCAGTGTGGGGGATCGGCAGTGACTCTGCTGCATAGGGGGCTTCAGGGAGCAGCTGGGGCTGCTGGCTGCAGGGCTGGGAGGGGGGGCTCCCAGGACAAGCCCCGTCAGTGCGGGACCCAGGGCAGCTGCCCTGGACGCCCCAGGAGTAAAACTGTCCCCGAATCAAGTGGGATGTTCGTTGTCTCGAAGCAGAGAAAGATTTGTATTCTCTTTCTCCTTTTGCTGTGAGCTGACTTTTTTTAGTGGAGATGTGTACCCTGAATGGATCCTACGATGGCTTCTATGTGTATGTGTGTGTGTGTGTGTGGGGGGGGGGGGGGGTCAGGTGCTTCCACACCCTTCTATAATGCTCCTCCTCTGAGTTCCTCACTGGATTTCGTTATTTCAAATGACCCGGCTGTGCTTCAGTAATGGAACTGATGATGTAGGAATCAACCATAACGAGGAAAATCCAGAATGTAGGTCAGTGCATCTATGAAATCAGGAAAAAGGACGTTGAACTGAGATGCAGTGGGTGACGACACAGGCACATAACTGAGAAGACTCTGAAGACTAGTTTGGCATGCCTAAACCTGGTGGAAGGACTGTGGTTTTGCAAAGATCGTGCAAACACCTACTTATTTATTCAGTACAGTTTTACACCTCCCTCTCCACGGAGCTCAGGGTTCTTCCTGCCTCCATTTTAGCTACACGACAACCGTGTGAGGTAGGTTCGGTTAAGAGAAAAGCAACCGCAAAAAGCTTCCATGGCTGACTGAGATCTGGAACTCGAGTTTCCTAGCCCCTTGTCTGATCCTTTCACCACAACCACACCTGGGCAAACACCTTCTCTGCACCTGAGCCTCCCTTTTCCCTCTCCTTGAGCCAAGAAGAAAATTTGAGGGGGTACTTCCAGGTGCATGGACTTCATAATTATAATGATTTCATTCAACACCATTCATATACATTGTCACTTAATACTTTTAGTACCGCTGTAAGGTCAGCTAGCATTATTTGTCTCATCTTACAGAGCAGCCCTAATAGTATATTCATGACAGAGGAGAGATTTGAACCAGGGACTTCTCGGCAGCTCAGTCTTGTTGCTGTAAAGCTGCACTCTCTTTCTCTCTCTCTCCCTCTCTCTCTCCCCCGCCCCCTGTCCTGTTGCTTTTTATATCCTTTTAGATCACTGTCAACAGTGTTGATTCTCGGGGTTTGTCATTTGTGTCGGTGGATTCAATGATATTGACTATGCCTGTTCTTATACACAGTATGGTCTTGAGGCATACCTAGCATATATACATGTAACACACTGACACCGACTTAGCAGTGCACTGATAACGTTAAAAAAGGCACACGTTCGACAGGGAAAATTCGGTGCAGGAGATGGTGCGGAAATACAGAATCCCAGATTCCATCCATGCCCAACTGGCAAGCTTTGAAATGGGGACTGGCGGGTTGAAGCCGCAGGGAGGAGAAATTTGAAATTGTCTCGGTATCGATTTCACGCTGTCCACTGCCCTGCTGAGCGGTTTTGTCAAAGCTCTTCAGACAGGGCAGAAGCTCCATCAGCGTTCCCACGGATGGGTTCGGGGCATCCTAGAACAATCCAGCTCTTGCTGTCTAGGATATTTTTGAACGCTTGCGGATAACTCTGAAACTTGTTATCAGCGCCCCGTTAGATTGTGCAGCGGTCACAATGGGGCACTTTTTGCACCATTACTTCTCTGGCGTGGGCAGCAGTCTCATAATTTTGCACGCGCGAGAAAAGGACTTCCAAGGACAAGTGAAGACAGAGCTGGGCGCCTTCCATGGCCGCTTGCCCCCCCCCCCAATTCTCTCTTCCTCCTCCTTTTACAAGCCTTCTGGGCATCATGTCCATCATTTGTACAGCACACGTCTGAGTATGTTGTCTTTACAAAGCACTGACGGTTGCGAAAGTGGACTGGAAGGAGGTCACTTATACATGGGCTGTGTGATCCAGCATGTATTCTATTGGAAAGTGGGGTCCCCCCCTCACGCTCCAACAGCATAGTCCTTTGACGCACCTCTCTGGTTTTCTCTGTTTTTTCCCCTCCAGTCATTGCCATGATGCTTCAGGAATCACAGAAGGGTTGTAATGGTTGCCATGTGGGCAGGAAAGCATGGATTCTCTAGGTCCAATCCAGGTCAGCTCCATTTTCCCTGTCCCTATGGCAGCCATATTCCCCTGGTGTCACTGTGTGTGTGCACATCTTTTTGAGCGTTTTAAAAAAATCAGTCATTGACATAGTGATATGCAGATATATCAGAGCCCCATTACACCCACACCATCAGGTAGGATAGGCTGAGAGAGAGAGTATCTGTCCTAACACCACTCAGTGAGCTTCATGACTGTGTAGGGATTTGAACTCGGTTCTCCCAGACCGATTTCCCATGAGGCGCTACTCTGGCATCATTCTTCCCTTTGCCCCGATTGCGTGCTTGAATTTCCCACTATTTGCCCCGCGCCACATTTTGACCTGCAGCTTCGCCCGAATTCCCGCATGGCTTCAGTTATCCTCAAAAAACAGGATCACTGAAGCCACAGGGGAATTCAGGTGAAGCCGTGGGTCAAAATGCGGCATGGGGCAAATAGTGGGAAATTCAAGCATGCAATCAGGGCAAAGGGAAGAATGACGCCGGAGCAATGCCTCGTGGGAAATCGGTCCCAGTTTCTAGTCCCACGCCCTAACCACGATGCTACACTGGGAATTGTGTGCAGGCAAAAGGTACAACCAAAGCGAGCGGGATTCACCACACTTAAGAGCATACATATTTTCATTTTTTCCCTCTTGCATAGTAATCAGAATAAGCATACACATTTGCAAAATATAATTCTAATCGTAACCGTGTTTCATGAGCATTTTTGGAGTGTTCAAAACGTTCCTCGTACATCATCGCTGTCATTCTTATAATAACTCTGCAAGTCAGATTACTATTTGCCCTGCTTTTGCAGATGGAAAGAGTGAGGTTGGTAGACGGTGATTTGTGCAAGTCATTCAGATTGTGTGACACGGGTGAGATTTCCCAATCCATACCTTAGGGTCAAACTAGACAGGATCTGTCAATGGATCTCTCACAGTGTTTTTTTTTAATAGGCTTAATAATAGCCAGAGGTGATCCAGTTCCAGGAGGGGGGGGGGTGAGGGGATTCACAGTTTCTCCTTTTGAGATCCAGTTTGGTGTAGTGGTTAGGAGCACAGACTCTAATCTGGAAGAGCTGCAGCTGCATGTGGAGGAGTGGGGAATCAAACACGGTTCTCCCAGTTACAGTTAATACCTGCACAATCCATGTATCCAGTAAGCTTGATTTTTCTTTCTATGGGCATCATTCTTATGTTACATTCAATGCATGTAGAGCTGAAATGTGTGATTTAAACCCCCCATTTATCCAGGTACTGGTCCCCAGTTTCATTTGTAAAGTGAACAAATATCAGCTGTTTAATGTGCGTGTACATGCAGAAGGTATGTGCATTCACTGTAACGTGTGAATAGATCTATTTCAAAATGGGTTCACCCTACCTTTCATCCAAAAGTTTCACTTCTTCCAGTTTGGTGTAGTGGTTAAGTGCGCGGACTCTAATCTGGGAGAACCAGGTTTGATTCCCCACTCCTCCACTTGCACTTGCTGGATGACCTTGGGCAAGCCATAGTTCTGGCACAGCTGTTCTTGAAAAAGAGCAGGTTCTGTCAGAGTTCTCTCAGCCCCACCTACCTCACAGGGTGTCTGTTGTGGGGAGCGGAAGGGAAAGGAGTTTGTTCTTGAAAAAGAGCAGTTTCTGTCAGAGCTCTCTCAGCCCCTCCTGCCTCACAGGGTGTCTGTTGTGGGGAGGGGAAGGGAAAGGAGTTTGTAAGCCGCTCTGAGACTCCCTTGGGTAATGAAGAGCTGGGTATAAATCCAATCTCCTCCTCCTCCTTTTCCTCCTCCTCCTCTTCCTCTTCTTCTTCTGTCAAATGCTATGGAATTTAGGGAAGCAGAAATACAGGATTAAAGAGAGAAAACACCTCCCTGTTTTTCTGGCAAAGGGAAACAGAGAAAGAGGGGACTGTGTTCAAGTCCTGTTCATTTGTGCTTCTGCAAACTTGAAAGCTGGGAGGTGCTGGGAAACTGTACCCGAGAACTCTTACAGCAACTTCCTTCCTTCCTTCAGAACCGGTGCTTTGTTTGTCCTGCGTTTATGAAAAACAATAAACCAAACAAAAAAAAACCCCATATGCTTTTTGGCATGCAATGAGCTTATGCTGAAAGGGTTTTCATTAAGGCTTTTTGTTTGTTTGTTTCCCGGGTCTCCAAAGGGTGCAATTGTGCTCTTATGAACCACAGAAACACAGCCAATAACCGAGTCCCCTTCAGACTCAGCCAGTTGTGTGCTGAAAATCTAAAAAAATTAACAATATAGTTTTTTTTTTCCCAGCACACCAAGGGCTAATTGTGTGTGGGCTTTTGGTTTGTGCATTTCTGTGCTGAAGTACACAATCGCACTGTATCATATTAAAAATATCCCTTTGTGATTAGCCCTTGGAAGGTTGATTTATTTTTACAAAAACAAGATTTAAATGCATGCTTTTTGGCACACAAAGAGCTAGTCTGAAGAGGTTTCATTCTTATTATCTTTTTCAGTTCCTATCTTTTGACATAGGGTTGTGTATTGTGTTCCCTCCCCCCCCCCCCCCCGGGATTCTTGGATCTGAAGGTTCCACAAGTGATGGTACCCATGGGAGAAAACCCCTCACATGCCCCACTGTTTCCTAGACTTAAATCCAGTAAAACCTTAGAGACCAGCAAGATTTTTGATTTGGGGCGGGGGGAGGAATGAGCATTCAAGAGTCCAAGCTCCCTTCATCAGAAACAAGTGGAGATCTGTGAATCTTTATATCTCAGGCCAAAGCCGGGAGGGGTGTTGCAGACCGACACGCCTCCCCTCTGAAGCTATCTGCAGAGAGCCAGTTTGGTGTAGTGGTTAGGAGCGCGGACTGTAATCTGGGAGAACCGGGTTTGATTCCCCACTCCTCCATGTGCACCCGCTGGTA
Organism: Lepidodactylus listeri; assembly: GCA_029233225.1. Classification (NCBI taxonomy): domain Eukaryota; kingdom Metazoa; phylum Chordata; class Lepidosauria; order Squamata; family Gekkonidae; genus Lepidodactylus; species Lepidodactylus listeri. The sequence continues at coordinate 38,302,059 of JARCFY010000019.1, read as the reverse complement.
TGACCTTGGGCCAGTCACAAGTTCTCTCAGAGCTGTTTGAAAGAGCTCTCTCAGCCCCACCTACCTCCCAGGGTGTCTGTTGTGGGGAGAGGAAGGGAAGGAGATTGTAAACTGGGCAGGGCAGAGCATAAATCCAATCTCCTCTTCTTCCCTTTCCTCCTCTTTTTCCTCCTTCCCCTCTTCTCCTCTCTCTCTTCCTCCTCCAGGAGGATAATTGGGGAAGGGGAACACCCCAAAGTGAAAAACCCTTCTAGGACCACTAACTGGCTTTCCTAATGAGCATTTAAATGCAGTCGGAAGGGGGCAGGGCATCAACTGTAAAATCCACCCTAATAGGATTTTCCAAGCATCCCTAATTCCTTCACTGACAAACTCCCTGAAAATATAACATTAACACAACAGGGCCAAAGAGCCTTCCCCCTTCTCTTTTGCTAGCCGTGTCAGTTTTCAATTAGCAGGGATTTAAAAAGGCAACAACAAGACAGGAGGAGGATGCTCCGCTGGTGTAATCCTGCACCTGCAGTTGCCTGCAGTCCACCGGACCCATCGCTTCCTCCTGCAGGAGAGACAGGAGCTCACCTAAGGCAGTCAGCATTTGTGCGGCCTCTGGCAAATGTGCCGCTTAGCAGGGAGGGGTGCTGACAAGACAGGTGTCCCACAGCTGTTGATGTGGACAGATGGAACTTAGGTGGATTTATCCTCTGGAAAGGATCTGTAGCTGCCCCGTCGTGAAGGAATCACCTCTTCTGATGGGCTGCCCAAAGAGAGAAAAACCTCTTTGCCTGGAGTCCCCCCCCCAAGGTGTGCTTTTGAAAACACCAAAAGCTGACTGAATGCATGAACCTGCCTTATACTGAATTAGACCCTTGGTCCATCAAGGTCTGTCGGCATCTCTACTCAGACTGGCGGTAGCTCTCCAGCATCTCCGGCGGAGGTCTTTCACTTCCCCTGTTGCTTGGTCCTTTTTCAACTGGAGATGCTGGGGATTGAACCTAGGACAGGGGTAGGCAAATTTGTAAGAGCCACCTAGAACAGGGGTGGCCAAACTTGCTTAAGGTAAGAACCGCATAGAATAAACATCAGATGTTTGAGAGCCACAAGACATGAACAAATATTACCTGCTTTTATTGGAAAATAAGCAGATTTGCTTTTTATTAACATTAAATGAGACTGCCAAAAATAATAACAAAAGGGGTAAAAGCAGATATTGATAATGATATTAATTTGTCCAATGATATTTGTTTGCTAATGATATTTAGCTTCCCCAGCCGCCCTGCCAGGAACCACATAATCTATGTGAAAGAGCCGCATGCGGCTCCCGAGCCACAGTTTGCCCACCCCTGACCTAGGACCTTCTGCATGCCAGGCAGACATTCTACCACTGAGCCAGAGCCCCAACGACAGTCATGCCTGCACAAAACTAACTGTTTAATTTTTTTCAGGGCATTAGTCCATCGAAGTAAAACCCCCAGACTGCCTCAGGGGGAGGAAGGGAGGGAGGGGGGGGGAGAGAGAGAGAGTTAGTTTGGTATAGTGGTTACGAGTGCAGACTCTAATCTGGGAGAACCAGGTTTGATTCCTCACTCCTCTGCATGCAGCTGCTGGTGTGACCTTGGGTCAGTCACAAGTTCTTTCAGAGCTGTTATCTCAAGAGCAGTTCTCTCAGAGCTCTCTCAGCCCCACCCACCTCATGGGTTGTCTGTTGTGGGGGGGGGGGAAGGGGAAGGAGATTGTAAGCCACTCTGAGACTCCTTTGGGTAGTGAAGGGCGGGGTATAAATCCAATCTCTTCTTCTTCTTCTTCTCTTATAGAATTCTTGTGGCAGATGCTGGCAGAGGCTTATTACAATCTCTAGATCTATACCCATAGCAGCTTGCAATCTCTCTCTCTCCTCTTTTCTCCTCACGGTAACCATGTCAGGTAGGCTAGCCCGGACAAGAACAACTGGCCCTAGGGTACCAAACAAACTTACATGGCCCAGCTCCTACTTCAACACTCCCACCGCTGTTCCATCTCAGGAGAGGCAGGTGTACAGAGGCAACAGTGGCCCATTCTGCATCTAGCTTTTGCTCCGCTGTTTTACCAAATTCACATTGGGACAGAAATTCCCCTCTGCATTGCATGCCAGTTTCACTTTCCCCGATGGCTGGATTTCATAGTCGCGTCCACACTGCACGCCGGTTTCACTTCCTTCAGTCTCTCGGTTGTACGCTACCGTCTGCATCGATTTATGGCCGTTTTATGGCTGCCCAGGGGTGACTCTGCAGTCAGTATGGGGTTGGCCCGGGGTATTTGAATGTGGTTTTAAGCTGCATCTTTTCCTGTTCCAGTGTGGGTTTGGTAAAACAACGGAGCGAATGCTAGATGCAGAATGGGCCTCTGTCTGCGGGCACCAGTCCAAGGTAGACAGGATGTACGCAAATGCACACACATGAAAGTGTGTGAGAGGAACTGTTTGCTTTCCTCTCCCTGCAGGGACTTAAGGGGCTGGTGTTTAGGTAGCTCTGGGTCCCTTCCGAGTGAGGAGGCAGACAGATATCGTGAACAAGTAGGGGGAACGAAAGAGGACGAGGCAGTGGAGGTGTGCTTGGTGGCAGTGATTGGAGGAGACCTCCCCCCCCTGCCGCTGCCCATAACCCCCACTAGATAAACACCTAGATCTGGCCCCGAGTTCAAGCACAGAGTTCTCCTCCTTCCAAACCGAGCAGACTCGGAACAACTCGGCCGTGGCAGTACCGCAAGTGATGGCTGAACACTCCATTGCTTCGCCCAAACAAGATATTTAGAAAATCAAAGGCAGACGTAATTTAGGATGCAAGGGAAAGCTGCACAGCTCGCTGATTTTCTTCTCCCCCCCCCCCCCCCCAGGTCTCACAGCGAGAGCTGAACATGCTTCATTACCAGTTTCCCGGGGGGGTGATTAGGAGTTCATTTCTTCCAAATCAGGTGTAAGCAGGTGGGGTTTAAGACCACGAGTCTCCAGGCAGGAAGAGCAGTCAGGGAAAAAGAAGCAGGGCAGAAATGGACCACTGAGCGTGTGTCCCAGAGAGATCACACGCGGGGCCTGTCTAGGCCTGGGCAAAAGAATTGTGCATGAAACCACCTTGTACTGGGCCAGACCCTTGATCCATTAAGGCCAGTATTGTCTATTCAGACTGGCAGCTGCTCTCCAGGGTCACAGTTTGAGGTCTTTCACATCGCCTACGACCTGATCCATTTAAAATGGAGATGCCGGGGATTGGACCTGGAACCTTCTGCATCCCAAGCCAACGCTCTCCTCCCTGTGTGATGTTGCAACATGTAAGGCTGCAATACCCTGGCTCCCCAGACAGCGTGCAATTACTGCTTGCCGGTTATGGGAAGCAATTTCCCCCCCAAACACTTTGTTCTGCTCCAAATCTGGGGAGGGAGAAGCCGAGAGAAAGTAGGCCACTGTGTCTCAAGGAAGCAGTCCACCTTTATCTCAGCAGGACTTCTTCAAAGGGCAGAGAAGGGCTCACGTCACTGATTGCTCTGCAATACAAAAAAAAAAAATCCCTGCAGGCAGAAAACTAGCAAGTGAAGGAGAATAGTTTCTAACTTGGTAATTTCCCCGACATGCTGGTTTTCTGCCTGCAGGGATTTTTTTTCTTCTTCTTAGCACACTGAAATGTTGAGAGCCCAGTCTTCGTTCTGAAATGTTTCGATCGATTCCATAGCGACCTGCCGAACGTTAAACATTTGACTGTGGTGGAATGAAACCAAACATACTCTTTTCCTTTGCAGAGTATGTTAAAAGGAAATTGAATGCCCGCTGGGTCAAGAGAAACAGGATGTGTCACTGGGCTTGCCAGCCTTCAGGTGGGGCCTGGAGATCTCCCAGAACTACAACTGATCTTCAAATGACAGAGATCAGTTGCCCTGGAGAAAATGGCTGCTTTGGAGGGTGGACTTCATGGCATTAGACCCTGTTGAGGTTCCACCCCTCTTCAAACCGCATCTTCCACAAGCTCTTCCCCCAAATATCCAGGAATTTCCTGATCCTAAGCCTCAGGGGTCATTTCGAGCAGGAGCATGCAGGAATGCCATTCCGGGAGTAACAAGCCCAGGAGCGGACACATACGGTGATGCTGTGGAAAAAAGCGAAAGCATACTAACTCGATCTGTATTTTCATGCTTGATGTAGGGTAGCTTCCCTGCAAGAGCAAAGGAAACGTAAAGTGTCTTTAGTCAAAGTGTCATGCTGGCTCGCCAGCTCTGAGTTGGGAAATGCCTGGAGATTTTTGGGGTGGAGCCTGAGCGGTGGGTGTTGCCTTCTGACACACTCCCGGTGATGTCAGGGGGTGTGGCATATGCAAATAAGTCGTGCTAATGAGTTATGCTCATGAGCGCCTGCACCTCTTTTTCTATGAAATAACCCCTGCTAAGCCTATATTTATAAACCTTGCGTGGCTTAATGGCTCTTAATTCCAACTCTCGGTGGCCATATACGGGTTGCTTGTTGCGACTGGTTTGTTCCAGTCCACTCCTCCAAACTGGGAAGCTGAGAAATCCAATATCTCTGTCTCCAAGCTGTGAGGCAGGGCTGGCCGCAAATCATCTTCCTCCTCGATAACATAGGCAATCTGGAGCACCGTTTGCCAGAAGCCAGATCGCAGATGCATCGTGCTAAGGCGCTTGCAGAGAAAATGGTTGTGAAATAGTTCCCGAAATTGCTGCGTAATTTTCAAGCCTGGCTTCTGATGACGGGACTGGAGGGCAAGTGTGCTCTCACCCCATGCTGTTGCTTTGCTGAACCCAGCAGTTTCCTTGCTACCCAAGGCTCTGGCCAATTAAAAGTGAGAACGGTTGCTTTTCCTTCATTGGTCAGGCACACTTACACTGTAAGTATGGCTGCCCCTTATTGGCTAGAATGCTGGGAGGTGGGAAGAAGCACACTCATTATCAAACAATTGGAGAGGACTCAGCTGTCAAATATTTCCTGCTATCTCCAGAACAATAAGGGCTAGAGGGGGGTTTTTTGGGGGGGGAGGTGGGTTGCCAAAAGAGAAAGCAAAAAAAAAAAATCAATTTTGGGAAATGGGTTCAGTGGGTGGTATGACTAGAATATACACGCTATCTAGATTTTTGTGCAATATGCCAACATCGGTCATGAGGTTTTATAGGGTTGTCAGCTCTGGATTGGGAAACACCAGGAGATTTGGGGGCGGTGCTGGGACAAACACCTGGTGATCGTGGGGGTGGGTGCCGGGGGTGGTTTGGGTAGGGGAGGAACCTCAGCAGGGTGTAATGCCAAATAGTCCACCCTCCAAAGCAGCCATTTTCTCCAGGGGAACTGATCTGTGTCATCTGGAGACCAGTTCTCAGTCCTGGAGATCTCAAGGTTCCTCCTGGAGGTTGGCAAACCTAGGGTGCTGGGTGAAACAAATTCTAATAGCAAACTAGGCTGGGCTAGCGTCTTCCTACTTGATGTGTTAGATTTTCAGTTACATGGAGCTGTACATAGGCGAGCATTCAAAATGACCGCTCTCCACCCAAGAATTGCAACCTCCTATTTTCCACCACTGGTGTGAAGCTGACCTCACTGGGAGCTTATTTAGAAGTTCACAGAATGTTGCTGAGATCTAGTAATATGACTGCCGTGTTTCATAGAAGGAAAAAAGGGCACAGATTGATTTACTTATTTGTTTGTTAGATTTATACCGCACCCTCCCCGCCAAGGCAGGCTCAGGACGGCTTCCATAAATATTTAAAAACAGATTAAAATCATATAACAGTTCCAAAGTACTGTGCGTAAATATTGCATGTAAGACGACGGAACGTAATTTCCTAATATCACCTATAACAGGCATCAGTCAGTTAATAGCAAATGGCTGACAGTAGAATTCCAGGGTCAAGGGTGTAGACTTTCCAGTTTCCGGGGGGCGGGGGGGGGGGGGACATCTGGCTGGGCCAGAGACATTACAGGCCATTGTCTCCGGGGGAGGCTCAGCATGGCCTGGAAAAGTTTGGGGGGTGGGGCTCCAGCTCCCCAGCCCCCCTGAAGTTGACACCTATGACTCTGATTTTATATTAAGATGTTATATGTGGCTTCTCGATCGAATGCCTAATATCCACCCTCCTATTGTGAAGCACAGAGATTAGACTGTCAGAAAAGAAGCTCGGGGACCGAGTTTGGATTCCTGCTGTGCCATGGAAACTTGCTGGGTGACCTGAGGGTGGTCTTGCCTTATGGGTCTAACCTACCTCACAGGGCTGTTGTTGCTAGGAGAGGCAGATGTAAGTCACTTTGGGTCCCCAGAGGGATAGGGCTGCCAATGCGAACCGAGAAGGTCAAGCTAACCAAAGAATTATTATAAAAAATATAGACATTTATTAGGGTGGACACATAAATCAAACATAATAAAATTAAAAGAGACAGTCCAAATATCAGACAATTAAAACTTGGTTCATTAGGAACTGATTGCAGTGCATATCAAACTGATGGATAAAACCTCAGTGGTCAATATTCCTTATTATACAATGACACTCATCCAAAAATACATGCATTCAGAATTTTGTATATACACATATATATAAATGAGACCAGGTGTTGCTTTCTGAAATTGTGGGAGGGGGGAAGAAAAAAAGCCAGATTATTTATGTGTAAACAATAAATATATGCAATAATAATTTTTTAAAGAAATAAAATAAATTTATGCTGGGATTACCTTAAATGCGATGTATTTGCTACAGCTCGTAAAATGAGCCTGCCAGTGCCTGCTTGGGAAATTCCTACGGATTTGGGGATAGACCTTGGGGAAGGACCTCATTGGGGTATAACGCCATGGAGTCCACCCTCCAAGTCAATCAATCAATCAATCAATCAATCAATCAAATATCAAATGTTTAATATGGTCGAGGACCCACCAAATAACCACCAAGCCATAAAACAGACAGGGTATACAGTTCAGCCAAACACCTCTTATAAAATCTTAAACCCAAAGCAACCGTTTTTCTCCAGGGGAACCAATCTGTCACCCAGAGGTCAGATAGCTAGCTAAAGGAGATCGTGGTCATGTGACATAGTTCTTCAGCATACTTGCAAAGGATGCATGAAAATCTGTATTTATTCCCTTTTCCATATCTTTAATCAGCATGTTAAGTTCTCTTTCCACCCTTTGCTTCATAGACTCATTTGCGTTGTGTGCACATGCTGGAGAGCCAGAGTGGCACCGTCATTAGAGTGACAGTCTACCATCTGGGAGACCCCAGTTCGAATCCTGATTCTGCCATGGAAGCTCACTAGGTGACCACTCTTTCTTAGCCTAACCTGCCTCACACAGGTCTTGTGAGGGAAAAATGGGGAAGGGGGATCATGAGCAATTCCCTGAACTCACTGGCGAAAGGGCTGACCTGCATCGCAGGGTTGTCGTGGAGGTAAAGCAGGGAAGGGGAGAGTGATGCTGTAAGCAACCGTGGATCCTTATCAGGGAGAAAAGCAGGGTGAGGGTATAAATAGCTATGCATATAAAGATATGTGTGTGTGTTAACATCCTATGCAAGTTTTTTATATGCATAGTAAACACAGTGACGCCCTGACCTGGAAAGCCCAGTCTCGTCAGATCAGGGAAGCTAATCAGGGTCAGCCCTGGCTGGTACTTGGGTGGCAGACCTCCAAGGAATACCAGGGCTGTGACGCAGAGGCAGGCAATGGCAAGCCACCTCTGAACATCTCTTGCCTTGAAAACCCTACGGGGTCATCAAAAGCCAGCTGTGACTTGACAGCAACAATAATGACAGACCAACAACAATGGTATGTTTAATCTATATACTAATAGCCAAATGCCCCCTGTGGGTGCGGATATCTAAATCTGCACATCGGGGGCACTTTGGGGGGCAGAGAGATTTCCCTGCACACTTGGGGGACTCCCCAGGTTTGCAGAAAAATCTGAAAACTTAAAAAAACTATACCAGGGGTATTTAAATCCCCTCAGAAGTAAAAGAGCATGCCCTGCACATGCACAGATAATGCTTTGGGAACTCTGCAACGGGACTGGCGGTTGGGAGGTGTCCAGGCCTCACCGCCAGAGCCCAGGGGGAGATTGGTGGCAAGCCCAGCAGCTGGGAGGTGTCTGGGCCTCACTGCCAAAGCCCAGGGCAGGGGGGGGAGATCTGTGGCGGGCCCGGTGGGTGAGAGGCATCCAGGCCTTGCCGCCGGTGCCCGCGGGGGGGGGGGGGGGTAGGGAAGCTTACCTGTGGCTGCTTCCTCCTCAGCCGTGAGGTCCCCCCTTCACAAGTATTGCGGGTCCCTCTGCTTGTATAATGTATAATGCTGAGTTATTGATGTGCGCGTAATGTTGAAAAATATGAACATATTAAGGGGAAAATTGGCCCCAGAAAACAGACAATAGCCCCAAAATAAAGATCACCATTTCAGTATGTGCAAAAGAGAAGCAAAATCAAATCATGGGGTTTTTTGGACTGAAGTGGTGGGGGATGAGAACCTCAGAAATGCTACTTTGCTTGGAGTACAAAATATTTTTTTAAAAAAAATCTTACTGGAGATAAGAGGTGTTGAGGAGGAAAGCCGCATTCGGCATGAGCGCAGCAATTTCCCGGCGCTCTCGGATCGGCCCCTGCCAAGGACTTCCAGCTCATTCCAAAACAAAGGTTGAATCGAGTGCCTGCTTTGTACAAAACACTTCACAGCCGCCCAAGAACCCTCAAAAAAAAAATGCCAGCGTTGTTTGGCAAAACGATACGATGCCGCTTGCTGCTCGGTGGGCCTCTTAAGGAGCTCGTACAAAGAGGCAGGCGTGAAGATGATTTTTCAAGCTGTCCATGCGAGGAAAAGAAAAGCCGCCCAAATGCCAATATATATATTTGCAGAAGCGCAGGCTTTCCCCCTGTTTTCAGAACAACATGAAGGGAGCCTTGAGATCGATTTCTTTCTTGGCTTTCAGGTCTGGAGGACCAGGAAAACTTCCACCAGAAATACCAGCCGTGACCTTGTTTGGTTTCCATGCTGTTTCGAGGAGGTAGGAGGCCGTCAGGAGACTGTTTCCTAAACCGACGCCTCTGTAAACATAGGAAGACATGCGTTTTCCAGGGAATTGCGAGGAACATGGAGAGAAGCATCTAAGAGCATTCCGTGGATGCTCCAGGATTATTCTTGTGAAGATGAAAATATCCAGGGCAGCTGGGATAGTCTAGAATATTAGAACTCAAGGGCATCCAACGATGGGCAGTAGGTTCAGGGTGGACAAAAGGAAACACTACTTTACACAGTGGACTCTATAGCATTATGCCCTGCTGAGGTCCCTCCCCTTCCCAAACCCCACCCTTTAGAGGCTACACCCACAAATCTCCAGGTATTTCCCAACCCGGAGCTGGCAACCCTATTCCTGGTTTCCCCAAGCCAAGCCAAGCAGCACAGGAAGCTGTACCTGTCACATCCTAAACTCCTGTGATGTTTCCTCTTCTCACAAGAGTTTGGCCACCACGTCTGCCTTCTCATTGCCAGCAGAACAAATTTAGGGTCCAGTGGCACCTTTAAGACCAGCAAAGGTTTATTCAAGGTACGAGCTTTCACACACACTGGCACAAAAGGAACTGGTGGAGAAGTTGATCGCACTGAGTGCGGAACTCAGGCAAAAATCACTGTTCAGTAGGGTAGCCAACCTTCAGGTGGAAGCTGGAGATCTCCTGGGATTGGATCTCCAGGCAATGGATCTCCAGGCAACGGATCTCCAGGCAACAGAGATCATTTCCCCTACACATGAAAGTTCATACCTTGAATAAACCTTTGTTGGTCTTAAAGGTGCCACTGGACCCTAAATTTCTTCTACTGCTTCAGATCAACACGGCTGACCATCTAGATCTATTCTCATTGCCAGGATAACCAAACTGGCAAGAGGAAATTCCTGCAAGAGGAACTGAGGAAGTCATTTGATGAGAGTTTGAAAAGCTCCAGAGAGCCCATTGACTTTAAAGAGAGCTGGGGCAGGGATGGGATGAAGGGGAAGGCCCTCCTCTCCTCTGGCTCCTAGGTGGGGGTGGCAGTGGGGCAGGCAGTCATTTTAGCCTGTAGGCAGTTCTCAAATTTGCCCTCTCTTCCTCCTTGAGGATAGGACAGCAACAACAGGATGTGCTCACGACTGAACAACAGGGTTGCCACATCCAAGTTTGGACATTCCTTGAGACTTTGGGGGTGGCGTCTTGTTAGGGCAGTGTTTGGGAAGGGGGAAGACTTCAGTGGGGTATAAGGCCACAGAGTCTACCTTCTAAAGCAGCCATTTTCTGTAGGGGAACTGATCTCTGTCGCCTGGAGATCTGTTGAAATAGTGGGAGATCTCCAGCTTCCACCTGGAGGTTGGCTACCCTACTGAACAGTGATTTTTGCTCTAGTTCAGCGGCCAGTGCCATCAATTTCTCCAGCAGCTCCTTTTGTGCCAATGTGTGTGAGGTACGCTGGCCAACCTCCAGGTGGGGCCTGGAGATCTCCCAGAATTACAACTGATCTCCAGACCACAGCGATCAGTTCCCCCGGAGAAAATGGATGCTTTGGTGGGTGGACCCCATGACATCATACCCTGCTGAAGTCCCTCTCCTATGCAAAATGTGCCCTCCCCAGGCTTTACCCCCAAGGAAGATCTCCAGGAATTTCCAAACCCAGAATTGGCAATCCTGGCCTGAAGGTGCTTTGACCTTGATGGGACAGGCTAGCCTGATCTCGTCAGATCTCAGAAGCTAAGCAGAGATGGCCCCGGTTATGGGAGACCACCAAAGAAGCCCCAGGTTGCTACGCAGAGGCCGGTAATGGCAAGCCACCTTTGAACGTCTCTCGCCATTTAAGCTGCGACTTGACAACACTTTCCACCACCACCGGCTGAAGGTACATTTCATGCCTCTAATGAAGTAAACTGTGGCTCACGAGAGCTTCTGCCAAGGCAGATTCCTTTCCTTTTAAGTTGCCGCAAGAGTAATTTTTCGCTGTTTTGGCTGCAGCCGACAAACACAGCTTCCCCTCTGGAAGCTGAGAAAATATTTGTGTGTTTTAAAATAGATCTTGGCTACCGTGCCGATGCTCAGCTAACAGATTGGCAGGCACAGAAATGTGTAATTGCCGTTCTGATGAAGCTAATGTGACAACAGCCGATGCCTACACCGTTTAAGTGATGATCTTGGGGGGGCGGGGGGGGGGGGAGGAGGGACATAATTCATGTGTGTAATGTGGCCAGTGCTGAGATCAGCCACTCCAATGTGCCACACGGTCAGAATCAAGTTATCCGTAATGGGGACTAACTTTTTAAAATTTCATATCCTATAGGATATATTTGACTTAAAGCATGCCATTCGTTAGAGCTAAGCCTTGAGTGGAAGCCAAGGGCTTATAACCAATAATTGTACCAGGTGGGGGGAGGTATTCGGGGGGGTGGGGAGACGGGGGCCTCACTGGAAGCCAGGATTCAGAACCGGAGCTGAAGCCAGAACACTCTGGAGGCCAATGTTAGAATTCAAACAGCAAACCAAGAATCCATAAAGACTGCTATTTAGGGACATGCATTTTTCTTTTGCCAAAAAGGGGAAGCTAAAAATCCATTTTGGTGGGTAGTACGATGAGAATGTATAAGTATCTAGATTTTTGTGAGATGGGCCAATTTTAGGCAAGTGGGTGTTCGAAGGTTGCCATCTTCGAGTCAGGAAATTCCTGGAGATTTGGGGGCAGAACGTGGGGAGGGACCTCAGAGAGGTATAATGCCAAGTAGTCCACCCTCCAAAGCAGCCATTTTCTCCAGGAGAGAAGGAATCCATAAGGATTGTTGTTTAGGAGCATGCATTGTGTGTGTGTGGTTGCGATCATATGCACAATTAGACCCGACATAGGTGCAAATGCCAGGTGGATTTAAAGGGAGCAATCAGACAGCCACATCTGGGGAGCATCCTGCAGCTGTCGGGAACCTGTTTTGCTCTGCTGCAGAAGTGGAGTTAAAAGACACCTGGGAAAATCCATGAGTAAACGGGTTGTGATGGGCCACGGATGGACTTTCCCCTGTCCGATGGCTTCAGCGCACTCTCATGCCACAGAGATGGTCTGATCAGGTCATCCCAACGCCATGCCATTGTTTCCACCCCCCCCCCTTCTCAGTATGCACATCATCGCAAACTCCATAGGGAACCGCAGTGCGGAGGTGCGATTCATTGATTCCTTGTTTAAGTGCATGGCAAACAAACAACCAAAAAACCCAACACTAACAACTCACCAGCAGTTGTGTCTGATCACACACTGACGGGCTGTGCCTGGCAGCTTTAAAGAGAGGTGTGATCTCGCAACTGTGAGTCAAATTCCTCCAGAGGAAATAGACTCACTTCCCTCCCCTGTGTGTGTGTGTAAGTGTGCATGCATGTGCAGAGCTTCCTAGAGGTAGCTGGTTGGCATGAACAGAATGCTGGACTGGACGGGCCTTTGGTCTGGCCCAGCAGGGCTCTTCTTATATTCTTAGCGCTGCGAGTCCCTTACCATTTTTAAAAAATTCAAAAATAGGTCAGCGCCCCTCTACCTTCCTCAGGACTCTGGTGGTGGGTAAGGATGGAAGAAAAAAAGATCACCACTCTCCCTCCCCTGTGCAATGAGAACTTTTCTGGCCAGTAAAACCTCTCCATTCACATTTCTGCAGGAAAGATCCCTTGTGCGAGGGCTGAGTCTCAGGATAATATCATTGCAATAAGATAAGAGGGAGGCAGAGCCAGAAATGTCTTTTGTGCATTTCCTCATGGAGAAACTTTCCTCCATCTGCCTGAAATTTGGGAGGCAGGGCCCCTGGGGCAAGGGGTACAGTCCTTGGAAGTTTCGGAGACAAAAAAAGTTACCGGTGGGCAGGGGTCATTTAGAGCAGGAGCTCGGGGGCGCGCAGCTCCGGGAGTTGGTGCCAGCCGCCCCCCCCCCCCGCGGGGGAATGCCTGCTTGTGTCATGGCTGCAGCAAAATGACCTCGTCCCCTGGAAAGGTCCTTGTTCCTCCGACCAGCCTTCTAAAGGCTTCAGCCACCACTGAAGCTATCCTCCCAGAACTTGCATTAGTAGCTGTCCCCTCTCTGCCAGCACTCTCTCTTTTTTCTTTCTTGCCTTCTGACATACTTCCTGCGATGTCAGGCGGTGTAGCATATGCAAATAAGGTATGCTAATGAGTTATGCTAATGAGCTCCTGCACCTCTTTTTCTACGAAATGACCCCTGCCGGTGGGCATGTCTTTCCCACCGAAACCAATGTAAATCCCACCTGGACAACCAATATAAATCCCACCTGGACAATTCTGTGTTGTGCTGAGGTTAAAGGATCTGGTTTTTAATGAGGGAAATGAAAGGAACCTGATCGCCAGTGAAATTTCAGGGCGCATCCCCTCCTGCTGCTGCACATGGAATGTGAACACTTCCAGGAGTGACTTTTATAGAGCGAATGCTGACACCTCTTCGCCAAAAGTACCACAAGAGCGCAGAGCCTTTTCTTTTGCAAGATTCTACGGAATACCATCAGCAATCTTGCACGGGAGATATAACAACACAGGGGGCTTTAAAAAGTACAATAAGAAGTTGAAGTTAAAAGTGTATCCAGTAAGGCCACATGGCAAGTTCATCAAAGTCTGAACCAAGGAGAACACCCAAAGCCTCCTGCGGGAAAGGCATGGGAGTGGGCAACCCACTCTGCTCCTAAAGGTCCGTATCTGTGGTGCCAGATGAGGTCTTCAGCGGAACAGAGTCAAAACCAACAGATGTTCTCTTCGTAGTGAAAGCCTTTATTCTGTCAAAGATGGAATCCTTGCTTGGGAATATCAGGTCCTCTTCTACATCTTCTCCCGCCATAATGGCACAGCAGCGGGTAGTTCGCTGTCCTTGGCACTGGAATTCATCACCAGCTTGGAATATTTATACTCCAGCTTCTGGTTTTTTCTTCCGGAAATAGCAAGTCAGGACAGTCAGAAGGACCTCAGCACAGGTCCCAGCTGAGATGCCCACTTGGAGCCAGAAATCCATGGTTTTTCAGGTGCTGACTTTTTGCTCTGGGAGGGGAATGCCACCGGCACACAGCTTTGGCTCCCTCCACACATACGTGGTTCTCAATAACAGAGTCTATACGGCTAGACTTTGCCATTGTAACTCTGGATGTATTGAGACAGTTTCATGTACCTGTTTGCTGTGTCAGTTTTATGTAGATCTACATTTTAGATATTGAAACCCTATTTTAGCCACCGTGATGGACCTTCCTGACGCTTTAAAAGTGCACCGTCTTCTGAATGACTCTGCTCCTGAAATATCAGCGAAGGGAGCCATGTTTTTACAATCAGCTATAAAGCCATGACAGGAAAAACTACCAAAATGAGTAATACTCTGTAACAAATTGTTTTATGCAACATTATGCAATATTCTATCGTCTGTAAAATGGTTGGGTCTATATGTATATTTCTCCTCTATAGTAATCCTCTTTTAAGGTATTGTTTTATGCCAATAAAGGCTAACTGACTGACTTTCAGGAGTGGGGAAGCAATGGCCAATGTGGGATGACTTTGGTTGACCAAACCCAAGTTCCTGGTTGTATCCCACACATATCTTTATACCACATTAGTTTACCTAGCTATAACCCGGCTCCCCAATGTGGTACCTAGGGGTGCCATGGTGCCCTCTGACACCCTTCCTGGCACCCGCTAAGTTCTTTTAGAAAGTGGGCCGGGCTAGGCAGGGTTTTTTCTCCAGCAGGGCCTTTTTTTAATGGCGGGCAAAAAGAGGTGCGAAAACACTCGTCATCAGAGGAAGCGCTTCAGGGGCATTTCACACAGCACCCCATAGTGCTTCAGGACCAGTAAAAGAACTAAAGAACGCTTGGGATGAGGTTTCCAGGTAAACCGGCTCAGGAACGCTTCCCCAATGGGAGAGGCACGTTTCTGTGTGAAAGGGCCAATATGTTCTGTTAGGGAACCGGTGCTAATAAGGTTCTGTGTGAAATGCCTGACAGAAACCGTTACTGAAGAGTTCCTGAAATGGAACATATTGGCTGTGTGAAATTCCTCAATGTCACACAGTGGCCAAAAACACCAGGTGCCCTCAAGAGGTCCAGCAATGGGGCCAGGACACTAGAAGCCCTCCCACTCTTGCCCCCCCAAGCACCAAGAATGCAGAGCATCACTAGTTCCAGACTGAGAGTTCCTATCAATACCTTGTGGCTAATAGCCACTGCTGGACCTCTGCTCCATATTTTTATCCAATTCCCTCTTGAAGCCATTCATGCTTGTAGCTGCCACCACCTCCTGGGGCAGTGAATTCCATGTGAAGAAGAGGAGGAAGAGGAGGAGGAGGAGGAGGAAGAGATTGGATTTATACTCTGCCCTTCACTGAGTCTCAGAGTGGCTTACAAACTCCTTCCCCTTCCCCTCCCCACAACAGACACCCTGTGAGGTAGGTGGGGCTGAGAGAGCTCTTTCCCATGCTGTCCTTGAGAAAGCAGCTGGTACAGAGCTATGGCTTGCCCAAGGTCATCCAGCAGGTGCATGTGGAGGAGTGGGGAATCAAACCCGGTTTTCCCAGATTAGAGTCCGCACACTTAACTACTACACCAAACTGGTGCCAAGCAAATAGCATTAAAGTTGTGAGTCTACATTTGACCATTCACATAAATTGGGGGGGGGGGGGAGATTACTTCCATAGCCTTGTAAAAATCTCAGAATAAATTATTTTAAATTATATTTAAACTATCTTTTATGAATAATTTAAACATTATAAGGAAAAACAGAACTGAGTCAAATTTCACATACCCTTTCCCACTATATTGGTAGACCTGGCCTCCGGAGAACAGACTCAAGTTTGAAAGAAGTGACTGATACCCTGGACAGACACACCAATTTTCACTCCCTCTACCCAACACTGTATCTCCTGTTGGGGGAAGAGCCACTTTTAAGTCGGAGGAGGGGCCCTTTGGCTGAAGGAAGGCTTCAGAATTTGTGGAGTCGGGGGGGGGGGGGTAGGCTAGCAACACTGTTTTATGAACCAAAGAAATTAATGCCAAACATGAGAATCCCAAATTCAGCAAAGGCCTTACTGCAAATGGGAGAACTCCAGGTAATGGTTGGGGCACAGCTGTGGAAGGACAGGGCATCCTTATTAGTCTTTCAGTCTAGCAAATGGGATCATGCTAGAAGACAGGTACTTCTCTTTTCTTCCCTGTTAGTAATTTCTCCCCCTCTGGAATAAGAACATAAGGACATAAGAGAAGCCAGTGTTAGGTCAGGCCAATGGCCCATCCAGTCCAACACTCTACCATACGGTGGCCAGAAATACCAGGTGCCATCAGGAGGTCCACCAGTGGGGCCAGGACACTAGAAGCCCCCCCCACTGTTGCCCCCCCTCCCAAGCACCAAGAATACAGAGCATCTCTTGCCCCAGACTGAGAGATTCTATCAATACCTTGTGACTAATAGCCACTGATGGACTTCTGCTCCATATGTTTATCTAATTCCCTCTTGAAGCCCTCCATGCTTGTAGACGCCACCACCTCCTGTGGCAGTGAATTCCACGTGTTAATCACTCTTTGGGTGAAGACATACTTCCTTTTATCTGTTTTAACCCAACTGCTCAGCAATTTCATGGAGTGCCCACGAGTTCTTGTATTGTGAGAAAGGGAGAAAAGGACTTCTTTCTCTACCTGCCACTCTGTCCCATGCATAATCTTGTAAAGCTCAATCATGTCACCCCTCAGCCGTCATTTCTCCAAGCTAAAGAGCCCCAAGCACTATAGTGGATTGTCCACATTGAGTAATAGAACTGTATAGCTTTTTTGTTTTAACCATTTAAGTTTTATACGCCACAGATTTTGTAAGAGTGGGAGCTTGTATTGAATAGGGATTTGGAATCATATCATCATTAAGCAAGCACGGCAGAAGTAGGGATTGTGGCACACGACGGGTGTGAACAGAACATGTATTATGTAGGCATCCCGATGCGCATCGGGTGTCACCTCCACAAACAAAGCTCGCAGAAATGCATCCAAGACATGCAGAATGCGGCACTTGATGCAGGAACGCTGCGGGAGAAATGCCGAACGGATCAGGCCGCCTTTGTCCCACCTGAGACGTGAGCGCCAGTGCCTGGGCGATACAGCAGGTTGCGTGTGCCTGCTCAGCCTTTCGAGATGAAAAGAGAAGCCATGAAAGATTAATGCTCAAAATGGCGTGGCACGGAGCCCGTCGTCACTATTAGTGTCATGAACAATAAGCAGTAGTTCTTTGGACATGCATAGGCCTGCTCTACGGCATTTATCATGGTAGTCGTGTGGACAGATTTAGTCTTTTTTTTAAAAAAAAAAAAATCAACCCCTCTACATTTGTAAGCAACCCAATATTGAATCTTCCTGTGCTGCCAAAAAATTACAAATTGCATCAAACCTACTGGCGACGGAATCCTCCAAAAGAAGGACCCCATGCAGGAGTGAATATCAATCACCCCTTTGTGTTTAGAGTAATGCTACAAAATATCTGGGAACACTATTAAAGAAACGGAAGCTGAGGACGGGGAATGTTATTTAATGCACGCTAAGTATCCCGCGGGGTTCCCCTTCCTCAGTTGAGTGGGTGGTCTGTCAGGGCCGAAACAATGCCGTAGCATTTGAGCGTGCCAGAAATCTACTCACTAGGATAGGGAACAGTGGGTTTCTCCCGTTTCATTCCTTTGTCCTTCCTGGGTTTCAGTGGGTGTGCAGTACTTAATTCCAGCTGGACTGGGAGAATTTTTATATTTAATCTTGGAACTGGAGCATGCAGCGTTTTCCGTGCAGCATGGCCCCCGTGCAAGCATGCGCTCCTGCTTTTTGCTAAAACACTGGCTGGAACGAATCTCAGTGTGCCCGGACATACCACTGCATAAAGGCTGGCGTGTGTGTTAACAGTTTTCTAGTAAATAATGGCCACATGTCTATTGATAACGCAGAAGGTGGAAAGGACACAAATTAACTGAAAGCTGCAGAAAACGGTGCATGCATAGGAAGTGCAAATAAAAAAAGAACCGAACAATGGGGGACAGCTAACGCACAGCTCGGGAAATGAGATTAATCAGGAGTTTCGGAGTCTGGGGAGAACATTTCCAGAGCCTCTCTTTATCAGGGAGAATATCTCACAATTAGCAAAATGTGCACCCTTGTGTAATTAGCAGAGACCTGAGACATGGCATAAAACAGGTGTATGTCGAGTGCCATCACATTGTTTCTGACTTGCCGCCACCCTATGAATTAATGACCTCCAAAATGGCCTGCCATGAACAGCCTTGCTCAGATCTTGCTAACGGAGGGCTCCTGGCTTCCTTGATTGAGTCACTCCGTCTCCAGTTGGGTCTTCCTCTGTTCCTGCCGCCTTCACCTTTTCCTAGCATTACTGCCTTTTCCAGTGAGTCCTGCCTTCTCATGATGTGACCAAAGTACGCAATTGCCTCAGTTTAATCATTTTAGCTTTGGGGGAGAGCTCAGGCTTGTCTTGACATAGAACCTGCTAATTTGGCTTTTTGGCTGTCTACGGTATCCCTAAAACTCACCTCCAGCACCACATTTCAAATGAATCGACTTTCCTCCTGTCCGCTTTCTTCACTGTCCAAATTTCACACCCAAACACAGTGTTGGGGAATGCTATGGTACAAATGATCTTGCTCTGGGTCACCAGCAACACAGCCTCACACTAAAAATAAAATAGAACAAATGTAGAGTCCAGTGGCATCTTTAAGAGCAACAAAGGCTTATTCGAGGTATGAGCTAAGGTTCTCTTTTTGCATAGCTTAAAACATCTTTACCATGTTACATGGGAGCCAGATTGGTGCAGTGGTTAAGTGCATGGACTCTAATCTGGGAGAACTGAGTTTGATTCCCCACTCTTCCACTTGCACCTGGTGGATGACCTAGGGCAAACCATAGTTCTGGCACAGCTGTTCTTGAAAAAGAGCAGTTTCTGTCAGAGCTCTCTCTGCCCCACCTACCTCACAGGGTGTCTGTTGTGGGGAGGGGAAGGGAAAGGAGTTTGTTCTTGAAAAAGAGCAGTTTCTGTCAGAGCTCTCTCAGCCCCACCTACCTCACAGGGTGTCTGTTGTGGGGAGGGGAAGGGAAAGGAGATTGTAAACTGCTCTGAGACTCCCTTGGGTAGTGAAGGGCGGGGTATAAATCCAATCTCTTTTCTTCTTCTACATGTTAATTTGCTGTTATAGTCCCTGTCTATAAATTGGAGCTTTACCTTCCTTCCAATGTATTTGAAAAAGTGTGCTTTGCACACAAAAGCTCATACCCTGAATAAACCTTTATTGGTCTTAAAGGCGCCACTGGACCCTGAATTTGTTCTGCTGCTTCAGACCAACATGGCTGACTACCTTAAAATAAAAGTCTGTTTAAATAGCCATAAAATAGTCTGTCTGAAATTCCTCCGTGGATCCCACATTCCTGGAAATAATTATGTGCACAGATACAGACATCACTGATACAGTTTTGGGGGGGGGTTTACCCCACCCACCCTTTTTTTAAAAAATTGGACCTCCAGGTTTTACAGAAACCTCTCCCATGGGCCTGTATGCCCTCTGTGTGTATTTTTTAAAATCCACATGCGGTGCACCCATAGCTATTACGCGTAATGACAGAAGTGAATTCAAAGAGACCTCTCAAAAGCACTAGACCCTCAGTGCAACAGTGAAAGAAAGACAAAACCCACACCCCTGTATCCTCAGGTAGGGTTGCCAACCTCCAGGTAAGGCCTGGAGACCTGGAATTACAGACTGCAGAGGTCGGTTCCCCTGGAGAAAATGACTGCTGTGGGGGAGGATTCCAGTTTGGTGTAGTGGTTAAGTGTGCGGACTCTAATCTGGGAAAACCGGGCTTGATTCATCCACTCCTCCACTTGTATCTGCTGGGTGACCTTGGGCAAGCCATTGTTCTGGCACAGCTGTTCTTGAAAAAGAGCAGTTTCTGTCAGAGCTCTCTTCGCCCCGCCTACCTCACAGGGTGTCTGTTGTGGGGAGGGGAAGGGAAAGGAGTTTGTAAGCTGCTCTGAGACTCCCGTGGGTAGTGAAGGGCAGGGTATAAATCCAATCCAATCTAATCTCTTCTTCTTCTTCTTCTTCTTCTTCTTCTGTGGCAGGTTATCTTTTGCATTGATTTCTCTTTGGCTGTCTTAATTGCAGCTGGGATTGATGGGAACTGTAGTTTTTATAAACTGGACCAGAAGGCTGCCAAACTTCTAAACTGGACCAGAAGGCTGCCAAAATGATACTTCCCAGTAGTCCAGTTAAGTTCTGACCAAATACCAGGCGGGAATACTGGCTGGCTGCCTATGTGCTGATCCAGGCTATCAGCCACGCAGATGCAAATTCGCTTGAAACACTGCTCATGACAAATGGCAAACAAATGGGGACCAGAGTTTATGTATACCATTAATAGTGGAGCCTTCATCCAACCCAAGGAACTTAACTTTGGCCACAGCTCAGTAGTAAAGCCTCTGCTTGGCACGGGGCAGGTGCCAGTTCCAGCCCCCAACATCTCCATGTAAGAGGACCAGGCAACAGATGATGTGAAAGACCTGAGACCCTGGAGAGCTCCTGCCAGTCTGAGTAGACAACACTGATCTTGATGGACCAATGGTCTGTGCGTATGCATGTGAACTATGGTGGAGATGTTGGGGACTGTGGAGATATTTGGTACAGAATGCTGCAGCCAGTATGGGGACTGGTTGGTCACAGGAACCATGTCACCCTAGCATTGGCCCATCTACACAAGCTCCCCATTCATTTCCGGGCCCAACTCAAGATTCTAGGGTTGACCTTTCAAGCTTTCTATGGCTCGGAACCAGCATACCAGAAGGACCGCCTATGCCTAGAGAAACCTATCGTTTCCCGAAGCCCTGTTCTGGGTGTCCCCATCTTTATATGACTTGAAACCAGCAGACCAGAAGGACTGCCTACTCCCATGGAAACATGGGAGCATGGTGGCTCTCATGAAGTATTTGAAGGGCTGTCACTTAGAGGAGGGCAGGGAGCCGTTCCTGTTGGAAGCAGAGGAGAGGACTCGCAAGAATGGGTTTAAATTAAGGGCAGGAAGGTACCGGCTGGATATGAGGGAAAACTTTTTCACAGGAACAGTTGTGCAACAGTGGAATCAGCTGCCTAGGGAGGTGGTAAGTTCCCCCTCACTGGCAGTCTTTAAGTGGCGGCTGGACGAACACTTGTCAGGGATGCTCTAGGACTAGGTGATCCTGCATTGAGCAGTGGGTTGGACGAGATGGCCTGTCTGGCCCCTTCCAACTCTGTGGCTCTAAGGTTCTATTCTATGAAACCTATCAGACTGGTACGGTCATTTTCTGAGGCTCTGTTCTGGGTGTCCCCACCTTTTTGGGCCATTTTCTGAGGCCCTGTTCTGGGTGTCCCCATCTTTATATGGCTCAGAACCAGCATACCAGAAGGATGGCTTAATCCCATAGAAACCTATCAGACTGGTACGGTGTCTCCACCTTCTGAAATTAGGCAGGTGACATGGCACCAAAACTACATAATAAAATAAAATAATGTTCCATTGATGGAGGGATCCTTCCATTGGTAGAGGACTGTTTTTATCAGAGGAAGCCTCTACCATTAATAGAACAGTTACTTTGGATCCCGTCCCTCATCAATACATATAAAGGGTGCTCAACTTTAGTGGGGGAAATGAATTTTGCAAACAGGGTAAGTTCGGTTTTCAAGCACAGTTTTGGAAGGATGGCAGCATTATTAGTCAAAGAAAAGTCCGTTCTGCAAAACATGGAGTTACCTCAGTCTTTTTGGAATGAACCAATGCTCCACCAAGGATGCTTGGCTGTCCTGCCGTATAAGCCTTCTACTTCTTCCCTCGTTCATTTTATTCTGAGAACAAAAGAGGAAGGGGCTTCCAGAAGATTCCCAGAGGACTAGAGTGTCAGACTTGAACGAAGACCACCTGTTCGGACACGGCTGCCAGTCTGGCAAAGTTTCATTTCTCATAGCAGTAGAAAAAACAGTCCAGGAGCATCTTGAAGGCTAACAAAATATATGGCAGGGGAGGCGCTTTCATGAGTCACGGCTCACTTCTTCAGATGAGTCACTGCTCTGAAGAAAGTGAGCCGTGACTCACGAAAGCTCAACACTCTGCCACATATTTTGTTAGTCTTCAAGGGGCTATTTTCTACTGCTACAGACGGACTAACATGGTTCCCCGTCTTGATTCATTTCTCATAAAATTTGTGGCAGGGTAGGAGCTAGGGTAGGAGCTTTCATGACTCGTGACAGCTCCCACCCTGCCGCAACCATGTTAATCTTTAAGGTCAGGGGTCATTTTGTAGAAAAAGAGGTGCAGGAGCTCATTACCATAACTCATTTGCATAACTCATTTGCATATGCCACACCCCCTAACACACCGGAAGTGTGTCAGAAGGCAACACCCACCCCTCAGGCTCCACTCCACAGGTGAGTGAAACTGACCTGCTCTTCCTCCATTCCCTTCCACATCCAATACTTTGTGCAATAAAAAGAAGCGTAAAGAACACACCCTCATTCTCTTCCTGCTCCCTTGAAACCACCAGGACATGTGCACCACCCATCCCTTCCCCTCCCCACAACAAGACACCCTGTGAGGTAGGTGGGGCTGAGAGAAGTCTTTTGAGAACTGCTCATGAGAGAACAGCTCTGAGAGAACTTGTGACTGGCCCAAAGTCACACCAGCAGCTGCATGTGGAGGAGTGGGGAATCAAACCCGGTTCTCCCAGATTAGCGTACAACTCCTGACCACTACACCAAACTGATGGGGTGGAAGCTGCTGAAGGGTTGGTGAAATTTCTCCAGTACTTATGTGCCATGTGCCCAGATAAAAAATGGTATACTTAGAAAATTTATATGCCACCTTGAGAAAGTCTCTGGAAAAGCAGCACACAGTCATAAAAGGAACAATGATAAAATTATCAATATTAAAACAAAATATTAAAAACAATAAAGACCCTAGCAGGGCTTTCCCCGGGGCGCTGCGCCTCTGCACTGCTCGAGGAAGCCGAGGAGGGGGCGGGGCTCCTGGGCTCCTCACTCCCGGAGCTGCGCTCCTGTGCGCTCCCATTCCATCGGACCCCTGTTTAAGGTGCTCCTGGACTCTTGCTCTTGTCTGCAGCTACAGATAGACTGACACGGCTACCCGTCTCGATCTGTTTCATCTCTCATATTCACCGTCTTTTATCATCTGTGTCCCCAGAGCAGTATGTCGAAGAATACAATAAACCAGACAACTATAGAGCAAAAAAATTAATAATAGCAACAGCGATCGGCGATGAGACAAAATGGGAGGGACTTCTCAGGGAAACTTTTTGGCAGCTGTAAAAAGCACCATCTTGTTGATGATGCTTTCGGGGGAGGAGGTGAACATTAGCAGATGCGTTTGTTCGTTCACTCGGAGCGAAGACAGGAATCGTTGGCTTTATTGCAAGTTGACTTCCTGAGGTCTTCATGTGGCGAGAACTGATGAGCTAGCGTGATATCACATTGGCTACGGGATCCCCAATTGGCTAGGACCCAGAAATGAGAAGCAGTGCTAACAAAAAATGAAATGCCGAAGGAGACGCCAATGTGGTGGTGGAAACTGACTGGAACAGTTCCATGGTGGAAAGCTGAGGGAATGTTTCAGTGTCTCTCCCCCTGAGGGTACACCTTTCGTCCTAAAACTTAGCTTAGCTTCCGAGATCTAATGAGATTAGGCTAGCCTAGGCCAGCCAGGTCAAGACACAACAAATCTGTGGGGAGCTTTTTAGCCCCACTGCTGCCTGGGGGGGGGGGGGGAGGAGGAGGAAGGCTCCCAATCAATGCTCCCTCTAAGCTGTGGAGTCTTGTGAGCCAAACTCCTACTTTGTGAGCTACTGGCATCAAAGTTGTGAGCCAGCAATTCGGCTGCTGCTTCAGTGACTTCGCTCTGGAGTCATCCTTCCTGAGCGAAGACAAGAAGGTGGGAGCCGGAGGCTAAAAAACTGTGAGCTAGCTCACACAAACTCAGCTTAGAGGGAACTCTGCTGTGCACTTTTGTTCCCACGTTCCCCACGTACGAAATCCAGAAATCCAGAAAAAACCTGGAGGATCACTAATGCTCTGGCTACACTTTGGAAATGAGACCAGGAAGCAGGGAACTCCAGAACCGAGGGAGACGTCTGCATGAGAATTTCACAAGGCTCACATTTGCTCTTTGCAATCTCCACTTTCCAGAGGCTCGACCGAGAATTTTATATTTGTTTCCCATTTCTCGGGGGACGTACTCCAAGTCTGAAGTCTGCACACTGAAAGCCAAGGTAATTATGCCCCGTGGTGCCTGGTTCGATTCCCAGCCCTCTACCAGCACCAGAGAAAAGAACAGTCTCCCAAACCGAGACAGTGGGAAGGGGGAAGGGTGGCGGTGGGGGAGAAATCAAAGTCACCTGCTTAAAAGTCCTGCGCCTCCAGGGAGTCCAGCTTAAGTTAATGAGGAAGTCCAGGCAAATCTAGCCACTCGTGCCGGGGAAACAAAATGCCTTTGAACGCTCCTATGAACAGTCTCTTTCATCCAGTCCAGTTTGCATGGGGGGAGGGGAGGCGGCTACAGTCTGGCTGCCCTCCTCTTGAAAACGTGCCGCTTGGAGGGCCCGGTAGCCCCATCCAGCCCATATAGCCAGGCAATACTGTATACATTACCCTGCCCCAGATAAAACTGCATGCAGTAAACAGAACCCCTTGGATTCTCCGAGGAACTCAAGGTTTATTTGCATTGGTTCTTTTCATATATTTGAAATCTTGCTTCTGCAAATCTGTTTTATTTGGTTCATTTACACCCCGTCTTTCTACAGCCAGTTTGGTGTAGTGTTTAGGAGCGTAGACTCTGAACTAGAAGAACCGGGTTTGATTCCTCACTCCTCCACATGCAGCTGCTGGTGTGACCTTGGGTCAGTCACAAGTTCTCTCAGAGCTGTTCTCTCAAGGGCAGTTCTCGAGAGAGCTCTCTCAGCCCCACCTACCTCACGGGGTGTCTGTTGTGGGGAGGGGGAGGGAAAGGAGATTGTAAGCTGCTCTGAGACTCCTTTGGGTAGTGAAAGGCGGGATATAAATCCAATCTCCTCCTCTTCCTTCTTCCCCACCCCACCAGGGACCTAAAACAGCTACATCATTCTCTTCTCCTCCATCTGCCTGAGACCCTGGAGAACTGCTGCCAGTCTGAGCAGACAATACGGAACCTGATGGGCTTTAGGTGCGTCCTGCCAGCTGCCAAGCTCAGGGGGCGCTTCCCCCAAGCTCCATATTCTGACCACAATCGCTGCTGTGCCTCTAGAGTAAGAGGTGGGCTCTCCTTCTTTGGAGGTTTTCAAGCAGAGGCTAGATGGCCGTCTGACCGCAATGCTGATTCTGCGAGCTTGGGCAGATGATGAGAGGGTTGTACCAGTGCTTAGTTCTTGTGACCCTTTCTTACATGCCCATGGAAATGCTGATCGCCACTTTGGGGTCAGAAAGCAGTTTTTCTCCAGGCCAATTTGGGATCCTGGAGACTTTTTGCCATCTTCTGGGCATGGAGGAGGGGTCATGGGGGTGTGGAGGGTATTTGTGAACTATCTGCATTGTGCAGGGGGTTGGACTAGGGGTAAGGACAGACTGGATATGTGGCCCGCTTTGCCTCCACTTTAGAAGCGGAGGCAGAGAGGCTGTCCAGACTGCCGCAGCTGCCGCCCACCGCCAGCGCGCACTCACCCGTGCCTGAAGCGCAGTCCTTGCACTTCAGGTGGAGACCCCGGGGAACCGGTCTCCAGCAGCTGCGTGCACACTGCTGCCGCTTCCTCCGGGTGTGGATGCGCCAATGGCGCATCACACACACTGCCGGAAGTACAGCCGTGCAGCCAGCAGCCGTGCACCTCCGCCCCACGCAGCCAGTGCGAACGGGGCGCCCTGGGCTGCTTTTCCCGCGGGGCTTTTGGCGTTGCGGCTGCTCCGGGAAAATATCCAGTCTGTCCTCAGCCTAGATGACCCCAGAGGTCCCTTCCAACTTTATGATCCTATGATGACAAGATCACCTTATCTCATTCTGTGATTAATCGACACCACTCAGAGACCTTGGGATTATACCTGTCCTGAGTAAACATCAGCTGCTTGTTGGACCCCAGATTATCTCTTTTTTATTGGCAGATACCAATCTGGAAACAAAGTGTTCTGTTGCCAAATTTCCAGCACTTGTGGCTTCTCTATGCCGGTACAGAGATGGGCTTTAGTTCACCAAGATGCGTTTTAATGTTTATCGTTTTGTATTTCGTCTTGTATTTGTTTTTGACTGTGCTCAAGACCCTTAGTCAGAGGAGTGCCATAAAGGAAAGGGTTTCCTGGTTCAGTGTAGCTTGCCCGGGACTCACCCAGGATAGGAGTGTGTCAATCCAAACTCCATCTGCATCTATCGATGAGCAGCTCATTTTGCTTTGAATAATGTCAGGACCTAAGAAATGTCAGAACCTAAGAAAAATACAAATAGAGAAGAAGGAGGAGGAGGAGGAGGAGGAGAAGAGGAGGAGGAGTTGGTTTTTATACTCCGCTTTTCACTACCCAAAGGAGTCTCAGAGTGGCTTACAACCGCCTTCCCTTTCCTCTCCCCACAACAGACACCCTGTGAGGTAGTTGGGGCTGGGGGAACTTTTAGAGAACTGTGACTGACCCAAGGCCACCTAGCTGGCTTCATGTGAGGCTGATGGGCAGTAGGTTCAGAACAGACAAAAGGAAATACTACTTTACACAGAGAGCGATTCCAATCTGGAATTCGCTGCCAGAGGATGTAGTGATGGCCCCAGGAATAAACAGCTTTAAAAGGGGATTAGATAGCTCCATGGAGGATGATTCTATAAACGGCTGCTGGCCATCGGGACTGAGGGGAACCTCTACATTCAGAGGTACTAATCCTGTGTAGCCCAGAGCCAGAAGGCCATATCAGGGGAAGGCCTCGGCCTCTATGCCCTGTTGTTGGCCATCCAGAGAAACTAGTTGGCCACTGTGTGAGACAGGATGCTGGACTGGATGGACCACTGGTCTGATCCAGCAGGGCTCTTCTGATGTTCTTATGTACATCTGGATTGGACCAAAAAATAATCCATTTAGCCCAACATTCTGTCTCCAACAGGGACAGACAAATGTTTCAGGGAAATCCATAAACAGAGTATAAAGATATTGGTCCTCACCTGTGGTTAATCCTCAGCAAATGACATTGGGAGGTACGCTGCCTCTGATCGTGATGGTTCCATTTAGGCCCCGTGGCTCACAGTTGCTGATTGAAGTCAACCTGCAGGGATTTCTCTGTTCCCCTGCTTGAGCCTTTCTAAACCACTGGCTACCTGGATTCAGCAAATTCCATAAATGCATTATGCAAGTTTTGAGATCTGTCCCGAAGACACAGCCAATCAAGTTCCCCGGGTGCCCCAGAGTTTAGATCCCTGTTTTGACTTTTGATTTGAAGAGTGTTACCCGAATAGGACTCAGCTTAGCAACTGAGCTGGTGTAACCTAGCAGCTAAGAGAACTGAGAAAGCTCTGATACGTGAGGTCAACAGTTCAAAAATAAATCAAATCTTCTTTGTCAAATAATTTTATTAACTTTTCCAAAGGCTCATTTCCCCCACCTGTCAAACCCTGCTTCAATTTACAAGTATTGTTTGTCCCCAGAGCTCAAAGTGGTAGGGTTGTCAGGCCAAACCTGGTAACCAGTGGTAGGACAGGGGATTGGGGATGGAGTCGCCAGTGTAATGACATCACTTCCTGGGAATACATAGAAATGAAGGTGGTAGCTCTAGGAATTGCTGGGAACTCAGTGGTCTTACCATAGAGTTTCTGGCAATTCCTAGAGCTACCACTGTTACTTCTAGTGATTCCCCAGAAGTGACTCCATCACATGGGCTGCTCTGTTGAATCTTTTAATTTTTTTAATTTTATTTAAATTTTTAATTTTTCTCCCATTGCTATTCCAAATGGTGCTGGGGAATGGGCACTCCAGGGTGGCGGTTGACCCGCCCTGAGCGGGTGCTTAGCAATCCTACTAAATGGACAGAAAATACCAAAATGTGGGTTAACTAGCTTTATTCAAAGCTGGCCTATGATGAAATTTTTACTTTTAGGTTACCCTAGGGGCATTTCTGCTGGCCACTGCCATTTCTGGGCAACACCTCCCTGCTATAAACTCAGCCAGTATTGCAGCTCGGTTTATCTGAGTCCACACAGAAAACTGCATGGAGAGATGCCCGCAAGTTTCACCTCCCTCTCCCGCACCCACACAAGTTGACAAAGGGTTGGGCTGATGTTGCTCAGTATACAGGGAAACCCTCTGCCCTACCCCCTAGCCACACAGCCAACAATAACCACCACACTGGAGTCTGAAATGATTTATTTACACATGCATTTGCCAAACATCCAATCAAACCCTTGCAAATCTGCATGAAGCATCTTTTTTGTATTTAACCAGTAGAAAGCTTTGAATAGGTACTTTGGAAGAATTCGCCTGAGTTTTGGTTTCAGTGATATCCTGTTCTGAGAAAGTGGTTCCTACTTGGAAAAGTCTCGCCAGGCGAAACGTGGAACAACATTGGTAGCGTGCCCATAGGGGAACTTCATCGGGACCGCTGTCTTCGGATATTGGTGTCGTGGCTCAATTGTCTAGTTTCAACTTGGATTGTGACCAGGGTTCCCTCTAAACTGAGTTAGGTTGAGCTAGCTCACAGTTTTTTAGCCTCCAGCTCACACATTTTTGCCTTAGCTCAGGAAGGATGGCTCCAGAGCAGGGATGGGCGAACTGTGGCTCGGGAGCCGCATGCGGCTCTTTTACATATATTATGTGGCTCCCAGCAGGGTGGCTGGGGAAGCTAAATATCATTAGCAAACAAATATCATTGGACAAATTAATATCATTATCAATATCTGCTTTTACCCCTTTTGTTATTATTTTTGGAAGTCTCATTTAATGTTAATAAAAAGCAAATTTGCTTATTTTCCAATAAAAGCAGGTAATATCTGTTCATGTCTTGTGGCTCTCAAACATCTGATGTTTATTCTATGTGGCTCTTACGTTATGCAAGTTTGGCCACCCCTGTTCTAGGTGGCTCTTACGCTGAGCAAGTTTGCCCACCACCTGCTCCAGAGCAAACTAATTTACGCAGCAGCCAAAACACTCGCTCACAACTTTAATGCCAGGAGCTCACAAAGTAGGATCTTTGTTCACAAGTCTCCACAGCTTAGAGGGAGCATTGGTTGTGACTTCTGTTTCTGAAAATTGAAGACTCCCGAGCACCTTTAACAGAGGCGCTTACGGGCCTTCGATGGACTGTGGGAACATTTGGTTTTCGGCCCTATGATTGGAGAATCTGAATTTTGATATTGTTTGCATACAAATAGCTTTGGCATTTATGAATTGTGTAGAGGATATAAAATTAATTTTCATAGAAAAGTTTGAGTAGCTTAATAATCTTTGTTTAGGTACGAACCATTTTTTTACACAGAGCTGTTTTGCTGGTTACCGTTTCACGGTGTGTCTCGCTGTGTTTTGTATTGTCTGCACAAAGATGTGAGCATTTGGGAGAGCGTTTGCTCCTGTCCTTTTTTTTTTTTGCTTAAATATTTTTTTATTTAGTTTGATTCTTTACTTAAACAAGGTTCATATTTATACATTTATATACTTGAAGCCATCTATTTACTCTAACCAATCATATAACTTGGACCAGACTGCCCGCGTGTCAATCTTGGCCTGTATATTCAGTAAATAGCCTAGCTTGTCCATTTCTGCCCAATTAAGTAACAAGTTCACGATTTCTTCTTTTCTGGGTAGAATTGCTGATTTCCACATTTTTGCCCTCAAAATACGGGCTGCAGTTATAATACATAACAATAACTTCTGGTTCTCTTTTGCAAATTCTTTCGGGGAAATGTTCAACAGAAAAATGGCAGGGTCCATTGGTAAATCCAATTCCATCATTTCACATATCATTTTTTTCACCATTGACCAATACTCTTTCATATTTTTACAACTCCACCACATGTGGAAGTATGTACCAACACATTTACCACATAGCCAACACTTATCAGACACCTTATCAAAGCATTTATGTAATTTATCAGGTGACCAGTGCCACCTATAAAACATTTTATAAATATTTTCCTTATAATTGACTACCTTTAGGAATTTAACCGATTTCCAAATTTTTGCCCATCTGTCCAATTCTATGTTACCACGTTTGCTCCTGTCCTGACTGTCTTTGACTGGTGTGTTTCGGTTATGAACAAGACCCAGTGGTGTAGGAAATCTATGATCCCCATTTTTAAAAATCGATATAAAACAAATTTTCCTTCTGTGTTTTACAGTAAACTTGCTGGACACATCCACCATCATCGGGGACTGGGGCTGGCTCACCTACCCTTCACACGGGGTAAGTACGAGGAGACTGTCGGCAGAGTCAGCATTTCCCGCATTTCTTGCGGCAATCCTTTGCATATTTGCTGCATTTGCGTGCTGCCTTTCTGTCAAGGGACTCGGGGGGTTATTTTCAGCTGAAAACACTTCCAGGTGAAAGAACTTCTGGGCTTCTTTTCCAGCTTAGAGCTTTTCCCTCAGAATAACCAGAAAAAGAAGCACAGAAGTTCTTTTAGACCTGTGGTTGGTAGAATCACCAGCCTCTGGGTGAGCCCTCAAAGATCTCCCAGAATTACAACTGACCCCCAGACTTCAGAGATGAGTTCTCCTGGAGGACATGGCTCGCTTTCGAAGGTGGACACCATGGAATTAAACTGTGCTGAGCTCCCTCCCTTCCCCAAGCCCTGACTTCCCCAGGCTCCCCCCTTGACCGCTAACCTGGAGTAGCTGAGAGCCAGTTTGGTGTAGTGGTTAAGGGCACAGACTCTAATCTGGGAGAACCGGGTTTGATTCCCCACTCCTCCACATCCAGGTGCTGGCGTGACGTTGGCTCAGTCACAAGTTCTCTCAGAGCTGTTCTCTCAAGAGTTCTCTCAAGAGCCTTGAAAGAGCTCTCTCAGCCCCACCTACCTCACAGGGTGTCTGACTGTTGTGGGGAGGGGAAGAGAAAAGAGATTGTAAGCCGTTCTGAGTGAAGGGTAGGGTATAAATTCCATCTCTTCTCTCCTTGGTGATCTCTTCAGGACTTGGTGGCATGAGCTCTCTTCCTGCTCAGGATCCAGAAGAAAAGGGGGAGGGGCTCCCACCATTGGCATCTTTTAGACAATTAGAAGTTGTTGGCTTTCTCCTCAGAAGCTTAGTGGCATGGAGGTTTCTGTCCTGGGCTTCTAGCTGCACAGGCTAAGTAGGACCCAGGAAAGGTTGCCTCAGGTGGACTCTCACAAGCAATTGTCTTGGAATGCCCCACAGGACACACAGGGAAGGTATGGGAGGGGCTGTCCCACCTCTTGGGCCATCGGTGGCTCTTGGTTTCCTCTTCAGAAGATGACAACATGACCATAATGGTCCAAGCATCTCTTCTGCCTCCACTGTTTGCCAAATGATGGCCAGTCTGTGAAGATTCAAGGGGTGGGATCAGGAATATGCAAACCTATGTGCCGATCTCCCGTCTCTGAAGGCTGGGCTGTTAAGTCAATTAATCAGTTTAATTTTAAAAAATGTGTACGGAACAGGCCTGCTTTGACTTGCAAACCCTGCTCTGCCCACCCCTGTTGACATTGCCAACTCCTGGAGGGAGATACTTCTTCCTTCCACCAGGGTAACTCATGGCCACTACCTGGCCTTTTAGAGGGGGTATCTCTGCTAGCTGTGACAGGGCTCCTAGCTCCCCCTTTCAACCTGAGGCCCTTCCTCTATGTCCTCTGTTACCCAGAGCTTGGTTACCGTGGAGACCAATTGTGACTTTGGGGCTCCCCTGGAGAAATGGCCACATGCGCAAAGACTGCTTTCCTCCCGACGTGGGGTTCCCTCTTGCGCTAGCGTGTCTAAGACAGTGGGGGATCTAGGGGGTACAGAGACTGAGGGCCCACCTCCAAAGTCAAAACAGGTTTATTGAAAAGAAAATATTTACAAGCAAGCACAGTACTAAATTAGCAAATGGGTTTCAAAGGAAAATTGGTCTTAAACGCAGTCCCCCTTTCCCTGTTCTAGACATACCCTAACTGTTGTTAAAACAGGGCAGGCACTAATGATCTTTAAAAGTTACGAGGTTCCTATCCACTTCTCATTACCTGGGAGACCGCATGGTCAGAAAAAAAGATGGCTGCCGGCTTGCAGACCAGAGCTCAAAGCTGTCCCCAGTGCAGCATTCCAAGGCAGAGAGGGAGAGCGACTTCCCCTTGCAAGGAAGTTTTCTTAACCCCCCCGTCTCCAACCACTTTACACCACACCCTCCACCCCCTTGACATGGTCTGCCCAGGTCACAGGTGTATCTTCGGAGCCCTCCTGGAAGACATTCTGGGAAACCTCCAGGAATCGCCTGGAGACTTCCTAGCACCAAATTCCTTAGTTGGTTTTCCTACCACAGCCGTTAGCATATGTATCATCAGAAAAAAGATGGCTGCCTGCTTGCACACCGGACCTTCAAAGCTGTCCCCAGCACATTAATCGAGCAGGCAATTGAACTGGCTCCCTGCCACTTCCAATGAGGAAAAAAAAAATGCAGACTTCTAAAACTCGGGGGGGGGGTCTCCACAAAAACTATCAATTTAAATAAGTTATAGAGGCAGTGGTTAAAAGATGGTGCCGCAGACGAATCAGACATCAGTGTTTTTTTAAAAAAAAGTTTTTAATATAAGAATGTGGGTAGTAGATGCCATTTTAAAAGCCCCTCGCTCTTTCTTCCCCATGTTTTCTCTACAGACATAGAGAAACCCTTGAGATAGTCTCCATTGCAGTAATTGTGTCCGTCATCTACAAACAAGAAAAGGATCCGTGGTTTCCCCCCTATAAAAATGCTGTTTTAATTTTATGTGTCCATTTATGCAGATGTAGTTAAAGAAGCAGTACTCATACCATTAACCAGCTCACAAGATCACCATTGGCACTTTTATGTTTAAATTGCTTCTTTTTTTTCTTTTTTTTTGGTGTAGTGGTTAAGTGCGCGGACTCTAATCCGGGAGAGCCGGCTTTGGTTCACCCTTCCTCCACTTGCAGCTGCTGGATGACCTCGGGCAAGCCATAGTTCTGACAAGAATGGTCCTTGAAAGGGCAGTTCTGGAAAGAGCTCTCTCAGCCCTGCCTACCTCACAGGGTGTCTGTTGTGGGGAAGGGAAGGGAAAGGAGTTTGTAAGCTGCTGTGAGACTCCGAGTGAAAGGTGGTGTAGAAATCCAATCTCCTCCTCCTCCTCCTCCTCTTCCTTCCCCACACCAGTATTGTAGGTTAGCACCTTGACATCTAGTGAAGGTCAGCATCAGGATCTGGCAATACTGAGCGGCTGTTGAGGCCCCGTGATGTTGGGAGGTGTCACCACTGTGGTGTAGCAGCAATTGTATCCTGCCTTCTTTCCCTAGGTGATGGTAGCAGTGAGACTGAGAGTCCTTTGGAAGGCAGCTCAAGGCAACCCTGTGGCATTCTCTCCTCTTTGGCACAGATCTGTCTAACCACAGCTCTTTTGGCCACGTCAGCTACCCCAGCAATCTTATATACCACCATTCTTAACAGACCCTAGCTAGCCTACACATCCCCATACTCAATATTCCACAATTTCCTTGTGCATTCCCATTCTTAACATCTCCTGCTGCTTGTGCATTCCCATTCTCAATATCACCCAGCTAGCTTCAACATCCTCACATGATTAACGTTTCCGGCTAGTTTTCAGCTCCCTGTCCTCAATAACCCTCAGCTTGCTTCTGCATTACTTTTCTCAACATTCCCCATTTGGCTTCTGCATTACTTTTCTCAACATTCCCCAGTTGGCTTCTGCATTACTGTTCTCATTATTCCCCAGTTGGCTTCTGCATTACTGTTCTAAACATTCCCCAGTTTGCTTTTGCATTACTTTTCTCAGTATCCTCCAGCTGGCTTTTGCATTACTGTTCTCAACATTCCCCAGTTGTCTTCTGCATTACTGTTCTCAATATTCCCCAGTTGACTTCTGCATTACTTTTCTCAGTACCCCCCAGTTGTCTTCTGCATTACTGTTCTCAATATTCCCCAGTTGGCTTTTGCATTACTTTTCTCAGTATCCCCCAGCTGGCTTTTGCATTACTGTTCTCAACATTCCCCAACTGGCTTCTGCATTACTTTTCTCAGTATCCCCCAGCTGGCTTTTGTATTACTGTTCTCAATATTCCCCAGTTGGCTTCTGCATTACTGTTCTCAAGATCTGCCAGCTGGCCTATATATCTCTTTTCTCGGTTCCCACCAGTTGACTTCTGTATCCCCATTTTCAATACCTCCCATCGAGCTTCTGAATCCCCGTTTTCAATATCCCCCAGCTAGCTTCTGCATCCTCATTCTTAGTATCCCTGGCTAGCTTCTGCATCTCCATTCTCAATATTCCCCAGCTGGTTTTCTGCCTCCCCAATCTCAGCATTCCCGGTTAGCTCATACAATCTCATTCTCGGTATCACCCCTCACTCGCTTGCACATCCTCATTCCTAATACATAGTCCAGCTAACTTGCACAAGAACAGTCCAGCCCCTGATAATATTTGTCCTGATGGAAAGTAAATTGGAAGCAATAGAAGCTGGCAGCGCGGTCCTATCCGCGTGCAAAGTGATTTCTCTTTGCAGCCTTCCGTGCAGATTTCTCCTCCTTTCTTCTTTCCCCCACGTGGGCCAAGCTTAGCCACACTCATATCTATTATTTGCATCTTTATCCCTTTATAATCTGTTCTTTAAAAAAAAAGGAGAAATCTTGTGTTGACTTTAATTTAAACTGTTAGCCAAGTTTCCTGAATACAGATGTAATCAAACCCGCTCGCCTGCCGCATTAATTATGATGTCCTCATTTTCATCTTGCTAGGGGACTTTATCTCAATGACATGGGATGAGAGGAGAATGCTTCGTAGGAACTGTTTCGCAGGCAGAAACAGAGACACGCTGTGAAATGTTGGGATGGGGGAAGGATGCGTCAAACCTGCCCCATTAATTTTCATGGAGGCTTTGGATTTTTTTAAAACAAACCTCCTGGTAAAACATCTGTGAGCTGTTTCAGATATCCTTGATTTTTAAAAACCGTGGGGGTAAACAGGGCCTTCATCCAACCCGGCGCCCCAATACAAGTGCTATTTCTTGCTTGCAACAGAATACAAATTTTGAACTCCTCCAGAATTGGGATGCTGCCCGTAACTTATAACGGGATGTCTTTCCAAATATGAAAGCTGTTCTTTGCTGTCAATGAGATGCACATTCGTATGTGTGTCTCCTTTGCTGTCAATGAGATGCACATTCGTATGTGTGTCTCCTATGTGTATGCCAGCTAGCTTGCACAATTCCTTCAACACAGATCTCATCTACCTTTCGCACCTGTATCATGAACACAGCCCCCCCGCTAGCTCACACATCCTTATCCTTAACACTTCTGCAGCTATCTTGTGCATTTTCAGTTCCTAACAAAGCCGGCAGCTAGCTTGCACAATCCCTTCCTTAACACAGATCTCTTCTAGCTTGCAGATCGGTATCTTGAATATAGATCCCTGCTAGCATGCCCATCTTTATCCTTAACACTCATGCAACTAGCTTGTGCATTTCAGCTCCTAACATAGACTGCAGCTAGCTTGCACATCTCCATTCCAAACGTGGGTGCATTCAGACGGCTCTTTTGAGTGGATTTAAAGTGCACGTCCAGACCTCAACATCTGAGAATCGTGCCGCTTTTGTTAGTAGCCCGTGGATCCCCGTTGGGGATCCGTACCTAAAAGATACTAGTTAAAGTCTGGTCTAAAGCTGGCCAATGGGCCAATGTTGGACTTCCACCATCAGGTCATACCTCCAGTGCGCAATCAGCCCATAGGGATGGTCTCCAGACCATCCTGAATGGCTGCCATTAAAAAAAAACTCTTAGTGATGCGCGCATAACCATTTAAACAAGCAGCATCCCCAGAGCTCTGCTCAAACGATCCAAACAATGTTATGTTTCTGATGGTCCCCTGAACTTTGTCAACTTTATTAAGTGAAACGGTACCTAGAAAAAGGTACTGCTGGCCGTGTTTTTACCATTTTTAGTACGTGCATGTGTGGAGAAACAAGTATATGGTGAGGCGCCTATGCGCATGCACAGAAAGGATTTAAAAAAAAAAAAGCCAACCACGCAGCTCCTCATGGTGGATGCCATCTAGACAATCCACTGCAGGAGTCATGCATGGTGAAGCGCTTCACAGGCAGGCTGTCTGGTCATGCAATGCTGGATCAAAAAGATCTAATGCAGTTCCGCAGGGCCTGCAAGACGGAGCTCTTCCACCAGGCCTTTGACTAGGAGTCGCCACCAGTAGTACCATCCATCGTGAACAACATCTGTGATGTGAGCTGGCCCTAAACGCAGCCCAGGCCCGATCAGACCCCAACCCAATAGGAAGCCATCTGACATGACTGGAAGCACTTTACTGTTATTTATGATAATTTATCTGTAACTTATTGGAACTGTTTTATTATTATATTGATTTTAACTATTTTATGATGCACTGGATTGGCTCTTATGCCCTTGTGAGCCCCCCTGAGCCCACTTGCGGAGAGGGCGGGGTATAAATATGATAAATAAATAAATAAATAAATAAATAAATAAATAAATAAATAAATCTAGCTCAAATTACAGCGGGGCCCATGGCGGGATTAGCTGCCCATCTGAACACACTCATAGACTCCAGCTTTCTTGCACACAGCTCCCTTCGCACAGATCTCATCTAGCTTGTGGATCCCCATCTCGGACAGACCCCCAGCTAGCTCACCCAGCCTTCCTCTTAACATAGACCCAGCTAGCTGGTGCATCCTCATCCTTACCTCAGATCCTAGCTAGCTTTTGAGTCCCCATTCTGGATAGGGTACCCTGCAAGCTTGCATCTCACATGCTACGCCATACTCACCTATGAAGATACCACACACGCCCTCTTTGCTTCGAAATTAGTACAGGCCCCTGCAGAATAAATGGATTCAGCTCACAGACCTTTGGGTAGCAATGGCCTTTCAGCCTGTGGAGGGGTTCTCAACACACGTGTCCTAAAACATGATGCAGGAATACCCTTGTGTGCATGAGATGGGAAGCATCACCCCGCTCCTGCCAAACTATCGGAGCAGCTGTAGCGCTCCGTGCCTGTAATGAAAAACAGGTCATCCCTGGAATGTGAAACAAGGTCCGTGTCAAGTCAGAGCAGAGCTGGAGCTTCCCTTAATGGGCTTGAAATGCATCTGCTCAGATTTACTTTCCCCTCTCTGCACTTTGCACCGCGGCTTTGATGGACAGCTGCCAGTGCTCTCTCTAGAGGGCATGGAGACAAACCAGGGAGAAGAAGCTGATGGATTGATTTTACAGTGTTTATATCCCACCTTTCCTTAGTTAGCCCAAGGCAGCTAAAAGGCATCCCCTTCACTTCCCCCCAAACATAAAGTGGGAACAGTGGGTTGGATCCAACCAATTTTTTTAATTGAGGAGGATTTGACAACCAAACTGGGTGTGCTGGAGATCATGGAGCCTGCATGGACAAAAGGCATGTGGGATAGGGGTTTGTCAGAAGAAGAAGAAGAGGAAAAAGAAGAAGAAGAGATTGGATTTATACCTCACCCTTCACTACCCAAAGGAGTCTCAGAGTGGCTTACAAACTCCTTTCCCTTCTCCTCCCCACAACAGGCACCCTGTGAGGTAAGGTAAGTCGGGCCGAGAGAGCTCTTTCCCAAGCTGTCCTTGAGAGAACAGCTGATACAGAGCTATGGCTTGCCCAAGGTCATCCAGCAGGTGCAAGTGGAGGAGTGGGGAACCAAACCCGGTTCTCCCAGATTAGAGTCCATGCACTTAACCACTGCAGCAAACTGGGTGGGAATTGGCGGAGATGAAGCCCCAAAGCTGGATTGGACCTAACCCATGTTTCAGCAGGGCCAGATCTCAGACAATAGGGACTAATACACTAACCTCCTCCACTCTCTCTGCCTTGCAGTGGGACTCCATCAACGAAGTGGATGAATTCTTCAACCCCATCCACACTTACCAGGTCTGCAATGTCATGTCTCCCAACCAGAACAACTGGCTGCGGACTAGCTGGGTGCAGCGGCGTGGGGCCCACCGGGTCTATGCCGAGATCAGGTTCACTCTCCGGGACTGCAACAGCATGCCCGGGGTGCTGGGCACTTGCAAGGAGACCTTCAACCTCTACTACCTCCAGTCGGACCGCGACCTGGGCAGCACCACCCGTGAGAGCCAGTTTGTGAAGATCGACACCATCGCAGCTGACGAGAGCTTCACCAACGTGGACCTGGGGGTCCGGCGGCTGAAGCTCAACACAGAGGTGCGTGGCGTGGGGCCACTCAGCAAGCGAGGCTTCTACCTGGCCTTCCAAGACATTGGGGCTTGCATCGCCATCGTCTCCGTCCGCGTGTACTACAAGAAGTGTCCCGCCATGGTGAGGAACTTGGCCTCCTTCTCCCAAGCAGTCACGGGTGCGGACTCCTCATCTCTGGTGGAGGTGCGGGGCGAGTGCGTCAGGCACTCGGAAGAAAGAGACACCCCCAAAATGTACTGTAGCGCTGAAGGGGAATGGCTGGTGCCCATTGGGAAATGTGTGTGCAGCGCAGGCTACGAGGAACAGAGGGACGCATGCACGGGTAAGTCTTGCTGCTCAGAATTATGATCATTGGTACTTGGAGGTAGTGATGGAGAAAGGAAGCACTGAAAAGAGAAATGGGGTTAAGGATACTCAGCCTACCTTTCTCTGGCCGGAGACTGCAAGTCCAGTACGCCATCTCTGACAGTCAGGGCACTATACTTAAGCTGACTGGTTTTCAGGGTCGAGTTACAGCAGGGGGTTCCAGAAGTTCTCTTGCATTGATGGGGCTGTGGATGAGTGAACAAGCATATTTCATTCCCAGCATCTCTAGTTTCTGGAAGATCTTGGAAGGACTGGTGGCATTCCTTTATGGGCCAATAGTGTCCACTGGGGTTCCCTTCTTCCTCTAGTGATGGCTGCAGGTCGACCCAACGTTTGATATTCCCCGCAGTGTTCAATATAGAGAAAAATGAGAATTCTGTAGTGAAGATTTCTCCGACTTGGCATCCAAATGAAAAAATGTAAACATAAAACCAACTTTTTTAGATCTAAAACGTTCCTTTATTCCTAAAACTTTCCCTTAATCCTAACACAATGGCACTGCCTTGATAAACTGTGTATTTATATGGAATGTGTTGTCTGCACAACATTTTGGTACATTGGCTCTCATTTGATGGTATCTTCTGGACCAAAATAGGAAGACTTACAATAGTAATATTCAGGGCTCATTTCATAGCAGGAGCTCCTCTGCATATTAGGCCACACACCCCTGATGTAGCCAATCCTCCAAGAGCTTACAGTAGCCCCTGGAAGAAGAACTCTGTAAGCTCTTGGAGGATTGGCTACATTGGGGTGTGTGTGGCCTAATATGCAAAGTAGCTCCTGCTACGAAATGAGCCCTGGTAATATTATTCCGGACATCTATACCTGACCATGACACAAGGTGATGCTCTATGAGGCCTCACCAATATACTCAGGTTTTGCATCAATTAATTGTAACTATAAAACTGTTCCTATAAAATGTCAATTAACCCATTGTCATTATTGTATTATTGAGCCTCTATGTACAAATATTACTTGACCACCGGAGAAGGCCACTTTGGCCGAAACACATCTGGTCGCAATAGGTCCTATTTGTATTATTTGTATACCTCATACGCTTTTCTTCTCTGTTGAGGTGACAATCAGACCCATAATTGTTTTTTACTAATTGATAATACAGACTCGTGTTTTTGAAAACATTTAAGTTACAATTATAGTTCCCCCCCTCCCGTTATTTTCCCTTTCATTTGTATGTAATTACCCTTTCAGGTACTTGATTCTAGACCAAATCAAGCCTGAACTCTCCCTAGAAGTTAAAATGACTAAACTGAGGCTGTTGTGGTCCCATCATGAGAAGACAAAAGTCACTGGGAAAAGACAACCCCGCTACGAAAAGTGGAAGGCTCAACAGGAGAGGGACTGACTCAGGCCCTTTCGGCATTCTCCTTCTAATCCATGCCCACCGCAGTGTCCTCTAAGCAATTCTGCACTAAAATTGAATTCAGCCTTCTTTTTAATCCAGGGCCGTCCCCCACCCCCACCCCGCCCTTCTGCACTAAAATCGAGTTCAACCTTCTTTTTATTCTGGGTTTCCCCCCCATTCTGCACTACATCACCTCCCTTCAGTGGTCAGCCCGGTTTCAGCCTGCTGTTGCCCCGGGTTATTTGGATGCTGTTTTGCCGTGGACTTATATTGCCTCGACTCAAACACTGAGAAAATCTCGAGCGGCAGGCAAATGTGGAAAGGCCCTCCATCAAGAAAGCCACGACCGTCAGTTTACAAGACCTGAGCGGGGCTGTTAACTGTAGAATGTTTTGGAGGCTATTAATTCATAGGGTCCCCATGGGTCGAAAATGACTTGACAGAATTTAGCACCCCCACCCCACCCCCCTGGACTTTTCTCTTCCTGTAACCCTAGACAGCGGCTGCCAGGCAGAGTAGACAATACTGAGCTAGATGGACTAATGTTCTGGCAGCTTCATATAGACAGAATAGGTCCTCCGAGAGCAATTTAGACAGCACCCCTTAGGGCTGCATTCCTAGTTTACAGACCTCCCCTCCTAATTCCAGCTCGAACACTCGATCCTGTCTCCCTTGAAAACTGCACACTGTCTTTTTTCATATACGTATGCTCCCATGAACTGGAAAGGTGTCACCTTCTCTCAGATCTCCTCTTCAAAAAGGCAGAGTTATCCCCAACTATCAAGAAACCTTCTCCAAATACTAGTGGGTTTCCCCTTCAAAAATACAGAGATTAATAACTATTCAGAAACCTCCAGCTCTGGTGAGCTTCTCATTCAAAAATACAGACACACCAAACTATCAGGTGACCTTCTCCATACTCTGATGAGTTTCTCATTCAGAAATGTAGAGATTCCTATCAGGAGACCTTCTCCAAACTAGAATGAGCTTCTCACTCAAAAATACAGAGCTCTCTAACTATCAGGAATCTGATGAGTTTCTCATTCAAAAAAATACAGAGATTCCAAGCAATCAGGAAACCTCCATCCCCAATGAAGTTCTCATTCAAAAATATAGAGATTCCTTCAGGAGTTCCTTCAAACTCTAACCGGCTTCTCATTCAAAAATACGGAGTTTCCTTACTACCAGGAGACCTCCCCCCTAACTCTTAGCTTCCATTCATGACTTGGACTATTAACTTGGACTATATTGCCTGCCGCCTCTTTCTACCAGGAGGGCAACCTGGCCTTCTGGTGGCTTCTACACTCACGTACAGAGTGAGAGTCCATTAATGACTGAGACTCTGTCCTCAGCCCAAGAAGCAGTTTTCCTAATCAGAAGTCCCCAGAGTATCAGTTCCTTGGCACCTCACCAACAGTGTCTACACCAGCAATCTGGGTCTGGCTCGTGTCCAGGCCTCTCCCCGGCTTCAGCCACCTCTGCGCTCCATCCGTGGGCTGTTTTCTGTAAGCCTGCCTTCCCTTTGGCAGGAAGTTTTGACAGCAGAGAAAACAAAACAAAAGTCAATAAGAAAGGAGAACATTATCTCCTTAATCCATCACCTTCTTAACGTTGGTCGCTCCGGCTCAGAGAATGAAGGGAGGTTTTTCTTTTCCCAGAGAGTCTGCCAGCTCCGGGAAGAGGGTTTTGTTTTGCGACTGTATAAACCGTGATAAGGAGGTGGCAGCTGTGTGCAAGGCACTCCCATGTGCTGGCCTGGGGCTACATGTATACAGCAGACGGCTCACTGGGGTCCCTCGCAGAAGGCTTTGTTTGTTTTCAGCAGCTTCACAAAAGCTATTTAGAAGAGCCGAGCGGGTGAATCGACAAATAAGAGTGGTGGGGCTTTGTTTAGATTGGGGGGATGCGAACCAGCAACCTTGACAGCATTAAACACAAGGTGATACCTGCCAAAGTCAGGAAGGAGAAGGATGTGGCTATATCAGTCTGCTCTCCACCACAGGACGCACTGTGTAAGCTACATTTAGAAAAGCCCAGGTGTCCATCTTGCCACTAGCTGTTGATCAGTGTTCCCTCTAAGCTGAGTTAGCATGAGCTAGCTCACCATTTTTTAGCCTCCGGCTCACACGTTTTTGTCTTAGCTCAGGAAGGATGGCTCCAGGGCAAACTAATTTATGCAGTAGCCAAATCTCTCCCTCACAGCTTTGATGCCGGTAGCTCACAAAGTAGATTTTTTGCTCATAAGAGTCCACAGCACAGAGGGAGCGTTGCTGTTGATCTAGTTTTATCTCACCATTCCTCCAAGGAGCTCAGGACCGCATACATGCTTTTTACCCTCACAACAGCCCCGGGAGGTAGGTTCAGCCGAGACGACGTGACTAGCCCAAGGTTCATCTAGTGAGTTTCATGGCAGCTTCCGGGATCTGAACCCAGGTTGTAGTCTGACATTCTGACCCCTACATGGCACTGGTTGTTGGATGTCCTTGAGGGGATTCCACCCTCTTTGTTCCTTTAACATTCTGAGATTTATCTAGGAGAATGTCTCATATTCAGTTCCTTCACTAATTTCTGAAATTCAGTTCCTTCATCTTGTGTGCATTTTTCATAGGTATACTTATGAAACACTGCAAAAAAGCACAGCCATGATGCGATTGTACATATGATTGCCTCCAGGGTCTTTTTGTGTGGTGTTTCATTGCTGTATACATTTACTCTTGCATGCTGCTAAAACATCGGGGGGGGGGGGGGGAATACCGATACACCATGCAACAGTGATACACCATGAAGGACTTGGTATTGCATAGTGTTTAGAGTGCGGAGCTAGGATCTTGGGTTCAAAAACTGCAGGCAAAACATTAAATTCTAGAGGGCCCTCACAATAGGGTTGTCGGCCTCCTGGTGGGGCCTGAAGTTCTCCTGGAATTACAACTGATCTACAGTCTGTAGAGATCAGTTTCCCTGCAGGAAATGGCTGCTGCGGAGGCTAGAATCTATGGTGCAGCATAGTATATAGGAGAAACTGAAGTCCTAGAGTGACAAGACATCTCCACTTATTTCCCTCCCTCAAACTCTGCCCATTCTAGGCACTGACCTGAAATCTCCAGGATTTTCTTGAGCAAGGTTGGCTACCCTAATGAAGAAGAAGAAGAGGAGGAGGAGGAGAAGGAGTTGGGTTTTATACCCAGTTTATACCCAAGGAGTCTCAAAGCAGCTTACACTCACCTTCCCTTCCTCTCCCCACCACAGGTCCCTTGTGAGGCAGGTAGGGCTGAGAGAATTCTAAGAGAACTGTGACTGGTTCAAGGTCACCCAGCATTCATGTGGAGGAGTGGGGGGGGGGGATCAAACCCATTTCTCCAGATTAGAGTCGGTCGCCCTTAACCAGTGCACCAGACTTCTTTGCGTGCATTGGTGTACCTCCTGAATACCCTTGGCCCTAGCTATATCATCACAGCTTGCTCTGCCGGGCAGCGCATAACTTGCTGGCTTAGTTCTTTGGAGAGTTTTGCATTTCACCAGGATGGTGTCTTCAACAGCTTCAGACTGCTCCCAACTCTTGTGGTGTGTCTCTGTCACTTATGCTAACCGGGGTGTGACCCTGGTGCTATCAGAGGTAGGCCTCCACAGAACCCAGAGCCTGCCCTTGCTGTCCCTCAGAAACTAAAATCTCTTGAAAAAGTCAGATCGGAGGACTTGAGTGTCGGTTTGAGAGGATCTCTTGGCCCTCGCGAGTCACCGCGAGGCACCTCCCCAGAGACGAGAGCTTGTCACAGAGTCCTGGGGTTGTCAGCTCAGCTCAACCTATCACAGCCGTCACCACCATCCACGGAGGACCCCCCTCCCCCAGTCGATGTTCTCTCTGAATAATGAATAGATGTCAAGGAGACATCTGGAGTCCATCTAATGAACGGCAGGTTTTTTTTCTAACATACAAGAGTCATTCTGGGCGGGTACGGAGGACGTGACTTGGACGTAGATCTATGGAGTGGTCTACTTCTGACAAAAGCCATTTCCACTGTCAGTTTGTTACCAGCTGGTAGTGTCAATACTGCATGATGATAGACCTATCCACTGCGAGGAAATCGATGTAACTCCGTATCATGAGGGGTTGGCGTGATGTGGTCCATGGACACTACCCCTCCCAGCGGGCCCTAGCCGTAGGATCGCCAACCTCCAGTTGGTGGCTGGAGATCTTCTGAGATTGCAACCAATCTCCAGGCGACAGAGGTCAGTTCACCAGAACATGACTGCTTTGGAAGGTGGACTCTATGGCATTATACCCCACTGAAGTCCCTCCCCGCCACAAACCCCACCCTCTTCAGGCTCCACCCCACCAAATCTCCAGGTATTTCCCAATATAGAGCCGGAAACCCTACCTAGCCAGTATATTGGGTCATTAAAAATATTTA
The DNA here is from genome assembly GCA_029233225.1 of Lepidodactylus listeri. Classification (NCBI taxonomy): domain Eukaryota; kingdom Metazoa; phylum Chordata; class Lepidosauria; order Squamata; family Gekkonidae; genus Lepidodactylus; species Lepidodactylus listeri. Next base: position 38,257,539 of record JARCFY010000019.1, on the reverse strand, counting down.
TATTGCTGCCAAGAATAGATCCAGCACAGTAGGTCAATCAGGCAGAGATCAGTAGATTTCCCCAAATCAAATTGGGCACCCTGATTTTGGAGTTCTGAATTATCTAAGAGAGCCAGTTTGGTGCAGTGGTTAAGAGTGTGGAGTCTAATCTGGGAGAACTGGGTTTGATTTCCCACTCCTCCACATGCAGCTGCAGGTGAGACCTTGGGTCAGTCATAAGTTCTTTCAGAGCTGTTCTCTCAATGGCAGCTCTCAGGAGGGCTCTCTCAGCCCCACCTACCTCACAAGGCGTCTGTTGTGGGGAGGGGAAGGGAAAGGGACTCCTTTAGGTAGTGAAAAGCAGGATATAAATCCAGCCTCCTCCCCACCCTCCTTCTTCTGTTTGGCCAATATAGCAGAGTTTGCCCAGTCATAGAAGCGTGATCCTGAGTGCAGTAAATAAATCTCCCAAGAAGTATATTGCAGAAAGGGCAAACTTTCATTTATTCAGGTAGATTCAGTTCACATTCAGGTTGAATTTAAAAGAAGGGAGAGAAGCCTCATCTAAAGAGTAATTTCCCTATCACAAATGGCCAGCTTGGCCAGCATCACATGTGTGGGAGTATGAGGGCATGGTACCTACAGGAGAGACCTGCAGAGACAGGTGTCTCCATGGAAGGCCATGTCAAGTGAGGGAGAGGACAAAGGGAGAGAAGAGGGGTCAGAGGGCAGCTCCCAGGTTAAGACAAAGAGAGGCATCCCATTCAAGGAGGTAACACCTACACACACTTAAGATGGAGTGCCCCCCAATGTCCAGGCTTGCTCAGTTGCTCACTCCAACACTAATCATGTTTTCAAACCAAACTGATGAATTAGGTAGGGTTGCCAGCTCTAGACTGGGAAATACCTGGAAATTTTGGGGGTGGAGCCTGAGGAGAGCAGGGTTTGGGAAAGGGAGGGACTTCAATGGGGTCTAATGCCATACAGTCCACCTTCCAAGGTGGCCATTTTCTCCAGGTGAACTGATCTTTGTCAGCTGGAGATCAATTATAATAGAAAGAGATCTCCAGCCACTACCTGGAGGTTGGCAGCCCAAGAATTAGGGGATACTTCCATTCAAGTTTATGAGGGTAGCTGTGTCAGTCTGCAGTAGAACTGTAAAGTTCAAGTCCAGTAGCACCTTAGAGACCAATAAGATTTTCCAGGTGTAAGCTTTTGAGAATCAAAGCTCCCTTGGTCAGACACGAAGTCCAACAAAGTGTCTGATGATGGGATTTTCAGTTCAAGTATGTCTTCTCCCCTTCCCCAGTCCAGTAGCACCTTAGAAACCAACAAAAAATGTTGGGTGTACACTTTGGAAAGTCCAAGTTCCCTTGGTCAAACAAGAAGTTTGACAGTGTGTATGATAAAGGGATCTTCAGTTCAAGTGAGTCTTCTCCCCTTCCCCAGGGTTCCTGCTCAAAGCTCCAGATTGTTCAACACTACAAAAAAGCAATCTTAACATAATTATCTGAATAGTTACATCAGGGATCTTTTTGTGTGCACGTATGTAGGAGCGCCTATATGCATCCGTCAAACCCAGCTCAGAAATAATCGTGACACAGCTGTTTGTAGAATTGCTTTTTTGCAGTGTTTTATCATGGTACACATGCACTTCAGTAACATGGCTGGGTGTGTATGCGTGCAGGGAGTTGGATTTGAAGATTTTTAGGAACTAGACCACTCTGTGCTCTTGCTTCTGACCCATGCTGTTTCGAATGCAGCTTCTGACATCCCCCAGCTACTTTCAAATGCACGATGCAGCCTCCGACTCTGAGCTGGACCCAGCAGAGTGGCTGTTCCTCAGCCATCATCTCCTTGACAGACAGGTCCGTCTAGCCTTTCAGCCAGCCCACCAGCTTATTAGCAGATGTTCTCCTGTCCCCAGAGCTGTGAGGAAGGGGGGGGGGGCACAAATGGACCAGGCTGCAGACGGCTCAATTGGGCCCTCCCATCCCATTTTCTGCTTCCTGATACAAGCTTGTCTGCTCCTGAGACAGGCCGCAGCAGGTGGTGGCTGGATGAAAAGACGCATTAGGGGGCTAGGCGGTGAGAGGAGCCTGCAAAGGGGTGGGGCAGAGGAAGCAGGATGAGGGGAAGATACAAGGCACAGGCAGAGATGGAGCGAGGGATGTCAGAAGAGGCTCCTATGCTAGCAGGCAAGGATACGGGAATGTCCGATACAGCACTGGGTTCCCCTTTTATGGAAGAAAGCACACAGAGATTCCTGAGGCTGGGACAGAGTTAGGCTTTATTCCGCTGCCACAAATGGCAACGAGTCCATGACCAACTTTAGATTGGGGGACCCCAGCCTTTCTCAGCCCTCTTGGGAACCTGATATTGCATGGTGGGCAGTCAGAAAATGGCTGCCGGAAAAGGGCGCTACACAGGAGGGGGAGCCCGCTACGCAACGGCGGCTGCAGCTTAATGATTTATCTCCTCATTCTTATCTGTTTTATAGCCCGCCCTCCCCCGCAAATGGGCTCAGGGTGGGTCACGACATCGTAATCGGATACATAGAAGAATGAAAAGCGTTTAAAGAATGATACACTCCATGGACAGCGATAATAAAAGGCTAATCAGATCTAAAGATGGCAGCCGTTCCAGGCGTTCAGGTGCCTCCTGAAAGAAGATAGTCAGATGGTCATATAGCGCGACCTGTTGCCTGACGATGCTTTGCGGTTCTCTTGAGCAGGGCAGGTTGGAATGGGCAGTTTGGTGTAGTGGTTAAGTGTGCGGACTCGAATCTGGGAGAACTGGGTTTGATTCCCCACTCCTCCACTTGCAGCTGCTGGGTGACCTTGGGCAAGCCATAGTTCTGACACAGCTGTTCATGGAAAAGAGCAGTATCTGTCAGAGCTCTCTCAGCCCCACCTACCCCACAGGGCATCTGTTGTGGGGAGAGGAAAGGAAAGGGCCACTCTGAGATTCCAAGTGAAGGGCAGGGTATAAATCCAATCTCTTCTCCTCCTCCTCCTCTTCCTCCTCCTTCTTCTCCCCCTCCTTCTTTGTAACACTGCAGCAATACAAGCCATGCAAGCCGTGTAAGCAGGGGAGGCCGAGATGGATGAAACGTCCACCACCTCAGCCGAAGGCCCGGCAGAACAGCTCTATAATAAGTCCCACAGGGCCCTGGTCTCCCATGGGAGCGTGTTCCGCCAGGCCGGGGTCAGGGCTAAGCAGACGTCACACATCCTTGTACTGTGGTGGCAGCTGCTGCCAAGGCAGCACACAAATCTGCACAGTCAATCAAATCTTGAGTGGCCAATCAGAAGTTTTGCTGGGCAAAAGCCCCACCTGGCTCCATCCACTTTCTAAAAGCACTTGATGGGACCCAGGAAAGGTGTTGGCAGGCACCATGCTGGGGGGGGGGGGGAGGCTGCTTTAGATCATAAGCTCATGCCTACGCCTGTCTTCTCTTTGCTACTTTTACGTTTGTCACCTCCTTTTTTGATGCCAGTACCCATGTGCACATCAATTATATACTGCAAGGAAGGAAGGAAGGAAGGAAGGAATGAAGGAAGGAAGGAAGGAAGGAGGGAGGGAAGGAGGGAAGGAGGGAGGGAAGGAAGGAAGGAAAAGAATTTTTTTTTCCCGATGTGACTGTATGTACGATGGCATCAACACCTTTTGTGCAATCTTTTCTCGGTGAGGATTGTAACGTTGCGCTTGGATGCAAAAGTGCACCAAACCAGGTTTGATGCAATCATAAATGCAATCACATCAGAAGTGGGCTTTTTTTTTTGCAGTGTTGTATAGATAGATGGGCATGTGTCAGTCAGTCCTGCAGAAGGAAGGAGGAGGAAGAGGAGGAGGAGATTGGATTTATACCCTGCTCTTCACTCAGCGTCTCAAGAGTGGCGTACAAGCTCCTTCCCTTCCCCTCCCCACAACAAACACCCTGTGAGGTAGGTGGGGCTGCAAGTATTGAGAGAACAGCTCTGAGAGAACTGTGACTGGCCCAAGGTGACTCAGCAACTGCCTGTGGAGGAGTGGGGAATCAAACTTGGTTCTCCCACATTAGAGTCCGCCGCTCTTAATTATTCCACCAAACTGGCTGTCCATCAGAAACTAGGAGGGAAGGTGCTAAGGTTTACAAATTGCAGGGGCAACAAATTGCAGCAAAGTATACATCTACCAAGGCACTCTGTATACAATTCAGGAATTTTTTTTAAAATGAGACAATAGAGGAATAGTGCTTCAGAACAAGTTGATGTAATTTGGGAATCCAAAACCCAGAGGGAAATTCAGATAAGGAGGATTTAGGGGAGCATCCCTATATCCCATATCAAGAAGTGCTTTTTGGGGGAGGGAGGCAGAGAGTGTCCCAGAAGTTTGTGGCTTCTCATGTGTATGACTCACCACCTGCAAAGAGAAGCAGTTTTATCAGCAACATATTCCGTTCAACCACTCTTCTCTCTCACCTCCAGCTTTTGTTTCATTTCATACTGTGGCGGTGGAAAGTGAGGTCAAGTCACCGCCCACTTATGGTGACCCTGTCAGGGTTTCAAGGCAACAGATGTTCAGAAGTGGTTTGCCTTGCCTGCCTCTGCATCACAACCCTGGACTTCTTTGTTGGTCTCCCATCCAAATACTAACCGGGGCCGACCCTGCTTAGCCTGGTGAGATCTGACACGCCCAGGCTAGCCTGGGCCTTTAAGGACAGGGCCACATATCATACACCATTGATTTATTCACATGTATGCCCTGAGCCCTGAGGGGAAAAGCTATATTATTTTTATGAAAATGATTCCCGACTGTTATGGCTCCCAGGTGTCATCCCCTCCTTGGCTTTTGAAACTCGCAGAGAGACTTTGGGCCCATTGCTTTCTCTCTCAGCCGCATTTCCCCTCACAGGGCTGTTTGTGAGTTTGAAGCGTCACCGCCCTGCGCCTGTCAGCCATCCAGAGCTCTTGAGACGAACTGTGAGCCACGAAAATTCGTAATAAATGAATAATTAGATTTTCTTTAAGGAGCAATGAACAGATTTTCTTAGTGGCAAAGACTCTTGTAGGGGGCTGGCAGCTTCCAGCCGTGTTGGGGGAGGCAGAGAAATTCCGTTCCAGACTTCAACAGTCCGAGCACCTGACAAACCAGGAATAACGTTTCTGAGTCAGTCGCAGAGGATTCCACCATCTTACGTGTCTCCTTTCTCCTTTTCCTTTAGCCTGCCAACTTGGGTTTTACAAGTCTTCCCCCGGGGATCAGCTGTGTGCCAAATGCCCTTCCCACAGCTATTCTGACAGCCAGGCCGCGCAGGTGTGTCGCTGTGAGAGCAGTTTTTACCGGGCGGCTCAAGACCCACCTTCAGCACCTTGCTCACGTACGTACCCCCCCCCCGCCCTCTCTGTTACATGCGCCACGTGTGCATGAACAGTCCTAAGTGGGAGGAATGGGGGAGGGAGCATTGGGGGAGGGGGAGAACAGCATTGGCCGCATCCCTGTGTTGCTTCCAAGAAAAATCTTGAGGTGACATAGGGTTGCTCTAGGAACCGCTGGAAACTCTATGGTAGAACCATAGTGTTTGCCAATTACTAGAACTACCCTAGAAGTGACATAGCAGTGCAATTGACTTGGAGCCTGTCCTGTGGGTGAGCAGGGTGCCCCTGCCCCTGACTATGGGACTGGCAAACCTAGTCCTGAGCCTCACCAGGGTACTCTGAGCTAGTGAGCCAGAAGTAGAAGGTTTCAGGGTCCTGGAATGAAGCTTCATGTGGAGAAAAGCGAAGCTGAAGTTAGACTCAGCAGCAAGGAAGAACCACATGAAACAGGTGCGCAAACATCCCTGTGCTTTAAAAAAAGAGTAAGAGTCCAGTACCGCTTTAAAGACTAACAAAATCTGTGGTAGGGCTGTGAGCTTTCGTGAGCCTCTGCTCACTTCTTTAGATACTCACTTCTTGATCTATCCCTGTGCTTGACCCAGAGCAGCTCGAATGTTTGTGAGTGTCCCCATCAGACATTTTTAAAAGTTTGCCCCATATCTCACCGTGTCTTTGGAATCTGCCAAATTAATTCCAGCATTTGAATTCCTATAATCTGTCCTCTATACAGTTTGTATGTAGTACAAGACACCACATTGGCCACGACCAGAGCCAGGGCCTTCTCAGTGGTGGCCCCACACTGGTGGAATGAGCCCCTGGAAGACATCAGGGCCCTGCGGGACCTTTTACAATTCTGCAGGGCCTGTAAAATGGAGCTCTTCCACCAGGCTTTTGATTAGGAGCCTCCGCTGATGATTACATCTGAATCATCATGGCCCGCATAAGAATAATCTTGGATGCTGGCTATCGTACAGTACCACCACCTCTATGCATCTGCCCTTTGTATTTATACTGTGATCATGTAATTTTTAATGTAACTTATTGCACTGTTAGTGCATCAGTGTTTTATTGGATTTTAACTGTTGCACACCACCTTGAGCCTGCTTGCGGGCAGGGCGGGATAAAAATCTGAATGAATGAATGAATGAATGAACCGTAGATTTCTCGAATGCATCGCCCTCAAGCAGCTGGTGGGAGTAGGCATGGCTCCCCACATTTTATCTGTACAACAACCCTGTGAGGCAGGCTAGGCCGTCACAGCTAGCCCCTCTCAAAGTCACCTAATAAACTTTATGGGAGAATACAGGTTTGAACGTTGATTGTTCATAACTTTATTCTGATATCATTACAGCACACTTCCTTCCAGTTCCATGAGCAAAGAATATTAATTCCATGCTTTTTTTCCTGACTTCCATAGATGTCGTATGGCATTCCCACCCTGAGCCGGATAATCCAGGCAAGCCCGATCTGGTCAGATCTTGGTAGCTAAGTAGGGCCGACCCTGGCAAGTACTTGGAAGGGAGACCTCCAAGGAATACCAGGGCTGGGACGCAGAGGCAGGCAGTAGCAAGCCACCTCTCTGAAATGTCCAAGCCCCACTTGGGGTCGCCAAAAGTCAACCACGACTTCCAGGCATACACACACACACATGCACAAATACCCTCCCCCCAAAAGGCATCCCCCATGTGCAATGGCATGGGACAGCCTGATCCCATCAGATCTCTTGGAAGTGAGACCACCGAGGAAGGCTCTGCAGAGGAAGGCCATGGCCAACCGCCTCTGCTTCCCACTAGCCTTGGAAGCCCCTTGCTGGAGTCGCCATAAGTTGGCTGTGACTCGACAGCGCTTTATGTGCACACACTTCACCACCCTCTGAGGGCTGTGTGGACCAAGACTCTGCACAATGTGGATGATGGTGTGGGGTTGGGGACCTGCCTAGAATGGACACACACACAAAGTTACCTTATCTGTGTGCATTTATAGCAGACAGCAGTCTGCTTTAGTCTTTCAAATCCGGTATCGTCTTCTCTGACGGGCAGTGGCTCCCCAGGGTCTTAGGCGAGAGGTCTTTCCCATTCCCTGGTCTTTTAAACTGGAGAGGCTGGGGACTGAACCTGGGAACTCTGGTGAGCATGGCCCATCCCCTAAATACCTAGAACAAAGCTTATGTGCGCAGGCACACTTCTTCAGATACCAACGTGTGCATGCACACAAATGCTTATACGCAGAATTAAACTTTGTTGGTCTTAAAGGTGCCACTGGATTTAAACATTGGTCTGTTGCTTCAGACCAATACGGTGACGCACCTGAATTCCCCTAAGTATCTAGTAAGTGTACACAGAGGTGCCATATAGTGAACCAGGGGTCGCATTCATACAGCTCTTTTGAGCCGCACCCGGCACAAGTGCCTGGTGGATTTGAAGTGCATGTCCAGATAACAACATCTGGGAATTGTGCTGCTTCAGTTATTAGCCTATTAATCACCGTCGGGGATCCGTACTTTACACAGACTTAAAAGATAGTGGTGAAAGTCTGGTCCTAAGCTGGCCGACGGGCCAATGGCGGACTTTCCCCCATCTAGTTGTTCCACCAGTGCGCAATCAGCCTGTAGGGATAATCTCCAGACCATCCCAAATGGCTGCCATTTTTAAAAAGCCTTAGCAATGCGCGCATAACTGCTTAAACATGTTTCTGACGGTCCCTTGAACTTTATCAACTTTATTAACTGAAATGGTACCTAGAGGAAGGTTCCGCTGGCGGGGCTTTTACCATTTTAGTTTGCGCATGCACTGAAAAACAAGTATATAATGAGGCGCATATGCGCATGCGCCGACAGGATTTTTTTAAAAAGCTGACTGCACAACTCTTTACAGTGGATGCCTTCTAGACAATCCACCACAGAGTCATGTGCGGTAAAGCGATTCACGGGGGAGCTGTCTGGTCGTGCAACGCTGGATCAAAAAGATCTAGATCAAATTACAGCTGGGCCAATGGAGGGATTAGCTGCCCATCTGAACGCACCCAGGATCACTGACTACCAGTGGGTCTCCATGGCCTCAGGTCTTCCACATCACTTTCCCTCCAGTCCCTTTAACTGATGCCAGGGATAGAACCTGTGACTTTCTGCATGCAAAGTGGATGCTCCACCACTAAGCCAAATCCTCAGCCCCTGATAGATCCCCCTATAGTACTAGATATGGGCCATGGTGGCTCAGAGGTTAAGACGCTGAGCTGCAGACCAGAAGGTTGGTAGCTCAGAAGTTTGAGACCTGAGTGCCGTGTGACGGAGTGAGCTCCCATCTCTGGCCCCAGCTCCTGCCAACCTAGCAGTTCGAAAGCAAGAAATTGCAAGTAGATGAACAGGTACCACTTCGGTGGGAGGTGGCAGTGTTCCATGTGCTTCAGCATTTAGTCATGCCGGCCATATGACCATGGGAAAGTCTTCGGACAGCGCTGGCTCTTCCGCTTGGAAATGGAGATGAGCACCGCCCCCTAGGCTGGATTTGACTGGCTTTCGAGCAAGGGACACCTTCACCTTTTTATAGTACTAGATAGACTTTAGTTTAACTAATTTACAGCCTGCCTGCCTTCTGTCAACTCAAGGTGATCTATATTTAGGACCCTGACACAGTGTTTCATCCAAGTGCTGACCAGACCGAGACATGCTTAGCTACATCAAAGTTGCTTTTGTCACATGCCAGCTGTCCCTGCCTCGCAGCTTTGAGTCCCTCCTCCACTCTGCTTGATTCTGCGCTCTCTTCCATTTTTTCCCAGGGCCTCCTTCTGCTCCCCTGAACCTGCTATCCAGTGTGAATGGTACTTCGGTCACCCTGGAGTGGACCCCGCCTCTGGATAAAGGAGGCCGCAGTGATGTTATCTATAACGTGCTCTGTCGTCATTGCACGTGGGACTCGGGCCAATGTGAGGCCTGCAGTGCCGGGATCCGCTTCATTCCCCAGCAGACAAATTTGGCTCAGGGCTCTCTCGTCGTTACCAACCTCCTGGCCCACACCAACTATTCCTTCTGGGTGGAGGCCGTCAACGGGGTTTCCGAGCTGAGTCTCGAGCCACCGAGATTCGCCGCTGTCAACATCACCACAAACCAGGCAGGTAGGAGATGGCCCTGTCAGTCAGTTTCCATTTGCTCTCCTGCTTGGGGGCTGGTGCTACAGAATTCACCCATGATAGGTGTCTTTGCAGCATTTCTGTGGGCATTGCTGGCTCCATGGACCAGACCTTCATGTAACTTGAATGTATGAAGCTACCTTATATCAGATCAGACCTTCGGTCCATCCAATTCAGTACTGAATACTCAGACTGGAAGCAGCTTTTCAGGGTCTCGGGACTGGGGGGGGGGGGGGCGGTCTTCCACATCACCTACAACCTGATCCTTTTTCACTGGAGACATCAGGGACTGAACCTGGAACCTTCTGCATGCCAAGCAGAGGCTCTTCCACTGAGCTGTGGCCTCTCTGTGTGAAAACACTTTGTTGTGGTTACTTTACTTACTTAATTTTTTTAAAAATGTAGAAGATATATTACCCTACTTTACTCTAATGCAAAGAATTGGGTTTTTTTAATAAACTGCAAATTGATCGTAGGAAATCCTCCCTATTTCCCCCTCAATTTAGGGAAATTAATTTTGTGCCCTTCTAAGTCTGTTCCATTTTAAAGTAGTTCTTAAATAACCTTCAAGCTTTATATTTCTCCATCTAGAGAGAATAGTTTTGAAGTATACCATAAATGTCTGTATAGGGATGTGTACAAATTTCTCATCCCTGCAGTTTCCACCCCTAAATTCTCCCTTGTGTAAATCATACCCATAATTCTTCAGTCATGTATTATTTTCTGTACCTTCCAAATGTCCCCCCATACAACATGCATATTTTCCAATATTATTTGTTGATAAGTTAGCATTATCATTATGGGTTGAATCCAACTAGCTTTTCCGCTGGTGATCCAGGGAGGAGTCGTGGGATCTCTGGAAAAATGTCATGTAGAACAGGGGCTCTAAAAAGGACAGGAATTGAGCAAGTGAAAAAGCTGGCCGGATCCAGCCTTACATGTATGCTTCATGTATTTATGACATACTGTACATCCATTGATAAATTGCACTTGCAAAATCACTAGCAAAAAAAGTACAGAATCAAAACCCCTAACATAAAATATCGGCCAATGAAAAAAGGTATGGAATCCGGAACTTCCCTGCAGATTTGTAAAATATAGGTATCTCAGAGCGGGAGTGTATGTCTCGGCCTACTGTTTTTGTAGGTTGCTAAATTTCCTCCAATTCATGGAGAGTAGTACTTCAAGTACAGAAAAGGAGATGCAGGTAAAAGTTATAAATGCACACAGATAATTGCTAGTTTGAGTTTCTATTCATGCTTCATCTGAGCGTTCTTTCTGAGACTCCACTGACAGCTTTGCCTTGGGGTGGAAGCACACCGTTATATGTAGTTTTGTGATCATTGTGAAAAGCTTCCCCCCCCCCCCCCTTCCCTTATACAAGTTTTAAATTGCAGCCGTTGTGGCTGCAATTTTCCAGCAGAAGGCCATTGTGTGTGCATGTGGAAAAGAAGTGGGGTTTTTTAAAGCTTCTCACCCTGTGAGGTCCTCTCCCCCAAATCTCTACCCCAACCTGCTTCTACTCCGCTAAGCAAAACATTCCGGGGGAAAAAAGGCAATGGAGGGGAAGAGCTAAAATGGTACATTGGTAATTTATACCGAGGACGATGTCAAATTTCTCATCCCTATTATTTTGACCTGAAAATCCTCGAGTTCATTGTCAGTTCTGCCTTGCAAAAATTAAACCTGCAATTCTCTCTTCTAACATCATTTTCCATTTCCTCCCCATTTCCTCCATTAGACCCATATTTCAGAGCTATTTGTGCAGTGATAGGTCCCCATTAAAGATTATGCCTATATGATCTGGATAACTGATGCACGTTGCAGGCATAAGTGCTATTATTACTTGCATGGGTAAACGGTGCACTGCGCATACAAATCCCGACAGTGAAAATTGGCGAACCAAACTCGTTAATAAAAATAGAAACAACTATCAAAAGGAACGAGATGCGGAACGTGCACTCATCCCTAATTAATGCAGTTTTCCCGAGTCTCCTCTTGTTTTCTAATGGGGTTGCTCTTCGTTTGAGAATCTCAGAAGTGCCCTGCTGGATCCGAGCGTGGTCCGTCTAGCCCAACATTCCATCTCTCACAGGCCACAGCCAGATCAGGGCAACTGCTGTTAACAATTGTTCCAAACTGTTAGCCACCTTAATATCAAGCGCCTGGGGATGCAGAACAAGATTACTACAGTACCCCTCAACGCTCCCTCTAAGCTCTAGAGTCTTGCGAGCAAAAATTCTACTTCGTGAGCTACTGGCATTAAAGTTGTGAGCAAGCTAGTGAGTTAGTGTGAGCTAGCTCACCATTTTTTAGCCTCCAGCTCACACATTTTTGTCTTAGCTCAGAAAGGATGGCTCCAGAGCAAACTGGTTGATGCCGTAGCCAAATCGCTCACACAGTTTTAATGCCAGTAGCTCAAAAAGTAGAAGCTTTGCTCACAAGACTCCACCTCTTAGAGGGAGCAGTCAGTAGGGTATAATGCCAGGCAGTTCACATTCCAAATCAGCCATGTTCTCCAGGATAAGTGGAATGAATGCTTTAAATACATAAACAAGCAATTTATGTAGTCTGGATATCAGTTATACTTCTGGGAGATCTCCAGCCCCCCCCCCCCCCCCCCCGGATGTTGGCAACTGTAATCCAGGTACAGCGACAGGTGGGAGGGGTTGTTCTTCAAAAACAAGTCTTCTTGCTCTTCATTTTATACAGTCATTTCCAAGTGTTTCTGGCACATCTTGGTGTAGTTTGAAACCTAAAATGTAGTAGACAAGCCAAGGGAAATTGATTAGGGTTTCCAGCCCTGTGATGGAAAATACCTGGAGATTTTGGGGGTGGAGCTATAGAATCCACATTCCAAAGTGGTCATTTTCTCCAGGGGATAGGGTTGCCAGGTCTTGCTTGGAAAATACTTGGGGACTTTGGGGTGGAGCCAGAAGAGGGTGGGGTTTGGGGAGGGGAGGGGCCTCAGCATGGTACAATGCCACAGAGTCCACCTCCAAAGCAGCCATTTTCTCCAGGGGAGCTGATCTCTGTCAGCTGGAGATCAGTTGCGAAAGCGGGAGATCCTCAGGCCCCACCTGGAGGCTGGCAACCCTACCAGGGGAACTGATCTCTCTCACCTGGAGATCAGTTGTAATGGCGGGATGTCTCCAGCTACCACCTGGAGGTTGGCAACCCTAGAGTTGACCCAGTCTTCCTTGAGCAGTCACTTGCAGTACATGCACACGATAACATATAAACATGTGCTAGTGTTCCCCCCCCCCCCTTCTGTTTTGGTTTGCCATAAGACGGCATGGATGAATGCACGCTATAATAGCGACAATCTGTATGTGGTTTTTATAAATGTATTTTATTGTTTATACCGTGTGAGCCACTTGGAGAGGGTCCCTATAGAGGCAGCGTCTGCATTTTCTAACTAATACATAAATACCAGAGGGAATGGACTGCTGCCGTGGTCCAGATGTCGTAGGCTGACTGCACGGCATTGCAACCAGGTGCCCAGCGAGAGATGAGGTGTGTCTTGTCCTCGTTGCCCTGCTTTTGAACACGTGAAACTGCCTTATACTGAATCGGACCCTCACTCCATCAAAGCCAGTCTTGCCTGCGCAGACTGGCAGAGGCTCTCCAGGGTCTCAGATGGAAGTCTTTCCCATCATCTACTGCCTGGGCCTTTTTTAACTGGAGATGCAGGGGATCGAACCTGGGACCTTCTGCACGTCGAGCAGAAGCTCTGCCGCTGAGCCACGGCCTCCCTTTGCCCTCATGACTCTCTGCTGTGTGCTTTCTTAGCCCCGTCCCAGGTGCTGGCCATTCACCAAGAGAACGTGGGTCAGAACAGCGTCACCCTCATCTGGCAGGAACCGGATCAACCCAACGGCATCATTTTGGAATATGAGATCAAATACTATGAAAAGGTAATTGGTTTATTGACTGGGGTGGGGGGGAGGTGGTAGTACTGATTCAGAACAAGGCAGCGTCATGTGTGAATTCTCGAAACAAAAATTAAACTTGGAGTTCGACGGGATAGAGGGAGGAGCAGAGAGAGAGCAGCCGGCAGCAGGATGGAAACAGAAGTGTGTGTGCATGTGGGGGGGGGGGAATTCATTCATCCCTCTAAGACAGGGGTGTCAAACATAAGGCCCGGGGGCTGGAACTGGCCCACCCAGGGCTCTTATGAGCCCTGCGAGCTACTAGTGCAAGGGGAGGGAACAGGAGACTGCATGAGGTGGAGTGGGCAGAGCATGGCAGAAGAACCTCGTCTGCAGCAGTAAAGCAGCGTGGGAGCGTCTGCCCAGGGCTGCATCGCTGGCGCTCTAGTCTGCCTATATGGTTTCCCTTTGCACCCCCCTCCCAGCCCATGGGGCCTTGCAGCGAGGATACACCAACTCAGAGCTTACCAGCTGCTCCGGTACCTGGCATCACATGTTATGGCTGTGGAAATAGATGCACTGAAACTTTTTACTACTCCTGCTAATGATGTAAATACTACTACTAACTAACATAAATTTGCCTATCTAATTTATAAAACATAGAAAAGGTTACATTCCAATCTTTTCAATAACAACTAATTATTTAGCGGGCTAAACAAAGCCGACCATTTACTTTTGAAATCTTTACAACAACAAACTGGTTATTTAGAAGGCTAAACAAAGCTGAACATATTCTTATTGAGGTTAGACCAGGCTTGAAAGAGGGGGTCCTCCGGATTTGTCCTTCGTTTCGTGTTGCTACCACTTCTTCAGTCGCTGTTATACAATATACATCAATCATTTAATATCGTTCTTCCATGTACCAACCTTTTCTAATAAAATATTATTTGTTATGGTTATTTACCTAATCCCCTTTGTGCTTATTTCATATCCTTATTCAATGGGTGTAGTTAGTCCCCCAGCAGCAGGAGAAGTAAAAAGTTTCAGTGCATCTATTTCCACAGCTGTGGTTCTCTGTTATTTTTTAAAAATTTATTTATTTTCATTTATAAGTTATAATATTCAGCATTATATTACTAAACCATCTCATTTTGAGCCTTAACAATTAGCTTTTTTCCATCCAACGGTACAATTTTAACCAAATGTCTTTGTCTTTGTACATTACTCCTTGTTCATTTCTTTGAAATATATGTCCCATGTTGTCACATTCTGCCGTCTCCAATAGTTTTTCCAAAATTTCTGAGTAGGTTGGTACATTTTCTACTTCCCATTGTCTTGCCAATAGTATTCGCGCTATCGTCGTTATATATACAATTAAGTTCATGTCATTTATGTTCGTCTTTACAGGTAACATATTTAATAGAAAAATTTCCGGTTTTAATTCTAATCTAACTCCCACAATATCTGAAATCAATTTTTTAATCATAACCCAAAACTTTTTAACTTTTTTGCATTGCCACCACATGTGAAAAAAGGTGCCTATCTTTTTGTGACATTTCCAGCATTTTTTAGTCTCATTTTTATAACATTTTGCCAATCTATCTGGCGTCCAGTGCCATCTAAAAAAGACCTTGTATATATTTTCTTTGTATGACACCGATCTCACCAGTCTTATTGCCCTCCAAATCTTTCTCCAATCATCTGTGGGTAACGTATATCCAAAATCTTTCATCCAAGCAAACATTTCTTTGTTTATAGGGTCCTCTTGTACATTCTCTTTGTTATTTATGACTTGCAGTTGGTGTTTTCTCTATCGTTAACTCTCACATGTTATGGCACATGTGGCCTGGCCCGACAAAGTGACATTGATGTCAGATCCAGCCCTCATGTCAAATGAGTCCAGCACCTCTGCTCTAAGACGTGATGCTCCTGCCAATCCCAAACTGGAGTTCTTCAAATCCCGCCTCTCTATTAAGTCTAGCGGATTGATTAACCGTTCCCTGTGTTTGCCACCCCAGGACAAAGAGATGCAGAGTTACTCCACGCTGAAGTCCAAGGGCAATAGCACCACTGTCTTGGGACTCAAGCCCGCCACCCGCTACGTCTTCCAAGTCCGGGCCCGCACATCTGCTGGCTGTGGCAAGTTCAGCCAGGCCATGGAAGTTGAGACCACCAAAGCAAGTGAGGAGCCACGGGAGCAGCAGGTCCAAGGGCAGAGGGTGGGAGGCCCAGCAGCACTTCGCCCAAGACCCCTCCCCTAAAATTGAGAAACCAACCAGGGAGTTTCAATATCTTCCCCTTTGCTGCCTCAAATGGTGGAGCCTTTTCTGAGCCAGCGTGGCATGGTGATTCAGGGGTCAGACGACGATTTGGGAGACCCAGGTTCGAATCCCTCGAAGCTCGCCAACTGAGCTTGGTTGGGCCAGTCTCTCTGTCTCTCAGCCCGCCCCAACCTTGCAGGGCTGTTGTTGTGAAGGTTGAACGGAGGAAGGGAGAATGATGATGTAAGTCCCTTTGGGTCCCCTCTGGAATGGAAAGGGGATATAAATATCTAAATACATACATACACAAAGGTCCCTCTTTGGCCAGGTTACAAAAATTGGGGCTGTGACCTTGGGCGAGCCATAGTTCTGGCACAGCTGTCTTTGAAAAAGAGCAGTTTCTGTCAGAGCTCTCTCACTCGCCCTCCCCACTCACAGCCAGTGTTCCCTCTAAGCTGAATTAGTGTGAGCTAGCTCACAGTTTCTTAGCCTCCGGCTCCCACATTTTTGTCTCTGCTCAGGAAGGATGGCTCCAGAGCAAACTAACTTACGCAGCAGCCAAATCGCTCGCTCACCACTCTAATGCCAGTAGCTCACAAAGTAGGATTTTTGCTCACGAGACCCCACAGCTTAGAGCAGTGGTTCTCAGCCTTCTTAATGCCGTGACCCCCAACCATAAAATTATTTGTTGTGTTGTCTAAACAGCTTTGACAAAACCAATAAAAACATTATTTTCTGTCCCATCTATACAAAATCTTGCCTGAACCAATATCTTATGTCCAACCATTATCCCTACACTGGATTGGAATCAATTCCTAAAAGTTAGGTTCCCATGGCAATCAGCTTGCGTGGGGCCCTTTCCTGCCGGCGGGGCGGGCTTGGACGCCAGCCAGCGACCCCTGTGAAAGGGTCGTTCGACCCCAAAAGGGGTCCCGACCCACAGGTTGAGAACCACTGGCTTAGAGGGAGCACTGCTCACAGGGTGTCTGTAGTGGGGAGGGGGAGGGAAAGGAGTTTGTAAGCCGCTCTGAGACTCCTTCAGGTAGTGAAGGGGGGGGGGTAATAAATCCAGTCTCTTCTTCTTCAGTGGTAGAGCCTCTGCTTGGCATGCGGAAGGTCCCAGGTTCAATCCCCCACATCTACATTTAAAAAAGATCAGACAGCAGGTGATGGGAGAGACTCCACCTGGGACCCTGGGGAGCTTCTGCCAGTCAAAGCAGAAAACACTGATCTTGATGGCAGCTAAGCTCAGCCGTCCTATACGGAATCACTGAATTAGACCCTTGACCCATCAGGGTCTGTATTGTCTACTCTGACTGGCAGCAGCTCTCCAGGATCTCAGGTGGAAGTCTTTCACATCCCCTTCTGCCGGCTCCTCTTAAACGGAGAGACTGGAGACTCTGTCCAGAACCTCTCCTCTAAAAACCCTTGCAGGCAGCAAGTGAGAATCCGATGCAACCTTTGTCTCCCAGTAGCTCGCCATTATGACACCACAACGGTCGTCTGGATCTGCCTGACGCTGATCTCTGGTCTCGTCTCCCTGCTCCTGTTCCTGATCTGCAAGAAGAGGTAAAAGGGAGCCACCAGATCCACTGCTGCATGCGGGCCGGCCCATGCATGTCGGGTCTCAGCCAGGGGACTGAGCAGGGGAGAGGAAAAGTCGCATGGTCTCGAAGTAACAAGACGATTGTCGGAGTAGAAAGGAAGCTGGCCCGGAGAGGGCAGCTCTTTGGCGGGCGACAGTCAAGCTGGAGCAACATCTGGAGCCACCGGGCTGGCTCCAGGCCAGGAAGGATCTGGATAGTTCGCATTAGGTTGCCAACCTCCTGTTGGGGCTGGAGAGCTCCTGCTGTTACAGCTGATCTCCAGAAAACAGAGGTCAGCTCCTGCTTTAGAATCATAGAACCACGGAGTTGGGACCTCCACGGTCAACTAGTCCAACCCCCTGCACAATGCAGGGAATTCACAAATACCTCCCCCCCGCACACCCCCAGTGACTGCTGTTTCATGCCCAGAAGATGACAAAAAAAAAACCCTCCAGGATCCCTGGCCAAACTGGAGGGTGGACCCGACGGCACTGTACCCTGCTGAGGTCCCTCCCCTCCCCTCCCCTCCCCAGGCTCCACCCACAAAATCTCCAGGTGTTTCCCAGCCCAGAGCTGGCAACCCATCTCTATGCCACCTGAGACCACCCCCCCTCTCCGCTGCCCCCTCTGTCCTGCCTCTGGGTGCCACTGCTGTGGAGCCAGGGTGGCCAATGTTCTTCCTACCTCATTCCCCAGGAATTAGATTCCTCCGCTGGGTACCTGCCGAATAGAGAGTGAGCATGGTGCAGTTGTTAGAGTGCTGCACCAGGATCTGGGAGACTCAGGTTTAGGGTTGCCAAATCTCCAGGTGGTGGCTGGAGATCTGCTGTTATTACAACTGGTCTCCAGGTAGACTTGCCAGACCCCAGGTTCAGGCGGGGGATCCCCCAATTTCAGAGGTTTCTCCCTGCTGTGGACCAGCTGGAAATCCTGCCCTGAAACTGGGACCTTGGCGTGCGATGTCCCTGACATGACGACATCATCTGGAAATGACATCATTGTGTTGGGAACATTGCATGGGATGCTCTGGTATCTGGGCAAACTCTGTGGTTTGAAAAAACCCATAGAGTTTCACCCAAATACCAGAGCGTCCCCACCTGACATCCCCGCCTCCCCCCCCCCCCCAGAACAAGCCCAAATCCTCCCACCAGAGTGATGGGGAGACCTGGCAACCCTATCTGGAGCTTACAAAGATCAGTTCCCCTGGAGAAAATGGAAGCTGGATTTTATGGCATTATATCCCATTAAGGTCCCTCCCCTTCCCAAACCCCACCCTCCCCAGGCTCCACCCCCGAAATCTTCTCAACCCAAAGCTGGCAACCCTAGCTGGGTCTGATCCCCCGCACTCCGCCATTAAGGCTTCCTGGGTGGTCTGGGGCTGGTCACAGACTTTCTGACACCCCTACCTCACAGGGTTGTTGTGAAGGTGATATGGAGGAGAGGAGAATGGCATCAGCAGCTTTGGGTGCCCGCTGCGGAGAAAGGTGGTAAATAGGCAATCAAATCATCTCTCTCTCCCAATCCTCCGTCCCCCTCATCCACTCTGCTCTGGCATGTCTCCCAGCGAGAACGTGGCATCTTTGACGCCGAGAGGACAAAGCGGAGTGGACTTTTTGACAATGACTGTTGAAGATTCTTTGACAGGCACCCAAGCCCGACCAGCCGCCTCTGCTCTAAGGTGACATTCCAATCTCTCCCCTGTCTTGATTTGCATCTCTCTTTGCACACAGGCACTGTGGCTACAGCAAGGCTTTCCAAGACTCTGACGAAGAGAAGATGCACTATCAGAACGGACAGGGTGAGTGAGTGCGGAGGGGTCCCGTCGCCTTGGTTCATGGCCGGCTTCAAACTTGTCACGACACGAGATTGAGTTGTTTTGTTTCCAAAATGGAGGAGGGCGAGACAGATGGCTCGGAGCTCTGATGGGCTGATTGGTATGAAAGGTATAAGAAAGAGGAGAGAAGAGGTAGGAACGCCCGACTCGGAACAGGTCACCCTGATGTGACAAATACTTCCGATGGGTATCCGCTGAATTCTGTGGTGTATCCATTGGTGACCAGAGAAGAAGAAGAAGAAGAGATTGGATTTATACCCCGCCCTTCACTACCCAAGGGAGTCTCAGAGTGGCTTACAAACCATTTTCCCTTCCCCTCCTCACAACAGACACCCTGTGAGGTAGGTGGGGCTGAGAGAGCTCTGACAGAAACTGCTCTTTTTCAAGGACAGCTCTGACAGAACTACGGCTTGCCCAAGGGCATCCAGCAGGTGCAAGTGGAGGAGTGGGGAATCAAACCCGGTTCTCCCAGATTAGAGTCCGTGCACGTAACCACTACACCAAACTGACTGCTTCTACTGCCCAACTGTCAGTATGGGAATGGACCCGGAAATCCCTGAAGTGGAGCAGATGTCCTTCCACTGGAGTGGATAGCAAGTCACGCCTTAGAGCAGCGGCGTCAAACTTAAGGCCCGAGGGCCCGAATTGGCCCATCCAGGACTTTTACCCAGCCCACAAGCAACTGGTTTATATGGAAATACAAGGTACTCCCCCTTTTATGGTATCCCTTGGGGGGAAAACCCAGTCTTGCATATGATTAAATAAATTTATTGGGGCTTTTGTGGGATCCCCAGTAAATCAGTTACTTTCACTTCTAGGGATTGATTGCTTTTGTTTGCATTTTGAGTAAAAAATAATATTATTAATTGGGTTTGCCTATGTCCTTTATAAGGGGCTGCAGTGGCTCAAGTGGTTAAGATGCTGAACTGCAGACCAAGAAGGTCGGTAGTTCAGCAGTTTGAGACCCGAGTGCCGCGTGACGGAGTGAGCTCCCGTCTCTGGCCCCAGCTCCTGCCAACCTAGCAGTTTGAAAGCAAGAAATTGCAAGTAGATAAATAAGTACCACTTCGGTGGGAAGGTAACAGTGTTGTGTGCACCTTGGCGTCTAGTCATGTCGGCCACATGACCACGTAAATGTCTTCGGACAGCGCTGGCTCTTCGGCTTGGAAAGGGAGATGAGCACCGCATCCCTAGAGTCGTATTCGACTGGCTTTCGAGCAAGGGAAACCTTTGCCTTTACCTATGTCCTTTATAAAGTTTATATCTCCGATACCTGGCATTACATTTATTTGTTTTATTTATCTATTTCCATTTATATCCTGCCTTGCCGGGCGAACTGGCTCAAGGCAGCATACATACTATTAGAATATAAAAACATAATAAAACATTAAAATTATCCAGTACAAAAATGCAATATACAGCAGAAATACTGTAATTTTATGGCATACATGGCCCGGCCCGACAAAGTGGCATTTATATCAGATCTGGCCTTTATAACAAATGAGTTGGACACTTCTGCCATTGAGTTCTTTCCATCTCGATCAGGTCTGTCCGATCTGTTGTTCTGTTGCTTGTTAAACCTGGACTTAAAGTTTCCTCTTCGGAATGGCTGTGCTTGGCTCTTAGGGGTCATTCCCACCATTCTCCCAGGGAGGCAGGAAGGACTTCTTCTCCTTCCTGTCTGCTGTGGGGAGTCAGGGGGGAAGCATTGCTTGGCAGTGGCCAGGGCTCAGGGCCTCAAGAGGGGGTCACTGCTGACCCTGGCTGTTCAGCAAAGCGTAGTCAGTTCTGCATTCCTCGCATCTCAGCAGTGGTATGGGCACGGGTGTGGGACCACCCAAGCTCATCGAAACCTTCTAAGAAGGAGGGAGGGAGGCAGCGTGTCTCTGAATGCACAGAAAACGGAGCAAGTCACATGCCCGGGAGGCCCTCGAAATCTGGCCCCAGATTACCAATCACTGAGCGAGTTAGGCGTGGTGGTTAAGAGCGGTGGACTCCAATCCAGAGAACCAGGCTTGATTCCCCCACTCCTGCACACGAAGCCAGCTGGGTAACCTTGGGCCGGTCACAGTTCTCAGAACTCTCTCAGCCCCACCTACTTCACAAGATGCCTGTCAGGGGGAGAGGAAGGGAAGGTGCTCGTACGCCACTTTGAGACACCTGCTGGGTGACCTTGGGTCCGTCATGGTTCGCAAACAGCAGTTCTCTCGAGCAGTCCTTGAAAGAGCTCTCTCAGCCCCACCTACCTCACAGGGTGTCTGTTGTGGGGAGAGGAAGGGAAGGTGATTGTAAGCCACTCTGAGACTTCAAGTGAAAGGCGGGGTATAAATCCAATCTCCTCCTCCTCTTCCTCCTCCTCCTCCGCCTCCTTGTCTTCTTCTTGTTGTTGCTGTTCTTGTTCTTCTTCTTGTTTTTCTTCTTGTTCTTCTTGTTCTTTTTCTTGTTGTTGTTGTTGTTGTTCTTCTTCTTCCTCCTGTTACCATTCCAGAAGTAAGCCTCAGCAACATGCTTGCCATGAAATGGGCTGCGCTTGTCCTGCCATTGTACGGTGCTTGTCTTGTCTTTCCAGACTTCTTTATATTCACTCCCCAACGCCATGAATTTTGGGACCATCTAGCCAGTTTTTGAGAACGGAACTATTGCATTAGGCATCTGCCACTGTCTTGTATTTTTGTTTCCAATTCGTGAGCAGTGTAGTCTGTTGAAGCTCTCAGTTATTTGGTGTGTCTCACATCTGTGTGTTAACCAATGCAAATTGATAACGCGCTGCAAAAAATAACCCTTCTGTGATTTACATATACAATCCCATCAGGATTTTTCAGTGCGATGTTTCACGAAGACAAAATATTACTACACTGCAAATGGATAATGCGCTGCGAAAAAGTAACCCCTCTATGATTACGTGTATGATCATAGCAGGGTTTTTTGGGGTGATGTTTCACAAGGTGCGCCAGAACAACACTGGCCAAAAGGAATTTTGCGGTAATTGTACGTACGGTCATCCTCAAGATTGGTTTTTTGCAGTGTTTGGCCAATGCAGATGTGTGTGGCGTTAATGTGAAAGGAAGAAAAGACAGCAGCAAACTAAAAGTTGAGAACAGTCTCCAGTTCTGCAACAAACTTTAGGAATTCTTTTAGTTCGGCTGGAATGAAACAGGAGCAGGATGCCTAGTGGAGCAAAATTTTGGCACAATAAAGGAACAGAACCGGGGGCAGGGAGACACTACTTGTCCCCAACCAGAATGCCACTGTGTTTTTCCCAGTTCCCTTTTTTCCTATCGGCACCCATAACTAGCCCTCATTTACCTGAGGTTAAGGAGATCTTTGGGTCCAAAGGTGTGAATTTTAGAGATTCATAGACCAGTTCAAGGACCTCTCCATTCAGAAATTAACCCTTTAATGCTAAGAATCTCCTCTGCAGGATATGGGCCTGAAATGTTTTGAAATTGCTTTGCATCTCTGCCTTGAGATCTTGCCTTTCCCCTTGACTTGTGCTGAACTTCCCACAGTGAAATTCCCTGAGTCAAAATTCTACGTGGAGCCGCACACCTACGAGGACCCCTGCCAGGCCATACACGAGTTCACCCGGGAGATAGAAGCCTCCAGGATTAAAATCGAAAGAGTCATCGGGTCTGGTGCGTGCTTCTCTCTTTCTCACATGTTTCGCATACCTTTGTCCTTCTGGGTGAACCAAGCATCTGGGAGAAAGATCCCTGGGGGCTGTAGGTAGAGTTGCCAACCTCCAGGCGTTCACTGGAGATCTCCTATAATAACCACTGATCGCCAGGTGACAGAGGTCAGTTCACCTAGAGAAAATGGCTGTGTTAAGTTCCTCCCCTCCCCAAACCCTCCTCAGGCTCCACCCCCAACATCTCCAGGTATTTCCCAACCCTTGCTATAGTTCTCTAGGAAAGTGGAGCCCACAGGTTATGATAAGGGATGGTTGGCTACAGAATCATAAGAAGATGAAGCGCTCTATTTGAATCCAATAGCACTTTAGAGACTAACAAGAGTTTTAAGGTATAAACTCCCTTCGTCAGACATGAGTACAGTAGAAATGGATTTCTGTATGGAACCAGTCTGCAATAGCTTTCAATTTATATGGGTCTCTCCCACCAACCAATTGGTGATGCACACAAATGCAGTGAAACAACACTACAGAACAGCAGCCCTTGTATTCTGTTTGTTTTTGTATGGTGTGTTATTAATGCACCAGAGTACATACGGTATGTGTATCAGGAAAACACCATCCACATATGACACTCAGGACAATGGAACCCCTGGGGCTTAACAGAGATACCGGGTTCTTATCCCACCGTTCATGCTAAGTCACTCAGTTCTCACATCTGTTTGTGAACTCTTTTATTATCTGTATGCTAATTTGCTGCTATCCACAGGTTTTTACCAACTGCTTTAATCATATCTTAGCTATACTTATCATTCAGCTACTTATACATCTTGACTCCAATTAGCCCTTCCTGGCAACTAAACTCCCCCACCCACCCCCAATTTGTAATAGTTGGCAAAGTCTGTTTCAGTGTATCTGAAGACGATTGCATGCACATGAAAGTTTACACCTGAAATTAAACTTTTTTGGTCTGCCACTGGACTCAAACTTTGTTCTGTTGCTTCAGGCCAACATGGCTACCCACCTGAATCTATAGACTCTTGATATAATTAGTATGTATAAAAGCATCTGAAGCCAAAGGTACGATCCAAAGCCCTATGGTACAGCAGCCATCCTCCAGCTAACCACTTATTGGTCTGGTTCATATCTGGATGGAAGACATGCTGGGACCCCTATGTGTGCTGAGTTCCAAAAACACCATACATTTTAAAAATTGCCTTGCTTTTTTTTGGGGGGGGGGCATTCTTCTATCAATGTGCATGTACTCCACAGTAACGCAGAAGACCAAAAACATGTGCAGGAACCGAAGGAGCCGAAAGCGGCAGCAAATTGCACACGGTCCAATTAGGGAAGTAATTTTAGAAATGTTCCCGGCTAAATTGAATTCGGGGGAGTGGAAGGCAGGGTGCAGGGAAGCTAAGGAACAATAAATATCGGGAAAGTGAGGAACATCTGCTCCCGCTTCGCTGTTGGTGGGTCTGGAGGCGGCGGCTTGGTAAAAGACCTTGGAGGGCGCCAATCTGAACATGCCATGTTTTCCCCTCTTGCTCCACAGGGGAGTCTGGAGAAGTTTGCTACGGGCGTCTGAAGCTTCCAGGAAAGAGGGAACTGCCGGTAGCTGTCAAGACCCTGAAAGCGGGTCACACCGAGAAGCAACGCCGGGATTTCCTGAGCGAAGCCAGCATCATGGCTCAGTTTGACCACCCCAACGTTATCCACCTGGAAGGGGTCGTCACCAAAAGTAGGTGTGAGGCCTGGACCAGGTTGGGCATAGGAAGATTGGGCCGGAGCACGTGCGAGCAAAGGGGGGAGCTCCGGTGGGCGGTTCTTGTGGCGCCACGAGGTTGGCCGAGCGCGACAGTCCAGCAGGCAATCCTCGGCGCCAGGATGTCACACGTGGGCTTGCCAACCCCCAGGTGGCACCTAGAGATCCCGCAGAAGGATGGTTGAATTCCCAGCGGCAGAGATCAGTTCTGGGGTTGCCAGCTCTGGGTTCGGAAATAGCTGGAGCTTTTGTGAGCAGAGCCGGGGGTGGGTGGGTGGGTTGGGAAGGGTTAGGGACCTCAGTGGGGTATAATGTGATAGAGTCAGGCCCATATCTAGTAATTTTTTGGGGGGGGGGATACTAATTGAATTAATTTAATTTGCTCCATTCAGTAAATAAAGGCAGCTGGAAGAACTGGGGAGGCTCAGAAGGAAGGCAGGGCAGAATTGCCCGCCCTGGCACCTCACTGCCCCAGCAGCAGGCACAGTGTAGGGGAAGGAGAGGAGTGGTGCCTTACCCCGCCGTCAGGCAGTCACTGTGTCACCTCGCTGGCTCTTCCTGCTGAGGCCAAGCAGAAAAGGAGGGTGAGGGGCTTTGAGAAGCCAGCTGCAGAAGCAGGAAGACCCAGCGAGGCCACCCCTCTCCCTCCCCTCCTGCTCGGCCACAGCAGGAAGCAGCAGGAAGAGCCAGCGAGGCCGTGGCAACTGCCCGCAGGGGTATGGTGCACCGGGATTGGGTGGGTCTGGCATCCTCCCGGGATCGGGGCATTGCAGATTCAGGAGGGGGTACTGCCCCCTAGGGCCCCCCACCTCACTATGGCCCTGGATAGAGTCCACCCTCCAAAGCAGCCATTTTCTCCAGGGGAACTGGTTGTCTGGGGATCCATTGTAATGGGGAGATCTCTGGGTAGCACCTGGACATTGGCAACCATCATCAGTTCCCCTGGAACAAATGGCTATTTTGGAAGGTGGCCTCTATGGCAAGATACCCCTCCCCTCTCCGAATCCTGCCCTCTCCAAGATCTACTCTCAGACCTCCAGGAATCTCCATGGAGCTGGCGACTTTACGGGGATGAGATTCTTGGAACGAGGGCAGCGCGGCTGAAACCGAAGCCGTACTGAAAGACGGCCGCTCTTTCATGAACACGGCCCTCGAGTGCTCGTTGGCGGTGTCTGCAAATGGGCCTGTTTGCAAATGGAACTTAATGGGCTTATAATGCCTGTTTTCTCTCAGGCTTTGATATCCCACAATTAAAATGAAGGATATGCTGAGCGCGTTTGTGTTTGTGCAGTTGGCAGCGTTTTGTTTATTGGCTTCATTTACATCCTGCCTTCCTTCCTTCCTGGTGGGGACGCAAAGCGGCTGACCTCCTCCTCCTCCTCCTCTTTATCCTTACAACAACCCTGTGAGGGAGGTTAGGCAGAGAGCGTGTGACCGACAAGGGTCATCGGGCAAGTTTCCGCGGCGGAGCGGGGTTTTGAACTCGAGCGTCCCCGATGGTAACCCGACACTGCAACCATTACATCACACTTGCCTCTCTTTGTCACCGCATAGGTAGAGCCAGGCAGTAGCTGCTGTTGATGCATGCACAGAATGTGCTGGGTCACTGAGGTCAATGGGCATTATATGCCTCTGGTGCTGACCTTTAAAGCCCTATATGGTCTGGGGCCTGCCTACTTAAGGGACTGCCTTTCCCCATATGTGCCCCAGAAGGCACTGAGGTCAAGCTCACAACATCGCTTGACTCCCTGGTCTGAAAGAAGTGCGGCTGGCCAGCACTAGAACCAGGGTTTTCTCGGTGGTGGCCCCATACTGGTGGAATGAACTCCCGGAGAATGTCAGGGCCCTATGGGACTTGCAACAGTTCCACAGGGCCTGCAAGATGGAGCTCTTCCACCAGGCCTTCGATTAGGAGCCGCCACTGGGGAATTTAAGACCAACTATGCCCCTGGAACTAGGCTGGCTGAGATCCTGCCGGAGGTGGTGTAAGCTGGATGCTGCCCTCTTCACCGGTGCGACTCTGATTGCCGCCATTTTATCTGTTGTTTTATCTGCAAATTATGTTGTGTTTTTAAATAATTTGTAAACTATTGTTTTATAGTATTTTATCTCTTGGAAGCCGCCTTGAGCCAGCTTGTCCGGCAAGGCGGGGTAGAAATATGAGTTTTATATATATTTCAATTCTGATTCAAGTTTGGTGGTCGTGCAAACGATAATTCCCATCAACCCTAACAGAAGGTCAAGCAGGGGATGTTTGGGAGGGGTTGTTTGCTGGAATGATAGGCCAACCCAGGACAGGGATTTACGGACAACACTGAAGTAATTAGTGATGTCTTAATTAGACATATCAGATGAGATTGGGCGTGTTCAGGGGGGTATGTGGTATTTCTGTCTCAGTGACGGAAGATGAAACAGCACGGGGCTATTGTCCAGGCTTTGCCATCCATTGGGCCATCCAATATGTACCCCATGTCCCGTTTGATGTCGTGGTTAAGCGTGCGGACTCCAGTCTGGGAGAACCGGGTTCGATTCCCCACTCCTCCACTAGCACCTGCTGGATGACCTCGGGCAAGCCATAGTTCTGACAAGAGCTGTCCTTGAAAAAGAGCAGTTTCCGTCAGAGCTCTCTCAGCCCCACCTACCGCACAGGGTGTCTGTTGTGGGGAGGGGAAGGGGGAAGGAGTTTGTAAGCCACTTTGGGACGCCAAGTGAAGGGCGGGGTATGAATCCAATCTCTTCCTCATCTTCCTCTCTTCCACTTGCCTTCACATGAATGCATGAAGCTTCCTTATACTGAATCAGACCTTCAAGGTCACGACTGACTGGCAGCGGCTCTCCAGGATCTCAGGTTAGGGATGCCAGCCTCCAGGTGAGACCTGGGGATCCCCCGGGATTACAGCTCATCTCCAGACTACGGAGATCAGTTCCCCTGGAGAAAATGGCTGCTCTGGAGGGTGGACTCTGTGGCATTGTACCCCACTGAGGTCCCTGTCCTCCCCAGATCCATCCCCAAATCTTCAGGAGTTTCCCAACCTAGATCTGGCAACCCTACCGCCCCATCTCCTTCCAGAGCCCCGTCGGGGGGGGGGGGGGGGACCTCGCAAGCTTATCTCAGGTGGAGGTCTTTCAGGTCACTTATTGCCTGGTCCTTTTAAGTGGCGATGGCGGGGACTGAACCTGGGACCTTCTGCGTGCCTAGCAAATGCTGTATCACTGAGCCACAGCCCTCGCCTCCTTCATCCTTGGCCTTGTCCAATCGCAATGTAGGTTGGTCCAGAACGTGGAATAGGTGGACCTCAGCCATTGGGCAGAGTGGCAATTGTTGCCGTGGAATTGACAACTTACCTGGAGTTGACTGGACCTCTCCCACCCACCCAAGCTACAAGGCCTAACCTCATACCCCCAAACCTGGTCTTTCCAAAGCCATGTGAGTCAGCACCGCTTCAAGGCTCAGGGGGGACAGATTGCGCTAGACCGGAAGAGCAAAACCAGCCTCTCTCTTTCGGATGCGGCTCCCAGTTTCCGAAAGATCAAGCGAAGGGAGAGTGTGTGAAGTAGAGACAGCTTGTCCCTGGCTGCTGTCCTCATTTCCCTAATTGACATCATTAGCAAAAACGAGCCATTTATTCCAGCCTTGCTTCTCCGCAGCCGGTCATTTGGTGGAGATGAAAAGGGGTGAAACAAAGAAACACCCCCGGCCTTTATTCCGTCTGATCCCGTGGCCACGCGTGTGGGGGCATCTGGCTCGCGGGTCCGGCGCTTTCCGCACCCAGGATCGTGGCTGCTGTCTTAAGGGGGGCATTAGCATTCGCCGGGGCCAGCTCGGAAGGACAAAAATAGCCGGGGTCACCCTCCTGATGGAAAGCAGGATGGTGATGGCATGCAAATATCGTTGGGGGTAAATGAGAATGGCGTCTTCGGGAGGTGGCCGGCAGCTGCCCAGCTCCTGGCTGCCAATCTGAGACAGGACAGCTTTTTTGCTCAGCCTCGGCATGCAGCTGCCATCCTGCCGTGGGGCAGAGGGGGGCTCTCGCAAGGTCCCCGCGCCATCCACCCTGTCCTCGACTGCTGAAGAGGGCTGAGAGATGCTGGCAGGAAAGTGACCTCGCTGTTAACGTGGCCTCTCTTGTTTCTTGCAGGCAAATTAGTCATGATTGTTACCGAGTACATGGAGAACGGCTCATTGGATTCCTTTCTGCGGGTAGAACCTTCCTTCTTATGCATGGCTTGGGGCTGAGGGACTGATGTAGTTTGGGGGGGACAGCTAGAAGAAGAAGAAGAAGAAGAAGAAGAAGAGATTGGATTTATACCCCTGCCTTCACTACCCGAAGGAGTCTCAGAGCAGCTTACGATCCCTTCCCCTCCCCACAACAGACACCCTGCGAGGTAGGAGGGGCTGAGAGACCTCTTTCGAGGACTGCCCTTGAGAGAACAGCTCTGAGAGGACTTGTGACTGACCCAAGGTCACCCCAGCAGCCGCATGTGGAGGAGTGGGGAATCCAACCCGGTTCTCCCAGATCCGAGTTCGCACTCCTAACCACGACGCCAAACTGACTCTGGGAGGGGGATCGATTAAAAGAGTGTTCTGTGCCCTCTGAGGGGTGAACGTGGAGGGCTGCAGAGCACATCCTTCAGAGGATGAAGCAGGCGCCTGCTTCTACCCGTCAATAACCAGCCTGTATGGGATTGGACATAAAGGTGCCCGCTATAGGTTCCTTGAGAGCTCCTTGACCCTCCAGCCCCCACGTCCACCCATCCCCCCAGCCCTCACCTGCTTGAATATCTGAACCCCTTTGCTTGCGCCAGCCTTCCTGGTGGGGCTCTGAGAAGAAATTCAGAGAAGGGGGGAAATGGGAGGAGCCTATTCAGCTCTTCCCTCCCACCCATTTCTCACTGGATGTGAATTCAACATGGCCGCTGCAGACCAGGCCGATGAGCAGAAAGCCACTCTGTCCTCCTGACTTCTCTCCTGCTCTCTCCCCCAGGGGTTCAGTGCACCCTTGGAGATGCAGTCCCCAAGGTGCCTACATCCAATGCCAACAGCCCCATAGCTAGGATTGTTTTTCTGGGGGGGGGGGGGCTCCGGGGCACCGAGGGGGGCGCGCGCTAATTAAACTGCCCATCTCTGGAGCCTCCTGCTCCACTCCCCCTTCCTCCTTCAAGACTCCGTTGCGCCTTCTTCTGTCTCACTCGGCTTCTGGAAGGAATCAAAGCCCAAGGAAGGAATCAGTGGTGCCAAATGGAAGTGTTGGAACTAAAAGTGAAGTTTTGCAGAATAAAAGGGGAGATTGGGGTGTGGGGCTCTGAAGATCCAGTAGGGGGCTCAGCTCCTAAAGCCCCACCGCTGGCTACGGCCCTGAATGCCTTTAGAACTACATTTCCCAGAGCATACCTAAGTGCCTTGAATGCTGCCAAAACATTGCCCAAGGACGGGCGTAGCCAGAAAATTTTGGTTGGTGGGGCGTGGGGAAATCTGGGGGGGGGCACCCCAGGCACACCTGCTCCTCCTCTTGCAGCGGCAGCAGCAGCAGCTCCGGCTCCACCGTGACCTCTAGACCTCCTCTCGTCCTTGAGATTGGAGAGACTCAATTCCGGGCTGCTTTTCTGTGTAAGCCGGGGGGGGGGGGGGGAGATCCTCTGACTCTCTCTATTTTGCCTTTTGCAATTTTATTTCTTGCATTTTTTAAAAACCTGTTTATTTTTTGTCCTGGAAAAAAAGAAAAGAAAAAACTAGATCGAGTCTCTCAAGGGCAGTACTCAGGAGAGCTCTCTCAACCCCACCTACCTCACAGAGTGTCTGTTGTGGGGAGGGGAAGGAAAAGGGATTGTAAGCCGCTCTGAGACTCCGAGTGAAGGGTGAGGTATAAATCCAATCTCCTCCTCTTCATCCCCCTCCCTTGCCTCCAATTGCCCACTTTAAAGCAGCTTGCAAGTTTCTCTTCTCAGGTGTTTGTTCAGCCCTTGATTATTCAACAGAGGTGGGGGTTACACTTTAAAAACTGCTGCAAGAAGATGACGGGAGTGGCTACGTGACTGACACAAGTACAGGCCAATCGGTACTGCACAAGTATAACTTTCCTGCTGACCTTGATCTAGAGAAGCAGGTCATGTGTGTGCCCAGACTGCTGTGAGCGGACTTCTCCAGCCAGCGAATAATCCCAGTCCCGTAGATTTGTATATATCCTCGCCAAATAACCTTACCTGAGGGCTGCTGAGTTTTGTGCATGAGATGCCCAGTGAAATGCCGCAGACTAAAAAAACACCAATGGGCTGGTCTCTTTCCAGAAACATGATGGGCAATTCACAGTCCTCCAGCTGGTTGTCATGCTGAGGGGTATCAGCGCTGGCATGTGCTACCTGTCGGACCTCGGCTACGTGCACCGGGATTTGGCAGCCCGCAACATCCTCGTCAACGGAAATCTAGTCTGCAAAGTGTCCGATTTTGGCCTGTCGCGAGTCCTGGAGAACAATCCCGATGCAGCTTACACGACCACGGTAATGTCACCTCAAGGGCACAGTGAACTGCTGCCTTGCAGGCCAGGGGAACAAGATGGCAGCCACACTTGGTTTCCTTTGTCTCGAGCAGGCCCATAACTACCGTGGGGCATTTGGGGGCCAGGCCCCCCCGAGTTACCGCCCAGGCCCCCTGACTTCCCATCCAGTCGGTTTATTTTATTTTGTTTTTCATGTATGCCACGGCCTTGCCGCGCTGAGCCATCACCCTGCCTTGCCTGCTGGCACCCCTGCGGCTCGCCTCTCTTTCTTGTCACTTTAAAAAACAAAGTTTACTCTCTCGTCGCTCTTGACACAGCCTGGGGGTGTGTGCAGGGTGCCCCCCGACTTATCTAATTGCCCCCTGAAGTCAAAAATCCTGGCTACGGCCCTTGTATAGAGTCTTGCTTACTACTACTACTACAACAATGACTACTACTGGTAGTAGTTATTTCTTAAGAATCATAGTGTAGGGAAAATCCACCTCATTCCACAAGAGCTGAAATTAGTCAGCCTTTCCTCGGTGCCTCTCCTCTCTGAAGAAAACCACACACAAATTGCTGGCATTGGTCCTTTCCACGCTAGACCTTAAATCCTGGTTCAACCCTGTCCCCGAACTTACATTCTATACCACATGCAAGTTCACCCCTATAATTATCTTGGGGTATTTTTAATTTCCGCGTTACATTGAGGTCTCCTTGGTTTTGCCCTGCACTTGTCCCGGGATAAACAGATGCTGTTATAACCAGGGATAAATGCAAGGTATTGTGTCGCGAGTTGAACTCTGATAAATCCAGGGATGAGATCCAATTGCAGAAAGGACCACTGAGCTGAGACCCAGAGAGGCAGGTCATGGAAGGAGTAGGGTCCCCTCCTCTGTCAGCCCCTCCGAGGTTTTGCCCTGTGAGGGATTCTCCTTGGTTGCTGCTTCTCGGACAGGGGAAGTGCCAAAGAATGGTTGAGGAACTTTCCCTATGAAGAAAGGTTGAAGCGCTTGGGGCTCTTTAGCTTGGAGAAATGACGGCTGAGGGGTGACATGATCGAGGTTTACAAGATTACGCATGGGATAGAGGAGATAGAGAGGTACTTTCCTCCCTTTCTCACAATAAAAGAACTCGTGGGCACTCCATGAAATTGCTGAGCAGTCGGGTTAGAACAGATAAAAGGAAGTACTTCTTCACCCAAAGAGTGATTAACACGTGGAATTCACTGCCATAGGAGGTGGTGGCGGCTACAAGCATGGACGGCTTCAAGAGGGAATTGGATAAACATCTGAAGCAGAGGTCCATCAGTGGCTATTAGCTATAAGATATCAATAGGAATTCTCGGTCTGGGGCAAGTGATGCTCTGCATTCTTGGTGCTTGGGGGGGGCAACAGTGGGAGGGGCTTCTAGTGTCCTGGCCCCACTGCTGGACCTCCTGATGGCACCTGGTATTTTTGGCCACTGTGTGACACAGTGTGTTGGACTGGATGGGCCACTGGCCTGATCCAAATTGGCTTCTCTTATGTTCTTATGTTCTTAACTGCGGCTCCCCGTAACTGAGGGGAAGGAAGTGGCTTTCTAGATTTATCTGTGGCTCGGAGGTAAAAGAGGAGGCGGAAGTGAAAGACTGCATCCCCCCCCCCCCAAAAAAAAATACACTCATGCTGCTGGGATGTAGAGAGAAGCATGCCTGACAGTCAGTAGGGAAACTATGCCTGAGCTTTGCCTATTGGGATTCTCTGGTAATGTATTATGCATGGGCAGCCTACAGTTCCCCTAGGATCAAGGTCCCCCCCACCCCCGCTGTAAGAGTGAAAGGGGAATGCAGTGTTTTCTCTCCGAAGCAATGGGTTCCCCAGGCGAGCAGAGACATCCCTCCGATTTCTGCCTTGCCCTGTGGCATGTTTTTGTTATCTGCAAGCTGAGCGCTTAACTATCCGTTATGGTGATAGCACTCCCCGACAAAGGTGGTCTCTCAAAGTGGTTCAGATTTTAAAGCAACCAGGGGTCTTTTCGTAGAAATAGAGGTGCAGGAGCTCATTAGCATATCTCATTAGCATACCTCATTAGCATATGCCACGCCCCCTGACATCACCAGAAGTGTGTCAGAAAGGGAATGTCAGTTTCAGCCCCATTATATCCTATGGGCCATTGAAATCAATGGCAAAAACTCATAGGGTATAGGAGGGGCTGGAGGAAAGGGGGTTTGAGGGAGAGGCTCCAAACTTGCAGGGTAGCTGCTGGGGCCTCTCCTCGAAATACCCACTAAGTTTCAAGAAGAGTGGACCACGGGGTCCAATTCTATGGGCCCCCAAAGAGATTGTCCCATCCCCTCCATTGTTCTCTATGGAGGGAAAAAATGTTAACTTTTTTCCTGCCATAGAGAGCAATGGAGGGAATGGGGGCAACCTGTTTGGGGGCCTGTAGAATTGGACCCCCTGGTCCAATCTTCTTGAAACTTGGTGGCCATTTCGAGGAGAGGTCCCAGCAGCTACCCTGCAGGTTTGGAGCCTCTCCCTCAAACCCCCTCCCCTCCAGTGGCTTTTAAAGTTGCCGCCAAATTTCAGCGGCAATTCGGTGGCAAGCTGAATTAGATTAGAGAATCTGATTCAGCCCGTGGCTGCCCTACTGGCCAGTCCTGAGCTGGCGGAGCTTCGCTTCGCCTCGCTCCGGCCCCAATGGACCCCTGAAAGCAACTAATAAATCAAAGGTATTGGAGGGTGGCAGAGGCATGGCCAAGGCGTATCTGGCTGCTTTCTGTCCTGCCTCTGATGGACTTATTAATTCAGCTGGAAAATGGAGGGAGAAGAGATGTCAGCTGTTGCAGGATCCAGGCACAGTCAGTTGTCTGGCTGCTGCCTCCCGCTGTGTACCTGGAAGGAGAATACCTCATGGATTCATAGCCCTGTGCTTTGCGTTTCAGGGTGGGAAGATCCCCATTCGGTGGACAGCACCTGAAGCCATCACATATCGAAAGTTCTCCTCAGCCAGTGACGTCTGGAGCTTCGGCGTGGTCATGTGGGAGGTGCTGGCCTATGGGGAGCGGCCTTACTGGAACATGACCAACCGGGATGTAAGAAAGACAGCTGTGACTACTCAGTGTTTAAGAGAAGAGAGTTTGCTCAAAGGGCATGCTTGGGTAGCAGAATGAGGAAGGGAGAGCCTTCTACCCATGGTGTCATTCTCCAGCAATTTACCTCAGCTATCTCTCTAGTACAGGGGTCCTCTGTCTCACAGAGTTTGTGAGCACATGTGGAATTCTGAGGGCAGGGGTGCCACCCTAAAATGGCTGCCATGGGGGCCCAATCACAAAATGCATCTTGCTATGGTTTGGATTCACAGCATGGCCTCAGCAAATGCTGGGAGATTTGGAAGGTGATGTCTGGGGAGGGTAGAGCTTAGGGAGGATATGGGGTCACTGCTGAGTGATGGTTTAGGAATTTCCCCAAATCTCTATGGTCAAAAACCATAGGCTGTTTTCTGGCCATTTTTGCTCCCACTACTCAGTTTCTCCAGGGCAGGGGATTGGGGCCTGCTGTAGATGGGCAAATGGAAAGCCCACCTAATTATGAAGACAGCTGTTTCCAAACAGGTGCTCCGGGCAGAAGCAAAGGCGAAGTACTTCCTGCTTCAGTGAGATGGAGGAAAATCAGGATTTGCTCTTTGCTTTGGGGAACAGGTGGCTTGGGGAAGAAGCAGAGGGGCACCATGGAACCCATTGATGTTGGGAGGCGGTCACAAATACGGAGGCAATATAGGAGTTTGCCACCCAACTAGTGGGGTCTTCATAACTCATTGAGAGCTAGTTTGGGGTAGAGGTTAGGAGCGCAGACTCTAATCTGGGAGAACTGGTTTTGATTCCCCACTTCTCCACGCACAGCTGCTGGATGACC
Source organism: Lepidodactylus listeri (assembly GCA_029233225.1). Taxonomy (NCBI): domain Eukaryota; kingdom Metazoa; phylum Chordata; class Lepidosauria; order Squamata; family Gekkonidae; genus Lepidodactylus; species Lepidodactylus listeri. Next base: position 38,222,760 of record JARCFY010000019.1, on the reverse strand, counting down.
TTGGGCAAGCCATAGTTTCTGCCAGAGCTGTTCTTGAAAAGAGCTCTCTCGGCCCCACCTACCTCACAGGGTGTCTGTTGTGGGGAGGGGAAGGGAAAGGAGTTTGTAAGCCGCTCTGAGACTCCGAGTGAGTGAAGGGCGGGGCATAAATCCAGTCTCTTTTTCTTCTTCATCATCATCTCGTGTTGTAAGCTTCTCATGGGCATATATACGGCCACTGTCAGAAGAACAAATACTGAAAGCAAGATTGACCGGGTGATCTGACCCCACATGGTAACGCTTTTGTTGGCCCACTCTCCTTTGTAGGTCATTCAGTCTGTGGAGGAGGGCTATCGGCTGCCTGCTCCCATGGGCTGCCCCACGGCCCTGCACCAACTCATGCTGGATTGCTGGCAGAAGGACCGCAACGACAGGCCGCGCTTCTCCCAGATCGTGGGCGTCCTGGATAAGCTTATCCGCATCCCGCAGAACCTGAAGTGTACATCGACGGTTAATCGGTATGTGGTCTCTGACAGAGTGGAGATTTGCCGTGGGGGCAAGGGGAGAGCTGCCCATCCAAGCTGGCCTTGTGTGGCACACGGCAAGCCAAACAAGGTCCCCCAAATAGCAGTGCTCCCCAAATCCTGCTCATCCAAATCCCCCCCAAACCAAAGTTACCTGGTCTTGTTTCCAAAGAGGAACTGTTGCGTTCGGAATCTTCCATTACCCCATTTTTTATTTTCTGAATTTGAACATCTGCCATCTGCCGCTGCTTTCAGTTCCTTTCCTTCACATATTTCTGTCCCCCTTTATAGTACAGGAATGTAAATGTGCCTCGGTCAAACACTGCAAAAAAATAAAATAAAACAAGCAACATTGGGGTGGCTGTACATGACGAAAATTCTCTGAGCGAAACCCAGAATTCAGGAGGAATGGATGGCGGGGGCAATGCGCACCCATGGCACTAGCAACGACCGGAGTGAAGAAAGTGTGCCCATTGCTACCTGCCATCCTGCTTGTGCCCTTCCCAGCAGAAGCCTGCTACTGCCCATCACTGTCCTGACAATGATCTGAGCAGCCGTCTCAGAAAAGGCAATGAACAGGTCTAGTTGCCAGAAAGATATTGGCTATGAATCCAGACCACCTGTTTCTTATGAGTTGACCCATATTGTGTAAGGGGATGGCTGAAATGGAGCCCCCTATCCAAGCCTCTGTACCAGATAAGATCTGGGTTTTTTTTTCTTTTGTATTTTTGCATTTGGAGGAGGAGGAGGAGGAGGAGACTGGATTTATACCCCGCCCTCCACTCCCCAAGGGAGTCTCAGAGCGGCTTACAAACTCCTTTCCCTTCCCCTCCCCACGACAGACACCCTGTGAGATGGGTGGGGCTGAGAGAGCTCTTTCCCAAGCTGTCCTTGAGAGAACAGCTGGTACAGAGCTATGGCTTGCCCAAGGTCATCCAGCAGGTGCAAGTGGAGGAGTGGGGAATCAAACCCGGTTCTCCCAGATTAGAGTCCACGCACTTAACCACTACACCAAACTGGCTCTCTCAGTTTGTGTTTGTGTGTGCGTGCCTGAGCCTGGAAGTCAGGGTGACCTCTAGCGACTCCTGCTGGGGCACAGAGGATGTCCAGAGAGGTAGCTAGATAGCCTGCCTCTGGCCTCCCAGCCCTGGTATTCTTTGGAGGACTCCCATCCAGAGTTGGCCTTGCTTAGCTTCTGACATCTGACAAGATTGGCCTTACTTGGGCAATCCAGGTCAGGGTTGCACCAGGGAAGATCTTGTGTCCTTCCTCCCCGTCCTTTGCCCACATTTAATTTAATTTTTTTTTTTTGCCATTGCCACATATAGACAAAACAAAATGCAATCTATCCGTCGCTTCCAGGTTCACCCAAACCATCTCAGAGCGAGCTTGCATCGACTTCACCAGCTGCAGTTCCGTCGAAGACTGGCTGGACTCCATTCGGCTGGGGAGATACCAGGAGAACTTTGCCTTGGCTGGCTACACTTCCCTCGGGATGGTGATGCGAATGAATATTGAGTACGTTTTTTTGGTGCCACGGTTTGTCCAAAAGGGGCCCGGGTGGTCCGATGCTTTTGCCTTGCTTCCAGCCATATTTCTGCAGTGCTTCTGATCTCGCATCTCTGCTGAGTTGGAGGGTGGCTGAGGAAACGTCAAGAGAGATTTATGCAATCGGCAGGGGCCGTGGCTCAGTGACAGAGCATCTGCTTGGCATGCAAAAGGTCCCGGGCTTAATCCCCAGTATCTCCAGTGAAAAAGGGATCAGGTAATACGGGATGTGAAAGTCCTCTGCCTGAGATGTTAGAGAGCTGCTGTCAGTCTGAATAAACAATATTGACCTTGATGGGCCAAGTATCTGATTCAGTATAAGGCAGCTGTATCGGCTCCCGTGAGAGCCCCCTTTCCCCTGTCTCTCTTGATGTTAGAGCTCAAGGGAGTGGATTTGGCCACTGCACTTTGTGTCAGGAACCGGCTCCTGTAAAGAGGGCGCCGCCTCCACTTAACAGAGGCAGTCTACGACATCGACCTGAGTTCGGTGCAATTGGAGGACATCCCCCATATTGTTGAAGACCGGCTTTTAAAAACTGGCTGTAGCAGAACACGAAGTAGCTTTACAGTTGGCCTCTCAAGGTCAGTAGTGTCTACTGGGACTGGCAGCCGGTCTCCAGGGTCGCAGCAAACGTCCTTTCTGGACCCAGCTATCTGATCCTCTCCACTGGACATGCCGGGGATAGAACCTGGGACCTTCTGCATCCAAAGCAGAAGCTCTATGCCTGATGGCTCCACCCCAGCCTCTTTAATGCACCAAGCAGAGCCTGAATTGCACTCCTCTTGGTAAGGGGCAACCAACACACAGGATGAACATTTCCATCATACTTTGATTGCCCCCCAAATATCAAAATGGGGGGAGCCGAACATTATTTCCGGATGGGCCCCCCCACACACACACTTCAGCCCTAACCTTTGGGTCTTCTTTGATCCTACTTGATGCCATGTTGTTCTTCCACAGTGACGTGCGGAGCCTGGGCATCAGCCTTGTCGGGCACCAGAGGAAAATCCTGACCAGCATCCAGATCATGAGGACACAGCTCCTCAGCACCATGGGCTCCAGAAGACATCTCTGATGGCCCTTCCTTCTGAGCTCCAACACTGACTCTGCCTCCTTTGCTCCCTCAGTTGGTTCCCACTGGCTAACCCTACCGAGAAGACCTCAGAAAGTGGTGGCCAGGTGCCCACTGCTTTGTTGATGGTGGAAGCCAGGGGATTCTGGCTGGATGGACACACAAGATGGTCTACTGCCTGGAGAGGGCGAGAAGGGACCGCACCGAAGTCCACAAGTTCACCCTTTGAGGAGGACTTCCCAGGCACTGCAGTCTCTGTAGCATATAAGCCATCTCGGATGTGGTTTGCCACTGAGGGGAGTCAGCTAAGGATCCCAGCTAGGCTCACCTCTGCCACGCATGATGGGCCTAACATTTCTGGGACAGAGAAGGACAATCAGGGTTCTTAAAGCCCCTTCAAGGGCTGTCTGTTTCGTTGCAATAGACGCTTGTGCTCTGAGGGGCACCCTAAACAATCCTTCCTTGCGGGGGAAGGTGGGGGCATGGCCTCCCCAGAACCCACGAGGGCAGAGAAAGATGACTGCCAGTTCCTCTTCTGTTCTTCAGAACAGTCCAGAATCCCTTGAAAGTGGAGAATGTTGCTGAACTCACCACCCCTCGACGCCACCAGCAGTTCGCTCCCTGAAGCATGGGCCACGAGCTCAGGATTTCAGGCCACAAACTCAGGTTTCCTAGATCCCGGCTTACCACCACCACCACCGCCCTCCTGAGATGCTCAGTCTGGGTGGCCATGGCAGGCTAAGGGCTAGTTCCAACCCAGGCCTGGATAAACCCCTGTCTTGTTCTTCCACGGCTGCTCAAAGCCAAGATCTTCACCCAAGCAGTCTCTGTTTGCCATGTGCAAATTTGCTGTTCTTCCAGAATCAGAGTGGGACACTCCTCCTCAGGCTTGACTTTGTCTGGCTTAGCTAGGAGGTATTGCAGTCTTCCTGGTTTTATATTGCAGAAGGGGGGGGGGCGGTTGATGGGGATGCCACGGGGGCCTGGTTCTAAACAGAGTATTTGGGTGTGAGTGATCCAGTTCTTCTTGTGGGCAGTATGTCGCTCTGGTAAGCCAGACACTCTGTTACAGGATGTCACGTTCCCTTTGTGGGGGCGGACTGAGATGGAAAGGCACTGCCGCAGGAGGTGGTGGCAGCTACAAGCATGAGGCGGCTTCAAGAGGGAATTAGATTAACATATGGAGCAGAGGTCCATCAATGGCTATTAACCACAAGGTATATAGATAGGAACTCTCAGTCTGGGGCAAGTGATGCTCTGTATTCTTGGTGCTTTGTGGGGGGGACAACAGTGGGAGGGCTTCTAGTGTCCTGGCTCCGCTGGTGGACCTCCTGAGGGCACTTGGTGTTTTTGGCCACTGTGTGACAGAGTGTTGGACTGGATGGGCCACTGGCCTGATCCAACATTGGCTTCTCTTACATCCTTAAGAGCAGAGGTCCATGAGTGGCTATTAACCACAAGGTATAGACAGGAACTCTCGATCTGGGGCAAGTGATGCTCTGTCTTCTTGGTGCTTGGGGCAACAGTGGGAGGGCTTCCAGTGTCCTGGCCCCACTGGTGGACCTCCTGAGGGCACCTGGTGTTTTTGGCCACTGTGTGACAGAGCGTTGGACTGGATGGGCCACCGGCCTGATCCAACGTTGGCTTCTCTTACGCTCTTATGTTATATTCTTAAGACACGTCGAGCAGGAAGAAGACTCCGGCTTCCTCGTGACCTTCCCTGTAAATAGGATTTTCTACCATGGTTCAAACTTATCCCCATTTCTTTCTTTCTTTTAATTTAACGAGCAAAAATGGCCCCATAGCACATTCTCCTCCCCAGATGAGGTGGGTCCATCTCTTTGGAGTCCTCCTCGCTGAGTTCCTTGGAATAGGAACATATGCACATTCCCAGAACAGGGTGAGGCCATGGTGTAGTGGTAGAGCACATGATTTGCACGCAGAAGGACCCGGGTTTGATCTATGGAAGTGGGAGCGGGCGCCTCTTTCAGACTGGGACCAGTCTCTGGGACTTCACCTTTGGGGGGTCTCACTCGGTGGTTGGGCCTTCTCGTTCCTGGCCTCTGTGGTTCTCTGTATATGTGAGTGGGTGAGTGAGTGGTGCCAGGGACCGGCCTGAGTTTGCTGCCCACTGGGGGACTGAGTGAGGCCACAGGTCAATGGCGAGCACAGGCCTTGTGGGGAAAAGGGCCCGGGTCCAATCTGTGCCTTCCCCCATGAAAGGACGTTTTCCAGTCCGAGGGCCACAACAGGGGACTTGACCCATTTGCAAGTTGCCTGTCACTTATGGCTCATCCCTGTTTACAACGGTGGCCATCGGTCCCCTTAATTAATCTGCAGGAACGGGCACCTGAAGTCGATCACCGCATGGAGTTCAGAGACATTACCTGATCATTGCTGCAGACCAACCTGGTGTGAAAGGGACAACTAGAGGGACCCATTTAACAGTGGTCAACCTCCACGTTTACATAGGGGCAAGCCAGTGGTGCTGCCGCTGTGGGCAGAGACCTAGGTTGTGTCTTCCGTCCCACGCTGCCTCTCTTTAGGGGAGCTGAGTGGCTTGCCAGTTTGGAGGCAGCATTGGCTCACTTGCTTATGTTGCAGTGTGGCAAACTGATGCGCTGCAAAAATAATGTTAGCTCAAGGGCTGGATGAAAACCTCCCACGAGCAGGATGTGGCGCCATAAACTGCCCGTGTGAATGGATGTCAGATAGTCGAGCTAGCAGTAGGGGAGGGGCCGTGGCTCAGCGGAAGAGCCTCTGCTCGGCATGCAGAAGGTCCCAGGTTCAATCCCTGGCATCTCCAGTTAAAAGGACCAGGCAGGAGGTGATGGCCCATTCTGCATCTCGCATTCGCTCCATCATTTTACCAACCCCACACTGGAACAGGAAAAGATGTGGCTCAAAACCACATTCAACTACACTGGGCCAACAAGTACTGACTGCAGAGTCACCCGTGAACGGCCGTAAAACAACCATAAATCTATGCAGACGGTACCATAAAACCGAAAGCTCAAAGGAAGTGAAACCGGTATGCAGTGTGGAGGCTACCGTAAAATCCGACAATCAAAGAAAGTGAAAGTGGCATGCAATGCAGAGGGGAATTTCGGTTCCAGCGTAGCTTTGGCAAAACAGTGGAGCACATGCGAGATGCAGAAGGGGCCGATGTGAGTCAGCTCTCCTTGGGACCCTGGAGAGCTGCTGCCAGTCTGAGTAGACAATACTGACCTTTATGGACCGGTGGTCTGACTCGGTATAAGGCAACTTCCATCTACTGAACATGTGTTGAACTGGAGTAAACCTCTGTGACTTCCGAGAGCTGCCACCTACTGTGCTGGACCAGATGGCCGGTGGTCTGATCCAGTAGCTTCATACGGTCCCTTTGAGCTGATTTGAGGACCGGTGGAGCTGGAGACTCACCAGACCCTGGAAGGGAAATGAGAGCCATTATCTGAATGCAATAATCGTGGCTGCCTTTGGCCATCTCTGCAGGGCAAATGATACCACCTCAGTTCTTCTCTACGGTTGTATAGCAGCATCTCTTTTCTTCTTCTTCCTATGGAAGGTCTATTTTTAACTGGGGTGGGGAGAAATGCAATACGTCGTTTTAAGAACTTATCTCCAGCCAGCGGAGGAGACGACTCCCTTGGCCTCCGGCAGACGGCCAGGGCTCTCTCTGGAACCCGGAACTCACATGGCAAGCACAGGAAGGGAGCCGGTTTGGAAGCGACTCGTAGGAAGAGGGAGGAAGAGGGCGGATGTGGGGAGAAGAGGCTGCTGGACAGACTTAGCTCCCCAGAACCGTGCTGGTTTGTAGGGATAAGATGGGGGTTCTTGCCGGGCTGCCGTGGGGCGACTCATCCGTGCTGCTCTTTCTACTCCTGTCCTCAGAAAATAAAACTCTTCCATTCACTGCCTGCCTCTGCCTCCTTGTTCTCATTGAGTGTCTTTAGGCTCCTGGATTCACTGCTGGGTAAACTCCAGGTGGGGCCTGGAGATCTCCAGGAATTACAACCACCAGGGCATTTCTTTTCTTTCTTTTTTTTTTTTTTTGAAAAAGAGGTGTCGGAACTCTCAAGAGGGAAATGAAGTTTTCAGTATGTACACTGAAAACTCGTGAGCTTTAAAACATTTTAAAAAGCGTTTCTGTCGAAGAGGTTCCGGAACGCCGTTCCGGCTCCGTTTCCCCGGGAGAACAAAAAGCCCTAGCAACAACTGATCTCCAAATGGCAAGTTCCTCTCGAGAAAATGGCTGCTTTGGAGGGTGGGCTCTATGAGATTATGCCCTGCCAAGGTCCCTCCCCTCACCAAGGGTCCACCCCCAAATCTCCAGGAATTTGCCAACCCGGAGATGGCTGACCCGATTACCTGGCCTCCTCTTATTCCCCGAAGCAGGGATGTTTCTATCATCCTGTTTCCATCATCGTAGAGATTGCCAGTCATGGAGATGACTAGTGGACAATCCCCTCTGGTGCTATATGGATTAGCTAAAGGCACAATATGTCACCTTGACGCGCTAGATCCCCTTCTTCAGAAGAAAGAGTTGTGCTGGGAAAGTTTCACTCAGGCTGCAGTCACACACACAAAACAATCCACTTTCAATTCACTTTCCATGTACTTTCCAACTAGATTTTGCTGCAGGAACGGGCAAAATCCAGCTGGAAAGCTCATGGAAAGTGGATTATCTAGTGTGTGGGATCGCAGCCTCATTCACCTTCTCCTTGTAAAAGTTTCCGAATGTGTCCCTGCCGCGGCCACGGCCAGTCATGATTCCTTCCTCCAAATGGAGCGGCTCAGTCCAAACAAATGATGTTTTAGTCAGACTCTTACCGAGACCCAGGTTTGAATCCAGACTCTGCCAAGGAATCTTGCTGGGTGACCTTGGACCAGTCTCTTTCTCTCAGCCTAAACTACCTCACAGGGTTGCTGCTGCCGGGGGCCTCCACTGGGGAGAAAGAAAAAACACCCAGTACACATTTTGGAACCAATCAGAACGCATAACCGTGGTCTCTTTTAACTACGGTAAATTTGTGAATCCAGGATTAGAGTCGGCGCGCGCTGTGTGTGGAAATCAGCAAAGGGAACGCTCTCTCTTGCCAGTAACCTCCGCTCAAGTTCACAGGGTCCAAGCCGCCCCTTTCTCTTTGGCCCAGAACCATTTTTGGCTCATTTCCCCCCTCTACTGCCCCACTGAGTGGCAGCGGGTGTCACGGACTGCTGCCCCCTCCCTTCCCCACAACTAGAAAACTAGCACATCTAGGAGAAAACGAGGCTGGAACTAACATCCTGTGCCCAAGTTCATGGAAGCTCTTTCAATAACAGGAGTCTCCATCAACTTCTGATGGAGGTAGGGGTGCCACCCTCCAGGTGCGACCTGGGGATCCCCGGGAACTATAGTTCGTCTCCAGACTATAGCAAGCAGTTCCCCTGGAGAAAATGGATGCTTTGGAGGGTGGACTCCATGGCATTGTCCTCTGCTGAGGTCTCTGTCTTTCCCAGGTGTCACGCCCAAGTCTCCAGGAGTTTCCCACTCTGGAGCTGGCAACCCTAAGCCCCCACACACCCCCGTGGTCAGAGGGGACCTGGCAGCAACCCTCGCATGGGGTATGTCCCAGAGACAGCCTGATCTGAAGAAGTGAGCAGTGACCCACGGCATCCCCTGCCACAAATTTTGTTAGTCTTTAAGCTGCTCCTGGGCTCTTGCTCTTTTCTGCTGCTACCGCCGGCAGACTAACACGGCCACCCATCTGGATCTGTGGAAGGCACCACGTTTCGCCGTACGGAATGGGGACCCATCAAGGGAGCAGTGGCTCACGCAAGCGCACACCCTGCAGTGTTCCCCCTAAGCTGTGGAGTCTTGTGAGCAAACATCCTACTTTGTGAGCTAAAGCTGAGAGTGAGCGCTTTGGCAGCTGCCTAAATTAGCTCGCTCCGGAGCCATCCTTCCTGAGCGAAGACAAAAAGGTGTGAGCCGGAGTCTAAAAAATGGTGAGCCCGCTCACGCTCACTCAGCTTAGAGGGAATGCTGCCTGCCCCCAATTGTGTTAGTCTTTAAGGTGCTCCTGGACGCTTGCTCGTTCCTACTGCTGCAGCCTTCGCAGCTAAGCGGAAACTGGGCTTCCATGTATCACTATCAAAAGCAGCTATTAACTCGACCAAGGGTTAATCTGTATCATTTTTCCCCTCCTGTTCACAAAAGCACTTTTTAGTTGTGGCCCTCGAACCACACAGGCACCTCGTGTGGAAGAAGCGATGAGCGCCCACTGATTGCCCCCCCCCCCCGAGTGATCACTTCCCAGTTCAGAGCAGTGTTCCCTCTAAGCTGAGTTAGTGTCAGCTAGCTCACGGTTTTTTAGCCTCTGGCTCACACATTTTTGCCTCAGCTCAGGAAGGAGGGCTCCAGAGCCAACGAATTTCTGCCGCAGCCAAATGGCTCGCTCACAACTTTAACCCCAGTAGCTCACAAAGTAGAATTTTTACTCACAAGGCTCCACAGCTTAGAGGGAGCATTGGTTCAGAGCGAGGGGCAGGAAACAGACCGGTGTCCTCACGCTTGACCCTGAGATGTCCATCTTGCAGCTTGTGCCATTTCAAACCCAAGAGACTGTCTGACCGTCGCCTTTGTCTGTGCCCGTCTCCACTGGATGGAATCTGCCCTTGTGAAATTCCCTGTTCTGTCTCCCCACCCACCCACCTGATTCTAGATTTTAACACTTTTGCCTGGGCAGAAGATCATGAATAAAAGATGAAAACTGTTGGGTCGGGGTGTCTCCGATAATTTAACAGCGAGGCGATGAGGACTTGTTGTGGGAGCGGAGAAGCGGGCACTGGCTCGGAATACCAACTGTGAGGGATGAACTTCAAACGGGCAGGAAAAAACGCTCCCGCTTTGATGTGACATCCTGCCTGGCTGGCAGCTGGAGGGGGGCGGGGAGGGTAAAGCTGGAAAACTGGTCAAGGAGAGATGGGACAGAGGACATCGTGGAGAGCTTTATCGTCCTCGCCCTCTTCACAGCAAGGAATGCCCCTGGCAGCTTAAGAGTCACCTTTTGCAACTGCCGTGGCCAAGTGCTGAGCAGGGCACCATTTAGAGAGGTTTCGGAAATCAGCCCCATCCTCAGTTGCCAGTTTCCAGGTGGTGGCTGGAGATCTCCTGGAATTACTGGCCCCACTGCTGGACCTCCTGATGGCACCTGGTATTTTTGGCCACTGTGTGCTACAGAGTGTTGGACTGGATAAGCCATTGGCCATTTCCACACTAGACCTTAAATCCGGGTTCAACCCTGTCCCTGAACTTACATTCTACACTGCACCCGAGTTCATCCCAGTAATTCTCTTGGGGTATTTTTTGTTTCCACATTACATAGAGGTCACCCCAGTTTCACCCCACACTTGTCCTGGGATAAACAGATGCTGTTATGACCAGGGATGAATGCAAAGTATTGTGTCGCAAGTTGAACTCTGATAAACTCTGATAAAACCAGGGGTCCATTGGGGCCGGAGCGAGGCGGAGCGAAGATCTGCCAGCTCAGGACTGGCCAGTAGGGCAGCCAAGGGCTGAATCAGATTCTCTAATCTGATTCAACTCGCCGCCGAATTGCTGCCGAAATTCGGCGGCAATTTTAAAAGCCACTGGAGGGGAGGGGGTTTGAGGAAGAGGCTCCAAACTTGCAGGGTAGCTGCTGGGGCCTCTCCTCAAAATGCCCACCAAGTTTCAAGAAGATTGGACCAGGGGGTCCAATTCTACAGGCCCCCAAACAGGTTGCCCCCATTCCCTCCATTGTTCTCTATGGTAGGAAAAAAGTTAACATTTTTTCCCTCCATAGAGAACAATGGAGGAGATGGGACAATCTGTTTGGGGGCCCATAGAATTGGACCCCCTGGTACAATCTTCTTGAAACTTGGTGGGCATTTCGAGGAGAGGCCCCAGCAGCTACCCTGCAAGTTTGAAGCCTCTCCCTCAAACCCCCTTTCCTCCAGCCCCTCATATACCCTATGAGTTTTTGCCATTGATTTCAATGGCCCATAGGATATAATGGGGCGGAAACTGACATTCCCTTTCTGACGCCCTTCTGGTGATATCATGGGGCGTGGCATATGCTAATGAGTTATGCTAATGAGCTCCTGCACCTCTTTTTCTACGAAAGGACCCCTGGATAAAACCAGGGATAAGATCCAAGTGCGGACTATTGCATTGACATGATTCAACACGGCTGCTTCAGAAAGTGGGCTCTATGGGATTATACCCACAGATAGGATTACCAACCTCCAGGTAGGGCCTGGAGGTCTCCTGGAATAACAGCTCATTTCCAGATGAAAGAGATCAGTTCCTCTGGGGAACATGGCTGATTTTGGACTCCATGGCACTATGACCCAAATCCTGCCCTTCCCAGGCTCCACCCACAAACCCTCTATGTATCTGGTAACCCTACCCACAGAGATCCCTTCCCTACCCAAACCTGCCTGCCCCAGGCTCCACCCCCAAATCTTCAGGATTTCCCCAACCCTATACCTTTTCTGAATCTAGGGTTGCCAACCTCAAGGTAGCACCTGGAGATCTGCCACTATGACAGTGGCTCTCCAGACCACCAAGATCAGTTCCTGGAGAAAATGGCTGCTTTGAAGGGTGGACTCAATGGCCCAACACCCTGCTGAGGCTTGTCCCCTCCCCAAACCCCACCATGCTCAGGCTCCAACCCGAAATCTCCAGGTGTTTCCCAATCCAGAGCTGGCAACTCTATCTGACTCCCCCCTGGAATCCAGTGTTAGATTAAGAAGTCTCCCCCAGTGTTGCACCAAATGATCTCCCTGTGCCCCAGGTTTCAGATCCTCCCTGTCTTTTTACTTTTCCATTTTGCTACTGGACATCGTACACATTCATAAAACACTGCAAAAAATGGGTGGGGGGGATGCCTTGGTTGGGATCGAACCTATGACTGCACCAGGTTTCTTTGTGTGTGGCATCTTGGTCTCGGAAGATTTTCCTGTGCTACTAGAACGATGGAAACACTTCTGGGCTTCATTAGAAGAAAAGAAGAAGAGAAGCGATTGGATTTATATCCTGCCCTTCACTCACTTGGAGTCTCAGGGCGGCTTACAAACTCCTTTCCCTTCCCCTCCCCACAACAGACACCCTGTGAGGTAGGCGGGGCTGAGAGAGTGCTGAGACAACTGTCCTTGAGAGAACAGCTGGTACAGAGCTATGGCTTGTCCTAGGTCATTCAGCAGGTGCAAGTGGAGGAGTGGGGAATCAAACCTGGTTCTCCCAGATTAGAGTCCACGCACTTAACCACTATACCAAATGGGCAAGGAAGGGTAAATGGGGGACGATGGAAGAAAGAGAGATAGAGAGGGTGGCCAGTCTTAACTTCCCATTGCCACCCTCAACTAAAAGCCTGGAGGAACATCTCTGTTATCAGCCGGACCTCAAACCCCCAGGTAGGACGGCATTGGTGCCTTTAAGAGGACGGTGCCCATTAAAGCCTTCACTATTCAGAAATCGGCCTGTAAAAGCTTCAGCTAGCGTGGAGCCCACCCGACTAATTGCTGGCAGATCAAGCAGCTGTCAAAAGGACAGCTAAAAGGGGACGGTTCAAAAGAAATCCAGCGAAGATTTTTTTAAAAAAGAGAAAACCTCCCAAGAAGGCAGGGACATCTCATGCTCAATTTAGCCCCCTCGTCTGTGTTACTCTGTCGCCCTCTGGGATGCCCAAAACAGCATTTCATGCCAGGCCGGCCTGCTCTCTGCCTCACCGCCCCGCCTCTCTCCCAGCTCTGGCATCAGCTGCCTCTGACTCTCAGGGATCCAGGCACGCTATCGCTGCTGCCTGAGCTTGAACCGAGGTGACAAGGAGGGAATGGAATCCATCCACACACCAGCCAGGCACGAAAACCTTGTCACGGAAACATGCAAACAGATCAATGCCCCCCGCTGTGCAGGGCCTCCTCGCACCCGCCTGCCGTGCGGGCAGGATGTGTCTGCGGCCGGGACTCCACTCAGCCTGCAGAGAGACAGGAGGATGCTTTTGAGGGGGCCAAGATGCTTCGGAGGGGGCCGAGATGGTCGGACCAGCCTTTCCCGGCGCCAGGACAAGAGGCGAGAAACTGGGAATCATGCACAGCGGTAAGAAGCCGGGCGATGCTTCTTCGCTGTTATTATTTTGCAAGCAGGGATGAAACAGATTTCAGCCTTTCGCTCATTTTAGGGTTTTTTGTGGGCTTCCTCAGCCTGGCATGCTGCTCTTTAGGAATCCCAGAAATTTGATTTCTAAAATTAATTCTGGAATTGGAATAGTCACTGATTCGTGTCCTTTAGTTCACTTGCACCTCCCTTTCCCCACTCTACAGAGCAATGCACACCGGCGCAATAATAAAACATGGCAAACACATGAAACAAAGAATCTTGCTGGTTCCGGAGCTTTCAGGATAGTTTGCTCGCATCTTTCCCCTTACCGATGCTCGTGAAAATATTGAGAAACCCAGTCAGATTCTTTTGTGCGTGTGTATTGTTATACCAAGTGCCTCGGTAAACGACACACTAAAAGAAGTAGGACACGACGGTTGGCTCAGTCACATCAAGATTTGGGGTGGGGATTTAGCAATGCTCAGGAATACAAAAGTGCATGGATAAACACAGCACCTATATTGATTCGCTTATCATGCAAGAACACATGAAGCCTGCTTTTTCGGCAGGGTTTCATCAATGTTACATGAGGAACGCTGTGCAACCAGAAGTGTAATGCGTGAGCTGTAGGAATTATAAAAGTGTCCTCCTGGGGTTAAGGTGCGGCAATCATTTTGAGGCTGGCTCCGCCCCCTGCAGCAGCCATTTTGTGGTAGATGTTGCTGCACCCACGATGCCGTCTCAGAAATCCAGATGTGCCCACAGGCTCAAAAAGGTTGGGGACTCCTGTGTTGGCCTTCTGGGGCCTTCATTCAAATCCTCATGGCATTGTGGAGCTCGTAGGGTAACACTGGGCCAGTCCCAGCCAAACCCGCCTCACAGGGTTACTGTGAGGATAAAAAAGGATAAAGGAAAATATGCAGGACATTCTGAGTTTCTTAGAGGGAAGGTGAGAGATACTGTACTGTGCATGTGTGTAAAGCGACCCTGATGAGGGGCTTCCAAGGCAAGTGAGAAGCAGAGGCGGTTGGCCATTGCCTTCCTCTGCAGAGCCTTCCTTGGTGATCTCCCTTCCGAGTACTGAGAAGAAGAAGAGGAGATTAGATTTATACCCCGCCTTTCACTTGGAGTCTCAGAGCGGCTTACAAATTCCTTTCCCTTCCCCTCCCCATGACAGACACCCTGTGAGGTTGTCGGGGCTGAGAGAGCCCTTTTGAGAACTGCTCTTTCAAAAACAGCTCTGACAGAACTAGGGCTTGCCCAAGGTCATCCAGCAGCTGCAAGTGGAGGAGTGGGGAATCCAACTCGGTTCTCCCAGATTAGAGTCCGCGCACTTAACCGCTACGCCAAACTGACCCTGCTTAGCTTCCAAGATCGGACGAGTTGGGGCTGTTCCCACATATTGCGCTGTACACGTAAGCTATACAGGTAAGGGGGACCCCTGCCCTCACACCACCCGTGTTCCGTACAAGACAAAAGACGACTGGCGGGTTTGTGAGGCATCGGTCCTGCCCTTGGAAACGGGACAAGAGAATCCAGAACTCTAAGGTCTGGGGGTGGGGTGGGGGAATTCACCGAAGGATAGTTTCTGAAGTCTCCCTAACGACTGTGGTGGAGAGGAGAGGACGGAAGGGCAGTGCCTTACCCCCCCCCCCCAATGGAAGCAACCGCACCTGCAGAGCCAGAGCTGGAAGCCGACAGAGCTTCTCTTTGGCTCTCCTTTGGCCCTCCCCACCCCCGCCTTGGACTCCAGGCGGGGAGGGGTGAGCCGTAACAGGCGAGCAATGATCCCAGCCTCCCCCGGGAGCGCTTGACACGCTCTCCCTCACACGGACAGCCCTTTACACGCCACTGCTGTCACAACACGGCAATTAGCCAGGGAGTTCGCTGACTGACACGCACACACGGCTGGAGACAGCTCTTTCCTTTGCTTGGCAGCTGGGCCTTAAAGACGGCAGGCACAGGATCCAGGGGGAGCCGGAGATGAATGCCTTCAAAAGAGCCGCCGCAGCAGCAGCAGCCCTTGCAGGGGATTTCCCCCCCACACCCTCTCTTCCCCCCTTTCCTGCCTTTCTTCTTTCCCCTTGACTTTGCCTTCACTCTCTTTTTCAGTCCCTTTCCCTTGTTCCAGTACCCCCTCCTCAATTCTCATGGGGGGGGTGTCTCTTCCTTCAGAATCTGAGACCGCTCGATGTTTTGCGCTAACTGTGTCTCCATCTTCAGCAGAAGAGAGAGAGAGAGAGAGAGAGAGAGAACCTCGTATTTTGAAGCGACTAGTCCTCAAGAGGATCATTATGGTGTTTAGAGTAGCAATCCCAAACGTGGCGCCCGCGGGGCATCACGGCACCCGCCAACGCCTTTCCCAGTGCCAGCCAAGCAGGCCCGTAGCCAGGACTTTGTGGCTTTGGGGGCAATTTTTTTTCCTGGCGGGGCTGGAGAGGCTGCCCTTCTTTTTATGTCAGCTCCGATCCACCCCCAAGCCCGGCCACCAGCAGCCACCCCTCTCCCTCCCCTCCTGCATGCAGCCCGCCGATCAGCTAGAGTGCTCCGTGGGTATAGCATCCAGATCTGGATGGCTCAGACTAATCTTGTCCGACATCAGAAGCTAAGCAGGGCCAGCCCTGGTTAAAACTCAGATGGGAAACTGGCAAGGAAGCCCAGGGTTGCTCTGAAGAGGCAGGCAACGGCAAACCGCCTCTGTCCATCTTTTGCCTTGAAAATCCTATGGGGCCAACATAAGTCAACTGAGACTTCACAGCAAATGTACACGTATACACGGCTGCAGCAACTGCACAGTATACCTGGCCACCAGTACCACAGCTGTGCAATTTGCACGTGCGTGTCACTATCATAACAATGCCCACAGGGCAGGGTATGTACCAAGATGCTGCACGCAGCCCCCGTGACCAGGATCTTGTGGCTTGCAGGGCAGTTTGGTTTTTTTTGGTGGGGCTGAAGTTCTCACTGCAGAAAGAAAAGCCATTTAGCCCACCGAAAGCTGTTCCCAGGACAGACCTCTAAATTGCCAGCTGTCAGCCACTTTAGAAGACAGTTCTCAGCTGCTGCAAGTGAATCACTTCTGCCAGCCTGAGCAACTATCCTGAGCACAAGCTGGCAGGTGGGAGTGATGACTTCTGTAATCAAGAAAGCTAACGCTTGGGGAGAAAAAACTCTCTTAAAGGACACCAGTTTCTTGACCCAGAGTCAGAAGGGATCCTAGAGGTCACCTACCCGAACCCCCTTGCTCAGTGCAGGAACCAGTCAACTACAAGCACCCCACTCTGCTTTTAAAAGCACACACCTTTAACAAAATGTTTTAAAATGATGGGGGAAAAAAACATTTACAGGAGAACTTCTTGTGGGGCTGTGCCTTGAAGAAAGGGGGCAGAGCCCCCAAAAGCCCCACCGTAGCTATGGGCCCGGGTGCAAGCCCAATGCTTTGTGCTATTTTTTTTTAAAAATAAACAAACCGAGCAGCACAGGACTTTGGAGAGAAGATTTTGGAATCTGGGCCTTCCCAAATCCCAGCTGGAGCATTTTGAAAGCACCCGCAGTCTCCGATCTTCTCTTCGAGCCGCCTCCTGCAGGCCTGAGCATCCTGCGTGCCCTCGATGCTCTTGACCCTGATTCTGCCGCCATCCTCAACTGCTGCACGGTTCGGTCAGTCAGGGAGTTCGCTGAACCTATCTTTCTGGGGCTGCCCTGCATTAGGGGCCCAAGCCTATGTCACTGGCTCCACCTGGTGTCTATGCATTGCTATTGCTGCTCCTGGGCCGGCCAGCCCGGTTGCAACCCTCCTTCGGCTGCTGCTAATAGAGCTGTCTGCCACATGAAAGGATCATTTGTTTGAGCCGGTCGCTAATGTATGCCATCATCTGCTTTCTCCTCAGGCAATGTTAAAGGATGGCAGTTCTGGGATGCGGTCATGTTACCCGTTTGAGCTCCCAATAGGGGCCTGTCATGAGGAAAAGTTCTGCTTTTCGCTCATGTTTTTATTCCATCCTTCCTCCCCAGAGCTGAGGGCAGTATAAGTTGGTTCCTCCATCCGAGCCACACAACACTCGGAAACAGGCTTGCCAGTAGACGCGGTATGGTGAAGAGCCTGGAGTGGGAGACCAGGGTTTAAGCCTTAACCACTGGGCAACCAGAATTTCTGTTTCATCTGGACCTACCTCACAAGTTTGTTGTGTAGAGAACATGGAGCACCATACACGTTGCCTTGAAGAGACCATGCGTCACCATGATGGGCCCAAGGTTACCCATCGAGCTTCAAGGGTGATAATAATAACAACAATTGTATGGTGTGTAGTATTGTCAGGCAGTCTCTAGCTTTTTTAGCATTATGCACCACTAGGTGACAGTTCGGTGTAGTGGTTAAGTGCGCCGACTCTAATCTGGGAGAACTGGGTTTGATTCCCCACTCCTCCACTTGCACCTGCTGGATGACCTTGGGCAAGCCGTAGTTCTGACAAGAGCTGTCCTTGAAAAAGAGCAGTTTCTGTCAGAGCTCTCTCAGCCCCACCTACCTCATAGGGTGTCTGTTGTGGGGAGGGGAAGGAAAAGGAGTTTGTAAGCCGCTCTGAGACTCCTTTGGCTAGTGAAGGGTGGGGTATAAATCCAATCTCCTCTTCTACTTCTTCTTCTAGGTTGTGAGCTACACTTATCTTTCGGGCTGAGAGAGCTCTGAAAGAGCTGTGACTGACCCAAGGTCACCCAGCTGGCTTCCTGTGGAGGAGTGCGGAATCGAAGGCAGTTCTCCAGATTAGAGTCCATCGCTCTTAACCACTATACCATGCTGGCTCTCGCTTCAAGGGTGACTGGGTGATTTAGACCAAAACCTGCTCTAACCAATACACCACACTTGCTATCGGTTCACCAGCATGATGTCATGGTTGGTTCAGACTTGGATCTGGGAGACCAAGGTTCGAATCCCGACTCTGCCATGGAAGCTTGATGAGCGACCTTGGGACAGTCCCTCTGTTTCAGCCTAACCTACCTCACAAGTAGGGTTGCCCAGACCCCCCCAGCCATGGGCGGAGGACGGAGAGGTAGGTTTGACCAGATCCAGGTTGGAAAACTGGAGAATTTGGGGATGGAGCCTGGGGAAGACAGGGACCTCAGTGGGGTACAAGACCACAGAACCCACCCTCCAAAGCAGCCATTCTCTCCAGGGGAACAGATTCCTGTAGCCTAGAGACAGGGTTGCTAGGTCCTGCGTTCTCAGTGGTAGGGGGTGGGAGGGAGCTTTCTGGGAGTGGGGGGGTGGGGCAACGTCACCGCGCACGCGATGTCCCCACAATGACATCATGTGGAAGTGACATCATCACACCAGGGACGTCGTCCTGGGCCATGGCAGTTGGGGGTGGGGCCTTCCCCTACTGACCAGCTGGCCGGCGGCCGACAGGAGCCCGTAAAATCAGGGGACACCCCCCACTCCCACCTGGACTGGCAACTGGAGATGAGTTGTAATTCCAGGAGAATCCCCAGTCCCCACCTGGAGGCTGGCATCCTGAATCCCAAGGTTGTTGTCATGAGGCTAATAGGAAGCGGTGGGGGAGGGAGGCTGACATCAGAAGCCCCTTTGGCCCCCATTTTGGACAGCCGTAAAGCTAAAGGTTTCCCTTGCTCGAAATCCAGTCGACTCTAGGGATGCGGTGCTCATCTCCCTTTCCAAGCCGAAGAGCCAGCACTGTCCAAAGATGTTTCCGTGGTCACATGACCGGCATGACTAGATGCCGAGGCACACGGAACACAACAAAAGGGGGGTATAAATACCTAAATAAATAAAATCAGTATATTTATTTCCCCTGTTGCGATTAAACCCCATTTTCTGCCTTGGCTGCGGTGATGTTTTGTGCTGGTAGGTGAATGTGTCCCACTCGCTAAGCCCTTGTATTCTGTATATTCCCAAAGCAGCCCCCCACACACACACAAACACACACACACACTCCCCCCCATCCAGAGGAGGCCGCACCTGGACGGTCGCTAATCGCCCACATTGACTAATTACCCACCGGGCCTCATCTCCATCCCTTTCATGTCCTTCCCCGCTGAGGCGAGGTTCCTCCTCTCACAGGCCCAGCCTGGGCAAGAGCTGAAACCCCTCTTTGTTCATGTGTCTTCTTTTTTTGTTTTAACTTTGGCAGAGGCCCCGCCAGCCAAGATGGCAATTTGCCGACGGGGAACCTCGGTTGCAGTTCCAAATTTAACTCGAGGGGACCCCTCTTTAAACTGGAAAAAAATTACTGCCACACCATTTGGGATTTTCCGCTCTATTAATTTCCCTATGAGGGGTTTATTCCTTTTGTGGGTCCCCTGGGGGCATGCGGGATTTGCATCTTCCCAAACAGGCCTCCGCACACCCCCGGGGGCTTTCCTTCTCCCTCGCTGGAGGCCCCATTAACAGTTTAGCCACGCTGAGGCCTGGGATTCCTCGCTGGGAAGCAAACATTTATTCGGCTTTTATCTAGGATGGCCACCTTTTCCCCACAGGCCTGGCTCCTCCGCTTTTAAGACCTGGGGGGAGTTCACCTGCGAAGCTTTCTCAGGAAAAGAGAGAAAGCAGTTCTAGGGATGAGCCGACTGTCGTCTGCCGCGTCTCTTTTAACGTCTGCTTCCATTTTTTTGTGTCCAGGGTTTTGTGGTTATTTTCCTCCTGGTTTTGCAGATCCATTTCTATCGTACACCAAGATTATTATTTTTTAATGCAACGTGCGTTTTACAGGGGGGGAAATTCACTCGGTGGAAACGGCCCGCAGATAAAGAAATCATAGGCGCGATTTGCACAAGGAAGAAGCCAAATCAAAACTGTGCAGGGAAGTGAAATGCAAAATCATCTCAAGGGTGCCTCTTGCTGATTTCTGCTGGACAGACAAGTAGGGTTGCCAACTCCAGGTTGGGAAATTCTTGGAGATTTGGAGGTAAAGTCTGGGGAGGGTGGTGTCCGGGGAGGGTTGGGGGCTCAGCAGGAATGTGATGCCAAGCTGAGGATATGATTTAGAAGGCTAACCTTAAGGGTAGGGTCACCAGGTCTGGGCTGGGAAAAACCTGGAGACTTTGGGGGTGGATCCGGGAGAGGGCAGGGTTTGGGGAGGGGAGGGGCCTCAGCATGGTACAAGGCCACAGAGTCCACCCTTCAAAGCAGCCATTTTCTCCAGGAGAGCTGGTTTCTGTCAGCTGGAGATCAGTTGTAAAAGCAGAAGATCCCCAGGCCCCACCTGGAGGCTGGCAACCCAAGGGTCAAAAATCAACAATTACTGAAATATCAGCGAAGGCAGCCATGTTTTTACCATC
The DNA here is from genome assembly GCA_029233225.1 of Lepidodactylus listeri. Classification (NCBI taxonomy): domain Eukaryota; kingdom Metazoa; phylum Chordata; class Lepidosauria; order Squamata; family Gekkonidae; genus Lepidodactylus; species Lepidodactylus listeri. The sequence continues at coordinate 38,202,220 of JARCFY010000019.1, read as the reverse complement.
AGCTATAAAGCTATGTCAGGAAAAACTATCAAAATGAGCAACACTTCGTAACAAATTGTTTTAGGTAACATTATGCAATATTATGTAGCTTGCAAAATACCTGGTTTATATGTATGGTTTTATATATGGTTTTATGTAGGTTTTTATAGTAATCCTCTGTTAAAGTATTGTTTTATGCCAATAGTGGTTAACTGACTGACTGTCACGGCTCTATCCAGTTTTGTTCCCCTCAACTGCGGACCCCCACTTGAAACCCGCTTGCTTTGGCCCACCGCTGAAGGTACCTTACATTGGGTCAGACTGCTGGGTCCTCTCGTTCAGGGGTGGCCAAACTGGCTCAACATAAGAGCCGCAAGACATGAACAAATATTACACACGTGTTTTTATTTTAAAATATGCCAATTTGCTTTTTATTAACAGTAAATCAGACTGCCAAAAATAAAAACAGAAGGAGTAAAAGCAGATATTGAGAATTATATTTATTTGTCCAGTGATATTTGTTTGCTAATGATATTTATTTGCCTAAGAAAGAGAGAGAAAAGAGAGAGGTAGAAAGAAAGAACGAAAGAGGTGGAAAGAGAGAGCGAGAGAGAACTAAGAAAGCAAATGGGAGAGGGGGAGGGAGAAATAGCATGCTTCCCCTTTGCCTCCCCAGCTGCCCTGCCGGGAGCCGAACAATATGTGTGAAAGAGCCGCATGTGGCTCCTGAACCACAGTTTGGCCACCCCTGCTCTAGTTCAACATTGCCTAGCATCTACCCCAGCTCTCCAGGACAGGGGAAAAAATTATTCGCCTATACTTGCTGCTGTCTGAAACTGGGCATGTTGGGAACTTCCGCTCAAGTGAAGCCACCAATGCTGTGTTTGACCCCCCATGATGGGGCAGCAAGGTGAGATCTGGATCAAGTTCCCTTCACAGCTGATGCCCAGGTTGTGTCGAGCAGTTTGTGTCTGCATGGTAGCTGTTTGTTGTGTCTGCATAGGAGAGTCCAGAAGAGCAGCTCATTCAAGCTTCGTTTGACGCGGTTCCAATTGTCAGCCTCTGAGCTGGTCGCTGTGGTCGCCGTTTTTGTTTTTAATCGAAACGGGTGCTCTTACGCCATTACGCCGTTACACTATTCCTGCCAACAGGCATTCATCCCGGCATCAGCGTCTATAACAGGGGGTGCCGAACCTTGTGCTCGTGGGCATCACGGCACTCACAGACACATTTCCAGGTAGAAAAGACCAAGAGTTCAGTAGCACCTTAAAGACAAACAAACATGGGGCAGGGCAGGAGCTTTCGTGAGTCACCGCTCACTTCTACAGAAGAATCTGAAGAAGTGAGCAGTGACTCACGGAAGCTGCTGCCCTGCCAAGTGTTTTGTGCATCTTGAAGGTGCTCCTGGACCCTTGCTCTTTTCTACTGCCACTGGCAAGCCACATGGCTACCCATCAAGACCTTTCCAAGTGTTTTTCGAAAGTGGGTGGGGCCAACAGAGCTTCTGATTGGCCACTGGAGACCCGACAGATACTGTCAGGCGAGTGTTCCTTAGCGAGCTCATTTTGTCCACTTGGGGGGGGGGGGTGCAAGAAAAAAAATATTTTACATAGGTCCCTCCTGTTAAACAGAGCTTCTGTCTGAAACGGTGAAGGGCGGCGGTCAGAGAAATGCATAACCTCACCCCTGACCTTTTGTGGTTGGTTCCGCCCTCTATGGCCACCATTCTGTGGTTGACCCACCATCCTGTGTCAGCTTTCCAAAGGTGCCTGCTGGCTTGAAAAGGTTGGGGACCTCTGCCAAAGTTCGTGCAAAGCAGATGATCTGCCCCTGAGCTAGAAGCGCAGGAGCCACTGCCTTTTCCTTTCTGTTTTCGTGCCCGGGAGCGCCTTCCTCTATGCACGCAATTTTGGCACTGCATGGTTGGTTCCTGCGCTCTCTCGTCCCTTCCTCTTTGCCTGCTGAGCAGCATGGCCAGAGGGGAGTGCAATCTGCTTTCTCCCCCCACCCCCGCCGCCCCGTGGAGGCCTTTGGCAGTGGGAGCTCTCCCCCCCCCCCAACCCTCCAGCCCAATTTAGCTGTTCTGCTACAGCCTGCCAGGACGAGGAGGACCCCTGCTGTTACTCAGAGGGACTGCAGCAGAAGGAAATGGATGGCAAACCTCCTCCCCCTCCCCGCCACTGAGCTATGCATTCCTCAACATTGCTTGTGCCTCAATACATCAGCATTATACGATGCACATATTTTAGGCATACAAGTACTGTATTAAAGCCCTCACGCAGCATGGAAAACACCATGAACAAAAACAGATGCAACAACAAGCAGAGAACGGAAACAACTGTTGAAAATATCAGCGGCTATTTAAAAATAAATAGATTAGGGGCCACCTGGATTGCAGTGTTCCCTCTAAGCTGAGTTAGCGTGAGCTAGCTCACAGTTTTTTAGCCTCCAGCACACACATTTTTGTCTCCACTCAGGAAGGACAGCTCTTGCAGCAAGCTAATGTATGCAGTAGCCAAATCGCTCACTCACAACTTTAATGCCAGTAGCTCAGAAAGTAGAATTTTTGCTCACAAGACTCCACAGCTTAGAGGGAGCATTGCTCTAGCACAGTCTTGTCAGATCTTGGAAACCAAGCAGGGTCTGTTAGTATTTGGATGGGAGACCACCAAGGAAGTCCAGGGTTGCTACACAGAGGCAGACAAGGGCCAACCACCTCTGTTCGTCTCTTGCCTCAGAAACCCTGCTAGTTCACCATAACTATGGCTGGGATGTGATGCCGCTTTCCACTACCACCACACATAGTTTCTAGCTCAACATCCCTCTTTTCTCACTGGACAGTACGTGGATATAATCAGCAAGTTCAGCAGCAGAAGCTGAGTTCTTCCCAAGCCACAAATGTAAGGAAGGAACACACTTATTTTTAAAATTAAGGCCCAAGTTGTATGCCGCTGCTAAAGCTGAGCCATTTGAGATTTATTTATTTATTTATTTACAAAAACATATAATCTTTCATTAAAATCTGTCTTCATTCCTGAGGACTGGAAGGTAGCGAATGTCACTCCCATCTTTAGAAAGGGTTCCAGGGGAGATCCAGGAAATTACAGGCCAGTCAGTCTGACATCGATACTGGGTAAGTTGGTGGAAACCGTTATTAAAATTAGTAGACACATGGATGAACAAAATCTATTGAGGAAGACTCAGCGTGGGTTCTGTAAGGGAAGATCTTGTCTCACTAACCTGTTAGTGTTCTTTGAGGGAGTAAACAAACATGTGGACAAGGGGGACCCAATAGATGTTGTTTACCTTGACTTCAGAAAGCTTTTGATAAAGTTCCTTATCAAAGGCTACTAAGTAAGCTCAATAGTCATGGGATAAAAGGACAAGTCCTTTTGTGGATCAAAAACTGGCTAATTAAAAGGAAACAGAGAGTGAGTATAAATGGGCAATTTTCTCAGTGGAGGGAGGTAAGCAGTGGGGTACCGCAGGGATCAGTACTCAGTCCGATGCTTTTTAATTTGTTTATTAATGATTTGGAGTTGGGAGTAAGCAGTGAAGTGGCTAAATTTGCAGATGACACAAAGTTGTTCAGGGTGGTGAGAACCAGAGAAGATTGTGAGGCACTCCAAAGCGATCTGTCGAGGATGGGCGAGTGGGCATCAGTGTGGCAAATGGGGTTCAGTGTGGCCAAATGCAAAGTGATGCACATTGGAGCCAAAAATCCTAACTATAAATACATGTTGATGGGATCCGAACTGGTGGAGACTGACCACTCTTGGAGTTGTAGTAGATAATTCAATGAAAATGTCGAGACAGTGTGCGACTGCAATAAAAAAGGCCAACGTTATGCTGGGGGTTATTAGGAAGGGGACTGAAAACAAATCAGCCAGTATCATAATGTCCCTGTATAAATCGATGGTGCGACCTCATTTGGAGTACTGTGTACAGTTCTGGTCGCCACACCTCAAAAAAGATATTATAGCATTGGAAAAAGTGCAGAAAAGGGCAACTAGAATGATAAAAGGGTTGGAACACTTTCCCTATGAAGAAAGGTTGAAGCGCTTGGGGTTCTTTAGCTTGGAGAAACGACGGCTGAGGGGTGACATGATCGAGGTTTATAAGATTATGCATGGGATAGAGCAGGTAGAGAAAGAAGTGCTTTTCTCCCTTTCTAACAATACAAGAACTCGTGGGCACTCCATGAAATTGCTGAGCAGTCGGGTTAGAACAGATAAAAGGAAGTACTTCTTCACCCAAAGAGTGATAAAAGGAAGTACTTCTTCACCCAAAGAGGACATGGAATTCACTGCCACAGGGGGTGGTGGCGGCTATAAGCATGGGCAGCCTCAAGAGGGAATTAGATAACCATATGGAGCAGAGGTCCGTCAGTGGCTATTAGTCACAAAGTATGGCTAGGAGCTCTCAGTCTGGGGCAAGTGATGCTCTGTATTCTTGGTGCTTGATGGGGGGGGGGGCAACGGTAGGAGGGCTTCTAGTGTCCTGGTCCCACTGCTGGACCTCCTGAACGCACCTGGTGTTTTTGGCCACTGTGTGACAGAGTGTTGGACTGGATGGGCCACTGGCCTGATCCAACATTGGCTTCTTTTATGTTCTTATGTACTTACTTATTGAATTTATACCATGCCCTCCCCGCCAAAGCAGGCTCAGGGTGGCTTACAGATCCACAAATACCATGCGAGTTTAAAACAGCAAAACAAAACAAAATCTTAAAACAGTTCATAAAATGTTACCATTTTTGATGACGAATTAACTGTCCTTAATTGTCACCATAGAAAATTTGATCAGCATTAGATGTAAGCTGGTGTGGGCCCCCGTATATAATGTGGGCGTAGGTGTTAAGCATTTAAACAAAGGCAGGCAGCCGAAGTTGTATTACAGGGTACCGGTTCCTTGGTCAATGTTGAGCTGATTAAATGTGGCACTCCAGTCAAATGCTTGGTGGAAGAGCTCCATCTTTCAGGCCCTTTAATAAATCCTGCTGGGCCCTGATGCTCTCTGGGAGCTCATTCCACAAAAGCACGGCCACTATCGAGAAAGCTCTAGCCCTGGTTGTGGCCAGCCTGACATCTTTTGGGCCAGGGAGGGACAAGGAGATTTTGTGACCTTGACCGTAATACTCTCTGGGGAACATATGAGGAAAGGCGGGTCCCTCAGGTATGCAGGACCCTGACCATAAAGGGCTGTACAGGTGAGAACCAACACCTTGAAGCGAATCTAGTATGCTATAGGTAGCCAGTGCAGTGCCCCAAGGGGAGACCCAATATATGTGATTGCAGTGTAAGGAGACACCTTTGTGCTCAGCAAGGAACTGTTGATTTATAGAAACAATCAGGGCAAAATTTAGGGCAACCAGAAACAAAAAAAAAATGTTTTTTTATTCTTGCTTATTCTCTAGCTCCTCCTGTGACCTAGAGATGAAAAGCAGCAACTGTCCCTTGCCGAAAGGCCATGTGCAGATTACTGCTGCAAAACTGCTGTAAGGCAGCCATAAAGCATGCCACTGTGAAATGTGGGAGGACTAGGGTTGCCATCCTCCAGATGGGGCCTGTATATCTCCTGGAATTACAACAGATCTTCAGATGAGAGATCAGTTCCCCTGGAGAAAATGGCTGCTTTGGAGGATGGACTTTATGGCATTACATCCCTGACGAGGCCCCTCCATTCCACAAACCCTGCCCTCCCCAGACCTCACCCACAAAGCTTGAAGAATTTCGCAACACGGAGTTGCAATCGTAGGGAAGACCAACATACCCTTGGCCGGCCATCTTATTCACTTGTCCTCCCACACTTACTTTGTCGCCTATTGCTCGGTTTCCATTCTCCCAAATGAACAGAGTCCAAAAAGAGGACACATCCTGTTGTCTATGGAGCAGCACGGCAGACGGATGAACTTTTGCATGACGGGTGTCTGGTTGGCAGGGAGAACTTGAAAGAGGAAAAACTCGCTGTTGGCCCGCAGCAGGCAGACACCCAGTTGGGAGAGCTAATTAGAGTCTGATTACACGAGACCAGACAGAAAGCTGCCGGATTCACTCGCCCTGCCTGTCCCTTGAGCCCCAGTTTCAACTTCAGAAGCTCCACTGACCGGCGCCCAGAGAGACCGGCAAACCGTCCAGTGTCTTCTGCTTGCCCCAAGGGAAAGATCTCTCCAACAGTGGTCAGCAGCATGGCCCTGAAGGTTAGTGTGCCTTTGTGGGAGACCCCAAGTTCAGTGCCCTACATGGCTATGAAGCTTGTGCTGGTCTTCTCCAAGTTTACTTCTCCTGGCGGCACTGGGGGCCCATGTTGGGAGCAAGGGCATGGACTTTCCAGTTTCCTGGGGCTGGGGTTGGGCCAGAGACATTACAGGCCATTGTCTCCAGGGGAGGTTCAGTATGTCCTGGAAAAGTTTTTTTTTGGGGGGGGGGCTCCAGCTCCCCAGCCCCCCTGAAGTTGACGCCTATGGTGGGAGGGCAGAACATCAGATATTCCCCAGGCAGAGAGGCAGCGTCCTGGCCTTTTCCTCATGGATCAATGAATCAATGAATCCCAGGTTCTTGCGATGGGGATGTTGCTCTGCTGCATCTCAGAGGTGTGCATGATTAGGGAGGGAGGCATCGACACTGCACATTCTCTGACCCTTCCATCCCTTGCTCAGTAGGGTTTCCAGCTCTGGGTTGGGAAATCCCTGGAGATTTGGGGTGGTGAAGCCTGGGGAGGGTGGGGTTTGGGGAGGAGAGGACCCTCAGCTGGGTATCATGCCCCCTCCAAAGCAGCCAAGCTCTGACAAGATCTGAGTAGCCTGGGCCATCCCGGTGGAGGTGCCAGGGTAATACTCTGCACCTCTTTGCTCGTGACACCTCATCCGGCCCTTAAGGAAGCCGTTCCCGTGAGTCCCCCCAAACAGGCCTTCGAAAGAGGCACTCCGGAGACTTCCTTCGGAAGCTCTTCCTACCAACCCCATCCCCACCACTTTCAAACAAATGAAAATGATTCACCTTCTGCTCCCTGAGCAAAACTCCCTGGGCGAATCCTTTGAAGGCAGTTCCAACACGTCGGAATTACCGAGAAATAGTTTTAGGAAAGGGGGGGGGGGGTGGAAAACAGGGCTCCAAGCCCCTGAAGACCAAGACACTGTCTAATCGCTTTTAAAGCATGGGGTGGGGAGAGGGGGGGGGGTGCAGCTCGAGCATCCAGCTTCTGAGCCAGCCCCGGCAAAGCGAAGCGGGCACCCAGGGACCATTTCCCAGCTGCTGCATAAATAAGGAAGTTACTCCGGGCTGCATGAAAAATCAGACGCGACTTCAAAGGCATCTGAAGCTCCATATCTGTGTCAAACTGCCGCTCTAAGCAGCCGGCGCTGCCCTCCTATTAAAGATGAACTTTTGTACTCCATTCGACATCTTAAAAAGCATAAAACATACGTTCATTATGCTTTTCAAGGTTTCTCCCCCCTCCTGCTCCCTTTCGCAAACTCAGAGAGACGGCGGGTCTATTTGGGACCAAATGACAGCATGTGTTTTTTTGGCCGCCGTGACATGGCTCCTCTCTCCGGCGAAGGCAAGGCGGCTGGGTGAGGGGTGATCCCGAGAACACAAGGAGAACCCTGGGAGATCGCCTGAATGGTCCATCCATTCCTGCATCCCGTTCCCAACGACGCCTGGCCGGATGCTTGCCGGAAGCCCACCAGGAGGGCACACAGCAGAACCAGCTTCCCTCTCTGGTTTGACCCACGGGCACAAAATTGGTATTCAGCCCAACGCTGCTTCTGAACAGCGGAGTTTCATTTAGCGCTTGTGCTTAAGAGGGGCTGATTGATGCCTCCCCCATGAATTCCTCTAATCCTCGCTCAAAGCCATCAGAACTCGTGGCTATCGCCACCTCTCCCGGCGGCGGCCAATTCCAGATGTTAATTATACATCGTTTGGGGGTCGGGTTGCCAGTGCCGAGTCAGGAAATTCCTGGCGGTTTGGGGGGGGGGAAGGAACTTGGCAGGGGACAGTGCCACAGGCTTCACCCTCTAAAGCGGCCTTTTGCTCCAGGAGAACTGATCTGTGTCGCCTGGAGATCAGTTGTGGGTCCAGACCCTACCTGGAGACTGGCAACCCCAAGGAGGGACCTGTTCTGACTCAGCCAGGTGGTTCCCGGCCCCAAAGATATCCAGCTGGCCTCGACCAGAGCCAGGGCTTTCTCAGCCTTGGCCCCAGCCTGGCAGAACTCTTTGCCGAATGACATCCGTGCCCTGTCTGATTCTATTAAAGTTCCGCAGGGCGTGTAAGGCAGAGATGTTCCGCCAGGCCTTTGGTTGAGGCCCAGCAATGGTTCCCTTACATCTGCCCGCCACCCCTCTCACCCAATAAAAATCTGGATATGCCATCTTGTTCATAAAACGTTGAAATGTTTAGGCGGAATGTTTTAATATTGAATTCCTGCGGTTTTGATTGGTTTTAAGAGTGTATTGAACTATTTTGTTGTGAACCGCCCTGAGCCCCGCGCAAGTGGGGAAGGGCAGTCAAGACATCTAAATAAATAAATTTACTCGATGCCAGCCGGGGGCCGTCAACCGAGGAAAGGGCAGCAGGGAGAACCGAGGAATTCTTGTGAATGCTTGTGCTGCTTTGGAGGGTGGACTCTGTGGTGTTACGCCCTGCTGAGGTCCCTCCCCTCCACAAGCTCCACCCTCCTAAGGTTGCCAAGTCTCTTAACCTTACCGGCGGGCGCGTGCTGGGCGAGGTCACCGGAAGTGACGTCAGCACGATGGGGGCGTTGCCAGGGCGATGCTCTGGCAATCGCCCCAAAACTCTATGGTATCATAGAGTTTTGGGGCGATTGCCAGAGCATCGCCCTGGCAACGCCCCCGACGTGATGGCATCACTTCCGGTGACATCGCTCGGCACGGGGGAAGTCGTCCAGGCTGGACAACTTCAAGGGTGGGGTTTCCCCCGCCGGCCGAATGCTGGCCGGCGGATTGGGAACCCCTGTAGCAGGGGATCCCCCGCCCCCCGGGCTGACTTGGCAGCCCTACACCCTCCCCAGGCTCCACCCCCCAAAATCTCCAGGTCTTTCCCAACCCAGAGCTGGGAACCCTAAGTATTGGCCATATACTGTACACAGAAACACTACACATTGCATGTCTAGAGTCTATATACATCCTTGCATACATTATTCATGCACATCTTCAAAACCAACAGTGAAAAACAAAGCACCGTTAGGGGAAAATAGGTAAAGAAATTTTTAAAAGAATCAAATTAGGGAACGTTTGACGATCCCTTTTCGCCACATGCATTCACCAGAGGAATTCACGGCCTTTTTTTTTTTTTCATCCCTTCTGTCACAGATTGCTTCGCCGGCTGGAAGAACAGGAGGAGGCGGGGAGACGCTTTCATGTCTCCCAAGTTGGAGACAAACAATAGATTTTTTTTAATGTGAGAGGGAGGCTGAGGTGAAGGAGGTCTGATACCGGGTATTGTTTCCCCCCATGGTGTACGCATTTCTTTCTTCTGTCTCCGGTCAAACAGGGTTTGCCAGTTTTTTTTGAGACATGACAAAAAAGCAGCCAAATCTCGGAACGGAGACAATAGCAGGGTGAATGTGAACACCACGGAGGCCGGGGGACTTCCATCTTCCCAACTCCGAAAAACAATTGTTCCTCTCTAGCCTTTAAGCCGGGGAGGAATGGGGGGGGGAATGTGCTGAGGAGAAAGTAGGTAGACACAGATGAGGAGGGAAGAAGGGAGCAAGAGACAAAAGGAAGGGAATGAAAAGGTGACGGCGGCGTGGCACTGCTGTTGATTAGGAGCATTCGCCTCAACCGGGCTGAGATTCATTTCAAGGCCTCTGGCTCAGTGGTTTCCAGAAATCCTCATCCAAACTTCTCCTCAGATTTCTGGAGTTCTGAATGACTTCTTAATCCTTCTCCCAGGGCCTAGGCTTGCCAGCCTCCAGGTGGGGCCTGGGGATCTCCTGCTTTTGAAACTGATCCCCAGCAGACAGAGATCAGCTCCCCAGGAGAAAATGGCTGCTCTGAAGGATGGACTCTGTGGCATTGTACCCTGCTGAGGCCTCTCCCCTCCCCAAACCCCCTTTCTTTTGGATCCACCCCCAAAGTCTCCAGGTATTTTCCAACCCAGACCCGGCAACCCTATCCCAGGGGAAAGGCGATTTGCCATAAAGACAAAATGGAAGCTTCATGTTCAAAGGCGGAAACCCTCAGAAGTGAGGCTTGCAGATCCCTTCCTCTGGAGAAAATGGCTGCTTCGGCGGGAGGGCTCTGTAGCATCATACCCCATTGTGGCCACACTCCTACCCAAACGCCACCCTCCCCATAGTTACCAGCTTCAAGTTTTGAGATACCTGCAGATTTGGGGAGTACAGCCTAAGGAAGGCAGGGTTTGGGGAGAGGAAAGACTTCAGTGGGGTCCAACGCCATAGAGTCTACCTTCCAAAGCAGCCATTTTCTCCAGGGGAACTGATCTCCAGCTACCACCTGGAGGCTGGCAACCCTACATCCCTAGGCACCCCCCCCCCAATCACCAGGAATTTCTCAACCTGGAGTTGGCAACATGAATACCAAGGTCCCTATCCCCTGTTGTTGGTCCTACTGGAGACATCTGGTTGACCACTATGTGAAACATAGGGTAGCCAACTTCCAGGTGGCCTAGAGATATCCTGCTATTACAATTGACCACCAAGATCAGTTCCCCTGGAGAAAACGGCTGCTTTGGAGGGTGGGCTCCATGGCATTATACCCTGCGGGGGAGTCCTTTCTCTCCCCAACTTCCACCCTGCCCAGGTGTTTCCTGATCCAGCACTGGCAAACCGAGTGAAACAGGATACTGAATCAAAGGGCGGATTGCTTTGGTCCTGCCCGCCCGCCCTGATGTTCTTATGAAGTGAATGAGACAGAATCCTCCATTCTGGTTTGTTTTTTTTTAAACTTACAGACTTTGTACAGAGTGCTCTGTGTGTGAGACGTTTGCCAGAATCCTGCACTATGGAAGGGAAGGAGCCCATTGATAAAATGCCTGCAAAGTCATCCTCGTGCTGTTGTCGGTATGGCTAAACTGAGATTCTTTTGGCGTGATGTTTTACTAATGCACAAGTGTGCACAGACGCCACATATAAAGAGCCTCGGTGCATACACGTGAGGGACCCAAGGCGGTGTAGGTCCTTCTCCTTTCCTCACTTTTATCCTCACAACAACCCTGCGAGGTAGGTTAGGCTGAGAGGGTGTGTCTGGCCCAAGGTCAACCAGCAAAATTCCGCGGCAGAGTGGGGATCGGAACGTGGGTCTCCCAGATCCTAGTCTGGCGCTTTACCCGCGACACCACGAATGAAACAAAAGGTAGAGCACAGCAAAGGTCCAGAACATAAAAGAAGCACAATAGCAAAAAATAAAAAGTCTTTTAACTCTTTGCAGCAGAATTCCCAGTTCTGTGACAAGAAACCTTTTTTCCTTCTTCAGTGGTACTAATGCACACGGGCCAATGGCTAATACGCTGCAGAAATGCATTAATGATGAGGCTGTACAACTATATCAAATCTTTTGGCTGCGATCACACGCACTAAATAATCCACTTTCGATCCACTCTCAATGCACTTTCCAACTGGATTTGGCCAGTTCACACAGTAAAATCCAGTTAGAAAGTGCATTGAAAGTGGGTTGAAAGTGGATTATTTAGTGTTTGTGACCACAGTCCTTGTGTGCTGTGTTTTACATGCACATGGGTTACCATCTATATATCTAATAGCCAAGTGCCCCCCCCCCGCGTGTGGATACCTAATTCCGCGCCGGGGGGGCCTTTGGAGGGCAGAGGGGGGGTTCTGCAGGTGGGGGGTGACACCCCCGCCTGCAGAAAAATCCAAAAAGTTTGAAAAACTTCTCGGGGGATATTTAAATCCCCCCAAAAGTTAAAGTGTTCTCCGTGCACACGCGAAGAAAGCTCTGGCCACTGTAGGGAAGGGGGTGGGAAGTGGCGTGGCGAGGTGAGGCCTTGCCGCCGCCATTTTTGGGGAGGGGGAGAGCCTTGGCGGATGGTGGTCTCCCTGCCGCCGCCGTTTTGAAGGAAGGAGGGGAGGGGGGGAGCCTCGGCAGATGGCGGTCTCCCTGCTGCCCCCGCTGCCGTTTTGAAGGGAGGGAGGGGGGAAGCTGCCAAAGGGGGAGGGGGTAGAGACTTGGTGCGCCGGGGGAGAGAAGGAGGAAGAGACTCACTCCCCCCCCGCAAGTATCACGGGTCCACCAGCTTGTAAAATACTAAACAAAAAGGATCTTGATGAAATCATACCTCCAAGCTCGGCACCACTGTTTCCCCCAGTGTGTTATCAGCGTTTAGTCATGCCGGCCACACGACCACCGAAAAAGTCTTTGGACAGTGCTGGCTCTTTGGCTTGGAAATGGAGATTTGCACCGCCCCCTAGAGTCGGATTCGACTGGCTTTTGAGTGAGGGAAACCTTTACCTTTACGGATGCATACCAAAACAGAGGAAGAAGAGATCAGTTGGAAGAAACAGAAGCTGAGGGAAACATGTGTGTTCTCCAGTTCTGAACGTTAAGGCAATTCTCCTCCTTAAGATTGCTACAAAGGCAGTCAGCACAGAGAGAAATTCTGGGACAACAAAGGAACGAAATGGGGGGAATCCCCCCACCCCTATCCAGCAAATCCCCCCCCCACTTGCATTCCTTTTTGTTCTTTAAATCCCACCCCACTTCTTAAATACGTGGTCGGAGTAGACTTGGCCCGTTGCTTGGGCGTAAGAAACAGGACAACCGGCTCAGGCAGGCTGCTCCTCCGTTTGACACGTGAATGCGGCAAACCTGCAGTTAAGCATGTGAGTCCACCGCAATCGGGTGTTGGTTGGGACTTATTTGTGCACAGCGTGGACCTCTGACCCGAGTACGGCACTCGGAAGGGTGGCGGCGGGGACAAGAAGAAAAGAAATTTCCTTGAGGGAACAGATCACAGGCTCTTGGAAGGCTGCGTCTGAAAAAGAAGAGAAGCGCCGGCTGTCTCCGAGAAGGGCTGCTGAAGTTGCAGAAATGTGCTACGCGCAAGGAATACAGATTGGCCACAAGGCAGCACATGTCACGTCCTCATGGCTGTGATTCCCCCGTGATGCCTGGGGGGAGCGAAGAGTCCTCCGAGCAGCCGTGAGCTCAGAAGTCAGATTATCCAGAGGCCCTTTCGCCCCCAGCAGCACATCATGTGGGTCTGGCTATAGGACGAAAGCTGTGTGGGTAGGACTACCAGCCTCCAAGTGGTGGCTGGAGAGCCCCAGGATTACAACTGCTCTCCGGGCCATGGAGATCAGTTCCCCTGGAGAAAATGGCTGCTTTGGAAGGTGGACTCTGTGGCATTCTACCTCGCTGATCTCCCAGACATTGGACACTGGCCCTGCCATTCAGCTGTTTGGAAACCCCTTCTTTCTGCTCCCTGCGAAAAGCCACGGGGAGCGGAAAGCAGGGGTTGAAACTTTGCTCACGAACTGATGTGAACTGGTTCGGTTTGCGAATTGGCCTATTGGTTCGTGGTTCGGTTTGTGGTTCAGCCACGAACCGCGAACCGAACCGCAACCCATCCCTGGTTCTGCACGGGCCGTGAAGAAGTGTTCACTTTTGCAAGGTTTCCCTGGCTTGTTGTTTTTGGTATTTGTTAGTGCGTGGGTGGTCCTCTGTCAGAACTTGGCTTGTGCAGGCCTCGTGATGTTCAGCTGCCTTCTATAGCCTCACTTGCGCATGTGCGTCGGTTGCCATCAATCTCTGTGTAGGCCGGTTGCTCCTCTTTGCCTGTGTGTGGGTTTCTGCAAGGGTTTCTTTGTTCCCGTCAGATGATCTTTGTTCACACCTGCTGTGTTGGAGTTCACATCTAAAGCAAAGGGTCTCTTTTTAAAATGTGTATATATATATATATATATATATATATATATATATAACTGGAATTCAGGGGTAAGAGGTGCTGTATGTCCTCCCCACGTTATCTTAAAACGTGCTACTTTTTGAATCTTAGCTTCTGGCCAAGTTCCAACATGGGCAGTGGGCACTCAGTCTTGATATTTGGTGTGTGTGGGGGTGCCATTTCATGCATCCCCACACTGATGCCCCATGTTATTTCTGCATCAATACATCAGCTTCCTGCATTGCTAGTTTATGATCATGTGGTGCTGGAACGTGTTGTCAAGGCACAGCTGACTTATGGCGACCCCCTGGAGTTTTCAAGGCTAGAGGCGTTCAGAGGTGGTTTGCCATTGCCTGCCTCTGCATCATGACCCTGGTATTCCTCGGTGGTCTCCCATCCAAATACTAACCAGGGCCGACCCTGCTTAGCTTCCGAGCTCCGATGAGACCGGGCTGGCCTGGGCTATAGGATCATGGTAGGTATGAAAACCCTATGATCTGCGTAGGCGTTAACAAATAAGTCTACAACGAGGCAGGCCTGTAGCCAGTGTTCCCTCTAAGCTGAGTTAGTGTGAGCCAGTTCACAGTTTCTTAGCCTCCGGCTCACACATTTTTGCTTTCGCTCAGGAAGGATGGCTCCAGAGCAAACTAATTCATGCAGCAGCCAAATCACTCTCTTGCAACTTTAATGCCAGTAGCTCACAAAACAGACTTTTTGCTCACAAGACTCCACAGCTTAGAGGGATCATTGCCTGTAGCCAAGATTTTGTGGCTTGTGGGGGCAATTTCTTTTCTGGTGGGACCACCATTATTTGCCATTATTTTTCAAATAAAAATATTATCTGTAAATAACTGTATTTCCCTCTGTTCTCCCAGCCTCCCTTCCCCTCCTCCATTCACACAATCCAGAGAGCCCACACCTTTAAAAAATGTTTTAAAAATGATTTTAAAATAATTTTTTTGAAGACAATCTTGTGGGGCTATTCCTTTAAGGGAGGGGGCGGAGCCCTCAGTTGCCCCACTGTAGCTACAGGCCAGCAACTAGGGCTGCCAACTCTGGGTTGAGAAATTTCTGGAGATTTGGGGGTGGAGCCTGGGGAGGGCGGGGTTTGAGAACAGGAGGAGCCTCGGTGGGATATACTGCCATAGAGTCCCCCTTCCAAGCAGTGTTCCCTCTAAGCTGAGTTAGTGTGAGCCAGCTCAGTTTTTTAGCCTCCAGCACACGCATTTTCATCTTGGCTCCGGAAGGATGGCTCCAGAGCAGACTAACGTATGCAGCAGCCAAATCACTGGCTCACAACTTTAATGCCAGCAGCTCACAAAGTAGAATTTTTGCTCACAAGACTCCACAACTTAGAGGGAGCATTGCTTCCAAGGCAGCCATTTTCTCCAAGGGACTGGAGCTGTGCAGTTCGGAGAGCAGCTGTCATTCTGGGATATCTGCAGGCCTCCCCTTGAGGTTGGCAAGCATACTCAAAACCAAGGGTGAAAAGCAGAGGGCCAAAAACCATGATGAAAAATATCGATGACTGTATGACAAAAATAAGGGCAGAAAAAAGAAACGAAATCATAAACGTTGGCACATCCCATACCGGACTGGCATGCTGGATTTCTCAACACAGGTCTGCTCTGGCCGAGCAGAGAAGCCAAACTACCCAAAGGCCTCTCTTTCCTTCAAGGATGGTGCAAAATCCTGAGGCAGAAGACAGGCAGAGGGAAACAGGGAGGGCTCACAGGAGCTGGGTTTGTTTCGGGGGGCTGGGGGGGGCCATCCTGCCACCACCCCCGCCTGCTTCCACCGCAGCCTCATCAGAATGCAAAGCAGCGCAGGGGCCGCTTCCCTCCGATCGGCTTACCGCGAGCAGTTGTCAAACAGTTCCCTAATCCCAAGTATAATAAACCTTTCCCGTCGCCCTGATTCCTGTCTCCGCTAGGCAGGCTTGTTGCGAGTTCAGAAAGCACCCTGCATGCAGATCATTTGCCCGCTCTGTAGGAACACCGAGCAAATATGATTTCCTTTTGCTCCGCCGGTTGGCTTTCGCGGTTAGAACCACCGTTTAGGATGTTGTCAGGGGCGCATGTGACCATGGCTAGCTTTCTGTCCCTACCCCCTTCCACAAAACCCGCTCCGGCCTGGCATTCCTTGGGATGGATATGTTGTGATCAGGGGTCATTTCGTAGAAAAAGAGGTGCCGGATCTCATTAGCATAACTCATTTGCATAATGCATTTGCATATGCCACACCCCCTAACATACCGGAAGTGTGTCAGAAGGCAACACCCACCCCTCAGGCTCCGCTCCACAGGTGAGTGAAACTGACCTGCTCTTCCTCCATTCCCTTCCCCATCCAATACTTTGTGCAATGAAAATAAGCGTAAAGAACACACCCTCATTCTCTTCCTGCTCCCTTGAAACCACCAGGTTTCAAGTAGACTTGAGATACCCAGGACATGTGCACCACCCATCCCTTCCCCTTCCCCTCCCCACAACAAGACACCCTGTGAGGTAGGTGGGGCTGAGAGAGGTCTTTGGAGAACTGCTCATGAGAGAACAGCTCTGAGAGAACTTGTGACTGGCCCAAGGTCACACCAGCAGTTGCATGTGGAGGAGTGGGGAATCAAACCTGGTTCTCCCAGATTAGAGTCCAACTCCTGACCACTACACCAAACTGATGGGGTGGAAGCTGCTGAAGGGTTGGTGAAATTTCTCCAGTACTTATGTGCCATGTGCCCAGATAAAAAATGGTATACTTAGAAAAATTTATATGCCACCTTGAGCAAGTCTCTGGAAAAGCAACACACAGTCATAAAAGGAACAATGATAAAATTATCAATATTAAAACAAAACACTGCACTGCTCGGGGAAGCCAAGAAGGGGGCGGAGCTTGGTCATGTGCCCGCCCCCTGGGCTCCTCACTCCCGGAGCTGCGCTCCTGTGCACTCCTGCTCCAATGGACCCCTGCTACTAATGAAGAAGAGGAGAAGACTGGGTTTCTACCCCACCCTTCACTACCCAAGGGAGTCTCAGAGCAGCTTACAATCTCCTTCCCCTTCCCCTCCCCACAACAGACACCCTGTGAGGTAGGTGGGGCTGAGAGAGCTCTATTGAGTATTGCTCTTGAGCAGGGCTCATTTCGTAGCAGGAGCTCCTCTGCATATTAGGCCACATACCCCTGATGTAGCCAGTCCTCCAAGAGCTTACAGTAGCCCCTGTAAGAAGAGCTCTGTAAACTCTTGGAGAATTGGCTACATTAGGGGGTGTGGCCTAATATGCAAAGGAGCTCCTGCTACGAAATGAGCCCAGCTCTTGAGAGGACAGCTCTGAGAGAACTTGTGACTGACCCAAGCACCACCAGCAGTGGCACGTGGAGGAGTGGGGAATCAAACCCGGTTCTCCCAGATTAGAGTCCTTGCACTCCTAACCACGACACCAAACCGCTACACCCAGGAGGGGCCACTGCCAAAGCGGTCCTCTGATGGACTAAGCTCCAGGAGTTGTTTTCTTCTACTTCCCTGTGCACCCTCCTGTACCCGAAGCGGGAGACCGATCCTGGGCTTCGGTGACCTTACAGGGACTTCTGGTAGATTGCCCCATTTTCTGCTAGGAGGACCACCCGGAGGAGCAGTGGAGCACGACTTCTTCGTGCCCCCTTGAAGGCACGACAGAACTTGAAGGAGCATGGACCAGTTATGCTCTGCTCCATGCCCTCCCCCGGAAGAAGGGTGTGTTTACGTGCATGTAGGGGAACTCCCCAGAGGTCAGTTCGCCCTCAGCCTTCTAACACCTGGAACTGGTGCTGAACATCTGCCATAAGAAGTGTGTGTGCCATCACGTCTCAACCGACTCATGGCGACCCCACAGCCACAGGGTTTTTAAGGCAAGAGATGTTCAGAGGTGGTTTGCCATTGCCTGCCTCTGAGTTGCAACCCTGGGCTTCCTTGGGGGACGTCCCATCTGAAGATTATCCAGGGCCAGGCCTGCTTAGCTTCTCAGATCTGATGAGATTGGGCCAGCCCCGTCAGGGCAACCACTGTCTCTGGTGGTGGTGGGAAGTGCCATCAAGTCACGGCTGACTTGGGTGATCCTGTCAGGTCTTCAAGGCAAGAGGTGGTTGGCCATTGCCTGCCTCTGCATAACAGCCCTGGGCTTCCTTGGTGGCTCCAACCCTGCTTTCATTTCATAGAGCTGATGAGATGGGGAGGCTACTCCGGGCCATTTCCTTTATCATTCCGCCATGTCTCTCTGCTCCGTCTTCTCCTCCATTTTTGTTTAACTAGACCATGTCTCAGATTAATTCTGGAATGAAAGCGAGTGCCGCTCATTTGCATTTCTTCTCCCTCCACCCGCCCCCGCCTGCTTGTTACAGAGAAACACGAGCTCGTCGGTAAAACACGGCAAAGGAGAAATCTTGATGTTATCGTGCCCGACGATTGCGCCGCGATTCTTTTTGCATGGGGTTCCAGTGACACAAGGGTACACTCCTGAATGCAAGAAGAACCTTGACGCAGTCATCGCATGCCATTGCAGGATGGTTACTGGTTTTTTTACCAATTTGCATGCCTGTGCCATCAATGTAGAGAGGGAAACAAGACCGGGAATTCTGGAATCCCAAAATCTGGGAAGCAGTGGAGAAACATCCCTAGCTACCAGCAGACTGCAAAGCATGTCTCTGGGTGGATTCCTGAATGCCTGTAATGAATACAACCCAAAACACTCATTCTGAGTTCAAAACTTCCCTCCCTCACTCCATATTCTCCCCCTCCCACCATCTCCACTTACCTGCCGAGTGGCAGCAGGGAAATCTTGCTAGAAGGCACCTTGGCTCCCTGGAGTATTGCTGGGATGCAATTCTAAGCAATGTCCCCGGTGCAAAAGAAAGCATTTCTTCACATAACACAGGATTAACCGATGGGACTCACTGCCACAAAGTGCCAGCCACCGGTTTACAGGGTTTTTTAAAAAGGATCAGACACATTCGTGGCGAGATCTCTCAATGGATGTCAGCTCTGATTTTTTTTAAAAAAATGAAATCTCCAAGTTCAGAGCCACTGTACCTTTGAATGTCAGGCACCGGGAACAAGCGATCGCCTTTAGCCCAGTGTCTGAGCTCCCCCAAAACACTTAGAAACCAAATCCCCTTGGACCTGCCGTGACAGCCCTCGGTCCGTTCTAGCAAGGTGAGGCGTTTGCTCTTGCGAAACCCGAATTTCATTGCCACCTGTCTTTCCCACACAGCGAGACTGGAAGGCCGAAGATGGTACATATCAATATGCCATGTGACCTTCGTGCCCAATCACAAGCTAGAATCAAGAGCTAGAAATTCCACTCACTTCCCTGAGGCAGGGGTGTCCCTGGAAGCAACGCCAAGGATGGCAATAACCGTGCATCAAAAGCAATGCAAAGTCCAGAATCCATCACGACTCACCTGTCCTCTATCCTGGACGCCTGCACGCTTCGGATCCCAGAATGCTCCCTGTTTGGATCCCAGAATGCTCCCTGTTTGGATCTCAGAGTGCTCCCTGTTTGGTTCTACCACAGGGGCCAGAGCACCCTGCTCTTTGCCATGGCTGTTCTCGGACTGCCGGACTCCCTTGCTGAAGCTCAGCTCAGTCTCCTCAATGTGCCTTTCTCTCTCTGACTCGCGAAGCTGGGCTTTTAGTGGCAAACCTGCCAATGTAACCTAGTGGGGGGCCTTTCCACTAAATTAGTGCTGGCATCAATGCTCGGGCGGCTCCATTAACAGTGCATCTAAAAGAGGCGCTGGGCCACTCTCTCTCTGAGCCCCTCGAATCCTCTAACCTCACCTGAGTGCATTCGTGGACTGGGGAGAAACCGGCTGCCTTGCAGGGGGCGCGGGAAGCAAAAGGGGAACAGGTCGAAGCCCATTAGCTGGCTCTGCGAGGGGGCACGCTTGTGGCATCCGCCTGAAGAGCGTCTGTGAATGGAAACTATTAACAGAGGCAGCCGTTTTGTGGGCAGATGTTAGGCGAACACACGGGGGCTGCCCCGGTTAGGCTCTCTCTGCAGTTGTGTGAGCCAGGGATGGCTTCATCATTACGCTAGGAAAGCTGTGGATTTGAAACACCAGCACCTGGCGCTCCACCGTGTCCCTGCCGTCTGGAGAGAGGTCCCATCCTACATTCTCTATCGAGCTCCTTTACACCCCTATTCCAGAAGACGGACATGCTGTCAAGAGGCAACAGTGAGCCAGTTTGGTGTCGTGGTTAAGAGCGGTGGACCCTAATCTGGGAGAACCGGGTTTGAGTCCCCACTCCTCCACATGCAGCCAGCTGAGTGACCTTGGGTCAGTCAAAAGTTCTCTCGGAGCTGTTCTCTCAGGAGCAGTCCTCTAAAGAGCTCTCTCAGCCCCACCTACCTCACAGGGTGTCTTGTTGTGGGGAGAGGAATGGAAGGAGATTGTAAGCCGCTCTGAGACTCCGAGTGAAGAGTGAGGTATAAATAATAATCCTCCTCCTCCTCTTCTTCTTCTCCCCAAGCAGATGCTCTACCACTGAGCCACCGCCCCATCCCGAGCACATGAGAAGAGAACAGAGGACTTTCTGCCCCGCAATCATCCCTTTGGGGTGTCTCCTGATCAGGAGAGATGATGTGAACTTTGGGAAGTTGGCAATCGGGACACGTCTGCCCGGTGGGGAGTCGCATTGAGATTCTTGTCATACCTGGGAATTCCGCACGCAGAGTTCTGCCGAGCGCCTGTCGGAGTGATTTTTCCCCCTCATTAATTTGCGTCTTTGTAATTTGCTATTTTGATACTTAAGTCACTTGCTTTGTTGTCGATCCCACTGGGTAGCTAATGCCACAGCGGACGGCTGGGTGGGGAGCCTGGGAGGCAGCTCAAGGAAAGCCATGGGAAAGGGAGGAATCGGGAGACACACAGAAGACGAGGAGTTGCCGTGCTCTGTCTTCTCCTCCGGCCACCTTGGCAGAGCTTATGGGGAAACAGGCGGGGGGGGGGGAACTCTCGGTCTGGGGCAAGTGATGCTCTATATTCTCGGTGTGTGGGGGGGAGCGACAATCGTGGGAGGGCTTCTAGCGTCCTGGCCCCACTGGTGGACCACCTGATGGCACCTGGTATTTTTGGCCACTGTGTTGGACTGGATGGACCATTGGCCTGACCCAAGTTTGGCTTCTCTTATGTCGTTATATGGTGGGAGATGTGCATTCTCAACGACGACGGCTTTCGTGAGTCGCTGTATCTGAAGAAGTGAGCGGGGATTCACGAAAGCTCCTGCCCTGCCACAAACCGTGTTAGTCTTTAACATGCTCCTGGACTCTTGCTCTTTTCTACTGCTAAAGACAGACTCACATGGCTCCCCATGTTGATCCAGATCCATGGAAGGCACCATGTTTAGCCATACAGAATGGAAGTCCACCAACCCTAAATTAGCCGTGACTCGTGAAAGCTCCTGCCCAGCCACAAATTGTGTTGATTTCTAAGGTGCTCCTGGACTCTTGCTCTTTTCTGCTGCTACAGACCGACTCACACGGCTGCCCGTCTTGATCTATCCCCTGCTACCTTGGAGATCCTCAGAGCAGCTTACAATCTCCTTTCCCTTTCCCTCCCCACAACAGACACCCTGTGAGGTAGGTGGGGCTGAGAGAGCTCTTTCAAGGACTGAAAGAACTTGTGACTGACCCAAGGTCACTCTAGCAGCTGAACGTGAAGGAGTGGAGAATCAAACCCGGTTCTCCCAGATTAGAGGCCACGCTCCTAACCAGGACACCAACTTGGCTCTTGAAGTTCACTCCATGTTCAGAGGCAGAACCCCTCTGAATACCAGTACTGGGGGAGGGGGTGCAGGTTCACACACAGCCAGATGAGACTCCAGTCTCCAGCTGGGGCCTGGAGACCTCTCAGAGTCACAACTGATTTCCAGAGATCAGGCCTCCTGGGGAAAAAAATGGCTACTTGAAGGTAGACTCTATGGTCTGTCGTTTCCCCAAACCCTGCCCTCCCCAGGCTCCACCCCCCCAAAAAAATCTCCAGGAATTTCCCAATCCAGAGTTGGCAACCCTACCTTGCATGCCCATGCACACCGCTGAAAACTGTCGTCTAAATTGGGTGGCTTTGTAGTGTGCAGATGGGGGCCCCCGACGTGGGGAAGTAGGGTTAGCTCACCCAGTCACCCTCCAAGGGGGATTCGTGGCCATCTGGGGCCAGCAGACCCTTTTGACACCTTGCCAAAAATCCCGTATAAACCTAGAACTAAAACGGGCTGTGATGAACAAGCCTGCAGTTGAGTCATCTGCATAATGTACCCCCCCCACACACACACATGCAGCTGCACAGCTTAGATCTTCTCACTTTCATGCCAAAATTGACAATCATTCCAAATTTGAAACAGGTATTTAAGTACATAAGGATGTGTTTAAATAGTTATGTTCCCCCCCCGCCCTTAAACGCAAAGAATAACTTTCGCCCGGTTATTTGCATGCTGTCTAAGCTGCTTGATTGTTTCTTCATAACCCATATTTGATGAGGATTAATCCTTCCTTCCTCCTTTCTGGGAGGGACGGGAAGGCATTGGCTCTCTCGTCTGCAGGCAGAACTAGACACTACAAGAGGAACAGGAGTGCTAAAGCCTTTGCTTTATCATGTAGGGTTGCCAGCCTCCAGGGGAGGCCTGGAGATCTCCCACAGTTTACAGCTCATCTCTGTAGACTACAAAGATCAGCTCCCCTGGAGAAAATGGCTGCTCTGGAGGGAAAGCCAGTTTGGTGTAGTGGTTAAGTGCGTGGACTCTAATCTGGGAGAACCGGGTTTGATTCCCCACTCCTCCACTTGCACCTGCTGGATGACCTCGGGCAAGCCATAGCTCCGTACCAGCTGTTCTCTCAAGGACAGCCAGGGAAAGAGCTCTCTCAGCCCCACCTACCTCACAGGGTGCCTGTTGTGGGGAGGGGAAGGGAAAGGAGTTTGCAAGCCACTCTGAGACTCCAAGTGAGTGAAGGGCGGGGTATAAATCCAATCTCTTCTTCTTCTTCTTCTTCGTAAATGAAATGTTCCCTTCCAACGACCGGTAGGCAGCGGCGTAGGGGTCTTCTCTGTTAGGATGCCCCAGCTATGGATTGCTCCCCCCAACCACTTTAATTGCTTCTGATAATAAAGGCCTTTCCTTTACTTCCAGCTTTTAAAGGGGATTGCTTTGCCCTGATTCTTGCGTGGCGGTTGTTCCGCTACTGGCTTCTGTGACCTGCCTCATTCTGCGCGTTCCTTTCCGTCTTGTTTCCAATCCGTCGCGAGCCGCATCAGAGATCATTTGACTGGCAGGCCGGCTGCACATCTTTCATGGAAATGTTTTGGTTGGCATCGTCTGAGTCGACGGCGTTTTATTTTCAAGTGAACGGAAATACGAGCGCCATGTTTCACCGACTCTGAACCCAGAGGGGGCGGGGATCTATTTCCCACCCTTGTCGTACGTGGAAAAGGTACCAGGAACCCAAAGGGCAGACTGGTCTCTCAGAGGTCACGTGCCAACAAAGGAAACATCCATGTTCAGAGGCAGTATACCTCTAAATATCAGTCGCTGCAGGAGCACACGGCAAAGAAAGGGAATTGCATTCATGTCACGCCTGCGGGCTTTCTGGAAGCCAGAGTGGAGACACTTTCGGTGTGATGCAGCGGGGAAGTTCTTATATATCTAATAGTGATGGGTGGCCCCACTGTGCGGATCAGAAAATCTACGGAGCAGGAGTTATCCAGGGCCGGGGGGTCTACGTTCCTGCAAAATGCTAAAAAAGAAGAAAAGGGGCCCGATAATGTATGAATGCCATGTATGAACATGTGTAGATGTTATGGGGGGACCCGGGGGGCATCCAGGTTGGCTTGCAACTGAAGATGCCCAAGGGAACCATAAAACGGGGGGTGGGGGGGACAGACACTGGGGGTGGGAGAGACTCAGTGATTGGATGGGCTGGGAGGAAGCCAGGCAATCTGGCAGAACAGGAAGAGGACATTGGGTAAATGGGCCCATTAAGCAAAGTGGATTGGAGGATTGGAATGGTTGAGAAAACTGCTATTTATGGCAGAAATGGACAAATGGACAAGAAAACTGAATAATCAAGACTCAGAAAGATTTCTAGAAGAATGGAAAGACCTGAAAGAATATCTAGAACAACATTGGGATATGAAAAATAATATTTTTACGTTGTCTAATTATTGATCTTTGATGTTTAAAGGAAGAAACAATTATTTTTAAGAGAAATATATTGAATGATTGAAATGACAAAAATAGAAACTAGAGTACATATTACAGATATCTAGATATTACGTTTAAATGTTTAAAAATTACCTTTCTTTTTTTTATTGTTGTAACCAAATTTTTTACCTGTAAGAGCCAATAATTTTAATTTTTTATAATTGCTATTATATATATAATGGTACAGGTGAGGCGGGAAGTCCCAAAGTTTTTGAATTATAAGCGGAATACATAGCTATATAGGAAAACGGATAGTGATGATAATATTTCAAAAGTAACTATGTAAAGTTTTGTAACTGAAAAAATAATTTAAAAAATTGTTTTCAAACAAAAAAAAAGCAAAGTGGCTTGGAGGGGAACCGGAAGGGGAAATGAGGCAACTGGGCAGCTGTCTCGATACTGTATTTTTAGAGCATTATCTCGAAGACGGTAGCAGCCTATATGGTTCTTTTTGTCCTCATCTGGTTCTTAACAACGATCCAGCGAGGTAGGTTAAGAGAGTGACTAGCCCAAGGTCTTTCAGCAGAACTTCACAGGGAGGCGATAGGAACCTGGTTTCCCCCAGATAGGGTTGCCAATTCCAAGGTGGGAAATTCCTGGAGATTTGGGGGTAGAGCCTGAAGAAGGTGGGATCTGGGGAGGGGAAAGAGCTGAGCAAGGTACAATGCCGCCCTCCCAAGCAGCCATTCTCTCCAGGGGAACCGATCCCTGTAATCTGGAGATCGGCTGTTATTCTGGGAGAATTACAGGTTGGCTCCCCTACCCCAGATCCTAGTCTGATTTTCCCTTAACCCTTAGGCCACTCTGGTTTTCAGGGCGGGGGGGGGGGGGATATTAAACAGAGGCAGGAGAAAGTGCCGGCTGGTGGGGTCCTTGTCAACCAAACTGTCTGTGCTCAAAGCTCCTCTGAATGATACAGCTCAAAGTTGCTTAACTTCTTTGATGTGGAGGTAAATGATTCCAAATATCTGATCAACTGTCGTGGCTCCCGCAGCTTGGTTTCCAAGAGGACTTTAAATATTGGTATATTTTGTATTGGAATGTGTTTTGTCATTTGCACCGTAATAGACATGCTTGATAATAATGATTGACTAGATTGCATAATAATATCACAGCTGCTTTTTGTTTATTTACCACCTGGAGTGTAGCAATCCAACGCTGAACAGCAAGACTGGGACTTCCTCGGCAGTCTCCCATCCAAATACTAACCAGAGCTGACCCTGCTTAGCTTCCAAAACCTGATGAGCTCAGGTTTGCCTGGGCCAGGACTTGAAGTCGAGAGACGGGCTCTAAATCTTTACAATATGACTCCTAAAGATCAGTAAGTTCTTATGCACAATGTACCTCCTTCCTCTATGAAGTACACTTATAATAACATACCAAGCGTGTGGCGAAGGCTGGAAAGGCGTGCGTGTTACAGGTACGATGTGGGAACAGAGAACAGCGTGGCACGAAAGAACCAGAGGTCTGGTTTTTTGCAAGGGAGGAGGGCAACCCAACTGGGCCCCCCTGGGACACAAAAACAGGGACGAGAGGTTCAGCGCCATCCCTAAAGCCTGGACTGGCACGGCTCATCTCCTCGGCACGCAAACCTGTCTGGCTCGGAGTCTTGGGCCTTTTTTCCTTTTTTCCCCCTTCCGACAAAACCTGCAGCGCCAAAAGCCCCCGAGTGTGTTTCTGTTGCCAAGCCTCTCGATTCAGACAAGACCACGGTGATGTGGAGGGGGAAACGGGGGGGGGGGGGGAGAAAGAGAGAACCCAGGGGACGTTTGCAAGCTTGTGGGTTTCCTTCTTGAACTGTGATGCCGTTTTCACCCTGCCCTGAATGGCCTCGGCTGGCTTGATCTCGCCACATCTCAGAAGCTAAGGTATTGGCTGGTTGGTATTTGGACGGGAGACCACCAAGGAAGGCTGAGGGTTGCTGCACGGAGACCGGTGAGGGCAAATGACCTGTCTCAGGCCTTGAAAACTCTATGGGTCACCATAAATTAGCCATGCTCTCAGATAACATTCTTTCACATCACCTACTGTCTGGCTCTTTTTAACTGGAGGTGCTGGGGATTGAACCTGGGACCCTCTGAACGCTAAGCAGATGCTCTGCCACTGCCCCTCACCCAAGCCGTTCCCCCCCCCCCCTTAGCACTTGTACATACCAAAATAAAGTCTCTGTAGTGTGTGTCGGTGAACTTACAGATGTGTGTGGTGAACATCTGTGGGGCATGCTATGGGATTCAGCTAGGGATGCCAGGCTCCAGGTAGGGCCTATGGATCCCCCAGAATTACAGCTCGTCTCCAGACTACAGAGATCAGTTCTCCTGGAGAAAACGGATGCTTTGGAGGGTAGACTCTTCAGCATTCTACCCCATTGAGGCCCTTGTCCTCCCCAGGCTCCACTCCCCAAATCTCCAGGGGCTTCCCAACCTGGAGCTGGCAACCCAACACTCCCCATCTCCTGCCAGTGCTCCAGGAGAACCTGGCAACCCTAGGTTCAGCAGGAAACCCACCCCATATGATTGGAGTTGTGATTTGTTCCACAGGAAGAGGACGTAGGACTCAGCCAATGACATTTCTATGTTGAATGTATACCATTTATACCTACAGTATGTGGATATTAGGTGCCGATCTATTTATGCGCACGTTATTGAAAAATGCATATATTGTGTCTGGAAATTACATCGCATGATTCAATTTTGCACAAGATAAAAGCTAAATAGCAGACAGATTACAGGAAGCCGTCAGGGTCACCTTCTCCCCTGTTTGCACTGAAAACGCTCAGCGGCGAATGGTTCGGCTTATTTCCTTACTCTAAACATTGCTGCTGCTGCTGTTTTGTTGTTACAGGTGGGTCCTGCGGAGGGGAGATGTGCTTACGGAGGGGATGTCAGTGGATTCTGAGAACGTTCCATTTTGTTTCAGAAGTTTCAGTTTCTGCCGAGCTTTCTACCAGCTCAGGGTGAAATTCCAATTGTGTCTTTCGCTGACTGTTCTAAAAAGAAGTCAATTAGAAAGAGCCCCGCTAAAATTTATGCTTGATTTTGCATCCGTTGCATGCAAAGGGTGTGAAGATGGCGTCAAAATGACAGACTGCTTTTTTTTTTTTAAGGCATAATATTTTGCTGAAGTATCCCCCCCCAAAAGACATAAACTGAGAATCCCAGCAATAAATATGGGCAGAACCGAAAGACTGATGGCAACAGACGGAAACCTGAAAATGGCTCTGTTGTGAACCTCTTGGGTGGTGTGAAGCAGGGGCAGATTGTAGGGTTGCCAACTTCCAGCTGGGGCATGGAGAGCTTCTAGAATGGCTACTGATTTCCAGACTGCGGAGATCAAGTCCCCTGGAGGAAATGGCAGCTTTGCATGGCGCTTTCTGTGGCACTCTGTTTTGCTGAGGTCCCTCCCCTCCCTAAACCCTCCTCTCCCCAGGCTCCACCCCAAAATCTCCAGGAATCTACCTCTTAGAGCTGGCAACCCTGGGGCAGAAAAATACTCTTTTTTTCTTTCTTATGGAAAGAGAGGCTGCGGTTTTCTTCCGGCGTTGCCAGGTCCCAGGAGAGAGACTCAGAAAGTCCTCTTTGCTGCCCTCTGCTGGCTGGGGGAGGAGTTGCCCTTTATTGTCACATGAACAGGGAGGCGCTGAAGGGGACCCCAAAGTGGAAGGGATGGGGGGGGGGGAGGTGACAACTCTCCTTTTTGTATTTGGGGATATAATGGTTCCCAAAGAAGACAAGGGGAGGGATCACAGTCTTTTGGTCTCAAGGGTGCCAACCAGTCCCTCTGGGGCACAAAGGCAGCGTGATCTCCCCCCCCCCCAGCCAACCCTCCCCCCCCAAACCCTGGCAAACATTTATCCTTGCGCGACTGGAGCTAATTATGAAGCGCGAACGTGCTTTCGCGGGGAGGTCGTAGGGCCAGTCTTCTCCGCTTCGTGGCCCTCTTTGAGGATATTTTAATTTGGAATCTAACGATTTCCCATTATGGAATCCTGGAGGGAATGTGCAAGGAGAGATTCTGCCTTGAAAATTTCAAAAAAAGGGGGGGAATGAAAGTCTAACTACTTCTGGCTAGGTTGAGGAGAGGGCTCCCCCTGCTGGCCAAAAGAAGGGTCATGACAGAGGACCAAGCCAGGGTCTTCACGGTCGGCTTTAGGGACGATTTTGCTGCTCTTTGGAAAACCTCCATCTCCATTTCACTTTTTTTTCTTGCAAATCAAGCCTGCGACGCTCCAATTCTGGGATGATTCCAAGGGGATGCCTCTGTTGCAGAACCATGCGGCACCCGTCTTTCGGCACACTCTTCCGTTGAGACCTCCTTCCCTCCAAAAATGGGAGCAGGTGGCAGGCGAACATCTGGCAGCAGTGTATTCCATAGGGGTGCCAGTGCAGCCCTGTACATTATTGTGATTTAGGGTAGCCAACTCCAAGCTGGGGGATTTCTGGAGAATGGAGGGGTGGAGCTTGGGAAGGGCGGGCTTTAAGGAGGGGAGGGGCCTCAGCAGTGTTCCTTCTAAACTGAGTCAGCGTGAGCTCCCTCACAGTTTTTTAGCCTCCAGCTCACACGTCATTGTCTTCGCTCAGGAAGGAGGGCTCCAGGGCAAACTCATTTATGCAGCGGCCAGATTGCTCATTCACAATGCCGGTAGCTCACGGGGAAGAATTTTTGCTCACAAGACTTCACCGCTGAGGGACTACTGGACCTCGGTGGGGTATAACGCCAGAAAGCCCACCCTTTGAAGCAGCCACTTTCTCCAGGGGACCTGATCTCCGTAGCTGGAGATCAGCTGTGATTCCAAGAGATCTTCAGGCCCCTCCTGTGAGTTGGCAACCCCATTGTGATTTGCAGTGCTGGAAAAGCAGGGAGGGGGCAGACACGTGGACTTCCCCTGCTCACATGGGCAACACACTCACAAGCCGGTGGTTGGGCAGGGGTGAGAGGAAGGGCTTAGGCATGGACGCCCCTCTTTCTGTGCAGTCGGGGTGTGCACAGTGGGGTCATTCATACCTTGCTAAAATATACTGGGTTCGTCATGCGTTTAGTGATCAGCTCATAGTTTACTGCATGAACATAAGACACAAATAGCAGGGTCCATTCAGTTTAAAACCCTGCACCAAGCCACACCCCACATCCCTCCCCCACTCCCGTGATAGGCTATTTACAGTGCGGCTCCTGGTCTATAGGTTCCCTCCAGCCGCAGGGCTCATTTCGTAGCCGGAGCTCCTTTGCATATTAGGCCACACTCCCCTGATGTAGCCAATCCTCCAAGAGCTTACAGTAGCCCCTGTAAGAAGAGCTCTGTAAGCTCTTGGAGGATTGGCTACATTAGGGGTGTGTGGCCTAATATGCAAAGGGGCTCCTGCTGCGAAATGAGCCCTGCCGGATCCGAGTTCCCTATTGTTCCCTGGTGGCAAGGTCGGCGTGTTGCCGCCAGGCTCAAGACAGAACACTTTGCCATAGTGGGTCCAGCAGTTAGAAGGTCAGGCTAGTCGGTGTCTGAGAGTTCCCTGGTTCAAATCCCCACTCTGCCATGATGCTCGTTGGGTGTCTTTGTGGCTCTCTCTCAAGCTCACCTACCTCACAGGATGGTTGTGAGAATAACGTCGGGAAGGGAGAACCATGCAGGCAGCCCTGAGCTCCCTGGAGGATACATGGGATAACATAAAATAAATGTTGGCCATGCCAGATGGGGGCCAGGTAGGTGTATTTGTGCATTTGAGCAACTGTCAGCTTGAAATGAGACTACACACAATAAGGTGGGGAAAAGCAGTTCTCGGGAGAGCTCTCTCGGCCCCACTTACCTCACAGAGTGTCTGTTGTGGGGAGGGGAAGGGAAAGGAGATTGTAAGCTGCTTTGAGACTCCTTTGGGTAGGGAAGGATGGGGTATAAATCCAATCTCCTGCTCCTCTACCACCACCACTTCTTCTTCTTTCCAAATCTTTCCCAACAGTGTAAGAGGAAGAAATATTAAAAGAGTCCTCAAAAATCTCACTGAACACTGGCAACAGCGGGAAACGGTATTTTCGATAGCGTTGTACCCCGAGCTTACCGGCTATTATTTCCATTGGAAATGTGGTAACTGTAAAAAGTACTTCAGCTGTGGGTTTGTGATCTGGTTAAAAAAAAAAAAAATCTGGATTATGACGCAGATATATAGAACGAATAATGGTCCATAGTCCTGAACGTTCTCAGATGGGTTATTGATCAGGTGGTGCGTTCGGCAAAATTAAAAGGCAATATAATAACAGTTTGGACATGAGTTTGATAACTGCCGAGGAAACGTCGATAGTGCAGGTTTGGAAACATCAGGTGATGCCGGAGAGAAAAGATTGGTTCCAGCGAGCCTGGCAGGTGATCTTGATGGATCAACTTATGACTTCTAAGTATCTGTGGGAGAGAAATGACTGGCCCCGAGACAAATTTAGTAAAAAGTGGGCTCCTTTGATTAAATATTGGAATTTGTGGGACTCACTAGATAGTCTTATTTGATGGGAACTATGTCTCGACTCGCCAAACACTCTATTTCAGAAGAAGAGGATACCGAGAGCAGGGCTTCAGAAGCCAGTGTGCTGCACTGGTTCGAGTGTTGCACTCGGATCTGGAAGCCCCGGATTTGAATCCCCACTCTGCTATGCAAACTTGCATGGCCTGGCAACAAGTCGGAACTTGGAGAGGTGTGGATATTGGGGGGGGGGGGCATTGCTGAATGTACCATGACTAGGTACGCCAGATCCCCCTGGCCAGCGGCAGGGAATGGGGGGCAGGGGACGGTTGCCAGATGCAGGTTGGTTAATTCCTGGAGGTTGGGGGGTGCAGCCTGGGGAGGACAGGGACCTCAATGCCACAGAGTCCACCCTCCAATGCATCCACTTTCTCCAAAGGAACTGATCTCTGTAGTCCAGAGATGAGCTGTAATTCCAGGGGATCCCCACAATGCCACTTCTGGGGGGAAATGGAAGTGGTATCACAACACTCTGGGAATCACTCGAAACTCTATGGTACGCATCGAGTTTCTAGTGATTCCTAGAATGACATGACGTCACTTCTGGGAGGTGACATGTTCCACTCGCCCCTGGCGTTTGTTTGTTTTTTAAATACACCTGGTGCCGCTCAGAGCAGCAGGAGGAAACGAGGAGTGCTGGTAAGGCCTGGCAACCCTCACAGGGCTGTTGTGAAGACAGAAGGAGTGGAGAAAAGCCGGGCGTAACAAATCAATGAAATAGATGTGGCGATCGGAATTGACAAGTAGGCTCAGGTATCCAATATGGCTGCCTCATGCTAGGAATGCATCCTGATGCCGGACTCAATGGGATTTGGGGAGCAGAGCCCGTTTGGTGCAGTAGTTAAGAGCACGGACTCTAATCTGGGAGAAACGGGTTTGATTCCCCACTCCATTTGCAGTTGCTGGGTGACCTTGGGCAAGCCACAGTTCTCTGAGAGCTGTTCTCTCGAGGGCGGTCCTTGAAAGGGTTCTCTCAGCCCCACCTACCTCACAGGGTGTCTGTTGTGGGGAGGGAAAGGGGAAGGAGATTGCAAGCCGCTCTGAGACTCCGAGTGAAGGGCAGAGTATAACTCTGAAATATACTGGGTTCAGACAAGCAGAATGATCAGCTCATAGTTAATTAGTGACTATAGTTCAGCTCAAAAGACAACACTAGCAGGGCCAAAGCCCTGCTTATATGCATGCAAAACAGTCCACCCCACACATACCCACTCCCCGTGATAGGCTATTTACAAAATATTACTACTTGATTGGTTTACTCCAGAGTCCTGGTCGGCTATTCTTCTTGTGTTCCAAGCTCAGCCAGTCTCTAGGGATGATTCAATCAGGGTGATTCAATCAGGGATGATTCAATCCCAATACATAACAAAATCTAACTCTTCTTCTTCCTCCTCCTTGGATTTCCCACAAGGTGATCCTTCCAGGAAAGTTCACCATGGCATCCATCCACTGCCTGTTTACAGGCACTGGGGGACTTTTCGGACAACTTTGCCACACAGAACAAGGAATGTTTGCATGCCTCGGCACCAGGGATGCACGGAAGGGAGAGGGGAACCAGGGGAAAGAACCTCGGAAAGAAAGGCAAGTTGCTGTCATCGCTTGAAAGGCAAGCGAATGTCGGCTGCGCAACAGCGCGGCTGCCCAGCAAACAGAGATGAAGAGGCGAGGAATCAAAGGGAGGCAAACATATCGAGAACTGAGAGATGGGCCCGGAGTCGGCGTACAAACACGGGCGCTAACGCCGAAGAAGAGGCCTTGAAGGAGAAACGGGAGGCAAAGGAGACATTCTGGCTTTTCAAGACACCTTTTAATCTCCTCAGAAACAGTGCCCGAGAACCAGGGAATTTCAAACACGCCTGCGCTGGCAAAGCAGAGCTGATAAATTTTTAATCGCCTCCATCTTAATGATCCGATCCGCATTGTTTGCGAGTTTGGAATAGCTAAACAGCGGGCGCATTCAGGATGCTTGATGAAAAAGGGGGGGGAGCAAGGGCACGAGCAGGACATTGTCACTGGTCTTCCACCCCATAAGCCAGGACTCTCTGTGGGGTTGTTAGCCCCTATAGAGCCCCCCCCCCTTTTTTGAGAAGACTTGCTTTCTGCACGCACACTGACTGGCGGGTGGACTTACCAGTTGAAAGAAGAAGGCCTATGCCACATTGCTGGCATCACACAGGAAGTGACATCAACACACCAGTGACTTCCGGGTCATTTACTGGTATTTGGGCAAAAGCTCTATGGTAGAAGTTGATTTTACCATAGAGATTTTGTCCAAATACCAGTGTCCCCCAGAAGTCACTGGAATGATGACATCACCTGCGGTGCGATGCCGGCAACATGATCTAGGCAGCCTTTTTTCTACCGGTAGATTCCACCCCCTATCCCCCACCACTTCCCAGGAGGGACCTGGCAACCCTGCTGTTCCGGCTTACTCACTGTCTTGCCAACTCCTGCGAAACTGCCAGAAAGCAACTGCTGAAAAAGCGGTAGGGCAAGCAATAACAAGTGCGCAACAGTTGGAGGAAGAAGAGCCGTACTGTCAATTGACTTCATGTTTTCTGGAAACGGAGCGGCGGAGACAGGGGCAAGCAGGAGGCTGTTAATTAAAATATCATTCTTCCTTTCTTTTAAAAAAGTATTTTTATATCAAAGCCCTATATAATAAAATATGGGGGAGGGAGTCAGCGATCAGTTCCTGGGGGAAGTGCCTCTATTCAATCTCTGGCGAAACAGCTGGGACGGCAGAATCAGATGTGACTGGAAAGATGATCAAATGCCGGGTTAGAATCGCCCGCAGCGCCATTTTTCTCGAGGCAGCCGAGAGCAAGAATTCAATAGCATAAAGGGGGTGATTTGGCCGCTCTCTGAAAGTGAGCAAATGCCATTAGCGGCACTGTTGCCAAGCTTTTGCGGATCTCAAAGACTACCCTGCGCCATCCATTAATTCAGACGGAGACTGCTTGACACGGTTCGGGGAGAAAGGGTTGCATGCATCGTTTGTGTGCTAGCGCCATCTAGTGTCCAGGCTTCTCTGACACTCGGAGAGTCTGTAGGCCAGCGGCGTTCCAGGCGATGCACAGTCATGACACCATTTACACCATGCCACACTGCCTTATAGATGCTCAGACCACTGGTGAGACCACATTGCAAAAGCTCAGCTCAAATGTCCCCTTTTGGCTTTCCCCATTTGGATTTCCCTACGAAAAAGCGCTTGGGGCTCTTTAGCTTGGAGAAACGAAAACTGAGGAGTGACACGATCGAGGTTTATAAGATTATGCATGGGATAGAGCGGGTAGAGGAAGAAGTCCTTTTCTCCTTTTCTCACAATACAAGAACTCGTGGGCACGCCATGAAACTGCTGAGCAGTCGGGTGAGAACGGATAAAAGGAAGGACTTCTTCACCCAAAGAGTGATTAACAGATGGAATTCACTGCCTCAGGAGGTGGTGGCGGCGGCTACAAGCATGGACAGCTTCAAGAGGGATTTGGATAAATGTAGGAGCAGAGGTCCATCAGTGGCTATTAGCCACAAGGTATAGATAGGAACTGTCAGTCTGGGGCAAGTGATGCTCTGTATTCTTGGTGCCGGGGGGGCATGCGACAATAGTGGGAGGGCTTCTAGTGTCCTGGCCCCACTGGTGGACGTCCTGAGGGCACCTGCTATTTTTGGCCACTGTGTGACACAGAGTGTTGGACTGGATGGGCCATTGGCCTGATCCAGCATTGGCTTCTCTTATGTTCTTATGTTCTCATGTGTTTCTCCTGTGAGAAATGAACGATAACCATTCAGACATAATTGGGGGATAGCGGGTGGGACAGGGCACTAATGGCCCACCCCCAGAAAGCGACAGCAGCAACTCAGATGGCACATGGCGGGAGAGCCAGGCCTCCCCCCCCCCCCCGGACTCTATCTAGTATATTTTTGATCCTGCTTCTCTTCCGTGGAACACAGGGTGCCATACTTGGTTTCCCTCAGTTTGTCCTCACAACAATCCTGTGAGGTAACTGAGGCTGAGGGAGAGAGCACCCCGTGAGCTTCATGGTAGAATGGGAATTCTCCCCTCATTTCTTTTATCCTGTAGGCCCTTTTGAGATTTTTGAAAAAGGGGAATGTTGTCACTGCCACAAAATGGCTGCCATGGGAACTCTGGCCAAGCACAAAATGGCTGCCGCAGAGGATGGGGGACATTACAAAATGGCTGCCATGAGACACTTTGGCCCATCACAAAATGCTGTCAGGCTGCAAGCCAATAATCCTCCTATTAGGAAGGCGTTTGTTTCTCAAGGGGTGCTCCCTGCAAAAGAGATGAGTCCTGAGTTCTTGAAGCCCCATTCTGCTCCACTGAGGTGGAGGGAAAACTCTTTGCTTTGGGGGAAAGAACATTTGAGGAAGAAGTATGTGGGCACCAGGAATCCCCGTCACCAAGCACCATGTTGCCCCCAGGCATCACCATGGGCTCTAACCACAAGTCTACGCTGTCTTTCAGGCTTTTTTCCCATTTAGGGCTGCCGGGTCTTACCTGGTTTACAGCAATGACATCACCCGGAAGTGATGTCATCGTGTTGGGCATGTTGGGGGGCGGGGCACTGACAATTGAGGGGAAACCATAGAGTTTTCTTCAGATGCTAGAGTGTCCCACACAACATGCCCCGGTGTGATGACGTCACCTCCAGGTGACGTCATCACACTGGGGCACGTTGTCGCGATGCCAGCACTTTGGGGGTGGAGCTCCTCCCAGCAGCCAGTTTCGGGCCAGCAGGTAAACGGCCCTTCGGGCGGGCAAACCCCCACCTGCCGGGGGGACCTGGCAGCCCTATTCCCATTGGCAGTGGCAAAGGGCGGGAAAGATCAGCCCAGTGGGTGAGGTAAATCTTTGCCACTTCCCAGCAGCCACTGCTGACCTACGGCCTCTTCCTCTCTTCTTTTTGGACAGCTGTTTTGAGTTGGCCCCCAAGTCTGCCTAAAGATAGATCCTGGACCCTTCTGCATGCAAAGCATGTGCTTTGGTGCTAAGCTGCTTCCTCTCCCAGAGCAAAGTCAGCGCTGGCCTGTCTCCAATCCACGTTGTTCCTCTTTCCACCAGCCGGATGCATAGAAGCAGAGAAACAATGGCTTTGCTGCAGCTGCACAACAGCTCTGACCTGGATAGCCCAGGCTAGCCCAATCTCATCAAATCTTGGAAGGTAAACGGGGTCGGCCCTGGCTAGTGTTTGGATGGGAGACCTCCAAGGAATACCAGGGGTGTGACACAGAGGCAGGCCATGGCAAACCACCTCTGGAGTCCCATAAGTCACCTATGACTTGACTAGGGTTGCCAGGTCTGGGTTGGGAAATACCTGGAGACTTTGGAGGTGGATCTGGGAGGGGGCGGGGTTTGGGGAGGGGCCTCAGCGTGGTACAGTGCCAGAGTCCACCCTTCAAAGCAGCCATTTTCTCCAGGAGAGCTGATCTCTGTCAGCTGGAGATCAGTTGTAAAAGCAGGCGATCTCCAGCTCCCACCTGGAGGCTGGCAACCCTAGACTTGACAGCACTTTTCTCCACTACTACCAGCAGCTGCACCATGGGGTGTCACCACTTTGAAGGCTTGCCAACTAGGATTGCCAGGCCCAACTCAGGAAATATCTGGAGACTGTGGGGGGTGGAGCGAGGAGGCTTTGGGGGTGGGGCCAGGAGCCAGGAATCACTTTTGTGATGTCACATCCTGTGATGTCACTTCCAGCCCCCCCCCCAATCCAAAAGGTTCCTGTGATTCCTCGGTAGGAGCTTGTGCTTCTAACACAGTGGTTGCTCTCAACTTGTTCTCCACCCAAGCCAGACACACTGGTGCCATTTAGGGTTGCCAGGTGAGGCTGAAGAGCCGGCAGGGGACTTTCTAGGAGCCTCTGGGAGAGGGAAGGGGGAAAGTATGATGGAACTCCAAAGGGAGTTCTGGCTGTTACATTTGAAGGGACTGTGTTCCTTTTAAGTGCCTTCCCTCCACTGGAAATCATGGAGGATGGGGGCATCTTCTTTTGGCGGCCCATAGAATTGGACCCCCTGGTCCAATCTTCTTGAAACGTGGGGGGGGGGGGGGGGGTTGGAGGAAGGCACCAGATGCTATGCTGAAAATTTGGTGCCTTGACCTCAAAAAACCGCTCCCCCAGCCCCAGAAATCCACAGATCAATTCCCCATTATACCCTATGGGGACCAGTCTCCATAGGGTATAATGGAGTGCCCATTATAACCACCCTGAAGCAGCGGGAGGGCCTACACCCTGATAACCCTGAAGTGGGGGGAGGGCCTCCATACCAGGGGATCCCCTGCCCCCAACTGGGGATTGGAAACTCTACTGCCAACTTGGCTTGGAAAATTCCTGGATGTTTGGGGGCAATGCCAGGGAGGGCAGAATTTGGGGAGGAAAGGGAGTTCAGCCGGGACATGATGCGCACCCTCCAAAGCTCTAGAAGAACCGATCCTTATAGACTGGCGATTGCTCGTAATTCTGGGAGGACTCCACCTAGACTTGCCAGGCGCTCACTTACAGAGGGCAAACTCCCAGGAACTTTGGCACCTGTCTGCTGACATGCAGCTGACGGGTGGGCAGAAACAGGCCAGCCAAATGGGGGTGGGGTGGGTGACTTCTGGCGTGACCCAGAACCACTGATGCTCTAGCACTCGCCCCAAAAGACTGTTGCTAAAAAGAGTGCTTGAGAGTCGTCCCGGCACGATGCTGCTCCTTCTGGGTCGCACTGGAAGCAATGTCGTTGCACAGCAGCAGCAACTGCACCCCTTGTGGAAAGTACCTTCCCCCGGAACCCCAGGCCCCCACCTGGAGTAGGGTTGCCAGACTCCAGGTGGGAGCTGGAGATCTCCTGCTTTTACAACTGATCCCCAGCTGACAGAGATCAGCTCCCCTGGAGAAAATGGCTGCCTTGAAGGGTGGACTCTATGGCATGGTACCATGCTGAGGCCCCTCCCCTCCCCAAACCCCTCCCTCTCCCGGATCCACCCCCAAAGTCTCCAGTTATTCTCCAACCCAGACCTGGCATCCCTAACCTGGAGGTCGGCAACCTGCCTACTTTGATCAGTAGGCACCGCTGCCCTTCCCCGGCGCTTGTCGCACTCTGTCACTTGTGGTGGTTTCTTGCAGCACGAGGCAGCCAGCCCATCGGGGTCTGTGGCTGCGATTGATCCCTGCACGAAGGCAAAGAATGCGTAAGAAGACAAGGGGGAATGCTGTTTTCAGCCAGGAAGAAAGAAGAAGAAGAAGACGGCTTTGACTGTTTGATCCGTGGATGTCAGTTTTTCAGACCGTCCGAGCGTTGTCAGAGGAAATTAGGGTCATTGGGTTTTGGACATGAAATGCAAGCGCAGTTCAGAATGGGCTGGAGAGTGAACTGCGGGAACAAACGTCTTCCACGGGGTTTCAGAGTCAGGGACGGCCCAAGGGTTTTTATTGCCCCGGGCAAATTAAAATCTCTCCATGCTTCCTACCTTGCGCCAAGCAGCACAATAGCATCTTTAATGACTGAGAGTTTTCAAGAGATGCTATTTTCTGATTTCCCTTTTTTAAACATCTTGCGGCTCCTTCGCTTCCCTCCCCCTTTCCAACCAGGCCTGAGTCTTGTCTGGTTAACGAAGATCAGACAGGGATCTGTCAGGAGCGGGGCTTTTTCTCTGGGGGAGCACGCCGGAACGGAGTTCTGGAACCTCTTCGACAAAATCCTTTTTAAAATGTTTAAAAGTTTGTGGGTTTTCAGTATACAGATTGAAAACTTTGTTTCCCTCTTGAGAGTTCCAGCACCTCTTTTTCCAAAAAGAAGAAGAAGCCCAGGTTGGGAGCAGAGTTCCCTCTAAGCTGAGTTAGTGTGAGCTTGCTCGCAGTGTTTTAGCCTCCGGCTCACACATTTTCCCCTTAGCTCAGGAAGGATGGCTCCAGAGCAAACTCATTGATGCAGCAGCCAAATCGCTCGCTCACAACTTTGATGTCAGCAGCTCACAGAGTAGAATTTTTGCTCACAAGACTCCACAGCTTAGAGCAGGGGTGGCCAACCTGTGGCTCGGGAGCCACATGCGGCTCTTTCACACATATTGTGCGTCTCCTGGCAGGGCGGCTGGGAAAGCAAAGGAGAGGCATGCTTTTTCTCTCTTTCTCCCTTCCTTCCTTCCCTC
Source organism: Lepidodactylus listeri (assembly GCA_029233225.1). Classification (NCBI taxonomy): domain Eukaryota; kingdom Metazoa; phylum Chordata; class Lepidosauria; order Squamata; family Gekkonidae; genus Lepidodactylus; species Lepidodactylus listeri. The sequence continues at coordinate 38,163,481 of JARCFY010000019.1, read as the reverse complement.
CTCCCTCCCATCTATTTGCTTTCCTAGTTTCTCTCTCTCTCTTTCTTTCCACTTCTTTAATTCTTTCTTTCCATCTCTCTCTCTTTCTCTCTCTCTCTCAATATCATTAGCAAACAAGTAATATCATTATCAATAACCGGTTTTTCTCGTTTGTTTTTATTTTTGGCAGTCCCATTTAACGTTAATAAAAAGCAAATTTGCATATTTTTAAAAATAAAAACTTGTGTGTGATATTTGTTCCTGTCTTGCGGCTCTCAGACATCTGAAGTTTATTCTATGTGGCTCTTACGTTAAGCAAGGTTGGCCACCCCTGGCTTAGAGGGACCATTGGTCGGGAGCATTCCCTAACTATCCGCCTTATAAACTGGCCTTGTGACCAAGTGCCAACAGCAGATCTCTGTCCAATTTTTTTCAAAAGAATTTATAGACCACTTTTCCCACCAATAGGACCCAAAGCAGCTAACTACATTGTACTACTCTAGGTAGGTTAAGCAGAACATATGTGACTGGCGTTGGCTTGCCAACTCCAGGTTGGGAGATTCCTGGAGATTTGTGGTAGAGCCTGTGTAGGTTTGGGGGAGGGGAGGGAACCTTAACAGCGTATAATGCTTTAAAATCCACCCTCCGGACCAGCCGTTTTTCTCCAGGGGAACTGGGGATCAGCTGTAATCGTTGGAGATCTCCCGGCCCCAACCTGGAGGCTGGAAACCCTCGACAGGCCCGAGATCACCCAGCAAACTTCCATGGCAGAAAGGGGATTCAAGCCTGGGTCTCCCAGCTCCTGGTCTCTTATCTATGCAGGTGAGGCAGGCACCTGTGGGACATAGGCGTCAACTACGGGGGGGCTTGAGGGCTCGAGCAACCCCCGAAATTTCCCGGGGGGGACTGAGCACCCCCCCTGGGGAAATGGTGTGCCCTTCGCCGTGCCTCCCTCGGCCCTTCCTAGGGCCGCCGCTGCCTCTCTCTCCCCCCCCCCCCAGCCTGGCCACTCCAACCCTCCGTCCGTCCGTCCAGGGGCCAGCTAAGCAAATGCCCAGCTGGCCCCTGGACTGACAAAGGGAGGGATGGAAGCAGGAGTGATCAGGCGGGGAGGGGGAGGCGCCGGCAGCGGCGGCGGGGACATGGTCCCGGCGGGCAGGTGTGCAAACAGAAGAGCCCCCACCCCCCCGGGAGTTTTTAAACTCTACGCCCCTGCTGTGGGATATCTGGACCAGTCTTGATTCCAGGAATTAAAAAGGAAAGCTCTGCAGGGGACAGCAATGGCAGACCACCTCTGCTTTCCACTTGAGTTGAAAGCCCCTTGCTGGGGCTGCTGTAAGTCAGTCACAACTTGACGGCACATATCTAGGTGGTTGCCTACAGCTGGGCTGGCACCTTGCAGCCAAATGACCCCATGAGAGCATTCTGGAAGCCTTCCCACGGACATGGCCTTTCCTCCTGGCAAACCTAAGAATGGAAAACCTAAGAGGCTTTCCGGGTCAGACCAAAGGCACATCCCACCCAGCGTCTTGCTTCTTACAGTGGCCACTGGGATGCTCCTGGCTGCAGCAAGCCCCTGGCCAGCTTACAAACAGCTCTCTCCCGTTGTCTGGCATTTAGAGATACACTGCCTCCGCGCGTGGAGGTTCCATTTAACCAATCATGTCATTAGCCAAGGATGGATTTTTCCTTTCCATTAATTTGTCTAATCCTCTTCTAAAGCTCATCAGGCTGCGGTGGTGGGAAATACACCCACAAGTCACAGCTGACCTATGGAGACCCCATGGGGTTTTTGAGGCAAGAAACATGCAGAGGTGGTTGGCCGTTGCCTGCCTCTGCGTAGCGATCCTGAACTTCCTTGGTGGTCTCCCATCTGGTGATCTGCTAGTAAATGATCCCCGTAGAGAGAAGAAGAAGAAGAAGAAGAAGAGATTGGATTTATACCCCGCCCTCCACTCCCCAAGGGAGTCTCAGAGCAGCTTACAAACTCCTTTTCCCTTCCCCTCCCCACAACAGACACCCTGTGAGGTAGGTGGGGCTGAGAGAGCTCTTTCCCAAGCTGTCCTTGAGGGAACAGCTGGTACAGAGCTATGGCTTGCCCAAGGTCATCCAGCCAGGTGCAAGTGGAGGAGTGGGGAATCAAACCCGGTTCTCCCAAATTAGAGTCCGCGCACTTAACCACTACACCAAACTGGCACAGTAGCTGCTGATCTTCTGCGCTCGCGCGGTGGGGGCCAGGGAGAGAAAGGGAAGCAATCGGAAGGAGAAATAAAGGAAGGGAAACTTCTTTTTCTTTGACTCAGCCGAACCCATCAGCCCCCTCTGCTCATCTTCTCTCCTTCGTGCCCAACAGAGGCACCCTATCTGAGTGGTCTGGTGGAGAACCCTTGGCCAGGAGGTGAGTGATTCTTCCTGAGGGGCTTTCTTACTGTTCTTGCTTTTTAAATCCCAACTCTGTTAAGCTCTGCCGATGACTTCCGCCCTTCCCTTTGCTGATACAACTGGCTTAGAGGAACCGTCCCATGCCTTCCAGTGCCGATTTTGTTTCGGAGCTCTCCCCTCCTACGTGGCTCGCATATAGCGCATGAACTAGTCTGCACATGGAGATCTTGTGCACAGGAGCTTGAGTGCTTTCGACGGACATCTGCCTGGTGGTATTTCTCCCTTGCCTGGCTCTAGAACAGTCTCCCCTTCTTGTTCTCCCGAACATACAGAGTTAGAGCGTTTGTCCATCGAGCCCAGGGCTGTCTTGGTTGGCAGCAGCTCTTTGGGGGTTTAGGCAGAGAGAGGTCATTGCCCTCATTTGCTGCCTGAAGAGAGCTGAACTGGAGGGGTTCAGGATTGAGCCCTGGGATATTTCCCAGGCAAATGCCGAACTTTCGGCAAACTTAGATCATGGCACACTTCCACTGTCAGCAGCTTTCCAGGGTTACAGCTCCTTCCTAGTACTCACATTCTTCCAATGGGATTGAGTCGGCAGGATGTAGTGGCTAGAGGTGGGAGGTTCAAATCCGGACACTGCCATGGAAGCTGAACAGGTGACTTTGGGTGAGTCAGTCACTTCCTCTTGCCCTAACCTACCTCGCAAGGTGGATGTAATTGGAGGGAGGGAGAATGCTGTTGTAAGCTGCTTCGGTGTCCCCGTTGGGCAGAAAAGCGGGGTATAAATATGCCGAATGGTCTGGGGCCCTTCCTATGAAAATATACAAGTGTGCTTGACTATTGATCTATCTCAGCTGTGGCTCAGTGGAAGAGCCTCTACTTTGTGTGCAGAAGGTCCCAGGTTCAGTTCCCGGCATCTCCAGTTAAAAGGACCAGGCTGTAGATGATGGGAAAAACCTCCGCCTGAGATCCTGGAGAGCAGCTGCCAGTCCGAGTAGACGATACTGACCTTGATGGACTGAAGGTCTGCTTCGACATAAGGCAGCTTCGCGTGTTCATCACTGACTCGGACCAATAGCTCCTTTCCATGGCTTCCATCAGAGAAAGATCTTTCCCAACCATCTTCTGCAGGAGACTTTTAGGCACAGGAGAAGCCTGGGGTCGAACCTGGGACCTTCTGCACGAAAAGCAGTTGCTCTCCGACGGAGCCACCCCCTCTGCAACCACTCGCATCCTGTCATTGCCAACCCTAAAGGGAAGCCCTCCCTGGAGACTCCTATGATTTGCTTTGCTGAAAACATGACTCTTGCCCTTTGAAACTAGCACACGGCCCCATCTTTCCAGACACCCACCCTTTCCAGCACTCCAAATGGGCAGATGTCACCCTTCAGAAGTCGCATGGCTCAGTGGGAGAGCATCTGCTTGGCATGCAGAAGGTCCCAGCTTCAATCCCCAGCACCTGCAGCTAAAAGGATCAGGGGTTGGGCGATGTGCAAGACCTCTACCTGCGACCCTGGAGAGCTGCTTCCAGTCTCAGTAGGCAATACTGACCTTGATGGACCAAGGGCCTGATTCAGCAGAAAGCCACTTCATATACCCTTATTTATTTGTTTGTTTATTTACTTCATTCCTACCCCGCCTACCTCCACAACGGGGACCCCAAGTGGCTTACATCATTCTTCTCCATGTTCTCTTCACAACAGCCCTGCGAGGTAGGTTACACTGAGATCCAAGGTCACCCAGCAAGCTTCCATGGCAGAGCGGGGGGATTCGAAGTGGGGCCTCCCCGATCCTAGGCTGACCCTCCAGCCACCACACCAGGCTGGCTCTGTCCCATTTATCGGTGACGTCCCTTCCTCAGCCACCCTACTACCTGCCCTATGACGCATCCTTCCAGATCTGAAAAGCGGTTCGGCCCACAAAGTGGCCAAAGGGCCACGATCCTATCCCCACCCCCCGGTATGGACCCAGCACTGTTTTAAACACCTGAAATATTCCCCTCTGTCCAGAAGTGGTTTTAATTGAGTTGCTGACATTTGGGGGGGGGGGGGGGGGAGAGCGAGACTTTCACCTTGCCGTCTGCTAACACCTACAGAGGCGGGATGGCAAGCGGTTTCTGGTTGGCGGCTTCCTCGTTGGCCCTGATCCTAGCTGCGGCGGTGCCTCAGGCAAGAACTCAGGAAAGCTTCTGTCCAGCTCCCGATGGCCAAGACGGACACCCCGGAGTTCCAGGCTTAAACGGGCGGCCAGGACAGAAGGGCGACATGGGAGAACCGGGTAAGCCCCCTTTGGATGGTCACGGATTGACCGATGCCTCCAGATTCCAGGACCACCGTCTTTCAGCGCATGTATTTGCATTGCATGTCTTGATGTGTTTCCCACTTTCCTCCCCAGCTGGGAACTCAAAGCTTCAAACTAGGGTTGCCAGCCTCAAGGTCAGGGCTGGAGATTTCCCGGAATCACAGCTGGTCTCCAGCTGACCGAGATCAGTTCCCCTGGAGAAGATGGCCGCTTTGCCATGTGGACTCTATGGCATTATACCCCACCGAAGCCCCTCCCCTCCCCAAACCCTGCCCCCTCTGGCCTGGAGATCTCCTGGAATTACAATTGATCTCCAGACCACAGAAACCAGCCAGTTTGGTGCAGTGGGAGCCAGTTTGGTGTCGTGGTTAAGTGCGCGGACTCTAATCTGGGAGAACCGGGTTTGATTCCCCACTCCTCCACTTGCACCTGGCTGGGTGACCCTGGGCAAGCCATAGCTCTGTACCAGCTGTTCTCTCAAGGACAGCTTGGGAAAGAGCTCTCTCAGCCCCACCTACCTCACAGGGTGTCTGTTGTGGGGAGGGGAAGGGAAAGGAGTTTGTAGGCCGCTCTGAGACTCCCTTGGGGAGTGGAGGGCGGGGTATAAATCCAATCTCTTCTTCTTCTTCTTCCTCTGTGGAAAAATGGCTGCATTGGAGGGTGGACTCGATGGCACCATACCGTGCCCTCCTCAACCCCTACCCTCCCAAGCCCCCAGCCCCGAATATCCAGGAATTTCCCAACCCAGGCATAGCAACCCGAGGCAGAACCTCTGCTGTAACTCCATTACTAGTATATGGCTTCTGTCACTCCACAGTCAGTTTTGATCCGTGTAGGGTTCCCAGCTTCCAGGTGGAACCTGGAGATCCCCTGGGTCAACAGTTGATCTACAGATGGCAGACGTTAGTTCTCCTGGAGAAAATGGCTGCTTTGGAGGGTGGACTCTATGGCATTCTATTCTGCTCAGGTCCCTCCCCTCCTCAAACCCCGCCCACCCCAGGCTCCACCCCCAAACTTCCAGGAATCTCCCTGCCCAGAGCTGGCAACCCTCGATTCATGAAACTGGCCGGACGGCTCCGTGATCGTGCATTTGCACATAGCCTCTTTGCCCTGAGTTGCAAAATGCTCACATGTGCATGCTTCTCTGCTTTCCTTCCAGGGCCATCGGGAAGAAGCGTGGGGGTGCGGGGGCCCAAAGGTGATCCTGGGGAGCCGGGGGTGCCGGGCATCCCAGGGAACAAAGGCTTCAGAGGTCCGGACGGGCCCCAGGGCCCTCCAGGGGAAAGAGGAGACCAGGGGCCGAAGGGCCAAGTTGGCAACGTCATGCACCAAGCCAGAGCCGCCTTCTCAGCCTCTCGGCAGAGCCCGGAACCAAACGGCAACGTCGTGGTCTTTGACCATATCATCACCAATCAGGACAACGGCTACAGCGGCCAGAGGGGGGTGTTCACCTGCAAGGACCCGGGGTACTATTACTTCTCCTTCCAGGTGGTTTCCGCCGGCAACCTGTGCCTCATCTTGGTGCACAAGGACACCAAAGTGGCCACCTTCTGTGACAACAACAGCGACAGCCTCCTGCAGGTCAACTCGGGGGGTAGCGTCCTGAAACTGGCCGCGGGGGACACTGTCTGGCTGGAGAGCGACCCCGGAGCGGGGAACAAGGTTTACGAAGGCCCCGACGCAGACAGTGTGTTCAGCGGCTTCTTGCTCTTCCCGTCGTCAGTCTGAGGAGGGGCAAAGCAGGGGACGCATCCCGGCCTCAGACAGTGGTCCCTGACGTCCCCTCTGCAGCTCCCTCTTCTAGCAAGGCTACAGCTCAAAGGGGGTATTTCCCACATGGGAGTGCATAGGCGCACAGGCGTGCATCCCCCCGCCCCCGCCTCCCGCCTCTACACCATTTCTGCCTTCTTTTCGGTAGCTTTCTGTGAGCACTCAATAAAATCTCACCCAAATCAGGAAACTCGCCTTGCCTTGCTGTTTCTTGAGGCATCAGAGAGAACGGTTTAGCGGTATGTTCCTTCAGAGAGCCTGGGGGTGGGAAACAGCGCATGCGTGAACATGAAGGGGCCATGTCGTGTGCACTGCCTGCCTTTTCACACTGGGAAGGCATGTTTTGAATAGCGGATAACAGACGGGAGGAGAATCAGGTTTGGCCGGCAGGACTTTAGCCCAAAGAACAAGCCCCTTCTCAGCTTTCAGCACAACACACGACCAGCAGTTGCAGAAGGCAGAGCACCACAATAAGAGGAGATCCAATCTGAAACTCATGTGTGTGTGGGGGGGGTAGACTTAGGCTCCTGGGAGGAAAACACGGGTGATCCAAATGTGTCCCCGTTTTCACATGAACCCATGAAGCTGCCTTATCCTGAATCAGAGCCTTGGCCCCTCAAGGTCAGGACTGTCTATTCAGTGGCTGTCCAGGGTCTCAGGCTGAGGTCTTTCACGTTTGTTTGTTTGTTGATTGGACTTCTGTCCCACCCTGTCCCGCAGCGCAGGGTTCAGGGCGGGTTACAACGAATGGATAAACCCAGGGCTTTTTTTGTAGAAGAAGCCCAGCAGGAACTCATTAGCATAATAGGCCATACCCAAAATCAGAAACTTATTAGCATATTAGGCCACACCCCTGACAGCGCAGCCTTCCCTCCCTGGATCAGCTTGGCTTCTCCAGGTGCCCCGTGGCTTGCAAGGGTGTAGACTTTCCAATTTCCCGGTTTGGGGGGGGGGGGGGCTGGGGCTGGGCCAGAGACATCAGAGTCCATTGTCTCCGGTGGAGGCTCAGCACCTCCTGGAAAAGTTGGGGGGGGGGCTCCAGCTCCCCAGCCCCCCTGAAGTTGACACCTATGGCAGCTTGTGAGGACCTGGGTAACCTGGGAGGGGGGAGAGGATGTACACGTGGCCAACTTGGAAGCCAGCTGGAACTCTGTTCCTGTGCGTTCCTGCCCAAAAATAGCCCTGGTGGAAGATCTTCAGGCCAAAACTGGGGGTTGGCAACTAGAGTTGCCAGGTCTGGGTTGGAAAATACCTGGAGGCTTTGGGGGTGGATCCTGGATAGGGCAGGGTTTGGGGAAGGGGGGAACCTCAGCCTGGCACAATGCCATAGAGTCCACCCCTTAAAGCAAACTTTTCCTCCAGGGGAGCTGATCTCTGTCAGCTGGAGCTCAGTTGTCAAAGTGGGAGATCTCCAGGCCCCACGTGGAGGCTGGCAACCCTGTTGGCAACCCTACAAGAGAAAGGTCTCCCCTCACCCCAAGAGCTGCTAACTGAGCTCCTCAAATTGGGAATGTGCTCAGTGGAACGTGGCACTTTCCATGCCCAAAGCATGTGTGTCGCAACCACAGAACAAGAGAATCCCAGCAAAGCAAAGGAACGGAATGCAGGGAGGGGAAGCATTCTTTACTTCTCCCCCAAGCCTTGGGCTTTCCCCACACACCTCGTGCTTGGCCGCAGTGGTATATATTCTGTTACCATGTTGCCAAATCGGTTCTTTTTGTGTGTGTGTGCTGGGAAGTGGCGGGGGGAGGGGGTGGGAAACGACACACCAACTTCTGCCTGAAAGAAATGCTGAAATGTAGCACTCAGCATAAATCACACACATCAATAACAGTTTAAACAGAAGTGTTTGGGGGGGGGGGGGCGCATGGGCATGCGTGCGCAAGAGAGAGAGGGAGCGGCAGATGCTGAATCAGAGAAATGCTCGTTTGCGAAACCACCGAGTGTCTCAGGATGACAGAGGAGGTCTCGCAAGGCATGAAAGGGGCACTTCAAGTCCTGCACCGGTCCCAGGGCCGTACTGGAGATCTCTCGCTATTACAACAGATCTCCAGACAATTATGGCTGCAGTCACACATGCTAAATAGTCCACTTTCAGTCCACTTTCCAACTGGATTTTTACTGCATGAACTGGCAAAATCCAGTTGGAAAGGGCGTTGAAAGTGGATTGAAAGTGGATTATTTAGCATGTGTGACCGCAGCCAGAGATCCTTTCCCCTGGAGAAGATGGCTGCTTTGGAAGGTGGATGCTACGGCATTATACCCTGTTGGAGTCCCTCCACTCCCCAACTCCCTCTGTCCCCCCAAATCTCCAATATTTCCCAACCCACAGCTGGCAACCCAAACTGGTTCCTGTGCAAACATTTTCTTTCCCGCTTTTCTTTTAAATTTTATGCACAACTGGGAAGGCTATTTGCACCCTGCCTGGGTTGCTTTGGCCATTCTCCACTTTCCCATTCGGCTATGTTTCTCCGAGGCCACGTTTATACCATCCGTTTTCAGGACAACATTTCTATCATATTTCACAAATGTGTGTGGGGGGGGGGGGAGCATGGCTGCAGCTTTGTCACCAACATCAAGAAACCACAAAAGACATCTGAAACTTTGAGCTGAACCAAAGCGGTCATGAAATCTGGCAACATTCCTACCTAACCCACAGACCCTAACCTATGAACCCATGTACCCTGACCCATGAACCCATGGAGCAAACTGACCTTCATATCAAGAACCAAATGGTTAAAGAAATCAGAATGTGGGGGGCCAACAGCTCTGCATCTAAACTAAAAACATAAATATGACCATGCCTACAAAAAAAAAACCATGTATTTATTACAAATGAAATAAAAGCAAACATAGGCCCAAATAGTAGCTTCAGATCAGAATCAAATCATACAGTTATCTTAGACATAGACTATTTGTGACCCTGGCCAAATGCGTTTTGGCCAATTGGCCTCCTTCAGTGGTCAAACAATGCTGTCGCACAATGGCTCCGGGCATTACAATAATAATACAGTCATCTCTTAAACTTGGTCCAATTTGAAATTGTTCTGGAGGAGAAAGGGGGGGAAGGAGAAGAGAAGGGGGGGAAATATTCGTTACTAAAATTAGTGCATTGTTGTGAATATGCCAAAAAAGATGTGTTCATGATATATCCAGATAAATGACTACCTGGAGGATGACATCCCTAAGGTATTGCAGGTAAACATATCTACCCAATGTATCCTTCAAGGAGCTCGAGGCAATAAATTTGTCCCCCCCCCCTCTATTTTAACCTCATGTAGGGGTACCAGCCTCCAGGTGGGATCTGGCGATCCCCCAGAAGTACAGCTCATCTCCAGACTATAGAGATCAGTTCCCCTGGAGAGAATGGATGCTTTGGAAGGTGGATTCTGTGGCCATCGTACCCCACTGAGGTCCCTGTCCTCCCCAGGCTCCACCCACAAATCTCCAGGAGTTTCCCAACCTGGATTTGGCAAATCTACCCCCACCCCATCCCCTGACAGGAGGAACTGGCAACCCTAGCTTTGCCTCCCTCCAGGTGGTAGATGGAAATCTCCCGCTGTTACAACTGGTCTCCAGGTTACACAGGTTACTGGAGAAAATGGCTGCTTTGGAAGGTGGACATTATGGCATTATGCCCCACTGAAGTCCCTCCCCTCCCCAAACGCCACTTATCTCAGGGTCCACCCAAAAAAACTCCAGGTGTATCCCAACGCAGAGCTGGCAATCCTCCCCTCCATTCCCTGGTGTTCCTTCCTAGCACTGGGTTTCAGAAGTTTCCTGCCTACAGATATGAGGGTTCTCTTAACTAATCATGGCTGGTAGCCATTGATGGACCTGTTGTCCATGAATCTGTCTAACCTCTTTCAAAGCCATCCATGCTCATGACCCTCACATGAGGCTGCCTCCTACTGAATCAGACCATCCGTCTATCAAGGTCGGTATTGTCTACTCAGACAGGCAGGGGCTCTCCAAGGTCTCAGACAGAGGTCTTTCACATCACCTACTCCCGGGTCCTTTCGACTGGAAATGCCGGGGATTGAACCTGGGGACCAAGCAGATGCTCTACCACTGATGCATGCCAAGCAGATGCTCTACCACTGAGCCACAGCCCCTCCCATCGCTACGTCTAGTGGCAGTGAGTTCCACAACTCATTGACTGAAGAAGTATTTCCTTTTGTCAGTCCTCAGCCTATTTCCCAGCAACTTCACTGGGTGCCCCCATGTCCCAGTTATATGTCCCAGTTATATGGCACGGAGAGAGAAAAAAAACTCTCTCTTGTTCATCCAGGCATCCTTGTTTTCTGACACCTGTCCCTGGTCGAATTCTGCCCGTGTCTGGTCCCAGCTGTTGTGTTTTGGGGAAACTTTAGAAACACTTGGTCATTACGACTTGCCTGAGTTGTCATTCTGGGGGGTGGGGGGAGCGATGTCCTCCTCCAGAATCCATAGAAGTTAAATTTCCTAGCAGGGAAGCTAGGAAGCTCTCACATCTGCACATGAATGCTACGGCACCCCGCTGAGCGCAGCCGGCCGTTCCATGTGGCTGCAGATGCAAAGGTATGCTTTGAACCATTGCCGCTAACAGATTGCAGGGCAATTACGCCTTCTCTAATATATGTTTCTCTGAGAGAACAAAACCCCTCCTGGTTTTGAAATTGGCGCAGGACCTGTGATTGCCGAGCCACAAACAGCGCATCCAGAAGACAGAGTATAGTCTTCAAGGGTGTGTGGGATAAGGAGGAGATGCACACTTTGAACTGAAACATTGCAAGCCCGTTCTTATTTTTATTTGTCAAACAATGGAGCGTATAGATGGATATCTCAGATCTAGATGTTAGAAATGCCTAGACTTGGAATAGTTTGAGGTGAATTGCCCTGTTGGTCCGTGGTAGAAGAGCAAGACTCAAATTCAGCGGCATCTTAAAGACCAAGAAGAATTTCTTGAGAGTCAAGCCACTACATGGCTGTGGTCACACGCGCCAGTTGAAGCGGAGGGGAAGAGAGGCTATTTCTTCCGGAGAAATTTGACAAGCAGTTGTGAGATCACACAGCCCTTTGAAGCTGCGTGTGCAGCCCGTCACTGTGTGATCAGACACAACTGTGGGTGAGTGGGGGGGTGTTGCCATTTGTTTCCCTTGCGCATAAACAAGGAATCAAGGAATCACACCTCCGCACTGAGGGCCACCTGTGGAGTATGCGATGATGTGCATACTGCAAGGGGGGGGGAATATGACACGGAGTTGGGATGGCCTGATCAGACCATCTCAACAGCATGAGAATGTGCTTGACAGGGGAATCAGACAGGGGAAAGTCCATCTGTGGCCCATTGGCAAGCATTAGGACCGGACTTTCCCCGGGGTGTCTTTTAACTCCACAGCAAGGGTTGCTGACAACTGCGGGACACTTCCCAGATGCTGCTGTCTGATTACTCCCTTTAGATCTGTCAGGCATTTGCACCTATGTTGGATCTAAAGGAGTGTGTGATCGCAGCCTAACAGTTGTTCCAATCTTAGCTACATTTATTGCTCAGTTACTTATGCATCTTGACTCTAATTAGGTCTTCCTGGCAACTTACCCCCCCCCCCCACCTGAGTGTAATATTTGAGGAAATCTGTTTCGATGTATGTGATGAAGTGTGCACATGCTGAGGCTCTGTTCTTGCATGTACACAGGACTGGGCTTGGTCTTCTTGGGGGGTGCTGCTGGACTCCGAATTCATCCTCACATCTCTTTGTTGTTAACTCTTGCATTTACATGCTGATTTGCTGCCATCCATTGGTACTACTGGCCAACCATTCCAATTTCAGCTCTGCATCTGTCTCTGGGCTCTGCGTGGCCTCTCTTAATGGTATACCCCTTCTTCCCCCGTAACTAGCTTTTGAGATTTTATCCCAGTTTTATCTGAAGAAGTGTGTTTTGCACATGAAAGCTTACTCCTTGACCCATTTCCCATGAGGCACTGCTCCACCGTCGCTCTTCCCTTTCCCCCGATTGCATGTGTCAATTTCCCACATTTTGACCCGCGGCTTTGCCCGATTTCCCCCGTGGCTTTGCGATCCTCAAAAAACAGGATCGTAAAGCCACGGGGAAAATCAGGCGAAGCTGTGGGTCAAAATGCAGCATGGGGCAAATAGTGGGAAATTGATGCACACAATCAAGGGAAAGGGAAGAGCGACAGTGGAGCAGCTCCTCGTGGGAAATCGGTCTTTGAGTAAAACTTTGTTGGTCTTAAAGGTGTCACTGGACTCAAAACTTTGTTCTGGTGCAAGATTGATGATTGTACAGCCACAAAGAGCACCCCCAGATGGCCTCCTGGGGTGACAAATGGAGCTTATACCCTGATAGGGTTGCCAGGTTCTCCCTAGCCATTGGCAGGGGGTGGGGGCTAAGAATCAGTGTTCCCTCTAAGCTGAGTTAGTGTGAGTGAGCTCACTTTTTTTTTTTAGCCGCCAGCTCACACATTTTTGTCTTTGCTCAGGAAGGACAGCTCCAGAGCAAACTGATTTATGCAGTAGCCGAATCACTGGCTCACCACTTGAATGCCAGTAGCTCACAAAGTAGAATTTTTGCTCACAAGACTCCACAGCTTAGAGGGAGCATCGGGTAGGATTGTCAGCTCCAGGCTGGGAAACTCCTGGAGATTTGGAAGTGGAGCTTGGGGAGGCCAGAGACCTCAGTGGGATATAAGGCAATCTAGTCCCCCCTCCAAAGCATCCATTTTCTCCAGGGCAACTGATCTATGTCATCTGGAGATGAGCTGTAATTCTGGGAGGTCCCCAGGTCCCACCTGGAGCCTGGCACCTCTGCCTGGAAATCTTCTTGGTCTTTAGGGTGCAACTGAAAAATCTTACTAGACTTACTAGACTTTGCCGACAAGTTCTTTGAAGGCAGTGGGGTGGGGCTAGATTTCCAGCGCTCCGAGGCCACCACCAACTTCCCCATTTGGCATGAGTCTATTGAAGAAGCAGCTCTCTCTCCTGCAACAACAGTGGCCTGAAACTCCCTCACTACTCTGAGCTTTGTTTGGAGTCTGGCTGTGGTCCCAAGAGGTAAGAACAGCTAGCTTGTGGCAAGACCCCCCTGCAGCTCGGGTTCCTGGAGATCTTGGGAAAGGCCCAGGCCCTGGAGAAATATTGACTGCTCAGGCACCACCCCAGAAGGACTGCTGTTGAGGCAGTTGGAAGGGGCGGTAGGTGGTGCAGTGGGTAGAGCATTGGGGTGGAATGGGGAACACCAGGGTCCAGTTCCTTCCTCAGCCTTGAATCATGCCAGGTGGCCTTGGCACACCCCCCCTCAGACCAACCTACTTTACAAGGCTGTTGTGGAGAGGAGAGACAAACGAGAGAACATCGTGGAGGCTGAAAGAGGGGACGTCACTTTCGGTGGGTTTGTAGGAAGGGACTTTCTAGGGATTTGAGATTGACCATGTTCAGGTTCAGATCTAGAAGAGCCAGATTTGAAACCCTCCTCTTCTGGGAACCGAGACTGGTAGTGGCTGGGCTACGATCTGGGAGAGCTAGATTCAAATCCCTTTGTCCCCATGGAAACACTCTGCGTAACTTCAGCCTACCCTGCCTCACAGAGTTGTTGTGAGAAGAACATGGGAGAAGGGATAATGACATCGAAAGCAGAGAGCCAGTTTGGTGTAGTGGTTAGGAGTGCGGACTCTGATCTGGGAGAACCAGGTTTGATCCTCCACATGCACCTGCTAGTGTGACAGCTCAGTCACAAGTTCTTTCAGAGCTGTTCTCTCAAGAGCAGTCCTCGAAAGAGCTCTCTCAGCCCCACCTACCTCACAGGGTGTCTGTTGTGGGGAGGGGAAAAGAAAGGAGCTGCTCTGAGACCCCTTTGGGTAGTGAAGAGCGGGGTATAAATCCAATCTCGTCTTCTTCTTTCGGAGAAAAACTCCGTATAGATATCTAAATAAACCATCTGTCTCAAGTGGATTTAAGTGCTCCTCGCCGGAAACCCAAAATGCTTTCCTTCTTTTGCATTTTCATGGAGGGCTCATGGAGATAACAACCGTCTCCTTCTAACAGTAGCAGAGCAAACTGTGGCGAAAGACAGAAAAGGAGCTTCAGATGGGCTTTTGGCCACCCTTTCTCCAACTCTGCCGGCCACTGCACAAGAGGGGGAAGGGGAGCTGAGCTGGACAACGCTGACCTGTTCACTTGGCCACTTCGAGTTTTTATCTTGAATAAAGAGAGACAGGATATAAATAGAATACACCAATGATGATGATGATGATAATAATAAACAACTGGTGGTAGAAAGTGCCATCAAGTCTCAGCTGACTTATAATGGCCCCGTAGGGTTTTCAGGGCAAGAGACGTTCAAGTCATTCAGAGGTGGTTTGCCCTTCCCTGCCTCTGCGTAGCAACCCTGGACTTCCTTGGTGGTCTACGTATCCAAGAACTAGCCAGGGCTGGCCCTGCTTAGCTTCCAAGATCTGACGAGATCCTTAAGAAACTCTCCCTGGGTGTAAATTGTTACCAAGTCATAGCCAACCGATGGTGATCCCATCGGGTTTCCAAAGCAAGAAATTCAGAGAAGTGGTTTGCCATTTCCTTTCGCTGTAGAGCAAACCTGGACTTCCTCTTGGCGGTCTCCCATCCAAATATTAACCAGGGCTGGCCCTGCTTAGCTTCCAAAACCTGATGGAATCCAGGTAGCCTGGGCCATCCTAAGAAGCTAGTTGTCTAAAGAGGCAAAGAAAGGTAGAGAGATAGAGAGAGAAGATTCCCGTGCCTGGCTTCTTACTGTGACGAGGCAAGTGCTTCTGAAAAAGATGTCTTCTCCTCTCCTTGGTGGCCCTGGGAAAGCTTCTGCTGTGTGGCCAGCCCCTGAAAGATCTTGGCGATGATCTCCTGCTACACACTCTGTGCTTCCCTTCCCAAACTTTGCAGGGCAAAGATGGACTTCGACGTAAAGGTGTTCCTGGGATGGGGATCCATCCTCTTCCTGCTTCTGGCGAGTTCTTTGTCATTTGGAGCTGAGACCTCCCGCTACTGCTATGGAATACCAGGCCTGCCCGGGGTGCCAGGTGTTTCAGGAAAGGATGGCAGAGATGGCCAGAAAGGCGCCAAAGGAGAGCCAGGTAACCAATTTCTTGGAAGCCTCAACCTGCCCACTTTGGTTGGCATGAGGACAGTGGGGGCCTCTCTTTGTTGTCTATGTTTATACAGAGAAGTCAACTGATGGCTCTTCACTAACACCCAATAGTTTAGATCAGGGGTTCTCAACGTGCTACCTGTGGAAGCTTCGGCCTCCACCAATACCTTTTCTGGTGCCCACCAATGGTTTTAGGAAGTGGGCAGGACCAGGCTGTGCTTTTGCCCAGCAAGGCTTCTGATTGCCCACTGGAGATTTGACTGCCACTGTTGCTTTGACAGCATACCGACACATAGGGGTTGAATAATTATTAAAGAATCTGTTTCCCTCGGCACCAATTCGTTTCTTCATCTTCGTTTTACCTTAGTGCTGCCCTTTTTTTCTTTATGTTTTACTCATGTACACATACATTCCTGCATATGGGTAAAATGCCACACAAAAAAAGAATCTAAAATATATAGCTGTGTTATACTGTAAGACCATTAGCTTTGCGCTTAATCTTGTCTTCTCCAACTGGCACCGACTCTCCGGAGCTTCAGGCAGAGAGATTGACAGGTCTTTCTCAACACTTGTCTCCTGAATTCTTCAAACGGGAGATGCAATCAACTGTACCTGAAGCTTCCTTTGTGTGGTGGAGTGGTTAAGAGTGGTGGACTCTAATCTGGAGAATTGGGTTTGAGTCCCCACTCCTCCACGTGAAGCCAGCTGGGTGACCTTGGGCCATTCACAGTTATCTCAGAACTCTCTCAGCCCTACCTACCTCACAGGTTGTCTGTTGCGGGGAGAGGGGAGCCCCTTTGAGGCTCCTTTGGGTAGAGAAAGGCAGGGTATAAAAGCCGACTCTTCTTGTGTGCACCTCATGTGCTCTCTACCCCTGAGCCAGGGTCCCTTCCCACAAAGTAGGATACAACCATAGAGGTGCTTAGTTCTATCCATGTGCCCTTGCACTTCTAGAATATGCACACGTGAGAGAACACATGGGCAAAAGCGACCAAAAACTGCACATGTCCTGCGCTTTATATGTAAACCAGATTATTTTTTAAAAGAGGAAGATTCCAAATGCATCATTACATTTTAGAACATTCAAAAAAAACCCAAATCAGGTGGGGAGACTTTTGGAAGCCTCCCTGCTGATCTGTTAGCTTTCTCAGTGTGGTGTGATGATTTAAGAATGGCAGACTCTAATCTAGAGAACTGTTTGATTCCCCACTCTTCCACATGAAGCCTGCTGGGTGACCTCGGGCCAGTCACAGTTCTCAGAAGAGCTCTCTCAGGCCCACTTGCCTCACACGGAGCCTGTTGTGGGGAGAGGAAGGGAAGGCGACTGTAAGCCACTTAGAGACTCCTTAGGGTAGAGAAAAGTGGAGTTCGAAAGTCAGCTCTTCCTCTTCCTCCTCCACATGAAGCCTGTTGGGTGACCTTGAGCCAGCCACAGTTACCTCAGAGCTCTCTCAGCCCCACCTGCCTCAGTCGGTGCCTGTCGTGGGGAGAGGAAGAGAAGGTGATTGTAAGCCACTTTGAGACTCCTTAGGGTAGAGAAAAGTGAGATATAGGAAACCTACTCTTCTTCTTCTTCCTTTTCTTCTGACCTTGACCAATGCTTTCTTGGACCTCCACAGGCAAACCAGCCGTTCACGGAAGCCAAGGCTCCCGAGGGGAAGTAGGAGAGCCCGGCCAGCCAGGGATACCTGGGAAAAATGGGCCCAGAGGTCCCCCAGGTGAACCTGGAGATCCTGGCCTGAAGGGGATCGTGGGTGAACTGGGGGAGACCGGCAGCTACAAGCGGAACCATCAGTCGGCCTTCACGGTGATGCGGCAAACGAGCCAGTACCCCGAGAAGAATGCCCCCGTGGTCTTCAACAAAGCCATCACCAACATCAACGGGGACTTCGACACCAGCACCGGCAAGTTCACCTCCCGCATCTCCGGCCTCTACTACTTTACCTTCCACACCTCCCACACCGCCAACCTCTGCGTGAACATGTACCATAACCGGGAGAAGGTGGCCAGCTTCTGCGACCACATGGCCAACGCCAAGCAAGTCAGCTCCGGCGGGGTCCTCCTGCAGCTGATTGAGGGGCACCAGGTCTGGCTGGCGGTCAACGACTACAATGGCATGGTGGGGATCGCTGGTTCCGACAGCGTCTTCTCGGGCTTCTTGCTCTTCCCAGACTAGGGGCCCTGCGGGCAACTGGGCCTCCCCGCTTTCCACGCAGCCAAGCTCCTTGCGTATCTAAACCCACTCCCCCCCGCCCCCATTTCCCCAAAAGGTCTCTAGCTGTTGGAAACACCATCAATAAAACTGGTTTTGCTTTAAAACTGTTCTTGTTCCTGCCCCGGTATCGTTAGACCTTGGAAGCTAAGCAGGGTCGGCCCTGGTTTGCACTTGGATGGGAGACCACCAAGGAAGTCGGGGGTGGCCTCGCAGAGGCAGGCAAGGGCCAAACCGCCTCTGTTCGTCTCTAGCCTTGAAAACGCTACGGGGTCACCGGAAGTCAGCTGCGTCTTGACAGCACTTTCCATCACCATATGGAGATTCGTTCTTCCTCATGGGGGTTTCCAAGGGAACCCCTTAGTCAGGTCTAGTGTTCCCTCTAAGCTGAGTTAGTGTGAGCTAGCGGACAGTTTCTTAGCCTCCGGCTCACACATTTCTGTCTTCGCTCAGGAAGGATGGCTCCAGGGCACACTAACTGATGCAGCAGCCGAATCCCTCGCTCACAGCTTTCATGATAGCAGCTCACCAAGTAGGATTTTTGCTCACGAGACTCCACAGCGTAGAGGGAACGTTGGTCAGGTCCCCCCCCCCCCCCCGGCACCAGCAGGGATTGGAGGGGTAGGGTTGCTGGATCTAGATTGGGAGACTCCTGGAGATTTAGGAGTGGGGCCTGGGGAGGACAGGGACCACAATGGGGTACACTGCCAGAGAGCCCCCCCCCCCCCAAGCATCCAATTTCTCCAGCAGAAACTCTCTGGCCGATTTCTCACTAGCGTTTGCCCCAGGTTTGCCCTCATGCTTGCACCGGAGCTTCTGGTCGATTTCACGCCAGTTGCTCCGGGCTCTCGTTTTGCTCTGGAGTATCACCCTGCTGCACCGGAGTTTCCCTGGAGCAAACAAATCCTGTTTTCAGAGGATTTTCCTGTTTGCTCCGGGGGAGAACCCAAAATGAAAACATGCCCACTCGCCCGCCTTTCATCAGGGCCGCCCCATTGTGGGAGTTTCTAATTCTTTTTGGAGAAAACCCTTCGTCACGCTATTTCGAAAGGGCTGAGGTTCCAAGTGGGAAAATGAAGAAAATACTCTGGGGGAAACTGGGAGGGGAAATTCCGGAGAGAACGAGAGGCAACCGGCCAGTGCGAAATCGGCCCCTCTGTAGTATAGAGATAAGCTGTCATTTCCAGGGGATCCCCAGGTCCCACCTGGAGGCTGGCCTCCCGACTTCACTTCCTGTCCTAAAACTGCTGTCCTCCCTTGAGGGGCTTGCACTGTTGCAGCAAGAACCAGTTGGGGAAGGGACCCAATAGGGAGCAGCCCATCACCCACGAACAGAGATCCCACAAACGATGCAATCTGGGTCTGCCGAGGTTGTGCAGATGTGATAAGACTCCTCCCCGGGGAACTTAGTAAAAGGTAAAGGTTTCCCTTGCTCAAAAGCCAGTCGAATATGACTCTAGGGGTCAGTGCTCATCTCTGTTTCCAAGCCGAAGAGCCAGCGCTGACTGAAGACTTTTTTCCCATGGTCATGTGGCCGGCATGAGCAAACACCAAGGCGCAGAGAACGCTGTTACCTTCCCACCGAAGCAGTACCTGTTTATCTCCTTGCAATTTCTTGCTTTCGGACTGCTAGGTTGGCAGGAGCTGGGGCCAGAGACGGGAGCTCGCTCCGTCATGCAGCACTCGGGTCTCGAACTGCCAGCCTTCCAGTCTGCAGCTCAGCGTCTTAACTTCTGAGCCACCTCGGCTCCCCCCAAACACCACACTTAACATTGCCAATGTCCCGGTGGGACCTAGAGATTTCCCAAAATTACACGTCATCCCCAGACTACCATGGTCAGTTCCTCTGGAGAAAATAGGCAGGTTTGTAGGATCTATGGCATTATACCCCACTGAGGTATACCCCTCCTCTCCACAAGCTTCACCCCCAAATCTGAATTTCCCAACCCAGAACTGGCAACCCGATTTAATGCTGCTATGCATTCTTAGCCAAATCCCTAAATCCTAAGCCTTATCACTGGAGATATATCGTACCCATCAAGCATTTTTTTATCCCACCTTTCCTCCGTGGAGTTTGGGTCATATTTCTCCTTTCCCTCATTTGTTCCCTCCCAACAGCCCTGTGAGGTAGGTCAGGCTGAGCGAAAGCGACCATCCAAAAATCACCCAGACCGATTTCACACCAGGCGCTGCTTCGCCATCAGTCTTCCCTTTGCCCCGATTGTGTGCTTCTATTTCTCACTAGATGCAACGGGGCACATTTTGACCTGCGGCTTCACCCGATTTCCTCCACGGCTTCAACGATCCTAAAAAAAAACAGGATCACTGAAGCTGCGGGGGAAATCGTGCGAAGCCACAGGTGGCAAAGCAGCGCCTGGTGAGAAATTGGTCACAGTGAGCTTCATGGCTGACGAGCAATCTGAAACGACACCTCCTGGATCTTAATCTGACACGCTCGCCTCAGCTACACCACACTGGATTTCAGAGCACCTTTCTAGCAGCTGACGTTTGAGAAGTGGGGGGGGGGGGGGGGATAAAAAATACATGCAACCTGGAAGCATTTTAACAGAAGCTGGAAGAGGAAGGGGAAATGAACTGCCCTTTGAATTTTGTGAGAAACAGCTGTACATTTCTTGGGTACATTTTTTTTTTTAATTTTAGAAAGCAAAGTATGATTTAGAGGGAACAGAAAAAGAAAAGAGTGGACTATATAACAAATTATATCTCGAGCTTAGCATACATTCCAGGATATATAGAATAAAAAAGTAAATATTTCTCCCCAACATCCCCTTCATTATAGTTTTTAAAGACATTTTCTATAGGATGCAATGGTCCTTATTTCAAACATTTTGAATTACAACTTTCATAACTAATCTATTTTGCAAATAATTAATTTCATCATTATTGCATATTCTATGCTATATATTTCATCATTTCTACATACTTTTAATACACCAAAGCTTAAAGGAAAGTCTGTATCTCGCATATAAGATTAAAAAAAATGACAAATACTTTTGTTCAAAATCCACTTCCTCATAACGGCTGTACATTTTGAAGTTCTTAGCACTTGGTCTTGCTCATGGAGAAGGAAGGTCAGATTTGGGTTCTGGAAGTCCCCCCCCCCCCAAAAAAAACCCAGCATCTCCCTTACATCACCCTTTTCATCCATTTTCACCTTACTCTACCTCCAAGGAGCTCCAAGCATCATACACAGTTCTCCATTTTACATTCTCAACAATCTTGTGAGGCGGGTTTACAGACAGTGAGGGCCCCTGGCTCAAGAGAACCCACTAAACTGGCTGGAGGTTTGAACTGGGCCCCTCTCGATCCTTAACTAACACTCTCATCACTATATTATCCTGCCTAAGTCTTTAGCTAAGCGTCAATCCATGTGTGACATTTGGAGACCTGCTGTCACTTGGTTGAGTCCCCTCTTGATTTCCAGTGTGTACCTTATTTGCTTGCCGTTTCTACCAGCACTTGACCATTAATAGCTTTGCTTTAAAAGCTCTCACACACACACGCAGTTTACAATCTGAACTACTGTTTCCATCATGCAGTGACTGGTTGATATACATGACATCAAAAAGGGATTTGGGTCCACACATGAACACATGAAGCCGCCTTATACTGATCAGACCCTTGGTCCATCAAAGTCGGGACTCTCTACTAAGACTGGTTCTCCAGGGTCTCCAGCAGAGGTCTTTCCGATCACCTCTTATCAGGTCCTTTTCACTGGAGATGCCAGGGGTTGAATCTGAGACCTTCTGCACACCAAGCAGGTGCTCTACCACTGGGCCATGGTCTCTTCCCAAGGATACCTGTTTTGTGGTACCCCGGAAGGCAAAGCTGATGAAGGTACAGCTGGGAAGGCTCTGTCGCTCAGTGGAAGATCATCGGCTTTGCATGCAGAGGGTCCCAGGTTCAAACTCCAGCATCTCCACTTAAAAGGACCAGGCAGTGGGTGATGGGAAAGACCTCTGCTTGAGGGCCTGAATTGCTGCTGCCAGTCTGAATAGACATGACTGACCTCGATGGACCAACGGTCTGATTCAGTATAAGGCAACCTGGTGTGTATTCATGGGTAAACTCTGGGTTGGGAAATTCCTGGAGATCTCTAAGTGGAGCCTGAGGAAGACAGGGTTTGAGGAGGAGAAAGATCTTGTCAGGGTTATCATGCTGTAGATTCTGTCCTCCAAAGCAGCCATTTGCTCCAGTGGAACTAGCCTCTCTAGGAGATCATTTGTCGTTCCTGGTGATCTCCAGGCCCCACCTGGAGGTTGGCATGCCTAGAGGAAGGAATGAGGAGCATCGGTTTGGAGCCAGTGAGATCCCAGTGGTGCCGCCTGGGAGAAGAACCAGTCCCAAGGTCCAGTCCAGCAGCGAGGTTTCCTTAGCAGCTTCCGTATCAGCCCAGACCACAAGCTGCTGGGGGCTCACCCTTGCCTGGAACACTCCCAGCCACAAGACCAGGTTCCCCAAAATTGTTGCAGTGGTTGCAGAAAGCACCCCCAGAAATATCCCAATGAGGGCTCAGCACTTCCTGGCGGGGCGGCCCACAGCAGATGTGAAAGTGCTGCCACAGCATGCGGGAAGGATGAAAACAAAGGGGGGGGGAGACAAGTCACGAATTTCTGTTTTGCAGCAAACACTGGGCGGGGGGGGGGGGCACTGCTTGAGTCCTGGCATGTCCGTGGATGTGTAGAGGGCACATATGTTTCTCCCTTCCTCTCTGGGCTGAGGGAAGTGTCTTCAGTCAGGGCCAAAGCCTCGTCCAGCTTTGCTGTCTTGGTGGTGTTTGGGGAGGCCGCGAGGTAAGGCTGATTCCTTTTCTCTGGCTGTTTGTTTCCAGACCAGTTGGGGTGAAGGGGACGCTGGCACTAGCCAATGCGCCTTGGACATCAAGGCCAGCTCTCCAGTGGGTGAGAAAGCAAAATGATCAAGGACTTAGAATCCCTTTCCTTTAAGAAAAGTCTAAAGAGTTTGGGGACTTTGGGGTTAGAAGGGGGGGGGGGGATGACTCAGGGGAACATCATAGAGATTTATAATCTCCTGCATGATATACTCAGAAGGCTTTTTCACCATCTCCTCTAACACTAGATCACTTTGTGAAATTCAAGGGCCTTGTAGCGCCTTAGAGATGGGCAACTAAGTTTTATTCCAGCATAAACCCACTTTGTGAGATGCAAGACAGCCAGGGAACTGAAGTCGGGATAGACGAAAGAATACTCTTTTGCACTCAGGGCACAGATAGCGTGTGGTACCCGTTGCCATGAGATGTGGTGATGTCCCCTCCCCCCCCCCCTTAGGCCTTTAGAAAAATTAATGGAAGATAGGTCCATCAATGGCCATTTTCCATGATGGATAAATGGAGCCTCCACCTTCAGAGGCAGTCTACCTTTAAATTCCAGTTGCTTGGGAGACAAGTGCTTGGAGATGGTTGTTGCCTTCACATCCTGTTTGTGGACTTTCCGGAAATGGCACATGGGACTTGGTGGCCCTTTAGCCTGACTCCTCAAGGTTTATCTTTTGAGAAACCAGATGATCTTTCCTCTGACATCATCAAGAGATCCAGTAACTCCACAGCAGCCCAAAGGAATCCTAAAAGCCTCTGAATGAATAACTACGGAGCATCTACAAGAGAAAGGGGTTGATGTGTAGGGCTGGGCCCCTTAACCTAAAGCACTTTGCTGTGCTGTACTGGTAGGGAGGGGCTGTGGCTCAGTGGTAGAGCATCTGCTTGGCATGCAGAAGGTCCCCGGTTCAGTCCCCAGAATCTCCAGTGGAAAGGACCAGGCAGTTGGTGATGTGAAAGAGCTCAGTGGAAAACAGCTGCCAGTCTGAGTAGACAAGACTGACCTTGGGGGACCAAGGGATTCAGGAGAAGGCAGCTTCACGTCTTTAGGCTCCAAATTCCTTTAGGGTGGGGTCATAGCTCAGTGGTAGAGCAGCTGCTTGGCATGCAGAAGGTCCCAGGTTCAATCCCCGGCATCTCCAGTTGAAAAGAACCAAGCAGTAGGTGATGTGGAAGACACAGGAGATTTGCTGCCAGTCTGAGTAGACAAGAGCGATCTTGATGGACGGATGATCTGATTCAGTATAAGGCTGGTATGTACAGGCATATAACTGGTAGCCCTCTTGATGCTCATGCAGCATGCAGGGAGTATAGCATTACTCACACACACACATCCCCGGACTGCAGCATGAAATCTGGGAAAGGGATGTGTCTGGGTTCAAACGCATGTGCATGTTGTCACACACGCCTGCACATTCATAGACCATGCCATGTGCAGTCTGCACATGCTTCAGGTGGCGAGATGTGTTTCGGACGGATGGCAACTGATTCGGTCTTTCCAGGGTATCTTGAACAGACAACGGACAAAAGAACAGACAACGGTTTTTGCTTGTTTGAAATGACTCAGAACCGGGCACTGGAGAGTAAAATATGACACCAGAACTTGAGAAAAAGCTCCTGCTGATCACCAAAGAGAAAGTTCAGGGCTTCGTCCAGCTGTGGTACTGGGATGCCAGCCTCCAGGTGGGACCTGGGGATCTCCTGGAATGACAGCTCATCTCCAGACTACGGAGATCGGTTCCCCTGGAGCAAATGGATACTTTGGAGGGTGGACTCTGTGGCATTGGGCCCACTGTCCATCCCAAGCTCCAGCAGTTCCCAGGAGCTCCCAGTTCCCAAGCAGTTCCCAACCTGGAGCTGGCAACCCTTCCCCCCCTATCCCCTGCCAGTAGGGTTGCTCCCTCTAAGTTGGGGAGTCTTGTGCGCAAAAATTCTACTTTGTGAGCTAGTGGCATTAAAGTGGTGAGCGAGCGATTTGGCTGCTGCATCGATTAGTTTGCTCTAGAGCCCATCCTTCCGGAGCTGAGACAAAAAATGTGCGAGCTGGGGGCTAAAAAACCGTGAGATGGCTCAGATGAACTCAGCTTAGAGGGAACACTGGACCTGACAATCCTATCGAAAATGCACCAGGAAGTGAAGTGCTGCCATTGATGGGGCACCGCTGGAGGAGGAAAAGGAGGAGGTAGATTTTTGGGGTACTGGTTCACAATCTGCAAGGCGCTCTGGTAGGTTTGCCAACTCTGCGCTTGGAAATACCTGGAGATTTTAGGGGTGGAGCCTGGGCAAGGTGGCGTTTGGGGTGGGGAGGGACCTCGGACGATCTCATGCCATAGAGCCCCCGCCCTCCAAAGCAGCCATTTCCCCCAGGGAACTTGATCTTGCTCACCTGGAGATCAGACAGTTGTCAGACTGGGAAATCTCCAGGTACCACCTGGAGTCTGGCAACCCTACTCACCGGTGGGAGAGGCAGCACCAAGCAGAAGGAGCAAAGGAAGGAGGTCCTTGGGGCTGGGGGCTGGGGCGAGGGAATCCCACTGCAATTTCTTTGGGAGGCAGAGAGGCCTTGCAGCGGCTGGGTGACCTTGGGCAAGCCATAGTTCTGTCACAGCTATCCTTGAAAGAGCAGTTCTCTCAAAGCTCTCTCAGCCCCCCTACCTCACAGGGTGTCTGTTGTGAGGAGGGGAAGGGAAAGGAGTTTGTAAGCCGCTCTGAGACTCCAAGGGAAGGGCGGGGTATAAATCCAATCTCCTCCTCCTCCTCCTCCTCCTCCTCCTGGCTGCCCCCGAAGGAGACTCAGTCCAAGTCATTCCTACTACCTGACGATAAGGATGCCCGCCTCCAGGTGGGACCTGGGGATCTCTGGGGATTACAGCTCAGCTCCACACTACAGAGATCAGCTCCCCTGGAGGAAATGGGAGCTCTGGAGGGTGGACTCTATGGCCTTGTATCCCACTGAGGTCCCTGTCCTCCCCAGGCTCCACCCCCAAATCTCCAGGACTTTCCCAACATGGATCTGGCAATGTTACCCCCCCCCCATCCCTCTCCAGTGGCCAGGAAGGATCTGGCACCTCCCCTCCCTGGATGACCTCCTCTCTTCCTCTCTCTTTCCCCTTCCAGGATGCTGAGCCCCAAAGTGGTCGTGTGCCTGGCGCTGGTGTGCCTGCCTGCAGCCGGGCTGGTCAGTGCCAGCAGTTGTCAGGGGCCCGCTCTCATCCCCGGGATCCCTGGTCGGCCAGGCCCCCCCGGTGCCAATGGACAAGATGGAGTCGACGGGCTCAAGGGTGAACGAGGTGAGAGGGGAGTGGGGACTATTGAGGTCAACAGGGATGGTCAGTCCAGTCACCACTAGTTAGCAGAGTGCTTAAAGAGAGCTACAAATGCAGGAGCGTCCCTTCACCAGGTTCCTCAGCTTCCGAAGCCAGGTTGCAAGTTCAGAAGAGAAAGACTTATCTCTTTGTTTGAGAAGTCCATGTTGGATAGGAAAGAGCAGAGGTGCGTGCAGGAAGAGAGTAAGTCTTCGTCCAGAGGGAGAGAGAAGGAGGAAGGGGGAATTGGTCCCTGAGAACACAGTCTGCATTTCAAAGAGGACAGTGGCAGAAGAGTAGGTACAGGAAGAAAACTCTTTGTGCCTGTCTAGCTATCTGGCCTCTCTTGCCACTCAGTCTGGAGGTCTGAAGGGGACATCGCATCTGGAGCTTCCAACAGGGATGCCGGCCAATGGGATCCAGAGGTTAAGTATCGGTGATGGCAGAGGTTCCGTTTAGCCACCGTGACCACTGCCCATGGATGTCTCTCTCCTCCATGAATGGGTCTAACTAATCCAGCTGCCACTTTCTTCCCTTCGGTCCCTATCAGTCGTGGCAAGGAGTAAAAGGGAGTTAAAACTCTGCTCCCTTCCAGCATGAAATGAAAGATTGCCTCCAAAGGGTACTGTGACATCAACTGAGCTTCTGGGGAGATCTCCCACTTATGGTGGGAGCAGATGAGCCAGAAAGTCTGCGGTTGGTTGCAATGCTCCCTCGAAGCTGTGGGGTCCCGTGAGCGAAATTCTACCGTGTGAGCTGCCTTGTGAGCAAGTGATCTGGCTACTGCATAGGTTAGTTTGCTCTGGAGCCATCCGTCCTGGGCTAAGACAGAAATGTGTGAGCTGGAGGCTAAAGAACTGTGAGCTGGCTCACACTAACTCGGCTTAGAGGGAACACTGGCTGGGTGTCTAAATCAGCAGATTGCCCCCCCCTCCCCCCGGCCAAGCCTTTGCACCGGGCGTGTCGCTCATTCAGTCCTTTCCTCCATCTCTTTCCGTTCTTTTCTGTGTTTCTGCTTCCCTTCCTTAGGTCCTCCCGGGACGTCTGATGATGTCAGAGACGCTGGGGAGAAAGGAGACTCCGGAGAGGATGGTCATCCTGGAAAAGTTGGCCCCAAAGGCCCAGGAGGATCCAAAGGCCCCCCCGGCCCCCCCGGCCCCCGTGGTCCCAAAGGAGAATCCGGAGACTACAAGACCACGCTCAAATCGGCCTTCTCGGCAGCCAGGGGGGTCACCATGCTACCGCGGCGTGGGCAGCCCATCCGGTTCGACCGCGTCCTTGTCAACGTGAACCGCCACTACGAGCACCGCTACGGCCGCTTCACTTGCGAGATGCCGGGACTTTATTACTTCACCTACCACGTCACTTCCCGGGGCAACCTCTGTGTCCATATCAAGAAAGGAAAGGGCAACCGGGGGGAGAAGGTGGTGGGCTTCTGTGACTACGTTCACAACACTTTTCAGGTCACCACGGGGGGTGTGGTGCTCCGCCTGGCAGTGAACGAGTCTGTCTGGCTGGAGCCAACCGAGAAGAACTTGCTGATCGGGGGGACGGAGGGAGCCGACAGCATCTTCTCGGGCTTCCTGCTCTTCCCCGACGCCTGAGAGCGTCCCCAGCCATGCATCTCCTGGAAGATGTTGGTCAGCTCTAGAACTCAGGGCCTTTGAGTTTCAGCCCCTGCCACCTGTTCGGGACACCCCCAATGGTTGTCCATTCCCACATGCTTCCCACCATTACTCTTGCCCTGTAGCATCAGGCCTGTCTTCAAAATAAATAAACATACGCTCTGAAGAATGAATTTGTCCTCACTTGTGCAGTTGTATGTCATTCTCGCACCCAGGAGCTGGGGGATCGTGTACACGTTATCAGTTTGGGCTTTTTCCCACTCACATTGTGCCGGCGTTCTGCCTCCGTTTGTCCCGGCGCTGGGTGTCAATTTCACACCCTTTGCTGCGGCGCGTGTGTTAATATGGGGCTTTGCGCCATTTTCTCCGCACCTTCGGTAAACCTAAAAAAAAAGGTTTACCAAAGGCGCGGAGAAAATGACGCAAAGCCCCGTATTAACACACGCGCCGCAGCAAAGGGTGTGAAATTGACACCCAGCGCCGGGACAAACGGAGGCAGAATGCCGGCACAATGTGAGTGGGAAAAAGCCCTTTGAGCCTCACAACAACCCTGCGAGATGGGTTCCGTCAAAACAGTATACGTGGTCCGTGTCCACTTAAGGGCGCTTTCACACACGCTAAACAACGCACTTCCAATTCACCTAAACAATGCATTTGCAATCCACTTTCAATGCACTTTGCAACTGGATTTTCCTGTGTGAGGTCTTTTCCAGATGTGTTATTTCATTGTGTGCCTGTTATCATGTCAGGGTTTTTTCCCTCCTTTTTTGCATGTGTTTTGCTCCCTTTGTGCTTTGCCTAGGAAATCTTTGGACAGAGGATGTGATGGATGGATGGATGGATGGATGGACGGACGGACGGACAGATGGACGGACGGACGGACGGACAGGTGGATGAATGGATGGATGGATGGATGGACAGATGGATGGATGGACAGACAGGTGGATGAACGGATGGATGGATGGATGGATGGATGGATGGATGGATGGACGGATGGACGGACAGGTGGATGAACAGATGGGTGGATGGATGGGTGGATGGATGGATGGAGAAGGGAAGGTATACAGGTATTTTAACTCTCCTGAATTCTTTGGGCAGGTTGGGATGCAAAAATAAGTGGCAATACCACAAAGCAAAAGTCACGGGCCTAGCAGTCTAAGGGTGGCTTCTGAAATCCCAGGTGAGCTGTAGACTATTTTTAAACTTGCAGTGGTGTGTGCCAAGAGATTTACTATTTCTTCAAAGTTATAGCCTGCAGCAGGTTGCAAAATCAAACCCCCCCATTGCAAAATAATTTTTTTCCGGAATCATTCATATTTCACCCACCCACGCACACAACTTTTGGCTAACCTTACTCTGTACCCTCCTGAACAGGTAAGCAGGGATAGACGGGGAGGTTAAAATAGCCCAAGAATAAGCCAAGCAGAATGCCGCCCTGCATTGCTGTGTGTGTATAAAGTGTTCTCAAGTCGCAGTCATGCTCTGGCAACCCCAGCAAGGGGCTTTCAAGGTAAGGGAGAGGCAAAAGTGGTTTGCCATTGCCTTCCTCTGCAGTCTTTCTTGGGGGGTCTCCCATCCAAACTGTGAGAGCCAGTCTGATGTAAGTGGTTAAGTGCATGGACTCTAATCTGGGAGAACCAGGTTTGATTCCCCCACTCCTCCACTTGAACCTGTTGGATGACCTTGGGCAAGCCATAGCTCTAGCACAGCTGCTCTTGAAAAAGAGCAGTTTCGGTCAGAGTTCTCTCAGCCCCAACTACCTCACAAGGTGTCTGTGTCAGCTAATGCTGTCATCTCCTGCCCGGGAGGTAGGATGAGTGAACCCTTGACATCAAGTCTGTGGAATGTTATGTTATATTTCTCACGGCATGCTTATCACTCTTCGAGCTGCTCTGACCTTGAGAGACTGCTGGCGCCTGCCCACGTATCTCTTCTGTCTGACTCTATTTCTTCCCGCTTTTCCCCTGGGAACCGTAAACCAGTATTTTGAGCGCCTTTTATTTGGTTTGGTGATTGGTTGCAATTCCTTACCTGACCCCTTTTTAATTCTGTATAATTGTCCTGCTTGGGGCTGTGTCAGCCATTATTAACACAAGAAGGGCAGTTGACCACAACAGACTTTTCTCAATAAAGATTTCCTTCTTTAGGACACTTGTTGTTGACTGACTCTGAAGGACTCTCACAGTCTGTTGTGGGGAGGAGAAGGGAAAGGCGTTTGTAAGCTGCTCTGAGACTCCCTTGGTTAGTGAAGGGTGGGGTCTAAATCCAATCTCCTCCTCCTGCTCCTCTTCTTCTTCTTCTGTACCATGCCACCTTCCCTCCCGCCCTGTGTTGCTACCAGCCCAAATCTCCAGGAATTTCTCAACCCAGAGTTGGCATCCCTCCTGGAGTGATTCTCTCTTTGTTCCCTGGATGTTGGAGCCTGTCGTGCAGATAATGTCATAAAGACAGTGTCCTAGCTTTGCTGTGTTTGCATGGGTTTTTGGTTCAGGGCTTATACTGAAGGGACTGTGAGCCGCAAGCTACCCGTCTTCCAAAAAAGACTTCGAAAAGAGCAAGAGTCCAGTGGCACCTTAAAGACTTACAAAATTTGTGGCAGGGTAGGCGCTTTTGTGAGTCACTGCTCACTTCTCACGAAAGCTCCTACCCTGCCACAAATTTTGTTGGTCTTTAAGGAGCTACGGGACGCTTGCTATTTTCTACTGCCAAAGACAGACTAACACGGCTACCCGTCTCGATCTATTACAAAATAGTTATTTCGCCTTCTGACGTGAGTACTCTCGCCGTAGACCACAAGGAGGCAGCAGATACCCAAAGATTGTCGCGTTTACCTACAAAAAAGGGGGGGTGGGTTCACTTCCTAAGGTTTGCCCAAATAGCCATGGGAAAGGAAAAACGCTTCTGGATAGGGTTACTAACCCTGGGCTGAGCAAATTTCTGGAGATTTGGAGGGCCGTACCTAGGGAGAGCGGGTTTTAGGGAGGGGAAGTAGCTCAGGGGAGTATAATGTCAGAACATCCTGGGGAACTGATCTGGAGACTGGTTATAAATTCCAGGGGATGGCTAGGTCCCACCTGGAGGTTGGCAACCTCTGCTCTCTTGGGAAAAATCATCACTTTAGCCATGGGAGAGAGCCTCCACCTTGCCAAGGTTATTCTAGACCTCTTCCCCAATTTTTCAAACACTATTCCTTTAAAGTAAGTTTTATGTATATCCGAGTAGAAAGGCAATTGTGCAAGTGATCTTGTTTACTTATTTAGAAGGTTTACATTCTACACTCTAATGGGGGGGGGGTCACTTTCATAGCCACTCACAAAAGCTGTGGGCATCAATCAAACAATTAGGCTGAAAATAAAAGCTAGTTGGATTAGAACATTTCCACCCCCTCTCCTAAATCAGCAACGCAGCCAGGAATTAAAGCAGCAATAAAAAGAGAGAGAGGAGGGGAAAAGGCAGCGTACAAACAATGGCAGACAAACAAGCTAAGGAGAAGCAAATGTTCCCGGTTTCATTTCTCGGCATGTTTCACTCTATTTTTATCAGTGGCTCTCTGCTTGCGCGGCGGACATCATTTATAAGCAGGGTGCTGATTTCTTGATAACAGATAGCAGCGAAAATGGTGTGTCTTTTGCAAGGGTGGGGACAGTGCAAGGAAACAGGACAGGATGTGAAAAGAAGGGATCACGAGTTCGAGTCATGCCAGGGAGAAGCACAATCAAAGTGTGTGTGTGTGGGGGGGCGGGTTGCAGGTCAAAACAGCAGGGATGAGAAATGCAAGGTCATCCCTCAGACTGGCAGAGATCAAACAGAGGGATGTGACAGCTGTTCGGCAAGGAGAAGAACAATGTGGGGCAGGTAGGAAATCTGGATATGCCGCAGAGTTGAATCAGCTGCCCGTCTGGAGCTGATCCATTTGCGTGCCATTTCATGAAAGGATTAATTCCAGGTCTGAGGCTTAGGGTTGCCAGCTCCAGGTTGGGAAATACCTGGAGATTTTGAAGGTGGAGTCTATAAAGTACTGGGTCCAGAGATGTGTTGCAGTGAAATCAGCTCATAAGTTTATTGATAGTACAAATCACAACTGGAAAACGGGGCTTGGGGGGGTCTGCTTAAATGTCAGTCTAAACCACACCCCCAGCCTCGCCCAATCTCCCTGATAGGGTTAATTACAGGTGACCCTACGGCATAGGTCCCCCGGCGGATCTTGAGTGGCCAATTGGTCTGATTTACAATCCACCCAGGCTATTGTCTCCCGAGGCGAAGCTCCAGTAGCCAGCCCAGCCACGTGCATTTCTCTGACCGCGTGCGCGGTCACCTTTAGGACATAACAGAGTCACAGCATCAACCAAGAGTCACAGGTCGCGTTCAGATGGCTCTTTGGAGCTGTGCCAGGCACGAGTCCCTGGTGGATTTAAAGTGCACGTCCAGACATCAACATCTGGGAAACATGCCACTTTCGTGATCAGCCCGTCGATCCCCGTCGGGGAGCTGTACTTAAAAAATAGTGGTGAAAGTCCAGTCCTAAGCTGGCCAATAGGCCAATGCCGGACTTTCCGCCATCTGGTCATTTTACCAGCATGCAATCAGTCCATAGGGATGGTCTCTAGACCATCCCGAACAGCCACCATTTTAAAAAAGTCTTAGCAATGTGCGCATAACCGCTTAAACACGTCTGCTCAAACGATCCGGACAATTTAATGTTTCTGAAGGTCACCAGATATTTATGCATATTGTTAACTGAACTGGTACCCAGAAGAAGGTACTGCTGGCGGTGCTTTTACTATTTAAGTCTGCGCATGCGCGGGAAAACAAGTAGATGGTGAGGCACGCATGCGCATGCACAAACAGGATTTTTTTAAAAAACAGCCAACTGCATGGCTCCTTACAGTGGATGCCTTCTAGACAATCCACCTCAGAGTCACACACAGTAAAGCGATTCACGGGGGAGCTGTCTGGTCATGCAACACTGGATCAAAAAAATCTAGATCAAATTACAGCCAGGCCAGAGACGGGATTAGCTGCCCATCTGAACGCACCCTAAGTGATCCAAAGGAGTCCCAAGGGCAGAGATTCCCTCTTCTTTGACTGTGCTGGATGGCGCGTTCCTGCAAGCCCCGCTTCTGAAATTATCCAAATTGCAGCCCAAATTCTGGAGTTCCAAATCATCCACTTTTGTTTCTGAAGCGGGAACCCTGTGCCAAGGGTCTGGCAACATGTCTGAACAAGAAATGCTCAGTTAACTTTATTTCTCCCTCCCTTTTCTCCCCAATGGGGAATCCAAGTGGCTTCAAACATCGTTCTCCTTTCCTCTTTTATCCCCACAACAGTCCTGTAAGGTAGGTTAGGCTGAGAGTGTGAGACAGGACCAAGGTCACCTCACAAGCTTCCATGGCAGGAAAGGGATCTGAACCTGGGTCTACCCAAATCAGAAGAGGAGGAGGAGAAGGAAGAGGATTTATACCTTGCCCTCCACTCATAGCGGCTTACAACCTCCTTCCCTTCCTCTCCCCACAACAGACACCCTGTGAAGTAGGCGGGGCTGAGAGAGCTCTGAGAGAACTGCACTTGAGAGAACTGCCCTTGAGAGAACAGCTCTGAGAGAACTTGTGACTGACCCAAAATCTCCCAGCTGGCTGCAAGTGGAGCAGTGGGGAATCAAACCCGGTTCTCCAGATTAGAGCCCGCCACTCTTTAACCACTACACCAAACTGGCTTTCCAGTGCGCTGACCTGTCAATCATCCCTCCGTTCAGACAGCAATTTGATCAGAAATTTTGCCAAGCTCCCTGAAAGACAAGCACAAACATTTGTTTCCTGCAACCCAGACTATCTCTTGATAGCCTGACTTGTGGCTGGACTCTGGGACGGACATCCAGCTTCTTCTGTTCCCATTTTGTGCTTCTATCTGCCCGCTAGCCCTAGCTGTTGCTCTAGGACAGCCAGGGCTGGGCCCACATTGCTCCTAGTGCTAGGGATGAATTACTGCAAGGCAGGGGTCCAGGCATTCTACCAGGCTGCTCCTCCAATCAGGAAAGAAGAGCCGCTTAGTCCAAAAGCCCATGGTAGACACTTCCAAGTGGATGCATAGCATTTTAGGCTGTCAAATTGGGGGGGGGGGGGGGTTTATGTGATTTTATGACCCCGGCTTGTGGTTTTTGTTCTCTTTCTTTTTGCCACAGTGAGTGGAAACCATTAATTTCCAAGCCGTGCGAAGGGAAAGGAGGGGTCAGTGAATTGCCTGCCTCCCGGTGGGGCCTGGAGACCTCCAGACAACAGTCACAGTTCCCCTTGTGGTACGCACAGTTTATGAAACACTGTTATACACGCTGTGCTCTGCCACTGACTTGTCATGAATAACCTCGGTGAGCACACGTAGCATCTTTCCTAGCATAGATAGGCATACATGTGCTAAGTGCCATTGATCCTAACCACAGAAACTGAAACCAATCATGAATACATATTTAGAAGTAAACTTTGGTTCAACGCATTAATGCATTCTGGGAAATAGCGAAAAAGCTGACAAGTGGCTATTCTGCCAAGACTGTGGCCTTGCATTGCACCAGCTACAGCTGTGCATGTTTCTGATATCAGAGAAGAAGAAGAAGAAAGAAGAAGAAGAAGAAGAGGAGAAGGAGGAGGAGATTGGATTTATATTTCGCCCTTTACTCACTTAGCGTCTCAGTGCGGCAGAACTCCTTTCCCTTCCCCTCCCCACAACAGACACCCTGTGAGGTAGGTGGGGCTGAGAGAGCTCTGAGACAACTGTCCTTGAGAGAACAGCTGGTACAGAGCTATGGCTTGCCCAAGGTCATCCAGCCAGGTGCAAGTGGAGGAGTGGGGAATCAAACCCGGTTCTCCCAGATTAGAGTCCGCGCACTTAACCACTGCACCAAACTGGCTCTCCAGTTCTTTAAATGAAGAACATCAGCACTCTGTACCTATACCTGTTACAATAGGTACATTTTAGAGCTTCATAGCCTGGGAAAAGAAGGCCCACTGTTCAGCTACAAAATGAAACATCTCAGTGAGAAAGCCCAACCCTCAGATCTGAGCCCAATCAGAAAGTTATGACGGAAGTTTGACAACGTTTGATGGAACCAGTAGCTTTGCCTTGTTTGTGTGATGTCTTTTTGAGTATAAAATCCTATGTCCCCCGTTGTAACTTCGGGACAGCCAGTGGGTATTTGAGAGTCCAAAGCCTTGTTATACCTGCGCTTCCCCCATTATTAATAAAGTTCTAGATATTTTCTCCTCTACAGGAATTGGGTCGTGTGTTTTCTCTTATTGGGCTGGGGAGACACAAGGAGAGACAGGATTTCTGTCTTTCACCCTGGAACAAACGGCTGCTTTGGAGGGTGGGCTCAGAGGCGTTATAGCCGACTGACGTCCTTCCCTTCTCTAAAACCTACCCTCCCTCGGCTCTAGCCTTCCAATCTCCCGGAATTTCCTGACCTGGAGTTGGCAACCCTAAGGCCATAGCCAAAGGCTTCTCCCCCGTAACAGCAAACCATGGTTTGTCATGACATGTCAATCAGGCGTGAGCACGAGACTGGACTCAGAGAGGTCAATTCCTGGGTGAACCCTCTCTCACACGCAAACCTGCCAAGCCTCTTCCTTATGAAAAGCAGGCTTTGTGGGTCGGAAGCGGAGTGCCTCCCCCCTCTGGGGACGCGCGAGACGGTGCTCCAGATATTAAATTACTCATAAAATATTTGCCCTGACCTCGAGGCAGTCCGGAAGCCTCTCCGTGTCCCCTCCTGACCTGAGGTCAGCCTTGCCAGTTGAAAGCGACGTCTTCGAAAGAAAACCAGATTCTAGCCAAAGTCAGTTTCGCGTGGGGGCATTCTCGGGAAAGAGACAAGCACGGGTGGGGGATTCTCCTGCAGACCCGTCCTTGAGACCGGCGTCCTTGGGCCTTTCCCCCTTCCAAGTTGGCCCCACTGGTGCGTTTTTGGGGGTGCGGTAACAAGGGATGCCCTAACGTGCACCAAAGCCTCTTTGTGCCGCTGCCCCCTTGCTCCCTGAGCCAGAGCCTTCGCCCACCAGTGTCAACGGAGCACGCCTGTCAGTCCAGTTGCCATCTGTGACCTAGAATCAGCCATCCTTCTCGGGGCGGGCTGGGGACGGCTGCCGTCCCTGGGTTGAGGTTACCATGGGGACAGCCGAGAAGCAGCATGCCGGGCCTGCCTTCCGCTCCAGGCATCCCTACCCAGAATGCCTTGCTGTCAGCACCAGCTCCTTCTGCTCTGTTTCTCTCAGGGCCTCCCGCCATCGGCCGATGCCTGCCCTCCAAACTGACGGTCCCTTTTGTTCTTTTTGTCCCTCAAGGAGGGGGCTGGCCCTCACCTCTTCTCCCCTTGGTTCCTGGGCCTTTCTGGATTCACAAAGGGAGGGATTCTAATAACCGGGGAGGGGCGGTTTCTCTTTGGGTGGTGGCCGGAGACCTCATGGAGACTACAGTTGGTCTCTAGACAACAGAGATTGACTTACTTACTGACTCTTTCGATTTCTATTCCGGTTGCCCCCACTGTCATGGGGCTCAGTTCCCTTGGAGAAAATGGCTGCTTTGGAAGAAGAGGAGGAGGAGGAGGAGATTGGATTTATATCCCGCCCTTCACTACCTGAAGGAGTCTCAGAGCGGCTTACAATCTCCTTCCCTTCCCCTCCCCACAACAGACACCTTGTGAGGTAGGTGGGACTGAGAGAGCTCTTTCGAGAACTGCCCTTGAGAGAACAGCTCTGAGAGAACTTGTGACTGATCCAAGGTCACACCAGCAGCTGCATGTGGAGAAGTGGGGAATCAAACCCGGTTCTTCTAGATTAGAAGAACCTGAAAGTACTCTGAACCTGAAAAGTACTGGAGTCTGGAGGCCGGTGGAGTGAGTTTCAGCATGATCAAGTTTATTGTAGGTCAGGAACAAGCATACCTGAGGTGGCCTGGGGCTCACCTTATATACACAGAAAAGCCTCGCCCCCGTCCACACCCACACTGCGGGATAGGTTAATCTTCTCACCAGAGATTACATTGGTTCATTTGAATATGCTAAGCCCCTGATAGGTGGATCTTTAGGAGCCTGGGTGCTATTGTTCTTTTACCTCAAGCTTGTACCTTTTCCAGGCCATGCGGTCAGACCGCATGGCCGGTGCCATTACATGTTTGGTCACATCAGAGAATCATACAAGTGTGCACATAGAGAATTGCAGCCTGGTTGTCTGTGGAATTGTGTCCAGGACATAACAGAACCGGTACACCAAACTGGTTCTCAAACTGGAAGGTGGACAGTATGATATTACCTATTATCTCTCCCCAAATCCCAACTTCTCCAAGCTCTACCCCCAAAATCAGGTATTTCTCAACCCTGAGCCAGCAACCCTAAATCTCAATCTTCTTTTGCCATCAGCTGCAATCACTGTATCATCACGAGGTACAAAGCAGCGCTCACTTTATGACATGAGAACGCACCAGGCCTCAAGGATTCATCCCGATCAAATCTGTTGGCCTGAACATTCTGGCTGTGGTTCAGTGGTAGAGCAATGTGACTTGTGAACCAGTCTAGATAGCACATTTGTTCTCTGTAATTTGTGGACAGAGCTAATGTCAGGCAGCTTCATGTGTTAATCCCCAGTCTGTTGTGTGGTGCTTCAATCCGACATTGTTAAGCTGCAATGAAAATGGGAATTCCCAGGTCTCTGTGTGCCATTCTCGGCTGTATTCCACCTGTTCCCAAGTGGTGACAGATCAAAGCCATTTGGGCGGCTACCAGAAGACATCTCTTTGTTTTCCAAAAACCCTCGTCTTAGCAGGCCTAGCTATTTTAATTAACTAAGGTGTCAAATAGGGAAGGGTCTGCAATTTTCCTCCCAATTCCTCCGCAGATCCCCAGCGGTCGGATCTCATTTCCAAAGTGAAACAGACACATTAGGAATCTTCTGTCCTCCCTTTTTGCTCTCTCCAAAAAAATTTTTTATATATATACAGTTTTTATTTTCTTTACCATATTATTATTCCATCATCAGATCACATCACCTCAAATCCAAACAAATATTTTCTTACATATAGATAAACAACTGGTAATTTAACAACTTAAAAAATATCTTTGTAAGCTGAAGAAATTATCTCCTATATTTAATTCATCACAGAATTATCCTCTGTAGTTGATG
Organism: Lepidodactylus listeri; assembly: GCA_029233225.1. Taxonomy (NCBI): domain Eukaryota; kingdom Metazoa; phylum Chordata; class Lepidosauria; order Squamata; family Gekkonidae; genus Lepidodactylus; species Lepidodactylus listeri. The sequence continues at coordinate 38,125,778 of JARCFY010000019.1, read as the reverse complement.
TAAATAAATTTTGAGTCATTCATTTGTTTTTACACCATTCATAGAATTTCAACCATTTATCTTTCAAAATTTCCTTCTTATTATTATAAATTGTCTGGCTTAATTTTTCCATTTCAGCAAGTTCCATTAGTTTATATATTATTTCATCTATTGCAGGGCTAGTCTCTGTCTTCCAATTTTTGGCCCAAGTAATTCTTGCAGTAGTAATAATATAAATAATAAAAATTGCATCTGCTCTATTTATATGCCCCGGGAGCATATTTAACAAGAAGATCTCTGGTAGAAGAAATAATTCTATATTTAATACCGCTTTTATTATTTTTTGGATTTTTTTCCAATAACTTTGCGCCTTCCCACATTTCCACCACATATGGAAATAGGTTCCCACATTTTCCCCACATTTCCAACAAGAATTAGAAACATTCTCATAACACTTAGCTAGCCTGTCCGGGGTCCAATGCCATCTGTAAAACATTTTGTACAAATTTTCCTTATAAGATACGGCTATTGTATATTTCAATGTTTTCCACATTCTTGACCATTCATCTAGATCTACGGCGTAATCAGAATCCTTCATCCAGGATGTGAGGGCGATCTGGCTGCGACATCTGTCACCCCATTGATCGCCGGGGTTGCTCTCTCCAAATTTTGCCCAGATCAATGTGTGTTTGCCACAACTTTCCTTTCCTAAAGTTCACATGCATCTCTTCCCCCTTCTATGTGATCAGCACACACTTGTATACTGAGAAAGCTTACATACAACAACACAGTACTGATATGCTTGCAGGTACCGTTGGGTCCTGATTTGTTCTGTGTGACTTTTCACCAGTTGGAGAGCTGCCAGTGAAGACCAATAAAACACTGCACAGAAAAAAAATCTGAATGCACTCGCAGGTATTATCAGTCAGCTTCCACCGCAAGACGGGGATCTGAGCCTGGGTCTTGCAGATCCCAATCTGAAGCTGTAACTGTTCACAATGGCTTTCATAGGATGGCTGCTGATGAACAGTAGCAAGCAGCTGGGCCTACCTGAGTCATGCAAATCAGGTGGTATCAAGTCACACAGAGGGCCTTTTCAGACTGGCCAGTTGCCTCTCACTTCCTCCTCATTTCCCCTTCTGCGACTCCTCCTGAGCAAACCTGCCGTTTTCGCACTAAAGCAATCTGCTCCTCTCCCCCCCCCCCCGAAGTTTTCTGTTCCCATTTGGGTTGCTTCGATGCTCTCTGTGCCCGCCCCTTGCATTTCCCCTCCCCTTCCCTCCCCTTCCTCCCCCCCAGCTCCTCCCTCGTTCCCCACTTTTCCTTTTTTTTTTTAAACGCATGCGTGGTAATGTTATAACGTCATAGTGGAATGATGACAGTGCATCACCCACCTTCCTCTTCCCAGAGTTCATCAAGTCCCTCCTCAGTATTCAAATTTTCCCGCCGTTCTGGGTTGGTGCAAAACGATTGGCGGGCTACAAGGAGGACCCCCCCCATGGGTGGATTCTCTGATGTGAACTGAAATGTCATGTGCTTAACCCGATCAAGGCAACAAAATGGAGGATGGGCAACATGGCGTCAGCTGGCCCGTGTTAAGAAAAAAAAAATTACATAAATGGTGGTGGTGGTGGTGGCGGCAGCTGAGGAGGAGCAGCATGACACGCAGAGCAGTCTCCCCGCTCCGCAGGAATAGTTATAGCCCCTTGAAAACAGTTCAAGCCATTTCTGTGACTTTTCTGCAAAGAAGCACGCCCAGCCTGCTCTGCAGGGGCTGCCAATAAACAGCAAATTAACCCCCCCCATAGTAGATGTGAACGTGTGTTTATTATATAAAGACAACAATTGTGCCGTCTTCCCTTGCTGCATCAAAATTTCATTATGATGTTATAACGTTATAAGGGCCTTTTTTTAAAAAAAAAAAAAAAAAAAAAGGAGGGGGGGAAGTGTTGCTTCAGGATCGTGGGACCGCACACAGGGAGCGGAAAGGAAGGCAAGTTTCCCCAGCCCGCCCACCCGCCCACTTGCCGCGGCTTCTCCACGGATTGCTAGAGGAAAGCACCCACCACCAGCTCTGCACGGGCTGTTGCCGGGGAAGCCCAAACAAAGGGCAGCAGTTACCAGGGAGCAAGCACATGGAGCTCTCGGGCCAATGGCGCCCGGCTCCTGCTCCCAAGAAACGGCAAATCCACCTCGCCAACGCAGTCCCTGTGGTGCGATCTTGCCTCCCTGCCTCCTTATTTCGATATAACGTTAGGAGGGCTCGTTTAAAAAAAAAAATTCAAGAAACGCCCACCACGGGGCGGGCCAGATGGAGGGCGGGCGAGTGGGTGTGTTCTCATCTAGGTTTCTCCAACGGAGTAAACAGGAAACACCGCCAGGAACAGGATTTTCTTGCTCCAGGGATACTCCTGAGCAGTGCGGTGAAACTCCGGAGGAGTTTGTGAGCACGGAGCAACTGATGTGAAACTGACCAGAAAGTCCGGTGCTCACTCCGGTGCTCGCCCCGGAAAAAAGCCAGTGCGAAAACGCCCAGAGGGTGCTGCCTAGGGATGTCAGCCTCCGGGTGGGACCTGGGGATCCCCTGGAATTACTGCTCATCTCCAGACTGCAGAGATAACTTTCCATGGAGAAAATAGATGCTTTGGAGGGTGGGGTTTATGGCATTGTACCTCACTGAGGTCCCTGTCCTCCCCAGGTTTCCCAGCCTGGATCTGAATCCGCTGCCAGTGGCCGGGGGGGGGGGGTACTTGGCAACCCTAGACTGCTGCCAGTAAAAACCCTGCCTTTTACTGACAGAAACAGTTAGAAGCCTCCCTCCCACCCGCTCTCACAGTTGATGCCTGGAGTAAGATCCCTGCGAAGGCCATTTCAAAAGGTATTGGGAATTCAACGGTCTCTGAATGTGGGTTTTTTTTTTTACTTTTTGGATTTTTCTGCAGGATGAGGAAGGCCCCTGACTATGTAGGAAAAGCTGTTGGGGGAGAGTGAGCTCTCTTTTGGCAGATATAAGTATTCACACAGAAAAAAAAAACCTCTGGGAAATAGTATATAGATACGACTAAGGGGGACATGATAAAAGTTTATAAAATTATGAATGGGGTAGAGAGAGTTGACAAAGGGAACTTCTTCTCCCTCTCCCAAAATACTAGAACTTGAGGGCATCCAATAAAACCGTTGGGCAATAGGTTCAGGACAGACAAAAGGAAATTGTGTAAAGTGTAAAGAAAGTGATTAAAATGTGGAATTCACTACCAGAGGATGTCATGATGGCCACAGGAACAAACAGCTTTAAAAGGGGTTTAGATAGATTCATGGAGGAGTCTATCAAAGGCTGCTAGCCTGACTGAGAGGACTGAGGGGAACCTCCACATTCAGAGGCACTAATCCTCTGAATCCCAGAGACAGGAGGCAACATCAGGGGAAGGCCTCGCCCTCTCTGCCCTGTTGTTGGCCCTCTAGAGGAACTGATTGGCCACTGTGAGAGACAGGATGCTGGACTCAATGGACCACTGGCCTGATCCAGAAGGGCTGTCCTTACGTTCTTACAATTTTCTTTCTTTGCTGGAATGTTTCTGAAGTTCAATTAGATGGGAGTTCTCAGTTAAAGCAGAGTCCCTGCTCCCATGAGAAGTCCTACCAAATCTGAGGGCATCTTGGTGCTTAATCCCTCCCCCCAAAGGAACCAGGAAGGATTCGGAAATCTGGGAGGTGTACAAGGGAAGAGTCAGCCCACCCACATCACTCTATAACTTGAATCCTCCCATGCTAGAAGCAAAGGCACAAATTCTGGGAAAATGAGGAGGAGAAGGAAAGTTGGATTTATACCCCACCCTCGACTTGGAGTCTCAAAGCAGCTAACAGTCTCCTTCCCTTCCTCTCCCACAAGAGACCCCCTATGAGGTAGGTGGGGCTGAGAGAGCTCTGAGAGAACTGCTTTGAGAAAACAGCTCTGAGAGAACTGTGACTGACCCAAAGTCACCTAGCTGGTTGCATGTGGAGAAGTGGGGAAGCAAACCCAGGATATGATGCAACAGAGTCCACCCTAAAAAGTTGTCCTTTCCTTCGGGGTTACCAAGGGAGGTCAGTTGCAATTCCAGGAGAGTTCCAGGCCCCACCGCACCAAAGAAGAAGAGATGGGATTTATACCCCGCACTTCACTACCCGAGTCTCAGAGCGGCTTACAATCTCCTTTTCCTACCCCTCCCCACAACAGACACCCTGTGAGGCAGGTGTGAGAGAACTCTTGTGAGAGTTGATTTACCAGGTCTGGTTTGGAAAATACCTGGAGACTTTGGAGGTGGATCCGGGAGAGGGCGGGGTTTGGGAGGGGAGGGGCCTCAGCCTGGTACAATGCCATGGAGTCTCTCCTCCAAAGCAGCCATTTTCTCCAGGGGAGCTGATCTCTGTCAGCTGGAGATGAGTTGTAAAAGTGGGAGATCCCCGGGCCCCACGTAGAGGCTGGCAACCCCAGCTCTGAGAGAACTGTGGATTGCCCGTGGTCACCCAGCAGCTGCATGTGAAGAGTGGGGCATCAAACCCGGTTCTCCCAGATCAGAGTCCATGCTCCTAACCACTACACCAGACCAAAAGCGAAAGTAAATGTTAACTGTTCATCGTCAGAAGAAACAAACACACAAAAAGCAGTATTGTCCTAAATTTCCTGAATGCTCTCTAGCTCTTCCTGCCTGCAGTTCCCCCATTCTGTGCAGCAGTGATTCTCTGCCCACTCTCCCCTCCTCTCTCTTCCTTGCGAGGATGTCTCTGCAAAATACAAGCACTGCAGGCACTTCTAATCACGGGTCCATCTGGGGCTCTGCTTAACTGGCTGGTATACTCTGTTGGGACCTTGTCGCCAACTCCAGGATGAGAAATTCTTGGAGATTTGGGAAGAAGCCTGGAGAGAGTGGGGTTTGGGGAGGGTAAGGGCTACAGAGGTGCATATAAGATCACAGAGTCCATCCAAAGCAGCCATTTTCTCCAGGGAAACTGATATATACACGTGAAGTCTGGAGAACACTTGTAATTCTGGGAGATCTCCAGGCCCCACCTGGAGACTGGCAACCTAAAGAATCCCCTCCCAGAAATGAGGTTGCCAACTTCCATGGGAGGCCTGGAGTTACAACTGATTTGACTACAGGGATCAGTCTCGCTGGAGAGGCTGGTAGTTTCCAAGGTAGGGTTGTCAGCCTCCAGGTGGGGCCTGGAGATCTCCTGCCTTTACAAGTGATCTCCAGCTGACAGAGATCAGCTCCCCTGGAGAAAATGGCTGCTTTGAAGGGTGGGTTCTATGGCCTTGTAACATGCTGAGGCCCCTCCCCTCCCCAAACCCTGCCCTCTCCTGGATCCACCCCCAAAGTCTTCAGGTATTTTCTAGCCCAGACCTGGCATCCCTACTCCAAGGACAAACTCTGGTATATCACAGAGCAGGGGTCCCCAATCTTTTTTAGCCCATGGGCACCTTTGGGAGTCCGACAAAGCATGGTGGCAGCAGCCACAAAATAGCTGCTTCAAAATGGATGCTGCTGGAGGCGGAGTCAGCCCCCCCAATGATGGCTGAAACAAATCACACGTGACACCGTGATAGAAATACTAGAAATTATACTGAGCATGGGCGTCAACTACGGGGGGGCTCGAGGGCTCGAGCCTCCCCCGAAATTTCCTGGGGGGGGCTCAGCCCCCCCCCCGGCAAAATGCAGCGCCCGCGGGAGCGCCCGCCGGTGGCCAGTCGGCCCTCGCCGCCTCTCCTTCCCCCCCACCCCCGGCCTGCCCTCCTGCCTCCCTGGGGCGGGGGGGGGAGAAAGGAGGCGGGGACATGGTCCCGCTCGCGTGGGGGGCAATCAGCCAGCCAGCTGGCTGCCGCCACCGAGACTGCGCCCCAAGGAGACTGCGCCCCGCGAGTCTGCCTCCCTGGGGCGGGGCGGGGGGGGAGCGGCGGAAACATGGTCCCGCTTGCGCGGCAGTCAGCCGGCCAGCTGGCTGCCGCCCCCGAGACTGCGCCCCTTGAGTCTGCCTCCCGGGGGGGGAGCGGTGGGGACATGGTCCCGTGCGCGCGCGCGCGCTTCGCACACGCGCACAAGAGAGCCCCCCCCCCCGGGGGATTTAAAAAGTCTACGCCCCTGATACTGAGTGCATAACTTACTAAGCACTGAAATAAACTGCTTAACAACGGACACAAACTCGAAATATCAATTGTTTTATGTATTGAGAGTCAGGAGACGATGAATCAAAGCAAGGCTTTTATTCTAAACATCATTCAGCTCTGAACAGACTAGCAAGAGGGCACCTAAACTTATACGATTAGAACAGGGAACTATATACAATGTAACTATATACAAGAGGTCTTATTGGACCTAAGCAGGGCTCTATGATTGGTTCCCTAGGATGGCGTCAGGACCAATGGTTGGTCTTCATTATGCGGCCAATCTGAACGAGGGAATTACAATACCAGAGCCAAAACCATACAACAATAATGAACTCAGAACAACAAATTACAAAGGATTCTCCTTTGCATGAGCTGTGATACAGTACGGGACTGAGCGACTGGGGGATTTTGTATGCCTAATGGATGTGTGAAATGAACTTTAAGTGTGATTGGTAATTGGTGTTTCCAGTTTGCGTCCATTGTTAAGCAGTTTATTTTAATGTTGAGCCGTTTACATATGCAGGATAATTTCTAGTAATTCTATCGCGGTATGGTGTGTGATTTCCTCAAGCATTTATTCCGCGATTCTCTCGGCGTGTATCCCCAAAATGATTGCTGCAGCTTAACTCTTTTTGCGGGGGGGATGGGGGTGAGAACCTGCTGCCAAAACAACATCTTTAAAAAAAAAAATCTTCAGAGCCAATTAATTCTCCAGTGGCCAATCAGAAGCCCTACTGGGCAAAAGCCCCACCCACTTCCTAAAAAGTCTGGGCAGGCGCCAGGAAAAGTGTTGGCGGGTTCTGTGGCACCCACAGGCTCCAGGTTGGGGACCCCGCCATAGATTCTAGGTGAACCCCCACCCCCAATCCCCCCATAGGTGACCCCCCCCCAGGAATTTCCCAAGCCAGAGTTGGTCACCCTACTAGAAGTCATACAAAAGCCTTTTCCCCGTGCCCTCCCAACCTCCTCTCGTGGCCCCTGCAAGGCTGGTATGCCAAGACAGCGATCCGGGGGATTCAGGGTTCAGCGCACATTGAAATGCAACTGAAACCTTTTCATTTCCCACAAGCGGGCTAAGCCGGCCTGCTCCCTCACTCTCCCTGGCAGGCCCCGCAGCCGCCCCTTTCTCAAAGGCCCGAGAGAGTCCGTCATGGCGGGGCCCTCGCCTTGCCTGGCCATCCCGGCTCCCTTAAACAAGCTGAATAAACACCGCCTTTATTGAGGCATTCTTTTCTTTTCAAGTGGCAGACAGGGGAGAGTGAAAACGCGCGGCCGCGGCCGCGTCCCACGGCAGCCGGGGGAGCCGCACAAAGGCCCAGCGCAATGAAAGGCCTGAAGCAAATCCTCTTAAGGCCTGACTGTACGTGTATTCTTACCACAGCCCATCTGCTGGGAGAGACTCCCGAGGCGAGGGAGGGGAGAGCTGCGACGCTTCACCCCCCCCCCCCAACCTCACCCAGTAAAACAAGCACAGGGCATTCAAGGGATTTTTTTTTTAAAAAATGGCCTGAACAAGAGAAGAGGGCCAGGCCGCGTCACCCTTCTGATCATGGGAGTAAATGCGGTTCTCACAGAGAGAAGGTGGGGTGCTGGGGACATCATACGCTGGTGGGAAAACCTGCTATGGTGTAGGTCGCAGGGAGGAGGAGGGCGAAGGATGGAAGGCCGAGACCATGGGGGGGGGTGTAAATTGCTTTTCGCTGTTCTCCGAGTGTAAGAAGTGAAGGCCTCTTCACACCTGAAGGCCGTGGGGTGTGGCTTGCCTCCAGCAAGACATCTCAGGGAGCCGAATGCTCCCTCTGCCTCGGTTTGCCAACCTCCAGGTGGTGGCTGGAGATCTTCTGGAATTGCAACTGGTCTCCAGGCAACAGAGATCAGTTCCCCCACGGAGAAAATGGCTGCTTTGGAAGGTGGACTCTATGACGTTATATCCTGCTTAAGTCCCTCCCCCTCACCTAGGCTCCACCCCCCCAAAAAAATTTCCTGACCCAAAGCTGGCAACCTTATGCACCTAGAGTTGCCAATAGGGATGCCAACCTCCAGGTTGGACCTGGGGATCTCTCAAAATTATGGCTCATCTCCAAATTACAGAGACCACTTCTCCTGGGGGAAATGGCAGCTGTGGAGGGGGGGGGGGCTCTTCCTTCTTTCTTATCCTCCCCAGGCTCTATCCCCAAATCTCCAGGAGTTTCCCAACCTGGATCTGGCAACCCTACCCCCCATCCCCCACCAGCGGCTGGGAGGACCTGGAAACCCTCGTTGCCAACTCTGGGTGGGTTAATTATTGAAGACTGGGGGGAGCGGAGCTTGTGGAAGTTTGGAGAGGGGCCTCAGCGGAGTATAATGTCAAAGGAGCCATTTTCTCTTGGGAAATCGACATCTGTAGTCTGGGAATTGGTGGAAATTCCAGGAAATTCCACCTGGCTGACAATCCTAGCATCTATGCATTTTCGCCAGCAGTGCTGTGGCGTGCTGATTTCCAGCTGCAGTCAACATTTGGTCACTGATTTGCCGTGTGTGTGTGTGTGTGTGTGTGTGTGTGTGTGTGTGTGTGTGTGTGTGAAACTCATGAGCGATGTTCAGCCTTTGCTAATGCAGCTAGTGGGAACTCCATCCCTCCTTGACTTGGCCCATCCTGTCCCTCAGTCTGTCAGTTTCTAACTCACCCCCCCACAATGGAAAGGCTGAGTCAGTCTCCCATTTCCCAAAGTGAAGTGCCTGGATGCAGAAGAAAGCAGGAATCCCCGAATCTTAGTCCAACCCAGTGTTTCCTCTAAGCTGAGTTAGTGTGAGCCAGGTCACCATTTTTTAGCCTCCGGGGCTCACACGTTTTTTTGTCTTAGCACAGGGAGGAGGGCTCCAGAGCAGACTAATTTAGGCAGCAGCCAAATCGCTCGCTCACAACTTCAATGCCGGCAGCTCACAACGTAGCATTTCTGCCGACAAGACTCCACAGCTTAGAGGGAGCATTGCTCTGCCCAATGCAGGAAATTCACAAGTACTCCCCACCACCGCCACACGCACGCCCAGTGACCCCTGCTCCGTGCCCAGGAGATGACAGAAAACCTCCACGAGCCCCGGCCAAACGAGCCTGGAGGGAAATGGCTTCCTGACCTCAAAGTGGCCATCAGCCTGTCCCTGGGCGTGTCAGGGAGGGCCACGAGAACGAAGCAGGGAAGCAACCCTTCCTGCCCTCCCTCTCGCGATCTGCCTAAATCCACGGAATCAGCATGGCTGTGAGATGCTGATTTCGGGGATGACGAACGCATATGGGGGTCGCCTACCACCAGGTGGGGCATGGAGAGCTCCTGCTTTTACGACTGGGTCCCCAGGCTACAGACAAGACCTGTGGCAGGAGATCCCGTGAACGAGAGCCCAGAAAAAAACCTGCAGCTGGCCCGCATCCTCCTCCTTATCCGGCCTGTGCCAGCCAAGGACTCTTTTGGTCGCTCGCTCGCTCTCTTGGGCGCGCTAGGCAGGATGCGCGGAATGGCTTGTCAGGAAGCAATCGAGGGCTTCTGAGGCGACCCGGCGGCAAGTGTGTGAGTTCCTGCCTCTCTGCTAAATCACAGCAGCAGATAAGCAAACATTGCCGTAATGAAAGCCAGGCGAGCAGCGGACCCAGCCAAGTGGGAACTGGCTGCTTGAAAAGCAGAAACCAGAGAATTGGAGGAGCAGCCGCGAGTTCTGCTGGAATCCAGCCGGGATGCCAAGGGAAGGCGGCGTGGAGGGAATAGCCGCTTTAACCCCTCGCCGGCATGGAACAGCCCCGGCGCCGTGGGGCTGGCTGACCCCTTCTTCGTGCAGCTGGGTACTCGTCAGCTGGCGCTCGTAGCTAGGGGGAAAGGTCTCCTGGGAACTGGGCATCTCTTTGGGCGGTTCTGCATCTAGCCTTCACTCCACATTTTCTCAGCTGGGAGGGGAAAGATGCAGCTCAAAACAACATTCAGATACTCCGGGGTAACGCCATACTGACTGCAAAATCCCCCCGAACGGCCATAAATCTATGCAGAAGGTACCATAAAGCCCGATGATCAAAGAAAGCGAAAGCAGCATAGAGTGTGGAGGAACCATAAAATCTGATGCTCAAAGGAAGTGAAAGCGGCATGCAAGGAAGAGGGGAATTTCTGCTCCAGTGTGGGTTTCATAAATCAATGGAGGGAAAAGCCAATACAGAATCGGCCCCCATGGTTTTGAATGAGAAACTCCAGAGGATTTGGAGAAGGTCTCCTGAAAGTTAGGAATTTCCTCTTCCATCAGAGTTTGGAGAAGGTTGGATAGCTGTCAATCTGTGTTTTAATGAAGGTTTTGGATGTTAGGGATGCCAGCCTCCTGGTGGGACTTGGGGATGACCTGGAATGACAGCTCGTCTCCAGACTGGAGAGATCAGTTACCCTGGAGAAAATGGATGCTTTTGGAGGATGGACTCTAAAGCACTGTACCCCACTGAGGTCCCTGCCTTCCCCAGGCTCCACCCCCAAGTCTCCAGGAGTTACCCACAACCCCCTCCCCTACGGCCCTGGAGGACCCGCCAGCCCCACTGTGCAAAGTTGGCTGTCAAGTTGTAGCCAATTGATGGCAACTCCGTAAGGTTTTCAAGGCAAGGGATGGATGGAGGTGGCTTGCCATAGCCTATTGCAGGGGTGGCCAACCTGGCTTAACGTAAGAGCCACATAGAATAAACGTAAGAGCCACATAGAGATGTCTGACAGCCGCAAGACAGGAACAAATATCACACACACGTTTTTATTTTAAAAAATATGCAAATTTGCTTTTTATTAACGTTAAATGGGACTGCCAAAAAATAAAAACAAACGAGGAAAACCAGTTATAAGAAAGAGAGAGAGAGAAACTAGGAAAGCAAATAGATGGGAGGGAGGAGGGAAGGAAGGAAGGAAGGGAGAAAGAGAGAAAAAGCATGCCTCCCCTTTGCTTCCCCAGCCGCCCTGCCAGGAGCCGCACAATATGTGTGAAAGAGCCGCGTGTGGCTCCCGAGCCACAGGTTGGCCACCCCTGGCCTGTTGGAAAAGGCAGTGTCTGGTAAACAAAGAAGAAGAGAAGAAGACCCTGAAGGGGGCAGCAAGAAGACAAATGAAATGGGATAGTGAGGACCACGCCTTCTCTCTCCTGTTCAGCGTCATTCCTTGTCTGTCTCTGGATTGCTGCTCTCAGGGGCAACTTCTCGGAAGTGCCACACACAGTCTTACTCCTTCTCACAGCCAGAGATGTAGTTCGGAACTGATCTCTGTCTCTCTCTTTTCCTATCAAATAGGTTAGTTCTTAAATAAACCTTTGTCTGCTCTTTCGTCAGGTTGTGCACCGTCCCTGTGTTAATGACTCTGCCCACTTTGCCTGCCTCGGCATAGCAATCCTGGCCTTCCTTGGTGGTCTCCCATCCAAGTACTAACCAGAATTGATCCTGCTGAGCTTTTGAGTTTGACAAGATCAAGATAGCCTGGGTAATCCAGGTCAGAGCCCAATCTCCTGACAGATCTCCTGATAGCCGGGAATCTCTGCATTCGTAGAGGAGCCGTTTGTCAGAGTTTCGAGAAGTCTCCTGGTAGCTGGAAACCTCAGAGTTTTAACACCCTCAGAATCAGTCTCTCCATGTGTTTTTTCCTTTAATGCAATCATTTAATGCAATCCTCACCAGAGTTTAGAGGAGACCTCCTTCTAGTTGGGAACCAGCCTGTGTTTTTGAATGAACACGCACCTGAATGCATGAAGCTAACCTTATACTGAATGGTCCTTTGGTCCATCAAAGCCAGTGTTGTCAACTCAAACTGGCAGCAGCTCTCCAGGGTCTCAGGCGGAGGTCTCTCACATCGACCTGACCCTTTTAACTGGAGATGTCGAGGATTGAACCGGGGACCTTCTGCATGCCAAGCACATGCTCTGCCAGGGAGCCACAGCCGCTCCCCTAACTCACAGCCCCTCCCCTAACTCAGCAGAGTTTGGCAAAGGTCTTCAGATGGATGGGAGCCTCTGGTTTTGTTTTTGAACATTTATTTATGCATTCAAGCATTTCTATCCCCCCTTTCCTTCAGAAAGGACCCAGAGCGACTTACAAACGAGAAAAATATGTAAATAAACCAGAGTCCAATGAGGAAAACAGACGAGCAAGACAAAGTGTATCTTCGGGTGCTCCTGGAATCATTGGTTGCCAGCCACACGGTTGCAGCCCACGGGTCAAAAATGCTTTGGCAGTTGCCCTTCAGCTTGGGCCCAAAGGTTTGCACTTCTGACCATATCCAAGATTTATAAACAGGCGACACCCGTCTAGCTGAGGGAGTGAGTATATGTGTGTGTGTGAGAGAGAGAGAGACAGAAAGAGAGCTAAAGAAGAGGTGTCAAACTTATTTGTTACGAGGGCCGAATCTGACATAAATGTCACTTTGTTGGGCCAGGACATGTGTAGTGTGCCATAAAATGTAATGCCAGGTACCAGAGATAGAAACTGTATGAAGGACAGCAGCTGGTAAGCTCTGAGTTGGTGTGTCCTCACCGCAAGGCCCCATGGGCTTGGGGGGGGGGCATGCAGAGGGAAACCCACGTGGCCAGACTGGAGAGGCAGCAGTGCAGTGCTGGGCAGAGGCTCCCACAATGCTTGACTGCTGCAGGTGAAGTTGTTGTGCTGTGCTGAAGCCACAATGGAGGGCCCCCCCCACTCTCCCCCCAGCCAGTTTGGTGTAGTGGTTAAGTGCGTGGACTCTAATCTGGGAGAACCGTTGATTCCCCACTCCTCCACTTGCACCTGGCTGGATGACCTCGGGCAAGCCATCGTTCTGGCACAGCTGTTCTTGAAAAAGAGCAATTTCTGTCAGAGCTCTCTCAGCCCCGCCTACCTCACAGGGTGTCTGTTGTGGGGAGAGGAAAGCAGAGGAGTTTGTAAGCCGCTCTGAGATTCCTTCAGGCAGTGAAGGGCGGGGTATAAATCCAATCTCTTCTTCTTCTTCCTTGCACCAATTGCTCGCAGGCCGCATAAGAGCCCTGGACAGGCAGCATCCAGCCCCTGGGCCTTAAGTTTGTCACCCCTGAGCTAAAGAGTGAGAAACTGCAGCTGACCATTCTGAAGATTAATGGCCAGACAAGACATTACGGCATCCACAGGCTACCTTGGACCATTGGCTCTTTCTGCCTGGCCTACCTCAAAGGATTGTTTTGAGAAAGAAGGAGGAGGAAGAGAAAGGTGCTCCTTGGAAGACAGGCAGGATAACAAGGGGATGGATTTGCTGTCTGGAATGAATCTCGGTGTATCTTCTGTGCTGAACACTGCCGGTCATCACAAAACCAGAGCGCACTAATTTTGAAGTCTCATAATGCTTCACCATAACAAATACCAGACGCCGCTACACAACAGGATCTCTGCAAGATATCACCTCGGACGGTTGCTTGTTCGAAAGATCTTGTGCTGACGCTGCATTAAAAGGAAACCCCCACTGTTTTATACATTCTGTATTTATCTTGATCCGCTGGAAAAAGATAACAGATTTGATCAAAACTGTCGCCATCAGCAATTTTTTCTCCGGGGCTTTCAGCCGGAAACCTATTCCTAAGGGGGTACATTCGATGGGCAGTACAAGACATTGTGTGTTTCTATTACCACAGCTACACAGATGTAGATTTACAGGAGGGTGACTTCCTTCCGAATAAGCAAAGAGACATGGTCAGGGACTGAAAAAGAGGTTAAAACCGGGGGGGGGGGGGAATGGGGGGGAACAAAATTATTCTACACCTGCCTCAGACATAGGAGAAGAAGAGGAGGAGATTGGATTTATACCCCACCCTTCACTCAAGAGTCTCAAAGCGGCTTACAAACTCCTTTCCCCTCCCCTCTCCACAACAGGCACCCTGTGAGGTAGGTGGGGCTGAGAGAGCTCTGACAGAAACTGCTCTTTTTCAAGAACAGCTGTGCCAGAACGATGGCTTGCCCAAGGTCATCCAGCAGGTGCAAGTGGAGGAGTGAGGGACCAAACCCGGTTCTCCCAGATTAGAGCCCGCGCTCCTAACCACTACCCCAAAAGCCATTCATCTTCATGCTGAATCGCTAATATTCTTGGAAACTGGGCTGGAGGAAGCCCGGAGGTTTCTGGTGAAGTGAGCCACCTGTGGCCCAAAATGCATTGAGGTCTCTGTCAGGATTTGACTAGATCTGTCCCTGTACCACACCACAAAAAGGGTTCCTGTAGGACTGAAGCTCCAGATCAGAGAAACACGAAACAGAAGGTTCGGGAATCTGTTAGCAACAGTGGCTAATTCTGCATTAACTTTTCCCTCCATTGTTTTACCAAAAATGCAGCTCAAAACCATATTCAAACACCCCAGGGCAAGGGTGTACTGACTGCGAAGTCACACCTGTATGGCCATAAATCTATGCAGAAGGTACCATAAAACTTGATGATCGCAGAAAGTGAAAGTGCATGCAGTCTAGAGCAGGGGTGGCCAACCTTGCGTAACGTAACAGCCACATAGAATAAACGTCAGATGCCTGAGAGCCGCAAGACAGGAACAAATATCACACCCACACGTTTTTATTTTTTAAAATATGCAAATTTGCTTTTTATTAACGTTAAATGGGACTGCCAAAAATAAAAGCAAACGGGGAAAACCGGTTATTGATAATGATATTACTTGTTTGCTAATGATATTGAGAGGAGAGAGAGAGAAAGAGAGAGAGATGGAAAGAAAGAATTAAAGAAGTGGAAAGAAAGAGAGAGAGAGAAACTAGGAAAGCAAATAGATGGGAGGGAGGAAGGAAGGAAGGGAGAAAGAGAGAAAAAGCATGCCTCCCCTTTGCTTCCCCAGCCGCCCTGCCAGGAGCCGCACAATATGTGTGAAAGAGCCGCGTGTGGCTCCCGAGCCACAGGTTGGCCACCCCTGGTCTAGAGGGTACCATAAAATCTGATGATCAAAGAAAGCAAAAGCGGCATGCAATGCAGAAGGGAATTTCTATTCCACCGTGGGTTTGGTAAAACAACGGAGGGAAAAGCCAATGTAGAACTGCCCCCCCCTGCACTGTGCAGGAAATTCACAGCTACCTCCCCCCCCCACTCCCCCAGTGACCTCTGCTCTGTAGTATTTCACAGTGGTTAGAGCGTTGGACTAGAACTAGCAACACCCGGGTTCAATTCCCCGCTTGCCAGGTCACTGTGGACCCTATGGCTACCTTGCAGGGTTGTTGAGAGGCTAAAGTGGAGTAAGGAATAATTTTACACCCACTTTTTGCTCCTTGAAGGAATGGTAGGATTTTAAAAAAAAAATGCAATAAAGGAATATGGTTTCCAAAGGGTCTCCAGGAGATGTTGCGCGGACGTTCTGCATGCAAAAACAGATGAACTACCACTGAGCCATAGCTCCAGACAGTGGAAGGGTTCAGCCCTTCATGACTGCATCCATGAAAACCAACTTTTTCACCAGCATCTGTTGGGCATGCAGAAGGCTGCATGCTCAGTCCCCGGCACCATCAGTGAAAAGGACTAGCCCAGGGGTGGGCAAACTTGCTCAGCGTAAGAGCCGCATAGAACAGGGGTGGCCAAACTTGCTTAACGTAAGAGCCGCATAGAATAAACATCAGATGTTTGAGAGCCACAAGACATGAACAGATATTACCTGCTTTTATTGGAAAACAAGCAAATTTGCTTTTTTATTAACATTAAATGAGACTGCCAAAAATAATAACAAAAGGGGTAAAAGCAGATATTGATAATGATATTAATTTGTCCAATGGTATTTGTTTGCTAATGATATTTAGCTTCCACAGCCGCCCTGCCGGGAGCCACATAATATATATGAAAGAGCCGCATGCGGCTCCCGAGCCACAGTTTGCCCACCCCTGGACTAGGCAGTAGGTGATGGGAAAGATGAGACACTGTGACCTTGATGGGCCAAAGCCAGATTCAGTATGAAGCAAGGAGCAGTGCTTCATGATGTGTTCATGTATTCCTTTCTTGGAACCCTGGTAGATGAGTGCCGACTGTTCTTCATCACTTGCGGCCACACAATGTAGCCGCTCCATCCCTCTGGACGAAATGACCGCTCCATCCCTCTTGATGGGCCAAAGCCAGATTCAGTATGAAGCAAGGAGCAGTGCTTCATGATGTGTTCATGTATTCCTTTCTTGGAACCCTGGTAGATGAGTGCCGACTGTTCTTCATCACTTGCGGCCACACAATGTAGCCGCTCCATCCCTCTGGACGAAATGACCGCTCCATCCCTCTTGATGGGCCAAAGCCAGATTCAGTATGAAGCAAGGAGCAGTGCTTCATGATGTGTTCATGTATTCCTTTCTTGGAACCCTGGTAGATGAGTGCCGACTGTTCTTCATCACTTGCGGCCACACAATGTAGCCGCTCCATCCCTCTGGACGAAATGACCGCTCCATCCCTCTTGATGGGCCAAAGCCAGATTCAGTATGAAGCAAGGAGCAGTGCTTCATGATGTGTTCATGTATTCCTTTCTTGGAACCCTGCTAGATGAGTGCCGACTGTTCTTCATCACTTGCGGCCACACAATGACCGCTCCATCCCTCTGGACGAAATGTTGACTGTGCACAGTATGCAGGATCCAAGCATGTGTGCATTGCTCATGGTGGTGAGGGAAGGATGCACAGGGGGAGGGGGGGACGCAGATGCCGGAAGACATCCGTGCGGTAATTACTGAGGGCCTCTCGGCATGAAAGGATACTTCTCCAGGTTACCAAAGCGCCCGCAGGAGAGGGATCGGAGAAACAGCTCTTGAAATGCTCTGGGACCGAGTCCTCTGAGCAGAACAGAGCTGCAAATGAATGGAAGCGCAGATCTTCCCCGGAGTCCCACAAAGGAGAACATTGTGGAAATTCGAGGGCTGAATTGCTGCAGGTTCTTCAGTGCTCTGATTGCTCTCGGCTCACACAGATTTGGGATCCCGCATGCAAAACGGGAAATGGCTTCTGCGCCTCTCGTTGTTATGTTAACGCAAGAGCAGTTTACCGAAGACATATTTAAGGATAAGCCCATTTCCCACCCATTCTGTGCCTGTCTTATTTAAGAAGCTTTCTCTGGGCTGCGTCCCACTTAATTCTAGCTTCACTAGATTTTTCTAAAATTAATTCTGGAACTGGGGCACACACGGGTTTCTGCAGTTTTAGGTTCCTTCAATTAATGAGCTCTTTCCTCCACCCCAGTCTCTGATGAACATGTGTGCATTGATGAAAACCCTGCCCTGTCTAGATAAGCATTCATATGAACATTCTTTTTATTCACAGTTTTGGTAATGTGCATAAGCGCTCCTGTACATGGGTAAAACACCATGGAAAAACAACCTTGGTGCAGCCAGAGGCGCAATCACTTCTAGGTTGCTTTCTCGTGGTGTTTTATCAATGCACATCAGCACATCATTCATGCAGAAGAGGAGGAAAGATGTGAAGCAATTGACAACTGTGGCCAACCATGCATGCACAATGCATTGAGCAGATTCTGGAAATTAAAACCACCACCACCACCTGGAAACCATGTAGGATGGTAAAGGCATTAGGTCCTTTTCAGAAACAAGAACTGGCAACTCAGAATTCCAAAGTCCAGGGAGAAACTTGAGATCCAGGCAATTTTGGAAGCTTCCTTAATAGACTTGCATAGATGGAACCTTGTAGACATGGGAGATTGGAAAGGGTTAGAATGTAAGAAGAGCCCTGCTGGATCAGACCAGTGGTCTATCTAGTCCAGCATCCTGTCTCACACAGTGACCAACCAGTTCCCCTGGAGGGCTAACAACAGGGCAGAGAGGCCAAGGCTTTCCCCTGATAAGAACATCAGGAGAGCCCTGCTGGATCAGACCAATGGTCCATCTAATCCAGCATCCTGCCTCACACAGTGGCCAACTAGTTCCTCTGGAGGACCAACAGGGCATAGAGGCTGAGGCCTTCCCCTGATGTTGCCTCCTGACTCAGGGATTCAGAGTATTAGTGCCTCTGAATGTGGAAGTTCCCCCAGTCACCACGGCTAGTAGCTATTGATAGACTTATCTTCCACAAATCTATCTAAATCTAAGAGCCAGTTCGGTGTAGTGGTTAAGTGCATGGACTCTAATCTGGGATAACCGGGTTTGAATCCCCACGCCTCCACTTGCAGCTGCTGGATGACCTTGGGCAAGCCGTAGTTCTGGCACAGCTGTTCTTGAAAAAGAGCAGTTTCTGTCAGGGCTCTCTCAGCCCCACTGACCTCACAGGGTGTCTGTTGTGGGGAGGGGAAGGGAAGGGAGTTTGTAAGCTTCTCTGAGACTCTAAGTGAGTGGAGGGCAGGGTATAAATCCAATCTCCCCTCCCCTCCCCCTTCTTCTTCTTCGTCTTTTAAAGCTGTTTATTCCTGTGGCCATCGCAACATCCTTGCTTCGCTTAGGAATACCACTTACTATATAGTAAAGTCCTGCTGAACTTTCATAAGTTTTATTTGTGAGTCCACATGTGTCGTATTCCGTCTACCTCCCATTTTGAGACTGATTAGACTGGAGAGTTAGAATCAGACTAGACCTGGGGAAACCCAAGTTCACAGTCACCGCTGAGTGAAGCTCCCTGCGTGATCTCGGGTCAATCGCTTTCTCTCACTCCCAGGAAGGTTGTGAGAAGGCTTGTTGTGCTGTCTTGAACTCCTTGGGCGGCACAGAAGAGACGTTTGATCAAAAGGGTTTTGGGCCAGAGGAGAAATGGGAGTACATCTGGCTGTTCTCACTCAAGCTAGCTTGGTCACCTGCCCACTTACCTATACCTCTGTCATTACTGCTGCTTCCTCCGTGCCTAGGAAGATACTTTGCTGGTGCGAACTACAATTTCTTTATTTGCTAACTAGGTTTCTAACCTGCCTTTTCCCTGAGACTCAAGGCGGGTTGGGTTACAGTTTCTTTTTAAAATGACACAACACAAACAGCAGAAGACACACCACAAACAAGACAATCGGACTGGATCGCACCATTAGAAAACCATGCACTGTTACATGCGTAAGATGTGCCAGATCACTGTTACATGCGTAAGATGTGCCAGAAGACCATGCCATTGAGCAGCAACCAATTCATGTTGGCCCCCCCACCCCCAGCCATTCCAGTTTGGTGTAGTGGTTAGGACTGCGGACTCTGATCTGGGAGAACCGGGTTTGATTCCCCACTCTTCCACATGCAGCTGCCGGTGTGACCTTGGGTCAGTCACAAGCTCTCTCAGAGCTGTTCTCTCAAGAGGAGCCCTCGGAAGAGCTCTCTCAGCTCCACCTACCTCACAGGGTGTCTGTTGTGGGGAGGGGAAGAGAAAGGAGATTGTACGTCACTCTGAAGGGTGGGGTATAAATCCAATCTATTCTTCTCCTTCCAGGCAAGAGGTGAGCAGAGGCAGTTTGCCATTGCTTTCCTTTGCATAGCAACCCCAGTCTTCCGTGGTGGTCTCCCATCCAAGCGCTGACCATGGTTAACCCTGCTTAGCGCCCAAGCCCTGGCAAGCCCCAGCTAACCTGGGCTATCGGAGCTGCCGAATGAAGCAAGACCAACAAGCTACATCCAATGGGCTGGATCCAGACTCAACTTTCCAATGGCAGAGCGGAACTTTCTTGCCTTCCCCCTCCTACTGCAGGCCGCTGGTCTCCATGAAAGGCTACTCTGGGTGGGTGGGTGGAGAAGCCCGAGGAATGAGATGGAGTGGCGGACTGAAGTGGAATGGGGGAAATCAGTACAAATGTTCCGTTTAGGCTGGATCCAACCTGATAAACAGTGCAAGAAAGGACCACCCTATTCCCTATATCAGGGGTAGGCAATTGTTTTGGCTCGGGGGCCACTTTGTGGGAGCGGAGGTTAGCGGAGGGCCGCACCTTTTAAATTGATTGCATTCATTAGTTAACTTTGCATTTCAGAAAAGGTATAAATTGTAAAAATCATAAAAATCAATCAATATAAATTCAATAAAATCGTGGTAGTTTTATTCAATTTATTTATTGCGCTAATTTCATATCATCTCTAGCTGCAAGCACATTTAATTTTAGAATCAGTTTAATGAGACAAATGCACCCTATCACACTTTTCTACAATTTTTTTTGAAATCAGGAGTGAGATTGCTTGTTGAGATTCTCATCACAGCCTGCGAGTTAATGTATGTCAAATGTCTGTTAATGTCTATATTTACCCTTGTTGATCTTCATGCAAGAAAAACTTTGCTCACAAATACATGTAGACCCAAATATAGAGAACATTTTCCCATCAAATTTCTTCATACATGGAAACTTTTCAGCAGACAAAGATTTGCAAAAGTCAACTAATGTCACAGCATTAAACATTTCTTGCACAGTGTGATCTGACTGCATGTCAATAAGTTCAAGCTGCAGCTCCTCAGGTACTGACAGTGGTCAACTGTCTTGGCGGGCCACAAAAAACTCTGTGGCGGGCCGCATGTGGCCCCCGGGCCGCCATTTGCCCACCCCTGCCCTATATGAAAGCGCCCTACCAAACAATCTCGTTTCCCTCTTCACGCCGACTCCCTCGATGAAAATACACTGTTCTCAATTGGGGTCCATCCCAGTTTGCTCGGTTCCTGCCAATTAAATCACTAAGTTGTCGCAAACACTCCAGATAAATGTAGGGAGGTGCGTTACATTGAGTCGGGCCATTTGGTCTGCTCCGCTCCACATTTCACGCAGTGACAGCAGCTCTTAGGGCCCTCGGGCTGAGCTCTTGGCTAGCCACGGCTGCCTGCGAGCAGTGAGTAACATGGCCTTGGAGCACCTCCTAAAAGCTTCTCAAGTGCCTTCTCATCCTCAGAGCCCATTCCATTTATTTATTTATTTAATTCCCACCCCACTTTTCTCCTCAGTTAGGGACTCGAAACAGCTGGCAGCATTTCTCCTCTCTGCCATTTTATCCTCACAACAACCTGGTGAGGCAGGTCAGGCTGAGAGCGTGTGACTGGCCCAAGGTGACCCAGCAAGCTGCCATGACAAAATGGGGAGTTTGAATCCAGGGGCTCTCACAGCCTAGTCCAGCCTTCTAACCTAGGTTTTCCCAGCATCTCGACATCTTTGGAATTCTGACACTGAGTGGTGGGCAGAACTGCAAAATGGCTGCGGCAAGAGGCGGAGCCAACCTCAAAATGGCTGCTGCAGGAGGTGGAGCTAACCACACAATGTCTGGGAGTGAGGTTATGCATGACTCTAATCATAAATCTTCAACATTTCAGGCAGCAGTTTACCTTCAGTCATGTAGGGAAGATCCTTATGCTGAGGCGGCAGCTGCTGCCAAAGCAACTTTAAAAAAAATCTGCACCGCCAATGATATCTCCAGTGACCAATCAGAAGCCTTGTGAGGCAAAGGCCCCGCCTGACCCCACCCCCTTTCTAAAAACACTTGGCAGGTGTCAGGAAAAGTGTTGGTGGTACCATGGAGCCCATGGGCACCGTGTTGGTGACCCCCCCTCCCGCTCTAACCACTACACTATACTGGCTCAAGAAGAAGATGGCAACTGGGAGACTGAAGGTGGCACGTGAGGGCATATGGGAATGGATGATCCTTTAAATATGTGCATCCTAGGCCAGGAAAAGGACTGCAGTGGCTCAAGTGGTTAAGACGCTGAGCTGCAGACCGGAAGGTCGGTAGTTCAGCAGTTTGAGACCCGAGTGCCGCCTGACGGAGTGAGCTCCCATCTCTGGTCCCGGCTCCTGCCAGCCTAGCAGTTCGAAAGCAAGAAATCACAAGTAGATAAACAGATACTGCTTCGGTGGGAAGGTAACAGCGTTCTGTGCGCCTCGGCGTCTAGTCATGCCGGCCACATGACCATGGACTACCTTTAGGCCAGGAAAGGCTTTAAAAACCAAAACCAGCACTTTGAGTTAAACAGGCAACCAATGCAACTTTTAAAATAACAGGCAAGATTGGTTCTCAGCTAATCCCTTTTGTTGTTCTTGGCAGCAGGACAAAACTTCAACTGGCATGCTATGTAAGGATTCACAGTGGGAAGTGTAGAAATTCCACGGTAGTGTCCATGCTCTGAATGAAAAAGAACCCAAGGTTTAATCTCAGGTGTTTCCTTGTCTGAGACCCTGGAGAGCAGTGACCGGCTTTCAAATTCCTTGTCCCCGCTGCCGAATTCCCCAAATCCCCATGCTGATTTCACTTCTCCCTTGTGTGACTCCAGCGTACAATGCTTTGGTTTCCAGGCCGTTTTCTCTTTTCTCATGTGGAGTGTTTTCCATCACACATATGCATTTGTCAATATTATCTGTGCATCCAGTCAATCAGCCCTATATAAGTACATATAAATGATTTACATTGTGTGTCGAAGACCCGAAAAAAACGGTACAAAAAGGGCAGGGAATAGAAACCGAATGTTCGACACCACCCTCGCAAAGCAAAGAACCGAAATCGAAAACTGCAAATGACAATATAAAAAGAAACAAAAGGCGGGAAAAGGTCTATCTATTGGAAAGCGGCGTCATCTCAGCCTTCTGCCAAGGAGAAGCATACATGATGGTTGTCCTTTCTGCACTGTACCCTCACAACAACCCTGTGAGGTGGGTTAGCCTCAGAGAGAGTAGGCCTGTTTTTATGCTACAGTGAACGCATGTACCGTGCACGTACATGAATCCACATACATGCATGCATCTGTTTGAAAGAGCCAACGTGTGTTAGAATATAAGAACATAAGAGAAGCCAATGTTGGATCAGGCTAATGGCCCACCCAGTCCAACACTCTGTGTCACACAGTGGCCAAAAACACCAGGTGCCATCAGGAGGTCCACCAGTGGGGCCAGGACACTAGAAGCCCTCCCACTGTTGCCCCCCCCCCCCCAAAGCACCAAGAACATGGTGCATCACTTGCCCCAGACTTGAGAGTTCCTATCTATACCTTGTAGCTAATAGCCACTGATGGACCTCTGCTCCATATGTTTATCCAATTCCCTCTTGAAGCCGTTCATGCTTGTAGCCACCACCACCTCCTGGGGCAGTGAATTCCATGTGTTAATCACTCTTTGGGTGAAGAAGTCCTTCCTTTTATCCATTCTCACCCAACTGCTCAGCAATTTCATGGAGTGCCCACGAGTTCTTGTATTGTGAGAAATGGAGAAAAGTACTTCTTTCTCTACCTGCTCTATCCCATGCATAATCTTACAAACCTCAATCATGTCACCCCTCAGCCGTTGTTTCTCCAAGCTAAACAGCCCCAAGCGCTTTAACCTTTCTTCATAGGAAAAGTGTTCCAACCCTTTTTTCATTCTAGTTGCCCTCCTCTGCACTTTTTCCAATGCTGTAATATCTTTCTTGAGGTGCGGTGACCAGAACTGTACACAGTACTCCAAATGAGGTCGCACCTTCGATTTATACAGGGGCATTATGACACTGGCTGATTTGTTTTCAATTCCCTTCCTAATAATCCCCAGCATAACATTGGCCTTTTTTCATTGCAGTCGCACACTGTCTCGACATTTTCATTGAGTTATCTACTACGACTCCAAGATCTCTCTCTTGGTCAGTCTCTGCCAGTTTGGACCCCATCAACGTGTATTTATAGTTAGGATTTTTGGCTCCAATGTGCATCACTTTGGACTTGGCCACACTGAACCCCATTTGCCATGTTGTCGCCCACTCACCCATCAACAGATCCCTTTGGAGTGTCTCACAATCCTCCCTGGTTCTCACCACCCTGAACAACTTCGTGTCATCTGCAAATTTAGCCACTTCACTGCTTACTCCCAACTCCAAATCATTAATAAACAAGTTAAAAAGCATCCGACCGAGCACTGATCCCTGCGGTACACCACTGCTTACCACCCTCCATTGACAAAATTGCCCATTCACTTTACAAAGGAAATTTGGGAACAGTACCTAGATCAGGGGTGGCCAACCTTGCTTAACGTAAGAGCCACATAGAATAAACGTCAGATGTCTGAGAGCCGCAAGACAGGAACAAATATCACACACACGTTTTTATTTTTAAAAATATGCAAATTTGCTATTTATTAACGTTAAATGGGACTGCCAAAAAGAAAAATAAACGAGGAAAACCAGTTATTGATAATGATATTACTTGTTTGCTAATGATATTGAGAGAGATGGAAAGAAAGAATTAAAGAAGTGGAAAGAAAGAGAGAGAGAGAAACTAGGAAAGCAAATAGATGGGAGGGAGGAGGGAAGGAAGGAAGGAAGGAAGGAAGGAAGGAAGGAAGGAAGGAAGGAAGGGAGGAAGGGAGGAAGGGAGAAAGGGAGAAAGGGAGAAAGAGAGAAAGAGAGAAAGAGAGAAAAAGCATGCCTCCCCTTTGCTTCCCCAGCCGCCCTGCCAGGAGCCGCACAATATATGTGAAAGAGCCGCATGTGGCTCCCGAGCCACAGGTTGGCCACCCCTGACCTAGATAAATATGTGGTTCGCAACACACATTTGGCTGTACATGCATTGAATAGAACATGAGAATTAGTCAAATGAAATAAACTAAATAAATAATGCTATGAATGAATGAATGAATGAATGAATGAATGAATGAATGAATGAATGAATGAATGAATGAATGAGTTGGGGGAAGGAACAGGGCTCTGGAAAACCATATCCTCCGGGGCATGCTTCCCCTCTGGTCAACTAACCCTCTGATGATTAATTTGGTGGCCAAAGCCAGATAAGAATGTTCAGCTCCAGCCTGGTCACTGGAGAATTTGACCTGGATAGTCCAGGCAAGCCTGATCTCGTCAGATCTCAGAAGCTAAGCAGGGATGGCTCTGGCAAGTGCTTGGATGGGAGACCTCCAAGGAGCCCCAGGGCTGGGACACAGGGGGGGAGGCAATAGTAAGCCACCTCTCTGAAACATCCAGGCCCCACTAGGGGTCACCAGAAGTCAGTCACGACTTCCAGGCATGGCTGTACCTCCACACGCGCACATGCACACACAATACCAGCAAAGAAAAGAGAATTTGAGCTGGGCCAAGAAGCAGCCTATGTCAAACCACTTGTTTCTCCTTAACTGGCACACAATAAGGCAGTGTCAGGAAAATGGGTGTACTCAGACCTTCTCCCCTGCGGCCTTTGGGAGGACTCGTTTTCACCCCTCCACGTTCTTCTAAAACAACACAAGTCTGAGATCTTTGCCTACTTTGTTCCTTCTTACTGTGTATTACAAAAAAGATAGAAGCAGGCGTATGTACCAGGATCCTGGCAAGCCGATTCACCTAGGCCAAGCAAAGGTATGTCTGTGCTGTATTTTATTTATTTATTTATTTAGACTTCTATTCCGCCCTCCCTGCAAGCGGGCTCCGAACGGGTAATGTCAGTAATAAGTTAAAACATGCCACAGCAGAAGCGAAAACGTAAGAAATCATTCGCATGACAGTTTAACCAGATTAAAACAGAACTATCACCCTACCTTAGCATACTCTGCGACTTCCACCCCATTAGCAGGGCCAGGGGTAATAGCTAGGGTTGCCAACCTCCAGGTGGCACCTGGAGACCCCCCCCAACTATTACAAATTGATCTCCAGACAACCAAGATCACTTCCCCTGGAGAAAATGGCTGCTTCGGAGGATGGATTATATGGCATTATGCCCTGCCGAGGTCCCTCCCCTCCCCAAACCCCACCCTTTCAATGCGCCACCCCCCAAACCTCCTGGTATCTCCCAACATCCGAGCTGGCAACCCTCGCAACAGCGGAAAGCTGGACTTCTAATGGCAGGACACGTGAGGCTGTAAATGTGCGGGTGCTTTAGGAAATAGCCTGTGATTTTATCTCAGACCCTTATCCCCCTGCCTTGGCATATCACTGTATTAAATGGGGGCATTGTGAGGTAGCTCATGTCCTGTATGCATCTTATACATGTCATGTTTCATAGATTTTATGGGCTCTATCGAACTGATGGCAGTTGTTGTCTACGGTGGTCAGCAGTTGCCGCATGTAGCACAACTGCCAATCATAATATAGATCGCAATATGCCATCCATCAGGTAAGGGCTGTAAAATATGCACTATAAAATTGCCAGCCCCAGGAATGCTTCCACATTACTGATGTGCATGCACACGCTGAGGGAACGCGGCGCCAAGCATGTCAGAAAACAATTTTGCAGGTGCATGGGTTTATATCAAGGTTGGTTCTGTCCGGTGTTTTACCACTTCCCCAAAGCGCACAGGTGCGTCAGCAAACAAAACACCAAAAGCGTCTGGATGCCATCCTACGTATGTGACACACTCGATTTTTCTGCGCACCTGCCCATTGCGAATGTGTTAGAATCTGCTTCAACTGTTCCCACTTATTGGGGCAGTCCCTGTTTTCCTGGTTTTTGTCTGTAGTCACTGTCCCTATATTTGCCCCTTGGGGATGCCTTGTTCACACAATGCCTTATTCTTATCCCTGTCCACATGTGGCACTGAACACATGGACAATCCATGTACCGTGTACACTTGATTTTTCTCTACAGGTGTGCGGAGGAATTCTCACGTTACATTCAATGCATATGATATACCACTGAATGTGTAATTTAAACGTCACATGTACCCAGGTCCTGCTCCCCAACTGCATCTGTAAAGTGAACACACATTGGCTCTTTCTTACAAACAGGTGTACACAGGTACATGCAGAACGTACATGTTTTCACTATAACATGTGAACAGGGCCACTGAATTGGACCATCGGTCCGTCAAGGTCAATACCATTTACCACGACCGGCAGCAGCTCTCCAGGGTCTCAGGCTGAGGTCTTTCACATCCCCTACCACCTGAGTCTTTTCAGCGAAGATGCCAAGGATTCAAACCTGGGGCCTTCTTTATGCAGAGCGGATGCTCTGCCATTGTGCCCCGGGCTCGCCACTAAAACGGAATCTGTGCGAGTCACTAGAGTTGTCATCCAGTCCTCTCCCTGGTCTGAATTCTCTGAGGAGGTAGAGACGGAAAACGAAAGAAGAGACTGGATTTATACCCTGCCCTTCACTACCCCAAGGAGTCTCAGAGCGGCTTACAATCTCCTTCCCCTTCCCCTCCCCGCCACAGGCACCCTGTGAGGTAGGTGGGGCTGAGAGAGCTCTTTCGAGGACTGCTCCTGAGAGAACAGCTCTGAAAGGACTTGTGACCGACCCAAGGTCACACCAGCAGCTGCAGGTTCCCCCAGATTAGAGTCCACGCTCCTAACCACTGCACCAAACTAGATGGTTGAGCATGTCTCGTCTTTACCACAAAGGCCGATAATGCCAGCATAATTGCATTTCAATGCTCCTTGTTCTCCCATCGGCCCCTCCAGCTTCACAGGAGCTACATTCCACTCCATCCCTGGCCACTGGCCAGTCTGACCCATGGGGAGTGGGTCTTTCTTCCTCATCCCAAGGCTGGAGATGTATCACACACTTAGGTCAGACTGCCTTGGGGGAGAAAGAGATTTGTGCCGGGATTTCCCCAATGTGTACACCCCTCTTCACTCTTGACACACATGTGTCGGGGTTGCCAATCCCCAGGTAGGGCCTGGAGATCTTCCAGAATTACAACCCATCTTCAGACAACAGAGCTCTGCCCCCCCCCCCAAGAAAATGGCTGTTGCGGAGGGTGGACTCTCTGGCATTATACTTTGCCAGAGGTCTCTCCTCTTCCCAAACCCCCTCGCCCACAAGCTCCATCTCCCAAATCTCCGGGAATTGCCCAGTCCAGAGTTCGCAACCCTGTGGTCCAGGCACTACCTTTGGGGCACACTTGTGGCGCAAGAAGACCCAAATGACCCTGATCCTGGGAGGCAAAGCTGTTTTCAGGTGAGCACGAGGAGCTTCCATTGCCTGCCCTAAGTCTTCGGGTTGACTCCAGAGGGTGGGGGCTTAGGGTTGCCAGCTCCAGGTTCGGAAACTCCTGGAAATCAGCGAGCGGAGCCTGGAGAGGACAGGGACCTTCTCGGGGTGCAAGGCCATACCCACCCCCCTCCAAAGCCTCCACTTTCTCCAGGGGAGCTGAGCGCTGTAGTCTGGCAACGAGCTGTCATTCCCGGAGATCCCCCGGTCCCACCTGGAGGCTGGCATCCCTGCAGCATGGCCTCCATCGAACTTGGTGGTCCCAGACCTCCGGCGGCTCTCCCGGCACCCCCTCCCCCGGGGCTGGCCAGTGCGTGTGTGTGGGGGGGGGGGGGGGGGGAGGGAGGCACCGAGTCTCCCACGAGGTCCCTGGCCGACGTGCCCAACCTGGGAACCTGGCCCTACTCCCTGGCGCTCCCCGGGGCCTGGCGCGGCCCTGACCAGGCAGGCGGCCCGATAGGAGGCGGCGGTGGCAGCGGCAGCGGCAGCCCCTCGGCCGACGCCCCCTCCCCAGTCTCCTCCCCGCGCCCCCTCCCCTCCCTCGCCTCGCCGATGCAGCATCCCTCGCCGGGCGGGCGGGCAAGCGGGCAGGGGCGGCGAGCGCGCCTCCCTCCCTCCCTCCGCCGCGGCTTCCCCTGCGCGCCAGACGGCCCGCCCGAGGAGGGAGGGGACGGGAGGGGAGGGGAGGGAGGGGAGGGGAAGGGCGGGCAGGCAGCGCCCCCCGCTCCTCCTCCGGCTCTGCGGGGGCTGCGAGCGCCGGCCTCGCCGCTCGGCTCCGAGCAGCAGCTCCATGGCCGCCTAAGAGCCGCCGAGAGCGCCGCGCCATGGGGCCGCCGACGCCGGGCCCGGGCGCGCTCCTGCTCCGCCTCTCGCTCCTGCTGCCGCTGGTCGCCGCCGTGGAAGGTGAGCGGGGAGCCAGGGAGGGAAGGAGGGACGGCGGGACGGCCGGGCGGGCAGAGATGCTGCGGAGGAGGCAGCGGAGAGGAGCCCGGGCAGGGCGCCCCGCGGAGAGGCGGCGAGCGCCAGGCTGGGAGGCGCGGAGGGGTGGGGGTGGGGGGTGTCCCTGGCTCGGGTCCTCCCGGGCAGGGCGGGGGAGCGGGGCTGGGGTGGGCTTTGCTCGGTCTCCCCTGGCGAGCCTCGTCGGCTTTCGGAACCCAGGGAAGGCCGCTGGCTTGGCCGGGCTGACCCGGGAAAGAAGGAAGGAAGGAAAGGAAGGAAGGAAGGAAGGGGCACCGGCGGGGTGGCAGGGCCGAAGCGACGGCGCCCGGGGCTGGGCAGGAGGGGGCCCAGGCGGTTGGGGAGAGTGGCTCCGCAACGTGGCTCTGGCCGGCACCCTGGGACTGCCGGCACGGCTGGAGGCTCGGCCTTGGGCCGGGGAGCGCCCGACCGGGAGGCGCGATTGGCGGTGGCATCCCACAGCCCCGCTTGCGGACGGGTCTCCGGTGGGTGGGGAGAAGGGGCTGCCCTCACTGGCCGGCAAGAGAACGTGGCCGTCCTTACCTGTTCAGCATGGATGGTGTTTCCACTTGCAGATGTGTTGTGTGGGGAGGGGGGGAGGCTGGGCTGTCTTGGCAGACGAAACAGTGATGGCGTGGATGGTGGCATCTCAGGGCCGTGGCTACTACAGCTCGATATGATGACCCATTGACAGTGTCACTGCCCACCAGGCTCTGGGTTGATCAGGGGCGGCTGCCCTCACTGACCAGCCAGAGTGGTGCATGGATGGTGTCATCTTGGACTATGATCTGAGCTGAGAATGGGCTGCCCTCACTGACCAGCCAGAGTGATGCATGGATGGTGTCATCTTGGACTATGATCTGAGGTGAAGATGGGCTGCTCTCACTGACCAGCCAGAGTGATGCATGGATGGTGTCATCTTGGACTGTGATCTGAGGTGAAGATGGGCTGCCCTCACTGACCAACCAGAGTGATGCATGGATGGTGTCATCTTGGACTATGATCTGAGGTGAAGATGGGCTGCCCTCACTGACCAGCCAGAGTGAGGCATGGATGGTGTCATCTTGGACTGTGATCTGAGGTGAAGATGGGCTGCCCTCACTGACCAACCAGAGTGATGCATGGATGGTGTCATCTTGGACTATGATCTGAGCTGAGAATGGGCTGCCCTTACTGACCAGCCAGAGTGATGCATGGATGGTGTCATCTTGGACTATGATCTGAGCTGAGAATGGGTTGCCCTCACTGACCAGCAACAGTGATCTATGTATCGTGTCATCTTGTACTATGATCTGAGGTGAGGATGGGCTGCCCTTACTGCCCATCAATGTGATGTGTCGGGTCATCTTGCACTGTGAGGTGAGAATGGGCTGACCTCATTGACCGGCTTGAGGGATGGACAAAACATCTCCTCCCTGTGGCTGTGGCTATTGTGGCTTGCCCTCACTGACCGGCAGGAGTGAATAGAACATGTGGGACCTCGAGGGCACAGGTGGCAATTGATACCTCCCACCACTTTTAATTCAATAGAACAGAGTGTACCTCTCCCACCTCCATAGACCCCGCCTCATGTATTGTGGGACCAGCAGGCATGGAGGGAATGGTATCAATGGAGATGGAGATGTTTGAGAAAGTGCCAGGAAAATGGCCATCCCAGATCTTGGCTCTGAAGTCCAAGCAGACTATTTGGCTTTCTTGGGAAGGGCTTTCTTGTGAAACTTGCTCCGAGTTGGCTTTCCAAAGGCTTTTCGCTGGCCTAGAGGCCAAGATCATGGCCAGAGATGGATGGCCTTTAGAGATCCCACCCGCCAGAGGCTGAAGGAGGCACAGGCTGCCTTTCACCGCAGGGAACATTTCCACCCACTCCTCCCCTCTTTGAACCTTGTTTCTCCCCTCACCAGCCCGTGGTACCCTCACGTGAACACCCAAGACATCACATCTTTTCTTTGCCACGCCAATGGCAAGCCTCTTTGCCAGGGAAGGGGAAGATCCATGAGCCGAATTTCGATTGCAATATTCGGGAGTGGTTTTGTAGATTTTTCAGTTATTTTTTTAGAGGCCTTGGCTGATCGGCACCGGGGGGGGGGGGGGGGGGAGAGAAAAGGCCCATACGAGGATCTGTGCAGAGTGAATGAAGGCAATGCATCCCCTGGCTGTAAATTCCCCAACTTGGCTCCCATGGGATTCTAAGACTTCTAAAAGACACAGCCTATCTGGCTTGCACGCTCAGCCCTCTGACGGAATGAAAGCCACGATTCTGTGAAAGCAAATGCCCTCCTCGGAGATGAAGGGCTTTATTTTTCTATATGTGGACATAGATACTCAGAATGCTGTTGGCAGTGAAAGTAGACAAGCTCTATACTGAAAAGGGGGAAGGAATTCATAAGATTTTTTTTGCAAAGGAAAAAAAATCAGCTGCAGTAACCACTGAAGGAGGAAACAGGGACTAACAGATCTTTTTTGATTCCCCCCCCCTCGTTTAAAACAACCACAGATGTGGCCGTGATTTTTGACAAGAGCATTGGTGGTGGGGAGGGGGGGCGCCTGAAACCCTCTGTCTGAACATCTCCCTGGTCTGAATATGCCCCCTTCCACCCTGCCGAGTGCATCTTCAAAACAAAACCGCTGCTACCTAGAATTTGCTTAAACAATAGAGATAAGTTTATTGCACTAGATTTCTTGTGAGCTTTAACTTGGGTTGCCAGATTAATGGACCCCGTGCACCCAGTGGTCTGTTTCCCAGGAAGCTATCGCCATAATAATGGACTTGTCTTAAGGTGCTACAAAATTCTTTGTTGTGCGAGCCGCTGTGGACGTGGACTCCTACGGCGAGCGCTCTGTATTGTGCCTTGAATCCCCCCCCTTCCCACCTGCTGGGCTAATAACAGCTTCGGGATGGGAGATTTCGATGGGAAAAGGGTGTGTGGGGGGGAATGGATATCCCTCTCCCTCAGGGCTGCTGCACTGGACATAATTGGAATCCCCCCCCATCATTGCTTTGAAGTTGGGGGTGGGGATTCAGGATAACCTGTCCTGGATCTCCGGCATCGTGTCTGTTTGGGCCCTGAGGATAGCGTGCTGGATAAACATGATGGGAATCGATGCCTGCCTTCATCTGGGACTTGGGGATCCCCCAGAATTACAGCTCAACTCTAGACTACAGCGATCCGCTCCCTTGGAGGAAATCAATGCTTCAGAGGGTGGACTCCGTGGCCTTGTACCCCACTGACGCTCCCGTCCTCCCCAGGCTCTACCCTCCAGTCTCCAGGAGTACCCCAAACTGGAGCTGGCAACCCTGCTTGCAAAGGCGGGAATGGAAGGGTAAAACGGGGAACGTGACGGGGATGCGAAAGACGTGAGGGGTGGGGGGCAAAGAGAACATTCTGCATGTCGGCAAGGGTGTTGATGTCTCATGCCCTTTTGTGCCTTGGGGATTTTCCAGAATCATGGCGAACTAGGCAGCAGGGGGAAGGCTCCTGAGGAAAAAAGGGGCAAGATTCTGGGGTCCCCTGGTCATCCTGGATGCCGGCACATCTGTAGAGCCGAGCCACTAATGCGGTTCATGATCTCAGGATCTTTAGATTGTCCGCGAACAGTTTGAGGAGGCAGAAGCAGAGGGCGTCTCGATCTCGGGGCCTGTGGTGACCCTTAGCAGCCACGCAGGGGGGGTACGTGGCTGTCATTTCCTAGGATTTGGGCTGCAGACCCCATACACGAGTAGAACGTGGGAGTGTGGGAGTTCTCATCCTGGGTCAGGGACTCAAAGCAGGTCTCCAGTTGAACACCAAACTAAACGAAGCACGGGGAGATCTGTGAATGGATGTGCCCCCCCAGCATTTATATGAGTGATTGGCTTCGGGGGTGGGGGGAGTAATTTGAATTTGGACTGTGATACATGGTTAACCCTTTCCTTCCTGTGGTTGTTTTCTAAAGCTCCTCTGTTTGGTGGTGTCTTGACCCTTATAGCGGTGAGACAAGCGGCAGTCTGAGGCCCGGAAAACCGCACAGAAATGGTTAAACTCCACCCCTCCTCACAGCTCCTGTACACATTGGGGGGGGTGGGGGTGCGGCTACCGTACTGGAGCATTCATTCGCGCCTCGTTTGGTTTGATCTTCTCTGCCTTCTGAAATTTCATTTCAGCAAATGTTGGTCTTTCGTAGTAACCAAACAGTCAAGCGATTTGCTAAATATTTGATATTGACCGTTCGACATACAATGATATTTTGGATTCAGTAATTGGTATTTGGCAGCGTTTGACAGCTGACATTCGAGCACTGTTTGGGGTTTGTTTTTGATGGCTGGCGTTCGAGTGATTTAGTAGTTGACAGCATTGTATCGTTGGTGTGACAATATGTTTGCCGCTGTCTGCTGTATACAGTAGTGGATGTCCAAGGGCCATTAATTGACAACAGACGCCAAGGTTGCTCTGGTAGATGAGACCAAGGCCCATTTATACCAGCGTTCTGTTTCCAAAAGCGATTCCTTTGGTAAGCTAATCAATTGGCCATGAAAGTCGACGGCCATCCGCGGTTGTTATTCTGGACACACGGTTTAGTGAGACCTACTTCTGTATGTAGAGGCTGCATTTAGCAGTCATGGCTCACAGAAGGCATACAGTGGTATTTGCTAAAGTCTGATGGTTTTCAGGATATGACTGCATGTTTGGGTCATGCCAAAATCTAAACAAGAAATGCCAGCAAGGCTGAGTATTCAGGGAGAAAAAATCCTCGTTCAAAATTCATTTGGAACTTCACTGATGCTAGTTTGGGGACATTACTGAAGTTGGGTTACCCGTCTCCCTAGTATGGTGGAGCACAGGAGCAGATGTGACACAATGCTTCCTTGCCCCCCCCCCCTTCATCACAGGTGTAAACAGAAGGCATGGCTTGGTACCCATAGTGTATGTTACTGAGACTATTTGTACACTACTTTGCCGGAACCTGATTGTGGTGGCTCCTATAGCTCATGCT
Source organism: Lepidodactylus listeri (assembly GCA_029233225.1). NCBI lineage: Eukaryota > Metazoa > Chordata > Lepidosauria > Squamata > Gekkonidae > Lepidodactylus > Lepidodactylus listeri. Next base: position 38,091,990 of record JARCFY010000019.1, on the reverse strand, counting down.
TTGAACATGGGAGGTCTCTGATATTTCCAGTTAAAGGATTTCAGGGAGCAGATATTGGGAAAGGCTTCCTCTGTCCTGAAGAAGAAGAGATTGGATTTATACCCCGCCCTCCACTCGGAGTCTTAGAGCGGCTTACAATCCCCTTCCCTTCCTTTCCCCACAACAGACACCCTGTGAGGTAGGTGGGGCTGAGAGAGCTCTTTCGAGGACTGCCCTTGAGAGAACAGCTCTGAGAGAACTCTGACTGAGCCAAGGTCACCCAAGCTGGCTGTGTGTGGAGGAGTGGGGAATCAAACCCGGTTCTCCCAGATCAGAGTCCGCCACTCTTAAACCACTACACCAAACTGGCTCTCAAACTGAATCCCGCAGGGCTGCTGCAAGATAGGATTAGGCTCAGTGGACCATCCGCTGACTTGAGCCAGTTTGGTGTTGTGGTTAAGTGTGAGGACTCTAATCTGGGAGAACCGGGTTTGATTCCCCACTCTTCCACTTACAGCTGCTGGATGAACTTGGGCAAGCCATGATTCTGTCAGAGCTCTTCTCTCAAGGACAGCTCTGGAAAGAGCTCTCTCAACCCCACCTGCCTCACAGGGTGTCTTTTGTGAGGAGGGGAAGGGAAAGGAGTCTGTAAGCTGCTCTGAGACTCCGAGTGAAGGGTGGCGTATAAATCCAACCTCTTCTTCTTGGTAGAAGGCAACTTCATGCGTTGGAGTCATGCTGCGTGGGATGTGGTTGGAGACTGATGAGTGCAACCACTTCTGAGACCTGTGACCCATTGGAGACTAAAATGTAAGTGGCTCATAAGCCAGTGTGGCGTGGTGGCTGGCCTCTGATGTGGTTGGGTTCCGAGCCCTACTCCACATGGTTGACTTTGGGACAGGCTTGGCAGCTTAGCCTATCTCCGAGTGTCGTCGCAAGGTCTGAACGGAGAAGCAGAAAACTATAAAAACCCACCCAGAGTTTCTTGGAGGAAGGCTGGGATAGAAATATAATAGAAGGCTCGTAGATCTGTTTCTCTTCTTCTGGCTGCCTGCCTTCAGAAGAGCTCGGTGACGTGGATTCCCCTCTCCAGAATGGAAGGGACCGTGGCTGAGTGGCATAGCATCCGGTTTGCGCACAGAAGGTCCCAGGTTCAATCCCCAGTGTCTCCAGTTGAACGGAACAGGTCGTTGGTGAGTTGAAAGACTCCTAAGACCCCTGGAGAGCTGCTGCCAGTCAGAGTCGGCAACTCTAACCTCAAAAGGACCAAGGAACTGACTCAGTATAAGGCAGTTTCGTGGGAGGGGGCGTGGCTGTGTAGCAGGGCGTCAGGTCCTAGGTTCAGGACCTGGACCTCCAGCTGAAAAGTTCAGGTAGGAGGCAGTGGGATGGACCTCAGTAGATGAATAGTTTGACTCAGTAGAAGGCAGTATCATGTGTTCAGAAGGGGCCAAACTTCAACTGGTGCTTCAGAATAATGACGGGGTTGCCCTGACCTGGATGGCCCGGGGTAGTTGCACCCGGGTGGCCCAGGTCAGCCTGATCTCGTCAGATCTCAGAAGGTCAGCAGGGTTGGCCCTGGTTAGTATTTGGATGGGAGACCAGCACCACCACCAAGAAGAAGAAGAAGAGTTGGTTTTTATACCCATCTTTTCACTACCCAAAGGAGTCTCGGACCGGCTCACAACCGCCTTCCTTTCCTCTCCCCACAACAGGCACCCTGTGAGGTAGGTGGGGCAGAGGGAGCTCTGACAGAGCTGCGACTGACCCAAGGTCACCCAGCAGCTGCACGTGGAAGAGTGGGGGATCAAACCTGTTTCTCCAGATTAGACTCCTGCTGCTCCTAACCACTACACTACAAGGAAGTTAAGGGTCACTGCACAGAAGCAGGCAACGACAAACCACGTCTCAACGTCCCTTGCCTTGAAAACTACGGGGTCTCCCTAAGTCGGCTGAGAGTTGATGGCGCTTTCCACCACCGGTGACTGGATTCCTGGGCGTTCAATCTAGTTGCAAAAATAAGAAAGAGTAATGAGGGCAAGGGGTCTGGACTGGGGACACAGTGCTACACAGCAAGTTAACTCTTTCCCCACATTCTGGTCCCCCAATTGAAAATCCCCTCCCCTGGCTGCATTTAATCCTAGAACAGGAAAAAAAAATACAGGTGTTTGATCTGTGTTTGCCATCCTGGGGCTTCAAGCAGCCTGGTCATGGGGCATTTTCAGTTGGGGAAATGGCACAAGGAAGAGAACACACTAGGGTCGCCAGGTCCCTACTGCTTTCCAGTGGAAGGGAGAAGCTGCTGTTCCGGGATCTTCGCGTGCCCGCATAGCACCCGCGTGCCGCAATGACGTCACCTGGAAGTGATGTTATCACGCTAGGCATGTTGCCAGGATGATGCTCTAGCATTTGGCTGGAAACTCTATGATACCATAGAGTTTCCAGCCAAATGCTAGAGAATCACCCTGGCAACGTGCCTAGCGTGATAATACCATAGAGTTTTCAGGCCAAATGCTAGAGCGCCCCCCCCCCCCGACGATGTGCCCGGCACGATGATGTCACTTTCGGAGAGTTCCCCCGCCAGCTGGATCCGGGCTGGCAGGTCAGGGGCTCCTAGAGCAGGCAAACCCCTGCCCGCCGGGGGGATCTGGTAGCCCTAGAACACACACACAACCATCTCCCCACTGTGGCTTTCATCCATATGGGGTCTTCCCTTGTGCCGGCTCTTTGCAGTTAAGCCACTCCTTGTTGGACGCCCTCCCTGGTCCACCAACCCTGGACAGCCTGGTCCACAGCCACTGAAACCCATCCCTGTCAAACATTTGTGCGCTTTGCGTTCTTCCCCTGAGAACACAACTGGATCCAATACAGCCCCTTGCGTGTGTAGCCAGCGCTTTCGGAAATAAAAACGTTGTGGCTTTTTGTTTTGTTTTGCCGAGCAAACAGCGGGGGTGGGGTGAAAGTGGATGGGGATGTGTGGTATTGCCGATGCAGTGTGGGAGTTTCCCCACGGCTCGATACAAACGTCGACCCTTTTGCAGCCAAGAAAGGCAAAACACGTTCAATTCATGAGGACTGTGGTTGCGTTTGGAACTTGCCAGGACTGGGAATGGTTTCCCTCTCTTTGTATCGCATCTAGATTGATAACGGTGGAGAGCCCCTGCCTTCGGCATTGATGGGCGCTCTTTCTGTCCTGTGGCCTGTCATTCAGTTGGTCCTAATCAAAGGGGTTACGGAGATGGTGTTCTGAATTTTCTGATTCTGTTTTCGGAGTCAGTTTGGCGTAGTGGTTAGGAGCGCGGACTCTAATCTGGGAGAATTGGGTTGGATTCCCCACTTCTTCACGTGCAGCCAGCTGTGTGACCGTGGCCTACCTCACAGGGTGCCTGTTGTGGGGAGGGGAAGGGAAAGGAGATTGTAAGCCACTCTGAGACTCCTTCGGGTAGTGAAGGGCGGGGTATAAATCCAATCTTCTCCTCCTCCTCTTCTTTCTTCTTGCCACACAGCTACTAACAGCTTCTTTCTGTAGGAGGCAGCTCGTGATGCTTGGTGGCCTTCCATTGGTCGTTGCTTTTCTGTCCGTCCATCCATCGAGTACATTTTAATCCTGCCCGTTCTTCAGATCTCTCAGAATGACACACATGGCTCTCTCTTCCCCAGTTTATCCTGACAACAGCCCTTCACGTCGGCCTTTGACAACATCGTATCCGGCTTCCGTCCCAACAGTCATGTAGAATCCTGGAGACAAAGCGAATAAAGGAAAAAGTAAAAAGATCCGGGACTGTAGAGCTTAGGAAAAAAAGCAGAATACACAGTCTGTTGACTTCTCTTTTTTCCAAATATTTAAAAGCATGTCAGAACAAAGAGGGAGAATTACCGTGTTTTTTGTAATACCCACCGAAGGCAGGATGAAGAAGACAGATCTAGGCTAAGCCCAGGCAAAATGTTCTAAGCTGTAAGATCATACAAGCTGCCAGGGAAAGTGACGGAGCCTCTTTTCTTGGAGGGCTCCAAGGAAAAGCTGAACAGGCATCTGTGAGGAGTGGTTTTTTTGGCATGCTAGGTATCCTGTTTCTGCAATACATATATTTTTTTTAAAAACTAACCAGTTGATTAATTTAATTGAGATAAATATAATGAATTCACATTTGTGTGAGTGTGCAGTTCGTATGAACCCTGAAGGACATTAGCAAGTGAGGGCAACAAGGACAGAACTATGGAACTACCTGCTACATGATTATTTTTGTGGGATTTATATACACGGTGTCTTCAAGTAAACACTCTCGCTCAGTGTGCTTGAACGTGCTTTCAGGAAAGCCCTGTGCAATGGAATTGACAGAGTGTGGGGTTAGGAGCAGGGAAATCCAGCCAGGAAGGTGGGTTTCGTTGGGAAGCTGCCGTCTCCTACCCTAGCCGCCTTGGAGGGCTGTGGGGAGGACTGAAAGGTATAACCCCCATGCATGCATGCATGCATGCATGCATGCATGCATGCATGCATGCATGCATGCTGGGGGGCAGGAGGGATGCAGATGTAGTGAATAATGGTAGACCAGAAAGCAAAGGGAGCAATCTATTAATTTCACCTTTGCACTCCCATCGGTCTTTAAACATATTGCCGCCCAACAGCTGGAGGAGTAAATGTCTTAGATGATCCTCCTAGGTGGTATAAAGGCTCCATTTAGTTAATATCAACAGGTTTTGATGGTTACGGCAATGAGCCTGCGTTCCCCTTTTGTTTTAGGAAAGGAGCGGGGGAGCAGAGAAGTGTCACCGCAGTTTCAGAGAAGAGGAAAATCAGACCAGGGAGGGTCACTGAGGGGCAAGAGGGGCTACCACAAGCCTACTCAGGAGTAAGGGCCTACTCGGGAGCAATGCTGCCTCTGAGCTGTGGAGTCTTGTGAACAAAAATTCTACTTCGTGAGCTGCTGGCCTTAAAGTTGTGAGCCAGCGATTTGGCGACTGCATAAGTGAGTTTGCTCTGGAGCCCCATCCTTCCTGAGCTGAGACAAAAAGGTGTGAGCCAGGGGCTGAAAAACTGAGCTAGCTCGCACTAACTCAGCTTAGAGGGAACACTGCTCTGGAGTAAAGGACAAGAGGGACAGGAAGGGAGGAACTCAGTGAAGAGGAAAGGGCAGTGCCGTTGGGTAGCGGTAGAAGGTCTGGAGGCTCTGCAGGTTAAGAAGAGCAGTTCTCTTCCTCCAGGCTGGGTTACCAACTCTGGGCCTGGAAATTCCTGGAGATGTGGGAGTAGAGCCTAGGGAGAGTGGGGTTTGGGGACTTTAGTAAAGGTAAAGGTTTCCCTTGCTCGAAAGCCAGTCGAATCCGACTCTAGGGATGCAGTGCTCATCTCCATTTCCAAGCCGTAGAGTCAGCGCTGTCCAAAGATGTTTCCGTGGTCATGTGGCCAGCATGACTAGACGCAAGGCGCATGGAACGCTGTTCCCTTCCCACCGAAGTGGTACCTGTTTATCTACTTGCAATTTCTTGCTTTCGAACTGCTAGGTTGGCGGGAGCTGGGGTCAGAGACGGGAGCTCACTCCATCATGCAGCACTCGGGTCTCAAACTGCTAAACTACCAACCTCCCAGTCTGCAGCTCAGCGTCTTAACCCCTTGAGCCACTGCAGTCCTAGTGGGGACTTTAGCAGGGTATAATACCATAGAGCCCACCCTCCAAAGCAGCCATTTTCTCCAGGTGAATGGATTCCTGCTGTCTGGAGATCAGTTGTTAATTTCAGGAGATCTCCAGCCCCCACCTGGAGATTGGACAGAAAGCAAGCAGGAAAGAAGATGGGGATTGGGAAGTAGGTCTCCTTGCTTTAGTAGTGCCCCAAAGCGCAGAAACTAGTTGAAGGCAACTGATCCCATTCAAAACGTGACTCCACTACTCCCTGGTTTCTGGTTGTTGTTGCTGCAGAGCTGAAAATTGGGTACCTTGGTGGGGAAGAGGCAGGATCTTTGGAGCATTTTAAGCTGGGGGATAGCAACTGTCTCGGTTCAGTGGTTGTCCCTGCCCCTGCTGCCATTTCCTTGATGTTTGCCCGAAGGAACCTATGGCCAGGCCTGTATGTTGATGATAAGTATTGGAGTCGGGAGTCCATGGAACAGTGAAACAGCTAGATCTTTATTGATGGTCCGGGTGAAGCATGCAACCCAGGGCTCCGAGCCCTCCTTTTATGCTGGCCTGGGATAGTCCCCTGACCTCACCCAACTGGCCTGATAGGCTATTAGAAGTCTATTTACATCTCATAGGTTCCTGGGGAGAAACCTAGGTACAGGATTGGTGGCCAGTTAGAATCCACCTGGCCTTTGTTCTACCTGGCTGAAGCTCAGGTAGTTTCTTGGCCATGTGCTCTGGCCACATGGCGGTCGCCATTACTGGAGCACATGGCGACCGCATGGTAAATACATAACAGTTGGAATGGGGCAAACGGCGGCTCAGAGGGCGCTGGAAGATCAGGACTACTCCGTGGGGAGCTGCACAAAAAATAGGGGGATAGAGGGTGGACAGCTGCCTGGAGACACAAACGTACTGTCCCTTTAAGCGTCGTTGCATGGTGCGTTATTTACCAGGAGATGTTATTTATGCTGATACCCTGAGAAGCCTTCAGCAACCTGTTTCCACTCATTAGTCCACTATTAAAGGGGCCTGGTGGTGATCCTAGAAGGGTAAGTGATTTGGAAAGTCATCAGTTCGAATTCCCATTGTCTAGGCTCTTGTGATCTCTTAGGGACCTGAGCAGACCACTTTCTCCATCTGGGTCTGCCCCCCTTAATTGACTCGCAGCTGTTGTCCACATCCCATGCCTGCCCGAGCATGCCCAGTCTTCCCTGAGTTACTTTTAAAACATCTGTTAATTCACAAAGTCATTTTTCCCCCCTGCATACCAGCTCTGGGTTGAGAAATTCCTGGAGATTTGGGCAGAGAGCCTGGGAAGAGTGGGGTTTGGGAGGGCAGGGACCTCAGCAGGTACAATGCCATAGAACCCACCCTCCAAAGCGACCATTTTCTCCAGGGGAAGAAATTGCTGTTGTCTGGAGATCATTTGTAATTCAGGGAGATCTCCAGGTCCCACCTGGTGGTTGGCAGCCCTAAGGGCAGGAGAACAGTGTCCCTTGGCTCTTGCCTGCTGGCTTTCAGAAAGACCTGGAGATTTGGGGAGAGCAGAGCCTGGGAAGGGCTGGGTTTGGGAAGGGGAGGGACCTCAGCATGGTAAAACGCCATAGGCTCCACCCTCCTGAGCAGCCATTTTCTCCAGGGGAGCTGATCTGGGTCATCAGGAAATCAGTTGTGATTCTGGGAGATCTCCAGGCTCCACCTGGGAGGTTGGCAACTCTACACGGGGAGTCTCCTGAGTGTATTTAAAACCTTTACCTTGTCTGTGAGGGCCAATTTTTGTCACTTTCGTGATTTGCAGGAGCTCTTCATTTTGCAAGTAGATGCTGTCGTAATGTGAGTCATCGCCAAAGGATGCAGCAAAGTCCCCTGGCTTAGATAGGTCTAAATGAGGATTAGACAAATTCATTGAGGTTACATGGAAGCCACAACAAATAAATAGATCCTCCAGTTTCTGAAGCAGTATACCTCTGGTTGCCTGATGCTGGGGTGGGGCTGGGTTGCCCTAATGTCCTGTTGTAAGCTGCCCAGAGGTATCTGGTTATCTGCTGTGGGAAACAGGCTATTCGGTTATAGGAGAGCTCATCTTATGTTCCTGATAGTGAGCAGGGATCATTTAGTAAAAAAAAAAGAAGTGCAGGAGCTCATTAGCACAACTCATTTGCATATGCCACACCCCCTGACATCACCGTAAGTGTGCCAGAAGGCAACACCCACCGCTCAGGCTCCACCCCAAAAATCTCCAGGTATTTCCCAACTCAGAACTGGCGAGCCAGCTTTATACTTTGACTAAAGACACTTTAGATTTCCTTTGCTCTTGCAGGAAAGCTACCCTACAGCAAGCATGAAAATACAGATCGAGTTAGTATGCTTTTGCTTTTTTCCACAGTGCATCAGCATATGTGCCCACTCCTGGGCTTGTTAGTCCCAGGACGGCGTTCCTGCTCAAAATGACGCCTGATAGTGAGAGTCTGCTTTTGGAATCTGCATTTCCCCCTTCTCTGGTGGGGTGCAGCGCATGTGATGCTTTCAGAGCACACCAACAGCTGTGCTGTGTGCCAGAGTGGGCTGGTTCTATCTGAGATGGAGCAGCTCTGCAGATATTATTTTTTCTTCAGTGGATGTGTGGGGTGCTTTGGGACGAAAGGAGCTGAGTGCCTCAAAGGGTTCCTCTCCTCCCGCTCGCCACCGACCTGAGGAGAATTACAGTGATGCCCCCGGCCATAGCTTTCGGTTCTGTGGTCTCAGAATGAGTGGCTTGCTGCTTTCTCTTGAAGCTCTGCGAGGCAGAGAAAAGACGTCGGCTGTGGGCCCTTCATTTTTTATGGGCAGTGGGGCTCTGCCAGCCCTTTAATCATGGCCGAAGCCTCGTGGAACAGTTGGAGAAACATTGAGACCGGGATTATGTTACTCATCTTCCCTGTAAAAAAGAAGTCTCTATAAACAGTCTGCTAAGCCCAAGAATTCGGCTCTTCCCCGTGGGTTTCTCCTCAGCTTGGTTTGATGGCCTTTGTTGGAGAGCGGGGTGAGGGTGGGGCTCTCTACAGTGAAGCCCCCCCCCAAGAGCAGTCCGCTAAGACTCATCTTTGGGTGGTCAAATGACATTTGAACTGGGTGGGTGGGGGGCTGTTTCAGACCACCCAGAACAAGGGACAGAAGATGGCATTGGGGCCGAGGGTATGGGCGGTCTAAAACTTTCCAGCCCGGCTGTTCCAACCTCAGAATCCCCAGTTTTGATTTAGCCAGTCCCTGCTGACAATCAAATCCAGGGCTCTCTATTCTGCACTATTTTATTTGTCCATCAGGAAATCAGCTCGATGTAAATGGTGGACGATGTATGTACCCTTGGGACAAGGTGGTTGTACAAAGCCAACAGTGAAATGCAGAGAACCTTCGATATTGACATCCCATCCCCCCCCCCCAAATAAAGAGGCATGTGAAAAGAAATGCAACAGGGAACATTCATTCATTCCCAGCCCAAGGCTTGCAAACTCCAAAATACTTAGCAGCATAGCACCATCAAGCGGATACCTGCATGTTTGGAATGATCTTAGCAGAGGTAAACGGGTGGGACGTCCTAGTTTGTTGTGCTGTGGAGTTTTTCGGGACAGATTTGAGTAGGCAGGCTTCGGGGGCAGGGGAGAGGAGGTGGGGATGGGATGTGCCTGGCTACATCATCCTTAAAAAAGTATCTGGGAAGGCTGTAACAAATAGCCTTTAAGTGGAAATGGCAGAATCCAGACCTCCGTTCTCAGTCTGGCAGGTTTGTGGCTTGTTTGGAGGTCTGGAGATGGGCTGGGGTGAAGAAGTGGAACAAGAACTCTATAGCAGGGGTGGCCAACCTTGCTTAACGTAAGAGCCACATAGAATAAACGTCAGATGTCTGAGAGCCGCAAGACAGGAACAAATATCACACACACGTTTTTATTTTTAAAAATATGCAAATTTGCTTTTTATTAACGTTAAATGGGACTGCCAAAAATAAAAACAAACAAGGAAAACTGGTTATTGATAATGATATTACTTGTTTGCTAATGATATTGAGAGAGAGAGAGAAAAAGAGAGAGATGGAAAGAAAGAATTAAAGAAGTGGAGAGAGAGAGAGAGAAACTAGGAAAGCAAATAGATGGGAGGAAGGAAGGAAGGAAGGAAGGAAGGAAGGAAGAGAGAAAAAGCATGCCTCCCCTTTGCTTCCCCAGCCGCCCTGCCAGGAGCCGCACAATATGTGTGAAAGAGCCGCGTGTGGCTCCCGAGCCACAGGTTGGCCACCCCTGCTCTATAGGATCTCTTTCCTGGGGGGAAGATAGATTCATGGAGGAGAAGTCTATCAATGGCTACTAGCCATGGTGGCTGAGGGGAACCTCCGCATTCAGAGGTACTAATCCTCTGAATCCCAGAGCCAGGAGGCAAGATCAGGGGGAAGGCCTCAGCCTTTATGCCCTGTTGTTGGACCTCCAGAGGAACAGGTTGGCCACTGTGTGAAACAGGATGCTGGACCATTGGTCTGATCCAATAGGGTTCTTCTTACATTCTTAAGCTCTGAATATTCAAACATGCAGATTTCTTCTCCCCAGCAAGAGAATAATAATTGGGCAGTTTCCAGATATGTTGGCATCCCAGGCAAGGGATGCCTGTCGCCATCTTCTGTGCTGCTGGTGGCCAAGAGCAAGCCTAGCTCTTTTGGCGTGGTGGCCATGCCCTTATTCTGTTGCCTCAAGCAGCTTCGTGGTTGCCTTGTTCAGATAATGTACCTTGGTAATAAGGCTGAGCATATTTTTCGTATTAATATTTTCAACTGAGCTGACATATTTTCAACATTCGCGCCATGGTTCCCCCAACCTTACACTTTTTATTCACTTTCACTCATGTTTGCTGCTGCCCCCCCCCTTTTTAAAAAAAGATCTTTCATGTATGATCCAACTAGGGTTCTCAGCCTCCAGGTGTGACCTGGAGATCTCCCAGAATTACAACCAGATTACTGATGTCAATTCCCCAGGGAGAAATGACTGCTTTAGAGGGTGGACTTTGCAGCACTATACCTGCTGAGGTCCCCCCCCCCCCAGCCCTGCCCTTCCCAGCCCCCTCCTCAAAATCTCAAGGAATTTTCCAACCCAGAGTTAGCGACCCTATATCCCAGGGCTATTTTGGGGCAGGAACACACAGGAACAGAATTCCGGCTGGCTTCTGAGTTGGCCACTGCCTACCCAGCAGGCTGCCCTCCCCAGGTTGAGATTTCCTTGTCGATTTCACTCCCTGCCAGTCAGCAGGGAGTGAAATCGACAAGGAAAAGTCTCTCTCTGCCTTGGCAGCTGGAAAAGGGCAGGTAGGGAACCCAGACATGTTGAAAATGCCTTTCTCTCCCTCCCCAGTTTGGGAGAGGGAGAAAAAGGCATTTAACCATGCCCCCCCACTTCCCCGAGTCTCTCCGCAATTGCAGGGAGGCTCAGGGAAGGAATTGGGCATGTTTGCCTTGCTGCCCTTGGTCTCCCCAGCCTGTACATCTTGGTGGGCGGGCTGGGGAGACCAAGGTTAGCCAGGCAAACATGTCTGCTTCCCTTCCTGATCTTTCGGAGGCGGGGGGATAGGAGACTATAAAGGCGATGCTGAAGTGGGGCAGAGAAGCTCGGGGGGGGGGAGGCAAGCTTTCATTCCTGCCCTGTGCTTTCCCAGCCCCCCGCCTAGCATGCTAATGAGCTGCCTATCAGCCTAATATGCTAATGAGTTTCTGCCACTGGGTGTGGCCTATTATGCTAATGGGCTTTTTCGATCGTTAGGTCCAGCCAATCACAGCCCATGTCGGCCGAGTCATGGTGCTGTTCAGCCAATGAGATTGGCCTGTGTGATGACATCACCATGCCCAGCCTGAGAGGAAACAATGCTTTCCCCCCTCACTCCCCCCCCCACAAGCTGGTTCGTATCAAAATGGGGATTTTCATTTCAGTGGATACCGTTTTCTCTTTTGCTGCACATTTCAGCTCAGCTCCGATAGCAGTTAGTTTTTACATCGTACTCCCCCCCCCCCGAATAATCCTGTACTGAACATTTAACGAAGAGCCAGGATCCATGTGGTAGGGTCAGTCCCCTTAACTCTGCACATTGCTTTCAGAGCAGAGGCTCAGGTCTGAATGATTCATGGCCTTTAATCCGCACATTTGACTCAGCATCCCTTTCCTGCCTTAGTTGGCAAAAAACCTTTGGACCGAGGCCCTGCTGCTCTTGACCCGAGGTTGGTGTGCCAGCTCTGGCTTCCAAGAGGCCGCACGTCTGGTGATCGGCCGGAATATCCTCCCTGCGACTGCGTTTCCTTCTGCCATTCTGCTTGTCATCAGTAACCTGCTCTCTCCTGCTTGGATTGCAGCTTCAGCTCAGATTGTTTTATTTGATTCAGTTAGTTATAGACCACCCCGCCTTTCTCCTCGATGGGGACCCTATGTGGCGTACATCAGTCGCCTCTCCTTTCCTCACAACAGCCCTCTGAGGTAGGTTAGCCAGAGAGTGTGTGACTGGCCCAGGATCACCCAAGCAAGCTTCCATGGCTGTGTTAGGGTTTCCAAGTGCCTTACCTGTTTGCAGTGGGGGGGTGGGGGTGGGGAAGCCTGAGAGTTTTCAGGCTGAATGCTAGAGTGTTCCCCGCAGTGATGTGCCTGGCATGGTGATGTCATCTCTGGGTGATGTCATCACACTGGGCACATCAGCCCAATCCAAGCACTTTGGGGGCAGGGTTTCCCCCGCCAGCCGGGTCTGGGCCAGTGGGTTGGGGGTTCCTAGAGCGGGCAAACCTCCGTCCCCCAGGGATCTGGCAGCAGCCCTACGCTGCATAGGGATTTGAACCTGGGTGTCCTGGATCCTAGACTGACACTCTAATCACCCCACCACAGGGGCGCTCAAAGTATCGGCAGCATTCTCAAGACACTCAAAAACATCCATTCTTTATCAAGCACTCAGGCTCGCTCTAGGTTATTTTGCAAGTGTTTTGCACATTTGAGCGGCGGCACAAGTGATTAAGAGGCTGAGCTGCAGACCGGTAGGTCGGTAGTTCAGCAGTTCGAGACCCGAGTGCTGCATGACGGAGTGAGCTCCCGTCTCTGGCCCCAGCTCCTGCCAACCTGGCAGTTTGAAAGCAAAAAATTGCAAGGAGATAAATAGGTACTGCTTCGGTGGGAAGGTAACAGTGTTCCGTGCACCTCGGCATCTAGTCATGCCCGCCACATGACCACGGAAACGTCTTTGGACAGCACTGGCTCTTCGGCTTGGAAACGGAGATGAGCACCGCATCCCTAGAGTCATATCTGACTGGCTTTCAAGCAAGGGAAACCTGTACCTTTACCTATTCTCCGTTGGCTAGCCTGCTGCTGTCTGCTCCACCATCCACACAGCCCACCTCATAGCGAAAAAGACAAAACTTGTTTTTCCCCCCCATTGGGGTGGCTCCTACCCGTGTCCTACCACTCCACTGTACAAAATGTATTTATTTATTTATTAGCTTTATAAATCGGCCAGCTCTGGGCGATGTACAACAAAAGTTAAAATCGAATACCACAAGTTAAAATCCGTAGAGTCAATAAATACATCCAATAAATTCTTAAAATAGTCTCAAAATGGCATAACTAATCTGATCCTTAGAAACTCATTCTGGACCGTGTTGCCGCCTCGCAGGGAGGGAAAGACGAAAAAGACGGAAGAACGGGAGGGTGCCAGCTATGATGGAGATACCATTGCTGACTTCAGCCCAAAGCCTGGTGGAACATCTCTGCCTTACAGGCCCTGCGAAACTGCTGGGGGTGTTTGGCGGAGGGTTCCACCAGGTCAGAGCCAGGAACAAAAAGGCCCTTGCTCCGGCTGAGGTCAGCTTGATATCTTCTGGGCCAGGGGTCGCCAGCAGGTTGTTCTCAGTGGAGCGTAACCCTCTTCTGGGGACATACCAGAGGCAGCGGTCCTGAAGATAACGTGGGTCCCAGACCACTCAAGGCCTTGAAAGGTCAGTACCAACCAACCAAAACCTTGGACCTGACTCAGTATTCCACTGGAAGCCAGTGTAGTTGACACAGCACCAGTTGTATATGTGCCGTCTGTGGCATTCCCCTCAGGACTCGCGCCCCCACATTCTGGATCAGTTGGAGCTTCCGGGTCAGTCTCAAGGGCAGGCCAGCGTAGAGCAAGTTACAGTAGTCTAGCCTGGAGGTGACCGTTGGGTGGATTATTAAAATACTTATATGCCACCTTTCCTTTTGGCTCAGTGTCGGAGCTTTCCTCCAGTCTAAGGAGACTTCTTCTGACTTCCGTTGGAGGACATGCTGCATGATGGAAGGCCGCTTGGGAGATGCTTGGACCCCGCCCCGATGACTCGTTCTTGCTGGGGTGGCGTGTGGGGGAGACAGCGTGGTTTGTCTCTTTAGTACAGAAGGCTTGCCAGTTCTGCTGGTGACTCCTGTTTTCATATCCGCTGAGTATTCCAAATTGGATCACGCTTTGCGCGTGCTGTCTCTGCCACCTGGGAGCCGTCGTTTGATCCAGTCAAGTGGTGGGCGTGTGTGCCAAGGTGGTTCCACCCACTGCACGGGTGTGAAAGCAGCTTACATACACCTGATTTTTAATGTGTGATTTGCCTGCCTGGGATAATCCTGGGGCGTCTGTGAGCCCAAACAATCCTGTCAAATAGAGCAGTGTGCCAAGAGCAGTGGCCCAGCCAGCTGCCGTGCTGAATGCTTCCAATTGCGCAGATGCAAACCAAAAAAAAAAAAAGCCCTCTGAAATACAGATCGTTTGAAGCTGCAAGCCAATAGTCGATGTGAGCATAGGGGGCTACGCGACTAGAGGGAAAGTAGGCTTTGCAGTCGGGGGTCAGTTCAATCCTTGTACATGGTAAAAATTAAAGCATCGCTCCTTTTCTGCCTAGCCTGGACTTTTGGATACCCGTGCGTGGCTTTGATAGCGACTGAAGCGAATAGCTTTCCATTAGGACATTGCTCTGTTTCATGTTGGAAAGCTGCCTGCCAAAAGCCCGCAATGATTACCAAGTGCTATGCAAGCCCTGGTTTGTGTGCCAAGGAACAGAGGAGTTGTGCATTCAAGGAAACGCAGAGTGGAGGCCCAGGATAAAGTGGTTAAATGGAATGAAAGTTAACTGTGATATATCTTAGACTTGGTTCTCATTCGGATGGGTCAAACCAGCCACAGGGTTTTCGTTTTCAGGGAAATGTGACAAATGCTCTTCCATACAGAAATCCCTGAAGAGAGATACTTAGTGTGTCAGGGAGAAGAGTTTTAGCTTGGCTTCTCCCTTACCTGCTAACTTTCTGTCTGTGGGGAATTCTTCTTTTTTTTTATGGATGCGAAATTCAGTTACATAAACCTCATCTGTGGGATCAAGTAGAAAAACCCATATACATTAGCTGGGTCAGTGGAAGGCAAGCTGTGTGGTACATGCCGCCAGATGTAGCTTTTCTCTGAAGATTTCATTTTCTCAATTCTTTACAAAAACCAACCAACCCAAAACCCAGAGTAGCCTCCGAGATGCCCTGTGTCAGGAGAAGAACAGCAGAGGCACTGAGCTGCCCTTTCTCTTTTTCCATAGTGGAGCAAGAGTTGCCCCATAGCAGGGGTGGCCAAACTTGCTCAGCGTAAGAGCCATGCAGAATAAATGGCAGATGTTTGAGAGCCACAAGACATGAACAAATATTACACACGCATTTTTATTGAAAGATACGCAACTTTGTTTTTTAATAAATATGAAACTGCCCAAAATGAAAACAAAAGGGGTAAAAAGGGGCACTGCACTGGCTACCAGAGGCGTACCGAATTCGCTTCAAGGTGCTGGTGCTTGCCTTTAAAGCCCTAAATGGCCTGGGTCCGACCTACCTAAGGGACCACCTTTCCCCGTACATACCCCAGAGAGCACTTCGGTCTGGAGCCCAACACTGCCTGGTCGTACCTGGCCCGAGAGAAGCCAGGCTCACTGCCACTAGGGGGAGGGCTTTCTCGGTGGCGGCCCCTCGCTGGTGGAACAAGCTCCCAGAGGAGATCAGGGCCCTGCGGGACCTAATGCAGTTCCGCAGAGCCTGTAAGATGGAGCTCTTCCGCCAGGCCTATGAATAGGGGCCGCCGCCTCTGTGTACCCCCCCCTTACCATCAACAACTATCAATGTGCACCCAGGTATTACCATCTGGTCGCCGACGACCCCGGCGTGCGCTCAACATTAGACAGTACGCCATCGATACTGTGAGCACTTAATAACTGTATTGTACTGTATTGTATTTTAATGATGAAAGTTTTAATGTTCGTTGTTTTATTGTGGACTTGGTCCACTAAAATGTGTAAGCCGCTCTGAGCCTGCTGTGCGGGGAGAGCGGCCTAGAAATTGAATCAATCAATCAATCAATCAAATAAATAAATAAAATGGATATTGATAATGATGTTTATTTGTCCAATGATATTTATTTGTTTGCTAATGATATTTATTTGTCTAAGGGAAAGAGAGAGAGAGGTAGAAAGCAAGAGTGAAAGAGGTGGAAAGAGAGAGAGATAGAGAGAGAGAAACAAAGAAAGCAAATAGATGGGGGAGGGAGGGGGAGGAAGAAAGGAAGGAAGGGAGACAGAAAGAAAGAGAGAGAGCAAATAGATGGAGAGCCTGCCGGGAGCCATACAATATGTGTGAAAGAGCCACATGCAGTTCCCGAGTCACAGTTTGACCACCCCTGCCCTATAGGAAGGAAAGATCCGGGTATGCGAATCTTTCCTGAATTGCCAGGCTGTGCGTTGCAACCATTGGGAGCCTGGGGGAGGGCAGGGACATGGGGGTCCCAGTGTGTCATGTGTTCTGTGAAGTCACTTCTGGGTTTTCCCTCAAATGACTTCACAGCACACATGACCAGTGCTCCCTCTAACCTGTGGAGTCTTGTGAGCAAAAATTCTACTTGGTGAGCGACTGGCATTCAAGTTGTGAGTTGTGTGATTTGGCTGCTGCATACAATAGTTTGCCCTGGAGCCATCCTTCCTGAGCGAAGGCAAAAAATGTGTGAGCTGGAGGCTAGAAAAACTGTGAGCTAGCTCACATGAACTCAGCTTAGAGGGAACACTGATTGCAACTCAATGCTCCCTCTAAGCTGTGGAGTCCTGTGAGCAAAAACTCTATTTTGTGAGCTACTGGTGTTAAAGTTGTGGGTTGTGTGATTTGGCTGCTGCCGGAATCAGTTTGCTAAGAGCGCAAAAAGTGCCTTGCGGGCTTACACCTTCCTGAGCGAAGGCAAAAAATGTGTGAGCTGGAGGCTAAAAACAACTGTGAGCTAGCTCACACAGACTCAGCTTAGAGAGAACACTGTTGCAACCTCGCATGTCCCTGCTGGTAGCTCTAGGAATTGCTGGGAACCCCTGTAGAACCCGGCATCACTTCTGGGGTTTCCCAGGAAGTGATGTCATGGCTCGTGTGATGACGACCTTTGAACATTTCCTCCACTGTTGCTTGGAGAGGCAGTGGACAATACAGATTACAGGTGGGATGCCTCCCGCTGTAGTGGGAGTCCTGGCATCCCCATTCCAGAATGTCGTCATAGCAGGGTTGCCAGGTCCTTCCCTTGTGCCGGTAGGAGGCTCAGGCGGCTCCCAGGTATCTTCTTGTGCATGCCATGATGATGCCACCCAGAAGTGACATCATCGCACTAGGCACGTCATGCAGGGGATGCTCTAGCATTTGGCCAAAAACTCTATGGTTACCATAGAGTTTTTTTAGCTAAATGCTAGAGCTTCCCCTCTGCGATGATGTTACCTCTGGATGATGTCATCACATCAGGCACGGCGGGGCTCTTCAAGGGTGGGTCTCCCCCAGCCAGCCAGCTGGCCAGCAGCAGATTGGGGGGCCCAAAACTGGGGGGACCCCTGCCCCCCATCGGGGGGATGGCAACCCTAAGTCATAGTTGTTTCTGAATGTTGGGAGGGTATTTGTGCTTCTGCAGCAGAGGAGGCTTTGGGCAAGATCAGGCTTTCCCCCTTCTTTGCAACATCAGGGGACTATTTAGGCACACAGGAATCTGAAGACTGCCGTGCTGGAGATCAGTGCAGGTTTGGGCTTGAGGGACAGATGGGCCAAAGGCAGGTTGAAACGAGCACTGAGGCCCTTAGCGTCGTGTCCTCCTGTGACCCTTCCAAACTCGTGGCTGCAGCTGTTCCCCAAACACCCTCTTTGTCCAGAGCACGAGGAAAGGAAGACGGGAGTCAAAACATGGGGATCTGCTCTGTTGGCTAGGTTTGCCCAATTTAGGAATGTCTCCTAGGGCCACCCTGGAGCTTGCGGTGAAGAGAATTGCTCTGAGCTGATGCTGGTACAGGAGAGGGGGAAAGCAGGGTCCTTCCGAGACCTCCTGGCTGTGATGCCAGGCCAGCCTGGGCTCATTTGGTGGGAATTTAGGTCAGCATCACCAACTTTAGTGGGTTGTATAAATGGCTCCCACTGCTGTTGGCTGCGAGGAATCAGAGCGGAGCAGATGTCATCCAGGGAAATCGGCGCCTGGATGGGAAGGCCTGAGTGTAGGGCTGTTTCAGAAGACTCTGCAGGGTGGTGGTTCTCATGGGAAGTCTTTCTAGGGCTGAACTGCCAGAACTGAATGGCCTTCGCCTTGTGTCAGGAAGGTAGCCAACACTGGCTTGGGACATTCCTGGAGATTCAGGGCGAAGCCTTGGGAGGACAGGGTTTGGGCAGGGGAGGGGAGGGACTTTAACAGAGTATAATGCTGTAGAGTCCACCTTCCAAAGCATCCGTTTTCTCCAGGGGAACTGATCTCTGTAGTCTGTAGTAATTCTGTAGTAACTCTGTAGTAATTCCAGGAGATCTCCAGGTCGCACCTGGAGGCTGGCGATCCTATGTATTAGGGTAACAAAGATATCCCCTGTGCATGCTCTGGGCATTTAGACCACAGTTGAATGAAAGTCAAAGGTCTCTGGAGGGATGCAGATCAGTCTGCTAACAGAGGGAATCTTGGATATGAAGCTGGGGTTGCTGGGTCCACCCTGGCCACCAGCAGGGGATGGAGGGGGCAAGGTTGCCAGATCCAGGTTGGGACGCTCCTAAAGATTTAGGGATGGAGCCTGGGAAAGACAGGGACCTCAGTGGGGTACAATGCCACCGAGCCCACCCTCCAAAACATCTGTTTTCTCCAGGAAAACTGATCTCTGTAGTCTGGAGGTGAGCTGCCCTTGCAGGAGATCCCCAGGTCCCACCTGGCTGTTCCTTCTAGGAAGCAGCTCTGTCATCTCACTTGGAGGTCTGGTCATACAGACCTACCTGCTTTCTACTCCTGTATCAGAGTCACTAGCGAGGCCAGAACTTTACTCTGAAGCAAAAAAACATAGATCGGAGTCTGATGCCTGTGGAGGAGACCTCGTCCCTTCCATCTGTTCCTGCCTCAATATTTGATAGGCCTGGAGCGTGGAGGAGCTCTCGCAGCCTTGAGAGGTCCATCTGGGGAAGTGAACTTGGCACCCGGCGCTGAGGATCTCGTTACCTTTGCAACGTGCCTCCCACCCCAATTTTCCATGCTGAAACGTTCTGTCCTGCGTTCGCGGGATACTTCCTTTTGTTGCTCTCCACTTCACCGCTGTGGGATCCTGCATATTTAAAGCGAGGGGCTCCAAAAATGAGATTCGCAACCAAAACTAGCCCTTCGTAGAAAGCTGAATATCGGGCTCCGTGTGGACCTTAGTGGGTGTGCCTTCAAGATTAACCCTGATTTACTGAAGTGGAAGAGCTTGATTTGGGTCCAGGCAGGGTATGACATTAATATGAGACTGGCCAGCATGGTTTTATTTGTTGTCTCCGTGAGGGAGACGAAACCTCTTGGCGCTGACCAAGGGGGCCAAACAGCTGTGGGAAGGGGGTATTGCGTTCATGCAGCACTAACCCTCCCTCCCTCGAAGCATGCAGTCAGCCGCTCTAGGAATAGAGATGCTGGATGAGAGGGACTTTTGGTCTTGCCCATCGGGGCTCTTGCAGTGTGGTTACATGTGAACTGGCCAATGAGGAAACATTAGGGTTGCGTAACTTCCGTGATGTCGATCATGCACCCTCTACACCAGAGGTTCCCAAACGTATGTGGCCTACTGCCCCCTTTTCAAGGGAAAAAAAATTACTCAGCGCCCCCCTGGAAATCTACCTTCAAGAAGTGGACAAAAAGATGCAGGTAGAGAGTCCACCATGATCCACGCAGCCAGGCGGGCCAAGGTAGGCACAGAGCAGCAGCAGCTGAAGGCCTGAAGCCAGAGGCCAGCAGCAGCCACCACGCAAGAGCCCAGCAGCAACACCAGCCTTACAAGGGTGCACATGCATTGGCAATCTGCAAATGCATGGCTGTGATTGGCTGTGGGGACCCCTCTCCACCTCTATCTCCCTCCCTCATCCCAGGGAAGACCAGGAGAAGGCAGGAAAAAGCTGCTTTAGACAGGTCCTGGACTCTCCTTCCTTTATGTTTCCGGCGCCCCATTATTGTTATTCAATGCCTTCCCAATGCACCCAAGGCTCCTACCGCCCACACGGATTGTTTCTTTTTTTATTCTGGCCGTATATATGCATGCACATGCACACACACACACACGGCAATGGTGTTAAAGCTGGGGTGGTTTAACTTTTTTATTTTATTTTGCTGTTCCCAGAGTTTAGGAAGTTGATCAGACCTTCTCTAGGTGGCTTGTGTGGCCCAGTGTTGGCTGTTGACTGGAAAGGTCCAGGTTTCTGTCTGGCATTCAGTGACAGATCTCGTTGTGTGCCCTTAGACCTGTCTCTTTCAGCCTGGCCCACCTCACAGGGTTTTGAGACTAAGATGGATGAGGGGAGAACCTTGTGTGAGCTCTGAGAAACTCTGGGGGGGAAAGGTATCAGCCTCTTGATACAGTTCAATGTTTGTTAAGAGCAAACCAATGCTATTGTACCGTTCCGTACAATAGGATTACTCCTGAGGAAGATGGAGATGAAATGAGCTTATATCCGGGTGCTCTCTGAGTATGATGGACTTGCCTTGTAATGTTGTAAACTTTTATTGAGAGTATAATGAACTGTTCCTTGTAATCTTGTAAAGTTTGATCTTTGATATAAAATGTTCTAGTCATTCATGTCACAGTGTTTGTTTCTTTCTTGCATTTTCCATATGGATACCTGTGACCCCTTCTTGGGTTGTTTTTTTTTTTTGATCTCTCTGTTCTGCCTGCTTCTCCGCCTCACCAGCTGATTCTTGGGAGGCATCCCAGATGGAGCTGGCCATCAGAGTCCACTTTAGAATCTGACTGCAAAAATGCCGAAAGCTGGAGCGTTTGACTGTTGCTGAGCCAAGGGCAAATCATGTCCTGGCAAAGGGAAGGACCTTTCCCTCATCCTGGTTTGTCATCATGGAAGTTCCCTTCAGCTGAGCTGTCAGGAACCATGCCTGAGCACCGTTACCCAGCAGGAAACAGGATCTGCCTGGCAGGAAGCGAGGGAGGACCAGTCCTTGGAGAACACCTATGTCCCACTTGACTTCCTGTAGGACCTAAAGACCTTGGGGTGGAGATCTCACTGACTGGTGGCATGAACTGCAGGACCTTTGGCCTACCAGGGCGCAGCTGAGGGCTTTGCGTCCTCACCTCCGGAACGGGGTTGATGGGCCAGGGCTGAAGCAAGACAAGGAGGTGGCATTCCTCTTTGCAGCTTGATTTTTCACTCACATCTTTAGCCCATCCTTCCTCCATGGCATTCAGGTTGGCCTCCGCTGTTTCCTCTTCACAACAAACGGAGGAGGTAGGTTGGGCTGAAAGACTGTGACTCGCCCAAGATGACCAAGAGAAGCCAAGCGGAGATTTGAACCTGAGGGCTGAATCTAGCCCTCTAACCCCCGGGGTGTCAAACGTAAGGCCCGGGGGCCAGAACCAGCCTGTCCAGGGCTCTTATGTGGCCCACGAGCAAGTAGTGCAATGGAGGGAACGGGAGACTGCTCAAAGGGGGGAATGGGCAGAGCCACTCCGATTGTGGCTTCAGCATGGCAGAAGAACCTCATCTGCAGCAGTCAAGCAGCATGGGAGCGTCTGCCCAGTGCTACATTGCTGGCTCTCCAGTCCCCCCATATGGGTTTTCCTCCCAGCCCATGGGGCGTTGCAGTGAGGACACACCAACTCAGGGCTTACCAGCTGCTGTCCTTTACACAGTTTATATCTCCAGTACCTGACATTACATTTATGGCACACATGGCCCAGCCGGACAAAGTGACATTGATGTCAGATCCATTACTCATAACAAATGAGTTCGACACCCCTGCTCTAACCACTATGTCACGGACAGCCAAGGTGATCACCTCAGACTAGGAGCTGGGAGAACCAGGTTTGGTTTCCCACATGGGAGCTCCCTGGGCCCATCACGATTGGCCTAAGCTACCTCACAAGATGGTGGTTGTGAGGATAAAATGGAGGAGGGCGAAATGATATTGTATGGCTCTTGGAGTCTCCATTGGGGAGGAAAGTAAGATGTAAGTAAATAGTTGGGCTACATCGAGTCATTAGCCAGCTCTGCGGTATCTTGGGATGACATCCCATGGTTCACAGCTAGTGTTGCCATCTCTGGGTTGAGAAATGCCTGGAGAGGGATATCAGTGGGGTATAATGCCATGGGGTTGGCCGGCCAAAGCAGCCATTTTTTCCATTCCGGAGATCAGTTATAATTCTGGGAACTCTCTAGGCTTCACCTGGAGGTTGGCAACCCTATCCAGGACAACACTTGCAGTGCTGTGTACCGTCTCTAGCGGAGCACGTGCCCCCAGCCCACCTCACCACGGCACCAACAGCCTCCAAGCCCGGCCCGGTACAGTCCTCCAAGTTGTGTTGCCTTCTCTCACGCCTCACACTCAGCGACATGGTGGGACGCGGTGGGTCGTGTGCTGGGGAGGATTTGCGGTCTGAGCGACTGCCGTTTGCACTTGAGAGATTTGAGACCTCTGAGAGAGAGAGAGAGAGAGAGAGAGAGAGAGAGAGAGAGAGAGAGAGAGAAAAGGCTTTAATTATCTGGGCAATTAATTCCACTCAGGATAACTTGTTGGGAGGGGGCAGACCCATGTCGATGGGGACCCGCATTTAATGAGGCAGCGGCACCGGAAACCCCTGGCAAAAACCTTCAGCTTGTGAGGGAAGGAAGAAAGGGAGAAGTGACTAGGGTTTTGGGGGGGGGGTGTCTGTGGGATCTTGTCTTTCTTGATCTACTAGGTTCTTCAGGAATCATAAGGAATCATAAGGAATCTTCCACAGCTTCCTCGCCATCCTCTGCTGGGACACCTGGCCTGCGCCTTTCGTTCTGACTGGGTATTTCTCGAGTATCCTCCCTGCCCTGAGCTGGCGTGGGCCGTGCCGGAATACTCACCCCTCCAGCCTTCAGAGGGCCGCTTTTTATCGGCAAGATTTCTGTGCCGTTCCTGCCGGGGCGGGACAGAGTCCGTGCTGGCATCTCCTTGGGCCTGGAGTGAGGCCAAGTCCAGCATACAGACCTCTGATGAAAGGCCTTTGGGTGTGGGATGAATGGCTCCCGGGGCCATGGGGAAGCAGCCCTGCTCCTCCTGGGAGAGCAGCCAAGCTTGCGTCAGGCCCTTCCCATCAGCTGTAGATTTATTTGGACTGCCGGGTGCGGATCTGCAGATAAATGCACAGGCCGGAGGGGCACAAAGAAAGAGGCGCCTGACCTCACTCGCTGGCCTGCCAGCCTGCCTGCCTGCCTGCCAGGGGAATGCCGGCCGTCACAGGGTAGCCAACTCCGGGTTGGGAAATCCCTGGAGATTCAGGGTTGGAGCCCGGAGAAGGCCGTGTTCGGAGAAGGGAGGGACTTCAGCGGCGTATGGTGTCATAAAGGCCACTCTCTGAAGCAGCCATTTTCCCCGAGGAACTGATCCTTGTCATCTGGAGATCAGATGCAGGGCTATTTTGGGGCACAGGAATGTAGCTCTGTCTGGCTTCCGAGTTGGCCACACCTACAGCCTCCCCCCCACCCCACCCCACCCCGAGTTCCCCAGGTGCCTCGCAAGCTGCGAGGCTCCTGGAGAAGCCAAGCTGATCCAGGGAGGGAAGGCAGTTTAAACTGCCTCCCCTCCCTCGGGTTCCCCAGGCGCCCCACAGCTGCGGGGAAACCGTTCCTGGGAGGGAGCTGCACTGCCAGGGGGTGTGGCCTAATATGCTAATGCGTTTCTGTTGTTAGGTGTGGCCTATTACGCGAATGAGTTCCTGCTGGGCTTTTTCTACCAAAAAAAAGGCCCTGATCAGATGTAATTCTGGATCTCTAGGCCCCACCTGGAGTTTGGCAACCCTAGGTGGCCCTGCTTCTGCTCCTGACCACCCACCTTAAGAGCAGGGCTTGCCAAGATGGCAGCGGCTGCAACGGAGGCCTTTCCACATGAAAGTAGTGTGAGAGTTCCATAGTGGCCCGGGGAAGTGGTTTGTGTATCGGGCTTGGCCCTGCGGTCCCCAGCTTCGAATCTCCGCCCAGCCCTGAAGGGCCCTGAGTGATCTCAGTCCAAGCAAGCTTTTCCAGCCAAAATTACCTCACCAGGACTGTTGTGAGGATTAAACGGGATGGAAGAACCATACGGTCTCTGAGGCGTGAGGTCCTCCCTCGGAGTAACCGTGGGAGAAAGATGCAATAAAGATATGAAGTTTCAAGCCGTTTGTTGCATTGTTTATTATACGCATTATGTTGTTTTCATTGGTCTTTTTAATGTTGTCATCAGGGGTCCGTTGGGGCCGCAGCTCAGGAGTGGCCACTAGGGCAGCCTTGGGCCGAATCAGATTCTCTAATCTGATTCATCCTGCTGCCGAATTTCGGCGGCAACTTTAAAAGCGACTGGAGGGGAGGGGGTTTGAGGGAGAGGCTCCAAATTTGCAGGGTAGCTGCTGGGACCTCTCCCCCAAATACCCACCAAGTTTCAAAAAGTTTGGACCAGGGGGTCCAAGTCTACGGGCCCCCAAACAGGTAACATTTTTCCCCACCATAGGAACAATGGAGGGGATGGGACAACCTGTTTGGGGGCCCATAGAATTGGACCCCGTGGTCCAATCTTCTTGAAACTTGGTGGGTATTTCAAGGAGAGGCTCCAGCAGCTACCCTGCAAGTTTGGAGCCTCTCCCTCAAACTCCCTTTTCTCCAGCCCCTCATATACCCTATGAGTTTTTGCCATTGATTTCAATGGCCCATAGGGTATAATGGGGCTGAAACTGACATTCCCTTTCTGACACACTTCCAGTGATGTCAAGGGACGTGGCATATGCTAATGAGTTATGCTAATGAGTTATGCTAATGAGTTATGCTAATGAGCTCCTGCAGCTCTTTTTCTTTGAAAGGACCCCTGGTTGTCATCCGCATTGGGACAAAGAGCGAGACATGAACAAGAGCGGGGGGGGGGGGGGGGGAAGCAAGGATTCCCGCCTGTGCTGGCTAGGCGGGATATAAATCCAAATAAATAAATAAATGAGGATTCTTCTAAGGTGGGTTTGGGGGAGAAGGGGGAACCTCTCTGATGACTTGTGCTTTTTCTCTCCTCCAGAAACGCTGATGGACTCCACCACAGCCACAGCAGAACTAGGGTGGACGGTGCACCCACCATCTGGGGTGAGTTTCTGGATCAGACAGGGCGGTGGGAATGGAGCGGGGTGGGTGGGAGGGCATTCAACCCTTCCTTGTGCCTGGATCTTGTCCCCGCCACCCCTCCCCCTTCAGCTGGTGGCTTTATGATGTGGTTATTCAAAAGATCTGGGTTCGAATCTCCACTTAATCCCGAAGCTCACTGGGTGATCTTGAGCCAGCCGTGCTCTTTTTAGACTAACGGGGTCGTTGCGGAAATAAACTACAGGCAGGGAGGATGACGTATGCCGCTCCGAATTCAGTGGAGGAAGTAAAAGTGTAGACCATCAATGAGGCCATCAGAGGAATGGCTGAGAGTAGCCATTTGCCTGCTCTCACCCCTGTCTCCAGCTTAGCTGAAAATCTTCTCCTGGGAGAATCACAATGTATTGATGTTTCATTGCCATTGCTGGCACGGTGGGGATCTCAAGGGAGGGAAGGCCTGGGAATCCTTCTCCCTCGCCCCGCAGATCTCCTTTCCCAGGATTCTCTAAGTTCACAAGGTCGTAAGTGGGTCGTTTTCCTTTCGCTCTGACCTGTCCTTTAACAGACTCTTGTCCTCTCGCAAAGCTCCTCAACACCCTGGAGCACGCTCACGCATGACTCTGCCAGTTTGGCATAGTGTTTAAGTGTGCGGACTCTAACCTGGGAGAACCAGATCGAGGTTTATAAGATTATGCATGGGATAGAGCAGGTAGAGAAAGAAGGGCTTTTCTCCCTTTCTCACAAGACAAGAACTCGTGGGCACGCCATGAAATTGATGAGCAGTCAGGTGAGAACAGATAAAAGGAAGGACTTCTTCACCCAAGGAGTGATTAACACCTGGAATTCACTGCCACAGGAGGTGGTGGCGGCTACAAGCATGGACAGGAGGGAATTCAAGAGGGAATTAGATTAATATATGGAGCAGAGGTCCATCAGTGGCTATTAGCCACAAGGTAGAGATAGGAACTCTCAGTCTGGGGCAAGTGATGCTCTGTATTCTTGGTGCTTGAGGGGGGAGGCAACAGTGGGAGGGCTTCTAGTGTCCTGGCCCCACTGCTGGACCTCCTGAGGGCACCTGGTGTTTTTGACCTCTGTGTGACACAGAGTGTTGGACTGGATGGGCCACTGGCCTGAGCCAACATTGGCTTCTCTTATGTTCTTATGTTCTTAACCGGGTTTGATTCCCCACTCCTCTACTTGCACCTGCTGGCAAGCCATAGTTCTGGCACAGCTGTTCTTGAAAAAGATCAGTTTCTGTCAGAACTCTCTCAGCCCCACCTATCTTACTGGGTGTCTGTTGTGGGGAGGGGAAGGGACAGGAGACCGTAAGCCACTCTGAGACTCCTTTGGGTAGTGAAGGACGGGTATAAATCCAATCTCTTCTCTTCTTCTTCTTCTTATACTGAATCAAACCCTTGATCCATCAAAGTTGGTCTCGTCTGCTCAGGTTGGCTGCAGCTCTCTGGGGTCTCAGGCTGAGGTCTTTCACATCACCTACTGCCTGTTCCTTTTTAGCTGGAGATGCCAAGGATTGAACCGGGGACCTTCGGCACACCAAGCGGATGCTCTGCCGCTGAACCATGGCCCCTCCTTATGGTCCCTCCTCACTCAGCCCCCATCTGACCAGTTTGGGGAGGATTCCTTTCTTCTTTCCCAGGACGTCTACAAGGCAGTCTGGGTCTGCCGCGCTGTGTGGGAACCGACCGCTTTCTCCGTTAGAAGGAGCCATTTCCACGAGCCCCTTTGTGGGCGCCCGTTGTTGACTGAAAAGCAGTGTGGGAAACAGAATCGGGCAAATCATATTAAGTCCAGAATAAACAAATAGGAAATACCCTCTCCCACTCCCTCAATGCTCCTCCCACCCGATATATTGAAATAAACACTAGCCTTTACATTGCCGCGGCACTTATTTAGCTAGGACGGACTAACGCGGCTACCCCTTTGTTATCACGGCCTCGGTCAGTCCTTGTGGAACGATGCTCTTCTATTTTTCCCCCCATCTGGCAAGGTTGGACTCCCCCCCCTTCTCCGAACAGCGGACCCCCCTCACTTCTGGAATGGACAGGGAGCTGTCCAGAAGGAGACACCCCCCCTTCCCCCCCTCAGTCCCAAACGCTTATGAATAGCTGTGCCCTGCCTGTCAGTGTAAGTGTGTGGGGGGAGGGGGGAGCGTGCGCAGGTTGTGCGAGCAAGCGTGCGAAGGGTGGGCCCGCAGGCTCAATAGACGAAGCCCCCACCTTCAGGTCGGCTTCTCCTCTTTCCATGCCTGGCCTGTCTCGAATGCCGAGTTGCAGAGAAGGGAGCCCCACCGTCCACTGGGGGGGCCGCGTGAAGGAGCTTTGTTTGGGTCCCAGCCTTTTCAGGCCCAGCATGTTAATTAGCAGTGGGGGGGGGAGGGAGGGGGGCAGAGGCTCCTAATTAAGCTGCAAGGAAAGGGGGGAAGAGGAATCTTTTTCTCATCCTGCTGGAAAAAACAACAACAACAGGGGATCCTGGGAGGTGCCACTCTGAAGGGATTTGCTAGGCCGTGGCTGGAAAAGCAATCCAGCCGTAGAGTGGATTTGGGAGCCTGGGTCTCTAGGGAAGAGGGGCAGGGAGAGGAGGGGGTGAAGGCCAATCTAGCTGAGGAGGAGCGTTGGGGAGAAACTAGGAAGAACTATTACTTTTCCTCTCATAAAATACTAAGATTTGGGGACACGGAGGGTAGCCAGGCTCTTGATCAGGCCCATAGCTGGGATTTTTTTTTCTATTGGGGGGCATCTAAATTTCTCAGGGGTCACTTAATTAAAGTTAATTAATGACTTAATGAATATTTTTAAATGCTTTCTGGCATGGCTTTTGTGGGAGGGGGCATGGCTTTAATTAAGGGGGCAAAGCCCTGGAATGCCCCACTGTCCCTACGGGCCTGCTTTGGATGGAGCCTGAAGATGTCCTGGAATTAGAACTAACCTCCAGACCACTAAGATCAGTTCCCCTAGATAAATGGCTGCTCTAGAGGGTGGACTAGAGTTGCCAGGTCTGGGTTGGGAAATACCGGGAGACTTGGGGGGTGGATCATTGGCGAGGGTGGGGTTTGGGGAGGGGAGGGACCTCGACATGTTACAATGCCATAGAATCCACCCTCCAAAGCAGCCATTTTCTCCCGGGGAGCTGATCTCTGTCAGCTGGAAATCTGTTGTAAAAGCGGGAGCTCTCCAGGCCCCGCCCGGAGGCTGGCAACCCTAGGGTGGACTGACTAGGGATGCCAGTCTCCAGGTGAGACCTGGGAATCCCCTGGAATTACAGGCCACCTACAGATTACAGAGATCAGTTCCTCTGGAGAAAGTGGATGCATTGGAAGGTGGACTCTATAGCATTGTTCCCCACTGAGGCCCCTGTCCTCCCCAAGGTCCACCCCCAAATCTTCAGGAGTTCCCCAACCTAGCACCCTAGCACCTCACACCCCCACTGGTGGACAAGGGGGACCTGGCAACCCTAGTGAACGTCATAGTATTATATCCCACCGAGTTCACTCCCTTCCCCAAACCCTACCTTCCCCAGGCTCCATCCCCCAAATGTCCAGGAATTTCCCAACCTGGAGTTGGAAACCCTAGGGATACTCCATGGAGTTGTTGAGTAAGTAGGTTCGTTACAGGTGAAAAGGAGCTTCTTTTCACACAGTGCCTTTCTTAGCTTGTGGAACTCACAGCCACAGTGGAGGATATGATGGCTGCTAGGCTCGATGATTTTAAAAGATGTCTGGACACAGCCCTGACCTGGATAGCCCAGGCAAGCCTGATTTTGTCAGAAGCTAAGCAGGGTCGACTCTGGCAAGTACTGGGATGGGAGATCTCCTTGGAATACCAGCAGTCAGGAAACAGGGGCAGGCTTTATTCAGCCACCTCTCTGCATATCCTCCAGGCCCCCAGTATGGGTCAGTCACCAGAGGTCGCCATGACTTCCAGGTGCACACACACCCACATGCATGTGCACACACACAAATACAAAAAAAAATACCCCCCCCAAAGGTGTCTGGACTCATTCACGGTGGTGAAGAGGTCCATCAAAGAAGTACAAGGCTCATCGTGGGGAGGGTGGGGTATAAAATAAATAAATAGATAAACAAATTTTCAGAGTAAGAATTACTTGGAGGCCACTGGAGGTGGCAGCGGCTACAAGCATGGATGGCTTCAAGAGGGAATGGAATAAACATATGGAGCAGAGGTCCATCAGTGGCTATTAGCCACAAAGTATAGATAGGAACTCTCGGTCTGGGGCAAGTGATGCTCTGTCTTCTTGGTGCTTGAGAGGGGGGGTAACAGTGGGAGGGCTTCTAGTGTCCTGGCCCCACTGCCGGACCTCCTGAGGGCACCTGGTATTTTTGGCCACTGTGTGACCCAGAGTGTTGGACTGGATGGGCCACTGGCCTGATCCAGCAGGGCTGGTGTTCTGCATAATCCTATGCCCCTAACTCTCTCTGGGATGGTCTGATACTCATTTCTGTTAAATTCCTGCCCGCATTTTTTGGCTTGAAATCCCTGCCCGAATGTTTCGGTTCTCGGACGAATGCTTCTCTGCCCTCCGCTTTGAGAGAACAAAACCCGTGGATGTGTTGGAATTGCCCCTTTTCAGCAAGGAGAACACCCAGCTCTCGTGTGAACTTAAATACTCAATTAAGTAGTAAGATTTTTAAATGAGACAGTAACTAAAAACTGTTAACAGCAAGTTTACCGACACCGGTTTCAGAAATGGGTAGAGAACAGGCTATGCGCTGTCAATGAATGCAGCGTAAATGAATTGCAGAGTAATTAACAGCAGGCAGAGAAGAGCCGTCAGCAGTGAGTAATAATATGTGTGGGGTGTGTGTGTGTTTTTTTGGGGGGGTGCTGAGGCATTTGTCCTTGGTGTGGGGACAGGGATCTTACAAATACAGAGGAGTTTCTCTGTTTTCATCTGTGAAATGTTGGAGACTGGAGCTTTTTCATGAGGGGGAAGATTTCCATCCATGGAATGCACCTTTGTCACCTTCCACGGCAGCTCCAAATGATGCTGAAAGTGACCCCCCCCCCCCCCCAAAAAAAAGACAGCATTTAGGGGAGGGCCGTTTCAGGCTGCCAAGGGAGTAGAAATCCTTGTGCCTGTGGGGAGAACTTTGGGTGATCCAAGACATTAGCCTTCTCATTGCTTTTTCCTATCTAGATACCACATCTTTCTTCTAAGGAGCTCTGGGCAGCCTGTGTGGGACTCCTAGAGCCAGTTTGGTGTAGTGGTTAAGTGTGCGGACTCTAATCTGGGAGATCCGGGTTTGATTCCCCACTCCTCCACTTGCACCTGGCTGGATGACCTTGGGCAAGCCATAGCTCTGTACCAGCTGTTCCCTCAAGGACAGCTTGGGAAAGAGCTCTCTCAGCCCCACCTACCTCACAGGGTGTCTGTTGTGGGGAGGGGAAGGGAAAGGAGTTTGTAAGCCGCTCTGAGACTCCAAGTGAGTGAAGGGCGGGGTATAAATCTAATCTCTTCTTCTTCTTCTTCCTTCCTCATTCTGTCCTCACCACAACCCTGTAAGGTAGGTTAGATTGAGAGGGCGTGAGTGGCCCGAGGTAATCCAGTGAGCTTCCATGGCAGAACATAAGGGAACATAAGAACATAAAGAGAAGCCAATGTTGGATCAGGCCTGTGGCCCATCCAGTCCAACACTCTGTCACACAGTGGTCAAAAGTACCAGGTGCCCTCAGGAAGTCCACCAGTGGGGCCAGGACACTAGAAGCCCTCCCACTGTTGCCCCCCCACCCAAGCACCAAGAATACAGAGCTTCACTCGCCCCAGACTGAGAGTTCCTATCTATACCTTGTGGCTGATAGCCACTGATGGACCTCTGTAGAGTGGGGATTCGAACCTGGGTCTCCTGGACTGTAGCCTGACACCCTAACCGATGCACCACTGTGGCTCTTCCACAACTGTGCCTCTACAGCTGCTTCCTGTCTCCAGCTGGCACTTTAGATATCTCCAATAATTAATTATTATCGTATGGCATTGAGTGTAGAATAGCCAGGAGATCCTAAGATTGTCTGGCAGCTGGAAGTTCTAGCTCTTTTAGCGTTAGGCAGCACTAGCTGGTGTGCTAGACTTGTTTTTAAGGCAAGAGGTGTTTCAGAGGTGCTTTGCCATTGCCTGCCTCTTTGTCATGACCCTGGTATTCCTTGGAGATCACCCTTCCAAACACTAGCCAAGTCCGGTCCTGCTTAGCTTCTGAGATCTGACGGAATCGGGCTAGCCTAGGTACCTCTTTGCAACATTGTGGTATAGTGGTCAGAGTGTCAGACTAGGATCTGGGCTAAGATCCGGCTTCTAATCCTCACAATGCCATGGAAGCTTGCTGGGTGACCTTGGGCCAGTCACACACTCTCCGTCTAACCTACCTGATCGAGTTGTGGTTGTTGTGAAGGTAAAAGAGAGAAGAGGGGGATGGTGAAAACTACTTTGGGTCCCCATTGGAAAGAAAGCCATGGCATGAAAGAAGCAAATAAATAATTAAATAAAACCCTGACCATTTGAATACTGTTTTTGCGCCAGAAGAAAAGAGCAAGACTCCAGGAGAACCTTAAACACTAACGGAATTTGTGGCAGAAGAAAGTTTGAGTCCAGTGGCGCCTTTAAGACTAGCAGAGTTTTATTCAAGGTATAAGCTTTTACGCTTCTTCAGAGACATAAAAACAGAAGTCACCCGTCCATACATATAGGTGAGCAGCAAATTAGCATACAGCATAATGAAGATGTTTTACAGATTCAAGGACCAAACAGGAATAACAAGCTTAGTTTGTACGGTTACCATTTGTTTGGGTTTAATTCCGGGGGAGAACATAGTGAAGGGTTGGAGACTAACGGTCAGATGTCTCCTTCATTGTGGATTGCTCAGTGTAGTTAACTGAGACTGAAGAAGGGAGCAGTGACTCGTGAAAACTCGTGCCCTGCCACAGATGTTGTTAGTCTTCAAGGTGCTCCTGGACTCTTGTTCTTTTCTAGTGCTTCAGACAGACTCACACGACTACCTGTCTTGTTTTTATTCCTGTAATATGTTAAACTAGGGTTGCCAGCCTCCAGGTGGGGCCTGGGGATCTCCTGCTTTTACAACTGATCCCCAGCTGACAGAGATCAGCTCCCCTGGAGAAAATGGCTGCTTTGAAGGGTGGACTCTGTGGCATTGTACCGTGCTGAGGCCCCTCCCCCTCCCCAAACCCCACCCTCTCCTGGCTCCACCCCCAAAGTCCCCAGGTATTTTCCAAGCAAGACTTGGCAGCCCTACTGTTAAACATTGCAGAAACTCAACAGGGAAAAAATTCTGCACAAGAGCACAGAAAACGGCCCAGAAATGAAGACGCTAGGTTTCCAGTCTTGCAAGGGAGAAGCAAAACCAAAACATGGATTTTCAGTTTCAGCGGGGATGAGAAATTGTTATTCATCTCTCGTTCCGACTGCTTTCCCCCCCACCCCTCCGCCCTGCCTTCCCCATTTTGGAGTGTTCGGTTTTATTATTTCTCTGTCGGTTCTATTGCTCCCTATTAGCCAGCGGAGGCCACAGGTTATTATTTTAATATCCTTTATCAGCTGGACTTTTTAGCCTTAATGTGCATCTGTTTATTTCCTTTTATTGTGTTCTTTAATGATTGGGTTTTTAAACCCCGTGCGGGAGCTTCCTTGAGGGCTTTTCTGCCGATAAGGTGGGCGGTTAGAAGCTTTGATAATAAATAAGGCGCCGGCGACGTGCGTCGTCGAAAATCAAAATGTGGTTTTGCTTCGGGGCTATTGTCGGTGCTCCCGGGCAAAAGAAATTGATTAAGGGAGGCTTTGATTAAAACTCATACGAAAAGTTGATTAAAGCCCGGTTTAAACAGGATACTCGCAAGGCAAGAAGACGCGGTGTGACTCTGCATGGGTTTGGGGTCTTGTGTAAAGTGCTCTGTCACCTGTACAGAGTGCCGACTGTGCTGGTGTGCTAGTCATGCGCACATCTCTGGAAGGGCTGCGGATCTCTGGCACACAAACGAAGATCACTGAACCGCTTTACGAGGTTTACGGCAGAGTTTGAATAAGGCCCTGAGCCTGCATACTGTCACGGGGGAAATCTCTTTAAACTCTCCAAAGCTCTTTGTTTAAATTAGGCCTAAGATTGTTTTAATGTGGGGAGGGCCCTAATTATTAACATCTCCCTTCCTTAGAGGGGAATGCCGTGCCTATCCGGATGGATATTTCTAGCAGGAGATTTTGACTTGCATTGGTTCACCTAAATGCTTGGCTTGCGGTAGTGGTAGCGTGGCTTCCTTTCTGGCAGGTAGGGTTGCCAACATCCAGGTGGGTCCTGGAGGTCTCCTGGAATTGTAAGCGATCTCCAGCAGGGTTGCCGGCCTCCAGGTGGTAAGAAACCCAAACAGCAGAGAGGCACAGAAGGGAGTAAATAATACCAAAGAAACAAACCGTGCAGAAATAACGAAGAACATTCATCAGTCAACACTTATAACAGTATTTTGACTGTACAATAAAATATGTTGTCTGTACATTTCTGAGTTTTTGTCCTTTACATTATATTTTTTTTGATAAACCACACTATTTATATAGGTCCAGACTGTTATAAGTGTTGACTGATGAATGTTCTTCGTCATTTTTGCACGGTTTGTTTCTTTTGCATTATTTATAGCCTCCAGTTGGTAGCTGGAGATCTCCTGGGATTTCAACTGATCTCCAGGCAACAGAGATCAGTTCACCAGGAGAAAAATGGCTGCTCTGGAAGGTGGACTGCATGGCTTCATACCCCATTGAAGCCCCTCCAAACCCCACCCTCCTCAGGCTCCAGCCCCCAAATTTCCAGGTGCTACCCAACCTGAAGCTGGCAATCCTAAATCTCCAGACTACAGGTATCAGTTCCCCTGGAGAAAATGGCTGCTTTGGAAGGTGGAGTCTACGACATTATACTCTGCTGAGGTCTCTGCCCTTCCCAAACCTCTCTCTCCCCAAGCTCTTCCCCCAAATATCCAGGAATTTCCCAACCAGGAGTTGGCAACCCTCCTTGCAGGCCATCACAAGGCTTGTGTACCGAGCTGTGACTTTTCCTTGTCTCTTCTCCGCAGTGGGAAGAAGTGAGCGGCTACGATGAGAACATGAACACGATCCGGACTTACCAGGTATGCAACGTCTTTGAATCTAGCCAGAACAACTGGCTGAGGACCAAGTATATCCGGAGGAGAGGGGCCCACCGCATCCACGTGGAGATGAAGTTCTCCGTACGGGACTGTAGCAGCATCCCTAACGTCCCCGGCTCCTGTAAGGAGACCTTTAACCTCTACTATTATGAATCCGACTTTGACTCTGCTACCAAGACCTTTCCTACCTGGATGGAAAACCCTTGGGTGAAAGTGGATACCATAGCGGCGGATGAGAGCTTCTCTCAGGTGGACCTCGGGGGCCGGGTGATGAAAATCAACACCGAGGTGCGTAGCTTTGGGCCCGTCTCCAAAAATGGCTTCTACCTGGCCTTCCAGGACTACGGAGGCTGCATGTCCTTGATCGCTGTCCGTGTCTTCTACCGCAAATGCCCGCGGGTCATCCAGAACGGAGCCATTTTCCAGGAGACGCTTTCTGGAGCCGAGAGCACTTCTCTGGTGGCCGCGCGGGGCACTTGCATCCCCAACGCCGAAGAGGTGGATGTACCCATCAAGTTGTACTGCAATGGTGACGGGGAGTGGTTGGTGCCCATTGGGCGCTGCATGTGTAAAGCTGGCTACGAGGCGGTAGAGAACGGGACCGTCTGCAGAGGTAGGTGACCGGCGCTGAAGGCTTCTCAGATTCTATACTAGGTGCTCGGAAGGAAACAAGAGGGAGATTTCTGTCTCTGGCTCTCTCACAAAATT
The DNA here is from genome assembly GCA_029233225.1 of Lepidodactylus listeri. Lineage (NCBI taxonomy): Eukaryota > Metazoa > Chordata > Lepidosauria > Squamata > Gekkonidae > Lepidodactylus > Lepidodactylus listeri. The sequence continues at coordinate 38,056,926 of JARCFY010000019.1, read as the reverse complement.
GCTCTCATTCAATGAGAACCGTTGTGGCAAAGTGACTCCAGTGTCAGATCTGTATCAGAGGACGTGAGTTCAAATGTGCCGAGCCATGAAGCTCTCTAGGTGACCTTTGGCTAGCCTGTCAATTTAACCTAACTCACAGAGTTAGGGTTGCCAACCTCCAGGTGGGGCCTGGAACTCTCCTGGAATTACAGCTGGTTTCGAGACAAAAGGAGTAAGTTCCCCTGGAGAAAATGGCTTCTGTAGAGGGTAGACTTAATGGGATTATGCCCCACTGAGGTCCCAAGCCCTACCTTCTTCAGGTTCTACCCACAAATATCCAGAAATTTCCTGACCTGAAGTTGGCAACCCTACACATGGTAGTTATGAGGAGGAGATAATGATGTATCCCATACACGGGCATCTTGGAATAAGTACTGAGTAAAAAAGGTGATAAATTGTTTGGTGGAAAGTATTAAGTAGGGCTGGGTAATTACACTTCTGGGTACATTGCAAGGTAGGCTTGTGTTTGGTCTTACTTCTTAGCTGTAAGGAGGTAGTTGCATGTATCGTGCCAAGCTGGTCTTCTGTTGATGTTTCATGTTATGCTATGATTGGCCAGTGGCCTCATGGGAGGGCCTTCCCTTATGACCGAGTCTATTGGTCTAGTGGTTCGAAGTTAGTATGCCCCTCTGCTCTCTCCTCCCTTGTTTTGTTGAACCATTCTGTAGGTGCCAAGATGGAGGTCTGTCTGTTTGAGGGAACATGAAGCATTGACTAAATCTTTTCCATGCATGGAACAGCCCAGACCATATTATTTCCCATCTAAATGAGCCACTGATCTAAAAGCGTGGAGAATTCCTGCATGGAAGTTGACTGAGGGCCAAAGCAGACACCATGGACGCCATTTTAGAGAAGAATTCGGCCATTTTGGGCCCTCGTGACATTTTAAAATAGACATATTCTTCTCTAAAAAGGCATTAGCATTCGCCGTGGAAACCGCAGTGTATAGTTTGGTCCTGAGTTATTTGAGGAGAGATGTTGGTGGCCATTTTGTTTGTTCATTTGTCTTTTCTGCTAGTGTATAGAGTGTAAGTGTGGTGGTGAGGCTAGCTGTCACAATCCCAGGCGTGTACAGGGGAGGTGACCTGAGTGTTTCCCCTCCTCCTTAGTCTGTCTTCAAGTGTCAGGTTGGATCCAGACGCTTTTTCTCCTGGTGACAAATGGAGGCGGGGTCCCCTTTAACCACCAAAAAATGCTAAGCTAAGGACCACAGGGACTGCGTATATAAAAGCCATGTGGAAGAAGGTCTCTAGACTAGTAAGGAGGGGATTTTTGGCATCATAGTGAGTGAAAAAAGCCGGCTCGGTCTGACCCATCACTTATACTGTCATCCGTGGTTTCTGTTTGCCACTCTCTGTTGTCGGCTTTAGAGTCTCACTTGTTTTGAGCACGCTTCCTGTATGCCTTTTATGTGCAAACCAATATGTACAAAATACATAAGCCGTGCATGATACTGATTAATTGATGAACAAGTAAGATTGAAATATGAGTATCTTTTGGTGGAGGAAATTCAGGGCAAAGAAGCCTACCGCCCTTTGAGTCATTTTTCTCCGCTAAAAAGCCTGAAATGGTTTAGCCGTTCCTCGTCGGGAAGGCGCTCCCGACTTCTGATCATCCGACTTTCCATCCCCCCCCCCCCGCCCTGCATCTTTTTTCAGCTCCACAATGCCTCTTCGGCTTGAGGTTTTAAATTTAGATCACAGGTGTTAACTAGCTTAGCACAACTTGCCAATTACCGTGCTCATGAATGGTCCTTCTATCTTCCTTGATTACATTTGAATTTTACATAATTGCCTCTCAGCCTGTATTTCCTACCTTCCGTGGCCCTTTGACCCTGCTGTTTACAAATGTTTTTCTTCATAATCGCCGAGCGAAGATCCGCTGGAGGCATCTCTTGAAGCGGCGCGGAGTCTAAAAAAGCTGGCGTTAGAATGCATCCATCTTTAAAAGTGTCCGAAGTCCTGTTTATTTTAGAGGCGAGATTGACAAAGGCGTACACAGTTTTGGATCCTGCCTCTCCACTGCGCAAAGTTTAGGGTTTTCAGAAATGGCCTATCAACTGGCAGGAGGACTTACTGGCTGTGTGTATGTGTGTGTGTGTGTGTGTGTGTGTGTTGCTCACCAACAATGTAATGAAGTCGCCAGCAATTCAGCGATGTCACTCCCCGTGTGCCTGGGAATGATGTCATTGTGTTGACGGGGTGCCCTAGCATTTGAACAAAACCCTAGAGTTTTGCTCAAATGCTAGAGTATCTAGCATCCCCCCAGCTCCCTTCATCAGATACAAGTTGGAATGGAGATTTCTGAGTTCTTCTATCCCAGTCAGAAGGTGGGGAGGGGTGTTGCAAAGAAGAAACTCAGGATGCAGCAGTACAATGTGCATAGTAATTAGATTAATTAGAGCAGAAGGAGAATGCTTGGGTGGGGGCAGAATATTAGCATTTGTAGTGAGATAAGAATCCTGTATCCCTATTCAGCCGGGGCGGGGGATCCATTGTTCTGAATTTGTGAATGAACTCAGGTTCAGCAATCTCACGTTGTAACCTCCCCTTGAAGCTTCTCTGTTTATGGACTGCCACTCTTGGGGTGTGTTCAGACAAGCAGCTAATCCCAGCATTGGCCCAGCTGTAATTTGAGCTAGATCTTTTTGATCCAGCGTTGCACAACCAGACAGCCCACCCATGAAGCGCTTCACCATGCGTGACTCCCGTGGTGGATTGTCTAAATGGCATCCACCATGAGGAGCCGTCTGGTTGGATTTTTTTTTTTTAAAAAAAATCCTGTCTGCGCATGCGCATAGACGCCTCAACATATACTTGTTTTTCTGTGCATGCACATACTAAAATGGTAAAAACACTGCCAGCAGTACCTTCCTCTAGGTACCGTTTCAGTTTATAAAGCTGATTCAAGTTCAGGGGACTGTCAGAAACATAACATTGTCTGGATTGCTTGAGCAGGGCTCAAGGACGTTGCATGTTTAAGCGGTTATGTGCACATCACTAAGAGTTTTTTTTAAATGGCAGCCGTTTAGGATGGTCTGGAGACCATCCCTACGGGCTGATCGTGCACTGGTGGAACAACCTGACGGTGGAAAGTCTGGCATTGGCCCGTCGGCCAGCTTTAGTCCGGACTTTAACCAGTTTTAAGTACGGATCCCCAACAGGGATTGACAGGCTACTAACAAACGTGGCACAATTCCCAAATGTTGAGATCTGGATGTGCACTTTAAATCCACCAGGCACTCATACCTGGCGCAGCTCAAAAGAGCCATATGAATGCACCCAGAGGTCAGCAATAGAATGACCTGGAAGATCAAAATTTCCCCCAACTGGTTTTTAGGGCTAGGATCTCGAATAAGGAATTCTCAGCAAAAATTCCAGGATACTTTGCACAAAGCCTCTGCCATTAAACCTTTTTAAAAACAGCAGGGATGTTTCCCAAATTTTCCTTATCCCAATTTCTCTGTTGACTTTTGGAGTTTGGTAGTGCCTGCTCTTGCAAAGTGGAACTGAATTCTCCATTGATGCTTAAAAGAAAAATCACAGTTTAGCACAGAGAGTGTATCTTCCAATTACTTTGCAGCTTTCCCCTTCTTTATGCTGCTGATATGCATGCATGCATTCATAAAGTCCATAAAAAAATTGATGTGTACCATGATTCTTTTTGTGCAGTGTTAAAACAATGGGCAGGAACACAAGGATGCATTGGTGAAACACCACAGGCAAAAGAATCGGTACCAAGGTTGCTTTTTTGCATTGTATCAGTAACACGGGAGGTGATATGAGTGAGCTGCACAAGCCCTGGTTCCAGGACTAACTTTGAAAGCTCTCCTCCTTAAAGAGGAATGTAACTCAGCCCAGAGTGACATTCTTGAATCAGAAACAGAGCAGGGCAGTAGTAACGCAACACCGGGAGGACAAATCTACCCCAACTATGCTACAGTGGTATGGTAAGGTATGGGACTACTTTATGCTGGAAAAGTATTTGATGTATACGGAAGAGGGACTCAAGGAAAGAGAACTTTTTAATCCAATGGAAAAATGGTTTCCCTTTGTCCCGATCGCAGGACTAGCCCAGGACCCCGGGGGCCCCCCTCGCTCGGGAAGCACGGCAATGCCCCCCAGCTTGGCCCCCACACTCACCAGCTCATTGGGGAAGCAGCGAAGGGAGGGGAGCCCGACCCTCTCGTCAGCGAGGGCGGGCGGGATGAGAGAGGCGGGGGGAAAAGGCCGGCGGAACCCCGGGGACCCGGGGAAGCTGGGGGCCGAACGACCATCGCCGGCGCGGCGCCGCCGCTGCCGGTGCTCCACGGGGGAGACGGCAGACAAGGAAGGGGAAAGGAGGGAGAACTCACCCAGTCAAGCCCTGCTGGCGTTTGAGAGAAGGGCGGAGGCCAGGGAGCAGCCGCAGCGGCCAGACGCACTCTCAGGCAGCCTCAGTGGGGGAGGGAGTGAGAGAACAGCGCTGCGGCCCGGCGCAAGAGCGCGTGTTAGCCCCCGAGCTCCTTGCAGGGCGATGGAAGGGGAGGGAGGAGGGCAGACCTGGAAGCCTCCCTAAGAAGCCGGCATCTGGAGTTAAGAGGGGGAGCGGGGCTAGAGAAGGTGGACACAAGGAACAGGGGGTGATGGGAGGGGGAGCTATAAAAGAAAGGCAGCCATTGGGGCCAGGGAGGAGAAGCCTGGGAGTGGATGTTGGCACGACGAGAGAGAGGGAGTGCCCAAGAGAATCCCTGCCAGGGGCCAGAGAGGTGTGGAGCAGTGAAGTAACCTTCCCCCTCCCTGGCCAGATCTGAGGCTCTGGCTGCCTAATCAAAGGGAGACGCAGTGGTGGCACGAGGCGTGGCCAGTGACTCTAGTAGCAGCGGCGACAGCTCCAGCGACTCGTGTAACACCCTTTATTGACAAAATGGCTAAAGATAGAGAAAATAGTGAAAGCTGGTCATACTATAAATACTGGTCATTCACCAACTGTTATTAAAAGCAGGGCTTTTTTTTGTAGAAAAAGCCCAACAGGAACTCATTAGCATAATAGGACACACCCAACAGCAGAAACTCATTAGCATATTAGGCCACACCCCCGGCAGTACATCTTCCTTCCAGTATCTGTTTCCCCAGGTGCCCCGTGGCTTGCGAGGTGCCTGGGGAACCTGAGGAGGAAAGACAATTTAAACTGCCTTCCCTGCCTGGATCGGCTTGGCTTACCCAGGTGCCCCACGGCTTGCAAGGCACCTGGGGAACCTGAGGGGGGGGAGGCTGTAGGCGTGGCCAACTCGGAAGCCAGCCAGAACTCCGTTCCGGTGCGTTCCTGCCCCAAAACAGCCCTGATTAAAAGTAAGCAATGGTTATAAGATACATAAGAAAGTTCAAGAGGAGTTGGAAAGAATGATTGCTGTTCAATGTAGAGTATATAACAATACTGTTGTTTAAGTTACAGACTAGGGATATAGTTAACCTGTTTTACCCGAAAAGTGTTAGGTTGAAGGTATTATAATACAAACTACTGTATTTCACTTATGAGATAAGTTGCTACACTGCACTATTGATATTGATATTTTCTTGTTTAATCGTTTAAATGGGGAAAAACAATTAAAAAGTTTAATTAAAAAATAAACCAGTTGTACAGTGCAGAGTATAGCGGCGCCGTGCTGGAAGATAAGAGGAATTAACTTGGCCATATCCGGAAACCAATTGCCCATGAAACCTCCTGCATCTCGTGCAGCCAGCGTCCTTCTCGGATAACCAAAAGAAAACTCGAAGAACTTGGAAATGGCCCGAGACCAAAAGTGGTCTGAACCCAAACCATTAGCAGGCCTGGGCCTTGAGAGCTCCAGCTGGCATACTGTCAGGGCCGCTTGGCTTCGGCAGCAAAGTTTTATAAATCTTTTTCAGGCGCTGCTGGTGCCTTAAATGCTTCAAATGTTTCCATCGCCCCTTTGAGCAGGGGAAGCTGGCCAAGCCCTACTTGGAAGCTCGCGTAACTGTACTCCCAAACTGCGGTTCAGATCCAGAAGGCTCAGGCAGGCCTGCTGTTGTCAATTTAAAGAAGACAGAAACTGACAGTTTAGCATGCAGCGGTCGCCATCCCTTCCCCTTCTCGGGAGGGGCTGTGGCTCAGTAGTAGGGCTTGTGTTTTGCAGTGAGAAGGTGCTGGATTCAGGGATTGGCTTAGACCCCTCTGGTTCAGAAATATTGTTGGCTGTTAGGACAGAGAAAACCGCTCTGCCTGAGTCCTTGGTAGGGATCATTGTTCCCTCTAAGCTGAGTTAGTGTGAGCCAGCTCACAGTTTTGTTTTGTTTTTTCCAAAGTATTTTTTATTAAGGATTCAAGAGGGTACAGAAAAATTATTAACAGTTAGCAATATATACAACTATTGTAACTGTCTCAGACAACATGGCTACCATTAATGTTGGAATGTACAGTGCATCCTGGTATAATACGTGGAGTTAATAAGTTGATCCAGAGAGAAGCGATAAATACTAATTAAAAATACAGACCAAATTTAAATGTAGTCTATGCTATAAGTTTTAACTTTTCAGGTAAAGGTGGTTTGCAACATATGATATAAGCAGAATAGCAATTAGCTCTTTCTCCAATTATAAATACAGGTACAGGGGGGTGTTATTTACCCATGTTTTGGGGAGTAGACCCCCTCCACTTTCAGAATACTCATTGATAATAGGGTACCATTTAGTCATGGGGCTTCTTGCGTTCTGTGTATTATCCAGGGGTCATTTCGTAGAAAAAGAGGTGCAGGAGCTCGTTAGCATAACTCATTAGCATAACTTATTTGCATATGCCACACCCCCTGATATCACCAGAAGTATGTCAGAAGGCAAGAAAGAAAGAAGAGAGAGAGAGAAGGAAGGAAGGAAGGAAGGAAGGAAGGAAGGAAGGAAGGAAGGAAGGAAGGAAGATGTCCCTGCAGTGTATGCCAATAAAGGTTGTGTATTGTGTATTGTGTATTGTATTGGAAAGAAAGAAAGAAAGAAAGAAAGAAAGAAAGAAAGAAAGAAAGAAAGAAAGAAAGAAAGAAAGAAAGAAAGAAAGAAAGAAAGAAAGAAAGAAAGAAAGAAAGAAAGAGCTGGCAGAGAGGGGACAGCTACGAATCCAAGCCTCAGAAATACCACTATTCTGGGAGGATAGCTTCAGTGGTGGCTGAAGCCTTCAGAAGGCTGGTCAGAGGAACAAGGACCTTTCCAGGGGACGGGGTCATTTTGCTGCAGCCATGACACAAGCAGGCATTCCTCCATGGGGGGGGGGGGGGGGGAACTGGCACCAACTCCCAGAGCTGAGCTCCCCCGAGCTCCTGCTCGAAATGACCCCTGACTATGGCAAACCCATAGGGTTTGCAAGGCAAGAGATGAACAGAAGTGATTTGCCAAATTGGTATAGTGCACGGACTCTAATCTGGGAGAACCAGGTTTGATTCCCCTCTCCTCCACTTGCAACTGCTGGATGACCATGGGCAAGCCCTAGTTCTGGCACAGCTGTTCTCTCAAGGGCAGTTCTCGGGAGAGAGCTCTCAGCCCACCTGTCTCACAGGGCATCTGTTGCGGGGAGGGGAAGGGAAAGGAGATTGCAAGCCGCTCTGAGACTCCAAGTGAAGGGCGGGGTATAAATCCAATCTCTTCTTCTCTTCGTTGCCTTCCTCTGCATGACAACCCTGGGCTTTTTTGGTGGTGTCTCATCCAAGTACTAACCCTGCTCAGCTTCCGAGATCTGACAATATCAGGCTAGCCTGGACCATCAGCACCACTAACTGATGGTGGAAAGTGCCATCGATCCGAGTAACGGTGACGCTGCGGGGTTATCAAGGCAAGAAACGTTCAGAGGTGGTTTGCCATTGCTTGCCTCTGCATAGCAACCCTGGACTTCCTTGGTGGTCTCCCATCCAAGTACCAAATTGGGGGGCAGGTCCAATGTATTCTAGGGAAATACATTCCCCTTCCTGTCCATTGCAGGGCCATGATTCCAATCCAAAGTGGCCCTCTTGCCTAGCAGCTGCAATTTCAGAAAACTGACCATGCTGGAAGACCCAGTCAAGAATCCTCTGCCTCTTGCCCAGATAAGTCCCCCTTGTAGACCTCATTATTACCGTATGGAAAGGAGGAAACCCATGGTTGTCGAGAAAGAAATGTTGTAGAGAAACAGCCAGTTTGGTGTAGTGGTTGGGAGCATGGACTCCAATCTGGGAGAACTGGGTTTGATTCCCCACGCCTCCATATGCAGCTGCTGGCGTGACCTTGGGTCAGTCACAAGTTCTTTCCGAGCTGTTCTCTCACAAGCAGTTCTTGAAAGAGCTCTCTCAGCACCACCTACCTTATAGGGTGTCTGTTGTGGGGAAGGGAAGGGAACGGAGATTGTAAGCCGCTGTGAGACTCCTTCGGGTAGTGAAGGGCGGGGTATAAATCCAATCTCCTCCTCCTCCTCCTCTTCTTCTTCTTCTTCAGAAAATAATAATTCCCCATAAATATAGCAGTAATCACAGGTGTTTTGTTTATATCTTTGTAGTAACTTTGACCTCTGCTATAGCAGCATATTGTTGCCTCGTACAACAAGCCTCGTGGAAACGATCAACAGCATTCGCTGCCCTGAACTCTTATCCTTTTTACTTGAATTGTGTTTTTCACTGTAAATACCGTGTCCTTGAGAATTCTAGGGTAATTCAACCTTAGTTCTGTAATTGGAACTGGTGTCTAAATGATCGGTAGCATCTGATTCTGAACATTCATTTCGAGCTTCGTAAGCGTCAGGAAGTGGAAGGTTTGTATAAGCGTGTGGTCACAAGGCAAGCGGTGGCAAAAAAAAGGCAAATTCAGTCTTGGGTTGTATTAAAAGGGCCATGGCATCGAAATCACAGGAGGTCATAGCCCCGCTGTTATACCGCCTTGGTCAGGCTGCACTTTTGAGTACTATGTGCAGCTCTGGAGGCCACACTTCAAAAAGGATGTGGACAAAATTGAGAGGGGGCAGAAGAGAGTGACAAGGATGATCAGGGCTCTGGAGACTGAGCCCTCCGAGGAAACGCTAAGGGCCTTGGGAATGTTTAGTTTGGAGAAGAGGAGATTGAGGGGGGGACATGACTGCTGTCTTCAGATATTTGAAGTGCTGTCATATGGAGGAGGGCAAGAAGCTGTTCCAGTTGGCAGCAGAGGGTAGGGCCCGAAGCAACAGATTTAAATTGCATGCAGAAAGGTATCGGCTGGATATTAGGAAAAACTTTTCCACTGTCAGAATGGTTCAAAGGTGGAATCAGCTGCCTAGGGAGGTGGTGAGCTCCCCTTCACTGGCAGCTTTCAAGAACAGGCTGGACGAATATTTGTCAGGGATGCTTTAAGGCTGGTCCTGCATTGGGCAGGGGGTCGGACTAGATGGTCTGCGTGGCCCCTTCCAACTCTATGATTCTATTATTCTTACCGCGATTTGTTCTTCCCGCTGTGGATTTGATTGGAGATATTTTTCCGTGGGTTAGGATGGTCACACATCCCTCGCCCAACCGCATGCATCGCGCCACGAGGCACTGTCCAGACAGCATATGCGCATATGCACATGCGCAAATCATCGCTCCCACTCGGATGCACTGTACTCCCTCCGCCAGCCTCATCACAGCCAAGAATCACTCCTCTGTTGGCTAAATCCAAGCCATTAGCACTTCCATCAGGATCTGTTTCTTATCTTGGAACAGTATAATGGCTGGGGAGATGAGACATGACCTAAAAGGCCCCAGCTTCAAATCTTGCCTCTGCCAAGGACATGACAAGGCACTTAGACCTTCGCTCTTAGCTTTAATCCCCTTCCCATCTGCACTATGAGGATATTAATACTGGCCTACCTTGGAAGGCTGCCGTGAAGTTTTGAAAGAGTTGTTGGTTTTAAAACGAGATTAGACATTCCCAGAGGGTAGGTCCACCAATGACTACATGAAACCTCCATGTTCAGAGGCAGTCTACTTCTGAATGCCAGTGGGTGGGTGGCAACAGATTTACAAAGGAGTCTCAGAGCAGCTCACAATCTCCTTTCCCTTCCCCTCTCCACAACAGACACTCTGAGAGGGAGGTGGGGCTGAGAGAGCCCTTTTGAGGACTGCTCGTGAGAGAACAACTCTGTAAGAACTCAGCCTGAACCAAGGTCACACCAGCAGCTGCGTGTGGAGGAGTGGGGAATCAAACCCGGTTCTCCCATATTAGAGTCCACGCTCCTAACCACTATACCAAACTGATTCTCTGATCCAGCATGACAACTCTTCTGTAAGATGCTTTGAGAACTTTTGAGAAGTGGCTTTTGAATGCAGTGGATGACTAAATAATAATCAATTATGTCCGTGCCTTCTTGACAAAAGGTAGGTGAAGTGCTTTGAACACCAAAAGCGCTTTAAAAATGCTAGGCATGATCTTCAGTTTCTCATCCCTGCTGACATTCCCAACTTTGATTTTTTTGCCTTGTCCTTGTGCGAGTTAAATCTGTGGTTTGTCTGTGCATGAAACCTTTCCTAGAAAATGTACACATTTTTTTCAGCATGATTTGCACATCAATAAATTGACATTACACACACCGAGTGCATAAATGGTATATATTACTGTGCGCCAAATGCATTCCATTTTTTAAAAGGGAAAAAAATGTGTTTTTTAAAGATGTCTTTATCCTAATAACAGTGCAAGGAGCTCAGGCAAAACTGAATGGGGAGGGATTGAAGGTTTAAATCCCCTCTCCCATTCCCACAGAGCCCTGATCTGAATTCGCAAAACTTGCCCTTTACCGTAGAATGGAGATCTTCATCGCTTCTTTGTTAGAGAATGTCAGATTATCGAAAGCCTGAACCGACGCAAGCTGGCGATAGGGCCATGGTGACTTGGTTAAGCTGGTGGTGGATCAGAAAGCTTTCTGTTGCATTTGTGGTGCAAGAACAAAATTTTAAAAATGGGACGTACAGTTCCTTGGGAGGAGGTGCTGTTGTCCACCCCTACTGATGGCTATTAGCAAATAGATACCACTTTGAGGTTCAGGGCAGAGTCTGGATGCAGAATGTGGGTATAAACTTTTAGAGATGTAAATACTATAGATTAACATGTGCTCCTTGTTTTCAGGTCTGAATTGGGAAGAGTGTCCAATCTCTGCCTGATGTTCTTGTGGTTTTTCCAGAACAATATCCATTTGCATATTATTTTAATCATAAGTATGTAAAATAGTGATATGATAATTATGGTTTTACAACTGTTAGTGTTTCTGTTCAGTCAAATATATAAATAACACAGTACTGCTACTAGGAAGAAGAATTTTCTGTCGAGCCGCAATCGATTCATGGCATTCTCATCCACGGGGTGTTCCAGGCAAGAGGAAGAAGAAGGGATTGGATTTATACCCCGCCCTTCACTACTTAAAGGAGTCTCAGAGTATCTTACAAACTCCTTTCCCTTCCCCTCCCCACAAAAGACACCCTGGGAGGTAGGTGGGGCTGAGAGACCTCTGGCAGAAACTGCTCTTTTTCAAGAACAGCTGTGCCAGAACTATGGCTTGCCCAAGGTCATCCAGAAGGTGCAAGTGGAGGAGTGGGGAATCGAACCTGGTTCTCCCAGATGAGAGTCCACACAAGAGGTGATTTGCCACTGCCTTCCTCTCCATAGAGATCCCAGTCTTCCTTGGTGGTCTTCCATCCAAGTACTGACAATGGCTGACCCTGATTAAATCCCAAACTCCAGATAGCCAAGGTGGGCTGCTGCATCCTTAAGTCTCTTTAGTCTTAATGTGTGTATCTCACCCAGATTCATGCAAGGGACAGTCTGATCTGGAACTTTGTCATTCCGATACTGAATAAACAGGGGTCATTTCTCCGAAAATGTGTCAGTCTCCTATAATATGTTAATTTTATTATTAAAAATACTCCACACGCTCTCAGACACCATTCCTTCCTCTTTGGCAGATCAGGGTTTTTCTCCCCCCCCCGTCTTGCAGCTGTACATATTTTTTGTAAAAAAAACAACAAAAAACCACCCCTTTCTGATGGTCTAAAATAGAGCATGTTTGGATTGAACGTTTTTTTATTTCAGCATCGGTGTAGTAAACACGAAGGACAAAAGTCCGCCGCGTTAGCTTCCCATCAGAATAGCAACAAGCGCTTGATTTGAAATATCGGATTAGGGAGAGAAATCAGTTGTGGTTTGAGCCTTCAAACAAAATCCTTACTGGGGAAATCTTTATCAGAATAATACTAATGAATAATAATAATAAATGTAATGTCACTTCCCATACACTGTTTAAATTTAAGCGGGGGGGAACGGCCTTGAAAGCACTGAAAACTGTTGATTCGTAACTATGCTTTCCTACACAGGGATACTCCCTTCTAAGACCACTGACAATCAGTAAGGGACCCCGTAGGGGTTTCAAGGCAAGAGATGAATGGGGGTGGTTTGCCATTGCCTGCGTATGCATAGCAGCCCTGGGAATTCTTCGGTGGTTTTACAAAACCGGGGTCACTGCTGCTATTGTTCGAGATCTGTCTGACTTGGGCCATCCAGATCAGGGCCCATCCCTTTTACAATCTATAGAAGAAGGAGGAGGAAGTGGTGGTGGTGGTTGGATTTATAACCCACCCTTCACTTAGGAGTCTCAGAGCGGCTTACAGCCTCCTTTCCCTTCCCCTCCCCACCACAGACACCCTGTGAGGTAGGTGAGGCTGAGAGAGCTCTTTCGAGGACTGCCCTTGAGAGAACAGCTCTGAGAGAACATATGACTGAGCCAAGGTCACACCAGCAGGTGCATGTGGAGGCGTGGGGAATCGAACCCGGTTCTCCCAGATCAGAGTCCGCTCTCCTAACCACCACACCAAACAGACATGTAGTTTCTCAGTCAATTTCTAGAGATAATCACTTGGAGAAATTTTTTTTAGTGTGGGCAGGGGCTACCACGATTGATAGGGGCTTGTCGCCCGCATGGCGTTGTTACGTACTGTTAGTGCTGCCCCTTTGGCATTGAAATGAAACAGTGGATTCTGGGATGGCAGAGCAGAGTAGTTCAGCGGAAGGGTCGCCAGACTCACCAGTAGGGATATTTCTGTGTGTGGGAAGGGCTTCCCGTGAGTGGGAAAATAAGCACAACAGGGTGGGTGGGCTGGCTAGAAGATTTCTCCCTTGATATTTTAGTCCTCTCTAAAATAAATCCTTGCCGGGAATTTTACATGCCAGAGCATCCAGAATCCCCCTGGCATCTCCCGCCTGCCTCTGAAACGGTTCAATTGATTCTGCCACCTCGGGATTCTGCTAATGCGTGTGTCAGCCGGGCTGGTGCGCAGTCGGAGTGGAACTAGCCAGTTTAGTGATGCGAGAGTCCAGTGGCACTTGAAAGGCATTTATTCCAGCATGAGCTGTCGTGAGTCAGAGCTCAGTTCTTCCAGGGCTAGGGAAATCACATTCCATGTTTTTACCGGGGGAGTTGCCCAAGGGGGATATGGGGAAGGAGGAGACGGGAGGCAGAGAGGGTCTTCTTGGTGTGAAGGCTGTTGTAACACTTTGTCTGGGGCAGTGATGCTCTGTACTCTTGGTGCCTGAGGGGCGGCAGGGCTTCCGGAGTTCTGGCCCCACTGGTGGACTTCCTGATGGCACCTGGGTTTTGGTTACTGCGTGACGCAGTGTCGGACTGGATGGCCCACTGGCCTGATCCAACATTGGCTTCTCTTCTGTTCTTATGTAAATCTTTCGCTAATGTCATTTTAGTTCGGGTTTAGAACCTAGTGGCTCTGGTGTCATTTTTCCAGGGAAGGAAGTTCCAGAATAGAAACATTCTTCTTTGTGTGTGGGTTTCTACGGTGTGGAGAAAGATGCTTTAACAGGACCGTCTGATTGCCCAGAATACTTGGTGCCCCAAGGTCTGGAGTTCTGATGAGGTCCAGCTGCATTTAAGATGAGAGCCAGTTCGGTGTGGTGGTTAGGAGCACGGACTCTAATCTGGGAGAACTGGGCTCGATTCCCCACTCCGCCACATGCAGCTGCTGGTGTGACCTCGGGTCAGTCACAGTTCTCTCGGAGCTGTTCTCTCAAGGGCAGTTCTCGAGAGAGCTCTCTCAGCCCCACCTACCTCACAGGGTGTCTGTTGTGGGGAGGGGAAGGGGAAGGAGATTGTAACCCACACTGAGACTCCTTCGGGTAGTGAAGGGTCATGGTATAAATCCAATCCTCCTCCTTCTCAACAACGGCATAAGGATTTCAGTTGGGGTCCTCTAGTCAACTCTTGGGGAGACAAGTTGCCCTTGCCAGCAATCATCCTTCTCCCCGGCATGGATCTTGGACAATCAGTTTGAAAGCATGGAGTCCTTTGAGCTGACAACAGACAAATTAGCATTTTCAGACAAACCAGGATTTCTCCTGAGAGACCCAGTGTGGTGAATTGGTTAGGGTGTTGGATCTAGGATCTGGGAGCCCCGGGTTCCAGTCCATGCTCTGCCCTGGAAGCTTGGCTGGGTGACCTCAGGCCAGCCACAGACTCTCAGCCTAACCTACCTCACAGGGTTGTTTTGCCAAGGATAAAGCGGAGGAGAGGAGAATGATATTGTGGATAATTCTGGGTCCCCATCGAGGAGAAAAGCTTCCTGGGAGACCTTGGGCAAGTCGTTCCCTCTTGTCCTGATCTACCTCACAGGGTTGTTGTGGGGTTAACGTGAAGGTGAGGAGAACGATGTAAGTTGCTTCAGTTCCCTGTTGGGGGGAAAGACGGGGGCCTAAGTCAAGTAAATAATAAAAACCAGTAAAGCCACTCCACGTCCACTGTGGGGAGAGGGTGTGGGGTATAAAATAAATAAATAACAGGAAGCCCCCCCCCCCCCCGCTCCGGCTGCTGTCAGTCTTTGCATCTGGCCGCTCCCGGTTTCTGCCATGCCATTTTCCCACGGAAGCCTTCTCCCCTCGCAAGCCACGCCGCCGTCGCCAAGCTTTGCTTCTTCGCCTGCCATCCTCATTGGTGCCTCGACGGTGCCGATAATAGAGGCGGCTCTGAGCATCTCCAGGAGAGCCATGCGTGTGCGGAGGGACACAAAAGCACCCGCAGCTGTGTGTTTGCAAACAAGGCTGCCGAGCCGGGAGAGGCCCTGAAAGCAGTAATTGTCTTTAATTAAAGGCGCTTGGAGCTATCTCAAGCATTGACAAAAGGCTGCAAAGCAACTCCGGCGCTCGGCACTGCCGCGGAGGGTGTTCGTGGCAAGCCGGAGCGCCGAGACAGGCCGCCCCTCAAAGGACCCCACTGGGACAAAAAAACCGCTCCTTTGGGGGCAGGCAGGGTCTCCCAGAAGGCAGGCCACATTGGCGCCTCAGTCTCCCAGGTCAAGCTGCTCCCTGGGGGCCTTCGCATGCCACTGCCCTCAGGCCTTCCAGGCAGTCGGGGAAGAGCAGAGCCTGGCTGGATTCTCAGATGTGGCTTTTAGACCTCCAGGTCTGCCGTCTTGCTTGTCCTCTGAAAGAAACTGAAGATGACAGCAAGGATCGGCATGTTGGGGCATTTACTGAGAGCCCCAGAGAGCGTACTCATGACCAAAAAAAACCCTGTCCCCTCCACTAGGACTAGGAATGGGAGATCATCCCATTTTAGAGGTTCTGGGACCCTGGAGGTTTTTTGCCTTCCCGCTGGATCAGGCCAGTGGCTAATGCAGTTCAACACTGTGTCACACAGTGGCCAAAAACACCAGGTGCCCTCAGGTGGTCCATCAGTGGGGCCAGGAAAGATAGAAGCCCTCCCACTGTTGCCCCCCCTCCCCAAGCACCAAGAATTCAGTGCATCACTTGCCCCAGACTGAGAGTTCCTATCTATACCTTGTGGCTAATAGCCACTGATAGACCTCTCCTCCATCTGTTTATCCAATTCTGTCTTGAAGCCGTCCGTGCTTGTAGCCGCCACCACCTCCTGTGGCAGTGAATTCCACGTGTTAATCACTCTTTGGGAGGAGAAGTACTTCCTTTTGTCCGTTCTAATTCGACTGCTCAGCAATTTCATGGAGTGCCCACGAGTTCTTGTACTGTGAGAAAGGGAGAAAAGGACTTCTTTCTCAACCTGCTCTATCCCATGCATAATCTTATAAACCTCGATCATGTCACCCCTCAGCCGTCGTTTCTCCAAGCTAAAGAGCCCCAAGCGCTTCAACTTTTCTTCAAAGGGAAAGTGTTCCAACCCTTTTATCATTCTAGTTGCCCTTTTCTGCACTTTTTCCAATGCTATAATATCCTTTTTGAGGTGTGGTTACCAGAACTGTACACAGTATTCCAAATGAATACTGTGCTTGGCTCCCTCCTTCACAAAGAGGGGCATGCTATAGCGCAGCATGGTTACAAGCAGGAGACGGGACGCCATCTTGGCCAGGGTCCTCCACGTCTTGAGCAAGTCCAGAAGCTCTGGTTTGTGTTTATCCTCAACAACCAAGACTGCAAACTGTGGGATGCTCTCCATTTGCAGTCCCGGTTTGCAGTGCCAACAGAAAACGAGCTTGTCGATCCCGATGTAGCAGCAAATGTATGTTTTGCCGCAGCAGAGGAAGTATTTGTTTAGATCACAGCACATGGAGGGAAGAGAGGGGGAGGAGGCCCGAGGACCCCCGTGTTTATTCACACAGTGCCAAGTCTGCTCCCCCACCACCAATAAATGATACAGGAAACATGGTAAGTAACAAAGAATTCTGTAATGAGAGCTTGGCATATGGTAGAAAGTTGAGCAGATAGTACGCAGTTTTCAATATATGGCAAGCAGGGTAACCGAGGGATGTGGAATGGCATTGTTAGCTCCTACCAGCTTTGATTGAAGAAGCTAAATCGCTGTCTTCAGTTTCTGGGGGGAAATTAGCCAAATGGCCAGCCTCAGCAAGAGGTGGGGTGTTAGGCGAGGATCGTCCTCCCTACATTTTTTTTTTTTTGAAATTTTTTATTGAAGGGTTAAAAGGGTACAGAATAAAATTAATGCAGAGAAAAACCACATAGCATGTTAAACATTGCTAACTTGAGTGTCAACATATATATCATCATGAAATTCAGTCGTTTTACATTTGAAAAGTAGCATATAACTCAACCTTGTTTATCTTATTTAAACAGTAACTATTGTGTTCATAACACCGTTTACAACCATAAGTATAATGTAGAATCTTTTATCCAATTTTTGGAAGATGTTTATTGCTTGGATTAGGGTTACTATCTAAAATCGGTTTCCATTTAAGCATTTGGCTTTTGGTGCTTTCCCCCTTGTCTCTATTCTCAAACTTATCCGCTATTTTATCTAAGATAAAATAGTCCCATATTTTGGCATGCCATGTGCTCAATGAAGGCTTAGAGGTTTCTTTCCAATTTACCGCAATTGTATACTTTGCTGCTGTAATGAGTATCTCAATTAGTTCTCTTTGGTCTTTATTAATTTTCGTTAGGGTCTTTGGCCAGAGATTGAGCAAAATTAAAGTACGGTCATAAGGTACAGAGACTTTTAACATAGAGTTGATTTCTGTTATGATTTGCTTCCAGAATAAGGTGATGACTGGATCGTCCTACCTACATCTACGGGGATCATTCCCTTTAAGAGAACACTCAATAACCAGACAGTTGCTTAACTGAGAGGGCTGTTTTTATCAAACAGAAGAAAATGAAATGCACACATACAGAAATAAAACACACGTTGAATCATGCACACAAGTAATGGAAGTTCGGAGGTGAGCGGGAATTATAGGAGGGTATCGGAGATCCAGGTGATCAAGAGTGCATGGAGCAGAGACGGGAAAAATGGAAAGGATCCCAAATGGATCCAGTTTCTTTTGCGTGTGTGTGGGAGGGGAGGTCACGCGATTACTCAAGAACAACAGGATTTAATTGGCCCAGTTAACTGAATAAGGAAACAATGAGAAATTGCTGAATATGACTTTTTTTTAAAAAAACAAAACCAACGCCGTACGCCTGGAATTCAGCTCGTTGTGTGTGAGTCACGCTTTGATTCTCCAGTTACTTCATTAAAGCTTGCTGACGCTGAACTTCTCTTGCTGGCTGTTAAACCCCCCATTCTGTTTTTATATGAACATATTAAGCAGGGCCGATCGAGTTCCTGAAGATCTGTCCCGCTGACAATTCAGTCTCTGCCTGCTCTTGAGGATTTGTCTCGAAGGCGCCCTGTCAAAATCGTCGAAACTTCTTGAGCGGAAGCTCTAGAGTATGGAAAGCAAGCAGGGACACCCCCCTCCCTTCTCTGGCTCTCCGCATCTAGGCGCCTACCTGTGCTTTGCCCGTTCTTTCTTTTCTCCTAGAGGCGCAGACCTTTGAGACTTCCCTTTCACATTGCAGCTCTGGAAGATGCACTCCCATGCAAGTTAATAGAACCCAGCGATTCCCCTGAAAATGAAATTGACAGACGTTTTGAACAGTCTTGGTCTCTTTCATTTGCAGTGCCTGGAGAGTACATTGGGTTTAGGGGTGGGGGAAATAGGACAAGTTAATTGGGCTGCTCATCAGAAGTCTCGTGGACCAGGATCTGATCTACTGAACGGTCCAAAAAGTGGAGGAGAGCTTGCTTTGATGGGGAAAAACCCCTCCATTTTAAAATTTATGTTTATATTTACACCTCAGTTTTCTCCCCAATAGGGATTGAGAAGGACTCACAACATTGCTGCTTTCCTTCACTTATATTCTGCAATTCTCCCCGGCTGGGACCCAAAGGACACCGTTCTCATTTCCAGTTTGGTGTAGAGCCAGTTTGGTGTAGTGGTTAAGTGCGTGGACTCTAATCTGGGAGAACCGGGTTTGATTCCCCACTCCTCCACTTGCACCTGGCTGGATGACCTTGGGCAAGCCATAGCTCTGTACCAGCTGTTCCCTCAAGGACAGCTTGGGAAAGAGCTCTCTCAGCCCCACCTACCTCACAGGGTGTCTGTTGTGGGGAGGGGAAGGGAAAGGAGTTTGTAAGCCGCTCTGAGACTCCCTTGGGGAGTGGAGGATGGGGTATAAATTCAATCTCTTCTTCTTCTCTTCTTTATCCTTACGACTGCCCTGTGAGCATAAGAACATAAGAGAAGCCATGTTGGATCAGGCCAGTGGCTCATCTGACACACCATGGCCAAAAACCCAGGTACCTTCAGAACATCCACCAGCGGGGCCAGAACTCCAAAAGCCCTCCCATTGTTGCGCTCCCCCCCCCCCATCAAGCACCAAGAATATAGAGCATCACTTGCCTCAGACAAAGTGTCCCATGTATGAAGGAGACCTGCAGATCAAGTATGTCTGTGCATGCGTGTTAAGTACTGTCAAGTTGCTTCTGACTTATGGCAACCCATGAATTAATGTCTTCCAAAACGTCCTGTCATTAAGAGCCTTGCTCAGGTCTTGCAAACTGAGGGCCGTGGCTTCCTTGATTGAGTCCATCTTATGTTGGGACTTCCTCTTTCCCTCCTGCCTTCAATTTTTCCTAGCATTATTGCCTATTCCAGTGAATCTTGTCTTCTCATAATGTGACCAAAGTATGATAGCCTCAGTTGGGTCATTTTAGCTTCTAGGGAGAATTTGGGCTTGATTTGATTTGAAGCGGAGGCTGGACGACCATCTTTCGGGTATGTTGTAGGGTGTTTTTCAGCTTTGCTCCTGCAGAGTGCAGGGGGTTGGACTAGATGTCGCTTCCAGTTCTAACATTCTGTGATTCTATGATCTAGAATCCACTGATTTGTCTTTTTGGCGGTCCGTAAAACTTTCCCCCAGCACCACGTTTCACAGAAATCAACTTTCTTCCTATTGTCTTTCTTCATTGCCCAGCTTTCACACCCATACATAGTAAGGGCATGAATTATCTTGAAACGTGGTCAAATATATCAAAACGTTGTTTTGGAGAGGTGCTTCTGTGCAGCGACAGTCAGGATATGTGGCCCAAACAAGGGCCAACTGTCACGGGAACTTTTCCCCCTCTTGTTTTCTCATGCAAGTTTCCCGTGTAGCGCCTGCGGTGGTTTGTTGTTAAGACCTATCAGTTGCTTTTCCACTGAAGTGGCTCACGAAGCAGTTTAAAGAACAGTCTCGGCATCTCGAGCGTACCTAAGTCGGCTGTGGCTAATTCGTACCCTCCAGGTAATAAGGAATTAAAAATCAGCCGCCGACACTAATTAAGAGCCAAGGTAAACAAAAAAATAGAATCAATTTTGCTTTCTGTAGCTTTGAGTCCCTGGTTCTGGCCTGATTCCTGATGCACTGTTGTATCTAATTTTTTAACTTTGTTTTTTAAAAAAATATTTTATTGAATTTTAACATTTATTTTTACCAATATATTACAGTAATACTTATCACAATAATATAAATCACGAATCATAACTGAGGCTTAAGTTGATACAATACAATAGATTCCGTATATAGGAATGAGCACAACCATCCAAGAATAAGAAGACACACAACACAGTAGCTAGCTTCTAGGTTTTAAGGTAAAGGCAGGGGTCATTTCGAGCAGGAGCTTGGGGGAGCGCAGCTCCGGGAGTTGGTGCCAGCCCGCCCCCCCATGGGGGAATGCATGCTTGTGTCATGGCTGCAGCAAAATGACTCTGTCCCCTGGAAAGGTCCTTGTTCCTCCGACCAGCCTTCTGAAGGCTTCAGCCACCACTGAAGCTATCCTCCCAGAATAGTGGTATTTCTGAGGCTTGGATTGGTAGATGTCCCCTCTCTGCCAGCTCTTCCTTCCTTCCTTCCTTCCTTCCTTCCTTCCTTCCTTCCTTTCTTTCTTTCTTTCTTTCTTTCTTTCTTTCTTTCTTTCTTTCTTTCTTTCTTTCTTTCTTTCTTTCTTTCTTTCTTTCTTTCTTTCTTTCTTTCTGACATACTTCCAGTGATGTCAGGTTGTGTAGCATATGCAAATAAGTTATGCTAATGAGCTATGCTAATGAGCTCCTGCACCTCTTTTTCTACGAAATGACCCCTGGGTAAAGGTAAAGGTTTCCCTTGCTCGAAAGCCAGTCAAATCCAACTCTAGGGGGTGGTGCTCATCTGTTTCCAAGCCAAAGAGCCAGCATTATCCAAAGACGTTTCCGTGGTCATGTGGCCAGCACAACTAAACGCCAAGGCGCACCATAAACCGAAATGATCTATAACTTTAGGGATTTCTTGTTGGGAAGACAAATTCTCTAGGATAGGTAGCCAGACAGAGAAGTTAGAGTGTGAAGAGGGTTTGTTAAAGTATGCCAGATTGTCCATGAGTTTGGCCATAATATATAAGCTCCATGTCTTTTGAGGCCATTGTGAGAGGCATCTCTGTCTTCATTGCTCTATGTGGCTAGAAACACCATTGCTATGAACTGGAAAGCAACAAAGTCACCAGCCCTGTTGCATCTACTTGATGTTGACGAAGGGCTGATCATTGTCAGGCAACTGCTGGAATGGAGAACCGTGTGTGAACCGACTGAGGTACAGTCTCAGAGGGAAATCTGTCTTTTTCTTTATTCCCCCTAGTGGTGTGTTATTTATATGAAATGTACTTGTATTTTGAATACACATGAAGCTGCCTTATACCGGAACAGACCCTTGGTCCATCAATGTCAGTAGTGCCTACTCAGACTGGCAGGTCTCCAGGGTCTCAGGCTGAGGTCTATTCTCAACATCTACTGACTGGCCCTTTTAACTGGAGGTGCTGGGAGATGCCGATTGAACCTGGTACCTTCTGCGTGCAAATCAGAGGCTCTTATACTTAGCCACAGAGTTTATGCCCTGCCTTTCTATCAAATTATTTTCTCCCTGGGTGGCTTACCAAATGTTATTAACAGTTGTAAACAATGGCTTTAAAAAAAAAAAAAAGGACACAGGAAGCCGCCTTCTACTGAATCAGATCATCAATTCTTCAAGGTCAGTCTTATCTGCTCAGACTGGCAGCGACTCTCCAAGGTCTCAGGCTGAGATCTTTCACGTCACCTGCTCTGTGATCCTTTTAATGAGAGACACCAGGGGTTGAGCCTGGTGTCTTCTGCATGCCGAGCAGATGCTCTGCCACTGAGCCACATTCCCTCCCCAAATCTCAAAGGGAAGGAAAGAAAGCAGAGAAATGCAGGTACAATGGGACCCAAACAAACTGCATGCAAGGATGGGCGGTGGGAAATCTGTCTGCCATGAAGATGGATAGCTATTTTGCTCTGCAGTAGAAGAGCAAGATTCGATTCCAGTGGCACTGAAAAGACCAACAAGATTTCCAGGGTATAAGCTACGGAGCTTCAAAGCTTCCTTCATCAGATACAAGTAGGAAGCTTTGACTCCCTACAGCTTATACTCTGGCCATCTTCTTGGTCTTTTCGGTGCCACTGGACTCAAATCTGGCTCTTCTACTGCAGACCAAATCTTCAAGGGCAGTTTCTCTCAGAGCTCGCTCAGCCCCACCTACCTCACAGGGTGTCTGTTGTGGTGAGAGGAAGGGAAGGAGACGGTAAGCCACACTGAGACTCTGAGTGAAGGGCGGGGTATAAATAGGGCTGCCGAGTCAGCCCGCGGGGCGGGGGATCCCCCGCTAAAGGGGTTCCCAATCCACCGGCCAGCATTTGGCCGGCGGGGGGAACCCCCAGCCCCGAAGTCGTCCAGTGAGGACGACGTAATGACGTCACCGGAAGTGACATCAGCACGTTGGGGGCGTTGCCAGGGTGATGCTCTGGCAATCGCCCCAAAACTCTATGACACCATAGAGTTTTGGGGCAATTGCCAGAGCGTCGCCCCGGCAACGCCCCAAACGTGCTGACGTCACTTCCGGTGACATCGCTAGGAGAAACTCCCGGCCAGAGGAGGACTCCCCCCCGCCAGTGAATCCCTAAGACTTGGCAACCCTAGGTATAAATCCAATTTTTCTTCTTCCATCTTCCCCTTCTCCCTCTCCCTCCTCCTTCTCCTCCTCCTCGGCTTCCTCCATGTTGCCAGCAGGCTGGACGGGGAAGGGGAGAACCAACTAAAAAAAAATACCTCTCTCCTTTCCTTATGCGGTTCTGACGCTGCTTCTTTTATAAGACCCTCTTTTACCTATTTATATCTTGCCTTTCAGTTTATTGAAATCCACAGGAAGTTAACGCAGCCCAAATTAAAAACAGATCTTAATTAAAATCTACAACAAGTACCCTCCCAAATCCCCAATGAGAATAAAGCAAATTCAGAAAAGCACAAAACAGGGCAGCCCCCAAACCCTCCCCCCCCCCCGGGGGGGAGAAGAGTAGCAGCAAGTAAACTGAGCAGTTTATCTCATCTCCTCCTGAGATTTAGAAGGAGTGCCGTTTTAATCGGCAAGGGGGCAGGCAGACGTCCCGGTGGGAGGGAGTTCCACCATCTCAGCACCAGTGTGGAAACCGCCCAGCCCTCCATTGAACTTCCAGCAGTTGGGCGCACATGAGCCAGTTTGGCGTAGTGGTTAAGTGCGCGGACTCTTATCTGGGAGAACCGGGTCTGATTCCCCACTCCTCCACTTGCAGCTGCTGGATGACCTTGGGCAAGCCATAGCTCTATCAGGGCTGTTCTTGAAAGAGCAGTTCTCAGAGGAGCTCTCTCAGCCCCACCTACCTCACAGGGTGTCTGTTTTGGGGAGAGGAAGGGAAGGAGATTGTAAGCTGCTCTGAGACTCCGAGTGAACGGTGGGGGTATAAATCAAATCTCCTCCTCTTCTTCTCTTCTTCTCTTCTTCATGAGGGAAGGGCCTGTGAGGTAGATTGTGACAGGGGATGTAGTTCACATGGGATGAGAGACAGCTTAAAAGGAGGTTAGGCAGATTCGTGGAGGGTGGGTGTATCAGGGCTACTAGCCCTGGTGTCTAAAGGTAACCTCCATGTTCAGAGGCACTCAGCCTCTGAATCCCAGTGCCAGGAGGCAACATCAGAAGAAGGCCTCGGCCTCTATGCCCTGTTGTTGGACCTCTGGAGTAACCAGTTGGCCACTGTGTAATGCAGGATGCTTGCCTGGATGGACCTCTGGTCGGATCGAGCAGGGCTCATATGTTCTTACGAGCGTCATGTACTATTGCTATGCGGCAGGAAGTGCTTTTGATGAGGGAGCCATAACATTGTTGGCAGTGGCGCCCAGACTGTGGGGAGATTTGCTTATCACATACCTTCTAGGTTTTGGGATTTATTTACTGCTTTAGATATTGACCCCCGACTTTTCTTCCCAGTAGGGACCTGAAACAGCTGACAACATCGTTCTCACCAACTCCATTTTGGCCTTAAGATTTTTTTTTATCAGTTTTGGGTGCCACAATTTAAGAAGGATATAGACAAGCTGGAACGTGTCCAGAGGAGGGCAGCAAAGATGGTGAAGGGTCTGGAGATGAAGTCCTGTGAGGAAAGGTTGAAGGAGCTGGGTATGTTTAGCCTGGAGAGGAGACGACTGAGAGGTGACGTGATAACCATCTTCAAGTCCTTGAAGGACTGTCATCTAGAGGATGGTGCGGAGTTGTTTTCTGTTGCCCTGAAAGGTCGGACCAGAACCAACGGGTTGAAATGAAATCAGAAGAGTTTTCAGCTAAACATTAGGAAGAACTTCCTGACAGTTAGAGCGGTTCCTCAGTGGAACAGGCTTCCTCGGGAGATGGTGGACTCTCCTTCTCTGGAGGTTTTCAGACAGAGGCTAGATGGCCATCTGACAACAATGTGGATTGTGTGAACTTAGGCAGATCACAATAAGAGAGGGCAGGAAAGGTTGCATCAGTGCTTAGTTCTTGTGGCCCTGTCTTACACGCCCAGTAGGGTTGCCAAGTGTTGAAAACTTCGCGCGCACGCCCATAGACATCATCGGAAGTGACACAGCACGTTGGGGGCATTGCCAGGGCCAGGGCGATGCTCTGGCAATCGCCCCAAAACTCTATGGTATCATAGAGTTTTGGGGCGATTGCCAGAGCGTTGCCCTGGCAACGCCCCCAACATGCTGTGTCACTTCCGGTGACGTCATTACGTCGTCCTCGCTGGATGACATCGGGGGGATCCCCCGCCCCCCAAGCTGACTTGGCAGCCCTAAGGCCCAGGGAAATTCTGATTGCCACTTTGGGGTCAGGAAGCAATTTTCCTCAAGGCCAGTTTGGCCAGGGATCCTGGAGGTTTTTTGTCATTTTCTGGGCATGGAGCAGGGGTCACTGTGGGCGTAGAGTGGGAGGTATTTGTGAATTTCATGCATTGTGCAAAGGGTTGGACTAGATGACCCTGGAGATCCCTTCCAACTCTATGATTCTATGGATTTTGGAATCGTAGAGAAGTAACTGTTCCTATGCTCCACTTGGCTTTGGGACATTTCTCTGTTGCTGGGTTTCTAGGGAGCTATTGGCTCATAGACAGAGCAGAAGCCAGGCCGCTGGGCACTATGGGGGCCAAATTACAGAGGCCCTTATCCCTGTGGAGCTGAGCAAGTTGTGTGATTCTCTCTTCCCTGCCTCATGTTTGGGTCAGATCTGAGCAGACTGAGGAAATCCTTGTCTGAGGACCCCTGCTGATTCTTGGCAGCCATGACATGGTTTCCCTTCAGAAGGACAAGGCATCTCTAGGGACATCAGGTGCTGGAAAAGACCTCTTCTCGGCTGGAAACTCATTGATGGAAACAGGCAGTGCTGAGCTTAGTGGGCCAACAGACTGGAGAGAGGGCAGCTATACAAAGTGGATAAGGGGCTTAGCCATTGACTGTAATGCACTGAATGCAGGAAGTTTTAGATACTGCTTCACAGTTCTACTTAAAGCGTCTCCCTCTTTAAAAAGAACCAATTGCTGAAAAGGACCTTTCTCAGCCTGAGACCTGGGCGACCCAATGCCAGTCGGAATACTGAGCTCGGTGATCGGACCCGGCATGGGAACACTTCCTATGTTGTTGGGGATGGCCCACAGTTCAGTAGCAGAGTGCATCCTTTGCACACCGGAGATGCAATCTCCCAGCATCTCCTGCTAAAGGATCCCTTCTTGCAGGTGTCAGGAAGGACTCTCTTGAAGCATGAGACCTTGAAGAGCCATTGCTACTCAGAGTAAACCGTGGTTAGGTGGACCAATTTGCTGTAATGGGGCATCCTGTACTGGTCTGTGGCTGACTTGGGTTGTGGTCACATGGCCATTTTGATTGGGTTTCACCACTGCTCCCTATCGCGTTTAAAAGGGCTGATCAGATGGCCGCACCTGTCTCCCGTATTGAAGCGGACTCACTCCCGCAATCCTCCCGGTTTCCTAGTGATTTCCCCGTCACTGGGAAAATCGAGTACTCTCCGAATATTTGTGCTGTAAATCCACAGCTTCGCCAGTGTGGACAGCCATTTCTCGCTATGAACACAGTTAGGTCGTCTGAACTTCCTTCTCGTGCTGAATTCCGCCCCCCCCAGCTTTCACCATTGTGTGCATGAGCAATCCTGCGCTGAATATATTCAATGCATGAATGTTCAAGTGCACATATATGGACTCCAGCGCTTGGTTGTACGTCAATGGTTCATTTTGTTCGCTGTTTGGGAGAAAAAGACCCTGCAAAAACAAGGGAGTACAGTGTGCCCAAGTGGGAGTGGTGATTTAGCCATGCGCATATGCACATGTGCAATTTTTTGGGGGGGAAAAAATTGTGCTGCGCCGCCACTTGGGCAGCACAACTATCTGGACGGTGCCTGGAGCCTCGTCGCACCATGCAATCAGTTTGGGAAGGGATGTGTGATCATCCCAACCTGCAAAAATGATCCCCGATCAAATATACAGCGAGTACAAATTGCGATAAGCTTGCCGTGTGACCACAACCTTAGTGAAATATGCCTGTTTTTAGTGGTTTCCACACTGGCATTGAACCGTGTTCCAGGGTAAGAGGTAGATAAGTGAGTGCTATTGAGCTGCAGCCAACTTATGGTGACAGTGTCATGGCGTTTTCAAGGGAAGAGGTGAACAGAGGTGGTTTGCCCTTGCCTGTCTCTGTGTAGCGACCCTGGAAATTCCTTGTTGGTCTCCCATCCAATTACTAACCAGGGCCGACCCTGCTTAGCTTCTGAGATCTGGCAAGATGGGGCTAGCCTGGCCTATTTGGGCTGCTTGCAGGATAAGAAGGTGGGAGTGAAAATGTCTGTCTGTGTCATCAGTAAAAATGAAATAATGAGTGATAACGCATAATGATGAGGGATGCATCTGAGCACTTGGCGATGCATAATGAGGGTATCAGCATGCACTATTTCGCCACACTAGTGTGGTGCAACGGAGCTGCAAGGATGCATGCACCGAGCATAATGCCAAATTATAGGAGCGTTGAGGGGGAGATCGAGGTGTGTCTGGCTGTTCCATGGGATTTTTCTTGTAAGCCAGTGGGGCAGAGCCACGTAGGGGTCCTCTGTTGGCATTCTTCACCTTTCCGGTCCTGGGAACACCACAGCAACCTGCTTTCTCAGTGCTGGGGCTGCCATCTGAACTGGGTTTTTTATTTGTGTGTGTGTGTGTGTGTGTGTGTGACTGCCATTCCCTAAGCCCAGCTGTGGGCTCGGCGCCCATTGCCATGGAAACGGCTTTAGGCAGCTGGAATCTGTGCCCCGCTGGCATGACTGGCAAGGCTTGCTCAATGGCTTGGCTGCCATCCCCTTGCCTCTCGTGGGATGCCAGGCGGTTCGAGATAGGCTGTGTGGCACCGTGCATAGAAACTGGATCTGGTGGTCTCTCCTTTTTCTGTTTCTCTTATCTCTCTCCTTCTTTATGGGATAAAGGAAGCCCCTGCTGGGCAGCCCGGCCCACCCTGCTCCCTCTCGCCTGCTTCTGCCTCAAGAGGGGCCGTAGCTCAGTGGCAGAGCTTGTGCTTTGAGTGCCCTGGGTTCAAATACCATCAGCTCTGATCTTGGGCAACCGAATTGAAAATTGTGCAAACAGGATGTCCTCTGAGCTGACGACAGACAAATTAGCATCTGCAGGCAAACCAGGATTTATCCCAAGGGAACCAGTGTGGTGGATTGGTTAGAGTGTTGGACTAGGTTCTGGAAGACACGGAAGCTCGCTGGGCCAGTCACGGACTCTCAGCCTAACCTAACTCACAGGGTTGCTGCGGTGAGGATAAAGCCGAGGAGAAGAGAACGATATTGCAAATAATTTTGGGTCCCCATCAAGGAGAAAAACGAGGTGCAAATATCTAAATAAACTGGCATGGAGGGAAAGCGTAGGGACTCTCTGTGGCCGGCTGTTCTAATCTGAATCAGGCCTGTGTGTGCCTGTGAAGGATGGAGCTTTGGAACATGCTTCTCAGGCGAACCTGGGGATGTCCCCAGCAAAAATGTCGCTGGCCCCTTAGCCACCCTGCTCCACCATCTCCTGGCACACCGGGTGAACAATAGCAGCAGCGTTTGTCAACAGCGTCCCGAACAGCTGCCGGAAACCCATCCGGCTCCAGGCTGGAGCTTCTTGAAGCACCGTTTCATTTCAACCCAGGCTGCAAATAGCCGGCTAGTTGGTCGTCAGCCACGCAGGACTTGGTGCCCAGGACTCCTTCCCCAAGCGGAGGCCACGCAATCTGTTTCCCTCCTTGCTCTCCCGCCTCCCCTGTGTGCACGCCAATTCAGGAGAGACTGCTGGAGATCCCGAGGGAGACGGCTCGTTGCCTTCGAGGACAAAGACGTGTATCGGCACTAAAGGCGGGGGAAAGGTGCTTTCTGCTCAGCGAGTGTAGGAGGAGCAAAAAACAACAACTACAGCGCCATGAGGCTTGGACCACAGCTGCGCTGCAGATTCTCGCCTGCAACGTCGGCTTCAGAGCACCAAAGATGAACCAGCACTTAAGAATGGAAAAATTCAACCTTTTGGGGGGGGGGGCATTACTACTCCCTTCCCCATGCCTCTTGCCCTGCCTTTGCACTTGGCAGTAACTCCGGATTCTGCCCTGCCCTGGTGGCAGCATACTTCTTGTTCCCTGGTGAAGAGGCACGGTGCTCCCAGTGGCGCTCCCGGGTCAGCCGAAGTTCCTAAGCCCCATGCGGATCTTCTTCCTGGAGCATCCACCGCTTGGTGACCGAGCCATCGTGGCGCTCAGGAGGCAGGGAGGAGCGCGGACCTTTCCCATCTGTTCCTTCGCACTCCCTATGGGGCAAGGTGAAAGGCCGCGAGAAAGCTGTGCGATCGCCATGGCAACAGAGACTTAACCCACCGGGAAGTGCCAAAGGCACCTGATCTCGATGGAAGGCTGCTAACACACACACACACAGCCCCTTCCCTTGGCCACCGTGACCCACGCGGGCCCATCCTGGGCCAGAGCAGCCTGGGGAAGCTTAAGGTACTTTCATTAACAAGATTAGCGCCAGTGTGCTCCGGGGAAATGACAGCGAGGGCTGTTTCTTTGGCGAGGCGGCGGTGGAGGTGTCGGCACGGTCGTTGGAAATGTTTGACGAGGACAGGGCAGGTGCGTAGCGTCCCGGCTTGTGAAAGGCGTTGTTGACGGGAGAGGCCATGGCCTGGTAGCTGAGCACCAGCTTGACGTGCAGAAGGTCCCGGGTCCAATCCCCGGCATCTCCATTTAGAAGGATCAGGCAGGAGGGGGTGCTGGAGACCACTGGCCTGAGACCTTGGAGAGCTACTGCCAGTCAGAGTAGACTACGCAGCTTCAGACAGACCAGTGGGCTGATGACTCAGGATGAAGAAGAAGAAGAGGAGGAGGAGGAGATTGGACTTATACCCCGCCCTTCACTACCCAAAGGGATCACAGAGTGGCTTACAAACTCCTTTTCCCTTCCCCTCCCCACAACAGACTCCCTGTGAGGTAGGCGGGGCTGAGAGAGCTCTTTCCAGAACTGTCCTTGAGAGAACAGCTCTGACAGAACTATGGCTTGCCCAAGCTCATCCAGCAGCTGCAAGTGGAGGAGCGGGGAAGCAAACCCTGTTCTCCACTACACCAAGAGGAGGAGGAGGGGGAGGAGGAGGAGATTGGATTTATATCCCACCCTTCACTCAAAGTCTCAGAGCAGCTTACAGTCTCCTTCCCCTCCCCACAACAGACGCCCCGAGAGAGTTCTTTCGAGGACTGCTCTTGAGAGAACAGCTCTGAGAGAACTTGTGACTGACCCAAGGTCTCACCTGCAGCTGCACGTGGAGGAGTGGGGAATCAAACTCAGTTCTCCCAGATTAGAGTCCACGCTCTTAACCCCTACACCGAACTACGGTGGTGTGTGCATGAGACAGCTCCGGAATAAGGAGATGTCATTCTGATCAGGACTAATAATGCCAAATGAAGGCTTTCTGTCTTAGCTGCTAGGCAGAGAACATTGCCCCTCACCTGCTCCAAAAGGGCCCCGGGTCTGCCACTGCTCCAGCAGCTGTTGCGGTGCTATGTTATGGCACGGCCGAGCTTTATAGTGAAGGTAGCTGGCTGTGGCGCTGGGCACGTTGAGCATCAGCCCGGGTTTTGATCTGCTCTCTGTGCTTTGGGCTCAGCTTTGCAAGGTCTGATACCAGACTTTGGGAGGAGGTGGCCGTGCCCGACAGAGGGAGGCGTCAGCAAAGAGAGGCTGCAGAATGGGGCTCCAGAGTTCAGCAGGACAGCTGCCAGGTCGCCACGAGATCCTCTTTCTCCTGCCAAGCCTCCGAGCCTCGTTTTCCGTTAAGTTCCTCTGTGCGCTTTGTTTCCCCGGCATCAGCATATCTGCGGTTCAAAGCAGGACCGACCACGCCTTTCTGTGGAAAAGCCGGAGTTGTGTGCTCGGAGCAAAGGAAAGGACAGAATGATAATGATTATTGATTACCTGGACGTGCAAGCCGTCCTCGGCTTGGAACGCAGAGCCGCCGGAGCATTTGGACAGCTGAAAATAAAAGCTTGCTTTTTATCCAGCTCTCAGAGGCTTGGAGGTGTTTGCTCGTGTCTCTTTTTCCCAGGCTTTCCCACAATGGTCCTTCGTTGGCCGGACCCTCCCAACAAGGGGGAGGAGATAACTTGCAAAAGAGGTGTGTTTTTTGGGTTTTGCTTGGCTGGTTTTTGAACCACTTCAGATGTTACCATTTTAGCCAGAGTCCTCTCAGAGTGTCCTCAATGGGATCATAAACACTTTGCAGGTTGCCACACAGGCACATGGGAACTGTAGTTCAATTCGATAACTTCTGAGCAGGGGCAAAAGCAGACCTTACTCTTGAAAGTAAAATCCGGCGTGGTCTGCCTGGGATGACCCGAGGGTGGACATAACCACACCAAGCCTGTCAGTTTTGCACATGATCAAAGATTAACTATCCCTAGCTGGCCACTGTACTAAATGGTGTGTTATCTGCTCAGATACAGGCGCACTGGGAATACCGCAAGCACCTGCCTTTGGTCCCTGTTTTTGTTTTTCCTTCCAAGGCTATGCAGCGACCTGCAAAGCACAAGAAATGTTAAACTTCTTTTCCTTCTTTATGCAAATCAGGGCCCTGCCCAATTGATATTCTGTATGGCAATTCTCAGAAGGATCCGATGACACCTAGCTTGGGTCCGTAGATACACCACCATCGACGCAGCAGGCTGGCTGTTGCAGGAGCAAGGGAAGAGGTGAAGGAAAGCCACACATTTCTCATCCAGCAGCAGTTCTCCAAAGCCTCTATAACAGTGATGGTGAACCTTTTAGAGACCGAGTGCCCAAACTGCAACCCAAAACCCACTTCTTTATCGCAAAGTGCCGACATGGCAATTTAACCTGAATACTGAGGTTTTCGTTTTAGAAAAAAACAACCCATACATTAACATCTTTTGTCTTTAAAGAAAAACACAATAACAGAGCTTTCAATTATACAAACAACTTTTTATTGAAAGGTAAACGTTTGCATTTGGCATGCTTTTGAACAATTAATGTGATTTTTGCTGTCCGATCTTGCGAACTCTGCTGGGGCGATGCCGTGCGTGCCCACAGAGAGGGCTCTGAGTGCCACCTCTGGCACGCGTGCCATAGGTTTGCCACCACTGCTCTATAAGAACCAGAGGTGCTGCCATTCTTGCTGTCGTAGGCTCAAGGCTGAGCGAAAACTTCCCACCTTAAAAATTTCTCTTTGCACAGAAACTCCCTGCACAAGGTGTCTTGCCTTTCTTCCTTGCGTGCTCCTAAAACAGCCTCGGGTCTCTGAGCCAGACTTTGAGAGCTTCCAAGAATATCTTGGAAGAGTTATGTGGGAAGGCCTCAGTGGCACTTCAGGCCTCCCGGCGAGGTTATCCCCTGAAGCAGGCTGAAGCAGAAGGAGCGCTCAAGAAGCAGCGACTCTTTTTCTTCAGCAGAGCTGTCCAGCCCGCTCCCATCTCAGCCTGCTGTCGGTTAAGATTAGCCTTGGAGACCTTGCTCGTCACACCTTGCCTTCTGACATAAGTTCAGTGTTGAACCAGGGCCTTTTCTGTGATGGCTCCTTGATTACTGGAATCGCCCTTCCTATCGCAGCTCATCCAGTGCCTGATTGTTTAACCCCCAAGAGGGAAATTTCCCAAGACCTTTTGCCAAGATGGGCATTCGTCATTCAAATGCCATCAAAACGGTTGCTGAATTTGTAAGCGCTCACAGGGCTTTGTCGAAGAATGTTAATTTTTCTTTTGTTATTTGCATAACAGAGACATACCTGCATATTCTCTTGACTCAAACTGTTTTGTATAACATCTGGAAATTTCGTACGCGCTAAGACCTCCTTTCCCCTATCTTTGCTCTTGTTCTGCAATGTTTGTCACTCTTTTTTTGTGCATAATAAAAAAAAATTAATTAAAAAGAAATCAATCAACTGCCACTCTTGCTTTCTCTCTCTCTAGATTTTGCTTTTGTTTTACCATCGAGTCACAGCTAACTTATGGGGACTCCGTAGGGCTTTCAAGGCAAGAGATGTTCAGAAGTGGTTTGCCATTGCCTGCCTTTTCACCACAACCCTGGTATTCCTTCGAGGTCTCCCATCCAAATACCAGCTGGGGCTTACCATGCTTAGCTTCTGAGATCCAGCTAGCCTGGGCTAGGAAGGGTAGGGCAGGCCTGCTTTGGTTGGTAATACTGACCACTGAGGAAAGCCGTAAGGGGCCGAAACGCGTATGGTCGGCTGGTCATGATATATACCCATCAATTGTATATGCAAAACCATCAGCTCTCTGGGTAAAAGGTTTTAAGAGTCTGATATTTGGATCATTTCTTTTAACCTGTTTTATCTTTTACTAATGTGTACAACAGAATAGGGCCGCGGTGGCTCAGTGGCTAAGACACTGAACTGCAGACCGGAAGATCAGTAGTTCGGCAGTTCGAGACCCGAGTTCCGCGTGACGGAGTGAGCTCCCGTCTCTGGTCCCAGCTCCTCACAGTGTCCCTGTAATTGGTCAGATTTCAAAATTTTCTCGGGGGCTTGCAGCCGGTTGTTGCCAGTTGAGAAGGGGCTTCCATAACAGTTCAGGCATCAGGCTCCCAAAAATGTAGGTCTACTCCTGATCACAGGGCTGGTGAAACGGCTGGTGGGGAAAAGGGTGAAGAATCCCATCTTGTTCTAGCGCCTCTTCGCTCAACACTACCCTGTCTGTAGGCTGCTTTTCTTTACAAAACCCAGATCCCTGGGTGTTTGTCGATGTGCAACATGTTGTCCAGCTCGTGCCGGTCTCCCGTTCCACTTGTCCTTCATCTATGCTGAAAAGCAACCTCCCCCGCCCCCCACCATGGAGGTCCCTCCACTCTGTTCTTTGCCCCCCAAACATGCCTCCCACCCAAAGTGACTTAATAGCTCAGTGCAGCTCGGGGAGCTGACATTAACGAGCAGCTAATTAACACCAACAGATCTTGACAATTCCAGTGTCGGAGCCCCTAATTAGTCTCACATTCTGCTTTAATCAACTGTCCCTGTCATGGTTTTAATTTAATTTCTGGATCTGGGCTGGAGCGCTCCGGCGGCAGCCCTAGAATGCCGCGCTGCCAAGGGGGAGTCGGGGGCTGCCATGCCCCTGAACCTGCAGATCTGCAGGGAAGTAGCCGGGGACTGGAGCACCATCCGACGCATCACCACGATCGTTTTTTAAGACCTGCTTTCCAAGTGAAGAGTGGCTGGAGAAGCTGGCCAGATGTCTTCACTGAGACTGCTGGGATACAGCAGGATCTGGTGCTGAGCCTGAGGCCAGTTCAGCAAATATTGTCCACGTTCCATCTTGCGTTCCTTTGCCAGGGAACGTCTCCTCTTAGCATTTTGTGCATGGCACGGCGGCTGATCGGGACGGAGCAGCCACAGAGGTGTGAGGAGTCGGCCTGATGACAACCGCTCCCTTTATTTGTCTCCCTCCTTTCCTGCAAGGAGCTTGGCTCTCCTGTTCTGCCTTCACAACGACCTTGCAAGGCAGGCTTAAGAGCAGAGCGGGCGATTGGTCCAGGATCGCCCAGCAAGCTATCGTGGTGGTTAGAGAACTTGAGCGGTGGTCTCCCAGCTTGGTGTCGTAGTTAGGAGAGCCAGTTTGGTGTGGTGGTTAGGAGCAGGGACTCTAATCTGGGAGGGCTGGGTTTGAGTCCCCACTCCTCCACTTGCACCTGCTGGTGTGACCTGGGGTCAGTCACAAGTTGTCTCACGAGCAGTCCTCAAAAGAGCTCTCTCAGCCCCACCTACCTCACAGGGTGTCTGTTGTGAGGAGGAGAAGGGAAAGGAGACTGAAAGCCACTCTGAAACTCCTTCGGATAGTGAAGGGCGAGGTATGAATCCAATCTCTCCTCCTCCTTTTCTTCTTCTTCCTCCTCCTCCTCCTCCTCCTCCTCCTCCTCCTCCTCCTGATCTAAGCACTGGACCATGCAAAATCTGCCCAGGAATGCAAAATGAGTAGAGCCAGTTAGCACCCAAGTCCCCAGTGCCTTGGGAGAGGCAGCCCTGGAATTGCTTTCGGCGCCCTCTCTGGATTCTGGCAGAGCTACTGTGGTGCAATGGTTGGAGGAGTGGAGAGATCCAGGTTCTAGTCCCCACTTGCTGTGGAAAGTATCGGGTGGCCGTGGACCAGCCGCCTTCCCTCGGCCTAACCCACCTCGCAGGGTTGTTGTGAGGTGAAAATGGAAAAGTGGACAGGCCCGTAGCCAGGATTTTGTAATTCAGGGGGCTTTTAAACCAGTCAGGGGGCACTGGTGGCACAAAATAAAACATAGCATTAAAATGAAAATGTTAAAATAACTCACATTTGCAGTGTTTGCACTCTGCCTGCCTACGTGGGGGAGCAAGCCACGCTTGGGGAAGAGGTGGCGGTGGGGAGTCCTCCGGGCGGCCCAGAGAGCTGGGGGCGTGGGGGCTGGATGGAAGTCTCTTGGGTATAACAAGTTTAAAACACTTCAGTATTTACAGGGTGAATGTCGTTTGTATTAGTCAACAGGAAGTCACATGTTTGTTTGTTTGTACCCAATCTGTTTACACAATAGAAAACCCGGGAACTTTGCTCTCTGATTGGAAAACAATGTTATCAGGTATTTAACATATTATGTTTTCTCTTTCCTGCCTTTTGTCTTCCTTGGAGAAGGAGACATCATTCCTGTTTTATCTCTCTAGCTCTAAGGCTGTAGCAATCTAGTTCTGTTGTCATTTTGTATCCCGTTTACCTTTTCCCATGTTAGGTTTGTAGTAAACTTTTACCTTTTAAATACACATGGACTCAGGCTGAAGACAGACTGGCAGTCTGGAGCGGGAGGAAAGTGGGGCCGAAAGTTGCGGGGGGAAACAGCTCCGGGGCTGGCCGTTCACGCCGGCCAGACTCCTGCGTTAGCATACCGGACCAGAGCGTTCAGACTGCTGCGGAGCAGCCCCAGGTGGGCCGGTCTCCGCAGCTTGTGGCGGGGCCGTTTCGCCAATATGCGTATGTGCGCCTATGCGCATAGGCGCATGGCCGCATCAGCAGTCTAGAAATTTTACATCTCCCCACCTCCTGTATTGGGGCATGGGTGCGTATGGGTGTATGTGTGCTCATGCGCTCATGCGCATATCTCTGCGATGACGCGTTCACACCACCGCCTCCGCTTGAATCCCGCCTTCTTCCAGTTCACATTGCACCAAAGCGGGATGCAAGCGGCAGACGGCCTCTGGACACCGGTTTCTCCTGGTGTCCTCCTAACACGGAAGGGAAGCGGCTGGAAAGCGGGCAAGCACGGAAGGGAGCCGGGGAACAGCTGCGGCTGTTTGAACGGGCTCCCTTCCCCCGCTTTACAAGCGGAGCTCTCCCGCTCTAGATTGCCAGTCTGTCTTCACCCTCAGTCTCTCAATCTTTACTCTGCTGACGCTTATCAATTTTACTCTGCTTAAATATATTTTTACCAAGAACAACCAACAAAGTCGGGGGGGGGGCTTGGCTGGAAACTAAGGGGCCAGGCCCCGAAATGCCCCACTGTAGCTACAGGCCTGAAAGTGGAGAACTTTGGACACCACTAGGGTTGCCAAGTCCTGGTTGGAAAATACCTGGGGATTTTGGGGGTGGAGCCAGGAGAAGGTGGGGTTTGGGGAGGGGAGGGGCCTCAGCATGGTACAATGCCATAGAGTCCCCCTTTCAAAGCAGCCATTTTCTGCAGGGGAGCTCATCTCTGTCAGCTGGGGATCAGTTGTAAAAGCAGGAGATCCCCAGGTCCCACCTGGAGGCTGGCAACCCTAGACACCACCCTGAGCTCCTTAGAGGAAAGGCAGGGCAAAAATGCTCTAAAATTAGAATTAGAATCCCCTTCCATGGTAGGGTTGGTCTTGCTGACCTTTCCTCCTTCCACTGGCATTAACACTACCTTCCCCTTCCTCCGCTTCTCCTCTGCCAGGTAGCAGGTAGGCAGCAGAGGTCAGTGGTCACTCGCCTGCCCATGTGGGCAGCAACAGCACCTAGATGCAGCCGCTGCCTTCGTTTTGTTACTTACTCCATTTGTACCCTCCTTTTCTCCCCAGCAGGAACCCAAGCAGCTAACATAGTTCGTCTTGCCTCCATTTTATCCTCACAACATCCCTGCGAGGTAGGCTGGCGGAGAGGGTGTGACTGGCCCGAGCACACTTCCTTGGCCAATGAGGATTCCAAGCTGGGTCTCCCAGATCCTAGCCTGGCACTCTGACCACGACACCACGCTGGCTCTCACTTACCTGCCCGCTCTTCCTGGGCTGGGATTGTGACTTGGAGGGGGGGGGGCTGCTGAACAGCATCTCACCGAGTCCTTAGACTTGGAAATACTCCCCCACACACACATTAAGGAAGCTGTGGCTCAGTGGTAGAGCATCTGCTTGGCATGCGGAAGGTCCCAGGTTCAATCCCCGGCATCTCCAGTGAAAAGGTCCAGGCAGCAGGTGATGTGAAAGACTGAGATGCTGGAGAGCTGCTGCCAGTCAGAGTAGACAATACTGACCTTGATGGACCAGTGGTCTGATTCAGGATAAGGCAGGTTCATGGGGAGGGCCATGGCTCAATGGTAGAGCATCTGCTTGGCATGCAGAAGGTCCCAGGTTCAATCCCCGGCATCTCCAGTTAGAAGGACCAGGCAGGCAGTGATATGAAAGACCTCTGCCTGAGACCCTGGAGAGCCGCTGCCAGTCTGACGAGACAGTGCTGACCTTGAGGGACCAAGCGTTTGATACAGTTTAAGGCTGCTTCGTATGGGTTCGGCTCATCATTTGTTAAGTTTTCTCCGAGAGCTGTCCGGTGGGGGAATCTCACTTTTCCCAGAGCTTTCTCTCGTCCCTCTCATCTTGGAAGGCAAAGTCTTCAATGTGTGAAATGGGTGAGTGCTTGTACTCTACGAAGTGAGGGCCAGACTGCCCTTGGTGACCATGAGCTGGTTGCTCGTATCCTAAACTACCTTGCAGGGTTGTTGTAAGGATAAAGTATGTGGGCTACCCTGAGCTGCTTCAGTTTGGAGCAGTGGTTAATAATGCAGATTCTAATCTGGGAGAACGGGGTTTGATTCCCCATTCCTTCACATGGCAGCTGCCAGTGTGATCTTGAGTCAGTCACAAGTTCTTTCAGAGCTGTTCTCAAAAGAGCAGTTCGTGAAAGAGCTCTCTCAGCCCCACCTACCTCATGGGGTGTCTGTTGTGAGGAGGGGAAGGGAAAGGAGATTGAAAGCCACTCTGAGACTCCCTTGGGAGTGAATGGCAATCTCTTCTTCTTCCTAGGAAGAGAGGGATGAACATGCATTGCTTGTCCCAGAGTCGGCCCCATCGAAAAGCAGGTTAATTCAAATGTCCCCGGAGCACTCACCAAATTAATTGAGCGTAACCAGGCCCATTCTGAACTGAGCCGGGGGAGGGGGGGTGTTCACCCATCATTGATCTTCCGTATGTAGGGTTCCTCATGATCGGGCCGTGTGCCTGTGGGGCTGCGATGCAAGAATTCATTTGGGTTTCTGGCACAGAGCTCTGTATCCCTTGGGACACATTAAATGCAAGTGGGTGTAATGAAGCTGAGTGATTTTTCTCCCCTCTTAATGAAAAAACAGCTTTGGGGAACCAAACGTTGGAGCAACCAGGGTGGGGGGCACATTTATCCTTTCCCCCTGTTTTGGTTCTCAAAGTCACCCTTGCCAGTGGTTTTCCTCCCTTCACCCCTGGATTCCAGATGCCTATTTATGTTTATAAGCCTACTTCTGGAACCTCCCAGCATTGCTTTTCTTTTCTTTTTTTTAAGAAGCCAGCTGTTGTGCAGTTCACATATTTCTGCAGCATGTGCCAATTTGCCTTTGAGGGTCTCTGCTTTCCTTTGTCAAAGCAAGTTTCCAGTCCGCAGGCCGCAGAGGTAATTTATATGACGTGGTGGCTGGTGGCTGGGGAGCTGAGCTGGACTGGTTGTACTTACAATAGGATTGCCAGGTCTGGGTTGGAAAATACCTGGAGACTAGTCAAAAAGGTGCCACTGGACTCTGTCTCTTGGTCTGAGAAGACACTTTCAGAGGATGCCGCGCCCTCTCCTTCCCTAACTTCTGCTTTGTTTCGCACCTTCTCCTCCACTCCGCCCATTCTCGGGGACAGACCACAGTGGCAAGTTTTGCCTGTGGAAGCTAGGGTTGCCAAGTCTTCAAAACTCACCGGCGGGAGGGAGTCCTCCTTCGGCCGGGAGTTTCTCCTGGCACGCGCGCTTTGCGCGCACGCCCAGCGATGTCACCGGAAGTGACATCAGCACGTTGGGGGCGTTGCCAGAGCGTCGCCCTGGCAACGCCCCCAACGTGCTGACATCACTTTTGGTGATGTCATTACGTCGTCCTCGCTGGACAACGTCGAGGGTGGGGTTCCCCCCGCCGGCCAAATGCTGGCCGGCGGATCAGGAACCCCTTTAGCGGGGGATCCCCCGCCCTCCGGGCTGACTTGGCAGCCCTAGTGGAAGCTCTCGTTTCGTTTTCAGATTCAAGATCTTCTGTGGTTCAAGACCCTGGTATTTAGTCAGGTTTATACTACTTTTAAAGAGATGGGTTTGTGTGGGTTGTTTAAAAAAAAAACAGGCCTATCCTCTCCTCTCTGTTTTATAGAGTCTCCAGATAAGATTATCTTTGTTTTAACACCAGTTAAAGCAAGAAGGATTTATGGGATTAGGAGGGGGGGGGGGTTCATCAGCCCCACTTTGATGTCTCCACTTGATTTCACCGGCCTGCCTAAGAGGGCCCAGGCAAAAAGGCACTTTTAACCAACAGTTTACACAAAGCCCAACAGAAGAAGGAAAAAACCTGGGGAGATGTGAGAACTCCTTCTGGAAAACAGCTGGCCAGGAATTGCCGACCGTCTCCTGGATTGGTGCAGGAAGTTGGTTTAGGACTCCACTTCTGAAGGCTTTGTAGCGACACACACACACACACACACACACACACACACACACACACAGCCTCTTGAATTTTAAAAGGCCCTCTGAAGTCCCAAGTCAGTGTACTCTGTTGTGGGGGGAACCCTCTTCCTGCTTTAGACACGAGACATAAATCTTTCAAAGGAGCGGAGCCATTCCTCTTGTGCCCACTAGGAACGGAGGGAGCCTGTCTAGCCTCCAGGGTGGCTGTTGGCAAAGAACTCCAGCCGCGCACTTTCCTGGAAGGCAATTCCCTGGAAACAAACACTTCTGGTTCCAGGACTGGGTTGTACTTATTCTATAGAATAACATGAGGACAGCCAGCTCCCCCACCCTGCCTCCCCACTGAGACATTGGATATGTAACCGAGGCTCTTGGGCTGCATGGATATGGAGGCACAGAACAGTCCGTTGGTCGGGCAGGTGTCAAAGCCGCAAGCAGGGGTCTGCCTGACGGACCCGCCTGTGATGCTGTTCTTCTGGAATTCTTAACCACGGACAAGAGAGGCATTTCAGAAAGGATGGGAAGAGCCTGGCTTGAAAGTTAACGATGCAAAGTTTTAAAAGAATGGATTCTGGTTCCTCCCTCCCCCCCCCCCGGGTTTGGGGAGTTGTTAGTTAACCTTGCCCTTGTGGTTTTGGGTTTCCAGGTGGCCACCAAGGCAAAGAACATGTTTATCGTAACGGCGATTTTTCAGGATGCTTTTGCCATTTCCCCCCATCTGCATCTCTCTCTGGATTATTGAGTTTCGGGGGTCCCAGTTAGATGAGACACTGGGAGATCTGTGAATTGATTTCCACATGATGTTTGGTTTGTTGTTGCAATGAGCTTTGATTTGAATTGGCTGATAGTGCAGTAGTGTGCGGGGGGGGGGGGGGGGAGTTATTCCCTTCCCTTCCCTTCCCTTTCCATAGAAGGTCATTGGTTTACAAATCTTGAGCGGCAGAAACATTTTGTGTTCTACATTTTTTAAGATGCAAGAGATAACAGGACCAGTGTTCCCTCTAAGCTGAGTTAGTGTAAGCCAGCTCACAGTATTTTAGCCTCCGGCTCACACATTAGTGTTTCAGCCCAGGAAGGATGTGGCTCCAGACCAAACTGATTTATGCAGCAGCCAAATCACTCGCTCACAACTTCAATACCAGGAGCTCACAAAATAGAATTTTTGCTCACAGGACTCCACAGCTTAGAGGGAGCATTGAACAGGACTGGGACAATTTTTTCTACTGTTAAAGTAATCATAGGACCATTACCTCAAAGCAAATAAAACAGATTCCAAAGTACAGAGTAGTGCCTGATCAATAACATTAGGGTATAGGGTAGTGCCTGATCCGTAACAAGTGGTTTAGTACAGTAACTCCTAATTTTCTAAAAAATAAAGAAACAAAAAATGGCATTCAAGCAGAACATGGAACAATGTGTCAGTCTTATTAAGGCCACAAGGGTTTCCCCCACACCATTTTTAAAAATTCTTTAAAAAAACCTAACAAACCCAAGATGATTATAAAAGGAATACAAAAGGGTGGAAAATATATGACAAGAAAGGGATTATAAAACAAGTCAGATATCTCAAAGATTATTACACATTGCAAAATATATCAAAAAAATAAATGTTGGTTTCTTTCCAATATACCCTTCATCACCATTTTTGGGACTTTTTCTATAAAGTAGAATGATCTTTACTTCAAACCTTTTAAATTTCAAATGTTATAATTGATCTATTTTACAACTACATTGTTAATTTCATTATTACTGCATATTCTATATTGCATATTTCATCATTCTACTTACTATCTTTACCTTTTACTATAACAAAGTTTAAGGAAAAATCCATATTATATCTAAAAAGAATATTTTGTTTCCTTATACATTTATAATCATAACTAGTTCTCATTCGGCCTTATCCTATAGTACCTTCATATGTGTTGCAATACATTTATACACTATTTTTAAACTGTTCCTCATTCTGATTTTAATTGTTCCTCATTCTAATTTTTAATTGTTTCTCATTTTAAATATATCTCCTGCTTGCATAATAAGCATAGTAAACACTCCATCCCTCCTCAAATTTTGAAATTGATTTGTTTCTCAGATAAGTTGTTAATTTCACCATTACTCCATAATCAGCAAGTTTATTTTTCTGTTCTTCTAAGCCTGGACAAACGTCTGATTTCTATTTTGCTGCATAAATTATTCTAGCTACTGTCACCATATATTCAAATATCTCTTCCAAACTCTTGGTTATTTGTTTACCAGTTAACTGTAGTATTCCTAATAGCATGTTCTTCGTTTCCATAGGAAATTTAAATTTTAATATATTCTGCATTTTTCCATGTATTTCCTTCCAATATCTCTTTGCCTTTTTACAAGTCCACCAAATATGCGGGAAAGTTCCATCTATGTCTTGACATTTCCAGCATTTTCCTTTGTAGTTTTTGTCTATTTTTTCTATATCCTTTTGGGCAATATACCATCTGAAAAACATTTTATACTCATTTTCTCCTAATGACTGATTGGCTGTAAATTTAATTTCTTTTTTCCCAAAGCTGTTCCCATTGTTGCTTAGGTATTTGCTCTCTAAAGTCCTGCAGCTATTTAATCATGCGTTTTTTCACTTGTTTGTCTTCTATTTCAAACTGAAGTAATAACTTTATATCCATCGTAATAAATGATACTTTTTGATTTATAATCAATTGTTTGAATTCAGTAATCTCTCTTAAAGTTACACCTTCCATGTTGATAATCTTCTTTCATCTTGAAGTTGATTGGTAATATGGTTACCATTGGATGTTAATTTCTTCATCTCTGATATCTTGCCAGAGTTTAAGTTTCCCCTGAGCATCTGTCCTTATATATAATTCTGTTTTCACTGTGGACTCTCCTGAAGATTCCACACACTCCCAAATCAGTTGGCTCCCTGGTGTGTCACTCACTAGGGGT
Source organism: Lepidodactylus listeri (assembly GCA_029233225.1). Taxonomy (NCBI): domain Eukaryota; kingdom Metazoa; phylum Chordata; class Lepidosauria; order Squamata; family Gekkonidae; genus Lepidodactylus; species Lepidodactylus listeri. The sequence continues at coordinate 38,014,351 of JARCFY010000019.1, read as the reverse complement.
CTCTATCCACTGGCGGCGTTGTCCCTTTCCCCTGGCTGCGTTGCTGTAGTCCTGCCCACAGAAGCACCGCCCAGCATCTCGGCCTCAGTGTGCTACGAGGCGACACACAGGCCGAATGCTCTGGCGGGCGGAGGATTATGCAGCTCATGGGCCTGAGCACTGCTTCAGCAGGTGAGAGTGCCAGTGCCTGCCTGAGGCCCAGCACGATGATGGTGCCCTCCCGCCCGAGCTCCAGAATGACGGTGAAAATGCTTCCACCGCCGCCTCCCCACAAGACTCCACAGCGTAAAGGGAGCAGATCTTCAGGTCTTTCCAGGTCTCCTGACAGTTGTGTTTTAAATGATCGTAATTTTGCCCAGTCACATTTATCCCCAGATATTTAATAGAATTGATGGCTGCCATGCATCCTGTACTTTTTATAATGTTTTCTTCTTGTTGTGGAGTTAAAATTTCCATTATAACTTCTATCTTCTTCCTGTTTACTTTATATCCTGAAAAGGATCCAAATTCTTCAATATGTTCCATTACATCTTATAACGATTTTTCCGGATCAGAAACTGTTATAACCGCTTCATCTGCATAGCTTTTCATTTTTAATTCTGTATCATCCCCTTGTATTCCTTTGATCCTTGTATCTCGTCTGATCTTTACGCCTAATGTCTCTATTGCCAAAATAAATAATAAAGGGGAAGAAAGAACAGCCTTAACGAGTTTCTTTTTCAATTCATGGTCGCATAGAGCTGTGATTTGCCCCATTGAAGGAATATACCAGCTGCTTTCGTATTTCCTCTATGTCACCCCCAACAGATCAAATCGCAGCTCTTTGGGGGGCATATGGGGGGGTAAGTGATGGTGAAAGAAGTATAGTGAACTTCCCCCATGTACATTGGCCCCAGTCTAAATCAGGGCTTTCCACAGTTGCGGTTTTCCAATTAAAAATACTCCAGATACCCAGTTCCAACCATCTCCCACAACCTTGTTCTTCAGCCCCAAATTAACTAACTTTGTTTCCAGCACTGACACGCCAGTCGTCAACCGCTCTCTTGGCTTGCAACTTTTGCATTTTGTGTACACTTCCACACATATGCAGCTTGCTGCATTTTCCAGTTAGCAGCATTCTTTATTTTTAATTTCTAAGCCATTGATTCACACCAGCGCACATTCGCGTTGATTAAATCCCAGGGCAGAAAATGAATCTGAATTTTATGAACGCTGCACTGATTTAACTGATACATATATGCACATATGCAGTTTGATTAAATCACAGAGCTACAGAGAATCTGGAGGTGACTGGGCCATCTCATCGAGATCCCTGTGTCTGCATGCACATGTGTGCTGTGGAGCATATCAGGAATCTGCACAAAAATTGCATCAAACTGCAAATAACACTGGTTCCGAAATTAATTTGGGAAGCCATTCAAGTTATACTGGAAGGCAGACGGGGGTTGGAAGGTGGGGCAAAGTGTGAGCAAAGCCAGGAGGGAATGAGGAATTTGTGCTCATTCCTATACTGTTCTTGGAATGAACAATAAAATGTGTCTTTCTATATTGTAATCTGCCTTGTATGTCCCTTAGGGTGGAATACTATGATATCAGTATTAGTAACCTGGCAAATGTTCTCTGTTTCCATAATTATTCATCTTTTATTAATTTAACGCATTCCCCCCCCCCTGGACTGGAGGGGAGGGGAAAGTGCACAGATTGGGGATAGGTGGATTCAAGGGGCAGGAGCTTCTGGACATGATCCATTCCGTCATCGACTTTGGTGACTACCCCCCGCCCCAGCCCTGCTCTGCCTCCATGGGCTTTGCTGTTCATGAATGTATTAGCAGTATTTGTGGTGCTTTACAGAGGAAGGGGGAAGAATCCAGGTTGAGCAGAGTTTATTTTCAAAAGGTTGCTGTACACAAAACAACAAAGGAGAAGGAGGTGGGGATGGCAGGTCCTCAGAGGTGGAGAAGAGGCAATGAGAGGATTATTAAGATAAAGATATGTGCCAGAGAGGTGCGGTTATGTTTCTTGGCTTGATAGATGGCAGAAGAGAAGGAAGACAGGACATGTGTGTATAAAGTCAGCTGACTTATGGTGACCCTGTATGGTTATGGTGACCCCACTGATGGACCTCCTGAGGGCACCTGATATTTTTGGCCACTGTGTGACACAGAGTGTTGGACTGGATGGGCCACTGGCCTAATCCAACACTGACTTCTCTTATGTTCTTATATTTTCAAGGCAAGAGACATTCAGAGGTGGTTGGCGATTGCCTGCCTCTGCATCACAACTCTGGACTCCCTTGGTGGTCTTCCATCCAAGGCTGAGGACAGACTGGCAGAATTAAGTGCAAGAGAAACGAGGCAAAAAGACCCGGGCTGAGTTGTTGCGGGGCTTTCTGTTCGCACTGCATGGACTGATGTGGGACCATACCGGGGAGGAGGCGGAATGGAGCGTTCACACTGTGGGGTGGCCCCTGGTGGCGGTGCCGCGGTGGCGTGTGGGTTTGGTCCATTTTGTCAACCTGCACGTAGGCGCATAGGTGCAGCAGCCAGATCTGCGGGTTCACATTACCGGCACCACTTGATGTGCGGCTTATTTGTGTCCACGCTGCCAGGAAGCGGGATGAACACGCACCCAGACGGCTTGACACTGATTTCACCAGGTACCTTTTTAATGCGGGATAAAAGCGCTTCAGGATGGGGTGAGTGCGGCATGGCAACGCCAGGCAGCTGTGGCTGTGTGAACAGGCCCTCTTAATCCGCTTGCTAAGCGGGCCTATATCGGGCCAAACTGCCAGTCTGAACTCGGCCCAAGTACTAACCAGGGCTGACCCTACTTAGCTTCTGAGATCTTATGAGATCGCACTAGCCTGGACCATCCAGTTCAGGGCTAACTGGTTTGTGCTCTTCCAGGAGTATACAGCTGCTTGAGAGCTTGGGTGCGCCACCACTGAGCCACGTCTCTTCCTGTACTGGACTTCTACGCATGCAAAAGGGGGGAAAGAGGCAGCAGAAGGTGTCCAGGAGCTCAAAGGAGGGTCTTATATCTGTTCCCTGTGGTTGTCCATCTTAACAGAATGCTTGTCTCATAAGCACAACTGCTCTGTGGGGTTTTTAAAAATTATTATATACTTTATTAAAATTTACAACTATAAATGAACGAATAACAAACAACAGTAACATAGATCTAGGTGGTCAGCCGTGTTGCTCTGAAGCAGTAGAACAAATTTAGAGTCCAGTGGCACCTCTAAGACCAATAAGAGTTTATTCAAGGTATGAGTGAAAGCACACTTTTTTTCAAATACATTGGTACGGAAGGTAAGGTTCAAACTTGTAGACGGGGGCCGAACAGCAAATTAACGTGTAACATGATAAAGATGTTCTAAGTTAACAGTAACATAGATGTGTACAGCTTGACCACAGTATGTAAAACCTTACGAAGACATGGTGGATATTCTTCAGGGGAAAACATACAGTATTAATACGAGGAGAACAATTTCAACACTGTTCTATACAATAGATAAAACATATAAATAAGACACAAAACAAGGTAATTCGGAGAAGGAGGAAGCGGACGGAGAAAAGCAGAAGTAGCTATTCTAAAATGTCAATATATTATCGGGTAAGTCAGTCCAGAAATTGCTTAATAATGGACACCATTCCTCTATTAAATCTGTTTGATTTGTGCTGTTTTCGTGGCTAAGTATGTTAGTCAAAATCTTACCTAACATGCAGTACTCCCAAAGTTTGATACGCCACTGTCGTATGCTAGGGAGGAATTCGTTTTTCCCAACACGAAGCTATAAGAGCTTTGGAAGCTCTCAGCATGGTCTACGAGCTTTAGGAGTTGTTTTATTTTCCCACAGATTGAGAAGGACTGCTTCTGGGGGTTTTGGGATATCATATCCGGTGTATTCTTTGATTTGAGTGGTGGCTCAGAGGCTAAGATGCTGAGCTGTCGACCAGAAGGTCGGTAGATCTGCAGTTCAAGACCCGAGTGCCATGTGATGGAGTGAGCTCCCGTCTCTGGCCCCAGCTCCTGCCAACCTAGCAGCTCGAAAGCAAGAAACTGCAAGTAGATAAACAGGTCCCGCTTCGGTGGGAAGGTAACAGCATTCCGTGCACCTCGGTGTCTAGTCATGCCAGCCACATGACCACGGGAAAAGTCTTCAGACAGCACTGGCTCTTTGGCCTGGAAACGGAGATGAGCACTGCCCCCCAGAGTCAGATTCGACTGGCTGTCGAGCAAGGGAAACCTTTACCTTTATCCTGTGTATGCTTTGATTTGTTCTAATATCTTGGGGCAAAACCTATGAATTTTAATAAGGAAGTGTTTTCTGTTTGTATGCAGCCATGTCTCATGTCTCCCTTGAGTGGCAAACTGCCTGGCAGAGCAGCTCTCTTTGCATCCAGTCTTTTTCTAGCTTCTGCTGATGTCCAGACTCTAGGCCTGTAGCTGGAATACCAAGATCTGGCCAATATTATCCACAACTGTTTCCAGACTAGGCTACCGCTGTGTGCTGTGGGTGGGGCTGCCCTTGAAGGCTGGTCCAGAAGGCTGTCATCTGGCCCTTGGAAGGCAGGAGTTGGCCCGATCATACGCTCCCTCTTTGGTTGCGTTGGTATCCAGTGTTTTTATGTGCCAATTCAATATGCTGACATTTATTATATTTTTATTCCATATTTTTCCCCAGCTTAAAAAAAAAAAAAGATTGGCTGCCAGAGCTCAAAACCACAGGAATCCCAAAGCCGTTCGCAGGAATCAATAGAACTGACATTAAAAATTCAATATGAAATGCTCCTTGGGAGGGGATTCTCAGCTGCGCTGAAGCAAGGCACAATGGAAGGATGATTGGCTGCACCTTGGCTTCTTTCTGATAGCCCAGTCAGAGGCTGCCAGAAGCTGAGGAAGGGTCAGTCTTAATTCAAACAGGATCCAAGCACCACAGTTAAGTGACTGGCTTCTTCGTGCCCTCTCATGTAGGCTATAAAAGCTTGATCAGTCTGGGTCCTTAGCAGTGCTCCCTCTAAGCTGAGTTAGTGTGAGCTAGCTCGCCGATTTTTGGCCTCCAGCTCACACATTTTTGTCTTCGCTCAGGCAGGATGGCTCCAGAGCAAACTAATTTGAGCAGGAGCCAAATTGCTCGCTCCCAACTGTGATGCCAGTAGCTCACAAGGTAGAATTTTTGCTCACAAGACTCCACAGCTCAGAGGGAGCATTGGCCCTTGGTATCTCAAGGGGCATTATCGCCCATGTGATCCCCTGTCAATTTCTAGGCATTGCTCAGGTTATCATATTCCGCGGGTCCCAGCCTGGCGCCTGGGATGAGCAGGGCCTTTTTGGTAGCATCCCCATCCTTCTGGAAAGCCCCCTCACCAGGAAGCAGGTTTAGTCGTATCTCTTTCCTCCTTTCGTAGACGGATGCAAACATGTTTGTTCCAACCGGGTGTTATGAATGACCTGTTTATTTCGCTGGCTGGATTTCTGTTTTAGCATTTGCTGCTGATTTTTTTTTTAAGTTAAAAAAAATCTACTTTTATTTGATGGTTGTTTTGTTTGATGGCTTCTTTTATGCGTTGAACTGCTTTAAAAAATAACTATTGAGGGGCAATCTGTATCTTTTGTAAATCAACAGTGATCCCAGGTCAATGGAGGACAAAATTAGAGTCTGATAGCACCTTAAAGACTGACTAACTTTCCCAAGGTATTAGCTTTTGTGATCCAAAGTATCATTAGATACCAGCTTACTGGGTCTCTGTGTGGCATTGCTGGTTAGGGATGCAAAAACTTCCTGGCAAGTGTCCTGGGCAAATGTCCATGCTGTTTCCGATAGTGGCAATCATTTCAGCACCGAGCCTTGGATCTCCTTGCCTTTCCGCTGACTAACATCTTGTCAAGCAGCTCTGCAGCTGCTCAGTAGCTGTGGTGATAGTTTCGTTTCCATCTGCACAACAGGAGAAAATGATTCTCTCCCAGGGCCATGGATGGTTGGGTCAGGTGGTTAAATAACACCTTGTGGGGGATATCAGCTCCCATAAGGCTGTGCAAATCTGTATGATCAAGACAATGTCAATACCATAGACTTGGATGGAGCACTGAACAGTAAGACTTTTTTTAAAAAAAAACAGTGCTTATAAATAACTGAATGACTTGTTTGTGCTCTGTTTAAATTATGGGCTGTGGTATACAGTAATGACAGGTCTGTTGGGAGGTGGAATCTAAGACTCCCTTCAGGCTATGTGAAATGCAGTTGATCGTACTATACTGTTTGAATACGCAGGATGTAAACCACCAAACAGGTTCAAGCTGTTCTTGAATAGCTAAACTGCCTGATGAAAGTTTGGCTCCCTGTTCACATCTGGCAAGCCGAATGTGAGATGACCCATTGGGGGCCCAAGCATCCCTACCAAGCCATCATGCGGACTGCGTAGAGCAGGGGTGGCCAAACTTGCTCAGCGTAAGAGCCACCTAGAATAAATTTCAGGTGTTTGAGAGCCACAAGACGTGAACAAATATTACACACAAGTTTTTATTTAAAAATATGCAAATTTGCTTTTTTAAATCAACATTAAACGAGACTGCCAAAAATAAAAACAAAAGGGGTAAAAACAGATATTGATAATGATATTTATTTGTCCAATGATATTTATTTGTTTGCGAATGATATTTATGTGTCTAAGAGAGAGAGAGAGAAAGAGAGGTGGAAAGAAAGGGGGAGAGAGAGAGAGACAGACAAAGAAAACAAATAGATGGGAGGGAGGGAGGGAGGGAGGGAGGGAGGGAGGGAGAAAAATTATGCTTTCCCTCCGCTTCTCCAGCTGCCCTGCCAGGAGCCGCACAATATGTGTGAAAGAGCCGCATGTGGCTCCCGAGCCACAGTTTGGCCACCCCTGGTGCAGAGAATGGAGAACCTGGGGTGGCCTCAGAACAGCCAAGTTAGTTGCAAAACTGGTCACACCTGCCACTGTGTATTTTAACACGCCCTGAAGTGCAGAAAGCATCAAGTCAATCCTGTATTTATTTGTTTATTTTGACATCAAGTCACAGCTGACTTATGGCGACCCTGTGAGGTTTGGTGTTCTTCCCACCAGTCCTTCCTGGACTGGTGTTCTTCCCGTCCAACCAGGGCCGACCTTGCTCAGTTTCTGAGATCTGACGAGATTGGGCTAGGCTGAGCTATCCAGGTCAGGGCAAATCCATTATTACATCTCTTCTATCATGTACAAAACGTTCCTACTGTAAATACAAATGATCCCTCTATTATATATGCTTACAGTAACGGATTTGCTTGTGCAGTGTCTTGGAAAGGGATTTCCAGATGGAGGAGGGGGTGGATTGATTTGTGAAAGCTGGGCATTTGTTTAATATCCTAAAATAATCTGCATCTCCAAACAAAATTACATCTGGAGACTATGTCCCTCGAAGAGCTCTACGCTCCTCGGATCAACAGCTACTGGTGGTCCCCGGCCCTAAGGACATCTGCTTAGTCTCAACTAGAGGCAGAGCCTTTTCGGTTCTGGCTCCGTCCTGGTGGAACACTCTCCTGGATGAGATCAGGGCCCTGCGAGATCTGCTTCAGTTCAGTTCAATTCTTTTATTTGTACTTTTAATTGTTGTGAGCTGCCCTGAACCCTGCTTGCAGTAAAGGGTGGGATAAAAGTTCAGCTAAGAAACAAATAAATACTTATGTGTATCATCATGGGCGCTTTTGGAATTACATGTCCTTAGGGTTGCCAAGTCCTACCTTCGTTGCAGTGGGGGGAGTCCTGGCTGTGTCTGAGAGTTTTTCGGTGTGCACACGTTGTGCGCATGCTGCAGTGACGTCGCCCGGAAGTGACATCATCACGTCGGGCATGTTGAGAGCAGGACCACTAGCATTTGAGGGGAAACCATAGAGTTTTCCCTCGAATGATAGAGCAACCCCCCCCCCCCGCAACGTGCCTTATGCGATAACGTCACCTCTGGGTGATGTCATCACACCAGGCACATTCCACGATTCTGGCAATTTGGGGGTGGGGTTCCCCCCGGTGGCCCGATCCGAGCTGGCGGGTAATGGACCCATCAAGCGGGGGTTTCCCCACCCTCCGGGGGGACCCGGCAACCCTACATGTCCTCGAACTCTGATGTAATATTTAAATAATAACAATAACAGAAACGATTAGGTGAAACTTTCCACACTGCATAGAGAAGTCTAATAACTTGCAGATGGAAGTACGTGCTGTTAAACCCAGGCTGCATTCACAGACGCTAAATAATCCACTTTCAATGTACTTTCAGTGCCCTTTCCAACTGGATTTTACGGTGTGAACTGGCAAAATCCAGTTGGAAAGTGCATTGAAATGGGATTATGTAGCGTGTGTGACCGCAGCCACAGAGAGCCAGACACTGGCCAAGAACCGTCGGCCACTCTGTGCATATGCCGTATCAACAGCATCACCCCACAGGTGTTTGTTTCTTGCATTAATACACACTGGTGGTGGTCACACAGGTGAGATATACTGGGGGGGAAGCGAGGCTATTTCCTCCGGCAGAAGGTGACCTGCAGTTGTGCAGTCACATTGACTTTGGAAGCTACGGGCACAACCCGCCACTGCGTGATCAGACACAGCCACGGGTGAGTCGGTGGGGGTGGGGTTGCCAATTTGTCTCCAATGCACTCCCTATGGCGTGCGCGATGATGCACTTATTGAGAAGGGCAAAAAAAACAATGGCGCAGAGTCGGGATGGACCTGATCAGACCATCCTGACACCATGGAAGTGCGCTGGGGTGATCAGATGCAGGAAGATCTGTCTGTGGCCCGTAGCAACCCATTTGCCACCAGACTTTCTGAGGTGTCTTTTAACTCCACTTCTGAAGCAAAGCAAAACAGGTTGCTGATGGTTGTGGGGCGCTTCCCAGATGTTGTCTGATCATGCTTCTTTAATCCACCCAGCATTTGCACCTATGTCGGGGCGAATTGTGCGTGTGATCACAACCCCTGTATACTTTATTGGGGTGGAAGTCAAGGAGAGGTACCCCAGATGTAGACATATGACTTTATCACAATGGTTGGTCCTTATAATAGCGTCTGCAGTAGCGGCATTCCTCGGGTGTGGATTGGCAGTGGAAGAGTTAACGCCAGGGCCTCCCAAAGTTTCCCCCATTCTCCTTCTTTGCACGTTGATATTTTTGTCATTAGTTTCGGTTCCCTGCTTTTCCGTGACCGGTTTTGTAGATTTGTTTGTAATGTGTACGCGGTTGCACGGTTTTAATATACGATTTGTATATAACCTGGGATGTCATTTCTATGTATGAGACCACTTGATTGACGCGCAACTAACACTGAAAGCCGCATACGGTCTATGGAAAAGATATCAGTGCAAGGGAACAGGAAATGATTCAGAAATTAACAAGCACAGGGTTGATTTGTAGAGGGGGGCCGGGGGTGTTGTTGAAAGAGCAGGCATGAGCCATTCAAAATCTGCTCTACTTGACCCATTAACTCTTGGCTGAGGGACAGAGAAGATACAGGGCTTATAAAGAACGACGGACGTGTTTGTGCCCTATTTAAATAATAGGCTGCGGAGCAATATACAGCATGGCTTTGCCCCCACCCCATTTCTTGCAGTTGCTAGAAACCTCCAAGGAAAAGCCAGACCCTTCTCCAGATAACCTTGACCTCTGAGAACTGTGGGGAATTCCCGACCTCAACTCCGCAGGGATTTGTTCCCGGGCTCAGCCAAAGCAGTCGAGAGCCAGGGAAGATTCCATCAAGATAAGCCGCTGTGGGCTCAATACAAATGGAATCCACAAAGAGCGGAGAAATCAGACTTCACAATCATCCTGAAACTGAACCACGGGTCTCCCAACGTTTTTTTCACTTGAAAGCTGCCAGAGGGGGTGGGCAGGTGAGATTTGCTGAATTACTGATGGAGGGGGGAAGCAGTTAAAGGCATCAGGGCAACCTCACAAGAATATTAAGAAGAAGAAGAAGAAGAAGAGATTGGATTTATATCCCGCCCTCCACTCCCCAAGGGAATCTCAGAGCGGCTTACAAACTCCTTTCCCTTCCCCTCCCCACAACAGACACCCTGTGAGGTAGGTGGGGCTGAGAGAGCTCTTTCCCAAGCTGTCCTTGAGGGAACAGCTAGTACAGAGCTATGGCTTGCCCAAGGTCATCCAGCAAGTGCAAGTGGAGGAGTGGGGAATCAAACCCAGTTCTCCCAGATTAGATCTGCGCACTTAACCACTACACTAAACTGGCTCTCTCCCTCTAAGCTGAGTTAGTGTGAGCTAGTTCACAGATGGAGTTTTTTAGCCTCCGGAGGAGGCAGCAATTCGGGTGTATTTACTCCTAATGAGGATGCCTTCATGACTGCGTGTCCATCCTAGTGGCAACATGACACGTACCCCCCAACCCGGCTAATGTACCCCACATATTTTTTAAAGGAACCTTCTTCCAACTGTTTTGGTGTAGCCAGTTTGGTGTAGTGGTTAGGAGCGTAGAGTCTGATCTGGGAGAACCAGGTCTGATTCCCCACTTCTCCACAGGCAGCTGCTGGTGTGATCTTGGGTCAGTCACAAGTTCTCTCAGAGCTGTTCTCTCATGAGCAGTCCTCGAAAGAGTTCTCTCAACCCCACCTTACCTCACAGGGTCTCTGTTGTGAGGAGAGGAAGGGAAAGGAGATTGTAAGCCGCTCTGAGACTCCGGGTAGTGAAGGGCGGGGTATCAATCCAATTTCTTCTCGTCTTCTTTTTTAAAAAATGAAAGGCCATTTGAGGAGGCTGCAAAGAGGATGCCTAATCTTTGCCCTGATGCCAATTTGTTTCTGCTCTGAATTAGTCCTCTAACCTGCTTTTCCCCATGTAAGGGGAAAGGTGCAAAGCCCAGTAAATCTTCCCCCGTAGCAGCTGGCGACTACGCGGTGGAGTCTTGTGAGCAAAAATCCTACTTCGTGAGCTGCTGGCGTTCAAGTTGTGAGTGAGTGATTTGGCTACTGCCTAAATTAGTTTGCTGTGGAGCCATCCTTCCTGAGCTAAGACAGAAATGTGTGAGCCGGAGGCTAAAAAACTCCATCTGTGAACTAGCTCACACTAACTCAGCTTAGAGGAAACATTGCCACTAGCTGTTCTGCTCAGCTAGCCCATTACACACAGAAAAAACCATTATCATTGGACATAACTTTGATTTGTATGCAAATGTAAGGTGAAGTCCTCTCTTTTTTTGGATGGCATACCTGGGGGAAAACCACTCTTGCGTTTGAGTAACTACTGTATATAATTGTTCTCCCCTGTGCGGGCAGCAGCTTAACAGCTGCATCACTCTCCCTATATCCCCTGCTCACTTTACCTTTGCAGCTCCACAGGAGTGGCATATGAATGCATTGAGCAGCGCCCCAAAATGCTTGCTGATCACCCAGGGATGTAGCTTTTTCTTTGGGGGTAGTAAACCGAATGTGCTCTCAAACACATTGTGGCTTTGACACTTTTGGTCAAGTCACTGACCGTTCCCGGAAGACGGTCCCAACAAGGTATTTCTGAGCTAAGCTGATCCGATGCAGAGTCTGTCTTTGCCCAACTGCGGCCAGGATGGACAGCTGAGCGCTTTGTGTCAGAAAAGACTGCTCCCTCCTCAATTCGGCATCAAGAAACCCCAAGATCAATGCAGAAAGCAAATTATGCAGATTAAAATCTTTCTCCATCTGTTTCCCTTTTGGATGTTGATTTATTGCAAATCTCGGAGTTGGCTGCTTTTTCCCACCCACCCCTCTCTCCAGAATTCTTTGTGGCAGGGTATGAGCTTTCGGTGAGTCACTGCTCACTTCCTCAGATTCTCAGCGATGACTCACAAAAGATCCTACCTTGCCACATATTTTGTTAGTCTTTAAGGTGCTACCGAACTTTTGCTCTTTTCTACTTCTACCGACAGACTCATGCAGCTACCCGTCTTGATCAGAATTCTTTGGTGAGGACAGCAGGGAAAGAATCAAAGAGCTGAAATCTAGAGACGTGTTTCTTTTGTTTAGCTATTTATGCCTCACTTTTCTCCCCAAGGGGCCCCCCAAAACAGCTCGCAACATCATTCTTCCCTCCTCCGTCTTATCTGCACAACAACCCTATGAGGTACATTAGGCAGAGGGTCTGTGACCATCCGCAGGTCACCCAGCGAGCTGCCAGGGCAGAGTGTGGATTCGAACTCGGGTGTCCCAGATCCTAAACCAAAACTCTAGCCGTTACACCACAATTGCTCTACATACATTGCAGGGACTGAGTCAGGGGCGGAGGGCCCTGCAGGGCATTATAAATCCCCCCATCATCCTCTCATGACCTCTAAGAACCAGTTTTGTGTAGTGGTTAAGTGCACGGACTCTAAATATGGGGGAACCGGGTTTGATTCCCCACTCCTCCACTTGCACCTGCTGGATGACCTTGGGCAAGCCATAGCTCTGGCAGAGCTGTTCTTGAAAAAGAGCAGTTTCTGTCAGAGCTCCCTCAGCCCCTCACTTACCTCACAGGGTGTCTGTGGTGGGGAGGGGAAGGGAAAGGAGTTTGTAAGCCACTCTGAGACTCCTTTGGGTAGTGAAGGACGGGGTATAAATCCAATTTCTTCTTCTAAGATCTCAAAAAATGCCTGAATGATTTGGGGGTGGGGGATTATGTGGTTTGTTTCTCTTAACAGCAGGTTAGAAGCTGGGAAGTACTGTTGTCTCCCCCCCCCCCCCAAAGTTGAAGTTCTCCAGTTCCTGTGTGCAGTCTATTCCTCTATGCCCCCCAGTCTCACATGTCTGTCAAAACCAGGGATATGAGACATCATCTGCTGGAAAATGCATACCTCAGGGGGTAAGAATCCCATGACTATTTGTGGGCATTGCTGCATTTATGGGGTTGCCAGCTCTGGGTTGGGAAATACCTGGAGATTTTGAAGCCTCAGGAGGGCGGGGTATGGGGAGGGGATGGACTTCAGTGGGGTATGACACCGTATAGTCCACCTTCCGGATGGCCATTTTCTCCAGGGGAACTGACCTCTGCTGTCTGGAGATGAGCTGTAATACTGGCAGATCTCCAGGTGCTAGGGCTCATTTTGTAGCAGGAGCTCCTCTGCATATTAGGCCACACACCCCTGATGTAGCCAATCCTCCAAGAGCTTACAGTAGGCCCTGTAAGAAGAGCTCTGTAAGCTCTTGGAGGATTGGCTAGATTAGGGGTGTGTGGCCTGATATGCAGAGGAGCTCCTGCTACGAAATGCGCCCTGCCAGGTGCCACAACCCAATGCATTCATGACCGCACTTTCCTGTCCAGTCTGTGTCTCTTGACCCCCTGCCCTGCCCTCCAGCCCCTTAGGGTTACCAATAGGGCTGCCAAGTGCCGGCGACTTACCGGCGGGGGGGAGTTGTTCTCCCCCCGGGAGCTCTTCTGGCGCGTGCGCGCCACGGCGACGTAATGACGTCACCTCCGGGTGACGTCATTACATGGGGGAAGTCGTCCTCATCGGACGACTTCTGGGGCGGGGTTCCCCCCGGATCGAGAACCCCTATAGCGGGGGATCCCCTGCCCCCCCGGGCTGACTTGGCAGCCCTAGTTACCAACTTCCAGGTGGGACCTGGAGCGCTTCCAGAATGACCGCTGATCTCCAGGCTGTAGCAATCAGTTCACCTAGAGAAAATGGCCACCCTGGAGGGTGGGCTGATGGCCGACCCTGTAGGGTTTTCAAGGCCGGTGATGCACAGAGGTAGTTTTCCATTGCCTGCCTCTCCGTAGCCACCCTGGACTTCCTCGGAGATCTCCCATCCAAGGACTAACCAGGGGCAATTCTGCTTCGCTTCCATGAACTGAGGATGCTGAGCTAGCCCGGGCCATCCGGGTCGTGGCAGCGGGTGACATCATTGTTTTTAAACCATCGCAAGACGTTCCGGTTGCCTAGTCCCTGACAGTAATCCGGCTGGACAAGATCCAGAGCTGGCCCAAAGCAAAATCACTCAACTGGCACATTGACAAGCAGTGGGAAAGGGTCGGGGAGAGCACAGACGCTGGCGTTGCAGCTGTTGCGGGGGGACAAGGCCCCAGGACCCGGGTGTGCATGTGTCCTTTCTCTTAAACCAATTTAGGATTTGGGGGGGGGGGGGTGTTGCTGAGAATCTCATTTTTGCCTCGCAGCTGCTCCGGCTGAAAGGGGAACGACTGCCCATCTTCAGCCCCTGAGGTCTGACGTACTTAAAGGGACGGGATTGTGAAGGGGTTAAGAGATGGGGGGGGAAGAAGTAAGGTGATAGCTTTTACTGGCACTGCCTGGGTTGTCGAGGGAGCAAGAGAGTCTTCATGTTACACAGAAGAAAGTCTGCTTTCCCCCCACACACCCCCCCCACACACACACAGAATGCAAAGGCCGGGGTTCCGCCAGGGCACTCTGCCAGAAGGGGAGCACGCAGATGCAAAGAACCGGCCCGTGTGGGGAGCTCTGTTGGCGTGCCCTCCCATTTGGAAACGTGGGAACTGGCAAGAAACCGAGGGCTTATGGGGCCATTGCCCCCCTCGGATTGTGGAACTCCTTCCCTCAAGAGCGGAGAACAGCTGTCTTCACGGGGTGGGTTTGAGTCGGGCCGTTTGAGCCGCGCCAAGTCGTGGGTACTGTGGGATGGGGAACCAAAGTTTGGAAGTGGAGGTGGATGGTTTTGATTTTTTTTTAAAAAAAGAATGGCTTTGTTGTCTTTCTTAGGTATGCTGTAAACTGCCTTGAGGACTTTTCATTGGTGGTTGGTGGGGGGCAACAGTGGGAGGGCTTCTAGCGTCCTGGGCCCACTGGTGGACCTCCTGATGGCACCTGGTATTTTTGGCCACTGTGCGACAAATTGTGGGACTGGAAGGGCCATTGGCCTGATCCAACGGTTGCAGTCACATGCATGAGATAAAGCGGGGGGGGGGGGGGGGAGGCTATGTCCTCTGGCAGGAGTTGATCCACAGTTGCGCGATCACACAGTCTTTTGAAGCTGCGTGATCAGACTGCCACTGTGTGATCTTTTTTTTTTTTTTGCTGTTTGTCTCCAAGGCACTTAAACAGGGGATTGATGATTTGCATCTCAGCCCTGAGGGCTCCCTATGGAGTGTGCGATGATGTGCATACTGAGAAGGGCAAAAAACAATCGCACAGAGTCGGGATGGCCTGATCAGACCATCCTGACGCCATGAAAGCGCGCTGGAGCGATCAGACACGGGAAAGTCCGTCTGTGGCCCATAGCAACCCATTTGCTACCAGACTTTCCAAGGTGCAAGGGCGTCGACTTTCCAATTTCCCCAGGGGGGGGGGCTGGGCCAGAGACATCACAGGTTATTGTCTCTGGGGGAGGCTCAGCACTTCCTGGAAAAGTTTGGGGGTGGCTCCAGCTCCCCAGCCCCCCTGAAGTTGACGCTTATGCCGAGGTGTCTTTTAACTCCAGTTGTGCGGCGGAGCAAAACAGGTTGCCAGCGGCTGTGGGGCGCTTTGATTGCGCTCCTTTAATCCGCCCGGCATTCACACCTATGTCAGGGCGAATTGTGCGTGTGATCGCAGCCAACGTTGGCTTCTCTTGTGTTCTTATAGTCTTAATTATTTTTTTTTGAGAAAAAATTGAAAGATGGTATGTAAATAAACGAAATAAGCTGGGATTCCCCCAGTGCAGAGCATTTGGAAGCATGGGGCGAGGGTGTTGGCAAGCGGAGGTATGGGACGCCACGTCCCCTCCTGTGCTAGGGGGTGCCAGCTCTGGTTTGGGAGATTCCTGGAGATCTGGGGGTGGTTCCTGTGGAGGGACTTCAGTTTCTCCAAGACTATAGCATATGATAGAAGCCACCCCCCGAAGCTGCCAGTTTCTCCAGGGCAACCGATCTCTGTCATCTGGAGACTGGTCGTAATTCCAGAAGGACTTCTGGAACCCCACTCCTACCTCTCTTGTGGCCAGGGATTGCGCATCGAAGCGCCTATGGTGACATGAGGAGGAATCTAGGTAGGGTGCAGAGAGCCTGATTTCAGATAGTCTGTGAAAGTTTTGCATGAAGTATTCCTGAAATGATTGCCTAATTATGTACAATTGAACAAAAGAACTTGCCAGTCGATCTCCCAAATACAGATTCTGCATTACAATACTGTGCTACGTATCAAAAGAGCAGCCTGAATGAACTTTGCCTCAGGGGCGCTTATATTTGCATCGTCACTGTTTAGTAGATACAGCAGTCTGTGTGGGTCAGGGAGCTCTATAATACCAGTGCCGAATATTGGCATAGAAATGACATTCCAATAACACGTGAGACACTGTTGCAATTGACCCGCTTGCACGGGGGCATAATCTATTATCAAAAGGGAGTCTATTAAACTTCCCAGTTAAGATCGCTGAAGGGAGAGCACTGAACCCGGCAAATGAAAAGGTGCTGTGTAAAGTGTAGTGGTTAAGAGGGCAGACTCTAATCAGGGAGAACCGGGTTTGGTTCCCCATTCCTCCACTTGATGCTGCTGGATGACCTTGGGCAAGCCATAGTTCTGTCAGAGCCGTCCTCTCAAGGACAGCTCTGGAAAGAGCTCTGGAAAGGTGCCTCTGAGAGCCAGTTTGGTATAGCGGTTGGGAGCGTGGCCTCTAATCTGGGAGAACCGGGTTTGATTCCCCCACTCCTCCACATGCAGCTGCTGGCATGACCTTGGGTCAGTCACAAGTTCGTTCAGAGCTGTCCTCTCAGGAGCAGTTCTTGAAAGAGCTCTCTCAGCCCTACCTACCTCACGGGGTGTCTGTTGTGGGGAGGGGAAAGGAGTTTGTAAGCCACTCTGAGACTCTGAGTGAAGGGCGGGGTATTTATTTATTAATTTATTTCACATTTGTATTCTGCCCTCCCCGCGGGTATAAGTCAAATCTCTTCTTCTTCTTCTTCTTCTTCTTCTTCTTCTTCTTCTTCTCCTTCTTTCTTCTGCCGGGGTCTGAAGCTGGCAAAGATAGCTAGCAGGATGACCCACAATGGGCAATATCTCATGGCTTAAGGGAGAACACCACATATTCTATCCCAGTGCTTTGTATATAGTAGCCAAAATACTGGAAGGCAGGGGTGTGTTTGCTTCTTGGTGGATGACTGAGCAAAATACGGCTTGCGTGTCCCCCCCCCCCCCCAACTTATCACTTTCTAACTCTCGTTTTCTTTATCAAAGCTCAGGGTTTACATGGGTGGTTCTTCCTCTGGCATTTTATTTCCACAGCAGCCCTGTGAGGTAGGTTTAGGCTGAGAGAAAGCATGACTGGCCTAAGGTCACCTAGTGACCTTTGCGGCTGAGGAGAGATTCGAACCCGGGTTTCCCCAGTCTTAGCTTGAAACCCTAACCACTTTGCCACATTGGCATGCTTATAAGCTGCAAACGGAAGAGGTCTGGAATATCTCAGGGTTGGGGGGCAGGTCCGCAGGGCTATGGTCCTGCCTGACAATCGTCAGTTGTCGTTGCTCAGAAATTGATATTGTGGCTTTTTTCTGAATGTATATGCGGGCCCCACACCTCCCTCGATTTCACTTCTTGATGGACTGTTTTCTCTGTTTCTTTCACTCCAGGCTGCCCCTCTGGGACGTTCAAAGCCAATCAGGGGGACGAGGGTTGCGTTCACTGCCCCATCAACAGCCGGACGACGTCAGAAGGCGCCACCAACTGTGTCTGCCGCAACAGCTACTATCGGGCGGATTCTGACCCACTGGACATGCCCTGCACCAGTACGTTGCCCCCAAGAGGGAGGGAGGGGGGGTTGAAGGTGTGGGCCTCATCCTTCATGGCTTCATGTGGGGCTGAGTCACATGAGGAGGCCTCCATGCACATAGCCTGATGGGCGTATCTTGTACGCATCACCACCCTTGTGGGAAACGAATGGTGGAGTTCACTGGCAGCGGACGTGGCCATGAGCACAGGTGGCCGTGAGCATAGGGGGATTTAAAAGGCACTTAGATTCGAGGAGGAGAGTTCTATCAGTGGGCTGCTTCCGTGGTGGCCTCCACGGCCACGGGCAAGGAACCTCTGAATACCAGTGCCAGAAGGCAACATCAGGGGAGGGCCTCGGCCACCGTGCTGTGTTTGTTGGCCCTACAGAGCAACTGGATGGCCGCAGTGCAAAACAGGTTGCTAGCCTAGCTGGACCACTGGTCTGATCCAGCAGGGCCCTTCGTATGTTCTTAGGAGTGGGCGGGCCTTGCCGGATAGGACAGTTCACACCGCTCTTGGATTCACATCGCAACCCATACTGGCAAACTAATTACTTCAGAAGGATGTGCACCAGAGGATTTGCATGATGGTGGAATCATGGAATCATAGAGTTGGAAGGGGCCTCCAGGGTCTTCTAGTCCAACCGCCTGTGCAGTGCAGGAAATTCACAAATACCACAAATCCCCCACGCCCCCAGTGACCCCTGTTCCATGCCCGGAAGATGGCAGAAAACCTCCAGGATCCCCAGCCAAACTGGCCTGGAGAAAAATTGGTGCCTCACCCCAAAGTGGTGGTCGGCATTTCCCTGGGCAGGTAAGAAAGGGCCATGAGAACTAAGTACTGTTGCAACCCTTCCTGCCCTCCTTTCTCGTGACCTGCCTAAGTCCACAGAATCAGCATTGCTGACAGATAAAAGGAAGTACTTCTTCGCACAAAGAGTGATTAACACATGGAATTTACTGCCACAGGAGGTGGTGGCGGCTACAAGCATGCACAGCTTCAAGAGGGTATTCGATAAACATATGGAACACAGGTCCACCAGTGGCTCTTAGCCACAAGGTATAGATAGGAACTCTTGGCCTGGAGCAAGTGATGCTCTGTACTTGGGGGGGGGGGGGCAACAGTGGGAGGGCTTCTAGTGTCCTGGCCACACTGGTGGACCTCCTGAGGGCACCTGGTGTTTTTGGCCACTGTGTGACAGAGTGTTTGATGGGATGGGCCACTGACCTGATCCAACATTGGCTTCTCTTATGTTCTTAACCTCCAAAGGAGAACCCACCACCTCCCAAGGAAGCCTGTTCCACTGAAGGACCACTCTAACTGTCAGGAAGTTCTTCTGAATGTTTAGTCTTCTAGGTCTTTCCCCTTGACAACTCCGTGTGAATTGGCCAAGGAGGATTTGACAGCTCACTAGCTACTTTTCACGGGCCTAATGAAGCCGAATGTTGATCATCCCCTCCAGCTGGGGAGAGTGACACCAGCATCGGCCGCTCCCCCCAGCCATCCTAACTAATAGCCATTGGGAGTCAATGGATTTCTCCAGGGCTTTTTTAATAGAAAAAGCCCAGCAGGAACTCATTAGCATAATAGGCCACACCCACAGGCCTATTATTAATAGGCACACGGGCAAGCCAAGGGAAGACAGTTTAATCCGCCTTCCCTCCAAGGGCCGGCTTGCCCATGCTCTCCGCAGCTCGAGGCGCGTGGGCAAGCCAAGGGAAGGTATGGCCAGCTGGAACGCCGTTTCGGTGCGTTCCTGCCCAAAAATAGCCCTGGATTTCTCGACAATCCCTCACTAAAGCATTTTAAGACAGCCACACTTGCCATCACTTATAGCAGTGAATTCCATATTAGCTGTGTATTGTGCAGAGCAGCACTGCCTTTTGCCCATCTTGAATCTACTGCTGATCAGTTCCCCGAGGTGAACCCAAGTCACGGGAGAGAGGGAAATAGGTCTGTCTTGCCCAGAGGTCCCCAGTGTGGTGCCCAGGAGCACTCTGGCTCCCCCCAAGACCTTTTTATGGTGCCCGACAAGTGCTCTTAGGAAGTGGATGGAGCCAAGTAGGGTTTTTGCTGCTGCTAGGCTGCTGATTGACTACTGTAGATCTGATTGGCTTTGCAGATTTGTTTTAAAATGTTGCTTTGGCGGCAGCTGACACCACAGCACAAGGAGCTACACTGTGTGTCTGAAGTTAAGCTGTGGCAAACATTCCATGCTGGCGCCGCCTCCTGCGGTGGCCATTTTGGCGCTGCGCTCACCGTGCTGTGTCAGAATTCCAAATGTGGCCACAGGCTCAGAAAGGTTGGGGACCCCCGGTCTTGCTCACTGTGTGAATTTAGGGGCAGGCGATGTGTGCATGCAGTCATGCCTTGTGGTCCATGCCTCTGAGCCAGAGACAAATGGGCGGGGACGTTTGTCCTACCGAATGTTCTAGACCTGCTCGCGCTGTCTGGGGGAAAGGAGGTCCTCTGCTCATGTGCCTCTTCACTTTCCGGTTCTCTCTGTCCTTCCCGCAGCCATCCCATCAGCCCCGCAGACTGTCATCTCTAGCGTGAACGAGACTTCGCTGATGCTGGAATGGAGCCCACCCCGGGACTCGGGGGGCCGTGAGGATCTGGTCTATAATATCATCTGCAAGAGCTGCGGCTCGGGCCGGGGGGCCTGCACCCGCTGCGGGGACAATGTGCAGTTCACGCCACGCCAGCTGGGCCTGACCGAGCCCCGCGTCTACATCAGTGACCTGCTGGCCCACACCCAGTACACCTTTGAGATCCAGGCTGTGAACGGCGTCACCGACCAAAGCCCCTTCTCACCGCAGTTTGCTTCGGTCAACATCACTACCAACCAGGCTGGTAAGGATCGGGGCCATATCCTCTCTAATGATCACACAGGACGCTGGTCCATTTGGAAGCCCCAAATACCCTTTTGGTGTCCTCTACGATCTCCTTCCTTCCTCCCCTTAACGATGAAGCAATTCCACAGACATGATGGTAATTCCAAGGCTGTGTTGGATAGTTTATGGATTTTCCGCTAATGGAAGGAGATGTGTAA
Organism: Lepidodactylus listeri; assembly: GCA_029233225.1. Classification (NCBI taxonomy): domain Eukaryota; kingdom Metazoa; phylum Chordata; class Lepidosauria; order Squamata; family Gekkonidae; genus Lepidodactylus; species Lepidodactylus listeri. The sequence goes on along the minus strand of JARCFY010000019.1, from coordinate 37,993,633 downwards.
TTTCCACCAGTTCCCCCTTTCTGCTGAAGACCCCCAGTTGGACCCGCATTCCATTTCTAAGAGTCCAGGGTTCCCCTGGAGCAGCAGATCGGGGGGATCCATGGGTTTTCACGGGTGAGGCAGGAACACTCTCTTCCGCCAATGGAAGTATCTTCTATTAGCAGAAAATTGAGTCTGGATCCAACCCAGTGTGCTCCTGTGGTACATCTGGAGATGTTCTGGAAATCTGGAGAGCGCTGTCAGAATGTATAGATTGTAGTACAAGTGAATACATTTGTGCACCTTCTCTCCCTGTATCTAAAAAAAAAAAAAGCCATCTGTCTGTTCTAAGGAGGAGGAAGCTGGCAGGTAATATAAGGACTAAGATCTTGAGCAAAGGCATCATGCCAGGGCAACTCTCTAGCACTTGCCCCCAAACTTATAGAGTTGTGAAGTGTACTCATGTTGGAGGAGGAGAAGAAGAAGAGAAGAGAGAAGAGATTGGATTTATACCCCGCCCTTCACTCACTCGGAGTCTCAGAGAGGCTTACAAACTCCTTTTCCCTTCCCATCCCCACAGCAGACACCCTGTGAGGTAGGTGGGGCTGAGAGAGCTCTGACAGAAACTGCTCTTTTTCAAGAACAGCTCTGACAGAACAATGTCTTGCCCGAGGTCATCCAGCAGCTGCAAATGGAGGACTGGGAAATCAAACCTGGTTCTCCCAGGTTAGAGTCTGTGCACTTAACCATGACACCAAACTATCTTTGTGTAGTGCAGTAGCGACTGTAGTGCAGTCACAACTGTTGTGCGAATTGTGCAGCAGTGACTGTTCCTGCCTCCCCCTTCGTTTGGCAGGCCAGTTTCCACCTGCTGACCTTGGCAGGCAGCATAGGCGTAAACTACGGGGAGGCTCAGGGGCTCAGGGCACCCCTGAAGTTTCCCAGGGGGGACTGAGCCCCCCTGGCGAAATGGGGCGCCCGCCTACTGCCGTCGCACCTCCCCGCCTCCCTTGCTAGGCCCACCCGCCGCCGCTGCAAGAGCCACCTGTTAGCCCGGCAGGCAGGCTAGCCAGCCGGCTCCCCTCCCCTGAACCCACTCCTAGGGTTGCCAAGTCCGTTTTGCTTACCGGCGGGGGGAAGTCCTCTGCCGGCCGGGAGCTTCACTGGCGTGCGCGCTCTGCACACGCACCGGCTGACATCACTGGAAATGACGTCAGCACGTTGGGGGCGTTGCCAGGGCGACGCTCTGGAAATCGCCCCAAAACTCTAGTGTGGGGCGATTGCCAGAGCGTCGCCATGGCAACGCTCCAACGTGATGGCGTCACTTTCGGGTGACGCCATTGCGTGAGGGAAGTCATCCAGGCTGGACGACTTCGAGGGCGGGGTTTCCCCCACTGGCCAAATGCTGGCCTGCGGATCGGGAACCCCTGTAGCGGGGGATCCCCCGCCCCCCAGGCTGACTTGGCAGCCCTACCCACTCCCTCCCTCCCGGGGCCATCTGGGGATCCACCCAGCATGATGATGTCACCCGGAAGTGACATCATCACACTGGGCAGTCCCCGGATGGCCCCGGGAGGGAGGGAGGGAGAGAGGGAGGGAGGGAGCAAGTGGGTTCAGGGGAGCCAGCCAGGCGGGCTGGGGTGGGGGGTGGAGGGAGGCTCTTGTGGCGGCAGCAGTGGGGACATTGCGTGGAGACGCAAGAGCACCCCCCCCCCCGGAAGTCAAAAACTCTGCGCCCCTGGCAGGCAGTAGCCATAACTACCTGGTGTTTAATTGCCTAACAAGTCTACCCTGGTCCTTAACAAAGGAGCCACTTAACTTACAGCTCCACACTAGCAGCACAGTTATCCAGATGCCCAGGGCCTCTAGATTTCCCCCTCCCCACAAAACCTCCTCCCCCCCAGCTCTCCTTCTGCAGCCCTGTCCGTGTGGCTCTAGTTTAACACTCCACCCACGACCACCTCCTTCCTGGAGCCTGGTCTCCCTTTGTCTGTGTTCAGGAGAGGCCTGGTGCGACCCAGTTTTCTGTGGGGAGAAGACTCCTGTCTGCACCTCGGCCCCCCTGCTGGGCTGCATTTGCAGAGCCGTTCCCCGCCGGAGCTGTCTTGCATGCTCAAATCTCACCCCTCGTAATTAAGCAAGGAGTCTGCTACTTTATTGCAACAGCTGTGAACATTCCCACCTTTACAGGGACGGGGAGGGGGGCCGCAGGGGGGGGGGACCGGTCCCCTACTCAGCCCCCGTCTCCCTGCGTGCTTCGGCCCGGCCCTTCTTTATTATCTGTCAAGCTCGTGCTCCCGAGCCTGTGAGATGCCTTCCTTAATGTATCTATTCATTAGCGCTAAAGAGTCACTGTCTGTTGGCTAATTCGCCTGTAATTAGAGGCAGGATTCTTTCGCAAGCTCTCAGTACAGCCTGGCAGGCTTGATGCTCCTCATTAGCAGCTGGAAACAGAAGCCGCCCAGTCAAAGATCCAGTGTGGGCCTGGGAAAAGAGGCGCCCGAAGATGGCGGGGATGCAGGGCGGTTGAGAACAGCAGTCCGGCCTAGTTCGAGAAAGGTGGGGCCTTGGTGGGTGACCACGGGCAGGTGGCGCCCTCTCATCCAACGCTCCCTCTAAGCTGTGGAGTCTTGTGAGCAAAAATTCTACTTGGTGAGCTACTGGCATGAAAGTTGTGAGCAAGCAGTTCGGCTGCTGCATAAATTAGTGTGCGCTGGAGCCCTCCTTCCTGAGCTGAGGCAAAAATGGGTGAGCCGGAGGCTAAAAAACGGTGAGCTAGCTCACACTCACTCAGCTGAGAGGGAACACTGCTCTCCTCCTAACCTACCTCACAAGGCTGTTGTCAGGATATAGTGGAGGAGGGAAGAACAAAGTAAACCTCTCTGAGTCCCCTTTGGGGAGAAAGGTGTGGCATGAATGAAGTCAATAAATAAGTAAATTCAGCTGCTGGGAGAGGTCATCTGATCATCCCCATTAGTTTGTAAATCAGTATGTCTTTTATTGTATCGTTATGTATTTATATATACATTTTAAACGTCGTTTTAATGTTTTAAATAAGAACATAAGAGAAGCCAGTGTTGGGTCAGGCCAATGGCCCATCCAGTCCAACACTCTGTCACACAGTGGCCAAAAACACCAGGTGCCATCAGGAGGTCCACCAGTGGGGCCAAGACACTTGAAGCCCTCCCACTATTGTCCCCCCTCAAGCACCAAGAATACAGCGCATCACTTGCCCCAGACCAAGAGTTCCTGTCTATACCTTGTGGCTAATAGCCACTGATGGACCTCTCCTCCATATGTTTATCCAGTTCCCTCCTGAAGCCGTCCATGCTTGTAGCCGCCACCACCTCCTGGGGCAGTGAATTCCATGTGTTAATCACTCTTTGGGTGAAGAAGGACTTCCTTTCATCCATTCTAACCCAACTGTTTATGTGTTTATTGGCTTCATTTGTACCCCCACCTTGTGGTTTAAGGCAGCTGTCAATAATAGTTAAAAACATCTCCGGTTAAAACCAAAAATAAAATAGCAAACCCCAGATCCATCCTCCCCTCCCCTTCTAAAAAGATGCCTGCCGTTCACACACACCCCCCCCCCCAAATCCCTGGCAAACAAGCATGTCTCGCAGCCCCTTGTGGAGGTCTCCAAGGAGGGGGCCTCTTCTTCAGGGACCCCTTTCCACAGAGCCAGAGCCATAATGGAAAAAGTCTGGGCTACAGTCAAGGCCAGAGTGTCTACCTTAAGTGGTGGGATAGCAAACAGATGGCCACCTGGCCGCCATAGTTGCCACACAGGGACATATGGAAGGAGACGGTCTTTCAGATAAGCTCTACTATGATAGGAGCTCATCCCTTCTTCGGGACTGCTCATCGGATTATATCCAACTGTAGGATTTCCACTTAGCAGTCCCACAAACTTGGCATCCCCCCACCCTATTACACTGAGTGCTCTCCCAGTGTATTCAAAACGAAATTGACTGATACTTTTTGAAGAGGCCGGAAGCTGTAGTCAATTTCATTTACAAAGGCGGTGGGGCGGGGGGAGTCCCCCCTAGTATTATTTTTGCGTTGGAGTTCCAGATCCAAGACTCAGAGTCTCAGAGGTGCGGATGGACAGTGTTCCCTCTAAGCTGTGGAGTCTTGCGAGCAAACAATTCTACTTTGTGAGCGGCTGGCCTTAAAGTTCTGAGCTACCGATTTGGCGGCCGCAAATAAATCAGTTTGCTCTGGAGCCATCCTCCCTGAGCTGAGACAAGAACGTGTGAACTGGAGGCTGAGAAAAACCTGCGAGCTAGCTCACACCCACTCAGCTTAGCGGGAACACCGAGGCGGACGACTTTGTGGAACGGGAGCACGAAAAGACGCATCTCTCCCCCCACCTTCCTTTCAATACTGCATTGGTTCTTCTTGAATTTTAACAGAGTATCCTAGAAACAGAGTCTCCTTTGGGGTCGCGAGGGACGGAATTGCTGACAGAACCGAGTTTTAAGAATCCGATTATCCCTATGGTGTGCGTTCATATAAGAACGGAACGGAAGGTTCAACAGGCAGCCAGCGAGGTCTGCAGGAAATTCAGCATCAGCAATTTTGCAAGAAGCGACGGCAGAACCAAAGAGTGACTCACAGAGAATAAATAGCGTTGCAGGAGCAGAGTTGTTTTTTATAGGGTTTAAAAAAAAAAAAAAAAAAACCATATACAGCAGCTTCTCATTGTTTCCAAGTCCAGTTAATTGGGACGGCATTTCTTTTGGATTGTCGACTTAACGGAATTGGGACATTAAAACCGGCCTGGAGCAAGCGGTGTTGCAAAGACCACCTGGCTGAGCTCGCCCCGCGCTCCCAGTGGCCCTCCTGGGCTGCAGCCTGCCAGGAACTTTCCCCAGTAACTTTTCCTAATAACTTTTCCAGTCCATCCCTGGTGTGTAGTTGAGAGAGTCTCCCCGTGCAAAGGCAGTGGGATGATACCGGGGGGGGGGGGGGAGTGGGAGTGGGGAGAGTCTGAATAGGAACAGGCAACACAATGGAGAGCCAGTTTGGTGGGGTGGTTAAGTGCACAGACTCTAATCTGGGAGAATCGGTTTTGATTTCCCCACTCCTCCACTTGCAGCTGCCGGATGACCTTGGGCAAGCCATAGTTCTGTCAGAGCTGTTCTTCCAAGGGCACTTCTGGAAAGAGCTCTCTCAGCCCCACCTACCTCACAGGGTGTCTGTTGTGGGGAGGGAAAGGGAAAGGAGATTGTAAGTCACACTGAGACTACTTCAGGTAGTGAAGGGCAGGGGATAAATCCAATCTCCTCCTCTCCTTCCTCCTCTTCCTCTTTCTCCTCCTCTTCTTCCTCTTCTTCTTTTTCTTCATTGGTCGTCGTCGTCTCCTCCTCCTCCTCGGCACCCAGTTGTGATTTGACCTCACCTACAAATCATCTTCTTACAAATCAGTTGCCCTGACCTGGGAAGTCCAGGCTAGCCCCATCTGGTCGGACCCATCAAAAGAATCCGCATGCCAAAATATGTCAATCCTTTTTTCTTTTTTAAAAAATATTTTATTGGATTTTTTTCAAAATAACCAGTTAGTAACATCAATTTTAGTATACAGAGCTCGAAATCATTACAGTTGAGAATATAATTTGGACCACACAAGCATTGGATCCTTTTTGTTATCCATATTTCATAAATAACTCAGCTTATCCATTTCAGCCCATTCCAAAAGTTTATGTATTAAGTCCATTTTACCCAGTAATGCATAGTTTTTCCCATTTTTAGCTCTTAATATTCGCGCTGCTGTCAAAATATAAGCCAGCAGTTTTTGGTCCAATTTATTTATTTCCTCCGGAAACATATTCAGTAGGAAAACTTCCAGCTTGAAAGGTAGTTCAAACTCAAAAATTTCAAGTTTGAGTTTTTGGGTTTGAGTTTGAGGGGTTTTTTTAAAAAAAAAATATGTCAATCCTGACGTTGCCCATACATATTAAAATTCTTTCTGTGCAGGGTTTTACTGATACATACAGGCACTCTTGGGTATTGGTCAATCAGCCTCTAAAAAGAATCTGCCCACCAACACACTCAGTGTTTTATTAATGAGATATGAGACACACCATTTTATCAATGAATCATGCAGATGAACGGATGGAACGGAAAGCTTCAGCAAACTGCCCGCGAAAAAAAAAAAACCCTGCGGGCACGATTTAGAAACAACAAGGTAAAACCGCGGAGGACCCCATCGTCTTTCCAGTCCTCGTCTGATGCTCTAACCCCTACACTACACTAGCTCGCTTCTCCTTATTAGCGCATCTCTCCCTGTAGCCCTCAGACCTAGCAGTTCTTGGTCAAAGCATGTCACTGTATGTTATAGAGGCATGAGGTCAATTGGTCGGGGAATCTGTATATTCCCTCCCATGTACACACATACCCCCATTTGTCCCCTACGGTCTATCAGGGTACAACACATCTCTTTAGAAGGGAAGAAACCTGAAAGACGCTGCTGTTTGGAACCACGCTTCGCTGACATAGACCTGCGACTGTTGATTTCCTAACGTGATCTTTATATGCATGGTGCTCTTTAACCCCTCTGGTACCCCCATGAGCCTCTTCCATATCTTCTCTGCACACGTGAGGCTCTTTCACATATGAAGGAAGAAGTTGTTAGCAGCCGTGCTGGTCTAAGAGTAAGAGAGCCTGTTTGGTTTGGTGTAGTGGTTAGGAGTGTGGACTCTAATCTGGAAGCACCGGGTTTGATTCCCCACGCCTCCACATGCAGCTGCTGGTGTGACCTTGGGTCAGTAATAAGTTCTTTCAGAGCTGTTCTCTCAAGGGCAGTTCTCAAAGAGCTCTCTCAGCCCCACCTACCTCACAGGGTGTCTGTCGCAGGGAAGGGAAGGGAAAGGAGATTGTAAGCCGCTCTGAGACTCCTTCGGGTAGTGGAGGGCGGTGTATACATCCAATCTCCCCCTCCTCTTCTTCTTCCTCTTCTTTCCAAAAACATAGAACGTAGCCCACACTTGATACTTTTTATTAGGCCCAACCAAATGACACCTAACAGACTGGGAGCTTTCAGGCTGAATTCCTGCACAAGATGCTATTTTGCATCTTCCCTCTGCATATGATCCTCTTTCAGATACAAGGCTTTCCACGCACGAGGCTCCGTTACCTCTTCCCTCCACACATGAAGCTCTTTTAAGACCATCAGGGCCATGTTCTTTGGGACCCAAAAGACAGGACTAACCATGTTTGTTCGTAACTAAGCGAGTACCCCAAACAATCGTTTCTTTAAGACCCTGGCCCGTTTCGATTAGAATGACTTCCTCTCTTCCCTCCCGGGGAAAGCTGTAGCAGAGCTCTCTTCCTTCGGGGCCCCTCTAGAATCTCCCAAAAAGTATTCCACTTGCAGTACTAAATGGAGCTTAGACACATCCATCAACTTATCCCGGCCTGTCTTCTCTCCACCCCCCCCTCCCCACATTTTTGACCCTGACCTCAGAGCACAGCCGTGTCTGCCGGACGGTAATTGAAAATACCAAAAATCCCCGTTGGCCTGTTGGTGGCCGGTGGTAACCAGACTCCCGGGGAACAGCGTTCAGGGGAGGTTTGGAAGAGAGTCCTGGACCGACTGCCCCCACCCCCCCCCCAAAGCCCCCAGCTGCTCTTTCCTTGTTGCGCCGGCTCATTCCTTAATGCTCCTGAGGGAGCCCGGTTCTCTGGGCTCTGCCGCCGCCTTCCCGACTCTGACACGAGTTGCGGGGATTAATGTGATCAGAGATAGATTCGGCTGCCGGTAACCCAACCCCTGCGGCTGAGCCGGCGCAGCCAAGGAGCTCTTTGATTACTCCAGGATGGGGCGTGGGGGGCACAGGGGCTTCTGTGGTGGTGGTGGTTGGGGGGGGGGATGAGGTTGACTCTGCAGACCTGGCAGCTGACGGGAGGGAGGGAAGGGCGCAAGCGGTGAAACGGATTGGTGCTGGCGTGGGTGGCAGGCTCAAAAGGGAAACCAGAGAAGGGGCCGTGGTTTCGCGGCTGGCATGTCAGTTGGCTTCCCCCGACCCACCCACCACGAGACGAACAGCGGCTTGCCAGTGTGATGGCCAGAGGCGGGGAAGGGAATTTATTGGGGGTCTTCTACCACCACCCTCTGTAGTCCTGCCTTCTTATTCCTGCCAATCTGCGGTCAACGGATCTGTCAAGATGTTGTTGGCTGTTGCTTGATCGTTGGGCCGAAGCACAAATTCGCAACCAGGTTGCCTCGTCTACACCAGAAAATTCAGCCGTGAGTCATTCGTATGGTTCAACTGGATTGCCTTGTCCAAGCAGGAAAATCCAGTCGTGGATTATTGCTCTGGCACAACCGGACCGCCTTGTTCGCTCAAGGGAATCCAGATGTGGGTTGTTGCCGGAGAACAACCAGGTTGCTTCGTCTGCACAGGGAAATCTGGTCAGGGATTATTGCTACAGCACAGCTGGATTGGATTGACCACTCTGGGAGATCCAGCTGTGGCTTGTTGCTGTAGCACAGCTGGATTGTCTTTGCTCAGGAAAATTCAGCTGTGGACTTTTGCTACAGCACAACTGACACAGACATTAGAGATCCCTATTTAGTGAAGTGGCCCTCATTCAGACAGTCACACTGAATAACGTTAGTTTAATGGAACCACGGGTTCACACGATGTTTGAACTGGGCCAGGGAGAGCAGCAAATATGTCTAAGGAGGGGGCTAGGCAAGGGGCCACCACAGAAAAGGCTGTGTCTCCCTGGCGCTGATCCTCTGCAAATGACCATATCTTTTTGGTTACCTTATTTATTCCATGGATTTTTTTTTAGTGTTTCCTGTATCTTTTATCTTTATTTATTCATTTAATTTATTTATACCCCTCCTTTCTCCCCAATGGGGACCCAAATCAGCATACAGAATTCTACTTTCCTCCATTTTGTCCTCACAACAGCCCTGTGAAGTAAAAGATAAAAAGGTAAAGGTCTCCCTTGCTCGAAAGCCAGTTGAATCCGACTCTGGGGGGCGGTGCTCATCTCTGTTTCCAAGCTGAAGAGCCAGCGCTGTCCAAAGACGTTTCCATGGTCATGTGGCTGGCATGACTAGACGCCAAGGTGCACGGAACGCTGTGACCTTCCCACCGAAGCAGTACCATTTATTTACTTGCAATTTTTTGCTTTTGAACTGCTAGGTTGGCAGGAGCTGGGGCCAAAGACGGAAGCTCACTCCGTCACGTGGCACTCGGGTTTCGAACTGCCAAACTACCGACCTTCCGGTCTGCAGTTCAGCGTCTTAACCACTGAGCCACCATGGCCCTTACCCCATGAGGTAGGTCAGGACAAAAGTGTGTGACTGGCTCAAGGTGCCCCAGCATGCTTCCGTGGCACAAATGGGGATTCGAACCCGCGTCTCCCAGATACTAATCCAACACTTTTAACCACTACACTGTACTGATTGTTAATGGGTTCTCAGCTTGTCTGGTCAACTCTTGGGTTTGTTGATAATCTGGATTTTATTGTTGTTTTATATCTTTGTGAGATGCCTCGGGCACTCCCTGTGGAGAGACAGCACACAAATGTTAAATTAATAACAAGTGTCCCATGTGCCACTGCTGCAGAGGCCCCTCTCACTTTCTGTTGACCACCATTTTTTCCTTTTGTCGGGGAAACCATCGTACAATGGTGGCTACAGCTGGAAAAGGGTTGCGTTCCATTTCTATCCCACCTTTGTTCTGTCGGCCGTCTCCTAGTGAGGCATACTGGGATTCCCAGAACAGTCTTCCGTCCAGGCACCAAAGAAACCCCGACCCCCTTAGTTTCTTTCTTCTCCTCTCCTCCATTTTATTTTCACAACAACCCTGCGAGGTAGGTTAGGCTGAGGGAGAAGGACTTGCCCCAAGGACACCCTGTGAGCTTCCTGGTAGCGTGGGGATTTGAGGCCAGCAGGGTGGTTGGATCACGTGCCTTCTAACCATATCCCAAGACCAGGGTGTCTCACCCCAAATCCTGGGCTCAAACACCCATTCCCTAGGAATCTACCCACCCCTTAGTGCCTGCATGCCCAAAGAGAAGGTTTGATGTAACAGTGCATTTTGAAAGGCTCAAGGAATTTTGCTCGTAGAACATGATTTCTACGGCATTCTGCTCATGGAACATGATTTCTATTTCTCCTCCTACAGCAGCCTGAAATACACCCCCGTCCTGCTCCGGGGAAGAAGGGACCCCCCCACACACACACACACCAAACAGAATTCAGGGGGCATTCCAGGCTGACACAGACGGAGGATCCACAAAAGTTTCACTCCGCAAGCAGCAGTCTGCCTGGATCCCACGCCGTTCCGGATCCGGCCCCTCACATTATTACCGGCACACCGCCCTATTAATTGTGAGCCTAGGTAACCTCCCTCCCCTCCCCTCGCCCCCTCACCCCCACGGGAGCTGCAAAGCCCCCGCAGAAGAAGCCTTTTGTTCTTTCATTTGCCTGACACAAATTCTCCATCGTCTGACGGATCCCCACTGAGCCATGTCAGTTTTATCATAATGAATTGCCGTGAGCATTAGATGGCAGTTTCCACAATTACTGCCTATTTCCGAGAGACCCGACACCTCTCTGACCTGGATTGCTTGTCTGTGCCGAGCTCCCCCTGCGCTTGGAGGGGTGGGGGGACGGTGGAGGGCCGGGGTGGGGTGTGCTTTCGGCGGGAGGAGCAGGGGTCCAGCCAGGTCAGGAAAGCGGATGCATGGCACAAAAGCGAGTCAGGCGCGGTGATTGACGGCCTTCTGTAACGAGAACTCTGACGGCAGAGGCCTTCGCTGGCTGGGAAAGGTTTCCTGGCTTGGCTGGCTGTAAGTGTGAAGAGCCATTAGGGAGACCCGAGCTGGGCTCGCCTGTACCACCGAGAGTGCCGAAGGGCTGGGGGAAGGAGAGGTCACCGTTACTGGGCAATGCCACCTTGCTAAGCCTCCCAAATCATGCGTAGGCAACCACTTTATGGAGGCCCTGATGCCTTCCAGAGCTGGAAGGGCAAATGGCGATCTGTCCCAGATATAGCCAACAGGTTGATGAGCAAGCGGATTAGACAGATTCACGGAGGAGAGGTCTAGCAGTGGCTTCTAGCTGTGGTGGCTAAAGCGAACCTCCACATTCAGAGGAGGCCAGCCTCTGAATCCCGGTGCCAGGAGGCAATGTCAGGGGAAGGCCTCGGCCTCTGTGCCCCGTGGCTGGCCTTGCAGGGGAATTGGTTGGCCACTGTGTGAGACAGGACGCAGGACAAGAACAGCGAACGAGCACGAGAGCGTGCATGTTTTAGACAGTTGCATTGCTGTGTAGAACAAGTTATTTCTTTACTTCCTTCATTCAAACCCCGCTTCCCTCCTAAGCAGCTTGCAACATTTTCTCCCCTACCTGGCCCAAGGTCACCCAGCAACCTCCCATGGCAGAGTCGGGGTTTCAGACCAGGTTCTCCTAGACCCTAGCCTGGTGTTCTAAGGACCACACCACACTGGCTGTCTTCCATTTCTTTTCTCTTGTCAATTTCTGTTCACTTCGTTTCATAAAAGGCAGACTTCTTGGATTGTTTGAGAATGCTGCAAATGGGGCAGAAATATGACTACATGTCACAATCCTCGAGACAGAATTCAGTCAAGGATCTTGTCGGAATAGTGCTATGACTCCCTGTAATGTCTGTTTTAATTGGGGTGGGTGGGGAATTCAGCTGTTGGAAGAACGTAAGAGGTGCCATGTTGGATCAGACCCAAGGTCCACCTAGTGCAGCATCTTTCTCACAATGACCATACAGATGCTCCTGAGAAACGTACAAGCAAAGGTTGAAGCTCTTCCCCCTGTTTCCCTGCCACCCCCTCCAAGCACCTAGTATTAATTTAACAGCACACATTCTTTAAATATGGAGGAACCATTAACCATCATGGCTAATCACTATAGTGCCCTCCGACACTTTCCCCAACACCCAACAAGTGTTTTTCGAAAGTGGGTGGGGCCAGGCAGAGCTTTTGCCCACCAAGGCTTCTGATTGGCCATTGCAGTTTTGATTGGCTGTGCAGAGTTTTAAAAATGTTGCTGCGGCAGCGGCTGCCAACACAGCACAAGGGTCTTTGCTGTGTGATTGAAGGTAAGCAGCGACAGCCATTTTGTAGCTGGCTCTGCCTCCTGAGGCAGCCATTTTTCAGCAGCCATTTTGGGGCTGCGGCCCCCACACTGTGCCAGAAGGTGTTCGCAGGATCAAAAAGGTCAGGGACCCCTGCTATAGAGAGATCCCCTCCTCCAAAAATTGGTCCATTGTCAAGAAGAAGGAGGAGGAGATTAAAGTACCTGAAGGAGTCTCAGGGTGGCTTTCCTTTGACCTCCCCATAACAAACACCCTGTGAGGTAGGTGGGGCTGAGAGAGCTCTTTCGAGGACTGCTCGTGAGAGAACAGCTCCAAGTGAACTTGTGACTGGCCCAAGATCACACCAGCAGCTGCATGTGGAGGAACAGGGAATCAAACCCAGTTCTCCCAGATTGGAGTCCATGCTCCTAACCACTACACCAAACTAGTGTCCATAACCACATCTTGAGGTCTCGACTTCCCTAAGATAAAACACGCGTGGTATGAAGAAGGACTTTCTTCCTGTCTGTTTTGGATCTAATGACTATTGATTTCTTTGGCTCACACTGCGCCCTCCAGGTTCTGGTATTATGGAAGCTCTGACAACGAGGAGGAAGGGAGTTGAATTTTGTACGGTAGCGCTGAAACAACACAGACACAGCTACAACTGTCATTGCGGTGCCCGCGCTAATCTGCAGTCGCAGGCCATATATGGCTGGCTTGCTTGCTTGGTAGTGCACGCCGAATACGATGACAGCCCTGAGATGTTTTGCCCAGCCGGGAGAGAGCGGAGGAGCGATATCTCCCATTTCCCAAGAGCCTGGCTCGCATTTCTGCATCCCTGGTGGGAATTCAGGGACTGGAGAGCCATTGATGGTTTCCAACGCTTTCTCTTGCAGCCCCTTCAGCCGTGTCCATCATGCACCAGGTGAGCCGGACCGTGGACAGCATCACCCTCTCGTGGTCGCAGCCGGACCAGCCCAACGGAGTCATCCTGGACTATGAGCTTCAGTACTATGAGAAGGTACCAGATTGGGAGGGGCAACGGCAGAAGTTGGGTACTTCCCCTGCTTGAAGAGAGCATGGATCTTGAGTGCTGGTACTGGAGGGCACCCTGCTTGGCGTAGCTGCCCATCCAGCTGACCAGCAGCACAGCTGTCCCTGTCACCAGGCGTGTTATCCGTTTATTTATTTGAAACATTTATATGCCGCCTTTCCACCTGAAATAGGGTCCCCACGCAGGTGAGTTAGTGTGAGCTCATTCACCGTTTTTTAGCCTCCGGCTCACAGGGTTTTTGTCTCCGCTCAGGAAGAAGGGCTCCAGAGCAAACTAACTTACGCAGCAGCCAAATCGCTCGCTCACCACTTGAATGTCAGTAGCTCACAAAGTCGGGTTTTTGCTCACAAGACGCCACAGCTTAGAGGGAGCATTGGTCAGTTTGCCCAGCAAGGCGGGATAGAAATGGAAAGTAATAAATAAATAAATGTGCACGCGTGCATGAAGCTGCAGAGCATGGGCCCATCGAAACCAGGACTGTCTATTCAGACTGGTAGCAGCCCTCCAGGGTCTCAGGTGGAGGTCTTTCACATCACCTACTGCCATGTCCTTTTTAAACCGGAGATGCCAGGGATTGAACCTGGGACCTTCTGCATGCCAAGCAGAGGCTCTGCCACTGAGCCACAGCCCCTCCCCCAACCTGTGATCGGACAGTATTCCATAAAACAAACAAAACTCCTTTCACATAGAAAACTACCGTGTTAAGGAATGGGTTAGAACCAGTGTCCCCTCTAAGCTGAGCTAGTGTGAGCTAGCTCACAGTGTTTTAGCCTCCAGCTCACACATTTTTGCCTTTGCTCAAACAGGATGGCTCCAGACAGGGGCGTAGACTTTTGTAAAATCCGGGGGGGGGGGGGCTCTTTAGCGCAAGCGCTTCGCGTGCACTCGCTGGGGCGATGTCCCCCCGCCCCGCCAGGAAACCTCTGTGCTTCCCTGGGCCCTTCCGAGGCCTGCCAGCCGCTGCTGCTGGGGCCTCTCTCTCTCCCCCCCCCACTCCTTCCCTCTCCCTTCGCCGGGAAAAGAGGGAGGGAAAGGGAAGGATGGAGGGGGGGGGAGAGGCACTGGCAGCAGCAGCTGCCGGCCTCGGAAGAGCCCCTGGAGGTGCGGTGGCAGGCGCTACGTTTTCCCGGGGGGGGGGCTCAGTCACCCCCGGGAAATTTCAGGGGAGGCTCGAGCCCCCCCGTAGTCTACGCCTATGGCTCCAGAGTAAACTAACTGATGCAGCAGCGAAATCACTCACTCACAACTTTAGTGCCAGGAGCTCACAAAGTAGAATTTTTGCTCTCAAGACTCCGCAGCTTAGAGGGAGCATTGGTTAGAACCTTTCTTGCGCTTACTGTGGTTCAGTTTCCCCCCTCTCTGTGTGGTCTTGCAAGCCCTCGTCTGCCGTGTGACATTTCACTGCCTTAACTCACATGTTCCTCCTCCTCGGTTCTTTGTAAGAACTAGGCCAGGAAACAGCTGTGTGATTGGCATCTCCCCTCAGTGCTGCCCAAAGTTACGGCACTTGATACTGGGGAAAGAGTCTGGTTCAGTCAAAGCGAATGACTGTCAACGAAAGACAGGCCTCTCTACCTCTAGTAGGTTTCTCATGCCGCGTGAGTGATGTGTGCGCATCAGTATGAGGGCTGGCACTCGGGATGCCAACTTCCAGGTGGGGGGTGCTGGAGATCTCCTGGAATGATGGCAGACAACAGAAATCAGTTCCCCTGGAGAAAATGGCTGCTTTGGAAGGTGGCCTCTATGGCCTTATACCCCACAAAGTAGAATTTTTGCTCACAAGACTCCACAGTTCAGGGGGAGCATTGCCTGTGAGGTAGGTGGGGCTGAGAGAGCTCTCTCGAGAACTGCTTGTGAGAGAGCAGCTCTGAGAGAACTGGTGACTGACCCAAGGTTACACCAGCTGCTGCATGTGGAGGACTGGGGAATCAAACCTGGTTGTCCCAGATGAGAGTCTGCGCTCCTGACTACTACATCAAACTGGCTCTCTGCATCGAAGCGATGTTCATTGGCCCTCACTGGACTTAAATGAAAACAGACACTCTCCCCTGGAGCTCTCATCCGCGATTCGGTACCTGAGCTCACCTGAACGTGCCGGAACTGGGGTTTTGAGCTCCCTTGAGACTTTTGCATCAGACGGAGCCACTGTTATGATTCCTTTGGATCCAGCCTCCCCTGAGTGCCTCTTGGGCTGTCACGTGATCGGAGGCTTTGAATGTCTCTCCCACAGGGAACCCATTTGAAATGGAAAACTGAAAATTACTATAAACGTATGTGTTAAATTTTATTGGGAAACATTGATACAGTTTTGGAGCGTGTTGCTGGGAGCTGTTCAAAAAGCGAAGGGGAGGCGAGCCAATACATGCTCCCCTTCTCGGAGACGAACTCTGCGTGATTCTCAGCTGCCTACAGTTTCTCCCAGGGATTTTTAGAAAATAAAATGTGGCCACAAAGATTGCCGTTTAAAGTGGAAGATCAGTGCGATTGAGATGGAGACAGGGAGGGGGCTTCTTGACGTCTTTGCATCTGGCAATTTTACCACCGATTCTCTTCCCGCTGCTTTTTACATTGTGCTAAGATGGGGGGGGGGGGGGTTTAAGGGGGAAAAGTTCCAGAAGGGAAAGGGTTAATAAGAAGGGAAGGGAAGGTAGCAAAAGAATGAGATTCCAGCAGTCTCCCATGTCCTTCTTTCCTCCTCCACAGACTCGGTTGGTGACCTTAGTCAAGCTACTTTCTTCCATCTGCAGTCAGATAACAGTGCAGGCAGGGTTGCCAACCTGCAGGTGAGGCCTGGAGGTCTTCCAGAATTGCAGCTGATCTCCAGACTACAGAGATCAGCAGTCCTGGAGAAAATGAAGAGGAGAGAGGGATTGGATTTATTCCCCTGCCCTTCACTCGGAGCCTCAGAGCGGCTTACAATCTCCTTTCCCTTACCCTCCCCACGACAGACACCCTGTGAGGCAGGCGGGGCTGAGAGAGCTCTCTCGAGAACTGCCCTTGGGATAACAGCTCTGAGAGAACTTGTGACTGACCCAAGGTCACCCAGTGGGCTTCACGTGGAGGAGTCGCAATTCAAACCTCGTTCTCCCAGACTAGAGTCCGCACTCTTAACCACCACCTCAAACTTTTTTTTTTTTTTTTGGAATGTGGACTCTATGGCATTATTTCATGCTGAGGTCCCTCCTTTCCCCAATCCCTGCCCTCCCTAGAGTCCACCCCCAAGTCTCCAGGAATTTCCCAGGCCAGAGCTGGCAACCTGAAATACAGGGCTGTATCCTGTCTTATGACATTATAATGTGTATGAAATTATAATTGCAAGTAGATAAACAGGTACCACTTCAGTGGAAAGGTAACAGCATTCCGTGCGCCTCGGCATCTAGTCATGCCGGCCACATGACCACGGAAATGTCTTCAGACAGCACTGGCTCTTCGGCTTGGAAACGGAGATGAGCACCACATCCCTAGAGTCGTATTTGAGCAAGGGAAACCTTTACTTTTACCTTTAGCAAGACTCCATTTGCTTCCAGTCTCCTGCGGCTGTTTGGAGATGATGGTCGAGGATAGCGGGCCCGATCCTGAACCCCCACCCCTTTCCCACCTTCGCTCAAGCAGGCTTCATCTCTATATGGGGACTGTGGCGCAAGTGAACCAGACTGATGAGGGGTCAGGCAGAAATCCAGGCAGGTTGAGGGAGGGTCTCTAGCATACAGGCAATCCCCCCAGGTAAAATAAACAGAGTAAATGCCAAAATCGGGAGGGAGATGTATGGTGGGGGGGGGGGAGAGAAGGGAGTGAAGCTAATTAAAACACTATGATTAAATGAAGCCACAAACGTGTCCCCCCAATCGCCACCGAATGACAGAGGAAAGGGCGAATCCTCTCTTCTCTCCCATTGACCTATTTTTGCTTCCCAATAGGAGGGTGGAAGCGGGGGGGGGGGGGGGGAGGGCCCACTATTATTCAAGCTGATAAATAGGTCCTGACCTATATCACATAAAGCAGAGCCCTTTTCCCACTCAGCTCGGCCCCCCCTCCCTATGGAAAACCGCGAGTGGTAAGTTGAGTGCCGGTGGTAGGAAAGGGGGAATTTGCTGTTGTGCTGGGTCTCCTGGGGCTGGCCTGTGGGAGGGAGGCGGCTCTGCATATGGCAGGCAGGTCACTGCAGGTGCTCTGCGTGGCCAGGTAAATTCACGCCTGGTGTCACTGGGCCGTGGCCCAAGCCTCCGGTCGTGTTTCACCCTTTACTAACCCAGGTCTAGGCTAGCCCGATCACATCAGATCCCAGCCAGGAATTGGTGACCCGAGATCCAAGCCTTGATAAAACCTCTTTCAATCTGAAGGATTTGCCCAGCTGTTCTTATAACAAATTAAGACAGGAATAAAGCAAAGTGGCCGTAAGCATTAAGAAGAAGGGCCACCGTACTCGTCGGCTCGTGGAATCTAAGCATGGTCGGCCCTGGTTAGTACTAAGGATGGACACAAACCGAAGTTCATCATGAACCAGGCTTGGTTCGTGAACCTCGGTTCGTGCCGTCCCGCTCTCAAGAGCCCCCACGAACCTCCCACAAACCAAGCAGGTGGGTTCATGTGGTTTGTGTCAGCAGACACGCTGGCGACGGGGTTTGGAGAAGAAGAATGCATGCCAAGCAGATGTTTTACGACTGAGTCACATCCCCTCAGTCAGTTGGGGTGGTGGTGGATGCAGATCAGATATTCATGAACTGGACTATGACGTCAACCAGATTGTCCCTCGCAAACAGACAAACAGCCCCCTCCAAAATGGCGGCATTCCCGTAATGTGGTCTGTTTCGTCCAGGCCGAAAGATTCATTTTGAAACCAGCCATTATAAGACGGCTGCAGAAAAATTCTCGTCTCCTCAGGGGCCTGGCCCACCCTCTTCCCTCAGGCGCCGGAAAGGGCAGGAAGGGATGAGCCAGTGCTCTTCTCTGATGGACCTTTCTTGTGTGCTCAGGGTAATGCCGATTACCATTTCAGGGTCAGAACATAATTTTACTCCAGGCCAGACTGGCCCAGGGATCCTGGAGGATTTTTTTTTTTTTTGCCTTCCTCTGGACATACAGCAGGGATCACTGGAGGAGTGGGAAGTGAAGGTAGTTGTTAATTTCCTGCGTTGTGCGAGAGGTTGGACTCGATTACTCCTGAGGTACCTTCTAGCTGTAGATGTCTGTGCCAACCACTGTTTGTTTCTGTGGCAGGACCTGAGCGAGTTCAACGCCACAGCGGTTAAGAGCCCCACCAACACTGTCACAGTGCAGAACCTCAAAGCTGGCACCATTTACGTCTTCCAGGTGCGGGCACGCACGGTGGCGGGCTACGGGCGCTACAGTGGCAAAATGTACTTCCAGACCATGACAGAAGGTGAGAACCAGGCGCACAGCCAGGGCTGGAATAAGACATGCTGAATCCCTAAGCTGTGTCAAGTTTGAGAGGGCCAATAACAGGGGTGGCCAAACTGTGGCTCGGGAACCGCATGCGGCTCTTTCGCACATATTGAGCGGCTCCTGGCAGGGTGACTGGGGAAGCTAAATATCATTAGCAAGCAAATATCATTGGACAAATAAATATCATTACCAATATCTACATTACCAATATCTACTACTGCTTTTGTTATTATTTTTAGCAGTCTCGCTTAATGTTAATAAGAAGCAAATCTGCATATTTCCCAGTAAAAACGTGTAATATTTGTTCCTGTCTTGCGGCTCTCAAAATCTGATATTTATTCTATGTGGCTCTTATGTTAAGCAAGTTTGTCCACCCATGCCCTATAATATCACACCCCAAATATGATGATTCTGTCACTGACTTTTTTATGTAGAGGCCCCTGACCATTTTACCCCTAAACCATAGCTTGTTTAGCTTGTGCATAAATCCATCTCTGTGGATAGCTTCCCTGGGGCACACGAGACTGGGATTTGGCTGGGGCCCGTGCATTCATGTACCGTCAAGCCTTAACACCCTCTTCCTCTTTTCCCCTCCACAGCTGAATATCAAACCAGCATCCAGGAGAAACTCCCCCTTATCATCGGCTCCTCGGCCGCAGGGCTGGTTTTCCTCATCGCCCTGGTCGTCATCGTCCTGGTATGCAACAGGTAGGAAAACTGGGAGGGGCTACAAAGAAGGGGGCGGAGTCAAGACACTGTAAGAGAGGTGAAGTGGCGGCGGCTGCCGCCTGGCCCTCTTTGTGACCTCGGTACATTGTGGCGAGAGAACGTAAGCAGTGTCGTGGAAGAAAGTGGCTGTGGCTGGCGGTTTTTGCTTTGTGGGCACCTGCAGATTGCAGAGGGGAAAGATAGGTTGGGGGTGGGGGGCGGGAAGGATACAGAGTATACCTCTGTGGCATCTGGCGCAGAATCGTGCATGCACATGCATGCAACGATGCCTCTCTGGTTCCCGCTCTCATCGTGGCTGCGCGTTTTGCCAGTGGGTTGCGCACAAGGCGCGAGTGCCCACCCAGCCTTGTGGGGGAGGGAAAGGCTTGTGAGGGGCAGGAATATGCTCTTTCTCTGGGCTGAGAGTTGAAGTCCAGCCTTGCCCCCCTCCCCCTGCTCTGCTAGTCCACCTGCCTCCCGCTCAGCACGGTGCTCTCCTTCCAGAAGACGAGGATTTGAGCGCGCGGACTCCGAGTACACCGACAAGCTTCAGCACTACACAAGCGGCCACAGTACGTACTCTTTGACCGACCAGGGGGAAGTGGAGCGGGGGGTGGCGGGTGCTCCCTGGTTTCCTTCTGCACCTTTTCTCCTTGGGAGTTGCTCCTTTGCCGTCCTGTATTACCAGCCAACCCTGACCTGGATGCAGTGTTCCCTCTAAGCTGAGTTAGTGTGAGCTAGCTCACAGTTCTTTTAGCCTCTGGCACACATGTTTTTATCTCAGCTCAGGAAGGATGGCTCCAGGGCAAACTCATTGATGCAGGAGCCAAATCGCTCGCTCACAGCTTTGACGCCAGTGGCTCACGAAGTAGAATTTTTGCTCACAAGACTCCACAGCTTAGAGGGAGCATTGCCTAGAGGGCCTTGGCTAGTTCTGTCTAGTTAGTTCTTGGAAAGTGAGCATGGTTAGTATGTCAATGGGAGACCACTGGTGGTCTCAAGGTCGGGAGGCAGAGGGAGGCAAGGGCAAACCGCCTCTGAATGTCTCTTGCCTTGAAAACGCTATAGGCTCATCATAAGTCAGCTGTGACTCGATCACGAAATAAATAAATTGCCATTCTGCTTCCTGCCTTTGTTTTTTTTTTCTGGAAAAGCACCGGTCCAGGCTAGGTATCTTCTGGAGCCCCTGTCCCATCTCGCTTTGGAACCAATGCTCCCTCTAAGCCAGGGGTGGCCAACCTTGCTTAACGTAAGAGCCACGTAGAATAAACGTAAGAGCCACATAGAGATGTCTGAGAGCCGCAAGACAGGAACAAATATCACACACACGTTTTTATTTTTAAAAATATGCAAATTTGCTTTTTATTAACGTTAAATGGGACTGCCAAAAATAAAAACAAACGAGGAAAACCGGTTATAAGAAAGAGAGAGAGAGAAACTAGGAAAGCAAATAGATGGGAGGGAGGAGGGAAGGAAGGAAGGGAGAAAGAGAGAAAAAGCATGCCTCCCCTTTGCTTCCCCAGCCGCCCTGCCAGGAGCCGCACAATATGTGTGAAAGAGCCGCATGTGGCTCCCGAGCCACAGGTTGGCCACCCCTGCTCTAAGCTGTGGAGTCTTGTGAGCAAAAATCCTACTTTGTGAGCCACCGGCATTCAAGTTGTGAGCCAGCTGTTTGGCTGCTGCATAAATGAGTTTGCTCTGGAGCCCTCCTTCCTGAGCGGAGACAGAAGTCTGTGAGCCGGAGGCTAAAAACGAGCTCACACTAACTCACCTTAGAGGGAACACAGTTTGGAACCCTACTTTGTCCTCTGGAAAGCCAGATTCTCTAATGCTGAATACGCACTTGTTATTCGGCTCAACCAAACCCATCATCCCATTGGCGCTTTCTGTACTGGGGCATATTGAATATTCCCCTTCTACCTTCACTGCTCCTCTGCTCTAGGCTCTCTAGGGTCCAGAGTTGTTTGGCCTGAAATTCCCCACCCTGTGGAAAGGGAGAGTGGAACATCCAAATAGCAAAACTTTTTTTTTTTAAGTTTCTGGATCACACCTGATTCCTGATAGTATGAGAATATAGCCATTGGGAACACACCACTCTTTTATCCACTTCAGTTGTGCATAAGTGTTCATTTTGTTCTGATTAGACATGCCCCTAGAGTATTGTGTTCACTTTTGGGCGCCACAGTTTACGAATGATATAGGCGAGCTGGAACGTGTCCAGAGGAGGGCAACGAAAATGGTGAGGGGTGTGGGGACCGAGTCCTATGAGGAAAGGTTGAAGGAGCTTGGGTATGTTTAGCCTTGGAGAGGAGACGACTGAGAGGGGATACGATGACCATCTTCAAGTACTAGAAGGGCTGTCATATAGAGGATGTTGTTCTTGGTGCCCCAGAAGGTCAGACCAGAACCTATGGGTTGCAATTAGATCACAAGAGTTTTCGGCTAAACGTTAGGAAGAACTTCCTGACAGAGCGATTCCTCAGTGGAACAGGTTTTCCCAAGAGGTGGTGGGCTCTCCTTCTTTGGAGGTTTTCAAGCAGAGGCTGGATGGCCATCTGACAGCAATGCAGATTCTGTGAACTTAGGCAGATCACAAGAAGGGAGGGCAGGAAGGGTTGCCTCAGTGCTTAGTTCTCTTGGCCCTTTCTTCCACGCCCAGGGAAATGCCGATCGCCACTTTGGGGGTCAGGCAGCCATTTGTCTCCAGGCAAGTTTGCCCAGGGATCCTAGAAGGTTTTGTGCCATCTTCTGGGGATGGAACAGGAGTCACTGGGGGTGTGTGGGGGGGAGGTATTTGTGAATTTCCTGCATTGTGCAGGGGGGGGGGGTTGGACTAGGTGACCCTGGAGATCCCTCCCATCTCTATGCTTCTGTGATTCTAAATGTACAGCCAGTGTACATTTGAGGCACAGATTTGTCACATCACAGCACAAGTGCACTTGTGCAAGAGTTTGAAAGTTAGGGTTGGACCAGGGATACTTGGGTTCAGGTATCTGCTTAACCATGAAGCTCAGTGGCTCAAGCCATAGGTTGTTTACCTAAGCTGTCTCACAGGGCTGTGGAGGGGCAAATGGGTTAACACTCCGCATGAACTCTGTCCCATGCTTCTTGGAAGAAGGGTGGGGGTGCACATGTAAGTAATAATCAACGCTGCCCCTTTCCCGCTTCCGAGTAGTGACCCCCGGCATGAAGATCTACATCGACCCCTTCACCTATGAGGACCCCAACGAAGCTGTCAGAGAGTTTGCGAAGGAAATCGACATCTCATGCGTCAAAATCGAGCAGGTGATTGGTGCAGGTAAGTCCTTTGGTCTCCTTCTCGCTACCCACATGGGAGGAGCGTGCACTGATTGGCTGGTGGAAAAGGGGGCGTGGGTAGGATGAGGACCAGCCCAACGAAGGCTTCACCTGTCTCTGTGTGGCTGTGAATGAAAAACGTTGGCTGATTAGACGGGGATTTTGCCTTGACTTCAGGCTGAGCTAAGAGGCAGGGCAGAAACATCGAACGGGGATGCCCCGATACCTCTGCGATCGGGGTGGGGCTGAGTGGGCGCCCTGACTTCCATGCCCTCCCATTGGTTCTCCACCGCAGGGGAATTTGGCGAGGTGTGCAGTGGCCACTTGAAGTTGCCCGGCAAGAGGGAAAGCTTTGTGGCCATCAAGACCCTGAAGTCTGGCTACACCGAGAAGCAGCGTCGGGATTTCCTGAGCGAGGCCAGCATCATGGGCCAGTTCGACCACCCCAACGTCATCCACCTGGAAGGGGTGGTCACCAAGAGCACCCCTGTGATGATCGTGACGGAGTTCATGGAGAATGGCTCGCTAGATTCCTTCTTGCGGGTATGCCACAGTTCATTCATTCATTCTCATTCTCTCTCTCTTTCTCTCTCTCTTTCTGTGTGTGTGTGTAAGAGGAACTTCTCAATTATGGACAAAGAGAATGATACTGATCATCAGTCTTAGCCCACTGAATGTCTCAGCAGTAATTCGTTTCACAGCAATGAACAAAACCACAAATGAGCTGGTGTCCTTGAAGGAATACCCAGCCCACCAGTTGAGATCCTCATCCAGTCATGATCTCTGCACTTTCGCCCATGGAGGTGAAGTTTGAAGACTGGGCCTTTTTGGTGGTGGTGCCTTGCCTCTGAAATTCTCCCCTTGAGGCTCTCCTGACTTCCCTGCTTTCCTTTAGGCCCCAGACCAAAACATTTTTTTTCTTTCGCCAGGCTTTTAAACTGCAAGGTTCCATCCTTTTAAGCTGTTATTATGGTCTGCCTCTAGCCCAAGGGCTGTTCTTTGACATGTGTCTTCTGTGATTTCTGCGCCAAGTTTATGGCGATGAATTTTACACTAAATTATGTGTGTCCCTGTTTTAAACTGCTTTATATTGCTGTGAGACGCCTTGAGCCGGCTGTGCTGGTCAGACGGGATAGAAATCTAAATAAATAAATAAATAAATAAAAATGTTTTTAGAGCTTGTGCTCATGTTGATACTATTAGTCTTTTTGATGGATTTTTGTTGTATTGTTTTGCTCCTATCCTGAGCCAGCTTGAGCAGGTCTCTGGAGAGGCAGCGCATAAAATTTCCTAGAGAGATACATAATGAGCCGCGGTACTCAATGAAATAAGCAAAAGCACACATAAATGGCAGGGAGGGCCTGTGGCTCAGTGTAGAAGCTTTTCTGTTTGGTCCTTGCTATTTCCAGCTGTGGCATCTCACAGAGCAGGTGAGAGATGAAACCCTGGAGTCACAGAGTAGACAGGACCAAACCAGATGGACTCTCACCCGCTCACAAAGCTGCCTTATACTGAATTGTGCCATCAGTTGATCAAGGTTGGTATTGTCTACTCTGACTAGCAGCTGGCAGGCCCGTAGCCACAAGGGGGCATTTGGGGGCAATGCCCCCCCAACGATAGGCGTCGTCGAAGACAAAAAAAATCGATTACAAATTTAAGATGCATGTGGGGTTTCCAAAATAACCCCGGGCACAGTCAAGAAAGCTTCAATCTCATTTTCTTTTTTCCGAGACAAAAAATAAATAGGTTTCTAAAATTGCAATGAAATAAAATAAAATTGCAGAATGCAAAAGAGAGTGAATCGGAGATCCCCACCGCACCCCTGGCTTGCATAGAAAAGCAGCCCAGAATCGAGTCTCTCCAGTCGAAAGGACTAGAGGGCTACAGGAGGACGAGAGGTCGCGGCAGAGCCGGAGCTGCTTCTTCTGCGGCTGCGAAAGGAGCAGCAGACATGGCTGGGGCACCCGCCCCAGGTTTCTCCACACCCCACCGACCGAAATTTTGTGGCTACAGCCCTCCTCTGGGGTCTCAGACAGAGAGGTCTTTCACATCACCTGCTGCCTGGTCCTTTTAACTGAAGATGCCTGGGATTGAACCTGGGACCTTCTGCATGCCAAGCAGAGGCACTTCCACTGAGCCACAGCCCCCTCCCTAGGTATCAGGCCATTTTATATATTCCTATGGATTATCACAGACTGATTTCCCATGAGGCACTGCTCTGCCGCCGCTCTCCCCTTTCCCCCGATTGCACACATCAATTTCCCACTATTTGCCCTGCGCCGCATTTTGATCCGCAGCTTTTCCCGTTTCCCCCCGCGGCTTCTTGATCCTCAAAAAACAGGACTGTGAAGCC
Source organism: Lepidodactylus listeri (assembly GCA_029233225.1). NCBI lineage: Eukaryota > Metazoa > Chordata > Lepidosauria > Squamata > Gekkonidae > Lepidodactylus > Lepidodactylus listeri. Next base: position 37,968,759 of record JARCFY010000019.1, on the reverse strand, counting down.
ACAGGGGAAACTGGGCGAAGCCGCAGGTCAAAATGCGGCGCGGGGCAGATAGTGGGAAATTGACGCATACAATTGGGGGAAAGGGAAGAGTGGCGGCTAAGCAGTGCCTCATGGGAAATCGGTCACAGTCATCTGGTGGTTGTGCTGAGGCTACAGCCCAGTAGCAAAGTTTCTGTTTTACTCCCCAATGATCCCCGGTTTCTTTTTCTCCCCCTCAGCAAAACGATGGGCAGTTTACAGTGATCCAGCTGGTGGGGATGTTGCGGGGCATTGCCGCTGGCATGAAATACCTGGCTGACATGAACTACGTCCACCGCGACCTGGCAGCGCGCAACATCCTGGTCAACAGCAACCTTGTCTGCAAGGTCTCGGACTTCGGCCTCTCCCGCTTCCTGGAAGACGACACCTCCGATCCCACCTACACCAGCGCCTTGGTAAGATGCCGGGAGGAAGGCCCTTCCAAAGGGGCCCTGTGGAAAACAGCAGGTCACTTATGAGTAGCTACGAGGGTTGCCAACTCCCGGTTGGGAAATCCCTATCGCCTGGGGAGGAGCTCAGCAGGGATGGGATGCCGTAGAGCCCATCCTCCATAGCTGCCATTTTCTCCAGGGGAACTGATCTCTGTAGTCTGGAGTTCGGTTGTGTTTCTGGGAGATCCCCACGCCTTACCTGGAGGTTGGCAATGGTCGTCATTACTGAGTGGTAGCCAAGTTCATCGGTTTCAGCAAAGCTGGGGGGGGGGGGGCCTTAAAGACTGTTTAAGAATATCAGAATATACCTCGCTTTTTCAGGTATATGAAGAGTAAACTTTGCCTTGTATTAGAAGGTGCCGTTCTATCAGCACAATGGCAGTTCCTCTGAGGGAACGGCATTTTTGTTTGCCAGAGAAGGAAGGAAGGAAGGAAGGAAGGAAGGAAGGAAGGAAGGGAGGGAGGGAGGGAGGGAGGGAGGAAGGAAGGAAGGGAGGGAGGAAGGAAGGGAGGGAGGAAGGGAGGAAGGAAGGGAGGGAGGGAGGGAGGGAGGGAAGAAGAGGAGGAGGAGAGTGGCTTTGTATCCTGCCCTCCTACCTGAAGGAGTTTCTGAGCAGCTTACAATCTCCCTTCCCCTCCCCACAACAGACACCCTGTGAGGTAGGTGGGGCTGAGAGAGCTCTTTCGAGAACTGCTCTTTCCAGAGCAGCTCCGAGAGAACTATGACTGACCCAAGGTCACGCCAGCAGCTGCATGTGGAGAAGTGGGAATCAAACCCGGTTCTCCCAGATTTGAGTCTGTGCTCCTAACCACCACACCAAACTGACTCTCACCACTGGATGCACCATTGGATGCGCAGAAGCTAAAATGATGGAACTGAAGCTATTGTACTTCGGTCACGTCACGAGAAGACGAGTCGCAATGATGCTATGAAAAGTCAAAGGCAGCAAGAAAAGAGGAAGACCTGAGCATGGCTGTAAACGATATGACATTTTGGAGGATGTTAATTCGTAGGGTCACTATTCAACGGAAGCAACGGCTTAACACACGCACACCTACTGGAACCTGGTCGGTAGGTCTGCTAGGAACACTTAATATTTGTATGGCGCTTCCAGCACTCTGCATATATCATCACAGTTATCTTCACAACAGCCCTGTAAGGCAGGCTCTTGTTGATATACACCTGCTGAAGGTAGGGGAGAGGGGCTGCGCATATTGCCCCGGGGCCGCCTCTGGATCTTGTGGCCCAGGGAAAGCCTAAAGTTGCACGCTCCCAGATCGTGGCGTGACCACATCCGCTCTGCCATGCTGTTGTCCTAAGCCCAGCCCCGGTGGTCTTCAGCCCCCCTGCCTGGCTACACCAGCTGTTGACTGTCAACACCCTTGAGCATCACTGACTTCCACTTCCTGCCCAGAAGCAACAAACAGGAGGGATGTTCAGAGCCTTAAAAAAAAAAAATGCCTTAACCCTTCGATAAGAGAAAGGAAGTTTCTGAGAACAGATTTTGCGGCAGCTCTTAGCTACAAGAGCAAAAAGGAGCTCCTGCATTCAGGGGAAGTATACCTTTGAATTTCCAGTCCAGGGATTCAAGAATCATAGAATCCTAGAGCTGGAAGGGATCTCCAGGGTCATCTAGTCCAGCCCCCTGCGCAATTCACAAATACACACCCACAAATTCACAAATACCTCCCCCCGCACACCCCCAGTGACCGCTGTTACACACCCAGAAGATGACAAAAAACCTCCAGGATCCCCGGCCTGGAGAAAAAAATGCTTCCGGACCCCAAAGTGGTGATTAGCATTTCCCTGGGCATGTAAGAAAGGGCCACAAGAGCTAAGCATTAATGCAACCCTTCCTGCCCTCCCTCTCGTGATCTGCCTAAGTTCACAGGGTCAACCTTGCTGTCAGATGGCCATCTAGCCTCTGTTTGAAAACCTCCAGAGAAGGAGAGCCCACCACCTCCCGAGGAAGCCTATTCCACTTAGGAACCGCTCTAACTGTCAGGAAGTTCTTCCTAACGTTCAGCCGAAAACTCTTCTGAGCTGTCCCCTTTAGAGGCTTCCTAGAGCTGGCCACCATTGGAAACAACACACTGGGGATGATGGGTTTCAGTCTGGTCCAGCAGGGCAGTCTGTGCGTGGCAGTGAAGACGAGGCTTCTGGTTGCCGTTGCCCTGATCCTCCTCGTCTTCTCCCGGTCTCCCCTGGCACTCCCTCACACACGGAACAACTGAAAAATGCAGAGCTTTCTCCGCCGGCCTGGACACACTCTCCGCTCATCAAAGAAGGAGGATTATAAATTGTTAACGTCGCCGTGCAGCATCTGCGCTCGGAAGCAGAGTGCCCCGTGGAGGCATCGTTGCCGTCTTTCACAAACATCAGCGCTCTCAGCCACAAAAGGAAAGGCAAGTTCAGGCCAGCGCGTGACCCAGATACAGTGCCCACGACCCCCGGGTTCATCGTTCCAGAAGAAGAGTTTGTGTCTTTACTTTGTTTGGCCTGCTTGAAGCTGTGGTCATTTTCAACAAGGTAGGACATAAGAACTGCACCAAAACACAAGAATAAAGGTATGCAAAACAAAATTATTACTGTGTATTGTTACAAATCCCCACAATACAATAAGAGTAAAATATACTCATAACAACAGTAACATAACAGACATGCTACAGATCATCACAACAACAATTTCTAGTGATATAATCAGTAGTCATCAGTGATCGAAATAACAGTCCAGTGAAGGCTCCGGATTACATGCTCCGTTTCGATTCGATCTTTAGCCGAAGACTTATACACGATTCATAGACTAGTACATGTTCAGACTGACAGAATTCACTTAAGAAGAGATGACTTCATCTTATAACAGGTTCATAAACTAGTACATGTTTAGTTCACAAAATTCACAAAGAGGAAATGACTTCATTCAAGAAAGAAAATTTCAAGACGGGTTGCCGATTCTACAGACGGAACTATTCTCAGTTAGCCAGCGTGCCTTGCCTCCTATATTGTTGATTACCGCTGTATATAGGTCTCTGTTATACCATTTTCAGCAAGGGAAAGGTTGACTTCTGAGCCAGATGGAGCTGTCCATCTCTACCACCAGGCCCTGCTTTGAGGCAATTTGGACACCCCCCCCCCCCCCGGTCCTGGCACCAAAGAAGACTGATTTGCATTGCCCTGGCGGATTCCTGTAGGAGAGCTCTCCTTCCAGTCCAGCCATTACCTGGAAGCCCACCGATTGTTTTGCAGGCTTATAAAATTACATTTGATTTGGAGAAAGTCGATAAAAGGGAACTGGGTCCCTCACTGAAAATGCAATAAAACAGAAGTCCAGTGGGACCTGTAAGAGCGAACGAGATTTATTCCGGCATTGGTTGGTCTTAACGTTTTGGTTTGTCGAAACAGACTGACATGGCGACCCCTCTGGAACAGTTCTCTGGAAGCAGCAGAACTTGAGATCATCTAGTGAAGCTGACAAGCAGCAGACTGAGGACAGGAAAAAAAGAAAGCACCCCCTCCACACCCACGCCCAACAATTTAACCTGCGGAATTCACTAAGTCAAGATACTCTCGACTTGAAGAGGGGCTTGGAGGAGTTCAGGGATGATCGGTCCAGCACTGGGTGTTGACGGGAAGTCCTGCCAAGTCACAGCAAACTTATTGTGACCCCATGGGGATGAGATGTTCAGAGGCGGTTTGCCGTTGCCTGCCTCTGCATAGCAGCCCTGGACTTCCTTGGTGGTCTCCCATCCAAGTACTAACCCAGGCCAAGCCTGCATAGCTTCTGAGATCTGACAAGACTGAGCTAGCCTGGGCCGCCCAGGTCAGCGCATCGGTTGCTTGCCACAATAACTAAACGGGGTCTTCATGTGCAGAAGCCGTGTATCTCTGGATACCACCAGCCAGGGGTAATAACTGAGGGACACTTTGGACTCCATGCAGTGTTCATAGGCCTTCTGAGTGTATCTGCTCAGCCACCGTGGGAAACAGAATGCTTCAGTAGATGGGCCATCGGTATGATTTGGCGTAGCCGATCTTCTGTTCATACAGCATTGGTTTTCCCTTTGTTTGAACGAGTGCACCATTTTGCACCCATGCGGATAAAGCCACAAGAGAGCTGATTGCCAGGGCAATACCTGGGACTCACTGTGGTTTCCTAGTTTAGCTTTACAATAAATGGCATTCTGGCAGTTCTTAGAACTGGGGGGGTGAGGTCCCATGTGGGACACCAGAAATATCCTTCCTCGATCCCTTTATGAATTGGGGAGCAGGGTGGAGGCAAAGCGCTGGGTGTTTGATGTAGCCTGAATTTTATTCAGAAGGCATTTCATGTCTTACATCTCCTGGTTTTTCGGTTTTTAGTGCTGACTTATTGCTAACGTCGTATTTTAATTGACTGCTGTTTTAATTGTGGTTTTTATCCTGGCTTCTGTTTTTTTATGAATTGTGTTTACATAACTGTTCTTAGCTGTTGCTTTTATTGTGGTGCTATTTTACAATTGATTGTTTTTAATAAAAGAATGATCATATTGCTTTATCTTTCTTTTAATTTGGTGGTTATAAGCAACTTTGGCTGTCAATGCAATTACAGAAAGGTGGGGCATGCATTTTTATTTGTTTACTTAATTTATACTCTGCCTTTCTGCCCAATGGGGGCCCAGAGCCACTTAAATTATATTCCTCTCCTCCATTTTGCCCTCACAACAACCCTGTGACGTTGGTTAGACTGAGAGTGTGTAAGTGGCCCAGAGTGACCAGTGAGTTTCTATAGCAGAGATTAAAACTTGAGTCTCCCAGGTCTGACTCTCTAACTACTATACCACACTGGCTTGCTAAGGAAAAGAAGTATGAAATAAAAAGAAAAGTGGTCTAAGATAAAGCTCAAAGCTGGCTTAGAAAGGCAGATGTATTTGGGGAAGGAGTCCCACTCCCAACCTTGGGTACCGCTAACCAATTCCCCCTCTAAGCTATGGAGACCTGTGAGGAAAAAATTCTACTTGTGAGCTACTGGCATTAAAGTTGTGAGTGAACAATTTGGCTACTGCATAAATTAGTTGGCTCTGGAGTCATCCTTCCCGAGCCAAGACAAAAATCTGTGAGCCAGAGGCTAAAAAAAACTGTGAACTAGCTCACACTAACTCAGCTTAGAGGGAACACCGCCACTATCTGTTCTGCTCAGCTAGTCTGAAAACACCTTCTGAATATCCTCTGATTTCCCCCCCCCCCCCCCCGCAGGGTGGCAAGATCCCAATTCGCTGGACAGCACCGGAAGCCATCCAGTACCGGAAGTTCACTTCCGCCAGCGACGTCTGGAGCTACGGCATCGTCATGTGGGAGGTGATGTCCTACGGGGAGCGGCCCTACTGGGACATGACCAATCAAGATGTAAGTCAACTGACAGGGCAGTGAGCTTTGGAAGTCACTGCCGTGTGCCACCCAGTGTGATTCACAGATCTTCTGTGGGTGACCTTGTTTGTCTTTGTGCCAGCCACAGCTGTCCTGCTGGCTTGAGTCCCAGACCTTCTGGCAGGAGCAGCTGTCAGAGTCGGCATTACTTAAATAGATAGACCAGTGGGCCAAATTCAGAATAAGGGGAGGAGCCTTGGCTCAGGGGTGGAGCACAAGCTTTGCATGCAGTGGTCCCAAGGTAAAAGGATCTCAGGTAAGAGGTGTGGTTAGCGTGTGCCTCTCTCTGCCTGGGATCCTGGAGAGCCACTGCCAATCAGAGAAGACGATACTGAGCTAGATGGACCAGTGGTCCTGGGCATGGTCATGTGACAGCTAGGAAGTGTCCAAAGATGATCATGTGTGTGTTTCGTTAGGCATTTCCGCTGACAGCCTCTCAAGTGAAGGTGTTCCTAAGAGTCTGGGAGATATTTCAATCCCGATACATTGATGTGAATACCTTTTTTTAAAAAATTATTTTTTATTTAACACACGATGATAAATACAAAATAAGGAGCTCCTGACATTACTAAATATGATTTAAAAAAACAGATCAACACACACAAGTGAACTTCGTTTTTTCCTCTCAAATAATCCTTTCGACGTGACATAAGGAGCCCAAATGTGCTTCCCGAGCTTTAAATTCTTTCTTACTAACCAAAGCAAGAGGCCTAACTAACGGCAGTATCTTTTCAATTTCCCTTAAACGATTCACTTTACTTGGAAGATCCTTTGTCTTCTGAAAGCCTAGCCAAGTTGGATGGAAATGTTCTTTTTTTATTGGATTTTCCACAGCAATCTTAAGGGATTTTTGTTTTTGTAATGGTACCAAATGCAGCCCAATGAAGTCCTTTTGGGAATAGATCCAGACTGAGTACAACACAAAATTTCCACATTTCCTAGAGAAAGCTTTAAAAAAAAACCTAAACACAAAGCTTGCTTTCCAAGCTTTTATGGGGTGAGATGACCATTATCTTGTGCTTAAAGATCTGTAACTGAAGAACTCTCGCTGAGACGTTTCCAATAGACCAATGAAAGCCACAGTATCCAAAGAGGTATTTGTTTCCCCATCTGACCAGGAGACGTTTTGTTTTTATCATGAACTATCACAATTTGAGAGTACCCTGATGGAGCTGATGGGTAATAGGTTCAAGACAGACAGAAGAAACTTCTCACAAAATCACAACTCAGACTGATTTCCCACGAGGCGCTGCTCCGGTGTCGTTGTTCCCTTTGCCCCGATTGAGTGCTTGAATTTCCCACTATTTGCCCCGCGCCGCATTTTGACTCGCGGCTTCGCTCGATTTCCCCCGTGGTTTCAGTGATCCTCAAAAAACAGGATCACTGAAGCCATGGGGGAAATCGGGCAAAGCTGCGGGTCAAAATGCACGAGACAAATAGTGGGAAATTCAACCACGCAGTCGGAGCAAAGGGAAGAACGACGCCGGAGCAGCGCCTCGTAGGAAATCAATCACTGTCAGGGAATTCACTGCCATGAGATGTGGCCGCTAGGTCAGGATGGCTTTACAAAGAGGGATTCAAGCAATCCACAGAGAGAGGTCTATCAATGGCTATTAGCTATGACAGCTAGGTAGAAGCTCTGTTTTCTGAGGAAGTGTTCCTCTGAATAGTTCCTCTGAAAGGCTTTGCCTTCCAAGCCCCATTTGTGAGATTTCTGGAGGCCTCAAGTCTCACAGGAAAGCTGAAAGCTGGTCTAATCCTGAGGGGCTGTCTCAATCTCGTTACAGTGTGCTTTGAGGTCGCTCTGTTATAATCCCCGTCAAAAAGTTATTCAGGGCAGGGTTCATTTGTGACTTGTTTGGGTGTGAGCAGCATTAATTTGCGCGCACGGCATCGATTCTCAAAGCAGTGTTTGGGCACCTGTCCATCTAGAGGCCGCTTCACCAGCCATTCTGTCTCTCTTTGTCTGTTAACTGCAGACCGCTGGCCCCTCCACCGCAGACACTACGCATCTCCCCCCCCCCATCAAACCCCAGGAGCTCTGTCCCCAGCTGTCCGCGCAAATGTCCTGTCAGAGACATGAACTGCCTTCCCTTCTGCTGGTCTTCACAGCCAGGGCTGGGGAGGCTAATCGGTGGTGAGAATTAGGAACAGGCCCCTCTTGCCAGAGATATCGGTGTCAATTAGACAGCGAGAGAGTTAGGGTGGAATACCCTGAGGCGGAAGGAGGCAGGAGCAGCGCAGAAGGAGAAAGACTTGTGTTTACATAGGAGAACATGGAAAGCTACTTTAGGCTATGGCAGGCTGTTGGTCCAGGTAGCACAGATTCGCCAGCCCTGACGGGCAGTGGATCGCCAAGGTTTCACAGCCAAACGAGACAACACCGCATGCCCAAGTCCACCATTTCACAGCCTGGATCTTTACCTTGCAAAGTGCTGTGGGGGCCTGATGTGGCCGGGGAGCGCAAAGTGGGGGGATGAGGGGTTTCTGCCCCCACCCCCATGCCATTTCCGAGAGTCCGAACAATGGACCTAGACCTGAGACCCAGAGAGCCAGTTCAGTGTAGTGGTTAAGTGTGCGGACTCTAATCTGGGAGAGCCGGGTTTGATTCCCCACTTCTCCACTTGCACCTGCTGGATGACCTTGGGCAAGCCACAGCTCTGTCAAAGCTGTTCTTGAAAAAGAGCAGTTTCTGTCAAAGCTCTCTCAGCCCTGCCTACCTCACAGGGTGTCTGTTGTGGGGAGGGGAAGGGAAAGGAGTTTGTAAGCCGCTCTGAGACTCCATGTGAAGGGCCGGGTATAAATCCAATCATCTCCTCCTCCTCCTTCTCTACCTCCTCCTCCTCCTCCTCCTCCTCCTCCTCTTCTTCTTCTTCTTCGTCCCTAAACATATTGTGTAGTTTGGATCTAAGGCACTTCAAAAATGCAGCTGCTTCTAGTTTGGATTCTTGCAACTGGCAATTCATATGTGAAGTTACCTTTCACCCAGTCTGACCATCGCAGGGTTGCCAGGTCCTCACTGGCAACTGGCAGATGACCTATCTTGCATGCTCCCGGAAGTGATGTCGGCATGAATGTTACCAGGGATCAGCCCCGTAGCCCTTTGAAAAAATATTGCCCACCCCTAGTGCTGACCCTGCTTAGCTTCTGAGATCTGATGAGATCGGTCTGTACCAAGTCGCCTTACCTCCCCATTCAAGGGGTACAAATGAAATCCTCACTTAAGGGGGTTTAGCCAACCCCAGCCCTTCTTTTAATGAGTTACCAAAGGACTTCACTTTGTATTCATTCATCGCTTTCTTCTCATAGAACAAGAAGATGGGATGCCGTTGGCTACGAGTCGGCAGGTTTTAAAATAGCATCATCTTAAGGCCGCCCACTCAGTGTTTTGGCAAAATGAAGGGCTTAGTGGCTGTGTGCTGACCTCCATAGGGGCTTTTGTCTTCCAGGTAATAAATGCTATCGAGCAAGATTACCGGCTGCCACCTCCCATGGACTGCCCGAGTGCCCTGCACCAGCTCATGTTGGACTGCTGGCAGAAGGACCGCAACCACCGGCCCAAATTCGGGCAGATAGTCAACACCTTAGACAAGATGATCCGAAACCCGAACAGCTTGAAAGCCATGGCACCCCTCTCCTCGGGGTAAGCTACTGTCTTCCCAGAAAGATAGCACAGTCTACAGGAAGTCCTGGATGACAATATCTTTAAGTGTCCACTAGAAAAAGTTCCATTTGCCTGGTTGGGTTGTCCAGTGTGTATCATTCCTCCCCTTCGCTGCATTTTTGATCCTTGGAGATGGCCAAACAGGTCTTGGATACTGTCCTTGGTCTCCAGGAGGTTTCCAAATTTGGTAGAGTACAAAGCTCCAAAACCTTCAATAAGTTTTTGGCCAGCAATAGCTGAGGTCCCTTCCACATACAAGCGTGCCCACAACTCACCTCATAATTGGCTCAGTTTTCTGAGCTGTCTTGGAGAGCTCTGAGAACTTTCCCAAAGAGTTCAGAATGTTGGTGTACCCTAGGAACCTCTCTACCAATCCAGTTTGGTGTATTGGTTGGGAGCGTGGAATCTAATCTGGGAACACCGGGTTTGATTCCCCACTCCTCCACATGCTGCTGGTGGTGTGACCTTGGGTCAGTTACAAGACCTTCCAGAGATGTTCTCTCATGAGCAGTTCTCAAAAGAGCTCTCTCAGCCCCACATACCTCACAGGGTGTCTGTTGTGGGGAGGGGAAAGGAAGAGAAAGGAGATTGTAAACCACTCTGCGACTCCTTCGGGTAGTGTAGGGCAGGATTTAAATCCAGTCTCTTCTCTTCTTCTTCCTTTCCCAAGCATACTTACTGTCCCTATTCACTGAAACACAAGAAACTGGAAATTCCCCTGCATTCCAACAACAGTGTATGCTATTGCGTTTGTTCAGGAATGTCCAGTCTTTTAAAGCTGGGTGGACTATCTTGAGATTTAGTACAGAAGCCACTTAGAGTCCAGTCTTTGGAGAAAAGCAGAAGATGAATTAATATTTTGACAAAATCAAATAGACCATCCTGGCTGGTGTCAGTCCCTGATCTGTAGTGGAATAGCAGGCTCGGTTCATAACGGGCTCGAGTGTGTCATTACGAGCCCTGCCCTCCTGAACTTCGGTGACAATCCCGGGTAGCATCTCCGAGTATTTCTGCAAGACAGTGAGCTGTCATCCCATGACTCAGAACTATCCCAGAGAAAGATTCCAGGATTTTTTAAAAAAATGGTTGTAGGGCTTTATCTGGAATTCAGCAGGGAGGGATGAGGGATATTTGAGTTAATGTTCCTGGGCAGGGGAGTAATCCTGCCCAACAGGGCTCATTTTGCAGCAGGATCTCCTTTGCAGATTAGGCCACACCTGCCTAAATGTAGCCAATCCTCCAAGAGCTTACAGAGCGCTTCTTACAGGGGCTACTGTAAGCTCTTGGAGGATTGACTACATCAGGGGTGTGTGGCCTAACATGCAGAGGAGCTCCTGCTACAAAATGAGCCCTGCTGCCCAAACAATATGGCGAAGATGTTGTAAATGAACATTTCCAGAACTTAGGGTTGGAACATTTCCAGAACTTAGGGTTGGAACATTTCCAGAACTTAGGGTTGAAAATGAACATTTCCAGAACTTCTGGACTTAGCTTGCAGAATCATTCCTGCCATTAGAGATGGCCCTGGGAGGGAATTGGTGAGAGGCACCTGAGAAAGCTATTCGTCGAGCTTGAATTTTTGCAAAGAGTTCTTCCAGTTTTGTGTTTTGATGGGAAAGTGTTCTTCATAACACACTAGCTTCTGGTTGGGGATACTGTAAGTGCCAAAGCAAGTTCTGTTCTGATACCTCTCTCTCCTTCTGTCTGATTCTGGGATTTCCTTACAGGATTAACCTCCCCTTACTGGACCGCACAATTCCAGACTATTCAAGTTTCAACACAGTGGAGGAGTGGCTCGACGCCATCAAGATGGGCCAATACAAGGAGAGCTTTGCCAACACTGGCTTCACCAACTTTGATGTGGTCTCCCAGATGACCATGGAGTAAGTTTTAGAGTCTTAGAGAGCAATCCCGTGCCAAAGGAAAGGGAGGAATTGACGCAAAGGTGGTGTAGTGGCTAAGAGCCAGCACGGTAGTTAAGAACAGCAGAATCTAATCTGGGGAAGTGGGTTCGATTTCCCCACTCCGCCACATGGAGCCTGGAGGCTGATCTTGGACTACTCGTAGTTCTCTTGGAACTCTCTCAGCCCCGCCCACTTCACAAAGTGCCTGTTGTGGGGAGAGGTAGGAAGACAATTGTAAGTCACTTTGAGACTCCTAAAGGTGGAGAAAAGCAGGGTATATTAAGCAACTCTTCATCTTCTTCGTAACTGGCATTCAAGCAGAGGGGAAGGCAGCCCTTCAGATGTATGGATCCCCAGCTGTGTAATGTTTTTTTAGGTGTGCATTTTTTTTTAACTGGTATTTTTCGGTTCAGGTCTCCTGGACCCCAAAAATTCAGTATTCCCGAAAAATCCCAGATCCCAATACCAGTATGGTAGTCAGATCTGGGATTTTTTGGAAATCCCAATTTTTGGGGGTCCAATAGACCCAAGAAGAAAAATACCAGTTTAAAAAAAAAGCCACCCACTGCAGGGGAGGCTGGCTTGGCTTCTCCTGCAGTGCAGTTTAAATTGCGCTGGAGAAGCTGGCCCCAGGATCTGCTGTGTCGTGGCTAGGAGATTGCTCCCTGTGGCACAGCAGCTTCTGGGGCTGACGTCTCCTGCAGCCCCATTTAAACTGGGCTGCACAAGAAGCCAGCCCCAAGCCAAGCTGGCAAGAACAGTCTGCTCCCCCCAGCACAGCTGATCTCTGGGTTGTCTTCTGCAGTCCCTTTAAACTTTAAAGGGATTGCAGTAGAAGCCCAACAGACAGCTGAGAGGGCAAGAGCAATCTGCTCTTGCCTCTCCGCTGTTTTCAGATATACTGGTAATTCCCAAATATAGCCTGGATTTTCTCAAGGTACCACCCCCCCCGGGTTTCCTGAGAAAACCTGAATACATTTGGGAAGCCGAAATATAATTGGAAAATGCAGATAAGTTATTTTCTGGGTATATTTTTGCCTCAAGTAGACCTGAATACACACCCCTAGTTTTTTTTTTAAGGGTTAAAAACAGCGCCTTAATTCGAGTCCAAAAAAAACCAGTAGGGCAGCCAACGCGACCACTCAAGAACCAGCATCATGTGATGTCAGAGTCGGGTCACTGAATGTCAAATGTAACCAGGGCTCATTTCGTAGCAGGACTTCCTTTGCATAGTAGGCCACACACCCCTAATGTAGCCAATCCTCCAAGAGCTTACAGAGCTCTTCTTACCGGGGCTACTGTAAGCTCTTGGAGGATTGGCTACATCAGGGGTGTGTGGCCTAATATGCAGAGGAGCTCCTGCTACGAAATGAGCCCTGAATGTAACCTCTTTCTCCATTACAGTGTTTGTCTGTCCATTATACATTGTATTTATAAATGTCATAAAGAAACCATCCACATGTAAACAAAATAGACAAGAACCAAAATACAGTATAAATCAAGAACCAAAAAACGGAGAAGCGAAACCGTTCTTCAGAACGGAAAGGCATGTCGAGAGAAAAACAAAATGGGGCGGCGGGGTGTGTGGGTGTGTGTGTTTGCCTTCAGCCATATTTTAAAACGTTGTCTTAGAAATAATTTCATGAGGAAAATGCCAGAGGCTTAACTGAGAGTGCTGTTCAGTCACAGCCGACTTATGGCCACCCCGTGGGGTTTTCAAGGCAAGAGACGTGTGGAGGCGGTGTGCCCTTGCCTGCCCCTGCATAGCAACCCTGGACTTCTTTGGTGGTCTCCCATCCAAGTACTACCACGGCTGACCCCGCTGAGCTTCCGAGATCTGATGACAACAGGCCAGTCCAGATCATGGCTTATTGAGGGGAGAGTTCTAAAAAACTGAGGAAAAAATGTTGTTTTTTTGCTGTTTTTCAGTACACCCCCGTCCCTTCTTTTTCCACGGGTTTTCCGTAGCTATGCAAACAGTGAGAAAAGGCATCTGCAGGAAGCCTTGTGGGTCTTTGAAAAGCAGCGCTTCATTGTTTGCAGAAATCCGGAGCGATTTGGAAGCTTCGTCTGACTGACTTGGCAGAAGTCATTTTTAATTAATAGTTCATGGCCATCCCAAAACTTTTCTGTTGCTCAGCAGGCAGCCCGGTTCCTCATGACCTTGTTTGTTGTTGGTTTGTTTGTTGCAGTATCTAAGAGTAAACTGACTAGCCCCTGTGGGGATAATAAAAACAGCACAGCACGGCCACCTACAGAGAAGGAAGGGGTCCGTACCTACTCAGGGGTATCCCCGGGTAGGCAGAAAAACACAACCATGTAAATTAACTGCGAGAAGAAGAAAAAATAATAAAAATGATTCCTCGTGGACCGCTAGCCTGTTGTTATATTGAGTATTAAAATAGCGTGCCTCCATTTTGGTAACAAAAGCGACAAAACTGGATCATCCACAGATGAGGGAGGGGTTTCTAGATACTCTGGAGACTTCCTCAGAGTGCAGGAGAAATTGACTTTGTAAATGAACCAAAAGAAAAATACCCAGAAAATGGCTCCTTGATGGCGGAGCATGATCCAGGAGGCATGGGATGTTGACAGCAGCTGAGTAATTTCAGGGACGGGGACTAAATTTTGTAAACTCAGACCCTGAAAACTTACAAAATCCCGGGAAGAGACAGTGGGTTCTAGATTTTAGGATTGCCGGCCCTTGGCTGATAATCCCCAGGAGCATTGCAGGGCGGAGACTTCTAAGTGCCATGTCCAATGCTCCCTCTAAGCTGTGGAGTCTTGTGAGCAAAAATTCTACTTTGTGAGCTACTGGCATTAAAGTTGTGAGCGAGCAATTTGGCTACTGCATAAATTAGTTTCTCTGGAGCCCTCCTTCCGGAGCTGAGACAAAAATGTGTGAGCCGGAGGCTAAAAAACTGTGAGCTGGTTTACAATAATTCAGCTTAGAGGGAACACTGGCATGTCCTGTCTTGAAAGAAGGAAAGGATGTCTAGGAATTTCAAAATTTCTACAGTTTTTACCATAGAGATTCTGAAGTTCTTAAAATGTTATGATATCACTTCCTGTTCAAAAACAAGATAGGTAGCCATGTTAGTCTGTCTGTAGCAGTAGAAAAGAGCAGTGACTCACGAAAGTTAGTCTTTAAGGTGCTCCTGGACTCTTGCTCTTTTCTACTGTTCTGAAACAGAAAGTGACATTCTGCCATCAATTGACTCTGTTCACCCCATTCCCAAACCATTTTTCTGAGCAAGATCAGGGGATGGGGAGCATCGCCAGGCACTTCCCCAACCTAACCAGGTAAATGACAATCCTGTATGATGTCCGGATTGCTACAGGATGCTGGACTAGATGCACCGCTGGTCCAGCAAGGCTCTTCTTGGGTTCTTATTCCTTGTGGGACCCCAGCTCATTTATTATATTTACAGGATTGGTATCCCACCTTTATGTCACGCAAACCCCACACAATGTGGGGCTCACAGTATGATAACAGAAATGTTATGAAACAGATCGCTAGCAATCCAAAAGTTTCTATAACATCAGCCCGTGACAAAAAGGACTCAGTCATAAAAGCAATAAAAAGCACAGATCTGAAAAGGAAAAAGCAGCAATCGGTCATACAATTAGCGGTGGAACCTACAAAATATAAAGGTTTCTGGAAATATAAATGCCAAATGCGGTCTGGAGTTAAAATCATTTTTTAAGGGAAGAGGGCAAATGCAGAGAATTCCAGAGGCTAGGGGCCATGGCTGAGCAAGTCCTCTCCTGCCGACCTGCCAAGGTCATTTCTGTTAATGCTGGTGCGCAAAATAAAGCACCAGCCACCATTCTTAGATGACCAGCGTATCCCTCTGGGCAGCAGTGGTGCATCAAGTATTCTGGTGCCCAAACCTCTTGAAAGCTTCGATGGTCAAAAACGTCACTGTGAATTGAGCTGAATTTTCGTCTTCTGTCATGTCTTTTTTTCTCTGTGTGCCGCAGGGACATTCTGAGAGTCGGGGTCACGTTAGCAGGGCATCAGAAGAAAATCCTGAACAGTATCCAGGTGATGCGTGCACAGATGAATCAAATCCAGTCTGTGGAGGTTTGAGAAGCGCACGCTGTTGCTCGCACACCACCTCCTTGAGGCCCCGATCCCCTTTTGTCCCCATGTGTCTTGCAGCTCTTGCGGGCCCTGTGTTACCCCCCTACGGAGACAGCGGCTGCGACAGGGAAAGGAACAGCCCCGAGGCAAAGTTGCTGCAGACTTTGAGAATCCCACCCCAAAAAGGTTGCAAGGATTTTCTTTAGAAGGATGTCGAAAAACGACAGGCACGGCCATGGTCTTACTTTCCCCAAGGGCTTTGAGACAGGCTGGGGAAGGGATTGCGGAGCGGCGCCTCTTCCCTTGCATGAGCCGTTTCAGCCATGGGACCAGCTGTCTCCTGGAGTGCAAAGTGGACCAGAAAGCCTGGGAATGGCGGGGTGGGGGGAGAACCAAGCTGCACATCCCTCCAACTCTTGCTGGGGATGGGCTCCCCCTGGCAGCCAGCCGGTCATTGACGGGCCGCGGAGGGACAAGAATTAGCTTTTCCCCATGTGATGGGTCGACTGTTTTTCAACAGCAACGGGCAACAGGGCCGAAGAAGTCTTTCGAACTTCCTTTTCCTCTGAAGGACTGAAACCAGAAGTGTGGGTTTTTTTCTTTCCTCCCCTGCCCCTTCTTTGCGGATGAACAAGGATCTTTGGCCCTAACTGGGGAGAAGAAATTCGGGGGGGAGGGGGGATTTTTGGAGGTCGTTCTGCGTTGCGCTGGGACCGTTTTGTGCGTGGCGCTTCCCAGAGGTTCCATCCTCCCTGCACTGTCCGGTGGCAGTTCCGACATATCATATGCACAAGACATTTGCAAGGCCTCACTAGAATTGCCAAGGACCTGCCTCCAGCAGGCATCTCCCCCCCCCAACCCCCGCTCCCCGTGCCATGTTGTAGATTTGATGTGCATTTTCCATTCGGTTATTGTCGTTTTGAGGGGGAGCTGAGAGAAACCCTTCGTCGTTTTCTTCTTTGTTTACAATCGTTTGCGGATTGGGGGAGGTGGGGGGCTTCTTTTGGGTTATTCAGTTGAGTTTGTATGAAAGCAGGATGACATTTCCATGATCCTCGTCTCCCACTGACACACTCCGTCTCCTCGCAGAGGGAACAAGATGGCTTCCTGGCTGGGCACCTCCGTGGCAAGAATGGGGAGGGAGAGGGAAGCAAGCATTTCAGACATGTTCACATCCTCCTGTCAGCTTCGTATGGGTCGTTTGGCATGCCTGGCGGTTCTTGCAAGGCAGTCGGCTTGGCAGTGGTTTCCCCACGTCCAAGGAATTTCCACCGGCCCAATGCAGAAGATCCAGTGGCGGAAATCAAGATTTTAAAAAAAAAATACAAGAACTGCTCTGAGAACTAGTGAAGAAGATCAGCTAGGAGAAGGAGAGAGAAAGAGGATTTGAGCATAGGGCCGCAAGACAGTCCTGAATTTATGTGTTGGCTATAAGGTGGGCAGTGCCTGGCAACCGGCAGGAGGGTTATGGGTGGGCAGAGTCCTGGGAGAAAACTTAAAATCAAAATAAGGCCTCAGCTACTTACCCAAAGTACTGACCATAGAGTTCCTGGCAATTCCTAGACCTACCTGCAAGTGACAAGATCACCACAGCATTTCTGCTGGTTGCTAGAGCTGCCTTTATCACTTCTGGGTAGCTCTGGGAATCATCAGGATCTCGGGCCAGAACTTCCAGTAAGTATCTGAGGCCTTATTTTTCTTATTACTTCCCCCCCCCCCCAAGAAGGAACATGCCCGCCCCCCCGCCCCTAGCCCCAGTTTCCACCCGTCAATCAGCTGAACATTGTCGGGCAAGGGCTATAACTGGCTGGTGGTTTCCCGCCATATGCAGGCAAATATGAATCCTAGCTGGGTAGATGTTTCCTAACGCCTCCGTGGGCTGGCATCCATCCTTCCACGCTCACTTTAGTAGCCTTGGAGACTTCCAAAATGGTGGGAAAGGCATCTGAGGTGCGGTAACCTGCATTGCTCTCAAGGTAAAGCCCCAGCAAGGCATTAAAACTCCACAAGCGTTCACTTACAGCCTTCCAGATTTCAGTCTTTTCCACCCTTTGTACTGAACCCAGATCCTCATGCTTTGCGTATACAGGTCTCAGACCAGCTGTCGCTGAAACTGGGGCTTAATGGGGGGATGAGAGGGGGCTAATTTGGTGCCGCTTGTCCCTGCAGAGGCCTTTTCTTGTGGGCAAAAGCCTGCCTTTGTAAAGGGCCCATTTTGGGGATGTTTGGAAGCTCTGTTGTGTCAGGGAGGGACTTGGGCACCACCTGGGCTTAACGTGGGGGGGGGGTGTCTCCGTTTCTGTGGGACGGGCATGTAACAGCAATGGTAATAGGTAGTCTGTGTATGATTTCCCTTTCAGGGCTGCAAGAGAGCCAGTCAGGAATACTAGCAAAATATATACTGGCGAGTAGGCTGGGTCTGCCACTCGCCTGGCAGGGGAGAGGGGAGGAAAGGCTTTGAACATAGCCCTGTTGAAAATCCCGGAAAACAAGGTTCGTCTAGATGCAGTGTGCTGCATTAGGATCGTACAACTTGGTGCAGGAGGAGACGTCCCTATTGGAAACCTGTTCTAACGTCCCCTGTTGCGTGCCCCGGAAATCCTTTGCCGGACCTTGAAGCCAAGGTTTAGTCTCCAAGCTCTGTGACTTCTCCTTGGTTTCGGGAAGGAAAATTCATCGTGCCATTCGTAACACCCAAAGCGAGCTGGCCTTTTGCACTAAAGGTCCCCTCGCCCTGATCGGTCCTTCTGACTTAAGCCCAGTGAGTTCTTTTAGGGGGCGGCGGGGGGGGGGGGGGGCAGCAGACTGGCATACACGCATCTTACCTGACCCAGTCCAATGTGTGTGAGAGAACTCTACTCAGAACAGATAGCTGAGGGCACAGGGGCACGCGCTTCTCCTAGAACCCTTCCTCCCACTGGCCAAATTCAGATGGTAACATAGGCTGCAGTCACGCACACTAAATAATCCACTTTCAATCCGCTTTCCGTGCACTTTCTAACTGGATTTTACTGTGTGAACTGGCAAAAGAGCATTGAAAGTGGATTGTTTAGTGTGTGTGACTGCAGCCCCAGTGATCATTCTTGGCATTTGTGTAGGGCTTTTGGTGTCCAAGACATTTTGGACACGTGATCTTGTTTACCTAGCAGAAGTCCTGTAAGGTAGGTTGGTATTATTAGCCTCGTATTAGCCTCGGTTCAGACACGACGCCAAACTATAGTCTTTGGCAAAACCTGCGGCGCCCTCCTGTTTCCCTCCAGCATGATGACGCTTCCGTGCACCTCCCAGGTTCTTCCTGTCTTTCCTGCAGTCTTACCCAGGGGTCCTTTCGTAGAAAAAGAGGTGCAGGAGCTCATTAGCATAACTCATTAGCATAACTCATTAGCATATGCCACGTCCCCTGACATCACCAGAAGTGTCAGTTTCAGCCCCATTATACCCTATGGGCCATTGAAATCAATGGCAAAAACTCATAGGGTATATGAGGGGCTGGAGGAAAGGGGGTTTGAGGGAGAGGCTCCAAACTTGCAGGGTAGCTGCTGGGGCCTCTCCTCGAAATACCCACCAAGTTTCAAGAAGATTGGACCAGGGGGTCCAATTCTACAGGCCCCCAAACAGGTTGCCCCCATTCCCTCCATTGTTCTCTATGGCAGGAAAAAAGTAACACTTTTTCCCACCATAGAGAACAATGGAAAGGATGGGACAACCTGTTTGGGGGCCCGTAGAATTGGACCCCATGCTCCAATCTTCTTGAAACTTGGTGGGTATTTCGGGGAGAGGTCCCAGAAGGTACCCTGCAAGTTTGGAGCCTCTCCCTCAAACCCCCTCCCCTCCAGTCGCTTTTAAAGTTGCCGCTGAATTTCGGCGGCAATTCAGCAGCGGGCCGAATCAGATCAGAGAATCTGATTTGGCCCCTGGCTGCCCTAGTGGCCACTCCTGAGCTGGCGGAGCTTTGCTCCGCCTCGTTCCGGCCCCAACGGACCCCTGGTCTTACCCCAACTCTCTTTGCTACTTTGCTACTACAGTGTTTTGGGGAAACCTGCAGCAAGACCAGGAAGTCAGTCATGTGGCCGGGAAGGTCTGGCTCTTCCCAGTTCCACTCTCATTGGGGCCGTTCTCTCTGGCCAGCACACGGCTCGTTTTTACAATGGTTTCTGGAAAAGGATTCGGCTCCCAGATGATCACACTCATCCTGGCTTGTCTGCCGTTTTCAGCACCCTTGCTCCAGCCAAGAATTTTTGTAGCCAGGGAATGTGCGAGGGGGTGGTACTAAGCAACAAGCCAGGAGGGCCACATCTGTGCATAACACTTTAACTATAGTTAAAAGAGTGTAGTAAATAAACTGACTTGAAATTGCGGGTTGAGATGCCAGTTTGACAGACCCTGACAAACCAGAGTTAGTAAAGCAGTCCACATTCAGAAGACCAATAGGTTAATTAAGCCGTGGGATCGTGTTCTGTCTGAATCAAACCATGGGGTCCTTGCCATGGCCACCTAGTGCGTTCATGGCAAAGGCAAGATTTCAGCTGGGGAAACAACGGCGTATGATTCTCTAGTTCATTTCCCAGCCTCTGTGCCATACCACTAACACGAGCCCGCCTATATCAAATAACAGAGAACTGCTGTGGTATGTATCCTACCACGCCGCTCAACAAAGTTTGCAGCCACCCTTCTGCAAAGGAGCCTTTCTTCAATAGAACTGGCTTTTCAGCCCTTGCTAAGCAGAAAGACAGGATACGAGTCCCTTCCTCGAGAGTGCAGTCTTCTCCGCCATGGCCCAGGCCTTCAAGTGAAAACCAGCAGAGAAAATGGTCCAGAGTCCCTTCCGCATGGTGTCTCACCATGCATAATGTCCCACGTCATGGGCTGTGGCAGCACTTCCAGGTCCGCCACAGGTTCACCCGAATGTCGCCGAGCTGAGTCTCACACTCGACGTTTTTGGTTTCTCCCCATCGCCTTCTTCCCTGCCTGCCATTACTACATCCGTTTTAACAATCCTGGGTCTGGTACTGGATTGTTGATATTACGTTGAACATAGCAATAAAAAACTGAAGCTGTGAACCCCACCCACCCCTAGCACTTTGAGACACTGTGAAAGGCTGGTTGCATAGGAAAGCCCCCCGCACTCCAGACATTCCCAGACCTAGCATGAGAGGGTAAGTACTTCAGGGAAGAGAGAAGGCGCTTTCTAAATGCAAGCATTTCAAAAGGCTTCTCAAATATTTCACTGTGATTCCTTTTTTTTTTCTTTTTTCTTTTATAAAGCGTAACAAGAACGCGGCTATTTATTGAACTAGAATGGAACTGTTTGGGGTTAAAAGTTGCCGATTAAAAAGCTGAGCGGGTCGCGATTGCCAGATTTCGGAACAGGAGGTTTCTTCTCACTTGGTCTTCCTACAGCAGCTCTTAGAGGGCTGCAGAGGGGAATGGATATTTGGCACCCATGAGGGCTGGCTCTTCCTTGCCTCTCAGCGGCACGTCCTTCTAGAGGTGCCATACCTACACACAGAGAGCGCAAGATAGGCCAGTGGCCACCCCCAGACAAGCTGGTGTTTGTAAAACTGGGTGGAAATGGGAAACGGCTCATTAACATGACCCACAACCGCAGTGCCAAAACTGGGTTGGCAACAGCGCAGAAATCGTGGGTTGGGTTACGATCCCAGCATGTGAAAAAACAAAGTTTGAGTCCAGTGGCGCCTTTAAGACCAAACAAAGTTTTATTCAAGGTGTGAGCTTTCGTGTGCAAGTGCACCACTTCAGATACCGGCATGTTGTTGGTCTTCAGAAGACAAAATCAACCCCACATATTTGTCATTAGCGGATGTGGCGTATTTTGGAAATGGTGGGACATTGGCTCTCCGAGTTCTGAATTCATTTCCAAACTGAGCCCCGAGTTTTCTCCGTTAACTTGGGTTGGGCTCGTAACGGGCTTTGCAGTCCACTCTGCCAGTCCTTCACCACCTTCCCAAGCAAACTTTTCTGTGCAGGGAGAAGGGGAAGAAAATGGCAAGTGGGAAGGCTTACCAATGTCCAGAGAGATCTAGCAGGCCTTCTCCATAAGACCTGAGTTTCTCCTGATCACGTTCAGGGAGGTCCGTTACTGTTGGTCGCCAGTGTTTCCCAGCCCAATTATTTGATCCAAGACACTGGGGGATGTGAATTTCCATCCACCCCAGTAGCCATTGACATTTCTAGACTTTAAGAGTGAGACTTACAAGCCAACCCTCCCATTTCCCTTTCCCCCTTTCACAAGGGTAACTTTGCTTGGAATTGGCAGGAGGAGATTGAGGGCTCCCTTTTCTTGGCCTTTCTAGTCTTCCTGAGAGAGCACGGGGGAAAGGCCTCAAGCATTCACCAAGAGTTAGAAAGCCTAGTTTGCCTGAGGTAATTCTGAGGGGGAGTTTTAGTATACCTGAGGTAAATCTGAGGGGGAGTTTCGCCCATCGTTGCTTCCTGTCCCTGCTTGCCCAGGTGAACTCTACTTGAGGAGGTCAAAACAGATGTCATTCACTGCATTCCTCCATCACTGAGAGCCAAACACGGTTCAGAGCTTGGGTTTCTCCAAAAGGAGGAAGAAAATGGAGATGCTGGTGGGGGCAAGGGATTTTTCTGGGCCCGTGCCAAGTGTCAGTTGATCCTTTCCCTCTCTCCACGTGAAGAGAATCTCCCTTCTGCGAGGGAGCAGGGGTATCTGCAGTGCCTGGCTAGCGTATCCCATTCACAACTTCCAGGTAGGTCCAAAAGCCTCAGCCAGCTTGCCTTCGGAGGGCTTACCAGAGGCCTTAAGCTTCACAGTAGAGGCAAGCTAGTAGGCCCAAGTGGGTGGGTGGCCAGGCCTCGCTCCAACAACCAACTTGGCCTAGGGTTGCCAAGGCCTACCTTATTAAAAGCGGGGGAGTCCTGTCCCTTCTCCTGGAGTCTGGCGTGCACACAACACGCATGCACGTTGGGATGATGTCGCCCGGAAGTGACATCGTCATATTGGGCACGTTGCCAGGGCGACGCTCTGGCAATCGCCCTAAAACTCTTTGGTACCACAGAGTTTTCAGGGTGATTGCTAGAGCGTCGCCCCGGCAACGTGCCCAGTGTGATGACGTCACTTCCGGGTGACACCGTTATGCTGGGCAGTCGGCCAGATCGGGTCACTTCGGGGGTGGGGTTTGGGGCTGGATCCGGGGCCGGATCCGGGGCTGGATCCGGACTGGCGGATTGGGGACCCCTATAGCAGGGGAATCCCTGCCCCCCCGGGGGGACTTGGCAGCCCTAAGTTGGCCTGTCTCTTAGTTCCTCAGTTTTTTCCGCTTTCTTCCACTCTAATTACCTCAGTTCAGCCTCTTCCTTCAAGGAGCTCAGGGCAGCATACATGGTTCCCCTCCTCTTCCTTTTATTCTCATGAGGGCCGTGTGAGGCAGAGCAGGGAGAGCAACTGGCCGAGGTCACCCAATTAAGTTTCATGGGAATATAAACCCAGGTCCTAGCTTGATGCCAGACCAGCCCTCCATGCTACCTTTGGCTGTGGATAGACCTCACAAGAGCTGCTGCCGAGGAACGACCTAGCATGGTATGCCGCACGGTGCTTCGTTTCTCTCTTGGAGCTGTTGGGATCCCCAAACTTATCAGAAATTCAACATGCAGTTGCTAGTTATGGAGTCCCCACCCCCCGCAAGCAAGCAAAGATGAGAAATAATGGCTTTGTGGCCCGAAGCAAGCTCAAGATATGGGAACGTGGGTGACACAACCAAGGGTGTAAACGGATGCATCTCAGATTGAAGTCTGACACTTAGAGTTGTGTTTGTGATCTTTGTCTCCCCCACCCCCCAATTTCCCTTCCTGCCCTTGTCTGTTGCTGCTAGAGAGGTAGCGGGGACCACCCCAGTTGCTAATGAGTGGGATTTCAAGTCCCATTGAGCCTAAAAGAGGCATCCCAGCAATGTTTGTTTAAATCCTCATGAAAGGAACGAGCTCTTGTAGAGTGATTCCTGACTGGCTAGGACGGGGGCTTGTGACCAGTATGTGAAACATCTCCCTCATTCAAATGAACTCCATTTTGCCACCAATGGCATCGGCACCTAGCTAAATCTAACAGAGTCCACGGTGTACTGTGTCCAGTATGTGATCCCTGATTGGCTGGTCTCAATCAAAAGAAGGGCAAAATATATCGGGAGAACCACGCCAGCAGCAGCAGACATGGAAAAGAGCAGCTGTGGATGGCTACAAGAATGATTTTAAGGGTCTGGTGGAGGGAGTTGCCGGTTTTAAGGCAAACACGAAACTGGGGGACTTCCCGTTCAGTGCCAATTTTCCGTTTTTTTCTCCTAGCGGAGAGGTAAACACATCCCCCCTGTCCTCCCAGATCAGCTGTGTCTAAGAGCAAGGTGCTGTATCTTTTCTCTCCCGATAAGGTACCCACGTGACCTCTCTCCACCTCAGGGTGCCTGCTTTCAGCATCCGCCTGACCACGCCTTGTGTGCATTATCGCTCATTCCCTAACAGTATTGGTCGGGGGGGTTTCTAGAAAATGTGAATAGGTAGGTGGCGTGCCAGCCCTTGTCTTACGGGGATGTGTCTTCCATTCAGACCCGGGCCTTCTCCTGGCTCCATCAGGCATCTTCCGATGTGACTGGGGGGAGGGGGGGAATAAACCAGATGTATTTATAAAGGAAACAGAACCTGCTGCTCCGATGCCTTTGTAGGAGTATTTTTAAGAAAACATTTTTTTCAAAATAAATGTGAAGTGTAAAAGTTTGAAGCATTCCTTTGTGGCATGTGTTCTTTTGCTGGGGTGGGGGTGAGGGTGCCCAGTGAAGCCAGTTTGGTGTCGTGCTTAGGGGCGCGAACGCTAGCCTGGGAGAACCAGGTTTGATTCCCCACTCCTCCACGTGCAGCTGCTGGAGTGACCTTAGGTCAGTCACAAGTTCTTTCAGAGCTGTTCTCTCAGTTCTTGAGAAAGCTCTCTCAGCCCCACCTACCTCACAGGGTGTCTGTTGTGGGGAGGGGAAGGGAAAAGCAGTTTTGAGACTCCAAGTGAAGGCTTGGGTATAAATCCAATCTTCTCTCCCTCCTCCTCGTCCTCCTCTTCTCAGTTTGGTGTAGTGGTTAAGTGCGCGGACTCTAATCTGGGAGAACCGGGTTTGATTCCCCACTCCTCCACTTGATGCTGCTGGATGACCTTGGGCAAGCCATAGCTCTGTACCAGCTGTTCCCTCAAGGACAGCTTGGGAAAGAGCTCTCTCAGCCCCACCTACCTCACAGGGTGTCTGTTGTGGGGAGGGGAAGGGAAAAGGAGTTTGTAAGCCGCTCTGAGACTCCCTTGGGGAGTGGAGGGCGGGGTATAAATCCAATCTCTTCTTCTTCTTCTTCTTCTCAGGCAGGAAATCTCAGAGGGACACCACACTGTGTTGACTGGTGGAACTCTCTGCCACAAAATGTAGTGAGTGGCAGTGGTGGCTTTCAAGGGAGTTTAGACCAGTTTATGGAGAATAAATTGCCGTGATGACTACAGGAAACTTCTGTGTTCCAAGACGGCATAACACCGAAACCAATTGATGGGAAGAGACCCAGGCCTTCTTGTCCTGCTTCTGGGCTTCATGGTGGCATCTGGTTGGCCACCCCAGGAAAATAGAATTCTGGATTAAATATAATCTCCCTTGAGTCCCAGTGAGAAAGGTGGACTATAAATAACATCAGTTTTAAAAAGACACACTGAGTACTTCAATAAAAAAATATATAATTGCCAGGCGAACTTAACCTTGCTCAAACACCTTCAATCGCATATGAGTTTCTAGTTGTCAGGTATTCCTTGACAAAGCGCGTTCCAGTTGCTCAGGGAGCAAAGCTGTCAGGATGTATGAAGCCAATTAGTGTGAGAGAATGGGACATTGTTACTTTGGCTGGGTGAGAGAATGCCCCGCTGGTATCCCTCCTATTTTTGTCCCCCCACTCAGGAGACACACCTCATGTCCCCCATGACCCTTTCTCATCCCTAATGGTGGCCATGGGCAACATGAGGGAGGGGGGGTGGCTGAATCACCCTGTACTCTTCTCCTTTCTGTTCAGTCAGTTGGCTGTAAGAGATCAGCTCAGTTTTTGCCAACTAGAATTAAACCTTCTTCCTATTCCACCACCCCATTTCTCCTCTCACAAGACTTCCCAGTTAGGCAGCATGATAGTTTCTATTGCCAGGATGATGAGGGCATCCCTTCTGGAGGCTGTAAGGTGATTCTTCGTGTTGGAAGTTCCAGATGTGCTGTCCCCTGCCTCAGACCTCCAGACTGAGTGGTAAGAGAGGCTAGATAGCTAGACGGGCACACTGACCTTTCTTCCTGTATCTACCTATGGAGTCTTGCGAGCAAAAATGTCACTTTGCGAGCTGCCGGCATTGAAGTTGTGAGCGAGTGATTTGGCTACTGCATGAATTAGTTTGCTCTGGAGCCATCCTTCCTGAGCGAAGACAAAAAGGTGTGAGCCGGAGGCTAAAAAACTGTGAGCTAGCTCGCACTAACTCAGCTTCAATGGAACAGATTCTGAAATGCAGACTGTGTTCTCAGGGACCAATTTCCCTTTTCCTGCTTCTCTCTCTCTCTGAATGAAGACTTGCTCTCTACCTGCATGCACCAATAGTGGGGCATGCAGTCGTCTCTTGGCACCACGAGGCAGATGGGCCTCTCGCCATCCGCCTCCATCCTTTAGCTAGTAAGTTAATCATCTACCAGTCTCTGCTCTTTCCTATCCAATGTGTATTTCTCAAACAAAGAGATGAGTATTTCTCTTCTAAACTTGCAATGTGGCTCTGTGTAACCCTGTAAGCTGAGGAACCTGGTGAAGTGACCCTCCTGTGATTGTAGCTTTATTTAAGCACTCTGCTAACTAATGCTGACTGGACTGACCACCCCAGTTAACCTCAATAGTTCACACCTTGAAGCAGCTGCTTGATCCTGCCCATCCACCATGCCTCCTAGATTCTCAAAAAGCTGCTTCCCTGCCCCTGTGAGCACCTCTGTCTGATCCAGGGCTGGCTTCCAGAAACTGGAATGAAGAAGACCTGGAGTCTCCGAAGCCCTTGGGTTGAGACTGTCAGATGGGATGCAGAGTTTCTACTGTTGGATTCTCTGGACTTGGTACCGCCAAGGGACCACAAAAAGTAGCAGCGTGCTCGAGGCTTTTAATGCAGCAGAGCCAGCAATCTGTTCCAAAACTAACAAGCAACTTTTATTAAAGGAAATACATTCAGGAGAGTGCAGGTAAGAGATAGATATAAATTACAGACTCTAGCTAACTAAATGGTGTTGGATGCTGGACACACGTCCAGCCTCTATGGTGCAAGATGGAGAGATCATGTGCCTTCTTTTGTGTGTGTGTGTGTGTATGAGAGAGAGAGAAGTGTGAGAGAGAGGAAATGGAGGAAATTGCCCTTTAAGAGTCGCACTGACTTCAAAGGAAAGGATCAGATAGCAGGAAGGAGAGGATGCTCTATGCATCTTGAACTCTTGGGTGTCATCTCTCAAGTCTGAGACAAGAGACAGCAAAAAGTCCTCCACTTCTAACATCTACTACTCAGTTGTGAGCTTGAATATCCCTTTTTTCTTGTCCCCTCGCCTTTCTGGAGGACCGGCTGTGTGTGTGTGTGTGTGTGTGTGTGTGTGTGTGTGTGTGTGTGTGAAGAGAGAGAGTGTGTGTTCCTTAACTCCTGCCTCTCTTCTCATGCATGCTGAGAAATACAGCAGCCCAGCAAGGTGAGGTCACTCCCGCAGCAGTGGAGAGGTTTCCTCCATAGTTCTCTGACTCTTGGCTTGTTCCTCTCTATAGTATGGCTCCCGGCGTTTGGCTTGTATTTCCTGTCTCCAGCTGTTCCGGTCTACTGCCCATAGTCTTGGCTTCGACCTCACTGAGGTCCTGACTCTCGCTCCCCCTCTTCCAGGACTGCTGTCATGTGACTTCCTGGCACATGCTTGCCCTTCAGTGGGCTTTGGGCTTAGTGGATCTCAAGTCTAGGAAGGCTGAAGAGCACGGACCTCGGATGGTTGGGTAGTCAGAAGAAGCGGTAAAGCCCAGGGGCTGTGAGCCCAAAGCGGAAAAGAACATGACAGTGTTTGCAATTAGGAGAAATGGTCCAGAATCTGGTGGAAGGGTAGGCTGGGTGGGGGAAGGGTAGAAGATGTAAAAATACTGGGGCACAAAGGAGGAGGGACCATTCTGAAGGCATCTCCCAGTACTTAAGGTGAGGAGGAAAGGTTATATGAAAGGAGAGAGGGAAATTTGCTCAGAATGGCCAAATGAAACGGGACTTGTTGGATTTCATGTCAGGGAAATCCGGGAAGGGACTGAAGATACTTTCTCCAGGGCTCATTTCGTAGCAGGAGCTCCTTTGCATATTAGGCCACACATCCCTGATATAGCCAATCCTCCAAGAGCTTGCAGAGCTC
Organism: Lepidodactylus listeri; assembly: GCA_029233225.1. Taxonomy (NCBI): domain Eukaryota; kingdom Metazoa; phylum Chordata; class Lepidosauria; order Squamata; family Gekkonidae; genus Lepidodactylus; species Lepidodactylus listeri. The sequence goes on along the minus strand of JARCFY010000019.1, from coordinate 37,940,808 downwards.
TTCTTACAGGGGCTACTGTAAGCTCTTGGAGGATTGGCTGCATTAGGGGTGTGTGGCCTAATATGCAAAGGAGCTCCTGCTATGAAATGAGCCCTGACTTTCTCAATATCTGATGGCGTGGGGTTCTTGCCAAAGAAAACAGTGGCCTGAGAAGTGGGTATCTGGGTGAAGAATGAGTGGTGGAGATGTGAAGGGAGTAAGAGCCAAGAAGAAAATAGGGCCCAATCATTTGAGGAGACAGGGCCCCAAACTGGGTGAGGTCGTACACTAGTGGCAGGAAGGATGAAGACAGGTGGTTTGGGAACATTCAGATCAGTGATTCATGCAGAGAAGCACAGCAGGTGAGCTCCTCTGAGGGCGGGTCGCTGTGTTTCCATGCTTTCAAAGTAAACCTTTGTGGGGCTAAGAGTGAAGGAGGCATCCAGTGTTGGTACAGAGCAAAAGCAGAAGCTTGGGCAGTGGACTGCAAACTAGGGCATTCTGCAGGAGGATTGTCCCAGTGGAAGAGATGCAGAGGGGAAAATGGGACTTCTGAGGAGGTATGTCGGCATCCTAGAACCTACACAAACACTCCATGTGTTTGAAGCATGGTCTGAATCATCTGCCTTCGGATCAGGGTTGGATTTACCCAACCAGAAAAGCGTGAAGTCCGGAGAATCAGGACAAGAGCAAATGACCACATCCAGTTTTGGCATGCCTAATCGCCGGCAAGTAGCCCCATCAAAACAGACTGAATCATTCAACCTTCAGCAGAGTTTCGTGAGAGATGAGTGGGGCAGAAAGGCGAAACAAGCGCCCTTCCCATCCAGACCTATCTGCAACTTTCCCAAGGCAAGAATTCACATGGCCTCTCTGGAGCTGTGATTGTTCCATCTTCTTCAATTAACTTTCCCTTGTTTGAGGAGGCCTTTCACACCCCTTGTGTGCTCACTAAGTGGATGTTTGGACACTTATAATCTCTGGCAGGAAGAAAAGGGCAGTGAACCGAGAGAAACTGGGGATGTTTGGGTGCCGGTCTCCCAAAGTTCTTCGATTCAAACTGAGCCAACATCCTAATTGGTTCAAGCGAAAGATGGACCCAGCGCGATGGACAAAGAGAGATGGTTGGGCGTATGTGCCCTCCACCAGTCTCCCCATCCCCCGCAACCACTGGCGTTTTGTTGTGTTTATTTGTACAGCGATGGATTTTGAATACATCTTCAGGTTGACGGATATTATTCTTGATGTGTTCCGTTATGTCCCTTTGGAGGTACAAATGTGCAAAAGGGCTCTGAACTTTCCATGACTCTTTTGAATCACTTAAAAAATGAGGTCTCCGCGGGTTCAAAAGTTCAGCGCACATCAGTAGAGATCAGCCTCTCCATGATGAGGCGCGAGGGGTGGGGGGAAGACGGGGGAGGGCTCTTATGCCAAACGAAGATAATTTGGAAATTCTCGCCTCTCCTGGCCAGGCCACTAGGACAATTGTGATTGGAAGGATTGTCCTGTGGCCAACCAATGCCGTTGGCCGATACGAGGCCTACATTTTAGTAACGCATCGAGAGAGCCTCCGATTCTCTCTCATTGGCCGGATTCACAAAGCGGCCATCTTTGTTGCTAGGAAGGCGAGGAGCCAGCGGGAGGAGCCTGCTGGAAGAGACAGAAACCACCCGTGCCACGAAATGTGACAAATATTTAGGTCGAACGTGCTCCAGAATTTTCACCTCCTCTTCATCCAGGCTCCTGCCAAGTGCTGTAAATTCCCATTAGCGTAAAGGGGAGGAGTGTTGGCAGGAAATAGCAAAATAAAACCCAAGACGTTCTCGTGCAGGGAAGCGTGTCTTCCCTCAAGCCATGAGAGTCTGGCTTTTGACCAAGAAAGGCTGCCTCTGAGTGGCAGGTCCAGAGGCCGAGTGAAACATGAAATCCCCGTACTGCAAGGTGTAGAGAGACCGAGAGTACAGACCGGAGCCCTTTCCATTCCATTGCAATGCCTGGCTGTAAGGGAGGAAGCGAAACAGTGCCAGAAAGAGAGAAGTCATTTCCTTAGACTTTCTCTCCTTCTCAGTCACATGTCAGTTGCTGGCACTTCCTTGCCTGACTAATTCCAAACAGCTTGGGGCTCTCTCAAGTTGCCAGAAGAGTCCCAGGCGAAATCTCCGCCGAGCTCGTCGGTAGGGGAAGAAGGCGACGGAGGGAGTGAAAGAGTTGACAGCAACAGACCCCGAATCGGATCTCCTGCTCTTAATTTCACCTCCCCGGTAGGGCTGGAACCTCCTAATGCACACCCCAAAAAATCCCACCCTTTGCAGTGTTGGATAGAAGGCCCACTTGGCATGACTACTGAGTCATGTTTATGACAATACTTAGTCTGCAGTATTTTGAGCTCCTGGCTTGCAAAGGGCTATGGGAGGCATTGCTGACTTCCTGAAATGTGGTTGGCACGGGCCACGTGGCCTGTCAGGATCCTATGCTTATGTGCTGCAGTTGCCTGTTAATAACACGCCACCCCACCAGTGTTCCCTCTAGGCTGAGTGAGCGTGAGCGAGCTCACCGTTTTTTAGCCTCCAGCTCACACATTTTTGTCTCCGCTCAGGAAGGATGGCTCCAGAGCAAACTGATTTATGCACTAGCCAAATCGCTGGCATACAGCTTTAACGCAAGTTGCTCACAAAGTAGAATTTTTTGCTTACAAGACTCCACAGCTCAGAGGGTGCATTGCACCCCACCTGAGAAGAATTTGGGGAGTGGAACTTAACAGACGCATCTCTCTTATCAGGCCAGCTTCCTTGGCCTGACGTGGCAGGAGACAAAATATACATTCCGAATCCAGAAGGATCTATGAGTCTATACTACCTTTCCATCTTTAGGTCTGATGCTCATTGCAAACCAAGGGGATGGAAAGCTGTAAAGAGGGGCTGTAGCTCACTGGCACAGCGGTGGTGGCCTCACATCCAAGTACTAAGAAGGGTTGACCCAGCTTAGGTTCTGAGCTCCGATGAGATTGGGCTAACCAGGGATGTCCAGGCTGGGGTCTTGATAACATACAGTAGGACAGAGCCCAGTCCCCACTGAATGAGGAATATGGTGTTGGAAAGTGCCATCAACACACAGCCAACTTATTGTGACCCCGTGGTTTTCAAGGCGAGAACACGACAGAGGCAGTTTGCCATCGCCTACCTCTGCATAGCAACCATGGGCTTTCTTGGTGGTCTCCCATAACAGAGCTTCATCTGGCCACAGAATACCTCCAACAAGGGGAGGGGGAATCTCAATCAGTCCTCTTCCTCCCATGATCCAAAATCGGTTTTTGTTCTTGCACCTGGGATAATATTGTAAGGTGGCCGGTGGGCTGGCTCTTTTGGTGGCGGTGGAAAGTGCCAAAGTCAAGTCACAGCTAACGTGTGGCGACCCCGTAAGGTTTTCAAGGCAAGAGACGTTTGGAGGTGAATCAAGATGGGTAGCCGGGCCCTGACCCGGATAGCCCAGGCAAGCCCGGTCTTGCCAGATCTCAGAAGCTAAGCAGGGCTGACCCTGACTAGTGCTTGGGAGGGAGACCGCCAAGGAATACCAGGGATGGAACACAGAGGCAGGTTATCAAGCCATCTCTCTGAAACGTCCTAGCCCCACTAGGGGTCACCAGAAGTTACCATGACGTCCAGGCTCACAAGTGCATACATACACATACAGAGAGAGAGAGAGAGAGAGAGAGAGCGCAACTAAGTTTTAAAAAGCAACAAGAGAGAGAGAGAGGACTGGAGTTGGGAGCAATGCTCCCTCTAAGCTGTGGAGCCTTGTGAGCAAAAAATCTACTTTGTGAGCTACTGGCATTAAAGTTGTGAGCAAGCAATTTGACTACTGCATGAATTGGTTCCCTCTGGAGCCATCCTTTCTGAGCTAAGGCAAAAATGTGTGAGCCGGAGGCTAAAAATCTGTGAGCTAGCTCACACTAACTCAGCTTAGAGGGAACGCTGGTTGGGAGCAGATGTGCCCTGTGGCATGCTTTGCCCACAGCCAGACAGAGGTACACTGCCAGCAAGCAAAACAGGGCAATGGCATGGCCATGGCGCACGAGAAAAATGAAATAAACCAGCTGGATGGGAAGTTGGGAGTCCTGGGCGGTTAGTTGAGGGGCCCAGCCCCGAGATGCCCCACTGGTAGCTAAGGGCCCAGCTGTGTTGCTCACTCCAACACGTGTCCATCACGAACTCTCACCCTGGCCGACCTCACTGAGTGGTTGTGAGAAAATGGGGGAGGAGAGAGCGACGGAAGCCGATATTGGTCCTCGTTGGGGAGGAAGGCAGGGTTCCAATAAAGCAAACAAATCAGAGTGGTTCCAAGCCATTCCTCATTCCATTGTACTCGGGATGGCTTTTGGGTGGAGATAAAGATCATGCCACACAGACAGATCTGATGGTTTTCTGGCCTTTGGTGTATTTAAAAAAAAAAAAAATTGCAGGGAGCTGGAACTTGGAAGCCTCAGCCTTCTGTTGGCAAAGCTGCAAGACTATACCCCTGAGCCAGCAAGCGACTGGAAGAAATGCCACACACACAGAAGCAGCAACTGGAGATGACACTGTGCATTGTGCGCATGGGGGGTATGTGTTGTGGTTGGACTGCGTGCCACCGGCAGGGAAATGGCCAGTCTGTTTGGTTCGGGAGTCAAGAGGAAATTTCGTTCAACTTGGTCACCCTTCCGAGGTTAATGAACACAGTGCATCATGCTCAGATTTTTTAATGGGTTTCTTACCAAACATGCTGCGCTATAATTGGGTCATGCCCAGTCCCTGTGCATAGCTTTATGGGTCCTTCTGACATTGTTTTAATGTTTTGGGAGATAATATTCAAAACCCTTTCTTTCCCCATTTACTCAAGGCAGCTTTTGAAAGTGCCGAACATGTCCAGCTGGGGACTTGAACCCAAAGGGGTAAGGAAAGGAATCACTCATAGCGTTATGCCAAATTTATTTCTGGAAATGACCCCTGTCACTCAGCAGTGCAAACTATACACAGGGCTGTCTGGGGATGGTTTTGAATTTTTCTTTCCTGCTGTCGCAGCCTGAAAACCCACATTTTGATTTTGCTTCTTCTATGTGCAAATCTAGCCAGACAATCTTTCTTTTTTTCTCTTTCTTTGCCCTGTTTCCCCCCCCTGCAGAAGTAACACATTTTTTCCCCTCAACACCACTTGTGCATAAATTATCACCTCCCACATCCTAGTCTGACATTCTAACCAGTAACCCACATTTTTGCTCCTGGGTAGCCCAGGCTGGCCTGGTCTCATCAACTCTCAGAAGCTACGCAGGGTTATCCCTGGATAGAACTTGGATGGGAGAGCTCCAAGGAATACGGGGGGGGGGGGGTGTTACTGCGCAGAGCCAGGCAATGGAAAACAACCTCTGTTTGTCTTTTGCGTTGAAAATCCGATGGGGTTGCTTTAAGTCAGCTGTAACTTGACCGCAAAGAGAAATAAAGTCTTGTTGGCAGAGCCTTCTCCGCAAGATGCCTATGTGGACAGACTTCGTGCTCATACGGAATATCATCTCCCTACCTCCTTTCCTGTGTTGAGCCATGGCTAGTGTCAAAGTAGGATCTGGTTCAAATTCCCACTCTGCCATAGGAGCTTGCTGGGTGGCCTTGGGCCAGCCACACTCTCGCAACCTAACCTACCTCACAGGGTTGTTGTGAGGAGGAGGAGGAGAAGAAGCGATTAGATTTATAGCCTGCCCTTCTCTACCCAAAGGAGTCTCAGAGTCCCTTCCCCTCCCCACAACAGACCCAACAGACATTTTCATCCCACCCGCCCCCTAAGCTAGTGAGGATGGTGTAGGCAGTACTCTTCTTCTTCACTTCCTCCGGTTTGGTGTCGTGGTTAAGAACGCGGACTCTAATCTGGGAGTACCAGATTTGATTCCCCACTCTTCCACATGCAGCTGCTGGTGTGACGTTGGGTCAGTCAGAGCTGTTCTCACAAGAGCAGTCCTCAAGAGAGCTCTCTCAGCCCCACCTACCTCACAGGGTGTCTGTTGTGGGGAGGGGAAGGGAAAGGAGATTGTAAGCCGCTCTGAGACTCCTTTGAGTAGTGAAGGGCGGGTTATAAAAACCAACTCTTCTTCTTCTTCTTTCTTCTTTCTCCTCCTCCTCCTCCTCCTTCCCCCCTGCTGGAGGTTCCTGTTGAATGGTATAATCCATCCATAATGAATGGCTGAATGGAATCATATAAATAAATGCTGTGTCCTTAAAAGTGCTTACCATTTGATGTTCATCAAAGTAGCCCTTAGAAACATTTATGGCTGTTTAGACTGGCAGCATATTTTTGTAAATCCATTCCTTCATATTTTTGTAAGCCCATTCCAGCATGTCCATCTTTCCCACAACCCTCACCCTCCAGATGATCTATTAGATTTTCTTGGGGTAGATCCAGATTGTTCATTTGGATGGGGGCGGAACATTATTCATGCTACGCTCCCTCTAAGCTGTGGAGTCTTGTGAGCAAAAAATTCTACTTGGTGAGCTACTGGCATCAAAGTTGTGAGCCAGTGACTGGGCTGCTGCATCAATGACTTTGCTGTGGAGCCGTCCCTTCCTGAGCGAAGACAAGAAGGTTTGAGCCGGAGGCTAAAAAACTGCGAGCTAGCTCACACGAACTCAGCTTAGAGGGAACTCTGTATTCATGTCTTGTGTGCAGCAGTCAGATCTGAAGCTTCTAGGAGAGAACAATGCATGCCAGAATTTTAAGAGTATTCTGGCCAAGTCGAGCCATACCCAAAAACCTTCTGCCGATTTACTTTGAGTTCGGTCCAGTCCTGGATCTCATCCAGAGTGAATCTATGTCATAAACTCTTGAAGTTGCCACTAGAATCTCAATCTTTCTGGAGAGGAGAGGAAGCCTGAGTAATACAAGCTTCCGATTTCCATGCCACGTCTTGCACATAGATTAAACTTCCTGTAGAAGGACCCCCTTGACAAAAACGGTCTCATTAACATAACTCTCAATGCAACTATTCTCTCCTTTGTAACAAACATCAATGATATCCTAATGATTTGGGCAGGATTTTGTTGTGGAGTAGGATTTTTAATTAGAGTGTTAGGCTGCGGTCACACACATGCTAAATAATCCACTTTCAATCCACTTTCAGTGCCCTTTCCAATTGTATTTTTACTGTGTGGACTGGCAAAATCCCATTTGGAACGTGGACTGGAAGTGGATTATTTAGCGTGTGTGATCACAGCCTTTTAGAGTATTTTTAATTTCTGAATGCACTAGAATAGGAAGGATTAATATGCAGGGGTCCTTTCAAGCAGGAGCTCGGGGGAGCGCAGCTCCGGGAGTTGGTGCCCGCCCCCCCCCCCCTCGGGGGAATGCCTGCTTGTGTCATGGCTGCAGCAAAATGACCCCGTCCCCTGGAAAGGTCCTGGTTCCTCCGACCAGCCTTCTGAAGGCTTCAGCCACCACTGAAGCTATCCTCCCAGAATAGTGCTATTTCTGAGGCTTGGATTAGTAGCTGTCCCCTCTCTGCCAGCTTTCTTTCTTTCTTTCTTTCTTTCTTTCTTTCTTTCTTTCTTTCTTTCTTTCTTTCTTTCTTTCTTTCTTTCTTTCTTTCTTTCTCTCTCTCTCTCTCTCTCTCTCTCTCTCTCTCTCTCTCTCTCTCTCTTCTTTCTTTCTTGCCTTCTAACATACTTCTGGTGATGTCAGGGGGTGTGACATATGCAAATAAGTTATGCTAATGAGTTATGCTAATGAGCTCCTGCACCTCTTTTTCTATGAAATGTACAGATCAAAAGGGAGGGGACAGTGGGAGGAGCTGCTGAAAAGATTGTCAATGGCTGCATGCATTCTGTAGGACACACTGAAGCCTTTTATTTGCGGAGGAAAATTCAAATCTGTACCCCCCCCAGTTTGGTCAGGGATCCTGGAACATTGGGTTTGTTTGTTTTTAACATCTTCTGGCCATGGAGCAGGCAGGGGTCACTGGGGATGTGGAGGGGAGGTAGTTGTGAAGTTCCTGCATTGTGCAGGGGGTTGGACTAGATGACTATATGGCTATAAGCACGGACAGCTTCAAGAGGAAATTGGATAACCATATGGAGCTGAGATCCATCAGTAGCTATTAGCCACAAGGTATAGATAGGAACTCTCAGTCTGGGGCAAGTGATGCTCTGTATTCTTGGTGCTGGCAGGGGCAACAGCGGGAGGGCTTCTAGTGTCCTGGCCCCACTGGTGGACCTCCTGATGGTGCCTGGTGTTCTTGGCCACTGTATGACAGAGTGTTGGACTGGATGGGCCATTGGCCTGATCCAACATTGGCTTCTCTTGTGTTCTTATGTTCTCTTATCCTGGTGGTCCCTTCCAAGTCTGTGATTCTGTGCTTGTGCACAGTTTTTTTTGAAGATGCAAAAAAAAGAAAGATGCAGGCATTTGGTGTTAACTGAACAGAGTGGGTGATAAGCTTTTGGCTGATAAGCCACAGTCAAACATATTCACCGGCTGAATCCATTCACTGCCAAATCTGTGGTGTCCCTCAAATGTCACCACTCTCCGCCCTGGCATTCAAGGAACGTAAACTTGTCCAGAAACCAACTGAGAAGCAAGCCAACACCATGTGCAAAAGGGACTGGCTACTGGTCTTTCAGAAGCAGCCCAAAGCATTTTTTCCATTCTCAAAATAAATGCCAATGGAGGGGCCATGGCTCAGCAGTAGAGCATCTGCTTGGCATGCAGAAGGTCCCAGGTTCAATCCCCGAGTACCGCCAGTTAAGAGGACCATGCAGTAGGTGACGTGAAAGATCCTGGTAGACAAGCTGCAGAGTAGACAAGAGAGACTTCGATGGACCAAGGGTCTGAATAAAGACAACATAATGTATCTGTGCATCTCTCTCAGCCCAGCTCTTGGCATGCCTCTCTAGCCTTGGCCCATTTCATGTGCTCCTGCTATTGATTCGGTGCTCGCCTCTGCACGGCGCACAGTGCGCCACTCACTGTGCTCGGCGGGCTGACCTTGCTGCCTCTCCTCCCGCTGCCACGTTTTGTTCTCAGGACTGTTATTTCATGCGTCTGAGCCACACGGCTCCAGCCTCGCCTCGCTGACCTTGAAGAGCCACTCTACCTGCTGCTTTTGTCAATACAAGGCCAATTAATTCCCCGTCTCCTCCCCGCTGTGGTATCTCTTTTGTACCTGACAGCCCGCCAGCATCCATCGGGGGCTGCGTGTCTCCTTTGTCTGCCCGTGGCCTCCCCCTCTCCGAGAGCAACCTGCTAACAACCCCAGCAAGAGCACAAGATGCCCTTATATATTTATTTAGTGCCTTCCGTTGTCTACCAAGAGGACCCTTCCTGGTCAGTAGCGGCTTTCCAGGTTCTCAGCCAGAGGTCTTTCACATCAGTTACTGCCAGTTCCTTTTAACTGGAGATGCCGGGGATTGAACTTGGGACCATCTGTGTGCCGAGCGGATGTTCAACCACTTTGAGCCATGGCCCCTTCCGTCCCTCATCATGCCATCTTTCCAGGAACTTGAGACTGCTGTTTTGACTTCAGTTCTGAAAAAATATTGAATACACTGAAGGACATACGTTGGGGAGGGGGTGTGACCCAGTGAAAGAGCCTCTGTTTGGCATGCAAAAGGTCCCAGGTTCAATCCGCAGCATCTCCAGTTAAAAGGACTAAGCAGTAGGTGACGTGGAAGACCTCTGTCTGAGACCCTGGAGAGCTGCTGTCAGTCCGAGTAGACGATACCCACTTTGAAGGACCATTTGGTATAAGGCAGCTTCATGCATGTGTTGTGCCAGCCCCATCTTAGATCTATGGGGCTAACCCCTTGTGGTGGTTCTCTAAGGCTCCTGAGATTCTTTAAAGGAACTGCCCTGATCCAGAATTCATCACCTGTGCAACACCACTCATGAAGAACCACAAGCAGTTCTGAAGCTGCTAACAAAGATGTCTCCCTTCATGCTTGCGAGAAGGTAGGGTTGCCAACCTCTGGGTGATGACTGGAGATCTCCTGGAATGATATCTGAACGGAGGAGAAGGAGGAGTGATTGGATTTATACCCCACCCTTCACTCGGAATCTCACAGTCATCCTTTTCCTTCCTTTCCCCACAACAGACACTCTGTGAGGTAGGTGGGGCTGAGAGAGCTCTTTCGAGGACTGCTCTTGGGAGAACAGCTCTAAAAGAGCTGGGACTGACCCAAGATCACCCAGCTGGCTGCATGTGGAGGAGTGGGGATTCAAACCCAGTTCTCCCAAACTAGAGTCCGTGCTCTTAACCACTACACCTGTTCCCTTGGAGAAAATGCCTTGCCTCCGATGGTGGGTTTTATGGCTTTGTACCCCTCTCTCCCCTCTCCAAACCCCCTCTTCCCCAGGCTCCGCCCCAAATCTCCTGGTATTTCCCAACCTGGGGTTGACAACCCTACAGCTGGCAATTAGCCCCCTGGTGAGCGAACTGCCTGTTTTGAGGCCACTGGAGAGCTGGGGACCCTCTGGGCTGACCTGGATGGCCCAAGGCTACCCCAATCTCGTCAGGTCTCGGAAGCTCAGCAGGGTCAGCCTTGGTGAGTATTTGGATGGGAGACCGCCAAGGAAGTCCCGGGTCGCTACGCAGAGGCAGGCAAGGGCAAGCCACCCCTGTTCGTCTCTCGCTTTGAAAATCCCATGAGGTCGCCATAAATCAGCAGCGACTTGCTGGCACTTCTCACACACAGAGGCACAGCACACTGCTCCCCTTCCCCAGGCCGGAGGAAGCGCCGAAGGGGTTAATCCCTATTCAGCAGCTCAAATCCGCCACGTGGAACCTGCTGTTTAGCTACAGGGGAGCACTGGGCTTGGAATAAAATGAGGGGTAATTTCCTCCCGTTACCTACCGGTGACCCATTTAATGAGGACATAAAAGAGAATGGGATTGTCTGTAGTCCAGGAGCGGCCAGCTGCAAGAGGTTTTCTTTGGGGGGGGGGGGGAGGAGGAGAAGGAGAAGTCTGGCAGCCCCTGCTTGAGTCCTGATCGATTCCTCCCCCCTTGAAGATGAGGAGTTCTCTTTCTCTTGCATTTCACTGTACGACAGCCAGATTTTAAAAAAAATCAGTACAGTGTCATTGTCTTCGTTGTCGTCTACATCCCTACTTCCAGTGGGTAGGAACCAGGGCATCTGGCCAAGGGTCCATGTAACGTAGTGCTGTCTTACTCTGAGTAGCGACGGAAACAAAATTGGCCGCACCAGTAGGCAGAAAATACTTAGAAAACCAGGTGCGAGGTGAAAGAATGTTTATTAGGTCCTTGTGGATCCCCACGCGTTTCGCAATTCACTTCTTCGGGGGATCTAGTATAAACTACAAGGTAAAATTACAATTCAAGTGATTAAAAACATATCACGTTCAAAAATCAAACCTAACGTTAATATATCTTCTGGGCCATCTTCTGGGCATGGAGCAGGGGGTCACTGGGGGTGGGGGGAGAGGTATTTGTGAACTTCTTGCGTGGTGCAGGGGGTTGGACTAGATGCCCCTGGAGATCCCTTCCAACTCTATGATTCTATGAACTGTCCCTAAGAGAACAGCTCTGAAAGAACTTATGACTGACCCAAGGTCACACCAGCAGCTGCATGGGGAGGATTCAGGAATCAAACCTGGTTTGGTATAGTAGTTAAGTGCCCAGACTCTAATCTGGGAGAACCAGGTTTCCCTTCCCCTCCCCACAACAGGCGCCCTGTGAGGTAGGTGGGGCTGAGAGAGCTCTGACAGAAACTGCTCTTTTTCAAGAACACCTCTGACAGAACTATGGCTTGCCCAAGGGCATCCAGCAGGTGCAAGTGGAGGAGTGGGGAATCGAACCCAGTCCTCTCAGATTAGAGTCTGCGCACTTAACCACTGCACCAAACTGGCTCTCTGTCACTGGCTGCTGGCCACTGATAGACCTGTTTTTTTTTGGGGGGGGGGGGAGTTGGGAACATCTGAAAGCCATCTGGGTTGGGGAGGGGTTTTCTCCTCTCCTTGCAGGCCCTCAGGGTGTGGCTAGAGGTGAGAGCCCCTGGCTGCTAGGCCGTGGAGCCTGCGCAGAGGCCCGCGATGGCCAGCCCTGTGAATCAGGACCTACCCAGGATGATGTGTTTGCTTTCTCTGTTCTGGCAATTTCGGAAGGCTGCTTTCAGGAGAAAAGCAGTGCAGAGATGCCTTCATCCATCAGTCAATTAAAAACTGTCCAATGCCACGTCAGAAAAAAGACAGCCAAGCTACATTCCCTTTGACCAAGCGAATAAAGTATAGCAGGCGAAGTATCTCCCGCCACGGCCGCCTGTCTTTCAAAGCACACATTAGCCTTCCTTAGCAGGGGAGGGGGCCCAGACACCCAGGGGGTCTTGTGCATGGTCCTGGCTCTCCTGGAGGACTTGATCTGAGCTGTAGCCTGCAGGTGGCAGCAGAAGCCCACAGCTGGCCCACCAGGGAATCTCTGGGATACCGACGAGACAAATCTGTGCAGGGACGGGATGGGTGAGCATGAGCATTCGTGTGGCTGAAGGCGCAGGAGGGGTGACTCTGCATGGGCTTTTCCCTCAGTTGTCTTAGCAAACTCGCCTTGGAAGAAGAGGAAGAGGAAGAAGAGATTGGATTTATACCCCGCCCTCCACTCCCCAAGGGAGTCTCAGAGCGGCTTACAATCTCCTTTTCCCTTCCCCTCCCCACAACAGACACCCTGTGAGGTAGGTGGGGCTGAGAGAGCTCTTTCCCAAGCTGTCCTTGAGGGAACAGCTGGTACAGAGCTATGGCTTGCCCAAGGTCCTCCAGCCAGGTGCAAGTGGAGGAGTGGGGAACCAAACCCGGTTCTCCCAGATTAGAGTCCGCGCACTTAACCACTTAACAGAAATTCCCCTCTGCATTGCATGCCACTTTCACTTCCTTTGAGCACTGGGTTTTATGGTACCTTCTGCATAGATTTATGGCCATTCAGGGGTGACTTTGCAGTCAGTACGGCGTTGGCCCCGAGGTATTTGGATGTGGCTTTGAGCTGCACCTTTCCCTCAGGGTTGAGAAAACGCGGAGCGAATGCCAGATGCAGAACTGGCTGAGATTGCCTTCAACCGAATCAAGAGTCCTTCTCTGACTGGCTGTGGCTGTGTGACACAGAAACCTCTTCTCTGGAACCTGAGATCCTCTTAGCAAAGGATGCTGGGGGGTGAATCAGGGATGTTCAGTGTACAACGCGTGCATGGTACCACCAAGCCAGACCCATCTCTCTCCCTGCAGCTGCTTTGTCGAGGCTCTGTTACAACAACCAGTAGGGTTGCCAGCTCCGGGTTGGGAAATTCCTGGAGATTTCAGGAGAAAAAGACGGGGAAAAAAATCAGTAGTTATTCCTTCTCTATTTCTTTATAATCGCTATATTTTTTATTCTTTCCCTTTTTGCTTTGTGTTCTTTTTCCTTTTTTATTCTTTGTTCAAAACTCTTAATAACATTCATTTAAAAAAAAATGATAACTAATGGACTTACAGCATTTTAAAACACTAACACGGTATAAGCTGCTATGGCCATGACCTGGACTGTCCAGACCAGCCCAGTCTCATCAGATCTCGGAAGCTAATGAGGGTCAGCCCCATTTAGTACTTGGGTAGGAAGCCACCGAGGAAGCCCAGGGCTGCTGTGCAGAGGCAGGCAATGGCAAACCACCTCTGCTCCCTTCTTGGCTTGAAAACCCCACAGGGTCGCCGTACTGTTGGCTGCGACTTGGCAGCACTTTCCGCACCCAAGCTGTTGTGAGCCAGAGCCCATTCTGTCATAGCCTCCAGCCCACAGAAGGAACTGAGAACAGGCATGATTCGATGATTCTCTGGCATGCCTCTTTGCACAGGCATGTTTCAAGCACGATCAAAATAATTCCACGTGACGCTCGGCTTGTATGTTAATGCTGACTATCAGGGGACATTTCGAGCAGGAACGCGCAGGAACGCCGTTCCGGGAGTAACAAGCCCAGGAGTGGGCACATATGGTGATGCGCTGTGGAAAAAAGCAAAAGCATATTGACGTGATCTGTATTTTCATGCTTGTTGTAGGAGAGCTTCCCTGCAAGAGCAAAGGAAACCTCAAGTGTCTTTAGTCAAAGTTGAGAAATACCTGGAGATTTTTGGGGTGGAGCCTGAGTGGTGGGTGTTGCCTTCTGGCACACTTCCGGTGATGTCAGGGGGTGTGACATATGCAAATAAGTTATGCTAATGAGTTATGCTAATGGGATCCTGCACCTTTTTTAGGAAATGGCCCCTTTTTGTCACATGAAGATTTCAGCTAGTCTAGATGTGTGTGTGTGTGTGTGTGAGAGAGAGAGAAGAGAGCATACATGTGCATGATTGTACACCTCCATGTGGAGTGTGTGAATGCCCAATAACAGACCCCCAACACACACACACACACACACCCTAACCTGGCGAGATGATTTCCAAGTGTCCTTGGCGCTCCTTTCGCGTGGTCCTCTATTGAACACTAATCGCCAATAAAGATCTTGTTGCCATGGGGCTGAAACCTCCCAGGGCGAGCTGTATTATCTGCAAACTGGCGGCCAGCGGGGAGTTAACGAAGGAGCTTGGCGACAGCTTGGCCCCTGCAGATGTTCTGAAGTTGGACTGAAATTGATGCAGGAACTCCCAGGGCTCAGAGGGATGGCAAAGTGGACGCACATCCCACACACTGAGAGAGTCCGGAAGAGGATCTCGGTCTCTCATACCTGTGACATCTCCCTTGAAAAGGAGCTCCCGGTGTTGTGACTGGGAAGTCTTTCTGTCCCAGAGACCTTTGGGAGATGCTGCCAGTCACAGCAGACAAGTCCTGAGCATGGGCTGTTTTCAGATTTCTCATCCGTGCAGTTCCTACACTGGGATTCCTGTTTCGGTGTTGCATCTTCCATGTGCCAAAGGAAGCCCCTTTATTTTCACAGGGCTTTATTTTATTTTTATTTATTTATTTATTACTCAGATTTCTCTCCCGCCTTGCCGGGCAAGCCGGCTCGAGGCAGCGTACATGTGATAAAATGTTTTCTTGCACCAGTCTTTCCTGGACAGCGTATAACCATTTCAACACCATTTCTTCATCAGTCAACATTAGGTGCATATCTGACATAAGAAGAAGAAGAAGAAGAAGAGAAGAAGAAGAGATTGGATTTATACCCCGCCCTCCACTCCCCAAGGGAGTCTCAGAGCGGCTTACAAACTCCTTTTCCCTTCCCCTCCCCACAACAGACACCCTGTGAGGTAGGTGGGGCTGAGAGAGCTCTTTCCCAAGCTGTCCTTGAGAGAACAGCTGGTACAGAGCTATGGCTTGCCCAAGGTCATCCAGCCAGGTGCAAGTGGAGGAGTGGGGAATCAAACCCGGTTCTCCCAGATTAGAGTCCGCACACTTAACCACTACACCAAACTGGCACATATGATCCATGTTAAATATTGTATGTGCTACTGTAAACTGTTGTTATATTATATAAATAAAATATTATTTCTTTAAAAAAAATATTGTACAGACATCCTACAAAATCCACATGTATGAATGAATTTACAAAAACGATAGTCACTAGCTGAGTACCAAAACAAAAGTATAAATGAACGGAAATACACCCCCCTCCCCCCCAAAAAATCTCCAGGAATTTCCCAGCCTGGAACTGGCAACTCTAGGTTCAAATACCCACACTGCTGTGAAGCTCGTAGAGTGACCCTGGACCCCTCTCTTGCTCTTTCTCAGACTAACCTACCTCAAAGGACTGTTGTGAAGATAAATGTGGGACGGGAAAGCTATGCAGCTGGACCAACGGGAGGGATGAAAATGTAGTGATAAAGGAATGTTCCCTTCCTTTAATAACTGATTAAGTGTCATCAAATCTCAACCGACTTGGGGAAACCTATCATGGGGTTTTCAAGGCAAAAGATGGGAAGAAGTGGTTTCCCCTTGCCTTCATCTTCTCTTCTTTTAGTATTCTGTAATTTCTCTGTCTGCTCCTGAATTTCAGTGTTACTTGAGTTGTGAACTGGCTGGGGAAAAGTGTCCTGGAGAGGTTTAACGTGTAGAAACGAGCAGGTGAAGCTTTTCATGGCTTCTCATGGAGGTAAATAAGAGCCAGTTTGGTGTAGTGGTTAAGAGTGCAGACTCAGATCTGGGAGAATTGGGTTTGATTCCCCAGTCCTCCACATGCAGCTGCTGGTGTGACCTTGGGTCAGTCATAAGTTCTCTCAGAGCTGATCTCTCAAGGGTAGTTCTCAAGAGAGCTCTCTCAGCCCTACCTACCTCACGGGGTGTCTGTTGTGGGGAGGGGAAGGGGACTGCAAATGTCTCTGAGACTCCTCCTCCTCCTCCTTCAGTCGCTTGTAAATAACATTAACCCTTTAACATTAAAGAGAAAGAACATTTTTCTCCTGGCCAACTGGCAACCTGAAGTTTAACTGCGAGCCAGAACAGTGCAATGGTTACAGCACTGCTCTTGGATCTAGGAGACCCAGGTTCTAAACCCTGTGGTGCCGTGGAAGCTGCTGGGTGACCTCGGGCCAATCACACGCTCTCAGTCTAACCTACCGCACCAGGCTGTGCCCCACTGCAACTGAGCGTGACATCCCACGATGAGCCAAGCATTTCTGGTCATTGCTGGGCCCCGGCCGATGCCCTGCCTTGCCCATCCCGGACTCCGCCCCTACCTCCTCCTCTCCGCTTTGTCCCACACTGATAACTGAGCAGGACGCATGGATGATAATGGACCAGGGGCTGAACCAGCAGGTGTTTCGAAGGGACTTTGGAGGCACCTACATCTGGGTCTCCTCTCCCTCCTCAAAGCCCTGGGCTGGCCACATCTCAGACCAGATGGTTTGTTCCCTGTACATCGGCTGTGGGAGGGCACTAATCTTTGCCGGGTGGGATTAGCGCACCGTCCGCTCTTAACATCAGCCGCAGCGGTGAGGCAGCCCCAAAGCTGCCGCCCGTCCTGGCTGAGCAAAGGAGGCCACTGCAGAGAGACCGGTAAGAACTTCCTGAAATCTCTTGGTGCGCTCCACACCAAAGAGCGATGCGACCAAAGCTCCAGGGCTGGTGCCTTTAGAAGCCCAAGATCCTTGAGAGGTGCTTGGGAGAGGCAGGGGACAGGGTGCAAGTTCTGGTTCTCAGTTGTTTGCCGTTCATAAATGATAAGACTCCAGCCGAGAACAGCTCTGGGGTGCGGAGAGGAAGAGGCACCCTTGCTGCTATAGAAGCCCGGGGCGCGGTCATCAGTGCTCCCTCTAAGCTGTGGGGTCCTGTGAGCAAAAATTCCACTTGGTGAGCTGCTGGCAGTAAAGTTGTGAGCGAGCGATTTGGCTGCTGCATCAGGTAGTGTGCTCTGGAGTCATCCTTCCTGAGCGAAGACAAAAATGTGAGCCGGAGGCTAAAGAAACTGTGAGCTAGCTCACGGTTACTCAGCTTAGGGGGAACACTGCCTGGAGCCCTCCTTCCTGAGCGAAGACAAAAATCTGTGAGTTGGAGGCTAAAGAAACTGTGAGCTAGCTCACGCGAACTCAGCTTAGAGGGGACACTGATTATCATCTTTAACCACTGGAAGGAGAGGTCATGAGGACTCTGGAGATGTTCGGATCGCTGTTGAGCGCCAGTGCTGTGCAGTGGTTAGAATGCCAGACTAGAGTCTGTGGGGGCCGGGTTCAAATCCTCACCCTGTCCATGAAACTCATGGGGTGGCTTTAGGCCAGTCCCACCCTCACAGCCTGGCCTACCTCAAAGAGGTGTTCTGAAAATAAGAGGGAAGACAGAACCACGTAGACCACCCTGAGGACCTGGGAAGAAGGGGGAGATGGAAATGCATTTTGGGGGAAGTATTTGAACCATGTTTTGTTGCGCCGTATGCTAAATAGATGCCCGTGGGTCTTCTTGCGTGCCTCCACCCAGGAAACCCCGTCCACCAGAGGACCAGACAAGCCTCCCTCTTGGCTAAGGAATTCTTCTCCCCTTGCAAGGCTTTGCTTTCTCCTGGGATCTGCAGAGAGAGCTGTGGGTGTCATGAGGAGCGGACTGTAGCAAGCCATGGAAGGCCTCCAGCTGCGGGTAAGGTGGGGTGGGTGGGTGAGGGAGGGTGAAGCCTCTCTGAGTACCTGCTAGTTCCTATGGACATAGGGTCGCCAGGTTCTACCTGGCTGCTGGGGGGGGGGTGCTCCCGACTTGTATGCAATGCTCCCTCTAAGCTGTGGAGTCTTGTGAGCAAAAACTCTACTTTGTGAGCGACTGGCATTAAAGTTGTGAGTGAGTGATTTGGCTGCTGCATCATTCAGTTTGCTCTGGAGCCCTCCTTCCTGAGTAAAGACAAAAATGTGTAACCCGGAGGCTAAAAAATGGTGAGCTAGCTCACACAGCTGAGAGGGAACACTGCTCCCGATCATTTCTTGTGTTCTTCTGTGTGAAATGGGGCGCTGGACTAGATGGACCACTGGCCTGGTCCAGCATAGAACCTGTTCTGATCCCAAAGGCCACCACACTCTTTCCCACAGGGAGAGGGGAGGTGGTTTGTGGTTCCACTCACTTCTTGTTCTCTGAAAGGAAGCGTATAGTTTTGCCCCAAACCTAGAGCGTCACCCCCGACTCTCGGGTGATGTCATTGCAGCAGCATCAGGAGGGGGCTTCTTGGGGGTTGGGATTGGGGCCCCCGAAATCAGGGGGTCCCCTGGCCCTACCGGGGGAATGGCAACCCTACTGTAGCCACATCTGTGAGCCCTGCTCTGTTCTCTCATCACTGACAGCGCTCGCCCTCTTTCGGTGAACAAGAAGTGAGTGGAACCAGAAACGACCTCACCTCTCTCTATGGGAAACAGTGTGGTGGCCTTTGGAATCAAAGCAGGTTTTAGACTGGATCAGGCCAGTCGTAGGGTTGCCAGCCTCCAGGTGGGGCCTGGAGATCTCCTGCTTTTACAACTGATATCCAGCTGGCAGAGATCTGCTCCCTGGAGAAAATGGCTGCTTTGAAGGGCATTGTACCATGCTGAGGCCTTTCCCCTCCCCAAACCAATGAAAAAGGCCAACACTATGCTGAGGGTTATTAGGAAGGGAACTGAAAACAAATCAGTATCAAAATGTCCCTATATAAATCGATGGTGCGACCTCATTTGGAGTACTGTGTACAGTTCAGGTCACCACACCTCAAAAAAGGATATTATAGCACTGGGAAAAGTGCAGAAAAGGGCAACTAGAATGATAAAAGGGTTGGAACACTTTCCCTATGAAGAAAGGTTGAAGCGCTTGGGGCTCTTTAGCTTGGAGAAATGACGGCTGAGGGGTGACGTGATCGAGGTTTATAAGATTATGCATGGGATAGAGCAGGTCGAGAAAGAAGTCCTTTTCTCCCTTCCTCACAATACAAGGACTCTTGGCACTCCGTGAAATTGCTGAGCAGTCCGGTTAGAACAGATAAAAGGGAGTCCTTCTTCACCCAAAGAGTTATTAACACGTGGAATTCACTGCCACAGGAGGTGGTGGCGGCTACAAGCATGGACAGCTTCAAGAGGGGATTAGATAAACATATGGAGCAGAAGTCCATCAGTGGCTATTAGCCACAAAGTATAGATAGGAGCTCTCAGTCCCGGGCAAGTGATGCTCTGTATTCTTGGTGTTTTGGGGGGGAACAGTGGGAGGGCTTCCTGCTCCCACTGCTGGAACCTTCTGAGGGCACCTGGTGTTTTTGGCCGCAGTGTGACAGAGTGTTGGACTGGATGGGCCACTGGCCTGATCCAACACTGGCTTTTCTTATGTTCTTATGTTCTCTCCCGGATGCACCCCCAAAGCCTCCAGGTATTTTCCAGCCCAGACTTGGTAACCCTAGACCAGTGGTCCATCGAGTCCAGCACCCCGTTTCACACCAAGGCCAACCAGCTGTGTGGGAGGGTCAAACCAGCAGAACACAGCATCTGAGGCCTCCTAGTGCTGGTATGCTTCTCAGGTTGACTGCCACTGAACGTGGCAGTTCACTCTTAATCATTGTGTGTTGGATTTGGCTGACTTTCCCCATTTAATCTTACCCCCAACCCCCCCCCCCCCCTTCATACCGCCTTTGTACAACCAGCACAATATTTGGAGGAACCCCAACATGCCCCCCCCGGTGCAGTATTGGGGGGAGGAATCAAAGTGAACCCCTCCTTCATTTTTCACCCGTAGGGAAGCTGATTCGATCCAGCCACATTGGCAGACCTTTCCTCCTCGAATCTGTCAAATCCCCTTTGAAAGCCAGATACGCTCAAGCCGGCAATTAAGAATAAAGGGCTTCACTAGGAATCGCTTCTCAATGCCGCCCCCAAAACCTGCATCCGGTACTGGATATGTTTGAACATTTCCCCTCGGATGAGGTTCTGTACGCTAAAACCACGTGGATGGGCCAAGAAAATGGGTCAGCGCTGCCTTCTGTGGCTTGGAAGAATGCTCAGAATTGGTGCTCGTTTGATGCTTTTGGGGAGAAGCCCTTGAAGTCGGGAATTGTGTCCTATAAATAGAAATAAGGACAGAGAGGGCCAGGAGCTGTTACTCAAAAGGGCCCCCCTAAAAGGCTTGAGGATATACTCAGTAGGAAAGAACTGCTGCTTCTTCTCCGAGCTGTCCCCTGCCGTTTCTTCTTGCTCTTTTATTGAAACAAGGGTCACTCAAAGCTTTTGAGCACGTCACGATCACAACTGCATTGTATGTGAGTTTAACGGGGCAATTGTCTTTGATGGCTGGTTAGAGGCTGCCTTCGAAGTTTTGGAAAGGAGGGCGAGACGTTTCTGCATTTTATAATAATCTGGCGGCGAATATATGGCAGTATCTGCCTCAGCTAGAGCTGAGAGACACAGATGCTCTGATCTGCCTTGGTTTCCTTATAGCAACAGCATTTTCACGAACATCCACATAAGGTCTCCTGTGTTACTGTGGTTTGCCCCACTTTACTGCAGTCTTTCCAAAACCTGGTTCCGTACAATCTGTTTTGGGAGTGGTCATAGCTGAAGCACGTGGGAATGATGTGGGGGTGGGAAGGCGTGCAGTTTCTTTGTTGTTGGTGTTTTTGCATTTCTGTGTTCGTGCGCGTGTGTGTGTGTGTGTGTGTGTGTGTGTGTCCGTGCCTGGAAGTCATGGTGACCTCTGGTGACTGGAGCATGGAGGACATTCAGAGAAGTGGCTTGGTAGCCTGTCTCTGCCTCCCGACCCGGGTATTCCTTGGAGGTCTCCCATCCAAATACTTACCAGGGTCGGCCCTGCTTAGCTTCCAAGATCTGACGAGACTGGGCTTGCCTGGACTCTCCAGGTGGGTGGGAACGAATGCGTTTTTGAGGGTCCTGTTTACATTAGCACCATTTCCCCTTCTCCAGAGGGCTTTTTCTCAGGCTTCCTTTAAAAAAAAAAAAGTCAGGAATTGCAAGATCAACATAGCATCAAAACACTATTGCCACAATCTACTCATTTCCAGCTTTTTTTAAAAAGTAGGTCTCTATCCCTTTTCCTTGCAGTTATTTTAAAAAGTACAGCTTGCAGCTTTCCCCTTATAACTCCACCAAAAAAGGGATAGATTTTTTTTCAATGAAAGCTGGGAACCCGTAGATTGTGACCGTAGATTGCTATAGCATTATAAAGTTATAATAATTTGTAACTGCTGATTTTTTTTAAAAAACCCACAAAAACCCCTCTGGTGGTACAGTAACAGGGGTAAGACCATAGCTGCAGGAGGCTGAGGCTAGGAAAGTTTGGGGAAAGCTGCTGTGTGGACTCTGCATTGCCGTTGTGAACGTCTCAGCATTTGCAGTGGCAATGAAAGCTACAAAGGGAGAAACTGCCCCTTAGAAGTTGCTCTCTCTTGCTGCATCATAGCAGTCATTTGAAACTGGATTCTTCTACAAGGAACAGGTAATCCAACTGTGGACGGTTGTTGTAGCACAAGAATAGCTCAGTATCCAGTAATCTGTGGATGAAGCCCTAACAGGGAAAAGAGGACTTAAAAATTTAAGAAGACGCCTGCTGGATCAGACTAGCGGTCCATCGACTCCAGCATCCAGCTTCATATAGTGGCCGACCCATTGCCCCAGATGGGGCAGAGAGGCTTCAGGATTTTTATCCTCCTTTGCAGAGAGCCAGTTTGGTGTAGTGGTTAAGAGCAGTGGACTCTAACCTGGAGAACCGGGTTCGATTCCCCACTCCTCCACAAAGCTGCTGGGTGACCTTGGGCCAGTCAGTTTTCTCAGCCCAAAAAACAAACCTAGCTCACCACACACAAAAAAAAAAAGCTAGAGTTTCGGGCTGCCGGACAACCTTCGGATCTCCCGGCTACATTACACCCATTGCCATATGATAATCAATTAATTCATCCTCATTTGCTGTGGTTGCCGTTCTTCTATGGGCTCAGTGTCTGATGGGTTTAGACTGGAGTACACTGGCATCAGACGGCATGGTCCATCTCTGAGCGGGTGATACTGAAGGATCTGTGAGTGGATTTTCCAGGCACTTTTAAAGGGATAGCAATTGTGCAGGAGTCCGTTCCAGATCTGGGACCTGGTGCAGGGAGTTAACAGACCGAACTCCATCCCCTTAAGGCTGGAAGAAACTGAAAGAGAAAATGTTAGTGCCCCCCCCCCCCCGTAACATCCTCATTGTGTGTGATTAAACATAAGAACACAAGAGAAGCCAGTGTTGGATCAGGTAGGGCTGCCAAGTCAGCCCGGGGGGCGGGGGATCCTCCGCTATAGGGGTTCCCGATCCGCCAGCCGGCATTCGGCCGGTGGGGGGAACCCCGCCCCAGAAGTCATCCAGTGAGGACGACTTCCCCCGTGTAATGATGTCACCGGGAGGTGACGTCATTACGTCGCCATGGTGCGTGCGCAAAGCGCACGCGCCGGAAGAGCTCCCGGGGGGAGAACAACTCCCCCCGCCAGTAAGTCACTGTGAGACTTCTGCTCAAAGTAGTCAAGGATCAGATCTTTGTTGATGAAACACAGTTCTTTATTTCCAATCTCTACATTGGTACAGCTTCTCGGATTATTGTCAGAGATAACACAGATGACAGAAGCGGGTCTATTATACCTTTCTAAGCAGTTTGAATTACCCATAGGTAGCCAATCACTACAAGGGAAAAAACGGCGGGCAAAACGGGGCTCTGGCCGTTTGCTTCCCACAGGAAAGAAAGTGAGGTGTCAAGTTGTAAATTTCCCCTTTCAAACCAGACCCTTCAGATGTTACCATTTCACATAACAATCCATGGCCTCGAGGCTTTCGCACGTTGATAAGAGATGAGACTTGTCCTCCCTTGGAGTCTCAGCCGAGATGAATGGAATGCGGAGGTAGGAGTGTGAGAGGCCCATTGTTCCCATACTTTGAAGCTGACATCCTCCCGCTTTGACAGTTACACAAACCAGGCCGGTCAGGGTCATAAACCTGGGGTCACACAATCTACATACATACTGATACATACTGGCCAGAATGAGGGTTACATGACAGGTGTTCATGGGAGCAGCTATCCTACATACAGTACCATAAGAAGCAGAGCAACAAACACAGAAAACATATCTGAAACATGGCTGTAAGCAAAAGAAATACTCTGTCTGAATCAGCAGATTCTGACAGTCACCGGCAGCCCTAGGATCAGGCCAGTGGCCCATCCAGTCCAACACTCTGTGTCACACAGTGGCCAAAAACACCAGGTGCCCTCAGGAGGTGGGGCCAGGACACTAGAAGCCCTCCCACTGTTGCCCCCCCCAATTCAGTTGTTTTCTCTCAGTAGGTGAAGAAGAATCATTAAGCCCCCTTTCCCTTTTTGGTATCTGAAGAAGTGAGCCGTGACTCATGAAACCTCCTAACCCTGCCACAAATTTTGTTAGTCTTTAAGGTGCTACTGGACTCTACTCCCTTTTCCACTGCTACAGGCAGACAAACATGTCTACCCATCTTGATATATCACCTTTTCCTTGGAGCCATAGCTTAGACTGGGGTTTCAGACCAGGTTGCCAGCTCTGGGTTGGAAAATACCTGGAGATTAGGGGGTGGAGCCCAGGAAGGGCAGGGTTTGGGGAGGGGAGAGGAAGCTGTTGGAATTTACAGAAGGACTTCCGCATGGTAGAATGCCATAGAATCCACCTTCCAAAGCAGCCATTTCTCCAGGGGAACTGATCTCCTGGTCTCCAGGTGCCACCTGGAGGTTGGCAACAGTACTCTCAAAGCAACTGCTATTGCTTTTTTAAACAAAAAAATGTGGGGAGGATCTGATCCCAGAGCCCCCAGCTTCTCATCTGCTTTTTGCCTTGCTTGGGGAACAGATTCCGCCTGTCTCTAATGCGCATGCATAGAAATGCACACGCAAGAAGTCTCAAGAGCCCCGCCGTGCACAGTCGGCCATTTTACCCGCTGCAGCTGCTGCGGTTGACTCTGAACAGCTGATAACATATCGGAGGCCGGTGCTGGTGTTTTTGACTCGATCGTTAAGCGCAAGAGCAAACACCCTCCTGGCTTCTAAATGGCCGGCAATTGCAGAATCAGGCGTTCTGTGCACAAAGGCAGCGCCTCCAGCCATGTAGGGATGACTGTGGGGTGCCTGGGCAGCGATTCCTGGCATGAGGAGGCTCAGGAGGGGAAAGGAGTGTTGCAAGCATGTCCTTGAAAAAGAGCAGTTTCTGTCAGAGCTCTCTCGGCCCCACCTACCTCGCAGGGTGTCTGTCGTGGGGAGGGGGAGGGAAAGGAGTTTGTAAGCCGCTCTGAGACTCCCTTGGGGAGTGAAGGGCGGGGTATAAATCCAATCTCTTCTTCTTTTCCTTCTTCTCCTCCTCCTCCTCCTCCTCCTTCTCCTCCTCCTCTGTGCCATGCTGGCAGAAATACCAGTGCATCCATTCACCATCTCATATGACCCATGATAGGACTGCCAGTAGGGTTATCAGGTCTGGGTTAGGAAATACCTGGCGATTTGGGGAATGGAGGCTGGGGAGAGCAGAGTTTGAGAAGGGAGGAACCTCAGCAGGGTGCGTTACCATGGAGTCCACCCCCCAAAGCAGCCACTTTCTCCAGGGGAACTGATCTTTCTAGTATGGAGATGAAGTGTAATAGCAGGAGATCTCCAGGTGGGCCTGGAAATCTGGAATGACAGCTGATCTACAGACACCAGAGACCAGTTCCAGAGGAGGAGATTGGATTTATACCCTGCCCTTCGCTCGAAGTCTCAGAGTGGCTAACAAACTCCTTTTCCTTCCCTTCGCCACAACAGACACCCTGTGAGGTAGGCGGGGCTGAGAGAGCTCTTCCCAGAACTGTCCTTCAGAGAACAGCTCTAACAGAACTATGGCATGCCCAAGGTCATCCAGCAGCTGCATGTGGAGGAGTGGGGAATCAAACCCGGTTCTCCCAGATTAGAGTCCCCGCGTTTAACCACTACACCAAACTGGAGGAAATGGCTGCTCTGAAGGATGGGCTCTATGGCATCATGTTCTGGCTGAGCTCCCTCCCTTCCACAAACTCCAACCTCTGCAGTCTCTGCCTCAAATCTCCAGGAATTTCTCAAGCCAGAGTTGGCACCTCTATGAATCTCACTGTGATGGCTGGGACTGGAGTCATTCTCCTGATTTCTGACGTTGGCCAGGGGTGTACAGTGCACGGATTTCAAGAGTGTCGCGTGGTTTGGTCACTTGATCAAGACAGGGCTTCGGATCCCAAGTTCCAGATCCTCCGTCAGCCGTGAAGGGCACCTGGGACCGGCCTCGCTGTCTCTCCGCCTGACCTACCTTGTAGGGTTGTTGTGAGGGTAAATCAGGAGAATTACGTGCACAGCTCTTTGGCCAGGAAGAAGACAGGATAAAGGACGGATGGAACGTAGCCTGGACGAAACAAGTCAACCCGCCTCTTCCCTTTGGGTCCTGCCTTTCTCATAAATGGGCATTTCTTGTTGCCCAAGTGAGACCTGGGAGAGGGGGGGGGCATGGATTGGCTTGCTATTCCTTTGCCTAGCAGATGCCAGGAGATGAAGGACTTATAAATAGTTGAGGTCAGTTCCACTTTGCCCTCAGGGCTGGAAAGCATTAGAAAGAATTAATATTCAATCTCTCAGCAAATGGGAGAGACAAATCCTCCTCCCTGCCCTGGGATGTTTAATCCCTGGCTGTTCCTTAGCGCAGGGCTTCCAGAAAGCTGCCATAATGGAGACGCAGGGAGAGCAGCAATTGGAGGCCGCCCAGCGCCTTTTTGGCCTTCCTGAAAGGTCCTCCTTCACCACACGGCTTTGTGGGGACTTCCAAAGCTCCCTGAAGTTTGTTAGGAAGCAAACCTGTCTCCTCTCTTCTGGAAGACTGCTCCGTAGGGCTGGTGCCTCCGCTGAACATACATGTGGCCAGGGTGAAGCAGATCTAATTGCACGGGGACAGGCAGATGGAATTGCTGAGTGGATTGCTGCTGGTGCTCAGGAAAATATTCCTCTCCTTTTTGTATTTTTATATGTGTATGCAGGGGTCATTTCGAGCAGAAGCTCAGGGGAGCTCAGCTCCAGGAGTTGGTGCCAGCCCCCCCACCCCCCGTGGGGGAATGCCTGCTTGTGTCCTGGCTGCAGCAAAATGACCCCGTCCCCTGGAAAGGTCCTTGTTCCTCCGACCAGCCTTCTGAAGGCTTCAGCCACCACTGAAGCTATCCTCCCAGAATAGTGCTATTTCTGAGGCTTGGATTAGTAGCTGTCCCCTCTCTGCCAGCTTTCTTTCTTTCTTTCTTTCTTTCTTTCTTTCTTTCTTTCTTTCTTTCTTTCTTTCTTTCTTTCTTTCTTTCTTTCTTTCTTCTCTCTCTCTCTCTCTCTCTCTCTCTTTCTTTCTTGCCTTCTGACATACTTCTGGTGATGTCAGGGGGTGTGACATATGCAAATAAGTTATGCTAATGAGTTATGCTAATGAGCTCCTGCACTTCTTTTTCTACGAAATGACCCCTGTGTGCATGTGTGTGAGAGTGTACCTGGAAGTCATGGTGACCTCTGGCGACTGACCCCTACCGGGGGCCTAGAGGCTATTCAGAGAGGAAAAGAAGAAGAGGAAGAGGAGGAGGAGATTGGATTTATACCCCGCCCTTCACTACCCAAAGGAGTCTCAGAGCGGCTTACAAACTCCTTTCCCTTCTCCTCCCCACAACAGACACCCTGTGAGGTAGGTGGGGCTGAGAGAGCTCTTTCCCAAGCTGTCCTTGAGGGAACAGCTAGTACAGAGCTATGGCTTGCCCAAGGTCATCCAGCCAGGTGCAAGTGGAGGAGTGGGGAATCAAACCCGGTTCTCCCAGATTAGAGTCCGCGCACTTAACCACTTCACCAGGTGGCTAAATAAGCCCTGCCCCCACCTCCCACCTCTGGTATTCCAAGGAGGTCTCCCATCCAAGTCCTTGCCAGAGCCGGCCCTGCTTAGCCTCCGGGATCTGACGAGATTGGACTTGCCTGGGCTATCCAGGTCAGGGCCGAATAAAAGAAAAATCTTGGCTTTTCCTACTGATGAACCTATTCGGTTGTCAATTATCTCTCATGCCCTTCTGTCTCCTTAAATGATAAAGCAACCAGAGATTTAATTCACTCTGTAGCCAGGAGAGCAATTTTCGTACTTTTGGTTTCATTCCCTCTCTCCCGTTTTGATCATTGAATGAGGTCCTCAGTAACAAACATGGTTGGTTAATCTTTGTGCCGTGTGAGCCGCCTCTGTGTCAAGCTGCTAATTTATATTTCTTCAGCAAATATTGCGTTTCGGATACATTTCGGCTGAATATTTTAACAGTTGGGCCCCTGGCTGTGCCGAGCTGTAAGAAAGCTGGGCGGAGAGTGGAATGTTACGAGTTTACGTCGAAGGGGGTGAGACCCAAATTGCATTCACAAAGTCAGAACTGGGTGGGAGGGTGTAGGCATCGCTAAGAGGAAAAGCTTGTCTCCCCAGTGTCCCTTGAGATGAAGGATGAGTTCTGCCCTGGTTTAAAGTCACGTTTCTGTTTTTAAAAAGTCATTACCTACCCTGCGCCCTAAGGGTATGATGATCAAGATACTTAGCATTCAAGATCCTGCATTTTTTGCACTGATGACATGATTTAAGGCCAAGGAACAGTGCAAGAAGGGAAGGAGATAGATGACTCGGGGTGATTGGAAAGGGGACAGATCCCTGGAGAAAGAGGTGCGACTGGGAAACCGGCCTTCCCAAGAAAAATGGCAAGGGGGGGGGGGCCTGGATGCCAGCACTCCCTGGCTGGTTTCTTAGCAGCCCGATTTCTGATCTTTCCTGTGTTGCCACTCGAACAAGAGGGGTCTCAGGGTTATGGACTGGGAGCTAAGAATGGGTCACTGCAGGAGGTGCCTGCAGGAATCCAGGGCAAAGAAAGTGGCAAAGATTGACAAGTCATAAAGAGAGATAGGAAGAGGAAGAAGAGGAAGAGATTGGATTTATACCCCGCCCCTCACTATCCAAAGAAGTCTCAGAGTGGCTTACAAACTCCTGTCCCCTTCCCCTCCCCACAACAGACACCCTGCGAGGTAGGTGGGGCTGAGAGCTCTGACAGAAACTGCTCTTTTTCAAGAACAGCTGTGCCAGAACTATGGCTTGCCCAGGGTCATCTAGCAGGTGCAAGTAGAGGAGTGGGGAATCGAACCCGGTTCTCCCAGATTAGAGTCCACGCGCTTAACCACTACACCAAACTGGCTCCCTAGCCTAGACACCTAGCAATGGAGCTGTCCAGGCTCAGACAGTAACTGGTCTTGTGCAACCTTTTTAATATGGAGAACCACAAGTCCAGATTGACTTGGTATGGTGACTTATCCAGTACAAGCCCCCCCCCCCTTTTGGTGCTCTAGGCAAACAATGACTTTGGCACCCATCTAGGTCAACATTCCATTTCCTACAGTGGTTAACCAGATGTTTTGGAGAAACCATCAACCATCTCATAAAGGGCGCAGCTGCCTCCACTATAAACCCCGAGCCAGCAGCGTTCTGACATACACAACCTTTGCATGGGAAGGTTGCACTCCAGGCTTTGACCGCCTTCTCCTTCTCCTTCTTCTTCACTTCCTCTAATCCCCCCCCCCCCCCGAAGATTCAAAGAAACTCACTTATCAGGAGACATTTTACTTGATCAACATGTAGATACAGTGAATAAAAAATACCAGTTAATGAGTGACGTGGAAGATAACTTCTTCCAGCATCAGGTCTTGGGTTCCAAAAAACAAAAAAGCAATGCAGAGGGTAACCCTTCTTGGTACCCTGAGTGGGTGTGCCAAGACTCAGCGTTCTGTTCCTTCCCCACGTGGTGCCTGGCAGGCCCGTAGCCAGGATTTTGTGGCTTGTGGGGCAAATTGTTTTCTGGTGGGGCTGAAGTTCTCAGCGCAGAAGGAAAAGCCGTTTAGCCAACAGAAAGCTGTTCACCAGGACAGATCTCTAAACTGCAAGCTGTCGACCACTTTAGATGGCAGTTCTCAGCTCCCACAAGTTAATCACTTCTGCCAGCCTAAGCAACAATTCTGAGAACAAGCCGGCAGGCAGGGGTGATGACTTCTATAGTCAAGGAAGCTAACACTTAGGCAGAAAAACTCTCTTAAAGACCAGTTTCTTGACACAGAGTTAGACGGGATCCTAGAGGTCACCTACTCTAACCCCCTTGCTAGGTGCGGGAATCAGTCAACTACAACACCCCACTCTGTTAAGGGAGCACACACCTTTTAAAAATGTTTTTCCGAATTACTGAAGAAAGCATTTACAGGAGAAATTCTTGTGGGGCTGTGCCTTCAAGAAAGGGGGCAGAGCCCTCAAAAGCTCCCCTGTAGCTATGGGCCTGACCCAGTTAGCAAGCACAACGGGCACCGAAGCAGTGCAACAGAGCCAGAGCAGTCCAAAAAAAATGAAGTCAAAGCCAGTCCAAGGGTCAGTAATTCATTAGGTGCAGACGGGTCGGAAAAGCAGAATCCACAGGCAGTCTCGATAACAAAGTCCAAGGTCAGCCCATAAATCACAAGGAGCAAGGCCAGGCCCTGCAATCACTACAGACTGCTATCAATTGGTGTTGAGCCAAGCACCTCCGCTCTGTAAGTTGCCAGTGAAATTGTTCCTGGCATTGCTCTGCTTGGGGGCGGGGGGGGGGGGGGGTCTGATAAGCTGTCTTGCCCCAGCGGGTCTTCCTCAACCCCTCTGGAGGAGTCAGCCTCAGCTGTCAGTGCTGAATCATGGAGCTCCTGGCTTTCCTCAGCTGCTTCTTGTGAGCTGGGCCCAGGCTCTGTGACCCTTGAGGAGTCTTCTTCCAGGCTGAGTTCCGACTGGTCAAGCTCGCCCACAACAGAGCCTGGTGGCCGGAGATCCTAGGGTGCCGTGTGTACTGCCCTCTTAGCCCCAGATTTTACTTGGGTCCTCTGTCTTTTTCACTCAGGAGATTCTGGAGGCAGACGGGTCCAGTTAGAAGGTTCCCAGTTCCCCATCTCAGTCAGCTCCCTGCTGCACAGTGGGTTGGGGGCTTCCCTCTTGGTTTCCCGAGACAGTCGGAGCTCCAGGTGTGGCAGGGCCAGTTGGATGGCCCTCCTCCTTTACGGAGGCGCAATCCCACTTGAACAGTGGCCCAAAGCATGTCCTGACCCAGAGGTTCTCATTGAACATGAAATGGAACAGGCAGGGCTTTGGTAGCCTGTCTGAACACGCAAGTGGAACACGATTCCCAAAAGTACCGAGCCAACGCTTTCCTCAAGACCCTACCAATGCCTTGCACCTGTGGTCACCTCATTAGAATGTATATCGGGGTGGGGAAGGAAACATACCTGTGTTCAGGTCAGGGAAGTCTCTCTTTTTTTTTTTTGCAATAGAATTTTTATTTTTTTCCATTATTCTCAAATGCAATTAGCTTTTATACATATTCCATTCTCTATAAAATTGCATAGTTAGCTAAAAAGATATAATCATTAAATGACTTCCCACCCCACCCGCACCTTCATATATATCAATCGGTAAACATGTATTTTAAAAGTATTTGCCTCCTAAGGTAACATTTTGAGCTATTATAACTTTTATACATTTTAAAAATTATATTGGTTAAAAAAGAAAAAAGGTTTAATTTCGCAGCCAACTAAAAATTCATTTTTTGTGTTATAATTCTGTCCCTCATTTCAGTAGTTAGAAAGTGTAAAAATGTTGTCTTTCATATTCCACTCTCGCTCCATATATTCCTTCAAGTCTTTCAAGTCTTCTGAGAACTTCGCTGAGTCTTGATTGTTTAGTTTTCTTGTCCATTTATCCATTTCTGCCATAAATAGCAATTTTCTCAACCATTCCCATAGTTCTGGAGTTTTCTCCGATTTCCAACTTTGTGCATAAACCATTCTTGCTGTCGTTACCATATACCAAATCAATGTTCTTTTACTTATGTTTACATCCTCTAACTTTAGACCAAGCAACAACATTTCGGGCAATTTTTTAAACTTACATTTCAAGATTTTCTCCATTTCAGCATGTATCATACACCAAAAACTTTTTGCTTTATCACAAGTCCACCACATATGATATAACGATCCTTCTTTTTGTTTACATTTCCAACACTTATTAGACATATTTTGACCAATATTTGCAATTTTTTTCGGAGTCATGTACCATCTATACATCATTTTAAAACAGTTTTCTTTAAGATTATTACATGTAGATACAGGTCAGGGAAGTCTTGATGCACCGTGGCACTGTCTTTCTGATTCGCTTCTCAACGCCTCCTTAACCCCTCTCACCTATTTCGGGGGAGTGGATTTTGGTGAATCGCCACAAGATTGCTGTGAAGTGCATGGAGCGGACATCTGTGTTGCAGCAACTTCATCAATTATTTATTTGTTATCATTATCGTTATTCTTTATTTGATTTGTTAACTGCCTTATCCCTGTTCAGCGGGGCTCTAGGCGATATACAACAGAAGGCATAAAGCTGCGAGACAAATGTCCAAATCGTTAACATTCTAATCACAAACAGAATTAAAATAGAAGGTAAAAAAAAAACAGACTTAAGAAGTCCAAGATGGAGTCTCTAGAACTGACATCCCAATTCTGGACTGTCTGGCCACTTCTGGGCAGGGGAAAGGAAACACAGGCTCTGAATTGCAGGGGGGAGGAGGGTGCCAGCCACAATAGAGAACCATTGCTGTCCTCAGCCAAAAGCCTGGCAGAACATTTCTGCCTTACATGCCCTGAGGAATTGCATAAGACCCCACAGGGCCCTGGTGGTATTGGGCAAAGAGTTCTGCCAAGCTGGAGCCAGATCCTGCTGGGATCACCAGCAGGTTGTTATCTGCAGAGCACAGAGCCCTTTTGGGGACATACCGGAGGAGACGGTCCCGTAGATACGTCGGTCCCAGACCACTCGAGGCCTTAAATTTATTTAATTTATCCACCGCCTTTCTCCCCAATCAGGACCCAAAGCAGCTTTCATCCTTCTCATCTCCTCCACTTTATCCCCACAACAACCCTGTGAGGTAGGCTAGGCTGAGAGCGTGCGACTGGCAGCGAGCTTCCGAGGCACACGCCGGGGTTTGAACCTGGTTCTCCCAGATACTAATCCAACACGCTTCATCCCTACTCCACACTGGCTCTCCCGCAAACGTCACTGAGTTTCACTCCGGTTTCCAACGCCCTGCTGAAGCCCTTCTCTGTTCCCCGCAGGCCTCCAGCAGCAGGCATGGCCTCTTCCGGCTCTCCACGATGGAGGTGAGGTTGGTCCACGTGGCTCTGGTCTTCTTCTTCCTCCTCTCGGTGGCCATGACCACTTGCTTCCTATGGCAGTACAGCCTTCCAAAAGTGGAACCCAGTAAGTACTGAAGCAGGTGCCCCTCTGACAAGACTCTTGGCATCGAAGATCTGATTCCCTTTCATTCTTATGCACCAGGTGTGCAGGTGGTGGCAGCCACCCTCCCAAAGTGGCCTGGAGCAACGTAAGCCTTCGTTCAGGTAGTGCCTCTTCTTCCTGGTACTGAGCAGTTGGATGTACTCCCTGGCATTTCGGGATCAGGACAGCAAACTTATTAGCAATAACTGCCAGATTGTAGATGTCCACTCTTCTTTTTATGCATACATTTATTCATTTATGCCCCAACTTTGTCCCCAAGAGGAGGGGGGGGGGAGTTTAATTGCTGCGTGAAGATCCAGTCAATGAGAATTGTTTTGCACAACTTGGTTCCATGCTGTACCAAGCATATGGTTCCTCCTTCCTGCCCAATGTTTTAAATATCGTTTTTGTGATTTAGTATCTATTGGTGTTTGTGTGTTGATTGGTTTAATGATTTTAATGGTTTTTAAAACGATTTTTATTGGTTTGATGGTTTTTAATGGTGTGTTTTATTGGTTTCGTGATTTGTAAGGTGTGATGTTGTTGTTGGAAGTTTTAATTTGTTGCCTGCCTTGGTGTCCCATAGGAGAGAGAAAGGTGGTGTATACCTTTTGTTAGACAGATTAATAAATATTAGTGATGCTGGGAAATGGCACATATTATGATGATGATGAACGATTGTATGCACTCTTTTCTCCTCTGTGAGGATTCTGGACAGTAAAAGCCAGGGCTCATTTCGTAGCAGGAGCTCCTTTGCATATTAGGCCACACACCCCTAATGTAGCCAATCCTCCAAGAGCTTACAGAGTTCTTCTTCCAGGGGCTACTGTAAGCTCTTGGAGGATTGGCTACATCAGAGGGGTGTGGCCTAATATGCAAAGGAGCTCCTGCTACGAAATGAGCCCTGGTAAAAGCGATATCCATTCTCTGATCAGTAGTAAAAGTGCTCTGATCAGAGGCGATAGAAAGGGTCCTCGTTGCTGGGCAGCTGCTAGGGTGCTGGGGACCGAGAAGGGCTGACCCCCAAGTCTGCAAAGACTACTACCTGCCAATGCTCCCTCTAAGCTGTGAGCAAAAATTCTACTTTGTGAGCTCCTGGCGTTAAAGTTGCGCCCTTTATAAAGTTGTGGCTACTGCATCGATTAGTTTGCTCTGGAGCCGTCCGTCCTGAGCTGAGACAAAAAAATGTGTGAGACACAGGGAGGGGGAAACAAACTTGACCCAAAAACCAGAATCAAGAACCACAACGGTAAGAAAGAAGTCTAATAATGGGGCCAATATTAAAAACCTAGTTAAAACATATACAAAAATACATGTATTTATTAGAAAGGTAGTTAAAAACAAATAAGGGCCCTCCCACCTTCTGACTGGGATATAAAGGCTCCAAGATCTCCATTCCTACTTGTATCTGACGAAGGGAGCTTGGACTCTCAAAAACTTACACTCTGAAAAGAGAAGCAAAGAAGAGAAGAAGAGGAGATTGGATTTATACCCTGCCCTTCACTACCCGAAGGAGTCTCGGAACAGCTTACAATCTCTTTACCCTTCTCCTCCTCACGACACCCTGTGAGGCAGGTGGGGCCGAGAGAGCTCTCTCGAGAACTGCCCTTGAGAGAAAAAGCTCTGAAAGAACTTGTAGCTGACCCAAGGTCACGCCAGCAGCTGCAGGTGGACGAGTGGGGAATCAAACCCGGTTCTCCCAGATTCGGGTCTGCGTTCCTAACGACTACATCAAATCTTGTTGGCTTCTTTGAAGAGGCATTCATCCTCCTTTTGCACACAAGAGGAATGCCTCTTTTGAAATGTTTGCTGCAGCGCAATGCACTTATCAGCTTAAAAAAAAAACCTTTCAGAACTATGGTTTTTGTTCACATGCAAATATATGCAGATCCTTCAGGAAATCAACAGCGATTCCTTTGAGACACCTTGTTACTTCAAAGCACATCCCTCAGCCTCCCCCGGTCTCTCACTTGGTTTTTTCCTACAGAACCATCGCTAATGGAAATCAAGTCTGATGCAGTCCAGATGTGTCCCCGTTACCCAGACCCTGTGCCTCTGGATCACCCCATCCCAATCTTGAAAGATGCTCTTGAAAAGGTATGCTGCAGTGGGACTGATAGGGGACGGCACATCACCAAATCACTGCACGTTCGTTTCGGTTATCTTGTCTTTGATCACGGTGTGGACCACATGTGAAGGAGGAAGATGGTCAGCTAGGAGCTAGAGCGGCTTACTGACTGAGCTCCAGTGTCGTGGGGGTTTTGTTTCCTTACAAACAGCTCTAGAGGGATTCGGTCTAACTGGAATAGCCCAGGCTAGCCCGATCTCGTCAGATCTCAGGAGCTAAGCAGGGTCGACTCCGGTTAGTACTTGGAAGGGAGACCACCAAGGAAGCCCAGGGCTATTACACAGAGGCAGGCAATGGCAAACCACCTCTGAATGTCTCTTGCCTTGAAAATCTACGGGTCCCGATAAGTGAGATGCGACTCAATGGCAGGGAAATAAAAGAGGGACTCTAGTTTAGACTCTAGTTTGGGCAAGGGCTGTGGCTCATTGGCAGAACCTCTGCTCGGCATGCAGAAGGCCCAAAGGTTCAATCCCCGGTGTCTCCAGCTAAAAGGATCAGGTAGGAGGTGATGTGAAAGACCTCAGCCTGAGACCCTGGAGAGCAGCTGCCAGTCTGAGTAGACAATGCTGACTTTGATGGACCAGGGGTCTGGTTCAGTAGAAAGTAGCTTTGTGTGTTCACATGTTCATGTGATCCAGGCTGGGGCATGAAGGGTTTAACCACCCCCAACTCCAAACACAATTTTTTGCAACTTCAGATGGTCCCCTAGATCTGCTGTTTGCTCTACAGTGAAAGACTCACAAAACAGGATCACGGCATTTGAATGTTCCATTCGCTGGGGCAGCTTAGGGGAGCAATTTGAGGCCATAAAAATAGAATGGGGGGGGGGGAAGGGTTAGTCCCCTCCCTCCAAACATGCCATGGCCTCAATCCACCCCTCCCTCCATGGCTGATCTTATGTCCATGAATGGTTCTTCCAGTATCCTGGTGGATTTGAATCCTGGTTCAAACTACAGCTCTGCGGCAGACTGCCCAGGAAATTTTGCGCACGTGATTGCCCTCTTCCCCGTCAGCACAGTGGGGAATAATAATGCTGGCCAACACTACAGGACTGTTGTGAGGATGATTTAACTAGTGTCTCTGAAGCTCTTGGAAGAGCTATGTGGGAATGGCGGATCTAGCGACAATGGAGGCCCAGGTAGCAGCCACTGCCAAGTCGGCCTTTTACCACCTTCGGCTGATTAGACAGTTGGTTCCTTTCCTCGATCGCACCGACCTAGCAACAGTGATCCATGTGATGGTCACCTCGAGACTAGACTACTGTAACACTCTCTGCATGGGGCTGCCATTGTCGCAGATTCGAAAGCTGCAGCTGGTGCAGAATGCTGCAGCCAGGCTTTTGAGGGGTCTCCCTAGATGGGACACTGCACTGGCTGCCAATAGTGTACTGAGTCTGTTTCAAGGTGCTGGTTCTCACCTTTAATTAATTAATTAATTAATTATTCGATTTATACCCCGCCCTCCCTGCACACAAGCTCAGGGCGGCTTACAACATTCGGTACTTAAATATCATAAAAGACATAAAATCGTTTAAAACAAGTCAAATACAGTAAAACATAAAGTTATAAAGTGCTGGCAAAATTCAGTAGTTAAGATGGCGGGCTAAACGATTTAACAATATGGCCAGGGTCCGGCATATCTTCAGGACTGCCTTTCGCCATATATACCCCAGAGAGCACTACGGTCTGGGTCTCAGAATCGGTTGACCCTCCCAGGCCCTAAAGAGGCCAGGCTTGCTACCACCAGGGCCAGGGCCTTTTCGGTGGCGGCCCCATCCTGGTGGAATGAGCTCCCAGAGATCAGCACCCTGCGGGCCTGTTACAGTTCCGCGGGGCCTGCGGAACGGAGCTCTTCCGCCAGGCTTTCAGCTATGGTGCCGCCACCGCTATAGGGCCTGGCCACTGAACTGTGACATCTAGCCTTGGCCCTGATTTATAACACCGAGCCTTGACTTACAACATCTAGAGCCGCCGCCGCATTGGCGGAAGATCTGGAGCCATTTTGCCATCTTAGCTAATAAGCACTCTAGGGGGTAGCCATCTTGAACGGGAGTCAGCTTCAGCACTTTATGATACTGTGCTACGCATTTTTTTAGCTGTTTTTATGCCGTTTTACCTGTATTTACATATTGATTGTAAGCCACCCTGAGCCCGCATAGCGGGGAGGGCGGGGTATAAATAGAACAAGCAAATAAATAATAAAGAAAAAGTCAGGGCCACATCCACAGAAGCAGCAGAAGGGGCGGGGGATAAAGGGGTAGAAAAGAACCTTTGTATTATTATTCTTTCTTGATCCCCAAAAAACTGTAGTTGTTGTTGTAGTAGTTGTAGTTGTTGTTGTAATCGTAGTCATTGCAGTTGTTGTAGAAGTTGTAGTTGTTGTAGTTGTAGTATAATACTAGGGGGGAAATTCTACACCTTGATTTCCCCCCCTTCTGCTGCTATATCGAGCAACGGCAAAGGAACCAAAATAAGCAGTGAAATTCCACCCAATTCACCAGTCTTTTTACAGAACACAGTGGGACTCCTGAAAATGTTCATAGGCGTAATCACTCAGCACGATGCTTATTTTATCTGGCATCCGAACATGACCTTTCTTGATAAGCAGCGAAGGCTGAACTCTTTGTAGTCCTTTGTTCTTAGGCTGATTCAGGATCTCAGTCCTGACTCTGATAGTTGCGATTATGTGAACAAGTCCATTGATCCCCACTCTTTGCCACGGTCTGGTCCCCTCTAGGTAGACGTGCTCCTTCGCCACAAAATCCACAGCCCTGGTCTCCCGGCTATGTCAGCCATCGTCATCTACAACGACACGGTACTTTGGACTGGAAACTTTGGGAAAAGGAATGGCTCAGACCCCTTCTCTGGCATCCCCAATGAGTACACCATTTACAGGTAAGCCTACAGGTCTCACCGGGTGAAGAGTTCAGTCATGTGGGGTGGGCCCCATTCCATCTCCCTTCCCCTCCCCTGCCAAGTGAGTAGGGACATCTCTGGACCATCCCTCTTTTGGACTCTGCTAGCCTACCTACTTATACCCACGCTTCTGCAACCAGGAGGCTAGGTTACTGTAATGTAGTTTACATGGAGCTACCCTTGAAGGTATCTCAGAAACGTAGGGAGGTCAGCCTCCTGGTGGGACCTGGGATTACAGCTCATTTCCAGACAACAGAGATCAGTTGCCCTGAAGAAAATGGATGCTCTGGAGGGTGGACTCTATGGCACTGTACCCCACTGAGGTCTCTGTCCTCCCCAGGCGTCGCCATCCCCAAACCTCCAGAGTTTCTTAACCTGGAGCTGGCAACCCTATACAACATCACTTTGTGAATCTGTTTTCTGAAGAAGTCATTAAGTTCCAGAGCTCGCTTCCTTCTTCATTCATTCAAATAAGGGTTTTCTGGTTGGAAGAGAGATTCTCCTAACCGTTGAGAACAGGAATCTGTGCTTCCATATGACAAGCTTAATGTTTATATGTATTTGTACGTGAGAGACAACCGTATGTTAGAAATAAACATGTGGGTCATCCCCCGTCCCCTAAATGGTCTGGAGTCAGGTGAAATAGCGAGGCAGCAAAGTTTGCTGCTGACTGTCAGTTATGTAGGAGGACAGCAAATCTCTGACTGACTGCCGAGTGCTGTCTTTTGAACTGAGCATTTCAAAGCAATTGAGCATGCTCCAAAATGACGGCACAGCTTTTCTCAGTGCTCAGGGTCTTGGTGGCTCACAACCGACAGCCCTTGACTAAGGTCAGCCCACCGGTCTGAGTCACCATGGAAACCAAGGGATAGTCAACCAGAAGAGCTGCAGCTTAGAAACAAAGCTAACTTCTGGTGTCGATTTCTTTTCCATTAAAGGTCACCCGCCAGCCAATTGCGTTTGCTGGCCACAATTTTAGCACACTTCATTAAAAAAAAAAAAAAAAAGGAACCAGCAATGTTTGCATTGAACTAGCAAATTCCTGAAATGGTCCTGCGTTCCTCTGAGTTGTCGATACAGGACCATGTGGTGTAGAGAGGTCAGAGTGTCAGACTGAGTTCTGGGAGACCGGGTTCGAATCCCCACTCTGCCATGGATGTTTGCTGGATGATCTTCAGCCAGTCACTCTCGGCCTAGCCCCTCTCACTGTGAGGACAAAATGGAGGCAGGATAGGGCTGTCAGCCCAAGGCTGGCCACCAGCAAGATACATTCGTTGCGGTGGGGGCCCTTGCCAGCGACATGGTGATGTCACTTCTAGCATGACCTGGAAGTGACATCATTGTACAGCAGTGATGCTCTAGCATTTGCCTCCAACTCTATGGTGTAACCATAGACTTTTGGGGCAAACGCTAGAGCATCGGCCAATGCGATGATGTCACTTCTGGGCTGCACTGGAAGTGACATCTTGACGTGGGTACAATACCAGTTGCCCTCCCCCTTCCATTTTCTGCAGAATTTCCCCCTGTTGTCTAATTGAGTGGCAATGGGTAAAGCCAGCGAAGGGCAGGAGGTGTCCCACAAAAACGGGCCCTGGCCTCCCTGAGGTGTGGAGAAGGATGTACGCCTTGGAAGAAGATCAGGACAGAACACTGACTAAAAAAAAATAAAAATAAAGTACTGGATTTCTCCAAGAGAACGTGGCTTTGCAGAGAGAGTGCCTGGAAAGTCCCCCGGTCCCTCATTCAATCACTGCCGCTGATTGTTTGTTCATTGGGGGGGCAGGATCGCCAGCGTCTCCAAGATCTTCCCCACCATGATGCTGTACAAGCTGTGGGAGGAAGGCAAAGTGACGTCGCTCGACGACCCTCTCGAACGCTACGCCCAGAGCTTCACGATCAAGAACCCCTTGGGGCGCCTGAAGGAGTCGGAGCAGCGGTATGCCGCGGATGGGCTGATCTTCCTTGAGAAGGGCTCGCTGGCCCTCAAGCCGTCTCCCGTCACCCTGCGGAGGATGGCCAGCCAGCTGTCAGGTACGGGACTGAGCTGAGGCGAAGAAGCAGCTGGTCCCAGTGGACCAAAACAGCCCAGACTACTCATCATCTTCATCACCACCATCATCGTCTTCATCACCACCACCATCATCTATTGCATATCATCATCATCATAAGAACATAAGAGAAGCCAATGCTGGATCAGGCCAGTGGCCCATCCAGTCCAACACTCTGTCACACAGTGGCCAAAAACATCTCAGGAGGTCCAGCAGTGGGGCCAGGACCCTAGAAGCCCTCCCACTGTTGCCCCCCCCCCCCCGTCAAGCACCAAGAATACAGAGCATCACTGGCCCCAGACTGAGAGTTCCTATCTCTACCTTGTGGCTAACAGCCACTGATGGACCTCTGCTCCATATGTTTATCCAATTCCCTCTTCAAGCCGTCCATGCTTGTAGCCGCCACCATCTCCTGTGGCAGTGAATTCCATGTGTTAATCACTCTTTGGGTGAAGAAGGACTTCCTTTTATCTGTTCTAACCCGACTGCTCAGCAATTTCATCGAGCAGTCAGGTTAGAACAGATCAAAGGAAGTACTTCTTCACCCAAAGAGTGATTGACACGTGGAATTCACTGCCACATCATCATCTATTGCATATCTATACCACCCATAGCCGAAGCTCTCTAGGGGGTTTATAACAATACAAAACAATAAAATACAACAAATAGGAACTAATATAAAACATTAAAAACAGCAAAAACAACAAGAACAGTTAACAGCCCTATTACGATTTATTGCATACATAGACACTCCACGTACACATACACACTCCGCCTCGCCTCAGAATTCCCACTGTCTTGGGAGCTTATAACTGGATCTGAAGTCAAACACGCACCTCCCTGGTTTGAGTTGCCGAAACAGGTTTCCTGCCGCACAGAAGGGAGGATTACAGCCCACGGTGATGGGGTGTGCATTTTGTTGCCTAACTCTGTACACTCCTCCTTGAGCTCAAGAGAGAAAGGCAGCCTACAATTGAGGTCCATAAATAAAAGAATGCTGCTTATCTCCCCTCTACAAATAGCCCCGTCCTCGTCTGGTATGTGACAAAGGGAGCTTTGACTCCCGAAAGCTGATAGCCTTAAAATCTTGTTGGTCTCTAAGCTGGACTCAAATCGAGCGGTTCTACTCCAGACCAACCCGGCTACTCTCTGAAATTGTCCTATCCTGAATGTTCCCATCCAACCTGACAATGCCCAAATCTCTGGCCACTGCAGAAGACCAGGAGTGCAGCAGCAAACTGCATGCCCAAGCCATCATGCTTGCGCGGTGGCCTTTGCGTTCGTCCCTGCCAATGGGTTTGTCGTGGTGATGGGCGCCCTTCCTTCCTCTCAGTTAACAACTGTCTCAGAGTGTTATGCTGTGTTCTCAGAGGGCCAGCCTTCCTCCTTTTCTCTCCCCTTTCTTTGTTTTCTTCACCTTTTACTTTTGAAAGCCACATCGCGCTTGCATTAACACCAAAAAAAGGATTGCAAGCAGCTGCCTGAATGATGATTCTCAGGGTGACCCTTACATACCTGCGCGACACTCGGGTTATCCCAGTCTGATTCTGAGTCAAAAACGGCCACTCCTTGCTCGTAGTTATGAGCATCTTCAAAAAAAACCCTCCAAAACTCTCAGAGAATAATCCACGTCTTTCTTGAAAGCATTCTCGCAGCTCACAATGCTCTTTGCACCTCATTTTCTACTCCCTCTCCCAATTTCATCTTCTTTGTGGCATGCACCCAAACGCAGTTTTGTAAAGGCATGGGCAGGATATTTTTTAAAATTATTTTTATAAGGAAAAAGACAAATCACATAGCACATATATTAAAACTATAAATGAAGCATATAAGGCCGGGAGGTTAAAATAAGTAAGCCCTGATCGACCACCAAAACAAAAGGCTCTGCTTATATTCATATCAAGTCCACATAATTCTCATCATTCGGTAAAATGTCAGTTTCCATCAAAAGATGAATAACAGGAGTCCACAATTCAGTGTGTGCTAGTTTCTGTTGCTCTGATCTATTTGATTGTGTATTATTCATATGTTTACCTAAAATATAAAAGCCCCACAACTTTCGGAGCCATTGATCTATCGTCGGCGTTTTCTGATCTTTCCATTTTGAGGCTAACAATGTTCTAGATGTCGAAATTAGAGCTGAGGTCAATTGGTCACGTTTCAGTTTCCCGGATGGGCAGGGTAGCATGTTATCCTTCTCTTTACTGGAGAAAAACATCTCGGAGAAATGACGCTTGATTCAAAAGGCATCTGAGTACGACGAGATGGACTCATTTCTGTTCCCAAACTGTTGATTAAAAGCTTCAGCAACATCTCTAGTTCCGAGTGCCAGACTGCAGAAAGTCCTTCCCGAAGCAGCCCGGTTTGGCAGGCCCGAAAGCTCAGTGGAAGGTTAATTGTGAATTGTGACTCAGCTTTTCACCATACACGCTCTAAACTTCTGAGCTGAGAGGCCTACACAATTAAAATTCTGGCCACTGCAGTCTCCTGATCTGCGACTCCTTTCCAAGCGAGTAACTTTGATGCCAAAGGTAGCCTAAGCGGGAAATCCTCTCCATGCACGTATGCTGCTGAGGCAGCTGTCCCAGAAATCCCCAGGAAATCCAACCTCTAATACTCAAGAACAACAAGCGGGCCGGGCCCTGTCAGCTGGATACTAATCATCCAGACTTGGCAACGGAGATCCTCCTCCTTTTTTTGAAAATCCTTTGCAAGCAGATAAACAGGGAGCGAAGCATCCTGTTGTTCCCCTCTTCTTGGGAAACACAAAGATCCTTGCGAGGGAGTGGGGAAAGAACGGTGTGCTCCGTCGTGGGCAGCCACGGACTAGTCCTGCACATTAATTCACGGATGAAATGGGAAAGTGTTATGGTTGCCAGCTCCAGACTGGGAAACACCTGGGGATTTGGGGGGTGGAACCTAAGGAGGGCGGGGTTTGAGGGAAGGCAGGGACTTTATCATCATCATCACCACCATCATTGTGTGTGTGTGTGTGTGTGTGTATGCCTAGAAGTCATGGATGACTTCTGGTGACCCTCTAGTGGGGCTCAGATATTTCAGGGAGGTGGCTTATTATTGCCTTC
Source organism: Lepidodactylus listeri (assembly GCA_029233225.1). Taxonomy (NCBI): domain Eukaryota; kingdom Metazoa; phylum Chordata; class Lepidosauria; order Squamata; family Gekkonidae; genus Lepidodactylus; species Lepidodactylus listeri. The sequence continues at coordinate 37,897,901 of JARCFY010000019.1, read as the reverse complement.
CTCTGTGTCCCAGCCCTGGTATTCCTGGGAGGTCCCCTTTCCAAGTACTTGCCAGGGTCGGCCCTGCTTAGCTTCCGAGATCACGCTTGCCTGGGTTATCCAGGTCAGGGCACCAGAAAAGCAGGGATATAATGCCACAGAATCCACCTTCCCATCTCAGCGGGATATAATGCCACAGAGTCCACCTTCCAAAGTGGCTATTTTCTCCAGAGGGACTGATCTCTGTCCCCTGGAGATCAGTTGTAATCCCAGGACACATCCAGCCACCACCTGGAGATTGGCAACCATAACAAGCATGCTCGCTTCCATTGCTGTTGGGAGGCCTCTGCTTACCTGCTGGGGAGGGGGGGGACGTGTCCCAGCAGAGAAAGCATCACAGACGCTCCCGCTCAATAAAGGTTAGTGAGCAACTGGCAGAGGGGATCTACAGGACGATGCACCGCTGTGGGGAAAGAGCATTGCCCCATCTCTGCATCCTCACAAGCAAAAAAGAGGAAGGAACGCTCCTGAGCACCGTCCTGCTTTGAGCAACCCATTTCTATTCTCAGAGCGGGCACGCTTGTGACATTCTCTCCATCCAAACGTCCCCCTGGATTTCTAGAGCTCTGAATTGCCCAGTCTTGTTTCTGAAGCAGAACTGATGCATCAGTAAACCCAAAGAGAACATAAGAACATAAGAGAAGCCAGTGTTGGATCAGTCCAGTGGCCCCTCCAGTCCAACACTCCGTCACACAGTGGCCAAAAATACCAGGTGCCATCAGGAGGTCCACCAGTGGGGCCAGGACACTAGAAGCCCCCCCACTGTTGCCCCCCCTCCCAAGCACCAAGAATACAGAGCATCACTTGCCCCAAACCGAGAGTTCCTATCTATACCTTGTGGCTAATAGCCACTGATGGACCTCTGCTCCATATGTTTATCTAACTCCCTCTTGAAGCTGCCCATGCTTGTAGCCACCACCACCTCCTGTGGCAGTGAATTCCACGTGTTAATCACTCTTTGGGTGAAGAAAGACTTCCTTTTATCTGTTCTGACCCGACTGCTCAGCAATTTCATGGAGTGCCCACGAGTTCTTGTACTGTGAGAAAGGGAGAAAAGGACTTCTTTCTCTACCTGCTCTATCCCAGGCATAATCTTATAGACCTCGATCATGTCACCCCTCAGCCGTCATTTCTCCAAGCTAAAGAGCCCCAAGCGCTTCAACCTTTCTTCATAGGAAAATGTTCCAACCCTTTTATCACTCTAGTTGCCCTTTTCTGCACTCTTTCCAATGCTATAATATCTTTTTTGAGGTCTGGCGACCAGAACTGTGCACAGTACTCCAAATGAGGTCGCACCAGCGATTTATACAGAGGCATTATGATACTGGCTGATTTGTTTTCAGTCCCCTTCTTAATAATCCCCAGCATAGCGTTGGCCTTTTTCATTGCAGTCGCACACTGTCTTGACATTTTCATTGAGTTATCTATTATGACACCAAGATCTCTCTCTTGGTCAGTCTCTGCCAGTTCGAACCCTGACAGTTTTGTTTCTATTTCCAAATGTTGCGCAGTGCACTCCACAGGTCCAGTTGGCCCAGCACTGAGTTCCTTCATCTACACCCACACGTCAGCACACACCTGCAAAAAAAGCAATCACAATAGAACTGTTTGTATGATTGGCTCGAGATTCTTTTTCTGTAGTGTTTTACCCATGTACATGCACGCCAACCAAACTTAGCACTAATGTGGCCGTAAGACAGACTGATGCGACCGTAAAACAGATTTCTTTGGATTTTGGTTCTGCAGGACTGCCGAGGCGGCTGCGTTCCACCAGCCTGTTGTGGAGAGGAACCACCCAAGAAGCTCTGGCTCTCCTGAAAGATGACGTCTTAGTAGCGGACCCAGGCACAAGGTAGGCAGGCATCTTTCAAGCACCACGTCCTAATTTGTTTCATTGGGCAGGATGATAATGAATATAAAGCACTGTGAAGACATGAAAGGACTTTACAGGGGATATAAGGCTATGCACAGGGTGGAGAGAGATGACAAACACTCCCTCCCCCCAAATATTAGAACGCCAATGAAGCTGATAGGCAGTAGGTTCAGGGCAAAGGGAGATACATCTTTACACACAGAGTGATTAAAAGGTAGAATTTTCTGCCAGCAGCTGTAGTGATGATGGCTATAGATTGGCTTTAAAAGGGGATTAGACAGATTCGTGGAGGATAGGTCTCTCAGCTACTAGCCATGGTGACTAATAGTAATAATAAAGGGACTCTTCATATTCAGAGGCAATGAATCCCTGAATACCAGTTCCAAGAGGCAACATTAGGGGAAAGCTTCAGCCTCTATGCCCTCTTGTGACCTCAGAGGAACTTGTTGGCCACTGTGTGAGACAGGATGCTGGATTAGATGGACCACAGGTCTGATCCAACAGAGCTCTGCTTATGTTCTTAAGTGAACTTATGAAGCTGCTTAATACTGAGTCACCACAAAGAAGGAGGAGGAGGAGATTGGATCCCCACCCTTCATTACCTGAAGGAGTCTCAGAGTGGCTTACAATCCCTTTCCCTCCCCACAACAGACACCCTGTGAGGTAGGTGGAACTGAGAGAGCTCTCTTGAGAACTGCCCTTGAGAGAACAGCTTTGAAAGAACTTATGACTGACCCAAGGCCACCAAATTGTCTCTCCAGCTGGTCAGTCATATGCATTTATCATCTGCTTTGACCCAAGACGGCAGGCAGTGATTCTGCACAGCAGTGGGTCAGACACTCTTAATGTTTTGTCTAGTCCTGAATTTGGGGGAGGGGGGTACCATTGGTTGTAAGAGACTACCAGCTACTGATCTGGAATCTGTCACCCTGCAACATGTGCCTCTCGGTATTTTCCCTCCCAGGTGCCATTACAGCAACTTGGCGTTTTCCTTAATGGCGCATGTGTTAGCAGAACATGCTGCTGAGGGCGAGTACCAGCGCTGGGTCTCCGAGAACATCCTTGACCACCTGGGTATGGAGGACACGGGCTTTGACATCACACCTCCCGTTCGCTCCCAGATGGCTGTCGGTTTCTACGGCAGTGGACAGCCAGCCCCGCTCTACGACCTGGGTTGGTACAGGCCTTCTGGCCAGATGTACTCCACGGCGGCTGACCTGGCCAAGCTAGCCATGGTGTTCCTGGGCACCTATCACCGGCGTCTTCTGGAGCCGGACACCGTGAAGACCATGCTGACGCCTCTCCTCAAATGCTCCAGCGAGTACTTCGCCAACAAGACCGGCACACCCTGGGAGATCAATGAGCAGATGGGCTATGACGTTATCAGGAAGGATGGCGACCTGGATGGATATTCGACCACTTTTTCCCTGATCCCCAAGCTCCGCTTGAGTTTCATAGTGCTGATGGCTGGACCCCGTCCACCAGGAAGAGACATTGTCGCACAATCCTATGACTACCTGATCCCAGCCATGGAGACCGCCTTCCGGGAAGCGGAGAAAAGCCTCAACGCCCCTCCAAGTCCCACCCCTTACGTTGGCTACTACACCTACTCGAACCTGACTTTTTATGAAATAAAGGTCGGTGCCCGTGGAGTACTGGTTATGCAGCAGTTTGGGCCGCATATCGAGGAGCTGATCCCTGAGAATTATCGGACCATCCGGTTGCATCATCTCGAGGACCGGGTCTTCCAGGTGGTGTTTGACAAGGAGTTCCCATGCACCTTGCGCTTAGGATCGGCGTCCGTTTCCCTGGAGACCCAAGACGGCCAGCTCTTTAACTTCTACCCTTTCGAGCGCAAGGGTGTGTCCCCCGGCTTCGATGCTCCGGGACTGAACACGTACAACGTGCTGCGCATCCCGCGCAAGCCGGTGTTCTACAGCTAATTGCCAACTAAAGGGAAGCGCCGCTGACCCTGAGAACTTCTGCCACACATGACCCGGGGGATTCAGAAGGGAAGGGAAAGATAGTGAAGAACGGGATTTCAGCACATCAATGGCTTAACGTTTTGCCTTTTCCTCTGAAGTGATGTCACAGGCCCCACTGAAAACTGTTCCGACGTGTAATTCTTTATTAAAATGTTCATATCCCACCTTTCCTGGTGGCCGGAGGCGACTTACAAATCATAATTAAAAGCATCAGAATTTAGTGTAGACCTCAAAACACCACAACTGTCTTCCTGAATGCCATCATGAGAAATGGCCCATGGTTCTCATGCATTCGCCGAGACAGATTTTGGGCAGCGATCCACCACGGAAACTCAGCTTTGGTCACGTGGCTGAGACACATGCCGGTTGAAGCTCTGGGCATGAACATGCTGTGATATGGGGCTATCGTAAAGCTTGGAGACAAGAGAGGGAAGAGTGTGAATGTTGATTCCCTCATCTACAAGCTTATCGAGCTGCAAGCAGTTGCTAGTGTGCGGCGAGATTTGTGTCACTGAGAATAACATCGTCACTGGCTCACTGGTGGAGCCTCTGCTTGGCATGCATGTGGCCCTGCTTTCAATCCCTGGCATCGCTGCTAAAAAGGAATACTTAGTAGGTGATGTGAAAGACCTCCGCCTGAGACCCTGGAGAGACACTGCCAGTCAGAGTGGAGTGACATTGATGGACGGATGGCCTGACTCAGGATTATGGCAGCTTCATGCATACGTTGTTTTATGGGATGGGGCCATGGCTCAGTGCTAAAGAGTCATGCAGGAGGTTCCTCGGTTAGATTCCTGGGGTCTCCAGTTAAAAGGATCGGTGATAGGCAGGGGTCATTTTGCAGAAAAAGAGGTGCAGGAGCTCATTAGCATAACTCATCAGCATAATTTTTTTGCATATGCCACACCCCCTGACATCACCAGAAGTATGTCAGAAGGCAAGAAAGAAAGGAGAGAGAGAGAGAGAGAGAGAGAGAGAGAGAGAGAAAGAAAGAAAGAAAGAAAGAAAGAAAGAAAGAAAGAAAGAAAGAAAGAAAGAAAGAAAGAGGGAGGGAGGGAGGGAGGGAGGGAGGGAGAGAGAGAGAGAGAGAAAGAAAGAAAGAAAGAAAGAAAGAAAGAAAGAAAGAAAGAAAGAAAGAAAGAAAGAAAGAAAGAAAGAGGGAGGGAGGGAGAAAGAAAGAAAGAAAGAAAGAAAGAAAGAAAGAAAGAAAGAAAGAAAGAGGGAGGGAGGGAGGGAGGGAGGGAGGGAGGGAGGGAGGGAGGAGAGAAAGAAAGAAAGAAAGAAAGAAAGAAAGAAAGAAAGAAAGAAAGAAAGAAAGAAAGAAAGAGAAAGAGGGAGGGAGGAAGGGAGGAAAAGAAAGAAAGAAAGAAAGAAAGAAAGAAAGAAAGAAAGAAAGAAAGAAAGAAAGAAAGAAAGAAAGAAAGAAAGAAAGAAAAAGCTGGCAGAGAGTGGACCGCTACTAATCCAAGCCTCAGAAATACCACTATTCTGGGAGGATAGCTTCAGTGGTGGCTGAAGCCTTCAGAAGGCTGGTCAGAGGAACAAGGACCTTTCCAGGGGACGGGGTCATTTTGCTGCGGCCATGACACAAGCAGGCATTCCCCCGCGGGGGGGGCACTGGCACCAACTCCCAGAGCTGCGCTCCCCCGAGCTCCTGCTCGAAAGGACCCCTGGTGATAGGTGATGATGGGAAAGTCCTCTGCCTGAGACTCTGGAAAGCTGCTGCCAGCCACAAGACTAACCTTGATGATGGATCAGTGGTATGATTCAGAGCGAGGCAACTTCATACGTGTTCATCTCTGCATCCCCCAAGGAGTTTCTGCTGCACAAAGGGGGCCGAGGGAGGAGAGAGAGAGGAAAGGAACATGCCCTTGTGTGATGCTGTGCAAAGATAAGAGAGCCCCAGATGGGGTCTGAATACAAACTCAGTCCTGTTGTAGATGAAAGGCTGGGCGCAGGGGTCCTTTCGCAGAAAAAGAGGTGCAGGAGCTCATTAGCATACCTATTGGCATAACTCATTAGCATATGCCACGCCCCCTGACATCACCGGACGTGTGTCAAAAAGGGAAGCAAAAGGGGGGGGGGCATCTTCAAAAGCCTCCCCTTCCCTTCCCCAGCGATTTTGGGAGAGCAAAGCGAGAAGGGCCCCATAGAATACAATGGAAAGATCGTGCTGCTGTGTGACTCTCAAGAGAAGGGGTTTAAACTTTAAACCCCTTCTCGCTTCACTTCCTCCACAGGCCCGCTGGGAGCTGGGGGAAGGGCTTGCCACCAAGGCCATTTGTGCCCTCTAGGGGTGTGCAAATAAAAATATTTTGGCCCAATTCAGATCCCCTCCATTGTTCTCTATGACGGGAAACAAATGTTACTTTTTCCCCACCATAGAGGACAATGGAGGGAATAGGGGCAACCTGTTTGGGGACTTGTAGAATTGGACCCCCTGGTCCAATCTTCTTGAAATTTGGATCCCCTCTAGCCGCTTTTTAAGATGCTGCCGAATTTCGGCGGCAGTACGGCAGCAGGCAGAATCAGATCAGAGAATCTGATTCGGCCAGTGGCTACCCTAGTGCCCACTCCTAGGCTGGTGAAGTGCTGCTCCGCTTCACTCTGGCCCCGAATGACCCTCTTATTACGTAAGAGAATGAATTGCTGTCCTGCCATAGATGTTTGCACACTGTACGGAAAGATGAATGGACACTGTATGGATGGGGAGGGAAGAACAGCCGAATTTAGATGGAGGGTTGCTTGCTTTACCAAGCAGCAGGAATAAAAATGGGCGTGGCTGGAAATGATGTCACGGAGGCTGTGACATCACTTCTGAGCGACCATCAGCAATGTTTATTTATTTGCTTCAATTTGTATCCCATCATCCCCGCCAAGGAAAGCTCAGGGCGGCTCCCATTAAAAATTAAAAGACATTAAAACACCGATATAGGAATTTCCCATAATCTCTGTGGTCTTAACCGTAGAGACAGGAGGAACTCCTAGAGCAGCGCTCCCCTTTTTTGTGGTGTGCCTGTTTTGTTTGGGCAAGAGGGTTTGCGTTGTGGGAGGGTTCTCCGTGACCATGTAGGCATACACACTGGTATTTGTGAAACCACATACATCGAATACCCTGCTCATCAGGAACTGGGATCTGATTTGGGTGCTAGAACTGGGTTAATGATCGTTTTAATTCAAAGCCTCTTATATCCTGGCTGAACCGCTGGGAACAAGCAGAGGCTCATGAGCTGCACCCATTTGGAGGCAAGAAGATGCTGGGGGTGCACCCTCCACTCCTGGAGCACCTTCCCTTGGCTGACCCTGCAGATTCGTAGCCCATCTTGCCATGTTGGGGGGTGGGGTGGGAGGCCTGGATCACTGTATTCAAGCCAGTGACCTGAATCTGAGCGTTTTATCTTCTGGAGGAGCAAATGGGAATCGGAGTCGAAGGCATGGCACTATGTCAGCCTTAAGGCTTTGGGGCGGATTAAGGACTGAAAGCAAATGTGGTGGGAATACAATTTCAAATCCGAGGATTAAGCTAGGGGTGGGGGAGGCCCGGTTATGAATCTGCACCCAGGAAAGATTACACGTGGCTTTTATGCAATCACATCCACCAAAGCTCCTGGGAAGAAAATCACCCAAATGGGCAGGGAAGGGAAACGCTGGCTTGGAATTCAGCGCAAAGAGACTTTTTTTTTTTTCAGTTTTCGGGCAGGGGAGCAAAATTAGAAATTTTGAGTAGCTCAGGGTGTGTTGGGGGGGACCTCCTATGAAATATTTGGGAATGAGTGAAATGCCTTTAAAGGTAAGGTTTCATTCACTCACAATGTGCAGTTACGTGAACTAAAGCCAGGAAGATATCCAAATATGCTGCAAGTCCTGTAGCGATTGTACGAGAGGCTGTGTCCAAACAATACACTTTTTTTTGTTTGCTATAACATGCTTCCTTGTGTTTTCCGTTTTCATCGTTGTTTTCCTCCTGCCTCTCAAATCCTAGAATTTGAGGGCATCCAATGAAGCTGAAGGGGCTGCGGTGGCTCAGAGGTTAAGACGCTGAGCTGCAGACCGGAAGGTCGGTAGCCCGGCAGTTCGAGATCCGAGTGCCGCATGACGGAGTGAGCTCCTGTCTCTGGCCCCAGCTCCTGCCTACCTTGTAGTTCGAAAGCAAGAATTTGCAAGTAGATAAAGAGGTACCGCTTTGGTGGGAAGGTAACAGCATTCTGTGCGCCTCGGGATTTAGTCATGCCGGCCACATGACCACAGAGAAGTCTTCGGACAGCATTGGCTCTTTGACTTGGAAACAAAGATGAGCACTGCCCCCTAGAGTCAGATTCGACTGGCTTTCAAGCAAGGGAAACCTTCACCTTTAATGAAGCTGATGGGCAGTGAATTCGGGACACACAAAAGGAAATACATGTTTACACAGAGAGTGATTAGAATGTGGGATTTGCTGCCAAAGGATGTAGCGATGCTGGCCGCAGGCATAGATAGCTTTAAAAGGGGATCAAACAGATTCATGGAGGATAGATCTATCAGTGGCTACTAGCCACAGTGAATCCCAGAGCCAGGAGGCAACATCAGGGGAAGGCCTCGGCCTCTCTGCCCTGTTGTTGGCCCTCTAGGGGAACTGGTTGCCCACCGTGTGAGACAGCATGCTGGAGCAGATGGACTATTGGTCTGATCCAGCAGTGCTCTTCTGATGTTTTTAAGATTCATGTGCTAAGGTAGCATAAAGTTCAGCTCTCTCTCTCTAATATTGGCTGTATTTTCAGTTTTGTTTGTAGAAAACTGTGCCATCCTAAGCTGATTTTCTCAGAATCCTACTCAAGTCTACTTCCTGGGGCTTACTCCCAGGAAAGGGCCCTTAGGATCACACTGTAAGGCAGTTATCCCTTTAAATTCCATAAATATGCCAAGGAGCACAATTTTATATGCTAATTTACTAAGTACTCCTGGTGTCTTGTTAAAACAGTAAATGTCAGTTTAGGGTTTGACAAGAAAGTAAGCATTGCATATATTTTGATTCCCTTCTTCCCGGGTTTTCATCCAAACCCTTAAACTGTTTACCCCTCCTCCATGGCTACAAAATTTCCAGAATCTGAACTCACTGTCAGTGTTATTTCCCCCCCACACCAACATTCTGGGCCTGTCAATCACCCCCCCCAGCAGCAATCTTCTATCTCCCTAGCAACCAGAACCTCTCAGCAGTATCCTTCATCCTTAGCTAGCCATTCCCGATATAAGCTGGGTTCACTATCAGTACACCATCATTTAATGTCAGCACCCCCCCCCCCAACATAGGATGGTCATACAGAAATGGTTTTACCATAGAGTTTCTGGTAATTCCTAGAGCTACCCACTGTCACTTCCGAGTTTCCCCCAGAAATGACGTCATCATCCCTGCATTGCTGCCCCCCACCATGCCCCCAGCCCTCCTATTGGTCGCCAGGTTCAGCCTAGCAACTTGAAATCCAAAGTCTAAAATTACCTAATGGCAGCACTGTTTGCAACAACACACTTCCAGGTAAAGGAGCGTCCTGGATTGTATCTGCTTTTCTTACCGTACAATATATCTGTGTGAATTTTTAAAAAGGACAAACCTTCCATACGGCACAAAAGAACTGATCTCCCCTGACAGCACTGAGGCCTCCTTGGAGCAGGAGCTTACTCCTGTTTCCTCAACGAACATGGAGCCAGCAGGACTTTTGATCTCATGCATTAAGAGATTTCACATTTCAAATGCTCTTTGTGGACAGCTGCTGTGGCTTCCCTTCGAGCCATGCATAGAAGCAAATTAATTCCTGATGATCTGCTAAGGTACCGGGGAAGGCCTCCCATGAATCCTGGCGACCGTTCAGCAAAGCCTTATTGCTGCATTTCCGTGTTCCAAACACGCTCCTGGTTTGAGCAGCTCCTGTAGTGTCCAAACCCTGGAGAAAAAAAATGTCCTTTCTGTTTAACAAAGGCAGTTAGGATGGCCAGCCCTGGGATGGGAAATTCCTGGAGATTCGGAGGGGGGTGGAACCTGGGGAGAAGAAGAAGAAGAAGAAGAAGAGATTGGATTTATACCCTACCCTTCACTCAGAGTCTCAGAGCGGCTTACAAACTCCTTTCTATTCCCCTCCCCACAGCAGACACCCTGTGAGGTAGGTGGGGATGAGACAGCTCTGACAGAAACTGCTCTTTTTCAAGGACAGGTCTTGTCAGAACTATGGCTTGCCCAAGGTCATCCAGCAGCTGCAAGTGGAGGAGTGGGGAATCAAACCCACTTCTCCCAGATTAGAGTCCGCACACTTAACCACTACACCAAACTGGCTGTCACTGGGAGGGTAGAATTTGGGGCGGGGGGGGGGACTTCAGTGGCTATAATGTAGAGTTGCCCACTCTGGGTTGGGAAATACCTGGAGAGTTGGGGGGTAGAGCCTAAAAAGGGCACTGTTTGGGGAGGGGAAGGACTTCAGTGGGGTATAATGCCACAGCGTCCACCTTCCAAAGCGGCCATTTTCATCAGGTGAACAGAAGTCTGTGGCCTGGAGATAAGCTGTAATAGCGGGCAATCTCCCACCACCACCTGAAGGCTGACAACCGTATCTGAAGATCAGTTGTAATTCTGAGAGATCTTCAGGCCACACCTGGAGGATGGCAACCCCAAGGATAGTCCAGGAAGGAGAGAACACTGCCTCCCCCCCTGTCTGGTGTGCCAGCCCCAGTGTAATCTTTGCATTGCCTTGTTCTAGATCAAGATGGGTAGCCATGTTAGTCTTTCTGTAGCAGTAGAAAAATGCAAGAGTTCAATAGCACCTTAAAGACCAACATAATTTGTGGCAGGGCATCTGAAGAAGAGGGCCAGAGTGGCTCAGAGGTTAAGATGCTGAGCTGCAAACCGGAAGCTCGGTAGCTTGGCAGTTTGAGACCCGAGTGCCGCATGACGGAGTGAGCTCCCGTCTCTGGTCCCACCTCCTGCCAACCCAGCAGTTCAAAAGCAAGACATTGCAAGTGGATAAATAGGTCCCACTTCAGTGGGACAGTAACAAACTGAAATAAAATTATAAATACTTGTATTGTTGTTGTTGTTGTTTTTAAAAAAACCAGTCCTTACACAATTTGGTTTCGCCAATGGGGAGGGGAGAGAGAGAAAATGAATTTCTCCAAAATCTAAAACAGAACATGGTGATGAATCTACCAGAAACCTTCCTAATTGACAGACGGTGCCAGAAGAGTTTGCACACCAGGCGTTTGTCTTGGCAGTTCTGGGGCCGCTGCTAGGGAAAGTAACAGTGTTCCGTGCGCCTCAGTGTCTAGTCATGCTGGCCACATGGCCATGGAAACATCTTTGGACAGCGCTGGCTCTTCAGCTTGGAAATGGAGATGAGCACCGCCCCCTAGAGTTGGATTCAACTGGCTTCCGAGCAAGGGAAACCTTTACCTTTTACTTATCTGAAGAAGTGAGCAGTGATGTTCCCTCTAAGCTGAGTTAGTGTGAGCTGGCTCTCAGTTTTTTAGCCTCCAGCTCACACATTGTTTGTCTCAGCTCAGGAAGGATGGCTCTAGAGCAAACTAATTTATGCAGTAGCCAAATCGCTCACTCACAACTCTAATGCCAGTAGCTCACAAAGTAGAATTTTTGCTCACAAGACTCCACAGCTTAGAGGGAGCATTGACAGTGACTCACGAAAGCTCCTACCATGCCACAAATTTTGTTAGTCTTTAAGGTGCTCCTGGACTCTTGTTCTGATCTTTTCCTGGTTTTCCCCGGGATCTGCACAAAGCAGAAGTTTGCTTTAAGCCTGTAGTTGCTGATTGGCAGCAAGGCGGAGGTGCAAAAGGCTCTTGCATTTCTTAGAATTCTTCTGCCATCTGCTGGAAGTAGCCAAACTGAAATGTGAAGATAAGAAATTCAAAGCCAACCGTACGGTATGGATGACTGCCTCTCCGTTATGAACATGGGCTCCTGTGCTTTGGGAACAGACCGTGTGCTACAACTATGCACACAATCAAATCCAGATTGTTTTTTTGCATTGTTTTGTCAGTTTGCACATGCACACCAGAAAGGTAAAGAGAAACATGAATGAACCGTAATCTTCAGCAATCTGTGCATGTGGGACATGCAGAGCTGCCAACCTCCAGGTGAGACCTGGAGATCTCCAGGCATTACAGGTGATCTCCAGACTACAGAGATCAGTTCCCCTGGAGAAAATGTCACCGGAACAGGTAACAGTTCATTGGCGGAGTTTCCCCCCTTAATCAAATCCAAGTCCAGTGTTTTCTGCATCTGTGAAAACGTCAACAATATGCTGTATGCTAATTTGCTGTTCACGCTCTCTGCATATATCAATGAACTGTTACCTACCATTTCAAAGTATCTGAAGAAGTGTGCATGCACACGAAAGCTCATACCTTGAATAAAACCTGGTTGGTCTTAAAGGTGCCACTGAACTCAAACTTTGGTCTATATAGGGAGGCAGTGCGCATCCTCCTCCTACCTGCTGCCCCCCTCCACAAGCCAGAGGAGATGACCCACTCTTTCAGCCTTCCCTCTCTAGGCATCTTCAAATACAACACAGTAACCTGATTGTGGCCCAAAGGAGTGCCCTTTTATGAGACGCTGATGATTTAGATAATGGAACTCGATAAGAGCCCATCAAGGCCAAGGTGCTGATCAGCTGCTTAGATATTAAACTGGGTTGCCTTTTAACTCGGGAATATCAAGTTGCCAATCTCCAGGTGGTGCCTGGACACCTTTTGCTATTATTGTGGATTTCCAGATCATTGAGATCAGTTCCCCTGGAGAAAAAGGCTGCTTTGGAGGGTGGGGTCTGTGGCATTACACCCTGCTGAGGTGCCTCCCCAAACCCTGCCCTCCTCAGCTCCACCTCCTCCCAAAATCTCCAAGTATTTCAAAACCTGGAGTTGGCAACCCTATATCTTAGAGGGTTTCCAACCTCCAGGTGGTGGCTGGAGATCTCCTGGGATTACAACTGATCTCCAGGTGAAAGAGAACAGTTCTCCTGGGGGAAAAATGGCCACTTTGGAAAGTGGATTCTAAGGCATTCTGCACTGTTGAAGTCCCTTCCCTCTCCGACCCACACCCTCCTCAGGCTCCACCCTAGAACTGCCAAGTCAGCCCGGGGGGCGGGGGATCCCCCGCTACAGGGGTACCCGATCCGCCAGCCAGCATTCGGCCGGCGGGGGGAACCCCACCCCCAAAGTCGTCCTGCCAGGACGACTTTCCTCAATGTAATGACGTCACCCGGAAGTGATGTCACCACGTTGGGGGCGTTGCCAGGGCAACGCTGGCACCCTGGCAACGCCCCCAACGTGGTGACGTCACTTCCAGGTGATGTCACCGGGCGCGCGCGCTTTGCACGCGTGCCGAGGGAGCTCCCGGGCCAAGGAGGACTCCCCCCCACCATTAGGTAAGTAGGACTTGGCAACCCTACTCCACCCTCAAAACCTCCAGGTATTTCCCTACCCAGAGCTGGGAACCCTATCGAACCCCAATGGGTGACCCTCCTTTGTGGATCTTTAAAAAAAAATCACATGATGTCCATGAATTATTCGAAATGCAAAATACTGGCTCTTCCGTCAATATTACCTGCACAGCCCCCAGCGCCTCCTCTACAGAAATGTGGGATTCCAGAAGATAAGGCCATAATAAGGGAAGGAGGAAAAAAACCTTCCCTAAGAAAGGGGTGGGACCCTGGGGTTTGCAAGCTATAGCGGCCAGTTGGAACAATAGCATGAAAGGCAACATCCATTTTCGCTTCCTGCATGGTGATGGAGCTTGGCCTTCCAGTCACGAGCAAGCTGGCAGTTGGTTTCCATGGAAACGAGGCCCAGCGGTGGCCTAGTGAAGCATCCGCATTGTTTGCTGATAAGGGCAGACAGCCATTGCCAGCATACACACACCAGCAGGCCCTCGGCTGAATTTCCTTGCCTTTTTTCCCCATTGGGCGCACCATTTTAACAGACACCCCGTATGCATTTACAAATAACACTTCTCATTAAGACGTTTCCACACCGTTTTCTCCCTGAGGGGCCACCAGCAATTTATCGACATTTCCAAAATACGATAGCAAGTTTACACAATTTAAATGATGAAACCATTAAACTACCTTAAGGTTGCCAACTCTGAGCTGGGAAATTCCTGGAGATTTGGGGATGGATCCTGGGGAGGGCAGGGTTTGGGATAAGGATGCCAGCCTCCAGGTGGGACCAGGGGATCCCCTGGAATTACAGCTCATCTCCAGACAACTGACATCAGTTTCCCTGGAGAAAATGGCTGCTCTGGAGGGTAGGCTCTGTTGCATTATACCTTTTAGAGGTCCCTCCCCTTCCCAAACTTCTCTTTTCCCAGAGTGCACCCCCAAATCTCCAGATATTTTTCCCGAGGGTGAGTTGGCAACCCCAGCTGTTTATGTTATGTATCATAAAGAGGAAGCGATACAGATTATTTGGTTTTATTTACTGAAGTATTTATATCCCACCTGTTTGTTTAGCTCAGGCCAGCAACAGGTCATTTTTATTGTAATCACCAAAGGAAACTCGGGAGGAAATCGCGAACTGAAGTGACCACTGGCCAGACTTCCTGGGAATTAGAAAGTGAAACCTTGGCTCAGAGGCTGAATTTTAGCACTATTTGGCAATCCAGGCGGGCCAGTTCTCTCGGGTGGCTTCTCCCAACACAACTGTCCCTGGTTCATCTCCGTTTAGTTTACATGGTCCTCCTCAACACACAACTAGTATGACCCTGTTTTCATCTGTGAAAGATCTGTGAAGGAGGTATATGGGGGCATAGGTGTCAACTACGGGGGGGGGGGGCTCGAGGGCTCGAGCCACCCCCGAAATTTCCCGGGGGGGGACTGAGCCCCCCCGGGAAAACAGAGCACCCTCCACTGCACCTCCCCGGGCCCTTCCAAGGGCCGCCGCCATCTCTCTCCCCCCCTCCGCCTGGCCACTCCGTTCCTCCCTCCGTCCATCCAGGGGCCAGCTAAGCAAATGCCCAGCTGGCCCCTGGACAGAGGAAGGGAGGGACGGAAGCAGTAAGGTGGGGGGGAGGCGGCGGCGGGGGGTGGCGGCAACAGCGGGGACATAGTCCGGGCGGGCACGCGCGTACGCAAGAGCCCCCCCCCGGAATTTAAAAACTTGACGCCCCTGTATGGGGGCTGGAGCTGAAACTTGTCACCTGGAATCTTCTTGCCAATATCTTCTTCACACTAGGGTTGCCAGACTCCAGGTGGGGCCTGGGGATCTCTCACTTTTACAACTGATCCCCAGCTGACAGACAGCAGCTCCTCTGGAGAAAATGGCTGCTTTGAAGGGTGGACTCTATGGCATTGTACCATGCTAAGACCCCTCCCCTCCCCAAACCCCACCTTCTCCTGGCTCCACCCCCAAAGTCCCCAGGTATTTTCCAACCCGGACTTGGCAACCCTACTTCACATTCCTGTTTTAGTTACAGTGGTGAGAATTGGTTTGATCACTGGCAAATCTGGCAGACAATGTTCCAAAGGAGGTTGCTGGATCCATCGCTTGCGTCCAACAGAGCCCTCCTGCTTCCAGGATCGTAATGGGTCTCAGATGCCTGTGTAGATTATACCAGCAGAAGAGCAGACCCTTCACGTTTCTTTTTTTAAAAAAAAGAAAAAGAAAAAAGAAAAACCCTCAAGTTCAAGCGTTGGATTAATTTTTCATGACTCTGCGTGGCACAACATTTCACCTGCTGACCTCATCAAACGAAGGCCTGTTAGAATATTCAACTCTTTCTCTGGCTTGTATTGAACTCAGCAGATTTTAGCCACAACATCTCTCTGTTCCACCTGCAGTTCATATGATCTCCAAACTTTTCAGAAAGGAAGTAAGAGGTCAGAAAACAAGAGGGCCTGTCCACTACATTTGAGTCCAGTAGAACCTTCAATAGTGTTGCCAACCTCCAGACAGTACAAGAGATCACGGGACAGGCTGAAATTCCTAAGAAAAACAACCGTGATAGGATAACGAAGGCGCGTTTAGAAAAAAAATATATCTTCTTTAATTATCTAGTGAGTAACAAATCATTAAAGTTGTTCCCTTTGAAGCGAGTTGGTCACAGACTCGTTGAAAAGCAGCTAACGATGTAAGTTAGAAAGGAAAAGAGCAGGAACAAGTTGCAGAAAAAAATTGAAAGGTGTAAGGTCTCATCTGAGGAAACTTTGAGCAGAGCAGTCTATTGAGGGCTGTACCATCAGAAAGATTTGAGAGCAACTTACTTCAAAGGAAACAACTTTAATGATTTGTTACTCACTGGATAATTAAAGAAGATGTGTTTTTCTCTAAACACGACTTTGTTATCATATCACGGTTGTTTTTCTTACAAAGTTCAACCTCCGGACAGTAGCTGGAGATCTCCCACTATTACAACTGATCTCCAGTTCATGTGGAGAAAACGGCCACTTTGGAAGGTGGACTCTGTGGCATTATACTGCATTGAAGTCCCTCCCCTCCCAAACCACACCATCCTCAGGCTCCGCCGCCCCCCAAACCTCTAGTTATTTCTCAACCTGGAGCTGGCAACCCTAATTTAAAGACCAACAAGATTTCCAGGGTATAAGCTTTTGAGAGTCAAAGCTTCCTTCATCGGATCTGAAGAAGGGAGCTTTGACTCTCCAAAGCTTATACCCTGGACTCAAATCTGGCTCTTCCACTATAGACCAACATGGTTACCCACCCGAAACTATCTACTACATTTTCTTGAACAGTGATTGTGAGAGCCAAAACAGAAAACGACTTCCCTAGTTTGGAGAGTTAAATTGAATATTTTGGGCTCCAACAAGTGAGATGAAGACCCACCTGTCTCATCCCATCCATAAAATGTGAACTGCAGGCTTGTGTGGCCTCAGTTTGCCTTGGGGCAGTGCAGGGAAGGGAACGTTTCCTCTACTGGCTACTCAGCATTTCTTGTGATGATGAGTTCTTCTCAGAACCGGGCTGCTTCTGGACTGCCACCAGACCCAGTTTGTATAGAGAGCCTTAGAAGGCCAGAAGGGTAGTGTGAGATATTTCTCAGGTTGCACCCCTGACCTGTTACGTTAAGGGGGCAAGAGTTTGTGTTAAGGGGGCAAGAGTCCCCCCCCCCAGTTCCTGGTGCCATCATTATCTAAATGGGCTACAAGGGTAGAGGTCCTAGTTGTGCAGATCTTGCATAGTTCCATCATCCTCTTGTATCATCACCGAGGTCATAAAGAATAGTGCCATGCAACACAGGTGGCTCAATGCGCCATATGCCTAGGAATGAACTTTGGCTTCTTGATTCATTTAATTCTGGGTGTGTTGCATGGAGTGAGCTGGGAATGGCAGGTCTTCAATCAACCCATTGTTTGCTGTCAAACTAAGGTCGCTATGCTGCATCTTTGTTTGTCGAATGCTGACGGCTGTGTGCTTGCAAGCATCCAAGTTACAGGGTGCGGGTCTAAGGTGGGTGATGTCATGAACTTACATTGGAGGACCAGCAACTCAGCATAGGGGCTGGGGCCTTCCCCTGATGGTGTTTGGAGGCTGACTGCCTCTGAATGTGGCAGTTCACTTTAGAGTGTATTTAGGGTCGCTAGCCTCCAAGGTGAACATAAGAACATAAGAGAACATAAGAGAAGCCAATGTTGTATCAGGCCAATGGCCCATCCAGTCCAACACTCTGTCACACAATGGCAAAAAAACCCAGGTGCCATCAGTAGGTCCACCAGTGGGGCCAGGGCATTAGAAGCCCTCCCACAGTTAACCCCCCCCCAGTAACAAGAATACAGAGCATCACTTGCCCCAGACTGAGAGTTCCTATCTATACCTTGTGGCTAAGAGCCACTGATGGACCTCTGCTCCATATCTTTATCTGATTACCTCTTGAAGCCGTGCATGCTTGTAGCCACCACCACCTCCTGCTGCAGTGGTGGCTGGAGATCTCCTGCTATTACAATTGATTTCCAGGCAACAGAGATCAGTTCCCCTGGAGAAAACGGCCGCTTTGGAAGTTGGATTCTATGGCATTGAAACCCATTGAAGTCCCTCCCCTCCCCAAACCCTGCACTCTTCAGGCTCCCCCCCCCCCCCCCAAATATCCAGGCATTTTTTAATGCAGTGCTAGCAACTGTAAGTGTATTACAGTTGTCTAATCCCAGATCGGCCGCTTCAAAGTAGGAGGCCATCTTCCAGGCTTGACCAAGTCGAGAGGAAGCAAGTTTTGCAGCTGCATTCACTTGCTTCTTCCAGCAGTAATCCAGATGTGGTTTAGCTCAAAGAATTTTATCATTGCTTATTTCTAAGAGAGGCCGACCAACAGAAGCAGATGTAGCGGTATGGCAGTAGGATAGATTTGTCAGCTCTGGGTTGGGAAAGCCCTAGAGATTTTGGGGATGGAGTGTGGAGAAGGTGGGGTTTGGGGAGAGGTACAATGCCATAGAGCCCACCCTCCAAAGCAGCCATTTTTTCCAGGGGGAACTGTAGTCACCTGGAGCTCAGGTGTAACCCCAGGAGATCTCCAGGCACCACCTGGAGGTTGGCAACCTTAGCACAGCAACCCTACTTTATTCGTTGGAAACCAATACTTTCAGTGAAAGGGCGCTTTGCCTTTCCAGCTAAATGTCAAAGTTGTATGTTTATAAGCAGGTCAGTGTGAAACGAAACATGTTTTCCTTCTTTTATAATGTAACCTTATTTTTATGGTCTCTTTATAGCCTATAAATCAAACTTCCCACAGTTGTCGCTCTGACTGCCCTTTCCCTGAGTTAAAGTGTTACTCTGCAGGGAGTTCCCGAAGTGGATTCTCCCCCCCCCCCCCCATCCCACTATTAGCAGGGCTGCAAATTCTGTGTTGGGAAATTCTTGGAGATTTGGGGGGGGGGGGGGTGCAGAGCCTAGAGACAGTGGAGTTTGAGGCGAGGAAGGAACTCAGCTGGGATGTAGTGTCGTAGATTCGCCCAGCCAGTTTTCTCCAGGGGAACTGATCTCCATTGCACGGAGATCCGTTGCAATTCCAGGGGAAATTGCAACTCTGCTTATTGCTTACCTTCCCTCATGAGATCCTTCTGGTTTGCTCACAGATTGTTGAAGCTGCATTAGGGTTGCCAGCCTCCAGGTGGGGCCTGGGGATCCCCCGCTTTTCCATCAATCCCCAGCTGACAGAGATCAGCTCCCCTGGAGAAAATGGCTGCTTTGCAGGGTGGACTCTATGTAAGGTTGCCAGCCTCCAGGTGGGCCTGGGGATCCCCCGTTTTTACAACTGCTCTCCAGCTGAGAGAGATCAGCTCCCCTGGAGAAAATGGCTGCTTTGGAGGGTGGGCTCTATGGCACTGTACCATGCTGAGACCCCTCCGCTCCCCAAACCCCACCCTCTCCCGGCTCCACCCCCAAAGTCCCCAGGTATTTTCCAACCCAGACTTGGCAACCCTAACTATGGCACTGTACCACGCTGAGGCTTCTCTCCTTCCCAAACCGCACCCTCTCCTGGCTCCACCCCCAAAGTCTCCAGGTATTTTACAACCCAGACTTGGCAACCCTAGCTTCCTAATATATTTCATCTTCCCTAGACCCTGCATATGCTTTTATGAATCAAACAACATGTGGCGCTGGGATTCTGCAGCAGGAACTCTGAGCGTGTAGTTCGGTCCTTTCTTTTTAAAAAAAAAAAAAAAAAGAGGGAGCAAAAGAACAAATAAAATGGCATGCTGGGGGAAAGAGTTGTTTTATTCAGTTATGCCCAGTAATAGTTGAATAAATCTATCCTTTTCCCACTTCACCATTGCTATTTTTGTTCATTTTGGCCTTTGCGTGGCCCTCTGTTTGCGGCCCTTTGTTCATTTGGTCTTTGCATGACCCTCTCTTCTCCTTTATTATGCATTTTAAAAAGAGCCATTTGAGGGGAGAAGACAATCTGGATTGGAGGCATGGCACCGGGGGGGGGGGGGAAGGGGGGAGGGTTACCTCTCCTCCCCTCCATTGGAAAAAAATAATAATTTTGTAATCGCATTCCCCTTTCTGTGCTGCTTTACATCCGGATAAGCCAAATGTAATAGGGATACTCTTTCTCCTAGCAGTTAAACCATCTTGTGGGGATCGTTTTGGATAGAGGAGTAGCACAAGGCAGGGGTCCTCAACCTTTTTGAACCTTTGGGCACTTCTGGAATTCTGACACGGGAATGGGGGGGCAAATGGCCGCCACAGGAGGCGGAGCCAGGCTTGTTAGGGAGCAAGGTCATGGGCAGCTCGAATAGTAACTCTTCGATATTTCAGCCCTACGGTCCATTTAATTGGACGCCTTTTGGTCTGCACAGCCAATCAGATCTCTAGCGGCCAGTCAGAAACCCTGCTGGGCAAAAGCCCCGACCGGCTTCACCGTCTTTCTAGAAACACTTGGCAGGCGCCAGAAAGGTGTCAGCGGGCACTTTGATGCCCACTAGGGCTGCCAGCCTCCAGGTGGGGCCTGGAGATCTCCTGGCATTACACCTGATCTATGGATGACACAGTTCAGTTCCCTTGGAGAAAATGGCTACTTTGGAGGGTGGACTCTATGGCACTATACCTGCTGAGGTCCCTCCCCTCCCCTCCCCAAACTGCACCCTCCATAGGTTCCACTCCCAAAAACTCCAGGAATTTTCCAACCCAGAGCTGGCAGCCCTAATGCCCACAGGGGCCACGTTGGGGACCCCGGAATGGGGAAAAGGGTTAATAACCTCCCGTCCCCCAGCACCACAGCTTCAATCCCTCTCTATTTCCCTGGTCTGCTCTTTAAGTACTAATTCCACCTTAGGACCAAGTTCCATTGATAGAATTCCATGAGGGGTCGGATCCAGATCCAGTTTTCCATTGCCAGAAGGTGCTTCCATTGGTGGAATGAAAACTTTTTCTGCCTTCCTCCTGCAGCTCATCGATGCCCCCAGAATGCAGCTCCTGGCAGACAAGGAACCACTTTCGGAAACTCACCAGGCTGCAGAGGGAGAGGAGAGGCAGAAAAGTTCTGTTCGGTTAACAGAAGCGCCCTCTGTTAACAGAAAACAAATTTTGGATTCAAATGAGGTAGTCTGGCCCTCTCTTCTCAGGAAGATCAGTTGTGGACACCCAGACACCTCTTGTTTCAAGGACAGATCATGGACATTTCTGCTTAAAGGTTGGATCCTTATTTTTCACTGATCATAAATTATTTTTTAGAATGAATCTATAGTATAGTTTCCATGCAGGCATGCAACGGATTGACGCAGATCCTGTTATTATATCAGTGGAAAGAGGAACCAACGTGGTTTCTTTCCCTTTCTTTGAAGGGCATAAATATTGGGCCGTAGTAATCAGCCTTGCCCTCTTGTGCGTGTACAATGGACAGCTATATAACACCCTGACAGTGTATATTGACTGCAATAGGTCATTGCCACTCAGTATTGGAGAATAAAGGAGACATAATTACACACTATAAAGCCATATAAGTTGTAAAAAATAAAACAATACATAAACCAAATGATAAGGTAATGATGAGTCATCCTGCCATCGACTACTTGAGGAATGTTCTTTCCCCGTTTTGGTGCTCTCATGGCAAACGAAGACCCCAGCGTGGTAAGGGAACTGGAGAACCAGTGACATTCGGTTGGACTGAAATGTTCAAGCGCCGTCCCGAGTGTTCAAGACAAAACATTCGCTTTTTCTTGAGCCCTCGAAACGGTTCTAAATTGTACCGTGCATGTCGCAGGCATGTTCTCGCATGGTTTCCCCATGTATGCCACCCCCATCTGTGGTCGCCTCCACCTTTTCGAACTGGAAGACTCGCCCAGCATAAAGGAGCGCTGTTGGTTTGGCCTGCCTGACTCCCAAACCTGAATGTGGTCCCTGAATGTTCTAAGTGGGATCACAAATGCTTTGTGCGCCCTCACACTGCCGATTGGGAATTGCCATTGAGTCCAGTAAGTTCTGACCAACGCTTCCTCTAAGCTGTGGAGTCTTGTGAGCAAAAATTCTACCTTGTGAGCTACTGGCATTAAAGTTGTGAGCAGCGATTTGCCTACTGCATAAATTAGTTTGCTCTGGAGCCATCCTTCCTGAGCTAAGACAAAATTCTGTGAGCCGGAGGCTAAAAAACTGTGAGCTAGCTCGCAGTAACTCAGCTTAGAGGGAACACTGGTTCTGACCATACGGTACTGTGATGAGTGCTTCCAACTGATTTAATGCTACCACAGGGGTTAAAGAGGCACTTACACTCAAAATCCAGCTCGAAATGTAAGCAGGCACACACAGCCGCTACCCATGCTTAATGCTCACAACTCTTCTGGTGCAAAAAAACTATGAACAAATCATCAATACGAATAATAGAGCTTCCAACTCTGGTTGGGAAATTCCTGAGGAATTGATGGTGGGAGCCTGGAGAATGTTTGGCTTGGCGAGTGGAAGGGGCTTATTTGGGTACAATGCCATAAAGTCCACTTTCCAATGCAGCCGTTTTCTCCAGGGGGACTCATATCTATAGTCTGGTGAGCTGTTGTAATTCCAGGAAACCTCCAGGGCACACCTAGAGAATGGCAACCATAGCTGCAACACTAGACTTGAAAGAACATAAACTGCAAGCAGGTGAAGTCTGATTTTTGAACTCAGCAACTGGTTCTGTGCCCGTTATTCCAAAGGGGAACACTGAAATCTGTAAGACCAACTGTGACTATCCCGTCTATCTGCCTATCTGTCCATCTGTTGTAGGGTTCCCTAACCTTTCTGAGCCTGTGGGCACCTTTGGAATTCTGACACCATATGGTGGGCGTGGCCACAAAAGGTGTGCCACAAAATGGATGTCGCAGGAGGCAGAGCCAGCCACAGAACGACTTCCTCAGGAGGCAAAGCCAGCTACAAAACGTCCTCTGCAGATTAACTTCAGTCACGCTGTGAAGATCCTTGTGCTGTGGTGACAGTGGCTGCTGAAGTAAAAAAAATTTTTTAAAAAAATTGCACCACCAATCAAATTTCCAGCGACCAATCAGAAGCCTTGCTGGGCAAAAGCCCCACCTGGCCCCGCCCACTTTCTAAAAACATGTGGCAGGCACCAAAAATGTGTCAGCTGGCACCACGGCACCCACAGGCTCCACATCAGGGGACCCCTGATCTATTGCCTTTGGAATGCCCTCCCCTTTGAGGTTTGCCTGGCTCCTACCTTGCTTTGCTTTACGCGCCAAGCCAAAGCACTCCTTTCTACCCAGACTTTTAGCTGCTTTTAAAGCTGCTTTACGATCTGCTACTATCTGGAGGACTGTTGTATCAGCATCATTTTTGGACTGCTCTGTTTATTTTGCATGCTTTTATGTCTTGTCTTGTTTTTGTTGGTTTGCCTTGTGTTTATTGGCGTGTTATTTATTGGTGTTCTTCTTGTTTTACCAACTTGTTTTTGTTGGTGTGGCTTGTGCGTTGACTGATTTGCTTTTCATTGCCTTGGTTGGTTTTGTTTTATTGATTTAATTGCGAACCGCCTCCAGTCACTTTGCAGAGGCAGCGCACAAATCACAGAACCGTAGAGTTGGAAGGGACCTCCAGGGTCCCTAGTCCCACCCCCTGCACAATGCAGGAAATTTACAAATACCTCCCCCACACACACACCTCCCAGTGCTCCCTCTGAGCTGTGGAGTCTCGCGAGCAAAAATTCGACTTTGTGAACGACTGGAATTAAAGTCGTGAGCGAGTGAGTTGGCTACAGCATAAATTAGTTTGCTCTGGAGCCATCCTTCCTGAGCGGAGACAAAAACGTGTGAGCCGAAGCTAAAAAACTGTGAGCTAGCTCACACTAACTCAGCTGAGAGTAAGGGTGTCAAACATAAGGTCCGGGGGCCGGAAGTGGCCCATCCAGGGCTCTTACCCAGCCCACAAGCAACTGGTATCTATGAATATGTAAGGAACTCCCCCTTTTATGGTATTCCTTGGGGGGGGGGAAACCAGGGGTCCGTTGGAGCAGGAGCGCACAGGAACGCAGCTCCGGGAGTGAGAAGCCTAGGGGGTGGGCACATGACCAAGCTCCGCCCCCTCCTCGGCTTCCTCGAGCAGTGCAGAGGCGCAGCGCTCCGGGGAAAGCCCTGCTAGGGTCTTTATTGTTTTTAATGTTTTGTTTTAATATTGATAATTTTATCATTGTTCCTTTTATGACTGTGTGCTGCTTTTCCAGAGACTTGCTCAAGGTGGCATATACATTTTCTAAGTATTCCATTTTTTATCTGGGCACATGGCACATAAGTACTGGAGAAATTTCATCAACCCTTCAGCAGCTTCCACCCCATCAGTTTGGTGTAGTGGTCAGGAGTTGGACTCTAATCTGGGAGAACTGGGTTTGTTTCCCCACTCCTCCACATGCAGCTGCTGGTGTGATCTTGGGCCAGTCACAAGTTCTCTCAGAGCTGTTCTCTCATGAGCAGTTCTCAAAAGACCTCTCTCAGCCTCACCTACCTCACAGGGTGTCTTGTTGTGGGGAGGGGAAGGGAAAGGGATGGGTGGTGAATATGTCCTGGGTATCTCAAATCTACTTGAAATCTGGTGGTTTCAAGGGAGCAGGAAGAGAATGAGGGTGTGTTCTTTACGCTTATTTTTATTGCACAAAGTATTGGATGGGAAAGGGAATGGAGGAAGAGCAGATCAGTTTCACTCACCTGTGGAGTGGCGTCTGAGGGGTGGGTGTTGCCTTCTGACACACTTCCGGTATGTTAGGCATATGCAAATGAGTTATGCAAATGAGTTATGCTAATGAGCTCCTGCACCTCTTTTTCTACGAAATGACCCCTGAAAAAAACTAATCTTGCATGTGATTAAATACATTTATTTACTGGGGCTTTTGTATGTTCCCCAGTAAATCAATTGCTTTCAGTGCTGGAAACTGATTGTTTTTGTTTGTATTTTGAGTAAAAATAATATTGTTAATTGGGTTTGCCTGTGTCCTTTATAAAGTTTACACCTCCAGTACCTGGTGTTACCCATTAAGGCACACATGTCGTGGCCGAACAAAGTGACATTTATGTCAGATTTGGCCCTTGTAACAAATGAGTTTGACACCTCTGGCTTAGAGGGAACGCGGCCTGTAACCCCTGTGCCATGCCCTAGAAGGTAGTTTTTTAAAACCTCCAGAATCATCACATTTGCTGCTGCTTATCCGGGACACACGTTTGCTGGGCTGTATCCGGGCTGGGCTGGCCACTTTGTGGGAGTGGAGGTTAGCGGAGGGCCGCACCTTTTTAAATGATTGCATTCATGAGTTAACTTTGCATTTCAGAAAAAGTATAAACTGTATCATAAAAATCAATAAATATAAATTACATAAAATAGTGGTAGTTTTATTCCATTTATTTATTGTGCTAATTTCATATCATCTATAGCTGCAAGCACATTTAGTTTTAGAATCAGTTTAATGAGACAAATGTACCCTATCACATTTTTCTACAATTTTTTTGGAATCAGGAGTGAGACTGCTTGTTGAGATTCTCATCACAGCCTGCAAGTTAATGTCTGTCAAAAAGCATCTATATTTATTCTTGTTGATTTTCATGCAAGAAAAACTTTGCTCACAAATATATGTAGACCCAAATATAGAGAACATTTTCCCAGCAAATTTCTTCATACATGGAAATTTTTTCAGCAGACAAAGATTTGTAAAAGTCAACTAATGTCACAGCATTAAACATTTCTTTCACAGTGTGATCTGACTGTCTGTCAATAAGTTCAAGCTGCAGCTCCTCAGGTGCTGTATCAATATCAGCAGTGATGGAATAAGAGAGTAAATTGAATTTAGGCTCAATTTTCTTGAAGTCCTGAAATCTTCTTGGCGGGCCGCAAAAAACTCTGTGGCGGGCCGCATGTGGCCCCGGGCCGCCATTTGCCCACCCCTGACGTAATGGAAGGAAAGAGAGGCAAAGGTCTTGCTGGGTTGCCTCTCCCCAGATGGGGATCTCACAACAATTTTATCTTTCCTGAAGGGTTTATGTCCTAATGGCAACCGCACATGTGGTCAGAGAAATGCACATGGCCGTGCTGGCTACCAGAGCTTTGCTTTGGGAGACAATAGCCTGGCCAGTTGGTAAATTAGACCAAGCAGTCACCCAGGTTCCACCAGAGGACCTATGGTTTAAGGTAACTCATGACTAATCCTATCAGGGAGTGGGCATAGTCTTATCAGGGAGTAATCCTATCAGGGAGTTTGGACAAGGCCAAGGGTGTGGTTTAGACATGCATTTAAGCAGACCCCCAAGCCCCGTTCAGTAGCCTGGAATTGTACCATCAATAAACTTATGAGCTGATTTCACAGCAATGCGTCTCTGGACTCAGTACTTTACAGAAACCCAGACACAGGTGGTGGGGTGAATGCAAGGAAGCAAACTCAGGGATGGAGGAGTCCCAGAGATCTCGGCACAAAGCCTGGGGAGGGCAGAGTGGGGATGCGATGCCATACTGTCCCCCTCCAGAGCAGCCATTTTCTCCAGGAGAACCAACCTCTGTTGTCTGGAGTTGTAATTCCGGGAGATCTCCAGGCTCCACCTGGAGGTTCTCAACCCTAACCTGATAGGAGCCATTTGTATTGTCAAGACAGTAATACACAAATAATTTAACAGTATTCATAATTGCATAGAAAAATACATTTATAGAAACTACTAAAAATATGCTTACCAGCCATACATAAGACGTATACGTATATTTCTCTATGCAATTATGAATGCTGTTACATTATTTGTGTATTACTGTCTTGACAGACTTTTAAGCTACTGAAAAAACCCAGCTTGGTGTCAGGCTGGATTTGTACATCATTGCTTTGTTACACCTTGCAATTGCCTTCAAAATTGTATGTATCCTTGAACTCATAACTACTCCCCATTCTTTGTTAACATAATTTTATATCAAGTAGTTTGTTTGCTTATCTATATATGTGTCTTTAAGATTGTTTTGATTTGGAAGAAGTCTATCAACGAAACAAGAACAACATTCCGTAGAACCTTGTCGTTGTCTCTTTAAATCAGCTGTTGCTGTCTGTTTAAAAATGCTTGTTTCTTTAAATTAATGGATGTTTGTTAAATATTATGTATTCTAACCTCACTGAATTATATACACTATAAGAGTCCTGCACAGCTTTGTTTTCTCACTTTTATGGTCCTATTAGGGCTGTGGTTCTCTTTGATACACATCAAGTATAACACTGTAATGATCAGGGATCATTTCGTAGAAAAAGAGATGCAGGAGCTCATTAGCATAACTCATTTGCATATGCCACACCCCTTAACATACCGAAAGTGTGTCAGAAGGCAACACCCACCCCTCAGGCTCCACTCCACAGGTGAGTGAAACTGACCTGCTCTTCCTCTATTCCCTTCCCCATCCAATACTTTGTGCAATAAAAATAAGCGTAAAGAACACACCCTCATTCTCTTCCTGCTCCCTTGAAACCACCAGGTTTCAAGTAGACTTGAGATACCTAGGACACGTGCACCACCCATCCCTTTCCCTTCCCCTCCCCACAACAAGACACCCTGTGAGGTAGGTGGGGCTGAGAGAGGTCTTTTGAGAACTGCTCATGAGAGAACAGCTCTGAGAGAACTTGTGACTGGCCCAAGGTCACACCAGCAGCTGCATGTGGAGGAGTGGGGAATCGAACCCGGTTCTCCCAGATTAGAGTCCAACTCCTGACCACTACACCAAACTGATGGGGTGGAAGCTGCTGAAGGGTTGGTGAAATTTCTCCAGTACTTATGGGCCATGTGCCCAGATAAAAAATGGTATACTTAGAAAATTTAGATGCCACCTTGAGCAAGTCTCTGGAAAAGCAGCACGCAGTCATAAAAGGAACAATGATAAAATTATCAATATTAAAACAAAACATTAAAAACAATAAAGACCCTAGCAGGGCTTTCCCCGGGGCGCTGCACCTCTGCACTGCTCGGGGAAGCCGAGGAGAGGGCGGGGCTTGGTCATGTGCCCGCCCCCTGGGCTCCTCACTCCCAGAGCTGCGCTCCTGTGTGCTCCCGCTCCATCGGACCCCTGGTAATGATTAAAATAAGAACGTAAGAAGAGCTCTGCTGGATCAGACCAGTAGTCCATCTAGTCCGGCATGTTGTCTCACGCTGTGGCCAACCAGCTCCTCTGGATGGCCAACAAAAGGGCATAGAGGCCGACGCCTTTCCGAGTGGTCCATCTAGTCTAGCATCCTGTCTCACACAGCAGCCAGCCAATTAACGGGGCATAGAGGCCAAGGCCACACCCAGAGGTAGTCCACAGACTCAACAAGGTTTGGGACCTGTTATGTCTTGACCATGCGGTCGCCATGTGCTCCCGTAATGGCGACCGCCATGTGGCCAGAGCACATGGCCAAGAAACTACCTGAGCTTCAGCCAGGTAGAACAAAGGCCAGGTGGATTCGAACCGGCCACCAATCATGTACCTAGGTTCCGCCCAGGGAACCTATGAGATGTAAATAGACTTCTAATAGCCTACCAGGCCAGTTGGGTGAGGTCAGGGGATTGTCCCTGACCAGCATAAAAGGAGGGCTTCGAGCCCTGGGTTGCATGCTTCATCCGGACCAGCAATAAAGATCTAGCTGTTTCACTGTTCCATGGACTCCCGACTCCAATACTTATCAGGACCCGTGCTTCAGTCCACGGGAGTTTTATTTAACCAGAGCTTGCTCAGCACTGGGTAGAACCAGGCTCACTCATAGAACACCTGCCACCTGACCCCTCCCAGCGGTAACACAGCAACTGCCGCTCGTAAACTTGCGAAGAAGTATCATAAAATTATAATGATGTTAATCTTCATGGGTGCCGCCGTTTTCTTTGGGATGTCACTTTGTAAACTGGATCATCACGACGCAATCTGCCAAGGGGGCTATCGCTGTCCCAGGCAGTACCACTCCATCTTTAGTCACTCATTAACTAGAAGGTGTCCTTTAAAAATCCAGCATCGCTGCTGTCGCTCTATAGTTGAACATCTCCATCATCTAAGCTCAGCTCCAAGGAAGACCCAGAGTCTTAGATCATCATGAATGCGTTCCTGACAGCATCGCTCTGCTTGTGTGCACTGGCAGTCGTTTCAGACGGCGTTACAGTCAAGGTAAGAGTGTGCGCATTCTCCCAAGGCTGTCCCGCTGACCAGTGCCATCTCCTTGGGTCCTTCATGTGTCCACACCAGGAGGAGCAACTTGAGAATCTTGGATGAGTCTTCGGCTGTTTTTACATCTGACTTTCCTTCTGGAATCATTCTAGTTCCAAAAAAACCTGCCCACACTTCTGTGCGGTGTGAAACCGTGCTGCTACTGAAATGTCCACATCTACTAATTGCCCTCCTGTGGTCAAGCTAGTATTCAACCAGCTTGATTCTGCTTTAAACAATTGCTGTTGATTAGGGCACTTAGACCCCCTGGAGTGAAATTTCACACCACTGTGAATTCAGCATAGGAAAAGACAGCAGTCAAACTACTTTAGAGGGGAGGTGTAAAATGACCCGAAGTGTGGTCCCCAGAGGACTAACGAAAGGTAGAGACAGATTGTCAGGTTGGAGCCAGCCAATTTTTTGGCTCGCTCTCACCCCAATACTTTTCCTTGTTGTGGCCCCCATCTCATATGGCTTTTCTCCACGCAGGTCCCATGTAGGTGTTTTACGAACAAGGTCAGTTCTGCCCAGTGCTGAGCAAGCTCTGGTTAAATAAGACTGTGGAACTCCATGGACTGAAGCATGGGTTCCAAACCTTGTTGAGTCTGTGGGCATCTTCTGGATACGGCCTTGGCCTCTATGCCCTGTAGCTGGATCCCACGATCCCCCACATAGCCTCTTCCGTGGTCAAAGGGGACCCCGTCCTTACTTTTTCGCCAATGGAAAAACTGATTGGATGTAACCCTTTATATCCACCTTGAGTTTCTTTGTGAATAGGAGACCGGATAGAGGCTTATACAATTATGCACGGTGCAAAGAAAGCAGGGCGAACTTTCCTCTGACTTCTCTGGTAACACTCACAGTCAAGAGGACCCAGGTCCTTTCTGCCCATGGATCTCATCCCTGGTTTTATCAGAGTTCAACCCGCGACACAATACCTTGCATTTATCCCGGGTTATAACAGCATCCGTTTATCCTGGGATGAGTGGGGGGGGGGGGAAACCGGGGTGACCTCAGTGTAATGTGGAAACAAAAAAAAATACCCCAAGATAATTACAGGGGTGAACTTGAGTGTAGTGTAGAATGTAAGTTTGGGGACAGGGTTGAACCAGGATTTAAGATCTAGAGCAGAAAAGCCCAGTGAAATTTATGGGCAGCAAATCCAGAACAGTAGATTCCTAAACCACATATTTGATTTATGAGACTCACAGCTCCAAGATGCTGCGATCGCTGCTAGCTTCGGTGGTTTTTATTTTTAAAAAAGGCAAATTAATGCCATAGAGGTGCATTAATAAACGTTATTCTCGATGGAATATGGAAGTTCCATGCGCAGAGGCAATGTATCGTTGAATATCAGTTACTAACAGAAGGTGGAGGCTTTGGCTGCTGTGGTCTTCCAGGGGCGTGTGAGTGGCTGCTGTGGAAAACTGGGTGCTGAGCGGGAGACATCCTGGGTCTCTATTATTTTTGGTAGTTTTTATAACCTCTTCCTAAGTGACTATGCAACAGTGTCAACCGTTAGTAAGTGTGCAAGAAAGAGCCGCAAAAAAAAAAAAAAGCAAGCAAAGGGTTGGAGCACCTTCCTGAAGTTTTGTGGTGCAAAGTGCCATCTAGGCATAGCCGATTTATGGTGACCCCCATGGGGTTTTCAGGGCAAGCGACATTCAGAGGTGGTTGACCCTTCCCTGCCTCTGTGTGGCAACTCTGACCTTCCTTGGTGGTCTCCCCTCCAAGTACTTGGACTGACCCTGTCAGAGACAAAATGGTTTAGGGCTTTCTAATTTAGAAAAAAAAGAAGAAGCTAACTGGGGTGTGTGTAGGATGGGAGAGGTTTATAAAATTAGGCTTGGTGTGCAGAAAGTGGAGAGAGAATGAATGTAAAATGAATAGTGACAATGGATTAGATCCAGCCAGGTTTCCTGCTGATGAAAAGGCGGAGAGGGAATCCTGTCTGGTCACCCAAAAGGTTAGGGGAAAGGGGTGGGGGAACTCAACCCAAAAAGTAGCAAAAGTTTTATCCATCAATTTGATATGTATTACAAGCAGTTCTGAATGAAATAAGCTTTAACGGTCTGACATCTAGACTGTTTCTTTTAACCTTATTATGTTTTATTTTTGTGTACACCCTACTAAATATTTGTATTTGTAATAATAATAATTTACTTGTTAGCCTGACCCTCTCAGATCACACCCAAGAGGTTATTCTGCTAGTCATCATGGGACCTACAGGGACAAAAATCATGGGTGGAGGGGGTAATAAGGAGGGAAATTGGACAAGACTATGCCAGATAGCTGTCTGGATCAAACCCAATGCACATCAAAGATTCTAGAACATGTTGTATTCTCTCTCTCACTCTCTCTGTGTATGTATGTGTGTGTATATATATTCAATTTATTTTCAACCTTTTTTTTTCAACCCCTCAACTACAAGTTTACATGGTGACTTAGACTGCTCGCCTACTTTAATATTTTCCAGTGTTTCTGACCTTGATAGCCAGGCTAGACTGAATTTGTCAGATCTCGCGAGCTAAGTAGGGTCGGCCCTGGCTAGTATGTGGTTGGGGGACCTCCGAGGAATACCAGGGTCGTGATGCAGAGGCAGGCAATGGCAAACAGCCTCTGAAGGTCTCTTGCCTTGAAAACTCTATGTGGTCGCCATGCTCAGCTGTGACTTGATGGCCCTTTCAGCCACCAATGTTTCTTTGCAAGGTAGCTTAACGTTAACAAAAGATCCACGATATAAAAAAACCAAAGTAGCAGTATCGCCATTATAACAGGGAGGGTGGCAAAAATGAAACCGTGAAACAGACCTGAATTTTAAACATGCAACGCCCAAATCAACCAACCTTTAATTATCCACGAATGCCTCGGGGAAGGAGAATGTTTTCCTCTGGGGCCGAAGAGGAACACAGTTGGCATTGGCACCATCATGCAAATAGCAGCAGAGAGGGAATTCCAAGTGCAAGGAGCCACAACAAAGAAGGCTCTGCTCTGATAGACATTCATCTCTCTTTGGGACATGCATGTAGATATAAAATAGGTAAGAAACATGAGGCTCAGGCAAGGACGATGAAGAGGCCATGCGCTGGAGTGTCTCAGTGATTCCGGTACAGGAAAGAACGGACGGATTCTAGGAAATCTGTCTTATCGGAACACAACCCCTATTTTATTACTTGGCAAACATAGCAGACTCACAGCAGCAGATGGCAAACCGGGCCCTGCCGTCTCCCACTCAAGGGGTACACTTTGAAAGTGTCATTCATGCATTTGTTTTCCAAGTTGCCGTCCCTGAGAGGTGACCTTTGCATCGTACACAGCACTGTTCTTGGTGGTCTAAAGCGTCTCCAATCGTGTTCCAAAAGACCAACAATGGTGTCCGCATGTCAGGGTTTTTTTTATAGCTTCTGTGCCCTTCTGTCCCATGACAGCTCTTCCCTTTACAACCCCACCTGTCCGCCAGATCTGTCCACCTGTCCCTCTTCACTCCTCCCAGTCCTCCCAGAACATGACACAAGAATATGAGAACAGCCGGGCTGGATCAGGCCAATGGTCCCCTTAGTCCAACATCCAGTTTTACACCATGGCTGACCAGATGCTCTAGAGGAGGCCAAAGTCCCCTTCTGTTGTTGCCCCCACCATCTGACGTTCAGAGATGGGCAGCTTCTGAATACGGAGGTTCCATTTGGCCAGCACCATTCATTGCCGCTGACAGACCCTGCTGGCCTCGTCTTCACTGAGAGGCATCTAAGCTAGTGGCCGTGATGAGAATCTGTGACAGGGAATGCCGCAAGCTGATTCTGCAATGGGCAAAGTATTGGGATGTTTGGCTAATATAGCAGGGTTTGCCCAGTCGTAGTAGCATGAGTGCAGGAGATAAATCTCCCAAGGAATATTATGCAAAAAAGGTAAACTTACTTTTATTCAAGTAGATCCAGTACCATAGAATCATAGAATATTACAACTGGAAGACACCTTGCGGGTCATCTAGTCCAGCCCCCTGCACTCTGCAGGAGCATAGCCGAAAGATAGTCCTACAACATACCCGAAAGATGGTTGTCTAGCCTCCACTTGAAAATGTCCAGTGAAGGAGCAGCCACCACCTCCTGAGGCAGTCTGTTCCACTGCTCAGCCACTCTTACAGCTAGGAAGTTCCTCCTGGTATTTAGCTGGTATTGACTTCCTTGTAATTTTCACCCATTAGATCTAGTCTTGCAATCCCGAGCAAGAGAGAATAGATCTGCTCCATCTTCTGCATGACAGCCCTTCAGATATTTGAAGGCTGCAATCATGTCCCCTCTAAGCCTTCTCTTTCCCAGGCTAAACATACTCAACTCTTTCAGCCTTTCCTCATAATACTTGGATTCCAACCCTCTCACCATCCTGGTTGCCCTCTTCTGGACACGCTCGAGCTTGTCAACACCCTTTCTAAAATGTGGTGCCCAAAACTGGACACAGTACTCCAGGTGAGGCCTGACCATAGCAGAATAGAGCGGAACTACCACCTCCCATGATCTGGACACAATGCTTCTGTTAATGCATCCTAAGACTGCATTCGCTTTCTTCACAGTCACATCCGCACTGCAGGCTCATGTTTAGCTTGTGATCAACCAGAACACCTAGATTTGATAAGCATCCCCTCTATGTCTTCCTCCAAGGCATTTATAAAAACATGGAACAAATGTTCAGTTTTGCAAAAAATTGCATTGCAAAAAAGGTAAACTTACATATATTCCGGTAGATCCAGTTCACAGTCAGGCTGCATTCAAAAGAAGAGACAGAAGCCTCATCCAAAGAGTACTTTCCCTATCACAGATGGCCAGCTTGGCCAGCATCATGTTTGCGGGGGGAGGAGGGTATGGTACCTACAGGAGAGACCTGCAGAGACGTGTGTCTCCATGGAAGGCCATGTGACAGAGAGAGGACAAAGGGAGAGAAAGGTCAGAGTTAAGACAAAGTTAAGACAAAGAAAGACATCCTATTCAAGGAGATGACATCTATACACCCTTACAGTGATGTAAAGGTAAAGGTAAAGGTTTCCCTTGCTTGAAAGCCAGTCGAATCCAACTCTAGGGGGCGGTGCTCATCTCCATTTCCAAGCCAAAGAGCCAGCGCTGTCCGAAGACGTTTCTATGGTCGTGTGGCTGGCATGACTAGACGCCGAGGTGCACGGAATGCTGTTACCTTCCCACCACAATGGTACCTATTTATCTACTTGCAATTTCTTGCTTTCTAACTGCTAGGTTGGCAGGAGCTGGGGCCAGGGACAGAAGCTCACTCCATCGCACAGCAGTCAGGTTCTCGAACTGCCAAGCTACTGACCTTCCGGTCTGCAGCTCAGCGTCTTAACCTCTGAGCCACCGTGGCCCCTAGAGTGATGTCGCTCCCCTCAACGGCCCGGCATGCTGAGTCACTCACTCCAACACAAAGAGCTGCTTCTTATGAACTAAGCAATCTCCCGTGCCTCTCTATCAAAGTTAGAATTTGAGGGTTTAATCTTTTGTATATGTTTCCCTGGACAGGTGGGGGACTTTTCGTTCCCCCTGGAATCAGTGAAGAAGCTCAAGGATTTTTCGAGCACGCTCCCTGCCCAAAGGTCACGCAGTGGCATTAGCGCGTGTGGCAATCCAAAGCTGCCCATGGAGTTCCAGGTGATCTGCGCCAGGCCTAGAGCACGACCGCTGCTGGCACGATTAGGTAGGTGCCCCCTTTCCTCGCTGGGTGGGGCTGCAAAGAAACATAGGGGAGATCTGACATTACTCCATCACGGATACTGTTGTCTCACAAAGGCCAAGCATCACAGTGTGAATTTGATGGCCTGTAAATTATACGAGCGTCAAAAATGGATGAGCCGAATAAGAATACACTATGCCAATGAACTGGGTAGCCCAGGCTAGCCTGATCTCATCAGATCATAGAATTACAGAATCATAGAATCACAGAGTTGGAAGGGGACATACAGGCCATCTAGTCCAACCCCCCCCCCCCCCAACTCAATGCAGAATCAGCCTAGAGCAGGGGTGGGCAAATGGCGGCCCGGGGGCCACATGCGGCCCCCCCACAGAGTTTTTTTGCGGCCCACCAAGAAGATTTCCGTACTTCAAGAAAATTGAGCCTAAATTCAATTTGCTCTCTTATCCCACCACTGCTGATATTGATGCAGCACCTGAGGAGCTGCAGCTTGAACTTACTGACATGCAGTCAGATCACACCGTGAAAGAAAGGTTTAATGCTGTGACCTTAGTTGACGTTTACAAATCTTTGTCTGCTGAAAAGTTTCCATGTATGAAGAAATTTGCTGGGAAAATGTTCTCTATATTTGGGTCTACCTATGTTTGTGAGCAAAGTTTTTCTTGCATGAAGATCAACAAGAGTAATTATAGAAGCTCTTTGGCAGACATTAACTTGCAGGCTGTGACGAGAATCTCAACAAGCAATCTCACTCCTGATTTCAAAAAAATTGTAGAAAAGTGTGATAGGGTACATTTGTCTCATTAAACTGATTCTAAAATTACATGTGCTTGCAGCTATAGATGATATGAAATTAGCACAATAAATAAATTGAATAAAACTACCACTATTTAATTTAATTTATATTTATTGATTTTTATGATACAATTTATACTTTTTCTGAAATGCAAAGTTAACTAATGAATGCAATCATTTTAAAAGGTGCGGCCCTCTGCTAACCTCCGCTCCCATAAAGTGGCCCCCGAGCCAAAACAATTGCCCACCCCTGGCCTAGAGCATCCCTGACAAGTGTTCGTCCAGCCGCTGCTTGAAGACTGCCAGGGAGGGGGAGCTCACCCCCTCCCTCGGCAGCTGATTCCACTCTTGCATGACTCTGACTGTCAAAAAGTTTTTCCTAAGATCCAGCCGGGACCTTCCTGTTCTTGTGAGTCCTCTCTTCTGCTGCCAACAGGAACAGCTCCCTGCCTTGCTCTAAGTGACAGTGCTTCTCAGAAGCTAAGCAGGGTTGGCTCTGGTCAGGGGCGTCGAGTTTGGAAAATCCTGGGGGGTGGGGGCTCTTCTTGGGACCATGTCCCCGCCCCTGCCGCCTCCCCCCCGCCTGACCACTCCTGCTTCCGTCCCTCCCTCCGTCCACCAGGGTGGCCCCTGGATGGATGGAGGGAGGACGGAGTGGCCAGGCCGGGGGGGGAGAGAGAGAGACGGCGGCGGCGGTGGCCCTAGGTAGGGCCCGGGGAGGCGTGGCGGAGGGCGCTCCGTTTTCCCAGGGAGGGCTCAGTCCCCCCTGGGAAATTTCAGGGGTGGCTCGAGCCCTTGAGCCCCCCCATAGTTGACGCCTATGGCTCTGGTCAGTATTTGGAAGGGAGACCTCCAAGGAATACCAGGAGCATGATGCTGAGGCAGACAACCGCCTCGGAATGTCTCTTGCTTTGAAAACCCCACGGCTTGCCATAAGTCAGCTGTCACTTGACAGCAAAAAAAAAAAAATGCCAGTGAACTGGGGGGAAGCCAGGGTGGGCATCAGCCACAAGGAAATACGTTGGTTGGTGCCGCGAAGCGCCCAGGTACCACCATGGATATCATGACAGGAGAGAGTCCTGCGTTTGCTTATGTCAATAGATTCCTTCTGGCTGGACCGTGCAGAGACTGATCCTCATCAAGCCTACTCAGACCTTTAAAAAGGGGGGGGGGGTGTTCCCTTACTCAGACGTAAATCCCGTGTTACTCAATGGTGTTACTCCTGGGAGCGTGTCCTTCGGATGGAACCGATATTGCAAGTAGCATAGAGTAAGGTGAGCCAACCTCCACAGGAGCCGGTGGGCCACTGCGTTGTCTGTGTGATGTGACCATTTGTAAAGTTTCCTTTTGCCTCTCTCAATTCCAGAAGCCGTTGCCAGAGAGTCAGAAGCCTGCGAGATCTGTGCCAACATCGCTTGCTCTGGATGCTGAGAGGGGACCCCCTCCGGGACCGCTCCTGAGTCCCAAAGAGATCTTGACTGTCTGTCTCTTCCGTCCCTGCTATCAGCTCTGAATCTGATCCTATCAAGAATGCTCCGGCCCCTTGACTTCTGCTTGGCTCCAGGCGATTGTCGATATCAGCTTCCAAACAAAAGTGGGCGCAGTTTAATTTCCAGCCCCCGGAACTGAAGAGGAGAGTGGAGGGCATAGAAAGCAGAAATCCGAGAGGGAAGTTTTGGCTGGGGATGGAAGGCACACGCTTGGAAATGGGTGGCGTGGCCAGTACAGGGGATCTCCTCTGCTATCCAGCCCCTCTGTCGAGCTTCCACCAACCCTCACTGTCATTAGCAGAGGAATCTCACTCGGGGGCATGTAATTTTTCATAGTTCTATCGTGTTATTTTGCCTGGATGAAGTTACCTTAAATAAACCCTGGTTTCTGCTTCACTCAGCTGGGTCGCCCCACACTTCCAGCGGCGGCCCACCTTGTACCATACTGGCTACAAGGTGGCTTCAGTGACCAGTAATAAACAGTTGGGGGCCCATGGACCAGTTGGGGGCTGAGCAAGAAGGACCCAGGTTCAGCCCCAGATGTCTCCACTTAATTCACACGCCTAGCAGATAGCAGATGATGTGGCAGTGTTCCCTCTAAGCTGCACATATGAGGGGTGGCTCATTGACACAGGAAGCCCCGCTCAGCAGTAATCTGGAGCCACACAGGGACTGATTTCCCACAAGGTGCTGCTCCAACATTGTTCTTCCCTTTGCCCTGGTTGCGTGCTTGAATTTCCCACTATTTGCCCCATGCCGCATTTTGACATGCAGCTTCGCCTGAATTCCCCCGCAACTTTAGTGATCCTCAAAAAACAGGATCACTGAAGCTGAGGAGGAATTCGGGTGAAGCCGCAGGTCAAAATGAGGCGCAGGGCAAATAGTGGGAAATTCAAGCACGCAACCGGGGCAAAGGGAAGAATGACGCTGGAGCAGTGCCTCGTGGGAAATCGGTCAGGGTCATTGCCCATTTTAAGATTACAGCAGTTCTATGCTGCTCAGGATGTGAACCACTCTGCTTGTGGGGGGGGATCAGAGAGAACATTGGTCCTTTCCACACTTGGATCTCATCCCCGGTTTCATTAGAGTTCACTCGCAACACAATACCTTGCATTTATCCCTGGTTATAACTGCATCCATTTATCCCGGGACAAGCGTGGGGTGGAACCGGGGTGACCTTGATGTAATGTGGAAACAACAAAATACCCTGAGATAATTACAGGGTTGAATTCAACTGCAGTGTAGAATGGAAGTTTGGGGACAGGGTTGAACCAAGATTTCAGGTCTAGTGCGGAAAGGACCACTGTGATGTGGT
Source organism: Lepidodactylus listeri (assembly GCA_029233225.1). Taxonomy (NCBI): domain Eukaryota; kingdom Metazoa; phylum Chordata; class Lepidosauria; order Squamata; family Gekkonidae; genus Lepidodactylus; species Lepidodactylus listeri. The sequence continues at coordinate 37,859,636 of JARCFY010000019.1, read as the reverse complement.
AGACCTCTGCCTGAGATCCTGCCGGTCAGAGTAGACTATAGTGACCTTGATGGACCAATGGCCTGATTCAGCATAGGGTAGCTTCATGTGTTCAGTTATATAATGCTTGCCCAAGCATAACCTGTTCCGATGCTTTAGGCGTGTGAGTGAAGTGCCATCAAGTTGCTTCCGTCTTCTGTCTGATGGCCACCCTATGAATTAACATACCGCCAAAGCATCCCATCATCAACAGCCTTGCTCAGGTCGTGCGAACGGAGGGCTCCAGGCTTCTTTGATTGAGTCAATCCAACTCATATTGGGTCTTCCTCTTTTCCCGCCGCCCTCGACTTTTCCTAGCATGATTGCCTTTTCCAGTGACTCTCCGATTCTCATAACGGGACCAAAGTACACAGTAGCCGAGGTTTGATCATCTTCTTCTAGGGAGAGTTCAGGCTTCCTGTAGCTCGGGCCCGTAGCTACAGTGGGGCATTTTGGAACCACACACTCCGCAGCCACACACCGCAAGACCCAGCAGCGGGTTGCTTTGGCTCTCTGTCAGGGAGGCACCAGGCCTGGGGTCCAGGCTGCCTATGCAGCAGCTGAGCCGGCCCCCCGCTGGGGTTCGCTGGGGAAGGAGCGGCAGGCCTGTGCAGGGAGAGAGAAGGAGGCTCCTTCTTGTGTGGTCTTCAGCAGTGGGGCTGGAGAGGAGCCAGCTCCCCACCCTCTGACTCCCAGGCGCCCCCTGAAAAATTCCTGGCTACAGCCCTGCTATAGCTACTGCTAAAAGGCACAGCATTGTGAACTGCCAGAGCTAGCATCAAGAGCTGGCATGGCTAAACAGCTGACAGGGCCCATGGTCAGACTTCAGACCCCCTCTTGACTCCTGGCTTGACCCTACCTGTCAATGTGAGTCCTCTACTCTGCCTTCTGCTGGTGTCCACTCTCTAACGCCCTGGATGCTCATGTTGGCCTCGTCCGTCCCTCTGTCTCTTTGTAGACTTCTTTCTTTGCCTTCGACCCCCTTTGGCAAAGGACATGTCATTGCTCTCCAGTTCATGGTTGTACAGTAAGTAGCCCATTTAAATAAATCATAGTGCTTAAAAAATTCACCAGTGTCCCAGGCTTCGGTATGCTGAGGCTGGCTCGGTGTCAAGTTAAGCTGTTGAGGCTTTCTGTTCGGTCCCCTCTCCCTGAGTCAAACAGTATCACCGAGATAGCTGTGATGGCAAAAAAAAAATGTCTGTCTTGAGCCATGTGCCACAAGAAATACGCTCTCCGAAAACACACCGGAGGCGCTAAACTTCGAGAACTGCTAAATGAGACAGCGGACAGGCAATGGAACGATACGATAGATGTAGGAGTCAGCACGGACGCTCCGATGCCAACATGGCGGACATAAATACTGAAGCAAGACCCAGTGGTGATTCCCAAGTTGGACCTGTTCACTGGGCCCACTCTGCCAGGGAAGGTGGTATGGGCAAGGGCTGTCAAGTCACAGCTGACCCTGTGGGGCAGAGGGGTCGAACTCATTTTTTTCGAGGGCCTGATCTGACATACATGTTGGGCCGGGCCATCTGTGCCATGAAATGTATTGCCAGGTACAGGAGATACAAGCTGTATAAATGTTACAGACAAACTCAGTCAATAGTATTATTTTTAAGAATATAAGAACACAAGAGAAGCCAATGTTAAATCAGGCCAGTGGCCCATCCAGTCCAACACTCTGTGTCACACAGTGGCCAAAAACACCAGGTGCCCTCAGGAGGTCCAGCAGTGGGTCCAGGACACTAGAAGCCCTCCCACTGTTGCCCCCTCCCCCAAGCACCAAGAATTCAGTGCATCACTTGCCCCAGACTGAGAGTTCCTGTCTATACCTTGTGGCTAACAGCCACTGATGGACCTCTGCTCCATATGTTTATCCAATTCCCTCTTGAAGCTGTCCATGCTTGTAGCTGCCACCACCTCCTGTGGCAGTGAATTCCACGTGTTAATCACTCTTTGGGTGAAGAAGTACTTCCTTTTATCGGTTCTAACCGGACTGCTCAGCAATTTCATGGAGTGCCCACAAGTCCTTGTATTATGGGAAAGGGAGAAAAGGACTTCTGTCTCTGCCTGCTCTATCCCATGCATAATCTTGCAAACCTCGATCATGTCACCCCTCAGCCATCGTTTCTCCAAGCTAAAGAGCCCCAAGCACTTTAATCTTTCTTCGCAGGGAAAGTGTTCCAAATTGCAAACGAAATTTTGTAATTTTACTCAATGTTACTCAAATTACAAATGAAAGCAATTGATTCCTTGGAGTGAAAGCAACTGATTTTCTGGGGGATCCACAAGAGCCCCAATAAATGTATTCAAACATATGCAAGACTAGGTTTTCCCCCAAGGGATACCATACTGACCCCTTAGCCATCTCCTTTTGTTTCCTGAAGCTTCAAGCGAACACACTTCACCGTGTGCTCCTGCACACCCGCTTCCCCCCCGCCAGCAATCTCCTGCCATCCCTCTCTCACACCAGTCGCTCGTGGGCCAGATAAGAGCCGTGGACAGGCCAGTTCCACCCCCCGGGCCGTACGTTTGACACCCCTGCTAGGGTTTTCAAGGCAAGCGACTAAGAGAGGTTGTTTGCCATTGCCTGTTTCTGCACAGCAACCTGGACTTCCTTGATGGTCTCTCATCCAAATGCTAACCAGGGCTGACCCTGCTTAGCTTCTGAGATCTGATGAGACCAGACTAGCTTGGGCCATCCAGGTTGGGGGGGGGGGATAGCATCTGTTAAAGCTTCACAGGATGTGTCTTCCTCCCAGCGAACAAACCCAACTTACGTTGATACCAAGGTCCAAAGCTCTGCAAGCAGGCATGAATGCCCAAGGCTGCTCCATAGGACTGCATCAAAAATTTCAAAAACATACAAAAATATTGCAAAATATAATTAATTTAATATAATAGGTGATGGGGGTCCAAAGTCATCAACAACGAAACATCCGGTAGATACATTCGTTTCCAAAAGTCTTCATCAGGTGTGGACCAACAATTAGAATATCTTCAAACGTAATAAAAGTACTTCTACTATATCACACTGTAAAGCCTTTGAGTGACATGCATTAACTTAGTATTCCAGACATGCTGTGAGTTGAAAAAAATGCCATTGTTGAATCAGCCAGATATAGTAGAAGTACTTTTATTACGTTTGAAGATATTCTAATTGTTGGTCCACACCTGATGAAGACTTTTGGAAACGAATGTATCTACTGGATGTTTCGTTGTTGATGACTTTGGACCCCCATCACCTATTATATTAAATTAATTATATTTTGCAATATTTTTGTATGTTTTTGAAATTGTTGATGCATATGCTTTAATAGGAGAGTGTGTTGTCACAGCTGTATGATTCTCTGCTCTTAGCTTGTTCCATAGCTGTTGTTCTCATAGATACTGTGCTCCATAGGACCAGCATCTGGGGTTCAGCATGGTGAGGTATCTTCCAACCCCACAGCCGGGGGGTGGGGGGGCATCCCCAGTTGATGCAAGGGCATGGATTTATGCTGCCATTTCTGCAAGCACAAATTCTTGTGCCCATAGGGCATGATTGTCTTCCTTCTCCCCTCCCATGGAAGCCCCAAATGCCCCCCCCGAGTCCTGTTCCTCGTGATCTCCTGTCCCCCCGGGTACAGTGTTTCAGGGGGCACGTCAGGCTGTGTAGCAGGACAGGAGGCAAGAAAGTTATGCTCTGTGGGAGGGGATTCTTTCCCCTGCAGAAATGCTACTCCAAGCCATTGGGAAGATCTCCCATGTTGCACTGGGAGAAACGTTAGCGGTGTGAAGGGAGACGTGTCTCTCCTCGTGCAGGTCTCAGACCCTGGCTCTGGGGATCCTTTGGCCGCTTGTCTACACAGACATGGCTTCGGCTTAGTAACCCACCTGAAGAAAGAGACAGACAGGTAGAAGCGGAACCATTTCTTTATCTTTATTGACCTAACCAAGTGTACAGAATAGAAATGGGGGGGGGGGGGGAGTCACACAGCTTTAAATATGGGAGCAGTTCTTACAAGGGATCGTGGGGGGGTATTTCTGAGCCAATGGCAATGCGGAGTTGCTGTCCTGCGAACCCTCGTTGTTTATCTTGGCCGAAGCACAAGAGCTCCCCCGAGTGTCCCAGAATGAGTCCTCAATTAGTGTGTGTGTGTGTGTGATACTGTTCCTATGGGAACCAGGTTGTCTCCTGTGGGGATTCTTTTGACTGCACACAGCTCAGTTCGCGATTCTCTGGTCTGATACAAGTTGGAGTCTCCTGGCACTTTTGACTGATTGGGGCTCTAGGATTTAACGGAGCTCCAGGGATGGGGGAGCCTGTGGGAAACAGCTGTGCCCGGAGGCAGTGGAGGAAATGGGCTGCCGAAGAATCAGATCCCCAGCTGCATCCTCCAGGGACTCAGTTGTTCCTGTGGTTCTGTAAAGGCTCTTTCTCAGGCCTCTGAATCCCAGCGGCATCCGTGGAGCTAAGAAGGCACATTTTGCTTCCTTCAGCCTAGACTCAACTGGGGCAGCAAAGAAGGGCGCAGTGATTGGGAGAAGGTCCCCAAGAGCCTCCCTTTCTTTCCGGGATCCGTTCTGCCCCATTCACCAGCCTTTCTGAATTATGGTGGCATTTGAGGGATCTCTGCAATTAGTTCCAGAACTGGAACATGGACAGTTTGCCACAACTTTCAGTTCTTTCAATTAACTGGCGTATTTTGTCTGTTTATTTATTTCCCTCCGCCTTTCTCCCCCGAGGAGACGCCGAGCGGCTGACATAATTCTCCTGTCCTCTGTTTTATCCACACAAGAACCCTGTGAGGTAGGCTAGGCTGAGAGAGTGTGACTAGCTCAAGGTTAGCCAGTGAGCTTCAGGGACAGAGCCCTGGATTCAAATCTGGGTTTCCCAGATCCCGGTCTGACACTCTAATCCAGGGGTGTCAAACTTATTTGTTATGAGGGCCGGATCTGACATAAATGAGACCTAGTTGGGCCAGGCCATGTGTGTCATAAAATGTAATGCCAGGTAAAAGAGATATAAACTTTACAAAGGACACACAGCCAGTTCTTTACCAGACGCTCTCAATCGCACAGGAGAGGCTTGCCTATCTATCTCTCTCCTGTGTGATTGAGAGAGACTGGGAAGGCAAGCTGTGATGTGGCATCAAGAAAAGAACTGGAAAAGGAGGCAGGAAACAGCCAGGACCTTGGGGGCTAGATTGGGGCCTTCCGAGGGCCTGGTCCAGCCCGCAGGCCGCATGTTTGACACCCCTGCTCTACCCACTACACCACACTGGATCTTCACTTCTGGATCACCAGTGAGCATGCAGACCTTCAGAAATCACCAAAGAAATGCTGTACACAGGGTCACAACCAGGGCTCTTTTTTTGGAAAACGAGGTGTTGGAACTCTTAAGAGGGAAGTTACATTTTCAATCTGTCCACTGGAAACTCATGAACTTTTAAAAATAATTTTGTCAAGGAGGTTCCAGCACGTTCTCCCAGAAAAAAGCCCCGGTAACAACCAGAGTTCTTTGGGGGGAGGGTCTGGGGGTGGTGGTGGTATTTTATTGATGTGCATCAGTTAAAAAAAAACATTACACAAAAAGAATCTGGATGCAGTGACAGGCATAGTCATAGAATTAGTTGGAATTTTGCTTTGTTTTATCGATGTATGCATGCACGTTGCCAGTGTAAGGGGAGGGCGCTATGAATGAACTGAAGAAACCAACCACTGTAACAAACCGCACGTGCAAGGGTGAAGAATCGGTGGAGAATTCCTAACATGCCTGTCCTGCTTCAGAAACAAGATCAGGAAACATGGACCTTCGGGGATCAACAAAGATGTGTTGATTTCAGAAGCATTGCGATGCAGGTGTCTGCTTTTCTGCCCCTCCCTGACAAGTTGACCCAAAAGATAATCAATATTAGAGATAAATAGTCCTCTCTGGATTGAAGCAAGGCATTTGTTACCAGCAGTCCATGATCTCAGGCCTTCGGCTGGGTTGTGGCAAAGGTTCCCTCCATGTTCAGTAACAGCCCGTGCACGCAGCATTGACGCAGAGCTCACACAAGTCCGGGTCCTCCACAGCAAGTTCTGATGGGGAGAAGAGACCAGATTGGCCATTTGCACAAGTGATGCTCACATAGGTTTTGAATGGCCTGGTCAGACAAATGAGAAAGCGACCTTGGCTAGGATCTAGTTTTTACAATGTTCCTGCCGTCTGCTGTCCTGCTCGCATTAATGGCATTCGCAAGTGGCAATTGCCCTTTTCAGGCATCACACCCATGTTCCCCTGGATCACAGCATATGCTACCTGTGATACTGTTGATGCATGTAGTCACCGTGTTGTCTGAACAGGGCAATATGGTATTTTGTGTAAACATCCTGCTTTGGTACGTGCAAACTGGGACTCTGGATCAGTTACTAGGGTTACTAGGGGTTTGCCAAATCCAGGTTGGGAAACTCCTGGAGATTTGGGGGTGGAGCCTGGAGAGGACAGGGACCTCAGTGGGGCACAATGCCATAGAGTCCACCTTCCAAAGAATCCACTTTCTCCTGAGGAACCGAGCTCTGTAGTCTGGAGGTGAGCTGTAATTCCAGGGATTCCCCAGGTCCCACCTGGAGGCTGGCATCCCTGTCAGTTACCCTGGAGAAAATGGATGCTTTGGAAGGTGGACTCTAGGGGACTGTATCCCATGGAGTTCTCCATCCTTCCCAGGCTCCACCCACCAATCTCCAGGAGCTTCCCCAGCCCTCCAAAAACAGCCATTTTCTCCAGGAGAACTGTAATCTGGAGTTCAGTTCATTTCCTCAAGGCCCCAGCTGGAGATTGGCAATCAGAGAGAGAGAGAGAGAGACAGAGACCGAGAGATCCAGCAGGCAGGACTGAATGGTGACAGCAGAGGATCTCAGTCCTTCGGCATGGCCTTTCAGCCTGGACATCGCGCACAGGACAAGGGTTTCTTTTAGCTTGCTTTAGACTGGAATGTTTGCAAGCGGATTAGATGCCTGGCTTTGCTGAGACCGAAAACAGCCCAGAGAGTCCAAGTGAAGTCATGACTTTGCTATGAGCAGGGAGAGACCCAGGGTCAAAGCCGGACTCTGCTCTGTGACCTTTGGCCAACTGCTTTTGCACAGCCTGACTTATCTCACAGCGTTGTTGTGGGGACCCAAAGGGGAGGGGTGGTGTGAGGCGCCAAGGGTCTTCAACCTGAGACTCTGGGACCAAGGACATAGAGAATGACGTGCTGCACCACCAACAAGCCCCAGTCTCAAGGGAAACCACAGCACCCTCTGTGGCCACTCTGGGAACTGCGGTCTAAGGCGGGACAGCAGAGGCAGGTGACTGAGAGAGCCAATCAGAGCACGGCTGAGACGATATAGTCGCTGCTTCTGACTGGCTCCTCAGTTCTAGCAACTTGTTCGGTGTGAAAAGGAGATTGCTCTGCCCTGTCTGGGTTTTTTGGGCCCAGTCTTCAGTACACCTCAATCTGGTTCTTTGTTTTGACCTTCTGCCTGTCCTCAGCTACGCCCCCTGCCTCTGGCTCCTACTGCTTGATTCTGAGGCTCCGTCTTTGGCCCAGGGTCTCCTTAAGGGTTGAGCTGTGGCTTAGTGGCAGAGTGTCTGCTTTGCCTGCAGAAGGTCCCAGCTTTGATCTCCAGCAACTCCAATTGAAAGGGGCCAGGTATTAGGGGGTGTGAAGGACCCTGAGCCAAATACCCTATGGAGCTGCTGCCAGCCACAGTAGGCAATGCTAACCTTGGAAGACCAATGGCACTGGTTCCATCTAAGTCAGCTTCGTGTTCTTCAGTTCTAGATTTGGGGGTAGGGGAGGCCGTTGGCAAGGGGTAGGGTTTCCAGAGCCAGGTTGGGAAACTCCTGGAGATTTAGGGGATGGATCCTGGGGAGGACAGAGACCTCAGTGGGGTCCAATGCCATCGAGTCTGCCCTCCAAAGCATCCATTTTCTCCAGGGGAACTGATTTCTGCAGTCTGGAGATGAGCTGGAGAGGATTCCAGGGAATCACCAAGTCCCACCTGGAGGCTGGCATCCTAGGGAGGCAAGAGGCAGGCCGATGAAGCAGTGGGCTGCTTACAGATAAGGGGAGGCTGTGGGTAGAAGCTTAGAACCACAGAGCTGGAAGGGGCCATACAGGCCATCTAGTCCAACCCCCTGCTCAATGCAGGATCAGCCGAGAGCATCCCTGACAAGCAGGGGTCATTTTGTAGAAAAAGAGGTACAGGAGCTCATTAGCATAACTCATTTGCATAACTCATTTGCATATGCCACACCCCTTAACATACCAGAAGTGTGTCAGAAGGCAACACCCACCCCTCAGGCCCCACTCCACAGGTGAGTGAAACTGACCTGCTCTTCCTCCATTCCCTTCCCCATCCAATACTTTGTGCAATTAAAATAAGTGTAAAGAACCCACCCTCATTCTCTTCCTGCTCCCTTGAAACCACCAGGTTTCAAGTAGACTTGAGATACCCAGGACATGTGCACCACCCATCCCTTCCCCTTCCCCTCCCCACAACAAGACACCCTGTGAGGTAGGTGGGGCTGAGAGAGGTCTTTTGAGAACTGCTCATGAGAGAACAGCTCTGAGAGAATGTGTGACTGGCCCAAGGTCACACCAGCAGCTGCATGTGGAGGAGTGGGGAATCAAACCCGGTTCTCCCAGATTAGAGTCCAACTCCTGACCACTACACCAAACTGATAAGGTGGAAGCTGCTGAAGGGTTGGTGAAATTTCTCCAGTACTTATGTGCCATGTGCCCAGATAAAAAATGGTATACTTAGAAAAATTTATATGCCACCTTGAGCAAGTCTCTGGAAAAGCAGCACACAGTCATAAAAGGAACAATGATAAAATTATCAATATTAAAACAAAACATTAAAAACAATAAAGACCCTAGCAGGGCTTTCCCCGGGGCGCTGCGCCTCTGCACTGCTCGGGGAAGCCGAGGAGGGGGCGGGGCTTGGTCATGTGCCCACCCCCTTGGCTCCTCACTCCCGGAGCTGCACTCCTGTGCACTCCCGCTCCAATGGACCCCTGCTGACAAGTGTTGGTCCAGCAGCTGCTTGAAGACTGCCAGAGAAGGGGAGCTCACCACCTCCCAAGGCAGCTGATTCCACTGTTGCACAACTCTGACTGTAAAAAAGTTTTCCCCACCCTTAATTTCAGCCCATGATTGCGAGTCCTCTCCTCTGCTGCTATCAGGAACAGCTCCCTGCCCTTCCAATACTTCAATCAAGCCATCCTATCCCCTCCCTCAACCTCCTCTTCTCCAGGTGGATTTTCTTGAAATGTCCCATTAAAACCTCCCAGTCTTTTCCCTCCAGAGTTACTGATGCCAGTTCAGGTAATCTCCCAGACAGTCCAGGAGGTTTGGCAAACATACTTGGAATTTAAATTCAGGTGGGGGGGTATCTGTGCTGGTCTGAAGCAGCGGAACAAAGTTTGTGTCGAGCGGCACCTGGAAGACTAACAAAGTTCTGTTCAAGGCAAAAGCTTTTGTGTGCATGTTTGGGAAGAAGCGTGCCTGCACAAGGAAGCTTATACCTTGAATAAGACTTCACTGGTCTTAAAGGCGCCCCTGGACTCAAACTTGGAATTCGTTACTCCAAAATGACTTTCAGGACCCTTCAAGTTGTGCCAAGAACTGGCTATACAAAAGTTGGGGTCCAGAATTTGGACTTTCCAGCCATCAGCCCCAGGCTTATTTGCTGCCCACTCTAGAATGGCTGCTCATAGCTTCTCTTCCACGCCTCTGGCACAGGGGCATGCTCCACCCTATTCCTGTGCAATGTGCTATCGTCTTCCTTGGAATGCTGAGCAATTGTCTCAGTGGATGTTTCACAGTGTTCCTGCCTGGGAGTGACAGAAAGGCAAGTAAAACTAAGGCCTGCAAAGCAGACAGCGGTTTCTAAAGAATGTCTCGAGCCAGCCTAGATAAGGATATGCAAACATCGGGGGGGGGGGGGGGGGATATTGGGTAAGGTGTGCACGCATGGGTGTGTAAACATGCAATTCAAAAGATAGGAACCGGCTTTGGAATTGCAAAAGGTGAGCAACAGGACCTCAGCTAGAAGCAACAAATGAACATTTGTAATTTCTAAAAAATGCCATTACGATCTGGATGGAATTACTGCAAGTCGGATTGCCAGCTCCATGTTGAGAAATACCTGGAGGATTTGGGGAGCGGAGCCTGCAGAGGGCAGCATTTGGGGAGGGGAGGGACTTCAGTGGGCATAGAGTTCACCTTCCCAAGCAGCTGTTTTCTCCAGGTGAACTGATCTCTGTTGCCTGGAGATCAGCTGCCATTACAGGAGATCTCCGGCCACCACCTGGAGGTTGGCAAACCCAAATTGCAAGCCGGTTTCGCCCCTGCAGATTTCAGTTGTCCGGATACACTGGAATCTCGAGAGGGAGGGGTTGTTGTTTTTTCGTCCCTTGTAGAAGTTAAGCCTCTAAGAACAACAACAACAAAAACCCAAACCTGCCAGCTGCCCCTGTGTAGTTTCCAGTTTTCAGGGAAAGTGCTCTGGACTCGAGCCTCACTGTAAGCAGGCGGGGTTTTTATTTTTGAGAACTCAGATTCATTAAGCCATCAAACTTGTATCTCACTCTCCTTTGGAAAGGGTGTTTGTTTCTGATGCCTGCTGGTGTTCACCAAGCATGAAACCTTGGGTTGCCAACCTCCAGGTGGGACCTGGAGATCTCCTGCTATTTCAACTTACCTCCAGACAACAGAGAGCAGTTCCCCCTGAGAAAATGGCTGCTTGGGAGGGTTGGCTCTATGGCATTGTACCCCGCTGAGGTCCCTTCCCTCCCCAAACCCCACCTCCCCCAGGCTCCACCCCTCCAAATCTTCAGATATTCTCCAACCTGGAGTTAGAAGCCTGGCTGGAACCAACAGCATCCACCCCATTGCCTTTATCAAGGGAAAGAGGGCTCATCCCCTCCACGGGACCAAAGAGAGACAAGGAGGCAGGGTTTCCACCCAACTTACCAAGCCTCCTGAAAACATCAGGGGCATCTTCTCTGTCACAGACTGGGCGCAAGTCCTTCGGCAGCTCTGTGTTCGAACAGAGCTCTAAGAAGGTGGCCTGGCTCTGAATTCTGGCCCTGGCAGGGCCTGGTTTGACGTCTTTTCCCAGGAGCTCCTTCATCCTTTTCACCGATTCCAGTGGGAAAGCAAATTTACCATCCTGTGTCAGGACACACAAAAGTAGCAGGTCAGGCCGGAGAATCGCAAACCCTCCAAGATTTCACAGAGGTCAATAGAGGGACCATCTTGTCACACACCAAAGCTCACAGTCAGACCCTCTGTCTGTACCCTCTCCATCAGCTGTAAGGTACCCTGGTTTAAACCACAATGGCCCGTCTTGTGCCATTTTCCTTCTGAGGAAAGGCTGAAGAGTCTTGGACTTTTCAGTTTATTAATGAGATGACCGGGGGGGACGGGACGACATGATAGAGGTTTATGAAATTATGCACGGGATGGAGAGAGTGGACAAAGAGAAATGTGTCTCCCTCTTCCCAAATACTAGAACTCGAGGGCATCCAATGAAGCTGATGGGCAGAAGGTTCAGGACAGACAAAAGGAAATACTACTTTACACAGAGTGATTAAAATGTGGAATTTGCGGCCAGAGGATGTCATGATGGCCACAGGAATAAACAGCTTTAAAAGGAGATTAGATCCGTGAAGGATAAGTCTATCAATGGCTACTAGCAGCAGTGACTGAAGGGAACCTCCACTTTCAGAGACACTAAGCCTCTGAATCCCAGAGCCAGGAGGCAACATTAGGGGAAGGCTTCGGCCTCCGTGCCCTGTTGTTGGTCCTCCAGAGGAACTGGTCGGCCCCTGGATGAGACAGCATGCTGGAGTGGATGGACCAGTGGCCTGATCCAGCAGGGCTCTTCTGATGTTCTCATGGCATCATCCTTTATGACTCAGTTGGCATGGAACTCCTTAGTGAGTTTTCATAGACGGCTGGATCAAAGAGGGCCTTTGCTGGATTTGTTTTCTTTGTGGTTTTGGTGGTTTTAAGACACCTCCCCCCCAAGGCTGTGTATTTAACCAAGCCTATGGAGGTGGCGTTCTATGCATCTGAGGAAGCCAGCTCCGACACACCAATGCCCATGCTAAAACACTACCTGAATCATGTGTAATTTTGCTGTGACAGTGTAATACTGCTCCCCATGTGGAATTATTACCCTAGGGCTGCCGAGTCCCCCTGAGGGGAGGGGATTCCCCTGCTAAATGGGTCCCCAATCCGCTGGTCCAGATCCAGCCAACAGGGGGAACCCCACCCCCGGTGGCCCAATCAGACCAACATGCCCGGCGTGATGACGTCAGCCGGAAGTGACATCATCATGCTGGGCATGTTGCCAGGTGGCGCTCTAGCAATCGCCCTGAAAACTCTATGGTACCATAGAGTTTTAGGGCGATTACCAGAGCGTTGCCCTGACAATGTGCCCAGCATGATGACGTCACTTTACACGGACGCAGGACTTCCGGAGAGGGACCGGGACTCCCCCGCTTTTTTTTAGGTAAGACTTGGCAACCCTATATTACCCTAAGCCTTTTTTGTGTGTGTGCCATCAAGTCACGTGACTTATTTCCAGTGAGATCCGGGCCCTGTGGGATTTGGCTCACTTCCACAGGGCCTAGAAGACATAGATGTTCCTCCAGGCGTTTGGTTGAGGTCAGCGATGGTTAGAGAGAACAGTGGCCTCCTGGGTCCCCCCCCCTTCATTCTTTTATGTTTGAGATCCTTCTTGTGGGTGGAATATGGAGTATATGCCTCAGCAATCTGTGGAATAGGTATTTGGTACCACCCAACAGGAGATTAAATCGCTGAACAGCACTAGATTTAACTGTATTGTATGTACTCCATTTTATATCCATTATGTATTATATGCTGAATCATAGAATCATACCGTTGGAAGGGATCTCCAGGGTCATCTAGTCCAACCCCCTGCACAATGCAGGAATTTCACAAATCCCTCCCCCACAGACACACACCCAGTGACCCCTGCTCCACGCCCAGAAGATGACGAAAAACCTCCACGATCTCCAGCCAAATTGGTCTGGCAAAAAATGGCTTCTTGACCCCAAAGTGGTGATTGACACTTCCCTGGGCACGTAAGAAAGGGCCACAAGAACTAAGCACTGAAGCAACCCTCCCTGCCCTGTCTTCTCATGATCTGCCTAAGTTCACAGAATCAGCCTTGCTGCCAGATGGCCATCTAGCCTCTGTTTGTAGGCCACCCTGAGTCCTGCTTGCAGGAAACAGAGTGGGATAGAACTCAAATAAACTAAACTAACTAAACAAAATCCGTGGGTTTTTCGATGCAAAATATCTTCAGAGGTGGCTTGCTATTGCCTGCCTCTACGTCGCAGCCCTGGTATTCCTTGGAGGTCTTCCTTCCCAGTACTGACCAGGGCCAACCCTGCTTAGCTTCTGAGATCTGACGAGATTGGACTAGCCTGGGCTATCCAAGACAGGGCAGGTCCAATTACTGCCTTCCAAAGCCAACAAAGACTGCCAGAACTAACTCTGCGTGGGCTGCCGCTGTGCACACATAGTTGCAATTCAGGCACAAGCTAGTTGTGACCAGGGGTCATTTCGTAGAAAAAGAGGTGCAGGAGCTCATTAGCATAACTCATTTGCATATGCCACACCCCCTAACGTACTGGAAGTGTGTCAGAAGGCAACACCTACCCCTCAGGCTCCACTCCACAGGTGAGTGAAACTGACCTGCTCTTCCTCCATTCCCTTCCCCATCCAATACTTTGTGCAATAAAAATAAGCGTAAAGAACACACCCTCATTCTCTTCCTGCTCCCTTGAAACCACCAGGTTTCAAGTAGACTTGAGATACCCAGGACATGTGCACCACCCATCCCTTTCCCTTCCCCTCCCCACAACAAGACACCCTGTGAGGTAGGTGGGGCTGAGAGAGGTCTTTTGAGAACTGCTCATGAGAGAACAGCTCTGAGAGAACTTGTGACTGGCCCAAGGTCACACAAGCAGCTGCATGTGGAGGAGTGGGGAATCAAACCCAGTTCTCCCAGATTAGAGTCCAACTCCTGACCACTACACCAAACTGATGGGGTGGAAGCTGCTGAAGGGTTGGTGAAATTTCTCCAGTACTTATGTGCCATGTGCCCAGATAAAAAATGGTATACTTAGAAAATTTATATGCCCCCTTGAGCCAAGTCTCTGGAAAAGCAGCACACAGTCATAAAGGGAACAATGATAAAATTATCAATATTAAAACAAAACATTAAAAACAATAAAGACCCTAGCAGGGCTTTCCCCGGGGCGCTGCGCCTCTGCACTGCTCGGGGAAGCCGAGGAGGGGGTGGAGCTTGGTCATATTCTCTGGAATTTAGACTGGAGCAAGCAAGCGAAGAACAAAACACTCCCCAGAATTCCAGCTTGCGTTTAGGCCCAGCTCCCCCTGCATCATTCAGGTGACTATAGCAATTAGCTCATGCCTGGAAAGCGATGCAAACACCACACACACAAAGAAAGAGCCTTGACGCAATTATGCACAATCACCAAAGGGTTTTTTGTGTGTGTGTGTTTTTGTAATGTGTTAGAAGCCCTGACCTGGATGGCCCAGGCTAACCCAGTATCATCAAGGTCTTGGAAGCTAAGCCGGGTTGGCCTGGGTTAGTACTTGAATGGGAGTCTGCCAAGAAAGTCCAGGGTCGTGACACAGAGGCAGGCAAGGGCCAACCAGCTCTGTTCCTCTCTTGCCTCAAAAGCCCCATGGGTCGCCACAAGTCGGCTGCAACTGGACAGCACTTTCCACCACCACCACCACTGCGCTATAAAGGTTCACATTGGGGTTGGTACCTCAGAAAGGGACAGAGGTTCAAATCAACCAACGCATCGAAAGCTACAGAAAGAAAGGCACTCGGCCCAGTTCTGGGACTGAATTTAGGGGGGGGGGAAACCTCTGAATTTCTGGGATTGAAGAGGAATGGGAAGATAGCTACAAAGAAGGAAAGAGATGCAATGGGAGAGATGTACTCTTTTCCATCTAGGGCTGCCAGCCTCCAGGTGGGGCCTGGGGATCTCCTGCTTTTACAACTGATCTCCAGCTGACAGAGATCAGCTCCCCTGGAGAAAATGGCTGCTTTGAAGGGTGGACTCTATGGCTTTGTACCATCCTGAGGCCCCTCCCCTCCCAAAACCCCGCCCTCTCCCGGCTCCACCCCCAAAGTCCCCAGGTATTTTCCAACCCGGACTTGGCAACCCTATTTCCATGTAAGACCCAATGCAGCCTTGCCAAATGGATGGGAACAGAAAGATATCCAAGTACCGGGGGTAGCAACCTCACCTTCACTTCCACAGCAGCCTGGCAGCTGTGTGTCAACATCAGGAGCACGGTCATCACTGGGGCAAAGATGACCGCCATGATGATTCTTTGCAAGGTCCTTCCGAAAGGGCTGTGCTTTCAGCCTCCAGGATCCGACCTTCCCTCCTGCGTAGATTGCTCTGTGTTTCTGTCTCCTGCCTGCTGGTGGACACACGCTTGACCCTCTGTCCTCCCGAGCTGCCAGGCATCCCCTTATAAAGCCGGTGCTCCGGACTGACTGGGTCATTCATTAACCAGACCAGGTTTAATAGAGCGAACTTACCACCATCCATAAAGGCAGGGTGGAAGTTCACTGCCCCGCCTTGGTAAGATTTTGTCCTCCTGGGTCTGGGAAAATGGCTATAATGAGGAACTATTAAAATCTCCAGCCATGGGAAATGGTGGATGAGAGGAAGTGCTTGGGTTTGACAGGCAGGCTTCAGGGTTGCCAACCCCCAGGCAGTAGCTGAAGATCTCAAAGAACATCAGAAGAGCCCTGGTGGATCAGACCAGTGGCCCATCTAGTCCGCCATCCTGTCTCACTCTGTGGCCAACCAGTTCCTCTGGATAGCCAACAACAGGGCACAGAGGGTGAGACCTTTATTAGAATATCAGAAGAGCCCTGCTGGGTCCGACCAGTGGTCAATCTAGTCTAGCCTCCTGCCTCACACAGTGGCCAAGCAGTTCCTCTGTAGGGCCAACAAGAGGGGACAGAGGCGAGGCCTTCATTAGAACATCAGAAGAGCCCTGGTGGATCAGACCAGTGGTCTATCTAGTCCAGCATCCTGTCTCACACAGTGACCAACCAGTTCCCCTGGAGGGCTAACAACAGGGCAGAGAGGCTGAGGCCTTCATTAGAACATCAGAAGAGCCCTGGTGGATCAGACCAGTGGCCCATCTAGTCCGCCATCCTGTCTCACTCAGTGGCCAACCAGTTCCTCTGGATAGCCAACAACAGGGCACAGAGGGTGAGACTTTTATTAGAATATCAGAAGAGCCCTGGTGGATCAGACCAGTGGCCCATCTAGTCTAGCCTCCTGCCTCACACAGTGGCCAAGCAGTTCCTCTGGAGGGCCAACAACAGGGCACAGAGGCGAGGCCTTCATTAGAACATCAGAAGAGCCCTGCTGGATCAGACCAGTGGCCCATCTAGTCCGCCATCCTGTCTCACACAGTGGCCAACCAGTTCCTTTAGAGGGCCAACAAACAGGGCACAGAGGCGAGGCCTTCATTAGAACATCAGAAGAGCCCTGGTGGATCAGACCAGTGGCCCATCTAGTCCACCATCCTGTCTCACTCTGTGGCCAACCAGTTCCTCTGGATAGCCAACAACAGGGCACAGAGGGTGAGACCTTTATTAGAATATCAAAAGAGCCCTGCTGGATCAGACCAGTGGTCCATCTAGTCTAGCCTCCTGTCTCACACAGTGGCCAAGCAGTTCCTCTGGATAGCCAGCAAGAGGGGACAGAGGCTGAGGCCTTCATTAGAACATCAGAAGAGCCCTGCTGGATCAGACCACTGGCCCATCTAGTCCACCATCCTGTCTCACACAGTAGCCAACCAGTTCCTCTGGATAGCCAACAACAGGGCACAGAGGGTGAGACCTTTCCCTACCTAGCTCACCTGAGTGTCCCAGACACAGGGCACACCAGTGGCTGAATGTGCAAGAGAGAAGGAGTGCCAGACTGCAGCTCTTGCAAAGGCAACTTGAGGGGCTGTGAGTCTTGGCAGATTGACTCCCAGGGAAGGGAGGACCTGGTCATAAACACCCCCACACACCTGCCTCAATGCGGAAGCAACCATAGGTGCTCAGACCTGATCCCAGCTGTGAGTCTCCACTCCTCGGTCATGAAAACTCTGACTGATTTCCTGGCTTTCTGAACTTCAGCTTTGTTTCTCAGCTTGCTTTTGGACTGCTTATCCATCTTCCAGTGAAGGGTATCCGTGGTGACTGGCTGGACTCAGCACAAATGGTGTGGTGAGTGAAGCAACAAAATGGCTGCCACAGGAGGTGGCGCCTGCCACAAAATTATTGCCGCAGCTTAATTTCAGTAACCCAGTGTAGATCCTTGTGATGTGGTGGTGGCAGCTGCTGCCAAAGCAACGTGTTGTTGTTTTTTTAAAAAAATCTGCACTGCCAATCAAATTTCCAGTGACCAGTCGGAAGCCTTGCTGGGGGAAAGCCCTATGTGGCCCCACCCACTTCCTAAAAAGACTTGGCAGCCACCAGGAAAGGTGTCAGCGGGTGCCATGGCACTCCCAGGCACCAAATTGAGGACCCCCGATCTAAACCAAAAATATGGGGTGCTCTGTTTGTAACATTGTTACAGGCACCCCACTTTTCCAAGCAGAGAGAAGTTCCAGGGCTGGAACAGTTGCATGGCTTGATTCCCCTCAGAGAAGAAAATTCTGGAGAGTCACGGTATCCTTGTGGTGTCTGCAGGTAGAGAGCACCAGGGGAGGGGGGCACGGAAAAACATCCTACAGGGTAGCAGATGCCTAGAGAGAACCAGCACCCCTAAAGGTACTTCACCCAACTCACTGCAATGCCCCTCTGCTCCTCTTTCTGTCTCTTCCAGGATCTAGATTGCTACGTCTCCACACACACACACACCTGGACATTTTTGACGTTAGTACAGTCCCCTCTGCTGGCCACGGGGTGCCCAAACCCATTGCAATGTGGCATGTCCTTAGAAACGGCCAGGATCGTACCAGCCAATCCGGGTGCGGTCACACGGCATGGGATTCCCGGTTAAAATCCCGCTTGGATTTTAACCAGGTCTTTTTCTTCTGGGTTGGGATGTCTACACCCCCCTCCACCACCACCACCGCTGCCAGCCACCGCTGCCAGCTGCTGCTGCCTCCAGCCACCGCTGCCAGCCACCGGCGGACCCATCCTGGCTTCCTGGCTTGCCCTCCACTCTGCTCTGGGCTCCAAGCCCTGCTGGTCACCGCCTGCTATTGTTTTGGGTAAGAGAATGTGAGGGGGGCTAGGCAGCAGCGGCCGGCAGGGTTCGGGGCCGGGAGCAGAGTGCGGGGTGGGGTTTTTTTCCACTTTTGCACTTGGGCACTTGAGTGCCCAAGCGCCCAACTGCAAAAACGGGGGGAAAAAACAGGGATGGACAATCTGAACAGCCCTCTCTCGCAAACATTGCGAGAGAGGGCTGTTCAGATTGGCTCACTCGTGCATCCCTTGCACTAAGACCCGGAAAATACTAGTTTTTCCAGGGGTCCTTTAAAGCGGGAGAAAAGCGGAAGGGTTGCGCGAGTGAGCGAGCTTTGGAGCGGGGTCCGTATGAACGGGCGCATAAAGAGCGAGAGGAAACAGCTCTAATTCTTGCTCTTAAGTCCCGTGTGACCGCGGCCTCCCTGTAGCTATCAAGAAGGGTAGCTCATGCCTGGGAATGTGGGATTCTTTTATGTTTCAGGAGCTCTGTTTCAGCCTTCTCCCCCCTTCCCCCCCCCCCACACCTCTGAGTTCAGAGGATTCTTTTATGCCGGCCTGCTCTTTGGTTTGTCCTTGTTTTAGCCATAGGGGCGGGGGGAGCGTCTTGTTGAAGGTATTTTTCGCCCCTTTCCATGAAAGCCAGTTCTGTTTCACCCTGCCTTTCGTGCTTGCCTTCTGATCTGTGCCTGGTAGGACATGCAAAATGCAAAAGGAGGAAAGGGTTCAAAAGGCTGCCTTTAGAGTTACTAATTCCTGTAGGGTGCTGGTCGGCAGGTGGTGACTGGAGATCTCCTGGAATTATGACTGGTGTCGTGGTTAAGAGCAGTGGGCTCTAATCGGGGAGAACTGGGTTTGGTTTCCCCACTCCTCCACATGCAGCCAGCTGGGTGACCTTGGGTCGGTCACAAGTTCTTTCAGAGCTCTTCTTTCATGAGCAGGTCTCTCACTCAGCCCCACCGACCTCACAGGGTGTCTGTTGTAGGGAGATCAGGTGCAATTCCAGGAGAACTCCAGGGCCCACCTGGAGGCTGGCAACCCAACTAGGCTCACAGAAGGCTCCTGGTTTTAATCCCCAACATGGTCGGTGAAGAAAGATTTCTGGTGCCGGGAAAGAACTTTCTCTCCCTGCAAAGGTGTTGCTTGTGGCATTAGACAAATCGCTGGACATAGGATCTAATTTGGTCTAAGGTCGCTTCAGATTCTGAGCTGCAGACAGAGGCAGGTATACGAACAGGGTCAGAGTTTCTCGGGCTGTCCTTCCTTGGGAGCCGTGATGCAACCACGACTCTAGCCCTGGTGGAGGCAAAGAAGAGCAATGGGCCTTGGGGGCAACGGCCAAACCGGTTTGGCTCGCAAAGCCGGAGCGGGTCTTTCCTCTCTGCTCCTAGTTTCAGTGTCCGATCAGGGCTTTGGTGCCGCCAGGCACTAAGGCAGCAGGGCTTCACGCAGAGAACAGGTGTTCTGCCATTTCGCTTCCCGTGTATTAAAGATGGCCAACTTTCTGGGTCAGGAATGTTGGCAGAGTTCAGGAAAAATCCAACCCACACTCTTTGGAGCTTGCTTTCCATGAATTTACTGCAAGAGCATGGGCGTCAACTACGGGGGGGCTCGAGGGCTCGAGCCTCCCCCAAAATTTCCCGGGGGGGGCTCAGCCGCCCCCGGCAAAATGCTCGCCCAGCCGGCGTCACCGCCTCTCCTTCCCCCCCACCCCCAGCTTGCCCTCCTGCCTCCCTGGGCCGGGGGGGGGGGAACGGAGCGGCGAAGAGATAGTCGCGTGTGCGCGCTTCACGCGGGTGGCAGTCAGCCGGCCAGCTGGCTGCCACCGCCGCGGGTCTCCCTCCCTGGGCCCGGGGGGGGGGAGCGGCAGAGACATGGTCCCGTGCACACGCGCGCTTTGCACGTGCGCACGAGAGAGCTTCTCCCCCCCCCCCGGGGATTTAGAAAGTTGACGCCCCTGTGCAAGAGGATTGTGCAAAAAGTCAATAACTGAGCGCAGGCCACTAAGGCAATAGAGAGGCCTTCAGAGCACAAGCACCAACTCACACTAACACACAGTAGAAAGTAAGGTTGCCAGCCTCCAGGTGATGACTGGAGATCTCTCGCTCTCACAACTGATCTCCAGGCAACGGAGATCAGTTCCCCTGGAGAAATGGCTGCTTTGGAAAGTGGAGTCTATCGCATTATACTCTGCTGAGGTCCCTCTCTTCCCCAGGATCCACCTCCCAAATCTCTAGGTATTTCCCAACATGGAGCTGGCAACCCTAGCAGAAGGAGAAACAGCAAAAAGGTAGATTTGGGTGGGGCAGCCGGGTTGGTCTGAAGCAGCGGGACAATGTTTGAGTCCAGTGGCACCTTTAAGACCAATAAAGTTTTACTCAAAGTATGAGCTTTTGTATGCAAGCACCCTTCCTCAGATACAGTGGAACAGAATCTACTCAACCGATACTTATAGGGGGTGGGCTGGGGGGGAACGGAGCGGCGAAGAGATAGTCGCGTGTGCGCGCTTCGCGCGGGCGGCAGTCAGCCGGCCAGCTGGCTGCCACCGCCGCGGGTCTCCCTCCCTGGGCCCGGGGGGGGGGGGAGCGGCAGAGACATGGTCCCGTGCACACGCGCGCTTTGCACGTGCGCACGAGAGAGCTTCTCCCCCCCCCCCCGGGGATTTAGAAAGTTGACGCCCCTGTGCAAGAGGATTGTGCAAAAAGTCAATAACTGAGCGCAGGCCACTAAGGCAATAGAGAGGCCTTCAGAGCACAAGCACCAACTCACACTAACACACAGTAGAAAGTAAGGTTGCCAGCCTCCAGGTGATGACTGGAGATCTCTCGCTCTCACAACTGATCTCCAGGCAACGGAGATCAGTTCCCCTGGAGAAATGGCTGCTTTGGAAAGTGGAGTCGATCGCATTATACTCTGCTGAGGTCCCTCTCTTCCCCAGGATCCACCTCCCAAATCTCCAGGTATTTCCCAACATGGAGCTGGCAACCCTAGCAGAAGGAGAAACAGCAAAAAGGTAGATTCGGGTGGGGCAGCCGGGTTGGTCTGAAGCAGCGGGACAATGTTTGAGTCCAGTGGCACCTTTAAGACCAATAAAGTTTTACTCAAAGTATGAGCTTTTGTATGCAAGCACCCTTCCTCAGATACAGTGGAACAGAATCTACTCAACCGATACTTATAGGGGGTGGGCTGGGGTTTGCTGTCAGGAAGGGCCGTTTAGCATCAAGATGCATAAGTACTGGGTGATTATAGATGAGATTAGATGTGAGAAAGATCTGTGAATGGCAGTAAATTAGCATACAAAGAGTTAACAAACAGATGTGGGAACAAGGTTTGAGTCTAATGGCACCAAGAGGAGGAGGAAGAAGAGGAGGAAGAGGAGATTGGATTTATACCCTGCCCTTCACTACCCAAAGGAGTTTCAGAGCAGCTTACAATCTCCCTTCCCATCCCCTCCCCACAACAGAAACCCGGTGAGGCAGGTGGGGCTGAGAGAGCTCTCTCGAGGACTGCCCTTGAGAGAACAGTTCTGAAAGAACTTATGACTGACTCAAGGTCTCACCAGCAGCTGCACGTAGAGGAGTGGGGAATCAAACCCGGTTCTCCCAGATTAGAGTCTGCACACTTAACCACTACACCAAAGTGGGAGGTCCCTGTCCTCCCCAGGCTACATCCCCAAATCTACAGGAGTTTCCCAGCCTGGATCTGGCAACCCTACCCTCCCATTCCCTGCTGGTGACCGGGGAGGGGGGGACAGGTCCTCTCGATGTATTAGTAAGGTCACCAGCTCTGGATTGGGAAATTCTAAGAGATTAGGGGGTGGAGCCTGGGGAGGGCACGGTTTGGGGAGGGGAGGGACCTTAGCATGGTATGATGCCTCTAGGCCCACCCTGCAGAGCAGCCCTTTTCTCCAGAGGAACTGATCTCTGCCGTCTGGAGATCCGTGATCACCCTGGGACAGGGCTTCTTTTGTAGAAAAAGCCCAGCAGGAGCTCATTGGCATAATAGGCCACACCCAACAGCAGAAACTCATTAGGATATCAGGCCACAACCCTGACAGTGCAGCTCCCTCCCAGGATCGGCTTCCCCAGGTGCCCCCACGGCTTGCAAGGCGCCTGGGGAAGCCGAGGGAAGGAAGGCAGTTTATGGATCGGCTTCCCCAGGTTCCCGGGGGGGTGGGGGGGAGGCAGTTTAAACTGCCTTCCCTCCCTGGATCAGCTTGGCTTCCCCAGGCGCCCCGTGGCTTGCAAGGCACCTGGGGAATTTGAGAAGGAAGAGGCTGTACGCGTGGCCAACTCAGAAGCCAGCCGGAACTCCGTTCCTGTGCGTTCCTGCTCAAAAACAGCCCTGCTCTGGGACATCGCCAGCCGCCCCCCCTCCGTGCCTGGAGACTGGCAACCATTAAATTATTTGTGCCCTGCCTCTCCATATAACAGTCTGGGGCGCAGCTGCACAACAAAAAGAAAAAGGAAAGACAGAATTCTAAAACACTAAAGCCGTAAGATAAGAGGATAGAATGAAAAACGGCAGGAGGCATGCCAGGGAACAAATGGCCCGAATGGAATTAGATGCCTTTAAAACAGCATCAGATATAACCTTAGGAAGCATTTAAACAGGCAATATAAAATCAGGGAAAGCTTATTAAAGGAACCACGGGATAAAACCGAGGCAATCTGATCAAACAAGTAATAAAACTTTACAGGGGAACGGGAGGATCTAAAAAGCTTGGGAGACGACAATACACAGCACAGATAAAGCAGTTCGCAATATATTTTGCGTATACGAGGCCTGTTGGGTTAAGAGCTGGCAAGCACCTAATTATGCAGAACTCTGGGTTAAAGTTTTGGGAAAGTATTCCCAAAGTCTCATGAAGAGTTTAATGTGAGAGGCTTGCATGCTCTGATGTGACCTAGTCACTTAAAAAAAAAAAAAGATATGCATTTTGTTGCATAATGCAGAACAGATAGGGTGACTAGGGCTGCCCAGTCCAACTTGGGAAATATCTGGGGACTTTGGGGGTGGAGCCAGGAGACTTTGGGGGTGGAGCCAGGAGAAAGGAAGTGACATCATTTTGTGATGTCACATCCTGTGATGTTGCTTCCACATGCTTCCACATGAACTCATGAAGTTTCCTAATACTGAATCAGGCCATTGGTCCATCAAGGTCAGTATTGACTACTCAGACTGGTAGTGGCTCTCCAGGGTCTCAGGCTGAGATCTTTAATGTCACCTATTACCTGATCTTTTTTTAGCTGAAGAGGCTGATACCTCCTGCATGTCAAGCAGATGCTCTATCACTGAGCAATGGCCCTACTGAATCCTTCCTCATCTCGGCAGAATATGAAGCCCTAAGTGCTACACAAGTGCTAAATATGATTTTCATATCATAAGAACAGGAGAGAAGCCACAGTGGATCGGCCCATCCAGTACAACACTCTGTGTCACAACAGTGGCCAAAAATACCAGGTGCCCTCAGGAGGTCCAGCAGCGGGGCCAGAACTCCAGAAGCCCTCCCACGGTTGCCCCCCAAGCACCAAGAATTCAGAGCATCACTGCCCCAGACAAAGGGTTCCATTTAGACCTTGTGGCTAATAATAGCCACTGACAGACCTCTGCTGGATGGGGACAGAGAGAGAGAGAGAGAGACAGACAGACAGACAGCTTTTTCACTTACTCTTGCCCAATTCCCAGGCTTTATTTCTGGCCCTTGTTTCACCCAGCTGTTGTCCATGTAAGTCCCATAACTTCTCCCCCCCCCCCCCCCCCCTCCAGCATAGGCTTTTTGGTGGCTAAAGAGGACCTTTGTCCTCCCCTTTTCGCCAGCAGAAAAGCTAGTTGGATCCATCCCTAACTTAAAATACCGGTTACTTGATGTACAAATGCTTTTAAAAATGCAGATTTTTACTGCCGGGGGGGGGGGGGGACACAGTTGAAAGAAACAGAAAATTGGCATAAAAATGAGGAATCCCAACTTTTATTTGCAGAAGGGAAATGAGGATTGGGGGGACCCAAACAGCCACGACAAGACATTTTAAACAATCCCACTCCCAGACCTTCTACAGGCAACCTCTCCTTGTGATGTTTACCTCTTTGGAAGTGACATTTTATTCCTTTGACAAAACCACAGTGGACAGACAGACAGAAAAAAGAAAGAGGGGGAGGGGGAGAGACAGAGAAGGAAAAGAGCTCGCAGACCCCAGCAGCTTACCCCAGCAGTTTACTCAGCAGCAACCTTGCACACAGTAGAAAGAGCTTAGTCCCTCCTTAATCTCTGGGCGGGGCTCTCTTGCTGGCTCAGCTCTTAAAGGGGAAATTTCCCTTTTAAGAAGTTCAAGAGGCCAGCAGGGCAGGCTCCGAGGTTCCCCTGCTGGCAGCCATTTTGTCCCCCCGGTGGCCAATTTTGAAAAAGCGGGGGAAAGCTTTAAAAATCGGTGTTTCCCCCGCTCTACCGGGGGACTTGGCAGCCCTAAGGGTGACCAACCTCCAGGTGGGGTCTGGAGAGCTCCCAGAAGTGGCTCAAGTGGTTAAGACACTGAACTGCAGACCAGAAGGTCAGTACTTCAGCAGTTTGAGACCTGAGTGCTGCATGACGGAGTGAGCTCCCACCTCTGGTCCCAGCTCCTGCCAACCTAGCAGTTCGAAAGCAAGAAACTGCAAGTAGATAAATAGGTACCACTTCGGTGGGAAGGGAACAGCATTCTGTGCACCTCAGCAGTTAATCATGCTGGCCACGTGACCATGGAAACATCTTTGGACAGCACTGGCTCTTCAGCTTGGAAACGGAGATGAGCACCCCATCCCAAGAGTCTGATTCAACTGGCTTTCGAGCAAGGGAAACCTTCACCTAAAGGACCATATTATCATATTTGATAAAGTTATAGATTGGATAACTCAAGGGGTTACTAATGCCGAACGTAAGAGTGCAATGTTTATTTATTTATTTATTTATTTCCATGTTAAAATGGAACAGTTTTATGGAAACGCAAAGGGAGCTAAATTCAAACAACAAACATCCTAACTGGATGGATCAATCCTAAATGTTAATGTCTCACTGAAATAGAATCTACTTGAGGATAACGTAAGTTTAGAGTCAAAGAAAGGTACACGAATAAGGGAAGTAGTATATTCAAGAGCACACTGGTTTTAAGTTAGGGTTGCCAAGTCCCCCCGGGGGGCGGGGAAAACCCCACTTGAACAGCCCGCTCCCCGCCGGCCCAAATTGGGCCATTGGAGAGAACCCCACCCAGAAAATTGCCAGGCTGCGGAGAAGTGCCTGGTGCGATGACGCCCCCCGGAGGTGACGTAATCGCATCGGACATGTTTAATTCGAGGGCAAACTCTATGGTTTTCCCTCAAATTACAGAGGTCCCACTCCCAATGTGCCTGACGCGATGACATCACTTCCGGGCACCAGAACACTTCCAAACCCGGCAAGGACTCCCCCCGCCAAATCATAAGTACCACTTGGCAACCCTATTTTAAGTAGTACTGAATTAGCTGAGTATTTGTAGGTATGATACAACACTTGTAATATAAGCAAAGTACTGTAGGTTATACCAGGGGCATAGGACCATGCCACCACCTCCCCCCCCGCCTGACGGCTCCTGCTTCCAACCCTCCCTCTGTCCGTCCAGGGGCCAGCTGGGCATTTGCTTAGCTGGCCCCTGGACAGACAGAGGGAGGGTCAGAGTGGCCAGGGGGGGGGAGAGGCAGCGGCGGCCCTAGGAAGGGCCGAGGGAAGCGTGGCGGAGGGCGCACCGTTTTCCCGGGGGGGGGCTCAGTCCCCCCCGGGAAATTTCGGGGGTGGCTCGAGCCCTCGAGCCCCCTTGTAGTTGACACCTATGGGTTATACACTTTAGCTATTGGAATTCTCTAAGTGATATTATTACAGTGTAACCTTGTCTGTGCATGAAATATTATCTAACAAAATAAAATTTTAACCTTGAAAAACAAAGAATTACAACAGGAGATCGGTTGTTGTAATGTCCTGTCCCTTTAACAGAGGCCTAATGTAGACTTGCCAACTTGCAGGTGGCACCTGGAGATCCCCCATTCTTACAATTGGTCTCCAGATGATTAAGATCAGATCTCCTGGAGAAAATGACTACGTTGGAGAGTGGACTCTCGGGCGTCCTCCCCTGCAGAGGTCCCCTCCCCTCCCCAAGCCCTGACCTGCCCAGGTTCCACCCCCACCCCCACCCCCAATCTCCAGGTATTTTCCAACCCAGAGCTGGCAACCCTAGCCTAATATGCCCAAATGGGCTGTTCGAATTTTTTTCATGACGTGGAGGTATATAACATAATTTGGTAACTAACGTCCCTTGCAAAAGAATATTTTTAAGAAAGTAAAAATAGAAAAAACGGTAAAGTACAGGTGAGCTCTACGTGACTTACAAATGTGCCTGAAACAGTGGAGGGAGAAAGTTGACATCATTTGAAGCCGCTGATGGCGAAAGGGTTAAAAATCTTCTCCCCTCTCCCCTCTCCGAATGTAACCACTGGGTTTCTTCTCAAGGACTGAGCCAAAACAGGGTGGCACTTTGCGTAGCAGAACTGCCGAGGCAGTTGTGTTTAATTTATCACAAGTTGCCTAGAAATGCAATAAAACATAATGTGCTCCCTCGAGAGAATGTGCACAAAGAAAGAAACAAAGGCATTCCGTCACCCTGCATGCAAGGACATCAATTTTTCAGTGCAGAAAACAAACACAGTCTTTAGAAAGAAATCCATGCTTTAATTACGCTTCCCCATCTCACGTGAAATAAAATATAAGCCCATCCGATGGCCAATGTTCCCTCTAAGCTGTGAAGTCTTGTGAGCAAAAGTTCTACTTTGTGAGCAACCAACATCAAAATTGTGAGTGATTTGGCTACTGCATAAATTAGTTTGCTCAGGAGCCATCCTTCCTGAGCTAAGACAAAAATGTGTGAGCTGGAGGCTAAAAAACTGTGAGCTAGCTCACACTAACTCAGCTTAGAGGGAACACTGCCAATGGCATTGGTCTTCTTCACTACCCAAAGGAGTCTCAGAGCCGCTTACAATCTCGTTTCCCATCCTCTCCCCCAAAACAGACACCCTGTGAAGTAGGTGGGGCTGAGAGAGCTCTTTCAAGAACTGATCTTTCAAAAACAGCTCAGACTGTTTGGCTTGCCCAAGGTCATCCAGCAGTTGCAAATGGAGAAGTGGGGAATCAGACTCGGTTCTCCCAGATCAGAATCCATGCACAACCACTACGCCAAACTGGCGGGGTCTTCTCTGTTGTGGCACCTCAGCAATAGGCTATACCCTTAGGCAATAGCACACCCTTCTCTCTACTGTATGGCTCATGCCAAATCAGATCATTTTTCAGCACCAGGTTGTTTGCCCAATCATTTTTCGAGTGGCTTTGCTTAGATATTTCTCCCATTTGTGTGATATTGTTCCATGGGATTGCCAGCCTCCAGCCTAATAGGGATGCCAGCCTCCAGATGGAACCCAGGGATCCCCCCTGAATTACACCTCATCCCCAGACTACAGAGATTGACCCCCCTGGAGTAAATGGATGCTTTGGAGGGCGGAGTCTATGGCACTGTACCCCACTTGGGTCCCTGTCCTCTCCAGGCTTCATCCTCAAACCTCCAGGAGTTTCCCAACATGGATCTGGCAACCCTACCCCACTATCCCCAGCTGGTGGCCGGCGGGGGACCTGTCAACCTTACCTTCAGGTGGACCTGGAGATCTCCTGAAATTACGACTGATATCCAGGCAACCAAAAACAGTTCATCTGGAGAACATGCTTGCTTTGGAGGGTGGACTTTGAAATATTGTACCTCACTGAGGTACCTGCCCTCCTAAGAGCCCACCCCCAAATCTCCAGGAATTTCCCAATCTGGAGTTGGTAACCCTACATTGTTGACAAATCTGCTGTTTTGTCTCTGTTGATTTTTATCTTTGTTTTTACATTGCTGGTTCCCTCCGGTTGGTGGACACAAGTCCTGGACTGATCTTATGGTGACAGAATTTATGATAGACATGTTCCTGTCTATTTAACATTCGGAATGTCCACCGTGTTTTGGTTTTTGTTTTGTTTTCATTATAGTTCCTCTTATTTTTTATTATTACCTACGCTCATGGGACTGCCATCATTCTGGGCTGTTGATTTTGCGGCATTTTATCCTGCTTTTCGACAACTGTTTTTCCAAAGCCGCAGATGCCTGAAACAATCAATAAAATAGCTAGAACCAATTCCAGCGCCATATACAAATACATTTAAAAGGAGCAGAATCGACAGAAATTGTTTTCCAAAGATGTGGCCGAACCACAGTGCTGCAGTCCCCTTCCCCCCCTCATCCTACGTGCTGAAAGTTTCCAAGAGGGTCTCCAGAGAATCATTAGAAAAAAACCTTGGAATCGGAGAACGGCTGAGTTTGCCACAGCAATTATTTTCGTTTATTTGCATCTTCTTCTCCTCCGCATTACTGACGCATGCATAAAATGCTGCACACACACACACAAAAAGAGGTCTAGAGGGGATCATATGGCATGGAGATTCATGCTTTGTTAAGAAGAAGAAGAAGAGAAGAAGAAAAGATTGGATTTATACCCCGCCCTCCACTCCCCAAGAGAGTCTCAGAGCGGCTTACAAACTCCTTTCCCTTCCCCTCCCCACAACAGACACCCTGTGAGGTAGGTGGGGCTGAGAGAGCTCTTTCCCAAGCTGTCCTTGAGGGAACAGCTGGTACAGAACTATGGCTTGCCCAAGGTCATCCAGCAGGTGCAAGTGGAGGAGTGGGGAATCAAACCCGGTTCTCCCAGATTAGAGTCCGCGCACTTAACCACTACACCAAACTGGTTCATAAGAGAACATAAAAGAAGCCAATGTTGGATCAGGCCAGTGGCCCATCCAGTCCAACACTGGAAATTTGGATGAGGGACCGTTTCAGAAACCATCCCAAACAGAAAAAAAAACTTCCAAGTTTGGGGAAATATTGGTGGTCCCCAAATTTTTGATCATTATTTTTGTTAGCTTTTCCGTATGTTTCTTGCACCAGCCACTTGACCTTGAGAATGTGTTGTAGAACGCATCCCAATCATAGCAACCGTTCTCTGCATCTCTAGAGGGCATTGTGAGGAAATGCAGGACTCGGGGGGGGGGGGGATGTGAGCAGCTAGGACCTTCCTTGTCACGAAATGTCACCTGGCCAGAAATGTCACCCAACCGGAAATGCAACAGGTCGCTTTACCCATGACCAAAAGGGTGGGGAAACCCTCTGACAAGTCGATAAGACCCGCATCCCTCCAGGAGCTGCTGTTCCGCAGTCTCCACAGGATGGTGCGCATGAGGGACCTCCAAAGCATGGTGAGCAACCTGTCTTCCTTTTTTCTCTGGAACCTCTACAGACATCGCCTGACGTTCAAGCTCCTAGCCCAGCGTCAGTGTGGTGTGGTGGTTGGCCTGTAGGAAATTAGCAACGGGGAGACGTGACTCCAAATGCCTGTTCAGCTATGGATCTCTGAGGGTGTCCCACAGCCGGTCATTCGCTTTCTCGACTCAAACTGCCTCCCGAAAATCGTTAATTACATGGATAAAATGGAGGAGAGGGAGAACCATGTATGGTCCTTCAAACTCCCAAGAGGATGGGCCGGACAGAAATGAGGTCCGTAGTGTTGGGGGTCTCCCTGATCTGGATGGTCTAAACTGCCCTGATTTTGTCAGCTCTTGGAAGCTAAGCAGGGTCGGCCCCGGACAGTACTTGAATGGGAGACCCCCAAGGCAGTACTGGGTTGCTACACAGAACTAGGCAATGGCAAACCTCTCTGTCTCTTGCCTTGAGAATTCCAACAGGGTCGCCATAAGTCGGCTGCGACTTGGGGGAACTGTCTGCTGCCAGGGTAGCTGTGCCTTAAGCTATTTCGCTCTCCGAGCTGAAAAGCGATTTTACTGCCTGCCTGCTTTCCCTTTATCTTGCAGGTATTTGTATGTGTTCTGCCTAGAGGATTTCCCACTTCGTCTGGCATTCTTAGGATTCTGTCACCCACTTTGTCCTCTTGTAAGATCTGTTGGGTTGGGACAATGATGTCAATTAGTAGACTGGAGGAAATCAACCTCTTTAGAAGGCGTCCCCTAAAAGCAACAGTGATTAAAGTGCACGATGAAAAAAATAACCTATCTCCGTGAAGATCTGATTAGGCTTGTCAGATGTGGGGTGACACCAGACGAGAAGCCATTGCAAACACAGTGGAGAACTGTAGTAGAATTTCTTTTAAAAAAATCAAATAAATACAGTGCCATCGAGTCACGGCCAACTTTTAGAGACCCTTTGGCGCTTCCAAGGCAAGAGACGGACAGATGTGGTTTGCCACTGCCTTCCCCTGATTCTGGACTTCCTTGGGGGTCTCCCATCCAAATACTAACCGGGGCTGACCCTGCTTAGCAGCCAAGATCTGACAAGACCAGGCTAGCCTGGACCATCCCAGGTGGGGAGAATTCGAAAGAACCCCAAAATTATTGGGCAATGAAATGAAATTAGGAAGACAAAGTTATAAGTGTGTTAATTTGTGGGGGGGGGGGGAACACCCCAACAATATACACATATATAAATTTTAAGAAGCAGGCTGTAGTATTACCACTGCAAAGGACATCAACGGGGTATTATGTAGAAGGGACTGCAAAGAAAGGTGTGTTCTTTTGGAGTGACAGGAAAGTTATGCGCGGGGGTTGGAGCGTCTGACTAGGATCTGAGAGAATCAGGTTCGAATCTCCGCCTGTGCCATGGAAGCTTGCTGGGGGATCTTGGGCCAGTCACCCTCTCTCAGCCTAACCTACCTCGCAGGGTTGTTCTTGAGGATAAAATGGAGGAGTGGAGAAGGATGTCGGCTGCTTTGGGTCCCCTTTGGGAAGAAAGTAAATAAATAACATGGCTTGAAATTCTGGAGAAAGGAAAAATTGGTCCTTCACATGGAAACCCTTTTTCAGTATCACCCGTCTCAAATGTTGAAATCTATGTGAAATTTGGCTTTTGAAATCTGCATGCGCTAGCTAGACTTTGCCTGGGAAACTAAAGCTAAGCTTTAAATAAGGCAGAGGCTTTGTTCCAGCCTGAGCTGTCTGATTTCCAAAATCTGACTTGGTCTTTCCAATGCAAATTTGAAGCTATTACAAATGCTCATTTAACATTTGAAATAGGCATTGCTTGGAGGCCCCTTAAAAGTTGGATTTGTAAGGATTGTGCATATCATTCAAGGGTGGCCAAACTGCAGCTCGGGAGCCACATGCAGCTCTTTCATACAGTCTAATTTAATGTTAATAAAAGCAAACGTGCATATGTTTCAATGACAAGGTGCGTGCGTGATATTTGTTCATGTCTTGCATCTCTCAAACGTCTAACGTATATTCTGTGGGGTTGTTACGTTCAGCGAATTTGGCCAGACCTTCTGTACCCAGCCTAGGAGTGAAGGGAGGTAGATCTGGTGGCTTCAGAACTACTCTATAGGAAAGGCCGGTACAGGGGCAGCTGGGAAATTGGTGCAGGATGTGTTATACCTGGCTTAGAGCTAATGGTGACACGTTTTCTGCGTGACCCAATGCAGAATTACACTTGTCTAAGTCTGTTGAAGTCAATGGGTTTAATAGCTCTGTTTTAATACTGGTATGGTGATAGCCATGTGTTTTAATATTTTAATGTTTTAATGTTAATATTTTATATGCTTCACTTGTTTTTATGTCATTCTTACCTTATTGGTTTTAATGTTGTAAGTCGCCACGAGACCTTTTGGGTGAGTGGTGGCTTTAAAAAAATCTAATAAATAAATTCTTGAGCTGAATGGGCCAGGCTATTATTTATTTATTATTTATTTATTTGGTTAGATTTGTATCCCGCCTAACCAGCATAGCCGGCTCAAGGCAGCTAACAGCACTTAAAATCAACAGAATACAGAAGTTAAAACTTGGATCCATATACATAAATAGACAGTATAAAACCGCAAAAGATGGCGGCAATACAGCTAGCCCAGTCTCGTCAGATTTCGGAAGCTAAGCAGGGTCAGCAGGGCCGGCCCAGGATAGTGCTTGGATGGGAGACCGCCGAGGAACTCCAGGGTTGCTCTGAAGAGGCAGGCAAGGGCAAACCATTTCTGAACCTCTCTTGCCTTGAAAAGTCTACGGGGTCCCCGCCAGTCACCTGAGACTGGACTGCACTTTCCACCACCATCCGCTCTGTTTCGGATTGCACTAGTAGATCAGTCGGGTGGCGACGAGGCGTGAGAGCCGTTTTCGGGAGACGTTCACAGGGACTTCTTTCCCAAGCACTGTTTTAATGCTTTTTGTATGATCTCTCCTCAGCTTCTTGGGGTTCTCCTCCTGGCTCTCCCCATCCGCGGTAAGTACTCTCCGGGCCCTTCTTACCGTACCATTTCCCAACAAAACGAGAGGGGAGCAAGGTACGGCTGTGAGGAGTTCCAGAATGCCCACTGGGATACCAGCAAAGCCTGCTGGCAAGAGCCTATGCCCTTGGCTTTCGTTATCAGTGACGTAGTCTGGAATTGGTGCCATTCAGTTACTCGGTTTTTAACAGAGAACCCACTGGATGCCATCTGCTGTATTGAAGAAGAGCCCCCTGTTGAGTCTGGCCTCCTGTGGATGGCCCGATGGCCGTTCTTTCTGTAGTCATGAAATGAGAAGACTTTGTAGCTACATTTCTTGGGATGTGAAGTGTATGAAGGCTGTGCTTGCTCATTTGAGCCTGATTGTAAATATTACTGTCAGGTATGCCCAGGGGCCCGTTGGAGCAGGAGCGCACAGGAGCGGAGCTCCGGGAGTGAGGAGCCCAGGGGGCGGGCACATGACCAAGCCCCGCCCCCTCCTCGGCTTCCCCAAGCAGTGCAGAGGCGCAGCGCCCCGGGGAAAGCCCTGCTAGGGTCTTTATTGTTTTTAATGTTTTAATATTGATAATTTTATCATTGTTCCTTTTATGACTGTGTGCTCCTTTTCCAGAGACTTGCTCAAGGTGGCATATAAATGTTCTAAGTATACCATTTTTTATCTGGGCACATTGCACATAAGTACTGGAGAAATTTCACCAAGCCTTCAGCAGATCCACCCCATCAGTTTGGTGTAGTGGTCAGGAGTTGGACTCTAATCTGGTAGAACCAGGTTTGATTCCCCACTCCTCCACATGCAGCTGCTGGTGTGACCTTGGGCCAGTCACAAGTTCTCTCAGAGCTGTTCTCTCATGAGCAGTTCTCAAAAGACCTCTCTCAGCCCCACCTACCTCACAGGGTGTCTTGTTGTGGGGAAGGGATGGGTGGTGCATATGTCCTGGGTATCTCATGTCCTGGGTGTTGCCTTCTGACACACTTTCCGTATGTTAGGGGGTGTGGCATATGCAAATGAGTTATGCTAATGAGCTCCTGCACCTCTTTTTCTACGAAATGACCCCTGGGTATGCCTGCCACTTTCCCGGGCGGGAGATGGGATTTACTGAACTAAATGAGATGATTCCACTTCTCCCCTCGTGCCCCAGCTGGAATGTATTCCCTCCTTGCTCACTGGCTTCACGGGAGTTATTATCCGCTTGCTAGCTTCACAGGGCTGTTATCTCTAGTCAAGGTTACTGGTAGCTTCACATAGACATGGTTTATGTTTTTGACTTCTGTTGCAGGTGCCATCTGTTACCGTCTTCCCGCTCTTTAGCCTGGGAACTATTTTACGCGGGATTTATCCCTGGGCAGGGATTTGGGGGGGTGTACGCCAGTTACTGTATCTATCCTAACATTATTATCCAACCCCATTACTAACTCAACAAGTGTACCCTGAAGAAAATCCCCCGATAAAGAAAGTCTTATTCAAGATCCTTTGTGTGGGGTGAATTCATCCAGGAAGTCTCACAATTACTCTGTATTCGAACACAGTGACTTACGATATGGTTTAGATGAAGATCCTTGGGATTCGAAACGAGACATCGTTCCGGAGACCCTCGTTACCAGCACATCAATATTAACACACCAGTGGGATATCAACAATTTTATTATAGTCTTTTTTTCTATAGCATTAGAATCGTTACGGCTAAGTTTTCCTTATTGTATAAAATCATTTGCAGCATATACACGGCTTTGTTTTCGTTCCTCTCTTGTTCTAGTCGCAACCATCTCTGTTTGTTTTTCCCCCTTCCTTTAGGTGCCGAGGACTCACCATCGCCGTCAGCCAAAGGTCAGTAAATTTCCTTCTCGCTCTTGGTTGGGGCAGGCTCTGTGTGGCAATCCAGGCCCCCTCTAGCAACGAACAGGGTTTGAGACACTCTGAAGGAATGTGAAGGTCTCTCCGGGGCTGTGGTCACACTGAAGGTGAGGCGCGGTCTGGGTGCATCGCTAAGTGTGCCGGTTCAGATTGTTGCGGGAAGGACCGGCCAGAGGTTTTCCCATGTGCTCATCTGGTGGCGAGGCAGCCGCATTACTGCAGCACCTCAACCACAGAGCGCGCTGCCCGGTTGGTTTCTTTAGGCAGACACATGTGCCTATGCATTCATGCGCTTATGTGAATAATTGGTCTTTTCCCTGAGCTGACAGAGAGGCAGGGGCTGGCCTTCTTGGGCAGGAGGTTCTTGAGAGCCAGTTTGGTGTAGTGGTTAATAGTGCAGGCTCTAATCTAGGAGAACCAGGTTTGAGTCCTCACGCCTCCACGTGCAGCTGCTGGTGTGACCTTGGGTCAGTCATAAGTTCTCTCAGAGCTGTCCTCTCAAGAGAAGTCCTCAAAAGAGCTCTCTCAGCCCCCACCTACCTCCCAGGGTGTCTGTTGTAGGGAGGGGAAGGGAAAGGAAATCCTAAACCGCTCTGAGACTCCTTTGGGTAGTGAAAAGTGGGGTATAAATCCAATCTCCTCCTCCTCCTCCTGATCTCAGTGGTGGGAAGGCTGCCAGCACCCACATAAATCTGTCAAATCCCTGGCACAGTCTCTAGCCTGGATCCTTTTCTCACAGGTAACCTGGACCAGTCCACACTGGGGTCTGAACCCATGACACTTCCCACCCAAATCTCTGCCCTGGAACCAGTACAAGCCACTTTCCAGACACTACAACAAGGTACGCACCCTGGACAGAGGCTGTTTGAACAGAGATTCTATTTGGAACACATGTGTTTGCGTGTTAGCTGCCTTCAAGTTGCTTCCGACTTGTGGCAACCCTGTGAATTAATGACCTCCCAAACGTCCTATCATTAATAGCCTTGCTCAGGTCGTGAAAACTGAGGGCCCTGGTTTCCTTGACTGAGTCAATCCATCTCATGTTGGGTCTTCCTCATTCCCTACTGCCTTCTGTTTTTTCCTAGCATTATTGTCTCTTCCAATGATTCTTGTCTTCTCATAATGCCACCCAGTGAGTCCACGCGCGGGGAGGGTGGGGTATCAATAAAATAAATATATAAATAAATGACAATAGCCTTGGTTTAGTTATTTTAACTTTTAGGCAAGCTACAGTGGGGCATTTTGGGGCCCGGCCCCCCAACTTTCCACCAAGGCCCCCAACTTCTTTTCGGCCCAGACCTCCTGACTCTTTGGTAAGATGCAGTGGCCGCCATAAACTCCCCCATGCTACTGAGGCTGCCACTTCTCCTTGCCTTCCCCCTGCGCTGCACCTTTCTCCCCTGTGCCGCACCAATCAAGTTAATTAAATTACATTTAATTGAATTAACCAGTGCCCCAGTGCCCCCTGAGGAATTTAAATGCCCCCCGACTCAGAAATTCCTGGCTACAGGCCTGCTTTTAGGTAGACTGCAGTCTTGATTTGAACGTACAAAAGAGTACAAGATCTTCTCGGTGTCCTGGAGAAATAGGCAGAAGGAGGAACATAACACCCAGCAGAAGTATACCTTTGCAGAGTCCTGGCGTTCTCATTTAAAAAAAAACATTTCCTAGATATCAATCATATAATCTTATGGTTTGTACCAGTGTTCAGTTAATCCTTTGCTTCTTGTTACTC
Source organism: Lepidodactylus listeri (assembly GCA_029233225.1). Lineage (NCBI taxonomy): Eukaryota > Metazoa > Chordata > Lepidosauria > Squamata > Gekkonidae > Lepidodactylus > Lepidodactylus listeri. The sequence goes on along the minus strand of JARCFY010000019.1, from coordinate 37,823,370 downwards.
TACCATATCACTGGGCATCTACAGACGTCCAGGAACCAAATGGAACTGAAAAAGTTACAACTCCTGCTCCAGTCACAGAACCTGAGAAGATGCAAACACCGCCTGAACAACAAGGTAAGCCTGAGCTATGTCTGACCCCCACAAGGATTCACATGCGAAGGACTTCCCTGCAGCTTATCTGACCACATCTGGACATTTCCCAAATGGCAGGCTGACCACATCTGTACCCTTTTCCACAGCTGGCACCGAACAGTCCAAGCCAGGATCTGAGCCTCTGACCCCTCGTGCCCAAACCCCAGCAGAGGAACAAGCCCAAAACACTTCCCCAATCCCCGACCAAGGTATGTATGCAAGTTCACAATCCGTCACATTCACATTTTAGATTTCCAGACTGGGTTCCAACTGCTGTTCATGGGCAGTTAACCTTTAGCTTTCAGTTCACACCTTTGTATTTCCTCATAGGCTACCCATTGACAGTTAAAGTTATATTTAAAAAGCATCGACTTCAAAAAGGAATCCTGATAAAATCATAGGAATCCATCAAGATTCCTCTTTCATGGGGCATTTCCACTGATGTGCATATGCATTCCCAAACATCGGTGAATTGTAGTGTGTGTGTGTGTGTGTGGGAGAAATAGTCTAAAATGTAGAAAACTCCATGCTGGATGTATTAGGACAGGGGTGGGCAAATTGCGGCCCAGGGACCACATGCGGCCCGCCACAGAGTTTTTTGTGGCCCGCCAAGAAGATTTCAGGACTTCAAGAAAATTGAGCCTAAATTAAATTTACTCTCTTATCCCATCACTGCTGATATTGATACAGCACCTGAGGAGCTGCAGCTTGAACTGATTGACATGCAGTCAGATCACACTGTGAAAGAAATGTTTAATGCTGTGACATTACTGACTTTTACAAATCTTTGTCTGCTGAAAAAATTCCATGTATGAAGAAATTTGCTGGGAAAATGTTCTCTATATTTGGGTCTACATATATTTGTGAGCAAAGTTTTCTTGCATGAAGATTGACAAGAGTAAATATAGATGCTCTTTGACAGACATTAACTTGCAGGCTGTGATGAGAATCTCAACAAGCAATCTCACTCCTGATTTCAAAAAAGTTGTAGAAAAGTGTGATAGGCTACATTTGTCTCATTAAACTGATTCTAAAATTAAATGTGCTTGCAGCTGTAGATGATATGAAATTAGCACAATAAATAAATTGAATAAAACTACCACTATTTTATGTAATTTATATTTATTGATTTTTCTGATACAATTTATACCTTTTCTGAAATGCAAAGTTAACTAATGAATGCAATCATTTTAAAAGGTGTGGCCCTTCGCTAACCTCCGCTCCCACAAAGTGGCCCCTGAGCCAAAACAATTGCCCACCCCTATATTAGGAGATTAACTGTAGCAATTTTCCTAGCAGAATTAGAAACGAGCAGGGCTTTTTTCTTTCTTTTTTTTAAGAGGTGCTGGCCAGAACTCTCAAGAGGGAAATGAAGTTTTAAATCTGTACACTAAAAATTCATGAACTTTTAAACATTTTTAAAAGAATTTTGTCAAAGAGGTTCTGGAACTCTGTTCTGGTGCATTTGTCACAAAATAGGGGTGTGCCCCCAATATTTATTTGGCCCGGCTGGCTTGGGTTACAAGGATATTTGGGTAGTGTTCCAATAAACGTGTCCCTTTTAGTAGTGTAATTCTAGACACTGGTTTTAACCATAAACCTGGGTTCTGGGCCAACAACTCACTCCAGTTACTTAAAAAACAAAATCAGAAATTTATTTGCAAAAGAGCAACATATATAAAAACATACAAATAAGGGAAAAGAGTGTGTACACTGAAACAAAGACAAACATAAAAACCTAACTCCCTAGCCACTCACACCGACCCTGCGCAGTAGTCTTCCCAGCAGTGCTGACACAGAAACTGAAGAGAGAGAAAAACTCTTTCTCCAGGTTCACAAGCTCTTCATGCAGAAGGCGCTTCCCCATCATTCTCTAACATCTTCTGTGCAAATATCCATGCATCCTTTGGTAGTGCCTGACTCCTGGCTTTATCCTAGCTCAGCCGTCACGTCTTGATTGACTGACCAATCACAGGGATCTGTCAACTGATCTAGATCTTGAACTGTCAAGATGGTGAAGTGTCAAGTAGTTACTCTGACCGCTCACAGCTGACTGCTGTCAAGCTAACTGGTAACTCACTGCAGGTGCTTATTAGTAAGGTACACTGTTGCTTGGAAACAATCCAGACAAAACTTAGGGATTAACAGTTCTACAGAAAATGCAAATACTTATATCCTGAGGACCCACTTCCATGACAGCATTCCCCCCCGGAAACAAGGAACAGAACAGTGGAGGGCAGATGCATTACAAGAAACAATTTTTTAAAAAATGCCGAAAACAGTGACATGGTTGCAGGCCAGATTTGGGGATGGAAGCCAGGAGGCTGACCTCTGGGCTCCCCAGGGAGGATCCCAAAAGCAGGCCATCACTTTTGGAGCAAGCTAAACGGAGCAACATGCATTAGAACATGAATTCCAAAATCTAAAATTAGCGAAATCCAAAGGGAAACCATTAGTTTTTCCATTAGCCAATGGAATGGGCAAGAATGTCTATCCGAGTTCCAATGCCTTAGGCCTGGACTGCTGAAGAACACAGAGGCACAGTTTCTGGGCGAGAGACTCAGTAAAGTAATAAGTGGTAAAGTATTAAGCTGTGCAGGGGGTTGGACTAGATGACCCTGGAGGTCCCTTCCGATTCTATGATTCTGTGTATAAACCATGCTTAACTGGGGAAGAGGCAGAATCTCTCCTTAAGAAAGCATTTAGTGGGGAAGAGAAGAGCAATCAGTCGGAAGGGAGCGCATCTTCACACAGTGCATGATTTTTTATTTATATGTCATAGAAACACAGATCTGGAAGGGACCCCAGGGATCATCTAGTCCAACCCCCCTGCACGATACAGGAAATTCACAGCTGCCTCCCCACTCACTCCCCCAGTGACCCCTGCTCTATGTCCAAGATCTCCGTCTGGTATTTCTGTGGTTGACTGCAAATCTAATGCATGGCTTCTTGTGTTCCTTCGTGTCAATGGGCATATACAGGAGTCAAGCAGCCGGAACCAGAGACCGTTATGACCCCGACCCCAACCGCTGAGTCTGAATGGAAGCAGACGCAAGATCAGCAAGGTAAGCCTGGGATGGTTCCAGTCCCTCACAGGAAGCAAAGACTGGAGGTGTGTCGCCACTCCACTGGCTGACCACATCTGTATCTCTTCCAACAGTTGGTATCGACCAGACCACACCAAGACCTAAGGCTGTTACTCCTTCTGCCCAAACTCCTGGTCTGGAACAAGCCCAGACCACTTCCTCAATTTCAGGTCAAGGTATACTCAAAACACGTCTTTTTTTGGTATTTTTTTCATATGTGCGTGTGTATGTGTGTGTGACTATGTGTGCACCTGGAAGTCATGACGACCTCTGGTGATGGACCCCCTCCTGGGGGCCTGGAGGATATTCAGAGGGGCAGCTGAATGAAGCCTGCCCCCGCCTTTCAACTGCTGGTACTCCAAGGAGGTCTCCCATCCAAGTACTTGCCAGAGTCGACTCCGCTTAGCTTCTGAGATCTGAGGAGATTGGGCTTGCCTGGGCTATATAAGTCAGGGCTACTCAAACACTCCTTGATGACCCAACTTGTTTAACTCTTGTTATCCCCCATATCCTTGGGCACCTGTAGGTGTCGAGGAACCACATGGAACCAAAAAGCTTACAACTCCTGTCCCAGTCAGTGAATCTCAGCAGAAGCAGACCTCACCAGACCAGCAAGGTAGGCCTAGGTTAGTTCTGGTCCCCAGCTGAAGCATATGGGAATGTCTCTGCTGCCTGGCTGACCACATCTGGGTCTTTTCCAGTAGTTGACCAGTCTACACCAGGAGGACCTGAACCCATGACCCCTCCTGCTCAAACTCCTGCCATGGAACAAGACGACATCACTTCCCCAGTCCCTGAGCAAGGTATGCGTGTTGCACCATGCTTCTTTAAAGAGGTGTTATTCTTGGCAGAAGCAAAACAGCAACAGTTCCACTGCGCATGGGTCTACGAACAAGTCGCTACCTCCCTGCCAGAGGCAGAAAAAGGTCTAGAGCGCACAAAACCACAAGGGCGTGTTTATGAAAAAGTAACTTGCTACAGAGGATCAGCTTGCCTGTTGGTCCGCACGGTTAATACAGAGGCCCTTCCTTGGTCACAGTTAGGAAGACTTTCTCTCCCTGAAAGACATCCGCCGCCTTCTCCTTTCCATTTTGGCAGGCGCGTGCAAAACCCGCTGGTTTAATCAGGACCGTCCTTTTGGTGTGGGGGATGAAGAGCTTCTCTCGGACCTCCGGCAAGAGAACCCCAGCGAGATCTGCTCAGCTCCAGAGGCCATGGAGGTCCAGACGGCAGACGGTGTCCCGGCTTCGCAAACCGGGCAAGAATTTGCTGTGTGAGTCTTGAGGCCCTTCTTCGACAGGATGAAGAACTTGAATTTCTTGTTTGTGAGTCTTCGACCCACGCGGCCGACGTGGTAGCTTTGTTTTCTCCTGTGCTGATCTGGTTGCCACTTTCTCTGACCAGGAACTATGCCAGCCTCGGCTTTGTCTGCCTCAATGCTGAACAAGGGGAAGGCCACCGTTGCCGTGACTACCAGGTGCGGTTCACCTGCCCTCCATCCTTCTGCTCTGGTAAGTCTTTGCCTTTGTCCTTCATGTGCACTATTCCATTTTAACCCAAGACTTTCCATTTGTAGCCCCAGAACCTTAACTAATAGGCTCCCCGGCTATAACACTCCAGTTCACTTGTTCAATGCGCTGAACAAGACTGAACCATAATCCATGCTCCGATGAATTACTATGAACTAAGCCTCAGGAAGGAAACAAAGAAGTCTCTCCGAAGGGGCCATCCAGTGGGAGACAGCACACTGCACAGTGGTAGCACATCATGCACAGGCCACGAATTTTCATTCACGTGTCCTGGACCTCAGTCTTGTATTCCTCTTCTTTTGTACCAAGCATGCTTAACCCTTTGTTTTACTCCCTGCACCATACCACTGGGCATTTGCAGGTGTCCAGGAAACACAAGGAACAGAAATAGTTACCACTCTTGCCCCCGTCACTGAACCTGAGCAGATACAGACCTCACCTGACCAGCTAGGTAGGCACGGGACAGCCCCGGTCCCCAAAGAAGAACCAACTGAAAACTTTTCATCTCTCCGCCAGCTGTCTGACCACATCTCGATCTTTTCCAACAGGTGGTATTGACCTGTCCACACCAGGACCTCCGCCTGCCACGGAACCAGTCGAAGCTAGTTTGCCAGTCTCAGGTCAAGGTATGCACACAGTGCAAAGGCTGTCTCAACAGGTGTTCTCTTTAGAAAAAGGTAAAAGATCTTCAGGCAGGGCTAGAGAAGGTGGATCTGTCTCAATGTGGTAGGCCCATAATTTGCAAAACCATGACCATGTGATTATGAAGAAAACCCCACGTGGTTAAGGGGATGTACCAAGGGATTAACGAATAGTGATCATTCAGAGCCCTTGCCATGGAGACAGGAAGTGAAGACTTCTCAGGAAACACTTCCGAACTACCCTCCCTCTTTCCTTCTTTCTACTTTGGTCAACATTTGCAGGCCCTGGAGGGCTAGGGTTGCCAAGTCTTACCTTTTGTTTAGTGGGGTGGAGTCCTTGCAGGCCTGGGAGTCTTCTGGCGCGCGTGCGAAACACACACACCGTGATGACGTCACCCGGAAGTGACGTCATCGCATTGGGCACATTGGGGCGGGAACTCTGTAATTCAAGGGACAACCATAGAGTTTCCCCTCGAATTAGAGAGCGTCCCCCCACTCAACGTGCTTGACGCGATGATGTCACCTCTGGGTGACATCATCACGCTGGGCACGTGGCTGCAGCCTGGCAATTTGGGGGCGGGGTTCCCCCTGGCTGCCCAATCCGGGCCGGCGGGGAACAGACCAATAGAGTGGGGGTTTCCCCGCCCCCCGGGGGGACTTGGCAACCCTATAGAGGGCCAATAGCTGCCCCATTCTGTGCACCATGTCACTCACTGGGCACTTGCAGGTATCAACGAACCAAAAGGAACAGAAAATGTTACAACTCCTGCCCGCGTCATGGAAACTGAGCAGATGCAGACCTCACCTGAGCAGCAAGGTAGGCACAGCGGGCTCTGGTTCTCTCCCCCCCCCCCCCCCGGCAAAACAAACTGAACACTTTTGATCTCTCCACCAGCTGTCTGACCACATCTGAATCTCTTCCAACAGTTGGTATTGACCAGTCCACACCGGGATCTCAGCTTGTGACTTCTTCCGCTCAAACACCCATCATAGGACAGGACCAAACTACTTCACTGATCCCAGGCGAAGGTATGCATGCAGGGCCGGTCCGTTATTGTTCAATTTTAGACCATCGCCTAGGGCGACAGCTCAATGAGGGCGCCATTCTGGCTGCCCATTCTCCGGCGCCTGTCCCCCATCCCATCCCACCTCCCACCAGGGGGGGGGGGGGACGCCAGAATGCATCCTCGCCTAGTGGGCAGAAAAACCTGGGGCCGTCACTGTACGCATGCAGTGCAAAGGCTGTTTCAACAAATGTTCTCTGTCACAAAAATGTAAAAGATCTTCAGGGAGCTCTGGAGAAGGAAAAGCTGTCTCATTGCTGTAGGCAGGATTAGGCCCAGAGTTTCCAAAACTGCAACGGCCACTCCATATGGCATTTGCAGGTATCAAGGAAGCAAAAGGAACCGAGGAAGTTACCACTCCTGTCCCAGTCAGTGAACCTGAGCAGATGGAGACCTCACCTGACCAGCAAGGTAGGCATGGCGAGCGCCGGTCCCCCCAAATGGAACATTTTTCATCTCTCCCAACAACTTATAACCACATCTGAATCTCCTCCAACAGTTGGTATTAACCAGTCCACACCGGGACCTCAGCCTGTGACCTCTTCCGCTCAAACCCCCGCCATGGGACAAGTCCAAACTGCTTCACCATTCCCAGGTAAAGGTATGCATGCAGTCCAAAGGCTGTTCCACCAAATGCTCTCTGTCACAAAGATGTAAAAGATCTTCAGGGAGCTCTGGTGAAGGAAAAGCTGTCTCACTGCTGTAGGCAGAAATAGGCCCAGAGTTTCCAAAATCGCAACGGCCACTCCACTGGACATTTGCAGATATCAAGGAACCGGAAAGAACGGAAGAAGTTACAACTCTTGCTCCAGTCACTGAACCTGAGCAGATGCAGACCTCACCAGACCAGCAAGATAGGCATGGGAAGCTCTGGTCCCCCCCCCCCCCCGCGGAACACTTAGGAGCCAGTTTGGTGTAGTGGTTAAGTGCACGGACTCTAATCTGGAAGAACCGGGTTTGATTCCCCACTCCTCCACTTGTACGTGGCTGGATGACCTTGGGCAAGCCATAGCTCTGTACCAGCTGTTCCCTCAAGGACAGCTTGGGAAAGAGCTCTCTCAGCCCCACCTACCTCACAGGGTGTCTGTTGTGGGGAGGGGAAGGGAAAAGGAGTTTGTAAGCCGCTCTGAGACTCCCTTGGGGAGTGGAGGGCGGGGTATAAATCCAATCTCTTCTCTTCTCTTCTTCTTCTTCATCTCTCCCAACAACTGTCTGACCATAACTGGCTCTTTTCCAACAGTTGGTACTGACCAGTCCACGCTGGGACCTTACCCTGTGACACCTTCATCTCAAACTCCTGGCATGGAACAAGTCCAGACAACGTCCTCCATCCCAGGTGAAGGTATGCATGTGAAACACAGGTTGTTTGAAAAGAGATTCTGTTTGGAAAACAGATCTTCTCCCAGTGCTGGAGAAAATTAATGGTTTAAATTGGGAGCGCCTCCCATTTCCACGGGAAATGAGTTATGCTGAACTAGGCCTCAGTAAGGAAACAGAGAGGCCTCGCCAGAGACGGGTGTCCACTAGGAGACAACACAGTGTACAGCAGCAGCATACCTTGCACAGTCCACAGATTCTTATTCACACATTACGGGCATTTGCAGGTGTCCAGGAACCGCAAGGAACAGAAAAGGTGACCACTCCGGCCTCCGTCACTGAACCTGAGCAGGAGCAGACCCCACCTGACCAGCAAGGTAGGCGCTGGAGATCTCTGGCTTCCGGCGAAAAATAAACTGGACAGTTTTCGTCTCTCCGCCAGCTGTTTGACTGCATCCGAATCTCTCCCAACAGTCGGCATTGACCTGTCCACACCGGGACCTCAGCCTGCAGCCTCTCCTGCTCAAACACACTCCATGGGACAAGTCCAAACTACTTTGCCCATCCCAGGCGAAGGTAGGCATGCAGCGCAGAGGTTGTGCCAACAAATGTTCTCTGTCACAAAAGTGTAAAAGGTCTTCAGGGAGCTCTGGAGAAGGAAAAGCTGTCTCATTGCTGTAGGCAGGAATAGACCCAGAGTTTCCAAAACTGCAACGGCCACACCATTGGGCATTTGCAGGTATCAAGGAAGCAAAAGGAACCCAGGAAGTTACCACTCCTGCCCCAGTCAGTGAACCTGATCAGAAGCCGACCTCGCCTGACCAACAAGGTAGGCATGGGGAGCTCTGGTCCCCCCCAACTGAACACTTTCCATCTCTCTCAACAACTGTCTGACCACTACTGGATCTTTTCCAGCAGTCGGTATTGACCAGTCCACCCCGGGACCTCAGTCCGCGGCCTCCCCTGCTCAAACTCCCACCATGGGACAAGTCCAAAGTCCTTCGCTGATCCCAGGTGAAAGTATGCATGCAGGGCAAAGGCTGTTGCAACAAATGTTCTATTTCTCAACAAATTACAAGGGTGGAGGATCTTCCAGCAGTGCTGTAGGAGGAGTAGCTGTCCAAATGCTGTAGGCAGGAACAGGCCCGCAGTTTTCAAAACTGCAATGGCATGATTTAAAAAAAGAAAGAATGATCCTTGCTCATGAGTGCATTGGGACAGCCTCTCAACCACTGCATTAATTACGATAATTCAGAGTCCTTGCCATGGGCACAGGAAGGGAAAACTTCCCCACAAACACTTCCTAACTGTCCTCCCTCTTCTCTTTTCCCTTTCAGCAGGCGTTTGCCAGACCCGCTGGTTTAACCGGGACGATCCTTCCATTTCTGGGGATGAAGAACTTCTCTCTGAGCTCCGGCAAGAGAACCCCAACGAGATTTGCTCGGCTCCAACAGCGATCGAGGTCCAGACTGTGGACGGCATCCCGGCTTCACAAACTGGGCAAGAGTTTGCAGTGTGAGTTTCCAGGCCCTCCTTCAGCTGGACACAGACCTCAGTTTCTCGGAGTGAGACTTTGGCCACCTTAGCTTGGGGGGGTGGGGAATATTGTTTTCTCCTGTGCTTCCAAAATGGCTTGTTTCGTGATCGGATTGCCGCTTTCTCTGAGCAGGAATTACGCAAGAGCTGGTTTTGTCTGCCTCAATGTGGATCAAGGAAGAGGCCGCCGCTGCCATGACTACCAGGTGCGGTTCACTTGCCCTCCATCCTTCTGCTCTGGTAAGTCTTTGCCTGTGTCCTCTGAATTCTCATCATTAGGAATACTTTCTAAGCCCGACCTTAACAATAACCCCTGTGGTCCCTCAGCTTTTCTCCACTCCCACCCATGAAGTCAAACTAATTATAGGAACAGGATGGTTAATTACTATCAGGGGTCTGTTGGAGCGGGAGCGCACAGGAGCGCAGCTCCAGGAGTGAGAAGCCCAGGGAACGGGCACATGACCAAGCCCCGCCCCCTCCTCGGCTTCCCCGAGCAGTGCAGAGGCACAGCGCCCCGGGGAAAGCCCTGCTGGGTCTTTATTGATTTTAATGTTTTGTTTTAATATTGATAATTTTTTCATGGTTCCTTTTATGACTGTGTGCTGCTTTTCCAGAGACTTGCTCAAGGTGGCATATAAATTGTCTAAGTATACCATTTTTTATCTGGGCACATGGCACATAAGTACTGGAGAAATTTCACCAACCCTTCAGCAGCTTCCACCACATCAGTTTGGTGTAGTGGTCAGGAGTTGGACTCTAATCTGGGAGAACCGGGTTTGATTTCCCACTCCTCCACATGCAGCTGCTGGTGTGACCTTGAGCCAGTCACAAGTTCTCTCAGAGCTGTTCTCTCATGAGCAGTTCTCAAAAGACCTCTCTCAGCCCCACCTACCTCACAGGGTGTCTTCTTGTGGGGAGGGGAAGGGGCAGGGATGGGTGGTGCACATGTCCTGGGTATCTCAAGTCTACTTGAAACCTGGTGGTTTCAAGGGAGCAGGAAGAGACTGAGGGTGTGTTCTTTACGCTTATTTTTATTGCACAAAGTATTGGATGGGGAAGGGAATGGAGGAAGAGCAGGTCAGTTTCACTCACCTGTGGAGTGGAGCCTGAGGGGTGGGTGTTGCCTTCTGACACACTTCCGGTATGTTAGGGGGTGTGACATATGCAAATGAGTTATGCAAATGAGTTATGCTAATGAACTCCTGCACCTCTTTTTCTATGAAATGACCCCTGTTAATTACTATCATGCCTACCGTCCACTCATGTTAAGGGTGATTAGTAGGCCATTCACAGTTCTCTCAGCCCCATCTACCTCACAAGGTGCCTATTGTGGGGAGAGGAAAGGAAGGCAATTGTAAGCCCCTTTGGGATTCCTTAAGGTTGAGAAAAGTGGGGTATAAAAACCAATTCTTCTTTTTCTTCCATATGAAGCCTGCTGGGTGACCTAGGGCCAGTCACAGTCCTCTCAAAACTCCCTCAGCACCACCTACCTCAGAAGGGGCCTGCTGTGGGGAGAGGAGGGGAAGGGGATCGTAAGCCACTTTGAGGCTCCTTTGGGTAGAGAAAAGCGGGGTATAAAAACCAACCTGTTCCATACAGAACTGTTAAAAAAAAAAAAACGTTCAAAATTTCCCAAGCTACATTTGGAGGGAGAAAGAACAGAACGGAGAGAACAGTCAGAAAAATAACAGACCCTGAAGAAGTAGTGCTGTCACTACCAGACTTTGGGTCAGAGGCCCAGGGTACCAGCAAACGGACTCAGCAAGGGGACCCCAAAGGTTGGCTGTAGCTTTGTTGCCAGCGTGCCCTCTAAGCTGAGTTAGCTCACAGTTTTTTAGCCTCCGGCTCACATATTTTTGGCTTCGCTCAGGAAGGAGGGCTCCAGAGCAAACCGATTCATGCAGCAGCCAAATCGCCCACTCACAACTTTAATGCCAGTAGCTCACAAAGTGGAATTTTTGCTCACAAGACTCCACAGCTTAGAGGGAGCATTGTTGCATAGGTTATGTTGCATATGTTACTGTCTAAAAGGAGTGCCTGAGATGATGAAGTCCAGAAGTTAAAATTACTTAACGTAACGGCATCACTTTCTGGAAATATGAGGAAAGCATGTGGAAGTACAGAAATGTCTGCCAGAGTTCCAAAGGCCTAGGGCTGAAATACTAAACACTGAAGCACAATCTAGGAGTGATATAGTCAAGATACACACGTTTGCAGTAAGTGGACAAGATACGCTCCCGTTCAGGGGCAATTCAGCAGGGGAGATAATGGAGCCTTCAATAGCAGGAGAACTTTGCACCGTCCGTGGGTTCTGACTATATTCCAGGATCTTAGTCTTATGTGCCTCTGGTTCATACCAGAAGTGTGTTTAACCCTTTGCTTCTTGCACTCCGCCATATCCTTGGGCATCTGTAGGTGTCAAGAAGCCACAAGGAATAGAAAAGGTTACAACTTCTGCTCCACTCACAGAACCTGGGAAGAAGCAGAGCTCTCCTGACCCACGAGGTAGGCCCGGGCTATTCCTGGACCCCAAATTAAGCACATGCAAATGGTGATCACCTCCCTGCAGCCTGTCCGACCACATCTGTATCCTTTCCCAACAGTTGGTGTTGAACAGTCCACACCGGGAGCTGAAGCTATGACCCCTCCTGCCCAACCTCCTGCCATGGAACAAGCCCAGACCACTTCCCCAGTCCCAAATCAAGGTTTGCATGCCGCATAAGAGGTGTTATTGTTGGCCAAGGAAAAACAGTAAAAAAATCCACTGCAGATGCTTGTGAACAAGTAGCTCTCTCAGTGCCATTTGGTATAAAAGGGCTAGAGCCGGGGTGTCAAACATGTGGCCCGGGGGCCGGATCAGGCCCTCAGAGGGCTTCTATCAGGCCCGCACTGGAACTGGCCATCTCTTGCTTCCAGTTCTGTTGTTGCTGCTGCATCATCACTTGCTTCGCCAGACTCTCTCAATCGCTCAGCCATTTCACGTTTCCCCCTGGGTCCTAGACTCAGAACTCTGAGCATGAGACTTCTGTGGTGAATGTCCAACTTGTGCTAAAGCATCTAATCCAGGGGTGTCAAACATGCAGCGTGGAGGGCTTCTGTCAGGCCCACACTGGAATTGGCCATCTCCTGCTTCCAGTTCTGTTGCTGCTGCTGCATCATAGCTTGCTTCACCAGACTCTCCCAATTGCTCAGCCATTTCATGTTTTTCCCTGGGTCCTAGACTCAGAACTCTTGAGCATGAGATTTCTGTGGTGAATGTCCATAAATCAAAAGTAGGTTTGCAGCTTACAGATACCCACCTGAACAGCACACTCAAGATTGCAACAGCACAGACATCTGGATGCAGTGATTCAGAGCAAGAGGTGTCAGTTATAAGAGACTGTTAAATAAACAAAATATTGCAAGAGTGCTAATGTTTTAAGCATGTTTTTATTTTAAGTAAAAAAAAAAAAGCTTTGTGTCTGTGTCCTTTATAAAGTTTATATCTCTGCTACCTGGCATTACATTTTATGACACACATGGTCCAGCCCAACAAGGTCTCACTTATGTCAGATGTGGCCCTCATAACAAATGAGTTCGACACCCCTGGGCTAGAGTGTTCATCATCACAATGGCGTGCATATGAAAAAAATTACTTGCCGCAGAGGATGAACTCGTATGTTAGTTTGCATGGCTATTTCAGAAGCACTTCCGTGGGTATAGGAAGGGATGAGTTCTCGTCCTGAAACCCTTCCGAACCATCTACCCAATCTTCCTTTCCTTTTGTCAGCGGTTTGCCAGACCCGCTGGTTTAACCGGGATGATCCTTCTGGTGTTGGGGATGAAGAACGCCTCTCCAATCTCCGTCAGGAAAACCCCAATGAGATTTGCTCAGCTCCAATGGCGATTGAGGTCCAGACAGTGGACGGCATCCCAGCTTCGCTAACTGGGCAATTGTTTGCAGTGTGAGTTTTCAGGCCTTTCTTCAGTGAGATGCGGACCTTAATTTCTTGGCTGTGAAGATGGGTTGGGTGGTCTTCGCTGCAAACTTTGTTTTCTCCTGAGTTGCTAAAATGTCTTGTTTTATTATTTGGCTGCCACTTTGTCTGACCAGGAAGGATGCCAGCACTGGCTTTGTCTGCATCAATGACGAGCAAGGAAAGGACCAACATTGCCATGACTACCAGGTGCGGTTCACCTGCCCTCCATCATTCTGCTGTGGTAAGTCTTGCTTGAAATACTTTCTGAAATACTGTCTTGCTAGAAATACTTCCTGAATCCTAAGTGTGCAAATATTCTGGCTTGCTTATCTCCTGTGACTTTTCTCCAAACTTGCTAAGGAACTACAGCTTAAAACAGCATTAGCAGATCTCCTCCTGACCACACCGTCTGCACACTTATGCTCATGCTGGCCACAGACTCCTTCCCAGTTGGTTGTGCGGAACCAAACAGCCCAATCTTCGTTGCTGACAGCAATCCAGGAACCTGTGATCTGCCTTTCTCTCTTTTTAGATATCTTGACTTTCTTCCAATGGTTACAAACATCTGGCTTGCTACGGCATTCAGAGGATGTCTTATTTTAATTTCCTACAAACAAACAAGCCCTGTGATAAAATGACAATAACATTTAATCACTCTTATAAATATCAATTATTTTGTAAGAAAAGTACAACATCCTCAATGAGCACCCAGTTATACACTCATTTCATCAGTCTTCCTCAGGAGTAGTCTTGTATTGAGTAAAAGGTGTCAGCCTCTAGATTCTTCAAATTTTTAGAGCTTAAGTTCTTTTTCGCTTTCTTTTCTTCTGGATCCAATTTCAAATTGCCTTCTTTTCAGCTTTCATCAAATTATCTTTTACTTCCATTTGAAGTACTTAAATAGGAGCAAGCCATTTCATTTATTTCTGAAAGTAGCAACCAGTCCTTTCTTTAATATCTGGCTGAAAGCCTTCTTCTTTTTCACCAGATATTAAAGACAGGAGTATAAACGGGTGCTCATTGAGGATGTCGTACTTTTCTTACAAAATAATTGATATTTATAAGAGTTATTAAATGTTAGTGTCATTTTAAGAGGATGTTGGACTTTTCTTATAAAATAATTGATATTTATAAGAGTGATTAAATGTTATTGTCATTTTATCACAGGGCTTGTTTGTTTGTTTGATATATTTCCTGTAACTGTGATCCCTGCTTTATTTTAATTTCCTTACAGGTTATCAAAGAGGATTTTTGGATGCAACAACGTTTTTAGTTTTAAAAAAATGATTATGTAATTACACGATGTCATCCAGATCGTTTCAGACGGTTGCCGTGTTGGTCTGCCATATAACAACTAGATTGGAGTCCAGGAGCACCTTCGAGACGAAAAAATCTTGTTGGTCGCTAAGGTGTTACTGGACTGGAATCTAGTTGTAATGATGTCATCAAGATTCCTTTTTAAGGCAGTGTGCCTAAGTGCCCCCCTTGCTCTTGGGAAACTTGAACCAATATTTTACCTGTAACTCATGGAATTATCCCTGACCTGGACAGCCCAGGCTTGCCTGGTCTTGTCAGATCTCAGAAGTTAAACAAGGTCCGCCCTGGTCAGTATTTGGAAGAGAGACCTCCAAGGAATACCAGGGTCATGACATGAAGGCGGGCAGTGGCACACCACCTCTGAACTTCTCCTGCCTTGGAAACCCTGTGGGGTCACCATAAACCAGCTGTGACTTGGTGGCAAAAATAAATGGAATTACCGTAAAGGTCTATCACAGTTTGAACAGCTTAGGGTTTATTTGCTGAGTAATAATGGGGACATACTGTACTGGGATTGGCTCAAGAGCTTCTAGGCATAACTAAAAGCAGAGACAGTGCAGAGGGAGCATCAGTGCAGAAAGCAGAGCCAGTTTGGTGTAGTGGTTAGGAGTGCGGACTCTCATCTGGGAGAACCGGGTTTGATTACCCACTCCTCCACATGCAGCTGCTGGTGTGACCTTGGGTCAGTCACAAGTTCTTTCAGAGCTGTTCTCTCAAGGGCAGTCCTCGAGAGAGCTCTCTCAGCCCCACAAACCTCACAGGGTGTCTGGTGTGGGGAGAGGAAGGGAAAGGAGACTGTAAGCTGCTCCTTCGGGTAGTGAAGGGCAGGGTATACATCCAATCTCCTCCTCCTCCTCCTTTTCTTCTTCTTCTTCTTCTTCTGTAGGTGTCAAGGAACAACCAGGAACAGAAAAAGTTACAGCTCCAGTCCTGATCACGGAACCACAGCCTCAGGAGCAAGGTAAGCTAGGTCTGACCCCGAGTGGAGCACATAGGAATGGCTGCCACCTCTCCAGCTGCTGTCTGACCACACTTGGATCTTTTCCGACAGTTGACCGGCCCACACCAGGACTTGACCTTGTGACCCCGCCTGCCCAAACTCCACCTGTGGAACAAGTCAAAACCACTCCCCCAATCCCAGATGAAGGTATGCATGCTGCCACCTGGGGTATGTTATTTCAAAAGGTGTTTTCTTGAGAAAGAGAAATGCAGGAGGAAAAAAAATAGCTGTCCAAGGTCCATTTCGCACTGGGATCTCATCCCTGGTTTTATCATAGTTCAACTCACGACACAAGACCTTGCATTTATCCCTGGTTGTAACAGCATCTATTTATCCTGGGACAAGTGTGGGGCGAAACCGCGGTGACCTCAGTGTAATGTGGAAACAAAAAATACCCCGAGATGATTACAAGGGTGAACTCACGTGTAGTGTAAAGTAGTGTAGAGCCAGTTTGGTGTAGTGGTTAAGTGCGCGGACTCTAATCTGGGAGAACCAGGTTTGATTCCCCACTCCTCCACTTGCACCTGCTGGATGACCTTGGGCAAGCCATAGCTCTGTACCAGCTGTTCTCTCAAGGACAGTTTGGGAAAGAGCTCTCTCAGCCCCACCTACCTCCCAGGGGTCTGTTGTGGGGAGGGGAAGGGAAAGGAGTTTGTAAGCCAAGTGAAGGGTGGGGTATAAATCCAATCTCTTGTTCTTCTAAGTTTGGGGACAGGGTTAAACCAGGATTTAAGGTCTAGTGTGGACAGGACCCAAATGGGGAAAGATCTAGAATGTTAATGAACTGTCATTTCTGTATTTGCTATACCTAACATCGTAATGCATTAATCACAAGGATAAAAATCACAGGCCCGTCCATGAGCGTAGGAAGTCAAAGGCTCCCTTCTTGCAACACTTCGAAACCATCTGCTCTCTCCAGCTTTCCATTGCGGTAGACATTTGCCAGACCAACTGCTTTAACTGAGATGAAACTTTTCGTGATGGTGCCGGAAAGATAGTAGAGTAGGCAGCAGGCGAGCTTCAAGGGGAAAGGCTTTCCATGGATAATGGTTATTCCATACATTCAATCCTGGGAGTATTACTTCACCTCCAATGTTTTTACTTTCTTTATCTCTCAGCTTGCAAGACAGAATGGTTTGATCGGGACAATCCCTTTGGGAGTGGGGATCATGAACTCTTGTCTGACCTCGTTCGTGAAAACCCGGGTGAAATCTGTTCTGACCCAACTGCAATGGAGGTCCAGACACTGGACGGGACTCCGGCTTCCAAGACTGGCCAACAGTTTGCTGTGTGAGATTCTGTGGGGTGACACCAGGGAGGAATTGCTGGAAAAGCTTAGCCTAGTGCCAGATGAACAATTTTCCCAGTGTCATGATCACAAACAATGACACTTGGGAAGCAAAGCAAGTTCCCCAGAGAATCAACGGCAGACGTCAGTCATAAAAATACACTGTTCCCCACTTATTTTTGTTTTCATCCTCAACCTTTCTCCCCTTATTGTCCCCAATTCATTTGCTTCTCATCAAGTCTTGGGGCTCTCCCACATCCTCGTTTTCCTTGCTTGTGTGTTCTACTTTCTTCACCCCCACCCCCGCTCCCGATCTCCATGATTTGTGCTCTTTGCAGTGGTCAGTTATATATCACCTCAGTTTATGTCTGGCATGTCTCCCTGCAAATTTAAACTGCAAGTTTTTACCCTGGACATAAACAAATGTAAAATGTAAGGGAGCAAAACACACGCAGAACAGGAAAACACACACCAAGCAACAGGAACTCACAAGCAAGGACTAGGAGGATGCAGAAGAGCCCTTGAACTAGAGTTAACTGGAATCCTCCACTGTATGTTTCGTATCCCCCCCGCCCCCGGGCTCATTTCGTAGCAGGAGCTCCTTTGCATATTAGGCCACACACCCCTGATATAGCCAGTCCTCCAAGGGCTTACAGTAGCCCCGGTAAGAAGAGTTCTGTAAGCTCTTGGAGGATTGGCTACATTGGGGGGGGGGGGGGTGGCCTAATATGCAAAGGAGCTCCTGCTACGAAATGAGCCCTGCCCCCCCCCCCCATTTTGTACTCAGTGCTATGCAGTTTTCTTTAGCTTTCAGTTTCCCCCATTCAATTCTGCGGGTGGGTGGGTTACCTTTAACAATAGCTAGATCTACATACGTTGGTTAAAAAAAAAAAAACCACTTCCGTCGGTTTCAAGGTTTGTACCAATACAAAGGAGTGCATTTGTGCGTCAGTAAAACACTGCAGATAAAAGAATTTGGATACAACCCCATACACAAACAAAACAAAAAAAATTGCAGTGTTCTATTATTGTGGAAGTACCCACTTGTAACACGGGCAAGGAGAGCGGCCAAAAAGCTGCAAGTAACCCCAAAGAATAATTAAAAGCTGTAATTAACTGTACATGTGTTGATCCTGGAATTTAAGATTAGAAATTCTCCTTGTAAAACTGGGCGGGTAGCAGAACTGAACCCAGAGGAAGAGTGGACCAGGAAAAATATCCTCATCCCAAGTCCCATTTTCTCATGGTTCCATTCTCACTCTGCTCTTCTGGTCACACCATTTGGGAGTCCCAGCTTCTTCATACATTCACGGCTTCCTATCAAGAGCCTCTGAGATGATTCCTGGACCTCTGCCTTCCTTGGTGTTTGACGTTCCCTTTGCCTTGTGTGCTTCTGATAGAAACGAGGTCTCCAAGGGCTTTTCCTGTCTCAGTGCTGATCAAGGGGAAGGTGTTTTTTGCCTTGACTATCGGGTCCGATTCACCTGTCCAAAGTCCTTCTGCCCTGGTGAGTAATAAGTAGAACATCACAGCCTGCATCCTGGTCTCAAGAAGATGCCTTCAGGAAGCCCACAAATAGGGTGGCCAACTTTGGCTTGGGAAATTCCTGGAGAATCGGGGTTACAGCCTACGTGGACAGGCTTTGGGGAGGGGTGGGAACTCAGCATGGTCCAGTGCCACCAAGTCCACCCTCCAAAGCTGCTGTTTCGTCCAGAGGAACTGATCTCTCTGACACCTGGAGATCACTTGTAATTCCTGGAGGTCTCCAGGTCCCACCTAGAAGTTGGCAACCCTACCTACGAGGCAGGTGAGTTGTTATCTGTTGCTTCCCCAACAACCAGGTTTCTGCACAATGGGTTTTCAAGTTTCTTGCTGATGGGAGGAAATGGGAAGCATGTTGGCATCGTGCCGAACAAACTGACTTCACTTCTGGTGAAATCCAGAATTAATATCATGGGACACTAGGGGCGCGATCATACGCACCCATTTGCAACACAAGAAGGACGATTCCCCGCCGGCTCAAAGTGGCACGATCACACAAGCACATCTGGGAAGCGTCCTGCAGCCGGTGTCAAACTGTCGCAAGCTGCTTTGAGCCGGCGGGGAATCGGCGTATTTAGCTACCAGTGAAAAGGCAGTCTCAAAATGGTTTGCGACGGCCCAGAACCGGCCTTTCCCAGTGTGATCGCACCAGTGCAAACAAGTGGCGTAGGGGAGTGGGCTTTATGGTATTCCCCCCCCCCCCCGCCCCGGTATGCGCATCATCGGACGACCCGAGGGTGAAGAGGCAAGTCATTGATCCCTTGTAGAAGCGAATAAGCGCATTGAAAAGGGCCAGAAAAAAACCCCAGCTCGCCCGTGGCTGCGTGTGATCATGCAGTGGCGGTTCACCCTCGCAGGTCCACAGACCTGTGTGATCTCGCAAAAGCAGCGCAAATTGCGCCGGCGCAAATTTGTGTCGATTCCCATCCAGCTTATCTTGCTCGTGTGGACGGGGCCTAAAATTTGCAAATGCTCTATGGTTTTACCATAGAATTTTGCAAATCCTACAGCATCCTGTGACATCACATCCAGTGCAAACACTGACATGCCAGTTCTTGCCTCCTAAATGTCCTAGGTTTTGTTGTCTGTGGCCTGGCAACCCTACTTGGAGGGAATATAGGAAATGGACCACAAGACTATTTTTCCCAGGACTTAGTTTACTTCCATCAGTGGCTCTTAGCCACAAGGTATAGATAGGGACTCTCGGTCTGGGGCAAGTGATGCTCTGTATTCTTGGTGCTTGGGGGGGTGGGACAGTGGGAGGGCTTCTAGTGCCCTGGTCCCACTGCTGGACCTCCTGAGGGCACCTGGCATTTTTGGCCACACTGACAGAGTGTTGGACTGGATGGGCCATTGGCCTGACCCAGCGTTGGCTTCTCTTATGTTCCTATGTTCTGTGTCCCTCCCTGTCTAAGGAATTTGCAGAAGTAAAAACTCTGCAAGAAAACAAAACACCCTAAAGTACAGGGGGATGTCAAATTCCAGGAGGTGGCTGCAGATCTCCTTGGATTACAACTGATCTCCAGGCAACAGAGTTCAGCTCACCCCCAGAAAATGGCTACATTGGAAAGTGGACTCGATGGCATTATACCCTGCTGAAGTCCCTCCCTTCCTCAAACCCTGCCCTCCTGAGTTTCCACCCCAAAAATCTCCAGGCATTTACCGACACATAGCTCACGGCCCCAGCTGAGAGAATCCTGATCCAACTTGTGCTAAAGCATCTAATCCAGGGGTGTCAAACATGCAGCCCGGAGGGCTTTTGTCAGGCCCGCATTGGAATTGGCCATCTCCTGCTTCCAGTTCTGTTGCTGCTGCTGCATCATAGCTTGCTTTGCCAGACTCTCCCAATTGCTCAGCCATTTCATGTTTTCCCCTGGGTCCTAGACTCAGAACGCTTAAGCATGAGATTTCTGTGGTGAATGTCCATAAATCAAAAGTAGGTTTGCAGCTAACAGATACACACCTGAATAGCATACTCAAGACTGCAACAGCACAGACATCTGGATGCAATAATTCAGAGCAAGAGGTGTCAGTTACCAGATACTGTTAAATAAACAAAATATTGCAAGAGTGCTAATGTTCCAAGCATGTTTTTATTTTAAGTTTTAAAAAATCTTTGTGTTTGTGTCCTTCATAAAGTTTATATCTCTGCTGCCTGGCATTACATTTTATGACACACACGGTCCGGCCCCAAAAGGTCTCCGTTATGTCAGATCCGGCCCTCATAACAAATGTGTTCGAGACCCCTGATCTAATCAGTTTGAGCCTAGGAGCTTTTTGCTTTGTTTGGCTAGTTTCCTCCCCCCCCCCCCCCCCAATTTGTTCTGACTCAGTCTGCTTTTGAAGTTTATCAGTGGCTGGTTTGGTTGACACATTCTGTTTTTTTCCCCTTAGTATTATTTCAGTTCTTTGGTTTTAATATTTTTTAAAAAAATTATTTGCTATACTTGATGTAAAGGTGAAGGTTTCCCTTGCTCGAAAGCCAGTTGAATCCAACTCTAGGGTTGCGGTGCTCATCTCCGTTTCCAAGCTGAAGAGCCAGCACTGTCTGAAGACTTTTCATGGTCATATGGCTGGCATGACTAGACACTGAGGTGCACGGAATGCTGTTACCTTCCCACCGAAGTGGTACCTATCTACTTGCAATTTCTTGCTTTCGAACTGCTAGGTTGGCAGGAGCTGGGGCCAGAGACGGGAGCTCACTCCATCATGCGGCACCAGGGTCTCGAACTGCTGAGCTACCGACCTTCCAGTCTGCATCTCAGCGTCTTAACCTCTGAGCCACTGTGGCCCTATACCTGACATAGTAATGCACTAATTGCAAGGATAAAATTTGTAGGCCTATTCATGAGCGTAGGAAGTCAAAGGTTCTTTTCTTGAAACACTTTATAGCCATCTGCTCTCTTCAGCTTTCCATTGCAGTAGACATTTGCCAGACCAGCTGGTTTAACTGAGATGATACTTCTAACGAAGGGGAAAGGCTTTCCATGGTTAGTGGTTAATCCATAGTTTCAATCCTGGACATATCACTTCACCTCCAGTGTCTCTCTTTCATATCACTTCACCTTTGTCTCTCTTTCAGCTTGCAAGACAGAATGGTTTGATTGGGACAATCCCTTTGGGACTGGAGACCACGAACTCTTGTCTGACCTCCGTCATGAACATCCTGGTGAAATCTGTTCTGACCCGACTGCAATGGAGGTCCAGACACTGGACGGGACTCCGGCTTCCGAGACTGGCCAACAGTTTGCTGTGTGAGAGTCTGTGGGGTGACACCAGGGAGGGGAATTGCTGGAAATAGGCAGGGTCCAAATGGACAAGGTTTCCTCGGTTGCAAGCACAGAACATGGCACTTAGGAACCAAAGCAAGCTTCACAGAGTCAGTGGCAGATGCTGGTCATAAAAATATGGCATTTCCCACTTCTTTTGGTTTTCAGCCTCAGCTCTTCTGCGGTTATTGTTCCCAATTCATTTTTTTTCCTCATCAAGGTTTGAGCTGGAACTAACTGGAATCCCCGACTGTTCATTTCTTATCCCCCAATTTTGTACACAGTGCAATGCACATATCTTTAGATTTTAGTTCCCTCCCTTCAGTTCTGGGTTGGTTTTTTTACCCTCTGTAATAAACAGACCTACGTATGTTGGCAAGACACACTTCGGTTTGCTTCACGACTCTTACCAATACATAGGCGTGTGCATGTAAAACAGTGCAGATAAAGAATTTGGATCTAATCCTATGCACACAAACAAATCAAGATTTTTCTTTTTTGACTCCAGGCGGGTTGCATCCTATTTCAGTCAAGAAGAAGAAGAATGTAATTTACTGTGGTCAAAAACCAGAGTACATCGAATACAGTTAATAAAACAGCTATTGCAACAATAGCAAAATAATATGTCTTATATGACAGTATATGTTAAAAAAACTTTGAAAATATTTACAAATTCCAGTAAAAATCAGAGAAAATCAAATTTCACCAGTGAACTATGGTCCCTCCACACTCTCCTGATATGATAGGCTAGCCAACCAAATTTTGCCACCATCCGAGTTCTATTCCGACTTTTATCTGCCAACATAATTGAGAGGGGAGTCTCCCTACTACACCCTGGGTGTGATTTTATAATGGGATTTATAAATCTCTCTCTATTTCAATCAATACAATAATATTGCTTAGCTGTATTGCTTAGCTGTATTTTAATGTGATCTAATGGAATTTTATGTGTTTTAACTTTGTATATTTATAATTATGTTGTTAGCCGCCTAGAGCCGGCTTGTTGGCTAGGCGGGATATAAATCGAAATTAATAAATAATAAATAATAATAATAAATAATAATAAATATCTAAAACACAAGATAGACATTTAAAACCAGTAGTTACAGCCAGTGTGTCCCTCTAAACTGAGTTAATGTGAGCTAGCTCAGTTTTTTTTAGCTTCCGGCTCACACGTTTTTGTCTCCGCTCAGGAAGGACGGCTCCAGAGCAAACTGATTGATGAGGCAGCCAAATCTCTCACTCACAACTTTAATGCCAGCAGCTCACAAAGTGGAATTTTTGCTCACAAGACTCCACAGCTTAGAGGGAGCATAGGTTATAGCTTACAGTTGAGAGATTCTGGGCCATTGATGCAGATGGATACGGCCGGTTATCGGTGGGTGGGTGACAGCAACCTTGGGGGGGGGGGGAGCATGTGTGGATGCCCGCTGCCTCAGCCAAAGGCCTGGTGGAAGAGCTCCGTCTTGCAGGCCCTGTGGAACTGAAGAAGCTCCTGAAAGGCCCTAGTCTCAATGAGGAGCATGTTCCACCAGGTAGGGGCCAGGGTCGAAAAAGTCCTAGCCCTGGTCGAGGCCAGATGGACGTCCTTTGGGCCAGGGACCACCAGGAGGTGTTGGCTGTTAGAGCGTAAAGCTCTTCGAGGCGTATACAGGAAGAGGCGGTCCTTTAGATATTCTCACTCTGCTCTTTTGGTCAGTCCCTTTGAGAGTCCCAGCTTCTTCATATATTTGGGGTTCCTTTCAAGAATACCCGAAATGATTACCAGACCTCTGCCTTCCTTGATGTTTAATGTTCCCTTTGCCTTTTGTGCTTCTGATAGGAACGAGGTCTCCAAGGGCTTTTCCTGTCTCCATGCTGATCAAGGGGAAGATGTTTTCTGCCTTGACTATCGGGTCCGATTCACCTGTCCAAAGTCCTTCTGCGCTGGTGAGTGACAAGTAAAACCTAGAATCATGGAACCGTATAGAATCATAGGATTGGAAGGGTCATCTAGTCCAACCCCCTACACAATGCAGGAAATCCACAAACACCTCCCCTCCATGCCCAGAAGATGTAAAAAAAAACCCTCCAGGATCCCTGGCCAAACTGGCCTGGAGGAAAATGGCTTCCTGACCCCAAAGTGGAGATCAGCATTTCCCTGGGCGTGTAAGAAAGGGCCATGAGAACTAAGCACTGATGCAACCCTTCCTGACCTCCCTCTTTCAATCTGCCCTGCTGGGTGAAGATCCAGAAGTGTCATAATCTAGACGTGACATCATGGGATGCTCTAGCTTTTCCAAATACTCTATGATTTTACCTGGTTTTGCTGGCTTTGGCCTGGCAACCCTCTTTGGGGGGGAGTCTAGGAAAAGTACCATAAGACCTTGTTTTGGCCAGGCCTTCGTTTGCTTCTCCATGTCCCTCCTTGTCTGAAGAATTTGCAGGAGTGAAAACGCTGCAAGACAATAAAAACACCTTAAAATTCGGGTTTGGGTTTGGGTTAGGGAAGGGGAGGCTAGACTGGATCCCTCCCAGTGGCCACCCACTACACACGCCCCTTGAATGTATTGGGGCATTTGGTTAATTTAGCAAAGTCCGCCCAGTCATAGAAGCATGCTATTCTGCACAGTGAGTAAATCCTCCAAGAAGTCTATTGCAAAAAGTAAAACGTACATTTATCCAAGTTGCTTCAGTTCACATTCAGGTTGCCGTCGAAAGGACGGAGAGAAGATTTGCCTATTGCAGGTGGCCAGCCAAATCTAGCATCAGTTGTACGAGGGCACTGTTTCTACTGGAGAGACCTGTGACTCCATGAAGAACCCTGCAGAGAATGAGGCACGACAAACAGCCACAGAGAGAGCGGTGGGGTCAGAGGGCAGCTCCCAGGTTGAGACAAAGAGGTCCTGTCCACACTTGGATATCATCCCTGGTTTTATCAGAGTTCAACTCACGACACAATTCCACACTAGACCTGAAATCCTGGTTCAACCCTGTCCCCGAACTTACATTCTACACTCCACTCAAATTCACCCCTTTAATTATCTTGGGGTATTTTTTGTTTCCACGTTACATTGAGGTCTCCCCGGTTTTGCCCCCACCCTTGTCCCGGGATAAACAGATGCTGTTATAACCGGGATAAATGCAAGGTATTGTGTCGTGAGTTGAACTCTGATAAAACCAGGGATAAGATCCAAGTGCAGGAAGGACCAATACCTTGCATTAATCCCTGGTTAGCATCCGTTTAGCCCAGGACAAGTGTGTGGTGAAACTGGGGTGACCTCAATCTTATGTGGAAAGAAAAAAATACCTGAGATAATTACAGGGGTGAACTCGTGTGTAGTGTAGAATGTAAGTTTGGGGACAGGGTTGAGCCAGGATTTCAGGTCTAGTGCGGAACCACCCTAGAGAGAGACATCCCAATCAAGGAGATAACAGCCATACACACACACTTGGAGTGATGTAGCGCCCCCCAGTGTCCGTGCATATTGAGTCGCTCATTCCAACAGAATGATGCAGTTTTCCTGGGAGGGGGGAGCGTGATTGGTTTCCCCAGGCGCCTTTCCCAGCACGAAATAGGAGATCGCCACTGCAGCATATAGGGAGTATGGGGACAATTTGGCTGGACTCGGTGGTCCAGGATCTCCGCTTGGGGTTGGGCTGGCACGTCCTGGGGCCGTAGGACTGGCTCTAGAGTTTCGTTCGGACCCTAGGAAGGTAGCTCTCCCCCACGCTGCCGGACAGACTCTCTCCTTCCCTGACAAGAGAAGTGACCACACCGATCGTTTCCCCCAACAGCACGAGATCGGTCTGGATCAAAGTTTGCACCTCGGCCCGGATCAAAGCTTGTATCGACCACACCCGCTCAGCAAGTGCAAACAAGCCGCCCTGGTCAAAGTAAGTCAGAAGGAAAACTCCACCCATGATTTATTTTTTTTAAGCGCTTGCAAACAAAGGCAAGGCAGGCCAACTGGGTGGGGTCTAGAGGAAGGGACTGTTTACAGGACTCTTTGGTCGTGTGCCAGCACTTCTTTTTAATCTGTTGTGCTGGTGGCTGGCCCATTGTGTGAGATGGCTGCCAACTTCCAGGTGGCATCTGGAGATTTCCTGGAGTTACGACAGATCTCCAGGCTACAAAGATCATTTCCTCTGGAGGAAATGGCTGCTTTGGAGGATGGATTTATGGCATTGTACTCTGCTGAGGTCCCTCCCCTCCCCAAACCCCACCCTCCCCAGGCTCCATCCCCCCAAATCGCCAGGAATTTCTCAACCCAGAGCTGGCAACCCAATTTTTCAGCTGCTGCTGCTGCCACATGCTAAAAGCAGCACAGGTACTCTCTTGGTGATGGACATAAGAACATAAGAGGAGCCAATGTTGGATCAGGCCAGTGGCCCATCCAATCCAACATTCTGTCACACAGTGGCCAAAAACACCAGGTGCCCTCAGAAGGTCCACCAGTGGGGACAGGACACTAGAAGCCCTCCCACTGTTGCCCCTCAAGCACCAAGAATACAGAGCATCACTTGCCCCAGATTGAGAGTTCCTATCCATACTTCGTGGCTAATAGCCACTGATGGACATCTGCTCCGTATGTTTATTTAATTCTCTCTTGAAGCCGTCCGTGCTTGTAGCTGCCACCACCTCCTGTGGCAGTGAATTCCATGTGTTAATCACTCTTTAGGTGAAGAAGTCCTTCCTTTTATTTGTTCTAACCCGACTGCTCAGCAATTTCATCAAGTGCCCATAAGTTCTTGTATTGTGAGAAAGGGAGAAAAGGACTTCTTTCTCTACCTGCTCTATCCCAGGCATAATCTTATAAACCTCGATCATGTCACCCCCCTCAGCCGTCGTTTCTCCAAGCTAAAGAGCCCCAATCGCTTTCACCTTTCTTCACAGGGAAAGTGTTCCAACCCTTTTATCATTCTAGTTGCCCTTTCCTGCACTTTTTCCAATGCTATAATATCTTTTTTGAGGTGTGGCGACCAGAGGCCGGTCCGTGCTGTGGGTACCATAGGACAAGCCAGTCCAGAATAGGATGGCAGGGATGAGCGCAGAGATGTGTTGCGGTGCTCATATCATCTTTGCCTCGTGAGATCAACATCAGTAGTACTTAACCTTTAATCCACCACCACCACCCACCAACTATGCATCCACATTCAGGGCACACATAGCCACACAGCAGGGGAAACAGCCCCCCCTCTCCAAGAGCTGGTTACGGTCAGGAAAACAAGATGAGGTGGAATTAGGGTTGTCAGCTCTGTGCTGGGAAATACCTGGAGATCTGGAGGTATTTAGAGTCTGAGGATGACAGGGTTTGGGGAGGGGAGGGGCTTCAGTGGGGTACAATGCCATAAAGTCCACCTTTCAAAGTGGCCATTTTCTCCAGGCGGAGTGATCTCCGTTGCCTGGAGATCGATTGTAATCCCAGGAGATCTGCAGCCACCACCTGGAGATCGGCAACCCGAGGTGGTAGTCTGAAGCTAGGGTTGCCAACTCCAGACTGGGAAATTCATGGAGATTTGGGGGTAGAGCCTGGGGAGAGTAGGTTTGGGGGAAGGGGGAGCCCCAGAGTCTGCCTGACAAAGCAGCCGTTTTCTTCAGGGGAATCTCTGTCGACTGGAGATCAGTTGTAATTCTGGGAGCTCTTGTCTCTACCTGGAGGGTGGCAATTCTAAGCCCCTCCCCCTCATATGCCGTAGCCCTGATCCGAATCAGGCCCAAGTGCTCTCTGGAACTTTGTTTCCCACCAGTAATTTTTTTTTTTTTTTTACAATTAAATGATCGGATCTGGGTTGGGAGCAGGGGTCATTTCGTAGAAAAAGAGGTGCAGGAACTCATTAGCATAACTCATTTGCATAACTCATTTGCATATGTCACACCCCCTGACATACCGTGTCTGTTGAAGGGAAGCTGCTGAAGGGTTGGTGAAATTTCTCCAGTACTTATGGGCCATGTGCCCAGATAAAAAATGGTATACTTAGAAAATGTATATGCCACCTTGAGCAAGTCTCTGGAAAAGCAGCGCACAGTCATAAAAGGAACAATGATAAAAATATCACTATTAAAACAAAACATTAAAAACAATAAAGACCCTAGCAGGGCTTTCCCCGGGGTGCTGCGCCTCTGCACTGCTCAGGGAAGCCAAGGAGGGGGCAGGGCTTGGTCATGTGCCCGCCCCCTGGGCTCCTCACTCCCGGAGCTGCGCTCCTGTGCGCTCCTGCTCCAACAGACCCCTGGTCGGGAGGGAATCCCAATTCAATTTTTGCCAAAGCATCTTAACTCCGTTTGAGCCGAAGAGCTTTCTGCTTTGCTCAGATAGTTCCCTTCTTTTTCTACTCATGTTGGGTCACACTGGTTTTGGGGGTGTATCCATGGCTGGTTTGGTTGAGGGGCCGTGGCTCAGTGGAAGAACCTCTGTTTTGCACGCAGAAGGCCCCAGGTTCAGTCCCGGGCACTTACGGCTATAAGGGTCAGGTAGAAGGTGATAGGAAAGACCTCTGCCTGAGACCCTGGAGAGCCGCTGCCCGTCAGAGTAGACACCAGTGGCCTCAACGGACTAAGGGTCTGATTCCATGCAAGGCAGCTTCATTTTGTTTGAGTTTTTTAAAGCATCGTTTCACCGCTTTTGTTTTAATCACTTTTTTAAACAATTGCAAACCACTTGGAATAAATATCAATTGGAAGATTCAAGATAAAGAATAAGGATCATTCAGGCACAATAGTTGATTGAAATGCCGCGAGATGTTTTCTTGTTTGTGTTTCAGCACTGAGCTAATATTTGTTCATGCCCGTATGGTGTTTTAGAACACACCAGCTCTGTTTTATTGCTATTTAATCAACAATCTGTGCACTAAAACTGACGCCACGATTCTTCTTTGTTTCCTGAGCACATGGTGTCCTGTGTCGTACTGACTTCAGAGTTTACGTCTCTCGCTAATCTTATTCTGTTGTTTCCACATTTTAGCAAATGGGTTGATTCTTCCATTTACTAATAAGCTTATGTTATACTCCTGTTATAACCAGACCTGAATGGCCCAGGCCCATCTCGTCAGATCTCAAAAGCTAAGCAGGGTCGGCCCTGGTTAGTACTTGGATGGGAGACCGCCAAGAAACCCACGGGTCATTGCCAAGAGCCGCAATGCGCCCTCTAAGCTGTGGAGTCTTGTGAGCAGAGATTCTACTTGGAGAGCTACTGGCCTGAAAGTTGCGAGCGAGCGATTTGGCTGCTGCATCAGTTAGTCTTCTCTGGAGCCATCCTTCCCGAGCTGAGACAAAAAATGTGTGAGCCAGAGGCTGAAAAACTGTGAGCTGGGTCACGCTGACTGAGCTTAGAGGGAACAGGGGTCGTAACACAGCAGCACAAAATAAACTTGAATTAATTAACCTTGGACAGCATTGCGACTGCTTTGCCAGAAGAGACTCTGAACCCTATAAACCGTATTTATGGCACAGGTGTGTTAGTGAATTGAGCATACTTAGACAATGGAGGGATTTTCTTCACCTTGTTTTCCACCAAGCATTGAACCTGGTGTATTGTTAATGTGGTGGAATTTGCCTGCTCCAGCCTGCAGGCCCTGTTCTGCTCTGCCATTACCTCGACACTTGCTCCAGCTCTTTAAGTGAGCACATGGTCAATAGCTGCCATCCCACTGGAGAGGTCTGTGCGCTCTCCTGGACTCAGCGCTCAAGGAAAAGAAAGCTTCCTCCTCGCTCCCCTGAGCTTTATCACCTCTCTTTTCCCCAACCACAGACCAGGTCAGGCCTGGTCAAAAGGGGCTTTTCCTGGAGACTAGGGTTGCCAGGTCCCCCCGGGAGGTGGAGAAACCCCCGCTTGATGGGTCCATTACCCGCCAGCCTAGATTGGGCTGCCGGGGGGAACCCCACCCCCAAATTGCCGGGATCACCCAGAGGACATCATCATGTCAGGCACATTGTGGGGGGGATGCTCTATCCTTTGAGGGGAAACTCTACGTTTCCCCCTCGAATGATATTGGTCCCGCCCCCAACATGCCCAATGTGATGATGTCACTTCCAGGTGATGTCACTGCAGTGTGCACGCTTTGCGCGCACGCCAGTGAACTCCTGAAGACATCCAGGGCTCCCCCCTCTGCAGCTATGGTAGGACTTGGCAAACCTACTGCAGAATCTCCAGGATTCTATTCTTCCAAACCTCTGTTCCCTGCTTGGGGAGAGGGGGAGATCTTGACCCACCCATTATCTCTCCTGCTAGATCTATTAGCATTTGTATGAGAGTGGGCTGAAGTATGCCTGGAAAGCAATTGCACTGACTCCTCTTCCTCCTGCCTGTTCTCTGCCCAGAGGGAGGGGGGAGCTTTTAAAACGCAAAGTGGAGGTTTTGCTTATTTCAAGCCTCCCAAGGAAAAAATATATTTCTTCCCAGTTAAGCAAAAGATTTTCACTTCAGCCAGGGTTTGGTCAATTATTAAAGGTGGTTATCTTCTTGGGTTCTCATTTTCCTGGAAGGGTGCAGTAGGATAGCAGATGCTTCCGAGGAAAGCAGATGACAAATAATTTTACTGCTATCTGGCAACAGTTACGCTTTTTTGTAAACGGTGAGCTGATCGTTTGCTTTACTGAATGTTCCGAGTTTGATTGGAGATTTTATTACTACTACCTTTATGGAAGGGAGTTGTGGGTCATGTTGGAAATCTAGGATTTTATCATTTGCTGTTTCTTGGTTTTATGGTAATTTTATACTGTTTGTCTGGCAGGGCGGTTGGTTGTACCGCTTGTGTGGTTTTTTATATGTGTCTTTTAATTGCATACCACCTTATTCGATTGGAGGACACAGTATACGTGTGTGGAAAAGGCCGTCATGTAGCTAATTTGCAGTGACCCTGTAGGGCAGGGGTGGGCAAATTGCGGCCCGGGGGCCACATGCGGCCCGCCACAGAGTTTTTTGCGGCCCGCCAAGACAGTTGGCCACTGTCAGCACCTGAGGAGCTGCAGCTTGAACTTATTGACATGCAGTCAGATCACACTGTGAAAGAAATGTTTACTGCTGTGACATTAGTTGACTTTTACAAATCTTTGTCTGCTGAACAGTTTCCATGTATGGAGAAATTTGCCGGGAAAATGTTCTCTATATTTGGGTCTACATATATTTGTGAGCAAAGTTTTTCTTGCATGAAGATCAACAAGAGTAAATATAGACGTTAAGAGACATTTGACAGACATTAACTTGCAGGCTGTGATGAGAATCTCAACAAGCAATCTCACTCCTGATTTCAAAAAAATTGTAGAAAAGTGTGATAGGGTACATTTCTCTCATTAAACTGATTCTAAAATTACATGTGCTTGCAGCTATAGATGATATGAAATTAGCACAATAAATAAATTGAATAAAACTACCACTCTTTTATTTAATTTATATTTATTGATTTTTATGATACAATTTATATTGTTTCTGAAATGCAACGTTAACGAATGAATGCAATCATTTTAAAAGGTGCGGCCCTCCGCTAACCTCCGCTCCCACAAAGCGGCCCCCGAGCCAAAACAGTTGCCCACCCCTGCTGTAGGGTTTTCAAGGCAAGAGACGTTCAGAGGTGGTTTGCCATTGCCTGCCTCTGCTTCATGACCCTGGTATTCCTTGGAGGTCTCCCATCCAAGCACTTACCAAGACTGTCCCATTATATGTGTTATTCCAGTCTTAGCTATATTTATTGCTCAGTTACTTATGCATCTTGACTCTAATTCGCTCTTCCTGGCAACTACACCCCCCCCCCCGCCCCGCCTGCATGTAATATTTGAGGAAATCTGCTTCAGTGTATGTGCCGAAGTGTGCACATGCTGACTGTCTGTTCTCACATGTACACACAAGAATTGAGCTTGTTTTTTCCTTGGGGGTGTCGCTGGACTCCAATTTCATCCTCACTTCTCTTTGTTAACTCCTGCGCTTACTTGCTAATTTAAAGGAAGAGGAGGAGATTGGATGTATACCCGGCCCTTCACTTGGAGTCTCAGAGCGGCTTACAAGCTCCTTTCCCTTCCCCTCCCCACAACAGGCACCCTGTGAGGTAGGTGGGGCTGAAAGGGCTCTGACAGAAGCTGCTCTTTTTCAAGAACAGTTGTGCCGGAACTATGGCTTCCCCAAGGTCACCCAGCAGCTGCAAGAGGAGGAGTGGGGAATCAAACCCGGTTCTCCCAGATTAGAGTCCTCGCTCCTAACCACTACCCCAAACTGGCTGCCATCCATTGATCCTACCCGTCCGCCCATTCCAATTTCTGCTCTGCAGAGGCATGTGGGCTCTGTGTGGCCTCTCCTAACGCCTTACCCCCCATCCTCTTCTTTCCTGGAACTGGCTTTTGAGATTTTATCCCAGTTTTGTCTGAAGAAGTGTGTTTTGCACACGAAAGCTTACACTTCGAATAAAACCTTGTCGGTCTCGGAGGTGCCACTGGACTCAAACCTGGTTCTGCTGCTTCTGAGCCGGTAACCCGGCTAGGCGGGCTATAAATCTAAATAATAAATAAATATAGATAAATAAAAAAAACATGGCTGCCCACCTCAACCTGTCAAGACGGACCCCGCTTAGGTTCCGAGAACAGATGAGGTCAGCCTAGCCTGGGCCCTCCAGATTAGGCATTAAATAAACCACACAAACACATCAGCTGCCTGGTCCTGAATGAGACCCTTGGTCCGTCACAATATTGTCTGCTCAGACTGCCAGTGGCTCTCCGGAGTCTTCCACAGAGGTCCTTCATGTCACCTTCTATCCGATCCCTTTTTACTGGAGATCCCGGGGGCTGAATTTGGGACCTTCTGCACATCAACACTTCTCCTGCAGCAATAAATAGAGAGAGAGGGGGGTTGTTGTTGTTGTTGTTGAGTTACACAGTCGAGTCTGACTCTTTGCAACCCCATGGGCCACACCACACTGGGCCCTCCTGTCCCCCGCTGTCTCCCGGAGTTCACTCAACCTCATGTTTGTTGCATCGATGACACCGTCCAGCCATCTCATCCTTTGCCGTCCCCTTCTTCTTTGACCTTCAGTCTTTCCCAGCATCAGGGTCTTCTCCAGGGAGTGCTCCCTTCTCATCTGGTGGCCAAAGTCTTTGAGCTTCAGCTTCAGGATCTGGCCTTCCAGGGAACAGTCAGGGCCGATTTCCTTTAGGATTGACTGATTTGATCTCCTTGCCGTCCAAGGGACTCTCAAGAGTCTTCTCCAGCACCATAATTCGAAAGCATCTATTCTTTGGCGCTCGGCCTTCCTTGTGGTCCGGCTCTCGCAGCCATACATTACTACTGGGAATATCGTCGCTTAACCCTTATTAACTCAGACCCGTGTTCTGTTGTTTTCTTGTCTCAAAGTTTGCAAGACAAGGTGGTTTAACAGGGACCGCCCCACTGCTACTGGGGACTACGAACTGCTCTATTATCTCCGAAAAGACCATCCCGGAGCTATTTGCTCGAATCCGATCGCTCTCGAGGTGCAAACTCTGCAAGGAATCCCTGCTTCTGAGACTGGACAGAAATTTGCCAGGTGAGTTTCCTGGCCTTTCTGCAACAAGGCTTTTTGATCCTGGGCTTGACAGTACAACAGTTAACAAGAGAGAAAACACCAGCTGCAAGTGATAAATAACAGAGAGCCAGTTTGGTGTAGTGGTTAAGTGCGCGGACTCTAATCTGGGAGAACTGGGTTTGATTCCCCACTCCTCCACTTGCACCTGGCTGGATGCCCTTGGGCAAGCCATAGCTCTGTACCAGCTGTTCTCTCAAGGGCAGTTCTCGGAAGAGCTCTCTCAGCCCCACCTACCTCACAGGGTGTCTGTTGTGGGGAGGGGAAGGGAAAAGGAGTTTGTAAGCCGCTCTGAGACTCCAAGTGAGTGAAGGGCAGGGTATAAAACCAATCTCTTCTTCTTCTTCTTCAAAGAGAACCACAGCTGTGGAAATAGACGCACTGAAACTTTTTCACTACTCCTGCTAATGATGTAAATACTATTACCAACTAACCTTAATTTGCCTATCTAATTTATAAAACAGAGAGAAGATTACATTCCAATCTTCACACTAACAACTAATTATTTAGAGGGCTAAACAAAGCCAAACATTGACTTTTGAAATCTAGCCAATCACAAACTGGTTATTTAGAAGGCTAAACAAAGCGGAACATATTCTTATTGAGGTTAGACGAGGCTTGGAACGATGAGGTCCTCCGGATTTGTCCTTCGTTTCGTTTTGTCCTTCTTCAGTAGCTGTTATACAATATACATCATATACATGTTTTATACATTAGACAGGCAAATTAATTTTAGTTAGTAGTATTATTTGCATCATCAGCTTGACGGTACAACAGGCACACACTGGCCTTCTGTT
This sequence comes from Lepidodactylus listeri, assembly GCA_029233225.1. Classification (NCBI taxonomy): domain Eukaryota; kingdom Metazoa; phylum Chordata; class Lepidosauria; order Squamata; family Gekkonidae; genus Lepidodactylus; species Lepidodactylus listeri. The sequence continues at coordinate 37,789,370 of JARCFY010000019.1, read as the reverse complement.
GGGGAGGGAAATCATTAGTGAACAAGAAGCCTCAGTTCAGAGCCAATTATTTTTTTAAAAGCCTCAGGTAATTGCCAGAGGGAAAGCCACACTCCCAAGAGTGACCCAAACAAGTTGTGACCCACAGCTGGAACCCACCCACTCCCTGCTGCATGTAACCAGCTGGGAAAATGCAAATCAAAAGGAATGATGTAAATCCCATGTACATTGTGTGTTCAGTGCAGTTAAAGCTGGAAACAGGGGAAAAAATATTTTAAGAAAGGTAATGAGAGAGCCACAGTGCCTCAGAGGTTAAGACGCTGAGCTGCAGACCAGAAGGTCGGTAGCTCGGCAGTTCGAGACCCGAGTGATGTGTGATGGAGTGAGCGCCCGTCTCTGGCCTGAGCTCCTGCCAGCCTAGCAGTTCGGAAGCAAGAAACTTCCCGCTTCGATGGGAAGTTAACAGCATTATGCACACCTCGGCGTTTAGTCATGCTGGCCATGGAAAAAGTCTTCAGACAATGCTGGCTCTTCGGCTTGGAAACGGAGATGAGCACCACTCCCTAGAGTCAGATTCGACTGGCTTTCAAGCAAGGGAAACCTTTACCTTTACTTAATGAGAGAGGAGGAACGATTCTTGATGTCACGTGGATTTCTCTTGCTCTCTGTCACCTCTGGTCAAACAGGGTCTGCAGGTTTTGGGATACTACAAAACCCTGCCAACCTGGTGACCACAAATGGTGCTCCAATGAGTGTGCGAACCACGGGCAATGATCTTTGTACGACCAGCTTCCAAGCCACAGAAATGAACGGGCAAAGATCAGAGTAAAATAACCAACAAAGCCCAAGAAACGGACCACCTTCAAACAGGCTTTTCTTGCTCCAGGACTTCTCCTCTGCCTGAGCTTCTCGCCTTCTGTTCAAACCTGGGATTTCTAACACTATTTCTGGAACCGAGGAACGAACACTTGGCTGCGGCTTTTGGATCATTTGCATTCCCTCCCCCACCCCGCATTACCCATCCACATGCTCCCATTCAGGGGTCGTTTAGTAGAAAAAGAGGTGCAGGAGCTCATTAGCATAACTCATTAGCATAACTTATTTGCATATGCCGCACCACCTGACATCACTGGAAGTATATCAGAAGGCAAGAGAGAAAGGGGCGGGGGGGAAGAGAGAGAGAGAAAGAAAGAGCGAGCTGGCAGAGAGGGGACCACTACTAATCCAAGCCTCAGAAATACCACTATTCTGGGAGGATAGCTTCAGTGGTGGCTGAAGCCTTCAGAAGGCTGGTCAGAGGAACAAGGACCTTTCCAGGGGACGGGGTCATTTTGCTGCAGCCATGACACAAGCAGGCATTCCCTCGCCCGGGGGGGCACCAACTCCCGGAGCTGAGCTCCCCCGAGCTCCTGTTCAAAATGACCCCTGCTCCCATTAATAAAACACTGCAAAAAAGCAAGCTTGAGAAGATTGCAAATGGGAGACTTTTGTGTGTGATGTTGTATTGCTACATTCCTATCTGTATAATGCCACACTCAAAAAGGATCTCAGAAGGAGGAGGAGGAGATTGGATTTATACCCCGTCCTTCACTCGGAGCCTCAGAGCAGCTTACAAACTCCTTTCCCTTCCCCTCCCCATACCCTGTGAGGCAGGTGGGGCAGAGAGAACTCTTTCGAGAACTGTCTTTGAGAGAACAGCTCTGACAGAACTGTGGCTTGCCCAAGGTCATCCAGTAGCTGCAAGTGGGGAATCAAACCCGGTTCGCCTAGATTAAAGTCTGCGCACTTAACCACTGCACCACTGTACATACACTCAACTCAATTGTCTTTTTGCTCAATGTTTTATCACTGCACCTGTGCACATCATTTGATCCTGGAAAACAACGTCTACTGAGGGGGGTGGGGAGATAAACATGGATAGAAGGAGCGGGACATTGCAGCTTATGGCAGAAGTGAAGGACCCGGTACAAAATTCTGGGACGTTTTAAAAAGATGGAACAAGGGAGGATTCATAACAGATTGGTTGCGCTTCAAGCACGGGCCAAAAATCTAAAATACAAGAACGAATGCATATGTGGATCAATGCTTGAGAACCCCATTTTATATACATATAGCTTGTTAAAGAGCAGAGATTTGGTTAGATAACACAACATTTGATGTTCAACCTGCATTTGCTATCGATGGTGGGACTCAAGCATCAAGTAGAGCGTGACTTCTTTTTCCTTTTTTGATTCCGAGCAGTAATGACGTGGTCAACGGGTTTGCTTGCATCAACGCCCACCAGGGGAAGGGGGTCTTCTGCCATGATTATAAGGTGCAGTTCACCTGCCCAGAATCCTTCTGTTCAGGTAAGTCTCCAGAGCATCGTTTCTTCTGTCCCCTTCGATCACTGTCTTCCAGCTGCAGGCTTTTACAGCAAAAAACACCGTTTGGGTTGACTGGAAATGGGTGTTCAGTCATTTTTCCCTAGCACGTTTTCCTCCTTTACATTTTTTTAAAAAATACACTTTGAAAATAAACTGGTGAACGGCCCACCTGAAACACAGAGAAACAGAGGGGCTCTGCTGGATCAAACCAGTGCTTCATCTAGTCCATCATCGTGTCTCACACAGTGGCCAACCAGTTCCACTGGACAGCCAACAACAGGGCATAGAGACTGAGGCCTTCCCCTGACGTTGCCTCCTGGCACTGAGGTTCAGAGGTTGACTGCCTCTGAACATGGAGGTTCCCTTTAGTCACCATGGTGGGTAGCCACTGATAGACCTCGCCTCCATGAATTGGTCTAATTCGCTTTTAAAGCCATCTATGCCTGTGGCCATCACTGCAACCTCAGCCAGCAAATTCCACATTTAAATCGCTAGCTGTGTAAAGAAGTATTTCTTTTTCGCCATCCTGAATTTTATTGTACGTCAGCTTCATTGGATGCCCTTAAATTCTAGTATTTTGGGAGAGAAAGAGGCTGGGTAGCCATCTGTTAGGAATACCCTAGATTGGATTTCCTGTGTGGGTTGAATTCCATGGTCTATAAGGACTAGCTGCCCTATAAGTCTCTTTCAAGTGCTATGATTCTGTTACCATGTTTAGCTACTATGCTGGCCAAACACATTGCAAAGGGAAGAGAAAGCTGGAACAGTGAGTCGTGATTTGCATGTATGTACGAGTTGTCAACTATAGGCAGGGAAATTCCTGGAGATTTAGGGCAGATGGGGTTTGGGGAGGACAGGGACCTCAGTGAGGACTAAAACCATAAAGACCATCCTCCAAAGCAGTCGCTTTCTCCAGCGGAACTGTAATCTGGAGATCAGTTGTGATTCGAGGAGGTTTCCAGGCTCCATCTGGTGGTTGACAGTCCAACATGTATGCTTTTAGATGCTCTGGCTTCCTATTTCCTTTCCTTAAGGTGGTGACCAAAAGGATGGGAACGTGAAAGAGAAGTTACGGGATGGCTAAGTCTCCATCCCGTCCTGGAATCCTGCTCCTTCTCAGAAGACGGTGATTACATGGCAGGGTTCCTTCCGGCGATGTTACTTAACGTCTGTTTTCTCACCAACAAGCGAGATTGTGAGCACATGTCAACACAGAGGGCTATACATTGTAAAAAAATACCTGACCTTGACTGTTTGCTGGATGCTCTGCCAGTTTCCTTTATTGAAGAAGGGACCGGATTGGTGAAACGTGGGAGTCAACCAGAAGCCCCGTCTTATTTGCACTTTGGAAACTGGGCAGGTTTTGATTGATTCTACTTATAAATTCTCCTTGGACCTTTCCCTTGTGGGGTTTTTTTCTGTATGCCACTTTGATACTGGATGGGAATAACTATATTTTTGTACTGAATGTCTTATATGCAGGGCTTTTTTCCTTTGGTGTAGTGGTTAAGTGCGCGGACTCTAATCTGGGAGAACCGTGTTTGATTCCCCACTCCTCCACTTGCAGCTGCTGAATGACCTTGGGCAAGCCATAGTTCTGTCAAAGCTGTTCTCTCAAGGACAGTTGTCTCAGAGCTCTCTCAGCCCCACCTACCTCACAGGGTGTCTGTTGTGGGGAGGGGAAGGGAAAAGGAGTTTGTAAGCCGCTTTGAGACTCCTTCAGGTAGTGAAGGGCGGGGTATAAATCCAATCTCTTCTTCTTCTTCTTCTTTCTTTTTTTTTTTGGAAAAAGAGGTGCCGGAACTCTCAAGAGGGAAATGAAGTTTTTAATCTATATACTGAAAACTCACAAACTTATAAACATTTTTGAAATAATTTTGTCAAAGAGGTTCTGGAACTCCATTCCGGCACGTTCCCCCGGAAAAAAAAGCCCTGCTTATATGGAATATTGGAAATAATCCATTCTCGTAACACTTTGAGTGTATACAATCACTTTTCATGTTTGCCTTTATTGTAATAGCGCTGTTTTTTGCTGTTGAATCCCCATGGCAACATCACTGATTGATCTCTGCTATAAACTTTTTTTTCTTCTAGCTAGAAACTTTCAGCTCTTTCTTCTCCTGTCCAACGCCAAAGCTGCTGACTGCGGTTCCTGCTATCTCTTTTCCTCCTTCCTCCATTGATCACCCGCTCCAAACACGGACAAGATTCTCATTCAGAAATGTGCAGCGATCCCCCCAGTACCCAAACTCCATCTCTCTTCATCACCCTTGCCGACACGTCAGCTGACCATCCTAGATTCTTAACTAGGACGGTTGGTTGACCTTGGGGGAGGGTTATGGCTCATGCCAGAGAAAAGAGTGGTGGACCTGCGGCCCTAACAGCCCAGGGGAACTGGCAGAAGGTGCTGGCTAGATGGGTGGGGTCAAGCGTTCTCTCCCTCTTGAGGTCCATTCCAACAGCAAGTCTCTCTCTGTCTGTCTCTCTCTCACACACACACCCTTTTACCACTGGATATTGTAATCTTGCCTGCAGGAGGAGGGAAAGATTTAAGATAATTCTGTCTCACTCGGGTATGCTTGGCAGTAGGCCCCACCCTCTCATCAGTTAGATATTGAGCCTCATTGGCCGTTGCTTGTCTTCTGTTTCTTCTTATATAGGAACTCTCTCCTTCTCTCTCTTACCGGGGCTTGGAGTTTCGTCAAGTTAACACTTTTGAAGTCAATCTGTTCACAGTAAGTTAAATGTACCTACACAAAGATCCCATGTAAGATGTGCTTCGGGTTTTTTGTAAATAAAATTTCTTTCTCTTGTTACCATTGGAGTCAGATCATCTTTGTCATTTGTTTGAACAGCATTTCCCCCTGAACTGGGAAACGTGGAGGATCGGGGATACTGCATAAAGCTTCTGTGCTTCCCAGGCAAATGATTTGGGTTTTTAAAAAAACGGTAATCTAATATTTGTTCCTCCCTTAGTTGAAGGAATGTCACCAGCTCCAAACTTTGGAGCATTTCTTTCTGAAGCACAGTCAGAGCCCCCAACTATCAGGATGTCTTGTTGTTCAGCCACACAGTCGAGTCCGACTCTTCAAGATGTCATCCATCGGTGAAACATATGAATATGTGGAGCTGCCTTGTATAGAGTCTGACCAGCTCAGCAGTGTCTCCTCTGATTGGCAGGCAGGAATCTTTCCCGTCATCTGCCAATAGGCTGCTTCCAGTGTATACCCTGGCCAAGGGATGTCGATGATGTCACAATCACTGCATTTCAAAGCGGCCTGAAAGGGCTCCCCTCTCCCCACACGCCAGATGCTCCCTTTGCCAGGGGGCGTAGAGATGGCACAGAGTGGCTTGCCAGGTCGCCAGTTTGAGAAGTGGAGCAGAGAGTGACACCCGCAGATCTCGACATCAGCCAGTGGTGCTGGTCTTCTTTCTCTCAAGGTGAACCATCACACGCCCCCTTACTTGTGTGCTCTGATTAACCAGTTGCAGGAAGGAGATCGTTTTACATCGGGTTCTCTGCCCTGCCAGGTTGCTGCAGTGATCTGACCAACCGAGTGGCTTTTCCTCCACCTTGGCCACACAGGTTGGATGGTCGTCAAAAGGGTTCTATCAACGGCTGGCCTGAAAAAGGGGTACAGCTGGCCTGGAAAAGGGGCACAGACCGGTTCAGCTTTCCCCATCACGGTGTATGGAAAGGGCCGTCAAAGCCACAGGCAACTTGAGGTGACCCTGTAGGGTTTCCAGGGCAAGAGAGGTTCCAAGATGGCTGGCCATTGTCTGCCCCTGCGTAGCAGCCCTGGACTTCCTTGGTGGTCTCTCTGAGAGTCCTACAGAGTCGGTCACAACAAGCGTCCTTAAAGACGGTTGATCTTTATTGAGAAAGGTCTGTGGTGGTCATCCACACATTCTGTGTCAGTAATGGTTAGAAGGATCCCTGACAGGGCAATTATACAGAATTCAGATAGGGTCTCTCAATGGAATGCAAGCAATCCCATAAATCAGTAAAAAGGCGCCCAATAGACTGGCTGCAGGTTCTCATAAGACAGGGGTGGGCAAACTTGCTCAGCGTCAGAGCCACCTAGAACAGGGGGGGCCAAACTTGCTTAACGTAAGAGCCGCGTAGAATAAACATCAGATGTTTGAGAGCCACAAGACAGGAACAAATATTACCCGCTTTTATTGGAAAACAAGCAAATTTGCTTTTTATTAACATTAAATGAGACTGCCAAAAATAATAACAAAAGGGGTAAAAGAAGATATTGGTAATGATGTTAATTTGTCCAATGATATTTGTTTGCTAATGATATTTAGCTTCCCCAGCCGCCCTGCTGGGAGCCACATAATATATGTGAAAGAGCCGCATGCGGCTCCCGAGCCACAGTTTGCCCACCCCGTCATAAGACAAAGCAGAAAGATACATCAATAGACACTAACAAGTTGCCAAGGTCAGTGCTAAGCAGCAAGCAATAAGCAAGCAGGGAGGGAAACAAAAGTAAACATTTCAAGAATCCTACGTTGCTGGGCAACCCATGCCACCTCCCGGCCAGGGGATGGCAGCATTAGCTGACAGTCTCCCATCCAAGTAGCAACCAAGGCCAAGCCTGCTTAGCATCTGAGATCTGATGAGATCGGACTATCCTGGGGGCCATCCAGGTCAGGGCATGCCAATCACAGGCAAAGGATCAATCATCTTGAATTTCTTTGCCAACAGGGCCTAAGCCAAGGGAGCAGTTTCAGCTGGGCAGTCTGCTTAAAGCAGGGCCTTCTCCAGCACACCAGAGTGACTTACTATTATTCTTTATCACCACTGCTAAGAGAGGGCTTGTGGCTCAGAGACAGAGCATCTTCTTGGTGCCACCACTAAGAAGGTAGAAATACACCAGTACCTGGACAAATATATCACAACACAGAGATGTTCTGAACTCTTTTAGCCAGTTTGGTGTAGTGGTTAAGTGCGCAGATTCTACTCTGGGAGAACTGGGTTTGATTCCACACTCCTCCACTTGCAGCTGCTGAATGACCTTCGGCAAGATGTTGTTCTGACACAGCTGTTCTTGACAAAGAGCAGTTTCTGTCAGAGCTCTCTCAGCCCCACCTACCTCACAGGGTGTCTGTTGTGGGGAGGGGAGATTGTAAACCGCTCTGAGTCTCCCTTGGGGAGTGAAGGGCGGGGTATAAATCCAATCTCTTCTTCTTCTTCTTCTTTTATACTGTTGTGGTGAACTGATACAGCATTCATTTTTCTCCCCTCATCTCTGTGGCAGTCGTTGCATTCCCTCCTTCAGTCAACAGTCCCAGTCCTCCATGCGCCATGAGCCAAAAGGATGAGCCACTGGCAACACTCAAGCCAAGGCCTCTTGGCCTGAAAGAAGGTAAGCCAAAAACCCTTCCCACTTCCAACCACTCCCACTGCTTCATGGATGGAAATGGGGATGGGCCTGCGCCACCACTTGATCTCTGCTGTTATTTCACTGGCTTTCAGGTGACCTACCCTGCAGCCATTCAAGAGCCAAGAGGATTGTGGTTCTTTTGGTTGTCCTAGAAAACATTGTATCCTATGATACGTTATCAAGAGTTTTAGGCAGGCTTCCCCATATTTCTGGATCTGTGCCCCATAATTGTTGACCTGTGGGTGCTTTCGGGATTTTGAGAAATAGGTAGGAGGTGCTGTAAGGCTGGGCAGCATCCTTATGGACTTTTCTGATTTATAGGGGCAGCGTATGGACTATGCCATCAGTTATGTGGGACATGAGAATACACTAGGTGACCAGTGGGAAGATGGGAATAGACGCCTACACTACAGGATCAGAGTACCATTTTCTGGGGACACTGTCTCACACAAAACCATGAGGTTACAGACTCACACCAGCAGTTCCATACAGATATACACTCTTTGCACGTATGCCTGCTTGTGCCCCCTCCTGCCAGCCTTCATCTCCATTTGCTACATCAAAGGACTTCACACCTGGGTGTGAAGACACCGGGATGCTTCCTGAAGATCGGTTCCCATGGCCAGCGTTCCTGTGATCCAGAAGATCGGCGTCAGATCCCACTGACAGCGACATCCTGCCCTGACCATCAGACAGATTTGAATATTGACCACTCCTTTAGCACCCCCTTAGTGGCTACAGATAGCAAACGGACCTTCTATAGGTTTTCTAGGGATGGCATCATATCTGGCCATCCTCCTAGGTACCACCTCCCAATGAAAGCTGCTCCCCAAGATTCCAGTTCAGTTCCAGTTCTAGTCTAGTTTCTATACTAGCTCCTCCCTTGCCTCCCATCCTCCCTCACGGACCCCTGGGTGCACCACTGGGATCTGCCACGTGGTCTTCTGCTGGTTCAGAGCCACGATCCTTTATCCTCTTCCTAAGGATTTCTCCTCCTCATTTTCCAGCCGGATTCCACTGCTTCTATAGAGGTAAATATCACCCCCGACGGAAACCATCAATAACCTGCTCGTGCACACGTCTCTGTAATTCCCATCTAATTTCCTAGTACTGTATGCTTGTATGAATGACAGACTAACATCGCGTTGTATAACCTTTTATTATACTCTAGTAAACAAATCATTTTTATACTGTTTAAATTGAGTCTGTGTCAGTTTCTCAGAAGTATCGGTTAGTGCCGCCTCTGTATACACTGGCGAAGGTCCCCTAAGCCGACTGCATATTGTTAAGAGCTGATATTCCCCTATAAGACTGATAGATAAAAGAGCAGTCAGGCTAACAGTGCCTCCACAAAATGGCTCCCAGGGGAAGCGGAAGCAGTCCCCAAACTCTGGGGGTTTCCAAGTGAAGCTTTCTTTGAGGGTTCTTTCTGTTACTCAGTGATGCTGGAGCAGCTAGATTCAAGTCCAGTAGGGCCTTGAAGACCAACCAATTGGGGGGGGGGGGGTATAAGCTTTTAAGAGTCCAAGTTCTCTTCATCAGATATCCGATGAGGGGGGTGCTGGTTCTCAAAAGCTTATACTCAAAAACTCTACAGAGCTACTGGACTCAAATCTAGCCGTTGTGCTGCAGCAGAAAAGAGCAAGAGTCCAGGAGCACCTTAAAGACTAACGAAATTGGCGGCAGGGGAGGAACTTTTGTGAGTCACTGCTCACTTCTTCACCTCTCCACTCGATTTGAGGAATTACCCCGTCCCCCCCCCCCAAAAAAAAGTGAGGAACACTGGCAGGGCCTTTTTTGTAGAAAAAGCCCAACAGGAACTCATTAGCATAATAAGCCACACCCAACAGCAGACACTCATTAGCATATTAGGCCACACCACTGACAGCACAGCTTATTAGCATATTAGAATAGAATAGAATAGAATAGAATAGAATAGAATATACTTTATTGTCATTGTACATAGTACAATGAAATTAAAAAGTGCCATCATTCAGTGACTCGCAACATATACACATGTGCACTCACACAGACATTCACAACTGCTTCTCCCTTTTACATAGCAACCAAACCACTGTTTCCTCCAGATTTCAGTCTCATGCAGCATTCAGGGCAATAATAGCTCTCGAGTAAAAACTGTTTTTTAGTCTATTTGTCCTTGTTTTGATTGTCCTATATCTTCTGCCCGAAGGCAGCAGTTCAAACAAGGAATATGCAGGATGTGATAAATCCTGTAGGATGTTCTTCACTTTTTTCAGACATCGAGAACTGTACAGTTCCTCCAAAAGTGGGGGAGGACAGCCAATTATCTTCTGGGCTGTGGTGATGACTCTCTGGAGTGCTTTCCTATCTGCAACCGTACAACTAGCAAACCAGGCGCAGATACAGTATATTAAAATGCTCTCTATTGAGCAACGATAGAAAGACATCAGTATTTTCTCATTCAAGTTATTTTTCTTTAAAAGTCTGAGAAAATAAAGCCTCTGCTGGGCCTTCTTCACCAGAGCCACACCCCCATGTTACCAGAAGAGTGCTCATCCAGCCACACCCACCTTTCGCTTCTTATTCGGTTTACTTTGTTTGCTGTGAAAACCCAGGGCTTTTTTTGTAGCAGGAATTAATTTGCATGTTAGGCCACATACCCCTAATGTAGCCAGTCCTAATGAGTTTCTGCTGTTGAGTGTGGCCAATTATGCTAATGAATTCCTGCTGGGTGTGGCCAACTCAGGAGCCAGCCGGAACTCCGTTCCTGTGTGTTCCTGCCCAAAAATAGCCCTGAACACTGGCAAATAAAGTCACATGCATACATGACCCAGAAGTGATGTCCCTACATGACCCAGAAGTGACATAGGCACATGGGGAAAGACACTCTGGTTTGGGGGCAAAAACTCTATGGTAGAAGTTTATTCCACCATAGAGTTTTGCCCAAAAATGAGAGCATGGCCCCCAATGTCCTCAACATGCCAACATCACTTCTGGGTCACATAGGCACGTCACTGAAATTCTGGGCACTCTTTCCTGCTCCTAGTACATGTACACACACACACCCTGCTGGCTGCTCGGAGATACTTGGCAACTTTATTTGGTTTGTATCATTCCAGGACACTGTTCAAGCAATGCACAGGATGACCTGTGCATGTCAGTAGGACACCACATCAGATGTATCATGCTCATGATTAGATCACAGTCACATCGAGATCGATAAAATACCACAAAAATGAAACAAGGTGCTGGGGTTCAGGTTGCCAACCTCCAGGTGGGTCTGACAAAAAATAAATATGCACTGCAATGAACTTTTGTAAATTAACATGTTCTGTTTTTAACTATCGTTCTTTAAAGTGCATACTGTGCTATCATAACATCCTTGTCAGGTACATGTATTTAGTACATTCAGGTTTTTTTAGAACAACTACCAGTCAATTTTGCATTTCTATTTTAAAAGTCAAGCCCCAACGGGAGTTTCCAGAATTGCAAGCCCCCTTTTGTAGGACCAGCAATAATAAGAAGAAGAGATTGGATTTATACCCCGCCCTCCACTCCCCAAGGGAGTCTCAGAGCGGCTTACAAACTCCTTTCCCTTCCCCTCCCCACAGCAGACACCCTGTGAGGTAGGCGGGGCTGAGAGAGCTCTTTCCCAAGCTGTCCTTGAGGGAACAGCTGGTACAGAGCTATGGCTTGCCCAAGGTCATCCAGCAGGTGCAAGTGGAGGAGTGGGGAATCAAACCCGGTTCTCCCAGATTAGAGTCCACGCACTTAACCACTACACCAAACAGCAATAAGTATCAATAAGACTACAAATGAAAGCTTCCCCCCCACACACACACTTTTTGGAAGACTTTGTGCCAGTAGAAGCGGGCTTGCAATTCTAGAAACTCCCGTTGGAGCAACCAGAGGCTTCCAGAAGAGTGGGAAAATGAAAACACACGAGTCATGAAGAAAAGGGGCTAGTTGTGAAATGCTGGGCTCTGGGGCCATTCTGACAAACATCTGGCTTCTGTCTTTTCTGAACCTGCCTCCGTGTTCCAGGCCTAGCAGAGATGTACCAGGAAGTGCTGCTCTGTGACACCACCCTCGTCGTGGATGGACAGACGTTCCCCTGCCACAGGTGGGTCTCGGTTCTGAGGCTGGATCCAAGGCCTGCAAAACCACTCAGTGGGTTCTTGGTTTACTGAGACCCTACCATGTCTCTCAGCTTGTTTCATTCCTCAAACAAGAACCTGGCTCTGGGGAATGTGGCAGATGTGTTGATACAATCTTGGCCCAGGTCGTCTCAAGAGAGAGAAACTAGAGAGAGACTAGTTTCTCCTTCAGATTTACAGTCGAACGCCGAATGCTTGACTGTCGGGTTCGTTCAGTGCAAAATTCGCAGCTTCCCTCCTCCTGGCCACCTCTCGGCCTCCCGGATTAGTGGGGAAAGCATCCCCCAGTTGTTCGATTTGCATTTGATCTCAGCAGCCCCTGACTTGAACTCCCCTTTCTATGCAGAGCTCTCCTGGCAGCCATCAGCCCGTATTTTTGGGACATTTTCACCAGCACTTGGCCCAACGCCATAAGAGAGATCCTGCTGACGAGTGTGGCCCCATCAGCAATCCAGAGCATTCTGAAATACATCTACACAGAGGAGATAACACTCACACCTGAGCAGGCCCCGGCCATCTTTGCAGGAGCCAGCCAGCTTCAGATTGTTCCTCTGCGGGATATCTCCTGTAGGTAAGACACCGGTCTGAAACACAGCTAAAAGTAACCTGGGTTGTTGCAGGTTATGTTCCCGTCGAGAGACGGTGCAGGAAGCTGTTAGAGGGAGAGATGGTTTTGCATTGATCACAGTTGCTCTTTTGACCTGGGAATCTCCCTTTGCATTTTGTTTCTCCCTGACACTGGATAGCTTGGCTTAATCCAAACTCACTGGAGTTTGGGAAGCTAAGCAGGGTCAGCCAATGACTGTACTTGGATGGGAGACCACCAAGGAAGACAGGGGCTGTATATGGAGGAAGGCAATGGCAAACCACCTGCATTCTTCCTTGTTTGGTGTAGGGGTTAAGAGTGGCAGACTCTAATCTGGAGAACCGGGTTTGATTCTCCACTCCTCCTCCACGTGAAGCCTGCTGGGTGACCTATGGCCAGTCACAGTTCTCTCAGAACTCTCTCAGCCCCAACTACCTCTCAGGGTGTCTGTTGTGGGGAGAGGAAGGGAAGGTGATTGTAAGCCACTCCGAGATTCCTTCGGGTAGGGAAGGGCATGGTATAAAAACCAACTCCTCCTCCTCTTCCTCTTCACCTCCTCAAGGTAAAGGTAAAGGTACCCTTGCTTGAAAGCCAGTCGAATCTGACTCTATGGCATGGTGCCCATCTCTGTTTCCAAGCCAAAGAGCCAGCGCTGTCCGACGACATTTCCATGGTCATGTGGCCAGCATGACTAGACACCAAGGCACACGGAACGCTGTTACCTTCCCACCAAAGTGGTACCTATTTATCGACTTGCAATTTCTTGCTCTCTAACTGCTAGGTTGGCAGGAGCTGGGACCAGAGAGGGGAGCTCACTCCGTCATGCGGCACTCGGGTCTCAAACTGCTGAACTACCAACCTTCCGGTCTGCAGTTTTAGTGTCTTAACCACTTGAGCCACTGCAGCCCTTCACCTCCTCAAACAACCCCCCCAATTTGAATTTTCATGTCATTATCTGTTCCTGACACTACATTTCGCCCTGCAAAATGTACACCTTTTAAATTATTATCCGTGTGTCAAAAAAAATCTTTCTATCCCTTTGATTCATGTTCTCCTCTCCTTACGTTACATGTGTGAATTGATTTTTTAAAATGCCAGTACAAGCAATTTTGAAATGCACCAGTGCACAGTTTTGGGTGCAGTCTTTTGCTGGTGCAGTCCTTTGCACTGGTAGAACATTGCTCAAAAAGAATCTCAGGGCATCCCGTAAAGCTTTCTCTCGTCCAGTGTTTAAACATTCACACGTGCACATTGAGAACATGGAGCCGGGGGATAAGGAGCAAAAGAAACAAACAGAAATGACAAGATGTGGCTAAACTTGCGCACACTCCAATTCTGGAATCAATGTTTTCCCCCTCGTTAAATTGGAAGTCTGATTTTGGACTAATAAAAAGAAAGGAATGGGAGAAATTGGTTCATCCCTGCCTATCAGAGCCATACCTTAGATATCCCTACCTGTTCTCATTACACAACTGACACAAGGTTGGCTATCACTAGAGCCAGGGCCTTTTCTGTGGTGGCTCCATACTGGTGGAATGAGCTTCCGGAGCACATCAGGGCCCTGAAGGACCTTGTGCAGCTCCACAGGGCTTGTAAAACAGAGTGCTTCCACCAGGCTTTCAATTAGGAGCCGCCACTGACGAATAGTCCATCAGAACATCGCTTGGCTCCAATGATACACTGTTGGATAGCGCCTTCCACTGTTACACTGCATACGGAATGCCGCCATCATTTGTGTTGTTTTTATTAGCACTGTATGATCTACATGTTAATTTGATTGTATTTATGGTTTTATCGCTTTTATGCTTGTAAACCACCTTGAGCCAGCTTGTCCGGCAAGGCGGGATATGAATTGAGATAATTTTTTAAAGAAAACAATGAGCAGCGTTTGAATGAAGAAAGCTATCATTTCCGGGCATCTGGGGAAGTCACCTGATGGCTTAGATGAGATCCCGCGAACCATGTTGATTCTTTGGGGGACTGCTCATGCTGGTTTCTTCTCCCCCCTTCCAGGTTCCTCATCGCAAACCTCTCTATGCAGAACTGTTTTTCAATGTGCTCTTTAGCTCGCACTCATAAAAGCCAGCCCTTGCTTCGTGCCGCGGTCAAGTTCCTCACCCTCAACTTCGAGAAGGTCTTCGAACAGCAGGCCTTCCTTCAGTTGGATCTCTGTACTTTCAGGACCCTGATATCTTCCAACGACCTTGCTGTTGACTCGGAGCTGAAGGTCTACCAGGCCGTGAGGCACTGGGTGAGCTTCCAGCCCGGCAAGCGCAGTCAGCACCTTGGCACGCTGATGCGCTATGTCCGGTTACCCCTCTTCACCACCAGAGAGCAGGCGGAACTCCAACAGGACTCAGAGAAGTGGGGGGACCTCCAGCTTAAATGGAAACATCTGGACAGCCGGGAGAGGTTGCACAGAGCCGGCGGGCTACGGCAGGGCATGTGCAAGCCGCACATCTTGTGCATCGACACCCAGATGTGCGACTACCGAGAGGCGGAAAGCGAGAACGCCCGCATGGCTTGCTATGAACCTCAGACGGAAAAATGGGAGAAGCTCCCCGGCCTGCAATCCTTGACACACGCCTGTTGTACGGCAGGGGACAACAAGATCTACATCTCCGGAGGGGTCTGCAGAAATTCCTATTCGTCAGCTGTGTACGAGTTTGATTCCTTCAAATGCCAGTGGGTGGAACTCCCCTCCATGGCCACCCCCCGATGTGCCCACGGCTTCCTGTTCTTCAACCAGAGCCTCTTTGCCATGGGGGGCTGGTACAAATTCCAGAGCTTTCTCGACTCAGCAGAGTGCTTCGACGTTGAAGAAAAGAGGTGGACCGAGATCGCCCAACTCCCCTTTGCTCTGAGCCACCCAGCTTCGTGTGTGTTCCGGGAAAAAATGTATTTCCTGGGCGGGGCCACAGGCATTGCGAGGAACTGGGTGTTTCACCGAGGGTTCCTGGTGTACGAGACCAACTCTGATGCCTGGACTCAGGTCCCTCTTTCTATCGGCTTCTTGGCTGCTGGAGCCGTAGCCGCGGACAACGGGATCTACGTCATCGGGGGGTTTTCCGAGAAGAAACCTCGGGATTTGAGCGAGGGGCCTGTGATACCCGAAAACCGTCACTCCTCCCACAAGTGTTTCTTGGTCAACGAGACCGGCAAAGTGAATTACAGTGTGGGTATCCCAAAGCTGCCCCAAGGGATAGCCAACGCGGGGGTGGTCTGCTGCAACCATCGGATCTACGTCTTGGGTGGGGAAGATACCACACAGCGCTACAGAACCATTTATCACTGGGAGCCCGGGGAACGCCGTTGGCATCGGTGCACCGCAGATATGCCCGTCCGCCATGAAGGCATCAGCCGGTTCGGGTGCACCCTCTGGATGAGACCCAAACCCCACATCTTCCAGCTTTTCCAAAAACCCTCCCGTGTTCTTGTGGCTGCTCTCTGCAAGTAATTCCCCCCCCCCCCCGCCCCATTGTATTACTTTTCAGTCTGGGTGGGGAAAGTCAGGCCAGGGCATACAAATAGATTACAGTAAAATGTTGGTGGAGCATCACCACTGACTTGCTATGATCATGGCCTCACTAAGCATGACTACGTTAAGGGGTGCAGAGCTAAATGAAATGAATTCTTTAATTGCCTGTGTAGAATGTGTCCTTTTTCACCAGGCATGCGCTGGAGACGCCAAAGGGAGAAACGTTTGGTGTAGTGGTTAAGTGCATGAACTCTAATCTGGGAAAACCGGGTTTGATTCCCCACTCCTCCACTTGCACCTGGCTGGATGACCTTGGGCAAGCCGTAGTTCTGGCACAGCTGTTCTTGGAAAAGAGCAGTTTCTATCAGAGCTCTCTCAGCCCCACCTACCTCCCAGGGTGTCTGTTGTGGGGAGGGGGAGGGAAAGGAGTTTGTGAGCCGCTCTGAGACTCCCTTGGGTAGTGAAGGGCGGGGTATAAATCCAACCTCTTCTTCTCCTGCATCATTGGGGGGAGGGTGCTCGTTTAACCATGTCATGACTTCTCCCCAGGCGTGGGAACTTGTAGCTCAATAAAAAACACTGGAAAGTTCTTCAGAGCTCTATCAGCCTCCGCCAGGACCTTCTCAGTTCACAAAAGAGAATGCTGATCGAGAGGAGTAGGGGCGAAAATTCTTCCGAGGGGAAGATGCCTATCCTTTTGGCACCCCACTTATACATCCATGTAGCATGTGAACAGAAGGGGATGAAAATTAAACTTAGGGCCAGATTAGAACTCCTAACTCCAGGCTGGTAAATTCCTGGAGAGTTGGGGGTGGAGCTTGGAGAGGGCAGGGACCTCCGTGGGATATAAGTAGCCTTGCCAGGTGCCCTCTTGTGGCGGGCAGCCTCCTGGCAATTTATACCCTTGCCCATTGATGCTCAGCTGGTCAGCAGGCGGAAACAGGCCAGCCAAAGGCGGGGGGAGGGGACAGGGGTCACTGTCTCTATGTGGTGACCTCCCGTCTTGCACAACTCGGAAGCACCGGCATCATTCTGTAGCACAAGGGTTGCCAACCAGCAGGGGAAGGGAGGAGGCCGAAATTTACCGAGGGTGTGTTTGACCATTGTCCCTGCACAATGACACAACTTCCAGCATGACCTGGAAGCAAGAGCATCACGCTGAGGGTGAGGCTGTAGCACTCGCCCCAAAACTCTATGGAGGCCATAGAGTCTGGGGCCAAGTGCTAGAAAATCGCCCCCAGTGGGAAGTCATTGCTTCGGGGTCACCAGGTATGCTATCTGCATTTCCTTGCCTCTGGGTTCCACTGTTTATAATTATGGCCAACGAGTGAAACGTAACGTTTGCTCAGAGGACTCCTCTCTTTGTTATGTCATAATAAATCGGTTAGGTTTCGGGATGCTGCAAACTCGATGAAGCACATGGAGGGGGGAAATGGACAAAAAAACCTGACTCACCTACAGTTGCCTCTGATCACACACTGACGGGCTGCGCCCGCAGTTTCAAAGGGAGGTGTGATTGTGCAACTGCAGGTCAAATTCCTCCGGAGGAAATAGCCTTGCTTCCCCCCCCCCCTCCATTTTTTCTGGCGTGTGTGACCACAACCTCAGGGAAACCATACAAAAACAAACATGCACAATCAGATTTTTCTTTCCCAAATCCATGCAGACTGTTTGAACTTAGGCAAACAGTTTGTAAACAGGCAACTGCATGGATTGCAGCTATCATGAACCAAACTGGTGGGTGATCAAGGTTAAGTCCAGCGAATCTAGATTTTATCACTTCCAAACCTGTGCGATCTAGTGTTTTCCATTATGTCCTCCCAACCTTTTTTCCAGTACTGCTTTGTGGCAATGATTGTTGCAAGGCAAGCCTGTCCAGCACGGGTGGACAAAAGCACAATTGATTCACTTGGCAAAAAAAGTGGGTGAGATTGCAAAAGTGGATGGAAATAATCCACCATATTCTGACTGCACGGCCCTTTCAAAATGCTCTCCGCCATTTCCCTGCTATTTCTAAACAGCCATTGCAAAGAGGAAATGAGATCAGGAAATCTTTCATTAAAAAGCTGATTGTAGGAAGGCAGGAAGGAACTTGTAATTTTTTTTCCTTTTGCTTGCAAGTATAAATAAAAATAATAAATTAATAAATAAATAACAAAAACAAAAAGCTGTTGCAGAGTACCTGCTATGGATCAAGACCTCCATGCTGGGAAAGGTGTGGTTAAGTGCACCAGTCTGGTGTAGTGGTTAAGTGCATGGACTCTAATCTGGGAGAACTGGGTTTGATTCCCCACTCCTCCACTTGCACCTGTTGGATGACCTTGGGCAAGCCATAGTTCTGTCAGAGCTGTTCCTTCAAAGACAGCTCTAGAAAGAGTTCTCTCAGCCCCACCTACCTCACAGGGTGTCTGTTGTGGGGAGGGGAAGGGAAAGGAGTTTGTAAGCTGCTCTGAGACTCCCTTGGGTAGTGAAGAGCGGGGTATAAGTCCAAACTCTCCTCCTTCTTCTGCATCATTAGAAATTGTCTCTGGGCTGCTTTTAGCCCTAATAGGGAGGAAAAGACATCTGAAATGCTTGATTCCCCTAGCCAGGTGAAAAGCAGATGGGGGAGTCAAATTTGATCAGGGGGATGGCAGGTGGGGAGGATGAGTTATTGCAGCCTTGATCCATATAAAGTGCCCCCCACAGCATCTCGTTTCACCGCTAGATAACATGGTGTGAATCGATCCAATCATGTGTTTCCAGCGTCACATGTATGTCAGACTTCTTGCTCGTTGGCACTGAGAACACGCCTTATAAACTTTTAAATATCCTATTATTTTGTACTTAATTAATTTTTAAAGTTGGAAGCGCGGGCGTGATTCCATGCGCGGGGCTTTTTTTTGGTAGAAAAAGTCCAGCAGGAATTCATTAGCATATTAGGCCACACCCAACAGTAGAAACTCATTAGCATTTTAGGCCACACCCCTGACAGCACAGCTCCCTCCCAGGATCGATGGGAGGAAGGCAGTTTCTGGATCACCTTCCCCAGGTGCCCCGCAGCTTCAGGGCGCCTGGGGAACCCGAGGGAGGGGAGGCAGTTTAAACTGCCTTCCCTCCCTGGATCGGCTTGGCTTCCTCAGGTCCCCGGTGGCTTGCGAGGTGCCTGGGGGGGGGGAGACTGTAGGCGTGGCCAACTCAGAAGCCAGCCAGAACTCCATTCCTGTGCGTTCCTGCCCAAAATAGCCCTATCCAGGGGTCATTTCGTAGAAAAAGAGGTGCAGGAGCTCATTAGCATAACTCATTAGCATAACTTATTTGCATATGCTACACCACCTGAAATTACCAGAACTATGTCAGAAGGGAAGGAAGGAAGGAAGGAAGGAAGGAAGGAAGGAAGGAAGGAAAGGAGGGAGGGAGGGAGGGAGGAAGGGCGGGCTGGCAGAGAGGGGACAGCTCCTAATCCAAGCCTCAGAAATACCACTGTTCTGGGAGGATAGCTTCAGTGGTGGCTGAAGCCTTCAGAAGGCTGGTCGGAGGAACAAGGACCTTTCCAGGGGACGGGGTCATTTTGCTGCAGCCATGAGACAAGCAGGCATTCCCCCATGGGGGGGGGGGGGCTGGCGCCAACTCCTGGAGCTGAGCTCCCCCCTGAGCTCCTGCTCGAAATGACCCCTGGCCCTGTCTATGGGAGAGTGGTGGATAAATGTTTGCAACCAAGAAATACACTAGACCGCTTGTCCCGCGAAGGACACATAGAAACCACAAGTGAGGCCACAAGCATTATTCCTTTTGTTTTATCCCTTTAAACAGCAAGCCCGGATTTCGTGGGCAGCAGATCCCTGCAGAAACCACTTTAGAAGCTGGGAGGTGGGTGTCACAAGCAAGGCCCCGGAGCCCCCCCACACACACACACACGATGCTGCTAGGGCTTCACTGCATCGATGGCTGTCAAGGCCACCGACGTCTTTCGGAAAAGCTCGAGGATGGGCTTTTTGGGGACCTTCATGGTCGTGCACCCAAAGCCGCTGAGCCCCCAGCTGGTAAAAGGGAGCCTGTCTTTGCACAGCGTCCACTTGGAGGCTCCCGGCTCCCAGTAGTAAACCGTGTTGTAATATTGCTCATCATTCTCACCTTCAAGGTCATTATACAAATAGGTATTTTCTCCTCCCAGGACGTAGATCCGATGCTTCCAGCGCACCACGCCAGCTCCCGCCAGCTCTATCGGCAGCCGGGGGATGTGGACCATCTTGTCCACTTTCCCGTCCTCCTGCAGGAAGAAGCACTTCCGGCTGCAGTGCAAGTTCCCTGAGCCAGGCCACCGCTCGTGGTGGTGCCTCGCTCTGCCCCGGAAATAGCCTCCGATCAGGTAGATCCCGTTGTTCATGGCCACGGCGCCCGACCAATAGCACTCTTTATCCAGGGACATTTGGCTCCACAGGCCTGCGCTGATGTCGTAGACCAGGATTTTCCGGGAGGCATACCAGGTGCCCAAGGAGTCGGTCACCCCGCCGATCAGGTAGAGCCTGTCCTTGAAAACCACGGAGGCAAAATGGCTGAGGGCGAAGGGCATCCTGGCCGTGGGCGTCCAGGTCTTCTCCAGCAAGTCAAAGCTCTCGGCCGTGTCGAGGTAATCCTCGTATCGGCACCAGCCGCCCATGGCAAAGAGCTTTTGACCACATGCCAGAAACCCGTGGGACGCCCGGGCCACGGACATGGACGGGAGCTGGGTCCAGCGACCCCTCAAGGGGTTGTATTCATGCAAAGTATCTGAATAGGTGTCATCCGTGTGGACGCCTCCTGTGACGTACAGCTTATCCCCCACGGCCACGCAACGGGCACAGTAGAGGCATTTCAAAAGGGGCAGCTTTTCCCATGTCTCCGTCTGTGGGTCAAAGCAGGCGACCTGGAAGTCCTTGGTTTTCAGCTCAGGGCCTTCCATGCTGAAGAGGTCCACGCACACAATGCAGGTGTCGTACATTCCCTGCCTCAAGCCGCCGCTCTCTTGCAGTCTCTCTTGCCCGTTGAGGCGCTTCCACCTTAGGCGGAGGTTCCGGCAGGATGCCGACTCGGCCTGCACCTCCTTCAGCTCTTCCTGGGTCAGCAGCGGGAGGCGGACATGACTCAGCAGCAGCCCGAGGGACGGGAGACGGCTCATCCCCGTGGCTGTCACCCACCGCCACACAGCCCGGTACACCACGAGTTCAGAGGCGACTGCCAGGCTGTCCCAAGAGATTATGCTGACCACCGTGCTGGGCGTCAAGTTGAGGAAGGTTTTGTCTTCCACAGAGAGCCGTTTGAAATGCGAGATGACCAGGTTCTTGGCTTGGTGAAAGAGCGCCCGGTCGCCATGCGCATAGCCCAGTTCGTACAGGCTGAGGCAGTTCTCCGCGGAAATCCGCTCTAAGAGAAACCTTGGGGGGGGGGGGAGAATGGGAACAGAAAAGATGCTGTTGGTTACGTGCAGGGGTCATTTCATAGGAAAGAAGGTGCAGGAGCTCATTAGCATTACTCATTTGCATATGCCACACCCCCTAACCTACCGGAAGTGTGTCAGAAGGCAACACCCACCCCTCAGGCTCCACTCCACAGGTGAGTGAAACTGACCTGCTCTTCCTCCAGCCCCTTCCCCATCCAATACTTTGTGCAATAAAAATAAGCGTAAAGAACACACCCTCATTCTCTTCCTGCTCCCTTGAAACCACCAGGTTTCAAGTAGACTTGAGATACCCAGGACATGTGCACCACCCATCCCTTCCCCTTCCCTTCCCCACAACAAGACACCCTGTGAGGTAGGTGGGGCTGAGAGAGGTCTTTTGAGAACTGCTCCTGAGAGAACAGCTCTGAGTGAACTTGTGACTGGCCCAAGGTCACACCAGCAGCTGCATGTGGAGGAGTGGGGAATCAAACCCAGTTCTCCAAGATTAGAGTCCAACTCTTGACCACTACACCAAACTGATGGGGTGGAAGCTGCTGAAGGGTTGGTGAAATTTCTCCAGTACTTAAGTGCCATGTGCCCAGATAAAAAATGGTATACTTAGAAAATTTATATGCCACCTTGAGCAAGTCTCTGGAAAAGCAGCACACAGTCATAAAAGGAACAATGAAAAAATGATCAATATTAAAACAAAACATTAAAAACAATAAAGACCCTAGCAGGGCTTTCCCCGGGGCGCTGCGCCTCTGCACTGCTCGGGAAAGCCGAGGAGGGGGCGGGGCTTGGTCATGTGCCCGCCCCCTGGGCTCCTCACTCTCGGAGCTCCGCTCCTGTGCGCTCCTGCTCCAACGGACCCCTGGTTACGTGACAAAGGCCAACCTGACCCCCAAAACATCAAGGACCAACTTATGTAATGGTTTATTTGGACCACCAGCTGCATTTATCCAAAATAGGTAGAAAGGGAAGGAGAAGAGGAGGAAGGAGGAGGAGGAGGAGAGTTGGATTTATACTCCACCCTTCACTCAAAGTCTCAGAGCAGTTTACAATCTGGTTAGAGCAGGGGTCATTTCGTAGAAAAAGAGGTGCGGGAGCTCATTTGAATAACTCATTAGCATAACTTATTTGCATATGCCACACACCCTGACATCACCGGAAGTGTGTCAGAAGGCAACACCCACCGCTCAGGCTCCACCCCCAAAATATCCAGGTTTTTCCCCACTCAGAGCCAGTTTGACACTTTGACAAAAGACCCTTTAGGTTTCCTTTGCTCTTGTAGGGAAGCTACCCTACAACAAGCATGAAAATACAGATCAAGTTCATATGCTTTTGCTTTTTTCCACAGCACATCACCATATGTGCCCGCTCTTGGGCTTGTTACTCCCGGAATGGCACTCCTGCGCATTCCTGTTCGAAATGACCCCTGGGTTAGAGTCTGATGCTCTTAACCACTGCACCAAACTGGCTCTCATGGGGACCCTCCCTCCAGAAGCTCATAGGGAATCAGCATAGCTTTTAGAGAGAGCCACGAAAACCTGGCACAAGATAGGAGTGGCATCCCCCCTCTGCCAGGCTGGTTTCTTGCATCTTTGGTCTAGGGTCGTAGATGGAGCAGTAGGAAAAGACCCAACATGAGATGGGTTGGCTCAAAAAAGGAAGCCGGGTCCTTCCCTTTGTGAAACCTAAGCAAGGCTATTGAGGACAGGGCATCTTGGAAGTCATTAACTCATAGGGTCGGCAGAAGTCAGAAGTGATGGCAAATAACACGCATAGGACTGGGGAAGGGGTGAGTGTCACATCATACCTACCTTTCGCAAGAGGTCGAGGCTGGAATGCCCCCTTCCCCTGCAACTTGAACACGACAGTCCTTAAGCAATCCAGGATCGAATCACCTGATATTCACATAGACACCAGACCTTACGTAATGAATCAGATCAGGTAACACACAAAACCGCAGATTACGTCAACTGTGGTCAGTGTGTGAAGCCAGCATTTCACTCATGCATGATCAAACTGGCATGATCAAATACCCGTTTCATTCCCTCCTTTCTGTCACCTGGGAGGCTATGGAGAAAGGCATTTTTCTTCGGACATTTGAACTGAGCAAAACTTTCACCTTGAGTTGTGGGTTTTTTTGTTTTTTTTAAAAAATTCTCTCTGGCAAAGTACAGAAAGGGGGAGACTCAATCGCTGGTCAGCCTCACCCATCACCATTTTACGAATGCAAATGGTAGGCCTCCCTAGCCACAATGAGAAGGCCGAGTCACGTGTATACTGCCCCCCTCCAATAACATCTAGCAGGAAACAGCGTTTGGGGAGGTTGGAAACCCTAAAGAAGCCTTTTCTGGGAAACTTCAGGAAAAGCTTCGTTGACCAGGCCTGACATGGTCAAGAGGAGTGAGAAAGAGAGATGATAAAATTCCTGAGCATGAGGAAGGGGCTCTAGTTTGGACTGATTCCATCGAAGCAAATAGAGCTGTCTGCTGGGGTCGGCCGGAGGTGATCGTTGCCATGAGCAGGACCGCAGGACTGCACAGAGGCCTCAAGGTAATGGCAACCCTGTAGAACAACTGTAACCTTTTAAGCTAAAGCACCTTTTTTTTTTGTGGGTCTTTTGCCCAGTCTGTGGCTGTGCTGAGAGTATGCATATGGACATTTTAAAAATAAATGCTTTATAACATTTCATGCTGGTAGCGGTGCTCTGTACCATATTAGCTCTCCATCATTCTCACCTGCATGCTATTTTCAGAGGAAGGAGGAGGAGGAGGGGAGGAGGAGGAGGAGATTGGATTTATATCCCATCCTTCACTACCTAAAGGTAGTGCAGCTTACAATCTCCTTTCCCTTCCCCTCCCCACAACAGACACCCTGTGAGGTAGGTGGGGCCGAGAGAACTCTTTCGAGAACTGCTCGTGAGAAAACAGCTCTGAAAGGACTTGTGACTGACCCAAGTTCACCCCAGCAGCTGCAGGTGGAGGAGTGGGGACTCAAACCCGGTTCTCCCAGATTAGAGTCCGCACTCTTAACCACGACACCAAACTGGCTCCAGGAAGAAGGGAAGGCGCAGTCAGCCGGCAAGTGGCTACTCCCATAGTGGCGCACAAGAGAATAAGCTGTCCCCATGGCAACCAGACACTAGATAGCGGGGGGGGAGAGGAAAGGTCTCAGAACAGAAACACAGGGAAGGGAAGCTGGGAGCCCCGGTCCTCTCATTAGGCAATTCCTACAAAGGCCAGGTGGGTGGCAGAGGGAGAGGTGCTGGGAAAGACTGGTAGGTGGCCCATGCCAGGCAGAGACCTTGGGTGGCCACTACAGCCCAGATGGTTCAAAGGGCATGGCGGAATAGGGCCTGCAGGCCAGAGTGGGGCTGTTTGGCCACAGATTAGTAGGGAACAAACCAGGATTAAACCAGGATGCTTAAGACTAGCTATAATTAATAACGAGACCGAGCTTTAGAGCCGAGTTTGATGGACCTTAACTAATCCATTCCCTGATCTGGATGGCCTTGGCTAGACTGATCTCTTCGCATCTCAGAAGCTAAGCAGGGCCGAAGCTGGTTAGTACTTGGATGGGAGACCTCTGTCTGTCTCTTGCCTTGAAAACCCAATGGGGTCGCTGTAAGTTGGCTGTGACTTGGCATCACTTTCCACCACCACCCATTGGTAGGGAAGTGGTCTGCGTAAAGACAAACACACAGCTAATCACACAGAGCCAGTTTGGTGTAGTGGTTAGGGGCACAGATGCTAATCTGGGGGGACCGGGTTTGATTCCCCACTTCTTCACATGCAGCTGCTGGCGTGACCTTGGGTCAGTCACAATTTCCTCTCAGAGCTGTTCTCTCAAGAGCAGTCCTTGAAAGACCTTTCCCAGCCCCACCTACCTC
Source organism: Lepidodactylus listeri (assembly GCA_029233225.1). Taxonomy (NCBI): domain Eukaryota; kingdom Metazoa; phylum Chordata; class Lepidosauria; order Squamata; family Gekkonidae; genus Lepidodactylus; species Lepidodactylus listeri. The sequence goes on along the minus strand of JARCFY010000019.1, from coordinate 37,764,133 downwards.
ACAGGGTCTCTGTAGTGGGGAGGGGAAGGGAAAGGAGTTTGTAAGCCTCTCTGAGACTCCTTTGGGTAGTGAAGGGTGGGGTATAAATCCAATCTCTTATCGTCTTGATTTAATTAGCCCATAACATTGTATGATAGCTTGACTAAGCCAAGTCCAATAACATTTTAGCAAATTAATTCCGTCTGTTGAAACATATACAATAAATAACAAAAGCGTAATAGTAAGGTCGCTCCAGCATGTCCTAGTATTTGTATCACGTTCAAGAAGAATTGCCATAAAGGTTGGTTTCAGTTGACAGAGGGCTGAAACATAAGAACATAAAGAGAAGCCAATGTTGGATCAGGCCAATGGCCCATCCAGTCCAACATGCTGTCACACAGTGGCCAAAAACACCAGGTGTCCTCAGGAGGTCCAGCAGTGGGGCCAGGACACTAGAAGCCCTCCCACTGTTGCCCCCCCTCCCAAGCACCAAAAATACAGAGCATCACTTGCCCCAGACTGAGAGTTCCTATCTATACTTTGTGGCTAATAGCCAGTGATGGACCTCTGCTCCAGATGTTTATCTAAAACGGACATCGCTCCCTCTACTCCTACAGGTGGTTGCGATGAAAAGTCTTGGTTTGTTTCAGGTGTGCAGAACACACCTGGAACAAAGTCGTTCTCGTGGCGGACTGGTAACTCGAGACCTTAACTTAAAGGGTACATTGACACAAAACAGAGAAGCCCCTAGAGGGTACTTTCCCACGGCTACCTGGAACAGCTTTCTAGCAGAGGCAGGGTCTGGAGCCTGCTGGCTGCCACAAAGAGGTCTTGAACTGTCTCTGGCGCAAGCACGATCTCCTCCGTGTAGTAATAGTCCACCACCATTTGGAAAATGGCAGGATCCATTTCCTCCAGCAGAACCTCGCCTTCCCGGGACTCTCGGAAGGAGCTGGAAAACATGGCTCGGAAGTACGGATTGATGGCAGCGAGTAGCATCCTGGAAGAGACAGGAAAGTCAAGGGAGGTTCTCGTACTCGCTTAGAACAGGGTCAGCATCCCTACAAAAACAGAGGAGGCCATTGTCTGCTTGAAAAGTATTGGAGTCGGGAGGCCGGTAATGGTGAAATCAGCATTGGGGTTTATTGTGGGTCAAGATGGAGCATGGGGACAAAGGGATGGGGAAGCCACTTATATTTACAGGTAAACCACACCTTGACTGTGTCCCCCCTTAAGGGGATTGGTCCAAGAGGGATTAGTCTCCCGCCAGAGGCTGTCATAGGTCCATTCAAATTTCCTCAGCCTCTGATAAGGGGACCGGCAGGATCCCTAGGTCCATTGTTCTCTGGGGAAGGAAGCTCTGTTGTTATCACATCCCATTACAGGTAAACATGCCCAGACATGGTCCCTGGCTGCAGACAAAGAGTCAAGCACCAGACAGAACACTGCTGTTGGTCAACAAAGACTGCCCCAAACACACGTGAACCAGAGGTCTGTCGGGGTGGAAGGTGCCGTCAAGGCAAGAGATTCCGAGAGGTGTGTGGCTATTGCCTGCCTCTGCGTAGCAACTTTCCTTGGTAATCTCCAGTGTTCCCTCTAAGCTGAGTTAGGGTGAGCTAGCTCACAGCTTTTTAGCCTCCTGCTCAATCGTTTTTGTCTTCGCTCAGGAAGGACGGCTCCAGAGCCAACTGATCGATGCAGCGGCCAAATCGCTCGCTCACAACTTTGATGCCAGGGGCTCACAAAGCAGAATTTTTGCTGACAAGACCCCACAGCTTAGAGGGTGCACTGGCCGTGTTAGAATTCCAAAGGGGCCCACAGGCTCAAAAAAAGGTTTGGGGACCTCTACTCTAAACAAGACCAACTGGCAGAGGGAAAGAAATGCCTTCCAAAGATCCAGTAACCCTTGCCAGGTCTGGGATGGAAAATAACTGGAGACTTTGGGGGTGGATCCAGGAGAGGGCAGGGTTTAGGGCGGGGAGGGGGCTCAGCCTGCACAGCAGGATATAAATTGAAACAAACAAACAAACAAACAAATAAATAAGCATGGTCCAATGCCACAGTGTCCACCCTTCAAAGCAGCCATTTTCTCTGGGGGAGTTGATCTCTGTCAGCTGGTGATCAGTTGTCAAAGCGGGGGGTCTCCAGGCCCTACCTGGAGGCTGGCAGCCCTATAAACTTGTGATATCTCTTTTTAAAAAATAAAAATTATGAGAATTTTTTTATTTATTTAAATTTGTCATCCCACCCGCCCGGCCAAGGCTGGCTCAGTTGGGTTCTATGGGCTCAGATGGGTTCGATGGACTTCGAAGGGCGTGAAGACACAATGTACGATACCTGTGGCATGGAAACCGCTCGCCCCCGACCACAATGGTTGTATCGCACAGCAGCTGCTTCTGATGGAGTTGCTTCAGCCCTGTAAGAGGCAGAGAAAGTGAAAGCCAGGGTTATGAGGCTCCTTGGACGGGAGAGAGCCGGGGCTCTGAAGCTCACGTGGCCGGACGGAGCGCATTGGTCATCAAGATCAGTCAGGATTTGCTTGTTTGGGTATGCCAGTTTGGTGTAATGGTTAAGTGCACGGACTCCAATCTGGGAGAACCGGGTTTGATTCCCCACTCCTCCACTTGCACCTGGCTGGATGACCTTGGGCAAGCCATAGCTCTGTACTAGCTGTTCCCTCAAGGACAGCTTGGGAAAGAGCTCTCTCAGCCCCACCTACCTCACAGGGTGTCTGTTGTGGGGAGGGGAAGGGAAAAGGAGTTTGTAAGCTGCTCTGAGACTCCCTTGGGGAGTGGAGGGCGGGGTATAAATCCAATCTCTTCTTCTTCTATGCACGCAGTGTCTTGGTTGAGGTGTGACATGAAACCATGGCTTTCTTGAACCATGACAAGCTTGTGAAACCAGGATTCAGCTCAGGGGTGATCACTCAAATCCTGGTTTGGCTTAACAAGTGTGTTCACTATGGCTGCACATTTCTGTAGTCCAGGAATGGCCACAGAACTGCTCCCACACAGAAATGGAAGACTGACGCAAAGGTGTGTCCACAGGTGGCACCAGAGAGCAAGCCAAGGTGAAGTCAAGAAGAAGAAGAAGAAGAGATTGGATTTATATCCTGCCCTTCCCTCACTTAAGAGTCTCAGAGCGGCTTACAAACTCCTTTCCCTTCCCCTCCCCACAACAGACACCCTGTGAGGTAGGTGGGGCTGAGAGAGCTCTTTCCCAAGCTGTCCTTGAGGGAACAGCTGGTACAGAGCTATGGCTTGCCCAAGGTCATCCAGCCAGGTGCAAGTGGAGGAGTGGGGAATCAAACCCGGTTCTCCCAGATTAGAGTCCGCGCACTTAACCACTACACCAAACTGGCTCTCACACCAAACTGGCTCACACCAAACTGAAGTCAAGATGTCTCCGTTCATCCATGAATAAACGAACTAGTCTGACAGACCCCAACCAAACATAGTTGGAGCAGGGAGGGAAAGAAGAAGAGGAGGAGAGGAAGAAGAAGAGGAAAGGAGGAGGAGGGGGGCTGGATTTATACCCTGCCCTTCACTTGGAGTCTCAGAGTGGCTTATAATCTCCTTCCCTTCCTCTCCCCACAACGGACACCCTGTGAGGTAGGTGGGGCTGAGAGAGCTTTGTCGAGGACTACTCTTGGGAGAACAGCTCTGAGAGAACTTGTGACTGACCCAAGGTCACGCCAGCAGCTGCAAGTGGAGGAGTGGGGAATCAAACCCGGTTCTCCCAGACTGGAGTCCGCACTCCTAACCACTACACCGAACTGGCTCTGTATGGCCTGCATTCAGATCATCACACTAGTTGGCTTAACTAAGCCAGGGTTTCATGCGCACCCCTTCTTTGCTACATTCTCTGGAGAATCCATCATGCTCTGTGGAGGGCATCACGCTCTTGCCCCAAGGCTATCAGATCAGCTACTGACTCAAGTGCAGGACGCTCCCCATTCCTTTAGCAATCTCCTTTTGTAGAACCCTCTGAAAGAACCTAGGGACTGCAGGGGCTCAAATGGTTAAGATGCTGAACTGCAGACCAGAAGGTCAGTAGTTCGGCAGTGTGAGACCCGAGTGCCGAGTGACGGAGTGAGCTCCCGTCTCTGGCCCCAGCTCCTGCCAACCTAGCAGTACAAAAGCAAGAAATTGCAAGTAGATAAATAGGTACCGCTTTGGTGGGAAGGTAACAGCGTTCCATGCGCCTCGGCGTCTGGTCATACCGGCCACATGACCACAGAAAAAGTCTTCGGGCAGCGTTGGCTCTTCTTTTTGGAAATGGAGATGAGCACCGCATCCCTAGAGTCGTATTCGACTAGCTTTCGAGCAAGGGAAACCTTTACCTTTACCTTGCAAGAACCTGCTGGCAAAACATCCGTGCAAAAAGCAGTAGAAGGGAAGGGACTCGTTTGTACTGCCCCGAGCTCCAGGGGCGGGATAAAAAATAAGACAGATGACCTTTCTTAGCCAAGGCAGGATTGCACACTAGGTCACATACCGTCCCGTATGTAGTGATGCAGGGGCCTCGGTTCGTCGTCCAAGCCATCCTCACCCAGTTCCATTCCAGACTCATCACTGCACTCTGTACTAGGTCCAGAAAGCGGAGGTGCGTAATAAGTCATTCCTCCTGGAAGCACTGAATAAAGAGCATGAGGGGATGATGGCTAGGCTGCTAATTCGAAAGAGGATGCATACAACATTCGCATAAACAGAGAGCCCCCGTTGGATCAGACCAAAGGACCATCTCGTCCGACATCCTGCACCCTACCTGCGGGGATGAGCAAGAGGCTTCTGGGAAGCCCCGAAACAGGAGATAAAGGCAACGGCCACCCCTGGCCAATGCTCATTTGAATGAAAGGATTTTTCCATGCAGCCATGAACACCGGAAGAGCAAGGGGGCTGGCAGGCATCCGGGATTTCCTTAGGTAGAGAGTGGCTCCATTCCTCTTTCCGTTTTTCTTTTTCTTTTTGTGCCTCCTTCTGTTTCTCCCTTCCTTCCCCCTTGGACATTTGTTTGCTTCTTTTTATTCCCCCCCTTTTTCTTCCTCTCCCCCTCCCCTCTATTGCCCGTCTATGATTGTTTCGCAAGCCTTTCCTACCAGCATCACTCCTGCCTTGAAGATCGGCCGCTTTCCAGGGCTCCCCAACATTTTTGAGCCTGCAGGCACCTTTGGGATTTCTGACACCTTCTTTGGAACGTTGTGGTGGTGGTGGGCACAGCCACCGAAGGCTGGCCGCCCAATTGCTGCTGCTGGAGGAGAAGCTGTTGCCACTGACTTTCAGGCCCACCTGACGATCCTCAAACTGGGGCGGCAGCTTCCACCAAAGCAAGATTGTTTTTAAACATCTACACAGCCGATCTAATCTCCAGGGGCCAATCAGAAGCCTTGCTGGGCAAAAGCCCTTCCAGACCCTGCCCGCTTTCTAAAAACACTTGGCGGGGACCAGGTAAAGGGCTGGTGGGCGCCACGTTGGGGACACCTGGCCTATTTATAGCAGGGAGGACTTGGTGGACCAGCTCTTCTGACCTCCAGAGAACCACCCAGTACCATCCTAAGCAGAGTTACACCCTCCTAAGTCCAACAGATTCAGTGGGCTTCAAAGGGTGCCACTCTGCCTAGACTGGCCCAGTCTATTTGCAAACGTGGAAGCAAACTAGGACCAAGAGACATCGGTGTTCAACTCAAGTCCACCAAAACCTCTGTCACCGGGGAGGATCCTGCTGTGTCTTGAAAGCACGACACAGGTCATTCTACAGGCTCTTCCCACCCAAGGTCGGCCCCATCCCTCAATCCCCACCTGGGTCCAGAGCAGTGCTGCAACAGGCTCCTCTTGTCGCGACAGATTGAGTTAACCCATGCCCCCCTCTCCAACCTGAGCTTCATCCTGCCTCCCATTGGCCCACCCGGGGCAGGTGTCACAGTCTGTTTTGCATACCGTGCTCTGATCCACTGATTTCCAATTGTGTGCCTGCAAGGGGAAAAGGGGGGGGGTGTCATCAAGGGCATGGCTGTAGCCCTGATGAAGGTGAGAAAGGGAAGGACTGGGTGGAAGGAAGGCTTGTCGGGGGTCATAGGGGCCAGCTGGGAGCTCTGTGGATCAGGAGCTGGCTGGGGTGTGCCACTGGCATCGCTGGTTAGAGGGGGAATGGCAGGCCATTCCAACTAGCATTACGGCATCACGCCTCGCTGAGCTCTCTCCCCTCCCTAAACCCTGCGCTTCCAAGGATCCACCCCCAAATCTCCAGGAATTTCCCAACCCACCACTGGCAAGCCTAATTATTCCGCCCAGTCATTTCATGAGCAACAAGCCCAAGCCCACCTTCCATTGTTCGAAACGATGAGGGACGTTATAGCTACGACCAGTGTGCCCTCTAAGCTGAGTTGGTGTGATCTAGCTCTCCGTTTTTTAGCCTCCGGCTCACCCCTTTTTGTCTCAGCTCAGGAAGGAGGGCTCCAGAGCAAACTAATTTAATGCAGTAGCCAAATCGCTCGCTCACAACTTTCATGCCAGCAGCTCACAAAGTAGAATTTTTGCTCACAAGACACCACAGCTGAGAGGGAGCATTGCTCACAGGGTGTCCGTTGTGGGGAGGGGAGGGGAAAGGAGATGTTGAGCCACTCTGAGACTCCTTCGGGTAGTGAAGGGCGGGGTAGAAATCCAACCTCTTCTTCTTCTGGTCTGGAGACTACACTGCCTTAGAGCCAGTTTGGTGTCTTGAGTTGAACACAGATGTCTCTTAATCCTAGTTTCATGGGCGTCAACTACGGGGGGGTTCGAGGGCTCGAGCCCCCCCGAAATTTCCCAGGGGGGGCTCAGCCACCCCCGGCAAAATGGAGCGCCCGGTGGCCAGTCAGCTGGCCATCGCCGCCTCTCCTTTCCCCCCACCCCCGGCCTGCCCTCCTGCCTCCCTGGGGCGGGGGGGGGAGAGGCGAGGGGGGGAGAGAGGCGGGGAGAGAGCGCGAGGTGGAGTGGGAGCCGGGGGCCCGCAAGGGCGACGCACCGGCCCCCGGCTGCAGGCGGCAGCAGCAGCAGTAATCTGCCGGCACCCGAGGTGAGTGGGGAGAGGGAGGGGGGGGCAGGGAGTGCGGCGGGCGGGCACGGCCCGGGGGAGGGAAGCGGCGGTGGCGGCTCCCTGGGGCGGGGGGGGGAGAGCGGCGGGGACATGGTCCCGAGAGAGCCCCCCCCCTGGGGATTTAAAAAGTCTACGCCCCTGCCTAGTTTGCTTCCACGTTTGCAAATAGACTGGGCCAGTCTAGGCAGAGTGGCACCCTTTGGAGCCCATTGAATCTGTTGGACTTAGGAGGGTGTAACTCTGCTTAGGATGGTACTGGGTGGTTCTCTGGAGGTCAGAAGAGCCAGTTTGGTGTAGTGGTTAAGTGCGCGGACTCTAATCTGGGAGAACCGGGTTTGATTCCCCACTCCTCCACTCGCACCTGGCTGGATGACCCTGAGCAAGCCATAGCTCTGTACCAGCTGTTCCCTCAAGGACAGCTTGGGAAAGAGCTCTCTCAGCCCTACCTACCTCACAGGGTGTCTGTTGTGGGGAGGGGAAGGGAAAGGAGTTTGTAAGCCGCTCTGAGACTCCAAGTGAGTGAAGGGCGGGATATAAATCCAATCTCTTCTTCTTCTTCTTCTTCTTCTTCTTCTTAGACAGACCGCAAAAAAAATAAAATAATTCTCCCCAGTTCTGACCTTTTCAGCATGTGCCAAAACGGTGTGGAATAATTGCCCAACGCTAGTTTTAAGGAACTATTTTTGTTTGTCTTTGGGGCCCTGTTTCCTCATTCCGATATTCAGAATAGAATAGGGGTTTCCACAACGACTCTTTTGGCTGAAAAATAGCACCAGGAAGAAAGAGAACCGGGGACACACAAGTGTGGTGGATTCAGAGAGTGCTCAACAAAGGCAGGCCCTGGGGATTTCCAGTTTGGCTGGCCCAGGACGGTAAATCCTCTGGCAGCCACATCCTGGTCAAGCAGATGAGCCCATGCCGATACTGCATAACAAAAGAAATACGATGGGACTGGACCTCCCATCCAACGGGACCTCCCCACCCAATTCAGCTGCCAAAGTAGTTGCAAGAGAGGGCGGCTATAGATTGGGAGCACAGAATAGGGATGCTGGCCTTGTTGTCCTCTTTGCAGGGCTGTAGCTACAGTGGGGCATCTCAATCTACTGGCAAGGCCCCACAACGTCCCATTCCACTCAGGGCCCTGAGGTGGCAGCAGGTGCAGGGAAGGAGCCGGGTATTCCTGCACAGCTGTCCAGCGCAAGGGTCCAGATTAAATTACCTCTATTTCAATTAGCCGGTGCCCCCTACGAAATTTAAATGCCCCCGATTTAAAAAAAAAAATCCTGGCTACGGGCCTACCACTTTGCCGTTTTCCCAGGTTAAAAAAAGAGGCTGTCTTGCATTGCTTTGTGTCTTCTTGCGAGAGAGGACAGGTATGACAGCTTCCAGGTGGGACCAGGGGATCCCCCCCCCGGAATTACAGCTCATCTCCAGACTACAGAGGTCAGTTCCCCTGGAGGAAATGGATGCTTTGGAGGGTGGACACCATGGCACTGTAACCCGCTGAGATCCCTGACCTTCCCCTACTTCCACCCCCAAATCTCCAGGAGTTTCCCAACCCGGAGCTGGCAACTCTAACACCCCCCCTAGTGGCCAGGGAAGACCTGACAATCCTAGGATGAAAAAAGGACAGGCACTCTGTAGGCATGTAGCTTTTTTCCCTATCAGGGCTCAAAGCAATTTTGGAGAAGAGATGTTGTTTGAGGGAATTGCTGGGAGCTGACCTCTTCCTTCCCCAGCCTTTTGGCCACCCAAACTCAGAGGAGCCACTCCCAGCTAAATTACAGGTCTGGGTGATCCAATCATGCATCCACGAATCACCATAGAGATAAGGGGAAGTTCCTAGAATGTCTCCTGGAACACAGTGTTCCCTCTAAGCTGAGTTAGTGTGAGCTAGCTCACCATTTTTTAGCCTCCAGCTCGCAGATTTTTGTCTCAGCTGAGGAAGGATGGCCCCAGAGCAAACTAATTTATGCAGTAGCCAAATCCCTTGGGCACAACTGTACTGCCAGTAGCTCACAAGGTAGAATTTTTGCTCACAGGACTCCACAGCTTAGAGAGAGCATTGAATCGCATTCTCCCAAAATCTACCTTCTCCAGGCACCGCCTTCAAAATCTCCTGGCATTTGCCAAGGGAGTGCTGGTGACTCGAAACTACGTAGACACAAAGTTATTCAAAACTCCATTCATTCTGTATTGGGAACTTATCAGTAACGCAATTGTATCGGATGCTCGAGCCGAATAAATTTGCTTTTCAACCCACATCTTCAGCATTCCTTGACGTGGTGGGGTTGTGGTGAATTATCTTTAGTGTTTGTTTAAAGTGTCTCAGAACCTGATTGAAAAACCACACAAGTGTTTTGTAATATTAAAATTTATTAGAAAATTTAATGTTCCGTAAGTATTGTTTTGGGGTCACGGTGGCTCAGAGGTTAAGATGCTGAGCTGCAGACTGGAGGTCTGTAGTTCAGCAGTTCGAGACCTGAGTGCCATGTGATGGAGTGGGCTCCCGTCCCCAGCTGCTGCCAGTTTAGCAGTTTGGAAGCAAGAAATTGCAAGTAGATCAATAGGTACCGCTTTGGTGGGAAGGGAGCAGCATTCCATGCGCCTCGGCGTCTAGTCATGCTGGCCACATGGCCCCAGAAATGCTTCCGACAGTGCTGGTTCTTCAGCTTGGAAATGGAGATGAGCACTGCCCCCTAGAGTCAAATTCGACTGGCTTTCGAGCAATCGTTGTAATCGTTATAAGTTCATTTGGCACAGTAGATTTTTTTGAAAAAATTACCATATGCTGTGTTCATATTTTTCACCGCCTGGAGGCTGGTAAACCTAATCTAAAGGCACAAAGCTTCTTTTTTAAAAAAGAAAGAAAAGAAAGAAAAGGCTGAGGGAATAAAAAGTTCTGAGAGTTTCTTGGTGTCAGGTAGAGTTACGTTACTTGGCAGGAAACAGAAGAGGGCGGGATCCTGCCGTCGATAAAACCCCGCCGGCTGCAGCTGGGATCCTAAAAACTACTACATCTCCTCACCAGCCAAAGCTGTCAGCTGAGAAGAATGGAGGCACTTTGGAGTCTGGTTCGTGCTCATTTTTATGCCCCGACTAAGCTGTTTACCTCACTGCCCTTCCAGCTCAACACAACTCGTAGTCCATGAGGGCATCTTTAATATTTTATGATGCGGATTTTAATCCGCCGGAGACAGTTTCATTCTGCCCTTCCTCCAAAGGGCTCGGGGTGATGTACCTCGTTCCCCCTGCCTCCACTGTCCTCAACACAACAACCCTATGTGGTGGGCTAGGCCAAGAAAGTAACTGGACTAAGGTTCTCCAAGGAGCTTGAAAGCTGAGTGGGGAACAGAATTCTGATCTCCCCAGTCCTAAACTTTGTTTCTACGATTTCACCCCCTCAGCTTCTCCTGATTTTCCTGGCTCTGCCTGCAAGCGGTAAGTGAGGATATTTAATTCACCTTTGCATGACCTGAATGATTGGACTGGAGCTTGTTTGATAGGTCTTTGCAGATACGACTTCTTCTTCTTCATTTGCTGGTTCATGGGTAGCATTTGGTGCTGATGATATACCACCGAGTGGGCAAGAAGGGAAGGGTGAGTCGGTTGCCAACTTCCAGGCTGCCAACGATTCGCAGCCTGTGGCAGGGTGTAATGGAGCCATCAGTTCATCTTTATTGATGGTTCCTCCAGGTCTTTCCTCAGTTCCCGCTTGCAGGACCCGCTGGTTTGACCGGGACAATCCTTCGGGCGTGGGAGATTTTGAACTACTCTCTGACCTGAGGAAGGAACACCCCAATGAAGTCTGCCCCAACCCTCTTTCCATTGAAGCGGAGACCCTGGAGGGGATGCCGGCTTCTCAGACAGGACAGACCTTTAAACTGTGAGTCCTTAATTGAACCGGCAGCTTCTGAGAATCAAGAGGGGCGTTACAGCCTTCTCAAAGAAAGACATCTCAGCTCCAGTTAATGTCCTGAATTGCTTTTCTTTTCAGACATGAAGGGTCAGATCCAGCCAGCCTTTTATTTGGTTTTCACCCAGTTCTCCTCTTTTACTGAAGCCCCCTGCCCAATGTGTCTTTTCCCTCCTGCAAGTCCCTTGATCCCAGGATAGTACTTCGTGTAGTCAAAGGGAAACCCCTTCCTCCTCATCAGCGGAAGAGCTGGTTGGACCCTACCCTATGGGAGAAACCCTAAGGGAGAAATCCTAACCAGGTCTACTTGGGAGGCAGGCCCATTGGATTTATTTTCACTCCCAGGAAAGCATTCTTAGGATTCCCTCGTATGGCTGCTATACAAACTACAGGACTCAGTTCCCCTGGAGAAAATGGCTGCTTTGGAGGGTGGAGTCTACGGCATTATACCCCACTAAGATCCCTCCCCTCCCCAGGCCCCTCCTCCCACAGGCTCCACCCCCAAATATCCTGGAATTTCCCAGTCCAGAGCTGGAAGGCAGCCAGCAGCAGAAGGAGAGAAGACCAGGTTGACAACCAAGCTCCTTTCCCCCAAATCAGATGTAGGGTAGCCAAGACCACACACACAACCCGGCCACCTGCAGGAAATGGCGGTTTAGTGCTGCCAGATCCAGCCTGGGAAACTCCTGGAGATTTGAGGATGGAGCTTGGGGAGGACAGAGACCTCCGTGTGGTGCAATGCCACAGAGTCCACCCTCCAAAGCAGCCATTTTCTCCAGGGGAATTGATCTCTGTGGTCTGGAGATGACCTGCAATTCCAGGGTATCCCCAGGTCCCACCTGGAGGCTGGCATACCTAGAGTAGCCGGATGAGATGTGACAAGCTATATAGCAGGCATGGGGTTGGATGCCCTGATTCCTGCGTGGGGTAGAATTCTCTTTTGTGATGACTGTAAACTGCTGCAGCGCCCCCTGCTGACCGATAGACCTGGTGGCCCAGGGGGCAGGGAATCCATGCCTGACTTCTCAGCTTGAATCTGGTGGTACCTCAAAGGCTCTCGGGAACCGCCAGAGGCTGCTGGGAGTGATCCATGACTCCTTGGCTGCTCTCGGGTCCTGCTTCTCCTTCCTCTTCCTCCTCCTTATAGTGACACCGTTTATTCAGCTCATGGACTTCGTTCCCCGCCTTTTGTCACTGGTGCTTTCAGGTTTAATCCCACGGAAGGATTTGCGTGTGTGAACGAAGGCCAGGAGACAGGCTTCTGCCAGGACTACAGAGTCCGGTTCACCTGTCCGCCAGACTTCTGTTCAGGTGGGTCCACCCTCCCATCTATGGTATGGCTCCACACGGATAGCTCAGGAGATGTGGCGGAAGGCAGAATGTTGGAGAAAGAGGGCCTGCAGAAGGGAACTGGAGAAGGGGAAAGGCTTTCCTCTGCTAAAAGACCACCCCAGAAAGCTGCTGCCAGTCAAAGCAGGCAAGACTAAGCTAGAAGGCCCCATCGTCTCATTCAGTACCACGTAGCTTCATCTGTCTGTTCTGTGATTCTTTTGCAGGAGTTTTCCCCTTACTTTATTGTCAGTGTAGCCAGGAAGGCTGCAGTTTGAAGAGAAGAATCAGTTCAGGCGTAAGACTGCCAGTTTTCCCACCACGTCATTTTTCCACGGAAAAATCCACCATGTCCCCGGCGGTTTGTATCCCTGCAGAGGAAAGCAAACGGCCTTGGGTCAGGAAGCAGCAAACTTAAGAGTCTGAGGTTTTGGAGCTGCAGTTCACATTTCCCCCACCATTTCCCCTACCAATCGGGACACCAAGAGTAAATCTTCAGAACGTGAAAGGCCAAAACGTTGACATGTTGATGTTCCAGACTAGTTTCTGTTTAACTGGGGGGCGGGATCGACACATGTGTGGATTCAGACACACTTAAAAAGATCTCTTCCACTTCCAAGCATCTCAGCATCATTTCCCTCACAGCAAAGTTTCACAAACTTTTCCCCGTGGTTGTTCTTCAGTTCCCGCTTGCAGGACCCGCTGGTTTGACCGGGACAATCCTTCAGGTGTGGGAGATTTTGAACTGCTCGCTGACCTAAGGAAGGAATACCCCAATGACGTTTGCCCCAACCCTCTTTCCATTGAAGCGGAGACCCTGGAAGGGACGCCGGCTTCTCAGACAGGACAGACCTTTAAACTGTGAGTCCTTACTTGGCCCGGCAGCTTTTGAGAATCAAGAGGGACGCTACAGCCTTCTCAAAGAAAAATGTCTCAACTCCAGTCAGTGTCCTGCGTTGCTTTTCTTTTCAGACATGAAGGGTCAGATCCAGCCAGCCTTTTATGTGGCTCTCACCCAGGTCTCCACTTTTCCTGGAGTCCCCTGCCTGATGTGGCTTTTTCCCCACGCAAGTCCCTTGATCCCAGAATAGTACTTTGGGAAGTCAAAGGGGGACCCCTTCCACATCATCAGTGGAAGAGCTGATTGGACACTACCCTGTGGGAGAAACCCTAAGGGAGAAATCCCAACTAGGTCTGCTTGGAAGGCAGGCCCATTGGATTTATTTATATTCACTCCCAGGAAAGCATTCTTAGGAGTCCCTCATATGGCTACTACACAAACTACAGGACTCAGTTCCCCTGGAGAAAATGGCTGCTTTGAAGGGTGGAGTCTATGGCGTTATACCCCGCTGGGATCCCTCCCTTCACCAAGTCCCTCCTCCCCCAGGCTCCACCCCAAAATCTCCTGGAATTTCCCAGTCCAGAACTGGAAGGTGGCCAGTAGCAGAAGGAGAGAAGATCAGCTTGTCAACTAAGCTGCTCTCCCCCAAACTAGATGTTGCTCAGATGAAGGAACTGTGGCAAGCTATATAGCAGGCATGGGATTGGCTGCCCTGGAGCACCTGATTCCTGTGTCCCTCGAATTCTCTTTAGTGATATCTGTAAACTGCTGCAGCGCCCCCTGCTGACCGATAGACCTGGTGGCCCAGGGGGCAGGGAATCCATGCCTGACTTCTCACCTTGAAGTTTGTGGTACTTCAAAGGCTCTCGGGAACCATCAGAGGCTGCAGGGGGTGATCCGGGTCCTGCTTCTCCTTCCTCTTCCTCCTCCTCATAGTGATACCATTTATTCAACTCACGGACTTCATTCCCTGCCTTTTGTCACTGGTGCTTTCAGGTTTAATCCCACGGAAGGATTTGCATGTGTGAACGAAGGCCAGGAGAAAGGCTTCTGCCAGGACTACAGAGTCCGGTTCACCTGTCCGCCAGACTTCTGTTCAGGTGGGTCCACCCTCCCATCTATGGTATGGCTCCACACGGATAGCTCAGGAGATGTGGCAGAAGGCAGAATGTGGGAGAAAGAGGGCCTGCAGAAGGGAACAGATGATGGAGAAAGGCTTTCCTCTGCTGGAAGACCTCCCCAGAAAGCAGCTGCTGGCCAAAGCGGGCAAGACTGAGCTAGAAGGACCCACGGTCTCATTCAGTACAACGTAGTTTCGTTTTTCCGTTCTGTGATTTTTTGCAGGAGATTTTTCCCCTGCTTTATTATCAGTGTAACCAGTAAGGGTGCAATTTGATGAGAAGAATCAGTTCAGGTATAAGACTTCCAATTTTCCCTCCACATCGTTTTTCCATGGAAAAATCCACCACGTCCCCAGCAGCTGGTATCCCTGCAGAAGAAAGCAAATGGCCCTGGGACAGGAAGCAGCAAATGTAAGAGTTGTAAATAGGAGTCTAAGGTTTTGGAGCTGCAGTTCACATTTCCCCGACCATTTCCCCTACCAATTGGGACACCAAGAGTAAATCTTCAGAATGTGAAAGGCCAAAATGTTGACATGTTGATGTTCCAGACTGGTTTTTGTTTTAACTGGGGGGTGAGATAGACACATGTGTGGATTCAAAAACACTTACAAAATCTCTGCCACTTTCAAGCATCTCAGCACCATTTCCTTCACAGCAAAGTTTCACAAGCTTTTCCCCAGTGGTTGTCCCTCAGTTCCTGCTTGTGGGACCCGCTGGTTTGACCGGGACGATCCTTCGGGCGTGGGAGATTTTGAACTACTCGCTGACCTAAGGAAGGAACACCCCAATGAAGTTTGCCCCGACCCTCTTTCCATTGAAGCGGAGACCCTGGAGGGGACGCCGGCTTCTCAGACAGGACAGACCTTTAAACTGTGAGTCCTTAATTGGCCCGGCAGCTTTTGAGAATCAAGAGTAGGGTTGCCAGCCTCCAGGTGGGGCCTGGGGATCTCCCACTTTTACAACTAATCTCCAGCTGACAGAGATCAGCTCCCCTGGAGAAAATGGCTGCTTTGGAGGGTGGACTTTATGGCACTGTAGTATGCTGAGGCCCCTCCCCTCCCCAAACCCCACCCTCTCCTGGCTCCACCCCCAAAGTTTCCAGGTATTTTCCAATCCTGACCTGGTAACCCTAGTAAAGAGGGACGCTACAGCCTTCTCAAAGAAAATCTTCACAACTCCACTCAATGTCCTGCGTTGCTTTTCTTTTCAGACATGAAGGGTCAGATCCAGCCAGCCTTTACTTTGGCTCTCACCCAGGTCTCCTCTTTTCCTGGAGTCCCCTGCCTGGTGTGGCTTTTTCCCCACGCAAGTCCCTTGATCCCAAAATAGTACTTCAGGTAGTCCAAGGGGGACCCCTTCTTCTTCATTAGTGGAAGACCTGGTTGGACCCTACCTTATGGGAGAAACCCTAAGGGAGAAATCCTAACCAGGTCTACCTGGGAGGCAGGCCCACTGGATTCATTTGGATTTACTTCTGGGAAAGCATACTTAGGATTCCCTCGTATGGCTACTACACAAATGACAGGACTCAATTCCCCTGGAGAAAATGGCTGCTTTGGAGGGTGGAATCTATGGCATTATACCCCGCTGGGATCCCTCCCCTCCCCAGGACCCCCCTCCCCCAGCTCCACCCCCAAATCTCCTGGAATTTCCCAGTCCAGAACTGGAAGGCAGCCAGCAGCAGAAGGAGAGGAGATCAGGTTGGCAACCGAGCTGCTCTCCCCCGAACAAGATGTTGGCCAGATGAGGGAGATGTGGTAAGCTATATAGCAGGCATGGCATTGGCTGCCCTGGATCCCCTGATTCCTGTGTGGGGTCAAATTGTCTTTTGTGATTTCTATAATCTGCCGCAGCGCCTCCCGCTGACCAGTAGACCAGTAAGGGGGCCAGGGGGGAAAGGAATCCATGCCTGACTTCTCAGCTTGAAGCTTACGGTACCTCAAAGGCTCTCTGGAACTGCCAGAGGCTGCTGGGAGTGATCCACGACTCCTTGGCTGCTCTCGGGTCCTGCTTCTCCTTCCTCTTCCTCCTCCTTATAGTGACACCGTTTATTCAGCTCACGGACTTCGTTCCCCACCTTTTGTCACTGGTGCTTTCAGGTTTAATCCCACGGAAGGATTTGCGTGTGTGAACGAAGGCCAGGAGAAAGGCTTCTGCCAGGACTACAGAGTCCGGTTCACCTGTCCGCCAGACTTCTGTTCAGGTGGGTCCACCCTCCCATCTATGGTATGGCTCCGCACGGATCACTCAGGAGATGTGGCAGAATGCAGAATGTCAGAGAAAGAGGGCCTGCAGAAGGGAACAGGAGAAGGGGAAAGGCTTCCCTCTGCTGGAAAGCAGAGGAAAGCAGCTGCCAGTCAAAGCGGGCAAGACTGAGCTAGAGGGACCCACAGTCTCATTCAGTACAACGTAGCTTCATTTGACCCATCAAGCAGCTGCCAGTCAAAGCAGGCAAGACTAAGCTAGAAGGCCCTGTCGTCTCATTCAGTACAACGTAGTTTCGTTTTTCCGTTCTGTGATTCTTTTGCAGGAGTTTTCCCCTTACTTTATTGTCAGTGTAGCCAGGAAGGCTGCAGTTTGAAGTGAAGAATCAGTTCAGGCGTAAGACTGCCAGCTTTCCCTCCGTATCATTTTTCCATGGAAAAATCCACCGTATCCCCAGCGGCTTGTATCCCGGCAGAGGAAAGCAAATGGCCCTGGAACAGGAAGCAGCAAACTTAAGAGTTGCAAATGGGAGTCTAAGGTTTTGGAGATGCAGTACACATTGCCCCTCCCAATCGACACCAAGAATACATCTTCAGAATGTGAAGGGCCAAATGTTGACATGTTGATGTTCCAGACTGGCTTTTGTTTAACTGGGGGGTGGGATCGACACATATGTAGATTCAGAAAAACTTTTAAAAAATCTCTTCTGCTTTCAAGCATCTCAGCACCATTTCCTTCACTGCAAAGTTTCACAGACTCTCCCCCCCCCCCCCCCCCGTGGTTATTCCTCAGTTCCCGCTTGCAGGACCCGTTGGTTTGACCGGGACGATCCTTCGGGAGTGGGAGATTTCGAACTGCTCTCTGACCTGAGGAAGGAATACCCCAATGAAATTTGCCCTGATCCCACTGGGATTGAAGCTCAGACCCTGAAAGGGACGCCAGCATCTCACACGGGACAGATCTTCAGTCGGTGAGTTCAGAGACCCAGCGGTGACTTCGCGGCTTTCAGAAATGAAAGCTTCTTTTTAAGTCCTTTTCTGTAACTTTCAATTAAGGAGCTGATTGCTTTTTCAGAATTATAACCAGGGGTCCGTTGGGGCTGGAGGGAGGCGGAGCGAAGCTCCGCCAGCTCAGGCGTGGCCACTAGGGCAGCCATGGGCTGAATCAGATTCTCTGATCTGATTCAGCCTGCTGCCGAATTGCCGCCGAAATTCGGCGGCAACTTTAAAAGCGACTGGAGGGAAGGGGGTTTGAGGGAGAGGCTCCAAACTTGCAAGGTAGCTGCTGGGACCTCTCCCCCAAATACCCACCAAGTTTCAAGAAGATTGGACCACGGGGTCCAATTCTACGGGTCCCCAAACAGGTTGCCCCCATTCCCTCCATTGTTCTCTATGGTAGAAAAAAAGGTAACATTTTTTCCCACCATAGAGAACAATGGAGGGGATGGGACAACCTGTTTGGGGGCCCATAGAATTGGACCCCGTGGTCCAATCTTCTTGAAACTTGGTGGGTATTTCGAGGCGAGGCCCCAGCAGCTACCCTGCAAGTTTGGCGCCTCTCCCTCAAATCCCCTTTCCTTCAGCCCCTCATATACCCTATGAGTTTTTGCCATTGATTTCAATGGCCCATAGAGTATAAAGGGGCTGAAACTGACATTCCCTTTCTGACACACTTCCAGTGATGTCAAGGGATGTGGCATATGCTAATGAGTTATGCTAATGAGTTATGCGAATGAGCTCCTGCACCTCTTTTTCTACGAAAGGACCCCTGATTATAAGTACTACACAAATTAACATCTACAAAATGATACTGTTTCCATATAATGTGTAGATTTTTGCTCCCACTGGAGACGGCAGGAAGAAATAAGGGATGCGATTTGAAGTTGCTGAGCATATTTTAATAGGTAGTGATATAGCACTCTCTTCTCCACCCCTTAAGGCTCCCCAAATATAGACGCCAGAACAATGGAAGGAACACAGATGGGAAGTTTTGTGCATATTAAATCTGAAAAGTATCGCAGGGGAAAACGAAATGGTGATCAAAAGCCACCCGGGAAATAAAAAGAGGGAAGAACAGAGGAAAAAAATGGGGAAGGGGAACAGCAAATGTTTAACTAGCAGTCCTAAAAAGAAGAAGAGATTGGATTTATACCCCACCCTTCACTACCCAAAGGAGTCTGAGAGCAGCTTACAAACTCCTTTCCCTTCCCCTCCCCACAACAGACACCTGTGAGGTAGCCAGGACTGAGAGGGCTCAGAGAGAACTGCCCTTGAGAGAACAGCTCAGAGAGAACTTGTGACTGACCACCACCAGCAGCTGCAAACCCGATTCTCCCAGATTAGAGTCCACACTCTTAACCAGTACACCAAACTGACACCAAATCTTCCCCACCTCCAGAGGTATTTCCCCACAGTCGGAAAGCTCTGTGTGGTGCCACTTTCTGCAGCGGCCATTTTTTGGTTGGTTCCGCCTCCTGTGGCAGTCATTTTGTGGTTGCCGTCAGGATTCCAAAGGTGCCCACGGGGTCAAAAAGGCTGGAAAACCTGGCTTAGCATGTCAGCCTATTCCTGCCTGCCTCTTTAATTTGGGGCTCAGGGCTTCATCAGCATCCACCTGCTCACACAGGTACGTCTTCTTTCCTCTCCACTTCTTATACGGCGCTCCTTATCTTCAGCGTGCATGGAGCTCTTTAGCTGAAAGCAGCATGGGAACGGCTCTCTAGATTCCCCGAAAAATCGGGAGGATTCGGGGTTGTGATATTGGGAGATTTGGTTAATAGAGCAGAGTTTGCCCAATCATAGAAACGTGTTACTGAGTGCGGTAAATAAATCTCCCAAAAAGTATATTGTAAAAAAAATAGGGTAAAGTCACATTTATTCAGGTAGCTCCAAGTGGTCAGCCATGTTGGTCTGAAGCACCAGAACAAAGTTAGAGTCGAGTGGCACCTTTAAGACCAACAAAAGTTTATTCAAGGTTTATTCAAAGGTTTATTCAAAGCTCAAACCTTGAATAAACCTGTACAGACATGTGACTTCATGAACAGCCATGAGAAGAATGGGGGAGACCAAAGCTCACAGAGAAAGAGGAGGGGTCAGAGGGCAGCTCCCAGGTTAAGGCAAAGAGAGAGACGACCCATTCAAGGGGACGACACTTATGCATGCTTAGAGTGATGTAGTGCTCCCCAGTGTCCAGGCACTCTAACATGTGGCACCTATACCTTGTTGTGAATTGCGGCAGTGCCCTCTACTGGCTAACAAGCCGAGTGGTGCAGGCAGGAAGGAATTAGGGCCTGACCCAGAGGAGTCCCATTGTGAGCCCTGGAGTTCCATAGGTTTGCCGAAGCCACCATCGCCAATGGGCTGGAACTGATACTTCTCAGCGTCCTTCTAGTTCTGTCTCCGGCTCCATCACCATTCGGTTAGCCGCATAATTTCTCTCTCCTCCTCTTTTTTTTTGGTAGTTTCAGTGCTGCTGAAGGATTGGCATGCGCAAACAAAGACCAGAAAAAAGGTTCCTGCGAGGACTACAAAGTCCGGTTCACCTGCCCTCCAGACTTTTGCTTAGGTGAGCTTTCAATGCCCTTGGGTGTGTCTCCTGAGGTGCCCTGCTGCAATTGTGGGGCCCTGGGCCGAAGAACAATTGCAGTACTTTGAGCCTGCACCGTGCCGCTTACTGGGCCACCGGCTTCAGAAGAAAGATCTGCTCTTATTGCTGGATAGATCTACAGAGCTGAACAACACTTAGCCTGCTAGCTCCGCCTTTCCCCATCAGCCCTATGTAAACCAACACCATGGCTGACATACCCCGGCTGGTAGATGCAGTGATGGATTAATTCCCCTCCAGCGCACTAAAGAATGCCTAATAGCCCAGCTCAAGTATCTGATGGGCTGGGTCGTCACCCTTTTTCTTTTTCAGAACCCCACTAACTCAAGGTCTGAAAACCTCTACACAAAGGGAGGAACCCCCTGGGCAGGAGGAATGCCCCAGTTTGATGGCGAATCCAGTGGCATTTTGAGGTCTCTTCAGTTTCCAAAGCATTACGGTATTAAATCCTGAGAATAAATACAGGTGGCTTCCGTCTGTCATGTCAGCGAGTAATGTGAGAAAGGGGTGGCTTGTCCCGGGCACCTATTGGATAGTGTCTGTGACGTCATGAGTCAGCCCCTGCATCTCAACCCGGCTGCATCAGAGCAGAGCCATACCAAGTCTTCTTCACTTAAGTGGGGGCTGCAATAGTTTCAGAGGGGCAGTCCCTCTTGCAGACTATTTGCACGGCAGGCAGTGGGGATACCATGGGTGGGTCTGCCCTGGAACAAGCTTGGCCAGGGAGGACTTGACCCAAAGAAGTTGACCATCCTTGAGTCCAGTAGCATCTTAGAGAATAACAGGATTTTGGGGGGTATAAGCTTTTAAGAGACAAAGTCCCCTTTGTCAGATACATACTAACGAAAGGGAGCTTTGAGTGACTCTTGAAAGCCAAAAATCTTCCAAAATCTTGTTGGTCTCTGACACCACTGGACTGAAATATACCTCTTCTGCTAGGGTTGCCAACCTCCAGGTGGTGGGTGGAGATCTCCCGGGATTACAGCTGATCTCCAGGAGACAGGGATCAGTTCACCTGGAGAAAATGGCCGCTTTGGAGTGTGGACTGTATGGCATTATGCCCCATTGGTCACTCTTCTCCCCAAACCATGCCCTCCTCAGGCTCCAACCCCAAAATCTCCAGGTATTTCCAAACCAAGAGCTAGCAACGCTATCTTCTACTGTAGACCAACATGGCTACCATAAGAACATCAGAAGAGCCCTGCTGGATCAGACCAGAGGTCCATCTAGTCCAGCATCCTGTCTCACACAGTGGCCAACCTGTTCCTCTGGAGGTCCAACAACATGGCATAGAGGCCAAGGCCTTCCCCCGATAAGAACATCAGAAGAGCCCTGCTGGATCAGACCACTGGTCCATCTAGTCCAGTATCTTGTCTCAAACACTGGCCAAGCTGTTCCTCTGGAGGTCCAACAGCAGAGCACAGAGGCTGAAGCCTTTCCCTGATGTTGCCTCCTGGCTCTGGGATTCAGTTTGACTTCCTCTGAATGTGGAGGTTCCCTTTAGTCACTATGGCTAGTAGCCACTGATAGACCTCTCCTCCGTGAATCTGAAGAAGAAGAAGAGGAGGAGGAGGAGGAGACTGGATTTATACCCCACCCTTCACTTGGAGTCTCAGAGCGGTTTACAAACTCCTTTCCCTTCCCCTCCCCACAACAGACACCCTGTGAGGTAGGTGGGGCTGAGAGAGCTCTGATAGAAACTACCCTTTCAAAGACAACTCTGACAAAACTATGGTTTGCCCAAGGTCATCCAGCAGGTGCAAGTGGAGGAGTGGGGAATCAAACCTGGTTCTCCCAGATTAGAGTCTGCGGAGACACAGGCCTACACACCTGTGGCCATCACCCTGTGAAACTCACCTTGATTTGAGTTGCTACATATCCTCTTTAGAGATTACGCTGTACGCCTTGCCATAGAAGCTCCAGGGTGATTTTTGTTAACCAGATGTTTGCCTGAAAGCAAGCTCTCGTTCTTCAAACCGAAGCTGCAAATTATGAATTAAAACCCGTTTTTTTTTTTAAAAAAAAAAACCAAACAAACCCATAAATCTTAAATGAGATGAAACAGTGTTCCACGTGGAGCAGTATGCCCCCTGTCAAAGGAGAAATTCACAGTAACGCTGCAACCAAGCCTGTTCCCTTCCACCTGAGAGGGTCCAGGGATTCTTTCGAACTGATCCTTGCAACCTTAACTGTACCAGCATTTTTAAAATGTGGACTCTGACAGATTCCCCCCCGGCCCAGACAAACTCCTCTTTAAGGGAACTGAAGACGAAAGGAAGGACAAGTAGCAGAAGCAGCAATTTTCCTTCCCTGAACCTTTAGCACATTTCCTGCAATATGGGGAAACGCTGTGCAACGCCGGGTGAAGCATTGAATATAATGCCACTTTGTAAGATCAGCTGAGAAGCCTTTGATCAAGCTCAGATCAATGGCCAAGGAGGCCACTCCCGCCTTCAGCTCAGAACCCAGAATTAAACTCGACATTCAGAACATGAAAAGCCAAAGTTCAGTTTTATAATCAGTTTTCTCTTCATTCGGGCCTTGGCATAAACAGCTGTGAATTCAAAGACCTTCCCCCCCCCCCCCCCCCCGCCGAGAGGTCCCTTTCTTCAATCCTATTCTTTTAGGGTGAGAATTTCATTGGGTTGCCATTGGGAGATTCCTGGAGTGTGGGGGCACAGCCTGGGGAGGGCGGGGTTTGGGGAGAGCTCAGGAGTTGAGGCTGCCAGCTCTGGGTTGGGAAATACATGGAGACAGGGCTTTTTTGGTCAAAAAAGCTCAGCAGGAACTCATTAGCATAATAGGCCACACCCAACAGCAGGAACTCATTAGCCTATTAGGCCACACCCCCTGATGGCACAGGTCATTAGCATATTAGACAGGGGGCTGAGAAAGCACAGGGCAGGCATGGGGAGGGAGGGAAAGGCCTTTTCAAGGTGCCTGGGTTCCCTGCCTGCCCTTTTCCAGCTGCCACATGTCAGCTAGAGAAGGGAAGGCAGAGAGAGGCTTTTCCTTGTCAATTTCACTCTCAGCTGACTGGAGGGGAGTGAAATTGACAAGGGAATCCCCACAGGATCCCCAGGGGGAAAGAGGGCATTTTAACATGCTGCCTTTCCCTTTTGTGTGTAGCGTGGGGAGGACAGCGTGCTCTGTAGCCACACACGCCAGAGGTTTTGGTTGTAGGCATGGCCATCTCAGGAGCCAGCCGGAACTCTGTTTCTGTGCCTTCCTCCCCCAAAATAGCCCTGCATGAACAATTTGGGGGTGCAGCCTGGGGAAGGTGGGATTTGTAATGGGGAGGGACCGCAGCATGGTATAATGAGGAGGAAGAGGAGGAAGAAGAAGATGAAGAAGAGGAGGAGGAAGAGAAGGAGATTGGATTTATACTCCGCCCTTCACTACCCAAAGGAGTCTCAGAGCGGTTTACAATCTCCTTTCCCTTCCCTTCCCCACAACAGACTCCCTGTGAGGTAGGTGGGGCTGAGAGAGCTCTCCCGAGGATTGCCCTTGAGAAAACAGCTCTGAGAGACCTTGTGACTGACCCAAGGTCACGCCAGCAGCTGCATGTGGAGGCGTGGGGAATCAAACCCGGTTCTCCCAAGTTAGAGTCCACACTCCTAACCACCACACCAAACTGCCATAGAGTCCACCCTCCAAAGCAGCCATTTTCTCCAGAGGCAATGACCTTGTCTAGAGGGTCAACCTTGTGTCAGTGGGAGATCTGCAGGTGCCACCGAGAGGCTGGCGATCCTATCAGGAGGGTATCACGCCCCAGAGCCCACCCTCCAAAGCGGCCATTTCCTCCAAGGGAACTGATCCCTGTAGTATGGAGATCAGTTGAAGAATTCTGGGGGATCTCCAAAACCCACCACTGAGCAGAAGGTCCTCCACTGACCAGAGCAGCTCATTCCACCCAATCCCTGTTTGAAAGTCACCCTGAAAGGTCTCTGAGATGGTACAGGGGTCACTGGGATGATCTCCCCTTTCAAGGTCGGATGAAAACCTGGGAGAGGCAGGGAGGCATGACTCAGGATCACCCTCTTGAAATTACTCCAGGTGAGCCCTGACTTGGAAAGCCCAGGCAAGCCCAGTCTCGTCAGATCTTGGAAGCTAAGCACTAACTGTGGTTAGTACATGGATGGGCCACCTCCTTGGAACACCATGCTGGGAGGACAGGGGCAATGGGGCCAGTCACCAGAGGTCAACAGGACTCCCGGGTACAGATGCGCACACATATAAAATACCCCAAAAAACCAACGACCCCAAAAAAGCAATGACTCCAGGGGGACAGCCATGTTGATCTGAAGCCACAGAACAAAGTCTGAGTCCAGTGCCGCCTTTAAGACTTGGTTGATCTTAAAGATGCCACTGGACTCAAAACTTTTTTCTCCCGAAATCGCTCAGTCCAGTTTACCTGTCAACCAGGCTGCTCAGGTGAGGCCATCGTGCCATCTTGTGGTGAGATGGGAGAAAGCACACTAACTTCTTTAAACTGGAGAATCCTTCTGGTTAGCCTAGGGCTCTCTTCACCCATTATGCAAGGACGGGTTGGGTTGTCTGGGGGTCGCCACTGTGGGTCCCATGCACAGTTTGGCTTGTGACTGAAGTGCGCACGGAGAAATGGAGTCAGCCCCCCCGCCCCCCGCCACCATTTCCTGACCTCCAGCATGTGTGAACTTCCAAATAGAACCCTCAAGGATCATTTTAGGCCGGGGGAAATGGTGGGAGGAAGGGGGAAAGGCTTAATCCCCTTTTCTATGTGCGGCACAAGACGTGCTCGGAATTGGTCACCAAGTGTGCAGGAATTAAGGAGAATCTGAAAGTCACGTGCATGCTGTATAAACCATTAGCCTGCTTCCAAAGTGCACAGACATAAGATACTAAGGAAGAACCTTTGGAAACTGTGAAAAAAAACAGAATTATGGGAATGGTTTATGTCCCCAGTCAGATAATTAAGAACGATATACCCCATATTTAAAAGGGGAGGAGGGTCTCTGTGTTTCAGCCGTGTACGTAGAGTTGCCAATTCTGGCTTGGGAAATTCCTTGAGATTTGGGGATGGTGTAGGGTTCCCATCCTCCAGGTGGGGCCTGGGGATCTCCCGCTTTTACAACTGATCTCCAGCTGACAGAGATCAGCTCCCCTGGAGAAAATGGCTGCTTTGAAGGGTAGACTCTATGGCATTGTACCATGCTGAGGCCCCTCCCCTCCCCAAACCCCACCTTCTCCTGGTTCCACCCCCAAAGTCCCCAGGTATTTTCCAACCCGGACTTGGCAACCCTAGGATGGTGCCAGGGGAAAGAAGCGTCTGAGAAGGGAAGGGAGCTCAGCGGGGAAGGAATATCACTCTAGGACATCTTTTTTCTCACAGACTCTATGGTTTACCATAGAGTCTGCTCTCTGAAGCAGCCATCTCCTCCACGGAAGCTGATCTGTATAGTCCCGACCTCCGTGTTAATTCCGGAAGCATGCCAGGCTCCGCTTGCGGCAGCCCGAAGTATACAGCATGCGCCACTCATTTGAAAAAAAAAGTAATTTGGATTTTCCTGTATTTTTTAAAAAGCGCAACATTTAAAAGACTGTGTTAACCCTTTTTGTCCGGCATTTGCTAAATGATGCTGTGGGTGTGAATGTTTCTCATTGTTTGACAATGATACGGTCACAGGCCAATCGGGGCCTGCGACGCTTGCATAAGTGTATTCTACACCCCGAGCAAACACACTGGTTGGGTGAAGTGAGTGGGGCATCACACTCGACAAATCCCTGCAGCTTACGGTTGTCAGCCTCCAGGTGGGGCCTGGAGATCTGCTTAGGGATGTCAGCCTCCAGGTACAACCTGGGGATCCCCCAGAACTACAGCTCATCTCTAGTTCCCTTGGCGAAAACGGCTGCGTTGGAGGGTGGACTCCATGGCATGGGACCCCACTGAGGTCCCTGTCCTCCCCAGGCTCCACCCACAAACTCCAGGGGTTTCCCAGCCTGGGTCTTGGGGCCCTATTCCTCCAGAGGGTACCTAGCAACCCTATGTGCTGCTATTGCAATTGATCTCCAGACAACCGAGATCAGCTCCCCTGGAGAAAATGGCTACTTTGGAGGGTGGACTCTATGGCATGATACCCCGCTGAGGTCCCTCCCTCCCCAAACCCCGCCGTCTCCCAGCTCCACCCCCCGCCCAATCTCCAGGTATTTCTCAACCCCGAGCTGGCAACTCTAGTGGAGTGCTGAGAAAAGAGTAATTCTTTTGTAACAGAATAGAAGAGTGTCCTCGGTGGATCCTGGGTACATTGACTAGGTAGCCCGATGTCCGCCTGCCTACTTTCATCAACCTCGTTTCCTTCCCAGTCTCGTCTTGGGCAATCTTCATTTGAGGAAGCAGATTTGGAGAAGTGTGCAGAGGACGAGCACTAATCCTGCAAACGCAGAAGTCAAAGGGGAAGTCCGGGCTAGGGAACTGGCGCTAGCAAAGGGTGGAAGAAACCACCAGCAGCCTGGGTTGTTGACGACTTGGTTGCATGCTTATCTCTAACCTTTTACAAACCGCGGGCCACCCGCGAGGCCCCGTCAGAAAATGTGGTCGAAAGTAACTCTGGAGAAATCTGAGCATTCTGGAGGCAGCAAGAGTCGGGTTGCCAGCTCTGGGCTAGGGAATACCTGGAGATTTTGGGGGTGGAGACTGAGGAGGACGGGACTGGGGGTGGAGCTTCAGTGGGATATCATGCCGTAGAGACCACCTTCCAAAGTGGCCGTTTACTCCAGGGGAACTGACCTCTGTCACCTGAAGGTCAGTTGTAACCCCAGGAAATCTCCAGCCATCACCGGGAGGTTGGTAACCCTAAGCAGGAGGTCCAGCTCACTGCAGACAAGGCTGGGGGCAGGGGGAGGGTAGGCAGTGGAGCTGGGGCGTTGCAGAGGTAGTCCAAAGTAGCCAAGATCTTCTAGGCAAGCAGGAGATACGGGCTGCCTTCTTTCATCCCTGAAATATTGTGGATAGCATGAGGCTCTGGAAGGCTGCGTTCAAATCTGCGTGGTGCCAGGAAACTCTACTGGGAAATCACAGGCCAGTCACACTCTCTCACCTGCACCTACCTCGCAGGGCTGTTGTGGGGATAAAACACAGGAGGGAAAAACCAGTTACCCTGCGCTCTGTCAAGGACAAATGGGATAAAAACATCTTCCCCAGCACCTTTGCTTCTTTAATAGCGCCCCGAAACAGGCAGACGTCCAACAGGTAGGGTTTTTTCCCACATGGGAAGAGACCCTAGTTCCTGTCTGCAAGGGACTATGATGGCTCAGCCCTGACCTGGATAGCTCGGGCTGACTTGATCTTGCCAGATCTCAGAAGCTAAGCAGGGTCGGCCCTGGTTAGTATTTGGATGAGAGACTGCCAAGGAAGTCCAGGGTTGCGACGCAGAGGTGGGCAAAGGCAAAGCACCTCTGAATGCCTCTTGCCTTGAAAAACCTACGGGGTTGCCGGTAGTCAGCTGTGACGTGATGGCACTTTCCAGGGGTCATTCCGTAGAAAAAGTGGTGCAGGAGCTCATTACCATAACTTATTTGCATAACTTATTTGCATATGCCACACCCCCTAACATGCCGGAAGTTTGTCAGAAGGCAACACCCATCCCTCAGGCTCCACTCCACAGGTGAGTGAAACTGACCTGCTCTTCCTCCATTCCCTTCCCCATCCAATACTTTGTGCAATAAAAATAAGCGTGAAGAACACACCCTCATTCTCTTCCTGCTCCCTTGAAACCACCAGGTTTCAAGTAGACTTGAGATACCCAGGACATGTGCACCACCCATCCCTTTCCCTTCCCCTCCCCACAACAAGACACCCTGTGAGGTAGGTGGGGCTGAGAGAGGTCTTTTGAGAACTGCTCATGAGAGAACAGCTCTGAGAGAACTTGTGACTGGCCCAAGGTCACACCAGCAGCTGCATGTGGAGGAGTGAGGAATCAAACCCGGTTCTCCCAGATTAGAGTCCAACTCCTGACCACTACACCAAACTGATGGGGTGGAAGCTGCTGAAGGGTTGGTGAAATTTCTTCAGTACTTATGTGCCATGTGCCCAGATAAAAAATGGTATACTTAGAAAATTTATATGCCACCTTGAGCAAGTCTCTGGAAAAGCAGCACACAGTCATAAAAGGAACAATGATAAAATTATCAATATTAAAACAAAACATTAAAAACAATAAAGACCCAGCAGGGCTTTCCCCAGGGCGCTGCGCCTCTGCACTGCTTGGGGAAGCCGAGGAGGGGGCGGGGCTTGGTCATGTGCCCGCCCCCTGGGCTCCTCACTCCCGCAGCTGCGCTCCTGTGCGCTCCCGCTCCAATGGACCCCTGGCACTTTCCACCACCATGAAGGCTTAGAACCCCTGTTGGGGGGGAGGGGAACAGGGTGGGAAGGCCTCTAAGGAAGCAAAAAGGCCAGGTGTGAAGTTAAGCTTGCTGTGCTGTGAGGAAGCAATTCCTCGTATGACGCTGCTTTAGACACTGGTATGCATCTCCCCGTTAAAGTCCATGCCCCAGTAGCTCTCAATGCACCAGTTGCACAGAGACACGCCTTCCCCAACACCTGCTCCTTGGGATTCTTTAGGAGGAAGTAGCAGGGACTGAACCAGCAGCATTCATGACACAAAACAGGCACAGATGACCCATGACACCCAGCTGGCTAGATTGAGAGCGCGACTTTTGGCCACTGGTGAGAAGCCTCAGGCTCAGGCTAAGCTTGCTGCTGTAGGGAAACCCAGTAGGGAAAGGAGGAAGGGAAAAAGGGGAAGAAGAAAAAGAAAGGGGAGGCGGAACACAAATATTGGGTCTAATGTTTCCGCAGAAGCACAGTGCCCGGGCGCTACGAGAGTTTCAGGCTGCAAATCCTCGGCACCCTGACTTGAACTCGGAACAGGGAGGGAAACAGGTAGAAGACCCCCTTTCCTCTGTGTCACAGCCAATGCTCTACGCTGTGGAGTCTTTTGAGCAAAAATTCTACTTTGTGAGCTACTGGCATCGAAGTTGTGAGTGAGCAATTTGGCTACTGCATAGATTAGTTTGCTTCCGGAGCCACCCTTCTTGAGCCGAGACAAAAAGGTGTGAGCCGGGGGCTAAAAAATGGTGAGCTAGCTCACACTAACTCATCTTAGAGGGACTGCGGGTCATGGCCCCCATCTGTCCTATCTTGGCAGCAGTTTCTGACATTAAAGGTGAGCTGGCCACTGATTGGCAATGGAACGAGCAGTTTGGTCCAAACACTTCTGTTGCGGCAGAAGCCCTTGGGACCTATAAGCCATCCAGTGAATGAAGGGCTGCTTTCAGCTGGTAGGTAGGCTGGCAGGCAGACAGACCGATAGACAGAGGGAGATTGCAAACATTGGGGTTGTAAAAGGTCCCGACCCTGCCCTGGATAGCCCAGGCTAGCCTGATCTTGTCAGCTCTCAGAAGCTAAGCAGGGCTGGTCCTGGCTAGTATTTATATGGGAGACCTCCAAGGAATACCAGGGTCACGCCCCAGAGACCGCGATGGCAAACCACCCCGGAACGTCGCTTGCCTTGAAAACCCTACGGAGTCACCTTAAGTCAGCTGTGACTTGAC
Source organism: Lepidodactylus listeri (assembly GCA_029233225.1). Taxonomy (NCBI): domain Eukaryota; kingdom Metazoa; phylum Chordata; class Lepidosauria; order Squamata; family Gekkonidae; genus Lepidodactylus; species Lepidodactylus listeri. Next base: position 37,734,474 of record JARCFY010000019.1, on the reverse strand, counting down.
AGCCCTTTCTCTTGCAAAGTATCAGATCTAAAGCTTCTCCAAACAGCTCAACTGTGTACAAAAGAAACAAAACACAGCTGCTTGAGCTGGGGCAGGGAGCGGCATCTATCAAACTACCCTGACCTGGATAGCCCAGACTGGAAACTGAACCATACAAGGAAGCACAGTGTTTGGGAGGCGAAAGATACAAAACACACCGTGCATACAAAATATACAACCTGTAATAAAGGTTTTAATAAACTAGACCCCGTGTGATTCAATATCTACACAACCCAATGGTATGAAACGCCTAATTTCTATCTCAATTATCCACCGTACGGTTCTCACGTCGAAAAGTCTCTAGTTTAAGCTTAAATATATAAGACAACAATTTCTGCCAACAGGACTGTCTGAATTCACCACATATACAATACCACAGGTAAATTCAGCAGGAAAGTCCAGTGCAGTACATCAGGTCAGTTAACTCCAGTTTTACAGGTGAAAATTCAACAGGTAAGTTCAACAGGAGAATCCAACGCAGTGCATCAGGTAGGCTAACTCTGATTCTGAGAAGAAGAAGAAGAGGAGGAGGAGGAGATTGGATTTATACCCCGCCCTTCACTCAGAGTCTCAGAGCGGCTTACAAACTCCTTTCCCCTCCCCTCCCCACAACAGACACCCTGGGAGGGAGGTGGGGCTGAGAGAGCTCTGACAGAAACTGCTCTTTTCAAGAACACCTCTGACAGAACTATGGCTTGCCCAAGGTCATCCAGTAGCTGCAAGTGGAGGAGTGGGGAATCAAACCCAGTTCTCTGCACACTTAACCACTACACCAAAGGGCTTCTCTGGGTTGCATTATGTCAGTTTCACTTCTGGCTTTTACTTTAGGCTGGTTAGTTTCCCTTCTGGCTTTAATTTTGGCTTAACAGGTAACCTGGTAAATTGGAGGATAAAGAGGGCATTGCATTACCAGCACACAGCCAGTTAAGGAATACAGAATGTTCCAGGTGAAACACTGAAATCTCCAGGTCAACTTATTGCTTAAGATTTTGACCTCATGAGGTCTATTAACCTCAGCAGGGGCAGCCCGGGTTAGTATTTGGATGGGAGACCACCAAGAAAGGCCAGGGTGGCAATGGCAAACCGCCTCTGCAGGACTCTTGCTTCGTCAACCTTATGGGGTCACCATAAATTGGCAGCAATAGTAAGAAACAAACGGGCATTTTTAGCAGAATGCAGCTGCTGGGGCTCCCGTTCTTGGGGGAGGAGAATGGGATGGCTATTTAACGCTCTCTTTGCCATTTCTGGCTCAAATCGCCACCGTTTCCTGAACTGCTTCGATCCATGCAAGGTTGGGTTATGGTATGGCTACTGCAACAGTTCTGGGGGCACTCTGGTTTAGAGCCTGCTTCATAGGGTCCCTTGGCAGACAGATGGACAGACAGCGGTGGATAGGTTGTTATAGGGTCGCCAGCCTCCAGGTGGGGCCTGGAGATCTCCTGGGATTTCAACCCGTCTCCAAATGACAGAAATCCATTCCCCTGAAGAAAATGGCTGCTTTGGAAGGCGGCTTCCATGGCCTTATACCCTGCTGAAGTCCCCTCTTCTCCAGGCTTCACCACCAAATCCGAAGGAATGTCCCAGCCAGTGTTCCCTCTAAGCTGAGTGAGTGTGAGCTAGCCCACCGTTTTTTAGCCTCCGGCTCACACTTTTTTGTCTCCGCTCAGGAAGGATGGGCTCCAGAGCAAACTAATTTATGCAGCAGCCAAATCGCTCGCTCACGACTTGAATGCCAGTCGCTCACCAAGTCGGACTTTTTGCTCACAAGACTCCACCGCTTAGAGAGCGCATTAGTCCCAGCCCAGAGCTGGCAACCGGATGCGGATGGTATTTATCTCGCCGATTCTTATCCCGCCCTTCTCCCGAGGAGTCAAGAGCGGCCCGCTTCCATCGCCACTCCTCCGTTCGGACTTCACGACAACCCCGAGAGGTAGGCCGGCTCGGGCAAGAAAGCCTGTGACGGAGCACGGGAGCCAGCCCTGGGTCAAACCCCCTCTCTGCCCGTGCTCAGAGTCACGTTCGACTTCCCCGGGCTGCCCTCCGCGGGCGGTTCCGGGGCCGAGGCGCCGCCTCCCTTCCTCTTCCCCTTCCCGTTCCCCTCCCAGAGCCCGCCCCTTCTGGGTCTCGACTCTGGCCCCGCGGCGGCGGCGGCTTTCGCTTTCTGCGCCCGGCCAGCGAGATGGGAAGGACGCTTCGCCGCCGCTGCTCCTTGGCGCTCTTGTGCTCAGCGCTGCCCTGGCTGCTGCTGCTGGAGGCGAAGGTGGGCGAGCGGACGGGCGGGCGCCGCCGGGAACGGGCGAGGGGCGGCGGCGGGGGGGGGGAGTGCCAACTCCCGGTCGGGAAATCCCTGGAGATGCGGGGGCAGCACCTGGAGACGGCACCTGGAGATTCCATCGTGTCCACCCTCCCAAGAAGCCATTTTCTCCACGGGGACTGACTCCCCCCCCCCCCCCCCCCAGTTAGAAATCAGCCGTGATCCCAGGAGCCCTTCCCTGCGGGACCACAGAGGTCAGAGAGCCCCTGAGTTCCAGGGTTCCCTCTAAACTGGAATTTGTGTGAGCTAGCTCACAGGTTTTTTAGCCTCCGGCTCACGCGTTTTTGTCTTCGCTCCCGAAGGATGCAGATTTTCCGAGCAGTAAACTTTTCATCCGGACTTCGGATTCTGGGCCCGCCTTATGCGCCATTCTTTTTCCTCCGGTGTATTTAATCCCGCAGTGACAGTTTTTAAAGCATTTTTCTAAATCGGGGTGGAACGCCACTTGTGATCAGGGTGCCCTCTAAGCTGATTTAGTGTGAGCTAGCTCCGTTTTTTTAGCCTCCGGCTCACACATTTTCGTCTCAGCTCAGGAAGGAGGGCTCCAGAGCAAACTCACTTATGCAGTGGCCAAATCGCTCGCTTGCAACTTTTAATGCTAGGAGCTCACAAAGTACAATTTTTGCTCACAAGACCCTACAGCTTAGAGGGAGCATTGCCCCAACTGAGCTGGCCCTCCTTGGGCACCTCACCTGATCCCCCCCCCCCTCGAGACACCCCCTCCCCTGTTCAGGGGAGTTAAGTCGAAATCCAGGGGAAGGGTGCTCGGAGTTTGATTACTGCTTTAGGGGGATTTGGGTGTGGGTGGGTGTGCCCAGCATCGAAGCAGGTTACATCTCTAGGGGATTTATTTCTCACTTTACTTCAACCCCTTCTTCCTAGGAGCCCTGGGCAGTGTGTAAAGGTCCCTTTCCTTTTGCACAACAACCCTGTCTGGTAGGCTAGACTGAGGCCCACGGTCAGCCAGGGAGTTCCGATGACTGAGTCAGTTGCCCTAACTGCTGCCAAGGTTGTCATTATGCCAGTGCTGATTTAGGGTGACACCCCCTCCCCGGGTTTCAAGGCTATAGATATTCAGAGGTGGTTTGTATTGTAGAATCGCAGAGTTGGAAGGGGCCATACAGGCCATCTAGTCTGACCCCCTGCTCAATGCAGGATCAGCCTAGAGCATCCCTGACAAGTGTTTGTCCAGCTGTTGCTTAAAGACCGCCAGCGAAGGGGAGCTCACCACCTCCCGAGGTAGCTGATTCCACTGTGGAACAACTCTTACTGTACAAAAGTTTCTCCTAACATCCAGGCGGGACCTTTCCGCCATTGCCTGCCTCTGTGTAGTGGACTCTGGAGTTCCTTGGTGGTGGTCTCCCATCCAAGTACTAACCAGGCCCGGCCCTGCTTAACTTCTGAGAGCTGGTGTGGTCAGGCTAGCCTGGGCCATCCACATCCGAGCAGGAGGCCTCTAAAAACTCACAAATGGAATTTGAGAGGGACGACTTTTTTCTATAGTTGGGCAATTCAGACTGCCTCTGAACATGGAGGTTCCACTGAGCTCTCTTGGTCCATACCTGATGGGCAACAATCCATAGCCACGCAGGCCACAGAAGACCTTTTCTTTCTCCTGCTGTCCATTTATTTACAAAGTCTGGGCGTGCTACTTGAAAGCAGTTTTTTAAATATATATATATATATATGCACACCAATGGGGCAGGGGGGTTGCGGCATATGGGGATTCAGCCTTAAATACCGGGTAGCAGATTCCCGATGTAAAAGTAGAACGGAGCTTCTTGATGTTGTTGTGCTAGTTTCAGAATCAGTCGACGGCCGGATAAACACAAAGGTCGACTTATAATTGCATTTCCACCTCCCTGTGCTTTGCCTGTGATGTTACTCCTTTCCTCCTCCTTGAATCTGTGCAAGTCTTTTTAAAAATCCATCTAAACCAGGAAGGGAGACAGCGTGTGGAGCCTGATCTTGTCAGTTCTTGGAAGCTAAACTGGATTAGTGCTGGGATGGGGGATCGCCAAGGCAGACTCTGCAGAGGAAGGCAATGGCAGACCTCCTCTTTTTCTCGCTTGCCTCGAAAGCCCAACGCTGGGGTCTCCAAAAGCTAGTTGCAGCTTGATGCCACTGTAATGTACACGGACGAATGACCATCCGGTGCGACCAAGTGCCCCAAGCTAGTTGTTGAAAAAGACTGTGGTTATTTTTTAGTTATTTTACCTCTTTATATTTTTTGGTTAATTATTAATTTTTTTTTAATTGATGAAGATTTAAACAGTTTGAACATAATACGGAAAACTTCGTTACATTGAGTTATAATATTATTACATATACGATCGATGTAAGTTACTTAACGGTACGTCACCTTGTTTATGTCTGATAGTGTCCATTAATAAAATCATGTATGTGTGTATGAAGTGCTCAAATCGTTTAGGAAGCTTAAAATGAAGCCATTCTATGTAATGTGGGTTGGAGGGGAAAATATTGTTCTCTGGCATATATTGGATCAGAGGGAACCATGTACGGACAAATGTTTGAGTTTGAGTTCACCTTCTTGCAAAATCTGTCTTCAGTGGTTTCCGCTATCTTACCCATCATGAAGTGGTCCCAACATTTATTTTTCCACAAGATAGTGTGAGCAACCATGATGACAATAAAGTTATGTTAGCAAGGTTGAAGGTGTAGGATTGCCACCTCCAGGTTGGGAAATACCTGGAGATTTTTTTCTTGGGGGGAGCCTGAGGAGGGCGGGGTCTGGGGAGGGGAGGGGCAATAACGGGATAGAATGCCGTAGCACCCATACTCGAAAGCTGCCATGGTCTCTAGGGGAACCGATGGTGGTCATCCGGAGATCAGTTGTAATAGCAGGAGATCTCCAGTTGCCACCTGGAGGATGGCAACCCTAGAGATACGTGCTTACACGGTATAAGGCAAAAAGCAGTAAAAGCCCCGTCTGAGTCCAGTAGCACCTTTGAAACCAACAAGACTGTTAAGATCCAGCCTTTCAAGAGTACAAAGGTCCGTCAGATCCTGACGAAGGGAGCTTTGACTCTTGAAAGTTTATACCCCGGAAACCCTGTTGGTCTACTGGACTCGAATCCGGCTCTTCTCCTGCAGACCAGCCTGGCTCCCCTCTGAAACTAAAAAACCAGGTACATGGATGTATGGTGTTGCCAACCGTAAGAGATGGTAACAATAAACCGTAAGAGATGGTAACAATAATCATTGCACTGGACTACAGACCCATTCCCCCAAGACGGGGCCCTCCTGGACAGCTCCGATTCGGTTATGCTCTCCTGTACGCTTCTGCTTTGCACATTCTGCAGAGTGCTGGAGGTGTGGGAGTCTTCCCAACCTCCCCAGGCAGGCTGTTCCACAAGGTGGGAGCCGCCCCCGAAAAGTGCCAGTGAGCGGCCGTTGCGGATCGCACCCATTTGCAGGACTAGTTTCAAAGGCTCGCCCTGTTGGTCTGCGGATGAGCAGGCTGAAGGCCAGTCACGCATCTTAGAGACCAACAAGAGTTTCAGGGTATCAGCTTTTGAGAGTCAAAGACTTGGCTGTCACCACTCACTTTCATTTGGGGAAGCTGCGTGTTGGCGCTAGGGTGGAGAGCAAAACGGATCTGATCGCCTGTTCTTCCCAGACAGTTCGTTTCATGATCCTGTACCCCACTGGTTCCCAAAGTGGGCAATACTGCGATCCAGGTGAGTGGAAGGAGCCTTGGGTGCAACTGGGGGGCGGGCGGTGGAAGCATAAAGAAAGGAGAGTCCAGGACCTGTCTAAAGCAGCTTTTTCCTGCCTTCTCCTGGTCTTCCCCTGGGATCAGGGAGGGAAGTGGAGTGGAGAGGGGTCCCCACAGCCAATCACAGCCATGCATTTGCAAATTGCCAATGCACGTGCACCCTTGTAAGGCTGGTGTTGCTGCTGGGCTCTTGCGTGGTGGCTGCTGCCGGCCTCTGGCTTCAGGCCTTCAGCTGCTGCTCTGTGCCTGTCTTGGCCCACCTGGCTGCGTGGATCGTGGTGGGCTCTCTACCTGCATCTTTGTGTCCACTTCTTGAAAGTAGATTTCCAGGGGGGCGCTGAGTAATTTTTTTTCTGAAAAGGGGGGCGGTAGGCCAAATAAGTTTGGGAACCTCTGCTGCCCTGTCCCTCATTGGTTACAATTGCAGGCACCCTTGGAAGTACCTTCTGCTGAACTCAGTGAGACGTACTTCCAAGTCAGCATCCAGAGGTTCATTGCTGTTGTCCTTTTTCTGGAACTGAGGACCCTGCCACCCCCAGCCCTTCAGCATTCTGTCCTTGGTTTTATTCAAGCAGTCCTGACTTCCCCTGTGATATTTCAGGAAAGGTGGGATGGTCAAGAACCGAACAAGATATCCGAAACGTAGCTCGAGGTTTATGCGGTGGCCTTATGAGTCGTGCAGTTTCCCCTCCAGTATCCGTCCTAATAATTTCCAGCTCCGAGTACCCTTTTGGCAGCCAGATCAGCGCTTTGAGTTCCCATGCTGTGTTCCCACGCTGCAGGGGCGTACATGTGAATAACCGTCACATGACTGAGTGGGCAGGACTGCTTGCGTAACCTTGTAGCTTGCCCAGTTTGCTGCTGCTCCAGCTGCATATTGGGTTGACATTTTCAGTTAACTTCTTGCCACAACTTCAAGATCGTCTGAGGCCCCGTTCACTGCCCTGTAAGATGCCATTCCCCCCACCCCCTTTGTCCCAAATGTGCATCACTTTGAACACACACCAACACACATGAGGCTGCCTTATACTGAGTCAGACTCTTGGTCCATCACAGTACTGTCTACTCAAACTGGTAGCGGCTCTTGGACGGCTCTCTTGGACGGCTCTCTTGGATGGCTTCAAGAGGGAATTAGATAAACATATGGAACAGATGTTGGATCACATTCAGAACTTGAATTGTTCCTGAACTGAGCCGCCGTCTAAGTGACACTGTTCAGCCCGTAGCAGTAGAACTGCAGAGAGATACCGAGAACCCCACCAGTACAAATCCATTGATGTGAACGGCCAAGTAAATCTATATATCTAATAGCCACGGTGCCCCCTGCGGGTATATACATCCACACATCGGGGGCTCCTAGGGGGCAAAGAGATTTTCCTGCACCCTTGGGGGACTCCCCAGGTGTGCAGAAAAATCCAAAAAGTTAAAAAAAATTATTCGAGAGATACTTAAATCCCCCCAAAAGTAAAAGAGCATTCCCTACGCGTGTGCAGAGAACGCTCTGGGAACTGTCCGTTGCCGCCACTGGGGGGGGGGGGAGGGAGAAGGCTTGGTGGGCTGGCCTCGCCTCTGCTGCTGCGGGAGGGAGGGATAAGTGCTCACCTGCTGCCGCTTCCTCCTCCTCTGGAGTTCCTCTGGCTTCAGCAGGCCCTGAGCTGTGGGGAATATTCCCCCCCCCGGCGCAAGTATCGTGGGACCCGCTTCTTGTAAAATAAATAATTAAGGGCATGCCCATGAAAGCCAGGCAAGGGATTAAAAGCACAAAGCCGGTCAAAAATAGAGCCGACTGAAATGATGCCGATAAAGCAGTCTTCCGTTCCGGAGGAGACCGTAAAACAGCCAAGAAAAGATGCCAACCGCTTAGTCCAATGCCTGGGTCAAGAGAAATGTTTTTGACCTGGTGTCTAAAGGAACGGGAAGTAGGCACCACGCAAGCCTTAACAAGGAGGGCATTTCAAAGCTGAGGGGCTACCAGTGAAAAGGCCCTGTCTCTGGCCGCCACCCTCCTTACATCTGCAGGTGGGAGCACAAAGTGCAGGTCTTGGGAAGAGGATCTTAAATGATGGGCTGGGCTATATGGGAGGAAGCGAGCCTTCATGAAAGGAAGGACAACTGCTCCTTACACAGTGGCAGTCTTGGCTTCGGGAATATTTTGACAATCATTTGACACTGAAATAATCATTTGCCATTGTTTGGTGCCTGTTGATGGTTACTAGTCTAATATAAATGTAAAACAGGGTATACATGTGAACTAATAATAAATAAATAAATAAATAATAATAGTCATGGTGACCGAGGGGAACCTCCACATTCAGCAGCACTAATACTCTGATTCCCAGAGCCAGGAGGCCACATCGGCGGAAGTCCTTGGCCTCTATGACCCTGTTGTTGGCCCTCCAGGGGAACTGGTTGGCCTCTTCTGTGAGACAGGAGGCTGGATTAGATGGACCACTAGCCTGATCCAGCGGGGCTGTTCTTATGTTCTTGGCATTTATCCAGTCAAGACCAGTGAGGCAATGCCACTCAAACAGGAGCCTTTACAAACATCTATTTTTGTCATGCTGGCAACGCTCCGTAGTTGTGCAGGATCTCGGTCAGCATTGCATTTCCCCACACAAGTAATATTTTGTCACTGGGATAGGGTGATCCCTTCCCAAGCTGACACCCCCATTGGGTGATTTCTTCCTAAACTGAACACCACCCTCTTTGCAGTGTGACTCTCTCTCTGTGTTGCAAGGGTGTATTGGACAGCGGATGTGACATCTTTTGTGATGAGCAACACTATTCCCCCTCTACATGCACGCCATGCTTATGTCCTTCATGGCCTAGTTCATTAAATTGGGGTTTTATCTTAAAGCAGGACTGGCCCCAGTAGAATAAACGAGCCCAAATGCTGGGGGTTGCACAGGGAGGTGTAGTAGATGAGAGCTTCTTGTTCCTCTCAAGCTGTGGCTGTCAAGATTCGGGTGACGTGCATGCCTTGGAGAAATGGTTGGGCATTGCTGTTTTGGCATCCAGTAAAACTTGGAACGCCTGCAGCTTTAAGATGGTTTGCGTACCACAACATTTGAGCGTAAAGGAGAATGTGACCAGGCTGGGGGGAGATCCAGTGGCCAAACCCCTTTTAAAATTTAAAGTACAGACTCAAGCAGGGTCAGCCCTGGTTAGTGCTTGGATGGGAGACCACCAGGGAGGACTGGGGGTGCCACGCAGAAGAAGGCCATGGCAAGCCATCTCTACTATCTACTTCTGCTGTGTTCTGTAGGGTTACCAGTACTCCATTGGGAAATATCTGGAAATTTGGGGTTAGAGCCTGGGGAAGAGAGGGACCTCAGCAGGGTATAATGCCACTGAGTCCATCCTCCAAACCAACCATTTTCTCCAGGGGAACTGATCTTGGTCATCTGGAGAGCAGTTGTAATAGCAGGAGATCTCCAGGTGCCACCTGGAGGTTGGCAACCCTGGTGTTCTGTGTACTTGTCTCTTGCCTTGAAAACCCCGTGGCTCAAAACTTCACAGGTTTTCAAGGATTCCAGAGATAGGAGTTGTGTGTTTTCTCTGCATCTTAGAACCTTCGTTTTTATGTGCGAGGGGGAAGACTGTGTTTTGTATGTGAGTTTATCTCATCAGTTGAGGAAGTGGTACTTCGGGAAGAACTTTTGAGGGCAGGAAATTAACGCGGGGAGGGGTGGGAGAGTTAAATTCCCTCCCCACACTGTACCTCTGATTTGAATTGTGGGTCCCTTGGGGCTGCCGTTTGACAGGAAAAGAAAAAAAAAGAAAAATGTTAGAGTGTTTCCACTGCTTTGACAAACAAAGCAGAAGTCTGGCAGCGCCTTAAAAGACAAAGAGCATTGATTCTGATAGGCGCGTTCATGCGTCACATTTGGCACTGGAATCGATGTTAGTCTTTAAGTTGCCAAAGGATTTCTGTTTTGGTGTGCTACAATTAACTGACGTTGTCACCAGTGTTCCCTCTAAGCTGAGTTAGTGTGAGCTAGCTCACAGTTTTTTAGTCTCTGGCTCACACATTTTTGTCTTCGCTCAGGAAGGAGGGCTCCAGGGCAGACTAACTTATGCAGTAGCCAAACCGCTCACTCACAACTTTAATGTCAGTAGCTCACCAAGTAGAATTTTTGATCACAAGACTCTACAGCTTAGAGGGAGCGTTGAACTCCGTTGCCCCGATAGAATCATCTGGATTTGACCCCCGTTGAATTGCAAACCTTCCAACCATAAAAACTTTAAATCCCACCCCTCCTGGCATTCAAATCTCCTTCTCTCTTGAATTAATTATTCATGCTAGAGCTCCCTCCCTTCTTCTCCCGCTCTCGCTCTTTCTTTCGCTCTCTCTATTTCTCTCTCTCTTAGACAAATGTCATTAGCAAACAAATATCGTTGGAAAAATAAATATCATTATCAATATCTGGTTTTACCCCTTTTGTTTTTATTTTTGGCAGTCTCCTTTAATGTTAATAAAAGGCAAATTTGCATATTTTCCAGTAAAAACGTGCGTATAACCTTTGTTCATGTCTTGCAGCTCTCAAACATCTGATGTTTATTTTATGTGGCCCTTACACTGAGTAAATTTGGCCACCCCTGTCCTAACTTGACAGTCTTAACCACCCCACCACACTGGCTTGCTTTAAAGTGCCACGAAACTCCTTTGAGTTTTCAAAGGGTAGCTTTTTATTGGGGGGGAAAGGTTTTATTTTCTAATTTTAAAGAGATGGCCTTCAGAGCACTTCACTCTGTGTGCTGCGCATATGCAGGGACCTTTAGCAAACCAAGTGTTCTCAAGTCCCCCCCCCCCCACAGCCATGCCCAGCCATTCCATGAACCTTCCCCCTTTAAATGAAATGTTTGCTTTCTTCAGCTTGTTGCACTCTCTCTCTCTTCTCTCTCTCTCTCCTTATTGCCTTGCCAAAGTACCAGGATCTCTTTCACACGCTGGCCTCTGCCCCCTTGGCCGACCCTGCGCATACCGCCTTGGAGCGGGATTTGGCCAACCTATGTGTTACAGGAAGCGTGAGTCAGAGCTCTCTCGCCTAAGTGTGACTCTCACGTTTACCGTCTTTTGCTGTGTTTTGGAACGGGCCTTGGAAATTACTGTATGCAAAGACAAGTCACCAGCGGCAAACCAGAAAGCCACACAACAGCTGGGGCCTCCGAAGAACACCCGCACTGACATCATGGATTTGATCCAATGCATGAGAGCGGGGAATTAACATTGTTTGGTGGTTGTTGTTGTTTTTCTCATTTCTTAAGAAAGAGAGAGAGAGAGACTTGGAATTCAGGGGAGGATTTTGGTAGCTAGATACTGATCTTCCAGAGAACTTCTTGTGGAGACCTTGACAAAGGGGCGGCCCCGCTACTCAGTAGAAGAGCTTCTGCTCTGCATGCAGAAGGTTGTAGGTTCAATCCCTGGTGGCTCCAGTTAGAAGGACCAGATAGGAGGTGGTGGCAAAGACTTCTGCCTGAGACCCTGGAGAGCTGCTGCTTGTTTGAGTAGACAATACTGACCTCAGTGGACCAATAGTCTGATTCAGTATAAGGCAGCTTCATATATTCACATCTTCTGAGTCCTGAGCAGTATCCATCCTTTTTGGACCAACCTTCCTTCCTTCCTTCCTTCCGTCCGTCCGTCCGTCTGTCCGTCCAGTCTCAGATGACTTATGGTGACCCCAAAAGGTTTTCAAGGCAAGAGAGATCCAGAGGTGGCTTGCCGTTGCCCACCTCTGCATCACAACTCTGGTCACCCTTGATGGTCTCCTGTCCAATTACTAACCAGGACCAACTCTGCTTCGCTTCTGAGATCAGATGAGATCAGTCTAGCCTGGGCTATCCAGGTCTGGGGAGTTTGGATCTTAGACTTTGCTAAAGGTTAAGTCTCACCTGTTTTAGAGGGACTTGAAAGTTTGGGTCAAACGACACGTACCAGTTGACTGTAAGAAGAAGCTGGGTAGAGTAAGTACCATTAAGGGCTATTTTAACTCTCTCTTTTTTTTTATTTCTTGAGATATTCATACTCCCCTTTTCTCCCTGGTGGGGACCCAAAGCTTGATTTCTGCTTCTGCAGTTTATCCCCAGAACAACTGAGTGGGTATCTTAGGGAGAGTTTTTGGCTCAGGGTCAGCTAGCTTGAGGAAGGGAAAGGGTTCAGTGAGGGGAAGGACTTCAGGAGCGCAGAATGCCGTAGAGTCCACCTTCCTAAGTGGCCATTTTCTCCAGGGGAACTGGTCTCTGTCGCCTGGAGATCAGCCGTAATAGCGGGAGATCTCCAGCCGCCACCTGGAGGTTAAAAACAAAACCAAAGAGCAGCACAGGAGAAGTATGCAAATCAAAGGAAGTAATCTGCGCCCACCAATAAACAACCACAGGTATCAAAATGTGATAAGAATGTAATAAAGGTCTTGTCGTCTTCAGAAATGGTTTCCATTCCTGGAATTCACAACTACAGCTAATATCCAACCCCATAACCAGACGTGTCTCAAGCTGATTTACAATGAACCCATAACCATCCTCTATAATTCTTTAGCCCTTCTATATCCTGGTTGTGATGCACCAATAATTACAGCACTGTTTCCTTTTATTATATCATCTGAACCATTTTTCTTATTGCCCCCCTCCCAATTCTGGATTCTAGATATGTAGTGAATTGTAACATGATTTAACTTATCTTTGTAACTGTCTATGATATTATATGTCTTTCTGTGTTACTGTGAAAAATTTCAATTAAAAAAGCCATTATAAAAGAATATAATAAAGAGGACACAGTCCAGTGTAATACAAATATAATGAAACAAAATAAAACCAGATGTAGAATCAGAGAACCATAGAATCATAGAGTTGGAAGGGGCCATACAGACCATCTAGTCCAGGGCTGGCCAAACTTGCTTAATGGTAAGAGCCTCATAGAACAAATGTCAGATTTTGAGAGCCACAAGACATGAACAAATATTACACGTTTTTACTGGGAAAGATGCAGATTTGCTTTTTAGTAACATTAAATGAGTCTGCCAAAAGTAATAACGAAAGCAGTAAAAGCAGATCTTGATAATGATATTTATTTGTCCAGTGATATTTGTTTGCTAATAATATTTAGCTTCCCTAGGCTGCCCTGCCAGGAGCCACACAATATGTGTGAAAGAGCCGCATGCGGCTCCCGAGCCACAGTTTGGCCACCCCTGGTCTAGTCCAACCCCCTGCCCAATGCAGGACCAGCCTGAAGCATCTCTGACAAATATTTGTCCAGCCTCTTCTTGAAAGCTGCCAGTGAAGGGGGGGGGGGGGGGGGGGGCTCACCACCTCCCTAGGCAGCTGATTCTACCTTTGAACCACTCTGACTGTGAAAAGTTTTTCCTAATATCCAGCTGATACCTTTCTCCATGTAATTTAAACCCATTGCCTCGGGTCCTATCCTCTGCTCCCAACTGGAACAGCTCCTCGCCGTCCTCCAAATGACAGCCTTTCAAATATTTAAAGAGAGCAATCATGTCCCCCCTCAATATATCTATGTCCTGGGTTTTTCATACCACATTGATATATTTAAACTATAGCAACTCACGCACCAGAAACTCCAATTGTACAGAACACAATCTCTCAGTTTTAATAGTTCCACAAGAGTTCAAGGATTCACTGGAGCCTGGTGGATGAACTAATTATTGGTTCCTCCGGTATTTGTTTCACACTGGACTGTGTCCTCTTTATTATACTTTTATTGTATTTTGATACAGTGGTTTAAGACGAGATTGTTCATTGCGGAACACAGATTATTTCCTTTGTTTTACCGCCTGGAGGCTGACAACCCTAGATGCAAGTAATATCCGTCTTGGGGAGGGACCAAAGGATGGGCTCCTCCCCCGTGACTCGGGGCTTCTCGCGTTCCCCTTCCAGTGTTGCGCTTCAAAGTAGTCTTGCTGGATCGGGCTGTGAATACCCCTGGTTCAAGACTCTGCTTCCCACAGAGGCCGAACCAAATGCCTCTAAGGAGCACATGGGCAGGGCCTGAAGCCGACAGCCCTTCCCCGCGGCTGCCCCACGGCGGCTGCTTATCAGAGGCATGCAGCCTCTGAACATGGAGGCTCTATTTAGTCATCACACCAAACAGCCACTAAGAGACAGCTTTCCCTCCATGTCTGTCCGTCTCGTAAGCTTAGAGATTGTCACTGTATCTTGTGGCAATGAGTTCCACATATTAATTAAATTTAGGTGAGAAAAACAGTGTGGGGTTTTCTGGAAAGCGGGGGGGGGGGGGGGGGCTGTCTTGAATCTACCACCAGTCAGTTACATGAACCATCTCTTAGCACTGTGGGAGACCGAGAAAGAGTTCTCTGCATCCACGCCTTTATCAGGTTCCTCACCCTGCCTCTTGGTCGACTTTCCCCTTGCAAATGTTTTTTCCGCAGGGAAGATAATTGCACATGAAGCTGCCTTACACTGAATTGGAGCCATAGGCCGTCAAGCTCCGCACTGTCTACTCAGACTGATGGTGGCTTTCCTGGGTCTCAGGCAGAGGTCTTTCATGTCACCTGTTGCCCAATCCTTTTTTTCTTTTTAAAGCTGGAGATGCCAGGGATTGAACCTGGGACCTTCTGTGTGTCAAGCAGATGCTCTCCCACTGGGCCACAGCCTCTTCCCAAGGTACCCTAGCCGCTTTGGTATAGAGGTTAAGTGCACGGACTCTAATCTGGGAGAGGCGGGTTTGATTCCCCCACTCCTCCACTTGCAGCTGCTGGATGACCTTGGGCAAGCCATAGTTCTGTCAGAGCTGTTCTCTCAAGGACAGCTCTGGAAAGAGCTCTCTCAGCCCCGCTTACCTCACAGGGTGTCTGTTGTGGGGAGGGGAAGGGAAAGGAGTTTGTAAGCCGCTCTGAGACTCTGAGTGAAGGGTGGGGTATAAATCCAATTCTTCTTTTTAATCTTTTGGGCAAGCCTTTCTCTACTTTTTTCTAGCTTCTTGATATCGCGTGTGTGTGTATGTGTGTGTGTGTGTGTGTATGTGTGGTGGGATGATATGAACCATGCACAAAGGGGCCCTGCGGTCTCATGACAATGAACTTTGTAACTTAATTGTGCACTGTGCGGAGAAGCACTTTCTTTCATCTGTACCGAAGTGGGATCCCATGTGCAGTTCCAGAGAAGGGGGCCTTACTGAAGAATCGGCCTTTGCGTGGGATTTCCCCACCAGAGTGACATTTGGGCCGGGGGGTGGGGGTGGTCAAAAATTCCACTCTGAGTAACAGTGTGGTCTCACGATTAGTCATATTCTGGGTGGGTTCTGCAAATCTGGTTCATGCTTCAGGTTCAGCTGATTCTTTCTGTTCTTCGCTGTCATAATTCACACAGAATAAGGTGGTACAGTCCTGCCACGGTAAACTGGACTGTACCACTTCCGAATGCATGCGCATGATGCCATTTTGTAATACTCCTCTGCACTTAACAAAGAAACGCCCCCATGCATTCAAAAAGAGCCAGCATGATGTAATGTTTAAGAGTGCAAAGGAAGAGTTGAAGGGTCTGGAGGGTTTTCGGTTTAGAAAAGAGACAGCTAAGAGGGGTCATGACCAATGCTCCCTCTAAGCTGTGGAGTCTCGTGAGCAAAAATTCTACTTGGCTAGCGACTGGCATTAAAGTTGTGAGCGAGCGATTCGGCTGCTGCATAGATTAGTTTGCCCTGGAGCCCTCCTTCCTGAGCGGAGACAAAAATGTGTGAGCTGGAGGCTGAAAAGCGGTGAGCTGGTTCACACTCACTCAGCTTAGAGGGAACACTGCCCATGACAGAGGTTTATAAAATCATGCGCAGGGGTGGAGAGAGTTGACAAAGAGACATTTCCCTCCCTCTCCCCAAACACCAGAACTCAAGGGCACCACTCAGAGAAGTCGATGGGCAGAAGATTCAGGATGGACAAAATGAAATATTTATTTACCAGTGAGTGAATAAAATGTGGAATTCTCTGCCAGAGGATGTGATGATGGCCACAGGCATAGACAGCTTAGAAGGGGGATTGGATAGCTTCATGGAGGACAGGTCTATCAGTAGCTACTAGCCATGTTGACCAAAAAGAACCTCCCCATTTAGAGGCAATAAACCTGAGAATCCCAGTGCCAGGAGTCAACAACAGGAAGGCCTCGGCCTCTATGCCCTGTTGTTGGCCCTCCAGAGGAACTGACTGGCCCCTGTGTGAGACAGGATGCTGGACTAGATGGACGACTGGTCTGATCCAGCAGGGCTCTTCTGATGTTCTAATGAAGGCCTCAGCCTCTATGCCCTGTTGTTGGCCCTCCAGAGGAACTGGTTGGCCACTGTGTGAGACAAGATGATGGACTAGATGGACGACTGGTCTGATCCAGCAGGGCTCTTCTGATGTTCTAATGAAGGCCTCGGCCTCTATGCCCTGTTGTTGGCCCTCCAGAGGAACTGTTTGGCCACTGTGTGAGACAAGATGATGGACTAGATGGACCACTGGTCTGACTCACCTGGGCTCTTCTGATGTTCTAAATAAGGCCTCGGCCTCTATGCCCTGTTGTTGGCCCTCTAGAGGAACTGGTTGGCCACTGTGTGAGACAAGATGATGGACTAGATGGACCACTGGTCTGACCCAGCAGGGCTCTTCTGATGTTCTTATCGAGGGAAGGCCTCAGCCTCTATATGCCCTGTTGTTGGCTTACCAGTGGAACTGACTGGCCACTGTGTGAGACAAGATGCTGGACTAGATGGACGACTGGTCTGATCCAGCAGGGCTCTTCTGATGTTCTTATCGAGGGAAGGCCTCGGCCTCTCTGCCCTGTTGTTGGCTTACCAGTGGAACTGACTGGCCACTGTGTGAGACAGGATGCTGGACTAGATGGACCACTGGTCTGATCCAGCAGGGATCTTTTCAGTGTCCAGCTAGGATCCGGGAGACTTGAGTTCAAATCCCTGCTCTGCCATGAAAGCTTATTGCATCACCTTGGGCCAGGTACTGTCTGTCAGCCCGGCCTACATCACAAGGTTGATGTTGTGAAGATAAAAAGGAGGAGGTGAGAACAATGTTGTAAGTCCCACTGGAGAGAAAAATGGGTTCTAAGTATCAAAAACAAATAATGATAAATAAAATGGCCTGTAAGGGAGAAAGATGAATTTGTCCTTTGTTCTTCTGGCCTTCTACTTTAAAAACAAAAACACAAGAGATTAAGATTCTGATTTTTCGCTTCCAATTGGGGGTGATACGTTCTGTACTTTGGCTGCAGGACTCAGCCTCTTCGTGGGGCCTGACCTGGTTAGCATTTCATCTTCAGTCCGCAGGTTGGACAGTCCTTTTTCCCACGTCAGATTGCTGCAACTGAGTTCCTCTTTTTCACAAGTTCCTGCTGTGAATGCGGACGGTGTAGAAAACACTGTTCTGTATTCTTATTATTTTCCACAGCGGCAGGTCCTGATGTCAGAGAGTGGGTGGCTTTGTCACTGTGGCTTCCACGCCATCTTTAGTGTGACTTTTTCTTTCCATACCACACCCCCCCCCTCAACATCTTAGGTTTAGTTTGTTCTTCCTTTAGAACATTGAGGTGTGCCACATTTACAGACAGGATATTGGGTGGGGTGGACTCACATCTCTGTGCAGCTGCCTTTTAAGGAATTTTCGGTGCATGGGTTTAATTTGATTAATAAAGGCTTGGGAAGGGGGTGTTCAGGCCAGCACCCAAAGTAGGATTGACAACCTCAAGGTAGCACCTGGAGATCTCCCGCTATTACAGTGGGTCTCCAGGCAACCAAGATCAGCTCTCCTGGAGAAAATGGCTGCTTTGGAGGGCGGACTTTATGGCATTCTACCCTGCTGAGGTTCCCTCCCCTCCCCAACCACCCCTCTCTCCAGGCTCCTCCACCCCCCAAATCTCCAGGTATTTCCCAACCCTGACATGGCACTCCTAACCTGGAGGACACTGTAGGCTGAAAGCCAATGTTTGTAGGATGGCTCTGTAGTAGGGCTGCCAAGTCTTGAAAACTCACCGGCGGGGGGGAGTCCTCCTCCTGCCGGGAGTTTCTTCTGGCGCCCATCGACGTCACCGGAAGTGACGCAGCACGTTGGGGGCGTTGCCAGGGCGACGCTCTGGCAATCGCCCCAAAACTCTATGGTATCAGTTTTGGGGCAATTGCCAGAGCGTCGCCCTGGCAACGCCCCCAACGTGCTGCATCACTTCCGGTGACGTCATTACGTCGTCCTTGCTGGACGACGTCGGGGGTGGGGTTCCCCCTCCAGCCAAATGCTGGCCGGCGGATCGGGAACCCCTTTAGCGGGGGATCCCCCACCCCCCGGGCTGACTTGGCAGCCCTACTTTGTAGTGAATCTGCTCTTGCCCCCCTCTTGGGCCCAGTGTACAAACTTCCCAACTACACTGATCTCTGGAACAATCATTGATACGCTGATTGGCTAGTCCATGTGACAGTAGTGAAAACATTTATCTTATTCCTGGCATCCTCTTGAGTGAGCGCTGAATGGCAGACCACTGAGGCATTCACAAAGAAAACTCCTCAATGTTGGGTGTTGTTTGTTTTTTGAGGGGTTTTACTACTGTGATGACCTGGCCTTCTTTACAGTGGCTCCTTGTGCTGTGGTTTATGTGGGAGAAGATGGGAAAGGATCCTCTTCTTTCCTCAGCTGACAGAAAATGACAACCTGATTTTGCTCCATCTGTTCCCAAGGGCTTTTTCAAACACGATCAGTATCCCTTTTGGCAATTTCCTTCACTCCTGACTCTCCCCTCACACCCAGTGACCATATAGCGCTTCTCTGGCACTTGTTGGAAGGAATAATTGTGGCTCCAAACTGTTTGCTGTGGTCACCCTTTTGTTTTGTTTTTGTTTTCAGTTTTCGGTTAGTGCTGTTAAGCCCTTAGCCTCTTGAGGTGGTTCCTTAGGTCGAGAGCAACATTTTATACTGGGGCCGGGAAAGATGCCAACTGCTTGGGTGGGGCTTGCATATTGGCACGTGACTGGAATAAAAACACGCAAATCCCACATCTGTTTTAGCCGTGAGGCAGATTCACAAGTCAGCAAGCCTTTATCATTAAGGAGCCAAACTGTGTCAAAATGCAGAGCAGGAGTTCAACAAAGAGCCACTATAAGAAGCTGAAAATGTACATGCACACATGAAGCTCCCTTATACTGAATCAGACCGTTGGTCCATTGAGGTCAGCGTTGTCTACTCAGACTAGCAGTAGCTCTCCAGGGTCTCAGGCAGAGGTCTTTCACATCACCTACTGTCTAGTCCTTTTACAAACAGATGCTGGGGATTGAACCTGGGATCTTCTGCATGCCAAGCAGGTGCTCTACCACTGAGCCGTCGCCCCCCCCCCCCAAACATATTCAGTAAATAGTCCATAAAGTTTCTGCTGCCCAAACACCAGTGGTTATGAGTTTTTTATTAGGCAGTGGCACACAACACAACAACACAAGAAATCCGCGCAGGAACACCTTGCGCAATTGTTTTAGAACACTGGCATAAGCGTGTACAGGGTTCGCACTTGAATTACTGGCAGCTGCTTAATTTTTGGCATTTCCCCTTCTAGACAAAGGCCTATTATGCACGGGTGTTTTCACTCGCTTTCGCCCTACGTGTCTGTCATGTTTTCTTGAGCCAGTTTGGTGTAGTGGTTAAGAAGGGTGGACCCTAATCTAGGAAACTGGGTTTGATTCCCCACTCCTCCACATGAATCCAGCTGGGTGACCTTGGGTCAGTCACAGTTCTCGCAGAGCTCTCTCAGCCCCACCTACCTCACAGGGTGTCTGTTGTGGGGAGAGGAAGGGAAGGCGATTGTAAGCCACGCCGAGACTCCTTCAGGTAGTGAAGAGCGAGGTATAAAAACCAACTCTTCTTCTTCTTCTTTGTCATTCTGCATTGATTTTCCTCCTTTTAATACTCAGTTCCCTTCCTGATTACTGTTTCCCTGGGTTTTCTGAGAGTGCTTTTCCTTTCCAAACCCTACCATCCCCAGGCTCAAAACCCCCCACCCCCAAATCTCCAGGTATTTCCCACCCCAGAGCTGGCAACCCTACCCCATGGGGGTACTGAAAAAACAAAGGTAATTTAGGTTTTTTTTAGTGGGAATCCTGATTTAGATAGCCTAGACTAGCCTGATCAGGTCTTGGAAGCTAAAAAGGGTCAGCCCTGGTTAGTACTTGGATGGGAGAATACCAGGGACGTCCAGGGCTGCTATGCAGAGGCAGGCAAGGGCAAACCACCTCCGTCTCTTGCCCTGAAAAACCCTCTGAGGTCAGCTGTGACTTGATGGCAAAAATAAATGTAGAGGCCCCTAGTAATCTCATACAGGGGCTACAGTGGCTCAGAGGTTAAGATGCTGAGCTGCAGACTGGAAAGTCGGTGGTTTGGCAGTTCGAGACCTGAGTGCTGTGTGACAGAGTGAGCTCCCGTCTCTGGCCCCAGCTCCTGCCAACCTAGCAGGTCGAACGCAAGAAATTGCAAGTAGGTAAATAGGTACCGCTTTGGTGGGAAGGTAACAGCTTTCCATGCGCCTTGGCGTCTAGTCATGCCAGCCACATGACCACGGAAGCGTCTTCGGACAGCGCTGGCTCTTTGGCTTGGAAACGGCGATGAGCACCGCAACCCTAGAGTCGGATTCGACTGGCTTTCGAGCAAGGGAAGACTTTACCCTTTTTAATAATCTCATGCCCTGACCTGGATAGCTTAGGCTAACCCAGCCATGTCAGATCTTGGAAGCTAAGCAGGGTCGACCCTGGCTAGTATTTGGATGGGAGACCTCCTAGAAATACCATGACATGGAGGCAGGCACTGGCAAACCACCTCTGAACGTCTCTTGCCTTGAAAGCCCCATGGAGTTGCTATAAATCAGCTGTGACTTAGCACTTTCCGCCACCAATAATCTCACCCCTGAAGCTGCACTGTACTTAGCTTTGTCCATGAAACTAGATGTGTTTTTCCAGAACACATCAGAGTCCACAGGCTCTGATATTCTTAGCTGGAAACACAGCCTGCCACAGGCTCTGATGCTCCACCAGAAAGGGGCAAACGGAGCCCTCTTCCTGCTCCTCCCAAACAAGGCCAGAGAATCTCAGAAGAACTCACATTTGTTTGGTTCCGTTACGATAAGAGGCTGCGGCAGATGAGATAAAGCACTGCTGGAAAACGTTACCCACAGGACATATTTTTTTTTAAAGAAGTGTGGTCTCTCTTACTTCTCTCCGCCTTTGAACTGTGGATTGCAAGTCATTAAATAACGTTGCAGGGTGGTGTGTTTTTCGCTTTGGTTCATTGAGACGGACTCCGGCAAGCTGCAGATGAGGTTTTCGATGGGCACGAAACCGCAAAGAGAGCTGTCCCTAAAAATAATTTGCTCGGCAGCAAAATCTTGTTTTCCTTCCTCCGCCGGTTCAGCTTCACAGAGGGCTTCTTGTTCGGAAACGCAGACGGCTCACATTTGCAGACGCTGTGGTTTTGTATTGCTCTGGTGCTTTTGCTGTGCAAAGTGTTTACTCGTTTTTAATGTACATACATACATAAGATATATGCCCTGACCTGCATGGCTCGGGCTAGCTTGATCTCGTCAGCTCTCGGACACGAAGTAAGGGTTGCTGTGCAGAGTCAGGTAGAGATCGCCTGCCAAGATGCTGAGAAGCTTCATCAGCAGGAAGGCAAAGGCTGAAATACCACTGTTCATTTCTTGCCTTGAAGATGCTATGGAGTTGCCATAAATTGGCTACGACTTGATCGTGCTTTCTGCCATATATATCCTCTGCCCTTTCCTAGAGCTCAGGATGGCTTACAGCAGAGGAACAATAAAAAATTATGATTGACTTTGACCTGGATAGCCCAGGCAAGCCCGATCTCATCAGATCTCAGAAGCTAAGAAGGGCTGACCTGGGCAAGTATTTGGATGGGAGACCTCCAGAGAATACCAGGGCCGGGAGGCTAGAAGCAGGCTATCAAGCCACTGCTCTGGATGTCCTCCGTGCCCCAGTAGGAGTTGCCAGAAGTCACCATTTCTTCCAGGCACTGGCGTATATGCGCACACACAAAATGCAAAAATACCCAAAAAAAAAAACCCCAAACATGTTTGCAGAGAAAACCTGCAGCCTACTCCAAGGAATAAACTATCTTTCGAAAACCAGAGCCCTCGACAGAACACATTTCAACCATTTTCTGCTCTGAACAAAGACGGTTCTGTTCTAAGCACTGCAGCAGGGCAGGGGTTGGTGGCACCGCTCCCTCTAAGCTGTGGAGTCTTGTGAGCAAAAAATTCCGCTTTGGGAGCGACTGGCATTAAAGTTGCGAGCGAGCGATTGGGCGGCTGCATCAGTCAGTTTGCTCTGGGGCCGTCCTGCCTGAGCGGAGACAAAGATGTGAAAGCTGGAGGCTAAAAATCTGAGCTAGCTCAGACTCACTCAGCTTAGAGGGAACAGTGTGGGCTCTGGCAGTTGCCCGAAGGTGCCGAGCACTGGCACCGGCCCTCAGAACAGAGAAGCTCCACCGCGAAGGGTTCCAGAGGCCAAGTGCCACATCACCACCCTTTAACACGGCCAGGATAGGAACGCTTCACAGACTGGAGGGGCCAATCACACCCGCTGAGGTCAGCAGGCTGGAGTGACCAATGAGATCTGCTCTAGGGGTATAAAACTGTTACATCCAGGCTAAACACTTCAGTCTGAACGATTTCTTGGTGTTGGGAAGACTCTGTGGGACCTTAGCGCCGGATCCTGCCTGTGCTCGATCTTTTGCCTTCCTTTCCTTTCCTATTGATCTATTGATCTTAACGCCTTGCCTCACCTCGCCTATGCTCCAGTTCAGTCTCGGACCACCTCCCTTCTGACCTGAGCTTGCGAACTTCCAGGGAGGACCTGGAGATCTCCTGGAATTACAACTGCTCACCAGACTACAAAGATCTGTTCATCTGGGGGAAGGGAAATGGCTGCTTCGGAGGACGGACACTATGGCATTGTACTCGGCAGAGGTCTCTCTCATCCCCAGATGCGTCCTTCCCAAGTTCTGCCCCCAAATCTCCCAGAATTTCCCAACCTGAAGTTGGGAAATGTCCTGGCCTCTGACCTGTCCTGGCCTCTGACCTGATTCTTCCATTCCTTGTTGACCTGATGGCCTGGCCCTGAGACTCCAGTGGTCTAACTTGGGTCGGCTGTAACCTGCCCTGACTCCCCATGTCCCTCAGCGTGTGACATAGAAGAAGAAGAAGAAGAAGAAGAAGAGATTGGATTTATATCCCGCCCTTCACTCACTTAAGAGTCTCAGAGCGGCTTACAAACTCCTTTCCCTTCCCCTCCCCACAACAGGCACCCTGTGAGGTAGGTAGGGCTGAGAGAGCTCTTTCCCAAGCTGTCCTTGAGAGAACAGCTGGTACAGAGCTATGGCTTGCCCAAGGTCATCCAGCCAGGTGCAAGTGGAGGAGTGGGGAATCAAACCCGGTTCTCCCAGATTAGAGTTTGCGCACTTAACCACTACACCAAACATAGCAGACAATCACAAACCCATCTGGCTTTGGAGCAGGCCCATAGCCACGGTGGGGCTTTTGGGGGCTCCGCCCCCTTTCTTAAAGGCACAGCCCCACAAGAATGTCTCCCAGGAATGCTTTTTCCAATCATTGTAAAACATTTTTTAAAAGGCGCACACTCCTTTAAGCAGAGTGGGGTGCTGTAGTTGACTACTTCCCGCACCAAGCAAGGGGGTTGGAGTAGGTGACCCCTAGGATCCCTTCTGTGTCAAGAAACTGGTCTCCTTTAAGAGAGTTTTTCTGCCTAAGGGTTAGCTTCCTTGCCTGTAGAAGTCATCACCCCCACCTGCTGGCTTATTCTCAGGATTGTTGCTTAGGCTGGGAGAAGTGATTAACTTGCAGCAGCTGAGAACTGTCATCTAAAGTGGCTGACAGCTTGCAGTTTAGAGATCTGTCCTGGGAACGGCTTTCTATTGGCTAAACGGCTTTTCTTTCTGCACTGAGAACTTCAGCCCCGCCAGGAAAAAAAATTGCCCCACAAGCCACAAAATCCTGCTTTGGAGGGACCCTGAAGAAAGAGCTAGGACTGGCCCTGCCTTTGGGGTAATCCCCCATTCCTCATGAGAACGGAGAGGTCAAACATTGCTAGTCAAGAGTGATGCCCTTGCTGGGTCTTGTGAGCTGTGGTGGGCTCCCCTCTATGCCAACCCTTTACCCTAGCCTTCTCACTTCTCTGGCAATGACACAGTGGCTAAGATTGCAATCGTACACAAACTAACCATGGAGTTAGTCCCATGGAACAAAACAGGGCTTAACTTCAGAGTGAGCATGCTTATGATAGAACTGCACGTCAACTCGATAGTTCCTGGTTCCCCTAAACAAATAAACATTTACAACAAAGGTCAGCAACGATGTCGGGTTTTTTCCCCAAACATTATTGCTGTGTAGTATATTGCTATGTATCAGGGGAGGCTTCCTATTTTCCCCAGATCTCTGTTCTGAAATAGTGATTAAATCAGCAAATTAGAGGGTATTTGCTGCCTGCCGAGCGTCTGATGCGTATCTTTCCTGCCCGAGAGCAGACACAATGAGATCGCAGTGAGATCTGCGGTAAAGATCAGAGGCGGGATATTGCTAAGCTTCGGGTTTGGGCCTCGCTTCGTTCCTGTGTTAAAGGTCCTCCAGAGTAGTCGCCTGTAGGAAGAGCCAGCCTCGCTGCGCAAATGAAGTTTCTCAGCATCTTGGCGAGCGATCTCTTCCTGCCGCCACGCCTGCTGGCACAGACGGCACGGTGTTTACGAACCGTCATTTCTGAGTGAGGAATTTGTTAAGGTCGGGACGTTTATCCAGCTGGCTTGCTTCGGGGCAGCTTTTGTGGCTCCATCTCCCTCGTGCATAAGCAAGCACGCCAAGAGCTTGCCATACAGTTCTTTCCCACACGTGGATGGGCTTTGCTCAAGGTCTGCCGAAAAGGGTTGTTCTGATTTCTCCCGCACATACCTCTCCCAGCACTCATTCTGACATCTGACATCTCTGGAGGGCTGCTTCCAGATGGTGGCAGCAGCAGTGAGCCGTGTGGGAATAGTAGGTGGGAATGGCTCTCATCTGCACCCATCCTGCCTGCCCCCCTCCTCTACTCCTCCTCCTCTTTCTTTTCTCCTCCTGCTCCTCCTCCTCCTCCCTCTCCTCCCTCTCTTTCTCATTCTCCTTCATCTCCTCCTCCTCCTTTTCTTCCTTCTCCTCCTGCTCCTCCTCCCTCTCCTCCTCCTTCTCCTCTCTCTCCTCCTTTTCCTCCCTCTCCTCCCTCTCCTTCTCCTGCTCCCTCTCCTCCTCATTCTCCTTCATCTCCTCCTCCTCCTTTTCTTCTTTCTCCTCCTCCCTCTCCTCCTTCTTCTCCTCTCTCTCCTCCCTCTCCTTCTCCTGCTCCCTCTCCTTCTCATTCTCCTCCCTCTCCTCCTCCTCCTTTTCTTCCTTCTCCTCCCTCTCCTCCTGCTCCTCCTCCTTCTCCTCCCCCTCCTCCTCCCTCTCCTTCTCCTCCCTCTCCTCCTTTTCCTCCTTCTCCTCCTTCTCCTTCTCCTTCATCTCCTCCTCCTTCTCCTCCTCCCTCTCCTTCTCATTCTCCTTCATCTCCTCCTGCTGCTTTTCCTCCTCCTCCTCCTCCCTCTCCTTCTCATTCTCCTCTTTCTTTTCTCCTCCTGCTCCTCCTCCTCCCTCTCCTCCCTCTCCTTCTCATTCTCCTTCATCTCCTCTTCCTCCTATTCTTCCTTCTCCTCCTCCTTCTCCTCCCCCTCCTCCTCCTCCCTCTCCTTCTCCTTCTCCTTCATCTCCTCCTCCTGCTCCTCCTCCTTCTCCTCCTCCCTCTCCTTCTCATTCTCCTTCATCTCCTCCTGCTGCTTTTCCTCCTCCTCCTCCCTCTCCTTCTCATTCTTCTCCTTTCTTTTCTCCTCCTGCTCCTCCTCCTCCCTCTCCTCCCTCTCCTTCTCATTCTCCTTCATCTCCTCCTCCTCCTATTCTTCCTTCTCCTCCTGCTCCTCCTCCTTCTCCTCCCCCCTCCTCCTTCCTCTCCTTTTCCTCCCTCTCCTCCTCCTCCTTTTCCTTCTCTTCCCCCCTCCTCCTCCCTCTCCTTCTCATTCTCCTCCTCCTCCTCCTCCTTTTCCTCCCTCTCCTCCCTCTCCTCCTCCTGCTCCTCCTTCTCCTCCCCCCTTCTCCTCCCTCTCCTTCTCATTCTCCTCCCTCTCCTCCTCCTTTTCCTCCTTCTCCTCCCCCTCCTCCTCCTCCTTCTCCTTCTCCTTCATCTCCTCCTCCTGCTTTTCCTTCTTCTCCTCCTCCTCCCTCTCCTTCTCATTCTCCTCCTCTTTCTTTTCTCCTCCTGCTCCTCCCTCTCCTCCTCCCCCTCCTCCCCCTCCTCCCTCTCCTTCTCCTTCATCTCCTCCTCCTCCTTTTCCTTCCCCTCCCGCTTCCTCTCTCTCTCCTTCTCATTCTCCTCCTCCTCTTCTGCATGGAGCAGGGACGCCCACAGCTAACTCCTCAGAGGGTTCTCTCCCCCCCCCCCCAGCCATTCAAATTGGAGTACCCACACACAGCACTTTTAAGTTTTTAAACATTGAGAGGGTTCCTCAGTACGCTCCCAGGTCACACCTGTTTTGTTCTCAGAAACAGTGCAGAAAGTGGTCCGTTTCAGTGTTAGGATATTTCTCGAAGAGGGACTTTTTCTCCCTCTCCCGTCGAAGTAGAAGTTGGGGAATGGGCAGGGTTGCCAGCTCTGGGTTGGGGAATACCTAGCAATTGGGGGGGGGGAGCCTGAGGAGGGTGGGGTTTGGGGAAGGGAAGGGAAGGGAAGGGAGGGACCTCAATGGGGCATAATGCCATACAGTCCACACTCCAAAGCGGCCATTTTCTCCTGGCGAACTGATCACTGTCACGTGGAGATGAGTGGTAGTCCCAGGAGATCCCCAGCCACCCCCTGGGGTGGGGCGGCACCCAGTGAAGTTGGTGAGCAATGGATTCAGGCCAGACTAAAGAAAATACTTCTTTATTCCACAAGGGACTGAACGATGGTATTAGCTGCCAGCGGCTGTGGTGATGGCCACAGATACTGATGGCTTTCAACAGAGTCCTGTCCATCCTCAGGAAAACCCACTTGCAAACACGGCACATTGAAAGTGCACTATCGGACGCATATCGGGAAAGTGCCAGGCTAGAGGTTCCATTTAGTCACAGTAACGAAAGGGAAGCTCTAGATGGGCTACTTTCCCCACACGTTGGATAATGCAGTTTAAGTACACTTTAGCAGTTGCTTGCAAGCGCATTGAAAGTGCATGAGCCAATGTATGTGAAAGCAGCCCTTCAGAGGCACGACACTTCGGAGTACCAGTGCTGGGGGGAGCAAAATCAGCTGCCTCTCTGCCACGTTCGTTGGCCCTCTAGGGCAACTAGCTGCCCCCCCCGCCCCCCCCCCCCCCCCGTGTGAAATAGGTTGTTGGATGAGTAGGCAGAGCGCTGGCCTGATTCAGCCGGCCTCCTCTTGGGTTCTTGTGCTTTCTGTGGTCTTCCTTTCCCAGCAAAGAGGAAGCCCCGGAGAGAGAAAAAACACACACACCGGAAGCCAGAGATCTGTTTGCCATTGTTTTCCTCACTGAGACAGCTAATGAAAGAACTTCGATTGCGCATGGAACTAACAAGCCTTTTCCTCTGATTTCTGCAGGCCCCTTCCCTGCCGTACAGACCCGAGCACCACAGCCAATGTCAGGATCTGGACAACGAGTACTATGATCAGACCGCCCTTATGTGTTGTCTCTTTTGTCCCCCAGGTAAGGTGCCCGCTACTGTGTGGGGGAAACCTCCCCCCCCCCCCCCCCGTGATAACCTTGAAGGTAAAGGTAAAGGTTTCCCTTGCTCGAAAGCCAGTCGAATCCGACTCTAGGGTTGCGGTGTTCATCTCCGTTTCCAAACTGAAGAGCCATCACTGTCTGAAGATGTCTCCATGGTCATATGGCCGGCATGACTAGACATCGAGGCGCGTGGAACGCTGTTACCGTCCCACCGAAGCGGTACCTATTTATCTCCTTGCAATTTCTTGCTTCCGAACTGCTAGGTTGGCAGGAGCTGGGGCCAGAGACGGGAGCTCACTCCATCACGCGGCACTCGGGTCTCGAACTGCCAAACTACTGACCTTCTGGTCTGTAGTTCAGCGCCTTAACCACTGAGCCACCACGGCCCCTGATAACATTACTAATTAACAATTCTTACAGATTCATTTCATGTTTAAATGAACAGTGCATTACATGTGAAATATTATAATAGAATTATAATAGGATTGCATGGAGGTTGCAATCTTTGTTTCTTCATGTATAAAGCTCAGAACCTTTAAAGGATTCCACAACAGAAACTCAGTCCTTTTATGCAGAGTTCATCAAATGGGAAGAGTCTTCTTAGGAAAATATTTCACACCTCATTCCCGTGTCCTAATTAAAGGAACATCAAGTCTTGCTGACACAGAAGCCAGCAGAAAAGCAGTGTTTCAAGGATCTTTTCAAAGCAAGAGAAGGTGGGTTCCAAAGGTTTTTCAAAGCAGGATACGAGACCATATTTTGCAAATTAATAGCAGCAGTTTAAACATGAAGACACAGCGCCCTTTCCAGAAGGCTGGTCATGCTAATCTATTCTATTCTATTCTGTTCTGTTCTGTTCTGTTCTGTTCCAATTCTGTTACATTTTTTTAACATATTATATAGGCAGTGTTCATTTAAATAAAAAATGAATTTGTAAGCATCGTTAATTAGTAAGGTTATCACGGTTTTTCTGCTTTGGTACATATGTTTCTGTGATTCTCTCTGTTTGTTCTGCTACTGTGTGAATGCAGAAATCTGAATCTGGGATAGAGCATCTGGTTGCTTTTCAGGGAACCTTTGGAGAGAAGAGAATTAAAAAGGCATTGTGAAAGACAGGAAACCGGGTATAACTTGTCCCATTTCCTCGAGAAGCCTTGGTACGGGATTGTAAGATCGGTGCTACCGAATAGGTATCCGTTAAGAGATGTGTGCGTGAAGAAAGGATGCGCCAGTAGGAGTTAATTCCTTTCTGTAAAAGAACATTTATCCCTTCATTCCTTTCTTTAAAAGAATATAAGAAAAACCCTGCTGGATCTGGCCAATGGTTCATCTAGCCCAGCATCCAGTGGCCAGTCAGATACTCTACAAAGCCAACAATCAGAACACAAAGCCGCCACCTGTTGTTGCCGTCCCCAAACAGATATTTAGAGATATACTGCTTCTGCACATGGAGGTTCCGTGTTGTCCTAGTTGAGAATCACGGAGAGCTTTATCTTCCATGAATTTGACTAGCCCCCTTTCAAAGCCATCTGTGCTGGTGGCCATAGCGGCATCTAGAGTTCCATAAGCGAATTGTGCATTTGTGTGAAGAAGTGTTTGGGGATGGGGTTTGTTCTGTCTCTACCACCTCTTCATTTGTTGCCCCTGAGTCCCAGTATTTGGAAAGAGGAAGAAATAGTGTGTTGTTTGCCTGAATCCTACAAAAACAACAACACGAATCTTAGAATTACGACCGTTTGACCTACAGGGTGGACCAGGGAGGGAAAAAGAAAGAACCAACAGAAAATCTCTGTTTCGCTTTCTCTGCATCATACATAGTTTTATACATCTCTATGAAGCCAGCCCTGACTAGGGTTGCCAAGTCCGGGTTGGAAAATACCTGGAGACTTTGGGGGTGGAGCCGGGAGAGGGCGGGGTTTGGGGAGGGGAGGGGCCTCAGCATGGTACAATGCCATAGAGTCCACCCTTCAGAGCAGCCGTTTTCTCCAGGGGAGCTGCTCTCTGTCAGCTGGAGATCAGTTGTAAAAGCAGGGGATCCCCAGGCCCCACCTGGAGGTTGGCAACCCTAGCCCTGACCCTGATCGGAAGTCCAGGGTCACTGCGCAGAGGCAAGCAATGTCAAAACCACCTCTGTTCATCTCTCGCCTTGAAAACCCTACGGGGTTGCCGGAAGTCGGCTACAACTTGATGGCACTTTACACACAAGCCCCCCCCCCGAAAATATTTAAAATAATAATAATAAAACAACCTTGCCTTCCTGACTCCTAGTAGAATTCAGGGACAATATGCCATATTTTCTGCAACCACCACTGCTATGCTGCAACGTGCTATGTGACACTCAGGGGAAAAAAGCAAAGGAACGTTGTGCAAGTGTGTCCCGAAGAACATTGTGTAACTGTGTCCTTTTTAGCAGTTGCCAGAAGGAAGGCTGTGATTTCACTGCCCGCCCCATACTTCCCACTGTTGCACGTGCACAAAGCAGACAACAGGACCTTTCGAAACAGTGTCCAAACTGAATTGCAAAGGGAGGAAAAAATACTGAATTGCGTGCATGAGGGCAGGGTCCATCAAGGGCGGTAAAGTTCGTGACGAATTATTCCCGGCTTGTGCTTTGCCAAGTCAAGTTCGTGGCAGGCCACCTGGCACGGACTTCCCATGAACTTTCAAGCGGTTCGTGGAGGATCTTGCCTGTTCTTGAGCAGAGACATTCCCAGATAGACTGTCTCTGCTCAGTCAAAATGTTTACAGAACTTCAAAGCAGAGTCTTGGAGGGCGTGTAGAGGAGCATCCAGGAGAGGTCCACTGCGACTTTGACGCCTCTAGCTTGCACAGGATCCATTCTATACACTCCTGAACCTCAGTCGTTTTGACAAGACACAGGTTCACAAGGTCCAGGAGTGTACAGAATGGATCCTGTGCAAGCTAGAGTCACCAAATTCACCGTGGACCCCCCCGGGTGTTCCTCTACATGCTCGTCAAGTTTGGTGTCTCTGGCTTGCTGAGCCTCCTGAACCTGTGCCTATCAAAATGACCGCCTGTCATCTCTTATTTTGATAGGTGCAGGTGCAGGATGTTCAGGAGCACGTAGAACAAATCCTATGCAAGCTAGAGACACCAAACTCACAGGGGATCTCTGGCTGACTCTCTTCTACCTGCTCTCCAAGTCTGGTGGGGATTGGATTTACGAGGTCTGAATTATGGTCTCCAAAGAAGGTGTCCCCAGGAAAGTGCTTTCTGGGGAAATGACAGGCGGTCATTTCCTTTTCACTGATCCTTTCCACGGTAGATGCCCCCAGACTGAACCCGGGATCTCCCGCCAGCAGAGCAGGTGTTCTACCCCTGAGCCAGAAGCCCTCCGCTGCCACCTTCTCTTCCATCCTTGTTTGATTGTTCCCTTTTTTACTTTCTGTTACTCTTGCTGGGCGGGGGTCAAGTCATGCCAAACATTCTATAAGCCTCATGGGGGGAAATGTTAAAAACACTCCAGGCTGCAAAGATTTCTTCACATAGTTCGTGCAGCGGGCTGAACAAATGAGACGTGCCAAAATAGACTGGTTTAACTTACACGGTGTAACTACCGGGGCTCATTTCGTAGCAGGAGCTCCTTTGCATATTAGGCTACACCCCCCTGATGTAGCCAATCCTCCAAGAGCTTACAGAGCGGGGCTACTGTAAGCTCTTGGGACTACTTTGGGAGCACATATGTGTACTTTGGGATCACATATGTGTACCGCTAGGATGTCATACAACGAATGGAAAATCAAGCCATCCCCTTCTGGTCGGCAGCTGTGACCTTCCTGCAGCTCAGCAGGTGCTCTGCTGTGATTGGGACTGGGCCCATGCCGGAAAAGAAGAAGGGATTTAACCCTTCAATCCCCCTCTTGGTTTCGTTATTGGAAACTAGGCTTTCTGCACGGTTGTCAACATTTTAAAGGGCAAAACGAGGCTGCTTGTCCGAAGGTCTGGTTTCTTCTCCCTGCCTCTCATTTATTAAACACAGTGTCGGCGTGGTTAGCTTAGTTTCCATTAGCCAAACTGACCGAGGCGTGTGAAAGCTTAAATCCTTTTCCCCTGCAGCCCAGGGGCGTAGAGTTTAAAAACTCCCAAGGGGGGCAGGGGTCTTCCGTGCGTGCGCGCAAAGCGCGCGCGCCCGCTGGGACTATGTCCCCGTCGCTACCTCCCTCCCCCGCCTGACCACTCCTGCTTCCATCCCTCCCTCCGTCCGTCCAGGGGCCAGCTGGGCATTTGCTTAGCTGGCCCCTGGACGAACGGAGGGAGGGTCGGAGTGGCCAGGCTGGGGGGGGGGGAGAGAGAGGCGGCGGCAGCGGCCCTAGGAAGGGCTGAGGGAGGCGCGGCGGAGGGTGCACCGTTTTCCTGGGGGGGCTCAGTCCCCCCCGGGAAATTTCGGGGGGTGGCTCGAGCCCTCGAGCCCCCCCGTAATTGACACCTATGCTGCAGCCCTCCTCCAATGCACAGCGGCGTGTGGTATGGCCTCCTTGCCAACTCCAGGTTGGGAAATTCCAGGAGATTTGAACGTGGAGCCTGGGGGTGATGGGGTTTGGGGAGAGGAGGGGCCTCAGCAGGGCAGAATGCCACAGACCCCAGCCTCCAAAGCCGCCATTTTCTCCAGGACAGTTGATCGCTGTTGCCTGGAGATGAATTCGGATTCCAGGAGAAGTCTGCAACCCCCATTGCGAGTGTTTTTGCTGGCCAAGCCAAGATTCAGGAACTCCTGGGTGTGGAGCCCTCCAAATCTATTCAGAGCCATCTGGTTTTCCTTACATGTCATATTAAGCAACTGCTCTCCGCTCCCAAGATACGGCTCAATAACAGGAAGCCGGCACTGCGCAGACACAGCCTGGGTTCGGCCGTTCTGCCGAGGGGCAAATGTCAGGCACGATTTTTGGGTTTCCTGTTTTAGAACTGGATGGGGGCAACGACCAGCAGAGCAGGTTCTTGCGAGCACTGGAGAGAGAACACTGTTGCTCCCTAGAGACCAGGGGCCAAACTTTCAAGCTATGTTTCTTTTCTAGTGCATGAAAGGTTCACTTGAGCAAGGGAAAAAGCAAACACAGACAAAAGGCAGTGGGATAATATAAATAGGGGGTGGAAGAAAGGCTGTACACAATCAAGTGGAATAAAGGGGATGACAGAGCGCATCAAAACGTAAAAGGGTAAACACGCTTCGGAAGACTGCAAAGGCAGGAATTTAGTCGCCATGGTCAAGAATTCATGCAGGCTAGAGCTGCCAGCTCTGGGTTGGGAAATACCTGGGGAGTTTGGGTTCTGGGAACTCCCAAGTTTGATTCCAGCTGGCTTGGTGAGAGTCTGCGACTCAGTGGAAGAGCCTCTTCTTTTGCATGCAGAAGGTCTCCGGTTCAATCCCCAGCATCTCCAGTTAAAAAAAGAAATCACCCGGGCAGCAGCTGATGTGAAAGACCTCTAGCTGAGCTCCTCGAGGACCACTGCCAGTCTAAGTAGCCTATACTGATCTTGATGAACAAATGGTCCGATTCAGCATAAAACAGCTTCACGTCTCACCCCTGAACAGCCTTAAATCTATGCAGAAGGTACCATAAAATCCAAAGATCAAAGAAACTGAAAGCGGCACGGAGAGTAGAGGGCACCATAAAATCCGAAGATCAAAGAAAGTGACAGTGGCATGCAATGCAGAGGGGAATTTCTTTTCCAACGGGTTTGGTTTAACAATGGAAGGAGAAGCCAATACCGAATCCCCCATAGACATGTATGTCCTCCCCCCCCCCCAAATAAAGGGTCCATTTTCATTGACTGCCAATTAGCCTCCAGGAGACGGGTGAAGTACATAAGCATCCTCGAAGATCAATGAATATTCTAATGCAAAACTGAGATGAGTAATGACTTCCTTCTTTTCTTTTCCGTTTAGTTATGGCAACCAGAACTGTATGCCATATTCCTCATGAGGCCCTGACCTGGATAGCGCAGCCTAGCAATCTTGTCAGCTCTTGGAAGCTAAGCAGGGTCGGCCCTGGTCAGTGTTTGGATGGGAGACCAGCAAGGAAGTCCAGGGTTGCTACGCAGAGGCAGGCAATGGCAAACCACCTCTGAGCGTCTCTTGCCTTGAAAACCCCATGGGGTTGCCATAAGTCAGCTGTGACTTCACACCACCACCATGGGAGCGTTACAAGTTGGGGGAAGGCATTTTTTTTTGGTATGTCAGGTCGTGGCTGATTTACGGCGATCCCATTGCGTTTTCAAGGCAAGAGACCGCCAGAGGTGGTTTGGCCATTGCTTGCCTCTGCATCGTGACCCTGGGCTTCCTCGGCGGTCTCCCTTCCACGTACCTACCGGGGCTGACCCTGCTTTGCTTCCGAGCTCTGGTGAGATCAGGCTCGCCTGGGCTGGCCGGGGGGGTGTGTGGTGCAGGAATAAAAAGCAGCTACTGCAGCCTGTGACCTTTGCCTCTTTCCCGTGACAGGTTTTCGAGTGCGCCGCCACTGCAACGAGAGCGTCAACACGCAGTGTGAAGCATGTGAGGAGAACACCTATACGAAGACGTCGAATTCAGCCGTCCGCTGTTTGGGCTGTTCTCCCAAATGCAAGCCAGGTACGGAGTATCATTTTAACCAGTTTGAATTTGCAGTGGGCCTAGATGTGGGAGGGCATCCAGTTGGACGGGAGCCTTTGATTCCCGGAATTCCCTGGTGGAAGCCCTGCCTGCGTCAGAGGTCGCAGCTTGATGGGGAGAACATCAAACCAAGCTTGGAGAGACCGGGGCTCAAAGTCCGACTCAGCCACGAAGCTCACTTTGAGCCTGTCACTGCTTTGCCCACCGAAGTAACCTCACGGGGTAGTTGTGATTCACTGAAAGCATTTGTACCCCGCCCACCAAACAGCCTATGACCCAAGACAGGTAACAGCCATCAAACTAATGCATCGTTTTTTAAGAATCAAGAAAAATGCTTTTAAAAAAATCCCTAATCAAGGCCAAGGTCACAGGCCAAGGGCCCTTAGACAGAGAGCCAGTTTGGTGTAGTGGTTAAGTGTGCGCACACTAATCTGGAAGAACTGGGTTTGACTCCCCATTTCTCCACTTGAAGCTGCTGGGTGACCTTGGGCAAGCCCTAGTTCTGACAAGGGCTGTCCTTGAAAGAGCAGTTTCTGTCAGCAGTTTCTCACCTCCCTCACAGGGTGTCTGTTGTGGGGAGGGGAAGGGAAAGGAGTCTGTAAGCCGCTCCGAGACTCTGTGTGAAGGGCAGGGTATAAATCCAATCTCCCCCTCCTCCTCCTCTTCCTCCTCCTCTTCTTCTTTGCCTTCAGGGTGGGACCAAGGGCTTGGGTCTCTGGCCGCACCCAGACATCAAGTGTAGCCATCTTACCTCAGGCAAGCCCCATCTCGTCAGATCTCGGAAGCTAAGCAGGGTCGACTGTGGTTAGTGCTTTGATGGGAGACTTCTTTGGTTAGTGCTTTGATGGGAGACTTCTTTGGAAGACCGAGTTGGGAAGACAGGGGAAGGCTTTATTCAGCCCCCTCTCTGAATATCCTCCAGGCCCCCAGTAGGGGTCAGTCTCCAGAGGTCAATGTGACTTCCAGGTGCACACACACACACAAAATACCAAAAAATGTAGCCCATCTCCACACAATTCCTCTTCCAGCTATTTATTTATTTATTTACCTCGTTTCCATTCTGCCTTTCTCTCCGATGGGGGCCCAAAGAGGCTGACATCATTCTCTGGTCCTCCGTTTTATCCTCACAACAACCCTGTGAGGTAGGTAAGGGCTGAGTGTCCGTGCCTGGCCCAAGGTCACCCAGCGAGCTTCCACGTCAGAGTTGGGGATTCGATCTTGGCTCTCCTGGATCCTCGCCTGTCACTCTAACCACAACACCAGACTGGTGTGTGGGGCTACTCTGTATGAACAGGGAAATGAATATTTACAAGCCATCTCACCCATGACGCATCCATACTTTTCCTTCACAATTTTGGCCTTTTCCCTCGAATCATTGGCTTCTGACCATGTGGGCTCTTGCCTCTGTGGTTCTAAAGCCCCAATTCCTCACTTCCCGATTAGAATTGGTGGAGATACGGGAATGCACGCGCACTCAAGACCGATACTGCTGGTGTCCCCCTCATGAATTCTGTAAAACGGAGGTCTTCGAAACATGTGCTCGGTGTCAACCATACCGACAGTGCCCCGAAGGCTACGGAGTTGCAAAACCAGGTAAAGTACAGAATGTTTAATTTTCTGTGCAGGGTGCATGAAAACAGAGGGTTGAGGTCGTGTCCATCTTAAGCCTCTTTCCCCTTTTTTGAAATCCTCGTTGCTTCTGGTCTGCCGGATTCGGAATCCGTTGACATCAGAAAGCCTCCAGGGGTTCGTTTTGAAAAGACAGCGTTTTACAAGCGTTCCAGACCTGGCTCAGTTGTCCTGCCCTGACTGCCTTAATGCTCTTAAGTGCAACTTGGTAGTGGTTTTACAACAAGTGTAATATACTACAAAGTCCCAGCAATGAAGCTCTTAAGTCACAATGACATGAAATTCCAGAATTCCGTTCCAACGAAGGATCTAGATACAGTCTCCATTTCGTGTATCACCTTTTTCCAGGAACTAGAAGGATTGCAAAGTAGCAGTTCACAAAAATCAGTAGCTTCAAGGGAACAAAGTCTCCTAGAAAGTTTCTACTCCCGGGCTACCATATAAAACCTTCACAAGGGGAACTCGTCCTCCACAACTCCTTTGCTACCAGCTCCTTCGCTATACCTGACCTTACCTGTTGATCAGACCTGGGGACATACTTGGGAAAGTATAATTATAAAGTGTTTCGGTGAAATTAAAAGTAGAGAACTGGGCATTGTGCAAGAGGGAGACATGAAGGGCATTATATCCCTTACCGGGGCAGGACCTCTTGGGGAAGCTGAAGGACCTGATTTTTTGCAGGGCCAGGCTTTTCCAGTGGGGCTGGGTGGGAATAAAACTTGGGTCAGAGAGAGGCAAACATCGCAGTTCCCAAAGGCCAAGAAGGTGGGCACTGCCCGACCCCTTGTGGCACGGACAAAGCCTACGAACAGGAAAGGGAGGCTTTCGCAAGGACCGGACAGGGCAGTGACCTCTCACAATGAGGAAAGAGCAGGCGCCGGGCAGAGAGCCAGCCAAGCAACTTGGCTTTCGGGAGGCCTGTGGTTTCCCTCCGAGACACAGTGGCTCGAAGAGTACGCCCTGGCCTCTGAAAGGCTGTGATAAAGGTTGGACTGGGTTCTCGGAACCCGGAGCATCAGTTCTGACTCCTTTTCCTTCCTCCGCGATGCTCCCCAAATGGCTAATGCAAATTGTCTGGAAATGTTTGCAGGCACGGAAAGCAGTGACGTGGAGTGCGCGCCCTGCGAACAGGGCACGTTTTCAGATGTGGAATCTCACAACGCCACCTGCAGGCCCCACAGGGTGTAAGTTTCCCCGGTCCCACCTATTTTTCTTTGCATAGATGTGTATGTAGCATCCTGATTCTTTTGCGGGAGAGGGGTTTACAAGGGAAGGTGTTGCATTTGTCAGACTGACAAGATAGGGAATTGAAAGCCAAAGGGACCTTTCCTTTCCTTTCGACAAAAATGGTCAGAACAGTAGCGGGGAAAGGCAATCAGAGGCAGGCGGGCCGGAGAACTCAGCCAGAGTTCTCAAGCAAAACGTAAAAATTCATGGCTTAATTTTTTTTTATTATTATTTTCCCAGAAAAAAAGGTGGGATACAGAAGGGAAGGGAAGTGGAGGGAAATATAAATTCATCAGGTTTGTCAAATAATATGAGTTGTTACGTATAACAAGTAAGATCAGATATATTACCAAATATATTACATATTTCAAATATAGAAACAGACATTAAATCA
The DNA here is from genome assembly GCA_029233225.1 of Lepidodactylus listeri. Lineage (NCBI taxonomy): Eukaryota > Metazoa > Chordata > Lepidosauria > Squamata > Gekkonidae > Lepidodactylus > Lepidodactylus listeri. Next base: position 37,696,737 of record JARCFY010000019.1, on the reverse strand, counting down.
TCAGTATTACAGAATTTTGGGATAGAGTCTGTCTTTAAAGAATAAGCAAGAACTTTCCTAAAGTTAGTGATAATCTATTAATGATAAAAGAGATTACATTTTTAACAACTGAACAAACTTCTATGCTAAAACTGAATCACTGTAAAATCCTTAATATTGTCTTAATTGTTTATCTAAATCTAAATTATATTCTTGCTAATTATGTAATTACTAGTGGAATACAGAATCAAGTACTGGAACTAGAATCAATACCTTCATCACCTGTAATATGATATTCAGGTTATTCCAGAACTTTTTAAAAAAATTATTCCCATAGTATGAGTAATAAGCATGCCATTTCTGTAGAAATTCTTTCAGTGGTCTTTTGTTTATATAATTGGTTAGTTTTGCCAATGCTGCAAACTCAGCTAGTTTTTCTTTCCAGATCTATATTGTAGGACATTTTTCTAAAAATGCATGGCTTAATTTGTTAACTTGCCAAGCAGTTGACCACTAGGGTTGTCATCTTTTGGGCTGGCCACCATGGCTATTAGTAGATTGACCAGCAGGTCATAGGAAATGGCATTTTTGTCCCTGCTCTAAAGCACCTGTTGATTTCTGCAGTGCACCGAAAGGGTTGCCAACACTGGCTTGAGAAATTCCTGGACATTTTGAGACAGTCCCTGGGGAAGTTGGAGTTTGGGGAGGAGAGGGATCTCAGCAGGGATGTGATGTCCCCCTAGAATGTCAATGTCTTCTAGACACTTGGATAAAGGCATAGAAGCCAGCTAGGCCCAAGTCCTTTCCACATTTGCCACTCCAGATTTTTTCCGTGTTCGAGTCGAGGCAGTTTAAGTCCACAGCAAAACAGCATCCAAATAACCCGGGGCAACAGTCAGCTGAAACCAGGCTGACCACTTAAGAGAGGTGATGTAGTGCAGAATGGGGATAAAAACCTGGATTAAAAAGAAGGTTAAACTCAATTTTAGTGCAGAATTTGGGGGGGGGGGGGAACCCGGAATAAAAAGAAGGTTGAACTCTTTTTTAGTGCAGAATGGGGGGAGGGGGACTGGATTAAAATGAAAGTTGAATTTGATTTTAGTGCAGAATTGCTTGGAGGACACCGTGATGAACATGGGTTAAAAGGAGAGTGCAGAAAGGGCCCCCAGTCTTTCCTTTTTTCCTGGTTAGCTGGCAACTTTCTTTGCAGCACTAGGGCTCAGCCCTGGGAAACGTGATTTGAGATCTGTATCTGTTTGCGTAAAAACATGCCCTGTGTTGATAACCAAAATCTTAGACAAGATGTACTCAATTTTTTTAAAAACAACCGTTTTAATTAAAAGAATGGAACAATGGAGAATGCACAGTGAGGTCTGATGAAAGACAGGGTTGTCTGTGCAGTTAACGAGTCTGGTCCCGAACAAAAGAAAGAGAGATTGATCTTGCAGGGTTGCTTGGTTCAAAGTCTTGCACTATTTAGAGGAAACCCAGATGCAAACAGTGGAAGGGACTGTAGTATCGGGGTTGCTTGGGTTTCCAAGAGATTATAGCCGTAGCCCTCCCTGAATGTACAAGGGGCAGGTTTGTTTGCAGAGTGTATTAGATGGTTCACTTGTTCATAGATCAGCTTTGAAATACTATTTTTTAATTGCTTTACGAACACATAGGTAGCTGCTTTGTACCGAGTCATGCCGCCATGGGTTCAGCACTGCCTACTCGGACTCTCCAGGACTTCAGACAGAGAAGGATCCTTCCCGATATTTGAGGACTTTGACTCAGAAATTCAGTGGGAGTTCTGACTCTCAGATTCATGGATGCCTTTCTTCTTCTTGCGACTAGCGTGTGGCCTCCTCCTTTAATTACGTCATGGAGCCACTGTTGGCCGCAGGTGCAAAATCAGGTTACTTTCATGAATGTGTGTACGTTCGGCAGAGGAACCATTCGTGGCTCCATGGCAGGGCTCATTTTGTAGCAGGAGCTCCTTTGCATATTAGGCCACACACCCCTGATGTAGCCAATCCTCCAAGAGCTTACAGTAGCCCCTGTAAGAAGAGCTCTGTAAGCTCTTGGAGGATTGGCTACATCAGGGGTGTGTGGCCTAATATGCAAAGGAGCTCCTGCTACAAAATGAGCCCTGCTCCATGGAAGGAGAGGCCCATGGAAGGATAAAACAGCCCAGAATGGGAGGCAGATACTGTTTTTGTCCCCATGGCCTTCGGTCAAGCAAAAGGCTCCTGTTCATCTGAAAGTCACTCACAAAACACCCACTGATGGCTGATTCCAAGTCCTCCTGTTTGGGCCCCAGTAAACACAAACTCTTTGTGAAAACTAGATCAAATCAAGCCTGAATGCTTCCTAAAAGCTAAAATGATGAAACAAAGGCTATTGTACTTCGGTCACATTATGAGAAGACGAGAGTCACTGGAAGAGGCAATAATGCTAGGAAGACTTGAAGGCAGCAGGAAAAGAGGAAGCCCCAATAGGAGATGGACTGACCCAGTCAAAGAAGCCGTGGCCCTCATTTTGCAAGATCTGAGAATGGCTGCTAATGATAGAACGTTTTGGAGGACATTAATTCATAGGGTCTCCATAACTCAAAAGTGACTTGATGGCACTTCTCTCTCTCTCTCTCCCTCTCTCTCTCTCTCTCTCTCTCTCTCTCTCTCTCTCACACACACACACACACACACACACACACACACACACACACAGACTTTGTAACAGGGGTGGCCAGACTTTCTTAACGTAAGAGCCGCATAGAATAAACATCAGATGTTTGAGAGCCGCAAGACATGAACAAATCTTACATGTTTTTATTGGGAAATATGCATATTTGCTTTTTATTAACATTAAATGAGACTGCCAAAAATAACAACAAAAGAGGTAAAAGCAAATATTGATAATGACTTTATTTGTCCAGTGATATTTATCTGTTTGCTAATGATATTTTGCTTCCCCAGCCACCCTGCTGGGAGCCACACAATACGTGTGAAAGAGTCGCATGCGGTTCCCGAGCCACAGTTTGGCCACCCCTGCTTTGTAACATGTAAAGAGGCCCCGATCCTTTAACTGGAGACACTGGGGGCTTCTGTTCTGCATGCTAAAGCTCCTTCTCTTTGATATTGTGCTGAGACCTTACTGCTAGATTTTAAAGTTTCGCTTTCGGACCTATTCTGTTTTTTTTTTTCTTTTGCAGTTGTGAGTTGACGCTTTTTCCTGGAAATGGCACAAATGATGCTGTCTGCAGGGATTCCAGTGGTGGCATCCCAGTCACTTCTCCTCACCCCACAGTCAAGGGCAAGGAGACCTCCTCTCCAGAGCTCTCTGTGAGCAGCACTCCAAAAGCGAACTCCGATACAAGCCGGCAGGACCCTTCTTCTACAAACATTGCTTACATTATTGGGGGTGAGCGAGGGCAGGTCTGCTAAGCGCTTTGCTGGAATGATAATTTTAAAAACCTCTCTCCTTCATAATGAGATAATTGCCTTAAGGTCTTTTCTGCAGTCTCCTCTTCCTCGCTTGTGCGTTCCTGTGTCTTCAGGGGTGTGGGTGTTCTGTTCCGTGTTTGTTTTGCTCCCTGTAGTGGCCGATTCAATATTACATCGCTCTACGTCCGGCATAAAAACCCGCAGAGAGAGATGACGGACATGAAGCGATGTAATATGAAACTGACCACCAGAGGGAGCAAAATATGTGCAGAACAGAACAACAAACCCCCCACCCCCAAACAATGGGAACGCACAAATGAGGGAAATGAGATTGCCGAAAAGGCCAGGGTTTGGGTGGCCTGATTGAGCAATCTGCCTCTGAACATCCAAATGGGGGGGGGGGGAGCTGTGATTTTTCTAGGCATGCCTGGAAATTCATTTTCTTCGGGCTTGTTTTGTTTTGATTCTAGGTCTTACGATCAGCCTGTTTCTCTTGGCTGCATCCCTAGGGGCTTTTAGCTGCATCGTCTCTTGGAGAAAAGGTACGGTGGAGGGCTGGGACCCAGCGGATGTTTTGCAGTTCCACATGGGGTGCATGGAAGGGGCAGAGGGAGCTGTTGGTAAAGAACCCGAAAATAATAATTAACAACAATGATAGGTCTTGCAAGTCCATGATACTGCCAGTTTGCTGAAGCAAGTCTGGGTGATGTGTGAATGGGGGCTGTCCATGAGCTCTCTGTATGCACACTTTGTGTAAAGGTAAAGGTTTCCCTAGCTCGAAAGCTAGTCGGATCGGACTGTACGGTTGCGGTGCTCATCTCCGTTTCCAAGCCGAAGAGCCGGCGCTGTCCGAAGACTTTCCCATGGCCATGTGGCCGGCGTGACTAGACATCGAGGCGCACGATACGCTGTTCCCTTCCCACCGAAGCGGTACCTATTTATCTACTTGCAATTTCTCGCTTTCGAACTGCTAGGCTGGCAGGAGGTGGGACCAGAGACGGGAGCTCACTCTGTCACGCGACACTCGGGTCTCGAACTGCTGAGCTACCGACCTTCCAGTCTGCAGTTCAGTGTCTTAACCAATTGAGCCACCATGGGCCACTTTGCGTGGAAGGGCCCTCCTGGGGCCATTTCGGGTTGGGAAAACAATGCAGGGGAATGTCTAAGCCCCCTCTCTCCACGTGCCGTGGTCCCAATCTGAATCAGCACGGAACCTCAGGGCCTGTCCCTCCACCCAAACTGCAGACACCCTTGGGGAAAGCCGTGATGCATCGTTAGGCACGGGGGGGGGGGGCGGGGGGGCAGACAATTTGTAGACGGGGCAAGCTGTGAGAAGTGAATGTGGTCTGGGGCTGGGTACCGTTTTTACCGCTTGGATAGGCTTGTGGTTATATTGCGTGGTTAAGTTTGGCTTTTGGGTTTTCTCTTTGGCAGCTCTGCACTGCAAGAAACTCTTTGGGGGTGAAAAACAGGTGAGTTTCGACATCCTTTCTCTGCCCTCGGTGGAGTCTCTCTAAAAATGCCTTTGCCCTCAACTAACCAGAAGCTAAATCAAGCACACACTTTCCGCCCTGCAGATCATACAAATTGAATTTGTTCCGATACAGACCCCTGTCTTATACGGCTTATGGAGGTCTGCAGCAGTTCTCTGGGGCTTCAGGCAGAAAAAGGGTCTTTTGCTGCACCTGCTGTCCAGGTTCCTTTTATCAGCGATGGTGGGGGTGGGACTTGAACCTGGGCCCTTCTAAATGCAAGGGAGATACTCTGCCTTCTTCATGCAGTAGTTTTTATTTCCACTGCAGGAAGAGTTCTATAGACCTTTTTCTTCCTAGGCTAGAATTCACACATGCCACTTTTCACCCTTCTCCTGCTACTGGGATGCATGCATGAAAAAAAAGGATTTATTTAAAATGTTTCTGTGTTGCCTTTCCGCCCAGACGGGGTGCCCAAAGTGGCAAACATCAAAACATTTGCGGCAGGGGGTTTGAGGGAGAGGCTCCAAACTTACAGGGTAGCTGTGATAGCCTCTTCCCCAAATACCCACCACGTTTCAAGAAGATTGGACCAAGGGGTCCAATTCTACAGGCCCCCAAACAGGTTGCCCCCATTCCCTCCATTGTTCTCGATGGTGGGGAAAAAGTGACATAGGCACCAGAAAAAAATAAGCAGCACCAGAAAATAGAGATTTGTAAATGCAGAGAGTTGGGAAGAGAATGTGCAGTTCTGAGCGGGATAAAAATGTGATTTCTGGAAGGTCATGAGTGAGGTATGATGAACTTCCAGAGGACAGGGAATCCCATAGTCTGGACTCGGGGCCACAGCTGAAAAGAACCTGCCCGTTGTCTTTCTTTCCTGCTCCTGGCTGGCTTTTCCTTATCGCATGGTTTTAATACTCTTTTTGTATTGTTACTATCTGGCTTATAAGCTGCCGGGAGCACTGGGTGGCCGAAGATGGGATATGAATTCTCTAAACAAATACACAAATTTTCTTGCGGGCACAATTGCAGCAAAGGGAGCTTCTAGAATTCTTGAGTGCAGCGCTGACAGGTTGGTTTTCCCACGTCCCTTCCAGCCGTTCTCGTCCGCCGAGAAGGGACCTGACAAGTGGCCCCGTGCCTCCAGTGCTGCGGGGCAGGAGGAAGAGAACCTCTTGAAGATTTCCCCATCGAGCAGCGGCTCCTTGGATTACCCGCCAGCGTTGGACAAAAGCGGTGGAAGCAGTGATCTGGAGGATTCCAGTAAAGAAGTGGAAACCAGTCAGTCACGATCATCTCCGTCGAACAGCTGCGTGTACCACAGCAGGGCAAACTTAAGTAAGGGGCTTTATTTTTTTTCTTTCATTTTACTTTACAAATCCAGCTGAGACACCATAAGAATATAAGGTGAGGCCTGTTGGATCAAATCAGTGGTCCATCTAGTCCAGCATCCTGCCTTACACAGTGGCTAACCAGTTCCTCTGGAGGGCCAACAACAAGGCAGAGAGGCCAAGGCCTTCCCTAGATGTTGATTTCTGGCTCTGGGATTCAGAGGATTAGTGCCTCTGAACATGGAAGTTCCCCACAGTCACCATGGCTAGCGGCCATTGATAGACTTCTCCTCCATTAGTCCATCGAATCCCCCTTTCAACCTGTTTATTCCTGTGGCCATCACTACATCCCTTGGCAGCGAATTCCACATTTTAATCACTCTCTGTGTAAAGTAGTATTTACTTTTGTCCATCCTGAACCTACTGCGCCACTGCCGTTTCTCCGTTCCACCACCTCCTCCTCCTGCAGAGTGCTTTTCCTTAAAAGCGTCAATAGCCCACGGCTGTGCCTTTTCACGACATCGTTCTCCTCTTTATTTTATGCAAGGGTTTTTGTCTTCTCCTTCTCATCCTTCTTCTCCTTCTTCCTCCCCCTTCTCCTCTTCGTCTCCGTCTCCTCCATCCCTCCCACAGAGCAACCTGGCACTGGTGGAACACACGTGAACATCAGTTGCGTGGTCAATGTTTGCAATCCAGATCATAGCTTGCAGCTCCTGTCGCTGAACAGCTCGATGGATGCAGGGGCTTCAGTGGGAGAAGACATCCCCCTCTCCAAAGAAGAAAGCCCCGTCCAAAGAGCGTCTGAAGGGCAAACTGCTGTGGAAGTTGAGGAGGACAGCATGGACTCCTTGGCCTATGGAGAGGGAAAGCCGCTTCCGCTGAGCGTACAAGATGTAGGAATGAAGACCAGGTGAAGGAGCGGATCCGCCAGAAGCCCAGCGAGAGCAACTGAGGAACTGGCTGGCTTTCTCTGAAGCAAGCTTGTGCTTTGTTACAGATCTGTCTTGGATCTTTTACAGAGGCCTGAGAGTCTCCCGCTGTTTGCAGAGTGACAAAATGCTGTTGGGAGCATTTTAAGGCTGAGATTTGTGGGTGACCAGATGAGAAGGGGCGGTGGTGAGGAAACTGTACTTTTTTTCCCAGTTGTGCAGGAGAGAGGATTTCGGAAAGGGTCATATGGGTCTGAGATGAGGAGGATCAGCCAAGGATCCCCTATCCCTGTGACTAACACCTGCTGGACCATACCGAAGCTCCAACTAGTCCAGCATCCTGTTCTGAAAGGCGGCTACCCAGATGCCTCCAGGAGCAGGACCGGCGGGGTATGGAGGCCCAAGCCCTCCCCTACTGCTTATGCCCCATATTCAGAGATAGACTACCTGTAAGCATGGAGGCTTCATGTAGTTGTCTAAGAATAAAGCTCTTCCCTGCAGCTGTCCTTCAACAGAATCCATTGCTGTTCTCCTTTGTATCAGGTCACCCCGAAGATTTCAGGCTGGATCCAGGCACCCTTTTCACTTAGAATCCTAGAATCATGGAAGGGATCTCCAAGGTCATCTAGTCCAACCCCCAGCACAGCGCAGGAAATTCACAAATGCCTCCCCCTCCACACCCCCAGTGACCCCTCCTCCATGCCCAGAAGATGGCGAAAAGTCTTCAGGATCCCTGGCCAAACTGGCCTGGAGAAAAATTGCCTCCTGGCCCCAAAGTGGTGATCAGAATTTTCCTGGGCGTGTCAGAAAGGGCCACGAGAACTAAGCACTGATGCAACGCTTCCTGCCCTCCCTCTCAGGATCTGCCCAAGTTCACAGTATCTTGTTCCCTCTTGAATACAGTACTTGTCTCACATACATGCTGGCCCCGTGATCCATAACATCACCTTTGCCTTGTGTACGAAGGTGACTCCGTTTTCCCTTTCCCTCAGCAGAAGAGCTGGCCATATCCAACCCCTTGTGAAGAACTTTGCTGTACTTTTTGAACGTGCTCCCGCTTCTTTACCGAGCTGCAAAAGCCCCTTTTCACGTGGATTTTGAGTGCTCTTGAATAGCTCGCTTCGGCTGACAGTTACTGTGAATAGAAACATCTAATTTTGCCTGGCATAACCATTCCCCCACACACACACCCTTTTTGCTGTGTGTTCTACCTCAGAAACGTTGCCGGGGTCTGTGGACCCTAACTCTGGTAAGGCATCCCAGGCTCTCGGACTACTCAGAGAACCTACAGATAAGAAGTCAGGGTCAAATCTGTATGGCCAAGTCTCCTGCTGTGTAAATAAAATGAGCCAAGTTTCTCTCTGTTGCGTGGTGACTTCTGGTCGTGTCGGTCGCAGTCGGCTGTGTCGCTCCACAGACACCGCTCCAAAAACTAAAGTCATGTAATGGAAAAGTATCAAAAAACTGTGCGGACTTTGGAGTTGTCCATAGTGCTCTCTGTGAGCCTGCGTGTTCCGTTCCAAAAAACTAAAGGAATAAGGAGGGGGACGGAGATGTAAACATTCCCAAAATCTGGAATCCGTGGGGGGGGAAAAAACCCTCCCTGCCGTTTGTTTTGGAATGCCAGGTTAATAGTCCTTCGTCCTCAGTTCTCACATCTAGCAATGTCAAGTGTGCATAATCAGGGCTATTTGGGGGCAGGAACGCACAGGAACGGCGTTCCGGCTGGCTCCTGGGTTGGCTGTGCCTACAACCAAAACCTCTGGCATGCGTGGCTACAGAGCACGCCGCCCGCCCCACTGTTACACACAAAAGGAAAAGGCGGCATGTTAAAATGGCGTGAGCCGTTGGGATTTCCTTGTCAGTTTCACTCCCTGCCAGTCGCACTGGCTGGGGAGACCGAGGGCAGCCAGGCAAACATGCCTGCTTCCCTTCCCGATCTTTGGGGGGGGGGGGGGTAGGAGACTAGAAAGGCGATGCTGAAGTGCTCTTCAGCACTGCCTTTCCCCGGCCATCTGGTTGGGGGGAGGGCGGGTAGAAGACTAGAAAGGTGATTCTGAAGTGGGGTGGAGAAGCTCGGGGGGGTAAAGAGGCAAGCTTTCATGCCTACCCTGTGCTTTCCCAGCCCCCCCGCCTAATATGCTAATGAGCTGTACTGTCAGGGGTGTGGCTTAATGTGCTAATGAGTTTCTGCTATTGGGCGTGGCCTGTTATGCTAATGAGTTCCTGCTGGGCTTTTTCTACCCAAAAAAAAGCCCTGTGCATACCGAATAGAGCTTCCCACGCTTACCAAACTGTCTTTTGACATTTGGAGAATAAGGAGAGTGGTGGTGGAAAGCGCCATCGAGTCACAGTGGATCTATTGCGACCCCCTCGGGTTTTCCGGGCAAGGTGGTTTGCCATGGCCTTCAATCGCATGGCGACCCTGGGATTCCTTGGTGGTCTCCCTTCCAAATACTAACCAGGGCCGACCTTGTGTAGCTTCCAAGATCTGACAAGATAGGGTTGACCTGGTGTGTCCATAGGGTTGCCAAGTCTTCGGAACTCACCGGCGGGGGGGGGGGAGTCCTTCTTCGCGCTCGCGCCCAGCGATGTCACCGGAAATGACGTCAGCACGTTGGGGGCGTTGCCAGGGCGACGCTCTGGCAATCGCCCCAAAACTCTATGGTATCATAGAGTTTTGGGGCGATTGCCAGAGCGTCGCCCTGGCAACGCCCCAACATGCTGACGTCACTTCCGGTGACGTCATTACGTCGTCCTCGCTGGACGACTTCGGAGGTGGGGTTCCCCCCGCCGGCCAAATGCTGGCCAGCGGATTGGGAACCCCTTGGCAGCCCTATGTGTCCAGGACAGGGTCTTGATAACATACATAAGGTGGGGGGGGGGGATAGAGGGAACATTGCCTTTAGGCTTCTCAAGACAAGAGATGAACAGGTTTGCCATTGCCTGCCTCTGCATAGTGACCCTAGACTTTCTTGGTGATCTCCCGTCCAAGTACTGACCAGGACCGACTGCTTAGCTTCCAAGATCTGATGAGGCCGGACTCGCCTGGACCATCCAAATCAGGGCACTGAGCAGGAAGGCAGGGTTAACCCCTTCATCTCCCAGGTGAGAGGAAGGCGAGAGATGGGTGCAGCCCCTTATTTCAGGAGGAAGTCTGGGGGAGGCCTGATTTAAATGTGAGACAAGCCGGGAAGAGGAACGTACCTGCTCGACATTGAGTGCACCCGGTGTCGCGTTTTAATCATCCCCCTCAGCCACTACGTGTGCAAGGCTGGTATGCCAGAGATGTGTAGGACTGGCAGGGCGCTGCTGGTGTGCTGATGTTGCCTGAGAGCCCAGCTTCAATCAACCCACTGGGCATGTGCAGTTGTGGCGTGGGGAAGTCCCTGCCCTCGGGCATCGTGTTTAAAATCACACCCTTGATGTTGGAGAATCCCAGGGGTCGGGTAGCTGCCTGAAAACCCAGAGCCCTTCTATGGCTTTTTTCTGGGGTGGCTGCAGAGAGGCTCTGGACCAAAGAGACTCAGAGAGAACAGATGCTGCAAACTGGTTCTATTTACTGAACCACAAAATCATATAAGAACTTTCAGGGGGAGGGGGAGGAGGAGATTGGATTTATATCCCACCCTTCACTACCCGAAGGCATCTCAGAGCGGCTTGCAATCCCTTTCCCTTCCCCTCCCCGCAAGAGACACCCAGTGAGGTAGGTGGGGCTGAGAGCTCTTTCGAGAACTGCCCTTGACAGAACAGCTCAGAAAAAACTTGTAACTGACCCAAGGTCACACCAGCAGCTGCGAGTGGAGGAGTGGGGATTCGAACCCGGTTCTCCCAGATTAGAGTCTGCTGTGCTCTAATCTGGGCTCTAATCTGAGCAAGCAATGCATCAGGATAGTCAAAAGGAATATTCCGGCTCCCTGCCCAGCATCGATTAAATCCCCGGGATGTTGGTGTGTAGCAGCTAAACAAAGAAAGGCAAGCCATTTTTATACCCTCTGTAGCTGTAGATACACATATAGTTGTCAGTCAGGAATGTAACAAGACCCAGATCCTACCCCTCAGTGGGCTCTTGAACTTCACTTCAAACTTAGTTTATTACTGGTGAGGGCGAGAAGCTGCCAACACCATTAGACCATGATAATGGCTAAGGAGCCTCTAAGATAAGCGCTTCATATGTTTAGACTTGAAACCTGGCACCAGGGGCTCCTGGTATGTAAACTATGCACTAGGGCAAAGGGCATCAGCAGGGCAACACGCCAGCTTGGAGTGACTACAGAAAAAGCCAGGTTGTAAAGTTCTCTGAGTAAGAGAATCACACTTCTAGAGACTTAAACCAATTCCAGCTGAACAACAAAAATGGCCTCATCTCCCCTAAATTCTGGCTCACTTGAGAGGGATGTCTGCTGACAGTTTGGTGTAGTGGTTAAGAGCGGCGGACTCTACTCCGGGAGAACCAGGTTTGATTCCCCCACTCTTCCACATGCAGCCAGCTGGATGACCTTGGGCCAGTCACAGGTCTCTCAGAGCTGTTCTCTCAAGAGGAGACAAAGAAAGAGGAGGAGGAGAAGATGGGATTTATACTCCACCCTTCATTACCCGAAGGAGTCTCAGAGTGGCTTATAATCTCTTTTCCCTTCCCCTCCACTCCCCACAAGACACCCTGTGAGCAATGTTCCCTCTAAGCTGAGTTAGTACAAACTAATTGATGCAATAGCCAAATTGCTTGCTCACAACTTTAATGCCAGTAGCTCACAAAGTAGAATTTTTTGCTCACAAGACTCCACAGCTTAGAGGGAGCATTGCCTGTGAGGTAAGTCGGGCTGAGATAACTCCCCAGAGAACTGCTCTTGAGAGAACAGCTCTGAAAGAATTTATGACTGACCCAAGGTCATCCCAGCAGCTGCATGTGGAGGAGTGAGGAATCAAACCCAGTTCTCCCAGATTAGAGTCCGCGCACTTAACCACTACTCCGAACTATGTGAGTCTTCTTCCTCCGTGGACTTGTGGCCTTCCTGTGAGATACCTGGGACCCAGTTTTGGGAACGACTGGATATGGGCACAATGATTGCCAGCGTCTGTCTTAAAAATTCCTGGAGATTTGGAAGTGAAGCCTTGGGAAGGCAAGGTTTGGGAGGAGCCATCATGCCATAGAGCCCATCCACCAAAGCAGCCATTTTCTCCAGGGGAACTGATCTCTGTAGTCCGGATATCAGTTGTCATTCTGGGAGAACTTTGTGCCCCACCTGGAGGTTGGCAGGTGGAGCTTGGAGATCTCATCTCCAGACTACAGAGATCAGTTTCCCTGGAGAAAATGGCAGCTGTGGAGGGATGGCTCTATTGCATTGCACCCCTGTTGAGGTCCCTCCTCTCCTGGAATCACAACTGATCTCCAGACAAGAGATCAATCCCCCTAGAGAAAAATATCAGTATTGGATAGGGTTGCCAACTTCCAAGTAGCACCTGGAGAACTCCTACTATTACAGTTGATCTCCAGGCGACCAAGATCAGTTCCCCTGGAGAAAATGGCTGCTTTGGAGGGAAAGTAGACTATATGGCATTATAGCCTCCTGAGTTCACTCCCCAAACCCTACTTTCTCCAGGCTCCACCCCCAAAATCTCCAGGTATTTCCCAACCCTGACCTGGCATCCCTAGTTTTGGAGGATCAACTTTACGGTATCACGTCCCCAGTAAACTTCCTCCCTTCCACCTAGAGGCTATAGCAACCCGAGCTGCAGTGTTAGGAACGTCTGGTAACAAAGAAATACACACCGCAAAATATATATAAAAATCAACGTGTTCTATTTATGCACTTTAAGGAATGTTAATTTATAAACAGAACACGTTAAATTATACATATTTTTACAGTGTCTATTTGTTTGTTACTAGAGCCACCTGGAGGCTGGCAACCCACTTTCAGTGCACTTTGCAACTGGATTTCTACTGCGTGAACTTGGAAAATCCATTTGTAAAGTGCATTGGAAGTGGATTATTGAGCGTGCGGGACCGCAATCATTGGCGAGCAAGGCACGCCCCCGAATCAACAGAATCCAGCAAAACCCTGTCTCTGATCGACCAGCAAGCCTGAGAGGGGCGGGTCTTCCACCCCACGCCTTTCCTCTAACCCAGGCGAGCCCCTCCGCGTACCGCTCTACGCACCATCCCATCTATGGTCACGCTACCGCTCTAGGCTTCTCCCTCTCTATGCCACCCTCTGCATTCGGCACTCCAGCGCCGGACGCCCGCGCCGCCATTTTACACCGGAAGTCCCTGTTAGGACGGTCATAGACACAGGAGAAAAAACAACAACAACGACGGACAGATCCTCATCGGCATTTCCGGTGCCCTTTGTCCTCCGACCGCTCTATAGAGTCTCGAAAAGCGGGGGGGGGGGGGAAGTCGGAGGAGGAGGAGAAAAGGGGGAGGAGGAGAAAAGCCAGACCGGATCTGCGTCGTTCTAGCTTCGGTTTGTCTCTATGGTTCCTTCTCCCCCTCTGACGGCCCATTGCTATCGATAGCTCTGCGCGCGTCCCGTCGCCTTGCCCTACTTCGCTCGGCCATCGACCTGTTCCTCCTCCTCCTCCTCCTCCCTTGCAGGCCTCGGTCGAGCGAGACGGACACCGGTGAGGACTCTCGCAGCCCCTCCCCCTCGGGCAGGTTTCCCTTTCCCCCCTTTGTCTTTGGGGCGGGCAAGGGTGTGTGGGTGTGGGGGGGGGGGGGATAGCAATGGCTCCATGGGGGGGGGGGTGCTCTCCTTTCTTTCCCCCCCTCTTGGAGGTCCTGAGGTGCTCCTCTGGGTAGGTGGGTGGCAGCGAACAGGGGGACTCACATTCTGTCTAGTCAGAGGTGGGCTAGACCAGGGGTGGGCAAACTTGCTCAGCGTCAGAGCCACCTAGAACAGGGGTGGGCAAACTTGCTTAACGTTTAAGAGCCGCACAGAATAAACATCAGATGTCTGAGAGCCACAAGACAGGAACAAATATTACCTGGTTTTATTGGAAAATAAGCAAGTTTGCTTTTTATTAACGTTAAATGAGCCTGCCAAAAATAATAACAAAACGGGTAAAAGCAGATATTGATAATGATATTAATTTGTCCAATGATATTAATTTGTCCAATTATATTTGTTTGCTAACAATATTTAGCTTCCCCAGCCGCCCTGCCGGGAGCCACATAATATATGTGAAAGAGCCGCATGTGGCTCCCGAGCCACAGTTTGCCCACCCCTGGGCTAGACCCTTAGGTTGGTCTTGGCTTGCCCCTCCACACACTTCGCCTTGCTGGAAAGAGATCTCTCTCTCTCTCTCTCTCTCTCTCTCTCTCTCTCTTTGAGGAAACAGAAACATCATTCTTATTCTTCAATGAAAGGTGACTCTGCCCTCCCCACAAGGTCTTCTGGGGGAATGTAGATCACATGATTTTTATTGTTGTTGTTGTTGTTGTCTTCTGGGGAATTTAGATCAAATGATCCATGTTGTTATTATTTTTTAAGTTTTAATTAATTTTTCAAAACTTAGTGGTATTGTGGTAGAGCTATTCATGAATTCAAGTCAAATGGCATGCATAATCTAAGCATTAACAGTATAGATAATTAGGAAAACCGAGTGCATAAACATTTTCGAGGTTATGTAAGTGGCAGTGCCAACAGGCTGATAGGCCCAATCATATTGATCACACGGATATACATGACTAGACATTGTGTGTGAGAGGGAGAGAGAGTTAAACAATAATTGGTGACTCTTCACCAGGTCTTATTTGGGGAAGTGGAAACGTTGTTGTTAATAATAAATAAGAGATTAATAAGAGATGGCCGTCCCTTTTCCACAAGACGCACCGCCAGTGTCGTTAATAATAAGTTAACATTAACTGACTCTCTTCTCAGGTTCTATTGTGGGGTCCAATGTGGGAAAGTAGAGGTCTGTGTAAAGGTCTGTCACGTTGCAGCTGACTTTGGAGGGCCAGTTTGGTGTAGTGGTTAAGTGCGCAGACTCTAATCTGGGAGAACCGGGTTTGATTCCCCACTCCTCCACTTGCACCTGCTGGATGACCTTGGGCAAGCCATAGTTCTGGCACAGCTGTTCTTGAGAAAGAGCAGTTTCTGCCAGAGCTCTCTCAGCCCCACTTACCTCACAGGGTGTCTGTTATGAGGAGGGGAAGGGAAAGGAGTTTGTAAGCTGCTCTGAGACTCCCTTGGGTAGTGAAGGGTGGGGTATAAATCCAGTCTCTTCTTCTCTTCTTCTTGTGGTGACCCTCAAGGGGAAATAGATATATCACCATTAATAGTGAAATGTGATTCTTCTCTCCTCACAAGGTCTTGGTTTGGGAGTCTTTTTCTTAGTATGATTATTACTAATTCTTATCATTGTTATTGATAGTACCAGGGGTCATTTTGTAGAAAAAGAGGTGCAGGAGCTCTCAGCATAACTCGTTTGCATATGCTAAAACACCTGACATCACCAGAAGTATGTCCGAAGGCAAGAAAAAGAGAGAGAGAGAGCGCTGGCAGAGAGGGGACAGCTCCTAATCCAAGCCTCAGAAATACCACTGTTCTGGGAGGATAGCTTCAGTGGTGGCTGAAGCCTTCAGAAGGCTGGTCGGAGGAACAAGGACCTTTCCAGGGGACGGGGTCGTTTTGCTGCAGCCATGACACAAGCAGGCATTCCCCCGTGGGGGGAGGGGGGCTGGCAACAACGCCCAGAGCTGAGCTCCCCCGAGCTCCTGCTCGAAATGACCCCTGGATAGTACTAATAATGTAAACAAGGTTAGTGTCCTTTCTTGTTAAGATCTTATGCAGGGAAATGATGCTTCAATTATTACTAATAAAATATTAATGTTTAGCTTTTCTGTAGTGCTTTCAGGGAATCAAATAAACAAGAGTTTGGTGTATTTTTAAAATTTGTTTTTGGGGAAGAAGCCAGCTCCAGCCCACAAAATCTACACTAGAATAAAACCTGCTAGTCTTGAGAGTGATAGAAGACTCTCTTGTTAGTTTTTTCTGCAACGGACTTAGCAGGGCTACTTCTCTGGACTGAGCAAGTGTTCAAAACTCTTCAAGGGCATCATCTGGCCCTATATCTTACCCCATCAAACCCTATAGGGTAGGTTGTTAGTTAATTTAGACCACTTACTAATTGCTGCTTCTTCAAACCATTGCTGAGTGGCACTGAAGAAAAAAAATCCAGTTGTCGTAAAAGATGTCATACAGTGTCAGCAACACGAGAAAATCAAACCAAGTGACAGATTGAGCAACATCACATGGTGAAAGGTTTTTAACAGCTCAATGGGAAGTGGTGTTGCAAAAATTAGTATATTTTTTTAAAAGCCTTAGAATCCAGATCGTTAACTGTAACACAGCATTAAACACCTCTGCCTGATTCTAAAAAAAAAATAGGAAGCCAAGATTATTATCCCTGTATTCTAGTGTTCCACCAGAAGCTACTGGCGAACACCCATCTAAGTTAGCTAGTTTATTTCCACTAGGAAGCATTTCCAAGAGTATGTGACTCTTATCATTGGGTAGATCGAAGATTCTCCAGCTTTTGGAAGCCACCAGCAACTACAAGGCTGTGGTGAGAAACTGGAGAGTCACCATCTAGGTGAGACCCTTCTGCCTTCCTTAGATGCAGCAGGCTAACATTGCTACCTTTTAGGGATTACCCGTCTTGGGGATGAGAAAATTACATGTAGCCCTTTAAAACAACAAAGCACTTAAAGTGCTGCTGAGACACAATCCTGTACTCCTTCTGGCATTCTTGTGACTATTCTCGGGGTTTGCTATTTTATTTTTGGCTCTAACAGAAAATGTTTTTAACTGTTATTGAAAGCCTCTCCTTGAATGATCCAGCGTAGCTTCTCCTGCGTTCTTATGTTCTCTTATGAAAAGAGGGCTATAAATGTTTTAAATGAAGAAGGGCAATATCGTAGCCATAACACAAATGAAGATGGTGGTGAAACAGAGGCCATTCCAATGTCATTAAACATTTTCAGATATCCCTTCCCTTCCTCTTGTGTTGTTATAATAATTATTGTAATTATTGTTGTTCTTATACATCTACGCATATATATGGAGGTTTGGCTCAAGGAGGAATCGTGTGGGCTCAGTCAGTCTCACCTCCGCCAAGAACTCTCTTGGGTGTGATCTTAACTCACGGCTCCTCCCTGCCCTCCTCTGCAATAAGGGGATGATAACAGTGGCACGGCTTTTGAAAGGATTTGCTAAGACAGTGGTGCCTGTGAATGTACTTCATGTGAAACTGCTTTATCATTGGCCTGTCTGTCTCAGTACTGTCTGTTCTGGCAGGCTGTGGTTCTTCAAGGCTTTGGCTGCAGAAGGGTCTTTCTCGACGCATGCTGCCTGAGATGCTTGAGACTGAACCCGGGACCTTGTGAATACAAAGCACGCCCCCCTTACCTAGAACAGGCAAGGTAGTAGCCACACAAGTAGTTCTGGGTGACCAAATGCTGGAAATGTCAGTCAGAAGTTGGGACTTACATTCACTTATGGTGGGCCTGTCCAGTCATCACCTTATTCTGGAAGCAAATCATAACAGAAATCAACTCTATGTTAAAAGTCTCTGTACCTTATGACCCTACTTTAATTTTGCTCAATCTCTGGCCAAAGACCCTAACGAAAATTAATAAGGACCAAAGAGAACTAATTGAGATACTCATTACAGCAGCAAAGTATACAATTGCGGTAAATTGGAAAGAAACCTCTAAGCCTTCATTGAGCACATGGCATGCCAAAATATGGGACTATTTTATCTTAGATAAAATAGCGGATAAGTTTGAGAATAGAGACAAGGGGGAAAGCACCAAAAGCCAAATGCTTAAATGGGAACCGATTTTAGATAGTAACCCTAATCCAAGCAATAGACATCTTCCAAAAAATTGGATAAAAGATTCTACATTATACTTATGGTTGTAAACGGTGTTATGAACACAATAGTTACTGTTTAAATAAGATAAACAAGGTTGAGTTATATGCTACTTTTCAAATGTAAAACGACTGAATTTCATGATGATATAGATGTTGACACTCAAGTTAGCAATGTTTAACATGCTATGTGGTTTTTCTCTGCATTAATTTTATTCTGTACCCTTTTAACCCTTCAATACAAAATTTCAAAAAAAAAAAAATAGTAGTTCTGGGTGACCAAAGAAGATCTGGACTTGTTCACCATGAACACGTGAAGCTGCCTTTTACTGAGTCAGACCATCAGTCCATCAGGATTGTTATTGTCTACTCAGACAGGCAGTGGCTGTCCAAGGCCTTCGGCAGAGGTGTCTCATATCACCTAGTACCAGGTCCATTTAACGAGGGTCCCGGGATTGAACCTGGGAACTTCTGCATGCTGAGCAGATGTCTTGCCACCCCCGCGAGGGAGTCTTCGTTAAAACTGAGAGGAGTCTTGTAAGCAGTTTACGATGTGGGACTGGGATCTGCCGTTCAGAGGAAATCAGTCCCAAATCCCACTGGGCGTGCCCAAGAGTGTGGGTATACCTTAAGGGGCTCTTTGAATCCTGCTATTACATACCGTTGTACTGTCAGTACGCACACTGCTTTCTACAGGCTTCTGATTAAAAAATAAGACCTGCTCCTGCCAAATGGAATGTAACAAATAATAATAACCATTGTGGAAGCAGTGTCAAAATCTGTGAGCGAGGCAGAGACCTGGCCACCATTCTGTAGCCAGGGCTGCCTCCAAGGGCAGGTGGCGGGTGTTGAGAACGCTCACATCCTGGCCTCGATCCATTAATAGGCGCTTGACTTGTGCTGTCTCTCTCTCTTACACTATCCTGATTGTTTGGTGGGAAAACCGAACCTTACTTGGAAGGAATGCTAGTTTAGAAAGTGACCTAGAGGTTAGTTACCTCCCTGCACCCTTTATCCTTGGTGAAACAGGCGGATTTCCTTCGTTTGCTTCACGCTTGTGTCCAAAGGGCAGAGTCCAAGGGCACAACTAAACCAAAAGCTTGTAATCTCTGATCAGATTTCCAGGCATTTTTAAAGCAGTTGAGGGAAGGACAATTTAAATTGGCGTTGCAGTATTGGGGCATCAGGTTTTAACACTCTCTGCTACTGTCCCCTGAGTAGAAATCCTCCTTTTATCTAAGTTGCTATTAGTTCTGGTAATGAAAAAAGACAGGCTTGCCTGTCTTTTTGCTGCTGCATTTATAGAGACTACTGGGAGAAATCCTCCCCCCCCCCCCTTCAGTTGCTTTTCGAAATAAACTCAAAGGCATCATGGAATCTATGCACAGTCCTCAGTGTTTCATCTATTGCACCCTAATTTACGCGAGGGAACACAGAACTAAGGGGGTTCATTGAAGTACAAGGGCGTGATGACTGGTTTGAGTATCCGGGAAGAAACAGAAGCAACCAGCCCTGTCTTATTTCTGTGATTTAAGAACATAAGAGAAGCCAATGTTGGATCAGGCCAGTGGCCCATCCAGTCCAACACTCTTTCATACAGTGGCCAAAAATACCAGGTGCCAACCGGAGGTCCATCAGTGCGGCCAGGACACCAGAAGCCCTCCCACTGTTGCCTCCCTTCCAAGTACCAAGAATTCAGTGCATCACTTGCCCCAGACTGAGAGATCCTATCTATACCTTGTGGGTAATAGCCACTGATGGACCTCTGCTCCATGTGTTTATCTAATTCCCTCTTGAAGCCATCCATGCTTGTGGCCGCCACCACTTCCTGGGGCAGTGAATTCCAGGTGTTAATCACTCTTTGCTGCTCCTATTTCCCCCCCTTGTAATCAGCAGTAAGTATACCCCATTGGTGATGGTTCCTGATGCAACTAACCCCCCCCCCCCCCATACAGTTCATTTCCAAGAATGCTCTTAGGAAGGGTCATGGTGCAATGACAGACTGGGAGCTTTGCATTTAGAAGGTCCTAAGTCCCTCGCATTTAAAAGCTCTCAGGTAACCAGTCTTCGGAAACATCAGAGTGGGAAAACCCTGAGCTAGATGGACTGTGAAGGTTATCTTAATGGGAGCGGTTCAGATGGACGAGCTGCTCCCTCCCAAAGCATTTAGGGAGTCAACAGTGCCCTAGGTGCTGTACAGATCTTGAATACGTTTATGGAAGTAGTTGGAGGATTGGCTCTCTCTTCTGCCTGCAAAGAGTCTCACTGTGGGTTGAAGCCCTTGCTCAGATGCTTTTTGCAGAATGGAGTTAGACTTGCCAATGGAAATGCACAGGCTGAGTCGAGAGGTGTGTGAGTGGGTGTTTGCTTAGGAGAAAGACAGTCAAAGAAGCGTGGCCATCAGAATGTGGGGATTGGTGTAGCAGCTAATGGAACGAGTAGGCAGTCCTCAGTTCAAATGTCACGCAAGTCTCTCTGTGTTTTGGCTGTCCTGTCTCAAGAATGACTAGCCTACAGTTACCCAGCTAGCTAACCGATTAATCCCGGCCAGCATGCTAACTACTCACGACACTGGCTGTCTTCACCCAAGACAACAATGGGGCAGTCAGCACGGCATTGGTATCTTCAGAGAGATCATGGGAGGGTGTTTTCTCTGCTCCAATCTTTTTTTTAAAAAAGTGATCGTCTGTGTTCCGTTCCAAAGGATAGCTGTGTTATCCCGTTGAAGCAAAAACAGACTCTTAAGGCACCTTAAACCTAAACAGATTTGTGGTGGTATAAGCTTTTGTGGATTATGGCGCCTTCCCCGCCTCGGTCTGTATCTCTATCACATTGCAGGTTGAAGGAGAGACGAAGAGTTAGTTTTTATACCCGATTTTCTCTATCCTAAGGAGTTTCAAAGCGGCTTACAATCACCTTCTCTTCCTCTCCCTGCAGCAGGCCCCTTGTGAGAGAGGTGGGACTAGGAGAGTTCTGGGAGAACTGTGACTGGCCCAAGGTCACCCAGCAGGCTTCACGAGGAGGAGGAGTGGGGAATCAAACCTGGTTCTCCAGATTAGAGTCTGCCACTCTTAACCACTACACCATGCTGGCTCTCTTGCCATTCTTCCATGCAAGGGATCGTCCTTCCCTGTATTATTCTCACAACAATCCTGTGAGGTAGATTAAGCTGAGAGTGGTCATTTCATGCTGAGCAGGTATTTGAATTCCAGGTCTTCCCTGTCCGTGTCTGATACTGTATATATGTGCGTTTGCTGACAGAGCACACACTTCATTCATCTGACAAAAGTGGGCTCTTGCCTATGAAAGTTCATGCCAAATCTATTCATTTAAAGGGAGTCTTCTGGCACCTTTGAAGTTTCTCCCTTGGCAAAGATCCGTGTCATGGCTGCGCTGTGTTTCTTTTCTGATCCGTTCTTCTTGTCTTCCTTGCTTGCAGGTCATACTTTGAGCTATGGAGGAGAGCGACCAGGAATGACGAGAAAAGCCTAGCCACCCTCTCCTAGGAAGTAGTCATGTTGGAGGGATTGGTAGCCTGGGTGCTCAACAACTATCTCGGCAAATATGTCAGTAACCTGAACACGGACCAACTCTCAGTAGCTCTTTTAAAAGGTAATGCGTAAGAGCACCTGTAAGTATGGTAAAGTGTTTCTTCCAGCCCACGAACCTGACGTGGTTTTGCACCCTTACCTTTTTCTTCTAACAACAACAACAAACCTTTATTGGCATTATAACCTTTTTCTTCTGTTACTGCATTTGCTCTGTCTAGGTGGGCGTCAGTTTGCAGTGGACTGGTTCAGTAGGCCATAAACCTGCATGTGTGATTGTGGCTTAAATAGTGCAGGTTTATGTTTAACCTGAGGCTCAGTGGCTAAAATGTTGGGGTTATATGCAGGGAAACCTGGTTCAGGTCATGTGCCCCCCCCCCCCCCCCCCCAGGAATCCGTGGAGCAGACTTGCTGGTTCTGGGTATGTGTGCCATCCCTTGACCTAACTGATTTTTCAAGGCTGTTTAGTGGCTAGAATAACGTTTGGAGCTTCTTGGGAGAAGGACTGAATTCAAACATAGTAATAACCTTCAAGGTCACCTAACCCGGATGGCCCAGGCTAGCCCGATTTCATCAGATCTTGGAAACTAATCAGGGTCGGCCTCGGCTAGTATTTGGATGGGAGACTTCCAAAGATTACCAGGGTCATGACGCGGAGGCAGGCAACGGCAAACTGCCTCTGGAATGTCTCTTGCCTTAAAAACAAGTCTAGCTTGCCGTCTAGTGGGGCATAACGCTAAAGAGCTAGAACTTCCGGCTGCCTGACAAGCTTAGGATCTCCTGGCTATCCTACACACAGTGCCACGTGATAACACTAATAATAATACCTTCAAGATGAGAGTTGGTTTAGTACCTCTGAGTCCAGTTAGTTTTTAGACGAACTGTGGGGTTTTGTGTTGATGTCTGGTGGCGCGATGGTGGAAAGTGCTGTCGAGTCTCAGCCGGACTCATAGTGGCTGCATAGGGTTTTCGAGGCAAAGAGACTAACAGAGGTAGTTTGCCAGTGCCTGCCTCTGCGTAGCCACCCTGGAGTTCCTTGGCAGTCTCCCGTCCAAATACTAATCCGGAGCTGACCCTACTTAGCGTCTGTGAGCTGACAGGATTGGGCCAGCCTGGGTCCTCCAGGTCAGGGCTGGTGGCCCACGTGAGATTTATCTTCCAGCTTAATTAGTTAATTTCTGACATGGTTGCATGTTGCTCTAGGTAAGGTGGGCCGTACCAGTTATGTATGTTTGTTTAATATGATTATTTTATACTAGCTCTGTAGTAGCTTGTCATCGTCTTGCTCAAAGAGAATCCTGGGAGTGGCACTCGGCATGTGCTGAGAATTGCATGGGCAACCTACCCCTCCTCCCACATATAATTCTTGGTAAAGGAACGGCTGTTAAACAAGCCGTGTGCCTGTAGCGTAAACATCCCCTAAGAAGAGCTGGTTGGGGGAGACAGAGAGAGAAAGACAAAGAGAGACAGACGGAAAGAATTAAATCTGGTTCCTGTTGTTTCTGATTGGGATTAAAGGTGACCTCTGCATCTGGAATGGACGAAGGCTGTCGATTTAGCGGTGCCTTGCCTTCGCCATACTGTGCTACGATAACATCCTCCAGAGGGGTCTCTCAGAGGTAAAACATCCTGAGATTCTAGGATTCGTCACCATCTCTGTTGCCTTGTCTCGGCAGGTGCTGTGGAATTGGAAAATTTACCGTTAAAGAAAGATGCCTTGAAGGAGTTGCTGCCGTTTGAGGTCAAAGCCGGTAGGTGTTTGGAGTTGTGTCTTAAACGAGGGGCAGCCCCCCTCCACAGCTGTTAGTGCTGCTGGAGCTGCTTGTGCTTTACACATACTAGTCAGTACCTTCAGCAGGCTGTTTTTATTGAGCTGTCGAACTACAGCTGGCTTATAAACAATCTTGGTGGCTTGATGGAGCATGATTGGTGGCTTGATGTAGTCCTGCAATACTGCTGCCTGTGACGAGCATCCTCACCTGCACATCTGGAATATAAATCCTTTGTTTGTGACCTTGAGGTTTGCAGCACAGATGGAGCCCTTTAACCTAGGCAGAAGCTCCTTACGTGCAGAAGGGTGCGCGTACGGAGCTTCTCCCTCCACTGATGCAGGGTGGGGGAGCCTCCAGACGCATGAAGAATGCCGACGTTTGTTTTCTCTTTGGCAATTTGTAGGCTTCATTGGCAAAGTCACCCTGCAGATACCATTTTATCGCCCGCACGTGGACCCCTGGGTGATATCGGTGTCCAAATTACACCTGATTGGCTCGCCAGAGAAGCCAGGAGATTTTGACGAAGAAAGAGAGAGGCTGCTTGAAAGAGAAACCAAGAAAGCGGTCTTATTAGCACTGGAAGAAAAATGGAAAGTGAGTCATTTAGGAGTTCTAAGCGAATGAGAAGCTCAAGCTTGGGAAACGTTTTGCATTTTCAATCTCAAATATACCTAAACGTGCCTAGACCACTCAATTAACTTTTGTCCACCATAGAGAAAGTGGGATGGGGCTGGTTGCATTAGTAAGCTGAAAATCATTCATACTTTTGTGTCACTGTAAATAAACTAAGTGCTGTAACCCACAGATCTTCTGGTTATAGTTCAGGATGGAAAGGGAGAGGGGAGGAAATACATGTGCAATTTGATAGTGTCTTCATCAATGAAAGTTATTGCTCCTTGTTAGAAAAAGTATGCGAATATTCACGTAATAAAATTGTGATTTCCCATTACATGGGAAAGCGATCAATTACACATGTGCACACATGGATACACTGACAGAGGCAGTATCATGTAAGTTTTAAAAATGACGTCATGTGTTGGCTGTGTTCCAGCATTGTGATAGATCATGGTTTGTTGTGGGGTTGGAGCAAACTCCTTTTAGCTACGATGTGCCAGTGTGTGTAGTCCAACCAACTGGGGTTTGTTGTCCTTCCCCAAATCAGGGTTGTGAACATAGGGGCTTGTAGCTGGTTTGTTTACCAGTTTATAATTACAGTGGTTTGTTAACAGTCTCTGAATTCACAAACCACGGTTTATTGAGTACTCTCACAGCCATTTGCTTCCAGAGATAGCAGAGCAGGCTGAACGTCCGCTCTGCCCGGAAGCAAGAGACAAGCCAACAAAACTGCAGCTTATATGCAAACCAGGACTTGTTGCATCCGGTGGACTAACTGAAGTTTGTTGCTCAGTCCAAGATTTAAGCAAAATACAGATTTGTGGGAAACGTCTGAATGCAGCATGTCTGTTGTACACCACAGCTGCGTGCATGTAGGGAAATTGTAATACGTGAATCAGCCTTCATTGCTGCCTAGAAAATTTGAGAGGCATTTGCAGCTTACCCACCACCCACACTGAGCATGTGGGCAGAGGACAGCTTTTTCTGGACATGGACTTTGCCAGAAGCAGAGAATCTCTGTGGACATTGGTCGGTAGGTGATTTTTGAGTGCTGCTGGGCATTCCGCCTTGGCTGCCAGCCTTATTTATGATCCCCTGACATGTTTCTGCAATGAACAGCTGGCTGTTTGCTTGTCAAGAGGCTGCAAATCACCTGGAATGTGCTTCCCCTTCCATCTCGCCAAATCACACTATGCAGCGTTTCACACGGGCCCAAATTGTTCCTTTCTCTCTCTCTCTCTTCTCAGAAAGAACGGGAGCAGGTAGCAGAATCTTACTGGTATTCGGTCACTGCGTCTGTCGTCACAAGCATCGTAGAGAACATCGAAGTAAGTTGGACGGGTGGCCAGTCTCTCTTAAACTTGATTTATCAGCGGTTTCGCTTGGGTATAGCCTGAGACTCCAGGCAGAATTCTCGGAACAGCCATGCAATGCCTGTCCGTTGGGGACCGACCAAAATATCAAGCACTCTAGTCCCCAAGAACTCTGTCTTAGGTGGGTTGTTGAGCACCGAAAGGAAAACTGGGTGGGTGAGAGGGGGAAATGATGTTTGGGGCATGGTGGGCAAGCCCCTTCCCTGCCACTTTGGAGCGTCCGATGGAATCCGAGACGTGTTGCACAATGAGTTGCAGTGGGGAAGCTCAGCGGAGAAGCCTCTGCTTTGCGTGGGTCCCGCATTCTGTCTCTGGCATTCCCAGTTAAGAGGACCAGAGCAGTAGGTGATGTGAAAGACTTCTTGTCTGAGACTCTGGAGAGTCACCGTCAGTGGGTAGATGATACTGACCATCATAGACCGATGGTCTTATTCAGTGTAAGGCAGCCTCAGTTATATTGTATTTATTGCTGTATATTATTTATTGTTTTATTGTAATGTTTTAATCAATTTTATAGGTCAATGTACCAAATAGGCCTTCGGCCCATGTAAGCCGCCCTGAGCCCGCACGCGGGGAGGGCGGGATATAAATACGAAATAATAAATAAATAAATAAATAAATAATTGTGTGTAACTGGACTAAGCGGTACGTTCCCAGCATCACATTGTGGCTGATCCCCTCTGGGATCCAGGGTTGGAGATCAGGCTTGTCTTCCCCTAGAGACAGTGGTCTTTTTTTTGGGGGGGGGGAGCGTACAACCCTCATGTGGCCTTCAGACCTCTTGGCTGGTGGAAGAGACTAGAGTCCTTCCCCTGCTACTTCTTCCAAGTGTCGAAAAGGGGGAAAAAACCCACAGTAACACAGTTTTCATTTCTCTCCACCCCCCACCCCTTTCAGTTAAAAATCCAAGACGTCCATTTAAGGTTTGAAGACAACGTCACGAATCCATCGCAGCCTCTTGCGTTCGGAATCTGCATTAAAAACGTCTCTGCGCAGAATGCCGTGAACGAGCCAGTGAGTATTTGCTCGCGAAGAATTGCATTGGATAAGGTGGCGTGATGTCTCGGGGGGGGGGGGGTTTATGCGCGCGGTGGGGGCAGAATGTTCCAAATATCAGCAGATTGCCCGGATGGAGAATGAAGCAGAAGAGGTCTGAGTTGAAAGATGAGACTTCTCCTTCAGTCTGGAGTGTGGTAGTGACCCCAGGGGTAGGGTGTTGGCTAGAGGTGAGGAAATATCCCCCCAAGTAACCAGTTTCTGTTTGTTTATATTCTCATGTGACTTGACCCATGCTATTTGGACTTCAAGCGCCTCGTGTCATAAGTCTGGCATGAGTTCTTGTTGGGATAGTGTGATCTGGGTTAGCTAGTTTGTCTGAGTCTGACAAGGAGAAAATGAATTGCTTGACTTAAATCTGGCCAGACTGTGTTTGATACTGTCGTCCCTTCCAGCTCAGGCTGCCTTCTGGTAGCTTCGCCATTTCATTGGGGCAGTACCTGGAAAGTCATCTCCTTGGCTGGCACTGGCAGTTAGGATCTTTCTAACCAGAGTTACACCCTTCCAAGGCCGTTGAAGTCAGTGGGGTTAGAAGGGTGTAACTCTGCTTAGGTTGGCACTGCCAGTTGCCTTAGTGTTAAAAAGTGGTGGAGGCAAAAATGGAAGAGCGTGAGCGGTTTATGCTGGGGGTAATGTCAGGCATCGTCATATTCAAAACGGAGTAATGTGTTGCCAATTATGCGAACGTAAGGGAAGCCATGTTGGATCAGGCCAATGGCCCATCCAGTCCAACACTCTGTCACAGAGTAGCGTTCCCCAGCGGGCACTCTGGTCTGGATCCCAAAACCGTCTGGTCCTCCCAGGGCCGAAAGAGGCTCGGCTGGCGGTGACAAGGGCCAGGGCCTTTTCTGTGGCAGCCCCGCACTGGTGGAATGAGCTCCCGGATAACATCAGGGCCCTGCGGGATCTTTTACAATTCCGCAGGGCCTGTAAAACGGAGCTCTTCTGCCAGGCGTTCAAGTAAGGGCCACCCACACTTCCATCTTGGCCCTGGCTTGATCACTTGATTTGATCACTGGATCTTACCTGCCAGCCATTGTGACCGTCCATAAAGTTTACACCTGGATACCGCTAGGATATACTGAGCTAAAGATACGCCATTTGTTTAGTGTTAATTGTTTTAAAATTTTAATGTTTTATGATATTATTTGTTTTTATACTTGTGAGCCGCCCTGAGCCGCCGTATAACGGGGAGGGCGGGATATAAATCTCAAAAATAAATAAATAAATAAAAATATCAGGGGCCATCAGGAGGTCCACCAGCAGGGCCAGAATTCCAAAAGCCCTCCCACCATCTCCCCCCCCCCCCCGGGCACCAAGAATATAGAGCATCACTGCCCCAGACATAGTGTTTCATCTATCCCTTGTGGCTAATAGCCACTGATGAACCTTGGCTCCATATGTTTATCCAATCCCCTCTTGAAACTATGCTTGCAGTTGCCACCACTTCCTGCAGTGGTGAAGTCCCTGTGTTAATCTCTCTGGGTGAAGAAGTACTTCCTTTTATCTGTTCTAAGCTGACGGCTCATTAATTTCATTGTGTGCCCACGAGTTCTTGTATTGTGAGCAAGGGAGAAAAGGGCTTCTTTCTCTGTGTGTCAAGGTGGAGGAGCTAATGAGGAAGAAACAGCTGGAGATTGCTGATTTCAGCGTCTATTGGGATACGGACTGCACTTTAATGGGAGACTTGCCTCCAGGGGAACTGCAGGTACGATGAAAGATTTTATTTTTTTCCTTGTCAAAGATGTTGCTGCTTTGTAGATATGGCCCGTGTGGGCATAGACTTATCTAACGTTACAATAAATTTGGCAGTGAATTTGCGAGAGGCAAGGAGAAAGCAATTAGAGCCTCTAGGAGGACAGTGTTATGCATGAACTTGAGTCACAGTGTAGTGGTCAGAGTATCAGACTAGGATCCGAGGAACCCAAGTTTGAATCACCACTCTGCCATGGAAGCTTGCTGGGTAACTTTGGGCCAGTCACATGCTCTCCCTAACCTACCTTACAGGGTTGTTGTGAGGATGAAATGGTGGACAGGAAAGTCATATATGCTGCTTTGGATCTCCATTGGGGAGAAAGGCGGGATATAAATGAAGTAAATAAATAGATACTGTTTGTATATTAACATTGTTAAAATTGGAATTGGAAGTTGTAAATGCTGTATATAATTTTAATTTGAGGTATTTTAGACATTTTAGATATTGTATAAACGAACCTAATTCTCACTGAATTTAATAATTAAATGTGTATTTTAAGATATTAGAGGTCCAGTTTTATATAAAATTGCGACGGCCAATGACCATAGACAATAAACTTCATTCATTCATTCATTCATTCATTTATACTGTTTGTATACTGTGCCCTCTTCTCCCTGCACCCCCTGTGATCACAAGGAGGCTTCCGCTGTTGTATAAAACATGTGCTGCCTCTGCCGATCCTTCCTTCCGTCCATATTTTGGTTATCATTTTTATTAACATTCGTTCATTCATTCACTTGCAAGCACAGAATTTGTTTATTTAAATCACTTTATGTTGGGAGTGTTCACAAGCAAACTGCAACCCCCCAGTCAGCTATCATAAACGAATCCGATAGTTTCTTTCTTAAGCCCTCTTTTTAATATAAGATTACTAACGGTGTCCAGATACCAAAGGGGCCGCAGTTCAGTGGCGGAACATGTGTTTGGTATGCAGAAGGTCCCCAGCTCAATCCCAGCCTCTCTCCTAGCAGGCGTTAGGAAAGATTTTTCTTTTGCTAAGACCTCAGAGAATCTCTGCCGGCCAGAATAGTCAGCACGGAGCTACACAAGGCAGCTGGATGAGATACTAAACGGTATTTTGTACATGTCTGCAATAGGTCTCCAGTGACATTTAAATTTACTTTTTGCAAACGTCTGGCTCAGGGGTGGGCAAACTTGCTCAGCGTAAGAGCCACCTAGAACAGGGGTGGCCAAACTTGCTTAACGTAAGAGCCACATAGAACAAACATCAGATGTTCAAGAGCCACAAGACATGAACAGATATTACCTGCTTTTATTGGAAAATAAGCATATTGGCTTTTTATTAACATTAAATGAGACTGCCAAAAATAATAACAAAAGGGGTAAAAGCAGATATTGATAATGATATTAATTTCTCCGATTATATTTGTTTGCTAATGATATTTAGCTTCCCCAGCCGCCCTGCCGGGAGCCACACAATATATGTGAAAGAGCCGCATGCGGCTCCCGAACCACAGTTTGCCCACCCCTGGTCTGGCTGATTCTTTCACAATGTCGTACTAAAACTTTGCATTTTGTGCAGAGTTACTCCCGCCTGAGCCCCGCTGATTTCCATGAGTCAAATGGGAGCAACTCTGCGTAGGATTGTTGCGCAAATCTATAACATGTTTGCTAGAATTAATTCATGCGGTTTCCAGGAAGCGATGGACGAGAGCATGGAGAGCCGAGAGCACAACTACATCCTGGAGCCGGTGTGTACCTCCGCTCTCCTCAAGAGAAACTGTTCGAAGGAGCCCCTGAGGTCGCGGCACTCTCCGCGGCTTGAGTTCGACATCCAGATGGAGACGATACCTCTGAAACTTTCGCAGGTAAAAGTCGCGCAGGGGAGGAAGTTGCCCCGCAAGCAGGACGTTCCCAATTGAGGGTGACACGGATTTCTGTTAGAAGACGGAAGCTACTCTATATAAAATCTTGCCCGTCCAGTCTTCAGTGGCACCTGACGAGTCAAATGAGTTTGTCGAGATGAAATAAGTTGGCTCGTTTCAAGTGTAAACACTTGAAAATTCATGTGTGGTTACTCTTTTGCGTGAAGCAATGGCATTCTCTCTAAGGGGGGGGTTCAGTTGGTGTTGCTGAGAGCATCGTTTCTGAAACGAGCTGCCATCACCGTCGTGTGCCGCTTTTTGTTTTGATCAGGCCCAGTACCGTCAAATAATGGACTTCTTGAAGGAGCTGGACCGGAAAGAGCGGCAGCTTAAGTTTAGAAGATGGAGACCCAAGGTGGCCATAACTGGAAAGTATGGACTTGTTTGATAACCTTCCCCCAACACCTTTTAGAACTTTAGACTGAAAAAAGGACTCCCAGAACAAATTTGATAGGGTTATGGGTTTGAACTCCTGTTTTGTTTTATACTTCACTGTAGCTTCCATAAAGCGGTGCTCAGATATCAGCATTACAGTTTTGGGAGCAGTCCTTCCTAGGGAATGAGTGCGGGTGACCGGTCTCAAGAAGCTTCTTTTGGTTTTATTTGCAGTGTTAATGTTGCCCAAATCATCCCGCAGGCATCTCACGGCTTATTTCAAGCAGAGTTCAGTTTTCCTGGAGGGCACGGCAGATTTGGAGGATGGGCTGTATGGTGTACCATAGAGAGCGGGGAAAAAAGGGGGGTGAGGACTCAACCCAAAAAATAGCTGCAAACCGAAAGGGTCAAGCTAACAAAAGAATTATTATAAGAAATATAAACATTTATTAGGGTGTACACCAGTGTTCCCTCTAAGCTGAGTTAGTGTGAGCTAGCTCACATTTTTTTAGCCTCCGGCTCACACATTTTTGTCTTAGCTCAGGGAGGATGGCTCCAGAGCAAACTAATTTATGCAGTGGCCCAATCGCTCGCTCACAGCTTTAATGCCAGTCGCTCACAAAGTAGAATTTTTGCTCACAAGGCTCTACACCTTAGAGGGAGCGTTGGTGTACACATAAACAAAACATAGTAAAATTAAAAGAGACAGTCTATTAAAATTAAGAGAGACAGAGACAGACTTGACTGTTACACTTATGGAAGTGACACACATCCTGACGGATGGGACATTTGATACCAGACTAATTTGGAGAATTTGCACAGCTACCACAGGCTCGTTTTACTAGCTGTAGCAAATATACAGCATTCAAGAAAGCAACACCTGGTCTCATTTGTATATATGTATATACAAAATTCTGAATGCATGTATTTTTGGATATGTATTATTGTAGAATAAGGAATATTGACCACTGAGGAAGGCCCATAGGGGCCGAAACGCATATGGTCCTTGAGTCAAAAGTTTTACCCATCAGTTCGATATGTACTGTACTCTGTTCCTAATGAACCAAGTTTTAATTGTCTGATATGTAGACTGTCTCTTTTAATTTTACTGTGTTTTATTTATGTGTACACCCTAATAAATGTTTATATTTCTTATAATAATTATTTTGTTAGCTTGATCCTTTCGGCTCGCCGGTATACCATAGAGCCTAGGGAAAATGGATGTACTAGAGTAACTTCATATCTTCACTGTTCTCCCTTCCCGTCCCCAGACTCCATCCTCCCCAGACACTGCCCCCAAATCTATAGGCGTTTCCCAAACTGAAGGAGTCAAGTCCCTGGGCCTGGCAAAAAGCCACCCAGTGTGTCATCCCACAAGGCCACCTGGCTCTGTGTTGCATCATCTGACACCACCTTCATGAGCTCCTTTACCTGGAGATGTCAAAGATTGTACCCGGGACCTTCTCTGCAGATAGCGTGTGCTTGGTTGTTGAGCCCTAAACTGAAAACGTCCCACAAACTGGAATTCGGGAGGCTGCACAGAACCCAAGTTGGCTACCTTAGCATTACAGAGCAGGAAGACAATTCCCAAGCACCTTCTGCGTGGGACAGGCAGCTCTCTGTGTCCGAGGAAAAAATTAAATCTGTTACAGTATTGGGAAAAATAATTGGCTAGTAAAGGGGGGGGGGGGAGCTCTCTAGCTCAGAAAGGCATTGTTCCCGATACTAGCAAGTTGACGAAATACTCCAGTCTCTTGAAGGGAGGCTGAAAAATGAACGATCTGTGTCCTTTTCTCCTCTTTTGGGTGGATGCTCATTCCTCGCATAATGTGCTTAACTGGCTAAATCTTTGCAACGTTTCAGCTGCCGCGAATGGTGGCTCTTCGCTCTGAATGCAAACATCGCCGAGATCAGAGAGCAGAGAGAACGCTCTTCCTGGGAATTCGCGTTGCACCGGGCCCAAGACGCCATCTCGTACACTGATCTCTATTACAGGAAGTTGAAAGATGTGCCACTCACTGCTGCAGAGCAGGTATGGAGACTCGAAACAAGCCGAGGCGACGCCCCAGGATTGCCTTAAGACGATGCAAGAGGCGTGGTGTGCATGATTCCATCTGGAACCACTGAGTTGCTAAAGAAATTACTGAACTTTCTTTTGTCGGAAGCATCGTTTCGAGTCCCTTAGCATTAGAGTTGTATTTGCTTGGGTAAAATATGCAGTGTTTAATTTATTTTTATTTACGTTATTTATAATCTGCCTTTCTCAAGGCGGGTCACGCAGAGTGAGCCAATGCAATCAACGGGATGGAACATTCAGTACACAATGAAATAGGATTGGGATTGTAGAACCAACCAGAAATCTTAAAAAAAACACAGGACTGAAGCCAAGCAAAGAGTTAACATGTCACATCAGATGATGCAGCATTCCATAGCAGGATCCTTGTTTCAGCAGAAACAGAAGTAGAGACCACAGTCTCTAATAACTTTTCCAAGTCACGGTGTGAATCAACTCTGTTGTCTGCGTAGCGAAGCTCTTTTCAATTCAGTTTTGCATGGTTTTTGGAAAGCCACAAGAGTGGGATATAATTGGGTATAACGTTCCAGATCTTTGCCCCCCCCCCAGATGTTCCCCTGCTGTTCTTTATAGAAGCAGTCTCTTGCTATATTGGTTTTAGATCTATTCGTTTGTAATCTCTATTCTAACCGCATATTCCTAGCTCCATAGCCTTGTCTGTATAAAATCTGCCATGGATTATAGCACCCCCAACCCTGTTTGCAGCCCCCGAATCCCTGAAAAGAGTTCTTTGATACCGCCTATGAAAGTGTTTGTATTGAGTGTTCCGTGCTGTTTGAGTTTAACCCTAGCTGTTACCGTGCAGAGCCCTAAAATGATTTGAGGTCTGTCACAGCCTGTTCTTATGATCCTTGATCCTCCTTAGTTTGTTGTTGGTAGCATGGAAGGATTAAAGGCATTACTTAATTCATGAAGGATCGGCACAATCTGGGTTTTGTTTCTCGTAATATTTAGGCTCTGTTACTCCCTTAGACACAGAAATCCTATTTGGGGGAAAGGGGCTGAACTTGCCTCCCAACATTTCCTGTTTCTTATGTTTTCACCCATAGGAAGAGATGGACCGGATTGAGGACGAACAAACTTTTGAGGAGCTGAAAATCTTGCGCGAGATAGTTTACAAACAGTTCCATGAACTGGCCGAGGTGAGAAGTGGTTTTGAAAGAGGCAGTCCTTTGTCATTTCAAAGCGTTTGGAAGGGAAATGGGCAGAAATCGTATGGGTCAACTCGAACAGAAAATGGGAAAGTGGGGTAATATCTTTCTCAGAGCCAGTTTGGTGTAGTGGTTAAGTGCGCGTACTCTAATCTAGGAGAGCCGGGCTTGATTCCCTACTCCTCCACTTGTACCTTTTGGATGACCTTGGGCAAGCCATAGCTCTGAACCAGCTGTTCTCTCAAGGACAGCTTGGGAAAGCGCTCTCTCAGCCCCACCTACCTCACAGGGTGTCTGTTGTGGGGAGGGGAAGGGAAAGCAGTTTGTAAGCCGCTCTGAGACTCCCTTGGGTAGCGAAGGGTGGGGTATAAATCCAATCTTCTTCTCTTTCTCCTCCTTCCTTCTCCTCCTTCCTACTCCTCCTTCCTTCTTCTTCCTTCTTCTTTCTTCTTCTTCTTCTTCTTCTTTGGGACCAACTTTGTTGGCCCTGACTTTATTTCTTTATTAGGGACCGACTAAAAAATCACTAAGTGGTTAGAGTGCTGGACTTGGATCTGAGATTCAAGTACCCACTTTGCCATGGAAGCTTGCTGGGTGACCTTGGGCCTGTCACACGCTCTCAGCCTAACCTACCTCGCAGGGTGGTTGTGGGGATAAAATGGAGAGTGGAACAATGATTTAAGCCTCTTTGCCCACCACCTAGTCTTGCAATTGACTTACAACAAGGAGAAAAATCTCAGAGACCAATGAGACAGTCTCCAAACTTGACTCCTATTGCAGTGGACATTATGCATTCTAATAATTCTGAACTTCTTACTGAGGAACTCCTGAAACAGGACCACATCTCAAGGAAGATAAAATTACTAACCAGTGTTTTAGACCTCTTCATGCCAATTTGTTCTAAACTAGCTACTGTTAATAGAGCTGAAAGGAAAAATACCTGGTTTGACGAAGGGATCATATTAGAAGAGTTAGATCTAAACATCAACTGTTCAAACGTACAAACTCACAGATCCATCTAATAGATCTTATACCATTAAAAAGAGAATTTAAGTCTTTAATAAAATATAAAAAATGGTAGGCCGCATGCCAAGGCTGGAAGGCTCTAATCTCAGCCACTTTGCCACCCTCAATCGGGGAGACTGATGGGGGTATAAATGAAGCAAGTAAATAACAAAAACAAAGCGGTGAGCCACATTTTGACTGTAGCAGGTGTCTTACTTGAGCTAATATTTTCTTAATAAAAGAAGAGAAGGGGGGGGGGGGAGGGGAGGATTGAAAGAGACTGGCCAAAATGGGAAGGCCAGGTCTGCAGATGGCAATAGTTTTAAACTGGAGCAAAAGATGATGGGATACAGGCAGGTTTAACGTGCTCAGAAAAGCCCAACCAGCCCACCTAGATACATCCAGCAGTGGTGATTTGCGCCCCCCAACAGAGTACTTGCTGATTTTCGTTCCAAACTACGCATTTATTTTGGTTTCCTGCTGCACTGCCAGAATTAACAGCAGTGGTAATGAACTGTTAACTGCAAATACATCCTTTTTTAAAAACTTTTTTTTTAAACACTGCACTAAAAATCGAGAACTGTTTCAGCAGTATAAAATTGTAAGTCAGGGTCTCTCAAAGTGCTGTTTATGCATCAGAAGGAAAAGAGATCGGTTTGGTTCATGGTGTATGTCAGTGCTGTCAGTTCAGAACTAATGTGGCGACCCCAGTAAGTGGCTCTCAAGGCAAGCGATTAAGTAGAGGTGGTCGGCCATTGCCTTCCTCTGCAGAGTCTTCCTTGGCGGCCTCCCATCCAAGTACTGGCCGTACTTAGTTTCTGAGCTCTGATAAGATCGGGCTGTAACCTGCCACCTCCTCTCCCTTTTGGCTCATTTGGACATAAGGATACCACTACGTGTTTTTGGATATTCGTTTTAGAGCATTTTTGACAATATAATACTGAACTGCATTCAGAGAAGCCGTAAAGCTGTTTTACAGCCCGAAATCATGTTTGCAGCGCAAGAATCGCAGCAGGCCATGGCTGCCTGCGTTCGTATTGTTCTTAGAACTCACTGAACAGGACCTTGAGCCAGTGACCAAAAAGCAAGAGTGGGAGACAGGCTAACCGAAATAGCCATTCTGTAGCAGCAGAAGCCCGGAATCCATTGAGGAAGGCTAGAGGATAATTTCTCATCGACCCCATTTGCTGCAGTCGCATCCCACCAGCAGAGCAGCTGCTGTTATAGAGCAAGAGAACAGACTTTGTGATAAGGTCTCTGTTCAAGTGTCTGCTTATTTCAAACAGAGCATTAAGGAGCCCTTACCGGATTCCATGGGGGGAGTTTCTGATTTGGATCTGGAAGCCCCCACCACTTCTAGTAGCAGCAGCAGTGGCAGCAGTGGGATGCTGCGGTACCTTCAGTCTTGGTTTCCCGGCTGGGGCGGCTGGTACAGCGACTCTCAGGAAGCATTAGAAGCAGACAGTTTTGAGGGATTGCTCTCAGAGACACCTGAACACTGGAGACCTGAGGATGTTGCAGGTGAGTATATGCTTTGACCGGCTAGAGCATGGGTCCCTGTGGGCACCTTTGGAGTTCTGACGCCGGGGGCAGGGGGTGCAACTACAACATGGCTGCCGTGGGAGGTGGAGCACCACAACATGGCTGCTGCAGGAAGCGGAGCACCATAACATGGCAGCTGCAGGAGGCGGAGCACCACAACATGGCTGCTGCAGGAGGCGGAGTCACACACGTGGAGGAAGCCCAAGTGCAGGGGAAAGGGGGCAGTTTAAAAATCCTCGGGGAAAGAGGAGCGAGAGGGAACAAAGCCAACATTGCGGCAGCAGCTGCTTCTGAAACAATGTTATTTTAGTCTGCACAGCCAATCAAAAGCCCTGCTGAGGAAGAGCTCCACATAGACCCACCCACAGTCTAAAAGCACTTGTTAGGCACCAGGAAAAGTGGATGCTATGGATTCCATGTTGGGGACCCCTGCTCTGCAATAATGTGCTTTGCTGCCCCAGAGAGGGAGGGGTGTGTTCCTTATTATGGTTATCTATTTAATTTATTTAATTTAGCTTAGTTTGGTGTAGTGGTTAAGTGCGCGGACTCTAATCTGGGAGAACCGGGTTTGATTCCCCACTCCTCCACTTGATGCTGCTGGATGACCTTGGGCAAGCCATAGCTCTGTACCAGCTGTTCCCTCAAGGACAGCTTGGGAAAGAGCTCTCTCAGGCCCACCTACCTCACAGGGTGTCTGTTGTGGGGAGGGGAAGGGAAAGGAGTTTGTAAGCCGCTCTGAGACTCTTAAGTGAGTGAAGGGCGAGATATAAATCCAATCTCTTCTTCTTCTTCTTCTTCTTCTTCTTATATCCCACCCTTTTCCCTGCCAAGCAGGGCTCAGGGTAGCTTCCAACAGTTAATTATACCATAAAATCAGCATATTGCCATGTAAAAATCCAATGTTACAAATTTAAAAACCTAACAATCAACCTGCTATATCAGGTGGCACCGCAACAATCCATTTTGTGGTGATGCCCACTACCTTTCTCAAAATGCCAGCGGCGCTTTGTTTGGGGAGCCCTTGGGACAAGACACAGCATGGATTCTTCCAGCGTTTATCCAGGGTCTGGCTAGGATCTGGCAGATGGACATTGGCAGCCCGGCTCATGTTCGTAAAATCTCCGCTGTGTTTCTCCCCCATCAACTTAGGTGCCGATGAATTGTTTGACCTGAGTGCCGACGTCTCCAGCATCAAGCACCCCTTCACAAAGAGGGACCATGTCTTTGCCAAGTTAAATCTCCAGCTGCAGGGCGGCTCCGTCACCTTGCTGCACACGGAGAAGCGGAGCCTGCGAGCGAAGGAAAGCGCTTTCATGCAGCTGGAATTTTCAGGTACCGAAAGACACACACACACGCACCCCTGCGCACGCGCCCTTTGTCATTCCTTTATATTCCCTCAGCACTGTTGGCTGAATTGGATCATCGGTGCCGTTCTTCTGGGGCATCGGTGAAATTTGCAGGAACGCGAGCTTTGTAAAGTAGGTTTCCGACTGGGGAACTTGGAATGAGGAAGGAATACAGGGCCCGTTTTGAGAACCAGCCTCCTGACACTCCTCTCGCAAAGGAATACTTGCATTGAATAGTAATTCTTGTCTTTTGATTTCCTTTTAACATTAATCAGTTCAGAAGTACCTGTGGCAACACCTGGGCTCTTCGCCCATCCCCTATGATCATACGTATTACCCTACGCGGCTTACAGCAGAAGCAGGCAGAATTATAGGCTGAGGGCCCTCACATTAGGTTTGTCCCTCGAAAAATACAGAAAAAACCCTGTTCATGAGTTTTGATCTGTTTGCACAGCCCACACTTGTTTCGTGTCTTGCACCAAACTTGTTTGATGCCACACACTTTTCACATTTTATCCAACAACCGGAGTCTGGGTCTCAGTGCCACAGGGCCATTTGCTCTGCTGCACTACAGGCGATAACACTTTGGGCTGATCTGAAATTAAGAACACAAGAGCCGGATCAGACTAATCTATCTCCTCCTGCATTCTGTTTCCCGCACCAGCTGACCACACGCCGTTGGAAGTCACGCGACACAGGGCATGGAGACCAGAGCTGTCTCTTATTGTTTGTCCCTATCAGAGCTGTATTCAGAAGTACACTGCCTCCAAATGTGGAGTTTCCAACTGAGCCGTTGTGGTTAACTGACGTCCCTGGGCAGGGCCCTCAATGTATTCCTTCCACTCTCTTGGTATCCACCTGAGGTAGAGGCCATCATTAAACCCCATGGCTGTGAGTTCTGCAGGTTCAGTATAATTGCATGTTGGAAGTACTTTCTTATTGATCTAGTCCCTGTCAACTTCATTGTGTACCCCAGAGTTTCTAGTACTGCCTGCAGAGGGGGGGGGGGAAGTGCTCTGTGTCTCTCCACTTTCTCCACTCCATGCATAATTTTATAAAATGCAGTACCATAACACCAGCATCTACGTGTGTTTTCCAGGAGTGACAGTCCTCGCAGAATCCCTCCCTCGCAGGAATTCTTCCCTTTTCAGAGTTCAACTTGGCAGCCTCTTCCTCCGAGATTTAGCAACGGAAGGATCTATATTTCCAGTCCTGGTCTTCCCTAATCCTGTAAGTTGGTATTTATTTGACGGCAACAGTGGCAGGATCCATAGAGCTAGCGGGATCCTATCAGCTTTTCTACTCATATTTGCCCTTTTCCCACTCCTTCCTTGCAGCCTCGTGCGGCTTTCGTTCATGCAAGTCCCCGAATCTCCCGCATAATTTATTTTTGGTAGATTAAAAAATGGCCTCTCCTCTCTCTTTCACCAGAGGGAAAGCTGCTTGGATCCAAACCCTAAAATCAAAATAAATGTTAGTGTTGTTTTTTTTAAAGCATCAGTTCTTTATTAAGTAGAACAGTTAGGTTCAAGTCCAGTAGCACCTTCGAGACCCACAAGATTTTGAAGGTGTAAGCTTTCGAGAGGCAAAGCCTCCAAGAGATTTTGAAATCAACAGGCGCAGACTGGAGCAACTCTGCTTAGGATTGCATTGTTTAGTTCTCTGCTTCTCCCTTTTATCTTTGCAACAGCCCTGTGAGGTAGGTTAGGTTGAGAGTGTGTGACTAGTCCAAGGTCCCCAGCGAGCTTCCATGGCAGAGTGGGGATTCGAATCTGGGTCTCCCAGATCCTCATTTGGTGCTCTGACTGCTGCACTGAACTTTCATATTGTATTTTTAATCATGCTGGAGAAATGTATTGCTATCAGCTGTACCAGTAGTAACACTTCTGGGGAGAAATGTTGGACTGATGAGAAAAGGCAGGAGACCTTTGTAACACAAGTGAGGCTTACATAAGATACGTATAACGATCTTCTTTGTCCTCATTAGCAAAAAGAAGTCGGCTGCGTCTCTTCCATCGGTCTCCAAGCTTCTTCTTTGGACATGAATAATCAGAGCACTGGTAATGTTTCCAATTTTGGAGCAGGTTTCGACATCTCAGAACATACCCTGTTTGTGAATTCTGTATCCAGATGTCACGGACAAGCCAGGAAAACCTCTAGTGCGCGAGCGCTCTCTCCTTCCTCTGCAAAAATGTCCTGGCTTTAGAACTAAGCTCATGTCAACAAATAGTGGTTTGTCCCTTGCCTAGGAATGGTAAACTTGGGTGGTGAACTGCATTTTAATCTATAACCCTGCTCACTAGGCAGGAATCAAACCACATTTTGTTGTAAAGCACCCTGTTTGGACACCAATACGTAGTTTATTACAAACTAGCAGGCTCTCGATCTTGGCGCAGCATGAGCTTAAATTGAAACGAAGAAGTGCCGTGTTTCATTCCTGAGCCACCTCATCTGCACCTCCTCATCTGCATTTTCCCAAGTTTGCCCATCTACGGCTAAACCAGATGTGCCTAAAAGGAGCCCTTGTAGGTCAGAGCAAGGGTCCATGTAATCCAGCATCCTCACACCAAAGGTCCGCAGCAGGGCCTCCTAGCCAAGTCTCCCACCACCACCACCCCATTTCTTGCCTCCTGAGAGTCAGCATTCAGGTGTATGTTGCCTCTGAACACACAGGCTTCCTGCCGGAGAAGCGGATCCAGCCGTCCTCCAAGGAGCCTTCCGGCAACTTAAGTGGTTCTTCATTCAGCAGAAGAGCCACCTAACTTGGAGGAAGGCAATTTAGGCTCAAGAAAGGCTCCAAACCTGGCTCAGTGGAGCAGTGGGATGATGAGGATCCTCCCCTGCATTTATCACTGCATTCTGCACCAGTGAGCTCCACCAGTTTCTTGTGTATGGTGCGAAGACGTATTTCCTTCCATCTGTCCCAGATCTACTGCCCAGTGACTCCTTTGGATGCCTCTAAATCCTTGTGTTTTAGGTGCAGGAGAAAAAGCTCTCTCCCCACATCATGCACTCTTCACAACCCCTCACTGTTCTCCCCCCCCCAAATGAAAACTTTTTAGCCTCATAGGGAACAGGTTTTGGAATAGGTTTTGCAGAATATAGTGGATGAGGTGGAAAGGGTCTTCAGCATCCAGCCGATGATAGAACACGGAAAGAATAGCTCTAATGGTGAAACATTGGTGTCAGGAGTACAAACATTGGCGTCAGGACCACTAAAACAGGCCCAGCGGTGCTTGTCGAGATGCTATAGGGTATGTGCCATGGTAACAGCAGTCCCAGCAAACTAGCGTGAAGTCAGCATTGTCTTAAAAAATGATAATCCTTTGCTTGAATTTATGTAGCCTTTTTAACAAGGGCTCTTTTCTTGCTGAATTTATGTATGTTTTAAAATAAGAGCTTTTTACGGAGCTCCATTTCTTTTTATGGTGCTCTGTGACTCTTTCTAACTGTGGTTGTTGTGCTTTGATTCAGCTGCCGACCCTGCTGTCCCCGTTTTTGAGATGCTGTATGAGAGAAACCCAGTCCGCAGCAGTTTTGAGAGACGCCTCGAAGTCAGTACCAGACCTCTAAATATTATTTACAATCCACAAGCCATTAAGAAAGTAGCCGATTTCTTCTACAAGGGAAGGGTTCATACCTCAGGTTAACCTTTTTTGTTTTATATACGTATTCTTTTTTCCCCATGTCTTTATTTCCTTTGTGTTTTCATACCTAGAACTGTAATGTAGCTAGAACTGTGATGTTTTAAGAATTTCTTTGGTATAAATCAAAATATCTCTCTGTATAATAATGCTGTTTTGGGGTGATCACGTTCGATGCACTCCCTAATCAGTTGGCTACCTGAACTGCCACTCAGAAATGGGTTCCTGTCCACTGGCTGTGTTGCCTTGCTGCGTTGGCTCAGTCCCACCCATACAGTTGGCAGCCAGCCTCTCACTCTCAGTATGCAGGGAGCCGCTGGACAGAGAGCCGTGGAGGCGGCACAGAGACAGCCAGATGCAGCCGGACAGGAACATTTAGGCACCGTACAAAAATATATACCGTATTTTTCGCTCCATAAGACGCACCTGACCATAAGACGCACCTAGCTCTGCTCGGTGCCGTGGCTTGGGAAAGGTGAGGGGGGTTTAAGACGCACACACTTTTCCACCCACTTTTTTAGGGAGAAAAAGTGAGTCTTATGGAGCAAAAAATACGGTACTTAAAATCCCTGGTTGGAGAGTGACTGCTTAAAAAGACAGATAAGGGGAAGGTTTATAGAAAGAAAGGCAAAGGAAGGCAGAGATAAATTAGTAATATACATCTGCCATTCGTACGGCACTCCCAGTATTCAGAGTATTGTATGAAGTGGTGGTGGAAAACATCCTCAAGTGACAGCTGACTTATGGCTGCCCCTCATGCAAGGTTTCCAAGATAAAGAGACAGACAGAGGTGGTTTGCTGCTGCCTGCCTCTGCGTCGCAACCCTGGTATTTCTTGGTGGTCTCCCATGCAAGTACTAAGCAGCGGCACCTTTAAAACCAACAAAATTTTATTCAAGGTATAAGCTTTCGTGTCCTTGAATAAAACTTGGTTGTACTTAAAGGTGCCATTGGCCTCAAACTTTATTTATTGCACTCAGGTGCAAGACTAGGTTTTTTTTCATGGTTATGCCATCAAAAGGTGTGTGTGTGGGGGGGGGTCGTCTTACATTTGTATAGAAGTAATAGTGTGTGTGTGTGTGTGTGTGTGTGTGTGTGTGTGTGTGTGAAACTTTAAGGGGGCGGTCTTATGTTCGGGTTGTCTTTCTTTGAGTTAAAAGACTCTTGTCTGGTGTATAGACGTGTAGACAAAACGATGCGTCATCCTTCTGTGTCTCTCGGTGCAGGTTTTGGATACCAGTCTGAGCTTGAGCTCAGGGTGGCCGAAGCCGCCAGGAGACAATACAATAAGCTCAAAATGCAAACCAAGGCTGAAATCAGACAAACCATTGACCGTCTGCTGGTGGGGGACTTCATCGTAAGTGAGCTGAAAAGGAGCCAAATTGTTGCTTTGCTTCCGTACCCGGGGGAGGTGCAGGGGAACTTAGCATAAAGTCAGCCTGTAATTTAGAAAAGGGGGGCAAGAACCAACAGGCCTACGTTGGCCTGAGAAGAGCAGAAGCTATTCATCGTTGTTCATTTATTACAGTCGTCGATCAGCCAACGCCAACATAAAGAGCGCCACAAATAAAAACCATAGAGAACAATAAATGCAAATAAAAACAATAAAGATGCTTAGTCTCATTAAATACTAATTTTCAGTAATGCCAAGAGGTTAATACAATTACTGAGGCTCCTGCTTTCAGACTGACTGATCTAAAGCACTAAATTTGGTCACCTTAAGGGTGGCTTCATTAAGGCACTCAGCTAGAACAGCAGGTACATCAAATGTATCAGATCTGTCTGGAAAACTTGAATAAAACTGGAGTAATGTATAAGGAATGGATATCCTCATAAAGTGAACAGTGTTGTGACGTATGCTCAGATGTTTCAGTATCAACTGGCGAAAGTAGGAAGTGTTGGGAGCAAGAGATACTTGCCTGGCAGCAGAGCTGAGGGTACAATGTCGAAACCGGCCAAGGCTCTGTGCCAGGGGTGGGCAATTGTTTTGGCTCGGGGGGCCGCTTTGTGGGAGCGGAGGGTTAGCGGAGGGCCGCACCTTTTAACATGATTGCATTCATTACTTAACTTTGCCTTTCAGAAAAGGTACAAATTGTATCATAAAAATCAACAAATATAAATTAAATAAAATAGTGGTAGTTTTATTCCATTTATTTATTGTGCTGATTTCATATCATCTCTAGCTGCAAGCACATTTAATTTTAGAATCAGTTTAATGAGACAAATGTACCCTATCACACTTTTCTACAATTCTACAGAGACCGACTCAGACTGTCTTGGCGGGCCGCAAAAAACTTTGTGGCGGGCCGCAATTTGCCCACCCCTACTCTATGGTATTTCGGAAATTCTGGAGCTGGGACAGAATTTTGGCCATGATTCCCTCTCCCCCAGTAAGAGTGAAACTATTACAACTGAGCTGTTAAAATGTACGGAACTGGTCATATTAAGGCAAAAGCAGTGTGCACTTTAAGTCCTCATTAATCTACACTTCAGGCTGTCAAATATTAATTAGGGGAAATGGTTTATCCGTCGGTGACGTTTGTTTTTAAATGTGTTTAAGTGCAGTCAGAGCATACAGGAAGTCTGCCAAAAACC
The DNA here is from genome assembly GCA_029233225.1 of Lepidodactylus listeri. Classification (NCBI taxonomy): domain Eukaryota; kingdom Metazoa; phylum Chordata; class Lepidosauria; order Squamata; family Gekkonidae; genus Lepidodactylus; species Lepidodactylus listeri. The sequence goes on along the minus strand of JARCFY010000019.1, from coordinate 37,652,984 downwards.
ATTCTGCTCCACATTGCAGCACGAGCGATGCTTCCCCAAATCAAGCCATCAACATGTTGCCGTTTATTCTTGTCCCTCTCTAGAGATCAACATCAGAAGATCCCTGCCTAATCAGACCGGTGGTCCACCTAGTCCAGCATCCTGTCTTACACAGTGGCCAACCAGTTCTTGAGGATGGCCTACAGCAGGGCAGAGAGGCTGAGGCCTTCCCCTGATGTTGCCTCCTGGCTCTGGGACTCAGAGGCTTAGATGCTTCTTATCCTTGTAAATCTTGGACCCTATTCTTACGTATCATGTGTTTTTTAGACAGCTGTTCCACCCGACTGTACCCAAGACAATTCACAGCAAGTTAAAACATGAATGTTTTGCCCCAGGAGCAGTATTCTTGCTGAATCTTTGTGTTTTGCGAGTTACTAGAATTGCCACTGTACACAATTCAGCTCCCTCTCCATGGTCTCTAATGTACTTATATGGATCTTGACTTTAATGTGCACCCATGGAAACTCGTGTGCAACTCCATTGGGGCTCATTTTGAACAGGAAATCGCTGACGGTGGGCTGATTATAGTTTTTCTAGGATAGGGTCACCTAAACACCTTTTAAAACAGTGCTGGGCCAGCTATTACGTGTGTCCCCATTTTCATTTGTGAAATGGTGGCGACTACATTTAGCAAGCCAGGGCTATAGTGTCTAGTTGTGTTTTCAGCGCTGTTCAGCTCCATATGAGAGACGCTTCCTTTCCCTGGAGGGGTCGTCTATTCCATGAATAAAAGTTAACGTAGAACTGAATCTGATTTAATTTCTGCTGACAACTCAAGGCTGAAACGTAATGTCTGAAAAACAGGCGTTTATGACGTTTATACAGAAGAATGTTTCGAGAGTTCAGAAAACCAGAAAACCCTTTCCTTTTTTCCTCCCGTTTCAGGAAGACAGCAAGCGGTGGACCGTGTGCCTTGACATATCTGCCCCTCAAGTCATCTTCCCCGACGACTTTAAATTCGCAGATCCGGTTTTAGTAGTGATTGACTTGGGAAGAATGTTACTTACCAATTCTCGAGGTACAGTTAAAGTAAATATTAATAATAAGCATACTTGTTACTGCTGAGTGGGAAATGATGGGAGAAAGGTTCAGATAACTGTCGTTTGACTTTTTAATAGCTTATCTGTGTTTCAGTTCTTTTTTTTGCCTAGCTTGTGGTTTTTATTAATTTATTTAAAGCGTCTCGATCTGCCTTTCTCAGCAACCAAAAACACTAAAAATAATTCAGATGACTGGAGTTCATGAAATGTCCCAAAATTAGCCACCTGAGCAACTGCTAATCAGGAAAAGCTCTTCTGAATAACTCTGCCTTACCATGGCACTGGAATACCAGCAGCAAAGAGCCTTCCTGGTAAGATTACAAGAAAGCTTTCCCACAGTACAGGAGCCAATGCAGAGAAGGCCATGGCCCAGGCAGGTCAGGACCAAAGCCCACACACGGGCACCTTCCGCAGGGTTTGATCTGAGCACTTGGAGCTGCCATCCAGGCGTGCTGTAGTGGTTAGAACGTTGGGCCGTGATCTGGGAGACCCAGGTTTGCATCCCCATTCTGCGGTGAAAGCTTACTGGGTGACCTTGAGCCGGTCACTCTCTCAGCCTGACCTGCCTCCCAGGATTGTTGCCATGATAAAATGGAAGACAGGAGAACAATGTTGTAAGCTGCTTTGGGTCCCCAGGCCAAAGGGAAGTGGAGCATAAAAGGCCGTCCTACTTATATGAATAAAAGGCCGTCCTGCTTATGTGAAGGTTCCAGGAATGCTAATTCTGTGAATTTAGGTGGGGGGGGGGGAGGAAGGGTTGCATCGGTGGCCTTTTCTTACACGCCCAGGGAAATGCTGATCGCCACTTTGGGGTCAGGAAGCAATTTTTCTCCAGGCCAGTTTGGCCAGGGATCCGGGGGGGGGGGTTGCCATCTTCTGGGCATGGAGCACTGGAGCAGGGGTCACTGTGAGTGTGTGGGGGGGAGGTAGTTGTGAATTTCCTGCATCGTGCAGAGGGTTGGACTAGATGACCCTGTTGGTCCCTTCCAACTCTGTGATTCTATGAGGTTGTGAAAGGCTTTATGAAAAGGTAGTGTTATTGATAACTTGAGCAAGCTTGGAGTCCAGTAGCACTTTGAAGACCAGCAAGCTTTCCAATATATAAACTTTCAAGAGTCAAGGCTCCCTTCTTCGGATACATATCTGACAAAGGGAGCTTTCACCCTCGAAAGGTTATACTCTGGAAATCTTGCTGGTCTCTAAGGTGCGTCTGGACTCAGATCTTGCTCTTAAACTGCAGACCAACACAGCTACTCACCTGAAACTATCTTCTGTTTAATGGTTGCCTTTGCTATTGAAAGCAGAAGGAAGGGCAAGCCATAACACCATAACATCCTTGATCCGCAAGGGAAGCGAATTCTTGCATGGGAACAAATGTTTGCTCTGACCACTCTTTCTCCCATCTTCTCAATTTCTAGAGGAGCATAAAAAGAAAAGTCCAGAGGGGCCGTCACTGGATCTGAGCGAACTGAGTGACGACGAATACGTGACGCCTCTTGCCACTCCTCCCAGCACCCCACCTCCAGAAGCCAGCAGTACTAAAACTCCTGAGTTCGCCGGAGTTGAAATCAGTGAAGAGCAGCTGCACGCCCACTTGATGAGTAAAAAAATGTACGAGACCTACAGCTTGTCGTTCATGGATCTTCAGATCATGGTGGGGAGAGTGAAAGACAACTGGAAGCATGCTCAGGATAGCGACGTTGGCCCAACACACGTGGTGGAGAAATTCAACGTTCACTTGCAGCTGGAGCGCAGGTTGATATATACTTCGGATCCCAAGTACCCCGGAGCGGTCTTGTCTGGAAATTTACCAGATTTGAAAATACACATCAACGAGGATAAAATAATAGCCCTGAGTAACTGCTTTGGAAGGCTGAGCACATCTGAAAACGAAACCTCGAGTTCTTTGCACTTAGCGAAAGAGAAGATCTTCACAGATACGGACCAGCGTGGAAGCTTGCATAGTTCGGTCATGAATTTAACTCAGAGCGTCATCACGGTCGAGCAGCACACAAAGGAAGTCCTTGTCGAGTCGCAGCTGCTCTTAGCAGAGTTTAAGGTGAACTGCATGCAGCTGGGTGTGGAGAGCAACGGCCGTTACATCTCAGTCCTCAAGGTTTTTGGCACAAATGCCCATTTTGTGAAGAGGCCTTACGATACCGAAGTCTCGCTCACCGTTCATGGCTTGCTCTTGGTTGATACCATGCAGACATACGGCTCCGACTTTGACCTCCTTATGGCTTCTCACAAGAATCTCCGTTTTGATGCCCCAACAGGAAGTCTACGAGATAGCCGGGCACAGTCCCCTATTGGTGGACCTTGCGAGGCCCATCCAATGAATAGAAAAGGCTTGACGGAAACACGGCCTGCAGCACCGAGCGACTTATCCAGCGGCTTCCCCCCACACGAATCCTTAATTAAACTGGAATATCAGTTTGTGAGTGCAGAATGCCCGTCTATGAACTTGGATAGCACTCTCCAAGTGATATCAGTGCAGATGAACAACTTGGATATCATTCTTAACCCAGAGACCATTGTTGAGCTGATTGGCTTCCTCCAGAAATCTTTCCCAAAGGAGGACGACTCTAGCCCTCAGCCATTAATGACTGACTTGGAAAGAAGTTGGAGTGGCCAAGAATCCTTCCAGTCTACCCACGCCCAATGTACAGAAGTAGCAGTGGATATCCACTCGTTAAACATACTTCTCCTTCGGACGGTTACGATGATAAATGGAGAAAAGCTGGGCAGGAAGATTGCAACCGCGAGCATCGGGGGCACCAAAGTGAATGTCTCCATGGGTAGCACAGTGGACATCAATGGGTCTCTGGGTTGTTTGCACCTTATGGATTTGACCCAGGACAATATAAAAACCCAGTATGTTGTCAGCATCGGGAACACCGTAAGGTATGAACATTTCATTTCCGACATGGGCGACTTCAAGCCCGCGTTTCTCCAGTTCGACGATGCCAGTAGCCTTCCAGATGCACTGAGCTTCACATTCGTCGAGCAGTCGGAAGAGGAATGTTCGCTTCACCTCCGGATGGCGTCTTTGCATTACAACCACTCGGCGAAGTTCCTGAAAGAGATCACCTTATCCATCGACGAGCTCGAGGAGAACTTCCGCAGCATGCTGAAGAGCGCGGCAACCAAGGTGACGACCGTCTTGGCCACTAAGACCGCCGAATACTCCGAAATGGTTTCTTTGTTTGAGACAACACCTCGACCGAAGGACCCTTTTTACTTCGAAAGCAGCGAAGGGGAGGAACTCCTGCAGCCGCGCCCCAAATGCGACACCATCAAGCTGATTTTGAACATCAACATCGAGTCCCCGGTTGTTTCCATACCCCGTAAGCTGGGCAGCCCCGAATTGCTGGTGGGGCACCTTGGGCAAATATCCATCCAGAATTTTGTGGCGGGAGAAGACAATTCGACAAGCGACAGGCTTCAGGTGGAAATCAGAGATATTAAGATGTATTCTCTAAACAGCAGTCACTTGGCGGGCAAGAAGGAAGCTGCTTCTGAGATGCCGCACGCAGTGCACCCTCTGGGACCTGCCAGCAGCAGCAGCAGCCAGGAGGATTCGCATTTCACTCGGCACGACTTCTTCGAGTCATTACATAAAGGTCACGGTAAGTTGCCTGAGCTCTCCTGCTTTGCTCCTCTCCATTTTGATTTCTGCGGGCAAGTGCGCGTGGAGAAATGGCTTATCGTCTGAGTGTTCTGTTTTATTTTCCTTTGTTATTTTTATATGAAGCATTTATTAGCTGGCTTTCTACCTTATGGGAATTTATATAGATTGTATGTTATTATTATTTACATATCTAATAGCCAAGGCGCCCCCTGCACGTGGACATCTAAATCCGCACATCAGAGGCACCTAGGGGGCAGAGAGATTTTCCTGCACACTTGGGGGGACTCCCCAGGTGTGCAGAAAAATCCTAAAACTTAAAAAAACAGAGTGACAGGGTGTTGGACTGGATGGGCCACTGGCCTGATCCAGCCTTGGCTTCTCTTAGGCTCTTATGTTCTTAAATGTTGACTTGACTTATTAGCTGAGCATTATATGAGCGCACCCTTTAGCACAGGGCTCATTTCGTAGCAGGAGCTCCTCTGCATATTAGGCCACACACCCCTGATGTAGCCAATCCTCCAAGAGCTTACAGAGCTCTTCTTACAGGGGCTACTGTAAGCTCTTGGAGGATTGGCTACATCAGGGGTGTGTGGCCTAATGTGCAAAGGAGTTCCTGCTACGAAATGAGCCCTGCAAGTTTAGCAAGAACTAATGAATGGACTCCCCTCCCGTCAGATACCGAGTAACATCCAGTAACCTCACCTTTGTGTCTCCTGAATTACAGCTTTCCATATCTTGAACAACGCTACGATCCAGTTCAGAATGGAGAAGATTCCAGTAGAGAGAGATGCAGAGCTGACCTTCTCCGTGGCTGAGGATGTTGAAACTTCAAGCATCATGAGAATCGAGGGGAAGTTTGTTAACCCTTTGCAGGTAGAGTGCGTTTGTAACACTCCCCCCCCGCTCCCCAGTAGACTGCTTCGTTTTAGGTGGCGAATGTTTAAATGAAAACGTAATCGAACCAAAGTCTAGCGGCGCTTTTAAAGGCTAACATGTCGCTTTCATAAGTCGGAGCTCCCTTTCGTCGGAACGGTGAGCGACATGTGTTTGGGTTAATAAAATGTCCCAAACCCAAGAAATGTTAATGTTGGACATTTCCTCCCCTCTCTTGCATCTGATGAAGTGAACGTATGGGAATCCATTTTTGTTGCTCTTTCTGAGCCCGCCTTATGACGGGGAGGGTGGGATATAAATCACATTAAATAAAATAAATAAATAAATAAAAGTGCCGATGGACTTTTTAACGGATTATTTTTTGCTGCAACAGACTAATATCTGCCCTGCTGGGATCATTTTTTAAAAAAAACAACTGAATGAGCAGCTAGATTAAATGACTGGTTAGCCTGGTATGCGTAAAAAAGACTAGCTCTGTTAAATTCTGCGAAGACATGAGAGGGATTAAGGCTAAGGAACAGTGGCCTGAGCTGTATTCACCAAGGTGTCTTATGAGTTTGATCAAGATGGGTGGCCGTGTTCGTCTGTCTGCAGCAGTAGAAGAGAGCAAGAGTCCCAGCAGCATCTTAAAAGACTAACAAAATATGTGGCAGGGGAGGAGCTTTGGTGAGCCGCTGCCCACTTCTTCATTTAGATCAAGACGGATAGCCGTGTTAGTCTGTCTGTAGCAGTAGAAAAGAGCAAGAGTCCAGTAGCACCTTAAAGACTAACAAAATATGTGGCAGGCAGGGGAGGAGCTTTCGTGAGTCACTGGTATCTGAAGAAGAGAGCAGCGACTCACAAAAACTCATCAGATTTTGTTAGTCTTTAAGGTGCTACTGGACTCTCGCTCTTAACTGCTGCTATGGATTTGAGTTGGTGTGAATAAGAGTTTCCGGCCAGAAGGGAAACGTCTGGACTTGGTTGGAGGGACTGAGCCAGGTGACACAGCAGAGGGAGGAGGGGGGTAGGCATAAATGCCTTGGGGATCTCACTGGGGAAATCTCAGATAGCTTTGAGGGTATGATTTGGAATGTCCTTTTCTCATGCTGCAGTTGGATCTGGCGCGAATTCTGGGAGCCTCGTTTGAGCAGTGCTGCAGGATGCCTTTGGGTTCTTTTGTGTCCCATCTGCCTCATTGCCTGCTGTGTGTGAAAGGGAGGAAGTGTCTTTCTTTGATCGCCAGTGTGTGTCTGTTAAGTGCCATCAAGTCGCTTCTGACTTACGGCAACCCTACGAATCGATGTCCTCCCAAACGTCCTATCCAGGGCTCATTTCGTAGCAGGAGCTCCTCTGCATATTAGGCCACACACCCCTGAAGTAGCCAATCCTCCAAGAGCTTACAGTAGCCCCTGTAAGAAGAGCTCAGTAAGCTCTTGGGGGATTGGCTACATTAGGGGTGTGTGGCCTAATATGCAGAGGAGCTCCTGCTACGAAATGAGCCCTGGTGCTATCATTAACAGTCTTGCAACCTGAGGACCGGGGCTTCCTTGGTTGAGTCCATCCACCTCATGTCTGGTCTTCCTCTTTTCCTGCTGTCTTCAACTTTTCCTAGCATTATTGTCTTTTCAGTGAGTCTTGTCTTCTCATAATATGACTAAAGCACATCAGTTTAGTCATTGTAGCTTCCTGGGAGAGTTCAGACTTGATTGATCTAGAACCCACACTGGCCTTTTTGGCAGCCACCGGATCCATAAAATTCTCCTCCCAACACATTTCATACGAGCCAGCTTTCTTCCTGTGTGCTTTCTTCACTGTCCAGCTTTGACGCCCATACGCAGTAATGAGGAATAACGTCGTATGAATTACCTTGATCTTTTTCGCCAGTGTAATGCAAAAAAAAAAAAAGGGGGCCGATTTTGGATATAGGCTGTTTTAAGCACCCGGATGTGTCCATTGCTGTTGATACAACACATGCTCCTATTGGCATACATTTCTACTGGTAATCTAAGGCATAGAAACTGGAATTTTAGTCTGGAAATTTATTTTAGCTGCTAGTGGTCTGATGTTTACGGTTCGTGTTTTTATGCTGAGCTAGGTGATTTAATGCAGGGTTCTGATTTGATTTTCATGTCTGATGTTTTATTTTTATTTTGTAAGCCACCTCGGTCAAGTTCCTGGAGAGGTGGCAGGTTTTTTTTTTTAACAAATCAATAAACAAATATGAGTAAGGATCCCCCCCCCAGCCGAACCATGAACAATGCTCGCTCAAAGCTATGGAGTCCTGTGAGCAAAAATTCTACTTTGTGAGCGACTGGCATTAAAGGTTTGAGTGAGCGATTTGGCTAGTGCATCAATTAGTTTGCTCTGGAGCCATCTTTCCTTAGCTAAGACAAAAATCTCTGAGCCGGAGGCTAAAAAACTGTGAGCTAGCTCCCACTGACTCAGCTTAGAGGGAACACTGACCATGAGATGCAGATATCTGGGTGAATGAAATGTATGAAAACTGAGAAATGTGAAATGTTGGATATCCCCCTCCCTCCCCTTGAATGCAGGTGGTGTTGGCAAAACACGTCTACGAACAAGTTTTGCAGACTCTCGACAACTTGGTTTGCAGCGAGGATCTGACGAAGCCCTCCTCCGACTTCCCGTCCTCCTCCTATCCCCCTTCCGGTTCTCCTTCTGCATCGCTCCGAAGCACGAGTTCCGACTTCTCCACGGAGAGGAAGGAGAACGGACTGTTCAGTCATTCCAGTTTTTCTGTGACTTCCAGCAGGTTTGCTCCCGTCAAAGAAGCGACTCATTCTTTCACCCAGATCCAAGCCAACTTCCATATTTCCGAGCTGCAGGTTCAGCTCAGTGGCGACCTGACGCTTGGTGCCCAGGGCCTGGTTAGCTTAAAATTCCAGGATTTCGATGTCGAGTTTACGAAAGACCACCCTCATACCCTGTCCATCCAGATCGCCCTACGGTCTCTGTTGATGGAGGATCTTCTGGAGAAGAATCCGGATTCTCTGTACAAGAACCTCATGGTGTCCCGTGGAGCACCCAAACCATCCAGTTTAGCTCACAAAGAATACCTCTCCCAGTCTTGTCCCTCGGTGTCTAACGTGGAGTATCCAGACATGCCCCGTTCCCTCCCTTCACACATGGAAGAAGCCCCCAACGTCTTTCAGTTGTACCAAAGACCCAGTTGCGTCTCCCACAAGAAACAGAAAGACGACGCGGATTCAGGCTACCCCTTGACTCCCCCTCCTTCCCCCACGGCAAACAAGCCGAGTGCTCCGTGCGGGAAGAGCGATTTTGATGATTCTTTGGTTCACATCAATATATCGCTGGTGGACAAGAAGCATCCAGATTTCTCCTCCAGTTACGGCAGGATCAACCGCAGCGTGGACGTCGACTTCAACTGCTTGGATGTCTTAATTACGCTGCAGACCTGGGTGGTGATCCTGGATTTCTTTGGGATCGGATCCACCGCCGAGAACCACAGCATGAAGTCGCAGCCAGAAGACGTCCAGCAGGCAGTGAAGTCGGAAGCAAGCGTCTTGTCAGACCTGGAATTCCAAGATTCTGTGAACACCAAACTGGACCTGAAGGTATGAGAGAGACCTTTAACACCAATGACTTCTGTTGTCAAAAATCATTCTATTCACAACTTATGATTTTTGAGAAGTCTTACTTTTTGCCGGGATCACAGATACCCAAGGCTCATTTCGTAGTAGGAGCTCCTTTGCATATTAGGCCACACACCCCTGATGTAGCCAATCCTCCAAGAGCTAACAGTAGCCCCTGTAAGAAGAGCTCTGTAAGCTCTTGGAGGATTGGCTACATTAGGGGTGTGTGGCCTAATATGCAGAGGAGCTCCTGCTACAAAATGAGCCCTGCAATACCTTAAAACTGATGTTGCCTCCATGGTTGGAAGCCAGCAGTGGTTTGGTTCTAAGCAGTAGTTAAGATGGACCTTGGTTCAGTGTAATCTGAACACATGAAGCCGCCTCATACTGAATTGTATTGGTCCATCAAGATCAGAATTGCTTACTCAGACTGGCAGCAGCTTTTTAGGGTCTTAGGCAGAGGTCTTCTGTGTCATATTTTTTTTCCTTTCTGGTGTCAAGTCACAGCAGACTTATGGCCAGCCGCGGGGTTTGCCGTAGCCTTCCCTCCACATCATGACCCTGGTATTCCTTGGAAGTCTCCCATCCAAATCCTAACCAGGGCATTACCCAGCTTAGCTTCTGAGATCTGACGAGATCGGGCTAGCCAGTCTATCCATGTCAGGGCCTGTAATAGCTAATACCTATAACCTGTGGTTTTTTGTTTGTTTTTTTAACTGGAGGTGCCAGGGATTGAACCTGGGACCTTCTGCACGCCAAGCAGATTTTCTGCCATTGCCCCTCCTGGGATTGAGACTTGTGACCTTACCAGACAAGTTCAATGACTGGACTGATCTTTGTCTAGGTATCAGCTTGGCATTTTGTAGCGAATGCCACGCTACAGATCTCTCTCCCTTTTGCAGCTGTACCCCGCTGCATCTTTCTAATCTACCTGCCTTTCATATCCTGATCTCATATGGATGACCTGTTTTTTTTTCTTTTAAAAAAGTATACTGAATTGAACCGAAGAGCAAGGGCAGTACATTTGTAGCTCTTCGTGAAGTCACGCCAGTTCCATCCTTTCTGCCAAACTAGGTCCATTCCCTGTCCTTGGTTCTGAATAAGGCGACCACCGAGCTTGCTAAAGCGAACGTCTCCAAGCTTGCCACCCACGTGGAAATAATCGGTGAGTCTGAGCTATCTTCCCCTTTCTAAGCAATGGGGTACTCCTCATTGGAATGATTTTGATATTACAAAATCCCTCCTTGCCTTTGCCTTTGAACTTATTTCCGTTTGCCACGCAAGTCCTTTAAGCAGCCTGTTCACATAGGTTTTGGGTAGGTAGTGACTTCTGATTTTTAAAAAAAAATTAGATCCTTTTTAATGCTTATTGCCCCGTGTCTCCTTTTGAAACCTGGCTTAAAAAAAACCTGACATTAAACTGACGCGGTTTGTGTGGAGCCAGTAACTTCCAAGGCTGCCAAACAGGAAACGAAAGAAAAGATCTGAGCCACTTAACATGCAGATAGATTTGCCCGGAGTCGCAGGTCCCCAAATTCGTATCTTGCTGAACTGACTTTTAAATCTGTATGGGAGCAATACTCCTTCAGTGTTGTCAGGGGTCATTTCGTAGAAAAAGAGGTGCAGGGGCTCATTAGCATAACTCATTAGCATCACTAATTTGCATATGCTACTCCACCTGATATCACCGGAAGTATGTCAGAAGGCAAGAGAGAGAGAGAGAGTGAGTGAGTGCTGGCAGAGAGGGGACAGCTACGAATCCAAGCCTCAGAAATACCACTATTCTGGGAGGATAGCTTCAGTGGTGGCTGAAGCCTTCAGAAGGCTGGTCGGAGGAACAAGGACCTTTCCAGGGGATGGGGTCATTTTGCTGCAGCCATGACACAAGCAGGCATTCCCCTGCAGAGGGGGGGGGCTGGCACCAACTCCCGGAGCTGCACTCCCCCGAGCTCCTGCTCGAAATGACCCCTGAGTGTTGTCAGAATGGTGTTCTTTTTGTCCGTGCAGAAGGCGACCTGTCCCTTCAGGGAAGCATCGGGAGCTTATCTTTAAGTGACCTCACCTCACATGGGGAGCTTTACCGAGAACGCTTTACTACCAGTGGTGAAGAGGCACTCATCTTTCAGATCCACAGGTAGGTGTTGGAGGTTATTCTTGTTTTGGAGGGAATTCTGCAGGGCTCGTTTAAGGTTTCCAAGGCACCAAAAGGATGCTCTGTATTCTGGGTGCTTGAGGGGGGGCAACAGTGGGAGGGCTTCTAGTGCCCTGGCCCCACTGCTGGACCTCCTGAGAACACCTGGTGTTTTGGGCCACTGTGTGACACAGAGTGTTGGACTGGATGGGCCACTGGCCTGATCCAACATTGACTTCTCTTATGTTCTTACGTTCTTATCCTTTTTCTCTCTGGTATTACAACTGGCCCTCGTATAACATCTGGACTCCGCTCACAGTTCAAGAACATCTTTTCCTTAACCATCTGTATGATATCTAGAAAAGATTGGTATTCAGGGAGAAATGTATGCTGCGGTAACGCTGCGTTCACGAGTCCTTGCCAAAATGCATGTGTTTTGTTTCCTGCCTGTGGGATCTCCATTGCATGGGTTAACCTGCGCCCTCCTTGGGGCAAGGGGCTAGATGTCGGGATTGTAGTCCTGACATCAAGTCTTCCAGCCCTGTTCTCCTGTGATTCAAAATAGATTTGGTTCATTGCACTCTCCCCTAGTTCTGCTCCTCAGTCTTAACGCAATTCCCCTCCTTACTACAGTCCCCGTGCCCCATAAGCTTTTGTCCAATGCAGTTCCCATGATCCTCATCACAGGCTTTTGGGGGGTGAGAAGGAAGCCCCCCTCCTGCCTTTCCCGCCGGCAGAAAAACTAGATGAATCAATAGCATCAGTGTCCCAACAGGATCTTCATCTGGAACAACCAGCTGTCCACAGCAGGTTCAGACCACACCACGTAGAGCTTCCTGAACTTCTCCTCCTTTGACAGGTATGGCCGGCCCGATCCCCTGCTGCAGAGAGATTGCGACATACGCGTGAGCCTGCAGATGGCCTCGGTGCAGTACGTTCACACCCAGCGCTTCCAAGCGGAGGTGGTTTCTTTCATCCAGCATTTCACTCAGCTCCAGGACGTCTTGGGGCGCCAGAGAGCAGCCATCGAAGGGCAGACGGTATGTCTCTGCGGCTTTCTTCTACAGCACCAGGGTGTCGCTAACTTTTGAAAGCGTGGGCGGAGTCTTCCAGCTGTCCGAGAAAGCCTCACGGCCGTTACATTGCAAAAAACAAATAAGTAAATAGCTGCAAGACATGTAATAATCGTTTTGTTACCCATCTCAGGCCCATAGATTTGCTTTATTTATTTATAATTTAAATATTTTGTAATTTGAGTTTGTAGTTTATAAACTGCCCTCCCCTGAGTACACAGGGCTCAGGGCGTTGGACAACAAAGAGTAAAAACATCCATAAATGTAAATGATACATAAATAATAAACAAATAGAACAGTCTTCAGACGGTGCAGCATTCCAGTTGCGTGTCTGCCTCGCAGGGGGGTAGGGAAGCAGGAAAAACGGAAGGAAGGGGGGAGTGCCAGCGAGATGGTACCCGTCACTGTCCTCAGCCAAAAGCCAGGCGGAACATCTCTGCCTCGCAAGCCCTGTGGAACTGCATTGAGTCCCACAGGGCGTAGATGTTATTCGACAGAAAGTTCCGCCAGGTGGGAGCCAGGGCAGAAAAGGCCCTGGCTCTGGTTGAGAACAACCAGACGTCTTTTGGGTTGGGGATCACCAGTAGTTTGCTCTCTGCACTCTTCAGGGGACGTACCAGAGGAGATGGTACATGGGTCCCCGACCACTCAAGACCTTAAAGGCCGACACCAAAACCTTGAACCTGACTCAGTACTCCACCGGAAACCAGTGCAGTTGACTCAGCACAGGTTGAATATGTGCGGTCTGTGACACTCCAGTGACGACCCGTGCTGCATTCTGGACCAGTCGGTAGTTTCCAGATCAGTCTGAAGGGTGTACTCATTTATATTCCGCCTTTCTTCCCAGTGGGGTCTCTCAAAGCAGCTTACAGCATTTCTCCACTCCATCATTGTATCCTCACACCAGCCCTGTGAGGTAGGTTAGGCTGAGTGTGTGGCTGGCTCGGGTCGCCCAACAGGCTTCCCTGGCAGCATGTGAGTTCCAACCTGGGTCTCCCGGTTCCTAATCCAGGACTCTAGCCAGTGCACTGTTCCGGCTCTTCTTAGTTGGATCGGCGTATCCAGACACGATGGCAAGTCTCTCTCGTGCACGGGAGAACCTCGCATGTCACGGGTATCCAGAGTTAGTTCTCAACTTTTAATCTCCCGAGGGGAGGAGGTTTGAAGCATGGGAGGCGAGTGACAAGCCGGGCATGTGCACATTTTCACTTGACCTCGTTGCAGGAACTCTTGCAGCTCATGGCATCGCTCAGGGTTCTCAAGGCGACTCCCGTTTGCCCCTAGGTAAGGGACCAGGCACAGCGTGCCTCCAGAGTGCTGCTGGACATCGAAGCAGGCGCTCCTGTCCTCCTGATCCCGGAAAGCTCCCGATCCAACCACCTGATCGTGGCCAATCTGGGCAAGCTGAAAGTCAAGAACAAGTTCCTGTTTGCCGGCACCGCGGGGACCTTCTCCCTAAAGGACAAGGTAAGACTCTTTGTCCCTCTTATGTGCTTGCTTGGTTTTCGCAGCTGAACTGAGCAGGTGCTAAAGCTGGTTGTAATACTTCTGTTCCTTCCTTAAAGCCGGTTGTAATACTTCTGTTCCTTCCTTTCTTGAGGATTTGATTTTGCAAGGCGGCGCGTACAAGGACCCTATTTTATGTGAGGTATTTCAGAAATCCTTGTGGAGACTTCCCCCCCCCTTCCCCCCGGTTGCTGAAAAGAAAAACACCAAACTTGTGGAATTCAGCCCTTGGCCAAATCTCGTTCGATGTTTGGGTATCTAAAAGGAGCTTTTTTGGATTTCCTCAATCCATTGCAGAATTCCAGAAGGGTTGGTTTGGAGTGGAGTTTGCTGTGTCCCTGCAACTGTGTCCGTTCACTTCTCCCAGGGAATAAACCGCTGGTTAAAGGATCTGTGGTTTTTTTCATAGAAGTGCATGAGTTTCTGCTTGCAGTTCAGTTTATAAAGAAATAAGATATCTTATCGTATTCGGGCATGCATCCAGCGGATGAGTAGAACAGAGTACTCTTTTGACTGGTCCAGGACTGTCAGTTTTTTGCATATTATCTAAACGTTTCCCCCTTTTTTGGCTTCATGTTCACCGATACGTTTTGTTTAGAGATTTACACCCCATTTTTTTTCCCCAACGGGGACGCAAAGTGGCTCTGAAGGTCATTCTCCCCTCTCACTTTTTATCCTTACAACGACAACCCTGTGAGGTGGGTTAGACTGAGAGAGAATGACTGGTTCCCTAGAAACCTTCCATTGCTGGGTGAGGATCTGAACTCAGGTCTCCCTAGGCTGACACTTGAACCGCCACACCACGCTGGCTTGATAATACTGTGAAATGTTCCATTCAGCTAAGAATACCTCTGTGGAAGTGGCAGCTGCCTTTTGGATCCTTTCCTTCTGCGGTTGTGAGTTGGCAGGGGGGGGGGGTTGTTAGACCTGTCAAAACTTGGGGAAGACCTGGCAGCTCAGTAGAATCAGCTTCCCTGAGCGCCCTGCCAGCTGTGAATAGCTACGGACAGGAAGAATTGGCCTTACTTAGCTCAGCTGCCATACAAAACTGTTTTTAAAGTATTTGCTATTTCTTCTTCCTCCTCCTCCTCTTCTTCTGAATTGCCCTATCCCTGAGTACACAGGGCTCTGGGTGATTCACAACAGGTTAAAAACGTACAAAAATACAGATTAAAAATCAACAGTCTCCAGATGGCGTCCACCAATGCTGCATGTGGAGACTTGTGAGCAAAATTTCTCCTTTGCGAGCTACTAGCATGAAAGTTGTGAGTGAGCGATCTGGCTACTGCGTAAATAGTTTGCATCCTTCCTGAGCTAAGACAAAAATGTGTGAGCTGGAGGATAAAGGACTGTGAGCTAGCTCACACTAACTCAGCTTAGAGGGAACACTGGAATCCACAGTCCAATTCAAAAACCTACTCTGGACTGTTCCCCTGTCCCATCAGCAGGCTAAGGAGGAGGCCAAAGTGGGCAAAGTAGGGGTAAGGAGGAGGAGGGTGCCAGCTATGATGGAAACCGTTGCTGTCCTCAACCGAAAGGCTGGCAGAACACCTCTGCCTTACAGGCCCTGCAGAACTGCATGATGGCTGGCCAGTGTGGTTGGGGATCTCACAGCTTTTCGAGAAGATCGTTCCATAACATGTTCTTTCAACTGGAGCCAGGGCTGTCTCTCTCCTGTTTAACCAGCGTTCATTGTTAATCTGTTCGGGTCCACCTGGATCAAGTTACGAAAACAAATTGTCTAGCCCTTTCTCTCAAGGGCATCCCCCCCCCCCCCGGGGAATGTTGCAGAACGGCTGTTCCTTAACTCTGGGGCCACTGGCTTTTTTGTTTCCTTTCTAGCAAGACTCTGCTCCGTTTTCTTTGCCCCTGGGAACCCCAAAACACAGCCTGAAGAAGACAGCAAGTACGGACGAGTCCAAGGCGGCAGCGTCGAGTCCTTCTGAAGGGCTGTTCATGAAACCGTCATCTTCTGGGCCCAATCTGAGACTGAAAAGTGACGCCGCGGCGAGTGTTTCGACTAAGCCCACCAAGCCGTCCTCTCTGCTAGCCCCAGACAGTCCAGGTAAGCTGGAAGGGGCTGGGGCCCCCTGGTCACATTTCTCTCTTCCCCTTGTTCTGGTGGTCCTGATCCGGTTAAATGCCAGTGACGTAGCACTTTAGGACCTAGGACTTGCGTGTGTGTGTGTAAAGCAAGCCATCAAGTCGCAGCCAGCTCATGGCAACTCTCCTGGGGTTCTGAAGGCAAGAGTTGTTCAGAGGTGGTTTGCGACGACCTTCCCCTGCGTAGCAGCCCTAGGACTTCCTCGGGGGTCTCCCATCCAAGTATTAACCAGGGCCGATCCTGCTTAGCTTTCCAAGCTCTGATGAGGTCGGGCTAGTGTGTGCTATTAGGGCGCCTGCTACCAGGCTGGGTTAGCCTGGCAGCTGTTCTTTACGCAGTAGGAGCCCGCGCTTTCGGGGAGCGTTTTGACCCCTTGTAGAGTCTTGTTGGGGAAGAATAATGATTCTGGATTGATCTCTTGCAGAGGAACATGTCTGCCTGTTAGACTGCATTGTGGTTGATCTGCAGGATATGGATATTTTTGCGGCCGAGCGATTCCCCAGAGAATATTCAAAGGCCCCAGAGGAAACCAGCGTGGATATGACCTTCCCTTCCTGCGTGGTCAGGCAGACAGGCAGAAGCCTCTTGGCGGAACCTTTCCGACTGAAGCTGCAAGTGGGGAGAAACTTGGACAAGTAGGTTGTGCGGCTTGACGTCGCTTCACGTGAGCGCCGTTCCCCCCTCTCCACTTTTAGCTCTTTCTTTCCGGCTTGTTTATGTAGTGGTCCATTGTCGTTTCATCAGGAACATGTAATGTACATTCTGTCTGGAAATTAAGATCACAGGGCGAGGCTCTCCTGACCGTCCTGTCAATTAAAGAAGCTTTGCCTGTTGGGTACACGAAAGAGGGCCTTCTTGGTGGCAGCCCCGTGGTTATGGAACAACCTCCCCAAAGAGATTCACCTCCCCCGCCCCTCACTTTCAGGTAGAGAAAGAGGTACATTTCTCCCTTTCTCACCATACAAGAACTCGGGGGCACTCCATGAAATTGCTGAGCAGTTGGGTTAGAACAGGTAAAAGGAAGTCCTTCTTCACCCAAAGAGTGATTAACACGTGGAATTCACTGCCACAGGAGGTGGCGGCGGCTACAAGCATGGGTGGCTTCAAGAGGGAATTGGATGAACATATGGAGCAGAGGTCCATCAGTGGCTCTTGGCCACAAGGCATAGACAGGAACTCTCGGTCTGGGGCAAGTGATGCTCTGTATTCTTGGTGCCGGGGGGGCGCTACAGTGGGAGGGCTTCTAGTGCCCTGGCCCCACTGCTGGACCTCCTGAGGGCATCTGGTGTTTTTGGCCGCTGTATGACAGAGTGTTGGACTGGAGGGGCCATTGGCATCGCATTAGTTTAGTCTTGTTGGTAGCTGTAAATGGTGGTTTTCATTCATGGCTTTTAATTTATTTTGCCCATTTTTATGCTTTTTCTTCTGCTTAAATTGTAAGCAGCCTTGATTTCTTTACAGTAGAAAGCTGACTAATAAATGTTTTAAATAGAATGATAAATTAAAAAATGATGGTTTTTTTTAAAAAAAGTTGTCTGCCAAACTGTTTTTCTTTAGGCAACTTGGTTATTTTGTGATTCAGGAAATCTGTTTTTAGCGTTGTTGTGGTTTCCTGACCTTTTCTCCCCCCTCTTGCAGAGAGAGAAGCCACTCCGTTCCTGATATATCCATTCATGGCAACCTGTCATCAGTCCATTGTTCTCTGGATCTCAGTAAATATCAGCTGATCCGAGGACTCCTCGAGAATAATCTGGGGGAACCGATAGAAGAGTTCATGCGGCCGTATGACCTACAAGACCCACGAATACACGTGAGGACAATGTGGTTTCCTGCCTGTGGGATAATTAGAGTTAGTTAATGTTGCATTAAGGGTTATGGCTGCGGTATATAACCGGTTAATAGGTGAGAGTTAGAAGAAGAAGAAGAGATTGGATTTATACCCCGCCCTTCACTCACTTGGAGTCTCAGAGCGGCTTACAAACTCCTCTCCCTTCCCCTCCCCACAACAGACACCCTGTGAGGTAGGTGGGGCTGAGAGAACTCTGACAGAAACTGCTCTTTTTCAAGAACAAACTCCTTTCCCTTCCCCTCCCCACAACAGACACCTTGTGAGGGAGGTGGGGCTGAGAGAGCTCTGACAGAAACTGCTCTTTTTCAAGAACAAACTCCTTTCCCTTCCCCTCCCCACAACAGACACCCTGTGAGGTAGGTGGGGCTGAGAGAGCTCTGACAGAAACTGCTCTTTTTCAAGAACAAACTCCTTTCCCTTCCCCTCCCCACAACAGACACCCTGTGAGGGAGGTGGGGCTGAGAGAGCTCTGACAGAAACTGCTCTTTTTCAAGAACAAACTCCTTTCCCTTCCCCTCCCCACAACAGACACCCTGTGAGGGAGGTGGGGCTGAGAGAGCTCTTTCCCAAGCTGTCCTTGAGGGAACAGCTGGTCCAGAGCTATGGCTTGCCCAAGGTCATGCAGCCAGGTGCAAGTGGAGGAGTGGGGAATCAAACCCGGTTCTCCCAGATTAGAGTCCGCGCACTTAACCACTACACCAAACTGGCACATATGATCCATGTTAAATATCCTCATGTTTATGTAAGTAGCGGCTTGTTCATTTGTGGTGGACTTCCCTTCTTTGCGTGTTCAGTTTTGAATGCAAGCTGATCTGTCCAATGTGTTTTTATCTCACCCTCGTTGTGGCCGATGTACATGTTTCTTCCTTCCCCATTTTATCCTCACAACAACCTTGTGTGGTAAGGTAGGCTGACAGAAGGTGACTAGCCCGAGGTGAGCTTCAAGGCCATGTGGGGATTTGAACTCAGGTCTCTCAGGTACTAATCTGACACTGTGCTGACACATGAGAGCAAACAAAATAATGTGTTCTGGGTAATCAGTAATTCAAAACAATTTGCGGAGATGGCTGCACTTCTTTGATTAGAGAAAAGACATCTGCATTTATTGTTAGCAGTTAGCTTTGACTGTGAAATTGTCTGAGTCACATGCTGTTGTTGGGGTTTTTTTAAATTAATGTTTGTTGTGGAAAATAGGAAGGGAAAAAACTGCCCAAACTGTTGAACAGACAAAAGAAACCTCTTAATTATCCATTGTACCTGATGCATATAGGGAGACAATTAAAGACAGCCAGTTTGGTGTAGAAGTTAAGTGCATGAACTCTAGTCTGGGAGAACCGGGTTTGATTCCCCACTCCTCCACTTGCACCTGCTGGATGACCTTGGGCAAGCTGTAGTTCTGGCACAGCTGTTCTTGAAAAAGAGCAGTTTCTGTCAGAGCTCTCTCAGCTCCACCTACCTCCCAGGGTGCCTGTTGTGGGGAGGGGAAGGGAAAGGAGTTTGTAAGCCGCTCTAAGACTCCCTTGGTTAGTGAAGGGCGGGGTATCAATCCAATCTCCTCCTCCTCCTCCTCCTAAAGCAGAATCAGTTATGAATGTATAGCACTAAAGAAAACTGGGAATAAAAAAAGAAAACAAGATGCAATAAGATGGTTCAGAACAATCTCCTCCTCTATTTCTCAAACACGATACGGGTGTTTTTGCAAGCTGCGGTGTTCCTGTGGAAAGGGCAGCCTGTTCTTTAGCCCTAATGTGAAATCGCTCCTGTCTTCTGCATGTACATTGTGGTTGCTTCAAGTTTTTAGATGTCTTTGGCAGGAAAGTTATTTGGTTTCCCTCTTGGCTTCGGCGTGGGCTGGAGAGGGCTGGGCCCGGCGCCTGTCAGCACCACATTCAAGTGCGGGGCGAGGAGAGCTTGTTCCCCAGTAGGAGGCTGGACTGACGGAGCCCTCTGGGCTGCCTGCTCCTGTAGCAGAGAGCCCTTTCCACTCAGGTCGCTCAGACTCATTTAAGCTGGAAATACCTTAAGTACTTTTTCAAGGCACTAGCCGGTCATGCTCTGAACCAGCACAGCTGCCTGCAGCATGTCTTGTTTAGAAATATTGTAACCAGCCCCCCCCCCCTTAAGAATTGAGGTGGGGTTGTTGTAGCTTAGAAGAAGAAGAAGAAGAGATTGGATTTATATCCCACCCTCCACTCACTTGGAGTCTCAGAGCGGCTTACAAACTCCTTTTCCCTTCCCCTCCCCACAACAGGCACCCTGGGAGGTAGGTGGGCCTGAGAGAGCTCTTTCCCAAGCTGTCCTTGAGGGAACAGCTGGTACAGAGCTATGGCTTGCCCAAGGTCATCCAGCCAGGTGCAAGTGGAGGAGTGGGGAATCAAACCCGGTTCTCCCAGATTAGAGTCCGTGCACTTAACCACTACACCAAACTGGCTCTCTATGTTACTGGTGACATAGAATCACAGAGTTGGAAGGGGCCAAACAGGCCATCTAGTCCAACCCCCTGCCCAATGCAGGATCAGCCTAGAGCATCCCTGACAAGTGTTCGTCCAGCCGCTGCTTGAAGACTGCCAGGGAGGGGGAGCTCACCACCTCCCTAGGCAGCTGATTCCACTGTTGCACAACTCTTGCTGTCAAAAAGCTTTTCCTAAGATCCAGCCGGCACCTTTCCACCCTGAATTTGAACCCATGATTGCCAGTCCTCTCTTCTGCCGCCAACAGGAACAGCTCCCTGCCCTCCTCTGAGTGACAGCCCTTCAAATACTTCATGAGAGCCATCCTGTCCTCCCCCCCAACCTCCTCTTCTCCAGACTGAACATTCCCACGTCCTTCAGCCTTTCCTCATAGGGCTTTTGGTCGCCAGGCCCCCGATCATCCTAGTGACCCTCCCCTGCACCCGCTCCATTCTGTCCATATTCTTTTTGAAGTGAGGCTGGAGTGTCAAACTAGGAGAGTCTGTGAGATCTGGGTTCCAGTTCCTGCTCTGAAGCTCATTGGGAGACCAGTTGTGCCCCTCACCTGCCGCAGAGGACATGAAATGAAAATCAGGAAGAGAGAACCATGTATGCTGCTCTGAGGTCCTTGGTGGAAGGGAAAATATAATATATATCTCAGATCAAGCAGTTAAAAGTTCTTCAGTCAAATGAAAAGGTGTCCTCAATTAACCAGCCGGCCTTTTAAAAAAGTTATTTTAATGCAAGATCTTGCAAAATCAGTTGTTGGCATCCTGCGCCTTGGAGGTGTTCCCCCTTCTCCCAAATCTAAGCTTCTCCTTGCTGCAACACACGCACGGATGTTGATGACAGGTGAAAATCCATAAAGACACATTGAAACTGACTTTACTTGACCATGTTGGTTATGAATTCTGGTGGGCTAAAGGGGTTGTCTTTTATGACTGGGATTCTTTTAAAGGAGGAACCCACTGAGTTCTAAAACTTGGGGAACTCTTGGAGATTAGACTGTGTTTGCTCCAGCTTTGGGGGGGAAATACTTGGTGTGATGTATGCCTTGGCTAGTGTGTAGTGGTGAAACCGACACCTTTCTTTGCAATGTTTATTCCTTTGTCTTTATAGACTGTGTTGAGTGGAGAGGTGTACACCAGCGTGTCTTTCCTCATTGACATGGTTAACGTTAGCCTGGAACTGACGAACCCCCAAGGGAAGGATGGTTCGCTAGCCAGGTAGGTCGTTCAGTCGGTTCAGTCGGTTCAGTCTGGTTTTGCTCTGCAATAGATTTGTATGGCCACGAGTCCTTAAAGTCGGTACTTTACCAATGGCAGCCTAAGAGTGCCAGCTGGTGCTTCAGCCCTGGTTTCTTCGGCACTGTTTTCACACCAGAACCTGTGGGCGGTTTCAGAGCAAGAGGCACGCCCTGAGTTCTGTCCTGGTTCAGGTGAGACCATCTTACTGCCAAGTCTGGGGAAGAAACGTTGCCCTTTCTGCCATTCTGAGTCTAGCCTTGGTACCACTTGAGGATGAATATGGGTAGAGATCAACATGAACAGTATTTCTACCAATGTAATTAAGACAGCTGCCCTGACCTGGATGGCCTAGACTGGCCTGATCATAGGATCATAGAGTTGGAAGGGACCTCCAGGGTCATCTAGTCCAACCCCCTGCACAATGCAGGACATTCACAAATACCTCCCCCTCCACACCCCCAGTGACCCCTGTTCCATGCCCAGAAGATGACAAAAAACCTCCAGGATCTCCAGCCAAAGTGGCCTGGAGAAAAATTGATTCCTGACCCCAAATTGATGATCAGCATTTCGTGACAGATCTCAGGATCAGATTAGGGGCGATGGCCCTGGTTGGTACTTGGATGGGAGGACACCCAGGAAGGCCAAGGTTGCGATTGATTGATTGATTGATTGATTGAGATTTATATCCCGCCCTCCCCGCCAAATGGCAGGCTCAGGGCGGCTAACAACAGGTGACAATACACATTAATATTTAAAACATTAAAACGTATAAAATTAGAAAACCTAATACAGATGGCGGTTCTTCAGTTTAGAGCATCAGAGTAGCGCCTAGATGTTAGCCACAACAGACGGTCACACATACTGGCGGAGAAAATCGGGGCCAGGGCCCAAGATGGAGCTATTGGCAGCCCCTGCTTATAGGCCTGGTGTGGAAGAGCTCTGTTTTACAGGCCCTGCGGAACTGTACAAGGTCTCGCAGGGCCCTGATGTTATCTGGGAGCTCATTCCACCAGCGCGGGGCCGCCACCGAAAAGGCCCTGGCCCTAGTAACTGCCAGACGGGCCCCCTTTGGCCCCAAGAGGACCAAACGGTTTTGGGAACCAGACCGAAGTGCTCGCTGGGGAATGTATGGGAAGAGGCGGTTCCTCAAGTAGATAGGTCCCAGGCCATATAGGGCTTTATAGGTAAGTACCAGCACCTTGAACTTATACAGAGGCAGGCAAGGGCACACCACCTCCCTGTAGCTATTGCACTGGAAACACCATGAGGGGTCACTGTAAGTCAGCTGCAACTCGAAGTCCCTTTCTAGTAGCAGTCGACAGTTGTTTGAGAGCAAGGGGAAGAAATTTCAAGAAGGGCGTTGTTGTTTTTGCTCGAAACTTCTTAGGTTCGACTTCAAGAAGTCCAAATTGCTTTTTGAGAGTTTCTCCAATCAAACCAAATCCATCAACTTGGTCTCACATTCCATGATGGCGTTTGACACGCGATACGCCAGGCAGAGGGCGTCTCTGGGAATGCCGAACGTGTTCAATTGCATCTTCCAGTCGTCCAAGAACACCAGCACCCAAGGAGCAATCCAGATCGAGCTTCATTATAGGTAGGAGACTTCTCATGAATACTCACGAACCCATAAAACTTCCTTATACTGAATTGGACTCTCGGTCCAGGAAAGTCAGTACTGTCTGCTCAGACTGGCCGAGGCTGTCCCAGGCAGAGGTCTTTCACATCACCTACTGCCAGATCTTTCAACTGGAGATGCCGGGGATTGAACCTGGGACCTTCTGGATGCCAAGCAGAGGCTCTACCACTAAGCCACAGGCCCTCACCTGCTTATGAGCGGCCCCCCTCCCAGCATTGGAATGGTGGGTGTGTGGGTTCTTCTGTTCCACTTGAAATCTCTCGTGTGTAGCATCCATGCGCCCGGTGTGGGAGGTGGCACCCGGTGGCATCAGATGAACTTGATTCTACAATTACCTCTTAGTTTCCAGGTGAACCAAGGAGACTTTCAATAGGTCCCCTTTTCCAAAACTCCTCAATGTGTTTTTAAGTACGATTTCTTTATGTACGTACTTCATTTATACCCCACTTTTCTCCCCAAAGTGGGCTACAGCATTCTCCCTGTCTCCTTTTTATCCTTACAACAACCCTGTGAGGTACGTTAAGCTGAGTGTGTGTGGCTGGCCCAAGGTCACCCAACGAGCTTCCATGCCAAGCAGGGATTTGAATCTGGATCATCCAGGTTCTAGTTGGATGTGCTAACCACTACATCATCTTGGCTCTTGAAACAAGATCTGGGTAGAGAGCAGTGTTAGGCTGTGACAGCAAAATGAAACGAAGCGTGAAGTGTGTTCTCAGGTGATACAGGTTTAGAAAGGAATTGTGAAGAGAGGTGTCAAAAGGCAACAAAATCCAAAAGCAAAGCTAGAAATGTCAAACAGGATCCTGAATCTGATCAAGAGGGCTGTAGCCCCCCAAACTTATGCCTGAATAAATCTTAGTGCTAACTAAGAGAGCTAGTTTGGTGTAGTGGTTAAGTGTGCGGACTCTAATCTGGGAGAACCGGGATTAATTCCCCACTCCTCCACTTGCACCTGCTGGATGACCTTGGGCAAGCCATAGTTCTGGCACAGCTGTTCTTGAAAAAGAGCAGTTTCTGACAGAGCTCTCTCAGGCCCACCTACCTCACAGGGTGTCTGTTGTGGGGAGGGGAAGGGAAAGGAGTTTGTAAACTGCTCTGAGACTACAAGTGAAGGGGGGGTATAAATCCAATCTCTTCTCTTCTCTCTCTCTCTCTTAGTCTCTACTTTGAGGGGTGACATGATCAAGTTTTATAAGATTATGCTTGGGATAGAGTAGGTAGAGAAAGAAGTCCTTTTCTCCCTTTCTCACAATACAAGCACTTGTGGGCACTCCATGAAATTGCTGAGCAGTCGGGTTAGAACAGATAAAAGGAAGTCCTTCTTCACCCAAAGAGTCATTAACACGTGGAATTCACTTCCACAGGAGTAGGTGGCAGCTACAAGCATGGATGGCTTCAAAAGGGAATTAGATAAACATACGGAGCAGAAGTCCATCAGTGGCTATTAGCCACAAAGTATAGATAGAAACTCTCAGTCTGGGGCAAGTGATGCTCTGTAATCTTGGTGTTTGGGGGGGGGGCAACAGTGGGAGGGCTTCCTGCCCCCACTGCTGGACCTCCTGAGGGCACCTGGTGTTTTTGGCCACTGTGTAACAGAGTGTTGGACTGGATGGGCCGTTGGCCTGATCCAACATTGGCTTTTCTTATGTTCTTATGGGTAAAGGGATGCAAAACAGATTTGTTGCTTACTGATTTTTCTAAAAAAAATTAGATCTACCAGGGATTCCTCCTGCTTCACAGTTGTCCTGAACAACCTCCGCGTGTTCCTGATCTTCGACTGGCTCCTGCTCGTCCACGACTTCATACGGACGCCCAGCGATACCAAGAAGCCGTCCAACCTCACCCCCTCCAGGCAGCGCAATTACAGCAGCGAAATGGCGGTCGTTCCCAAAGCGGTGAAGTGCGGGATCGTCACAAAGCGTTCCTCTCTTCAGATCTCTGCCGAAAAGCAGTTGGAAGTCAAGATCAATGTGACGGGTAAGGCCGCCACGCGACACGGCCATGCGGAGTGTGGGGAGAGCCGTGGAAATCGAAGGCAAGGAGAAACTCTGACCAGTTTCGGAAATGCCTTTGTTGGGTCTCGCGGTCAAAATCTAGCTGCGTTTTGGTGATTTCAGTCCCCTCCCTTTCAGGTACTGAATTTGTGGTGGTTGAAGACATGTCCTCGCTGGATACCAGTGCCATTATTCTGAAAGGGACCACGGTTCTCACTTACAAGCCCAAACTGGTGGACCGCCCTTTCTCGGGCAGTTTGTTTGGCATTGAGGTATAGATGCATTTCTCTCCTTTTCTTAATGCACCCGGGGGGTGGGGGGGTACCCATTTTATTTTTTTTTACATCCCTCATCCTAAAAGCCATTGCTTTATTAAAATCAAATCCGGTGCCTTTGGGCTTTGAGGCAGAACCTTGCAGAGACATGAAAGCCATGTTGCATAAGAGCCCTGCTGGATCAGACCAGTAGTTCATCTAGTCCAGCATCCTGCCTTGTACGGTGGCCAACCCGTTCCTCTAGAGGGCCAACAACAGGGCATAGAGAACGAGGCCTTCATTAGAATATCAGAAGAGCTCTGCTGGATCAGACCAGGGGTCCATCTAGTCCAGCATCCCGTCTCGAACAGTGGCCAACTGGTTCTTCTGGAGGTCCAAAAAGCAGGGCATAGAGGCTGAGGCCTTCATTAGAACATCAGAAGAGCCCTGCTGGATCAGACCAGTAGTCCATCTAGTCCAGCATCCTGCCTTGTACAGTGGCCAACCCGTTCCTCTAGAGGGCCAACAACAGGGCATAGAGAACGAGGCCTCCGTTAGAATATCAGAAGAGCTCTGCTGGATCAGACCAGTGGTCCACCTAGTCCAGCATCCCGTCTCGTACAGTGGCCAACTGGTTCCTCTGGAGGTCCAACAAACAGGGCATAGAGGCTGAGGCCTTCATTAGAACATCAGAAGAGCCCTGCTGGATCAGACCAGTGGTCCGTCTAGTCCAGCATCCTGTCTCACACAGTGGCCAACCCATTCCTCTAGAGGGCCAACAACAGGGCGTAGAGAATGAGGCCTTCATTAGAATATCAGAAGAGCCCTGCTGGATCAGACCAGGGGTCCATCCAGTCCAGCATCCTGTCTTACACAGTGGCCAACCAATTCCTCTGGAGGTCCAACAAACAGGGCATAGAGAATGAGGCCTTCATTAGAACATCAGAAGAGCCCTGCTGGATCAGACCAGTGGTCCATCTAGTCCAGCATCCTGTCTCACACAGTGGCCAACCCGTTCCTCTAGAGGGCCAACAACGGCATAGAGAACGAGGCCTTCATTAGAACATCAGAAGAGCCCTGCTGGGTCAGACCAGTGGTCCATCTAGCCCAGCATCCTGTCTTACACAGTGGCCAACCAGTTCCTCTGGATGTCCAGTGTGAGAGCATAGAAGCCAAGTCATTTTCCTGATGTTGCCTCCTGGCTCTGGGATTCAGCGGCTTAGCGCTTCTGAATGTGGATGTTCCCTTTAGTCACCAGGGCTAGTAGCCACTGATAGACCTCTCCTCCGTAAATCTGTCTAATCCCCTTTGAAAACTGTCTGTGCTTGTGGCCATGACCAGTGTTCCCTCTAAGCTGCGTTAGTGTGAGCCAGCTCACCGTTTTTTAGCCTCCATCTCACACATTTTTGCCTTTGCTCAGGAAGTTTGGCTCCAGAGCAAACTAATGTGTACAGGAACCAAATCACACGAAGCGATATTTCGTTGTGCCCATTCAGAATCTACTGTCCATCAGTTTTATCAGATGCCCTTGAGTTCCAGTATTTTGGGAAAGGGAGAAGAAATTCTTTCTGTCCACTCTCTACCCTGTGTATAATTTTATCAACCTCTAGCCTGTCCTTCCCCCTCTCTGTTACTTGGACCCAGACCTAAACCAGAGTTGCTGGGTAGAGAAGGCTAGCCTGTCTTCTCGCCTCCCTACCTCACACTACAAATAAATCCATCCTACCTTTGAGGCATCCTGAAACACAGCTGAATGTGTGAGATCACGACCACCATTTTGGCTCTCGAATTCTTGTTTGCTCAGGTTTTTTCGTGCCGACTGGGAAACGAGCAGGAAACGGCCCTCTCTATCATCGATCCTGTGCAAATCCAGGTTGAACTTGTGGGGAATTCTTCCTATCCCAGTGGGTCCGGATTGCTGGATGCATTCAACAGTGAAGACTTCCCACCTGTTTTAGAGGTAGTGTGACGTGAAGCCACTGGGGAGGGGCGCTGCTGTCAGGCGTAGGTACATGTTCTCTTTAAATATTCCAAGTGGTGCATGCTCCAAAGACTAGTTCACCTAGTGTGATGCATGTTGTTGTTAGCCATTCAGTCGCGTCCGACCCTCGGCGATTCTGTGGACCAGTTCTCTCCACGTTTTCCGATCTTGTACTGTTTCTCTGAGTCGTTCCATGTTCAGGCTGGTGTCGACTTTCACGGTGTCGAGCCACCGTGTTCTTTGGCAGCCCGGTTTATTGCCGCTAACCAATCCAAGCATAATTGCCTTTTCTAGCGAGTTCTTCCGCATGACATGACTGAAATAAGTCAGTTGCAGTTTGATGATTTTTCCTTCCAGTTACGTGTCTGGTTTTATCAGGGCTCATTTCATAGCAGGAGCTCCTCTGCATATTAGGCCACCCCCCCCCCGATGTTGCCAATCCTCCAAGAGCTTACAGAGCTCTTCTTACAGGGGCCACTGTAAGCTCTTAGAGGATTGGCTATATCAGGGGGGTTGGCCTAATTTGCAAAGGAGCTCCTGCTACGAAATGAGCCCTGGGTTTTATGCACTCCAGCATGTGTTCTTAATTCTGGCAACTGCATCTCCTCAGAAGGGCTGTATGAGACAACAGGAGCCGTGAAGCCAAACTGACAAAAGGCTCCAGTTGGCAGTAGTAGCTCTCGGTTCTGGTAGCTCCTACAGGCAGTTGATCAGTCCTCTTAGATTACTCTCCTATTCCCACCTCTACTTTCCTTCTTTGGTGAGACCTGACAGCTTTGGGGGAAAGGAACAAAGTCCTTCTCGTAACATCCATTCAATATTTTTTTAAAAACATGTTCATTTTTCAGTTATCCATTTGCAATAAATAATATCAATGTCATATAGGGTGAGTATACATCAACTCAATCACTTACAAGCGAACGTTCTAATCACAGATAAAAATACATCAGCTTAATTCTTTAAAAGCGAACATTCTGTCCTTCGTGAACTTAGTATTAACACACTGACAACACTCACCATTCACTATTACCGTATTTTTCGCTCCATAAGACGCACTTTTCCTCCCCAAAAAAGGGGAGGGGGGAAGTGTGTGTGTCTTATGGAGCGAATATGGAGCTTTTCTTACCTGTAACAGGGCTCTTTCTTCAGCAGGAACGCAGGGGAACGCCATTCAGGCTGGCATCCCAGCCTTCCCCGCCCCTCCCTGCTGGGCCTGAGCTGTTAAGACTTAAAAGGGAAATGGCAGGAAAAACCCCACCAGGCTAAGTACTCTTTCCCTTTAAGTGCTTTTCCCCTTTAAGACAGCCAGCAGCAGAAAGCCCCACCCACAGATTAAGCTCTGTGGCTACTTTGCATAGAAAGGCCTGGCTTTGCATGGCATGCCGACGTCTCTCTTCTTTCCTTTCTCTATCCTTCTTCCTTCCTTCCTTCCTTTCCTTTTCTCTGTCTGTCTGTCTGTCTCTTTCTCTGTCCCCACCTTTCTTTCTTCCTTTCTCTTTCTCTCTCTCTCTCCTCCTCCTTCCTTCCTTTATCTCTCTCTCTCTCTCTCTCTCTTTTTCTTTCTGTTTCATTTTTTCCTGTTTTCCTCCTCTAAAAACAAGGTGCGTCTTATGATCAGGTGTGTCTTATGGAGCGAAAAATACGGTAGTTCCATATCTCTCCTCTGCTGCCTGAGAAAGCTGGGCTCTGCTCTGCGGCTGCATAAAGCTGACCTCTTGGGTAACAGAACAAAGAACCGAGTGCATCTCCCCCCCCCCCCCCCCCGGTTAAAGTGAATGTATGTCGTGGGGGTTTTAAAGGGAAAAGGTGCTTTCTAAGGTACGATTGGCCCATACTCTTTTAAAACTTCAATGAGGGTAACGTTTGAAAGTTGAAACACTGATACGAAAGCTTCTTACGATTTGTGCAAATTTGTACAAGAAAGAACATCAGAAGAGCCCTGCTTTCTCGGACCAGTGGTCCACCGAGTCCGTCATCCTGTCTCACACAGTCGACAACCATCACACAAAGGGAGCTTTGTCCCTTGAAAGCTTGTAACCCAAAAAACCTTCTTGCTCTCTAAGATGCTCATGTACTCGAATCTAGTGAGCAACCAGTTACACCGGAGGGCCAGCAAGAGGGCGCGGCTGAAACAAAAGCAAAAACGGAGTTAAATAACGTCTTTGCCAATCTCCCCCCTTTCTTGTCATCTATTGCTGCGTTAATTTTCTTCCGCTTCTCCGTTCCCTCAGATTCACTTACAAGCACTGGACATCAGATTGTCTTACAACGACGTGCAGCTCTTCCTGGCTATCGCCAAGTCCATTCCCGGCCAGACCTGCAGCACGGTGCCTGACACTTCAGCCTCAGATGGCCGAGCATCCGTTTCTGCTTCTCCTGCTTCAGTAAAAGAGGCCTCGGGACCAGCCTTGGAAACCACAGATGCATCTAAACACACTCTGGATCCTGTCCTTGGTATGGATTTGATTTTCAGACTGTGATTGTGTGTGTGTGTGTGTGTCCCTTCCAGTGGCCTTAAGTAGTCTGTAAGAGAGCAAATCCAGATATAACATGAATTTGCCTCATGCTGAATTGGATTCACACATCAACCCCCACTCAGTGACCTGTGTCCATCCAAGCACACCCAGAAGGCAACATGGAGATTTTTCCGCGCCTACTCCAGTTGCTCCTTCTGGCCCCTGGAAGGATCGTTCTTGGGATCACAAGATCCACACAGAGCAAATAGCCTCACGGGCTGGGGAGCTGCCATAAGAAGGCAAGCCGAGGAGTAGTTAAAGCTCTTTCCTTCTCCTCCCTGCAGCCCCCCCGAGCCACATGCTCTTCCTTTGTTTATTTGCCTGTTTTATTTATGGGGACCCAGCGGGGAGCAAAAGCGGCATAAATGGTTCTCCCTTTCCTCCGTTTGAGCCTCACAACAACCCTCTGAGCCGCTCTGAGACTCCAAGTGAGTGAAGGGCGGGATATAAATCCAATCTCTTCTTCTTCTTCTTCTTCAAAATGATGTCATGCAAATGAGTCACATGAACATTGACTGAATATTCCATTCCAGAGTTACAGCTGGCCCGACTGCAGGAGCTGGGATTTAGCATCGACGACTGTCGCAAAGCACTTTTAGTGTGCCAAGGTAGGACCCTATGAGCATGGCTTACAGCACTAGTTAAAACTGTTCTCTTGATAGTCTGCTGCCGTAAGCAAAACAGGTGACCCAGCCGTGCTTGACGCTTCCCCAGTATCGGTCCCGTTTCCATCCTGCTGCCCGTCTGCCGTTAGTCACTTTTCGACGGTTCTTCCCATGTTTCATCAGCCTTCCTAGCTGGTCTTCAGCGTCTTCGCATGATCTCTGTGCGTCTGCTGCTCCCCCCCCCCCCCCAAACTTAAAATTCAGCAGTGTTTTCCAAACTCGTCCAGGTTTGAGATGAGTCATCCAGCTAATGAGCTGTTTGCAACCAGTAGAGATTGGAAGAAGTGAAGGAACTTTGGGCTCAGAGGTCTTGAGTTCTATTTTGCTCCCCCCCCCCTAGTTTCTAGTAGGCAGATAGGGCACTTCTCATCTATATATCTATGTCCCTGCTGTGCTTCTGCGTATAGAATAAAGAGTGAGAGTAGTTTTTTCCTGCACCCACTGGACAGCTTTCATTTGTGAACATATGAAGCTGCCTTATACAGAACCAGCAAAAGAACAACACTCACCGCGGTGAGTGAAACCTTAATGGATTCTGCCAAAAGTCATACATGTATCCAATAAATCGATGGTGCGACCTCATTTGGAGTACTGTGTACAGTTCTGGTCGCCACACCTCAAAAAAGGTATTATAGCATTGGAAAGAGTGCAGAAAAGGGCTACTAGAATGATAAAAGGGTTGGGACACTTTCCTTGTGAAGAAAGGTTGAAGCGCGTGGGGCTCTTTAGCTTGGAGAAACGACGGCTGAGGGGTGACATGATCGAGGTTTGTAAGATTATGCATGGGATAGAGCAGGTAGAGAAAGAAGTGCTTTTCTCCCTTTCTAACAATACAAGAACTCGTGGGCACTCCATGAAATTGCTGAGCAGTCGGGTTAGAACAGATAAAAGGAAGTACTTCTTCACCCAAAGAGTGATTAACACATGGAATTCAGTGCCACTGGAGGTGGTGGCGGCTACAAGCATGGAGGGCTTCAAGAGGGAACTGGATAAACATATGGAGCAGAGGTCCATCAGTGGCTATTAGCCACAAGGTATAAATAGGAACTCTCGGTCTGGGGCAAGTGATGCTCTGTATTCTTGGTGCTGGGGAGGGGGGGGGGGGCAACAGTGGGAGGGCTTCTAGTGTCCTGGCCCCACTGGTGGACCTCCTGAGGGCACCTGGTATTTTTGACCACTGTGTGACAGAGTGTTGAACTGGATGGGCCATTATGTTAACTACTTTACATTCACCATACATTTGAGGATCTATATAACATTCTCTAACTGAAATCCTCAACGGTAATAAATTGGGCACTGTATATATGAGGTATCTTTACAATCCAGTATTCTAATACACTGTGGTTACTCTCTGTAAAGTTGTACACCATCTTCGTGAGAATGAATTCTCACTAACATTAAATTCTCAGAAGCAATACTTCAGCAAGCCTCAGCCGTATAGCGATCAAAATCCATTCATAAAAAATCCAGCAATCCAACAAGTAGCCACGGGTGTTCTCCTGTTTCATTTGGGTAGCTTGATTCTTTATTAATGGATTTTGATCACCATTCTCTTTCTTTCCGAAGACCACTGGCTGGCTGCACTGTTCTTTTTTTTAAAAAAAGGTCATGGAAGTTACCGCCGAAGTTCTCCTTCAGAGGAGGAAGGCACATCCTGAAAAGGGTGCTGAGCCGGTGTGATGTAATAGGTAGTGGCAGACTAGTATGTGGGTTCAGATCCGTGTTCAAATCGAGTTCAGGTCCTTGTTCCACCATGGGAGCCCACCTGTGTGAGCCGGCGCCTGTTTCTTCTCTCTCTGATTGTAACTTAACTCACAGCGTTGTTGTGAGGATGAAACAGAGGAGGAGTGTTCCCAAAGACCATCCCCGGCTCGTTCGTGGAAGGGTGGGTTAAAAATCTAATTGAGGGTGGTGAGTAACATTCAGACCTTGGAGGCAGGGCTAAACTTCCCTGCCATTCCTGTTTACTCCAGTAGGGGGAGATCTTTCCCAGGTTTTCATCCTGCCTAGGATTTGAGGACAGACTTCGAGAAACTGCTGGGAGCAAAGCCAGTCTGGAAACTTATTTTCTGTATTTCTACTTAGTTTTCATCTTTTTGCTTCTTAAAAAAAAGTTTTTGGTTAGTGAGTGGGTAGATCAAGCTTATTCACTGTGGCAAAGAAATCACCATTATAAACTTCCATCCTACCCGTCCATTTAAGACCGGGAATCTTATCAAACACTTGTCTTAATTTGTTGAAGTTGGCCTTCCTAAAGCACAAGACTGGTGTTGCCTTATTCATCTTCTCTCCTGAAGCTGATAAATCCCAAAATTTCATGATCATTCCCCTCTCTCCCCCCCCCCCCATTTTTTTCACCCCGTGGGCCAGATCCTTGCTGTTAGCTAAGATGAAATTCCAAACTAGCTGGTCCCCTTGTATCTTTCTCCATCTTCTGAAATAGGCAGTTGACAGCAAAGCAGGCAGAAGATTTAGCAGAATTAGTTTTCCAACAAATAATTAAAATGTAATAATACTAATGATAGATTGTGCCACCAACTATATAGTTTTAAGAACAGTCAAACCATTTTTTTCTTCTTATTGATCAGGTGGTTTTTTTACAGGTTGGAGAAACAATATCACTGACTGCCCTTTTCTCAATTCCCTTTTTTCGTTTCTTTGGCGGATTGCGCATGGGTTGTGCGCACAGGTCAGCTGAAGAAAGCAGCGAGCTGGTTGTTCAAGAACGCCGAACCTCTGAAGTGCGCGCCGTCGGACTCGAGTCAGCGAGAGAGCCAGGGCTCCACAGCCCTGCGCTTCATTTCCGGCGTGGAAGTTAAAGCTGAAAGCATCTGCATTTGCTTCATAGACGACTGCATGGACTGCGACGTTCCCTTAGCTGAATTAACCTTTTCACGTGAGAGTCCGTTCAATGGCCATCGTTACTGGCTGTAGAACTGGGGGCGGTGGGGGGTTACTTTCCATTTTTGGCCAGCATGACAACCCTCCACGGGTACCTTTGGAATGCTGTTTTGCAGAGCGATGAGGATTTGATAATACTTGGGGATTGGGCTTCGAGGCCTCCTTGGTGAATTTCAGCCGTAAGTCCCTTTCTCCCATGGTAATATCGCTTCACTTTTAATTGGCAGGTCTGAATTTTCTCCAGCATCTGAGAGCCAGCCCCGAAGGCTATGCTCATTTCACACTCTCTGGTGATTATTATAACCGTGAGCTTTCTGGTAAGTACGAAATCTGTACGTCTATAGATCTTTTAGGATTTCAAGAGCCTGGACTTACAGGGCCTATGTTTCACATGGGTATGGTTGCCAGCCTCCAGGTAGGGGCTAGAGATCTCCCAGAATTACAGCTGATTGCTTAT
This sequence comes from Lepidodactylus listeri, assembly GCA_029233225.1. Classification (NCBI taxonomy): domain Eukaryota; kingdom Metazoa; phylum Chordata; class Lepidosauria; order Squamata; family Gekkonidae; genus Lepidodactylus; species Lepidodactylus listeri. The sequence goes on along the minus strand of JARCFY010000019.1, from coordinate 37,619,017 downwards.
TTATTTAAAATATTTGTTCCACTTCTCCTGGAGGAAATCACTGCTTTGGCATGCGGCCTGTGTGTCATTGTACCCTACCAAGGTCCCTCCCGTCCATAAACCCCACCCTCCCAGCCACCACCTTCAAATCTCCAGGTACTTCTGAACCCAGAATTGGCAACCCTGTGCATGTTTGCCTTCAGCAGGGCCAACAGAAGGTTGACCCAATCCAGCAAATGGATAGTTTGCAGAACAGCTGTTGAGCATTCTATCCAGGCTGAAATCCAAAGTTTGGGTTTTCAGTAACGCAAGTTAGAAATTAATGAGGTGGCGCTTCGGATTTTCCTTTTATATCCCTTTTATTAGAGTATGTATAATGTAACAGAGGGGTTTTTTTTCCCTTCTAGTAAAACATTTTCTTGGTGGTAGAAAATGCCTTGGTACTAGGCCAGACTAGCCTTGGTAGTCAGACACCGTTTTCGTGTCCCCACAAAGTGGCGGAATGGTACAGTCTGATCTCAGACACTCTGCTCAGCTTCAGAAACCTTTTGCTGCTTCCAAGTACCCCCTGAAGCCCCGTGTACAACCAAGGCAGTGAACAGCAGTCCTGACTTCCAGATTTATTTGAATGGCATCATCCTTGTGATGGCACTAAAGATAAGTAGTAGAGAGAATCCTCTCTGCTACTGAGTGTCTCCAAAGCCTAATGTGACATCAGAGAAAGGCCTGTGTCTTTCGCTTAGCGCTTGCCCAATTAAAAGACAGCTGGCAGTGTGCATTTAGGATGCATTCAGACACTGGCTGAATTTAGGTCCTGTCCTGGTGTATCCCCCCACCCCCCATCCTCCCAATTTTTATGCATTCAGAATTGATGACTTTCTTCACTTACACTTTGCTCTGCAACATCAGATGAATCCAATATGAACTGTTTGGGCCTTGTCTGCACTGTCATGGCCATCTTTTAGCCTCGCCAACTCGTCTTATGTCTGTCTCCTTCTCTTCGTTGGTCTTGGAGGTGCCACTGGACTCACACTTAGTTCTCACATCTGTTTGTTACCGTATTTTTCGCTCCATAACACGCACCTGATCATAAGACGCACCTTGTTTTTAGAGGAGGAAAACAGGAAAAAATGAAACAGAAAGAAAGAAAGAGAGAGAGAGAGATAAAGGAAGGAAGGAGGAGGAGAGAGAGAGAGAAAGAGAAAGGAAGAAAGAAAGGTGGGGACAGAGAGAGACACAGAAAGACAGACAGACAGACAGAAAAAAGGAAAGGAAGGAAGGAAGAAAGACAGAGAAAGGAAAGAAGAGAGACGTCGGCATGCCATGCAAAGCCAGGCCTTTCTGTGCAAAGTAGCCACGGAGCTTAATCTGTGGGCGGGGCTTTCTGCTGCTGGCTGTCTTAAAGGGGAAAAGCACTTAAAGGGAAAGAGTACTTCGCCTGGTGGGGGTTTTCCTGCCATTTCCCTTTTAAGTCTTAACAGCTCAGGCCCAGCAGGGAGGGGCGGGGAAGGCTGGGATGCCAGCCTGAATGGCGTTCCCCTGCGTTCCTGCTGAAGAAAGAGCGCTGTTACAGGTAAGAAAAGCTCCATATTCGCTCCATAAAACGCACACACTTTCCCCCCCCCACTTTTTTGGGGAGGAAAAGTGCATCTTATGGAGCGAAAAATACGGTAACTCTCATATTTTAATGCTGATTTGCAGCTATTCGCATGTCTTAGCAACTGCTTCAATCCCATCTCAGCTATACTTCTCGCCCAGTTACTCATGCATCTTGACTCTAACTAGCCCTTTCTGGCAACTAACCCCCCCTTTCTCTACTTATAAGTAACGGCTGTCAACCTCTGCTTCAGTGTGTCTGAAGAAGTGTGCAGGCACACGAAAGCTTATACCCAGAATTAAACTTTGTTGGTCTTAAAGGTACCACTGGACCCCAACTTTGTTCCCTCTCTCACTGTTTCCCCAGGCTGGGAACCATTTATCGAGCCCTGGCCGTGCTCCCTCACGTGGCAGCAGCAGGCAGCCAGCCGCCTCCACCCTTCTCGGTTGAAGCTGGAGGTGAAAACGAAGCACCGCCTGGACATCAACATCACTTCTGTGTTAATCGGTAGGTCGGCTGTGCACGGCTATAAGAGCTAAGAAGAGCCCTGCCGGATCAGACCGGTGGTCCATCTAGTCCAGCATCCTCATTGCAGTGACTTATCTAGTATAGGGTTTGGGCTGTCACCTGTGCTGGACTTCTCACTATCCATCTGTTTCCTCCCCACTCTTAGAGCAGTACGCTAGTACCAAACAGTCATGGATGGCGGATTACTGCAAACAGGAGAAAGAAGTGGAGGCCGTCGAATCCGAAGAATGGATGGGCTCCTCGGTTGATCCTCCGTCGTTTGGGCAGGGTATGAGATGGACCCATTGCATCTGGAGCAGATGTTTCAAAAGCTTGTTGACTACCCACTTAAAGGAACACACATTGCGGCTTTTAGCGTCACAGCGCTTTTAGTGGCGTACCTCCGGCACTGTAGCAAGTGATGTTTTCCTATTCTGAATTTTCGTCTTGTACATTCATAGGCTAGTTTTGCTTTACACTTGCCTCTTTGGCTTGACACAGCTTGCTTCTTCTGTCTGCCTGATGATATATTCACGCATCTGTGGCCTGGTGAAGGATTGGATTAAAACCTCATTTTGCCGTATATATCAGGCCTTTGGGGAATAATCTTATCTAATGTCTGTGCCCACTTTGCATACGCCGGTATCCACGCAGCATCTAACTTCCCACTGTTTCCATCCCTGGACGTTTATGTTTCCAGATACCTCCGTTTGGTTTCAAGTCCCAAACCCACACACGATGCCACCTGGCCTCAGTCGGCTTCTGTGATCCCAGCCCCTGCATAGCTTCGGCCTCTACCTCTCTTAGAGTCACCCAGTTGGTTGGCTGTGAGTCTCCTCCTCACCCGCAGCTTGGAACGGCACCCGAAGTGACTTGTCCCAGTAGCCCCCGGGACAGCTTCGTCACCCAAATGCTGTCAGTCTTGCATTGCCCCCATTAACTCCCAATTTTCAGTCATTTAAACTCCCTTGTTTTTTTCCCCCCTCCTATAGCAGCACATGTGCAGCTCAGGATGGAAAACCATTTAACGATGATGTCAAGGCGTTACGCTCGGGGCCTGAGCTGCATTTGGCAAGCACGTCAACTGCCTTTTGGTCTTTTAGTCCCGGCAGAAATGCATCTCCCCCCCCCCCCCCCCCCCCCCAAGATGAACATCTCCTGATCTTAACAGAAGAACATCCGTCAGCTGGGTGGTTTTTTTAAAAGCTGCTGTAGCAAATTAGTCCTTTGAAACCACGATGACTCAGCAGAAGTCAGAACAAGACGTTTTGTCAGTGACTAAAGCAGGACTGCTTGTGGCTGGAGGAGGGTATCCCTGGAGTGGGTTGTTCTTCCCACTCACCCTGTAGGCCAGGCTGTGCAAATGGTCTTAAGAGCGTACCTCAGCATCTCTTGTCATCTTTTCTTAAAGATACTAATATCCTGGGGTGCGGAAGCTTCCACAAGATCAGAGCCATGTCTGGAAAGACGTGTTTTGTGGCTAGGGCCACTAAAATGTGGCCTGGGAGGTGGGCTCACAAGCAAAAATTGGGAAGGGGCACACAATTGGCACATGGATAGATACAGGCAGGGCTCATTTCATAGCAGGAGCTCCTTTGCATATTAGGCCACACACCCCTGATGTAGCCAATCCTCCAAGAGCTTACAGTAGCCCCTGTAAGAAGAGCTCTGTAAGCTCTTGGAGGATTGGCTACATTGGGGGTGTGTGGCCTAATATGCAAAGGAGCTCCTGCTACGAAATGAGCCCTAGATAGATAGATAGATGACTTATTTCGTAGCAGGAGCTCCTCTGCACATTAGGCCACACACCCCCTGATATAGCCAATCCTCTAAGAGCTTACAGTAGCCCCTGTAAGAAGAGCTCTGTAAGCTCTTGGAGGATTGGCTACATCAGGGGTGTGTGGCCTAATATGCAAAGGAGCTCCTGCTACGAAATGAGCCCTAGACAGACAGACAGACAGACAACTTATTTCGTAGCAGGAGCTCCTCTGCACATTAGGCCACACACACCCTGATATAGCCAATCCTCTAAGAGCTTACAGTGGCCCCGGTAAGAAGAGCTCTGTAAGCTCTTGGAGGATTGGCTACATCAGGGGTGTGTGGCCTAATATGCAAAGGAGCTCCTGCTACAAAATGAGCCCTAGACAGACAGACAACTTATTTCGTAGCAGGAAGCTCCTCTGCACATTTAGGCCACACACACCCTGATATAGCCAATCCTCTAAGAGCTTACAGTGGCCCCTGTAAGAAGAGCTCTGTAAGCTCTTGGAGGATTGGCTACATCAGGGGTGTGTGGCCTAATATGCAAAGGAGCTCCGGCTACGAAATGAGCCCCGCGGCATTCCTTTATATGCCCACTTCCCAGCCAATATCTCCAGTTCTGAGCTCAGATAACCAAGGCAATATAAAATCTATAGGTGACCGTGATGATGTCCGCGCTTGCCTCATCGCAAAGAGAAAAGGCAGGGAGACGAATAGCCCGCTGAGCCAGTCTGGTGTAGTGGTCAGAGTGCCGACTAGAATCTGGGAGACTCGGGTTCAAGTCCTTGCCCTGCCAGGGAAGCTCACTGGGTGACCTTGGACCCGTCAACCTCTCTCAGCCGAACCTACCTCACAGGGCTGTTGTGAGGATAAAGTGGAGAAGGGGGAGAAAGATGCAAGCCGCTTTGGATCCCTACTGGGGAGGAGAGTGGGGTATAAATGAATTAAACTTAGCTGTTAGCAAAAAGAGGGGAAACACCAGTGAAGGCACGTAACGTATCCGCAAACAGAAGCCACAGTCGCAAAGAGTGGGTGTGGTGGGCACTGCAAGGTACATAAAATCCATACCGGGCAATCAGTCGACTCACCAGAGCCTTTGACCCTTAAATGTCCTTAAAAAGCACCTTTTTAAAGGAAGAGCTTTCATCCCTGTTGACAGGGCCTTGTCGACTTGCTGTGTGGTACCCCCCCCCCCCCCCGTACTTGAAGTTTCCCTCGCTTCGGTGTGCACGACGGTCTTACCTGTATATCTGCAAACAAAAAAAGCTTCTTTCCCTCTTCCCCTGCTAATGTTATCTTTCCTGTCTGCCAGGCCTTCCTCTTGTCTACCTTAGAACTAGAAGCACGGCCAGTCTGACTAACCTAGAGCACCAGATGTATGCTAGAGGTACCGTACTGCAGAGCGGAGATGCTTTTGCTTTTTTGCTAGCAATGTCTTTGCGGAGGGAGGATCTCCTTGCTTCTGATGGTCCCGGGCACTGTGCGGGCGCCCGCAGATTGAGAACCCCAGCCTACGCCGTGCACTAGTGCTGCTTTTCAGAGGCGTGGCTCTCACTCACGCGGGCCCGGGAAGCTCAGTGGACAGGCAGGAGGTGAAGATGAGCCCCTCTCCCTTCCCTACTCTTTGCGGTTGGAGGACATAATCCAAGTGAAGCGGTAGCCGGTCCGGAGAAGAAGATTAATCTCACGGCACTTGCTCCAGCTGGCTAGGAATGGCACCGGGGGAGGGCTGGGGCTCAGCCGCAAAGTACCTGTTCTGCTTGCCAGGCCTGGGTGCGGTCTCCAGTTAAAGGACCTCAAGTAGCCGGTATTGGGAAAGGTACAAGCCGCTGTGCCTGAGACCCTGGCTCTGGAGAGCCACTGCCAGTCACAGTCGAAAACAGGCTAGACCTACCATATTTTTCGCTCCATAAGACGCACCTGATCATAAGACGCACCTTGTTTTTAGAGGAGGAAAACAGGAAAAAATGAAACAGAAAGAAAGAGAGAGAGAGAGAGAGATGAAGGAAGGACGGAGGAGGAGAGAGAGAGAGAAAGAGAAAGGAAGAAAGAAAGGTGGGGACAGAGAGAGAGACAGAAAGACAGACAGACAGACAGAAAAAAGGAAAGGAAGGAAGGAAGGAAGATAGAGAAAGGAAAGAAGAGAGACGTCGGCATGCCATGCAAAGCCAGGCCTTTCTGTGCAAAGTAGCCACGGAGCTTAATCTGTGGGCGGGGCTTTCTGCTGCTGGCTGTCTTAAAGGGGAAAAGCACTTAAAGGGAAAGAGTACTTCGCCTGGTGGGGTTTTTCCTGCCATTTCCCTTTTAAGTCTTAACAGCTCAGGCCCAGCAGGGAGGGGCGGGGAAGGCTGGGATGCCAGCCTGAATGGCGTTCCCCTGCGCTCCTGCTGAAGAAAGAGCCCTGTTACAGGTAAGAAAAGCTCCATATTCGCTCCATAAGACACACACACTTCCCCCCCACACACACTTTTTTGGGAGGGAAAGTGCGTCTTATGGAGCGAAAAATACGGTATCTGTGTATAAGGATCAGATAGTTGCATCACTGATCCCATTGCTACTTGAAAACACGTATCGGAATTTGCGTCCACACAGCAAAATGCACTATGGTTGCAGAATCCAGAATCCACCTGTCAATGGTGGCTTTGTGGTACCCAGATTTAAGGTTGGCAACCTCCAGGTGGGGGCTGAAGTGCTCCTGGAAATACCCCTGATCTCTAGATGACGGAGAATCAGTTCTGCTGGAGGCAACAGTGTCTCTGTATAAGGCAGTTTTCATGTGTTCATAATACAAGTCCCTTATTCGAAAGCCTAAGCTGCACCAATGCCTTCAGGAACAGGTTAGGTTCCAGTGAAACTGGCTTGGTTCAGTAATTGGTTTGGGGATCTTTCTAATGAAAATGTACCGGGTGTTGCAATGGCTGTTGGTGAAACGCTGCAACTGGGGGGGGCGGGAGTGTGGTAAATGTTTGGCCAGCTCGCTTCGAGTATGTTCTTAATTGTGTCTTTGCTTTTTTTCTCCCCTTCCACACTCTTGGCATAGCTGCCCTGATATTCTGTATCCCAAACCTGTTTTTTTTTAAATTAAAAAAAAACATTTCAAAGGAGACTTGTTTTAATAGAACGTCCTGACCTTCTGTACCGAAACCATTGCGCTGAGGCACGCTCTTGATTCCGAACTAAAACAGGCAGCAGGATGTCTCCTTTCCACCTGAAAAAGCGGATTGATTGGGAGAGAAAGAATTGGGGGGTTACTCGCCCCATGGCGGGCTGCGCCCTCTGTTTCCCTCCCTGAGTCACTGTTCTGACCGTGATTAGAAGTAGGCAGGCAAACCCAAGAATTCGCACAGATGCAAATGAGGGGAGGGACAGCCTTTGAGAGCAGATTTTTCGACCCCCTGACTCTGCATCAGAAGTGAGCAGCCGGTTCCTGGCGGTTTGTGGTTCGTGGGGTCTCATGAACGACAGTTCGCAAACAACGAACTTTTCCATTTGCCGAACCGGTTCGGGTTCATGAGATTCGTGCAGGTTCCAAGTGTGTGTGTGGGGGGGGGGGATTGCTGAACGGGCTTGCACCGATTAGACGCAAGCTTAGCTGCAAGCCAGTTCAGCGACCCCTTTTGCTCCCCCCCCCCCCCACGGCTCTGCAAGTGAATTTAAATGCCTTCTGAGCTCATTCATGTTGCGCTGCCAGTAAGACAGAGCCAGGGAACCTGTTTGTCAAGCCCATTCTTCAAGTTGATAGGGCAAGTACCATTAGAGTCAAGGCCTTGGACGGGAGGGTTTCAGTGGACTGAGCAACTGAGCACACAGTCCGGCTCACCAGTGGGTTGGGGAGGAGGGTGACTCAGCATTTGACAAATGGAGCAGCTTGCCTTTGGCAGGCCAAGCCAGGGCCCCTGCTGACCATGGAGCACCATCTGATTCTTGGAAGTGAAGGGGGGAAAGGCACCTGGCTGCGTTCTCCCGGCCCTGACTCCTTTTCCTCCCATGTCCTTGCAGCTGAAATGAAGGCTCCAAAGCGTCGACACCCTTTCGTGCCCTTCGCCCTGCGGAATCACACCGGTTGCACCCTCTGGTTTGCCACTCTGACCACCACCCCAACCCGGTAAGGAGTCTTGGGCAAAGAGGGGGGAAACTGAGGACCTTTCCTTGGGCAAGTTATGAACGCCGTGTGCCTGGGGGCGGGGTTCAGGACTTCTCTGGCGGATTCTCTATTTATGTACTGCATTTGTACCCCGCCTTTCTACCCACTAGAGACTCAAAAGTGGCTTGTGTTGTTCTCCATTTCATCCTCACAACAACCCTGTGAGGTAGGCCAGTTTGGGAGCATGTGACAGGCCCGAGGTCAATCAGCAAGCTTCCATGGCAGCATGGGGATTTGAACCCGGGTCTCCCAGATCCTAATCAGACACCCTTGATTACTGCACCACACTGCATTATTTCTTTTTCTCCTCCTCCATCTGTGACTTGCTTGCTGCAGTCCTTGGTACATAGCACACTAAACCTCACGGAGGAGAAAAAAAAGAGTTGAAAAGATAAGTTGTCATCAACGTAGTAAACCAGAGGAAGGGTTTTTTTAGCAGGCTTTAGAGATTTTATCTGTATTACATTCAGATGCACACATTACTCTTACTAAGATGCAAAGCATGACAGTTGATATGTCCGATTTCCTGCAAAGTACGACCATCCGATGTGACTCTGCCTTTCAGGGCCGCGCTCTCGCACAGCGGAAGCCCCGGTGTCCTTCCAGAGGAAAACGGCACGTTCCTCGATGATGCACACAAAGTCAGCGAGTGGCGGGAAGTCCTGACGGGCGAAGAGGTCCCATTTGAGTTTGAAGCCAGGGGGAAACTGAGGCACAGGTGAAGAACCACGATCCGTGCTGGCTATTGCGTTATAACTTGCTTGAGCAGCCACCTTTTTACGGGGCTTTACTTAAGGGGCTTGGGGAGGGGCATGCAGAGGGTCCCAGCTTCAGTCCAGAGTATTTCCAGTTGATGAACTTTGCCTGGGAACTTGGAGGGGCTCCACCAGGCAGACGAGATGCTACAGGGCTACATGAGCCGTCGTTCTGACTTGGTATAATGCACTTGGGAGAGGCCACGACTCAGGTGCAGATCACCTGCTTTGCGTACAGAAGGTCCCAGGTCAGTCTCCGGCATCTCCACTCAAAAGGACCTCAGGCAACAGATGTCGGGGAAGACCTTTCTTGGTCCGAGACCCTGGAGAGCAGACTTCTGTCGGAGTAGACAATACGAAGCTACAAGGGACCAGTTTCATAAGTTCATCGCACTTCTGTTTTGGGGCAGAGGCCTTGGCTGAGTGGTTGAGCACTTGTTTTGAGTGCAGAAGGTCCCAGGTTCAGTTCCCGGTATCTCCACTCGTTCGACAGCCATCCAGCCTGCGATTCTGATTTGCTGCAGCCAGCCAGAATCGATAGCAGTAGAGGCCAGATGGATCTGTTGAAAGGAAAAGAATAAGAATGCTTATAAAGCAAAACGACGAAGTCTGTGTTAACTGGGGGGGGGGAAACCCTGCCCTGTCTTTAATTGCTCTTCTTAAACCTCAGACAGAATAAAAAGTTGCAGTAAACGTAAACATACATGTTACAGATTCCCAGGTTAACCCCCCCCCCATGTTGTTTAGACCCTTCTTCAGAGGCCCGTAGCTCATATCCCCTTTAAAAGTCCAAATAAAACATGAATTTGCAGCGGTACTTCTTTTAAGCTGATACCACAGCACTATTGGAAGAAATAATTCTACAGGAGACCTCCCAAGAAGCGAACACATTTTATCCAGTGTAGCAGTGCAGGTGCTGGTAAAAGGAACTGCAGTATGCTAAAGCCCTTCATAAAACAAGATTGTTATCAAGGGATGCTAAAGAGAATTAAAGGCAGCATGTCCAAGTCTGTTGAAAGAAATTACAGATACTAACTTGCTATTCATTCCAGAGACATATTTGTTAAACTTAATACCAGAAGGACTCAAACACTATGATGTAACTCTGCTGATATATATGTTAACTGCTGCCAGAATATTATGGACAAAATATTGGAAATCAGACACCATCCCCTCCAAAGCGGAGTTAACGTATAAGCCAATGGACTTAGGGGAAATGGACAGACTGAGCTTAATAATACATGGAGAGGATAAAGCTTTTTTTGGGGGGGGGGGATATATGGTCGAGATTTTATCAATGGATCGACAAAGACTTAGAAAAATAGACTCAAAATGCATGTGCTAGAAAGTATGATAATTGTTTTCTTTTTTGTCACAACCTATAAATAAAAACTTTTTTAAAAAGGAAGAAAGAAAGACTTACCTCCTGCCTTGATAATAAATAAAAAAAGGAAGAAAGACTTACATCCTGCCTGAGCTATAAGCTGTCAAGGCAGCTTATAGCTCAGAGGCCCTGCAGCAGCCACAGAACTGCAGACAGCAGTGGGGCCGAAAAGACCCCGCCTCTCCAAAAGTAAATCACCCAAGAACGTGTGTGTGTGTGTGTAAAGCGCCTTCAAGTCACAGTCGACTTACGCCAGCCCATAGGGTTTCCGTGGCAAGAGATGTGCAGGGATGAAATCAGGCTAGCCCGGCTACCAAGATCAGGGCGACGCACTTGACTGGTGGTGGAAAACGCCATCCGCTTTCAGCTGGCTTACGATGGCCCTGTAGGTTTTCCAAGACAAGAGACGTTCAGAGGTGGTTTGCCATTGCTCTCTCTGTGTAGCTACCCTGGGCTTCCTTGGTGGTCTCCCATCCAAGTAGTCATCCGGGCTAACCCTGCTTAGCGTCCGAGGTCTGATGAGATCTGGCTAGCCTGGACCATCCTGGCCAGGGCACCGAAGAATACGGAAAAAAATAAGCTCAGACTGAGAAGCAGTATCTGTGTGTCCCCAAATGAGACTGGAACCAGGGGCTTGGAGCTGACCCAGAAATATCGTTCCGTTGGCCTTCGTGTTGATCTTTGCCTTGCTCTGTGCCGGCAGGCACACACACGACCTGAGGATCCATCAGCTGCAGGTGCGAGTCAACGGCTGGGAGCAAGTCAGTCCGGTCTCAGTGGACAAAGTGGGGATTTTTTTCCGATACGCGGCCCCCGACAAGAGCACGTCTTCGTCAACCGTAAGTTCTAGTTCCAGTACCGTGGGGGGTCTTTTGGTTGATAATGCTGTTGCAATCTCTTCTGTCAGCAGTGGGATTTTTGTGCCAGTTTGGTGTAGTGGTTAAGTGCGCGGACTCTAATCTGGGAGAACCGGGTTTGATTCCCCACTCCTCCACTTGCACCTGCTGGATGACCTTGGGCAAGCCGTAGTTCTGGCACAGCTGCTCTTGAAAAAGAGCAGTTTCTGTCAGAGCTCTCTCAGCCCCACCAACCTCACAGGGCATCTGTTGTGGGGAGGGGAAGGGAAAGGCGTTTGTAAGCCGCTCTGAGACTCCTTCAGGTGTAAATGCAATCTTTTCTTCTTGAGTGTGTGTCAGCGGTGGGATTTCCACCCCTCCCCTAATGAACAAATTACTGACTTTGAAGACCCTTGATTGCTTTTGCTAAACCGAGAATAATAAAGCCCTTGTCCTGTAACCGGCCCAGAGGTTCATCCATGGGAAATTGAGCCAACTTGTATTAATCAACCTATGGTTTAGTTTTAAAGCACACTAACTTTGTTCAGATAGGCTTGGGGGATGTGTGCTTTTTTTGGTGGCGCATTTTTTTTCTTTTCCTGTCTTGGCTCTTTCTGTTTGTTTGATCATAGCGAGCAGAATTTGCTGGTGGTATTAACAGCCATCGGATATATTTGCAGAGCTGGCTAAACTTGCTTCTTTGATAAGAGAAAAGACGTTATCTACATTTATTGTTAGCAAGAAACCCCTTATAGACCTTTTGCATGAAACTGGAAAAAAAATGAAATGATGATGTGCAGATTTGATTATTAAGGTGGGGAAAATTAGATAATAGAAAGAAGAGCTCCTTTTTTGTAATTATAGAGTAAGTGTAAAGTTTGCTGCATATTTATTGTGGAGAAAACCAAAAGGCACTTCTTTATATTTGTATATTTTTTTTCTTTTTTCCTCATCTCTTTCTTTCTGCTTTTTTTCTCTTTCTTCTTCTTTGTTTAACTTTGTATTTCTGTTTCCTTCTTTAAAACATCGGTTGTAAAAAATCTGAATAAAAATTATGTACAAAAAATAACTCACAACAGAATTGCATATTTTTGATAACCTTAAATGCCCAAGCAGAAAGGGATTAATTAAATTATAATTAATTTCTATGTTGACAGTGGATACTAGTTTATCTGTACCATTTGTAGGCTGCATCCTACACCTACCTTACAGTTTGTTTTTTGTTTGTTTAAAAAACACTTTAAAAATGTTTAAAAACTCACCAAAACAGCCCTGATCTGGATAGTCCAGACAAGCCGATCTCGTCAGATCTCGGAAGCTAAGCAGGGCCGACCCTGGCAAGTACTCGGAAGGGAGACCTCCAAGGAATACCAGGGCCGGGACGCAGAGGCAGGCAATAGCAAGCCACCTCTCTGAAATGTCCAGGCCCCCAGTAGGGGTTGCCAGAAGTCAACCATGACTTCCAGGCACACACACATACACGAAATACTCACCAAAAAAACCTCCACCAAAACAGTTCAAAGCAAAACGTCTTCCATGCCTCCATAAAGAACAGAAGGTAGACCAATTTGATTTGGTACGGGCAGTCATTCAGGTTTTGCTCCCTGTTCAAGAAACGCAGAGGGGTGTCGACAGGTTCTGTAATAAGCACTGCGTAATTTTTATTTCTGGATTTCCTCCCCAGGTTGGCAGCCCAATTAGCAGAACAAACATAATCCATCCTCATGTTTATGTAAGTAGCGGCTTGTTCATTTGTGGTGGACTTCCCTTCTTTGCGCATTCAGTTTTGAATGCGAGCTGATCCGTCCAGTGCGTTTTTAATCTCACCCTCGTTGTGGCCGATGTACACGTTTCTTCCTTCCCCATTTTATCCTCACAACAACCTTGTGTGGTAGGGTAGGCTGACAGAAGGTGACTAGCCCGAGGTGAGCTTCAAGGCCATGTGGGGATTTGAACTCAGGTCTCTCAGGTACTAATCTGACACTGTGCTGACACATGAGAGCAAACAAAATAATGTGTTCTGGGTAATCAGTAACTCAAAACAATTTGCGGAGATGGCTGCACTTCTTTGGTTAGAGAAAAGACATCTGCATTTATTGTTAGCAGTTAGCTTTGAGTGTGAAATTGTCTGAGTCACATGCTGTTGTTGGGGTTTTTTTTAAATTAATGTTTGTTGTGGAAAATAGGAAGGGAAAAAACTGCCCAAACTGTTGAACAGACAAAAGAAACCTCTTAATTATCCATTGTACCTGATGCATATAGGGAGACAATTAAAGACAGCCAGTTTGGTGTAGAAGTTAAGTGCATGAACTCTAATCTGGGAGAACCGGCTTTGATTCCCCACTCCTCCACTTGCACCTGCTGGATGACCTTGGGCAAGCTGTAGTTCTGGCACAGCTGTTCTTGAAAAAGAGCAGTTTCTGTCAGAGCTCTCTCAGCCCCACCTACCTCACAGGCTGTCTGTTGTGGGGAGGGGAAGGGAAAGGAGTTTGTAAGCCGCTCTGAGACTCCCTTGGGTAGTGAAGGGTGGGGTATAAATCCAATCTCCTCCTCGTCCTCCTAAAGCAAAATCAGTTATGAATGTACAGCACTAAAGAAAACTGGGAATAAAAAAAGAAAACAAGATGCAATAAGATGGTTCGGAACCATCTCCTCCTCTATTTCTCAAACACGATACGGGTGTTTTTGCAAGCTGCGGTGTTCCTGTGGAAAGGGCAGCCTGTTCTTTAGCCCTAATGTGAAATCGCTCCCGTCCTCTGCATGTACATTGTGGTTGCTTCAAGTTTTTAGATGTCTTTGGCAGGAAAGTTATTTGGTTTCCCTCTTGGCTTCGGCGTGGGCTGGAGAGGGCCGGGCCCGGCGCCTGTCAGCACCACATTCAAGTGCGGGGCGAGGAGAGATTGTTCCCCAGTAGGAGGCTGGACTGACGGAGCCCTCTGGGCTGCCTGCTCCTGTAGCAGAGACCCCTTTCCACTCAGGTCGCTCGGGCTCATTTAAGCTAGAAATACCTTAAGTACTTTTTCAAGGCACTACTCGGTCATGCTCTGAACCGGCACAGCTGCCTGCAGTATGTCTTGTTTAGAAATATCGTAACCAGCCCCCCCCACTTAAGAATTGAGGTGGGGTTGTTGTAGCTTAGTTGTAGAGCGTGGACTTTGTCTAAAGATAGTCCTGGATCCGGTCTCCAGTTAAAAGGATCAGGTAGCAGCTGATGTGCAAGACCTCTACCTGAGACACTGGAGAGCTGCTGCCAGTTCAGGTAGATAATACTGACTTTTCATTAAACTAGTTGCCTGACTCTGCATGAGGGAGATTCATGTTTTCATCCGTGTCGGGAAGAGGCCTTGGCTCAGCGGTAGAGCATCTGCTTGGCGCGCAGAAGGTCCCATGTTCGGTTCTCGGCATCTCCTGTGAAAAGATCTGGCAGTAGCTGAGGTGGAAGAGATCAGCAGATTCTGCCAGCTGTCTAGTTCAACACCTCCCCGACCAGTTTGCTAACTTTACGACTCACTGGTAATTTTAGAACAGGTTTGCCTGGCCGTCTCAGGCAGATGAGCCCCGTTTTGGTTTGGTTTAGCCAAGTATACCACTGTTAATGTGTTGGGTTGGGACTTCGAAGGACCCAGGTTCAAGTCCCCACTTAGCCCTGAAACTCGTTTGTGGGCATCGGCCACCCTTGTCCTCACACCCCCTGTAGAGGAAGTGGGGGAGAGCCGCGTCCACCTCCATGAACTCACGAATTAAATGTACACAGATCCTTTTCCGTTCTAGCTTTTGCAGAATGTGGATATGTTGTCCTACATGTATGTACCCCAGAGAGCACTTCGGTCCGGGGCCCAACATCGCCTGGCCATACCTGGCCTAAGAGAAGCCAAGCTCACTGCCACCAGGGGGAGGGCCTTTTCGGTGGCGGCCCCTAGCTGGTGGAACGAGCTCCCGGAGGAGATCAGGGCCCTGCGGGACCTGATGCAGTTCCGCAGGGCCTGTAAGACGGAGCTCTTCCGCCAGGCATTTGGATAGGGGCCGCCGCCCTCTTTTTTGTCCCCCCTTGTCACCCAGTGACTACCAATGCGCAACATAACTACTACCATCTAGTTGCTGAGGGCCCTGCGTGCTCCCAACATCAGATTGTACGTAACATCACTTGGTACGCCATCAGATCGCACTGAGCACTTTAATATTTGTATCGTGTAATAATGTTTTACGTAATGTTGTAATGTTTTAACTGTTTTTAACTGTTTTATTGTGAACGAGGTTCCCCTAATTATGTAAGCCGCTCTGAGCCTGCTATGCGGGGAGAGCGGCCTAGAAGCCGAATTCAATAAATAAAATAAATAAATGAATACATTTGTTCCATTTCATGGGTTCACAGTTTTCTTCACTGCCTCCGGTCCGAGTGGTCTTTGCGGTCACCATGGAAGGCAGCGCCCGGAAGGTGATCACCGTGCGCTCGGCCTTGATGGTGAGGAACAAGCTGGAGATTCCGATGGAGTTGAGGCTCGACAGTCCTTCCGCTCCTGACAGTAAGTGGGTTCAGTCGTTTAAGGCAGGGGCCGCTAACCTTTTTGAGCCTTCGGGGGGGGGGGGGGGCGCCTTTGGAACTGTGACACAGTGTGGTGGGCGGAGCCATAAAACGTCTGCCACCGGAGGCGGAGCCAGCCATACCACGGCTGCCACAGTTTGCCTTCAGTCACACAGCGAAGATCTTTGTGCTGTGGTGGCAGCTGCCGCTGAAGCGACGTTTTTAAGAATCTGCACAGCCGATCAGAATCCCCACTGAGCGAAAGCTCCATCTGGCCCTGGCTGCTTAAAAAAAAAACCCCAACAACACTCGCCCTGACCTGGATAGCCCAGGCAAGCCCAGTCTTGTTAGATCTCGGAAGCCGAGCAGGGCCGACCCTGGCGAGTACTTGGAAGGGAGACCTCCAAGGAATACCAGGTCTGAGGATGAAGAGGCAGGCTAATCAAGCCACCTCTCTGAAAAATGTCCAAGCCCCCAGTAGGGGTCACTAGAAGCCAACCGTGACTTCCAGGCAAGCACACAGACGCACTCACAAAACACTTGGCCAGTTGGGGAACCCTGATTTAAGACGACTTAAAAAGGGGGTGGACTGACCTGAGAACCGGGGGGGAACGGGAATTACTGAGGGCAATGCCAACAAGGTGTTTGTTTTTAAAGGAAATGCCTCACATTTTGCAGTTCTTTCTGGGGGATGTATTATTACCATCTTAAGACAGAGATGACCTTTTGTCTCTCAGTGGGGCCATTTAAAGCCCGCCTGATGTGTTTTCCTAGCCAGTTCCCACTTTTCCTTCTGGGCGATTTGCTCTAAAGACCGTGTTGGTGCATCTTGTTTGGTTGCAGAACCCGTCGTCCTGCCTTCAGTGATGCCAGGAGATTCCTTTGCCATCCCGCTGCACCTCACCTCCTGGCGCCTGCAGGCCAGGCCGAAGGGGATGGGCGTCTTCTTCTGCAAGTCCCCCATCCACTGGACGAACGTCCAGAAGGCCTCGGAGGTCAGCAGCAGCAAGCGAGAGTGCCACGCGATGGAGTCCGAGAACAGCCGGTTCTTCAGGTAGTCTGATTCTGACTTCTTCCGTCTGTTTCCTGGTTCTTGCGGGAGGGCTGTTGAATAAATGGGAAGAAGGAAGAAAACCCGGCTCAAAGTTACCTTGTTTCGGAGGCCTGTGGTGAAATACAAGGGAATTAAACCCGAACCCCGTGATAAGTTATGGGAAGGGGCTCTTTCATGATGTACACACCGTTCATGTCCGACATACCTGAGGGACCGCCTTACCCCAGAGAGCACTACGGTCAGGGTCTCAGAATCGACTGACCCTCCCAGAGCCCAAGGATGCCAGGCTCGCTGCTACCAGGGCCAGGGCCTTCTCAGTGGTGGCTCCATAAGAGCCAGTTTGGTGTAGTGGTTAAGTGCGCGGACTCTAATCTGGGAGAACCGGGTTTGATTCCCCACTCCTCCACTTGCACCTGGCTGGATGACCTTGGGCAAGCCATAGCTCTGTACCAGCTGTTCTCTCAAGGACAGCTTGGGAAAGAGCTCTCTCAGCCCCACCTACCTCACAGGGTGTCTGTTGTGGGGAGGGGAAGGGAAAAGGAGTTTGTAAGCCGCTCTGAGACTCCCTTGGGGAGTGGAGGGCGGGGTATAAATCCAATCTCTTCTTCTTCTTCTTCATACCGGTGGAATTTGCTCCCGGAAGAGATCAGGGCCCTGCGGGATCTTTTACACTTCTGCAGGGCCTGCAAGACGGAGCTCTTCCACCAGGGTTTCAACTAAGGAGCCGCCCTCACCACTGCTACCAACAGTGGTGGTATCGGTCCTGGCCCCGGCTCTTGAGATCGAGCCATATCACCGACCGACTCAAGAAGAGCACCAAGCTGGAAAGCGTCTGTTGTTTACGACTTTAGTACGCCATCTCTATTAATGTAGGAATTACGGCTAGCACTTTACAATCTTACGTTTTATTGCATTTAACTTGTTTTAAAATGATTTTATGTGGTTTCTACGGTATCTGTGCGCCAACTGCTGTGAGCTGCCCTGAGCCTGCTTGCGGGGAGGGCGAGGCACACATTGAATAAATAAATAAATGTAATCAGAGAATCTTATGATCTTCACTGGGCTTTCCTGTGGCTTGGAAGAAAGCAAGAGTGTGAGCCGTGGGTCATCCCCCCCCCCCCAATAATAAGGAAGGTGATGCTGTGCTGCGTCATACCTAGATGGCTCTGTGGCTGGAAAACTCGGGAGAACCAAAAGTCCAAATGAAAAGGTGCAAAGGGTTCCGGCATGCTAAATAGCTAGGTAGTGCATTCGGACAACTGGGCTGTTTCTGGGCCAGCGTCGGGGGTCGGCTCGATAGGGTGCCTGCCGAGGTCCATGGTCCAACAGATGCCCTATCACCAGTCATAGGCATTTGACACACACGCTTCTGTTAGGAAACCTCTGGGATGATCTGCCACTTCCTGAAAACCTGGGAAATACCTCATTCCTGTGGTTCCAGGTTGTGCTAAGGAGTTCAGGCAGTGTCAGGGATCGAACGGTAAACTACACATAGGCGTTTGACAAAGGGAGCTTTGACTCTTGAAAGCCAGTTTTGTGTAGCGGTTAAGAGCGGTGGACCCTAATCCAGGAGAACCGCGTTCGATTCCGCACTCCTCCACATGCAGCTGCTGGTGTGACCTTGGGTCAGTCACAGTTCTCTCAGAGATGTTCTCTCGAGCAGTTCTCTCAGAGCTCTCTCGGGCCCCACCCACCTCACGCAGGGTGTCTGTTGTGGGGAGAGGAAGGGAAGGAGATTGTCAGCTGCTCTGAGACAATTGAGTGAAGGGCAAGGTATAAATCCAATCTCTTCTTCTCTCTCTTATACCCTGGAAATTTTGTTGGTCTTTAAGGTGCTTCCGCACTTGAATCTTGTTCCTTCTGTCCGTGTGTGTTCATAGCGGACTGTGCCCCACACCACAGTTGTGTTGTTTTGGAGGAGAAAAGTCGAGCTGTGCTATTCCACTCCCTTCACGCCCGCCTGTCTTTCCTCCCTAGGTTTTGTGTCGCCATAAAGAAGGAGAATTACCCCGACTACATGCCCTCGCACATCTTCTCCGACAGCGCCAAGCAGATTTTCCGGCAGCCCGGGCACACCATTTACCTCCTGCCCACGGTGGTGCTGTGTAACCTGCTCCCGTGCGAGCTTGAGTTCTACGTGAAAGGGGTGCCCATCAGCGGGACACTGAAGCCTAGCAAAGAGGTGGCACTGCACACGGCCGACACTTCACAGAACATCGAGCTCGGTAAGGTTGAGCAGTGAACCGGAGGACTGTTCGCTGGAGGGGGCAAAAGCATCTAAGAACATGTCACTGTCATGTGACACGGGGTTGTCACGTGACACAGGGTTGTCATGTGACAGCAGGTCAGTCGATCGCTGAATGGGAGAAAGAGGGGCCGGGCAGGCAGGAAGGCTCTGGCCACATGGTCACATAGGTGTGAATACGTCGTTCAAAAGTACAGCTAGGTACCTTTTTAAAAGTCACATTCTTGCTCCATCCTCCCTTTTGTATTTTCTTCTGCATGGATTTTTTGTGATTGTGCTTATTCGGTTATTTGGGAAGTGCCATTGAGTTGTAGCCAACTTATGGTGACCCTGTAGGGTTTTCAGCGTAAGAGACGTTCAGAAGGTGCTTTTGCCTGCCTGCCTCTGCCTAGTGGCCCTGGACTTCCTTGTTGGTCTCCCATCCAAATACTGACCAGGGCCAACCCTGCTTAGATCTGATGAGACTGGGTTAGCCCAGGTCATCCAGGTCAGGGCCTGGTTATTTACTTAGCTGTTAAGTTTGCATACTGCTTTTCTGTGACTCCTTTCCAAGGCAGAGCACAGCATAAAAACTACTAACAACAATTACTAGCTGATAAAACATACTGGAAACAGCAGTATGAATCTCAGAGCAGCAATCAGCAACAAAGGCCTTTTCTCAAAAACCTGTTTGTAGAAGGACATGTTTTATCAGTTTCTGAAAAGAGGCAGATAGTAGAATGGGACATATTTCCTGAGCATTCCACAGAAGGGGGGGGGGCAGTTACTGAAAAGGCCCTGCTCCTCAGTCTGGCATCTACTAAAGATGGTACTGGGGCTTCTTTCATTAATTCATCTTAGAATGCTGGGTAGGAGGGTTACTGTGAGAGGAAAATGAGCATGTAACAAGTGGAAATTTGATACAGTCACAGTATTATTAATGTTGAGAAGAGGGACCAACAATCATGTTGCTGCCCTTCCAGAACTGTAATAATCTGGTGAACACACACCATGAACACATGAAGCTGCCTTAGACTCTCCAGAGCAGCTCTCCAGAGTCTCTTGTTGAGTTCTTTCACATCACGACTCCCTGATCCTTTCCACCGGAGATACCGGGAGCTGAACCTGGGACCTTCTGCATGCCAAACAGATGCTCTACCTCTGAGCCATGGGGAGAAGATGTAAGCTGAATTTATGTATGCCCATGGAATCCATTCACTTAAGTTATGTTAAGTTATGTCCTATGTAGTTCTTCCATGGCCTAGAAATCTACCTAGTTGCTGGGGAAATAATGCTTACCAAGAACAGGCAGGAAGAGACCACAGCCTTGTGTAAAAAAAAAAAAAAATTCCCGATTTCAGGCGTCTCCTTAGAAAACTTCCCGCACTGCAAAGAGCTCTTGATACCTCCCGGTACACAGAACTACATTGTGCGGATGCGACTATACGACGTCAACAAGCGCCTCTTGAATCTCACCATCCGGATCGTGTGCCGAGCTGAAGGGTCCCTGAAGATATTCATCGCCACCCCGTATTGGCTCATCAACAAAACAGGTAAATCGAAGCGTCTTTCCACAGACCTCCAACGAAGACGGGTCGCTTCAGAGTACTCATAAGAGTGGAGCCATTTAAAGAGATCAGTTAGCTTTTATTTTGAGCATCCTGGGGGCAATAGACAGCTGGTATCCCACAGCAACCAGGGAAGGCCAGGGCATCAAAGTGTCCATCACCATTAGCTGTCGGGGTAATGTTGCCCAGGTTTACAAGGTCAAGGGGGAAGTGAGAACACAGTCCTTAGACTTGCTACCAACACCCTGCAGGGGCAAAGGGTGCTCTCAGTAGCACCCTTCTAGAGGATTATTTTCCACGGATTATAATGCTGCTTTGGGCATACTTTGGAAAAGAACAGTGGGTTATGTGTAAACTTGCACATAGCTGTGTTGTACAACTGTTCACTCCTTGTTCTGGTTAGGTCCCGTTTCTTGAGACTGGTAGGCAGGGCGAACTGAGTTTGCCTGGAAGGCGGGACCTTCTCCTCAACTTCCAATTATCTTGCTATCCCACACCCAGGTAGAGGAAAGCAATGTTCTTTGGGAGCATCATAGCTGTTTGCTAAAAAAGATGGGGTGGGGGCTTCAGACTTAGAGCCAAGCAGTGGTCCCTCTAAGCTGTGGAGTCTTGTGAGCAAAAATTCTGTTTTGTGAGCTACTGGCATTAAAGTTGTGAGGGAGCGATTTGGCTGCTGCATGAATTAGCATGCTCTGGAACCATCCTTCTAAGAGCCAAGACAAAAATGTGTGAGCCAGAGGCTAAAAAAACTGTGAGGTAGCTCACACTAACTCAGCTTAGAAGGGACGCTGGAGCCAAGCGAATCCCTCTCCAGTAGCAGAGGCACTCTTCCTGGAACTCCGCTGCCTCTAATTCAGTTTTTCCTCTTCCTCGAACCCCACTGCCTCTAAGCCAAGTGATCACGTAGCCACGTGTTCTCTAAATCTAGATGAAAAACGGGTGGTTATTTAAATTGGACAAAAAAAAAAAGATAATCCAGAAAATTGGTGGCTCAGTTTTCTCTTGGTGCTTTCTGGCACTGTTAAGTCAACTAGAGTTTTGAGTCCAGACAGCGCTCTGTTTGCACCTTGTCTTAGCAGTTTGAATATTTTATTTTATTTATCATGGGGTAACAACAACAAAACTAGGGGAATGTCAGCTTGGCCAGGAACTCAGAAATGCCTCCGTATAATGATGTGTCAGCCTTTTTATAGCCGCCTTAAACCTTCTTTAAAGCTGTGGATGAAAGATCGGGGGGAGGGGGCTTGAGTCGTCTTCCAGAATGTGTGGATACTCTTTTTTTAAAAAAGCGGTTAGGCGGCAGCAGTAATGTGTTAATTGAAGGACAATACCTATTTGTTTTAGAAGATATGTACGCTGCCTTCCCAGACTTGCTTGTGATATTACAACGTGCAGAGATGATAAAACATCATACCAATAAAATTTATTTATTTATTTGATTTATACCCCGCCCTTTCCACCAAAGCAGGCTCATCTCGATTGAATTATCCCCTGCCCTCCCCACCAAAGCAGACTCATCTCGATTGATAATACAATGAATCAAACAGAGTCGACTAAAACATGCTAATAAAAGCAAGCCAGGGTACACAAACATGTAAAACAGATTAGTCTAACAGATGTGAAACGAATTAACCTCTCTTAGATAGAATCATGAGCTAGCATACCACTACGGCAGTGTAAGCCCATGTAGGTACGACAGCAGCTGCCGCAACCTGATCAGCGGGTGTTTTGGGGAGAGGACTCGAATGGAATGCTTTTGCGGTGTGGAATGAGGGCAAAGACATTTAAACTTCTGTTCCCCATTTTTGTTGCCTTCTCAACCACTGAACGGTGCATTCTTTCTAGCTCAGGCAAAGACTCTCTTCTCTCCAGAAGCGAATCTCTACCATTCTATCAAGTTGCTGTTTTGCAGTTTACTTCGGACTGCCATATGTCTGAGTTGTAAATTGTTTCAGGGCTCGATCTGGCTGAAAATACAAATTCTGTGGAATAAAGTGTCCCCTCCCCCCCACCTCCAGGGGGAAAAATCTTGCATCATGTTGAGAATTGCTTTAGAACAAATCTCTGGGTGATACATTTTAGATGGCTTGCTTCCCAACGTGGCTTTCGAGCTAGAAGACTTGGTTCCTGTACCCCACTTTTCTCTACCTTAAGTAGTCTCGAAGCGGCTTACATTTGCCTTGCCTTCCTCCTCCCACAACAGGCACCTTGTGAGGCAGATGGGGTCCAGAGCGTTGCAAGAGAACTGTGACTGGCCCAAGGTCACCCAGCAGGCTTTACGGGGAGGAGTGAGGACATAAACTCAGTTATCTAGATCAGAGTCCACCGCTCTTAATGAATGCTCCCTCTAAGCTGTGTGGAGTCTTGTGAGCAAAAATTCTATTTTGTGAGCTACTGGCATTATATTTATTATTTATTTATATTTATGTCCCACTTTGCTGGACAAGCTGGCTCAAGGCAGCTAACAAGGTTAAAATATCATAAAACAATTAGAACATCAATTAAAACAGCACGAATTACAGATAAAATAGACAGGTGATGGCAGCTTTCAGATCACACCCCATGATGGGCACAGCGACCCATAGGTCCCAGGCCAGAAGAAGTTCCACCAGCCCATTCATCAGTGGCGGCTCCTAATCAAAGGCCTGGTGGAAGAGCTCCGTTTTACAGACCCTGCAGAACTGTAAGAGGCCCTGCAGGGCTCTGACATCTTCCGGGAGCTCATTCCATCAGTGTGGAGCCACCACTGAGAAGACCCTGGCTCTGGTGGTCGCCAGCCTAGCTTCTTTCAGACATTAAAGTTGTGAGTGAGCAATTTGGCTGCTGCATCAATTAGTTTGCTCTGGAGCCATCCTTCCTGAGCTGAGGCAAAAATGTGTGAGCCGGAGGCTAGAAAACTGAGGTAGCTCACACTAACTCAGCTTAGAGGGAACACTGCTCTCAACCACTACACCAGACTGGCTCTATAGTTCTTAGTTAAGCAAGTGATTTGTGCACCTTTGAGTCCAGGGTACAGACTGAAAAGCTAATTCAACCCTGTTGCTCTGTTCGAAGGGTTGCCCCTGATCTTCAGGCAAGACAATGCCAAGATCGACGCGGCCGGCCAGTTTGAAGAACACGAACTAGCCAGAAGTCTGAGCCCTCTCCTGTTCTGTTACGCCGACAAGGAGCAGCCAAACCTGTACGTGCATTTAGTCAACCTTTCTTTAAATAACCAGTTATGATTTTACAAACGCACTCTGTCATCTGTTTCTAAATTTGGAACACTCAAGTCTTTTGGCGGGGGATGCTTCCACACACACTCCTTGATTATTTCCGCTGTCCTTTTCTGGTCCTGTGTGACCCTTTTTGCAACTGCACTGTAGTTCGGTAAGAAGGTCCCGGTGGTCTTGTTTTCAGTGCTTTCCCTAAAAAGCCTAACTGGCCGCACACAGCTGGCATTTTCATTGTGCTGTTCACCATCACCCCAAGATCCCTTTCCTGGTTAATCTGTGCCAGTTCAGCGACCCCCACCCATCACCATGCATCGGATGCAGTGGGCTGCTGGCCACAGAAGCTTTTTGCCACAATACATCTGCTAGTCTTTAAATTGCCAGAACATTCTTTTTTCGGTCTGTTTCGTCCGTTCCCGACAGCCCTAGGGGGTCAGCTGCGGCTGTGCTTTTTGTATGATATAAATCTGTTGCATGCTATTGAAATGCTGCTGGGATCCTTCAGTGGCCGCCTGGAACTTTCAGAAGCCCTGTGGCCTGCCGAATGCTTCCAGGACTTGTGCTTCCATGGCAAGGAACAAGTCAAGCCGTGTATTCGAGAACTGACGATGTCCAAGAACGAAGTGTTTGCAGAAAAGGGCTATTTATTTTTTAAAAAAATGGTCTGAAAGTTTCAGTAGCAGCAGACCTCATTATTGATGCCCAAATTTGTGTTAGCTTTGATTGGGGAGGAGGAGGATGTGGCTGGGTTTAGAGGCTGTTTTGTGTGTGTGTGTGTGTAAGCTGCTAAATTCGTGTGTCCCGTTTCTCACCGCAGTTGCACAATGAGAGTTGGAAAGGGAATCCACCCTGAAGCCATGCCAGGCTGGTGCCAGGGCTTCTCCCTGGACGGGGGGAGCGGCGTTAGAGCCCTGAAAGTGATCCAGCAAGGAAACCGACCAGGCCTCATTTACAATATCGGTAGGTCACCAGAATTTGAATTCTCGCTGCAGAAGGGTTCTAGTTGCCCCTCTGCGTTTCTTTGATGTGTGGCAGGGGCGCGGAATTTTTTGTTTTGGAGTCGCTCGCGTGTCCAGTACAGGGTATGTCGAGCTGGACATTCGTGTAAACTTGATTGTGCGTCTGTGTCAATTTCCACTGCAATCAGGAATTTATGAAGGCGAAACTTGTAGCTGACGGATCCTGCTTTGGGCTCTGTTTTCTGCTAATCCCCCCATACCCTGGTCTGACTCATTCCCTGTTTACACCGTGTTGTTCCCCCATCTGAGACCTCGTGGTTCAGCTAAGAGCCACGATGCTACAGGTAGTGAATCGGAGGCCGTTAAATCAGCATCTGAACCACAGCACGACGTTAGTTTCTTTAGACTTAACCATGAACACATGAAGCTGCCTTATACTGTGTCTGCCCGCTGGTCTGTCAAGGTTTGTATTGTCTACCCAGACTGGCAGCTGCTCTCCAGGGTCCAGGCAGAGGTCTTTCACATCACCTACGGCCTGGTCCTTTGTAACTGGGGATGCTAGGGATTGAACCCGGGGCCTTCTGCATGCCAAGCAAGTGCTCTGCCACTGAGCCACAGCCCCGTCCCCCCCAATGCCATGTTTTCATATGACGTATGAATGTGAACATCAAGGCTTGACGGTGGCTTGTTCGCTGCAGAGATTGCTGGCGAGAGCAAAGGTGATAAAACTGAGATCTGCATGATCATTTGGAAGCCCAGTCCTTGTTTCACAATCATATTTAAAGGACAGCTTCTCATGGTATGTAAACTAGAAGAAGAGATTGGATTTATACCCCGCCCTTCACTTGTAGCCTCTGAGCAGCTTACGAACTCCTTTTCCCTTCCCCTCCCCACAACAGACACCCTGTGAGGTAGGTGGGGCTGAGAGAGCTCTTTCCAGAGCTGTCCTTGAGAGAACAGCGGGTATAGAGCTACGGCTTGCCCAAGGTCATCCAGCAGGTGCAAGTGGAGGAGTGGGGAATCAAACCCGGTTTTCCCAGATTAGAGTCCGCGCACTTCACTACTACACCCAGATTAGAGTCCGTGCACTTAACCACTACACCAGACTTAACCACTACACCAAACTGTAGTGTAAACTACAAGCCACAAACTGTTCTCTTGCTCCTACTGTTTCTAGGGGGTTTTGTGCTAGGGGGACTCTTGTTTCCAGCTCTGCTGTAGCTCCCTGGATGTCTTTCACTGCTCGTTGGTGCTCCCGACAAAGTGACGTGTTCGGTCACGTCACACCCAGTGTTCCCTCTTAAGCTGAGTTAGTGTGAGCTAGCTCACAGTTTTTTAGCCTCCGGCTGACATATTTTTGTCTCAGCTCAGGAAGGATGGCTCCAAAGCAAACTAGTTTATGCAGTAGTCAAATGGCTCACTTACAACTTTAATACCAGTAGCTCACAAAGTAGAATTTTTGCTCACAAGACTCCACAGCTGAGAGGGAGCATTGATCACATGGCAGCAAAGTTAACTTTGTGGCGTCTTTGCCGTCCAGTTGCATGTCACTCTGGAGACAGGCACCCAGGGAGCAACTGAGGTCAGGGTCCCCACATCGCCTGACTCTCCCTGGCCCGAGAGACACCAGGCTGGCCATTACTAGAGACAGGGCCTTTTCAGTGGCAGCTCCATGCTGGTGGAATGAGCTCCCAGAGGACATCAGGGCCCTGCAGGACCTTCCTCAGAGCCTGTAAAACGGAGCTCTTCCACCAGGCTTTTGTTTAGGAGCCGCCACTTAAGAACGCGTGACTGATGACCACGTCACCGGAACATCCTACGGCCCTCATGACATACTGTTGTGATACCGCTTTCCATCCCTGATTGTTTACTGTATGCCTCCATCGTCTGTATTTATATTGTTCTGATTTGTATTTTATGTTGCATATGTGCATTTTATTGTCTTATCACTTCTGATGTCTGTACGCCACCTTGGGCCAGTTTGTCCAGCAAGGCGGGATATAAATAGAAATAATAAATAAAGGTAAATATTTTTAACACTACTTACTAGCCATATCTACGGGTCATAGTAGTGCCAATCCCAGTAACAACAAGTTACAAAAAGCACAAATAAAATAGTTAATTAAAAAGAAAGAAAGGAATAGTAATAATAACAGTAACCGGTGGTGTTCCACAGTAGGAGTACTGGGATTGGTGAGCACTTGGTGGCGCACAGATTTAACCATACCAAAGATCAGAAGGCGGGGGGTGGGGGAGAGAGCTATCTATAAATCAAAGGTGTCTAGCTGTTCTTAATTGCAGTCATAGCACTCCAGATGCTCTTGTGGTTGACTGTCTCTGCTGCTTCTTAGGCATCGACGTGAAGAAGGGCAGAGGTCGCTACATCGACACGTGCATGGTAACCTTTGCACCTCGCTACCTGTTGGATAACAGATCCAAGCACAAGCTCGCCTTTGCACAGCGGGCGTTCGCCAGGGGACAGGTAAGAAGGCTTTTGTCTCGACGTGTTCAGCGCATGCATCACGGGTGCTTGGCTGCCTGCTGATAGCAGTTACGTGATATTCCCTCACTGCAAGATGTTTTGGGATCCAGGCGTGCATCTGGGGTGGAAGGAAGAGCGCTGTACACCACAAACTTTCTGCAGGTGGGGAGAAAGCAGCCTAGAACTGTTTAAAAAGCAAGCTCTATTCCACACGGGTTGCACTAGCTCCAGGATTAAAGCCTGTAAGGCCAGAGCCCCCAACCTTTTTGAGCCTGCAGGCACCTTTTAAATTCGGACACGGCATGGTGGGCGCAGCCATAAGGTGGCTGCTACCATAGGCAGAGCAAGGCACAGAACGGCTGCCACAGCTTACCTTCAATCCCATTGTGAAGATCCTTGTGCTGCGGTGGCCGCTGCTGTCAAAGCAGCGTTTTAAAAAATCTGCACAGCCAATCAAAAATCCCCAGTGGCCAATCAGAGGCCTTACTGGGTAAAAGCCACACCTGGCCCCACCCACTTTCCAGAAACACTCGGTGGGCACCAGAAAAGGTGCCAGTGCACTTCACTTGTACAGCGTAGTGATGCGCTAATGCCCTCGTTGCGCCTATTCAGTGCGATGCACGGATTCAGTTCTGCAAATGTCTCATGTGGGTGCGTTTTCGTTTTGTTTCTCCTGCCTTCTCTTCAGGGCTCTTCCAATCCTGACGGCTACATCTCCACTCTCCCCGGCTCGAGCGTCGTCTTCCACTGGCCACGCAACGATTACGACCAGTTGCTGTGCGTTCGGCTCATGGATGTTCCCAACTGCATCTGGTCCGGAGGATTTGAAGTCAACAAAAATAATTCTTTCCACGTCAATATGAGGTGGTTACTGGGTGGGGGGATGATTTCTCTTGAATGCTTCCTTTCTGTGACAGCCCCCACCCCCCCATTTTAGGGACTGATGGTTGTCAGATCTGTACAAATAGCTGGCTCATTTTATCAATTCCAGCGAGCGAAGGGGTTGTTATCTCGATGTTGCCATGCCGTTTCCTGGGCTTCGCTATCCATCAGGGCACATACCAGCTTTCAGATCGCACAGGGTTTTTCACCAGGAGATTAGATCCAGGCTGTGCTGAAACATTGTCTATAGAATCAGACTAGGACCTGGAAAATCTGGCTTCAGATCCCCATTCTTGGTTGGGGGACTTGGGACAGTTGAACGCCCTCCAACTACCGTACCTTGTAGGGTTGTCAAAGGGATAAAACGAAAGAGGAGAGAAACAGAAACACCCTGCAGTCCCTCGTAACACTAGAACCCCCAGGGTCATCCACTTGAAGGGTGGGGGATCCAGGACTGGCAGAAGAAAGTGCTTCTCCACACAGCCCCTAATTCAGCTGTGGAACTCACTGCCACCAGATGTGGTTATGGCAGCCAACTTGGAAGGGAGTGGACAGATTCATGGAGGACGGTATTATCCATGGCTACTAGTCATGATCGATATCTGCTCTCTCCAGTACCAGAGGCAGTGTGCCTCTTTATATCGGTCAGTTGCCAGGGAGCACAGGTGGGCGGGATGCTGTTGCAGTCGTCCTGCTTGCGGGCTTCCAAGAGACAGCTGGTTGGCCACTGTGTGAACAGAATGCTGGGCTTGATGGGCCTTTGCTCTGATCCAGCAGGGCTCTCCTTATGGTTTTGCACACATGCTGTATTCTATATATATAATTTTAACTTTATTATAATGAAAAGAGGTAAGATACAGTTCGGTTAACTACAATGCAAAGATCAACATGCAGCTTACTGTACTTGACTTGTGTTACAAAACGTTTCGGAAATAGTTCTTGCTGTTCCATTTCTAACTCCCTTAAAGCTTAGTACTATAACCTGTTTAAACAAACTCTCTTTCTTGCATTTTAACTAGATTGCTCCTATTGCTTAACACAAGTTTTAATGAAACAGTGACAAAGCATGTTGGTTTATCCAGCTAAGCTTGCTTAATTTTGTTCTTCGAATCGTTTTGTGATTCTATAAAACTAGCCCATTTCAAAGTTGCGCTTTTGTGTTCTGTTCTATTTTCATTGTTAGCAACCCAATCTGTGATTTTGTCTGATAAAAAATAGTCCCAAACTTTCCTGTACTGCTGTTCATGCTGTATTCTTGTTTAAACACGCAGCCTGTCTATATCACCAGGGTTCAGAAAGCACACCTATGTGTTAAGGGTCTGAGTCATGGATCAAACCGACCAAGATATGTGCAAAGTCTTCAGAGTTTGTGAAACCCAACTGAGCAGCTCCTGTTTGACTTTTGCAGGGACACCCTCGGGAAATGCCACTTCTTGCGAGCCGAGATCACTCTGAAGGGAGCAACATACCGCGTCTCGTTCAGTGACACTGATCAGTTACCGCCTCCGTTCCGCATAGACAATTTTTCTAAGGTAAAGAACTCTTGCTTTGGGTTAATAATAAATACAGGCATGTGAATTTGATATGTATGCAATATTTATTTTCCTTGTATTTGTTTAAAACGTTTTGATGCCACCTGTCCACCCAAACAGGGTCCCCAAGGCAGGGAACATCAAAACATTAAACGTTTAGAATATTAAAACAATGTATGTAAAAGATTTATCAATATAATAAAAAGATATAGACTTTCAAAGACAACACAGACAAGGAGGAGGGTTAGTAGGAGTTTACTAGGGAGTGCCAAACAAAACAAAACAAAATCTCCACCCTCTTGCAGAAGGCAATGACAGAGGAAGACAGACGGAATCTCCTTGGGGAGGGAGTTCCAACGTTCCGGAGACTACTGTTGAAAGGAGCACCCTAACCCAGATAGCCCAACCAAGCTCGACCTCATCAGCTCTCAGAAGCCACGAAAGATCAGCACTGGTTAGGACTTGGACAGGAGACCACCAGAAAAGTCTGCGATGGTTACGCAAAGGCTGGCAATGGCCAAGCACCTCTGAATGTTTCTTGCCTTGGAAACACTACAGGGTTGTCATAAGTTGCTGCAACTTGACAGCAAAAAAGAAAAAGGCATGTTGTGTGAAGTACAGGTTTCCCTTGCTCGAAAGCCAGTCAAATCCGACTCTAGGGATGTGGTGCTCATCTCCGTTCCCAAGCCGAAGAGCCAGCGCTGTCAAAGACGCTTCTGTGGTCATGTGGCTGGCATGACTGGACGCCAAGGCGCACGGAACACTGTTACCTTCCCACCAAAGCAGAACCTTTTCATCGACTTTCAGTTTCTTGCTTTCAAACTGCTAGGTTGGCAGGAGCTGGGACCAGAGACGGGAGCTCACTCCGTCATGCAGCACTCGGGTCTCGAACTGCTGAACTACCGACCTTTCGGTCTGCAGTTCAGCGTCTTAACCACTTGAGCCACCGCAGCCCCAATGTTGTGTGAACCTGGGTTCAAATTCCAGTTTTGCCACCAGTCCATTTAGGGTGACCTTACACAGTAGCATCCGCCACAGCATTTCCCTACTTCGGTTTTAATCTGGAACAGTGAAGACTGAGCCGGGCGCAAACCGCTCCACGTCTAACGGCACCCGCCCTCCCTCTTCCCGCAGGTCCCCATTGTGTTCACGCAGCTCGGTGTGGCGGAACCGCGGCTCAGCACAGAAGTCAAGCCAACGACCTCTTTGGACTACGCCTGGGACGAGCCCACCCTGCCGCCATGCATCACGCTGACCGTTAAAGGGGCCGGCTCCTCCGAAATCACGTGCAGCATGGACGACTTTCAGGACAGCAAGCAACTCTATTACGAAAACTTCATCTACATCGCTGCCGCGTACACTTTCTCCGGGTAATTTGCTTTCCCATCTTATGCTGAAATGGTAGCGTGGTTTCTGTTTTGCTCTGTGCCAGCCTTCGTCATGTTTTATTCTTGCTTGTGAGAAGCTGTCACCTGATGCTTTTTTCCCCTGGTCTGGCAAGGGATACATCGCGCTGGGGCTGGCTGTTCTGTCACTCGCCAGAAAGTTTCAAAAGCCAGTGTGGCCTAGCGGTTAGCCTGTTGGAGTAGGACTTGGGACAACCAGGTCACTTTTCCCTCTAATCCCCCCCCCCCCCCCCCGCCGCCCATTGAGCGGAACAGTTCACATCCTGGGCAGAATGTAACTGCTGTAATCATAAAATGGGCTATGGGCAGTGCAAAACCCTGTGCGGCTCCAGAGTGCTACCGAGGAGCGCTTCCTCTGTTAATGAGCGGGTGCACAGCTTAGAGGGAACACTGAACCAGGTTCAAATTCCCTGTTCCACCTTGGGAGCTCACCAGTTGATGCTGGGCCCATTACAGTCTAATCAACCTAATAAGTTGGTAATTCTGGGGAAGGAAGAATGATGTAAAGATCACTGCTGTTGGTTCCCATTAGAGAGAAAAGCAGAATGTAAATATATATATTTATATATGTGTGTGTGTGTATATGTGTGTATATATATATATATATATATATATATATAGGTATATATATATATATATTTGTGTAGGTTATTTTGAGGTCTTGGAATTGAGTGCATTAAATTAATAAAGAGAGGCAAACAATTTCCATGCTAGGTATGCTTTTATGTGTCTCCACATAAAAAGGCCTTTGGTCTCCAGTGGAATAATTTCATATAGCTATGGGTATATAAAATATTAGAAAACAATGTTATATAAGGCTTAAAAAAGGAAGAAGGGTTTTATAAGTAATACGTGTAAGGAGCAAAAGAGTACACTATGGAATATATGAAACAGAAAATATTTTCCCCCAACTCCCCTTCATTATAATTTTTAAGACATTTCAAGCGTTTTGAATTCTGGATTTCATAACTAATGTCATCATCGCTACATATTCTGCATTAAATATTTTGTCATTTCTACTTAATATGTATTGCTTTTAATGTGCCAAAATTTAAAGGAAAGTCTATTCTATATCTCACAGTAAAGAATAGAAGGTATTTCAAAACTCGGTTCTGTATACTTTCATATTCAAAGCTTATTCTCATTCTGCTTCTATAGTATAATTTTATTTATTTATTTATTTATTTATTTTCAGTCACATATATAAGATCTGTGAGCTGTGGTAGCAGCAGCATTTTTTTAAATCTGCACAGCCAGTCAAATCTCCAATGGGAAGTCAGAAGCCTTGCTGGGCAAACACCCCACCTGGCCCCGCCCACTCTTTACAAACACGTGGCGGGTGCCACGGAAGGTATCAGCCTGTGCCCGTGGTTCCCATGGGCACCTCGCTGGGGACCTCTGGACTAAAACAAACCTCTCCTTTAAAACCTAACTTCTTCCAGGAAACCTTTGTTTTACTCCTTTAGTCTTCATCCTCTTTCTTTCCTCTCTCGGTTGAGTCTCCCAGGACTGAAATTGAAAAGGTGAGACGCTTGGGACACGCATTGGTTATTTTTGCCTGTCAAAGGTCCTGTGCTAAAGCATAATAAGAATTTAGTGCGTACAGGCTTTTTGCTGACACAGAGCTCCCCATCCACCAGAGCGAAACCACAGCTATCTATAACCCCTTGGATATTCGGAGTCATATGAGGAGCGCTGTATGTTCTGGGTAGAGTTCTTTTTTCTGAGTGAGGCAATCAAGAGGGGAGCCATGGCTCTGGGAAAGAACATTTGCTTCGCATGCTGAAGATCCTAAGTTCAGTTCCTAGCATCTCCAGTTAAAGGGCTTAGGTGATGCGGAGTACCCCTCTCTCTGAGACCCTAAAGAACGGCTGCCTGCCCTAGTGTGTGGTACCGACCTCATAAGACAAACGGTCTGACTTGTTTGAAGTGAACTTCATGCGTTCAAGGGTGGTGGGTCGGATTCAGGCTCTCATGAAAGCAGCTTTTCCATTCAGCCCCATGAAAGGGGTTCAGCCAGGATGTTCCTAAGGAATTAAAGCTTTTTTTTTTTTTCCAATTCATTGGAATTCTAGCCTGCAGGAAGAAAGCGGGAGGCCAGTCGCTTCAAACAAAGAGCTGGATTGTGCTGAGCTTGTCCTTGACGTCTCTCCCAAGACGCAGAGGGTCATTTTAAAGAAAAAGGTATGAACTTCTAAGAATGTTACTTGCCATCTCAAACGAAGTAACAGTTTGGTGTCAGAGTGACTTAAGCAGTATTTGGGAATAGGGTTGCCAGGTCCTCCCTGGCCCCCAGCAGTTGCCGGGGGGTGGGTTAAGGTTGCCAACTCCAGGTTGGGGAACTCCTGGAGATTTGTGGGTGGAGCCTGGGAAGGACAGGGACCTCAGTGGGTTCTAATGCCACAAAGTCCACCCTCCAAAGCATCCATTTTCTCCAGGGGAGCAGATCTCTAGTCTGGAGATGAGCAGTAATTCCAAGGAATCCCCATGTCCCACCTATAAGTTGGCTTCCCTAAATGGAGGACATCACGAGTTTGTCTGAACAAGGAGCGGAATTGATGCTCGGTGTAGAAAGAGAGAGGATAGCGAGCGCGAGCATCGTTCCCATGTTACTCCCGAGCTGGTCTAGTATTATGCCCACAGTTGGACGGCTCAGTGAATTAAACTGTGCTTACCTGAGCTTGAAGTTTCCCGGTTTGGGATCTGTTTGTGTCTCTGGCAGATCTACTTCCTCAGATTCTGCGAACCTAGAATACGTCTTGAGGAACCCAAACCCGTGCACCTGCCTTGGCTGTGCAGAACGCACAAGCAACATACCAGGCATGCCCCATGAAGCAGTGCTCCCTTTAAGCTGGGCCGCCTGAGCGGCCGCTCATTGACACAGGAAGCCCTGCTCAGCAGCAAGTCTGGAGCCGCACACGGTCTTGCACTGCCCATTGCCCATTTTAAGATGACAGCCAATTCCATTCTGCTCAGGGTGCGGACTGTGCTGCTTAGTCGGGAAAGGAATGGGAGGGAACTTTAGTTACAAATATCTAAAATGCTGATACGTTTGGAGAAAAACTTGATGCGGTTTAGGAATTGGAACTCTTGCGTGGGGTATTAGGGGAAACCTTATCCATTCATTGTAGAAGAAGAAGAAGAAGAAGAAGAAGAAGAGATTGGATTTATACCCCGCCCTCCACTCCCCAAGGGAGTCTCAGAGCAGCTTACAAACCCCTTTTCCCTTCCCCTCCCCACAACAGACACCCTGTGAGGTAGGTGGGGCTGAGAGAGCTCTTTCCCAAGCTGTCCTTGAGGGAACAGCTGGTACAGAGCTATGGCTTGCCCAAGGTCATGCAGCCAGGTGCAAGTGGAGGAGTGGGGAATCAAACCCAGTTCTCCCAGATTAGAGTCCGCGCACTTAACCACTACACCAAACTGGCTTGTAGATTTGCTTGTTTATGAACTTCTAGAGGCCAAACTAGATGTCACAGCAGCCACGGGTTGTGCCACCAGCGCCATTTCAGAGAAGATTTTGTCCATTATAAAAATACCGAGGGGGGACGACGACAATGCAGCACAGGCAGACCACGTGATCTTATGAGCCCCGTGCCTTTTCAAGTACGAAAAGAGACCCGTGGAGGAGGCTGTTTCAGTATGTGAAAAGGTCCCGGGGGGGGGGAAGGGGGGAATGAGGTCTCCTGGCCCTCCCCCACCGTGGGCCTTTGTGGCATTTCTTTAAACGAACCAGATCTTCTCTCAAATGGCACCAGCGACCATTGGTTGGACCTGCGGTCATCGTAACGTCTGGTTTGGCTTTTATTCGGACCTCTTCTTCATCCACAAGTGTGTCGCAGAGAGCTTCCTGTTTCCCTTTTACATTTTAAAACGTAACAGGTGGTCCGCTGAAGCAGTCGCCCCCCGTGTGCGGTGTGCCAGTTTTGAGGTCCCTCTCATTCCATCTCGATTTCTGCCTTCAGGAGCCCGGGAAGCGCTCTCAGCTGTGGCGGATGACAGGCACTGGCATGCTGTGCCACGAAGGCTCTGCCGTCCCTCACCATCCCAGCAAGCCATCCCCTCCTCGGTCCACAGAATCCTCCATGATCTTGGACATCGCCGGCCTGGCGGCCGTCACCGACAACAGGTACGCAGACCTCGGCGCCTCTTTTCAGGTCACCCTGTGCACAAACAAGCAACAGCAAAGGTTTGAGTCAGAACTGGCTGTCAAAACATCCCAGTCCTCAGTTAGTCAAACAATCGTGGCATTACACGTTGATCTTTATTCTGCTGCGATTTGGCAGGACTTTCCACCACCACATCATTCCTCACCTGGTGAGGAGTGGGCTCTGTCCTACTGCATGTTATCAAGACCCTGTCCTGGACAGGCCAAGCTAGCCCGCTCTCATCAGATCTCAGAAGCTAAGCTGGGTTAGCCCCGGCTCATATTTGGATGGGAGACCACCACGGAAGTCTAGGCGTGCAGTGTAGAGGCAGGCATTGGCAAAACGACTTCTGCTTGTCTCTTGTCTTGAAGACCCCATGAGGTGGGTTACCATAAGTCGGCTGCAAGTTGACAAAAATGAATGAAATGGGTGAGGGCTAACTTCTTAATTTTTTTCAAGAAGTGCCACCAGTTATCTTTTTAGTGGGAGGGCTTCTAGTGTCCTGGCCCCACTGCAGGACCTCCTGGTGGCACCTGTTGTTTTTGGCCACTGTGTGACACAGAGTGTTGGACTGGATGGGCCACTGGCCTGATCCAGCATTGGCTTCGCTTAAGTTCTCACGTTAGCCCCACCAACTGAAGCAGTTTTTAGCTCCTCAGAGGACGCTTGACAACGTATTTCTACCAGCCAGTTCTGGAGAAGGTGGGGATGAAACACATTTGGGGGAGGTTGGAACCAGTGTTCCCTCTAAGCTGAGTTAGTGTGAGCTAGCTCACAGTTTTTTAGCCTCCAGCTCACAGATTTTTGTCTTAGCTCAGGGAGGATGGCTCCAGAGCAAACTCATTTATGCAACAGCCAAATTGCTCTCTCACAACTTTAATGCCAGTAGCTCACAAGGTAGAATTTTTGCTCACAAGACTCCACAGCTTAGAGGGAACATTGGTTGGAACTGAAGATGAAACCTGGAGAGCGGAAACGGACCCATGTTTTCTCTTTTCAGGTATGAGCCGCTCATGCTGCGAAAGCCAGACAGGCGGCGGAGCACGACTCAGACGTGGAGTTTTCGCGACGGGAAGCTGGTCTGTGGCATGCACGGGCTTGTCGTACAGGTGAGTGCTGGCATGCGTTCTCCGGGCGAAGAGGTTCGGCTGGTTGTATCCTGTAATGCTAGGGACTCCCAAAGATGCTTCTGATAAGCAACATGATTTTGAAATGTTTTTCCACCCTCCTTTAAAATGATGACTGTGCTCCTTTCTAGAGTGCAAACGCGGTGGTGAAGCAACCCTTTTATTACAAGTTGAAGTTAGGGATTTTTTAAAAAAAATCACAATTGGGTTTCTCTAATGGTGACGTTAGCGCCTGTTGACTAGTCATATAATGTGATAGAAAACTCTGCCCTTTTGTTCTTTACGTCATTTATATCCCATCTTTTTCCCCCATTGGGGACCCCAAGAGGTTTGCATCATTCTTCACCATTTTCTCCTTGCAACAACCCAGGTGGTGTGACTGGCCCAAGTTTACCCAGCAAGCTTCTGCGGCAGAGAGGGGATTTGAACTTGGGTCTCCCGTGTCCTAGTCTGGTGCTCTAACCACGACACCGTACTGGCTCAGCAGATTTCTCCAGCCCAGTTTTTGTACGTTAGTTGTTATTGGCACTGCCCTGACTGTAGGCAAGCCTAACGTACCTTATGAGGTCGTTTGAGGGTCCAGGACGTTTGCTCTGATCTCCAAAACGAGGCCGAGCTCCCCCGGGAAGTTAGAATGACCGAACTGAGGCTATCACACTTTGGTAACATTATGAGAAGACGAGTCACGGGAAAAGACAGTGATGCTAGGGAAAGCTGAAGGCCGCAGGAAAAGAGGAAAACCCAAGATGAGATGGGCTGACCCAATCAAGGAAGCCGCGGTCCTCAAGTTCGGAAGACCTCAGCCATGGCTGTTAATGACAGGACGTTTTGGAGGTCATTAATTCAGAGGGTTGCCGTAAGTCGGAAGCAGCTTAACGGCATTTAACACACACACATGGGTGTGTGAAAAAAGAATAGTCCTGGTAACTGGTGGAAGGGTCTAAAGGGGTGGGCAGGCACAGCCTTGTGTTCTTACCAGAAGTGACGATGGGGGGCTCTAGGAATCTCCAGAAACTCTGTGGTTTCTGGTGATCCCTAGAGCTACCCTTTGTCAATTCCAGTAAGTACATGAGTTTGATTTTTTTTTTTTTAAATTCTCCCATTGCTGTTTTAAGCAGCAGCAGGCAACAGGACCTAGGAGTGGGGAATCCCTTGGCGGCAATGCTCCCTCTAAGCTGTGGAGTCCTCTGAGCGAAAATTCTACTTTGTGAGCCGCTGGCGTTAAAGTCGTGAGTGAGCGGCCTGGCTGCTGCACGAATTAGTTGGCTCTGGAGCCGTCCCCCCGAGCGGAGATAACAAGGTGTGAGCCGGAGGCTGAAAAACTGAGCTAGCTCACACTAACTCAGCTCAGAGGGAACGCTACTTGGCAGCCCTACCTGCCACGGTAGCAAGGGCCAACGAGACCCAGGTTCAAATCTCCACTCAGCCAGAAAACTCTT
This sequence comes from Lepidodactylus listeri, assembly GCA_029233225.1. NCBI lineage: Eukaryota > Metazoa > Chordata > Lepidosauria > Squamata > Gekkonidae > Lepidodactylus > Lepidodactylus listeri. The sequence goes on along the minus strand of JARCFY010000019.1, from coordinate 37,581,502 downwards.
CTTGGTTGACCTTGGGCCAGACTCTCAGTCCAATGCATATGTGAAACAGTCGTCAAATTCAAAGGAATCAAAAATGCATTCTCACATGGTGGTTGTAAAGATACAGTGGAGCAAGGGAGGGGCATGTATGCTGGCCAAAGCTGCTGGGGGGGGGGGGCATAAAAAAGCGTAATCGCCCAGCCGCCACTCCTCGGAATTCACCCGTCTCTTGCCTTTTATCCTGTAAGAATGGAACTTTGGATCCCCTTCTGTTCACTGGTGAAACCTCGACACACACAAGCCCATCATGGGGGGTTTTTTCCCCCCTTTCAGAAAGGATGGCCGCCTCTGAATGTTTAGTCCGTTCGTTCATGCTCTCATACCGTTCTCATTTCCCAAAAAATGTGCTCTCAAAAATCCTACACTCCCCCGCCCCCACTTACTGCAAAAGGGAAGCATTCACGTTTTTTGAGCTAAATTGGTCTGACCATGATGAATTGGCTTTCCGTAAGAAAAGGGTTTTTCAAAGACAATAGGGGCAAAGAAAAAAACCCCTCCACCTCCAAAGGAACTGAGCCCGGGTTAGCAGAAAGGAGCCGTTTTAGTCACTTTGATCAAAGGCTGACTACTCTGAATGGCTACATCTGGAAAAAATTTGTCGGCCACGCCATAACAGATGTACTCCTCAGAATTCTTTAATAAAGAGATCCCGCCGGCATTACTGATCCCTCGGTTTACCCTGACTTTCTCTCCTTTTTCTTCTTAATTCAGTGCAGTGTGTTGTGTCTTTTCCTGCCAGAGTGCCGCTTATCAGTACTGTAAAAGCTGCAGGCCCAGGTCTCAAAATGGAGAGGAAGGAAATACACAACACCAATTCTGTGGAACGAAACAGGTCGCAGCTATTTATTGACTACAGATCAAGGAGCACTGGCGAACAATGGGGGTGGATCTAGGGATCGAGTGACCGGCCTGCCACTCAGTAAGATGTCCCACAGCCTGCCTGCTGGGGGGGGGGAGCAGAGAGTGACAAATATTTGGTGGTAACCCAAGGGCGGCGGCTGCTGAGTGGCACCATTTGTCATCTGGGTTGAGCCCGCGAACAGCCCCCAAGCCGGGCATACTGTGTGGTGGCTCAAACCCGCAAGACCCCTTAACGGAGTCCCCCCAAAATGGGGAAGGTGGGCACACAGGACCGTCTCCCCCAAAAGGATCCACCCCGATGTGCAAAACCCCCTAAGCTGTAATGGTTAAACACACAGGCACAAACTACAGGAAAAAGGGGGGGGGAGGGAGAGCTGTAAAAACTACACTGCCGAAACCACCGGGCAGCAGCGTTTAAATAGAATCATAGAGTTGGAAGAGAACTCCAGGGCCATCTAGTCCAGCCCCCTGCACAATGCAGCAAATTCAGAAATACCCCCCACCCCCAGGGACTGCTGCTCCGTGCCCAGAAGATGACAAAAAACCTCCAGGATCTCCAGCCAAACTAGATACTTAGAAGATGCGTTTCCTTCGACTTCTTCAGTTTGCTGGCTGCGTAAACAGCAGCCACAGCCAGCAAACCGAAGAAGTCGAAGGAAACGCATCTTCTAAGTAGAACGGACGTCTTTGCAAAGGCTGTTTGGACAATGTTATGGTTATGTGGACTCCTATCAAGTTGCACTGATTACATGGACTTTACGTCTTATCTTCAAAGGAGGAGACATTGTATCTTATGCCTTATTATAGTTACAGTATGCATTTGTGTTGTTGTTGTGACACCACCAGCTTTATAATTGTTCAGTTCATTGTTTTGGCAACCTTTGATGGCGTTTTCTACTAGTGGAATTTGTCTATTTGGGACCTTTGTGACACTAGTCTTTTCCCCTTGTTGTTTGGATTAACTGTCTTGCAGGCCCTGCGGAATTGTCATAAGTCCCGCAGGGCCCTGATCTCATGTGGGACCTCATTCCACCAAATAGGGGCCAGGGCAGAAAAGACCCTGGCCATAGTCAAGGCAAGTCAGATATCCCGAGGCAAGTTGGACGTTCCCTGAAAGTCTCCTGCTACTCTTATTGATATGTGTTTTTAATGTGTTTTTACATGCCTTTAACTTTGTGACATTATCGCTTTTGCTATCGTTTGTCTGTTTTCCCTTTTGTGCATCCTTTGGCCCCACACAACGAATGCTAGCAAAGAATGTTACAGATGAGTAACCATGCATCAAGCGGTGAGTCAGTTTCCCAGGGAACCAGGCAAGGCAAAGAGATGTTCTCAGAGCAGCTTGCTTGTCATCCAGTTGAGATATTTATAGGGTGCCCCTTCCCTTAAGGACACTCAAGACGCTGTACCGAATTAAAACACAAAGCCAGATTGATTAGGGATCAATAACGCAATCAAAAACAGCGATAAATTAAAGCCCAAGCGAAAGAAGCAAATGGATAACAGATCCAGAGGAGCAGACGAGAAATGGCAGGAAAGCATTTTGAAGCAATCCAGGCAGCAGATAAAACACGGCCCGGGGGGGGCGGGGGGGGCATGTGCTCTGCAGACGGGATGTTAACATGTTGGTAGAGAGAACCAGCGGCCATAGCATGAAACAGAACACCTGACTTAACAACCAGACTTCCCCTGGCACCTGAAGGTTAACAGACTGGGATCGGACAAACCATTGTGGCGGGGGGGGCGCTGTGGAGAGGGCATTCTCTCTGTTTGCCATCCACCTTAGTTCAGAAGGGGTGGGGGAGTTGTCCCACACAGCAGGGCTTCTGATGCAGTTCTGGACAGATTCCTGTAGAAACAGGCAGTTATCCAACACACAGGCCCGAAGACGTGCGAGTTCTTGATCTAAAATTATTTCAGCATGTGTGTTAAGGACATATGAGTCAGTCTGTTGATCAGTCGAGGTCAGCGTTGTCTGCTCTGGCTGGCAGCGGCTCAAATGGAGGCCTTTCACATCTCTTACTGCCCGATCCTTTTCACAGGAGGCGCCGGAGGTTGAACGCTGGGACCTTCTGCATGCCAAGCAGATGCTCTGCCGTTGAGCCAGAGCCCTTTCCCTGTAAGCTGCTACGCATTCGTTCCTTTTCTCTCTCCCTTTGTTAATGCTTTCCTTTCCCTCCTAGACTAAAGGGGGCAGATCCGGGCTCCGCGACGGGGCAGAAGTCGTCCTAGGTCCGGATTCTTCTCTGGAAACATTAAGCTCGGTTCCTCCGGAGCAGCAGTTCATCAATCAGAAGATGAGGCCCGGATCTGGCATCCTCGTAGCCAGAGTCATTCCAGATGGGCCGACCCGAGTTTTACAGGTGATGGGCATTCTCTGTGTAACTTCACAAGCACTTGAATGGCAAATTGAAACAAACAAGGCTGCGTTTAGATGTCATGGTAAATCGTAGTTCCAGCTGGGCTTCGATCAAGCTCCAATTCCTTGTGACATCCAAAAGCAAGACAGTTTTTAAAAATCAGAGGTGGTCAGCCGGCACCAAACCAGAATTTGAATCCAGAGCTTCAACCTGTTTTTTTTTAAACTGCAGTTTGGATTCATTGTAGAGTGATACCTGAATTTACAAACTCAGTTTTAGTAGTGCCGCTGCTTTGCATTATCTGGTCACAGGTGGGAACATTACCTTCCCAGGTGGGACATTACCTTCCCAGGTGGGAGAAGGAAGAAGCGGGCAAATTGAAGATTATGCGTGAACCACCATTTGCTATTTGTCTCTGTAGTCTAATCAGAACCCATTGCACAAATTGCAGTTTATCTGAATACTGTCTGTATATTGCAGTTGTCACACTAGAAATTGGATATCTATGAAATGCTACCCAACTGATATTCTGTCATGAGAGGCTGTCATGTATAAGGATGTTCTTGCTGCACCTTCAGAAAGAAATGGTGGCTGCCAACAAAAATACAGAAAAAGCATGCAGTCCACATCAATAAAGCAGCCCATCCATACCCCAAAAGGGCACCTGAACACTCTCTTAGAGATCAGGCGGGGTCATAAGATCTTTGCAGGTTCTCGCGTTGTGCCTCATTCAATATATACTGAGAACTGTGAGCCCCGTTGGATCTCGGGAAGACAGCTATCCTAACGATGCCTTCTGTATTAGATAACAGACTTCAACCAACGCAGAAACGATCGTTTCTCATACGAAGGAGACGAGCTGCTCACGCTGGAGCAAGATCTGTGGAAGCTGAAGAATCCGGACGCAGAGCAAGAACTGGAAGTGAGTTAAGCCATTGCTTCTCTCCCTTCGCTCATCACTTCGGAAAGCTGTAGCACAAACAAACCACCACCGGCCCCGGTAGACCGCAGGTGGGGTTCTGAGTTCAACACGGAAGCACTCTGATTTTGAATCATTTCCCGTTCCGTCCACAGGTTCAGTTGAAACTGGAAGGAGGCATCGGTTTATCCTTAGTTAATAAAGTCCCGGAAGAGCTGACATTTGCAAGTTTCGCCGGCATTAACGTCCATTTCACCCAGTTGTCCTCCAGTCAAGTGCTTGAGCTGAGCATACAGGATGTGCAGGTAAGGGAACGGGGCGACTTCTCTAACAAGAATGCTTTTCAAATAAAGCCAGCCCCAGACCAAACAAATGGGGTTTTGAACTGTGTGGCGCCAGAGTCGATTCCAGAGTCTGCTCAGGTGAGCGGCTGGAATCGCCTGTTGGGTACTACGGTCCAGCGTTTAGCTTTCAACAAATACTTGTGGTCAGGGGTCCTTTCGTAGAAAAAGAGGTGCAGGAGCTCATTAGCATAACTCATTAGCACATGCCACATCCCCTGACATCACCAGAAGTGTGTCAGAAAGGGAATGTCAGTTTCAGCCCCATTATACCCTATGGGCCATTGAAATCAATGGCAAAAACTCATAGGGTATATGAGGGGCTGGAGGAAAGGGGGTTTGAGGGAGAGGCTCCAAACTTGCAGGGTAGCTGCTGGGGCCTCTCCTCGAAATACCCTCCAAGTTTCAAGAAGATTGGACCAGGGGGTCCAATTCTATGGGCCCCCAAACAGGTTGTCTCATCCCCTCCATTGTTCTCTATGGTGGGAAAAAATGTTAACTTTTTTCCTCCCATAGAGAACAATGGAGGGAATGGGGGCAACCTGTTTGGGCAGCAGGCTGAATCAGATCAGAGAATCTGATTCGGCCCGTGGCTGCCCTACTGGCCACTCCTGAGCTGCCGGAGCTTCGCTCTGCCTCGCTCTGGCCCCAATGGACCCCTGATTGTGGTGAGAAGACAGCATCCTCGAGGCAGGGGAAAACATTCTCAACTGAGGAGTGGTGTTTGTAATGGAAGCGGTCTCCCATTGCTGTCATGGGCCTACAGGTAGATTATGCCACAGTGATCTTTGTTAGGATCCAAGGTGCCAGAAATCTCCTCAGTCTCTATGCCTGTCATGTGCCTACACACATGCCCAATGCAATTTCCTTCCTCTCCAGTTTCCCCCTTGTTATCCCCTCTGCAAAAACTCTGCTTTGTGGATTGGGGCTCTGTTGTCACCAGTTGGCTCTACAATAGGGGTCCCTAACGTGGTGCATTATGGGCACCAGGGCGCCTGCCAGCACCTTTCCTGGTGCCCGCCAAGTGTTTTTAGAAAATAGGTGGGGCTTTAGTCCAGCAAAGCTTCTGATTGGCCACTGGAGATTTGGCTTTGCAGATGTTTAAAAGCGCCACCAATGCTCCCTCTAAGCTGTGGGGTCTTGTGAGCAAAATATTCTACTTTGTGAGCTACTGGCATTAAAGTTGTGAGCGAGTGATTTGGCTACGGCATAAGATTAGTTTGCTCTGGAGCCATGCTCCCTTTAAGCTGTGGATTCTTGTGATCAAAAATTCTACTTTGTGAGCTGCTGGCATTAAAGTTGTGAGCGAGTGATTTGGCTACGGCATAAATTAATTTGCTCTGGAGACATCCTTCCTGAGCTAAGGCAAAAATCTGTGCGCCGGAGGCTAAAAAACTGAGCTAGCTCACACTAACTCAGCTTAGAGGGAACACTGCTCTGGAAACATCCTTCCTGAGCTAGGACAAAACTCTGTGAGCTGGAGGCTAAAAAAACCCCTGTGAACTAGCTCACACTAACTCAGCTTGGAGGGAACACTACTCTGGAGCCATCCTTCCTGAGCTAAGATAAAACTGTGAGCTGGAGGCTAAAAAAACCCCTGTGAGCTAGCTCACACTAACTCAGCTTAGAGGGAACACTGCTCTGGAACCATCCTTCCTGAGCTAGGACAAAACTCTGTGAGCTGGAGGCTAAAAAAACCCCTGTGAGCTAGCTCACACTAACTCAGCTTAGAGGGAACACTACTCTGGAGCCATCCTTCCTGAGCTAAGACAAAACTGTGAGCTGGAGGCTAAAAAAACCATGTGAGCTAGCTCACACTAACTCAGCTTAGAGGGAACACTGCTCTGGAACCATCCTTCCTGAGCTAAGACAAAACTCTGTGAGCTGGAGGCTAAAAAAACTGTGAGCTAGCTCACACTAACTCAGCTTAGAGGGGACACTGGTTGCCACCACAGCAGAAGGACCTTCATTATATGACTGATGGTAAGCTGCAGCTGCCATTTTGTGACTGGCTCCACCTCCTGCAGCAGCTGCCTTCTGGCAGCCGTGTTGTGTCTGTACCCACAGTCTCAAAAGGGCTGGAAGCATATTAACACCTGTCCACTCTTCTCCTCCTTATTTAGGTGGACAACCAGCTCATCGGGACCACGCAGCCTTTCATGCTCTTTCTGACCCCCCAAACCAACGAAAACGAAATGGCCGAGACGGGCCCTGCCCTGCAATTGAATGCCATGAAATTTCCCAGTAAGAGCCCTTTAACTGACATATACAAGGTAATCCAGCCACCGAATGTCATTTTGGCCACTGGTGTTTTGTCTTGTTTGTTTTGCTGAGTAAATGGACACCCCCCCCCCCCCCACAAAGACTTATGCCAGATGGCTTCTAACGCCGCTTCGGACTTAAGACGTCGCCAAAGCGCCAGGATCGTAAAACAGAATACAAATGTCGAGGTAGTATACAAAGGGCAGCAGAAAAGTGGCGTATAAAATGTGGCACCCAAAAGTCAGGAAGTAATCCATGGATCCGGCAGCTAGTTAGACAAGAACAAATTGGCAATCAAATTATTCATTCGTCACGGCCGGAGCATACGGCATACAGTGTGAGCATACTATGAGAAGAATAGAAAAAAGACAAAGATAATATACGAAGTAAAAATCTAAGTTTAAAAACTTCTTAAACGTGACTCCTGCAATCTAAGAATCAATGCACAGAACTCAGCAACTGAATGTGTAGTCTCTGCATTCTTACCTGATCAGAGCCACTGAAGGCCTTGCTTTGTTTGTATGAATGTGACCAGGTATCCTATCAACTAATGGGGTAATAATTTAAAAGATGAGCCTATCTGTAGAAGGGGCAACTGAAAAACATATGCTCAACCAATTCAACCTTGCCTGAAAGGCATGGGCATAGCCTTCCAGAGTAGGGGATTTTATTGTGCCTGCCTTGAATATCTGCAGGTGGAAGGGCAGAACATCTAGCTAGGGCAAAGGCCCTTCTAGAATACTTTCTCTTCACTGATGTCAAACACGTTGCCGGCTCAGTGATGCTTTTGATATTTAGCAACACCCCGCCCGTTTCGATGCCTCAGTGATATCAGATTGTCGCTCAATATCCTCAACTCTTTCTTTAATTAGCCCTTCGGCTTGTTCAGATCCACGGGATAAAAGTAGCTAAGGTGAAAAACCAAGTCTATGAATATGGAAGTAAAGTGTCTTAATCCAACTGGATTTGAAATCGTCCTGAAATATCAGGGGGAACAAGCCTTGTGGGTTGAAATGCCCTTTCAACCACATATAGGTAGATAGAATGCAAACCCTGACTTCAAACCTAAGATTAGCAGACTCTAGTTGTATCCAAGCATTGGATACACAGTTAGGAACTTACAGGACAGCTCTTAAAGCAGTGCAAGGCAGAAAGCGGGGGCGCAGGGGTGAGAAATCACCGCAGCTGAGAGCCTGAGCGGACCGAGAAGTCTTCTGCCCATAGTGCAGAACTGGATAGGGTGGGAGTGAGGCAAGCTGTGGTGGGAAGGGAGTTCCAGAGTTAGGGTGCCACTGCCAAGAAGACCCTGTCTCTGGTGCTGATCGTCCACCTCCTCCCTGCCTTCAAAGCTGGGGTCCCTGTGGGTGAGCTTCACTCATCTAGGATGTTGTAGCATTTAACTCCATACAAAACTGGGCAGAAGCAAGCTTCTTTTTGTGTCTTTCTTGCATTTGAGTTGATGTGAAACCTGCAGTCAGATATATCCAGATGTTTGGTAAAGTCAAATATAATGCCCTTGTGTGAGACAGTAGCTCTGGTCTGAGGATATTGGCTGTGCTTTATTCTGGCAACTACCATGAATGGTACCTTTCTAGGTAGCAAATGCCCTTCCATGTCCTTCCAGAGCTCGGGGTGGGGTGGGGGTGTGTGGTGGTACAGGGGCTGCTAGGGCAAGAAGAAGCGAGGACATCTGGTTCCTCCAATTCCTCCCACTTGTGGGCGGGTAGAATCCGACCTACTGTTATCTCAGGAAAATCAAGAACACATTGGTCAGTCCTGTGCAATATGCGTTTGGTAAAAGACGTGGGCCCTTCCACTGCCCTTGTTTTCAGTCTGCAACCAGGCATCGCTGCAGTGGAAGCCCTGGAGCTCTGAAGTTCGTGCCCGCAAATCTTAAAATTATAGGTGCTGGCTTTCTCCTTGTGTTGTGGGAATCTTTGGTGGGTACATTGAGATCATAGACTCCTCGTGTGATCTTCTGTTGCAACATACGTCGATAGCGCAACCAGATGATATATCTTCATGTGTTTCTCTCCAGCACCTGATGATCACGGCTCGCAGGTTCACAGTCCAAATTGAGGAGAAACTGCTTCTGAAGCTTCTGAGTTTCTTTGGCTACGATCAGACCGAATCAGGTACTGCAGTTAGACCAGCACCGCCTGCACACAAAGGGAGGGGCTGTGGCTCAGTGGCAGAGCATCTGCTTGGCATGCAGAAGGTCCCAGGTTCAATCCCCGGTATCGCCAGTTAAAAGATCTGGCGATAGGTGATGTGAAGGACCTCTGCCTGAGACCCTGGAGAGCTGCTGCCAGTCTGAGTAGACAATACTGACTTTGATGGACGGTTTTATGTGTTCATGTGAAACGGTAAAATGCCTGATAGCGTTTTCCCAGTGTGATACACCATCTCCGCAGAAAGAGCTGTGATGGCTCAGCAGCCCCTCTTAGCCACGCCAGGTCTCTTCTCATCCTGTTTCAGCCCGTTCTCGTTTCTGAAGCAGTCAGATTTTCCTTGTGTCTGTCATTCAGTATCTCCCAAAGACGTAGGGCAACTGCGCCCAGTGACGGCCGCTTATAAAATCAGTTAGTTATATGTTTGTTAAAACACGCGGGGCACTCTTTAGTTTTAAATGCCCTTCGGAGATATTCTGGAAGGAACTTCTGGATAAGACAAAGCTTCCTCGGAGCACAGATCGGATTCTCTCTTCCGAGCGTGGGAGGAGTTGGAGGCCCAAACTTTTCTCTTATAGAGAAGCTGTATTTCCTGCATTTTTAGTCCACGTTTCTCACTGAGGCTTAAGGTGGGCTACACAGGATAAATCAATAACAGGCCATATTAAGAGAGATCTAGTAAGCCCAGTGTAGGTTGATACAGCCCTGATCTGGATGGCCCAGGCTAACCCAATCTCATCAGACCTCAAAAGTTAAGCAGGGGCAGCCCTGGTTGGTACTTGGATGGGAAACCAGCAAACACTCCAGGGTCGCTACGCAGAAGCGGGCAAAGACAAACCACCTCTGCGGGTCTCTTGTGTTGAAAACCGTACTGGGTTGCCCTGACCCGGATAGCCCAGCAAGCCTGATCTCAGCAGCTAAGCGGAGCCAACCCTGGCAAGTACTTGGAAAGGAGACCTCCAAGGAATACCAGGGCTGGGAGGCAGAGGCAGGCGATGGCAAGTCACCTCTCTGAAATGCCCAAGCCCCAGTAGGGGTCGCCAGAAGTCAACTATGACTTCCAAGTATATATGCACACACAGAGAAAATACCCCCCAAAAAAGAAAACCCTACTGGGGTTGCTATCAGTCAGCGGCGTCTTGATGGCACTTTCCGCCTCCTCCTCAATATGAGAAGACATCTAATAAGCAATGTACTAGGGCTAGGATTACAAACATCCGAATGGGTATAGCATATTAAGCATGATACAGAGTGTGGATATAAGGACGAGAAACAGTCATTCATCTGGGGAAAACAGTGAAGCGACAGCAGGGTTTTGACATCCAGGGAACATTCGGAGTTTTAACACGCATACGTCCCACCCCCAGTCCCTTTCCCTTCACTAGGGAGTTGCAGGCTGCTGCTTCCTCCTTCAGCATTTGCAGTAGTGTGATAGATACCTGTCGAGGCCTATTAATGCCTCTGTGTTTGCTGTTGACTGCAGAGGTTGAAAGTTACGACGAGAACCTTCACGAAAAGCCTGTGGATCAAGGAGCCCAGAAGCGATATTACTTTGAAAACCTAAAAATCAGTGTGCCGCAGATAAAGCTGAGTGTCTTTACTTCCAGCAAGCTACCCCTGGACCTCAAGGTATTGACCCTTTCCTTTGAGAGTGATTCGCCACATGCGATATGGAACAAAAGGTTTTGAGGTCCACTGTCTGCCCTTTTTTTTTTTTCTTTATGGGTGGGGGGAAGGGCCATGGCCGTTACGGAACTTTTCATAGAGAATCCTCCCGAGACACTTCCAAGATGTCTCAGAGTTTCCCCGGAGTATCATAAGAACGACATGAAAAGAGCCCTCCTCCATGTTCTCCTCCAGGGTCCTCTCCATCTGATGTCCCATCGGGATCTTCTGTAACCCATATTAGCCCAACTGTTAGAGACCTCTGATGATTTTAAGGTTCTTTTCTAGCCTGATAATCCAAGTGCGGAAATGACTGAAACAGTAGCAAAGTTTCTTCTTGGTGCTATGGTTACACATCCTGATAAGTAATACTGTGTATTAGGTTTTATTATTCTCTCACTCTGTTTTCTGATGCTACAACTCTAATTCCACTTTACATGGATTTTGTATTTTCTGCTCTGTAATTAACCCAACCTCTTACTGTGTGTGTGTGTGTGTGTATATATATATATATATTCCAATAAAGGCTTGTCTGATGATAATAAAAACAACTGTGCCGGATCAGACAAAAGCAATGAAGATTTTAATACATAAAAGTGTTTGTCTTATTCATATTAACAATAGAGGTCCATAAATATAACAACGACGAAGAGTCCGGTAATCATTTTCGTTTCCAGAAGTCTTCATCAGGGTGGGACCGTCATGAAAACTACACAGCACTCATATGGAAAACTCCCAATAGGGTCAGACTAGTCCGACAGTATCAAAGAATTTCTCAGAGCAGTATTCTTAACATCATTTCAAAAAATCGTTTCAACAAAATCTAAGTAGAGCTGCACACAGCATGAAATCTTGATAGCTTCCTTGAAGCCTACTGGGAGTTTTCCATATGAATACTGTGCAGTCTTCATGGTGGTCCCACCCTGATGAAGACTTCTGGAAACGACAATGATTACCGGACACTTCGTCGTTGTTACATTTATGGACCTCTATTGTTAATATGAATAAGGCAAACACTTTTTTGTATTAAAATCTTTATTGTGTTTGTATAAGCATCTAACAGCTATATTGTTTCTTTGCTAGTGCTATTTGTTTATAGTTGTTGTTCTTTGCTGCTTCATTGGATCAGAAGAAAGACCCATCAAGCACATACTCCCCAGCATCTGTTATAAAAGACATACTGCCTCTGGTACTGGAGGGAGTAGATATCCATCATGACGAGCAGCCATTGTATCATTTGCAAACCACAGTTTTAAGGCAACCTATCGATCTTGGCTCCGAGCTGGGCATAACTCTGGGGTGGTACGGCCTGGAACGACGAGCGTAAAGCAGTGACCCTGTTTCTTCATTTGCATAGGCGCTGAAGAGCACCCTGGGCTTTCCCCTGATCCGATTTGAAGACGCCGTGATCAACCTGGACCCCTTCACCAGGGTCCACCCTTACGAGACAAAAGAGTTCATCGTTAATGACATTTTGAAGCACTTTCAAGAAGTGAGTGGCGTTGGGTTAGAGGCCCCCAAGGGACCGGGAGCACGCTCTATAGTCGTGACCCCAGGCCTCTCAAGAAAGGTTCCACCTTGCTCCCTTAGACACTGGGAAAGAACTGGGTGCGCGTTGGGGGCTGTCATAAGGTGTAGAAAAACATAAAGGAACATGCTGGAACAGACCAATTATCCAGCTGGTGGTTTTTCCGGCAGCGGCCCATCAGATACTACACGGGGAATCCACCGGGAGGGTCTGCAAACACTAACCCTAACCTGCTGACGGGATCTCATTTTCAGAGGCAAATCTGCCTTTGAACCCGGAGGGTCCCATTCAGCTGCCTCGGCTAATAGCCAGCAGACCTGTCTTCCGTAAACGTATCCAGCTCCTTTTTAAAATACATCTAAACCAACACTATTGCAAACAAAACACTCATCAAGCGATGGGGGGGGGGGGATTCTCACCTATGCCTCAGCAGGTTTCACACTGGAACACTCAACTTTTCGTAAGTTGGCCAGTGGGTGAGCTATTGAGCGGAGAATCCTAACTCGCAGCAGAAGATTAGACTCAGTGGCCTTTTCGGTCCTTCTCGAGTTCAGGGACTCATCCTCTTCGTGCAGGAAGCAGCCAAAAACATGGGCGTGAAAGGGCGGTTGTACCAAGTGTGCCGATGGCGGTGAGCAGATTGTGAATGACGTCTTGGTGTTCTCTCGTAGGAACTGCTCAGCCAAGCGGCGAGAATCCTGGGCTCTGTGGATTTCCTCGGCAACCCGATGGGTCTCCTGAACGACGTTTCGGAAGGCGTCACCGGGCTGATAAAGTACGGAAACGTTGGTGGCCTTATCAGGAACGTCACGCATGGGGTGTCAAACTCTGCTGCAAAGGTAACAGTGACAGTCTCGTAACTTGCATCCAAGTTTCAGGGAGTTTCAGGACTTTAGCACAGTTTACTGTGTTTATTCTTTAGGAGTTTTGGTCACCTCTGATGCTTCAGAAGACCCCGGGGATATCTAAGAAGGGAAAATGTATCCCTGTTGGGGCAAGTAACTAAAACTGGAAAATTCTGAACTGGCCCCAACTTTGAGATATCCCTCGCAGTCTTTGACTATCCACACAGCTTGTTCTGTTTAATGTCCGTGCTTCATAGCCTTAAGTTCACACCACACAGCAATCAACAGGTTTTAACTATGGTTTAGGGGTATTGTAAGAACGCACTAAATTGAGGCTTCAGGACTGGCCGGTAAACTGGGTTTGATGGTTTTGAAATCAGTTGTGGCAAACTGTGTCACGTGCCAACTTTGGGACTGATGTCTTTTCAAACAAACCACGATTCCTCCCATTTTTCTGCTGAACTCCAGGTCTGGGATTTGACTATATGAAGCTGAGTAGATGGGGAAATCAAAGCCAGGCAAGTGACTCTAGACTGTGGCTTATTTGTGATGGATTTGGAAGCTCAAACCACGGTTTGTGTTCTGCGCTGTACTTGAGTTGTGTGGTTTTATAACTTATTGGTTGACAGCCTGAACAAAGAACCCGAGCGCAGCCTATATTACAGGTGAAAAGTTGACTGGAGATTTCCTGATCAGTTTGGTGGGTGGGGGAGTGTGGGGGGTTGTAAATTATATTCTGAGCAGAGGTCTTTGAACTTGTGGAAGTCTAAGATCTGTTGGGTGAGTGTGCTGCTACGCTGTGGCCTTAAGAAACTTCTTAGCCTCTTCCTGCAGGTTTGTCGATGTATTATCCCGAGACCCTGTTTTTGTTGCTAATAGCTTATAGATGACTGTATCAATAGAGAATGGAAACAGAACTATGTAAGTTGGAAGTAATGGTTACATGGGACTTGGGTGCTGTGGATGTTACAACTGTTGTTTTTTTTACTGTTTCTCGGTGCCACTGCAGTGCCCTTTTGTGTATCATGGATTTTCAGGAGATGTCAGCTGGTGCAGCCAAAGTAGCTCTTGGCAAGTGGAAGGCTAAAGAGTGAAGGGGGGGGAGAGCCCTGTAGGGAACCACAAAAGGTACAGAGTACCAGAAGCCACACAGAGGGGGGAAAGACTGATGTTACTTAACTGCATGCAAACCAAATATGAATATATGCAGTGCAAAAAGTATAGTGTGATTAGTGAAAACAGTCCCTGTATGCAATGCATAATACAGTGAGGTATGACCATTCTGGTATAAAAATTCAGTACATAATACAGCGAATTATGGTATTTAGTAAATTACAAGCAGGAGGACCCACGATACTTGCGGGGGGGGGGGGGGAGAAGGAGCTTCACGTAGAGGAGGAGGAAGCACCTGCAGGTGAGCCTTCTCCCCCAGCACCAATGGCGAGGCCCGGGCCCACCAATCCTTCTTCCCCCCACGGGCACTGACAGCAAGACCCAGGCCCGCCAATCCCCCCCCCCCCCCCACGGGCACTGGCGGCAAGGCCTGAGCGGCTCTCAGCTGCCGGGCTCACCAATCTCCCCCCCCCCCCCCATGGACACCGGTGGCGAGGCCTCAGTGGCTCTCAACCGCTGGGCCACTGCAGAGTTCCCAGAGCATTCTCTGCGCATGTGCAGGGAACGCTCTTTTACTTTCGGGGGGGATTTAAATATCTCCCGTATAGTTTTTTTAAGCTAAGATTTTTCTGCACACCTGGGGAGTCCCCCAAGTTTGCAGGAAAATCTCTCTGACCCCAATGTATGGATTCAGATATCCGCACCCAGGGGGCACCTTGGCTATTAGATGTATAGATAGCAGTTGACAGTCTGCCAACTACATAAGACATCATTTCAATTACCTTCTTCAGAATTGTTTCTGTTACAGCCCCGTTGCAGAATGGCCTTGTACAATTGTGGTAAACTGCTGTTTAGCGGCCAATCGTAGAGGATTACCCTCCCAATATGCCCCCCAAAAGAAGTACCCGAGTACAAAGGGAGACATAGAGAAAGTGGGAAAATACAGAGTAAACCCAGCAGATACCCCCCTCTTTTGTTCCATCCTGTCTATATATGGTTTCATTCTAAAGGTTCTGCTGATGTCATTGTGCCTCTTTTTTTAATGTATTGTTTTCATGTTCTTTTTCTTCTTGATGACTGTTTTCGCGACGAGTCATAAACAGCGATTGTTTTCGTGTTGATCTAATGCAAAATGGTAATCAGCTTGACATTAAAAATCACAGCGCTCAGAAACCAGTGGGAGAACATTTTAATCTTCCAGGACATTCCACCGCTGACCTTAGAGCGGCAGTCCTCCAACAGAGAGCTTTGGAGATTAGGAAGCGAGATTGCTGAACTCGAGTTCATTCACAAATTCAGAACAGCGGACCCCCTCCCTGGGCTGAAGAGGGACACAGGATTCTTATCTCACCACAGCTGCTGATTTTCTGCCCCGAAGCATTTCTCCCCTGCTCTGATCAAGTTGACCACATCTTGCATTATACCTTTGCATCTTGATTCTCTTCTTTACAACACCCCTCCCAAGTGGGATGTAAAAGCTCAGGGATCTCCACTCCTACCTTTATCTGAGGAAGGGAGCTTGGACTCTCAGAAGCTTACACACTGGGAATCTTGTTGCTCTTTAAGGTGCTACTGGACCTGATTCATATACAGTGGGAGCTTGTCCTGTGCCTTTCATGTGCTTTTCTGATGGTCCCCGGCCTCGCATCTACCTACAATCTAATTTTCCCCGAGCACCAAAGCTGGGTTTGGAATCCCTCAGAGCGGGTGTGTCGCCATCTATCCATATGTTGCTACCAGTGCTCCCCCTAAGCTATGGCGTTCCGTGCACAAAAATTCTCCTTTGTGAGCTACCGCCTTTAAAGTTGTGAGCGGGCGATTTGGCTGCTGCATAACTTGGCTTGCTCTGCAGCCATCCTTCCTGAGCTAAGACAAAAATGTGTGAGCCGGAGGCTAAGAAACTGTGAGCTAGCTCTCGCTAACTCAGCTTAGAGGGGACATGCTACATACTTGGCAGGTTTCGCTCAGCTTTTTTAAAGACTCAGCTCGGTCCAGGCTCTCTCAGTGTGATCCTCACCCTCCTTGTGTCCAGTCTGCAAAGAGCCGATGATTAATTAGCCTGTCTGCTCTTCCGGCTAAAACCTTCCACCTGATTTCAGAAGAGCCAGACGTCTTGCCATCTTTGGATACACGGCATCAGTTCTGGATTGCTGAGACAACCAAAGTCTTCTCTCCACAGATGTCTGGGAATACTTGGGTTTATGCATTTCTCCCCCCACACACACACACCAACACACACCCAGTCTCCCCTCTGTTACCTAGTTCCTCGAAAAGCTGGTTGTTCACACGCTTCAAATAACAACAGGCCCTTCTGGGTCCGGGCAGTCCTGCAAGGCTCAGTTTTAATTGCCCCTTTAAAAGAAATAACAGGCCTGCCAGAAACTGCACACCGCCCCATTTATGAGCTCTGTCTGGTTTTGCCATTGTATAGATTTTTTTCCCTTAGTAATCACTGGGCTGATTATTCCCATAATGGTTTTTCCATGCATCTTGGAGCACATAGTGGGTGAATGGCTTCTTTCAAGTGGAGAGGTCCTGTGTATTTAAACTGGCACAAAAGCCCAGGTTAATCAAAGTTCACTCCACTCCATTCCTGCAGTATTGTTCCTCAGAGATTAGCCGATTTCTCTCTCTCTCTCTCTCTCTCTCTCTCTCTCTCTCTCTCTCTCTCTCTGTGTGTGTATGTGTGTGTGTGTGTGTGATGAAGTGTTTTGATCTTATATGTGGCCACCTGGAGGAATTTCCATTCCGTCCGCCATGGAGGCCCCACCGCTCGCACAGAAACTATTTGAATTACTGGTGTCACTCCCTCCCCCCACTTTGAATTTCAGTCTTTGAATTTCTTCATTTAGGCTCAGCAGTACTAAATCCCAAAATTATTCCTCCTCCAAGGGTTTCTCAGGCAGAGATGACAGTTCAAGGCTGAACTCTTAAGCCACAGAATAAATTTCAAGTCTTTTTTTGTTTTAATTCATCTTTGCCCTATAACTGCAAGCTTTGGTGTCCTTGTAACTTGTACCAGTGAAGTGTGTGTGTGTGTGTGTGTGTGCACGCATAAGTAGTGTTTCTGCAGTGAAACCTAACGTCTGGTGGCATTTTATTCAAAACAGCTTCATCGACTGGGCAAGAAGCAAGCAGCTGCCTGCTCTTTGCAAGCTGGTTTGGAAATGATCGGAAACCTACGTTCCACCTCTAACGGCTATTAGAATCTCCTTCGGGGGTCCCGTTCTGTGCCCTCTCACCCCCTTCAGGAGTGATCTGTAAAGCTCTGTAACCGTTTACAGGATTTTGTGCCAAAAAAGGCAGGTCTGGCCCTAAGGAGCTTTCAAATTAAATTTCAGCCCGGGTGAGGATGGAGAAAAGGCAGGACAGGGGGATAGTTTGCACAGGAGGCCAGGCAGGTATTTTGGCTTTGTCTCAGTCAGGAGGCCAGGAGTTTTCTGTGTGCAGAGGTTTGAACCAAAGGCTTCACAGAAGAAGTGGCTGTTGGAGGAGGGATTTGAAGGGGGCAAGAGGGCAGCGGTGCTTCTTAGCTATCTGAAACGGTATTCTCATGCATGCATATTAGCAGGGCTATTTGGGGGCAGGAACCGCACAGGAACGGAGTTCCGTCTGGCTCCTGAGTTGGCCACGCCTACAACCAAAACTTCTGGCGTGTGTGGCTACAGAGCACTCTGCCCCCCCCCCCCACCTTGCACACAAGAGGGAAAGGCGGCATGTTAAAATGCCTTCTTTGTGGGGATTTCCTTGTCAATTTCATTCCCTGCCAGTCAGCTGAGAGCGAAATTGACAAGGAAAAGCTTCCTTCTGCCTTCCCTTCTCTAGCTGGCATGTCACAGCTGGAAAAGGGCAGGCAGGGAACCCAGGCACCTTGAAAATGCCTTTCTTTCCCTCCACCCACACTCCCCAATCTGGGGGGAGAGGCTCGGGGCGGGGTGAAGAGGCAAGCTTCCATGCCTGCCCTGTGCTTTCCCAGCCCCGCCGCCTACTATGCTAATAAGCTGCTCTGTCGGGGGTGTGGCCTAATATGCTAATGAGTTTCTGCGGTTGGGTGTGGCCTATTATGCTAATGAGTCCCTGCTGGGCTTTCTCTACAAAAAAAAAAAGCCCTGCATATTAGTGTGTGGGTGTGTGTATTGCGGGGCTGCTGCACTTTTCCTGTGGAGCCAAAAACCATTTTTCTCTGCAGCAGGAAAGAGCAAGAGTCCAGTAGCGTCTTAGTCCAGGAGCACTAACAAAATTTGTTGCCGGGTATGAGCAAAAGCCACAAATGGTGTTAGTCTTTAAGAAGAGGAATTAGATTCACTGATTCACTACCCGAAGGAGTCTCAGAGCTGCTTATAATCTCCTTTCCCTTCCCCTCCCCACAACAGACACCCTGGGAGGTAGGCGGGGCTGAGAGAGCTCTCTTGAGAACTGCCCTTGAGAGAACAGCTCTGAGAGAACTTGTGACTGACCCAAGGTCACACCAGCAGCTGCATGTGGAGGAGTGGGGAATCCAACCTGGTTCTCCCAGATTAGAGTCCATGCCCCCTAACCACTACACCAAACTGGCTCTCTCGTTAAGGCGCTACTGGACTCTTGCTCTTTTCTGCTGTTACAGACAGACTAACACGGCTACCCATCTCGATCTCTATTCTCTCTGGTGGGCTGACAGAAGGAGGGAGACCTAAGTTCCAATCCCCACTTTGCCAGGGAAGCTGGCTGAGTAACCTTGGGCCAATCTTAGCCTAACCTGCCTCTCAGGGTAGATTATGAAGACAGAACAGAGGAGAGGGGAAACAGGACAGCCACTTTGGGTCCCCATTCAGGAGACAGCCAAGGTATATAAGCAAAGGAAATAAATAAGTGGCTGGTTTTCTAAATCTTTGCCGCCGTTGGGCGATGTAGAAGCACATTCTTGCTCAACCGGTAGGGTGGCTTATTGTGGGGAAAGTAATGTTCTCTACTGTTGCTCATTACACAAAAAAGTTTGATCCTAATCTAAGTCAAGGGAGATTGTTGAGTTCACACACTCTCTTCCTTCCAACTAGGGTTGCCAGCTCCAGGTTGGAAAGTTCCTGGAGGGTTGGGGGCGAAGCCTAGGGAAGGTGAGGTATGAGGAGGGACCGCAACGAGGGATAAGGCCATAGCGTCCACCCTCAAGAGTGCCCTTTTTGTCCAAGGAAAATGATCTCCGTCATCTGGCAATCAGGTGTAGTTCTGGGAGATCTCCAGCCCCCACCTGGAAATCGGCAACCCTAGCTCCCTCCTTCCTTTGCATTCTGCTAAATAATTGGATTCTCAGATTCACAGTGAATGCTACAGGCATTGGAATGGCCCCTGGGGCTTGTGCTTTCCGCGCAACCCAGAATTAATGTTATTTATTGATTACGTTTTTATACCGCACCCTCTCCTATACAGTCCCAGCAGTTTATGTTAAACTGTTCCACAGTAAACATTCAATAAAAGACACTGAAACATTCAGAAAGCACCAGCTGGTCAAATACAATGACCAGGAAGGATTCATTAAACATCAATAGTATAAATAAACAAATTCCTAGAGAGTAAGCCAGCCCACAGTCACCAGGTACAGGGAGTAGGGCAGTTCCACAAAATTTAACCCGAGGCCTTCCTTAACAAGCGACCTTACACGCCCTGTGGAACATAGGAAGATCCTGCAGGGTGTGGGCCTCATCTGGGAGCTGATTCCAAAGAGCAGGGGCAACAACTGAGAAGGCCCTGGCCCAAGTGGAAGGTAAATGGGCAATTCGGGGGCCAGGCACCTGCAAGAAGACCCGATACACTGACTGGAGGGGTCTTGGGGGGAGGGTGCCCAGAATTCTGGGCAAAGTGGGAAGCATAATTTGGAGTCTTGGACATCAGGGCCATCTATGTTTGATGGTGACCTTAAAAATCTGTAATGACCTAGCCACATGCGAGGGGCGGGGAAAGCCCGAGGTTCCTCCGAGCCCGTTCACACGGCAGCAGGCCATGGTTTTCCCATTACATCTGAAGCAAGCCGAATTATGTCACAAATCCAAAATGGTGGCTCACCGCTCTCCACTGTAACTGTGATGGTTTGACTGCAGCATTAAGCTCCAGGCTTTACTGGAAACGGAGATGTTTCCAGTCTTAAGGAAGTTGCTTCAGAGCCTCAAGGAGGTCTCTGAGGTACCCAAGTCAACAGTGTAATGCTTCCAGACTCCAAAGCAAGACGAGGAATATCAAAGTTTGGCTCCCTGCGCCGGAGTGGCAAAGGTTCCGAAAGCTATAAATATCAGAGATGGGGGGAAACCTCGCAAGGAGAGCTCAGCTTTCATGTTAAAATTTGATGTTTACTTAGGGAGGTTCGGTTTTTGCTGAACCAGCTGCAGCTGGCCTTTTATTCCCCTGCACCGGCTGCTTAGCTCAGTTAGAAAAGGGGTCAAAGGGGACCAAAAATACAAGGTGGGAAGAAAACTTTAAAAATACAACGTAAAAGAGGGTTAAGCCTGACAAAAATTATCAGTTCATAGACTTAAATGGTTACAGCCAAGGTTTGCCTGGCCTACTACTCTAGCAGGGCCTTCCACTGACAAGCTCCACTGCCATCGAGTTTCCAGCAATTCCTAGAGCTTCCCTTTGTCATTTCTGGGTTGTGCCCAGAAGTGACATAACAACATCAGTGATGTCACACTACATCCATCTCCCCCTTTTCCCCGCCCCCATACCTCCCACCAGTTGTCTGGCAACCCCCTCCCTTCCTCCAGCCTGAAGTAAAAAAAGGCTAAAACATCACTGAGTTTTTTGCAAAATAATCTGGCTCCCTGGAATTCGGAAAGCAGAAGGAAGAATTGTCTGCTTATTTTGTTTACTTCACTTATAATCTGCCTTTCTCCCCAGTGGCCCCCAAAGCAGCTGACATGGTGCTCCTCTCCTCCATTTTGTCTTTACAACAACCCTGTAAGGTAGGCTAGGCTGAGAGAGTGTGTGGCTGGCCCAAGGTCACGCAGCAAGTTTCAGTGGAAGAGTGGGGATTTGAACCTGGGGTCTCCCAAATCTTAGTCTGACACTCTAACCTCTATGCTGCACTGGTTTTTAAGATTCTCTCCCCCCCTTCCCGTACCACCTTTGCAATTCTAACCATGCAATCATAAGGGCAATTTCCTGGAAGTTTTGTAGACCTGTTCAGGCTTGCGTTGTAAGTTGCTTTGTGAATCTTGGCTTAACACCGTGTTTCTCTTTCAACAATCTTATTTGCGACTGCCGTGGCGAATACATGGGGTTGGTAAGCCTCTAACTGGATTTGCCTTTTGTGTTATGAAAGCTAATTTTGCATAGTGCAAAGACCTGCAAAGACTTTATTGCACATTAGGTAATAACTGAGCCTGCATTTGGGAAATTGACCCCTCTCTCTCTCTCTCTCTCTCTCTCTCTCTCTCTCTCTCTCCTCCCTTCTGTGTAAATCCAAGAGATTGATGACTTTGAACCCTGGCAAGGGAACAGTTTGATCGGGACTCAGCGTCCCTTGTAATAAGTGAGCTCCCAGAAGCACACTGGCATGCCTTTGGCTGCCTGTTTTCCAAGAAAACGTTTTGTAAGGTCACAACATGGCATGAGCAGAAAGTGCCGAACAAAGAAGAGCTCTCAAGAGCAGCTCTGAATTTCAAGCAGGCAGGTGGATTTGGCGGCTAAGCCTGCTGATGCCATTTTTTTTGTTTGTTTTTAAGTTCTTCGCCTGACCCCTCCAATAGTCACCTCCTGCATACCTGTTAAAATTACCACTCCAGCAGAAAAGAAGGAAACTTGCTGCAAGGGCTGCAGGTTAGGAATGATCAAAATGATCGAGAGAGAAGGATAGCTGCGAGGTTTTAGCAAAGGAAGATTGCAGAAGTGCCCATTAGCTAATTGTCAGACAGCATTGAATGGGGAAATGAGAGGCAGGGGAGTTGAGAGCTACCTGAGTGCTTAAAGCTTCCATTTGGGGGGGATACTCTTATACCCCCACCCATCCGAACAAGTCTGACGAAATGAGAAAGATGCCCTGTTGGGAGAGGTAGGTACAGAATTAGGCCTCTTCATAATATGTTAACGGTTGGACAGGCTCTCACGTGAGAGAGCAGATGGTTCCTCGGATGCCCTAGATGGGTTTAAGAATGGAACCAGAGCACGGTGGCAAACTGGGTTTGCCACAGAAGGGTTGCATCTGGGCAAGCCGGCCAACTTTGCTTAAAGGCGTTTAGTGCCACAGATAACGCCCAAACCGTCCATTGGTGAAGCCAGAGCTAGCAGCCCTCCAAACGAACGCAGGCACTTCTCTCTGAGAGTGCGACCCCATCTCGAGCATGCTGAACTCTCAGTCGGCTCCGTCAACAACCACGTCCGTCTCTGGACTGAGCTTTAGCGTATTTACCCCCATCCTGCCAACTCTGTCCTCGCAGGCCCTCGTTTGGTCTCTGTAATAAGGCAGCTTCATCTGTTCAGTGTCACTGGCCTGTTTGTCGTGCTTAGTACCGACAGTGGGCCACAGTTTTGAAAAAGGAGGACCTGCATGGACAAAGGATCGACAGCATGCAAACACGAAGGGTGGCCCCATCACCCTCTACAGGTTGGTTGAGTAGTCGCACATCTGTTTGTTTTTCTGATTAGCCATGGGGAGCATAAGAACATAAGAGAAGCCAATGCTGGATCAGGCCAGTGGCCGATCCAGTCCAACAGTCTGTCAGTGGCCAAAAATACCAGGTGCCATCAGGAGGTCCACCAGTGGAGTCAGGACACTAGAAGCCCTCCCACTGTTGCCCCGCCTCAAAGCACCAAGAATACAGAGCATCACTTGCCCCAGACTGAGAGTTCCTATTTATACCTTGTGGCTAATAGCCACTGATGGATCTCTGCTCCATATGTTTATCCAGTTCCCTCTTGAAGCCGTCCATGCTTGCAGCTGCCGCCACCTCCTGTGGCAGTAACTTCCATGTGTTCATCACTCTTTGGTTGAAGAAGGACTCCCTTTTATTCGTTCTAACCCCACTGCTCAGCAACCCGAGTGCCCATGAGTTCTTGTATTGTGAGAAAGGGAGAAAAGGACTTCTTTCTCTACCCGCTCTATCCCACGCATAATCTTATAAACCTCGATCATGTCACCCCTCAGCCATCGTTTCTCCAAGCTGAAGAGCCCCAATCGCTTTCACCTTTCTTCACAGGGAAAGGGTTCCAACCCTTTTATCATTCTAGTTGAGAGACATACCGGATTGGGTCCCCGGGTGGGGGGGGGTTGCAACATTTGTGCCTCCCCTGCCAATTCTGTCCAAGCGCACCACCTCGCACTTCGAGAAATCCAGACAGAAGGTAAAAGGCTAAGCAGATTTGTGTGGGTCTTCTCTGTGGTGAACAGCATAAAATTCTGCCTGGTTGGGGGGGGGGGGCTAGGAAAGGTCTTCCATTGTCCTTCAGGTTGACCCCATCTCCAGTCATTCCCAAAACTGGGTCCCAGCTGCCCCTCAGGGAGGTCACGAGGCCAAGGAGGAGAAGGAACAGAGTGAATAGGGAAAGGCTGAGAGCCGGTTTGGTGTAGCGGTTAAGAGCGTGGACTAATCTGAGAGAACCAGATTTGATTCCCCACTCCTCCACATGCAGCTGCTGGTGTGACCTTGGGTCAGTCACAAGTTCTCTCAGAGCTGTTCTCTCAAGGGCAGTTCTCGAGAGAGCTCCCTCAGCCCCACCCACCTCCCAGGGTGTCTGTTGCGGGGAGGGGAAGGGAAAGGAGGTTGTAAGCCGCTCCGAGACTCCTTCAGGTAGCGAAGGGCAGGGTATAAATCCAATCTCTTTTTCCTCTCCTCCTCCTCCACAAACTTGGGTTTGCCATTGCCACGCATGCGTAACAGGCGTGAAATAGAGCCCGTTTCGCAGCAACTATCCAGTCGTGAATGCTAAAAATACTCGTGCATTTGATGCGGGGGGAGAGGGAAGGCAGCGTGGGTTCAACACCGCAAGCGGCTCCTGGACGTCAAGAGCGAGTTCAGAAATCGGCACCCAGTCAGGGAAGGCAAAAAGAGACTGAGACCCCGCTGCCTTATTCCAAACGGGGGGCGGGGGGGGGAGCGCCCGCTTTCATAGTAGCCCTGGCGTTCCCACCGTATCCTGTTGCAGCCTGCGCTGAACCCTTCGAGGGAGATTAGAAGTGGCTGCCTCTTCCCCCCCCCCTCCCTTCTCCCAAAAAGTTATCTGCTAAGAGCATTAGTTGTTTAATAAAATGTAGCTGCCCTCTCCGTGAACCCGCCAGTGACTCTCCAATTGGGGTCATTCCAAGTTCACGCCGCGGACTTTTGACTGCCTTCTGTGTGTGCGAAAACAGCGGCGGCTCCCGCAAGGATCACTCATCCGGGCCGGTAACACAAAGGGGTCGCCCCCGTTCCCCTGGGAATGCCGGGCTCGTCGGGCACCAACACGCGCATGTCGGAAGGCATTACGGGGCTGGGTTTAACAAGGCGGCGTGAGCCGATTTGTGGGCCTGAAGGCTGCCGGAGCAGCCGCGGCATCCCCCTCTTGGTAGCCCGCAGTTCGGGGCCTGAGAGCATCTTGGATGTCGAGGTTTCTGTGAGCGACTGAAGCGAGGGATAGGCGGGTGCGTGGCTTGCTGCTGTCCCGCACACGTTTGCTGTGTCAGGGTTGCCCGCCTCCAGGTGTTGGCTGAGGCTGTCCCGCTGTTGCAACTCATCTCCAGGCCACAGAGATTCTCCAGTTCGCCTGGAGAAAATGGCCGCTTTGGAAGGTGGACTGTATGGTATCGTACCCCATTGAAGTCCCGCCCCCTCCCCAATCCCTGCCCTCCTCAGGCTCCACCCCCCCCCCAAATCTCCAGGCATCTCCCAACCTGGAGCGGGCAACGTTATTGCTGCATACAGGGTAAGGCCTGCGTTGGGAAATACCTGGAGATTTGGGTGGGTAGAGCCTGAGGAGACAAGAGTTTGCAAGGGGGGGGGGGGCTTCAGTGGGGTCTAATGCCGCCAAGTCCAACCTCCAGGCTAGCCATTTTCTCCAGGTGCGCCAATCTCTGTTTCCCGGAGGTCAGCTGTAACCCCAAGGCATCTCCAGCTGCCATCTGGAAGGTTGGCAGCCCTAGGCAGAATCCGTCCAGGCTGTGCCAGTTTGAGGCAGTGCTAAGGATGTGCTGGACGCCGCCCGTGGGGCAGTTCCGCCGCTGCCTTTCCAAAGGCTTTGCAAGCAATCAGGGTCTTCTGCCTCTCTTGTGTGCCAGCGCGTGCGGTTGCGTGGTGCAGAAGAACCGGCGCAACCTCTGGGTACGCTTTACTTTGTTCCAAGGGGCGTGCGAGAAGTCTGCGATCACCTTGGCATTTCTCGGTTGTTACCAGGGCTTTTTTTGTAGAAAAAGCCCAGCGGGAACTCGTTAGCATAATAGGCCACACCCAACAGCAGAAACACATTAGCATATCAGGCCACACCCGCTGACAGCGCAGCTCCCTCCCGGGATCGGCTTCCCCAGGTGCCCCCACGGCTTGTGGGGCACATGGGGAACCCGAGGGAAGGAAAGCAGTTTCTAGATCGGCTTCCCCAGGTACCCCGCAGCTCCGGGATGCCTGGGGAACCCGAGGGAGGGGAGGCAGTTTAAACTGTCTTCCCTCCCTGGATTGGCTTGGCTTCCCCAGGCGCCCTACAGGGCCAGGAGCCTCAGTGCCAGACAGTCTACCCTCTAAAACATCTGTTTTCTCCAGGGGAACTGATCTGTGTAGTCTGGAGATGAACTGTAATTCCAGGGGATTCCCAGGTCCGACCTCGGAGGCTGGCATCCCTATTTTAAGCTTGTTCTCTCTCTCTTTAAAATCCTGTTGGGAAATGAGTGTGCCTTATCTGTGGTCACACCTTGCAGGAAAGAGCTGTGATTAGGAAAATAGGTGCAGGCCTGCTCTTTCAAGATTATGCTTCTCAGTCAGCCAGGGTGTTTAGAAGAAGAAGAAGAAGAAGAGAAGAGATTGGATTTATACCCCGCCCTCCACTCCCCAAGGGAGTCTCAGAGCGGCTTACAAACTCCTTTTCCCTTCCCCTCCCCACAACAGACACCCTGTGAGGTAGGTGGGGCTGAGAGAGCTCTTTCCCAAGCTGTCCTTGAGGGAACAGCTGGTACAGAGCTATGGCTTGCCCAAGGTCATCCAGCCAGGTGCAAGTGGAGGAGTGGGGAATCAAACCCGGTTCTCCCAGATTAGAGTCTGCGCACTTAACCACTACACCAAACTGGCTCTCTTTAGCTTTGAGCATTGTGTATGTGCACAGTAAGTGAGCTTGTGCTTTCAGGGTATAAAGGAATCCGTTGTGTGTCATGTCGTTTTCATTGCTTGGGAGCTTTGGGCCTGAACAATGGCACAAAGAGGCGTTAAACATTAAGCGGGCAGTGTGACCCTGCGACAAGGGCAAGGGAATCCGAAAGGGTGTGCTTACTTGCTTTTCATTCTCCTCCACTTGAACTCATAAAGCCGCCTTAGGCCGAATGACCAAGGTCGGTATTGACTGCTCAGACTGGCAGCAGATCTCCAGGGTTTTAGGCAGAGTTCCTTCACAGCACCTAGTGCTTTTAATGGGAAATGCTGGGGTTGAAGCAGAGACCTTCTGCATGCAAAACAGATGCTTTATGACTGAGCCACAGCCCTTCCCCGTCCCATAGTGGGTAGCACGTGGGGCCTCTAATTTCTTGGCAGTCTTGCCTGGATTAATTCTGCCAAGCAGTGTCGGTGAACTTCTGCAATTACCACTTGTGTCTCCTTGCCTTTGTGTCCAAGGCTGCCCTCTTCCCAGTGCATGCCTCGAGGCTTAGCTGTGGCAACATACACCTTACAGGATGTCCTGGCATGTTAGTTCTGGGCAGCTCCGCACTAAGCAGACCAAACAAAGACGAGCTTTGCTTTAGAATCGCTCGCCGTTATTGCAGGCATCACAAAGATAAGCTTGGGGGGTGGGTCGAGTGGATGAGGTGAGACTGTGCAAATGTCTGCCAAAACAGGTGGCTCATGTGGAGAAGAGTGTGGTGTAGCAGCTAAAGCGTCGGACGAGCATCTGTCGGGATTGCAAACCGAAGCTCAGTCGAGATTTCCGAGTCTGACTTTCGAAGGAGCAGGCAAACCAAAGTTTGGCGCAGCTGAAATGGCTAAACTACGGTTTGCACTAACACAGAAATCACAGATTGGCTCAGATTATAAGGCTCACTCTTGTGTGGTGCCAGGACTTGTGAAGTTACGTCTGGACCCTTGCTTCTGTAGCCACGCGCAGTTTAACCGTAGCAGTTCTGTTCTGAGCCTGTGCACTTCTGATGCATCGTGTGTGCTGTTTCTCTCTTTTCAACAGTTCGCCGGGACTTTATCCGACGGTTTGGGGAAGACGATGGACAATCGGCATCAGATGGAGCGAGAGTACATCCGATATCATGCCGCCACGAGCGGTGAACACCTCGTGGCTGGGATCCAAGGGCTAGCTCACGGTAACACTTTAACCAGAAGGCTGTGCAAAGGGCATATCGAGCTTTTAGTACTGGGGTTGCAGAGCCCTTATTTTCAGTAGATTAGAGTGGGGCACTAAAGAAGTGTTTTCACCTCCAGAAGGCCAAAAGGGGAGTGCCCCAACCTCACCTGTTGGAGAAAGGAGTTCCACAAAGTAGGGGGCAGCTGCTGAGAAGGCTCTGCCAAGTCTGTCTCAATTGCAAGGCTTTAGGGGTGTCTTTAGCCTTTATCCTCCAACAGTCTGTGTAGCTTGGTATTGTCAACTCTGACTAGCAGTGTCTCTCCATGGGTAAAGGAAGGCCTTTCCCAGCACCTGCTACCTTGAGATCTCTTAGCTGGAGATGCCAGGGATTTAGATCTGAAGAACTCAGGTGTGCCAGGCAGTGGTCTATGGTACAGCCATGGAGCCAATCCAGGAGATTGGATTTATACCCCGCCCTTCACTACCCGAAAGAGTCTCAGAGCGGCTTACAAACTCCTTTCCCTTCCCCTCCCCACAACAGACACCCTGTGAGGTAGGTGGGGCTGAGAGAGCTCTTTTGAGAACTGCCCGTGAGAGAACAGCTCTGAGAGAACTGTGACTGACCCAAGGTCACACCAGCAGCTGCACGTGGAGGAGTAGGGAATCAAACCCGGTTCTCCCATATTAGAGTCCGCACACTTAACCATTGCACCACGCTGGCCCCCTAATAAGAATAAAGTTCTTATTCCAGACTTGAGAGAGATTGAAAAAAAAAAACCTTCTAAGAAAAAGAATGAAAGTACAAGAACCTACTAAAGGGAGTGAGAAACGGAAACACAGTGCAAGTCCGTAATTTTTTTATAAGAAGACAAATTACGAATATTAATAAAGGTTGGCTAGCAAACCAGGTTAGGCCGATGTCATCAGGTCTTGGAAGCTAAGCAAGGTCGGCCCTGGTTAGTACTTGGATGGGAGACCACCAAGGAAGCCCAGGGTCGCTATGCAGAGGCAGGCAAGGGCAAACCACCTCTGTGCATCTCCTTGCCTTGATAACCCTACGGGGTCGCCATAAGTTGGGTGTGACTCGACGGCACTTTCCACCACCAGTCAGCAAACGCCCTTTCTTATTCCAGACTCAGCATTATGTACTTGGGTACCCCACATGATCCAGGCACTGATCAGACCCACTCCCGCTTAGCTTCCACAGGGTCGCGGTGTCCTCTGCCTCCAGTCCGCCGCCCAAGATAGAACCAGTGAAGCCACTGAATGTTTTGCCCAACAGGTATCATCGGCGGATTGACCAGCGTGATCACCTCGACGGTAGAAGGCGTAAAAACCGAAGGGGGCGTCAGCGGCTTTATATCCGGCTTCGGGAAAGGATTGGTTGGAACCGTGACCAAACCAGTGGCGGGCGCTCTGGATTTTGCTTCTGAAACGGCTCAAGCAGTGAGAGACACAGCCACTCTGACCGGCCCCAGGTTAGTTAAACCGCTACATTTGTGTATGTCTGTTTGAATATGGGGACCGCGGTAGCTCAGAGGTTAAGATGCTGAGCTGCAGACCAGAAGGTCGGTAGCTTGGTCGTTTGAGACCATAGTGCTGCGTGATGGAGTGAGCTCCCGTCTCTGGCCTCGGCTCCTGCCAACCTCGCGGTTTGAAAGCAAGACATTGCAAGTAGATAAACAGGTACCGCTTTGGTGGGAAGGCAACAGTGTTCCGTGCACCTTGGCGTCTAGTCATGCTGGCCACATGACCACGAAAACGTCGTTGGACAGCGCTGGCTCTTCGGCTTGGAAACCCCCCAGAGTCAGATTCGGCTGACTTTCGAGCAAGGGAAAACTTTACCTTTATGTAGATATATGTGGACTGAGTTTCATGAAGCTCTTCCCATGCAGATTATCCAAATGTTTAGGGAACTACAGATTGGTATCAGTGCAAATTTAGAATGCCTGGAGCTTTACGCAAATGGGGCAAGACTTCTCTTAGAATCCTGGGTGCCACTGCCGTTTACGCAGCGAGGCAGGAGGGTGGGTAGAATGCATTCGTTTTAAGAGGTTGGATCCTGCCAGCTTGTTCACGGGACAGAGGAGGAGGAGGAGGAGCTTCTTTTGCCCTCCAAAAAGGCCATGCTGCTGATTGGGTGGGAACTACATGCACAAATGTTCTATCGGATGCAGGCTGCATTGAGGAGGAGAAACAGGCAAGATGGAACAGAAAAGCTGGTAGGATCCAGTGTGAGGACGCAGTTCTGGAATCACATAGCTGGCGGCTCAGAGACCCAGGACCATGTTGTGGGCTTATGTGCTTTCCAGTTCCCATCTCTCCTGTCAAGCATATGTTTCCCCCTTCACTCTTCTCCAGCTACAGATTACTGTGATGTCCAAATTGCCAAGTAGATCTTTCAAACCACTGCTCGGAGCCGGCACAAACCCTGCTTTGCTGACCTAAAGCGGAGAACACCAGGAAATGGGGAGGTGCTGTGGCTCACTGGGAGAGCCTCTGCTTTGCACGCAGAAGGTCCCAGGTTCAGTCCCCACGATGGAAACCCTAGAGAGCTGCTGCCAGTATGAGTAGGCAGTACTGACCTTGATGGACCAATGGTCTGATTATGGATACAAGCAGAAGGGAGCATATGAGCCCACGCCATGGTTTTGTGCTTTCAAACCATGGTTTGGAAGATCCCATCTGTGAACTCCGAACTGAGTCAACGCCTCAAAACCCTAAGAACGTAAACTAAAAATTCAGAGATGCCCTGACCTGGATAGCTCAGGCAAGCCCGATCTCGTCAGATCTCAGAAGCTAAGTGGGGCCAACCCTGGCAAGTATTTGGATGGGAGACCTCCAAGGAATACCAGGGCCGGGAGGCAGAGGCAGGCTATCAAGCCACTTCTCTGAACGTCCTCCATGTCCCTGTAGGAGTCGCCGTAGGTCGCCATGATTTCCAGGCTTGGGTGTGCACGCGCACACACACACACACACACACAATGCAAAAATAACAAAAAAAAAATCAGAGACAAACTTCTTTATTGCAATTGTTACAATGGAGTAAGATGCCCACGGCAGTTCCACAATTGTTCTCCCTGAGAAATCCTGGGCGGGTGCCTGTCAGAAGCTTGGAGAACCGGATCTGCTTAAAAGGAGATGGACTGTGTGTGTTATGTGTGTGGTGGGACTAGATTACCTAATGGATACTTACTAATGTTATTGTTCTTTCTAGTGTTCATGGTAGCGCGTTATTAGTGGAACGTGGCCTCTGGTCATTTAACTGTTGCTAACCTGATCAGTGCTTATGCAGAGAAGGACAAAGACTATCTGGAGAGCCAGTCTGGTGTAGCGGTTAAGAGCACAGACTATAATCTGGGAGAACCGGGTTTGATTCCTGACTCCTCCACTTGCAGCTGCTGGATGACTTTGAGCAAGCCATAGTTCTGTCACAGCTGTCTTTGAAAGAGCAATTTCTGTCAGGGTTCTCTCAGCCCCACCTACCTCACAGGGTGTCTGTTGTGGGGAGGGGAAGGGAAAAGAGATTGTGAAGGGTGGGGGTATAAATCCAACTCTTTGTCTTCAAGTTGTATTTGCTTGGATCATCTCTTAAATGTGTTCCTTCCTTTCTTAACTTAGCTCACCCATATCATCAGCTTTGTCAGGTCTGGATAGAACTATCTTTGCAAGTTCTCTGACCTGGACCCTTTAATGGGCAAAAAGTAGGACTGAGCCGCGAGAGCCATTCTGTTTGCTGTTGTGTTTAATATGCTGTTATTATCGGCACCGATTCGCCCCATTTGCGCTGCCGTCGATGGTTCTTTTTTGCTGCTTTTCTGCCGTTTTCACTCGACACGACTCCATCACGGACACAAAATAGCGTTGAAAATACATCGATTGTAAGGGGAAAGGACTTGGCATGAGACAAGAGAAGGCGTTACAAAAAAATAAACTTGCTGAGTCTTGCCCCAGGAGGGAGAAAAGAAACTGACATGGGGGGGGGGGGGGGGGTACGCAGATGTAACCGGGGACAGCTTGCAAAATCCCGTCCCCTGCCGAGCAAAGAGGCCCGTGGAAATAACCGCTCAGGGTATTTAAAAAAAGACAACAGCATATAATTAGAAGTTGATGGGAATGGTGCTAAAAACGGTTCTGTGGACGGTGCTCCATTTTTGCCCCCATCTGTATGATATTCTTTCTGTCGCGCTTGCTCCCTTATGGTTCGAAGGGTGGTTTGGAACAGAGCGAACACGCCGTTCCAAATATAGTTTCTTTTTGGCTTGGGCTGCCTCATCCGTACGGTTCCGTGTGTTGAGCCATGAGCCCCCCTGTAATCTGAAATGCACAGGAATAAAGCCTTTTGGAGTTTCTTTCTCCTACTGCAGATGGTTAAGATACGGGGCGGGGGGGGGGGGGCAATAGGACAGATCCGAGGTATGTTCCCGAGCCTTCTGCTGTAATCCCAGGTATCCACTCCAGCCGCGGTGACTTGCTTTCTGTCCCGTGTGCCACGTGACTCTGAAACCCAGCATCGAGACTCGTATCCTGAGAATCCCACCTTCCTTCCTCTAAAACGTTTTACTAGCGCCCCAAGGATGCCAGACCTGACCTGGGTAG
This sequence comes from Lepidodactylus listeri, assembly GCA_029233225.1. Classification (NCBI taxonomy): domain Eukaryota; kingdom Metazoa; phylum Chordata; class Lepidosauria; order Squamata; family Gekkonidae; genus Lepidodactylus; species Lepidodactylus listeri. Next base: position 37,549,374 of record JARCFY010000019.1, on the reverse strand, counting down.
CCCAGGCTAACCCGATCTCGTTGGATCCCAGAAGCTAAGCAGGGTTGACTCTGGCTCGTGTTTGGACGGGAGACCTCCAAGGAATGTTGCGAGCGGAGCCAGAAATGGCAGACCTCCTCTGAATACCTCTTGCTTTGAAAACCCCGCGGTGACTTGATGGCAAAAAAAAAAAGAAAAGGTTGCTGGAAAAGGTCTCGGGACTCAGATGGGGCTGGACAGGCCTGCCTCCCAGCTGCTAGAGGAGGCAGGAGTTCCGTCCCCTTGCAAGTTATTGGTTTTCAGCTTGAGATCGATCAGTTAGCAGTGTGGTGGCTTGAGAGAATGGGTTTGTTCAGGTGGCCTCGCTGTTGAATTTGCTTCGAATGGCGTGTTGGGTAGTCAGCATCTGCTTTGAAAGAGAACGTGGAAGGCTTGGTTGAATTTGATGGGGGGAACGTAGTCGACGCAGCATTTGTAATGCTCCGTTTTCAAAGAGGCTAACAGATGGAGAAAGTTCCCAGCGGGGGAATTCTGTGGTTCCGGCTCTGCCTCTGAACGTGGGTACTCCTATTCTGAACACTCAGTTGGATTCTGGCGCGCAGTTGCTCTTCCTCATGGTTACTGTAGGCTTGGGTTTTCTCATGAATGAGATCTGTTGGAGGTTCTGAGACCCTCAAGCCTTCGTGGCAGACATCGGGGGCCTCCCTCCCATCCTGCCTCTCCCGCCTCGACTCTGGGCACGAGGCTCAGCAAACTGTAGCTTTCTGGAGGCTACTGGGACTCAGTGCAGGCCAGCAATGTTGCTTGCGGGTGCCTCTTACCCGGTCATCACACCTACCAGTGTGGAGAGGTGCTGCTAGGGCCTCCAGGGACCCTGTAATAGAATAGAGCAATGTCAGGCATTCTGGTTTCATGTTTTCCCTCACCCACTTCTCTTGGCCTGACCTAGCTATTTGTAATCTTTTTTACCGTAGCCAGTTTCATTCTGCAAGGCTCCTGGTCCTCAAAATGCAAATCCAAGCAGGCAAGGCAGCCCTAAAGCGAGACTCGGAACAAAATCGGCTTCCGCTCAGATTTATCCGTATGCCTGGTCTTCGCTTCACAATTTGCACTTCCTGACAATCCCTTGCCCCTTTCTGCTCAGCTCCGGTCTGGTGGGAAACACATCCGCACTTCTAATGATGTGTCGGGCAGTGAGGATCTGCTCAGTTGAAGTGTGAAATTCCCATGGCCTCGCTAAAGAACAGCAGACGCAAGGCCTGGAGGGCACCTTAAAATCTTTTTTACATCCACTCCCGGGGAGAGAATTGCAGTCTTTTTATGCCTGGAACTTTCCCCATGGCTGGGAGCTACAGCTCCCCCCCCCCCCCCCCCGCCAACCTGCCCCAGAGCGCGAGCGAAAAACAAAACGCGGTGTTGTAAATGTCTTTTCCTTCTGTTGGCTGAACTCTGAATACTCCCTAGCACTCAAAAGCCCAGAACAATCCATTTCTCATTCTAGTGTGACTTATGTAAGGCTCTTACCAGAACTTGAGAAATGAAAGAAATCAATTTCTCCCCCCCCCCCCACCCTTTGAATAGTTACGAGGGTGCATGAGTCACTTTCTGTTCGACTCTTGGATGCACATCTCCTGGTCCTGGTAGATTTGCTTGCTGGAATGGCAGCGTTCCCTGCTTGCCATTTTGGCACCGGAGCGCCGTGATGGGTTTTTGTGGAGCGCAATCAAATGGAAATCTTGAACGAGCAGAGAGCTGGGGGATTTTTTTTTAAAAAACCGATTATTTTTCAAAAACACGCTTCCCCCCCCCCCCCCCCGCCCTCTGTTCACAGAGCCTTTTAGATTGGGGGTTGGGGGGGGTGGACCCTGAAACCAAAGGCCCTGTCTGGTGCTTCAGAGCAACCGTAAAAATGAGAGCTCAAAGAGTCGTTCCAGAATTAACGTGATTCCCATCCTTTCGCAAGGCAGCGTGGAAAGATTTGTCCGTACGAAGAGCCTGGTTTCCCAAAGGATTTCGGGGATGTCAGGAGTGGGCGGGGGCTCTGTCCTCTCAAATCGCAAAGTGATGTCATAATGCGCTGTTGCTGCTGAGGTGCCTCCCCCAAGGAACCTCTCTTTTTTTTTCCGAGCAGGAAGAAGGTAGTTGTCGGTGAACTCAGTAACGTAGAGTATGAATGGGCTCCTTCCGGTTCTCCTTCCTTCCTGCTTTTCACTCATAGGTTGCTTCCACATAGGGCTGCCAGCCTCTTGGTGGGGCCTGGGGATCCCCCAGAATTGCAGCTCATCTCCAGACTACAATCTCCGTATATCAGTTCCTCGGGAGGAAATGGATGCTTTGGAGGGTGGACCGCATGGCATTGTACCCTGCTGAGGTTCCTCCCTTCCCCAGGCTCCATCCCCGAATCTCCAAGAGTTTCCCAACCTGTATCTTCTTCTGTTGCTGGTCTCAGAGCAGTGGCACGATTAATTTGCCTCTTCCGAGCTTTAGAGGTGGCAGGATTCCCCTGGAGTCTATCGCGTTGCAAAGCTAGCCCAAGTCTATCCTTGGAGCAGGCCCATAGCCATGCAGTGCATTTGGGGGCAGTGCCCCCCCCCAGATGAGTGCCGCCCCCTCAGGCAGAAAATTTTAAAAAATGATGTGAGGTGTGTGGGTGTTCCAGAATGACCCCAGCACAGTCAGGGAAGCTTCAGTCTCATTTTTTTTTCCCTAGGCCGGAAAATAAATAGGTTGTTAAAAATGCAATAAAATAAAATTGCAAAATAGAGAGAGTGGGCGATTCCCCCCGCTCCCGAGCTTACACAGAAAAGCAGTCCGGAATAGTGTCTCTCTAATCGAAAAGGCAAGAGGAGGTCTAGAAGTCACAGTGGAGTCAGAGCTGCTGCTTCTCCTGCTGCAAGGAGAGCAGCAGGTGCGGCCGAGGTGCCCCCCCCAGATTTCCCCATGCCCCACGAACCAAAATTTTCTGGCTACGCCCTGCCTTGGAGTCTGTTCCCTTGCAAAGCTAGCCTGAGTCTATCCTTGGAATCTATCCCATTACAAAGCTAGCCTGAAGCCACAGTAGCAGCCCCCTATCGCTGTATCCCATATGGTGGCAAACCCCATCTTGAGCCATTGGTTCTGATCCAGCAGGGCGCTTCTTGGGGATGAGGATGCTGCCGCTTCCCACCATCTTTGCTCACAAAAAGGCAGTGGGCAAGGAGGGTTTTTTAGGCCATCTCACACATCACACCTGTAAGTCTGCATCTGTAGGTCCCGCTGCTTGCATTTAACATGGTACACGAATAGTCCAGGGTAGCCCGATCTCGTCCAGATCTTGGAAGCTAAGCAGGGACAGCCCGGGTTAGTACTTGGATGGGAGACCTCCAAGGAATACCAGGGTCGTGACACGGAGGCAGGCAGTAGCAAACCGTCTCTGAACATCTCCTGCCTTGAAAATCGCACTGGGTTTCCAGAAGTCAGCTACAACTTGATGGCAAAACGACAGTAGCAAATGGATTTGTGACTCCCCTCCACTCCTACAGACTTTTATGTCTAGTCCAGCACACCCCCGGCAAACTCTCCCTGGCCATGTTGTGTTTGGGTCTCTATATGTTTTCACTGCGTCGTTAAACATCTTACGTACATATTTAAAATGCTGTTTTAAATATGTCAAACATTTAGCGTTTTGAGATTTGCTGCCTTCGGGGGCTCTGTTTGAGTGGAAAGGCAGCACAAAAATGTTTTAAATCCCCATCCATGAAGATGGATTCAAATGGGTAGCCATGTGGGTCTGGAGCAACAGAACAAAGTCTGAGTCCGGTGGCACCTTTAAGATGAACAAAGTTTAATTCTGGGAATCAGCTTTCAGCTTATGCCCAGGATTGAAGTTTGTTGGTCTTAAAGACACCACTGGACTCAAACTTTGCTCTGTTAAGTCTCATCATCAGGGCCCATTTCGTAGGAGGAGCTCCTTTGCATATTAGGCCACACACCCCTAATTTAGCCAATCCTCCAAGAGCTTACAGAGCTCTTCTTACAGGGGCTACTATAAGCTCTTGGAGGATTGGCTACATCGGGGGGGGGAGTGGCCTAATATGCAGAGGAGCTCCTGCTCACCATCATCACTTGTAATGGAGGTGGCTTATTTGAACTACAGCTAGTTTGCGAGACCAGAAGTCAGATTGCAGACAGTCACTCAGATCTTGGTTTGCCACCGCCAATGCTGTCTTTATCACCTTGCCTCTGGCCAGGTGACTCTATAGCTGAGACATATGCAAGGGCAGCGCTGGGGAAGAAGAAAAAGAGGAGATTGGATTTATACCCTGCCCTTCACTTGTAGTCTCAGAGCGGCTTACAAACTCCTTTTCCCTTCCCCTCCCCTCAACAGACACCCTATGAGGTAGGCGGGGCCGAGAGAGCTCTGAGACAACTGTCCTTGAGAGAACAGCTGGTACAGAGCTATGGCTTGCCCAAGGTCATCCAGCAGCTGCAAGTGGAGGAGTGGGGAATCAAACCCGGCTCTCCCAGATTAGAGTCCGCGCACTTAACCACTACACCAAACTGGCCCTCAGAGTCCGTGCACCTAACCACTACACCAAACTGGAACAACTTATAAGTAAGTTTGCCATCGGTAAGGATAACTGTGGTAGATAAATCAGCTCCAGACTATCATTTCTGATCCTGGTCTGACATTCTCTGACCAACTGCAGTCCGTGGAGTGCCCCCCCCCCCCTTCAGAGCAGCACACTGGCCAGCATTAGTTTAATGGAACAATTGTTTTGCATTATGCTCAAATTGAGCCATAGTGCGTTTTGTCCTTTTGCCTTCATCGTTCAGCCCACGTCCAGTATGGTAAGCAGGTTATCTGCTTACCGTAGCTCTGTGGTACAGCTCAGCTGCAGAGCATCTGCTTGGCCTGCAGAAGGTCAGTGGCAGAGCTCAGTGGAAGACCGTTTGCTTGGCATTCAGAAAGTCCCAGTTTCAATCCCCGGCATCTCCAGTTAAATGGACCTCATAGTTAGGTGATGCGAAAGACCTCTGCTTCATACCCTGGAGAGCCGCTGCCGGTCTGCGTAGACAGTACCGACCGTGATGGACCAAAGGGTGTGATTCAGTAGAAGGCAGCTTTGTGTAACCTCTTTGTACACTGCCTCTAATCGTTATTTGAATGGGCAGCAGTAGTGCGAACTGGCCCTCGATCCAATCTTCTTTCGTAGTCGAGATAATCACTTTACGGTTCACTGAACAGGATGCATTAAGTCCTGTTGATTCCGTTCAGTGTGGTTCAAATGGCATTACCAGTGAAAGATTCCCTGAATTATTGAACGGCAGTGAAAAACAAATTGCTTGTTGCTGTGCTGTGGGAGCGTTCTCTCTCTCTCTCTCTCTCTCTCCCTCTCTCTCTCTCTCTCTCTCTCTCTCTCCCTCCCTCCCGGGTTTGTGTATTTGTAGTTGCCTTAAGCCTACGCACAGGTGATAGATTCTGTAATATGTCTGTGAAACACGTTTGTTCAGAGGTAATTAGAGCCTTTAAAAAAAAAAATCAGCCCTACCGAGAGCTTGGAAGAGATGATAGATGTAGACTGGGTTTCTATTCAAGGCTCTCTCTCTTTTTTCCTTTTCTCCTTTTGTCCAGGAAGCACCTCGGTTATAACAAGGCCACGGAAAGGCAGGCAAAGTTAGTTTCACACCAGCCGAGAGACACCAGGCGTCTCACGGTTGGCTCTTTCATTCCCAGACTGATGGCCGTGATATTACTCAAACGCCACCTTTGTGAGCCTTTCGCAGTGACAGTGATGGCTTGTCTCTCCCGGAGGCCGGCTTGACAAATGCAGCTGCCCCTGCGAGCCTCAGAGTTGGGTGGGAAAGGCAGACGGGGGAGAGCGTTGACCTTGTGTAGATCTGGAATCGTGTCGGTTTGCAAAGGGAAGCAAGTCTGCGGCCTTCCCTGAGTAGGGAAGGTGTGCAGGGTGTCCACTTCGCAAAACGTTTCACTTGAAGTTCTTCCAGTTATCCTGCCTGCGCGCAACCAGGCTCTTTGTCCAAGGAAAGAGGCAGGGTCCAGACTCATAGGGTTGCCAGTTCCCGGTTGGGAAATTGCTGGAGATTTGGGAATGGAACTTGGGAAGAGCGGGGTTTGGGAAGGGAAGGGGTTTCAGCAGGATATAAGGCCACAGTGTCCCGCCTCCAAAGCAGCCATTTTTCTCCAGGGTAATTTATGTCCGTTATCTGGAGATCAGTTGTAAATCCAGATCGCCAAGCCCCGCTTGGAGGTTGGCAACTGACAGGGGGCTTTAAAGGAGAACGTAAACACAGGCCAGCGAGATGGGCAGCACAAAAATCCACATCTATAGTCACTTGGAATGAGTGCCATTTGTATCTGTTACAGTTTTCCAGTTTGGTGGAGTGGTTAAGTGCGCGGTGATGGAGTGGTTAAGTACAGAGAGCCAGTTTGGTGTAGTGGTTAAGTGCGCGGACTGCAATCTGGGAGAACCGGGTTTGATTCCCCACTCCTCCACTTGCACCTGGCTGGATGACCTTGGGCAAGCCATAGCTCTGTGCCAGCTGTTCCCTCAAGGACAGCTTGGGAAAGAGCTCTCTCAGCCCCACCTACCTCACAGGGTGTCTGTTGTGGGGAGGGGAAGGGAAAGGAGTTTGTAAGCCGCTCTGAGACTCCAAGTGAGTGAAGGGCAGGATATAAATCCAATCTCTTCTTCTTCTTTTCTTCTCCTTTTCTTCTCCACCTTTCTTTCAAGGAGCTTAGGGTGGTATACATGGTTCTCTACTGTTTTATGTTTAATCCTCACAGTAAAGTTGTGAGGCAGGTTAGGCCCAGAGAGAGTGACTGGCCCAAGGTGGCCCAGCTCATTGCGCAGCCAAGCAGGGGTCTGACCAGTCCAATGACCCGTAGAACCCCATTGGCTGATTTCATCTTCCTTTAGAGGATGTTGCAGGCGAGGACAACACGTGTGTGCCATTGGCCCATTTGCAGCGACTGCACAGGGGAACTAAAACTACACAGTCACCGCTGCCGCACCCCAGAGCAAGTCTTCACCTCCAGCAGAAAAGAGAAGACTCTGGAGTGGACCCAAGGCTGAATCCGCCATCGCGGCTGGTATGCCCAAGGTGCCCCTTCCCACATCTCCTCTCTCGCTCTCTCTATTGCTATTCCACAATCCCATGCTGCGTGCACAGAAAATTCTTTCCCACCAGAAAATGCTTAAGTGGAGATATGAGGAACTGAACATGGGCCCCTTCTGCATGTCCTCTTGTCACATCCCCATCAACAGTGGCCATCAAGTTGCAGCCATCAAGCGCCATCAAGTTGCAGCCAACTTATGGTGACCCCATAGGGTTTTCAAGAGATGGAGAGAGGTGGTTTGCCATTCCTTGCCTCTCTGCAACAACCCTGGGCTTCCTTGGTGGTCTCCCATCCAGGTACTAACTAGGGCTGACCCCCACTTAGCTCCTGGAAGCTGATGAGATCAAACTAGCCTGGGCCATCCAGGTCAGTGCAGAACATGAAACAAACATACCAAGTCGCATCACTGATTCGTCTACCTCGGGGGCATCTACCCTTGCCGCCAGCGGTTTTCTGGAGACTTGGCCCTTTCCCAATACCCGAGGCCTTTCAACTGGAGACAGGGATCCATCTTTGAGCCTTCATCTCTCTCCAGGGTCTGGTACCCTTCCTATGGAAATAGATAAGAACATAAGAGAAGCCAATGTTGGATCAGGCCAGTGGCCCATCCAGTCCAACACTCTTGTGTCACACAGTGGCCAAAAACACCAGGTGCCATCAGAAGGTCCACCAGTGGGGCCAGGACACTAGAAGCCCTCCCACTGTTGCCCCCCCCGTCAAGCACCAAGAATACAGAGCATCACTTGCCCCAGACTGAGAGTTCCTATCTATACCTTGTGGCTAATAGCCACTGATGGACCTCTGCTCCATAAGTTTATCCAATTCCCTCTTGAAGCCGTCCATGCTTGTAGCCGCCGCCACCTCCTGTGGCAGTGAATTCCATGTGTTAATCACTCTTTGGGTGAAGAAGGACTTCCTTTTATCTGTTCTAACCCAACTGCTCAGCAATTCCGAGGTGAAATTTCATCGAGATGACCCTGCTAGAACATTGACCTGCCTAGTCCAGTACTGTCTACTCCGACTGGCAGTGACTCTGCGGGATCTTTGACTGAGATATTTTTTTACTGCCATCTGCCTGAGATCCTTTAGTCGGAGATGTCCAAAACCACATTCGGGACTTCCTCAATCCAAAGCGTGCACTCAGCTGTTGAGCTGCAGGCCGCTCCTCACCTAAAAAAAAAAAGTCCTGACTCAAAGCATCCATTCTTGCTTCGTGTGCATGAGAAAAACAAACCAGCTGTTGCATGCCATCTTGCGCCCCAGACAACCACAACTCAGAATCTGGAGCCACTGAAAAGCTGATTCCCCACTTAAGTACATATATACATAAGTGCGCTCAGGTCGCAACTGACATGGCGATGCCAGGAAGCGGCTTTCAGAGCAAGTGAGAAGCAGAGGTGGTTGGCCATTGCCTTCCTCTGCAGAGTCTTCCTTGGTGGTCTCCCATCCAAGACTCATGGTGACCCCAGCAAGGGGCATTCAAGGCAAGAGAAAAGCAGAGGTGGTTGGCCGTGGCCTTCCTCTACAGGGTCTTCCTTGGTGGTCTCCAATCCAAGACTTAGGGTGACCCCAGCAAGGGGCATTCAAGGCAAGAGAAAAGCAGAGGTGGTTGGCCATGGCCTTCCTCTGCAGAGTCTCCCTTGGTGGTCTCCCATCCAAGATTTAGGGCGACCCCAGCAAGGGGCATTCAAGGCAAGAGAAAAGCAGAGGTGGTTGGCCATGGCCTTCCTCTGCAGAGTCTCCCTTGGTGGTCTCCCATCCAAGATTTAGGGTGACCCCAGCAAGGGGCTTTCAAGGCAAGTGGGAAGCAGAGGTGGTAGGCCATGGCCTTCCTCTGCAGAGTCTCCCTTGGTGGTCTCCCATCCAAGATTTAGGGCAACCTCAGAATGGGGCTTTCAAGGCAAGTGAGAAGCAGAGGTGGTTGGCCATTGCCTTCCTCTGCAGAGTCTTCCTTGGGGGTTCCCCATCCAAGTACGAACCCATCTTAGTTTCTGAGATCTGACGAGTCCGGGCTATGCCATGCCGCCTTTCCTACCCTTCACCACTTACTAAGGAGCCTTTACTTTTTCACTTAACAGAGAAGTTCAGAAGGGACTTATTGAGCCATTCTCCAAATATCATCTTCCTGTTCCCCTCCCAGCAGCCACCCCCTCGCATGGTAATGCTACAATTAGTTTTCAAAATAAATCGGGGGGAAAAAAACACCCTGCCCTGCCTGTTCAGCTTCTGCCAAAAGCTGTTCACATCCGCCTGTTCACGAGAAGCGAGATAAAGCAAATCACCTCCTCCCGATGCCTCTGCGAAAAGGAGGCAACGTTTCGGATGCCGCCGGTGTGCAAACAGGAAGGTCCGGACAATTTCGGGAAGTGTTTTGAAAACGGCCGCCGCGGGCGAGTTCGGGGACAGACCGGGGACACGAACTTGCTCTGAACCGTTCCGTCTTAAGCAGGTAATCAGAGCATTGTTGTCAGTGTAACAAGCCGATCCGCTTCTGGGTTCAAGCAGAGTTCAGCCAAGAACGACTCATCCCAACAAAACCTGCCCTTAATTCAGAAGTTTTGATGGGGGCAAAAACCCGTGCACACGCTCTGTCTGCGCCTGTCTGAGGCGCAACTCTGGTGGCACTGACACAGAAAACTGGGGGGGGGGGGCTGTTTTTCTTGGCGCCGGAAGGAGGAAAGCAGAGGCCAGGGGCCCCGTTACGCCTTTTGTCCTTACTGAGCTCCTTCAAAGGCGCAAGAGCCTGCGCCAGGAGAGCAGTTGGCAATCGAGGGGGCAGGCATCCCGGTTAATTTGAAAGGCAGAGGAAGGGCCCAGTGTTCCTTTGAAAAGAAATGGTGTCTCCTTTCCTAGGGTCAAGTTTTGCACTCCGGGCGAACTTACAACGTAGCAGTGAGGATCCCACCGCTTGCTGGTTCAACACGCTGGTCTGAATTTTGTGGCCTTTCCGTTTCACTTTTTTGGTCCCTCTTCTTGTTTTTCCCCTTTTGCGCCTGGTCTCCAGTTGACTGAAAGGTCATTAAGAAATAAAGACTTTGTTTAGAAATGCAAGGACTGACTTATTGGATCTTATCAGAAGTCTCACACTGAGGCGTTGACTCATATTGCAGAAGCAGGGGTCATCTCGGTACATAAGATAATTCCTGTGTATTCCTTTGCATATACACCTCCCCTTTTCTTCTTCTTCCGCCCCGTCTCGCACTCCCCTTCTGTATTCATTCTCTTCCCCCCCCCCCCCGACCACCCTCTCCAGCTGAGAGAAATATCCAGACACCTCTTGCCTTTTCATTAATCCCCCCCCCCCCCAAAAATTTCTTTCTCCCTCTAAGCTGTGGAGTCTCGTGAGCAAAAATTCTACTTTGTGAGCTGCTGGCATTCAAGTGGTGAGCGAGCGATTTGGCTGCTACCTAAATTAGTTTGCTCTGGAGCCCATCCTTTCTGAGCGAAGACAAAAATACGTGAGCCGGAGGCTAAAAAGACTGTGAGCTAGCTCACACTAAACTCAGCTTAGAGGGAACACTGGCTACCATGGCTGCTCTTCTAAAACATTGTGTCCTGTATGTTGTTAGCAGACGTTTGGTGCGTTTCACTGGTGAAAGATGGCAACTCCAGACATATTCTGTGAAGGGCTGAAAACTTAAGAGAGACACTGGGGAGTACGGTGATGGTCAGCGAAGGGTCCTAAATACAACTGTCAGAGGAGCCATAGTTTAGTGATGGAGGTATGCTGTGTGTTTAGAAGGTCCCAGGGTCAGTTTTTATCACCTGCGAAAGGATGTCAGGTAGCAGCCTGTTCACTGCCTGAAGTCTTGGATGTCTTTCAGCCTTGGCAGTACTGGGCTAGATGGACCCAACAAAATGACTTGGCATAGACGACTTCATAAGTTCAAAAAAGTGTCATTTGAGAGCCAGAATGGGTCTGGAGAGACCTGCGTTCAAACCCTCCACTCAGCCCTCAAGTTCGCCAAATGATCCCGCGGCACTCACTCTCTCTCTCTCAGCCTGACCTTCCAAAGAGGGTCGCTGTGAGGCTGAAATAGGAGGAGGGGGCATTGTTGAGAATCAGGTTTGATTCCCCGCTCCTCCACATGAAGCCTGCTGGGTGACCTTGGGCCAGTCACAGTTCTCTCAGAGCTCTCTCAGCACCACCTACCTCACAAGGTGCCCGTTGTGGGGAGAGGAAGGGAAGGCATTTGTAAGCCGTTTTTAGATTCCTCGAGGTAGAACATCAACCGGGGCATAACAACCTACTCTTCCACTTCTCTTCCATTATATGCCACTTTGTGCTCCTCAGAAGCTATAGACACAGCTGATAAAACTACTGGACGTTCTTTGGGTGCGTATCCCAAAAATGTTGGGAAATAGTTCGCCGAAATTATTCTGGGAGATTTGTCAAGAGTTCGAGGGGGACTCCCACCCAGTATTGGTCACAGGCTGTAGCGACGGGGCCCTGAAATCCCTCTCTCTTCAGTGTTATCCAGCGTCCTCTTCAGCCCACAGGTATTTTGCAGAAGAATGACAGCGTTGTCAGCTCCTGACCCTCAGGCGGCCTTTTGTCACAGGGGAAGGGGTGAGGGGAGGGGGGGTTGTCATTGTGCCGGCTGCTGAGCTGTGATTCTTCCCTGTGTTTGGAGGCCCGGGGCCTGTTGGGATGGGGTTTTACACTTGGGCTGTCCTTTTGCCCTTCCCTTGAACTCTCTTCATTTCAGTCATGAGCAAACAGTCAGTGCCTGAACTAACAACCTTGCAATCCTCCAAAGCACGTCTCGCTTACAGTACCAAACAAAAGGAGGCCTCGCGTGGGCCGGGCCAGAGCCAAGGAATGCGGCTTCGGGGTTCTACTCCATAAATTTAACCAGCACGACAAAAAGGAGATAATCTGAACCTTCGGGGATGATCTGAAAAAGAAAGGGGGGGGCGTACGGGCGGGGAGGTTCGTGTCCCATTTGATTGCGGTCTGGCCCAACGCCAGTCCCCAGGCCTGACCGACAGTTGAACCAGATCGTTAAGGCGTGTAATGCTGCTCGAGTCTTGTACGGCAGCCAATGAGTACATATCCAGAGGGCAAAAGTTTAGAAGGAATTGGGGCTGTCCTGTTTAACCCTCTCACACGGCATGTAATGTATCCCGTTTGCTGTTAAAACACCGTCGCGTTACTGTTCAAAAATGTAAACCTGCAATTGTTTTTTTTATTTTTATTTTTAATTTCTGAGGTCCTAAGCTGTAAAGGGATGCTTGACTTCAGGGGGGAAATATGTTCAATTGGTCACTGATGTGTTCCCAGAACTTCCTCGCTTACTTTAGGAAGGTTCTTCTAAACACTGGAAGCGGTCATAGTGGTGGAGGGCTGAGGTGGGCGGGGCGTCAGTGGTAGTGGTGGAGGACTGAGGTGGGCGGGACATGAGAAGTGAGTTTTCTTCTTGGTTTCAGGGAAGTTTGGGATGTCGGTCCCCATCAAGTTGGAGGGTCGTAGGTGCTGGATTCTGTGGCTGATGAAGCACCAGAGGGGTGGGACTGGCTCTTGCTCCTTATTGAATTAGTCCATTTATAACCCCCACTGTTATCCCCACTGAGGATCCAGAGCGGCTTAAATCCTTCTACCTCTCTTCCATTTTATCCTCACAACAACCCTGCGAGGTAGGTTAGGCTGAGTGTCACTGGCCCAAGGTCACCCAGCAATCTTCTATAGCATAACTGGGATTCGAACTTGGGTCTCCCAGATCCTAGTCCAACACTCTTAACACTACAACACAGTGGCTCCTCCTTACAGTGAGGGTTGTCAGATCCTCTTGGGGGGGAGGGGATTGCCAGCTCCAGGTTGGGAAACTCCTGGAGATTTGGGGGTGGAGCCTGGGGAGGGCAAGGACCTCTGGGGTACAGTGCCATAGCGTTCACTCTCCAAAGCATCAATTTTCTCTGGGGGAACTGAGCTCTGTAGTCTGGAGACGAGCCGTACTTCCAGGGGATCCCCTGGTCCCACTTGGAGGCTGGCATCCATACTTACAGCCCAGCAGTCCAATCGGGGCTGCCGAGACCTTTCCCAGCTCCGTTACTGGCTGCTGCCCCCTCCACGTAGCGTCAAGCGTGGCTCTTTTTGGAAAACCCTAAAAAGAAGTCCAGAATCCCCCAACTCATGGATAAAACTGTAAGAGAACCGATTGCCAGCTCAGGACTAGAGGGAAATGTCGACAGGTCTCGTCTCTTGATTTAGTGTTATAGTTCTGACAGCAGCAAAGTCAAGATGGAAGCAGGGGAGTTTAAATACCAGGCTGCGCTGTTTGTATGTTCCACTTGAGCTTGCGAACTCGAATCCTGCTGATTGGATTAATTAGTCAGGCTGGAGGGTGGATTGGAACCACTTGCGCTGCTGTGCTGGCAGAGGAGACATACAGAGGTCTCTTGGTTGGGGGGGGGAGTCGATTTGCATGATTGGGGAGGCAGAGCAGAACAGCTTTTTGCTCACCAAACATTTGTGTCGATTGGTCTCCCAAATCCACTTCTCCGTTCGAGAAGCAGCATGCTTTATTCTACACATGGCGAGTCTGAGCGACCACCAGGGTTCTACAAGAACAGGCGTCTTTCTTAGTTTTCCTGCTGTAGTTGTTTTTGTGCCGTTTTAGATTATTTTCGCCTGATATGCCTTCTTTATGCAAAGGCAGGCATCAGTTTTGACATCAGTTCTACTGTTGAGTTTCATTGTTTTGGTCATGATTTCACCCTGGGTGCCAAGAAGGAAGTCCAGCTTTCAGACTGAACCACTAGTTGGGAAAATTTGGCCCTGTCCTTCATGCATCTCAGGGTTAGGCTCAATGCCTTGTCTTGCTCTTCAATCTTGATTTCACTCGTGATGCCCGTTATCACATTGTTTAATGTTCTCGTCCCCCACCCCTTTTCCCAGCAGTTTCACTGCTCCACACTCTTTCCCCACTCACCCACCATGCCAGGAAGTTTATTCAAGTCATCTGTATCCTGTCGCTTTGCCCAGAGGCTCATGAGACGGCCAATGAAATATTTTTGAAAGTGCCAACAATAAAACAAACAGTAAAAATCCATATAGGAAAAGGCCAACTGAACAGAGTGGGAGGAGAAAAGGAGGAGGCCGTACCTATCCCTGCATAACTATAATATAAATATATATAAAACTATATTTATTTATTAGATTTATATCTCACTCTCCCCCATGAGCGTGGGGCTCAGAGCAGGTAACATCATATTATAATCAATAAATACAATCAAGATATATATTGTATTTATATATATTTGAAGGGCCATCTCCTGTATGTCCTTGCGCACCCGGGCCAATGTTCCCTCTAAGCTGTGGAATCTCGTGAGCAAAAAATTCTACTTGAGCTACTGGCATTAAAGTTGTGAGCGGGCAATTTGGCTACTGCATAAATGAGTTTGCTCTGGAGCCCATCCTTCCTGAGCTAAGATAAAAATGTGTGAGCCGGAGGCTAAAAAACTGAGCTAGCTCACACTAACTCAGCTTAGAGGGAACACTGGCACCAACTACAGTCATCCCACCACTTAGGGTGTCCCGTCTGGCATTGACCAGAGCCTGGGCTTCCCAGGGCTTTTCAGGGGAGGGGGGTGAACAACAGGCATCTTTGGGAAGGAGAGAGGTTTGGGGTTTGTTATTTCATTTTTGGTTTTAACTGCAAACGTTTTTGGTTTTAACTGCAAAGGAAAGGCAGGATGTACATGTTTTACTGAATAAAATACATAATCAAATGTTAACTTGAAGATCCAGGTTTAAACCTGGCAATGGAAACTGCTCAAACCAGGTGCCAGACAGATGGCAGTGAGTAGGTTATTCCAGTGAGTAGGGGCCACCACATAGAAGTCCCTGTTAGTATGGATCAACCTCGTCACTTTGGAGGGAAGGTTAGGATTCCAAGAGAACTTCAAGCTTCAAGAAAACACATGAAGCTGCCTTGTTCTGAATCAGTGTGTCAGGGCTGGTTTTGTCTAATCTTAACTGACAGTGGTTCTCGGGCAGAGGTTTTTCCTTTCACAACCTGCCCAATCCTTATAACTGGTGGTGCTGGGGATTGAACCTGGGACCTTCTGCCTGCAAAGCAGATGCTCTACCACTGAGCCACAGCCTCTCCCCGACTGCAGGTCTGTGCGATCATTGTGACACTGCCTTGCTGACACATGGACACATAGCACTGCGGGAAGAACTCAGCCAGTTCGCACTCATCAATGAAGCGGCGTTCGTCATAAGAACATAAGAGAAGCCAATGTTGGATCAGGCCAGTGGCCCATCCAGTCCATCATACAGTGGCCAAAAACAGCAGGTGCCATCAGGAGGTCCACCAGTGGGGTGGAATAGAGTCATTCCATCCTCCACAAAAACAAAAAACCACACGGGACCTTTGCAGCCAACCAGCCACAGTGTCCTAATTTCTCCTTTTCTTCAAGGGCTATATTAGGATCCACAAACGAACCAAGTACCCCATAAATCTAACTGTTTCGTTGTGGCATAGGCTTTCATGGGCGCCAGAACCCACTTCATCAGTTGTGGAAAGCTTGACATTTGATGGGTCTGGAGAATGCGGCAGGACCCCATGGCTTTGGATGCAACAGTACGAGACATGGCCGCCTCCCTCCCACCCAAATCAATTGCTGAGCTGTTCCTCTTCAGACCCAGGTTGCCTAAGTACGTGGAGCAGACACCAGTGCTCACGAAAGCATAACGGAAGGACCTTTCTCAGTTTAGTGTCGGGATGGTTCTCTCTTCCTGTTAACACAGCCCAGCAGAATTTCCGTTATGCAGCAAATTGATCATTCTCTGGTTCCCCTCCCCCCAGTCATTCATTTTCCAAGGTTCCCAGAATGAATGGGTGAGGGGGGGGGGGATGTCTGGCTTGATTGCTTCCTTCATTGAATGTTTTGCAAGAATTTAAGAGGAAGAAGAGGAGACTTGTTTGTTAATAGGCCTTAAAAACACAGCTCGCCAAGCTATCTCCTGGGGCTAGTTTGATCGGACGAATTCCACGAAAGCCCTGAACAGCAAAAGCTTTCAAATCAAAAGCAGCTCAAATAACAGGCACATACACACGGAGTGTTTGGCCTCGCACGCCAGGGTTTGGTTTACTGGTGTTCAACAGGTCCAGTTTAACGTGGTGGAGATGGTGACAAGGCTTTCTTCGAAGCCGACTTAGCAAAACAGTTGGCCAGCTGGGTGGGGGAACAGCAGGGCTCGGTCTCCGCCTCGCGGAGAGAATTCCCAGTAGAACAGCGATGAATCAGGCCAAGGAGATTATACAGCCATCAGTTTCTGAATGGCTCGGCTTGCAGGGTGAAGATGGGAATTCGATTTTGCGTGTGCCAGTTGGGGCAAGAATCAAGCCACTTCTCCGAACGTCCTCCGTGCCCCAGTAGGAGTCGCCATGACTTCCAGGCACGGGCACACAGACAGAAATGCAAAAATACCGAAAAAGTAACGAAAAGAAAAGAAAAATCTCCTGGCTTGTTTGTCCTCTGGACCCTGTCCCATTCGAATCTTGCACCATGGAAGCCGACGTGATAGCCAGAAGGAACGTGTGGCTGAGGAACCGGAATGTAGATTTGGATTCCCAGGCACATACCCAGCCGATGCTGGGACCGAGCTTTTCAGAGAAATCTGAGGAGGGGAGGGGCCATAGCTCAGTGGCAGAGCATCTGTCTGACATATGGAAGGTCCTGGGTTCAGTCCCTGGCACTTCCAGTTTAAAGGATCTGGCAGTAGGCGATGTGAAAGATCTCAGCCTGAGACCCTGGAGAGCGGCTGCCAGACGGAGTAGGCAGCGCTGAACTTGGCGGGCCAAGGGGCAGATTCATCAAGGCAGACGATGAAAAAGAAAGCATTCTCAGCAGCCAAGGAAGATGATGAAAAGAGACCTCTGCAGTCCGTCTTCCCTTCCAAGCGGATTCCCAGACCACCGTCCTCTGAAGGATCCAAGCGACCCCACTCCAGAGCTTCCAACAGAAAGATAAGCTCAGCCATCCCCAGACCTCTCCTCTTCCTCCACCTTTGAGAGTTCATAGAGGACCCAGCCCTGTGAACCCCTGTTCGTGGTAGTATTCCAGCTGTTTGTGCACCAGGAAGTACAAACGAGTTTGGATTTGTTCGAAAGACCACTTCCCATAGACAGGCTCTTGGGGTTTGTTCACTGACCCTTCAGACAAGTCCATTGCCTTTCTGTGATCCAGATAACCCATCCAAACGTTTCTGCATAATGAGGGTGAACCAACACTGAACTTGTCCCACGGGAAGAGAGCTGCTCAAGGTTTTCTTTAGGGGGTCTTGCCCCCTTATTTTGGTGGGAGTGATCATGAGCAAGTCACTGCGCAGTAAGCATTTGGGGGTGAGAATAGATTGTAGCAATGATTGCTAAGCGGGCTGTTCCGCATCTTCTCAGCCTGACAGAGATTTACAACCATATCCCAGTCAAATTCAACCACAGGAAACCTCTCATATTCCCCCCCCCCCCCCAACTGCAACAGTCTGTGCTTCAGGTATAAGGCGCTTCCATTTGGACTCTGACTTGCTCCGAGAATATTCATCACGATACTGCTGGCCATTAAATGAGTAACGTTCTCGTTTGACCAGAACTTCAACGCCTGTGGGTATGCGCAGGCCATGTGGTTCTGCCTTGGACATCTTGGGGTGGTTGTGAGCATGGACAAGAGTGCCCTGGAAGCCATGCTTATGGGAGTCCAGGACACACTGCAGCACAGGATGCTCGCTTCAGGAGAAAGACAGAGGTCTGGGATTTGATGTCCTCCGTGAGATGGCGGAAAAGCAGACCTTATTTATTTGTTTTATTTCCACCAGTATGGAGCCGCCACCTTTATGATTTTTGTCCAGCTTCTGGTCATGACGGTCTCCAGTCAGGGTGTTATGAAAGGGGCATGCTTCCATGCCAGATCTCTGGAGAACGTTGCTCCCTTTTCAAGGCCATTTGTGGGTATCTCATGGGGACCTTCATGTATCTTTGCACCAGTGGCCGAATCCCTCAAGGTTTGCTTCAAGGAGTAATGCCTGACAGAGGCCTTTAGTCTTCATGGTTGCCCAGTTAACCCAGGGAGCATGGTTGCTGTTCAAGTCTTGGGACACTTGTAGCTCAGGGCCGTCCTACTAGTTCTACATGCCTTTCAAGACCAAACAGTCGGATCACCTGGATAAGAACATGGCGGGAGGGTCTCTGCCATGGCCTTAACCCAACAGGAGGAATCTCTGCTTCTGTTCACTTCATCATGAGGTTATCACTCTTCTACCATAGTGGCTAGAGTGCCAGACTAGGACCGAGGAAACCCAGTTTCAAATCCCCACTGTGGCACGAAGCTCACCCAGCAATTTGGGCCACCCGTGCCCTCTCAGCCTACCCTACTCTACAAGGTTGTTGGGAGCACGAAGTCGGAGAGAGAACCATGGTTACCACCCTGAGTTTTTCTTTGTAGGTGCAAGACAATTTGGCACTAACGTGTCAGGTGGTAAGAGGAACATTTTGTGGCGCATTCTGAAAATGGTGGAAACTCCCCCCGAGTATTGTGGCTTGTTTTAATAGCCAGCAACTGATGCGAGTCAACCCAGGGAAGCACTTTGGGTCAGCACACGTTGCTTGGCGCAACGCTTTCCCCTCGTGTCCAACTCGGTCTGAACAGTGGCGCTCTGTCCCGCGCGGCTCCCAACATCGTCGCTCTCAGGCTCTCTCTTTTTTATTGCCTCCATTCACTAGGGCTCTTCCCCGCTGCGATGGGTGGATGCGAGGGCATTTCTCCCTTGTGCTGCTTTTATGTTCCCATTAAGAGCCAATCAGCCAATGTGTTGAGTCGAGTTTAATGTGACGCAGACGAGGGGCGCACCAGGATTCATTTCTGCTCGGCGGGTTTGGATTTCCTTCAGAGGTGGCTCGTTATTTACCGAGCAATAACGTGAGACCGCAGAACAAACTGTGGATTTAAAAAAAAAAGGGGGGAAATTAGTCGTGTGGAATGCCGTTGTCCATCCAGACTAGAGAAACCAATTTGCCAGAAGCTGGTGGCCTGCCCCAATTAAGGCAACTCTTGTTAATACCAGCAGGACGCAATTTAGAATTGCAGTTGACCACCCCTTTATCATTGCCATGAGATGCCTCGACTGCCTGGCTGAGTATTGTGGGACTAACGAGCAACACCAAAGCGAGAAATGTAGCATCACATCCTTGGAATAGAGAGGTGCCCACAGCTGCCCAGCATGTGTGTTCTCTCTCTCTCCCACTCCCTCTCTCTCTGTATTAAGTGGTGTCAAGTCATTTCCAACTTACAGTGGCCTATGAATGAATGAGCTGCAGAAGGTCCTGTTATTTGCTTACGTCTATTGCAAAATGCCAGGAGATGTTGTTTGCAGTCCATGTTCCTTTATGCGATGGCGGCATATGCGCCATTGAATTCAGCCAGGACCCCTTTCCTTTGGAGTTGGAAGTGCCCGGAGCCCCGCAATGCTACTGATAGAGGCGAAAGGAACGCCCGGGGAGGCGGAGCAAGTCAGTGAAAGAAGGGCCTGTGCTTCTTCACCACCAGAACCCACGTTGCCGAAGGGGGGGGGGGGGGGGCAGCGGTTCAAGGGAGGAAACTAGCCCCTGGAGAAAACATCTGCAAAAAGCCAGTCACTCTTGTGTGCCGCTGCCAAAAGGTTTAAGCAGAAAACTCAGTGCGACGCAAAGACTCTTTGGATCAAACGGACGGCAGCCGCCCTTCAGTCTGCAAGAGGGAAGCAAACGCGGGCAGGGGCCCAAAACAAATGGCCAAGACTGCGGCTTGGCTGTAGGGTTTCCAACCTCCGGGTGGAGCCAAGAGATTTCCTGGAATGACGACTGATCCCCAGACTACAAAGATCAGTTCCCCTGGAGAAATGGCTGCTTTGGAGGGTGGAGTCTGTGGTATTTATACCCTGCTGAGATCCCTCGGCTTCTACAAGCCCTGCTGTTCCCAGACGCCACCCCCAAATCTCCAGGAATTTCCCAACCCCGTGTTGGCAGCCCAATAACCACACATTTGGAGGAGGACCTTTCTGGCAGAGGGAGTCCCCAAGATGCTGGGAGCAAAGTAGCAGGAGACAGAGCGGAGAGTGAAAGCAGGATTGGCTGCTCCCCAAAATAAAATTCAAGATAGCGTCCAGGGAGAACCCCACAAGCATGACTCTGTGGTGAGTTGGCTGCCTGTTTACTGAAGTTACCCAGTGACCACCAAGCATCCGGGAATCTTGAGCTGCTTTGTCTATCATGTTTGTATCCCACCCCTTCCTCCAAGTTGCTCGTACATGGTTCATTCTCCTCTGCTCTAAGATTTGAAAGGAGACAGAGCCCTGTGTACAGCCTTGTCAGAGAGCTTGGGGTGGGGGGGAGTGGGTTGCATGTATGGACAGAGGGCTCTTTCCCTCCCTCTTAACCTTGAGTGCACATCAAGCTGTCTTGTATGGAGTTCAAACCCTTGGTCTATCGAAGTTCCTTTCCTCACTAGACCTTAAATCCTGATTCAACCCTGTCCCCGAACTTACATTCTACTCTACACGCGAGTTCACCCCTGTAATTATCTCGGGGTATTTTTTACATTCTACGCTACACGCGAGTTCACCCCTGTAATTATCTCTGGGTATTTTTTACATTCTACGCTACACACGAGTTCACCCCTGTAATTATCTCGGGGTATTTTTACATTCTATGTTACAGTGAGGCCACTCCAGGATAAACGGGTGCTGTTACAACCAGGAATAAATGCAAGGTATTGTGTCGCGAGTTGAACTCTGATAAAACCAGGGATGAGATCCAAGTGCGGAAAGGACCAAAGTCAGCGTTGTCTACACACAGATTGGCAGCTCTCCGGTAGCTCTCCAAGGTCTCCAGCAGAGGTCTTTCACATCACCTGCTACCCAGACCTTTTTTTTTTACCTGCAGTCCCAGGAGTCGAAGCAGGTGCTGCACCTCTGAGCCACAGACCACACTGCTAAGCTACAAGCGGAGGAGCACCCCTTCAAAATTACTTCCAGGGCTCAGTGAAGTTAAAATCTCCTTGGCCTGTTTGTGACCTTCTTTAAACTTCTTCCTGCAGTGTGTTGTGTGGAACCGGCAGGGGAGGGGTGCGTGATGCAAAGCAAAGTGGGCCTTGCAGTGTAGTTCAGAGTTACTTTAGTTGGTGGTTGGTCTCATGGGCTTATCTTCCCATTCCATGCAGCTGGTTCAGGCGTTGTACAGGGTACCAGTGTCCAACTAGGATGGCACTGGGAACCCAGGTAGACAACCCTGAGCCTTCCCAATAGTTTGGCTTCCTGGGACCATGCTTTCTCTTCAAGAGCAGGTCCCTGGTAAATCACTGGCTCTCATTTTGTCTTCCGGAAATGCCTTGTTTAAAAAAATCTCATCGGGGTGAGAATTGTCAGTCCTCAGGCTTTAGCTCTTTCCCCTCCATCTGTAAATCTCTTGAATCATAGAAGAGATGCGCCTTGTCATTAGTGCGCGTGTAGGTAGATGTATGTGCATGAACACTAAAGCATCGTGTGTTTATTTAATCCGTTTATACCCTGCCTTTCTCCCCAATGTGGATCCAATGCGCCTTACATCATTCTCCTCTCCTCACGTTTTCCACAACAACCCTGTGAGGTAGGGTAGGCAGAGAGTGTGTGAGTGGCCCAGTGTCACCCAGTGAGCTTCCATGACACAAGCGAAGATTCAAACCTGGGACTTCCAGGTACTAGTCCGACACTCTTGACCACTGTACCATACCAGCTCTCGCCCCTGGTGTTTCATGCATTGCAGCTGGTAAAGTTAATATGAAACTATTTATAACTTTGGCGGCCAGGTGTGGTGGAGGGGAGGTTGGTCTAATCATTCTTCGACCGTAGAGGATTGGGATTGGAAGGGAGCTTCGATGGTCAATCTAGTGTATGCACTATGCAGCAAACACCCCCTTGTGCTTTTCTACATCAGCAAACAGCAGGTTAGCACACAGCAAATGAACACAGCAGGCAGAGCCTTCAGCAGCATCCTGAGGCAGCGTCTTGGAGGACGACCCTCTGGTCTGAGGAAAGGGGTGTTGTGTGGATCCCTCTGACCTGCGTCGGAGGGCACGGCCTGGCCTTCCTCAGAACTGGAGTTCAAACCAAGCGTTTCGTTCAGTTCACCACCGACCTTTCCAGCGTGCCCTTCCTGGAGTTCCCTGTTTCTAACCGGACTCTTGTGTGTGATTGGCAGGACGCAGGCGGAGAGAGGGAGAAAGCCTCGGTGCTGCAGGGGGCCGCAGGGGCTCTTGCCCCGCTATTCCGAGAGCCAGGCAGAAGGGCAGGAGCAGCTCTTCAAGCTGACGGATAACATCCAGGATGAGTTGTAAGTACCCATGTGCTCCCTTGTTAAGTTGTTTAGTGTATATCGTGGGGGTCCCAGATGGAAAAAGACAAGGCGGGAAAAGAGCCCTCGTTTGGCACATTCATCTCTTCCCGGAAGCCATCCCAGTCGTGCCCTTATCGGATGACTTTTCCCCGTTCTTTTGGAAGCCGCTCGCAAGCAAGACTCAACAGGTCACAACGCAACTGTTGCGACTCCCATCGGCTTTAGAAGTTCCTGCCAGATCGCTCCACTCTTGTATCACCTCGGCCTGTTTATCCTGCCCTTCTTTCTTTTTTTTTTGTCCCCCCCCCCCCCCCAATATGAAAACTGATGGAAAGAATTTAGTTCCCAGGTTGCGCTCCCAACTCTTTGACATGTTTTCTAGGCCTAATGTGGAGGAAAGCTCCTCTGTTAGTCTCTCGCCACGATAACGTCCGGGGTTGCCGTAAATCGGCCGCAGTTTGATGGCGCCTCACGTACATACATACATAATTTTTCACACCCTAACCTTCCCGTCCTTGCATCTCAGTTCCTAGTCTTACGTTGTTTATTTACTTATTTGATTCGTTTGTACCCTGCCTTTCTCCCCAGTGGAGACCCAAAGCAGGTTACACTGTTCTCCTCTCCTCCCTTTTATCCTCACAACAACCCTGTGAGGTAGGCTAGGCTGAGAGGGTGTGACTGGGCCCAGGTCACCCAGCGAGCTTCCATGGCCCTGTGGGGAACTCCAGTGCAAAATCTGTCAGGCCATGCTGTAAGATCCTGTCTTAGAATGATGACCTCTAGCACACTCACACGCCACACAAAACCCCGACAGTGCTCCTGGCACAAACCCTCCTTCCTGAAGTTAACCCTCAATATCTAGAGGTGCAGACTTTCTTCCTCTACGCTGCTCCAAATTTTAGCCAGCACGAATGAAACTGGTTTCGATCGATCGCGTTTCTGCCCTGTCCTTCCTCTGAGGCACTCAGCAGAAGGTATGCGTCTTCTTCTCCTCCCTTTTATCCTCACAACAATCCTGTGAGGTAGGTTAGCTGAGAGGGGGTGACAGCCCAGGCTCACCCACCAAGCTTCACAGCAGCATGAGGATTTGAACCTGGGTCCCACAGATCCTCTTCCAGCCCCTCCAACCACTCTTCCCCCCCCCCCCCCGGCCCCTTCAGCCCTCCAGTAGGTTACTTGGTGGATCTTGAACTTCTCAGGCATGCTGGTCACGAAACCCACCCTGGTCCCTGCCGTGGGAAACACGCTACAAACACGAGGCCTCTTGACTTTTATCCTGCTATTGTGATTTTTTTAGGAATGACTGAAAGGGCTTAACGATTTGCATATTTTCTTCGGAGTTAAATCCATAAAAGCGGGCTTTTAATACCTCGCTCTACTGTTCTGGTTAAACGTTTCCACATTTTTTTCCAGCGAGACTCACTGTTTCACTTCTGGAAAACGTTGTTGTGTAATTAAATTACTCCCTGATGGTCGAGGGTTTTTTTTTGGGGGGGGGGGGGGGTGGCCCGGGGGGGGGGGGAAGAGCCCATACATTCTTTTTGTGCCTCTACTTTGTTCTGTGGGGAACATGTTTGGTTTCTGCTTCGGTTTCTTTTTTTCCTTCTTTCTGGCAACCTTTAAAACATGGCAATAAATGCAGGGAAAGGGTGGGGCTGGAGCGAGACACAGCAAAAACTCTCCTCAGGGTTCACCAGAAGGTTTTTGGCAGCTTGTCTCAGAGGGGAAGATTACATGTCAACAAGGGGAAAACGAACAATGACGGGTGACTCAGAATAAAACATGGAGCTCTTCGCTTGGGGTTTCCCAGCAAGCAAAAGCGGCTCTTACGCTTGGAGGGCCTACCTGTCCGTATATTGTACACCTGGCCTATAGTTGAATTGACCGAGATTTCTCTTTTTCTTTCTTTTTAAATTTACTAGTTGTAGCAGGAAGGTGGGCTTCTCCCCCTGCCCATACTCCTGGTTTGCAGTCCCAAGCCACCCCAAAGCCTCCTAGACAAACTGATAAGTCGGTCTTTTGTGGAATCTGCTCTGAATTTCAAGGTATATTAAGCCAAGCCCTCCCCTCTTTCTGTCAGAACAACGTGGCATTAGTGTTGCCCACATCCAGGTGGGGCCTGGAGATCTCTCAGTATTACAGTTTTGTTTTATTATTATCTATCTAATCTGTCTGTCTAATCTGTCTGTCTAATCTGTCTATCTGTCTAATCTATCTATCTGTCCAATCTATCTATCTGTCCAATCTATATCTGTCCAATCTATCTATCTATCTTATAGACCGCTCTCCCCGCATGCATGCTCAGAGCGGCTTACATGGCTTGGCTAGATATGCCAAGGTATATATAAACATTAAAATCAATTAAAGCACAATTAAAACATAACAGTCATAATAACAAAGTGCTCGGTGATGTAACCATAACCAGATGGCGTAATGTATCCACCCAGCATTCTCCAGCTCTCTAGATGTCGTGGCTGGTTCATAACCGCGGCCAGTCACAGCCGCGGCTAGTATGGGTTGCGGCCGTTGGTGGTAATGGAAGGGGGGGGGTGGCAGCTCCTAGTTGTAAGCCTGGCGGAAGAGCTCCGTCTTACAAGCCTCGCAGAACTGCATAAGGTCCCGCAGGTCCCTGATCTCCTCCGGAAACTCGTTCCACCAGTAAGGAGCCGCCACCGACAAAGCCCTCACTCTGGTAGCAGTGAGCCTGGCTTCTCTGGGGCCTGGAATAACCAAACGATGTTGTGCCCCAGACCTCAGTGCCCTCTGGGGTATGTATGGGGAAAGACTCAGGTATGTCGGACCCTGGCCTTTAAAGGGCCAGGGCTTTAAAGGGTTTTAAAGACCTAAGTAGTTGCTCTCCAGACTACAGAGATCACTTCCCCTGGAGAAAAGGGCCGCTTTGGAGGGTGGACTCTGTGGCTTGATACCCTTCTGAGGTCCCTCCCATCCGTAGGCTTCACCCCTCCCCCCCCCCCCCAAAAAAAAATAATCTCCAAGTATTCCCCAGCCCCGGAGCTGGCAAACCAAACTTAGTACTGGAGCAATTCTATATCACTGCAAATGAAAGTTCTGTCTTTCCTGAGGCAGGAGGGGGGGCATGTGTGCAGATCATGGGATTTCCTCCCAGTTTGAGGAGAGCCAGTTTGGTGTAGTGGTTAAGTGCGTGGACTCTAATCTGGGAGAACCGGGTTTGATTCCCCACTCCTCCACTTGCACCTGGCTGGATGACCTTGGGCAAGCCATAGCTCTGTACCAGCTGTTCCCTCAAGGACAGCTTGGGAAAGAGCTCTCTCAGCCCCACCCACCTCACAGGGTGTCTGTTGTGAGGAGGGGAAGGGAAAAGGAGTTTGTAAGCCGCTCTGAGACTCCAAATGAGTGAAGGGCGGGGTATAAATCTAATCTCTTCTTCTTCTTCCCTCGCATGCCTGATGCGCCCTGTCTCCAAACATAGAGGAAATTGTCTCTCTCTCTGCCAGTGGCAGAATGACACATTGCCTCTATCCCTTTCATTGTCTGCTAAGGGCTATTTTCTTCTCCCCCCCCCCAAAAAAAAAAAAAGCTCTAGACTTTTGGGGGCTTTTAGCACACTTCTGCGACTGGTTTGCGGTTCCCAAGAAAACTGAAACAGAAGGCTCCACATCAGAGAGCATAAAAGCGAATTTTTCTGAATCCGAAAAGATCGGAGCGAACAGTGCCTTTTAGAACGCCCCCCAATCGACTTGTTCTTGTTGTATTGAGCTGAATGTGAGTTGAGGTTTTAGAATATTGACTTTGTTTATAAATTCGTTTCAAATGTTTTAGTGTTTCAGGTATGTTTTCATTGTGAAGGCTAATGGCCATGAACTATAAATTTACTACTACTGCTACTAAGAAAATTGGGACCCCAAAGTGTAGGCTTTTGTCCACGGCTAGCCTACTTGAAGGTTGCCCTGCCACTGGCTGTGTTTCAGCTTGCCTAAACATGCTGGTGGGAATTGTTATTCCAGCTTTCAGGGAGCACTGTGTGAGCAGGCACAAGTCCCTGCAATTGCGAAACAGCCTCCTGTTTCATGGTCACCCTCAATACTGTGATGTGCAACTTTCAGACTGTGGAAATTGTCTTCTCCCGTGGGAGCCAGGGCACCTGATTTGGTGCCTCTCTGAACCCTGCAGAATGGACAAGGGCCCAACCATTCTTTCCCCTGTTGAAGGGTGGGGTTCTAGGACGGAAGGGGAAGGGTTAAAGGGAGGGGCTGTGGCTCACTGTCAGAGCCTCTGCTTTGCACGCAGAGGGTCCCAGGTTCAATTCCCAACATCTCCAGCTAAAAGGACCAGGCAGTAGGTGATGTGAACGACCTCTGTCTGAGACCCTGGAGAGCCACTGCTAGTTGGCCTGGGATGGACCAGTGGTCTGATTCAGTAGAAGGCAGCTTCATATGTTCGTATGTTAAGTCCAGCCAGCGTCCACTGTTTCCCTCCAGGAAGTGCCCCTCTGCATTTGTATCACACAGAGGCTTAGGAAAACTTTACCTTCTTGAATATGGGTCTCTTTGCCCCACCCTCCCCTAGGTTCCAGGGTCAAATACGTCAGCCTTAGTTTCTCCTTGGAGCTTGGCAGATAGCATCCACCACTAAGAGGGACCACCTGGCTTAACCCAGCCATGTCTGGTGGGTGTTTTCTGTTCCCTTCTCTCCCCCACCCAAGGAAAGGGGTATAAGAAAAGGGACAATGTGTCTTAAGCAAGCTAGAACGGCTCTTCAGCAGCCTTCATGTCCGTCTAAGATGGGGCTATGAACGCAGTAGGCTGAGCATGCATGATAGACTTCTTAAACTGTTTTTCAAAGGGTCAGACTGAAGACTGACTCCAAAAAAGGAGCTCTGAGTAACCCCTGGTCGTTTGCAGCAACTCACCCATGCAAGTGGCAAATCCTGGCTTCCCTTCCTTTCTGTGCCTCTTTCTGTGACTTTTCTCCTTCCTTTTTTCCCTTGACAATTGAAATTTATCCAACAACTGGCCTTTGGACTTCTAGCGCCAAAGGCTGGAGGAGTTTAAAATATGAATCTAGAGATAAGCGCGAGGCTCCGGCTTCGCATCTTGATTTTATTTATTTAACTATTTATTGCAGCTTCATCGCTGTGGAGAACATAGACAGCTATTGCGTGATCATTTCCTCCAAAGCTGTTTACTTCCTCAAGAGCGGGGACTATGTGGACCGCGAGGCCATTTTCCTGGAGGTCAAGTATGGCGACCTCTACCATTGCCTTATCTCGAAGGACCACGGGAAAGTCTACGTCCAGTTGACCAAGAGAGCTGTAAATTCAAGCAGTGGCGTGTCAATGCCTGGTCCGTCACATCAGAAGCCCATGGTGAGGAGGGAGGCTGCACTATTGCAATCGATTGAATATTCTCTAGATGTAGGCTGGGGGAAAAGAGGTTTTAGTTGGGGATATTTCCCCCTTAATTTCCCAGAATCCAGTGCTACTGTGGGAGGTGGGGTGCCCCAAGCTGGGGTATTGACCTGGTCAGATACCTGCTGGTTATGACCGTTGGTCCATCTGGTCCAGCATCCTGTTTCACACAGCGGCCAATCAGATGCCCTGGAGGGCCAAACAGACAGGGCATAGAGGTCAAGGCTTCCCTGATATTGCCTCCTAACTCTAGGACTCCGAGGTTTACTGTCGCTGAATGTGAAGGTTCCCATTAGACACCATGACTAGTAGCCAATGATGGCTCTGACCTCCAAGAATCTGTTTAACCGCCTTTAAAGCCATCCATGCTGTGGCCATCATTACATCCACTGGCAGTGAACTCCACAATTTAATTGAAGAAAAATTTGCCTTAGAGTCGCAACCGACTCGGGGTGACCCCATCCATGGGGTGTCCCATAAAAAAAGACGATCAGAGGTGGTTTGCCACTGTCTTCCTCCTCGTAGCAGACCCAGACTTGGTGGTCTTCCATCCAAGCACTAACCAGAGTGTCCCCCCCCCCCCCCTTAGCTTCTGAGGTCCCATCCGCTTGGGCTATGCCGGACTATTGAGGCTGCTTTATTACCCTTATTTTAAGACTTGGATCCTCATCCGATTTTTTTTTTAAGTAGCCCATAACTGGATGGTTTACGTTTCTCCTAGCAGGGCCGTTTGGGGCACATACCGATTATTATTTGAGAGCCTCTCTTTATTTCTCGGCAGGTGCACGTGAAGTCCGAGGCCCTCGCCGTGAAGCTGTCTCAAGAAATCAACTATGCAAAGAGCCTTTTCTACGAACAGCAGCTTATGTTAAGATCCAGCGAGCACCACGAACAACTAGAGTTGGACTCGTGACCACCCACGGCTTCCCCGAGTGGGGGATGTTTTCCCCACTGTTCATTAAAAGGCAGCGAGAGCTGGCAGTGGTTAGAAAGTGCATTCCGCGAGACTAATGAGGCTGTGGAAACAAAGGTCCTCTGTGACACGGGGCACTTAAGATTGAGAGTGAAGACCTGTTTGAAATACATTTAGCTATAGGGAAAAAAAGCCCTGTATTTTCTTACTGTTTGAGTGTGTATAAATACTTATACATATATATATACACACATATATATATATGTACAACTGTGTTCAGTGTAAATAAGAAAGTTACACAGCAGGTTGCTAGGGTGTATAAAGGTCTATTTCATGTAAAGAAATTAAAGAAAGGGTTTTATTGAGTCTCTTATTGCACTGATTTGCGAGCCTTTGAAACAGCACATTTTTCCGAAGAGATGAGAAGGGACTGTAAATGGAGGACGGCCGAAAGGCCTTAGAGTGTCAGTTTGGTTACAGGCATTTGTGGGTGATCTGCAAAGGTCATCATGGGCAGGGCCTATTGCCTTCAGTGCCCTGCTAGAGTCTGGGTCTTTCTCGTCTTCCTGTTTACATGATGGATTTACTGCCCTTTGCCCAAACATGATGGAAGCACACAGACAGGGTCTCCTTCCAAATGTTGCAACTGATAACGGTCTTCGCTCTGCGAAAACATCCTGCCATTGGCAAAACCAGCATGTACCAGGAAGTGAGAATCTCATGCAACATGGAAAAAACTCCCCCCCCCCCCCAGCTTAGTACTTTTGTGAGATTTTGGGGGGGGGGGGGAGGATCAACAGTATCACTTTGAAGTTTTAACAGGGATGCTTTTTGTAGGAAAGATGCAGTATTATGCCTTTTAAAAAAACCTAGAGTGGTGGAAGTATTGGCCTTTAAGCAGAAAACAAGCTCAGCTCCCAGACCAGATCTAAGAAAAACGATAACTGCTCGTGCTGGGAAGTAAACTCGAACTTTTTTTTTTTTAAATTAATACTGCAGACCTGTTGCTTAAATCAGAGTTTAATTGACAGTACTGCCGTTTCTCCGACTTCACGTTCTTTTGATGATGGCATTGTAGGAAGGGGTTAGGCATTTCTACACATGCTCAGTTATTTCTTCTACCCCCCTCTCCCCCACCCGGCTACGAACCCAGGGAAGCCACGCCCATTATCTGTCAGTTTCAGGCAGGTTTCACTATCCTGGCTGAAGGAGTAACTGAACAGGCTGCAACAGGCTGTTGTTTTGTAGCCCACGCACCATGCCGAACACCGCGTCTCGACCATCCTTTCAGCCCTCAGAAGTCTGGCCTCTACAAGTGGAACATCCACCTGCCTCAACAGGCGTAACCTCAGGGTTAAGAGATGGCAACAAAGATGCTTGCTTGATTACTCTGAGAAGACCGCTCTGCCGGGGGTTGGGGGGGTTATAGCACAGGAAGTGTATTGGGTTTGTTTCGAAGATATAACTCTCCAAAGCAAGGCTTCTGCACCTTCCCTCTGAATTATTATGACAGCTGTTCTACCCAAGGGGCATTTTCACGCATCCGGGGCGGGGGGGGGGGGGGGGAGGTAGCATACAGCAGCATCATTTCAATGTAATACGCAGTGCAGTCTTGAAAGGGTGTGTGAATGCCTCTCCCCTCCATGAGGGCTTTGAATGGATCAGTGCTCGAATTGTGCAGACGGTTCTCGACGCAGCCATGTACACACCTTTGTATATTTTCCATGTGTGACATTTTCTTTTTTGGCAGTCCTACTCAAGTGCTTTAGCTGAATCATTCAGCCCCCATTGGACTTCATTGCTGTTTGCTGAGGAAACCGGGTCCCAGAACTGATACCTTTGATCCATGTGAGGGTGGGAAAGAAAAGATGACATTAATAAACAAAATCCCGAATGTATGAAACAGCTGGAGAGATGTCTTTTATGTCTGTCCTTTTTTTTATTTGCGTTATTTCCGGTCCGCCGTTTTCACTTGGACTGGAGGCAGATTACGACTCAGCAAGTCAGTGCCATCTA
Organism: Lepidodactylus listeri; assembly: GCA_029233225.1. NCBI lineage: Eukaryota > Metazoa > Chordata > Lepidosauria > Squamata > Gekkonidae > Lepidodactylus > Lepidodactylus listeri. The sequence goes on along the minus strand of JARCFY010000019.1, from coordinate 37,518,607 downwards.
CGAGATGGGGCGTTCGGTGAACCATGCAAAAGAAATTAGGGGCACAGAACCGAGCAGAAGTAGAATCATAGAATCACGGAGCTGGAAGGGGCCAGACAGGCCATCTAGTCCAACTCCCCTGCTCAGTGCAAGATCAGCCTAGAGCATCCCTGACAAGTGTTTGTCCAGCCGCTGCTTGAAGTCTGCCAGGGAGGGGGAGGTAACGCCAGGAGGAGACGTAATCCAACCGAGCAGACTGCCCAGCTGGCCACCAGAACAGGTATTTCCAGCCTGCAAAACTACATGTCAGTCTTGTGTTCTTTCGGTAGCACCCAGGCGAGAGATGTGCACCGCGTCTGCTGTTCAGTCAGTACTACTTTGCAGTGTAAAACTTAAATCTGTTGCTTTCTCTCCTGTATTTCATTCATTGCTTTTTGGAGAGGTATTAATATATCTGCAGGGCATTTGTAATACGTTGCTGTCAAGCCATCAGATCCAGGAGCTTTCTCTTTTTTGAGTTTTTTAAGAGCCCGATTGGTTTCTTGTACTGTTATCACTTGATTTAATATTTTTCTGTGCTCAGACGTGAACCTTTTAAATGGTAGCTCAAGTACATAATTTCCCATTTCTTCCTCATCCGTGGATTCTTTGTAAAGGTGTGGGGGAGGGGGGGGTATTTGTTCCAACATTTCTTGTTCTGAATCGAGTATTTGATTTCCTTTCCTAATTCCTGGTATCCTTTCCCCCTTTTCTTTGGCAATGCGCTAAATATCTTCCCAGTTTATTTGCACATTCAAAATGTCTCTGTGTTAAACATTTCAGGGTTTTTTTTCTGCATTTCTTCTACTTCTAATAGCTCCAACTGATTCTCTAATTGTTTCATCTCTTTCAGCTTGTTCTTATTTACCAATGATCTTATGTTCTTATTCTACCACCTTTATCTTATCTGTTAATTGTAGAATCTTGTTTTTCTTTTTCCCTTTCCTTTCAGCTATTGCCAGTAGAGTTCCACTTGGGGAGAGGGCAGGACAGGCTGTCCACTTCATCTGTTCTACAAACTTTGGGTATCAAAAACAGGAGCCAACCAACCAGGGAGCCAGGGAGCTGACTTGGCCGAGGCACCGGCCCTGCCATCCAAACCCCAAGCTATGCCTTCAAACAACGGCACGACAGACGTGTGTCAGCCAGCTGTTCTGCAAAGAAGAATTTTAGGCATCTGCCTGCTGGAAACAGGATGCCGGGTTGACTGGACCTCGACAGAGTCAGTTAGACAATGATTCTATTCCTGATTCTGGAAGTCAGCTCTACGCAATGGGGATTCTTTGGGGATGATCTCCAAAAGTGGACGGTTACTAACAGTGTTCTTACACGGGGGGGGGGGGGGGGGGAGCTTAAAAGCACAGCATTCGCCACCCCACCCTCTTGCTTTCTGTGAAATATATAATTCTAGTATGAGAGCTTGCAGCAACTCTCCTGTTGATATTGGCACTTCTGCCCCCGTTGCTGAGTGAATAAACACAGTGTTCAGATTCCAGTGTCTGTTGCTTAAAATACTTTCCTTTCCCCCCCTCCCCTTACTCCCCAGAAAGCACAGCATGTGTGGTTTCTGGTTCATTCGTTCTTTCTTTCATTCTTTCTCTCTCTCTCTTTTTCCCTTCCTTCCTTCTCAAGAATTTCAAGATTCAGAGGATGAGAAAGAGTTGCTGAACTTAAATTAACGGCCTGATTGTTAAACGCAACTCAGTTCTGTCCTGTATGCAGTTCTGGTCACCCAATCTCATAAACAATATTGTACAGTGGTGAAACCCTGACCTATCCAGCCCAGGCTAGTCTGATCTCGTCAGATCTTGGCAGTTAAGCAGGGTTGGTCCTGGCTAGTATTTGGATGGGAGACTTCCAAGGAATATCAGAGTTGTGACGCAGAGGCAAGCAATGGCAAATCATCTCTGAGTGTCTCTTGTCTTGGGGAAGGGCTGTGGCTCAGTGGAAGAGCCTTTGCTTTGCATGCAGAAGGTCCCAGGTTCAATCCCCGGCATTTCCAGTTGAAAGGACCAGGCAGCAGGCAATGTGAAAGACCTCTGCCTGAGACCCTGGAGAGCCACTGCCAGTCTGAGTAGACAAGACTTACCTTGATGGACCAAAGGTCTGATTCAATATAAGGCAGCTTCATGTTGTTGGAAGAGAAGGCCTTGACGCTGTCTCTTAACCTCAGACTCCAGAGTGGAGGTCTTACAAGAGAGTCAGGTAGACAGGAAAACTTTGTGGTTTCCTTCCTGTTTACTCTTTAATGCCAGTAGCTCACAAAGTAGAATTTTTGCTCACATGACTCCACAGCTTAGAGGAAGCATTGGCCCAGACAATGGTAAACCACTCCTAAATGTCTCTTGCCTTGAAAACCCTATGGGGCACCATAAGTTGGCCGTGACTTTCCACCACTAGCAACAACTGGCAGTCAAAACACACAAAGAAGAGAAGAAGAAGAGGAGATTGGATTTATACCCCACCCTTGACTCACTTGGAGTCTCAGAGCGGCTTACAAACTCCTTTCCCTTCCCCTCCCCACAACAGACACCCTGTGGGGTAGGTGGGGCTGAGAGAACTCTTTCCCAAGCTGTCCTTGAGGGAACAGCTGGTACAGAGCTATGGCTTGCCCAAGGTCATCCAGCCAGGTGCAAGTGGAGGAGTGGGGAATCAAACCCGGTTCTCCCAGATTAGAGTCCACGCACTTAAACACTACACCAAACTGGCTCTCAAAGCATTATTAACATGTAGAACTCTCCACTAGAAGATACAATGGCCGTTGTAAATGACTTTAAAAGAGAGGTCTATCAATAGTTGCTCACAATGTCTACACGGAACCTTCATGTTCAGAGCCAGTGTACCTCTGAGTGTCCATTGTTTGGGGGGGGGGGGGGGAGCATCCAGGGAAGTTAAAGTGGGTAGAACAGACAGGTCACCCAAAGAAGAAGCAGGCTAGGAGCTTTGTTTTCTGCCAGCGGACGGAAAATCTCAACCACAAAGCAACCCTTGTTCAGATGTCAGGAACAGAACATACTGGGGCCGCTAGAGACAGAACAATTCCGCTTGACTCTCCTGACAGTTCACACACTGTTGGCGTTTAATAGATCTACTTGGTTTCACTTTGTACCTTTTCACCCATTTTTTTTAAATATATCTTTGTGGCCACGTTTGTTTTAGCAAACCCCCTCCCCTTTATGCACAAGCTGTGTGTTTCTTTTTTTTTTTTTTTTTGCAATTAACATTTTTTATTTTTCAACAATAACCAAACAAAACATTTTAAATATAACGCTACTGTATGAATACAACATATATAACAATGTTGTGTGATTCTGTGAGATAAAATACATACAACTCTTAAAGCTAAAACTATCATGAACTATAAGACAAAACAATAATAACTGTGAAATCAACGCCATGAACTAACCAAATCTAATTATCTCACCAACAGAAACAATAAAATCTGGTACAGCATTTACATAGGATCAATAAAAAATAAAATCTTTATATTTATGTGGAATTATATAAGTATAAGACTGCGTTGTCTTAATATAATCCAAGCTGTGTGTTTCTCAGGGAACGTGGCTGTCGGAATTCCATTTTGTCTCCTGCATGAAAAGGGGGGTTGCCAACTCCTGCTTGGGAAATACCTGGAGGATTTGGGGGTGGAGCCTGGGGAGAGCGGGGCAGGTTAGGCTGAGAGTGTCTCTAGGCCAATGTTACTCAGCAAGTTTCCAGAGCTGAGTGGGGATTCGAACCTGGATCTCCCAGTAGGAGGGGAAAACGATGTTGCGAACTGTAAAGTTGATAACTATCTAAATACATTGGACAATTTTAACTAAAATGAAAGCAAAACCCAAAATTTAATTTTCTAAACGTGTTTACCAACACAAGCAATAAGTTCACCAAGGCCCCCAAGATGATCCTGACTGGGTAGGACAGCCCCACCCCGCAAGAGGGTTGCCAACTCCAGGTTACGAAACCCCTGGAGATGTGTAGAGCAGTGCCTGTGGAGGATGGCATTCGGGAGGATAGGGACCTCAGCAAGCTAGGATGCCCTCCAAAGCAGCCCTACAACAACTACCCCCCCCCCACCAAAAGGCAAGGCCAAGCGTGTTCTGCATCAGCTTAAGAACATAAGAGAAGCCAATACTGGATCAGGCCAGTGGCCCATCCAGTCCAACACTCTGTCACACAGTGGCCAAAAACACCAGGTGACATCAGGAGGCCCAGCAGTGGGGCCAGGACACCAGAAGCCCTCCCACTGCTGCCCACCCCCCCCCCCCCCCGCACTAAGAGTACAGTGCATCACTTGCCCCAGACCGAGAGTTCCTATCTATGCCTTGTGGCTAATAGCCACTGATGGACCTCTGCTCCATACCTTTATCCAATTCCCTCTTGAAGCCGTCCATGCTTGTAGCTGCCGCCACCTCCTGTGGCACTGAATTCCACGGGTTAATCACTCTTTGGGTGAAGAAGGACTTCCTTTTATCTGTTCTGCCCCGACTGCTCAGCAATTTCATGGAATGCCCGCGAGTTTTTGTATTGTGAGACAGGGAGAAAAGGACTTCTTTCTCACCCCGCTCTATCCCATACATAATTTTGTAAACCTCTTCTATCTATTTTTTTTTGGGGGGGGGGGGGAAACCCGATTTCCCCTTTTTGCACCCTGTGTGAAAATCGCCCTGGGCCTTCCCAGACAGGAGCCTGACTGCCGAGCAGCCTGGCCCGGCTCTGCCCCAGCACAGAGGCACCCGCTCCCTCCGGCCTGGAGACCATTACTCTTTTTGATTGACACTTTAATGAGGGTACGAGGGGTCGCCCCCCCTGCTGGGGTGCCAGTTCATGCCCGTTTATCTCACAGTGCATGTCAGCCGAAAATAGCCACCAGGCTGCGTTTCACCGGCCCGTGACCCGGCAAACCCTCCATGATGGATTGAGTGGCTGAGGCGAGCTGGCAGCTGAAGCGTGTTCTAACAGTTTCTTTCTGTCAGCACAACACAATGGATTCGCTGATCCCTGGGTTTTCTGTCCTCCCCGCCCTCTGCTCTGCTCTACTCTGGCTGGCTGGCCACCACTCCAGCCATTTGGGAAGTCCCCTAGGAGTTCTGTGTTTATAACATATATATATATATATATATATATTATTGAGAGAGAGAGTTTAAGAAGTGGCAAGAGAGAGCGATGGTAAACAGAAGGAAAGTATTTAATTTAGCAGTGATAAGGCCTGGCCTATCTCCCCTCCAGGGGCCACGGTGGCTCAGAGGTTAAAGACGCTGAACTGCAGACCAGAAGGTCTGTAGTTCAGCAGTTCGAAACCCGAGTGCCGACTGACGGAGTGAGCTCCCGTCTCTGGCCCCAGCTCCTGCCGACCCAGCAGTTCAAAAGCAAGAAATTGCAAGCAGATAAACAGGTACCGCTTCGGTGGGAAGGTAACAGCGTTCCGTGCGCCTCGGTGTTTAGTCATGCTGGCCACATGACCACATAAAACTCTTCGGACAGCGCTGACTCTTCGGCTTGGAAACAGATGAGCACCGCCCCCTAGAGTCAGATTCGACTGGCTTTCGAGCAAGGGAAACCTTTACCTTCACTATCTCCCCACCATCACCTGCTTTGCGGCACTGCCAAGGGGGGGGACATCAATTTAGCATCTGGGAGAGGGGATTGAACTGCTGGGACGCGAGGGAATGCCCCTCCAGTTCTTTTGTTGGGTGAGCCTTGGTTAGGGACGTCAGCCTAGAGGTGGTGGCTGGAGATCTCCCAGAATTCCAGCTGCTCTCCAGACTACATAGATCAGTACCTCTGTAGAAAACGGCTGCTTTGGAAGGTGGATTCTATGACATCATACCCCACGGAAGTCCCTCTGCTACCCAAACCCCACCCTCTCAAAGGCTCCCCCCCAAATCTCCAGGAATTTCCACCCTGGAGCCGGCAACACTAGCCTTGGTCTACTACCGCCAGAAGAAGATGGGCACATGGGTCTGTTGGGAAATTCCTGGAGGTCTGGGGAGGGTGGAGTTTGGGGAAGGGAGAGACCCCACACCAGCCAGGTGAGTGTCGGGCAAGCCCCAAGGTTTTCTACTGGTGAGGTGTGTTCGACTGAGATTGGAACCATGTCCTCATTCTCTTCTCTGAGAGGAGAGACGGGGTAAAGGACCTGGAGGAGCACCCCAAATTTATGGATCACTGTAAACTTGGCTAAAATGCAGGTGCCGATTTCTGTTTATGTTGGGTTCAGGATTTTATGAGGAAAAAAAAGATATTCTGCAGGGAGTTCACCGGGGTGTTCCATTTAGCGAAACCGTCCGGAATTCCACACCCGGGTGATGGAAGCATCGCTGTCTTGTCATCGGTTTTGGGGGACAGGCTGTGTGGCAATACTAGAGCACGTGCCCTGACATCACCAGCTGAAGGGTCTCTCGGGCTAGGTTGGCCAGGGCTGCCAGCTCTGGGTTGGTAAATTCCTGGAGATTTCGGAGGTGGAGTCTGGGGAGGGTGGGGTTTGAGGTGGGGAGGGACTTCATTGGGGTTCAATGCCATAAGGTCCAACTTCCAGGGATATCTACTCAGTGGCTCTTTGACACGTATGCCCCCTGTGGCTCTTCTGAGCGCCGTCCCCCCTGTGGCACCTGCCCTGCTTGTTCAAGGAAAGTGGGCAATTTCTTTAGAATAGGAATTACTAAGGGCCCAAGATAAAGCAGTTTGATTTTCCCAGTGCAACACAACTTGCACATTATGGGGACGGTGGCTCAATAGCCCCGTCGTCAGGGCGCTGGGGCAGGGGAGCGGGAAGTGGGGAACTTAAAAGAAGAAGAAGAAGAGATTAGATTTATACCCCGCCCTTCACTACCCAAGGGAGTCTCAGGGCGGCTTACAATCCCCTGTCCCTTCCCCTCCCCACAACAGACACCCTGTGAGGTAGGTGGGGCTGAGAGAGCTCTGACAGAAACTGCTCTTTTTCAAGAACAGCTGTGCCAGAACTACAGCTCGCCTAGGGTCATCCAGCAGCTGCAAGTGGAGGAGTGGGGAATCAAACCCGGTTCTCCCAGATTAGAGTCCACACACTTAACCACTACACCAGACTGGGGGTAGCGAAGGTGGGGGAAAGAGAGATAGCACACACCACAAGGTGGCGGGAAAGAAAGGGAAGCCACTCTGCCACTTCTGGTCACTTTCATCTCCTGGGATCAGCTGTTAAACCTAAGAACTGTTCTGCCCACCCTGAAACTGACCAGAAGTGTGTGTGTGTGGGGGGGTTCCCTCTCCTTCCCCAGCATCTCTGCTGCTGTGGGGCAAGGCACACCAGGGGTGGGGGGGGGGGCTGGCATCCTCCTGTGGTGGGGCAGGGCTTGTCCGTGGTGGGGCTCTGCCCCCGAATGCCCCATCGTGGCTATGGGCCTGGTAGAGTACTTGCTTGGCACACATAAGGTCCCAGGTGCAATCCCTGGCATCGCCAGTTAGAAGTACCAGGTAGCAGGTGATGTGAAAGACCTCCTCCTGAGATCCTGGAGAGCCGCTGCCAGTCTGAACAGAGAACCCTGACCTGGATGGACCAAGGGTCTGAATCAGGGTAAGGCAACTTCATGTGTGTTTGTGTGTGTTCATGTGAGTCAACGCTCCCTTGGTCAGATTTGACCAAGGGAGCTTTGGCTCTCGAAAGCTTAATACCCGGCGAACCTTGCAGCTCTTTCAGGTTCTGCTGGACTCGAATCTTGGTCTTCTAACGCCAACCGACAGACCCATCTGAAAATGCCGGTCCGGGTACCTGGTATCGAGCTCAAAGGACCAATGATCCGCTCGGGTATATTCTTATATCCATGCCATACTGGAGGGTAGACTATCATTTCCTGCAACTTCCATGTCCTCCCCCTTTGGCCCTTTGATTCCAAGTCTTTGTGGGTGGGGCCTGGTGCCAGCAGGGGGGAGGTGAAAGGGGGAGGAGACCAGATTGGGCATCCCTGGGAAGTGCCCTCCACCTGTGCGGCAGCAGTGAAGAAACAGGTTATCCGGCCTGGGTGAAAAGTTCACTGCAAGCTGAGCTGTCTCTTTCTCTCGCTTAATTTATCTGATATTTGGCTAACCCCGCTCTGAACCCGACCCCCTTCCTCTCACCTCTCCTGCGCAGCCTTATGTCAGCCAGAGAGGTCTGCCAAGCCCTCCCCGAGTTTCTGCCCGCCCTCTGACCCTTCCTGCAGGCTGAGGAGGAGGAGAGAAATGCGTGTGAAAAATGGGATGAGAGTAGGAGAGGCTGGAATGAGTGCCCTTTGGCCAAGAGAATGTTATGATCTGATCCGGGATCCTGGAAGACCACTTTCTCTGTGGTGGAGGTGAAAGAAAGGTGCAGCCAGGGACAGTGGTGGAGGCTGGGAAGCTTCAGGAAGGCCCACTGCTGTTCCTGACCACGGGGGCACAGCAGCTTGCCATACTGACTAAAGTGCCCATCTTTCTTGGCATGGACTTGCCACGGCAGCTTTGCTTCACATAAACGAAAAACGTGAGGGCAGACCATCAAAAAATTCACAAATGTCACCAGTTACTGGTAGACATCAGTCTAGGTAAAGGTAAAGGTTTCCCTTGCTCAAAAGCCAGTCGAATCCGACTCTAGGGATGCGGTGCTCATCTCTGTTTCCAAGCTGAAGAGCCAGCGCTGTCCAAAGACTTTTCTGTGGTCATGTGGCTGGCATGACTAGATGGCGAGGTGCACGGAATGCTGTTACCTTCCCATCGAAGCGGTGCCTATTTATCTCCTCGCAATTTCTTGCTCTCGAACTGTTAGGCTGGCAGGAGCTGGGGCCAGAGACAGGAACTCACTCCGTCAGGCGGCACCCGGGTCTCGAACTGCTAAACTACCAGTCTGCAGTTCAGCATCTGAACCACTTGAGCCATTGCAGCCCCACAGACATCAGTCCAGTGCAACATAATTACAGTGAACCAGAATAAAGTACAATTGATGGTCACAATTCAAAAACACTACTTATAATTGAATACTAAATTGGACAATAATAAGTATGACAATTCAGTAGACAAGGAAAAAAATCCAACAGTCAACTCCTCTAAATCCTTTTCATATAACAGTGTCCAAAAGGCCTCAAAATCCACAGAGAAGGTGGAGGATGTCTCAAAGGGCATGGAAACTTCTGCAGCCGAAAACGTCCTTCCTAGGTATGCCGGACGTTTCAAAGCATTCTTCCTCAGTTACTCGGCTGGAAAATGGAATCTGATTTCCACAACAATTTAGGCACAGCTCATGCCTTAAATGGAATCTGCAATTATGTTGCAGTAGACTGATGTCGACCGGTAACTGGTGAAATCTGTGAATTTTTCAATGGTCTGCCCTCGCAGTTTTTGTTTCTGTATAGCACACACGCTCGGGGTCCCTATTGTAGGGCAGCTTTGCTTGGCACAGCAATTCCTTTTGGTCTTTCCACACTGGGTTCCCATTTTAATGATGACTACTGAAAGCAGTCAGGGTGAATGAAGTCTCAACTCACTTGCCCAATTGATCATGACTCGCTCTGCCCAGATCGGGATCAAAGTCTTCTGATAGGCAGCACGATAGCCTTGCGCAAGCAGCTGCCTTTCTGCCTCAGCACCCAAGCCTGTGAAATGGGTATCATCAGTGGCCCGGTTCACATGGGTGTCTCTGAGACCGGATGCCAGGAGGAGACGAGACTTGCTTGGGCCTTCTCGATGTGGAGGGCTGCGATATATTTATTAGCAGCGCTCCCTCTAAGCTGTGGGGTCTTGTGAGCAAGAGTCCTACTTTGTGAGCTACTGGCATTGAAGTCATGAGCGAGCAGTTTGGTGGCTGCATAAGTTAATTGGCTCTGGAGCCACCCGTCCTGAGCTAAGACAAAAATGTGTGAGCCGGAGGCTAAAGAACGGTGAGCTAGCTCACACTAACTCAGCTTAGAGGGAACACTGTTTATAAGCACTTGGTTGTATGTATTTTGACCTTTTATATGCTGCTTCTGTTGCGGAACTCAAGGTGATACACATGGAACTCCCAGGAATTCCATGCCCTGTTTTTTTTATCAAGGCATGCAGTTCCAAACACTTACCCACTAATTCTCTCTTCCCATTGCAGCCCGCTAAACCCCCTCCTGATATTTTGTTGGGGGGGTGGTGGTCAGCAGATCCTCATGAGCAGCACAGGAAGGGATTTGCAATAGGCGAGAGGAATCAGCAGAAATCACAGTGGGTCCCCTGCCCTTAAGAATATTTGCGCCCTGGAGCTTTGGGAATGTCGCTTGGCTACAAGCCGCTGGCTGAATTCAGACCTGCTTCGTTCCAGCAATGTGGCTCGGTCATGTGCCCTGCATTCCCCAGGACCTGATGTTGATCTTGGGTTCATGTTTAGGATTGCTGACATGTGGAATGTATTATGACACCCTGAAGGAATTCGCAGTCATTGTTTTGCTTGAAGCAGAAAAGTGAATGGCCTCACAACAGGGCGCCTACATTGAAACACTTGGGCGATTTGCGGACTCCTTACATGTGCAGCCAAAGCATCCACCATCCAGAGCCCGAAAAGGTCTGTGGTTCGGCCAGCCGCTGCTGTTCTTTTGGGGCAGTTTCCTTCTTCCTCCGTTTTTTGGTCAAGGGCTATCGCGTTACCTGGGAAGTACTAAAGGGAAACAGAAAACGGTTCCTTTAAAATCTCAGCATTCTTTTTGTTTGTTTTTTGGGAACACCCAAGGATTGAAGGGATCGTACAGAATGTTCCAAGGTAACGGCTTCCCTTCTCACAAGGGTGGCACTCAAGACGTTAAGGTCTAAATCAGGAGTGGGCAAATTGCGGCCCGTGGGCCACATGCAGCCCGCCACAGAGTTTTTTGCGGCCCACCAAGACAGTTGGCCACATGGTTTCAGTCAGGCCTCCGTTGGGCCCAGAGCGCAGAGAAGCGGCACTCCAGGAGTGAAGTGTCCAGGGGGCGGGCACATTACCAAGCCCCACCCCCTGCTCCCAGCAGCCCTGTTGGGCGACAAGGAGGCTCAACAAGCAATCTCACTCCTGATTTCAAAAAAATTGTAGAAAAGTGTGATAGGGTACATTTGTCTCATTAAACTGATTCTAAAATTAAATGTGCTTGCAGCTATAGATGATATGAAGTTAGCACAATAAATAGATTGAATAAAACTACCACTATTTTATTAAATTTATATTTATTGATTTTTATGATGCAATTTATACCTTTTCTGAAATGTAAAGTTAACTAATGAATGCAATCATTTTAAAAGGTGCGGCCCTCCGCTAACCTCCGCTCCCACAAAGTGGCCCCTGAGCCAAAACAATTGCCCACCCCTGGTCTAAATGGATTCTCCGTGTTCAGAAATGGTTCAGCTTTGCTGCCGGCCCCTGCTTGTGGACGTTCCGGAGGTATCTAGCTGGACATTAAAGAAAACAGAATTCTGGACCCTTCTTCTGATGCTTATGGACCCAAGTCGCACAAGAAGGCTGCGTCAAATCTCACCCATCCCTGGCAGACATAGGATGCCGTGTGGATCAGGTGATGAGCACATGGACATATGAAACTGCCTTCTACCAAGTATGATGGTGCGGAGTTGTTTTCCGTTGCCCCAGAAGGTAGGATCAGTACCAACGGGTTGAAATTAAATCAGAAGAGTTTTCGATTAGAAAGAGCTTCCTGACAGTGAGAGCAGTTCCTCAGTGGAACAGGCTTCCTCGGGAGGTGGTAGGCTGTCCTTCTCTGGAGGTTTTTAAACAGAAGCGAGATGGTGATCTGACAGCAGTGCTGATTCTGCTAACTTAGATCACAAGAAGGGAGGGCAGGAAGGGTTTTATCAGTGCTCAGTTCTCATGGCCTTTTCTTACATGCCCAGGGAAATGCTGATTGCCACTTTGGGGGTCAGGAAGCCATTTTTCTCCAGGCCAGTTTTGGCCAGGGATCCAGGGTGGGGGTTGCCCTCTTCTGGGCATAGAGCAAGGGTCACCGGGGGTGGGGGGGGTGTGGAATTTGTGAATTTCCTGCATTGTGCAGGGGGAATCAACTTTATGATTCTATGGTTCTGTAAAGATCATTGGTCCCTCTAGTTAGACATCATCTATTCTGTCTGGGGTCTTAGGCAGAAGAAAGTCTTCCCTAACTCCTGCCTCCTGGAAGTGGAGATGCCAGGGACTGAACTCAGAAGCTCCTCCCTGTGGGCCTGTTTCCAGCAAACAAACTTTGAAACCGAATTCTGGCCTACAGCTCGGCAGCAGTGGATCGAACGCAGCCTAAATCGTCTCTCGTTTCACCTTCGCCATCTTCTCCCGTCCAGAGCTGCTACTGCAATCAAAGCTGTTTCTCCAACAAAGGAAACCAGTGCGCCGCAGCATAGATTTATTCCAGACACTTTCTGTTTGACAGCTGGTATTTTAAAAGTGCTACAATGATCTAGAGCTCTCTCTTATGGAAGACATTTAAAAGAGCTCCGTGAATGAGAAACAGGGGCGCAGAGGGCAGGGTTAACAATAAATGGCACAGAATGAAAAAGGAGGAGGCTGGAAACTTTTCCCCAAGCATCCAGCGGCCTTTGCAACCCACACCAGTTTGTTCAAGAAGGTGATCTCCATATAGCTCCCGTCCCAACACACATTCCAGGGAAGGGTTTTTACTTTAGGCTATGCCAAGACCAAACATGTATCTGATTCAGTGGTCCCCCACCCCACCCCCGTCTTCCTAAAGGGGACTCTGAGCACATTATTCATTGGCTTACAGTTCCCCATCCCCCTGAAGGAGCTTGAGATGAGCTGGATAGGGAACTAGATGGCCTTCGGTCCAGAGTTCCCTTTCCCACATCAGAAGCCCACCTTGGGACTAGGGTGCAAGCATGGTCGATGTGGAGCTCCTGCTGACCTCTTCATCTTGTATAACTCTGCTTGAGGCCACACCCAACCAATGCTCCCTCTAAGCTGTGGAGTCTTGGGAGCCAAAATCCTACTCTGTGAGCTCCCGGCATTCAAGTTGTGAGCGAGCGATTTGGCTGCTGCATGACTTAGTCTGCTCTAGAGCCGTCCTTCCTGAGCCGAGACAAAAAGGTGTGAGCCGGAGGCTCACAAACTGAGCCGGCTCACACTAATTCAGCTTAGAGGGAACACTGGTGGGAAGCTTTTTAGCCCCACTGCTACCTGGGGGGGGGGGGGGAGGAAGGCACACTAGGGGTGCCAAAGTAGCTGGAGATCTCCTGGGATGACAGCTGATCTCCAGGCTACAGAGACCAGTTCCCCTGGAGAGAATGGCTGTTTTGGAGGGTGGGCTGTACGGTATTATGCCCCACGGAGGTTCTTCCACTCCTCGAACCCTGCCCTCCCCAGGCTCCATTCCCCACAATCTCCAGGGATTTCCCAACCTGTACCTGGTAACCTTACCCAGCACGATCCTCCGGCTGATTTTTTAAAAACTATTCTCCATTATAAAGTGCCAACAAGTTGCTCCAGACCTGGGCTGCCCTGTAGGGTTTTCAAGGCAAGAGATGACGACGAAGAAGAGGAAAAGGAGGAGGAAGGAGGGGGAGGGATTTATACCCCACCCTTCATTCATCTTGGAGCAGCTTACAATCTCCTTCCCTTTCCCCCTCCCCACAACAGACACCCTGTGAGGCAGGTGGGGCTGAGAGCTCTGAGATAACCGCTCTGAAGAGAACAGCTCTGAGAGAACTTGTGACTGACCCAAGGTCACCCAGCTGGCTGCATGAGTAGAGAATAAACCCAGTTCTCCCACAGTAGAGCCCACACATTTAACGACGACACCAAACTGGCTCTCCAAGAGGCGAGAGGTGGTTGGCCACCACCTGCCTCTGTACAGCAACCGTGGATTTCTTTGGGGGGGAGGGGTCTCCCATCAAAGCATTAACCGGAACTCACCCTGCTTAGCTTCCAAGATCTGATGCAATTGCACTAGCATGGGCCATCCTGGTCCGGACAGTATTCGCCATCAGACCCACCCCACCCGGCTTTTTATGGGACAGCCATCATCTGTATCCCCCATTTTTCAGAACACACACAGAATAAGATTCCTAAGTACATAAACCACAGACAGGCTCCTTAATATGTATTAATTGATGCAGCCACTACCAGTGTGTTGGCATCACGCCTCCATTTTAACACAATCTTCTTTGTTTCGTAACATTTAATGATTTTATTCAATGTTCACGGTTTACTTTGTTCGCTCACAGGAGGTTGGGCTCGCAGGGAGTTAGCCTCCAAGTTCCAACAATGGTACCTCGATCTTGCACGGTGCATATGGACATTTATGTACAGACGGACGACTGAGGCGGAGGGCCTGTAGGTTCCAGTACCATTCTCACAGATCTGAAGCGCATGATAACCAATGCTCCCTCTAAACTGTGGGGTCTTCTGAGCGAAAATTCAACTTGGTGAGCCGCCGGCATTGAAGCTGTGAGTGAGTGATTCGACTGCTGCATAAATTAGTTTGCTCTGGAGCCCTCCTTCCTGCGCTAAGACAAGAATGTGTGAGCGGGAGGCTAAAAAACCCTGTGAGGTAGCTCACACTAACTCAGCTTAGAGGGAACGCTGATAACAGGTGTGCCAATGGCTGTGCTAGTCTGCCCGTGGCAGTAGAAAAGAGCAAGAGTCCAGGAGCAATGTAGACTCACAAAAGCTCCTACCCTGCCACGAATTTTTTATAGTCTTTAAGGTGCTACTGGATTCTTATTCTCTAGGCATGCCAGTACAGGGCTATTTTTGGGCAGGAACACACAGGAACGGCGTTCTGGCTGGCTCCTGAGTTGGCCACACCCAGCAGAAACTCATTAGCATAATAGGCCACACCCAACAGCAGAAACTCATTAGGATTGGCTACATTAGGGGTGTGTGGCCTAACATGCAAATTAATTCCTGCTACAAAAAAAAGCCCTGGGTTTTGACCACAAACAAGGTAAACAGAATAAGAAGCAAAAGGTGGGTGGGGCTGGATGACCACTCTTCTGGTAACATGGGGTGTGTGGCCTAATATGCGAATAAGCTGTGCTGTCAGTGGTGTGGCCTAATATGCTAATGAGTTCCTGCTGCTGGGTGTGGCCTGTTATGCTAATGAGTTCCTGCTGGGCTTTTTCTACAAAAAAAGCCCTGTGCCAGTGTATCTAGTCCTGTGGGGGCCGGACTGTGCCAGACTTCTGAGTTAACATGGTAAAGTGCGCTTTTGAGTTGCAACCAACTAATGGAAGTGCGGTTTTCGAGGAAAGAACCATTCAGAGGTAGTTTGCCTTTGCCTGCCTCTGCGTAGCAGCCCCCATTTTCTTTGGTGGTCTCCCGTCCAAGTACCAACCATGCTGCTTTTGAGCTACTTGGCGTTTTATACATCACCCGTGGGTTGTCTGCTAAAGTTACCATTTGAAAAAAAAACAAACGTGCCCCAAACCCATGTCAGGGAGCCATGGGGGGGGGGGGGGCTCTCCAATGCATGCCCGCCATTTTGTTTGTTTGTTTTGCAAGAGGTTGGATCCTGGCTTCTTCACTGAAAAGATCTCCAATAACAAGGATGGGACCCCGTCCAAGGACAGGGCCTCCTTTTTACCAGTCCTCTGTAGGCCCTTTCACCCTAGCCCAAGCTAGCCCTCATCAGATCTCGGAAGCCAAGTGGGGCCAGCCCTGGTTAGTACTTGGATGGGAGCCCACCAAAGAAGCCCAGGGTTGCTACGCAGAGGAAGGCAAGGGCAAACCACCTCTGTTTGTTCTTTTGCCTTGAAAGCCCTACAGGATTGCCATGAGTCAGCTGTGACTTGAAGGCACTTCCCCCAATAACCTGGAACTGAACTTCAGTTCCAGTAGTCCAGCCCCCTCCCGCTAGTACACAGCCAGAGCCCACCAAGGACCTGACCTCCCAACAGCTTCCAAGGTTACTACTGCTCACCAAAGGACCAGACAGAAGGTTCTAGACTCCAAATGCAAGCCATGGCTCTGGAAGAAGCACTCATGGCTCTAGGAGGGCGGGGCCTGGCTGGATTCAGAGGAGTGGGTTCTGGTCTTTAGGAACTCAGCCTGTCTATAGGAGCCATTGGGACAGTGCTGCTCCCTTGGAGCTATCCATGGTTCTGCAGCCAGCTTTCAGCAAAGCTTGACCACTGTGGCTAGTGGGGACAAGCACCACCCTCGAGGGCTCCTGCGAGAAATTGCCCTGGCCCTGTGGGCACCCAGCCAAGAAGACCAGACGATGCAAGCGCCCAGCATCACAAGGAAGCCAAGGCTGTGACCGTGGCTATGTTCCTTGCCCTGGTCAGGACGGGAGATGACACTCTGCCCTGATCACGCCAGCCCCGACCACACCCGAGATGGACCCTGAACTTCAACCCTCTCGCTGGCCACCAAATTGGTCCTCAGATGGTTACGAAGGGTAAAATGACCGCTCGTTCTGCATACACACCGGATGCTCTAAAAGCCAATCGTATCCTAAATGCAGTTTCTGGGACATGATGCCTGCTTTGCTGCTGGAATCTTCAGCTCCCCTCACCCAACAAAGATCCTTGATCCATTTTGTCTTCTGAGATGGTTTAGGATGGAAATGGGCCACATCCATACGGACACTGCTAAAGCGGTTTGGCAAACCTTTAGTACGCTGTAATGGCTGTTCAGGATTGCTTTGCTCTCTCTCTCTCTCTCTCTCCCTCACTCAGAGGAGCTAAAATGAGGGAGGAGCAGACAGACAGACTCCTTGTTAGAGAGGAATATTTATCTTCTTCCTAGTCTGTTTATTCATGTGAACTTCCCTCATATAAGGCCTCTTCCAATCCATACTACAATGTGGCTGTTCACACGGGACCATAGGTCAATGGCAGCATGCCCGTTTCACATTCACAAGGTCCCAGGATCAATCTCCAGTTAGAGAGCCGCAGGTTAACAGGTCTTTTGTGTGTCTGGGATCCTGGAGAATGCGTGTTTGTCACAGCAGACAAGATCGAGCTAGCTGTATCGATTATCTGACTCGGTATAGCGGGCCCTCTTCGCTAAGCCCCACAGCTCAGTGGCAGAGCACCTGTTTTGCACGCAGAAGGCCACAAGTTCAATCCCAACCATCTCCAGTTAGAAGGATCTCAAGCATCAGGATAGACTTTTCTCTGCTGGAGAGCCTGTAAGCTGTGCGTGTAAAGAAGCATAAATTAAGTGCTCACAAGGGTGGGCAAAAAGGGAGACACTGTCTGTTGGGTGCCCCACCACTGGAATTGCCATTGGCACAACTGTGACTCATCCTATATCCACCACAGAATGAAGTTCAACTCTGTGCCTCAAGAACTTCTGGGTAATATTACGTTTTGCTTCTCCACTATTCAAAGCCGGAAGACCTGAACAGCAGCCATGACGGATCAGGACAAAGATCCCTCTCAGTGCTGACAAGAAGGTCTTCAAGATGACAGCTTTCCCTCTTCTCTTTATACCCACTATTCCACAGTACACTGCCCCAGAACACGGAGGTTCCATTCTTCTTCTCTGTCATACTTAGTAGTCCTCAGGGTTTATCTGTAAGAGTCCATTCCCCAGGCAGAGGAGGAATTGGGAGTAAAACCCTGTGAGAATATTTTGGAGTTTTTCAAGCACAGAGTTGAGTGTCTCTCTGCGGTGAATAAATCCATGTGTTTATTTAGGATATTTCTACGCCACTGCTTCGGAGCCCGGCTCGAGGTGGCGTACAGTCAAAACGACATCACTGTTATGACAAACGGTGATGCCTTATACTGTCACTGGATCAGACCAACTGTCCATCTAGTCCAGCAATGAGTGTCACAAACGGGTCAACCAGATTCTACTGGAAGGCCTACAAGGGGAACCCAACCCACCCATTGTTTATCACCCCCTGCGTTGGTCTCTGGAGGTATGCTACCACTGAACATGGAGGATCCGTCCATGGTACCTCATACCAACTGATGTACCTTCCCTCCAGGGATCTGACTGATCCTCTTTTAAGTGCCAACGAAACGAGTGGCCTTCGTGGATCTTGTACCAGTGAACTCCGTACGCTAACTCCGCGTGGAGTGAAGAGCGAATTCCCCTTGTCTGTCTTGCATCTGCTGTCCATCACCAGCCAGTTCTTGTATGATAAGAGAGAGAGGAAACATTCCCTTTCACCCTTTACTAAACCCCATGCAAAAAACATGGCCCTTCTCTAGGAAGCCATCGGAAGAACCCCCTCAACAAAAGCTGCTCGAGTCGTCAGCCGACCGGCCGTCCCTCACAAGGAGTGTTCTGTACCCTACCCTTTCGACAGAGGGCTGGAGCCGCAGCGAAAATAAAACAGCTGCTGTCTTGGACTCCGAATGCAGTGGTAAAAAGCAAAAGATGCCTTCAAGGATCATCTGACCAGCTTTACGAATGAGAGAGGGTGAGAGAAACCCTTAGGTTCGTGTGAAGCGCAGTGGAATGTGTCCAGCATGGAAGGATTCAGCTAGACCCTGAAACTTGTTAAAAGGAAAAAAAAAACCCTATGAACAAAAGGCACAATCAGGTTTCTAAAGAACTGACCACACATCAACCCTCCCCGTTGTTCACTTCCAGGTCCCCAGCGAATCGGGTCCATCTTTCACAGAGGCCGCACTGCTGTGGTACGAAAGGTACCGCCGTGGCCAACAATCGGGTCGGGTCATAGCCTCTTCTGGCTTCGCGCCTGAGCATGATGCAACCTTTATGTGCGCCCTTTGAAAGTGTTCATGCAGGTGTAGCTCCCGGAGAACTTGTGGATCTCTTCGAGTGCTGCTTGTGGGAGGAGGCTGCGGGGGGTGGGGGGGAGGAAGGGAACAGAACATACCAATAATGTGTCATCAGACAGACAAAAAAGGGACGTGTTAGTGACGCATGCTCGGGGAAAACCTGTCCGAGAGGCTATTGGGGATGTGGCGACATGGGTGCTAACAGCTAAGAAGGATTTCTTCTCTAGCGCAGAATGAAATTAATGAGCAGTAAGCTTAGAAAGGAAGTACTTTTTCACCCAAAGAGTAATTAATATGTGGAATTCACTGCCACAGGAGGTGGTGGCGGCTACAAGCATAGGCAACTTCAAGAGGGGACTGGATAAACATACCAAGCAGAGGTCCATCAGTGGCTCTTAGCCACAAGGTATAGATGGAATGCACCGTCTGGGGCAGCAATGCTCTGTATTCTTGGTGCTTGGGGGGGGGGCAACAGTGGGAAGGCTCCTGGAGTTCTGGCCCTGCTGGCGGACCTCCTGGTAGCACCTGGGTTTTATTTTATTTATTTATTTTATTTTTGACATTTTTACCCCGCCCTCCCCGCGAGCGGGCTCGGGGTGGCTTACAAAGTGGCGCAACGCCAGGTTAAAACAAACCATTAAAACATCATTAAACAATTCAATAAATTCCACTAAAGTGCTCAAAGTGATGGTAGTTAATTTATGTCCAGATGGCGTCCTGCCATTTCTCTTTGTGACCAGGTGTGGATTCCTTCAGGCCAGCCCTCATCTCAGATGACAGTGGAGATGGTTGATGGTAGGTGGGTGGTGGCGGCAGCTCTTAATCGAAAGCCTGGCAGAAGAGCTCCGTCTTACAGGCCCTGCGGAACTGCATGTTTTGGCCACTGTGTGACAGAGTGTGGGACTGGATAGGCCATTGCCCTGATCCAACATGGCTTCTCTTATGTTCTTATGATCTTGATGCTTATGAGTTTCCTGGAGACATCTGGTTGGACAATGTTGCAAATAAGTAAATAGATCCAGGTGGGGCAGCCGTGTTGGTCTGAAGCAGCAGAACAAAGTTCGAGTCCAGGGGCACCTTTAAGACCAACAAACTTTTATTCAAGGTCTCAGCTTTTGTGTGCAGGCACACTTCGTCAGACAATGAAACAGAATTATATACCATCATTGTATATATAGGGGTTGCTTGTTAAATTAGCATGCTAAATAGTAAAGATGTTTTTTTAACAGATCAAAAGAATGGCAAGCTCTGTTTCTGGTTATCTGTTTGAATTCAAGAGGGGGACAACATACAACATAGGTAATAAATAGGTGAGAACTGGAAATGGTGAGAATTTAGTGCACATCAATTTCCAGTTCTGACATATTTAATACCTATGTTGTCCCCCCTTCAGTTGAATCCAAACAGATGATAACTAGAAACCGAGCTTGTCATTCTTTTCATCTGTTAAAAAAATCTTCACTCTTTTTGCATGCTAATTTAACAAGCCACCACCTATATATACAACTGCGATATGTAATTCCATTTCATCATCTGACGAAGTGTGCTTGCACACGGAAGAAGAAGAGAAGAAGAAGAGATTGAATTTATACCCCACCTTTCACTACCCGAAGGAGTCTCAGAGCGGCTTACAATCCCTTTCCCTTCCCCTCCCCACAACAGATACCTTGTGAGGCAGGTGGGGCTGAGAGAGCTCTTTTGAGGACTGCCCTTGAGAGAACAGCTCTGAGAGAATTTATGACTGACCCAAGGTTACAGCAGCAACTGCATGTGGAGGAGTGGGGAATCAAACCCGGTTCTCCCAGATTAGAGTCCGTGCCCCCTAACCACTACACCAAGCTGGCTCACACCTTGCATAAAACTTTGTTGGTCTTAAAGGTGCCACTGGATGTCAAATAAATAAATAAATAAGGATTCTGAGTAAGACGGTCCCTGAGAAGAACCTAATCCAGCTGTGTTCTTATTTTAGGACCCACGTGTGGATTAGCAAGCGATACCTTTTCAAGATGATGAGGATATGCATCGTCCATGGGAGGAGAAGAAAGGCTTGATTCTGCTGAACGGCTTCCACTGTCCTTCGGGCCACCACCTCTGGCTTTAGCGGGGGGAAAAGGTTGGGGAACCTGAAAGTGGTAATTCCATTATATTGCAAGCTGGCAAGCAGCTATTTAAAAAATAATAGAGTGCAATCAGATCCAATAATAAAATTTGCAGCATAAAAGCAGTGCAAAGTCTAACGAAGATTCAGGCCAGAAGTTTCGTAAATAAAAGAGGCATAAACTGAATGGCATTTTTTAAAAAAGCAGATGAGGTGCCATCACAAAAAAGGCCCAGCTCAGTGCAGAAAGTGGAGGCATCCAGGGAAAGGGGCCTCGACTGAAGAACCTCATCAACAGCCAGAACTCTTTATGGGTCTCGTGTTCGAGAAATGAGCTGGTTCAATCACCTACCAGCCCCCCTCCCCCCCTGCTTCACACTCACCTGATTCTCATGCCCTGAAACATCTCAGTGCTCGTGTGGAAGGGCAAGACGGTGGTGGCGTTCACCCCCGGGCAGTCCAGCAGCCCCAAGGTCAAGCTCTCCATAAAGGCAAAGGAAGAGGCTTTGGAAGTGCAATAGTCAATGGCCCCCGGAATAGCTGATAAAGCCAGGACAGAGTTCAGACACACAATGTGCCCGTTCTGTAGCTCCAGCATCCGTGGCAGGAAGGCCTTTGTGGTCTGTGGGACAAAGACAGGAAACCGTTTTCCAGGCAGGCTGGATACAAATGGTTCAAGACAGGCCTGACAAAATGAGAAAGGGGCCTTCAGTAGTCCATCTAATCCAGTATCCTGTTTCACACAGTGGTCAACCAGAATGGTCACAAAAGAAAGAGGGGGGTGTATCCTTATTTATTGGGAGGGGGGGAAGCTTTGGCAAACAGTGGCCCTCCAGTGTTCCTGGCCTGTCTGAAATTGAAGACTGAGTTGTGACACTGGAGCTTCCATTGCTCACAAGCAGTGTTCCCTCTAAGCTGAGTTAGTGTGAGCTACCTCAAAGTTTTTTAGCCTCCTGCTCACAAATTTTTGTCTTCGCTCAGGAAGGAGGGCTCCAGAGCAAATGAATCGATGCAGGAGCCAAATCGCTTGCTCACAACTTTAATGCCAGAAGCTTACAAAGTAGAATTTTTGCTCACAAGACTCCACAGCTTAGAGGGAGCATTGCTCACAAGTAGCACCTCAACACCTATAGGGACTACTGGCTTATCGTATTTTTATCCTACCCATTCTCTCAAGGGGTTCAGGACAGGAGCTCCCATGGGGAAGAAAACCAAGGTATCAAGTATCCGAATGTGTAAAATAAAAGATTTTTTTCTCCTCGTAGCATTCTTCATTATAGGTTGACAAAAGATAGATGTCTTCTAGGCTTTTGTTTTGGGGGGGGGGGGTGAAAACTCTCAAGATGGAAATGAAGTTTTCAATCTGTATACGGAAAGCTCATGAACTTTTAAACATTTTTAAAAGGATTTTGGTGAGTGGAGAGCTGGGTTTGATTCCCCGCATCTGGAGAACTGGGTTTGATTCCCCACATGAAGCCTGCTGGATGACCTTGGGCCAGTCCCAGTTTTCTCCGAACTCCCTCAGGCCCACCTGCCGCACAAGGTGCCTTTTGTGGGGAAAGGAAGGGAAGGTAAGCGGGCCCACCAAGCCTTCTCCCCCCAGCCAGCACTGGCGGCGAGGCCTAAGCTGCTCACAGCCACCGGCCACCAAGCCTTCTCTCCCCACCCCCAGCTGCAGCGAGACAGTTGCCAGGTCCTTCTCTGTGCATGCGTAAAGAACACTCTTTTACTTTGGGGGGGGATTTAAGTATCCCCTGTAGAGTTTTTTAAACTTTTCAGATTTTTCTGCACATCTGGGGAGTGCCCCAAGTGTGCAGGAAAATTTGTTTGCCCCCAATGTGCAGATTTAGATATCCACACAGCGGGGGCATCTTGGCTATTAGCATACAGATTCTTCTCCAGGCCAGACTGGCGAAGGGATCCTAGATGACCTTGGAGGTCTCTTCTAGCTCTATGTTTCTCTACTTGCTGGCTGGCTGTTATTCATTCCTGGCATTTCTGAGCTTGAGCCAACAGAAGAGGGGAATGCTTCATACCCAAAATTGTCCCAGTGTGTTGATGTGCTGTGATTTCAGGAGGGCATCGTCGTCACTCTCCATCAGACTCTTGCCGTGAACAACTGCTGCATTGTTTACTAGGATGGTGATATCCCCCACCTGGGGAAAAAAGCAAGAACTCTGTGAGTACGTCTGTTGTTTTGTTGGACTGTGTATCTAGCGCATCTAGCCAGTGCGGTGTAGTGGTCAGAGTGTCCAACTACACTCCGGGAGACCCAGGTTTGAATCCTCACTTGGCTTGGGCCAGTCGCACAACCTTGGCCTAGCCTACCTCGCAGGGCTGTTGTGAGGACAGGATAGAGGAGAACATTTTAAGATGCTGTCGGTTCCTCGTGGGAGAGAAAGCAGGGGTATAAATTAAATCGATAAATACATTACATTTTATCTTGCCCTCCCCTCTTGGGTGCTCAGGCAGAATACATGGTTATAATTTAGATTCTGGAGCCAAATTCGACAGGAAATCAAAAAAAACCTGACAGGATATACAATTCCAGAGAACCCAGATACGGTTCTATTAAATAATTGGCAATGTATCAATATTCCTCATATCCAGAAAGACTTGCTTTCAATGCCAAAACCACTGCCAAAACATGTATAGCAAGAAAATGGAAATCTATAGGTTCTCCTACCTGATTCATCAGGAATCCTGTCCACTGGAGGTATAAATCGCAAGGGATGGAGGAGAAGTGGGCAGGCCCAGTTCTCCCAGAAGGCACAGCCTTTCCAGCTAAAGAGATGCAGGGTACAGGAAAGCACAGGATTCCTGACAGACTGCCCCTTGCATCTCTTTATGTGCTTCACTTAGCTGGGGCCATGTGTCATTCTGGATGCAATTCTCTGACCCTTAACCTATATTTGAGGAGCTAAGTATGGGTCCTTGAGGCCAGCTCTGAGCTGCAGGGAGGGGATGGAGCTCAACTAGATGTTGCCTAGTTCCTGTCCCTCTGAGGCAGGGCCATGACACAGACAGAGAAGGCCGACAAGTAAACTTCTGCTCCTAGTTGTCTGTGCTCACCTGCCTGGGCAAACAAGCATCTGTTCCTGCTAGAAAATAACAGTTTATGGTCAGTGGTAGCTGCTCCTAGTAGCCAACACTACCTGCTCAAGTAGGTAAGTGAAGACTGAACATTGCCATACTTATCTAGTATAGCAGGAGCAATGGAAGAGGAGAAGCCACAGTTGATGGAGGTATAAATCGCAAGGGATGGAGAAGTGGGCAGGCCCAGTTCTTCCAGAAGGCACAGCTATTCCAAGGAAATCCAATCCCACCGCTGCCACCATGGAGATACACAGAAATTGCTGCTACTGCATACTGCTGCTACTGCACATTGGCAGTCCCTCTGAGGCTGCCCAACGACACAACACATCCTGTGTTGACACAAAGCAGTCCTAGAGCGCGCTTCAGATGCACACTGGTTTAAACTGATTGACCATGGCGACCCACTGACCCAATCCAAAAGAGAATTGTATCTGAGACCCTTTTCCAACAAACGATAAAAACATGTAACCAGGTTCCCTCTCACCCCTGTCGCTCAGACTCAACCTCACCAAAGGGTTGGCAAATCCCCTCTTAAGTTGTCCGCACTGAAAGAGGAAAGGCCCTGGATTTCCACCCACCTTTTCACGAACGGCTTTGGCCTGCTGGTAGACTTCCTCCCGATTTCCCACGTCACAGATGAAGTAATGGCACTCTGTGCCCATCGCCCGGATCTCCTCTGTTGTCTCCTTCAGGCACTTCTCGGTTCGACCCCACAGGATAACCTACAACAAGATAATTCTTTATAACTATGGAGGCTGGCAGAGGTTACGTGGGTTGTTTTGGCAGTCTAGTTTCTGGAAACCCAGGGCAGTATACAAGGGAGGTCCCAGAACATCTCCCATCTAGGTACTAACCAGACTCACAGCTTCTAAGCATCAACAAAGCCATTTAAAAAAGACATGTTCAAGCCCCCCTTCCCACAGCTCTTTCTGGTGGGAACACCCCTTCTCAAAAATGGCCACAGGACATTGTCCTGAAGTCACACGATGAAGCCATTTGCTGAAGTCAGGATGCTTTGAGTCAAGGGTGTGCCTGGTTTGGAGACCTCTAAAAACACCTTGAATTTTCCCAGTCAAAGAAAGACAAGATATGGCTATGATAAAGCAATATGCTCAATTCCAAGCAAGTGTCTTGGTTGTTGGATCATTCAGGACAGCGCTGCCTTAGTGGTGGTGGACAGATCAAGAGAATATAAGAAGAGGAGATTGGATTTATACCCCACCCTTCACTACCCTAAGGAGTCTCAGAGCAGCTTACAATCTCCTTTCCCTTCCCTTCCCCGCTACAGACAGCCTGTGAGGTTGGTGGGACTGAGAGAGAGCTCTTTCGAGAACTGCTCGTGAGAGAGCAACTCTGAGAGGACTTGTGACTGAGCCCAGGTCACACCAGCAGCTGCATGTGGAGGAGTATGGAATCAAACCTGTTTCTCCCAGATTAGAGTCCGCGCTCCTAAGCACAAAACCAAACTGGCTCTCCAGTTATAACACAAGGAAATTCCACTGAATTCCCACAGTGCAAGCAATTATGTTCCTGTCTAGCCTTTAACCAAAAAGTGGGGCCGAACTGACCCAGAACAGTAGTGAATAAACTTGGTTTTCAGTCTTCTATGATCCCACACTCAGCTTATGCCTCAGCCTCAGCAAATCAATTGTCCTGTGATGCTTCACTCCCTCCAACTTATAATTTTTGGTAAATTGTGGTGCATACTCTTTCTGGAGATGCTGGGGGCATTTTTACCCCCTGGTTCCACTAAAAGGCAAATGGAAACAAGCAATTGGGAGGAAATGAGCAAAATTATATATTCTTGTACTTTCCTCCTCCTGCTGTTCTTTTCCTCAAAGAAAGGTCAGTCTCAGTTTTAATTCGCAACCAGAATCCTACTTAATGAAACCCCCACATATTTCCCCTTCTATTTTCATGGCTTATATTGGAGTTTATTTGATCTCTTCCATCATGCTAATAGAACCAATTTTTTTTTCATTTGGGCTTGGGATGAGTGAATTCCCCAGCTCTGGTCTGTCATTTCTCTGATTAACTGCAGTTAAGCATTATTTGTTTATTTATTTACTTTATTTATACCTTGCCTTTCTCCCCAATGAAGACCCAAAGCAGCTTACACCGGTCTCCTCTCCTCCAATTTATCCTCACGACAACTCTGTGAGGTAGGTTAGGCTAAGAGCATGTGACTGGCCCAAGGTCACCCAGCGAGCTTCTGTGGCAGAGGGAGGAATTTGAAATCGGGTTTCACAGATCCTAGGCCAACCTACTAAGCACAACACTTAACTGGCTCTCTGCTTCCGCTCCTCTCTTTAGAATTTCTTTTTGCTCAACCCCCAATCCTTGAGGATGTATTTTCAATTTCTGTTCACTATGCCATTTCATATGCGTTTGATGGAAGGAATACTGCTGTCACATACTGTTCCACAAAGTGAACGTATGTATGGAGCAGGGGCAGCAGCCCTTGTTTGGAGTGGGAGAGATCGAAGGCAGGCTCTGGCCTCTGCACAACGCTATGGGATTCCGCAAGTCCTAAAATCAACATTGAGAAATATGTAAATGTATAAATGAACAACTACATACTAGAGGAAGGGTCCCCAACCTTTCAGAGCTCCTGAGCACCTCTGGAATTTTGAGAGGGGGTGGTAAGTGCCGCCCCACCCCAAAATGGCTGCCACTGAAGGTGATGCCAAGCCCAAAATGGCTTCCATGGGAGGTGGAGCCAAATAGAATACCTCCCTCCTCACACCTCCAAGGAAGAAGGAAATCCTGATGGGTGAATAGAAACACAGGCTGATTAAGCAAAGTCCAAGTGCTTACCAGTCCTCCTGACCCTCCAGTGGAAAACCCTTTCATTTGAATGAGGGCAGCCAATCACAAGCCCTGCCTTACAATGGCCCCACCCACTTTCTGAAAAGCTTGGCAGTCAACCATGGGAAGCAGTGAGTGGCGGGCAACATGGAGCTCACAGGCACCAGATTGGGGAACCCTATATTAGGGAATCGTTTTGTAAGCAGCACAGAAATGGAAGAAGAAGAAGAAGAGCAACTGGGATTCTTCTGATGCTTCTGAGTGGGCAGATCAAATCTGGCAGAGACATTTAGTGTCAGAGGTAGCCTAATCTAATCAAGGCCTATTCACACATGCAAGGTCACTCTTTGCCCTTCATTCACGTTATTGCTCCCTCCACTCCGCTGGAAAATATTTGCTCAAGCAGCTAAAGATAAAGAGACAGTTCAAGCCAAGAGTATTATGAACTAAACCAGCTTTCCTGTGACATCCTTCTCATAGGCGTCAACGATGGGGGTGGGGTCGGGGGCTCAGGCCTCCCCTGAAATTTCCCCGCTGCCGCGCCTTTCAGGCCCCCTCCTTCCCAGGCCGGTGGGCCCGCCGGCCCGCCTCTTCCTCTCCCCGTTGCCTGGTCACTCCTCCCTCCTGGGTGAATGCTCAGCATGACAGCATTACCCGGAAGTGACGCCATCATGCTAGGCATGTTGCCGGGACGACGCTCTGGCAACCGCCCCGAAACTCTATGACACAATCGTGCCGGGCATTCGCCCAGGAGAGAGGGGGAGGGAGGAGTGACCAGGCAGCGGGGGGGGGGACATTTTCCCGGGGTGCACGCGCACTTCATGCGCGCACAGTAGCCCCGCCTCCCCAGGAAATGGACAACTCGACGCCCCTGATCCTTCTACCCTGGGAGAGAGGCCATTCCCTGCTTTTGTTTTCTTTTCACGTAAGCGCAGTTTTCATGCTATAAAGATGACAAGTTCCCCTGGTGATGGCTGTGAGAGCAATACTAAGCAGGTCTATTCAGAATCTGACGCGTGCCTATTCAGCAGGGCTTGCATCCGGGAAAGTGTTCGTAGGATTGCACTGTTGTGGTGCAGTCCTAAACAGAGTTTACACCCTTGTTTACACCAGAGAGCCAGTCTGGTGTAGTGG
Source organism: Lepidodactylus listeri (assembly GCA_029233225.1). NCBI lineage: Eukaryota > Metazoa > Chordata > Lepidosauria > Squamata > Gekkonidae > Lepidodactylus > Lepidodactylus listeri. Next base: position 37,490,814 of record JARCFY010000019.1, on the reverse strand, counting down.
TTAAGTGCGCGGACTCTAATCTGGGAGAACCGGGTTTGATTCCCCACTCCTCCACTTGCACCTGGCTGGATGACCTTGGGCAAGCCATCGCTCTGTACCAGCGGTTCCCTCAAGGACAGCTTGGGAAAGAGCTCTCTCAGCCCCACCTACCTCACAGGGTGTCTGTTGTGGGGAGGGGAAGGGAAAAGGAGTTTGTAAGCCGCTCTGAGACTCTTAAGTGAGTGAAGGGCGGGATATAAATCCAATCTCTTCTTCTTCTTCTTCTTCTTCTTCTTCTAAACCCGCTGGCTTCCATGGATTTAGATTGCACTGTTACTCTCCTCCAGAGTAAATAGGGTTGTGGTCACACATGCCAGCTACAGCGGGGGGTGGGGGGGAAGCAAGGCTATTTCCTCCAGAGGAATCTGACCCACAGTTGTGAGATCACACCTCTTTTTGAAGCTGTGGGCACAGTCTGTCAGTGTGTGATCAGACACAACTGCGGGTGAGTAGTCTGGGGTTTTTTTGCATTTGTTTCTCATGCGCTTAAACGAGGAATCGATGAATCACACCTCCAGAGGGCTCCCTACGGAGTTTGCGATGATGCGCATACAGAAAAGGGGGGGGATAAACAACAGCATAGAGTCAGAATGGCCTGATCAGACCATCCTGATGTCATGAGAGCGCGTTGGAGTGATCAGACAGGGGAAAGTCCGCCCGTCGCAACCCGTTTACTACCGGATTTTCCCCGGTGTCTTTTAACTCCACTTCTGAGGCAGAGCAAAATGGGTTGCCGATGGCTGCGGGGAGCTTCCCAGATGTTGTTGTCTGACTGCGCCCTTTAAATCTGCCCGGCATTTGTGCCTATGTCAAGTCTAATTGTGAGTATGATCGCAGCCTAAGAGAATCATGCCTACACTACCTCAGTGATTGCTAAGATTTCATACAAACTTACCCGTCAATTGAGTACTCAGAGGCCCCAATCCTGCCACATGTTCTGAAGTTAGGAACAAAGAACAGGGCCTTTTCTGTTGTGGTGCCCTGGCTTTGGAACGCCATCTCCTCTAGTTCTCACCTAGCATGAGCCTTTTAAGATCAAAGCATACCATTTTCTCCCCAGGGATTTGGCTAAATAAGCAGTGTTTTAGGGAGGGGCTGTAGCTCAATGGAAGAGCCTCTGCTTTGTATGCAGAAGGTCCCAGGTTCAATCCCCACTATCTCCAGTTAAAAAGGGCCAGGCTGTAGGTGATGTGAAAGACTTCTGCCTGGAACTCTGAAGAGCTGCTGCCAGTCTGAGTAGATGATACTCAGTAGAAGGCCGCTTCATGTGTGTTTAAAACATTTTAAAAGGGGGAAAACCGCTGCTCCTTAAATATGTGCACTTCCCTTTCCTTTCCATTTCCTGTAATCATTTCTATGCCAGACTGTTATTCGCACTTGCACTTTTTCTAACTTCTTTGGCTTTTTGGACATTCTGAAATCCATTTCGATTCCTTCTGCTGCCCTTGGGACACCACAGTGTGGATTGTGAGCTCTTGAAAAAGAGTTTCGCTGGCCACTCTTAATGCTTGCGTTTCCCCTTGTTTGTCTTAACTATGTATTTTGTATGTACATATATTTTAAAAAATTCTTCTTAGCCAACTTCGGAGCCAGATTGGCTGAGGGATATGGGATATAACATATCAAATAAATAACAGGAGTGGGGGGAAGCCTGTTTTCAGCACAAGGGTTTCTGGGCCGTGGACAACAGTGGAGAAAGGGGGGGGGGCTCACTATGCCGAAGAGTGGCTGTTCCCACACTTTTTGGTTTGGTGTCCCGCAAGCCCAAATTTGCTTGGTACGGTGACCCATCCAGGGCTAGACCAAGGGTCTTTGGGGCACCCTAGGCAAATGATGACCCTGACAACCAGGGCTATTTTTGGGCAGGAACGCACAGGAATGGAGTTCCGGCTGGCTCCTGAGTTGGCCACACCTAGCAGGAACTCATTAGCATAATAGGCCACACCCAACAGCAGAAACTCATCAGGATTGGCTACATTAGGGGAATGTGGCCTAACATGCAAATTAATTCCTGCTACAAAAAAAGCCCTGGGTTTTGACAACAAACAGGGTAAACAGAATAAGAAGCAAAAGGTGGGTGTGGCTGGATGACCACTCTGCTGGTAACATGGGAGTGTGGCCTAATATGCTAATAAGCTGTGCTGTCAGTGGTGTGGCCTAATATGCTAATGAGCTTCTGCTGCTGGGTGTGGCCTATTATGCTAATGAGTTCCTGCTGGGCTTTTTCTACAAAAAAAGCCCTGCTGACAACCATCTGTGGCTGCGGTCACACATGCTAAATAATCCACTTTCAATCCACTTTCAGTGCACTTTCTAACTGAATTTTTACTGTGTGAACTGGCAAAATCCAGTTGGAAAGCACGCTGAATGTGGACCAAAAGGGGATCATTTAGGGTGTGTGGCCGCAAGCCTCGTTCGGCCTTCCATCTTCTAATGCGGCATTCCATTTTGAGAAATGGCTGGGATATTCTGCGCGTTCTCTTCCTGTTTGTCACGAAAGCACTTCCCCGTTTGTTATGCACGCTAATTTCTAGGCAGAGATCCAATAGAATGGTCCACACGTTTTCCCCCCCCTCCCCCATAGAGCAAGGTGATAGAATCCATAATTAGCTAGTGCTAGGGATTCGCCAATTGGATAATCAATAGTTCGGGGATGAGCCACGGGGGAGAGTATTGGGTTTCTGTCTATTGCTCTTTGTTCGTTCTCCTTGAAGCTTCCTCTGAGTCACAAGTTCGTAGAGAAGCAACATGTAGTTTAGAGCTAGTAAGGATGATTTCTTTTACTTTTGTAATCCAAGTACCCTTTACCTAATATTTAGTAAAGTTGTCTTTTTATAGACAGATACACACATGTCTGGCTGCTTTAATCTAAGTCTGCTATTTTTGAATCCTAATACCTAACAGAAACCAACATCCATCACACAATGGGTGCAGCTGCCCCCACTACAAACCCCAAGCCAGTGGCAGGCCAACATGCATAGCCTCGGCTTACGGACACCACATCCCAGCCTCTGCTCTGGCCACCCTCCCTCCTTCTCTATTCGTCCCTCTAATGCCCCTAAGATTCTGTTTCCAGGGTCCGATCTTACATGCAAAAGGGAGCAACAGAAGGAAAAGGGGCGGCCACTAGACAGGGCTGGCCCGTGACCCACTTTCGGAGGCTTCGTGACCCACTTCTGGGTCCCAGTCCACCGACTGGGAAACACTGCTGTTGAATCATAGGATCATAGAGTTGGAAGGGACCTCCAGGGTCATCTAGTCCAACCCCCGGCACAATGCAGGAAATTCACAAATACCTCCCCACACCCAGTGACCCCTGCTCCATGGCCAAAACATGGCACAAAAACCTCCAGGATCTCCAGCCAAGCTGGCCTGGAGAAAAATTGCTTCCTCACCCCGAAGTGGTGATCAAGATTTCCCTGGCCATATAAGAAAGGGCCACAAGAACTAAGCACTAAGGCTCCCTCTTGTGATCTGCCTGAGTTCACAGGATCAGCACTGCTGTCAGATGGCCATCGAGCCTCTGTCTGAAAACCTCCACAGAAGGAAAGCCCACCACCTCCTGAAGAAGCCTGTTCTACTGAGGAACTGCTCTAACTATCAGGAAGTTCTTCCTAACATTTAGCCGAAAACTCTTCTGATTTAATTTCAACCCGTTGGTTCCGGTCCGACCTTCTGGGGCAACAGAAAACAACTCTGCACCATCCCTGTGCCTGGGACCCATCTAACTTGCTACACACCGAGCCCTTTAGAAGGGTTCTGGAAAGTAAAAGCGTGCAGAGTCGGAAACAAAAAAACCCTTAATCTATGTCTGGGACTGGAGTTTTTGGATAAGATAGCTTCCCACCCTGGACGTCCGCCAGCCTCCTTCTTTTCCTCTTCCACATCGGTCCTTCTCTGCCTGCCCCCCCCCACTCCCTCCCACACTAGACACACTCTCCTTTTCAAAGAGTTACTGACCAGAAAATTGTCGAGGGCAGCGGACCAGCGAGGCGGTTAATCCTTGCTGTGGAACGCTGGCGCACGGAGGCTTCTGCCCTGTGGTTACCTCTGGGTGACCCCAGCAGTTGGCAGCCAGCGAGGCAGGTGGAATGCTCTTAGGCGGTCGCTGGCAAGAGGGGCAGCCAGCGGATGTGGACTGCGGCCAAAAGAAGCTTGCTCGGGAAGGGGATGGTTCAAGAAGCGAGTGTCCGCTTCTTAATTAGCTCGAGGTTGCTTATGGCTGGGACGGGGCCCGTGGCTCAGTGGTAGAGCATCTGCCTTGTGTGTGGAAGGCCCCAGGTTCAATCCCTGGCATCTCCAGTTAAAACGATGGGGTAGTAAGAAAAGAGAAGGGCCTGAATTTGAGACCCTGGAGAGCTGCTGCCAGTCAAAGTAGACAGTACGGATCTTGAAAGACCAACTGGTCTGAAAGCTTCGCATGCTCAGCAGCAGAGCATCTGCTCGGCACGCAGAAGGTCCCAGGTTAAGTCCCTGAAATCTCCAGCTAAAAGGGTCAGGAAAGAGGTGATGGGAAGGACCTCTGCTTGAGACCCTAGAGAACTGCTGCCAGTAAGAGTAGGGAATACTAACCTTGACTGATTATTGGGTCTGATTCAGCAGAAGGCAGCTCAATGGCAGGATCAAGATTTTAGTTCTTTTTTAAGGCCGTGGCTTGATGTTAAAAAAGAAGGAGATTGAATTTATACCCCACCCTTCACTTGGAGTCTCAGAGCGGCTTACAAACTCATTCCCCTTCCCCTCCCCACAACAGATACCCTGTGAGGTAGGCGGGGCTGAGAGAGCTCTTTCGAGGACTGCTCTTGAGAGAACAGCTCTGAAAGAACTTGTGACTGATCCCAAGTCACACCAAACAGCTGCAAGTGGAGGAGTGGGGAATCAAACCCAGTTCTCCCAGATTAGAGTCCACGCACTTAACCACTACACCAAAAGAGAAAGAAACAAAACTCTGAACACAGAATACCCAGAATCCAGGCCCTAAAACCATCTGCCTTTAAAATGGACGGCTGACACTTGATCATCTGTGATAGCGAACTACTATAGGTGATTGATATCTGGTATCATTTTGGTCTGGTGCAGTGGGTTATAGGGTTGGATTAGGTTCTGAGAGAACCAGGTTCGAATCCCCATTCCGCCACAGAAGCTGACCGGTTGACTTTGTGCCAATCACTCACTGTCAGCCTAACCTACCTCACAGGATTGTTGTGAGCATAAAATGGAAGATGAATGAACAATGTCCCCTGCCTTAAGCTCCCTGGAGGACAGGCGGGTTAAAAATATCCTATCTGAATCAATAAAATAAACATGGCTCTTTCCATGTGACCGCCAGGCAGAGATTAAATAAATACACGGAGATATGCAGAATTTATTTATCTTTTTTAAAGCATTCATGCAGGGAAGGGAAACACTCCACCGACAGAGATCTTTGGCTCACAAGGTCAGGTATGAGAAATATGAAATAGTTTCTGTTTTCATCTGTAAAAAGTTGGATGTTTATTGCTCCCAAGGGAAGGGCAGCCGAAGCCCAGCTGTTCTCCGACCCAACTGTTAGGAAGTTGCACACCGAAGGGTGGGGAGGCATCACCAACCTACAAACTTATGCAGCATGGGAGGTTATCCTGCTATGCATATCTTAAGATGGGAAAGCAGGAAACCCCATGAAAGGCTGCAGACGGAGCAATTTGCTTTAACCCAGACTTCCAGCCAGGCCCCGCGGAACTGGGGGGGGGGTTAATAGGAGGAAAGGGGGGGGGACACCATTGTAGATAGGCGTCCAAATGCCTCCTTCAGTCTTTCCTCCGTGTAAAGGGTAAACAATTGTCATGATGTCATGGGGGGGAGGGGCCTGGCTGACCGGCTGATGAACCCTGAGCTGCAAAGGAGGCGAGAAGTGCCAATGCTCTTTCCATGTGCATACACAGATGTGTGCGTGTGCGCACACACACACACACTTGTGTGTATATACAAGCACAGGAGGACTCAGTCAAGAAGCCTTCCAGGCCAGGTTTCTTCCAGGAATGCAAACTTTTGCTGGTCTCCGAAACTTTTCGCTACCAAATGCGCAGTGTGCGAATTGCACGAGCTTTCGGGCACAAGCTAGAGAAGGGGAATTCTGTAGTGCTGATGGGGACGCATGGCTGAGAAGGACTTAGCTTCCCCAAATTGTAATAAAATACGGTGGGCTGACCCATATAGTGCAGCAAGGTGGGGGGGGGGGAGGACCAGTGGAATGTCCTTCTCACCTTCTTTCCCTTCCTGCAAAATCCTTCTCTCCTACACTAAATGCTGCACACCCCTTCCCTCCACCACACAGTCATCTATTAACAGATTATTTGCTACAATGAATTTGTACGGTAGCATCAAGACATACGCATAGGTATACATAAAGGGGAAGAGACGAAACTGCTATCCAAGAAACAATGTCTCTGCCGCAAGCTCATCCAGTGGTCACGGATAAGTCTCTTTTCCCAACTCCCCATCTGCAATATGGGAGTGATCCTTGCCTACCCTACAGGGCTGTTGTACGGCTTCCAACAGGTGGCCGGTGACCGCGTTTTTAATTGGCTTCCTACACAAAGGGGATTGTGGGCAAGTCTGCATCTAGCGTTCTTCTTCTTTTTTAAAATCAGTATCAATGTATCAGTATTAATGAGATTTAGTGTATTAGCCATAGGCCGTAACAAAGTTACGTGGCATTAAAATGCAGAAAATATATAAGGAATAAAACCTAAAATCGCATATGTGAGCTATAAAGTTATACAGTAGACTGGGTTAAAAATGGCCAGCCGGTTACAAGAATGACCCCTATGGCGCCGCCTTGGATCTAATCTTTTTGGCCGCAAGGGCCAAAAGGGAAACTTTACAGGATACGAATTCGTCGGCACCTGAGAACAGAAACACAATCTTCTCATTTTCAGAATACGCATTTGTGGTAAATAAAATTCCTGTCAGGAATTCGTCTCGGGGTGTGGTACAACGGGCAAGCTAGGATTCAGTGGGGAAGGTTCTCAATGGCGAGCGAGCCACAGATACGTGTACTACGTTCTGTTGGGATTTGAAAGTATCAGCACTCCTGCAATGCTCTGTACATTGTTTGGAAGTGCAAGACAGTGAAGGACACCCTGAGGTTATAATTGGAGAGAAAAAGGTGCAGCTCAAAAACCACATTCAAATGCCCTGGGACAATGCCTACTGACCGTAAAGTCACCCTTGAAAGGCCATAAATCTACATAGACGGTACCATAAAACCCGATGATCAAAGAAAGCGAAAGTGGCACGCAGTTTGGAGGGTACCATAAAATCCGATGCTCAAAGGAAATGAAAGCAGCATGCAATGCAGAGGGGAATTTCTCTTCCGATGTGGGTTTTGCAAAACAACAGCAGAATCACCCTGTATCTATTTTCAGCTGCAAACCCCCCAATAGCGACGTACTGGTTTTGTACCAGCCAACCCTACAAGAGCATCATAAGCAGGGCAGAATGGTAACACGTAAAACGGCTTTGCACCCCGATGATCTCACTGCGCCCGTGCCTAGCGCCATATAATTAGTCCCATTTCAAGCCATTCCGCAAGATGTGATTAAGAAGGTGGCCCGGACAACCGGGAAGGACCCCGCATAATTTATAGTCCAGCCAAGAGGGAAACGTGCAATTTAAACTCCTCCAAGGTAGCCGCCCTATTGTCAAGTCTATTAATTAGAATCAGTTTAGTCCTCACTGGGACGAAGGTCAAACCTCACGAGTTTGACCCTTCCCCGCCGGCGTCAGCTTTATCTGCCAGCAGCTCCAGCACAGTCCAGACACCAGTCCTCTGTGGCAAGAACAAGACAGAGTTTAGACAGACAACGATAAATATTGATAAGAGAATCACTCCAATCACTGCCAATCTCATGGCGGGGCCCAGAATTCTCCTGAAACCACAGCTGGTCTCCAGAGTACGGAGATCACCGCCCAGGAGAAAAAGGGCAGCTTCAGAGGAGGGATTCTTTGGTATGACGTAGACAGAACCAGAAGTCCTAAACAGAGAGTGGAGGATCTAAGAATCCCATTTCTCCTACAGAAGAAACATCCCCCAAGGTCCCTCCTCCCCCCAGGCACTGCTCCCAAACCTTCAGGAATTTCCCAAGCCAGAGTTGGCAACTTTAAGTCTTGGCTAGAATCTGCTGGGTGCTGAGAACCACTTGCAAAATGCTAGGTGCTCTCAAGAAGAGCGAGTACAGAACGTCTCAGAAAACTCTGGCTAAGGAAAACTTCGGCCAAAGGGTCCTTGGAGGCTAGCGTAGATGGGCAGCAAAGCAAGCGTGTGGGAGCAATGATTATGCATGAGTGTGTGTTTATTTACAAGGTTATTCATTTATTACGTGGTTGAAATGCAAGACGTTTGCCAAGGAAGAGGCTTCTCGGAGAGCCATTCGGTCAGGGGAGTCAATGATTCACATACTATCTAGTGTTGACTGTCAGGCAAATACATTTTATCAGGGGTCATTTTGTAGAAAAAGAGGTGCAGGAGCTCATTAGCATAACTTATTTGCATATGCTACACCACCTGACATCACTGGAAGTATGTCGGAAGGAAGGAAGGAAGGAAGGAAGGAAGGAAGGAAGGAAGGAAGGAAGGAAGGAGCTGGCAGAGAGGGGACAGCTACTAATCCAAGACTCAGAAATTTCACTATTCTGGGAGGATAGCTTCAGTGGTGGCTGAAGCCTTCAGAAGGTTGGTAGGAGGAACAAGGACCTTTCCAGGGGACAGGGTCATTTTGCTGCAGCCAGGACACAAGCAGGCATTCCCCCACGGGGGGGGAAGGGCTGGCACCAACTCCCGGAGCTGCGCTCCCCCGAGCTCCTCCTCGAAATGACCCCTGCATTTTATATGTTCAAACGGACTCAGGGCACAGTAGCTCTATGATGCCCTCACCTGTACAGCTCAGGCCAGCTTGGTCTTATCAGATCTTGGAAGCGAAGCAGGGTCTGCTCTGGTTAGTACTTTGGTGAGAGACCACCAAGGAAGTCCAGGGCTGCTATGCAGAGGCAGGCAATGGTAAACCACCTGTGTTTGTCTCTTGCCTTGAAAACCCTGCGTGCTCACCATAAGTCAGCTGCAACTTGACCACACTTTACACCCACTCCATGAATGGAATTCAAGATGCCTGACTGGCCCTGCTGAGAAATGGTCAGGGGCGGGTATGGATCGAGGCTATAGCGCTGGGGAAAAGTGGGCATTTAATTTTTCACCCCCGCACTGATCAGAACCCTTTAAGTCCCCTAGTATGGCTTACAACAGCTGGGGACCAGCTCAACGGTAGAGCATTAGATTGGCATATAGAAGGTCCCCGGTTGAACCCTCTACATCTCTGGTTAAAAGGATCAGGGTCAGAAGGTTGCAAAAGACCCCAGCCTGAGACTGTGGAGTAGCTGCCGGCCAGAGAGGAGTCCTAACCTTGACAGACCAAGGTACTGTCTCAGTAGAAAGCAGCCTTATGCGTTTGGGCGGGTAAGTTCGGGGGCTCGAGTCCCAAGTCGTTCAGGAACTGGCCCATTTCTGCCCACCAATTATTTACGTTTCAAAATTTATGAAGCATCCGATCAAACCGCAGCACCCTTTGACCAGAAGGCCCTTCCAGTGCTGAACAAGTTATGGAGAAGAGAACAGATCTAAACGAAAAAACAGGCTGGAGTTTGACACAGGCCGTGCATCCGAGCTAGCTTTCTTATCCGCGGCTCATCAGAGGCCAGCTTTTAATCCCAGATCCGTGGTTATAGATCGCCGCCTATCTCCGAAGCTTGGCTATTCGGTCTGCGGGCAGGAGCGCCTCTGCAGAGACAGGACACTAGGACACCTTGGGGCCGGCATCTTAAAGGCCATCTTATCTTCTAACCCTTTGCCCTCTTCCTGAAATCCTCCTCCCCTTCTACGACCCTACAATCCAGCAAGGTAGCCCTGTTAAGTCCGTTGCAGCTGACACCCTCCACCTACCCAGGAGTCCTGTCACGGTTTCAAAACTGATGCAATTATCAAAGCATAAACTTGTGCGTGCCGGAGCCCAGCTTCACCGATCTCCAGCCCTCCCGGAATTTCAGTCAACCGGTTAGTCCTGAAGACGACACAAGCCTCTCTTTCTACTTCATTCTGTACTGAGTGGCAGCGTACGCAGTGGTTAGAGCACTGCACGCAGATCTCGGAGAGCCACGTACAAATCCTCATTCTGCCGGGGAAGCAGACCCGCCACTACTCTCTTTGCAGGGAGATGGTTGTAAGGATAACAGGGAGAAGAAGAAGAGATCGGATTTATTCCCCGCCCTTCACTACCCAAAGGAGTCTCAGAGCGGCTCACAATCTTTTTCCCCTTCCCCTCCCCACCACAGACACCCTGCGAAGTAGGTGGGGCTGAGAGAGCTCTTTCGAGGACCGCTCTTGAGAGAACAGCTCGGAGGGAACTTGTGACTGACCCAAGGTCACACCAGCAGCTGCATGTGGAGAAGTGGGGAATCAAACCCCGTTCTCCCAGATTAGAGTCCGCCACTCTTAATCTCTACACCAAAGGGGGAGAACAGTGTTGTGAGCCACCCTGGGTCCCCACCGGGGGGAAAAGCAGTGCGGAAATATCTAAGTAAGTAAATCAATCCTTGCTCCGGCCCTGGGGGAAAAAACTTCCAAGACTTCCTCCTTCCTATGCACACTGTTTCAAGAACTACAAAAGACAAAGTGTCAATTGTATTTGGAAAAATTACATTCGCCTACCACAAAGGAAGTGAGATGGGTGGGCTCAGTAAAGGACGCCATGGCCTCCCATTTGAAAGGCTGCTCACAATAGGAAGTTCTGGAGGTCATTAATGCGCCGGGTCACCGTAAGTCAGAAGTGACTCGATGGTACATCACACACACACAACAGAGTTGCAGCCTAAGTCTTCCTGGATCCACATTTTCCCTCCCCTGCCCGATACACTGGAACTAAAGGATCATTCTGGTGGATATAACATCTGGCAACGAACGTGTGAAGATGCCCGATCCCATCAGATCTCGGAAGCTAAGCAGGGCCGGCCTTGGCTAGTATTTGGAAGGGCGACCTCCAAGGAATACCAAGGTCGTGACGCAAAGGCAGGCAATGGCAAAACCACCTCTGAAACATCTCTTGCCTTAAAAACGAGTCTAGCTCGCCACCTAGTGGTGCATAACGCTAAAGAGCTAGAACTTACAGCTGCCAGACAATCTTAGGATCCCTGGCTATTCTACACACAATGCCGCGTGGTAATTATTAACTAATTATTTAGGCCAAGGGTCTACCAAAGTCAGCATTGTCTACCAGGGGAGACATTTCAAGCAGGAGCTGGGGGGGGGGGGAGCGCAGCTCTGGGAGTTGGTGCCAGCCCCCCCCCCCCCCGCGGAGGAATGCCTGCTTGTGTCATGGCTGCAGCAAAATGATCCCGTCCCCTGGAAAGGTCCTTGTTCCTCCGACCAGCCTTCTGAAAGCTTCAGCCACCACTGAAGCTATCCTCCCAGAATAGTGGTATTTCTGAGGCTTGGATTAGTAGCTCTCCCCTCTCTGCCAGCTCTCTCTCTCTCTTCTTTCGTTCTTGCCTTCTGACATACTTCCGGTGATGTCAGGTGGTTTAGCATATGCAAATAAGTTATGCTAATGAGCTCCTGCACCTCTTTTTCTATGAAATGACCCCTGTTGCCTACTATGATTTGCAGCTGCTCTCAGCTCTTTCATATCACCCAGGGGCTTAAAGCTGCCTTTTACCGAGCCCAGATCCTTGGTTTACCCACGATTCTCCGCTCTGACTGGCAGCCGCTCTCCACGATCTCTAGCTACAGTCTTCTCTACATGATCCTTTTAACCGGAGATGCCGGGGATTGAACCCGGGACCTCCTGCATGCCAAGCAGAAGTTCTGTGGCTGAAGCATGGCCCCACCCGAGCACTCTGAACATACGAAGAATGCCGCATGCTGCTATTAAATCCGCTCTGCAGCAGAGAGAAGAGCGTCTTATGTGCACACAAGTAATCCCAAGCTAATTTTTGTTTTATCTTGGAGATATCTTTCTTAAGGAAACATATACAAAAAATGAGGCTGAATGGGACCCTTTCCCTCCGAAGCTGCTCTCTATTGCAAACCTACCTCCCCACCCCCACCCCACCCTTTCCTGCCAAGCAGCTATTTTGTTTTTCTGCTTGGCTTTCCATCAAGGCTATCTCACAAGCCTCCCTTCCTCCTCCGGGTAACAACTGTTTTATTGCTCCGAGCGCTTCTCAACCTGGAAGGAGATAAGGCAGCCTGCTGCTTGCCTGCCTGAGCAAGCTGCACGTCCACCGCTTTCTGCCAGACGGGTTCCTTGCAAAGTGGCAGCTCCTCCCATTCCCAGGATACATTAATCAATACAGATAAGCCGCCACCCACTAAAACTTTCAGCCGGATGGAGACCTGATTTGTTGCAGAAGTCAAGAAGGGTGTGTGTGTGTGTGTGTGTGTGTGTGTGTGTGTGTCTCCTCCACAATTTCGCTACCTCTTGAAGTTTGCAGCCCCGCAAGCCTGCTCACACTGCATCTAGGTTTCCTTGTAAAGAAACTGCAATAAAGAAAGAAGGAAGGAAAGAACCCAGGAGACTCAGGTTCATACTCCTGCAGTACTTAGTCTTGCTGGGTCAGACCAGTGGTCCATCTAGCCCGGCAATCCGTCTCACACAGTGGCCAGCCAGTTCTTCCAGATGGCCAACAACAAGGCATAGAGGTCGAGGCCTTCCCCTGATAAGAACCTAAGAAGAGCCCTGCTGGATCAGACCACTGGTCCCTCTAGTCCAGCCTCCTGCCTCACACAGTGGCCAACCAGTTCCTCTGGAGGTCCAACAACAGGGCACAGAGGCTGAGGCCTTCCCCTGAGAAGAACCTAAGAAGAGTCCTGCTGGATCAGACCAGTGAGGGTCCATCTAGTCTAGCATCCTGTCTCACGCAGTGGCCTCAGCCAATTTCCCTGGATGGCCAAAAACAGGTCATAGATGCCAAGGCCTTCCCCTGATGCTGCCTCCTGGCTCTGGGATTCAGAGGCTGACTGCCACTGAATGGGGAGGTTCCCTATTCTCATCTCTAAACCACCAATAAGGTTCCTATTATCCCCATACTGCAGATGGCACAACTGAGGCCAAGGGGTGCAGCAGCGTCTCGACAGCCGTCTTCTCCAAGGTCCTCTGAGGCTGGGCCGCATTCCCAGAGCTCACCCGCTCCTCCCCCCGCATAAGTCTTCCCCATCAGAAAACATGGGAGTGGTATCCGATCCCAGAAGAACGTAAAGGTATTTTAAACGGGGGGGGGGGGGGGGATCCATCTGCTCGGCTCACTGGGTGGGGTGCAAAGTTCCCTGGCTCAGCAGCCGGGCCCAGCCTCTCAGAAGAACGTACATCGATCGCTGCAAGGCAGAATGGAAACTTGAACACACACACACACACACACACCACTGCCTGTGATACGCTCATCAGGTAAATCACAGAAGCGGCGCAGCCAGCTGATGCACCCCCACACATTCTGCTCTCGGGCAAGTTCACACAAGACGCGTTGTCTGCCTCCCAAGGGACCCGACCGGCTGCTGTTTGAAGGCAGGGCGAGATCTCCCCACACACCCACGCCAACCCAGGCAGTGGCTCCGCCCCTTTGGAATCTCCGCGGCCAATCAGAAGCCGAGGGTCATGTTTCCCTGGCTCAACGTGGGACCCGACCTGTTCGCGAGGCCTCCCATTCAGTCTTTTTTGCTTCTCAAAATACTGCTAAATGCAACTCTGACGGGTCCGTAGCATGCACTTTGGGCTCACAGGCGGTCCCAGGTTCGAACACTGCATTGGGGGGGGGGGGGTCAGTCCCAAAGGACCGAGCTCAGAAAGATGCTGCTGCCAACAGTTTGGGATGCTGTCTGGACTCGTCTTTTGACAGGTTCTGCCTACCGGAATAGAGATGCGCTGCAAGCTAGAAGAGATACCTCTGAACAGCAGGATTTAGCTGCAGGATCAGGCCAAAGAGCCATCTAAGGCAGCACTGCATCCCCCACAGTGCTTCAAACAAGCCCACATCTGTGCCCTCTCCTTAGCGACTAGCACTCGGGTACACGCTGCCTCTGAACATGGAGGCGTCCACTGCCCTTTCCTGAGTTGAGGAGGAAGCATTTTCAGACCCTGTCATTTTTCTTTGCTGCCCCTTCTGGCCGGCTTGCCTGGGGGGACGCCGCAGCACCCGGTGGCCACAACCCGTGTTCCCTCTTAGCTGAGTTAATGTGAGCTAGCTCACAGGTTTTTAGCCTCCGGCTCACATATTTTTGTCTCCGCCCAGGAAGGATGGCTCCAGAGCAAACTGATTCATGCAGCAGCCAAATCCCTCGCCCTCAACTTCAATGCCAGTAGCTCACCGAGTAGAATTTTTGCTCACAAGGCTCCACGGCTTAGAGGGAGCACTGCCAGCAGAGTGGCTCTGGACAGATGGAAAGCATGCACAGATCCTTTCGCCTCTGGCTAGCCAAGGACATTTGGGAGCAGCAGATTTCAGGCTCGGGGAGGGAAGGTGGCCCAACTTCGGAAGCTAAGCAGCCTCAGTCCTTGGAAGGCGGATCACCCAGGAAGCGCCTGCAGAGGGAGGCGGCGGCCAAGCACCCTGCTGGGGTCGCCCTCCATCGGCTTGACTACACGCACGTCCATTGCAGGGGGGGGGAGCTCACAGCAGGATCGAACCCTGTTCCCACGCAATGCTTATTACCCAAAGCCTCTCGCCTTAACGCACGCCCCAGGCCCACTTGGTCTCATGCCGCCAAAGAGGCACCGGAGCCTGGCCGTCCCGCCGCAAACTGTCACCGACGGAGGAACCAAAAAGCAGAAGCTCCTGCCTGCGCGCGACACTTCCCCTTGCAAAACCGGCGGCTGGCTTCAGCTAACCGCCCCCCCCCCCCCGCCCAGTCCAGCGTCCTCCCCCGACTTCCTCCTCACGCAGGCATTCCCCCCCCCCGACCCCTCTTGCAAAAGTCACCCAAGGATGAAACCCTCCCTTCCCCCGACCGCAGTAGAGAAGCGAGAAGTTGGAGCAGAGAGGCGGCGAGGGGAAGGCGGCGGCGGCGGCAACAGGCGCTCCCTCTCCCGACAAGCGCTCACCTTGCGGGCCCCGCGCTTCGCAAACTCCCTGGCCAGGTGCCGCCCGATGCCTCGGCCTCCGCCGGTGATCAGCACGCTATCCCCGGACAAGTCCCGCAGCTTGGAGGGGAGGAGGGTGCCCACGAGCGCCTTCGCCACCAGGCCGAGCAGCTGGACGGGGAGCAGGAGCCAAGCGGCCAGCCGTTTCCAAACCATCCTTTCTCCGCGGCGGAAAGAGGGGCGCTCCGTCCGGCCGTCAGCCCCGCCTCCTCGCAAACGCCGTCTTCTCCTCCTCCGACCCCCCCCCCCACAAACAAACAACCTCCCCCTCCCCAAATAAGGGGACGCCTTTCCAAAACGAAACGAAACGAAACCCAACAACGGCCGGCCGATCCTTTCGGCCCACCGGAAAGGGTGCGTAAAAGTCTGCCCGGAGCCAAAAAGCGCACCGGTGTGTGTGGGTGGGGGGGGGGGGGGGTGTCTCCTTCTTGGCAAAAATAAGAAGTCACCTGCAGGCAACAGTCAAGGTGATGAGGGAGGGGAGAGCTTAGGTCTTCCTTGGGGCCCTCCGAAGGAACTGCGTCCCGTTCAGAAAAAGCAAAGGGAAGCCGCTTTTCTATGGGAGAGGTCGACCCTCCAGAGCGCGAAGCCGCCACCAAGTTTCCAGAGACGCGCGACGCGCCGCCGCCGCCGCTTCCCCCCACGCCTCTCGCTGCCTTTTCGCTTCTGCTTTCTCTCCTCCTGCGCCTTCCCCGACTGCGAGGCGAGTCATGCGAGCGGCGGCGCCTGGCCTGGGAGCCGGTAGTGCTTTTTTGCAGACGACGAGCCGGGCTATTCTGGGACTCAGGAAATTGCTTGGCTCGCAAAGAGAGGCAGGCAGACGGAGAGAGAGGGGGAGACTTTGGTGCACGCGTTTCAGCCACCAGCGCGCCGGGCTCCCTTCTTGCAGCGGCCAGACCTCGCTGGGCTCCCGGCGGCGAGAGCGCCTCTGCCCCCCGCTTGGCCGAAGGGGCAGAGATGACCCCCTCCCCCGGCCCGGCGGTCGCGCGCGCCCTGGGGCCACTCCCAGCTGACCCTGCCGTGGCACTTTCGCCTCTGCTCGCCTTTCGCAGCTCGGCGCGAGGTTTTATACCCTATTAAGCTTGATTGACAGCCAGAGGGTTCGGGGGGGGGGGGGAACTCCCGACTGTGTCTCTGAGTGGCTGGTTGGGCTGGCTCTCCCCCTCTCCAAGCGCTGCCTCTCGGCTGCAAAAACACAAACAGGCAGGCATGCACACACACCGCGCTTGCTCCCCCGGCCCTCCCGGGGAGGCATGCCTCTCGCAAGACGGGGCTTGCTGCCTGCCACGTTGTGCCTCGCCGCTGTAATTCCAAGCCCTTTGGAACCGAGACGCGGCCGCCCAAGGTCCCCCCCTCCCCCTTCATAAATACAGGCTGCTGATAACAGCGCGCTTTTTGATCCTGGGGCCAGAGGCGAAAAGCGAGGCTGGGGCGGGGATGGCGGCTTGCAGAGAAGTCACCGCTGGCTGTGAGACATGCCCCGCCCCCCCGCACGCATCCCTCCCCCCAACCTTAAACCTGTTGGCACCGTAAAGGCACAGATTTCCTAGGGTGGACCACTAGGGTGTGGAGATGAGCTCCCTGTTTGCACCCAGCCTGGCCCTGTCACAGGCATGGCCAGCTGGACTACTGTAATATGCTTTATGTGGGGCTACCCTTGAAAACTACCCAGCACCTTCACCCAGTGTAAATAAGCTGGGGTTCATTTACTAGTAGGAATGGGTCAGGATGCACGTACAATACCAAGCTTAAGAATGTTGTTGTTGTTCAGTCATCGGTTTGTAAGCAGAGGGCCTCACATTCAGCACCCAGCATCTTCAACCAAACAATCCTGGGAGGCAGGGATACGAAAAATCCCAGGCCATGATCCAGGCTGGACAACTACAGTGTGTTCCACACAGGGCTGCCTTTGAAGACTTTGGAAACACCAGCCAGGTGTGGCAGCTAGGCTGCTAAAGGGTATGAGTCACAAGCATTGCACCTTGCCAGTCTTAAAAGAGCTGTACTGGCTGTCTGGTTTATTATCAAACTCTGAATGAGCTGGGACCAGGCTGTCCAAAGAACCACTTCATCCAATAGGAGCCTGCCTGCCATAGGACAGTTGAAACATGATTGTAGACCAGCCTTCTCTCCCTAGTTGAAGTGGCATGTGATTTTGGATTTCCTTGTGGCCAGAGTGTGAGCACAACCATTCGTGGGCAAGCCATGGTACATCATAAGAACATAAGAGAAGCCAATGTTGGATCAGGCCAATGGCCCATCCAGTCCAACAGTCTGTCATACAGTGGTCAGAAATACCAGGTGCCCTCAGGAGGTCCAGCAGTGGGGCCAGGACACCAGAAGCCCTCCCACTGTTGCCCCCCCCCCCCAGCACAAAGCATCACTTGCCTACCTATGCCTTGTGGCTAATAGCCACTGATGGACCTCTGCTCCAGATGTTTATCCAATTCCCTCTTGAAGCCACCCATGCTTGTAGTCGCCACCACCTCCTGTGGCAGTGAATTCCACACGTTAATCACTTTTTGGGTGAAGAAGGACTTCCTTTTGTCCGTTCTAACCCGACTGCTCAGTGATTTCATGGAGTGCCCCCGAGTTCTTGTATTGTGAGAAAGGGAGAAAAGGACTTCTGTCTCTACCTGCTCTATCCCATGCATAATCTTATAAACTTCGATCATGTCACTGCTCAGCCATTCCTTCTCCAAGCTAAAGAGACTTCCCAAGACATCGTGAGATTTCCCAGACTGGAGGAGTTCTTAGGAGGAAACCGAAAGGCAGAGCCATCCGTCTAGTGGGTTTTTACCCCATCTTTTCTCTGAGGAGCCCAAGGTTGCGTATGGGACCCTCCCTTCCACGTTTTGTCCTCACAACAACCCTGTAAAGTAGATTAATCTGAGAGACTGTGAATGGCTTTGCATCACCCCAGTAAGCAAGCTTCCTGACAAGGTGGGGATTTGAACCTTGGTCTCGGATGCATGAACTGCTACACCATGTGGCACTCCTCCTTAGCCAGCCAGGGACGGATGAGTTCTGGTACCCCAAAGATGATTTACTTTCAGCAGAGGCCTCAGGGGGAACAAATCTGAACACCAATCCACTTCTCGTCCCAAGGCTTTGGCAAAGTGATTGGGCCTGGGGTTACGACACAAGAGATTGCTTTTGCAAAACGGGAACTGGGTGAAGGGGAAAAGAGCTGTCGCAACCTGTTCTATGCCTTGTTTGTTTGGCCGCTTCCAGTAAATCTTTAGCTTGTTTTCACCTAGCAATCCCACTTTCTAATTTTTTTCTTAAGAGCCTTCTCTTAGCATTTGGGTTATATTTTGGCTGTTATTTCTTATCATGGGCCGGAAAGTCAGACAACAAGAGAAGGTGTAATGTTTTTGGTTTTTTTTTTTTTTAATTTTATTGAGTTTATTACAACAGATATACAAAACAAGAACACATCGGTATCGCACGACCTTGTGTTAGGTAAGGCACTGAGCCTATAAGATGCACAGAGCATCATATAAAAAGAAGTGGATCATCACACCGCAATTAAATCAACCACCTCCCAAACATATCATGCAACCAATGCTCCCTCTAAGCTGTGGAGTCTTGTGAGCAAAAAATTCTACTTTGTGAGCACTGAAGTTGTGAGCGAGTGATCTGGCTACTGCATACACTAGTTTGCTCTGGAGCTATCCTTCCTGAGCTAAGACAAAAATGTGTGAGCCTGAGGCTAAAAAAACTGTGAGTTAGCTCACACTAACTCAGCTTAGAGGGAACACTGCATGCAACCTTTTAAATATCAGATATTAAGCAAGTTCATATGAACCAATTTTTTAAGGAACACACTGTGAGAAGCCAAATAGCCAGGGGAGGGTAGGGTTTGGGAAAGGGAGGGACTTGAGTGGGTTATAATGCCATGGAGTCTACTTTCCAAAGCAGCCATTTTCCCCAGGGAGACTTATTTCTGTAACCTGGAGACCAGTTGCAATTCTGGGAGATCTCCAGCCAGCATCTGGAGATTGGCAACCCCAACTGGGACACCAGATCCTGCTTTTTCTACTGAATAAATGTGTGGGGCATTTTGTCGTATAGCGTTATAGTTAAAAGCAGTGTTAAAAAAGACAAGCCCGCGTATTTGATTTCAGCAAAAGCTGGGGAGTTTATCAAAGCCCCCCCCCCCCCCCCCTACAGACACGAACAGGTCAAAGGACCTTACACCTGAAACAAAACAATAAATAATAAAATAAAGCTTAGTGCCTTAAATAAAACTTAGTTGGCCTTAGGAGGTGCCTTTGGACTCAAACTTAGGTCCAAGGAGGGGCGTCTCTCGCATTCTGCCGTACGAGGGTGACATCTGGTGGCGGCTTGTGAACGAGTTGTTAAAAAGTTCGTTGTGGCTGCACAAGACGGGTAGCCAATGTTCGTCTGCCTGTAGCAGTACAAAAGAGCAAGAGTCCAGTAGCACCTTAAAGACTCACAAAATGTATGGCAGGTAGGGTTGCCAGCCTCCAGGTGGGGCCTGGGGATCCCCCGCTTTTACAACTGATCTCCAGCTGAGAGAGATCAGCTCCCCTGGAGAAAATGGCTGCTTTGAAGGGTGGACGCTATGGCATTGTACCATTCTGAGGCCCCTCCCCTCTCCAAACCCCGCCCTCTCCTGGCTCCACCCCCAAAGTCTCCAGGTATTTCCCAACCCAGACTTGGCAACCCTAATGGCAGGGGAGGAGCTTTCGTGAGCCACCACTCACTTCTTCAGATTCGATGTATCTAGCTGTATCTGAAGAAGTGAGCAGTGACTCCCAAAAGCTCCTGCCACAGATCTTATTCGTCTTTAAGGTGCTCCTGGACCTTTGCTCTTGTCTACCCGTTGTGACCGTGTTGAACTTTGAGCCTCGCTTGCATTTCTTGCCCTGTTTGTGTCTTGAAATGGGTGCAAGAAAGCAGTCTGGAATGGTCCACAGAGGTGCATCTTTGTACACTGGGTGGCTGGGAGGCAAGCAGTCTTGCAAAGTTCCTCCAGCTTGCAACAAGTCTTGGGTATCCCAGGCTCACAGTTGACAGTTCCCACATAGAAGAAACTTGACTCTGACTCTTTAATCATGATGCCGAATGGTTATCTACCAATTTGGCATTAGAAGTGGGTCTCCCACTGGATAGGAACCACAGACAGTTAAAAAATGTTAACTTTTTTCCTACCATAGAGAACAATGGAGGGAATGGGGACAACCTGTTTGGGGGCCTGTAGAATTGGACCCCCTGGTCCAATCTTCTTGAAACTTGGTGGGCATTTTGAGGAGAGGCCCCAGCAGCTACCCTGCAAGTTTGGAGCCTCTCCCTCAAACCCCCTTCCCTCCAATGTCTTTTAAAGTTGCCACCGAATTTCGAATTAGAGAATCTGATTCAGCCCGTGGCTGCCCTACTGGCCAGTCCTGAGCTGGCGGAGCTTCGCTCCACCTCGCTCCGGCCCCAACGGACCCCTGTTTATTTACTTATTTATTTGCTTCAATTTTTTTTTTTGTAAAGAAATTTTTATTTTTCAAAAAAACCCATCAAAAATAATACATTTACCTTATACAAATCCATTTTTCCATATTATATAACATTTTGTTCTATTTGTACATTCTATTTTTATCTTGTTTTGGTGGTTTCCCACCACCTCTGAAGCATAACACATTTTCCATTTTATTAGTAATACTTATATCTATGTTTCATTTCAGGTAACGGTTATATATCTTTAAAATACTTATACACCAATTCTTATTTTCTATACTCTTATGTATTTCTAAATAAAAACAGCTTCATTGTCTAATTTTAACTAAAACATTCATATAATATATTTCTATTCCTTTATGCTATTATAACCATGTATAAATGTAGTTTTTCATATCCCAGTATTTTTCAACATATTCTTTCAAATCTTTCCAGTCTTCTAGAAAGGTCTCTGAGTAGAGATTATTCAATTTTCTAGTCCATTTATCCATTTCAGCCATATATAACAGTTTTTTCAACCATTCCCACACCTCTGGTATTTTTTCATTTTTCCAATTTTGTGCATACACCATTCTTGCTGTTGTAATCATATACCATATTATTGTCCTTTTCTTTACATTTATCTCTTCTAATTTAAGTCCTAGCAATAACATTTCAGGCAACTTCTTAAATGTACATTTCAAGATTTTTTTCCGTTTCTGCATGTATTTTTGACCAATAAATCTTTGCTTTATCACAAGTCCACCACATATGATAAAAAGAACCTTCTTTCTTTTTACACTTCCAACATTTGTTAGACTTCTGACCAATATTTGCAATTTTTTTTGGTGTCATATACCATCTATACATCATTTTAAAACAATTTTCTTTTAAGTTATAACACGTAGATATACTCATAGCATTTTTCCATAAAAATTCCCAAGATTCCATTTCAATGTCTTTGTTAAAGTTTATCGCCCATTTTACCATTTGTTCTTTTACCATTTCATCTGCATTAAACCATTTTAGCAAGACTTTATACATTTTAGAAATCATTTTTTTCCCACCTTCCTCCCAAACTTGTTCTATTTCATTATTTTTTTCCCTGAAACCGTGTTTTTTATCACTTCTATACAAATCATATATTTGTCTATATCTTAACCAACCATAATCAAAGTCAATCTGATGCTGCTCCTTCAGTTTGAAATCTTTGCCATGTCTTATTAATAAGTCTCTATACTTCAGCCAATCTTGTCCTTTATATCTTGATGTTGGATGTAAGACTTCTGCGGGTACAATCCACATGGGTATCTCTTCTGAAAAAAAGTTTTTATATCTTGTCCACGTATCCATTAGTGTTCTTCTCAAATAGTGATGTTTAAACATATTGTCCATTTTTGTTTTGCCATAATACAAATATGCATGCCACCCAAATCTACAATCATGACCTTCCAGGGACAATAACATTCTATCTTGTAACATAGTCCATGTCCCTACCCAGGTCAAACATATTGCATCATGGTATAACCTTAGATTTGGTAGTTGAAACCCTCCTCTTTCTTTGGCATCACACATTGTTTTCATCTTAATTCTTGGTTTTTTCCCTCCCCACACAAATTTAGACAGCTCCTTCTGCCAACATTTGAATGTTTTTACATCTTTCACAATTGGAATGGTTTGAAACAAAAACATTAATCGTGGTAACACATTCATCTTGACCACCGCAATTCTACCCAGCAATGACAAATTCAATACATTCCACTTTTTAATATCCTGCATAATTTGCAACCATAATTTTTCATAATTATTTTTATAAAGATCAATATTTTTCATAGTTAGGTTTACACCCAGATATTTTGTCTTTTTCACCACCTCACATTCTGTAAGTTTTTGTAACTCATTTTGTTTCTTATTTGACATATTTTTGCACATTACTTTCGATTTGTTCTTATTTACATAAAATCCTGCTAAGTCACCAAACTCTTTTACTCTCTGTAACAAATGTGGTAATGTGGATAAGGGGTCTTCCACTATAAACATCACATCATCTGCAAAGGCCCTATATTTGAAAGAAAAACCTTTAGTTGTTAAGCCTTTAATATCTTTGTCTTCCTTCACATTTAACAGTAGAACTTCTAAAATCCAAATAAATAGCAGCGGCGAAAGTGGGCATCCTTGTCTTGTTCCTTTTTCAACTTTAAAATCGTCTGTCTTTTCGGTATTAATTATTAATGAGGATTTCTGTTCTTTATATATTGCTTTAATGAAGTTAAGCATATATTCACCAATCTCAAGATGTTCTAAAACTTCAAACATAAAATCCCAGTTTAAATTATCAAACGCTTTCTCCGCATCCAAAAAGAAAAAGCCCACTTCCTTTTCAGGATGTTTGTCGTAATAGTCTATAGCATCCACTACTACTCTTAGATTGTCCCTTATTTGTCGATTAGGTAAGAACCCTGCTTGTTCTGTTTGTATAGTCTCTTTAAGGTGCTCTTTTAGTCTATCCGCTATAATCTTAGCAAAAATCTTATAATCATTATTCAGTAAAGAAATCGGTCTATAATTCTTAACATTGGTCAAATCTTGATTTTCTTTCGGGATCAGTGAGATGGATGCATCTTTCCAGGTTTCTGGTACCTCTCCAGTAACTCTTATATCGTTCATCAATAGCAGTAACACCGGTGAAACTGACTCCTGTAACGTTTTGTAGAACTTCGCTGTAAATCCATCCGGTCCAGGTGCTTTACCTAATTTTGAGTCATTTATTGCATTTTTGATCTCTTGTAATGATACTGGATTATTAAATAGTTCTTTAATTTTCTCTGTTGGTTTTGGTAACTTTAATGTTTGCAGGTATTCTTTAATCTTTCTTCTGTCTTTGTTTTCCTTCTTAAAAAGTTTTGCATAGTATTTAAAAAATTCTCTTTTTATTCCTTTGTTATCTATTATCTCAATATTATCTCTTATCACTTTAGTGATAAATTTATTTTCACGTTTTTTCTTTAATTGCCATGCTAAGTATTTTCCGGGTTTATTTGCACCTTCAAATGCTTTTTGTTGAAGTTTTTTTAAGTTCCAGTACATCTCTTGGTTCAAAATGGCTTTTGCTTGGTCTTGTAGCATCCAAATTTCCTTTTGCAGTTTCTTTTTCCCTGGTTTCTTCTTCAGTTCTTCTTCCTTTGTTTTAATGGCTTGTAGAATATTGTCATATTGCTCTTTTTTCTTTTTATTATCTTTAGCATTTAGCGATATCAATAGTCCTCTCATCACTGCTTTGTATGCATCCCATACGGTTTGAATTTTAACTTCTTTCTGCATGTTTACTTGGAAGTATAGGTCTGTTTCTTCAAGTAATTTTTTAATTATTTCTTGATTATCTAATAAGTCCTCGTTTATTCTCCATCTCTTTTGTTTTTTAACCTGCCCAGCTGTCCATAAACACGGATTGTAATCTGAGATTATTCTGGGTAAAATTTCCACTTTTCTTGTCTTAAAGGTTAGGTTAGTAGTCATCCAAATCATGTCAATTATTGAATGTGAGTCATGTCTGTTAGAGTAAGAGGTAAAATCTTTTCCTTGTGGGTTAGCTTTCCTCCAAATATCTTCCAACTTTTCTTGTTTTATCAGTTCAAAAAAAATTTTTGGAAGCTTCCCTAACGTCTCATCCTTTCTTTTAGAGCGCCTGTCTAGTTTATTATCTACAGTTCCATTGAAGTCCCCTAACATCATAATTTGATCATAGTTTACATTGTCCAATTCCATTTGAAGATCTTTAAAAAAAATTTCTTTAGCTCTATTCAGAGCATAAATGTTCACAATCAAAGTTTTCAATCCTTGCAGTAAAATTTCAATAACTAAATATCTTCCATCTTTGTCTTTAAATATTACTTTAGGTTCCAAATCTTTTTTGACATATGTTACAACACCATTTTTTTTGTTGCTTGCTAAAGAATAAAATTCTTCTCCCAATTTTTTCCTTATTAAATATTTATGGTCTTGTTTTTTAAGATGAGCTTCTTGCAAGCAAATTATATTACATTTTTGTTTTTCCAACCAATGACCTACCATTCTACGTTTTTGGGGTGAATTTAGTCCATTTACATTCCATGTAAGTATTTTGTAATCCATTTTGATACATTCTTAACTATCTCCAAAATCATCTTTATTCTCTCCCAGGAATGCATACATTTCTTCTGTGCTTTTAATCACTACTCTGGAGTTGCCATAATAAAAGCTTAGTCCTTGAGGTATTTCCCAACGAAATCTGATTTTTTTCTCCTTCAGTTTATCCGTCAGACGCTTGAATTTTTTCCTTTCTTGCAGTATTGCTCTAGGCAATTCTTTCATTACTATGATTTTCTTTCCATCTATTACAAAAGGGTCAGTAAAGCACTTCCTGTAGATTTGTTCTTTTGTTCTTTTCATTGTAAATTGGACAACCACATCTCTTGGTATGTTTTTGTCTCTTGCATATGTAGAATTAACTCTATAAACAAGATCCATGTGTTCTTTAACAACTTCTTCCTGTTGTAAAAAATCTGCTATTGCTTCTTGCATTCTTGTAAAAATGTCCTCATTCAATTTTTCCTCGATCCCTCGAAATCTCAAATGATTTTGCATATCTTTATAATGCATCATCTTTTCCATCCTCTCGTTCTCTCTCATTGTCTTATGGGTGCTTTCTTCCAGTTCTTTTACTTTAGTTTCTATATCTTGTGTTCTTGTGGATAATTTTTGAAATTCTGCTTTTAATTCCATGAAATTTTTATCTGCTTGAGCCGCTATATTATTCATTTTAACATTTACCTCTCCTATAGCGTCTAACATTTTCTTTTCCATTGCTTCCATAACGGCTAGTAGCTCTTTTTCTTTTTTTGCTGCCATTGTAGGAGAGGACCATGTAGCTGCTCTCGATCTTAGTCCGCGGTCCGTTTTGCCTCTTTAAAAAAGATCGATTTTATCTTGTTTTCCAAATCAAACACCAATTAGTGCATTCAAACAAGCTAATCTTGCCAAGTCAAATTATGTTGGTTTCAGCCTTCTAAGTTATATAATCTTTGAGATATTGCAGTTTAAAAATTTTATAAATCCAAAATGGCGGGCGCGACTTCTCTATGGTTAATGTCAAAGGTTATAGTCTTTTTACCTTGCTTCTGGCTTGCCGTAGTTTCCTTTTGTCCCTTCCTTTTATTTACTTGTCTGCTCTCTGCACGTCACTTCCTGTTATGGTCTTTCTGGTCCGGCAGTATTAAGAGTCCCCTTTCTGGTCCGGCAGTATTTAGAGTCCCCTTTACCTTCTTCTGGTTCTTCTCCTTTTCCCTTCTTGTCTGCTCTTCTAGCCGTCACTTCCTGATTCAGTCCTCATGTCTTAATCTTGCGATGCTTGGTTCCCTTCTCCCTCTTTGTCTCGCGATGCTTGGCTTCCCCTCCCGACTCTTCTTAACCGCAGGAATGTTAAACAACTTGTTTTTTTGGCTTTTTAAGTTCAAATTCGGTTTTTTAGCGCTTCAAAACTGCTCTCATCCAATCAACAACAGTCTATTGCTTCACCCGATCTGCTTTTCGTCTTTCAAAACGCGGCGGTGGTAAGGCAAAAAACTTTTTTCCGTTACCTTTTGTTGTTACTTCGCTTCAGATGTGGTCCCAACATTTAAACTTTGTCTTCTTTGTTAAGGAATCAGGGGAATTGGAGGTTTTATGCTGAATTTTTCAGCTCAGCTTGGCTCCTTAGAGATACTCGCAAGAATCCTCTTCGGCTACAGAGCTCAAGGTGTCGGAAAAGTCTCCTCCGAGACTTTCCCTTCACCGAGGTTGCTCAAACCTGGATTATATTGCTTGCTGATCCTCACACTACCTGTGTGAGGTTGCGTCAGGTGGATTAATCCACCCAAGCTGTCAGGAAGAGCCGCTATCCGCCTTGCGCATTTGCAAAGTGTGTCAGACCTCCATTCCTCCGACCGGAAAACCATTTATTTGCTTCAATTTATATCCCGCCTAGCCAGCACAGCCAGCTCAAGGGGTTGCCAAGTCCCTCCTGGCCACTGGCGAGGGGTGGGGTGGGGTGGAGTAGTGTTGGGTACTGAGCATGAGTCATCCCGGAGCTAGCAGTGTTGAGCTTGTTACCCCAGAACGATAGCTTACCAGGAGTCAGGAGCGGGCCAGTAGAGATGTAATATTATGTAAATAGCCTATTGTTGGGAGTGGGGTGTGTTAGGGTGTGGTCTTTGCATGCTTTATAAACAGGGCAGCCAAGCCTGGATTCAGTCCTTGTTGTGTTCCTGAAATCACTAAATAAACTAGAGCTGATCACTGCCATGCATCCAGAACCCAGTATTTCACAGGTAGGCTTGCCAGATCCAGGTTGGGAAACTCCTGGGGATTTGGGGACGGAGCCTGGGGAGGACAGGGACCTCAGAGGGGTGCAGTGCCACACAGCCCACCCTCCAAAGCATTTTCTCCCGGGGAACTGGAGTCTGGAGATAAGGTGTAATTCCAAGGGATCCCCAGGTCCCACCTGGAGGATGGCATACCTAATTAATGTAATGCCTCTGGGTGGCGTTTTCCCTGCATGGGATGTGGGACACCCCCGTATTAAAAAGGGAAGTTCTGCATGATCACTGCACTCCTTCTGGGCTCAGCTCACAGCATTCCAGAGGCGATTGGCCCCTTTAAGACAGAGGAAAAACAACAAAACCCATTTAAAGGGGAAAGTGCAAAGTGGTTGCAGATGGGTCACCAGTCTGGACACTCCACCTGCAGCTGGCCTGGGGCAAAACTCCACCTTCAGAGTGGGGTGTGGACAGCTTTCTGCCAAGCATCCCCCCCCTCTGTCCTTTAGAGGACTGTTGCCCCCATTTTCCTGCTGACCTGTGTAAAGTGGGGAGAAAAGAGGGTTTTAGGGCTAGGGTTGTCACCTCTGGGTTGGGAAATTCCTGGAGATTTTTTTGGGGGTGGAGCCTGGGGAGAGGAGGCAGTGTTCCCTCTAAGCTGAGTTAGTGTGAGCTAGCTCACAGTTTTTTAGCCTCCAGCTCACACGTTTTTGTCCTAGCTCAGGAAGGAGGGCTCCCGAGCAAACTGATTTACGCAGCACCCAAATCGCTCGCTCACAACTTCAATGCCAGTAGCTCACAGAGTAGAATTTTTGCTCACAAGACTCCACAGCTCAGAGGGAGCATTGGAGGGAAGGGACCTTAGTGCAGTATAATGCCACAGAGTCTACATCCCAAAGCAGCCATTTTCTCCAGGGGAACTGATCCCTGTAACCTGGAGACGGGTTGTGATTCCAGGAGATCTCCAGCCACCACCTGGAGACTGGCAACCCTAGCTGGAGGGGGGTCCTAGCAAAGATGCCACCATGTCTGCATTCAGGAGAAAAGGAGAAGAGTGGAATTGAGAGGGTGGTGGCCGCAAGCAGTGTGTGTGGGGAGAATCGACCTGCTTCCATTCCACTGCTGCTTTGGGGGCGGGGATGGTTTTGTGCCCCCTTGTCTAGAAGCAGCCCTTCTTAGGACTCACTAAAATATCACAGGCTAATGAGCAAGCATTTTGGATTTTCGGGCTCAATGAGGAGGAGGAAAAGAAAACGGTGGAGAAGAAAACTTTCTCTGAAATTTGTGGGAAACCTTGCCAAGAGAGCAGAGGACATGCCATGGAGATTGTTCAGTTAGTCGATGCTAGGAGCAAAACGGTTTTTAGAGACAAATGGGGCAAGGAAATACTAGCCACCCGCCCTTTGAAAATATGTCCTGGTTGGTGGTTGTTTGTGAAATGCCTTCAGCATTTTTTGGAAAAATGGAATGAACGCAGAGGCCGCAAAGCTTGGCCTGTTTTCCAAGAAGGCCCCCACTGCTTCGAGGGGAGCGACATTTTTGCTGAATAAACACCAGCCTTTCTAGAGACCTCCACAAGTGGGTTTCCAAATTTGTACGGAACAATCCACCACTTATTTCCCATAATGCCGTTAATACCACAAAGGCCTTTTTTTGCCTCACTGTTTTTCTTTCCAAGCCATACTTCTCGACAAACACCACATATTATGACACTGTCTCATTTCTGCCTGCTTGAATAACTGAGCATTTATTTCCTTTTGGGAGTTTTTTAGGCGGGACTTCTTATTTCTGGAAGGGAACACTGCTGTGTTTGTTCCACCTCCCGAAACTGAGTGGTCCTTGTTCCAGCCAAACACTAGGCCTCTGTGTAATTTCTCCCACCTCCTCAGGATTATCGGCCTGAGGTGGAAAATCGGTTTGCCAGGTGGCCTTGAGCAGCTCCTTTTCTAAAAATAACATTCCAAAAAGTGCTCTGAGAGGCTGCCAGAAGGGCAGAACACACATTGGTTACACAAGTCGGCCTTCTGATTCTGACTAATCCGTATTTCTAAAATTCATCCTTACTTAAGCTGCTGTGGTGATACCCTGCCAAGTGGTGGTAGTTTAGTCAACATCTGAGGATACCCAAGATAAGACTGCAAGGAGATCAAATCAGTCAATCCTAAAAGAGATCAGCCCTGACTGTTCCCTGGAAGGCCAGCACCTGAAGCTCAAATACTTTGGCCACCTAATGAGAAGGGAGCACTCCCTGGAGAAGACCCTGATGCTGGGAAAGATTGAAGGTCAAAGAAGATGGGGATGGCAAAGGATGAGATGGTTAGATGGTGTCATCGATGCAACGAGCGTGGAGTTGAGCAACCTCCGTAGGAAGATGGGGGACAGGAGGGCCTGGCGTGATGTTAGGGCTGCCAAGTCAGCCCAGGGGGCGGGGGATCCCCCGCTAAAGGGGGTCCTGATCCGCCGGCCAGCATTTGGCCGGCAAGGGGGAACCCCACCCCCGAAGTCGTCCAGTGAGGATGATGTAATGATGTCACCGGAAGTGACGTCAGCACGTTGGGGGCGTTGCCAGGGTGACGCTCTGGCAATAGCCACAAAACTCTATGATACCATAGAGTTTTGGGGCGATTGCCAGAGCGTCACCCTGGCAACGCCCCCAACGTGCTGACATCACTTCTGGTGACGTCGCTGGGCGCGCGCACAAAGTGCATGCACCAGGAGAAACTCCCGGCCAGAGGAGGACTCCCCCCCCGCCGGTGAGTCCTTAAGACTTGGCAACCCTACGTGATGTGGTCCATAGGGTCGCAAAGAGTCGGACTCAACTGTGTGACTGAACATCAACAACAAAGATAAGGAACAAGATTTGACGCATTGTCAGGTATGAATAAATCAATAAACGAACTGTGTGTGTATCTTGAATTCACATAGTCCGTTTGGAAAAATCTTCCTCAAATCCTTAATTTTTACCTCAGGAAAGAGCAAAAAACTGAAGCAGATGTCAAGAGTTGTTTCTCTCCTGGCGTAAAGTGATGGAAAGTGCTGTCACATCACAGCAGAGTGGTGGCCCTGTAGAGTTTTCAAGGCAGCAGAGATGGTTTGCCATGGCCTGTCTCTGTTTAACAACCCTGGACTTCGGTGGTGGTCTCCCAGCCAGGGCCAACCCGGCTTAGCCTCAGAGATCTGAGGAGATCAGGCTGGCCTGGGCCATCCAAATTAGGGCTGTTTCTCTCCTCAGTATCTAGATAGCAGCCTTTTCCTGTGGGATAATGCTGCCTCTTGGTCAGAAAACAAAACTCTTGTCTTCTGATATTTCTAGGAGTCCCCACACATTCCGGTTTGGTCATGTCTTTTGAAAAGCTTGCAAATCAATGTTCTGCAGACGTCTTTGCTCCTCTGTGTTTGCTTTTTAAATTTCACCTTTATTCTTTTCTAGGGCTGCGATCACTCGCACAATTAGCCTCGGCATAGACGCGAATGCCAGGCGGATTTAAGGTGCGCGATCAGACACGAACATCTGGGAAGCGTCCTGCAGCTGGCGGCAACCTGTGTTGCTCCACCGCAGAAGCAAGTAAACAGGCACCAGGGAAAGTCCAGTAGCAATGGGTTGCTATGAGCCACGGGCCCGTCTGATTGCTCCAGCGTCTGATCACTCCAGCATGCTCTCATGGCGTCGGGATAGTCTGATCAGGCCATCCTGACTCCGTGCCTTTGTTTCCCCTCCCTTCTCAGTATGCACATCATCACACACTACATAGGGAGACCTCAGGGCGGAGGTGCAAATCATCGACCCCCCTGTTTAAGCGCCTTGGAAACAAAGGGCAAAACCCCCTCCAACTCACCCATGGTCAGGGGCGTAGGCTTTGTAAATCCCCGGGGGGGGGCTCTTTCATGCAAATCATCGACCATGTCCCCGCCGCCTCTCTCCCCCCCCCCGCCCCAGGGAGGCAGGGGGACAGGCCGGGGGGGGGGGGGGAAGGAGAGACGGCGGCAGTGGGGCAAGCGGGGGTAACCTGAGCAGCATGCTGGATAAGAAGGCAGTGGGGAGCCCAGTGGGCACCTCTCCCAGCTCCAACTTCGGGCCGGGTTTCCTGCGGAGCTCCTGTGGAGGCACCCTGTGCCTGCCCATCGCGCTGGCTCTCGCCCTCCTTCCACCACCACCCCTCCTCGGCGGCTGCCTTCTGCCGTGCCCGGCACCCCCCGGGCTCCCGGCGGCCCTCCCTGCCTCCCCCACCGGCAGGCGCTCCATTTTGCCGGGGGTGGCTGAGCCCCCCCTGGGAAATTTCGGGGGAGGCTTAAGCCCTCGAGCCCCCCCGTAGTTGACGCCTATGCCCATGGTTGCGTCTGATCACACAGTGGCAGGCTGTGCCTGCAGCTTCAAAAGACTGTGTGATCACGCAACTGTGGGTCAACTTCCACTGGAGGAAACAGCCTCTCTTCGCCCCCCTTTCCCACTTTATCTTGCGTGAGTGACTGCAACCTAGCTTTCCCTTAGAGACTGGTGGTGGAAAGTGCCATCAAGTCACAGCTGACTTATGAGGACCCCATAGGGTTTTCAAGGCAAGAGGAGAGCAGAGGTGGTTTGCCATGCTTACCTCTGCATAGCAACCCTGGAATTCTTTGGTGGTCTCCCAACCCAGTGCTAACCAGGGCTCACCCGACTTACCTTCTGGGATCTGACAAGAGCAGGCTAGCCTGAGCCATCCAAGTCAGGGTTCCTTAGAGGTGAGAGCAACACAGAAACGAAGGGTTTTTAGGTAGCCGATCCACCTAGTCCCAAACAGTTCATACACCCTCCCACAACCACTAACAAAAGGAGGCCAGGTTGAAGGTCTTATAATGATTATTGTTTACAGGATTCATACACCGCTTTTCGACCTGGACCCAGATACCAAGATTGCTCTCTGCCTGAGGTCACGGAGAGCTCATTCCAGGCAGAGTCAATAGTACTACTGAGCAAGACAGGAAACAATGTTCTAACAGGCAAGTCCATACGTATGTCCAAAGTTATGGGCAGAGTTGATGCATATCTTCCTCGTTGGAACTGCCTGCAACATAATCTGATAACCAGAACATTTTAGAGTCCTACTTCTGTGTCCTACTTCTGTGGAGTCCTACTTCTGAGGGCCTAACTGTATGATCCATTTTTCCACTTGTCCTCCACAAGGATGTTCAGTCAGAGGTTGGCTGCGAGTCCTCTGCTGGAACTCAATTCTCAAGCACCAAGGTGTGGAGGGAGAGGGGGTTTCTGCCCCCCCCCCGGTACCATTGTCCCAACCTGAAGTGGCCCTGGGGATGTGATATTTGCTCTGCTGCGGGCTGTCACGGGCTGGGTGCCAGTGGGTCAGAAGCCAAGCCGAAGTCCGAGCCAGTCCAAGGTCAAGCCAAATCAGGAATGAATTACCAAGTCCAAAACACAAGCCAAATGCAGAGTCAGTCCAAGCCAAGGTCAGAGAGGGAAACTCACGAGCAAACCAGTCCAAGGAGTCAACCAAAAGCCGAAGTCAGACAGAGCCGAAGTCACGAGCCAGAGGGTCCAGAATCAAGCCGAAGTCAGACAGAGCCAGAGTCACAAGCCAGAGGGTCCAGGATCAGGTTTAGCTGATGCGAGCCGAGCGGGTGCAGAGCTTAGGCAGAATGACTTGTTGCTAGCACAAGTTGGTGGTCTCTGTGCTATGTACCCAGCCACTTCCTGTGCTCGTTAGCAGCTGGCAGCAAGGTCCTGGCTCCTTCTAAAACTCAGGGCTGAGTGATCTGCGACCACGCATGCGTGCCTCTTTTCTCCTAGCAGCTAAGTCTTGCCTGGATCGTGACCTTAGCCGTTCGCCCGAGGAGATGAATCAGGTGGGCTTGAGCTTGGCTGTGGCTCAGCTGGTGCTGGGGTAACACCCTGAGAGGTGCTTGCTTGAGCCTCATCTGGTTCAGGTGGAGGCTCCTCTGGAGCTGGGGACTGATCCTCCACCACACTTAGGTCCGCAGGAGGCAGGTCCTCAGAGGCACTCCTGACACAGGCTATTACATACATACTATTGGGCTGCGTGAGAGTTTCCAGAATGGGGCATATAGTGTCCCCTGGGCTGTGTGGGGCCAGGAAGTGGCAGGAGAGGGGGCAGAAGCCCCTTGCTCCATGTGCTGCAGCCCTTATCTGAATCCGGGCCCTCCATACTTGGGAGAATTGAGATCCAGGCAGGGGATTCCCTGCTAGGATTGTCAGGTTTCCTGCTGCAGTGGGAGACACCGCAATAAATGTGTTAGTTCCTTGCCAGCATCTGAAAGGCTGGCAGGAGGAAACAGGAGGGAAAAGGGGGCATGTGCTGGCATCATGCCAGCATTCTGATGTCACTTTCTGAGAAAACCGGAAATCATGGCAAGACACTGGGATTTGCAAAAGCTATGGTTTTACCATACCATACCACTCCGGCATCATGACATCACTGCCTGTTTTCAGTGGAAATGACAAGCTGCAGTTGACTTGATACCACAGCCGAGTCACAGCTGGTGCCTCTCTAAAGGTCCCCACGGAGGACAAGTGTAAAACATATGGAGAAATTAGGTCCTTTGTTCATGGCTGCAGTTGGCTGGGGATGGTGATAAATCCTACTCCATCATGATCCTACTCCAGCAGTCTTTTGTGTGTTTGTGCATGTGCTTGCATGCTTAGAAGTCATGGTGACTTCTGGCGACCCCTACTGGGGGCTATGGCCTTTTTTTCAGAGAGGTGGCTTGATCGCCTGCCTCTGCGTCCTGAGCCCTGGTATTTCTTGGAGGCCTCCCTTCCAGCCAGGGTTGGCCCTACTTAGCTTCTAAGATCTGATGAGATCAAGCCTGTTTATTCCATCAGTCTTTTGATATCCCTACATAAATTTTCTGCATTGTCACTCTCATTTGTCAGGCGCCTATTTTATATTCCTTTGTAAGAACCATAAGGAAGGCTGAGCGCTGAAGAACAGATGCATTTCAACTGTGGTGCTGGAGAAGACTCTTGAGAGTCCCTTGGACTGCAAGGAGATCCAATCAGTCAATCCTAGAGGAAATCAACCCTGATTGTTCCCTGGAAGGACAGATACTGAAGCTGAAGCTCAAATACTTTGGCCACCAAATGAGAAAGGAGCACTCACTGGAGAAGACCCTGATGCTGGGAAAGGTTGAAGGTCAAAGAAGAAGGGGACAGCAAAGGATGAGATGGTTGGACAGCGTCATCGATGCAGCAAATATGGGGTTGGGCGAACTCCAGAGGATGGCAGAGGACAGGAGGGCCTGGCAAGATGTGGTCCATGGGGTGGCAAAGAGTCGGACTTGACTGAGAGCCAGTTTGGTGTAGTGGTTAAGTGCGTGGACTCTAATCTGGGAGAACCGGGTTTGATTCCCCACTCCTCCACTTGCACCTGGCTGGATGACCTTGGGCAAGCCATAGCTCTGTACCAGCTGTTCCCTCAAGGGCAGCTTGGGAAAGAGCTCTCTCAGCCCCACCTACCTCACAGGGTGTCTGTGGTGGGGAGGGGAGGGGAAAGGAGTTTGTAAGCCGCTCTGAGACTCCCTTGGGGAGTGGAGGGCGGGGAATAAATCCAATCTCTTATCTTCTTCTTCTTCTTCTTCTTCTTCTTCTTGACTGCATGACTGGAAAACAACAAAAACTAACCTTATCCTTTAGCCCTGGGCCCTTCTCTTTTCCCTAGGCTAGGAGATTACTTTCTGATGCTTTTGATTTGGTTTGATGCAAGCTCATTTAATCTATTTCATAAAACATCTCTTAATCAAGCTGGGAGTGATACCTGCAAGAGATCTGTATAATCTTTGCTCATTGGGAAACACCTTCAGATTCAGGATTTAACGTTTGAATAAATGTACTCATAGACCTTGTGGCATAAGGGAATAATGTGGGCATGGTGTTCAGATGTTATCCTTTTGGAGTGCCAAAGCTGACAAGTGATGGAAATGCGTGAACAAAGATGACGAGACAAGCAGAGCAATTAAGGCATTTGTCCTACTACAGACCGAGAAGTAGAACAACCAGCCCAGCCAAACCATGAAATGAAAAGAAACCAACATCACCAAAGTCGTATTTAAGTCTGCATTTGGCCCGGGGGGGGCGGGGGGACACACACACATAAAAACATAAGAAAAACCAATGTTGGATCAGGCCAGAGGCCCATCCAGTCCAACCTCTGTCATACAGTGGCCAAAAACACCAGGTGCCCTTGGAAGGTCCAGCAGTGGGGCCAGGAGGACACAAGAAGCCCTTCCACTGTTTGCCCCCCCCCCCCAGCACCAAGAATACAGAGCATCACTTGCCCCAGACTGAGAGTTCCTATCTATACCTTGTGGCTAATAGCCACTGATGGACCTCTGCTCCAGATGTTTATCTAATGATAGCCAAGATGCCCCCTCTGTGTGCATATCTAAATCTGCACATCAGGGGCAAAGAGATTTTCCTGCACACTTGGGGCACTCCTCAAGTGTGCATAAAAATCTGAAAAGTTGAAAAAAACTATAAGGGAGACATTTAAACCCCCCCCCCCCCCCAAGTAAAACAGCATTCCTCGCGCATGCGCAGAGAACGCTCTGGGAACTCTGCCTCGCTGCCATGGGGGGGGGGGAGGCTTGGTGGGCCTAGTGGCTGGGAGCTACTCAGGCCTCACCACTGGTGCTGTGCGGGGGGGTGGGGGGGGGAGAAGGCTTACCTGCAACCCTCGTCCTCAATGGAACTGTTTCTGCAGGCCGGGAGCCTTGTAGAATATTCCCCCCCTGCGAATATTGCAGGTCCTGCTTCTTGTGTTTATCTAACTCCCTCTTGAAGCTGTCCATGCTTGTAGCTGCCACCACCTCCTGTGGCAGTGAATTCCATGTGTTCATCACTCTTTGGGTGAAGAAGTGCTTCCTTTTATCCGTTCTAACCCGACTGCTCAGCAATTTCATGGAGTGCCCATGAGTTCTTGTATTGTGAGAAAGAGAATAAAGTCCTCCTTTCTCTACCTGCTCTGTCCTATGCATAGGGTTGCGAAGTGCCCCCGGGGGGCAGGGAGACCCCTGCTCCAGCGGCCCGTTGCCTGCAGGCTGGGATTGGGCCATTGGGGGAACCCCATCCCTAAATTGCCGGGCTGAAGAGACATGCCTGGCGCAATGACGTCACCCAGAGGTGACGTCACCCAGAGGTGACGTCATCACGTCGGGCACGTTTCAGGGGGGAAGCTCTGTAATTTGAGGGAAAACTCTATGGTTTTCCCTTGAATTGCTGAAGTGTCGCCCCCAACGTGCCTGGCGCAATGACATCACTTCCAGGTGATGTCATCGCAGCATGTGCGCCTTGCGCGTGTGCCATGACCCTCCCGGAGTGGCAAGGACTCCCCCCGCTAAATGTAAGTGAACACTTGGCAACCTTACCCATGCATAATCTTATAAACCTCGATCATGTCACCCCTTAGCCGTTGTTTCTCGAAGCTAAAGAGCCCCAAGGGCTTCAACCTTTCTTCATAGGGAAAGTGTTCCAACCCTTTTATCATTCTAGTTGTCCTTTTCTGCACTTTCCCCAATGCTATAATATCCTTTCGGAGGTGTGGAAACCAGAACTGCACACATCGTTCTGTGAGCCATCTTTCTGTGTCTCTTCAGGGGAGTCTAGTCAAAGGGTTGCAAAAGAATGGAATCCAGATGCCACTTGGGCAGGCAGCTATCGGCATGACGAAAGCAATCCCTGCTAATTATTACCTCCTTATAAACATGGATCCACCCTACTCCACGTTTTCTTCACTGGTCGCCGGGCTGACCCAAAGACCACATCTTCACTGTGGGAGGGGGATGTAGTGGTTTAGCCAGCCACTGATGGCTTTAAGTGTGGGTGAGTGTTATCTCCTAATGGCAACCGCGCACATGGTCCGAGAAATGCACGTGGCTGGGCTGGCTACCGGAGCTTCGCTTCGGGAAACAATAGCCCAGCCAGATTGTAAATTAGACCTAGCAGCCACCCAGGTTCCACCAGGGGACCTATGGTTTAAGGTAACTCATGATTAATCCTATCAGGGAGTTTGGGCGTAATCTTATCAGGGTAATCTGGGCAAATTAATAGAGAGGGCGGTGGTGATATGGTTGCAGTTTCCTGGATGACGCTTTGGTGTTGGATCCTTTCCAGTCAGGCTTTCACCCGGGGTTCGGGACCAAGACAGCTCTGGTTGCTCTGACTGACGATCTCCGGAGACATCTGGATCGAGGCGGCGTGGCAGTGTTGCTGTTGCTCGACCTGTCGGCTGCGTTCGACACGGTCGATCATCAGCTGCTGACCCGCCGCCTCGCCGACGTGGGGATTCAGGGACTTGCTTTACAGTGGCCTGTCTCTTTTCTCCAAGGCTGGGGACAAAGGGTGGTGCTAGGGGATGAGCAGTCCCGGAGACTCCCGCTTGAGTGCCGTGTGCCTCAGGGGGCTGTTTTGTCCCCGATGCTTTTTAACATCTACATGCGCCCCCTTGCCCAGATTGTCCGGAGGGCGGGGCTAGGGTGTCATCAGTATGCTGATGATACCCAGCTCTATCTGATATTGGGCGGCTGGTCTGGCTTGGGACCAGACGATCTGGACCGGGCATTGCACGCCGTGGCTGGTTGGCTCAGGCTGAGCAGGCTGAAGCTGAACCCGGCGAAGATGGAGGTCCTGTGTCTGGGTCGGGGTGGCCCATGGTTGGGGCTCCCACTCCCGACCTTCGACGGGGCGCCGTTGGTGCCTTCGCCGGTGGTTAGGAGTCTGGGAGTGCTCCTGGATCCCTCCTTGTCAATGGAGGCCCAGGTAGCAGCCACTGCTAAATCGGCCTTTTATCATCTGAGGTTGGTGCGGCAGTTGGTTCCCTTCCTGGACTGCGCGGATCTGGCCACAGTGATCCATGCAATGGTCACCTCGAGGCTAGACTATTGTAACGCTCTCTACATGGGGCTGCCCTTGTTGCAAATTCGGAGGCTTCAGCTGGTGCAGAATGCCGCAGCGAGGTTGCTGATGTGTCTCTCTCGTCAGGAGCACATACGATCAGCACTGGAGGCACTGCACTGGCTACCAGTGGTGTACCGAATTCGCTTCAAGGTGCTGGTGCTTACCTTTAAAGCCCTAAATGGCCTAGGTCCGACCTACCTAAGGGACCGCCTTTCCCCATACATACCCCAGAGAGCACTTCGGTCCGGGGCCCAACACCGCCTGGCTGTACCAGGCCTGAAAGAAGTCAGGCTCACTGCCACTAGGGGGAGGACTTTCTCGGTGGCGGCCCCTTGCTGGTGGAATGAGCTCCCAGAGGAGATCAGGGCCCTGCGGGACCTGATGCAGTTCCGCAGGGCCTGTAAGACGGAGCTCTTCTACCAGGCATATGAATAGGGGCCGCCACCTCCATGTACCACCTCCATGTACCCCCCGTTACCAGCAACTATCGATGTGCGCCCTGGTAATACCATCTAGCTGACCACGACCCAGCGCGCGCCCAACAGTTGACAGTATGCCATTGAAAATGTGAGCACTTTAATAATTGTTTATATTGTATTGTTTTAATGATGAAAGTTTTAATGTTTATTCTTACTGTTTTATTGTGGACTTGGTCCACGACAATGTGTAAGCCGCTCTGAGCCTGCTGTGTGGGGAGAGCGGCCTAGAAATTGAATTAATTAAATAAATAAATAAATAAATCCTATCAGGGAGTAATCCTATCAGAAAGTTTGGGCGTAATCTTATCAGGGTAATCCTATCAGGTAGTTTGGGCAAGGCCGGGGGGGTGCAGTTTAGACATGTATTTAAGCAGACCCCCAAGCCCCGTTCAGCAGCCTAGAATTGTACCATCAATAAACTTATGAGCTGATTTCACTCTAAGGCATCTCTGGACTCAGTACTTTCTAATGAGACAATTTCCTGAAGGACACCTCTTGCCACCGGCCATGGAACCTCCATGTTTGCAAGGAAAAAAAAGCTGAAAGTTCACTTATTTTATCCCTTGCTCGTGTCCACAGCGGGGATCCAAATCAGCTTATTTTATTTATTCATTTGGATTTGTGAGTGGGCTCAGAGTGGATCACGTCACAGATAGATAAAAACATGCATTAATAAATGTAACATAAATACAACAAATATTTTAAACAACTAAGAAATACAATTTAAAACAACTGCATATAAGCTGAAACATAGTTTCCGCTGGAGTGGTTGGATCTAGAGGTCTTCTTAATCGGGGCTGAGTGATGATGACAAACTTCATTGAGGGAGGCCGACTTCACTGGACACCCTCTGCCTCAACCGGGGCTTTTTTTTTGGTAGAAAAAGCCCAGCAGGAACTCATTAGCATACTAGGCCACACCCAACAGCAGAAACACATTAGCATATTAGGCCACACCCCTGACAGTGCAGCTCCCTCCCAGGATCGGCTTCCCCAGGTGCCCCCATGGCTTGGGGGCTCATGCGGAACCCGAGGGAGTGGGGAGGCAGTTTCTGGATCAGCTTCCCCTGGCGCCCTGCAGCTGTGGGGTGCCTGGGGAACCCGAGGAGGGGAGGCAGTTTAAACTGCCTTCCCTCCCTGGATCAGCTTGGCTTCCCCAGGTGCCCAGTGGCTTGCAAGGTGCCTGGGGAACCTGAGGGGGGGGGAGTTTAAACTGCTTTCCCTCCCTGGATCGGCTTGGCTTCCCCAGGTACCCCATGGCTTGCAATGCACCTGGAGAACCCCGGGAGGGGGGGGGGGGAGGCTGTAGGCGTGGCCAACTTGGAAGCCAGCCAGAACTCCTTTCCTGTGCATTCCTGCCCCAAAATAGCCCTGGCCTCAACCAACGGCCTGGCAGAACAGCTCTGTCTTACGGGAGCTGCAGAATGATCATAAGTCCCGGAGGGCCCTGATTTCAAGTGGGAGCTTGTTCCACCATGCCAGGGAGTGATCTGAGCTAGATTTAGAGACCAACAAGATTTTGGGGGCATATATTTTTGAGAGTCAAAGTTCCCTTTGCTGGATTGAAGAAAACCCTCCCAATTCCTTTAACGAATTGCACAGTAATTTGGTTTATGAGTTGCCCGACAGACTAAGACCGAAGCCCTATCAGAACCGATGTAACAAACCACTTCAACCTTATCTTCTAGAAATGATAAGTTCATGAATTGTACATATTATTCTTTATTGCATTACTTGTTTGTGAATGCATGTGGTGTAATATAAGAATTGGACTGGATTGCACTGCAAGGTACTGTACCACTAGAATTTGTTGTAACAATTCATTGCATTAATAGAGATGTGTAGTTTATTTGTTTATATCGTTTATAGCCAGTTTGGCGTAGTGGTTAAGTGCGCGGACTCTAATCTGGGAGAACCGGGTTTGATTCCCCACTCCTCCACTTGCACCTGCTGGATGACCTTGGGCAAGCCATAGTTCTGGCACAGCTGTTCTCGAAAAAGAGCAGTTTCTGTCAGAGCTGTCTCAGCCCCACCTACCTCACAGGGTGTCTGTTGTGGGGAGGGGAAGGGAAAGGAGTTTGTTCTTGAAAAAGAGCAGTTTCTGTCAGAGCTCTCTCAGCCCCACCTACCTCACAGGGTGTCTGTTGTGGGGAGGGGAAGGCAAAGGAGTTTGTAAGCCTACCTGAGACTCCTTCAGGTAGTGAAGGGCGGGGTATAAATCCAGTCTTTTCTTTATAGAAGATCAGGTTGAAGTGGTTTGTTACACAGTGGTTTTCATATTCTACTGTGTACCATCTTATTGGATGTACTCTATCAGAACCGACGGCACAAGTTGCACAAGCCACTGGATCTATTTAGCCTCTGTTGTTTTCCTGATGCCTGAGCGCCAGTATAATTGCGTGTGACAACTGGGCTGTTTCTTCACAACTCACCTTGCAAGCCGAACGGCAAAGAGGCAGGTGGAGGAAACTGAGCAGATAGCTCTGAGGAGTCACCTGGAAAGCAAAGCATCAGGCTGTGCTCCTGGTTCCCTTCAGAAAGGGGGAGAATGGAACTGCTGTATGTCATCTTGCTTGCCACTGGAGGTGTCCCAGCAACTCTTCTGCTCTTGCTGATATTAGGGGTGATTTATTATGACCTCACCCGGACCAAGATACCCCCTGAATTTGACCAGCCGCTCAAGCTCCGAGTCCTTTACTGGGGAGGCATTATGGTGTTCACTGTGGTGAGTTTACCTTCATCTGAAAGCACAGGGGGACAGGGCGATGGCGAAATTGCAGGTGTGGGAATGGCATCTGGAACAACGACAAAAGGACACACACAGATTGTGAAGCTTCGGGCAACTTGATTGAATGAATGGCGGCTGTTTCTATCCCTTTAATTGATGTTGCAGGTAGGCCATTAGGTCAGAGCCAGCACAGTGTTTGGGTTCCCATAGCAACCCAAAATGTCCTCACCAGTGAGGGATGCCATTCTCCAGGTGAGACCTGGGGATTCCCTGGAATCACAGCTCATCTCCAGACTACAGAGATCAGTTTCCCTGGAGAAAATGGATGTTTTGGAGGATGAACTCTACGGCATTGTACCCCAGTGAGGTCCCTGTCCTCCCCAAGCTCCATCCCCAAGTCTCCAGGAGTTTCCCAACCTAAATGTTGCTACCCCCCATCCCCCATCAGTGGCCAGTGGGGACCTAGCAACCTTAGCCCCCGTAAGGGGCTAAACAACTGTGAGCTAGCTCACACTAACTCACCTTAGAGGGAACACTGTCCTCAAGTAGTTTAGCTGTTTCCACGTTACCCAGAGATCTGAAATTTGGTGGACATGAAGTCTGTGGAATCCTGATGACTGCAAACATCTGAAAGAGGGTCATGAAGCATTGAAAGCCTGGGATATAAATGTCTATCCCATAATAGAGTAACAGATGCTGCAGAAGAGTTCTGTACAACCAAAGGCTGTATCCTCTGAAATGCAAACAGGAATATTTTTCAGAACTCCCTTTCCTCCAACACTATCCCATGCAATGTTCCTGTGGGTCAGGATATTCTCAGGAACTAGGGCTGCCAACTCTGGGTTGGGGAATTCCTGGAGATTTGGGGATGGATCCTGGAGGGGGTGGGGTGGCAGAGATGAGGAAGTGCAGCGGGGATGTGATGCCATTGAGACTACTCGCTGAAGCACCATTTTCTCCTGGGGAACTCATCGGTGCACTCTGGAGATCTCTGGGCTACGGATACCAGCCTCCAGATGGGACCTGGGTTATCCTCTTGGAATTACCAGTCATCTCCCGATGACAGAGGACAATTATCCCTGGAGAAAATGGAGGCTTTTCAGGGCGGACTCTGGAGATCAGTTGGTTTTTTTAAAAAAAGGTTCT
Organism: Lepidodactylus listeri; assembly: GCA_029233225.1. Lineage (NCBI taxonomy): Eukaryota > Metazoa > Chordata > Lepidosauria > Squamata > Gekkonidae > Lepidodactylus > Lepidodactylus listeri. The sequence goes on along the minus strand of JARCFY010000019.1, from coordinate 37,448,576 downwards.
AATTGATTAATTGTTACCGAGAATCCCAAACAATACAAACTATTTAACATTAACAACAGTCTTAATATTCCATTCAACGTATCTATCTAAGACTTTACTATTTAAAACTCTTAACATATTTTTTTAGTAATACAGTTGGGTTAGCAACCATCTTATATAAACGTCAGAATTTGAGTTAAAGTAGCGAGTATTTACTGATCAAAAGTAAAACATACTCTAAGTCTAAGGTTCTCAGAATAAACACTTCAGATGAAACTAAATAATCAGGAACGATGCCATTCTGTGCCATGTAACTTATAACTGGGAACCATTTCCCAACAAAAGTTGACTAGTAGTTTTTATGGAACAGTCCCATATTTTAGACATCCATAATGATACTGAAGGCGCCGATTTGTCCTTCCACTTTGAAGGTATCACTGTCTTTGCAGCAGTTAATAATGTGTGAAGATCTGTTTTAATTCCAGGAGATCTCGAAGCTAGGGATGCCAGCCTCCTGGGACCTGGGTATCCCCCGGAATTACCACTCATCTCCAGGTGATAGAGATAATTTCCTCTGGAGAAACAGAGACTTTGCAGGGTGGACTCTCTGGCACTGTACCCCACCGAGTTCCCTCTCCTCCCCAGGCTCCATCACCAGATCTCCAGATCTCCCCCTACCTCCCCATCCCCCACCAGTGGTTGGGGAGCATGGCAATCCTACTCCAGGCCCCACCTGGAGGCTGGAAGCCCTTATCAGGAACCAAGTGGGATCCAGCGTGGAGATGATCCTGCAAGAAGGGGGCGGGGGACCAACAGGAATTATCCTCTCTCCTCCTTGTGTGGGTATTCCCAGAAGAGCTCGTATGAGTGAGCATGTGCGTGATCTCTGCTTCAATCTAATTTGGCAGATGGGGAAAGATCTCTTATTGGAAAAGCACGTCTTGAAGAAAGACTATGGCAGACACTCAGGCACAGGGGGCCGATCACTGTGCGGACGCTTTCCCCCTAGACGGGTATTCTGTAATGGTTAAAGGGTCTGACTAGGATCTGGGAGACCCAGGTTCCAGTCTCCCTTCTGCCATGGGAGCTTACTGGGTGACATTGGTTCAGTCATTCACTTTCAGCATAACCTACCTCTCAGGGGTGTTGCTGTGAGGATAGAATGGAGGACTGGAGAACAGTGTTTCCAGCAGCTTTGGGTCCCCGCTGGGGGGGGAAATACTGACAAATATCTCGGTAGACAAGTTGGCCTAGTTTATCATGTCACAGCCTACGACTAATCAATAAAGTTACTTTGAAAGGAATTCTGGCCATGGAGGATAGCATTCCTATCACACACAGTGGGAATCGTAGGATGGGAAGTGCCTTTTGACCCACTTGGCTCAGATTTTGATTGGGAGCAAGATAGCTACAGATAGATCGGGAGCAAGATAGCTACAGAAATATTTACTTATTTAGGTACTGATATCTTGCTTTCTATCCAGTAGGAATATACACAGACTATATACAGAGTATGACATATTACGTATGGGTGTTTCCCCCTCGCTTTCATCGTGCATATCCGCTGGGTTTTCTTTTTCGCTCTGGATTGTTTTTCCTTCCTCCAGCAGTCAGTTCGCTTTCTGGTCACTGTTTCCCTGGGTTTCTGAGAGTGGAATCGCAGGGGAGGAAGTGCCTCTTTAGCCACTTGGCTCAGGCTTGGATTGGGAGCAAGATAGTTATAGAGATATTTATTACACAGAGCAGCACTCTGGATCCATAAAACAGACGAAACCATAGATCGGCCGCTCACACAGTTCTTACGTCAGAGCTGTGGAATACCGAAATATGTAGCAAGTACCGCCCTCAGATTAGAAGTGGGCCAACACGTCATCGGAGCTAGAGCCTAGATTTTGGCTCTGAACATGAGACTTGAAATAATTCCACCCCCACCCCCCCGAGAATAACAGCCTCCTGTTCTATATGACACATGATCATTTCTCTGGTTTGTGGAAACAAGCAATAGAAGAAAAACTGATTGCCCTGAGATGTCCGTATTAGATTTCTCCCAGTCCGGGTTTCACCTAGGCCACGGGACAGAGAGGGCACTGGTTGCCCCCACGGATGACCTCCAGAGGCATCTGGATTGGGATGGATTGGTAGTGCTCTTGTTGTTAGACCCGTTGGCAGCGTTCAACATGGTCGACCATCAGTTATTGATCCACCGCCTCGCCGACAGTGGAGTCCAGTGGTCTGCCTTGCAGTGGCTTGCCTCCTTCCTTCAGAGTCAGGGAAGAAAGGGTGGCACTAGGGGAACAGCTATCCCAAGGGCACCCGCTGATCTGTGGAGTGCCCCAAGGGGCGGTGCTTTCCTCAATGCTATTTAACATCTATATGCGCCCCCTGGCCCAGATCATCCGGAGGCATGGGCTGGGCTGTCACCAATGTGCTGATGACACCCAGCTCTATCTGTTGTTCGGCAGCCAGACTGACTATATGGGAAGATCTAGACCTGGCATTACAAGCCATGGCTGGGTGGCTTAGACTGAGCCAACTGAAACTGAATCCGATGAAGACAGAGGTCCTGTGCCTGAGCTGAGGTGATCCAGGGTTAGGGACCCCACTCCCAACCTTTGGGAGCACATCCAGCCTGTGCTGATTGCCCTGCACTGGCTGTCGATAGCATATTGAATTCACTTCAAGGCGCTGGTTCTTACCTTTAAAGCCCTTTATGGTCAGGGGCCTACATACCTGAGGGGCCGCCTTTCCCCACATGTTCCCCAGAAAGCACTTCATTCAGGGTCTCAAAACTGACTGCCCCTTTCAGGTCCCAAAGATGCCAGGCTGGCTAAAACCAGGGCCAACGCCTTCTCGGTGGCGGCTCCGTACTGGTGGAACGAGCTTCCAGAAGAGATCAGGGCCCTGTGGGACCTTTTACTGTGGGGCCTTCAACTAAGGAGCCCCATCCAACATCTAACAACTGAACTGTGATAAGGCCCTATTCCCTTGGACTATCATCAGCAGCCTTTGCTTGCCACATAAACAGATCGAGATGAGTTGCTCATCAACATAGACTGGATCCCACTCGAATATGCCAACATGATTGTTTTCGTCATCTCTATGTAATACTATAATTATTAGTTTTATTGCTTGTTGTTACTAGCACTTTATGATAGCTCAGATTTTTATGATTCTTTTAGTTTTTGACTGTTATGCAAGCCGCCTTGAGCATGCTCCGGCGGGGAGGGCGGGGTATACATTCTCTATTTGAGAAAGGTATGCCCAAGACTAAACGCACTACCCTCTGCAGTTTCCTTTCCCTTTTAACAGTGTTCAAGCTCCATTGATTACTCTTTCCCTTGTTGTTTAAAATTTTATTTTTACAAGCGGCATGAGTCTAGTGATATAAGACTATTGCTAGTCTCAGATCGCTGAATTTAAAAAAAAAATTAAAATAATGGGGGGAAAGTTTAAAGAAGCTGGGTGAGGTTTAGTTCCCTACTGGTACAGACTTGAAAGGGGGATTCGAGAAGAAGCAATGCAGGTGACTAATTCTGATTTATTTATTTAAATGAAAGTTCAAGCTTATTGATCATAACCATGGGCAATTACAATAGTGGCAGAGAGTCAGTGTGGTGTAGTGGTTAAAATGTCAGACTAAGAGAAAGCCCTGGCTCTGGTGAACGACAGCCAGATGTCTTTAGGGCCAGGGACAACCAGTAGATTATTCTCAGCAGAGTGTAATGCTCTTCAGGGAAAATGCCAGAGGAGATTTGAAACCTGCAGGGTGACTGTGGGTCAATCCCCCTCTCTCTCTCTCAGCCTAACCTACCTCACAGAATTGTTGTGAGGATAACATGAAGACAGGGAGAAGGATGTATACTGCCCTGGGGTCTTTGCGTGAGATAAAAATGTACAAAAGAAACCTAAAATTCAAATAGCCTAGAATGGGCTATCACCAAAGCAGAATATACTTGTCGAAGCCGATGGCTATATTCCTTCTTCCAGGAAGTCCCTCACCAGAGAGATCTAACTAGCCAGTACTTTGACCCTACTTTAACTGGCTAAAACCCTGAACTGAAATGTGGGAATGTTGTTTTTAGATGATGTCCTATTTCTTGAATTGCCCTGTAGATTTACATGAGACGATCGGGTAAGTTACCTTTCAAAGGTGAAAGGATCAACATTTTCCAATGCTCCCTCTAAGCTGTGGAGTCCTGTGAGCAAAAATTCTACTTGGTGAGCTACTGGCATTAAAGTTGTGAGCCGGCGATTTGGCTCCTGCATGAATTAGTTTGCTCTGGAGCCCTCCTTCCTGAGCTGAGACAAAAATGTGTGAGCCGGAGGCTAAGAAACTGTGAGCTAGCTCACACTAACTCAGCTTAGAGGGAACACTGGATGTGACGTGCCCTGACCTGGGTGGCCCAGGCTAGCCTGATCTCGTCAGCTCTCAGAAGCTAAGCAGGGTCAGCCCTGGTTGGGATTTGGATGGGAGACCACCAAGGAACACCAGGGTTGCTAACCAAAAGCAGCCAATGGCAGACCACCTCTGAACGCCTCTTGCCTTGAAAACCTTACCGAGTTGCCATAAGGCAGTTGCGACTTTATGGCACTTCCCCCCACGTGATATGATATAGGTCTGGGTTTGGTCTGAGCTGGGGTTAGAGAACCTTAAATAGGCGACCTTGAGACGGTGGGTGGAAGAACAAGTGGGGTATGAAGAAACACACAAGGTGACAGCGCCATTCCTGGATCGGTGCCGGTCACTGCAGAGGCTTCCTTTTGACAGAGATCCATTAATTCCTGGTGATTTATTTCTATTTATTTATTTCTATTTCATTTTTATACCCCGCCCGCCCCACAGGCAGGCTCAGGGCGGCTCACAAGGGCACACAGGGCCGACCCAATACATCACGAAACAGTTAAAATGCAACCGCAATAATAAAAGAGTTACAAATAATTACAATAAATTACAATAAAGTGCTTCCATAATGATCATCAGTATTCAGATGGCTGCCTATCAGGGTTGGGGTCCGGTCCCTGGGCTGCATTCAGGTGTTCAGATGTTCCGGTGTTCAGGGGCCCTCATCCCATGTGTTGTTCATGATGGCGGCTCCTACGTGATTACATGAGCCGCATTTTGGGCATCTTGGGTGGAGGAACCGTGGCGTTTTGAGTGGGCACCCTGCTTAATCTGATGGTTTAGGCTCCTTCTTGAACACACGAATCCTCTTATCTTTGGCATACATCTTGGAAACCCATTACGCAAATTAAAGTGTTGCTTGCAGGCTTGGCACCTTTACCGTCCTTCCCTGCACCAGACAAGAGCTGCCCAAGTGGATGGCAAGCTGTTGTTGTGATTCCCGGCTTGCAACATTAGCACCTGAGGGTGTCCTACCACTTGGAAAGTATTCAGGTGAGCAGGGGACTCGGCTTTGAAAAGGGGGCTCAGCAGATGCATGGAGGAGGGGTCCATCAATGGCTACTTGTCATGGCAAAGAAAGGGGACATCCATATACAGAGGCAGGGAATCTCTGGATACCAGTGCTTGGCACAGCATCAGGGAAAGGACTGGGCCTCTATGCCCTGTTTGTTGGCCCTCCGGGGTTATATGTGGCCCTGCTGGGACACTAGAAACCCTTCCACGGTTGCCCGCACCAAATACCAGGAGGCAACATCAGGGAAAGGTCTTGGCCTCTCTGCCCTGTTGTTGGCCCTCCAGATGAACTGGTTGGCCACTGTGTGAGACGGGATGCTGGACTAGATGGACTTGATCCAGCAGGGCTCTTCTGATGTTCTGAGGTTCTTAACTACAGAAATAATAACGCCCACTGGCTCTTCTGAGGCCAAAGCTGTCTGCATGTCAGAGGGCTATAAGTAATTTCAAAAATCCTATTTTAGCCAACAGAAAGGACACTGAAGATGACTAGCAATCACAGCGAACAGCCAGATCATCTCAAATACATACTCACTTAAAAAAAAAAAAAAAGAATAGCTAAAACAGCAAACGGTGCAAAACACCCAAAAAAATTACATGGAGAGTATATCCTGGAGCACAGAAAATAATAGATGAAAACTTGTGTCCTCGTTTGCCTCGGTGGGTGAGCGCTGACTGGTGAGGAAGAAGCAGAGACTCACGCTGGGTTAAAATAAATGGAAATGGTTTATTAAGAGGATGCAAAAATGTGGTTAAATTGACACACGTCAGATGTCTGAGAGCCCCAAGACATGAACAAATTCTACACACCTGTTTTTTTTAACTGAAAAATATGCAGATTTGCTTTTTATTAATATTAAATGAGACTGCCAGAAATAAAAACAAAAGGGGTAAAAACAGATATTGATAATGACAGTTATTTGTTCAATGGTAGTTTTTTTTCTTTATTTGTCGCAGAGAGAGAGAGAGAGAGAGAGAGAGAGAGAGAGAGAGAGAGAGAGAGAGAGAGATGTGGGGGAGGGAGGGAGAGATGGAACGAAAGCAACTTTAATTTTAAATGTGTCCTCCAAGCCCCACCCCCACGCCAGCGGGCTTGGCTTGGAGAAGGGGTTTAAAGAGACAAATGCCTTCTCCAAGCCTGCCTTTGGAGTGGGGGGTTGAGAATGCATTTAAAGTTAAAGTTGCTTTCTCTGCTCCTGCTCACCTCAAGCCTACCCAGGGAGAAGAACACTGGCTGGGGAAGAGAAGACCGATCAAGGAGGCATGCCTCCACTTTGCTTCCCCAGCCACCATGCCAGGAGCCACACAGTATGTGTGAAAGAGCCATATGTGGCTCCCAAGCCACAGTTTGGCCACCCGTGTCTTAGGCAAAACCACTAACACCAGGTCCTAGGTTCAAGCCCCAGCAACTCCAGTTAAAAGGATCAGATAGGAGCAGGGCCGGAACGTCCATAGAGGCAGGTTAGGCAGTTGCCTAAAGCACCACTTTAAGAGGAGCATCATGCTGGCCTGCCTTCCTGCCTGGCCTCTCCCTCCCTCGCTTAGCAAAAATCCCTGCTCCACTCGCTCTGTGCTCAGTTGGCAATCCAAGCATGTGCATGTTGCTGCCCACCTTGGCACACCCCTTGGATACTCTAAACCTCTGCAAAGTCTATGTGTGCAAGAACATCCCCCCCCCCCCCATGCACATACATCTACGCACATCACATCTACCACAGGAGCAAAGCGCTGCATTGGATCTTGAGAGGCACCTTCTCCTCCCACTGGAAGGTTCACTGCCCCCCCCCCCGAAGCACCGCAGTGCCCCCTCCTCTGCAGGGTCACCCTGGCTGGGGTCCTCCACCGGGCCCCCCTCCTCTGGTCTCCCTCCCGGGCTCCAGACTAGTGCCCCCTGTGTCCCTCCTCCCTAAATAATCCACTTTCAGTGCACTTTCCACCTGGATTTTACAGTGTGAGCTGGCCGGATCCAGTTGGAAAGTGCACTGAAAGTGGATTGAAAGTGGATTACTGAGGGTGTGTGTGATCGCAGCCAAAGTAATTAAATTAATAAAATGTGATCACGTCGCAATAAGTTATGCAACAGTCCACCCTCCTAATCACCTCCTACCTATTTAGTTGCAAGCTAAGCCTTTCTACAGCGCCGTCTGAAGCAGAGTAACACCCTTTTAAGCCCTTTGACTTCACTGTAGATTCCCCAGTGCCTCTGGCTTGCTCTACAACAAGTGACAGAGCTTACCTTTTCTATCTCTGGAGCTCCTAGATGGAACCCTTGGGATTGCCAGTTCCCCCCTGGCTGCTGGTGTAGGATGGGAAGGGCGGGGGTGGATTTCCAAATCCATGCTGGGAAACTCCTGGAGAGTTGGGGATGTAGCCTGGGGAGGACAGAAACCTCAGTGGGGTACAGAGCCATGGAGTCCACCCTCCAAAGCATCCGTTTTCTCCAGGGGGATCTGATCTCCCGTAGTCTGGAGATGAATGGTGATTCTGGGGGATCCCCAGGGTTCACCTGGAGGCCAGCGTCCCTAACTGGGGATCTTCCCAAATACCTCCCGAAAGCAGAACGGAGGACGAAAGGAAAACTACAACCCCGCTTTAGAAGATAATGGGATCGAAAAGAAGCAGCGCAATCTAAGAATACAAGAAGCAGGGAACAAAAAGAGGGAGGACTCGGCTGAAGACACAATGAAGTTTGAGATTTTTAGGCTGTTTTTACATCTGACTTTCCCGCTGGAATCATTCTAGTTCCAAAAAAACCTGCCCACACCTCTGTGCGGTGTGAAACCGTGCTGCTACTGAAATGTCCACATCTACTAATTGCCCTCCTGTGGTCAAGCTAGTATTCAACCGGCTTTATTCTGCTTTAAACAATTGCTGTTGATTAGTGCACTTAGACCCCCTGGAGTGAAATTTCACACCACTATGAAATCAGCACAGGAAAAGACAGCAGTCAAACTACTTTAGAGGGGAGGTGTAAAATGTGTGGGCTGCTCTGTTCTTTTATACCCGTTTTCACTGATCAGAGGCTGCCCTGCACACTTGTAGGAGAAAGGACAAATTTTTCCGGCCTAGTCCATGATCAAAATATATTGTGTAACGATTTGCTTTTCCGGGATTGACTCGACCAGTATCTTCAAGAAAACTCCCATCCTGGTCCATAATGGCTGTAAAAACAAAAAGACAAATGCTATGCTGGGGATTATTAGGAAAGGAATTGAAAACAAATCAGCCAGTATCATAACACAAATCTATGGTGCGGCCTCATTTGGAATACTGTATACTATTCTTGGTACTGTACCTCAAAAAAGATATTACAGTATTCAAAAAGATGCTGAAAGGAGCAACCAAAATGATTAAGGGGATGGAACACCTTCCCTATGAAGAAAGGTTAACGAGGTTAGGGCTTTTTAGCTTGGAGAAATGACAATTGAGGGGTGCCGTAATAAAGATTTTGCCCTGCTGGTGGACCTCCTGATGGCATCTTGTTTTTGGCCAGTGTGTGACACAGAGTATTGGACTGGGTGGGCCATTGGCCTTATCCAACATGGCTTCTCTTATGTTCTTAAAACTAGCTTAGCATATGGTTGGTTCGGCAGAGAGACTGGTCTGAGGCCATCTAGTGTTCTTCCACAGAGGAAGGATTCAAACCTGGGTCTCTCAGACCCTAGTATGACCCTCTAACCACTGCATCAAACTAGTTTTCTTCACTGGCAAAGCAATATAAACAAGGAGCCCATATGTGTCTTTTGCTGAATCAGTGGCATTTGGGCATTTCCAGGGAGACTGTGGCATGGGCACATAAATAAAAGTGGTAAAGAACGGGGAAGGGAGAAACGACTTAGCATTTCCAAATCTAGGAAAACAAATCAGTGGCCCATTCTGCATCTAGCATTTGCTCTGCTGTTTGACCAAACCCACTGCTGGAAAAGAAATCCCCCTTCACATTGCATGCCACTTTCACGTTGATTGATTGTCGGATTTTACGGCAGTGTCCAGACTGCATGCTGCTTTCACTTGGTTTGATTGCTCAGTATTATGGTTACCGTCTGCATAGATTTATGGCCGTTTCATGGCCATTCAGGGGTGACTCTGCAGTCAGTACCGCGTTGGCCCCCGGGTATTTGAATGTGGTTTTGAGCCACATCTCTTTCTGTTCCAGTAAAACAGCGGAGCAAATGCTAGATGCAGAATGGGCCAGTGTTACCCTTTTTTCTGACAACTGACCAAGAAGCAAAACCAGCTTTGGCCTGATTCCGTGTTCTGTTTTCCCCCCCTGCACTTGTTGGCAACCTCTGATACTATTAATCTTGGTCCGGTCCTGTCTTCTCATGACCGAGAGCGGGAGACGTGTGATTATCCCCAGAACAGAATGCTGCTCTGTGGAGAAATACCAGATTAATTGCATAGGTTAGGGATTGGCTAAGGTGGATAGGGGAGTTCAGGCAACCCACAGTTTGGCAGTTTTCCCTTGCCGTTTCACCAAGGAGTTTAGGCAAACATGGTTCTTTGCTTCCTCGGTCCCATTAACCTAGGATGGCCAGGTTCCTCCCGGCCTCCGGTGGGGGGTGGGGTTGTAGGATTGTCAGATTTTTGTAGCAGGAGCTCCTTTGCATATTAGGCCACACACCCCTGATGTAGCCAATCCTCCAAGAGCTTACAGTAGCCCCTGTAAGAAGAGGCTCAGATCCATGCTGGAAAACTCCTGGAGATTTGGGGACAGAGCCTGGGGAGGACAGGGACCTCAGTGAGGTGCAATACCACAGAGTCCACCCTCCAAAGCATCCATTTTCTCCAGAGGAAATGATCTCTGTAGTCTGGAGATGAGATGTAACTCCAGGAGATCCCCAGGTCCTACCTGGAGGCTGGCCTCGCTATGATGAACCTAAGGAGAGAATGGGGGGGGGGGGGGGGGGGGCAGGAGGTCGTGTTTTCATCCTGTATAGAATGCCAGGCAGTGTTGAACAGATACAAAGGTTAGGGTTGCCAGCTCTGTGCTGGAAAATTCCGGGAGCTTGGGGAGCATGAGGTTTGGAGAGGGGAGAGACTAGAGTGAGGTATAATGCCATAAAGTCCACCTTCCAAAGCATCCGTTTTCTCCAGGGGGATCTGATCTCCCGTAGTCTGGAGATGAATGGTGATTCTGGGGGATCCCCAGGGTTCACCTGGAGGCCAGCGTCCCTAACTGGGGATCTTCCCAAATACCTCCCGAAAGCAGAACGGAGGACGAAAGGAAAACTACAACCCCGCTTTAGAAGATAATGGGATCGAAAAGAAGCAGCACAATCTAAGAATACAAGAAGCAGGGAACGAAAAGAGGGAGGACTCGGCTGAAGACACAATGAAGTTTGAGATTTTTAGGCTGTTTTTACATCTGACTTTCCCGCTGGAATCATTCTAGTTCCAAAAAAACCTGCCCACACCTCTGTGCGGTGTGAAACCGTGCTGCTACTGAAATGTCCACATCTACTAATTGCCCTCCTGTGGTCAAGCTAGTATTCAACCGGCTTTATTCTGCTTTAAACAATTGCTGTTGATTAGTGCACTTAGACCCCCTGGAGTGAAATTTCACACCACTGTGAAATCAGCACAGGAAAAGACAGCAGTCAAACTACTTTAGAGGGGAGGTGTAAAATGTGTGGGCTGCTCTGTTCTTTTATACCCGTTTTCACTGATCAGAGGCTGCCCTGCACACTTGTAGGAGAAAGGACAAACTTTTCCGGCCTAGTCCATGATCAAAATATATTGTGTAACGATTTGCTTTTCCGGGATTGACTCGACCGGTATCTTCAAGAAAACTCCCATCCTGGTCCATAATGGCTGTAAAAAAAAAAAGACAAATGCTATGCTGGGGATTATTAGGAAAGGAATTGAAAACAAATCAGCCAGTATCATAACACAAATCTATGGTGCGGCCTCATTTGGAATACTGTATACTATTCTGGGCACTGTACCTCAAAAAAGATATTACAGTATTCAAAAAGATGCTGAAAGGAGCAACCAAAATGACTAAGGGGATGGAACACCTTCCCTATGAAGAAAGGTTAACGAGGTTAGGGCTTTTTAGCTTGGAGAAATGACAATTGAGGGGTGCCGTAATAAAGATTTTGCCCTGCTGGTGGACCTCCTGATGGCACCTTGTTTTTGGCCAGTGTGTGACACAGAGTATTGGACTGGGTGGGCCATTGGCCTTATCCAACATGGCTTCTCTTATGTTCTTAAAACTAGCTTAGCATATGGTTGGTTCGGCAGAGAGACTGGTCTGAGGCCATCTAGTGTTCTTCCACTGCAGAGGAAGGATTCAAACCTGGGTCTCTCAGACCCTAGTATGACCCTCTAACCACTGCATCAAACTAGTTTTCTTCACTGGCAAAGCAATATAAACAAGGAGCCCATATGTGTCTTTTGCTGAATCAGTGGCATTTGGGCATTTCCAGGGAGACTGTGGCATGGGCACATAAATAAAAGTGGTAAAGAACGGGGAAGGGAGAAACGACTTAGCATTTCCAAATCTAGGAAAACAAATCAGTGGCCCGTTCTGCATCTAGCATTTGCTCTGCTGTTTGACCAAACCCACTGCTGGAAAAGAAATCCCCCTTCACATTGCATGCCACTTTCACGTTGATTGATTGTCGGATTTTACGGCAGTGTCCAGACTGCATGCTGCTTTCACTTGGTTTGATTGCTCAGTATTATGGTTACCGTCTGCATAGATTTATGGCCGTTTCATGGCCATTCAGGGGTGACTCTGCAGTCAGTACCGCGTTGGCCCCCGGGTATTTGAATGTGGTTTTGAGCCACATCTCTTTCTGTTCCAGTAAAACAGCGGAGCAAATGCTAGATGCAGAATGGGCCAGTGTTACCCTTTTTTCTGACAACTGACCAAGAAGCAAAACCAGCTTTGGCCTGATTCCGTGTTCTGTTTTCCCCCCCTGCACTTGTTGGCAACCTCTGATACTATTAATCTTGGTCCGGTCCTGTCTTCTCATGACCAAGAGCAGGAGACGTGTGATTATCCCCAGAACAGAATGCTGCTCTGTGGAGAAATACCAGATTAATTGCATAGGTTAGGGATTGGCTAAGGTGGATAGGGGAGTTCAGGCAACCCACAGTTTGGCAGTTTTCCCTTGCCGTTTCACCAAGGAGTTTAGGCAAACATGGTTCTTTGCTTCCTCGGTCCCATTAACCTAGGATGGCCAGGTTCCTCCCGGCCTCCGGTGGGGGGTGGGGTTGTAGGATTGTCAGATTTTTGTAGCAGGAGCTCCTTTGCATATTAGGCCACACACCCCTGATGTAGCCAATCCTCCAAGAGCTTACAGTAGCCCCTGTAAGAAGAGGCTCAGATCCATGCTGGAAAACTCCTGGAGATTTGGGGACAGAGCCTGGGGAGGACAGGGACCTCAGTGAGGTGCAATACCACAGAGTCCACCCTCCAAAGCATCCATTTTCTCCAGAGGAAATGATCTCTGTAGTCTGGAGATGAGATGTAACTCCAGGAGATCCCCAGGTCCTACCTGGAGGCTGGCCTCGCTATGATGAACCTAAGGAGAGAATGGGGGGGGGGGGGGGGGGGCAGGAGGTCGTGTTTTCATCCTGTATAGAATGCCAGGCAGTGTTGAACAGATACAAAGGTTAGGGTTGCCAGCTCTGTGCTGGAAAATTCCGGGAGCTTGGGGAGCATGAGGTTTGGAGAGGGGAGAGACTAGAGTGAGGTATAATGCCATAAAGTCCACCTTCCAAAGCAGCCGTTTTCTCCAGGGGGATCTGATCTCCCGTAGTCTGGAGATGAATGGTGATTCTGGGGGATCCCCAGGGTTCACCTGGAGGCCAGCGTCCCTAACTGGGGATCTTCCCAAATACCTCCCGAAAGCAGAACGGAGGACGAAAGGAAAACTACAACCCCGCTTTAGAAGATAATGGGATCGAAAAGAAGCAGCACAATCTAAGAATACAAGAAGCAGGGAACGAAAAGAGGGAGGACTCGGCTGAAGACACAATGAAGTTTGAGATTTTTAGGCTGTTTTTACATCTGACTTTCCCGCTGGAATCATTCTAGTTCCAAAAAAACCTGCCCACACCTCTGTGCGGTGTGAAACCGTGCTGCTACTGAAATGTCCACATCTACTAATTGCCCTCCTGTGGTCAAGCTGGTATTCAACCGGCTTTATTCTGCTTTAAACAATTGCTGTTGATTAGTGCACTTAGACCCCCTGGAGTGAAATTTCACACCACTGTGAAATCAGCGCAGGAAAAGACAGCAGTCAAACTACTTTAGAGGGGAGGTGTAAAATGTGTGGGCTGCTCTGTTCTTTTATACCCGTTTTCACTGATCAGAGGCTGCCCTGCACACTTGTAGGAGAAAGGACAAACTTTTCCGGCCTAGTCCATGATCAAAATATATTGTGTAACGATTTGCTTTTCCGGGATTGACTCGACCGGTATCTTCAAGAAAACTCCCATCCTGGTCCATAATGGCTGTAAAAAAAAAAAGACAAATGCTATGCTGGGGATTATTAGGAAAGGAATTGAAAACAAATCAGCCAGTATCATAACACAAATCTATGGTGCGGCCTCATTTGGAATACTGTATACTATTCTGGGCACTGTACCTCAAAAAAGATATTACAGTATTCAAAAAGATGCTGAAAGGAGCAACCAAAATGACTAAGGGGATGGAACACCTTCCCTATGAAGAAAGGTTAACGAGGTTAGGGCTTTTTAGCTTGGAGAAATGACAATTGAGGGGTGCCGTAATAAAGATTTTGCCCTGCTGGTGGACCTCCTGATGGCACCTTGTTTTTGGCCAGTGTGTGACACAGAGTATTGGACTGGGTGGGCCATTGGCCTTATCCAACATGGCTTCTCTTATGTTCTTAAAACTAGCTTAGCATATGGTTGGTTCGGCAGAGAGACTGGTCTGAGGCCATCTAGTGTTCTTCCACTGCAGAGGAAGGATTCAAACCTGGGTCTCTCAGACCCTAGTATGACCCTCTAACCACTGCATCAAACTAGTTTTCTTCACTGGCAAAGCAATATAAACAAGGAGCCCATATGTGTCTTTTGCTGAATCAGTGGCATTTGGGCATTTCCAGGGAGACTGTGGCATGGGCACATAAATAAAAGTGGTAAAGAACGGGGAAGGGAGAAACGACTTAGCATTTCCAAATCTAGGAAAACAAATCAGTGGCCCGTTCTGCATCTAGCATTTGCTCTGCTGTTTGACCAAACCCACTGCTGGAAAAGAAATCCCCCTTCACATTGCATGCCACTTTCACGTTGATTGATTGTCGGATTTTACGGCAGTGTCCAGACTGCATGCTGCTTTCACTTGGTTTGATTGCTCAGTATTATGGTTACCGTCTGCATAGATTTATGGCCGTTTCATGGCCATTCAGGGGTGACTCTGCAGTCAGTACCGCGTTGGCCCCCGGGTATTTGAATGTGGTTTTGAGCCACATCTCTTTCTGTTCCAGTAAAACAGCGGAGCAAATGCTAGATGCAGAATGGGCCAGTGTTACCCTTTTTTCTGACAACTGACCAAGAAGCAAAACCAGCTTTGGCCTGATTCCGTGTTCTGTTTTCCCCCCCTGCACTTGTTGGCAACCTCTGATACTATTAATCTTGGTCCGGTCCTGTCTTCTCATGACCAAGAGCGGGAGACGTGTGATTATCCCCAGAACAGAATGCTGCTCTGTGGAGAAATACCAGATTAATTGCATAGGTTAGGGATTGGCTAAGGTGGATAGGGGAGTTCAGGCAACCCACAGTTTGGCAGTTTTCCCTTGCCGTTTCACCAAGGAGTTTAGGCAAACATGGTTCTTTGCTTCCTCGGTCCCATTAACCTAGGATGGCCAGGTTCCTCCCGGCCTCCGGTGGGGGGTGGGGTTGTAGGATTGTCAGATTTTTGTAGCAGGAGCTCCTTTGCATATTAGGCCACACACCCCTGATGTAGCCAATCCTCCAAGAGCTTACAGTAGCCCCTGTAAGAAGAGGCTCAGATCCATGCTGGAAAACTCCTGGAGATTTGGGGACAGAGCCTGGGGAGGACAGGGACCTCAGTGAGGTGCAATACCACAGAGTCCACCCTCCAAAGCATCCATTTTCTCCAGAGGAAATGATCTCTGTAGTCTGGAGATGAGATGTAACTCCAGGAGATCCCCAGGTCCTACCTGGAGGCTGGCCTCGCTATGATGAACCTAAGGAGAGAATGGGGGGGGGGGGGGGCAGGAGGTCGTGTTTTCATCCTGTATAGAATGCCAGGCAGTGTTGAACAGATACAAAGGTTAGGGTTGCCAGCTCTGTGCTGGAAAATTCCGGGAGCTTGGGGAGCATGAGGTTTGGAGAGGGGAGAGACTAGAGTGAGGTATAATGCCATAAAGTCCACCTTCCAAAGCAGCCGTTTTCTCCAGGGGGATCTGATCTCCCGTAGTCTGGAGATGAATGGTGATTCTGGGGGATCCCCAGGGTTCACCTGGAGGCCAGCGTCCCTAACTGGGGATCTTCCCAAATACCTCCCGAAAGCAGAACGGAGGACGAAAGGAAAACTACAACCCCGCTTTAGAAGATAATGGGATCGAAAAGAAGCAGCACAATCTAAGAATACAAGAAGCAGGGAACGAAAAGAGGGAGGACTCGGCTGAAGACACAATGAAGTTTGAGATTTTTAGGCTGTTTTTACATCTGACTTTCCCGCTGGAATCATTCTAGTTCCAAAAAAACCTGCCCACACCTATGTGCGGTGTGAACCCGTGCTGCTACTGAAATGTCCACATCTACTAATTGCCCTCCTGTGGTCAAGCTAGTATTCAACCGGCTTTATTCTGCTTTAAACAATTGCTGTTGATTAGTGCACTTAGACCCCCTGGAGTGAAATTTCACACCACTGTGAAATCAGCACAGGAAAAGACAGCAGTCAAACTACTTTAGAGGGGAGGTGTAAAATGTGTGGGCTGCTCTGTTCTTTTATACCCGTTTTCACTGATCAGAGGCTGCCCTGCACACTTGTAGGAGAAAGGACAAACTTTTCCGGCCTAGTCCATGATCAAAATATATTGTGTAACGATTTGCTTTTCCGGGATTGACTCGACCGGTATCTTCAAGAAAACTCCCATCCTGGTCCATAATGGCTGTAAAAAAAAAAAGACAAATGCTATGCTGGGGATTATTAGGAAAGGAATTGAAAACAAATCAGCCAGTATCATAACACAAATCTATGGTGCGGCCTCATTTGGAATACTGTATAGTATTCTGGGCACTGTACCTCAAAAAAGATATTACAGTATTCAAAAAGATGCTGAAAGGAGCAACCAAAATGATTAAGGGGATGGAACACCTTCCCTATGAAGAAAGGTTAACGAGGTTAGGGCTTTTTAGCTTGGAGAAATGACAATTGAGGGGTGCCGTAATAAAGATTTTGCCCTGCTGGTGGACCTCCTGATGGCACCTTGTTTTTGGCCAGTGTGTGACACAGAGTATTGGACTGGGTGGGCCATTGGCCTTATCCAACATGGCTTCTCTTATGTTCTTAAAACTAGCTTAGCATATGGTTGGTTCGGCAGAGAGACTGGTCTGAGGCCATCTAGTGTTCTTCCACTGCAGAGGAAGGATTCAAACCTGGGTCTCTCAGACCCTAGTATGACCCTCTAACCACTGCATCAAACTAGTTTTCTTCACTGGCAAAGCAATATAAACAAGGAGCCCATATGTGTCTTTTGCTGAATCAGTGGCATTTGGGCATTTCCAGGGAGACTGTGGCATGGGCACATAAATAAAAGTGGTAAAGAACGGGGAAGGGAGAAACGACTTAGCATTTCCAAATCTAGGAAAACAAATCAGTGGCCCGTTCTGCATCTAGCATTTGCTCTGCTGTTTGACCAAACCCACTGCTGGAAAAGAAATCCCCCTTCACATTGCATGCCACTTTCACGTTGATTGATTGTCGGATTTTATGGCAGTGTCCA
Source organism: Lepidodactylus listeri (assembly GCA_029233225.1). Lineage (NCBI taxonomy): Eukaryota > Metazoa > Chordata > Lepidosauria > Squamata > Gekkonidae > Lepidodactylus > Lepidodactylus listeri. The sequence goes on along the minus strand of JARCFY010000019.1, from coordinate 37,431,227 downwards.
GACTGCATGCTGCTTTCACTTGGTTTGATTGCTCAGTATTATGGTTACCGTCTGCATAGATTTATGGCCGTTTCATGGCCATTCAGGGGTGACTCTGCAGTCAGTACCGCGTTGGCCCCCGGGTATTTGAATGTGGTTTTGAGCCACATCTCTTTCTGTTCCAGTAAAACAGCGGAGCAAATGCTAGATGCAGAATGGGCCAGTGTTACCCTTTTTTCTGACAACTGACCAAGAAGCAAAACCAGCTTTGGCCTGATTCCGTGTTCTGTTTTCCCCCCCTGCACTTGTTGGCAACCTCTGATACTATTAATCTTGGTCCGGTCCTGTCTTCTCATGACCGAGAGCGGGAGACGTGTGATTATCCCCAGAACAGAATGCTGCTCTGTGGAGAAATACCAGATTAATTGCATAGGTTAGGGATTGGCTAAGGTGGATAGGGGAGTTCAGGCAACCCACAGTTTGGCAGTTTTCCCTTGCCGTTTCACCAAGGAGTTTAGGCAAACATGGTTCTTTGCTTCCTCGGTCCCATTAACCTAGGATGGCCAGGTTCCTCCCGGCCTCCGGTGGGGGGTGGGGTTGTAGGATTGTCAGATTTTTGTAGCAGGAGCTCCTTTGCATATTAGGCCACACACCCCTGATGTAGCCAATCCTCCAAGAGCTTACAGTAGCCCCTGTAAGAAGAGGCTCAGATCCATGCTGGAAAACTCCTGGAGATTTGGGGACAGAGCCTGGGGAGGACAGGGACCTCAGTGAGGTGCAATACCACAGAGTCCACCCTCCAAAGCATCCATTTTCTCCAGAGGAAATGATCTCTGTAGTCTGGAGATGAGATGTAACTCCAGGAGATCCCCAGGTCCTACCTGGAGGCTGGCCTCGCTATGATGAACCTAAGGAGAGAATGGGGGGGGGGGGGGCAGGAGGTCGTGTTTTCATCCTGTATAGAATGCCAGGCAGTGTTGAACAGATACAAAGGTTAGGGTTGCCAGCTCTGTGCTGGAAAATTCCGGGAGCTTGGGGAGCATGAGGTTTGGAGAGGGGAGAGACTAGAGTGAGGTATAATGCCATAAAGTCCACCTTCCAAAGCAGCCGTTTTCTCCAGGGGTACTGATTTCTGTAGCCTAGAGGTCAGCTGTAATTCCAGGAGATCTTTGGGCCCCACCTGGAGGCTGGCAACCCCAACAAAGGTGCTGGTATCAGGTTGCACCTTTGGTCCTCTGGGAAGGAGAGCACAATAGCAGCTTCCTTATTGCGAATACTTTAAAATGTGTGTTCTCAGGGCCGGCTCTATCACTAGGCCAACTAGGCGGCTGCCTAGGGGCGCAGCTGGCAAACGGGGCGGCAGAGAGACTGAGAGAGACTCAAACCAGGAGATAGTGTGCTTTATGCAAACCATGATTTATCATTATGTCTGAATGCAGCTTTCCATTCAGGCTAAGAACCAAACTTAGTCTTGGGGCAATGCAGATAGACTTGTAGGCGCTGCAGCCAGCTGGTGCAGGTGGCTGCTAGCGGGGCTGGAGAGCTCATCAGTCCGGGCAGGCAGGCGGGCACTGAGGGTGTGGAGGGGTGTCCCTTGCGGGCAGGTCTCCGGTGGTGGAGAGGGTGGCTCTGCAGTTGGGTGGCACTACAAGGCAGCCTCACCTGGGGGGGGGGGGCACCACAAGTTAGCCTCGCCTAGTGCGCAAAAAACCCTGGGGCTGGCCCTGTGTGTTCTAAAAATAATAAAATCCCCAAGAACATCTGCTAACCAGAACGAAATCGAACACAGACCACCTGATATCATTCTGGTTCAGACAGGCTGTTCGTACTTTTAAGGCAAGCATGAAAAAAAAATGGGAAAGAGAAGCTGGGACCTGTGCCCAGCTCAATTTTAGCTACAATGCCAGACCACACCACAAATTACCACCAGAGGAAACTTGGCCCGGCTGTTAATAGGGAAGAGAGCCAGAACACACTTGAGCTTGATACATCCAGGGTTGGAAGAGAAGGGTAGAAGAAGCAAGGAAGTCAGAAGGGGAAGAACAGTGATCACAACCAAGAGAGACATTTGGATTGGGAGGACCCTGTTCGTGTCAAAAGGTTGCAGTCACACTGGAGGCTTGACGCAATCTGCCATTGCCTCTATTTGCTGCGTGGGAAGGGGTGACCAGACAGCACACCCTGAAGTGGCCTCACTGCATGCTCACACCATGGTTGACAGTTCAGATTATTGCTGTGGGGCAACCACAGAGTGGGTGGTCAGGTGGCTTCTTTTTTAAAAAAATGTCTTTTGATTATGCACGTAGCTGCTTATTTAAAGCACTGCTCCATTTTGGCAGTTGAAGGAGGGCTGCCTCCCCCTCTGAAAAAGCTCATCTTTTCAATGAACTTCTTCCCCACCCTGTGTGCTGCAAAGCTGTAGGCAGAGGAACCAGCATGAAAAAAGACAAAGGAGGCTCCTCAGCCTACCCTTCCCTCCCCCCCTTGCCTCAGAGGACAGCTGGTGTGCACAAAGATGCGGTTATGCACACCTCACTGATTTTTTAAAAAAGGGATTGAAAATGGAACCAAATGATCAGACTTCCCAACTGGGTTGAGCTTGCACCAGGGAAGTTCAGACATCTGGAAACGCAGGGTGAAGACACTGATATCCATAAACACCCTGGCTACTCCACTTCCAAAATGGGATGGAATGGGGTGGTGATGACTGGGGGACAGAAGACTTGCCAGTGCAAACTGCTTGTGTGACCACAGCCAAAATTTCCATCCACACCGGACTGCATGGATCCTGGGAAGAAGAAAAAGGCTGAAAGGACCAACATCTTTTCAAGTGGAACTGTTGAAGGATCAAGTTATGAGAGTCAGAGTCATGCTTGAAGAAGGGAAGATGAAACCCATAGAGAGAGAGAGATACTGAATAGAGGAGATCATCTGGAAAAAAACCCAAAAGAAACAAATGATGACAACAAAAAAACATGAAGCAGTAGAGACCAAGGGTTTATCTCATGACGATCTCCAGAACCAACTAACCAACATTGAGAAAGGTCTGGAGACCCCTGGTAGTGGGGCCAAAGTCCCATATCACAAAAAAGGCATTGTTCAGCACAAGAATGGAAGACATCCAGTTCCTCCCCCTGCCAGTGGCCGGGAGGCCCTGGAAACCCTACGGCCAGAAGTTTGAAAGACTATGAGGCTAATGAAAGAAAGAGGGATGTCATAAAGTGCTGTTAATGATGCAATATGAATGTTTTAATAAATAAATATTGGAGAATGATTTTAGATGGTACACTAGGTGAAGAGTCCATAGAGATCACATTAGATAACCTTGGTAATTGTGAATCTGAAGGGGTTTTTTTTTGGTTTTTGTTTTTAAAAAGCCAATATGTTCAGTAGACTTTAGTTTACAGTATCCATCTTCTTTTCTTCCTTGAAACAAGGGGAAGATTTGCGAATTGTTGGGCATCTGCAGGGAGCTTGACGTCGTCCGCTTCGCACTGAATTTAAGAAAGCCCAGGCTGGATCCAAGTCTCTTTGCCAAAGACCTGCTTTTCGATGGCATCCCCGTCCGAGTTTACCAGCCTAAGGCACCATCTGCTGGCCGGAGGAAAGGAATGGTTCTCTTCCATGGGGGAGCTGGTTTGGTTGGAAGTATTGGTAAGAGTTCAGAGAGTTCATATAGTGTTGTGGACATACTTTCAAGTTTAGGGTTAGTAGAGAATGTGTTTCAGAAACTGCAAGCTTTCTGTTTGGGACAACTTCAGTACAAATGAAGAATTACAAAAAATACAAGGGCTGCGGTCTCACACACACTAAATTAATCCACTTCCAACCCACTTTTAGTGCACTTTCCAACTGGGTTTTAATGTGTGAACTGGCAAAATCCAGTTGTAAAGAGCACTGAAAGTGGATTATTGAGTGTGTGTGATGGCAGCGAAGGGGAGGGAGACGCAGAGCCCTATGTGGGAGCAGGAATACAATTGAATTTTGTATTCCTGTTGGTCAGATTCTAATATTCCTGTTTTTGACTTTGCTTCTCGGTAAGAGTTCAGAGGGTTCATATAGTCTTGTGAATATATTTTTAAATTTATGAGATTTGAGTCAGTTTCATGTTTGCCATAGTATTTGGGGTTAGTAGGGAATGGGTATAAGAAACTGCAAGTCTTCTGTATGGGGCAACTTCAATACAAATGAAGAATCTAAGAAAATACAAGGGGGGGAGGCAGCGCCCTATGTGGGAGCAGGAATGCAATTGAATTTTCTATTCCTGTTGGTCAGATTCTAATATTCCTGTTTTTGATTTTGCTTCTCCATTGTACAACTAGGGCTGCCAGCTCTGGGTTGGGAAATACCTGGAGATTTGGAGGGGTGGAGCTGGAGGAGGGTGGGGTTTGGGGAAGGGAGGGGCTTCAACGGGGTATAATGCCATGGAATCCACCTTCAAAGAAATAGCCATTTTCTCCAGGCAAACTGATCTCTGTCACCTGGAGATGAATTGTAATCCCAGGAGATCCCCAGCCACCGCCTGGAGGTTGGGCAACCTTACGTACAATTGTGCATACCAATGAATATATCCAAGCCCCTTTCAACTGCCTCATGCTGACATTTTCCTCTAAAACAGGGGTGGGCAAACTTGCTCAGTGTAAGAGCCACCTAGAATAGGGGTGGCCAAACTTGCTTAACGTAAGAGCCGCATAGAATAAACATCAGATGTTTGAGAGCCACAAGACAGGAAGAAATATTACCTGCTTTTATTGGAAAATAAGCAAATTTGTTTTTTATTAACATTAAATGAGACTGCCAAAAATAATAACAAAAGGGGTAAAAGCAGATGTTGATAATGATATTAATTTGTCCAATGATATTTGTTTGCTAATGATATTTAGCTTGCCCAGCCGCCCTGCCGGGAGCCACACAATATATGTGAAAGAGCCGCATGCGGCTCCCGAGCCACAGTTTGCCCACCCCTGCTCTAAAATACATGCATTGTAAATATTATTTCTGTATCAAGCACCCTGCATTTTATATCACACAGACAAACATATCTAATTCTCAAAACCTTGTGAAACGTCTAAATTTCAGTTCCAAAATTTTTCATTTTTTTTTTTTTTTAGGTCTCTATCAAGACATTAGCAATAGAATTGCCAAAGAGGCTGATGTCGTGCTTGTCGCTGTCAGGTACGTGAATCCAGCCAAATACTGATAATCAAAAATGCACATTTGCACACATAATGGAACAAAGTTTTGTGTCCAGTGGCATCTTTAAGAGCAACAAGTTTAACTCTGGGTATAAGATTTCATGTCCATGCACACTACTTTATATATGCATCCACAGTGTTCGTAATGCCAGCTCAATTTGTGGAGGGATTTGTTGCCAGAAGGAAAGGAGATGCAAAACAGTAAATGTGTTTAAGGCACCCCTGTGTGAATGTACTCGCTTTTCTATGGTCTTTTCCCTCCAAAGATCCCAGTGTTGTGTGATGGTCAGTATGTCAGACTAAGGCTGAGGACAGATTGGCCATCTCGGCCGCTCCGCCTCCACTTCAGAAGCGGAGGCAGAGCGGCCGTTCAGACGGCCGCATCTGCCCCCAGGCGGCGGCCCGGACCCATCGCGTCTGGCGCCGCGCTCCTTCCGCACCAGCCGAGCACCACTTCAAAGTGGTGCTCGGCTGCTGCGGCGCGCCCCGCGCGCGCGTTCCACCGCCGGAGTGGGTGTGAACGTGCGCGGGCAGGGGCAGCCACGCGGCATCCGCCCGCCGCTCCAGGAAGCTGCCCGCAGTCTGAACGCTGCGGGCGGTTTCCTCCCGGCGGTGTGCGAATGCCGCGCCGCGGGGGAACTTCCCCCCGCCCCATTCTGCAGCCTAAGTCTCACACACACAGACACAGACACACATCTTAGAAGCACATCAGGAGATCTGATTAGCTGTGCAGCTCAAAGATATCCACTGTACGACTGATGACCTGTTGTGTGTATCCTAGAAAATATTTTTAAGCAATACATTCCTTTTCAAAGGCATCCTATTAAACAGAGCTTCTGCCTGAAATGTCTGATTTTGCCCACCATCCATCAAAGGTGCCATAGGGTTAAAAAGGGTTAGGACAGAGGTGTCAAGCTCATTTGTTATGAGGGCCAGATCTGACATAAATGAGACCTTGTTGGGCTGAGCCCTGTGTGTCATAAAATATAATGCCAGGTAGTGGAGATATAAACTTTATGAAGGACACAAAAACATGCTTAAAACATTAGCACTCTTGCAATATTTTGTTTATTTAACAGTGTGTGATAACTGACACCTCTTTCTCTGAATTACTACATCAAAATGTCTGTGGTGTCACAATTTTGAGTTTGCTGTTCAAGTGTGTATCTGTAAGCTGCAAACCTACTTTTGATTTATTGACATTCACTACAGAAAGCTCATGCTCAGAGTTCTAACCCCAGGACCCAGGGGAAAACATCAAATGATTGGGAATTGCACACTTTTGTACATAAATTGCTTTGTGTGCTGGTCAAGAATGAGATAAGGCACCATGACACAGACTGAGGGCTATGCATTTGTACAAAACTATAATCTTTCTCAGTGGTCAGTATCAGGTTACTATCTGGGAAGTCTAAGGCAGAGGACAGACTGCAGATCTGCCCCGGGACAGACGCGGGGCCAAAAGCCCCGCGGGAAAAGCAGCCCGGTGCGGCCCGTCCGCACTGGCTGCGATGTCCCGGGGAGGAGGCGGGGAGGAGGCGCGCGGCCGCGGGGCCGTTCAGACTTCCGCCCCCACTTCCGGCGCGCTGCCGACGCATCCACACTGCTAGGAAGCGGCAGGGATGCGCGGCCGGAGAGCCGGAGACCAGTTTAAAGTGGTCTCCAGCTGAAGCGGAAGGACGGCGCCTCGCGGACGGGTGAGTCCGCGCTGACGACGGGGGGCAGATGTGGCAATCTGAACGCCCCCTCTGCCTCCGCTTTAGAAGCGGAGGCAGAGCGGGGCAGATTGCCAGTCTGTCCTCGGCCTAAGTTCAAAATCCCCAAAGGAAGTGTGCTGGGTGAACTTGGTCTAGACACACATGCTCAGCCTAATCCACCTTACTGGCTTGTTGTTATTACTCATCTAAATAGTTCACATTGCTTTCCTACTGAGGAGATTGGATCATGAGGGAGTGAATACAGTGAAAAGGAGGAGGGAACCCAGTTGCACTCAGGAGAGCCACAGCATAACAAGCCTAACAAAACACACACAGTGTAGCAAGGCACACAAAACTCTGGATAAAACTCTGTTGGTCTTAGCCAGTTTGGTGTAGTGGTTAAGTGCTCGGACTCTAATCTGGGAGAACCGGGTTTGATTCCCCACTCCTCCATTTGCACCTGCTGGATTACCTTGGGCAAGCTGTAGCTCTGGCACAGTTGTACTTGAAAAACAGCAGTTCTGGAAAGAGCTCTCTCAGCCCCACCTACCTCACAGAGTGTCTGTTGTGGGGAAGGGGAGGGAAAGGAGTTTGTAAGCCACTCTGAGACTCCCTTGGGTAGTGAAGGGCGGGGTATAAATCCAATCTCCTCCTCCTCCTCTTCTTCTTCTAGATGCTTTGTATTTCTCCTGGGTGATTGAGGCAGTCAAGCAAAGCAAGCTCTCCCTCCCTCATTCCCTCCCTCCCTTCAGGGAGGAGCCTCAGCCAATGAAGGGGAAGAAAGGCTTAGCTTTGTCTCCTGTGTGATTGAGGCAGCCTGGCCTGGAAACAAGCTCTGGATCACTCTCTCTCCCCCCCAGGAGGGAGGGATAGGGTTGCCAAGTCTGGGTTGGAAAATAGCTGGGGACTTAGGGGGTGGAGCCAGGAGAAGGTGGGGTTTGGGAAGGAGAGGGGCCTCAACATGGTACAGTTCTATAGAGTTCACCCTTCAGAGCAGCCATTTTCTCCAGGGGAGCCGCTGTCTGTCAGCTGGAGATCAGTGGTAAAAGTGGGAGATCCCCAGGCCCCACCTGGAGGCTGGCAACCCTAGGGAAGGAGCCTCAGCCCTTGCAGGGAACAGAAGCTTGCTTATCTATCTCTCCTGAACGATTGAGAGAGTCTGGCAAAGCAAGCTAGATGCAGCAGCAGCAGAACTGGAAGCAGCAGCAGGAGGCAGCCAGTTTCACTGTGGGCCTGATAAAAGCCCTCTGGGGGACTGATCTGACTTGCAGGCCACATGTTTGACACCCCTGGGTTTGTGACCCTTGGTCTAGCCTCTGCACCTCCCTCCCTCTCCCCCTTTTCTGTCTGTCTGTCCATCTACCTATTCATCTGCCCATGAATTCGTCAGCTTCCCACCTGGCATCAGTTCCTCCATCCAATCCAATTCGCGAAGGAGTCGAGTAAGCTAACCCTCTGCTTCTTTGTTATGGCTTTCTAGCTATGGCTTGTCTCCTGAGCACCCGTATCCCAGTCAGTTCAAGCAATGCTTGGCAGCTACTGCACACTTCATGCAAAATGCGGAAGTCTACGGGGTAGATCCTTCCCAAATCGTCATCTTTGGGGACAGTGCAGGAGGCAATTTCACTTCTGTCGTAGCCCAACAACTGACAAAGAGACCAGACCTCCCCAAGCTACGGGCTCAAGCTCTGATCTATGCTGGCATCCAAGCGATGGACTTCAACCTGCCTTCCTATGTGCAGAATGCTAATATGCCAATCTTGACCCAGGAAAACGTAATAAATTTTGGCCTGCAGTATTTTATAAAGGACCCAGCTCTGCAAGTTGATATCCTGAAAGGCTCTCATGTGCCAGATGATTTTAGGCTGAAATACCGAAAGTGGGTGAGCGCCGATAACATTCCCGAGAAATTTAAACGTGGTTACCAACAGGTGCCTCTCGCTCCTTACAAGCCCGAGGTTTACAAGCAGTTTCCAGAACTGCTGGAAGAAACCTTTTCTTCCATTTTTGCTGAAGACCGCATCATCAAGGAGCTCCCTGAAACTTTCATTGTGAGCTGCGAGTACGACGTATTTCGAGACGACAACCTGTTGTACAAAAAACGGCTGGAGGACTGTGGGGTGAAAGTCAGATGGTTCCATGCTGAACAGGGGTTTCACGGGGTGATGAACTTTTCAGACGTGGGCCCTTTCACCTTTCCAGCTGGGGTAGAAATTGTGGACAGTATTATAGACTTCGTCAAAAGTTTGTGAGAGGCTTCCTTGTAACCTTTTGTGGCAGCTAAAACAGGCAACAGTCCAGGCTAGGCCTTGCTGATGGAGATAGGGTTGCCAGGTCAGCTAGTCCAACCCCCTGAACAACAAAGAAAACTCACAATCCCCACTCCGGAGTGACCCCTGCTCTAAGCACAGAGGCGGGCAAAAAGCCTCCAGGATCCCTGGGCCAGTCTGGCCTGGAGGAAAATTCTTTCCTGACACCAAATTGGTGGTTGGCATTTACCCTGGGCATGTAAGAAAGGGCTATGAGAGCCAAGCTCCGGCCCATCCTTTTCTGTCCTCCCTCTCACAATCTGCCTGAATTCACAGTGGAAGGGTTGGGAGGGCAGGGATACTGCTGATGACACTACATCTCTCATGAGCAACAACGTTTCCAGCAATTCCTAGAGTTACCCATTGTCCCTTCTGGGTTGTAGCCAGAAATGACATACTGGTACTGTGGGAGGCTTCCTGCCATAGCAAAAGGACTAGGCAAAGAAAGGGAAAACACCAAGAACAAACTGTCAAAACTGTCAACACACTGATATGCATTAAAAATATTATTGGCTGAGTTCAGACTGGCACTTTGACCCAATATAGGTATTTTGACCCAATATAGGCACGTTTCTCAAGCGGATTAAGGAGCTGGTTCACACAGCCACAGCTGTCTGGCGTTCCCATACCGTAATCACCCTGTCCTGAAGCGTTTTGATCCCGCTTTTAAAAAGTACCAGGTGAAAGCCATGACAAGCCGTTTGGGTGCACACTGATCCCACTTCCTGGAAGTGTGGTTGCAAATAAGCGGCAATCAAGCGGCGCCGGTAATGTGAACCCGCTGATCCAGCATAACTGCTCATGTGGGCTGTGCACTTGGGTGCACAACCACCTGTGGGGACACTTCCAGTTCATGGAGTTAAAGCTCCCAGCCATGGGATTCTGCTCCAATTGTTGCTGCGCCTATGCGCCCATGCGCCCACGAGCAGGTTGGCAAAATGGACCAAAGCTGCGTGCAACCGGGGCACCTCCGCCAGGGGCCGCCCCACAGTGTGACTGCTCCATTCCGCCTCCTCCCCGGTATGGTCTTGCATCAGTCCACGCAATGCGACCGGAAAGCCCCACGACAGCTTGGCCCGGGTCATTTTGCCCTGCTTCCCTTGCGCTTCATTCTGCCAGTCTGTCCTCCACCATTGTTATATTAATCTTCAATATTGGTCCGAGCCAACTATACTGTGTCAACTATGTTTGAAGTAGTATAATTCACTTAAACCTCCCTGAAAGCTGGTGGTAACAGCTTCCATATTAATGTGCTCACAGCACTAAGAAACCAGGATTTAAAGAGACATTATACAGAACCACAAACTTGAGTTAAATGTTCTGTATAACATCAATTCTCTCAATGTACAAAATGAATATGAAGAAATTACAATTTACAAAATACAAAAGACTTTATCCACAAATTATTAACTGTCCAAGTGCTGTGTATTGGAATAGTTCTCACATAAGCAGTTCTGTGACAGACTCTAATTAAGCCAGAGTTTCCTTCGCATTGCAATAGTTGGACTTGCTCCACAAATTATACAAAAGCACAAAATAAACAACCAATGGTCTGAAGTATACATTTGCTGATGGGACCAAAGCTTCCAAGGAATAACAAGGTTCCTCAGAATGAATATTTTCAAATGAAATGATACACGCTTCCCAGGTAAAGTCTTGTTTCGAATAGCTTTTCCAAGTCGAAGAAGAAATTTCTCGAGGAACTGTATAATGCAAAGTAAAAATATAAAAATACAGTACACTTGTACTAGTTCTGAATAGCATCATAATTTATATTGTTTATGTGCAGGTATTACCCCAACTTTTGATCTGTCTAAATGTAGCAACCAAGTTTGTCTCAGTTTTCACCACTGAAGCTAAGATTCTCATACTCAATGCTCTAAGAATTGGAATTAAATGCATGGGCCCTAATTTGCCTAAAGTTGCAGTCCCACTGCTCCATGATTTAAAGAAATCACAACTTAATTAATACTAGATCTTAAGTAAAGGGGGGGAAATTCACATTCTGCTTTAGTCCAAAAGGAGAAAAAGTCCTCAAAGGAAATATAAACTGGGCTGGGGTGTATATTTATATATGACACAGTATTTAAGTTCATCAGGGGAATGTTCTTTCTCTAAATAGTGCTGAACCGTCGGTGCTTCTGTAATTCTATCTCATATCAGCGCTCATGGATACGGTTTTACCAGTGATGGATCTTGGCCTAGCTTGACTAGGTCATCAACAGCCTTATTCAGGTCTGTCACAAAACCAGGGGTTACTGATTAAGCCTTTAGCCATTAGTTGTTACACCTACCAGGGGTCCGTTGGAGCAGGAGCGCACAGAAGCGCAGCTCCAGGAGTGAGGAGCCCAGGGGGTGGGCACATGACCAAGCCCCACCCCCTCCTCGGCTTCCCCGAGCAGTGCAGAGGCGCAGCGCCCCGGGGAAAGCCCTGCTAGGGTCTTTATTGTTTTTAATGTTTTGTTTTAATATTGATAATTTTTTCATTGCTCCTTTTATGACTGTGTGCTGCTTTTCCAGAGACTTGCTCAAGGTGGTATATAAATTTTCTAAGTATACCATTTTTTATCTGGGCACATGGCACATAAGTACTGGAGAAATTTCACCAATCCTTCAGCAGCTTCCACCCCATCAGTTTGGTGTAGTGGTCAGGAGTTGGACTCTAATCTGGGAGAACCAGGTTTGATTCCCCACTCCTCCACATGTAGCTGCTGGTGTGACCTTGGGCCATTCACAAGTTCTCTCAGAGCTGTTCTCTCATGAGCAGTTCTCAAAAGACCTCTCTCAGCCCCACCTACCTCACAGGGTGTCTTGTTGTGGGGAGGGGAAGGGGAAGGGATGGGTGGTGCACATGTCCTGGGTATCCCAAGTCTACTTGAAACCTGGTGGTTTCAAGGGAGCAAGAAGAGAATGAGAGTGTGTTCTTTATGCTTATTTTTATTGCACAAAGTATTGGATGGGGAAGGGAATGGAGGAAGAGCAAGTCAGTTTCACTCACCTGTGGAGTGGAGCCTGAGGGGTGGGTGTAGCCTTCTGACACACTTCCGGTATGTTAGGGGGTGTGGCACATGCAAATAAGTCATGCAAATGAGTTATGCTAATGAGCTCCTGCACCTCTTTTTCTATGAAATTACCCCTGTGCCTAGCCGACTCTCAACTATGCATATTAATCAACATTCATCTGTGGGCCACCTACATGAACGGAAAGAGGAAATAAAGTTAAAATTACTTCAAAGAATTGATATTTAGGGAACACAGGTGTGCTTGGGCAGGATACTAAATCGGGAGACTCGCATCAGTCTTTGATAACATGGAAAGATACAAGGACTTGGCATAGGTGAAATGTCAAATCCTCAGAATAGATCTCAAGGACACGTATTGGTAGGAAATAACCATACATGGATTATGCCTCGGCTTGTTGGAAACTATATATTAAGTGTGGATGTAACTACATGCTCTTCGGAAAAACCCTTTGCAAGTTTTTCCCGCTTTTGCTAGCAATAAAGCTTCACTTGAAATCATCTGGATCTCTGACTCCCTTGTGTTTCCTAAATTGGGATACAGGTACATGAGGTCTCTATTGAGATAACACCAGCTCTGACAGAAATCCCAATGTAAAGCATCCGACAGGGGCACTAGATTTAATATACCACTTGTTTGGTGGAACATGTGGGAAAATGTCAAAGAATCATTTTAATACCCTTCAAAGAGCCCACAAAACCCTTGCTTTCTATTGCCATCCTAAAGGTGGCACAATGTCCACATCTGTAGTGTCCTCTACTATTAACCCCTGATCTCTCTCCTACATGGTAACTAATATCTGATCTTATAAGAATGTTTTTAATATTCTCTGCAATATCCAATCTCAGGTGGCTCCTCACGGCCCAGTAAATGTGAAATTATGTGCCACTTTCTAGGCTTCCTTCTCTTTTGACGCAGATGGCCCGTGTGTTCAACAATCACTTGTAATTGTTTACCCTATGAAGAAATATTCTGTGAACGCTTGTCCAGTTTGCCCCATTTTTGGTCTTTATTTTGGTCACATTTGATCCGTTTTCAGATGAAGATTTTTGGGAATCGAAACGAGACAACATTCCGGAGGTTCTCGTCACATATCTTCATTGTTGAACCTTTCTGTAATGCTTAGGACTTACTGATGTTATTATTCAGTTTCCTTTTGCCTCCTGTACAAATTTCTTTAGCATTTATAAACAGCTTCTTCTGTCTTTTGTTCTACCGTTTTCTATATATAGACTTTTTGATCCAATTGGACATATTAGAAAATGGAAAGGCACACGCTATACTTTTGGTATATGTTTGTTGTCTATATTGTTAATAGTTGAGATCCATCAATTTTATATACTTTCCTTTGACCATTTTTAATAATATGAAGTGGATCTCCTCTATCTCTTGCTTGATTTCCCATAATTCTGGATTATCTTCCATAGTCAGCATGGGAAGATTGCCCATATGACAGGTTAGTCCACAGATGATAGGGGTGATAATATGAGAAATGTAGATAAGAATTTTTATCTGTTGGTTTATGATAAATTTTGTCAGAAAACTAATTTTACTAGTATCAGAGACTATAACAAAAATATCATCTATATAACGTTCATATAAAATGATATTATGATAGAAAGGATTGGAAACAGATAACAAAATAAACTTGTTTTAAAATACATCCATGTATAATTTACAGTTGCTAGCACTGCATTGGGAAATGCCTGGATATTTTTTTTGGGGGGGGGGGAGTGGAGCCTGAAGATTGCAGGGTTTGGGGGATGGGAAGGACTTCAATGGGTTATGATGCCATAGAATCCAAACTTCCAAAGCAGCCGTTTTCTCCAGAGCTGATCTCTGTTGCCTGGAAATCAATTATAATAGCAGGAGCTCTCCAACTACCACTGCCGCAGGAGGTGGTGGTGGCTACAAGCATTGATGGCTTCAAGAGGGAATTGGATAAACATATGGAGCAGAGGTCCATCAGTGGCTATTAGCCACAAGGTATAGATAGGAACTCTCGGTCTGGGGCAGTGATGCTCTGTATTCTTGGTGCTTGGAGGGGCAACAGTGGGAGAGCTTCTAGTGTCCTGGCCCCACTGCTGGACCTCCTGATGGCACCTGGTATTTTTGGCCACTGTGTGACAGAGTGTTGGACTGGATGGGCCATAGGCCGGATCCAACATTGGCTTCTCTTATGTTCTTATTAACCAGCTTGTCTGCCTAGACCAGTGGTTCTCAACCTATGGGTCGCAAAGCAGAAGACAGCCAGTTCCACTGCAGGCCTGATGGAAGCCCTCCGGGGGCCTGATCCAGCCCTTGGGCCGCATGTTTGACACCTCTGTTCTATCTGATTCTTTTAACTGGAGATGTTGAGGGTAGAACCTGGGACTTTCGGTGTGCAAAGCAGATGCTCTACTGAGATGCCACTCCATTTGCAAATGAAGTACAATCCAGTTTAAAATATTCAAAGTGAACACACTTAGCATTAGAGAAACAAACCAAACAAATTCCAAGACCCTTCTACCACCCACAGCGTGGAGAAAACCAAAGGAGCACCTTTTGTAAGATAAAAGCTAGTTTTTCATGTTCAGCAGATGGGGCAGGGAGACTGCTGTTAAAGAATTCACGGGCACCAAACATCGGCAGTTCTGGTCAAAACATGGAGTGCTCAATAAAAAGCAAAAGTCTTTCCCAAGTGTCTGAGTATGCTGCTTGCGTTTTTTTTTTTTTGATACACACTGTGCTCATCAAAAAAACCCCACACCTCCAGATTTGCATAATGTACACATAGATCTTGTGGTGTAAGGCAGTGATGTAGCCAAGGTGTTCAGAGGCTACCCTTCTGGAGTGCCAGAGCTGGCAGGAGATGGAAATGTGAATAAAGATGATGAGAGAAGCAGAACAATTAAGGGATCAATCCTACTACAGAGCAAGAAGTAGAAAAACCTGCCCAGCCAGTCATGAAATAAAAACAACCCAACATCACTGAAATGTCCTTCTGTGTCTCTTCAGTGGGTTCTAATCAAAGGGTTGCAAAGGAATGACATCCAGTTGTGCTGTGTCCTAATGGCGACCACGCATGAGGTCAGGATTTGCACACATGGTCGGGCAAACTACCGGAGCTTTTCGTCAGTAGACAATAGCTCAGGAGGATCGTAAATTGAACCAATCGGTTACTCAGGATCCCGTAGGAGACCTATGATCAAAAGTACCCTGTAAATAACCCTATCATAGGGATTGGGTGTGACTGGGAATGGTGGTGGTGGTTTGTACCTGCTTATAAGCGGATCCCTGAGTCAGGCTCGCCAGTTTGTGTTTGCATGCTGTAAATAAATTATGAGCTGATTTCACTACAACGTGTCTGGATCCAGTATATTATAAGATGCTACTTGGGTAGGCAGCGATCAGAATTATGAAAGCAATTCCTGCTAATGATTACCTCCTTGTAAACATGGATCCACCCTACTCCACGGTTTCTTCACTGGTCGCCAGGCTAACCCAAAGACTACATCTCCACTGTGGAAGGAGGATGCAGTGGTTTAGCCAGCCACTGATGGCTTTAAGTGTGGGTGAGACAATTTCCTGAAGGACACCTCTTGCGGGGGCCATTGGCCATGGAACTGCCACGTTCACAAGAAGGAGGAGGTGGTACATTCACTTATTTTAGACCTTGCTCGTGTCCACAGCGGGGACCCAAATCAGCTTACCACACCGATCTCTCCTTGTTCATTTTATCCTCACAACAGCAGCTCTGGGAAATTGGTTATCGTAAACAACTGGCCCAAGGCCTCCCAGTGAGATTCCATGGCAGAGTGGGGATTCAAATCTGGATCCTGGCCCGGCACTTTAACCACTCTGCCACCCAGGCTGTCGCCTTCCTGATTGGGGCTGGATGCTTTTGGAACCAGGGTGCTAGGCAGCATGGCTAAAGGGATTCTTTTTGCCATCAAGTCACAGCTGATTTATGGCAAAAAAAAAACCAAAACCCACCAGGGTTTTCAAGGCACGAGACAAACAGAGGAGGTTTGCTCTTGCCTGCCTCTGCATAGCAACCCTGGTATTCCTTGGTGGTTTCCCATCCAAATACTAGCCAGGGCTGACCCCGCTTAGCTTCCGAGATCCAGAGATTGGCCTATCCAGGTCAGAGTCTGGGATTTCCTATGGTGCCATAAAGTTCTGCGAGTGAACTTGGGTCAGTCACTTTCTCTCAGCCTTGCCTGACCACACCAGCCCTCAGGATAGAATGGAAGGGGGAGAACTATGGACAGTGCTCCCTGGGCTCCCTTGCGCCTTAGAGGGGAAGGGTTCCCCACCCTGAATTTCAGGGAGTGACCTGAACTAGAGTTAGAGACCAGCAAGATTGGGGGGGGGGGGGGGCATATGTTTTTGAGAGTCAAAGCTCCCTGTGCTGGAATCCCCAGTAAAGATGGAAGAAAACCCTCCCAATTCCTTCAACAAATTGCATAGTTACGCAGTGCATGAGTTGCCCAACAGATAAAGACCAAAGCCTTATCAGAACCGACGGCACAAGTTGCACAAGCCACTGGATCTATTTAGCCTCTGTTGTTTTCCTGACGCCTGAGCGCCTATATAATTGCGTGTAACAACCGGGCTGTTTCTTCACAACTCACCTTGCAAGCTGAACGGCAAAGAGGCAGGTGGAGGAAACTGAGCAGATAGTTCTGTAGATTCACCTGTAGATCCAGCCGTGCTCCCGGTTCCCTTCAGAAAGGGGGAAATGGAACTGCTGTATGTCATCTTCCTTGCAGCTGGGGGTGTCCCGGCAACTCTTCTGCTCTTGCTGGTTTTGGGGGTGATTTATTATGATCTCACCTGGACCAAGATACCCCCTGAATTTCACCAGCCACTCAAGCTTCGAGTAATTTACTGGGGAGGCCTTGCGGTGTTCACTGTGGTGAGTTTACCATTGTCCAAAAGCAAAGGGGGACAGGGCCATGGTGAAATTGCGGGTGTGAGAATCATAGGCGTAGAGTACGGGGGGGGGGGCTCGAGGGCTTGAGCCACCCCCGAAATTTCCCGGGGGGGGGGCTCAGCCACCCCTGGGAAAACAGAGCGCTTGCCGCCGCGCCTCCCCGGGTCCTTCCAAGGCCCAGCGGCCGCTGCTGGAGAGGGAGAGGGAGGGGGGGGAGAGAGAGGCACCAGCAGCAGCGGCTGGCGGGCCTTGGAAGGGCCTGGGGAGGCGGGGCGGTTTCCCGGGGGGGGAGAACATCATCCCAGCGAGCCCCCGCCCCCCCCCCCCCAGGTTTTTTAAAACTCTACGCCCCTGATGAGAATGGAATCTGGAATGATGACAAAAGGACACACACAGATTGTGAAGCTTTTGGGCACTTGATTGAATGAATGGTGGCTGGTTCTATTCCTTTAATTCAGGGGTGTCAAACTCATTTGTTATGAGGGCCGGATCTGACATAAATGAGACCTTGTCGGGCTGAGCCATGCGTGTCATAAACTGTAATGCCAGGGAGCAGAGATAGAAACTTTAGAGAGGACGCAGACAAACACAATTTAAAGATTTTTTTAAACTTGAAATAAAACATGCTTAGAACACTAGCGCTCTTGCAATATTTTGTCTATTTAACAGTCTCTGACACCTCTGCTCTGAATTATTGCATCAAAATGTCTGTGCGGTAGCAATCTTGAGTATGCTGTTCAGATATGTATCTGTAAGTTGCAAACCTACTTTTGATCTATTGACAATTATTACAGAAATCTCACGCTCAGTGTTCCTAGCCTAGGACCCAGGGGAAAAAACACGAAATGGCTGGGCATTGCAACCTTTTGTACATAAGTTGCTTCATGTGCTGGTCAAGAACATGAGAAGGCATCCTAACACAGGCTGAGGGCCATGTGTTTGTCTACAAAACTATAGTCTTCCCCAGAGAAATAACTACAACTTCCTACAAGGGGGGTGAACTTGGTCTGAACACACACTCTCAGCCTAATCCACTTCACTGGCTTGTTGTTATTCCTCCTCTAAAATAGTTCACATTGCTTTTTTACTGAGAAAGGCTGGATCATGAGGGTATGAATACAGTGAAAAGAGGGAGGGAACCCAGTTGCACCCAGGAGAGCCTTGGCATACGGAGTCCAACAAAACACACACATACGCTTTAGCAAGGAGCCTCAGCCAATGGAAGGAAAGAAAGGCTATCCTTTGTCTCCTGCAGCCTGGCCAGGAAGCAAGCTCTGGATGTTCCCTTTCTCCCCCTGGAGGGAAGAGGGGGAGGAACTTCAGCCAGTTCTTTACCAGACTCTCTCAATCGCACAGGAGAGCCTTGCCTATCGATCTCTCCTGTGCAATTGAGAGAGACTGGTAAAGCAATCTGTAACATGGCAGCATCAGCAGAACTGCAAATGGAAGCAGGAAACAGCCAGGGCATTGTGGGCCTGATTCAGCCCACAGGCCACGTGTTTGACTCCCCTGTTTTAACTGATGATGCAGTTAGGCCATTGGGTTGAACCCAGCACAGTGTTTACAAGGAATCAAGGACTTCAACCCCCCCACCCCTGCCGAGGGGAATTGGCTCTGTTTTCCCACAGCAACCCAAAACAGCCTCACCAATGAGGGATGCCAGCCTCCAGGTAAGACCTGGGGATCCCCTGGAATTACAGCTTATCCCCAGACTACAGAGGTCAGTTCCTTTGGAGACAATGGATGCTTTGGAGAGTGGGCTCTGTGGTATTGTACCACACTGAGGTCCCTGTCCTCCCCAGGCTCCCTCCCTAAGACTCTAGAAGTTTCCCAACCTGGCAAGCCTACCCCCAGTCCTGCTCTTGAGGATCCCTTCGGCATCCAATCTGTTCTATTTCATCATGTGGAACGGATGTACACACAAAGCTTTAGTTGAAATATTGCTCCCTTTTTACTCCACCTATACATTGGTCACTCCTCCTGCAATTGACCCTCACAGCAACCCTGTGAGGCGGGTTAGGCTGAAAGGTTTGAGGCCCACAAAGAACCAGTCTGAGGGTGATTTGTGGCTGGTTTGCCACAGGTTTTATGAATTGTGGCTGGATCACCAAAGGCTTTTAAAAATTATTATTACATGCTGGCGTGGTGGGGTATTAGTTGGACTGGAGCGCTGAAGCTCCAGAAAAGGATGTTTTAACTTTTGCTCCTGTTCCCAGTCAAAATAGACCTCTTTCCTGTGGGAGAGAAAAAAGATATGGTTACTGTGATCAGGAACATGGCATGGAGGAACCGTTTTCTCTTTCAGCATCACTGGTCCAATTAAATTGGCAGCACCCAACATCTGCATTTCATTACAACACACACACACACACACACACACACTGAGATGTCACCACAGATCTGCCATCGAGCATAGGCTGGAACTGGCCCAATCATGGTAATATAAATAGTGGTTAAGAAATATCCTCACGAGCCAGAAAGCTGATATTCGGTATGCATGAGGACCCAGTGCTATTTGATTCCTAGGAAAAAAAGAAAGAAATCAGGGCCAAAACAGGCAATTTTCAGAGTGTTCTATGTCTGAAGCTCCCCAGTTTAAAAGAAAGTTATAGGCACACACTTATAACTGGAAACCATTTTCCAACAAAAGTTGACTAGTAGTTTTTATGTAACGGTCCCGTATCTTAAGCATCCATAATGATACTGAAGGCGCCGATTTGTTCTTCCACTTTGAAGGTATCACTGTCTTTGCAGCAGTTAATAATGTGTGGAGATCAGTTTTAATTCCAGGAGATCTCCAAGCTAGGGATGCCAGCCTCCTGGGACCTGGGTATCCCCAGGAATCACCACTCATCTCCAGAGATAATTTCCCCTGGAGAAAATGGAGGCTTTGGAGAGGGGACTTTCTGGCACTGGTACCCCACCCAAGTTCCTTGTCCTCCCCAGGCTCCATCCCCAAATTTCCATGAGTTTCTCAACCTGGATCTAGCCAGTTGGGGATCCTGTAAACAACGTGATATCACACTGCTGCCAAGCTAATGAGTGCTCACTACTTGAAGACCTCAGGAGGCTGGGAGCCCTATCTGGAACTGAGTGGGATCCAGCATGGAGATGATACTGCAAGAAGCGTGGGATCGACAAGGAACATCCTCTCTCTTCTTTGTGTGGGTATTCACAAAAGAGCCTGTTCGAGTGAGTGTGTGTGTGTGCGATATCTGCTTAAACGTAATTTGGCAAATGGGGAAAGAAAGGCATTTCCAGAAGAAGGACTGTGGCAGACACTTAGGCATAGGTGGCCGATCACTGCGCAGACGCTTTCCCCCTGGACTGGTGTTCTGTAATGGTTAAAGGGTCAGGCTAGGATCTGGGAGACCCAGTTCAAGTCTCTCTTCTGCCATGGGAGCTTCCTGGGTGACATTTGCTCAGTTATTCACATTCAGCATAGCCTACCTCACAGGGGTGTTGCTGTGAGGATAGAATGGAGGACTGGAGAACAATGTTGCCAGCAGCTTTGGATCCCCACTGAGGAGAAAAGTAAGGTATAAGTATCTCAGCAAGCAAGTTTATCATGTCACAGCCCATTAGTAATCAATAAAGTAAGGCATTCCAGCTGTGGAGGCTAGCATTCCTACCAGACGTAGTGTGGATTTGTAGGAGGGGAAGTGCCTTTTTACCTGCTTGAATCAGACTTTGATTAGGAGCAAGATAGGTACAGAAGTATTTATTTATTTAGGTAATTATACCTTGCTTTCTATCCAGTAGTAATATACACAGATTATATACAGAGTATGGCATATTGCGCATGGCATATTACGCGTGGGTGTTTTCCCTCGCTTTCACCGTGCATATCCATTGGGTTTTCTTTTTCATTCTGCATTGATTTTCCTCCCTCCAGCAGTCAGTTTGCTTTCTGCTCACTGTTTCCCTAGGTTTTCTGAGAGTGCTTTTGTGCTGATTTCCCCCTTATTTTGCTCCCCCCCACCCTTTTGCTGCCCCTCAAAAGTAACTCACGTACCCACATTGTGCTCATTCTGTCCAATCTGCACCTTTGCCATCCTCCCCCCTTCATCGGTGTTCATCTCCATGGAGAGACCAAGAAGCTGTAGAGACCAAGGGTCCATCTCCATGGAGAGACCAAGTAGAAGAAGCAGTAGCGATCAAAGGTCCACCTCCATGCAGAGACCAAGTAGAAGAAGCAGTAGAGAACAAGGGTTTATCTCCATGAAGATCTCCAGAACCAACTAACTAACACTGAGAAAGGTCTGGAGACCTCTGGTAGTGGGGCCAAAGCCCCATATCACAAAAAAGGCATTGTTCAGCACAAGAATGGAAGGCATCCAGTCCCATCCCCT
This sequence comes from Lepidodactylus listeri, assembly GCA_029233225.1. Classification (NCBI taxonomy): domain Eukaryota; kingdom Metazoa; phylum Chordata; class Lepidosauria; order Squamata; family Gekkonidae; genus Lepidodactylus; species Lepidodactylus listeri. The sequence goes on along the minus strand of JARCFY010000019.1, from coordinate 37,409,756 downwards.
GCCAGTGGCCAAGAGGACCTGGAAACCCTATGGCCAGAAGTTTAAAGGACTATGAGGCTAATGGAAAGGAAAAGGATGTCATAAAGTGCCATGAATGGTGGAATATGAATGTTTTAATACATATCGGAGAATGATTTTAGATGGTGCTCTAGGTGAAGAGTCCATAGAAATCACGTTAGATAACCATAGTAATTATGAATCTGGAGGGGGTTTTTTAAACCCCCCCGCCAATATGTTAAGTAGACTTTACAGTATCCATCTTCTTTTCTTTCTTGAAACAAGGGGAAGATTTGCGAATCGCTGGGCATCTGCAGGCAGGTTGTCATCATCCGCTTCGCAATGAGTTTCATAAAGACCAAGTTGGATCCAAGTCTCTTTGCCAAAGACTTGCTTTTCGATGGAGTTCCCGTCCGAGTTTACCAGCCTAAGGCGCCATCTGCTGGCCAGAGGAAAGGAATGGTTCTCTTCCATGGGGGAGCTGGTATGGTTGGAAGCATCGGTAAGAGTTCAGAGAGTTCGTATAGCCTTGTGGACATATTTTTAAATTTATGAGATTTGAGTCAGTTTCATGTTTGCCATAGTATTTGGGGGTTAGTAGGGAATGGGTATAAGAAACTGCAAGTCTTCTGTATGGGGCAACTTCAATACAAATGAAGAATCTAAGAAAATACAAGGGGTGGAGGCAGCGCCCTATGTCGGAGCAGGAATGCAATTGAATTTTCTATTCCTGTTAGTCAGATTCTAATATTCCTGGTTTTGATTTTGTACAACTAGGGTTGCCAGCTCTGGGTTGGGAAATACCTGGAGATTTGGAGGGGTGGAGCTGGAGGAGGGTGGGGTTTGGGGAAGGGAGGGGCTTCAACGGGGTATAATGTCATGGAATCCACCTTCAAAGAAATAGCCATTTTCTCCAGGCAAACTGATCTCTGTCACCTGGAGATGAATTGTAATCCCAGGAGATCCCCAGCCACCCCCTGGAGGTTGGGCAACCTTATGTACAATTGGTGCATACCAATGAATATACCCAAGCCCCTTTCAACTGCCTCATGCTGACATTTTCCTGTAAAATACATGCACTGTAAATATTATTTCTGTATCAAGCACTCTGCAGTTTATATTACACACACAAACATATCTAATTCTCAAAACCAGTGAAATTAAGCAGAATTTTTTTTTAAAAAAAGAAAAGTAAAGGTAAAGGCACATCACCCTAAGAAACCCAGGCCTCGTTTTAAATGAATCAGTAAATAAACTCGGTCATTTATCTAATGTTTTGCTAAGCACAGACCCAAATCAAGATGTTTTCCGCTGAGGTTGTAATTTCAAATGTTACAAGTCAAAAAAATCTTTCTTTTTAAATCTTATTAAACAGTTCAGAATATTATTACAAGAATAAAATAAGACTGTCTAAAAAACTTAATACAGAAAACAGTGCTGAACTAAGATTGGAGTCAAGAAGTCTATATGTAGGTAATACTTTAAAATACAGGCACTAGAGCTACGTCCATAACTAAGAATTAAAAATATTTACAACAGTGGATATACTTTAACAGTAAAAAGCCACCTGCAGCCTTGACCCATGTCCTTCATGGCTAATTAAAGCTGGTTGTGATGGGCTACAAAGCTACTTAAGGGAAATTATCAACATGTCCCTCTTGGAGGGGCTGTTCCCTGGGGCACTCAAGGAGGCAGTGGTTCACCCTCTCTTAAAAAAATCATTTTTGGATCCGGCCGAATTAGCTAACTACAATATTAAGGACTTGCTCCTACAATATTAAGGGAATCATAAGATATCTACCCGTCTAAAAAGCTTTATGATGCTAAAGGTGTTTTCTGAATTCCTGCTCCAAAATTTTTCTTTCTTTCTTTTTTAGATTTCTATCAAGACATTAGCAATAGAATTGCCAAGGAGGCTGATGTCGTGCTTGTCGCTGTCAGGTACGTGAATTTAACTGAGTATCGATAAACAAACAAGCACATCTTCCCACCTGGCATCAGTTCCTCCATCCAATCCAATTCGCGAAGGAGTCGAGTAAGCTAACCCTCTGCTTCTTTGTTATGGCTTTCTAGCTATGGCTTGTTTCCTGAGCACCCGTATCCCAGTCAGTTCAAGCAATGCTTGGCAGCTACTGCACACTTCATGCAAAATGCGGAAGTCTACGGGGTAGATCCTTCCCAAATCGTCATCTTTGGGGACAGTGCAGGAGGCAGTATCACTTCTGTCGTAGCCCAACAACTGACAAAGAGACCAGACCTCCCCAAGCTACGGGCTCAAGCTCTGATCTATGCCTGCATCCAAGCGATGAACTTCAACCTGCCCTCCTATGTGCAGAATGCTAATATGCCACTTTTAGGCCGGGAAGCCACAGCACATCTTTTCCTGCAATATATGATGAAGGACACAGCTCTGAAATATGATATCCTGAGAGGCTCTCATGTGCCAGATGATTTTAGGCTGAAATACCAAACGTGGGTGAGCGCTGATAACATTCCCGAGAAATTTAAACGTGGTTACCAACAGGTGCCTCTCGCTCCTTACAAGCCCGAGGTTTACAAGCAGTTTCCAGAGCTGCTGGAAGAAACCTTTTCTTCCATTTTTGCTGAAGACCGCATCATCAAGGAGCTCCCTGAAACTTTCATTGTGAGCTGCGAGTACGACGTATTTCGAGACGACAACCTGTTGTACAAAAAACGGCTGGAGGACTGTGGGGTGAAAGTCAGATGGTTCCATGCTGAACAGGGGTTTCACGGGGTGATGAACTTTGCTGACAAGGGCCCTTTCACCTTTCCAGCTGGGGGAGAAATTGTGGACAGTATTATAGACTTCGTCAAAAGTTTGTGAGAGGCTTCCTTGTAACCTTTTGTGGCAGCTAAAACAGGCAACAGTCCAGGCTAGGCCTTACTCATGGAGAGAGGGCTGCCAGGTCATCTGGTCCAACCCCCTGAACAACAAAGAAAACTCACAATCCCCACTCCCGAGTGACCCCTGCTCTAAGCACAGAGGCGGGCAAAAAGCCTCCAGGATCTCTGGGCCAGTCTGGCCTGGAGGAAAATTCTTTCCTGACACCAAATTGGTGGTTGGCATTTACCCTGGGCGTGTAAGAAAGGGCTATGAGAGCCAAGCTCCGGCCCATCCCTTTCTGTCCTCCCTCTCACAATCTGCCTGAATTCACAGTGGAAGGGTTGGGAGGGCAGGGATACTGCTGATGACACTACATCTCTCATGAGCAACAACGTTTCCAGCAATTCCTAGAGTTACCCATTGTCCCTTCTGGGTTGTAGCCAGAAATGACATACTGGTACTGTGGGAGGCTTCCTGCCATAGCAAAAGGACTAGGCAAAGAAAGGGAAAACACCAAGAACAAACCGTCAAAACTGTCAACACACTGATATGCATTAAAAATATTGTTGTTATATTAATCTCAGTGTCTTCTATATTATTCCAAGCCAACTATGCTGTGCAAACCATGTTTGAAGTAGTATAATTCACTTAAACTTCCCAGAAAGCTGGTGGTAACAGCTTCCATTTTAGAAGAAGAAGAAGAAGAAGAAGAAGAAGAGATTGGATTTATATCCCGCCCTTCACTCACTTAAGAGTCTCAGAGCAGCTTACAAACTCCTTTCCCTTCCCCTCCCCACAACAGACACCCTGTGAGGTAGGTGGGGCTGAGAGAGCTCTTTCCCAAGCTGTCCTTGAGAGAACAGCTGGTACAGAGCTATGGCTTGCCCAAGGTCATCCAGCCAGGTGCAAGTGGAGGAGTGGGGAATCAAACCCGGTTCTCCCAGATTAGAGTCCGCACAGTTAACCACTACACCAAACTGGCTCTCTTAGTGCTCACAGGCACTAAGGATTTAAAGAGACAGTATACAGAACTACAAACTTGAGTGACATGTTCTGTACAACTGGGCCTGTAGCTACAGTGGGGCACTTTGGGGCCTGGCCCCCTGATTTCCTGCCAAGGCCCCATGACTTCCATCCAGCCCCCAGGCCTCCAGCTCTCTGGGGCACCCAGGGAACTCCCCGCCGCCACCCCTTCCCCAAGTGCAGCTTGCTTCCCCACAAGGGCAGGCAGAGTATAAAAGCTGCAAAAGTGAGTTTTTTAAAAAAAAAATAATTTTTTTTGTGATGTCAGTGCCCTTTGACTTATTTAAAGGCCCCCCAAATTACAAAATCCTGGCTACAGGCCTGTGTACAACATGAAATTCTCTCACTGTACAAAATGAATATGAAGAAATTACAATTTACAAAATACAAAAAACCTCATCCACAAGTTATAAACTGTCCAAGTGCTATGTAGTGGGATAGTTTCACATAAGGAGTTCTGTGAGAGCCTCTAATGAAGTCAGATTTTCCTCCGAGTTGCAATAGTTGGACATGCTCCACAAATTATACAAAAGCACAAAATAAACAACCAGTGGTCTGAAGTATACATTTGCTGATGGGACCAAAACCTCCAAGGAATAACAAGGTTCCTCAAAATGAATATTTTCAAATGAAACAATAAACTCTTCCCAGGTAAAGTGATATTTCAAGTAGATTCTTCAAGTCAAAGAAGAAATTTCTCAAGGAACTGTATAATACAAAACAAATATATAAGAAGAGTACACTTGTACCAGTTCTGAATACCATCATCTATATATCTAATTCCCAACATGCCCCCTATGTGTGGATACTTATTTCCACAAATCTGGGGGATGTGGAGGGTCAACAGATATTCCTGCACATTTGGGGGCACTCTCTAGGTGTGCAGAGAAATCTGACAGGTTTAAAAAATATATATGGAGGATACTTAACCCCCCGCCCCAAATAAACCACGTTCTCTGCATGTGCATAGAAAATGGATTTACCGTTGGGAATTGTTGCGGAGCTTGATGGGGGTAAGCTGCATAGTCATCAGTGGGAGACATCCTGATGGGCTTGCCAGTCGGGAGGGGACTTTTTAAAATCTAAATTTAGCCACAGTGTGTGGTGGCTTGCCAAGTCCTGCCTGCGCCACCTTCTCCTCCAGTGTGCCAGCCCAGTGCTGCCTTCTCCAGTCGGCCAGAGTGGGGAAAAAATTGGGTGAGTGGGTGGGTAGATGGCGGGGCACTGAAAGCCACTGAGTGCACAAAAGCAGCTCAGGAGGCTGGCTCAGAAAGCCCCAAGACTTCACACGCAGGGTGGGTGCGGAGCACAGGGGAAGACGAGGGGGGATGCCCAAGGTAAGAAAGGCAGCTGAAGACCTTTGGACAGGAGGACCAGCGGGCACTTGCGAGCCGCCCTTCCTTCTTCTCCCCCCTCCATTCCTCCTGGGCTGATCAAAGTGTTTAAAGGGCTGCAGTAACGCTGCCAGGCCGAGACACACCCAAGTAGCTGACAGCGCCTCTAGAGCCAGCTTCTGGAGTGAGTATTCCTCTGACACTTCTCAGGGGCAAGCAGCTTCTACTGGGGCCCTTCCTCCTTGGACCTCCTTTCCATTTGCTTTCCATTTGCCTTGCTGGGGTTGCCATAAGCCACTTGCAACTTGGCAACATGTATGAATGTGTTGCTGAGCTGCTTAATCTCCAAGACTGCTTCTTTTATTATCTCCCCCCCCATAGGCGTAGACTACCGGGGGGGGGGGGGCACAAGGGCTTGAGCCTCCCTCAAAATTTCCTGGGGGGGACTGAGCCTCCCCCGGGAAAACATAGTGCCTGCCGCCGCGCCTCCCGGGTCCCTTCCGAGGATGGCAGCTGCTGCCGCCGGTGCCTCTCCCCCCCCCCCCCAGCCTGGCCACTCTTCTATCCTTCCCTCTCCCTCCCTCTTTTCCCAGTGAAGGGAGAGGGAAAAAGGGGGGAGAGAGAGAGGCCCCGGCAGCAGCGGCTGGTGGGCCTTGGAAGGGCCTGGGGAGGCGCGGAGGTTTCCTGGCGGGGGGGGGGACATCGCCCCAGCGAGCGTACGCACGAAGCGCGCACGCTAAAGAGCCCCCCCCCCCGGAATTTACAAAACTCTATGCCCCTGCTCCCCCCCCCCATTTCCTCTATTGGGGTAGTCCAGGTGGGCCTAAAGACTGTGTGAACCCTACAAGTCGTCTCCATTGTACTTATGTTAATTTGTGTGACTAACCAGACCAATGAGAATCTTACACATAATTTTTAGGATGTAAGCACACTTAGTTCCTGGTCCTGCACATCCTGAGAAGTGCAGGACTTCAAAGAGGTGAGAAGTCCCTGGAGCTCCATAGCCTCACCACAGAACTTGTTGTGTGGGTTACCGGGAAAGAAAACATGACAGTCAAGCTGGTTTTGTGTCATGCACATGTGCCATAACATATGCATACAGAGTTAATTAGGATGCCCTGCCGTGGGTCTTGGAAGGTGTGCCGGAAACATCTAGTCACAGAAATCATGTGGCAGCCCATGGTTGTATGTGCCTTTCCCAAATGCCTTGTAGACAGCTGCGGATGAGAATCACACACCAAAACAAGCAACTGACAAGCAATAATAATGACTGTAGTATATCCAAAATTGCTAAGTGCTGGCCAGAATTTTTTAAAAGCCCAGCCTAGCTATATACTCCGTGCCGTGTGATCTGTAGCATGAACAGCTTGACATCACTGTGTGGTGTGCTTAAGTCACATGGTACTAAAGTTTTTTGGGAGAAGTGCTCCTTGCTTCTGGGATACCCTAAATGGAAAAGGGATATAGTGACGAGAAGGAGTGGGAAAACCAGATTTTTTTAATGTTCTGGGTCCTCCCCCCCCCATTTTTCAAAATGAAAAAATAAATTCGAAATTTGGGAGAGAAGTGCAAAAAAATTCCTCTGAAATGCATTTTAAGACAAAGTCTCTCTCAGAATATGCAGTATGAAGGCTTTTATGTAATAAGTAATTTTATAAATCTCTATTATGTCCTTCCTCAGGCTGTGGTCACACGGCCCGTTTAAATCCGGGAACCCTCCCGGATTAAAGGGGCCACATTTTTTTTACCTCGGGTTGGGATGTCTACACATCCCAACCCCTGCGGAGGCTGGCGGCGGCAGGGGCAGCAGAGCAGTGGCGATAGAAGTGGCGGCGGCGGCAGCAGAAGCTGCGAAAGAGGCGGCAGAAGCCGCGGCGATGGCAGCAAAAGCCGGGAAGGCGGCGGCGGCAGAAGAACTGGCAGCGGAGGGGGAAGAAGCAGGAGTAGCAGCGGCGGAAGAAGTGGGAAGGCGGCGGCGGCAGTGGAAGAAGCAGCAAAGGACCCGCCAGTCGCCTGGTAAGTTTGGGGTTTTCCCCCCCCTTTTTACACTTGGGCACTCGATTGACCAAGCACACAAGCGCCCATGTGTAAAGGGGGGAAAAAATGGCCGACGGGACCATCTGGGCAGCCCTGCTCTTGCAATGATTGCAAGAGAGGGCTGTCCAGATAGCTTAAATGTGGGTTCCTCGAGCGACTCCCGGGAAAACTGTTGATTTTCCCGGGGTCGGGAAATGCGGGAGGAGCCCGCATTTGAGCCCGCTTCGGCACGGGACTAGCCCTGGCCTTTGTAGACGGTCCCTTTAAATGCGGGAGGAAACAACCCTTCCTCCCGCATTAAAGGGCCGTGTGACCACGGCCTCAGTTTCAGCCTTTCCCCAGAGAAAAGGTACTCTGGTCCCTTAAACATCTTGGTTGCCCTCTTCTGTATTTTTTCTAGCTCTACAATATCCTTTTTAAGATATGGCGACCAGAGCTGCACATATTCCAAATGAGGCTGCACCATAGAGCTATACAAAGACATTATAATATTAACTATTCTATTTTCATGTCCTGTCCTAATAATCTCCAGCCATAGAGTTTGCATTTCTCACCATAACGGCACTCTGGGTTGACATTTTCATTAAGCTGTCCACTACAACCCCAAGGGCTCTTTCCTTGTCAGCCCCAGCAAGTTCAGACACCATTAGCATATACTTGAAGTTGGGATTTTTTTTGTTCCATTGTGCAACATGCTGTATATGAGGCTGCCTTTGAAAACGGTCTAGAAATTTCAATTGGTTCAAAATGTGGTGGCCTGGCTAGTGTCAGGGGCTGGTTACAGTGATTGTATTACCTCTGTGCTGAACTGTCTGTTTTCTGGCCCATTACTAAGTGCTGGTTCTTTCTTTTAAAGCCCTAAAACAGCTGGGGGCAAGGATACCTGAAAGACCATCTCCTCCCACACTATCCGATGCACCAGTTAAGACCTGCCTCTCAAGCCTCTCACTCTGTGACGCCACCCTTTGCAGAGGTGAAGCAGGTGGTGACTAAAGACAGGGCCTTATCTGTGATGGCTCCCTGCCTCTGGAACACTGCCCCTGAGGCTCACCTGGTGCCTTCTTTACTTTCTTTTCAGCTGCAGGGCAAAACACATTACTCTTACCAGCTGTTTCACTGTCTGCTTCTGTTTTATGGATAGTTTTTAATGCCGTTTAGGTCTGATGGTTTATTTGCAATGGCTTGTTTTTATAATGTTACCTATATACTAATAGCCAAGTTGCCCCCTCTGTGCGGATATCTAAATCTGCGCGGAGGGGGCACTTGGGGGGGGCAGGGAGATTTTTCTGCACACTTGGGGGACTCCCCATGTGTGCAGAAAAATCTTAAAAGTTAAAAAAAAACTTTTGGGGGGACATTTAAATCCCCCCAAAAGTTAAAACGCGTTCCCTGCACATGCGCAGGGAACGCTCTGGGAACTGCATCGGACTGGCGGATCTGAGCCGCACGGGCCTCGCTGTTGCAGCCGGGGGCAAGGGGGAAATTGGCGGGCCCGACAGCTCTGAGCAGGGTGAGCCTCACCATTGGAATCGGGGGAGGGGGAGATTGGGGGGCCCGGGGCTCACCGTCGTTGCCCGGGGGAGGGGAGGAAGGCTTACCTGTGACTGCTTCTCCACATGGAGCTCCTTCTCTCTCTCCCCCCCTTGAGTACCACAGGTCCCACCTCTTGTGTTGTTCTAATTGTGAGCCACCCTGAGTGAGAATCTGAGGAGGTGGCTCAGAAATAGCCTAAATAAATAAACAAATATATCCCAGCCAAGTCTGAACAGGGAACAGTCATTTCCAATTCATTACAGGTGCTAATCTTGCATTCCCCACTCCAAAAGGATATTCATTACCCCAGGCATATCTCTGTAGCATCCTATTTTATCTCTAGACTTGCTGGATCTGGGAAAGACCTGGAGATTTTTGGGGGTGGAGCCTGGGATGGGCGGGGTTTGGGGAGGGGAGGAACCTCAGCAGGGTACCATGCCATAGAGTCCACCTTCCAAAGCGGCCATTTTCTCCAGATGAACTGATCTCTGTCACCTGGAGATCAACTGAAATCCCAGGAGATCTGGCAACCCTGTTTATCTCACTTCGTCCTGCAGTGGTGTGCCATTCGATGTGGCCTCAGACCAGGGGTTCCCCGATGATTTAGGCAGCAGCGGTTGCCCTCCCTTGCTCCTCCTTGGCCACAACTGAGGCATTGCTTTCTCACATGCGACACACTTCCCTTAGTCCTCGCAAGCAAGCCCTCTTAACCCTTCGAGTCAGGCTTGCCCTTCCCTGTCCATGTGTCCTTCGCCAAGGCGGCTTACGTAAAAGAAGGAAAACACACAAGTAAGCAATTTAAATATTGCGCGGCAGTTGGTTCCCTCGATCGGGACGACCTGGCCACAGTGATCCATGCGACGGTCACCTCAAGGCTGGACTACTGTAACGCTCTTTACATGGGGCTGCCCTTGGGGCTAACCCGGAAGCTGCAGCTGGTGCAGAATGTCGCGGCCAGGCTGTTGATGGGCCTTGCGAGCCAAGAACACATCAGGCCTGTGCTGGCGGCGCTGCACTGGCTGCCTATAGTATACCGAGTTCGCTTCAAGGTGCTGGTTCTTACCTATAAAGCCCTATATGGCCAGGGTCCAACATACCTTAGGGACCGCCTTTCTCCATATATACCCCAGCGGGCACTGAGGTTGGGGTCAACCCACTGACTAGAGGTTCCAGGCCTTAGGGCCGCCAGGCTCACCAGAACAAGGACCAGGGCCTTTTCAGTGGCGTCTCCCGTCTGGTGGAATGAGCTCCCAGAGGAGATCAGGGCCCTGCGGGACCTTGTACAGTTCCACAGGGCCTGTAAGACGGAGCTCTTCCGCCAGGCTTTCGAATAGGAGCTGCCACCGGGGATTCCATCCATCAGGGATACCATCTATGATGTAACTGGCCCTAACAGTCCTGGCTGGTGTGGGCGGGATCTGGAGACCTACCATTGGGTCGCCACTCTGATAATAATGTTACAGGAAGCTGTTAGCAATGTATTAGTCATAGGAATTTATTTTAACGTTTTTAGTCATTTTAATGTATTATCTTTGGCCTTTGTGCCCATGTAAGCCGCCCTGAGCCCGTTCCCGGGGAGGGCAGGGTATAAATGGAATGAATGAATGAATGAATGAATGAATGAATGAATGAATGAATGAATGAATGAATAAACAAATAATCTTAAAACCATATAAGACTCTCCAACATTAAAAGGTGCTAAACAGGTGCTAAACATTAATGATACTAATAAATTAACATGATTAGATGGTGGCGTCCAGCCTTCAGTATTCTGTCCTTGTGGTCAGCCCGTACATCTAACCTTTGTGCAGCCGGCACGGGCTGTTTCTGGTGACTCCGAGGGACAGGGTTCTCTGCCATTGCAGCTATTGGGGGCGGCTCCTCATTGAAGGCCTGGTGGAAGAGCTCCGTCTTGCAGGCCCCGCGGAACTGAATGAGGTCCCGCAGGGCCCTGTTCTCTTCTGGGAGCTCATTCCACCAGAGAGGAGCTGCCACCGAGAAAGCCCTGACCCTGGTTGTAGCCAGCCTGGCATCCCTGAGTCCAGGGAGGGCCGTTTGATTTTGGGAACCTGATTGCAGTGCTCTCTGGAGAACATGTGGGGAAAGATGGTCCCTCAGGTATGTAGGTCCTGAGGCACGTTCCAAATCAGTACGTCAGTCTTGCTGAGAACAAGCCTTTCTTTGTACCATTCTTCCAGAGGTGGCCTTAGCCACGGGACACCTGTCCTGAAGAAGGAGAGCTGGTTTTTATACCCCACTTTTCTCTGCCTCAAGGAGTCTCAAAGCAGAGAAGAAGAAGAAGAAGAAGAAGAGGAGGAGGAGGAGGAGGAGGAGGAGATTGGATTTATACCCTGCCCTTCACTATCCAAGGGAGTCTCAGAGCGGCTTAAAATCCCCTTCCTTTCCCCTCCCCACAACAGACACCCTGTGAGGTAGGTGGGGCTGAGAGAGCTCTCTTGAGAACTACCGAGAGACCAGCTCTGAGAGAACTTATGACTAACCCAAGGTCACACCAGCAGCTGCATGTGGAGGAGTGGGGAATCAAACCCAGTTCTCCCAGATTACAGTCCACTCTCCTATCCACTACACCAAACTGGCTTACAATTGCCTTCCCTTCCTCTCCTCACAACAGGTGCCTTGTGAGGTAGATGGAGCTAGGAAAGTCCTGAGGAAACTGTGACTGGCCCAAGATCAACCAAGCAGGCTTCCCGTGCTGGCAGAAGAATTGATTTTTGTACCCCACTGTTCTCTACCCTAGGGAGTCTCAAAGCGGCTTACCATTGCCTTCCCTTCCTCTCCCCACAAGAGGCACCTTGTGAAGCAGGTGGGGCTGGGAGAGCTCTGAGAGGACTGTGACTGGCCCAGGGTCACCCAACTAGGCATCACGTGGAGGAGGAGGAGGAGGAAGAAGAAGAAGAAGAAGAGTTTTTATATCCCGCTTTTCTCTACCTTAAGGAGTCTCAAAGTGGCTTACCTAGGGCTGCCAAGTCCGGGTTGGAAAATACCTGGGGACTTTGGGGGTGGAGCCAGGAGAAGGCGGGGTTTGGGGAGGGGAGAAGCCTCAGCAGGGTACAATGCCATAGAGTCCACCCTCCAAAGCAGCCATTTTCTCCAGGGGAGCTGATCTCTGTCAGCTGGAGATCAGTTGTAAAAGCAAGAGATCCTCAGGCCCCACCTGGAGGCTGGCAACCCTAGGCTTACCATCGCCTTCCCTTCCTCTCCCCACAACAGGCACTTTGTGAGGTAGGTGGGGCTCCCAGAGTTCTGAGGGAATGGTGACTGGCCCAAGTTCACCCAGCAAGCTTCATGTGGAGCAGTGGGGACTCAAACCCAGTTCTCCGGATTTGAGTCCACCCCTTCTAACCACTACACCACGCTGGCCCTGAGTCCCACCCGGTGGGAGGGGGGGCTTGACCATCCAGCTGTCCTGCAGCACTGGTGTCAGGTTAGTCAGCTCAGCAGCCACACCCCTGGACCAGCAGGGGTCACCAATCAACTTTGTGGTGTGTGAAGTGGGGAGTAGGGGAAAGGCTTATTGAGAAGCTGCATTATAGGGTATCCACCTCCGGGTTGGGAAATGCCTGAAGATTTTGGGGGCGGACCCTGAAAAAGCTGGCATTTGGGGAGGGGACAGACGTCAATGAACGCACCTTCCAGAGTGGCCATTTTCTCCAGGTGAACCGATCTCTGTCACCCGGAGATCAGTTGTCATCCCAGGAGATCTCCAGCCACCACCTGGAGGTTCAGTCATCTCTCTTTGTGAGCCCAAAAACTCTTGATAGCAGCATATTTTCTAGGGTCCCATTAGAACTGAAATAAGCAAAAATATTAATGCACCAGTAGAATTCCATTCATCCTTATTTATAATAAGGTACCTGGTAGAACTTGAGAGATATGCTAGCCTAGATAGGTTATTATGTCTGCCGCAAGGGGTGAGTGAGCTCTCTCAATAATTTTAACAATTATAAATAAGGACGAATGAAATTCTATGGACGTATTAGTGTTTTTGTTTATACCAGGGGTGGCCAAACTGTGGCTCCGAGCAGGGCAGCTGGGGAAGCGAAGGGGAATGTTCCCAGGGTCCCCCTTCCTGGGTAGACTTGAGGGGGGGGGGGGGGAGCAGAGAAAGAAAGCAACTTTAACTTCAAATGCATTCTCAAAGCCCCCCCCCCCCCCCCCCCCCAGCCTACAAATATCATTGGACAAATAAATATCATTATCAATATCTATTTCTACCCCTTTTGTTTTTATTTTTGGCAGTCTCATGTAATGTCTAATAAAAAGCAAATTTGCCTATTTCCCAATAAAAACGTGTCTGTAATATTTGTTCATGTCATGTGGCTCTCAAACATCTGACGTTTGTTCGATGCGGCTCTTACGTTAAGCAAGTCTGGCCACTTTTGGTTTATACCAGGGGTGGCCAACCTTGCTTAACGTAAGAGCCACATAGAGATGTCTGAGAGCCGCAAGACAGGAACAAATATCACACCCACACGTTTTTATTTTTAAAAATATGCAAATTTGCTTTTTATTAACGTTAAATGGGACTGCCAAAAATAAAAACAAACGAGGAAAACCAGTTATAAGAAAGAGAGAGAGAGAAACTAGGAAAGCAAATAGAGGGGAGGGAGGAGGGAAGGAAGGAAGGAAGGGAGGAAGGAAGGAAGGAAGGAAGGAAGGAAGGAAGGAAGGAAGGAAGGAAGGAAGGAAGGAAGGAAGGAAGGGAGAAAGAGAGAAAAAGCATGCCTCCCCTTTGCTTCCCCAGCCGCCCTGCCAGGAGCCGCACAATATGTGTGAAAGAGCTGCATGTGGCTCCCGAGCCACAGGTTGGCCACCCCTGGTTTATACCATCTGGTGGTTGGCGACTGTACGACACCATCTATGCAAAGATGGTGAGAGACGGAGGCGGGATCTTCACCTCCAATCGGGGACGAGGAAGGGGTTGGGCCTCCAAGAAGGGGCTATATGGGGGAGGGGGTGTGAATGGAGGGAATGCCTCACCACAGTGGCAGCTCTCCCATCCTCGGCAGTGGCTCCTCTCACCCATTTCTCAGAGCCACTTCTGACCCGCTGCAGTGAGAACTGCTCGTCCCACCTTCTTTCCACAGCAGGGACTCCTCCCCCCCCCCCCCCGCCTCCTCACTAGTCATGCTGGGGTTTTGCCTGGGGGCTGCTCACTAGGGTTGCCAGCCTCCAGGTGGGGCCTGGGGATCTCCCGCTTTTACAACTTGAGCTCCAGCTGACAGACATTAGAGAGATGTTGCATTGATCCGCATTATCATCATTCCTGCAGTGCCCTGTCAAGAGACTGGTGAGGAACACCAACAGAGAGAGAGAGTTGATAAAGACACTCAAAGCTCTTTATTGCTTGTATTCCTTGGATCTACATGTTTTTAAAGGAAGGAGTGATAAATGCTATTCAGGAGCGTGGAAAACGAAGACTTTTTAGTCTGCTTTCCCACTTCATAGCTCTATCAAGACGCCTTGAGAAGAAAACAGTCCAGGAATATAGTCTAAACAGTGCCGAGAACATTTGGATCAAGCTTATGCATTGTACTCACACCATTCTCTATTGTCTTTGTTTAGGTTTGTGGCATGTACTTTACATAAGGATGATTGTTGAGAAATTGGCATTATAACATTATTAGGGGCAAGGCCCGTTGTAGAGCAATGCAACAGGCTCTAGCAGCCATCAGGGATTGTGTGGCCCCTTGCCTGTGGCCGCCGGCATTCTCCCCGCAGCCTGCCGCTGCCTACCCGGGTACCTGTGCATGCGGCCACCTGTGCTCGCCAGCGGGTCCCCACAGGCATCGGCCGCGGCAATGGCAGGAGCGGGCTGCAGTGTGGTGTCCAGCTGGCTCTGTTGTCCTGCGACATGCAGGCATCAGCGACCACCCCTTTCGGCCGCCAGCAAAGCGTGTGCCCCGTCTGTGGGCTCGCAGCCTACTGAGGCTAGGTGGTGGGTTTGTGGGTGGGTGGGGGGACTATGGCACGGCATGGACAAATGGTGGGGCACGTTCGGGCCAGTGCTGCATCGGCCAGTGGCCAGGCTTCCCGGACTGAATGGCAGCTTGTTCAGCCCACGGCTGAGGGACCGCATTGTGCGTGGCCACCCCAAAGTGGCTTTATAATATATAGATAAAAAGTACAGTCAAGTGTGGTAAAGTCATAGAAAAGTGATTTTCTGCGGGGAGCTTATTTTGGTTTTCCTCTGGAGAAAATGGCTGCTTTGAAGGGTGGACTCTGGTGCCCTGCTGAGGCCCCTCCCCAAACCCCGCCTTCTCCTGGCTCCACCCCCAAAGTCTCCAGGTATTTTCCAACCCAGACCTGGCAACCCTTCTGCTTATACCAGCCTTGTGTCACACTGGCACCAGCCTGCCCTATTCAGAGTAGCTGTGGAGGCTGCCTCTTGGGTGGTGATTCTAGGCCCCACCCTGGACCTTTGCTCAGGACCCCAGAATCACCCCAACCGCCTCTGCCCCGCCACCTTTGTGTTGAGTATATAAACCAGGCCTGGGTGTTTTACACTCCTGTGCATCTCGTGAAGGAAGAAGATCTTGACTCCCAAAACCTGACGATGGAATCAGTTCTGCTAGCCTTGGCATTGCCCTTGGGGGGTCCAGTTTGATGACATGAATCATTGTGTCATGCCTTCTCAAATCACCCTTTTAATAGCAGCTCCTCATTTCTTCCTGGCCATGATACTGTGAGAGATAATGCACATATTAAACTTATTATGACTAACGTCTGAAAGCAATTTTCCCCATTCCTAAGATATACCTACACAGACTGCTACGAGCCAATCAGGAGATGCTGCCTTTAGTTTAGAGTAGCTCCCAGCTCCTTTAATACTTGGAAACTTGTGGTGCAGGACGGCAGAGGCCTCTTGGTTCCTCAGCTGGAAACGTTTCGGTGGGGTACCATTGGATGACGGGAATGGTATGGATTGGAACACTTTAGCACTGGCCATCGGCACGCTGCTTTTTACTGTCGTATCACTACTGCTGATATGGGCTTTATATCGTGATGTATGGCACTGTGTAGTTCCTGTTGGAGTCTGCCAGCCTCTGAAGGTGCGGTTCCTTCACATTCTGCTGCTTATGCTCTTTGACTGGGTAAGTTACTTTGACTCGACTTAGTGTTCACTTTGGAAGGGGACAGGCAGCGGCCACAGAGTCACTGAAGTTCTGGATAGCTCAGGCTAGCCCAGTTTCATCAGATCTCAGAAGCTAAGCAGGGTCCTGGTTAGCACTTGGATGGGAGACCACCAAGGAAGTCCAGGCAGGCAGTGGCAGCCCACCTCTGAACATCTATTGCAGGGGCGTCAAACTCATTTCTTACGAGGGCCAGATCTGACATAAGTGTCGCTATGTTGGGCCAGGCGATGTGTGCCATAAAATGTAACCCGAGGTATTGGAGATGTAAACTTTATAAAGGTGATTTCAGATGTCGAATGGCAGTAGCAGGTGAATGGCAACAGCAGGCTTGATTGGATTAGGTGGGATATGCAGAGGGGTGGTCGGTGTGGAGATACCAGTGCTGGTAATGAGGCAAGGAAACCTAGATCTCAATTCTGTCCAGGAGGATTCAGTCCAGGAGGATGCAAAGAATAAATTTATTTATTTAATTTGGTTTGTACCCCGCGCTCCCCGCTGAAGCAGGCTCAGGGGGGCTTACACAGAATTGCAAAAAGTAAATAACAGATAAAAACATCAATATAAATATCCTCATAAAGCACAACATAATTACTAAGACTGCTTTATATGATGATGGTGGTGGTACAATTGTAGCAGTGGACATATAGAATATAGTTAGCAAATGATTTTTTTCCCTCCTGTCAGCAGGCTCAGACTGGGAGGTGGTATTGGGCACAGGGTCTTGGATTATCAGGTGCGGCTCCCCAAAAGCCTGGTGGAAGAGCTCCATTTTACAGGCCCAGCGGAACTGTTAAAGGTCCCACAGGGCCCTGATCTCTTCCGGGAGCTCATTCCACCAGGTTGGAGCTGCCACTGAAAAGGCCCTAGTTGATGCCAGCCTAGCGTCATTGGGGCCAGGGAGGGCCAAGTGATTTTGAAACCCTGACTGTAGTGCTTTCTGGGGAACATGCGGGGAAAGGCGGTCCCGCAAGTAAGTAGGTCCCTGAGGCGGTGGATCAGTAGTTGATGGTCAACCATGTCAAATGCCGCTGACAGGTCCAACAACAACAACAAATAAGTCTGACATTAGAAACCACAACATTCAGTTGCTGACCTAAGAGTAGCAGTGCTCTTAGAGAGGAATTTCAAAGATATAAGGAACAATCCAAGTTTTTTAATTCCTAATCAGGGACTTTTTAAAAGAAAATAAATCCAGATAGGAACAGAAAAATCCAATCTTTTTTTAAAATGGCTTTTCAGAATAAGGCAAAATAATTTCCTTAATGTACATTGTGTGTGTCAGAAGAATCCACCCACCCTTCTTCCCTCCCTCCGAAGAAGTGTGCTTGCACACAAAAAGCTTATACCTGGAATAAAACATTGTTCATCTTAAACCTGCCATGGGACTCCAACTTTGTTTTCTCTCTCTCTCTCTTTCCTCCCCCTGTATTCCTCCACAAAAGAGGAGGCACAGCTGTGGATGTGTGTGTGAGTCCGTGAGTGAGTGAGTGAGAGTGGCTTGTCTTCCCATCTCTCCCGCATGCAGCAGGAAACAGCCACAGAGTTCTCTCTCTCTCTCTGTGAGAGAGAGTGAGAGCGAGTGGAAGGGAGAGGGGAGAGAGGCAAGAGGCAGGAAACAGGAAGCAAAAAGCCACTGAGGGAGCTGGGGAAGAAGCGAGCTACGGTGAGACTGTAATAGCAGCCCTGAAAAGGAAGCAGGAGAAGGAAGATGCTTGGGGGCTGGATTTGAGCCTTATGCGGGCCAGATCCAGCCCAGGGCCTCACATTTGACACCCCTGGTCTATTGCCTTGAAAACTCTATGGGAGTACCATAAGATGGTTGTGACTGGACAACAATAAATAAAAGACTTTCATGAATAATGAATTCAGTTCTTGCCCTGAACAAACCTCTTCTAACATGGAATTCTTAGGCCATTAATTTCTGCCTGGAAGGCTGACCAACACAGACGTTTCCCGGGGACCACCAAAGGTGGGCTAACATCCAGATGGCTGGGGGGTGAAATTCTGAGCTTTGGGGGGAAGCAGGAAAAATTTCCCACTTCCACCTCACTAAATGGTTGGCATGACTTTGGAAACCAGACAGATATAATTTTCTGTATTTTTGTTTGTTTGTTTTTCTCTCTCTCCCTTCCTCCCCTGCTGCAAAAAGGATTACATCCTCTGGAAGCTGGGCATTTCCAAATGGCTTTCTTTAGTGAACTGGGTGTTTGATGGAATTCCTCCCTCTGATGATCCAACCCTGTCAATCAAAGATGAATTCTTCGAGGGTGTATTTGTAAGGGTTTACCAACCCAAAGCGCCATCTATTGCTCCACGGAGAGGAATAATGTTCTTCCATGGAGGAAATGGAATCCTTGGGAGCGTTGGTAAGCAAACTTTTTTTGCTCATTTTTTGGAACAAGGCTTTTTAACATGTATTCGATTATGTATTATGTAGTTATATCCCAATTTCTCCCTGAAGGGGCTCCAGGCAGCTCACACAAACAAAGGGTTGGGTACAGATGTTTTCAACAGTGGCAAGTTTCCCCCGCCTGCTCTTCTGTTCATCTGCGGCTTTCCCTGGTTTCTGCAGATGATTTCTCCCTCCCAGGAGCAAAAATACAGTTTGCTCCCTCTTGTGGCGCAGCATAGGAATTCCCAGAAACAGGGACGTCTGATGCTGTGGAGCAACGGGACATACTGTGTTTTTGCACCTGGGACTGCAAAAAAATCTGCGGAAACCAGGGAAAGCCTCGATGAATACAAGTGCAGGCGCAGGAAGAACCACCCCTGCGGAAAACATCCCAGATTAAATTTTATGTTAGCGGAATGGATCTTTGCTGACTTCCCCATGCCACTGCAGCCTGCTGATCTCTACGGTCTGCTGCTCCTGGTGGATGGGTCGACCCTGAGAAACGGCTTGAGGGGTGTCAGACCCATTAGTGGAAAGGAGCTATCAGTAGAAATCACCTATTTTGTCTGGGTAGCAATATGTCTTGGGATGGTTTAGATTTCATAGCAGGTTCCTCCACAAACACAGCTTCAGGTTGCAGGCTAAGAGCTGAAGGACCAAGAGCTCCTGTTCTTTGGCTTGCACCTCTGGCTACAGCCAAGTTTTATAGTGCCTGCAAGGAAAGGAAGACCAACTTAGCTGAGATGGAATTCAGCTGCTGCCAGCGTGATCTTCGCTTCGTCCTCACAAGTCTCTATTCACCGGTCAAATTAAAAGTGTTTATGCATTTGCTGCATATTTATGCCCCACTCTTCTACCAAGGTACCTAAGTCCCTAGCAAGCTTTAGATGATGGATACAGGTGTATTTTAATTGCATGCCATATATTTATGCCCCACTCTTCTGCCTAAGGCCCTGACCTGGATAGCCCAGGCTAGTCAAATCTCATCAGATCTCAGAAGCTAAGCAGGGTCGGTCCTGGCTAGCTTGGTGTAGTGGTTAAGTGCGCGGACTCTAATCTGGGGGAACCAGGTTTGATTGCCCACTCTGCCACAGGCAACCAGCTGAGAGTGTGTGACTGGCTCAAAGTCACCCAGTGAGCTTCCACAGCAGGGTTCAAACCTGGGGCTCCGTGATCATAGTCTAAAACTCTAACCTCTACGCGGGCTTTCATGGGGTGGCTGCTGTTGAACAATAGCAAGCAGCTGGGCATGGGTAAGTCATGTAACACTTGTCAGTGATACCAAGTTGCCCAGGCAGGGGGGAGGTGCCCTTGAGCTAAGCTCCACCCTCCTTTCTCTCATTCCTGCTCTCCATAGCCTTGCCATGCCTTAAAATATCTGGGCCCAGAGAGCAATTGTTCTCCCATCCAGGCTTGCTCACATTGTGGTGTAGTGGAACCAGGTTTGATTCCCCACTTCTCCACATGCAACCAGCCGGGTGACCTTGAGTCAGTCACAGTTCTCTCAGAGCTGTTCTCTCAAGAGTAGTTCTCTCAGAGCTCTCTCAGCCCCAGCTACCTCATGGGGCGTCTGTTGTGGGAAGAGGAAGGAAGGTGACTGTAAGCCGCTCTGAGCGAAAGGTGGGGTATAAATCCAACTCCTCCTCCTCTTCCCTGGGGCAGATTGCCAAGGCTTCCCTGTTTCTGAGGCTATCCCAAGGGCCCATAACCTTTTTGAGCCTGTGGACGTATTTGGAATTCTGACAGGGTGTGGTGGACGCAGCAACAAAATGGCTGCCATAAAATGGCTACTGCAGGAGGTGGAGCCAGCCACAAAGTTATTGCCGCGGCTTAACTTCAGACACAACATGCAGATCCTTGCGCTGTCGTGGCAGCAGCTGCCAAAGCAACATTTAAAAAAAATCTGCACAGCCCATCAAATCTCCAGCAGCCAATCAGAAACCTGGCAGGGCAAAAGCCCTACCTGGCCCCACCTACTTCATAAAAACATATGGCGGCCTCCAGAACAGGTGTCAGTGGGCATGGTGGCAGCCACAGACACTGCATTGGCTATCCTCACCTGGGCTATCCTCACCACACCTTCCTGCCCTTGGTCCAACTCTGCTCCACCCAGGTGAGCCTTGCCGCTGGACTCAAGGATTGCCCTGCCCTGCCAGCTGGTTTGTTGCTGGGTAGCCTGCCGCCCATCCCCACGAGCAACTCTCACCGAAACCATTCTTTTCCAGATGCCTATGAAAGACTGTGCCGCTACATTGCCAGAGAAAGCAATTCTGTGCTCGTATCCGTAGGGTAAGTGAATTATTCTCAGATGTGAAATTCGGTAACTGAGGCAGGAGGCGGCCTGATTTCATGGATCAGCCCCTTAGAAATAATTACTCAAACATTGGAAATCATTGCTCGAGCATTTTTTTTAATCGCTTAAACAGAGGGGCTCGTTACTCTAGCCGCAGATGTTCAAAACAGAGATGGCCAGCAGGGCCGGCAAGACGGAGCTCTTCCGCCAGGCCTTTGGCTAGGAGCCCTGTAACAGCATTGTAAGAACACCTACAATGGAAACTGGCCTGAATGCAGCCCAGACCGACGGCTATGGTTGGAGGGTCCCTCACTAGAGAGGATGCCATCTTAAAGAGACTGGAAGCATTTTAGTGGATACTGTAGTTTTACTGAAGCAGTCTATGCTACCGAGTAATGGAGTTTTATTGTTGTTGAGTTTTAAATGATTTTAAATTGTTATGATGTGTATGGCTCTTAAGCCCTTGTTAGCCGCCCTGAGCCCGCTTGCGGGGAGGGCGGGATATAAAAACTAAAATAAATAAATAAAATAAAATAAAATGAAAGTCGATCGGCTCTCTGCAGCGTCAGCTTCTGTAGCTGGGCAGGCAGCGGCAAACCTTTGGCATGAAACGAGTTTCGACTTGAAGTCAAGATTCTCATGTGTAGGAAGCAGTAAATGTAAAACGGGAAGCTCAATTAACTATGAATGCATTCTTGTCTTTCAATTAGGGTTGCCAGGCAACCCTTGGGCAATGATGGGGAATGGGGAGGGGCAGGGTTGCCAGATCCAGGTTGGGAAACTCCTGGAGATTTGGGGGTGGAGCCTGGAGAGGACAGGGACTTCAATGGGGTCCAACGCCATCGAGTCCACCCTCCAAGTCAGCCATTTGCTCCAGGGGAACTGATCTCTGTAATCTGGAGACGAGCTGTAATTCTGGGGGGTCCTCAGATCCCACCTGGAGGTCGACACCCCTACATTGAATAGAAATTGGATCAGACCAGAGAAGAGTATTTTTTAACAAGTTAGGATCCAGCAGTATCTTCTTCCCCAACAGTTTCAGAGGGTGTCCATGTTCCGTAGGACAGCTAGATTGGAGTCCAGTGGCACTTTAGAGACCAACAAGAGCTCCAGGATATGAGATTTTGAGAGTCAAGGCTCCCTCCAGTAGAAAACTTCACCAAATACCGTATTTTTCGCTCTATAAGACACACTTTTCCTCCCCAAAAAAGTGGGGGGGAAAGTGTGTGCGTCTTATGGAGCGAGTATGGAGCTTTTCTTACCTGTAACAGGGCTCTTTCTTCAGCAGGAACGCAGGGGAAAGCCATTCAGGCTGGCATCCCAGCCTTCCCCGCCCCTCCCTGCTGGGCCTGAGCTGTTAAGACTTAAAAGGGAAATGGCAGGAAAAACCCCACCAGGCTAAGTACTCTTTCCCTTTAAGTGCTTTTCCCCTTTAAGACAGCCAGCAGCAGAAAGCCCCGCCCACAGATTAAGCTCCGTGGCTACTTTGCACAGAAAGGCCTGGCTTTGCATGGCATGCCGACGTCTCTCTTCTTTCCTTTCTCTATCTTTCTTTCTTTCTACCTTCCTTCCTTTCCTTTTTCTGTCTGTCTGTCTCTCTGTCCCCGCCTTTCTTTCTTCCTTTCTCTTTCTCTCTCCCTCTCCTCCTCCTTCCTTCCTTTATCTCTCTCTCTCTCTTTCTTTCTTTCTGTTTCATTTTTTCCTGTTTTCCTCCTCTAAAAACAAGGTGCGTCTTATGATCAGGTGCGTCTTATGGAGCGAAAAATACGGTATCTCAAATCTAGCAGAACCGTCAATAAATTCAAGGCAGGGCTCTCAGTGCCATCGACACGGGGCTTGAACATGTCAAATGGCCCGTCGAACGGACCAGATGCAATCCCGCTTTTAATGTCTTGGCTTTGGTGTTGACAGGTATCGCCTTGCTCCAGAGAGCCCTTATCCGTCGCAGTTCAGTGAATGCCACGATGCCACCGTTCACTTTATGAAGAATGCAGAGAACTACGGGGTGGACCCCGCCCATATTATAATTTCTGGGGACAGCTGTGGGGGCACGATAACGGCTTACCTCTGCCAAGAGCTGAAAAGCAGAGCTGATCTGCCCAAAATCCGTGCTCAGGTGCTGCTCTACCCTTTCCTCCAAGCGCTGGACACCACTTTGCCTTCTTTTCAGCAGAACTGCCTCTTCCCTCTGCCAACTCTGAGAGACTGGATGACATTTGCTGTGTACTATATGGGGATACCCTCATCCTTGACTGAAATGGTTATTGCAGGAAACCTGATTCCTGAAGACATTCAGAGAAAATACAGGAAATGGGTACATTCCGATCACGTCCCTTACAAGTTCAGAATCCGAAACCACACCCCAGCACTGCCTGCTTCTTCGAAAGATAATTTATTCAATTTGATCAACGAAGCGCTTGATAGGAAACTTTCCCCGCTGTTGGCTGACGATTCCTTTTTGAAAGAGCTCCCAGAAACTTTCATCTTGACTTGCGAATATGATGTGGTGAGAGACGACGGCCTACTGTATAAGAAAAGGCTCGAAGAGAATGGGGTCCGGGTTTCGTGGTACCACCTTGAAGATGGGTTTCACGCTGTTCCAGTCCTGTTGGATCACTGGCTTATCACTTTTCCCTGTGCCAAAACTGGAGTTGATACTGTCATCAGTTATATCAGGGGTCTGTAGATCTAGACGTGTTCCTGGTCATCCCAAAATGAAAACCTGCTCATTTGAAGGATGCACAAGAATAGGACGGGCAAACTGAATCATGAAGCAAAATTAATCATGAATTTTGCTCTTTGTGGTTTGCAAACCGAAGTTTGTGACAGGTCTACCATTAGAGTTGCCAAGTAGGATCTACTTACCGGCGAGGGGGAGTTGTTCTCCCCCCGGGAGCTCTTTGGGCGCACGCGCTTTGCGCGCACGACACGACAACATGATGACGTCACATTGGGGGCATTGCCAGGGCGACGCTCTGGCAATCGCCCCAAAAACTCTATGGTATCATAGAGTTTTGGGGCGATTGCCAGAGTGTCGCCCTGGCAACGCCCCCAACGTAATGACGTCACCTCCGAGTGATGTCATTACACGGGGGAAGTCGTCCTCACCAGACAACTTCTGGGGCGGGGTTCCCCCCGCCAGCTGAATGCTGGCCGGCGGATCGGGAACCCCTATCGCAGGGGATCCCCCGCCCCCCGGGCTGACTTGGCAGCCCTATCTACCATCACAAACTTCCACAAACTTTAAAAGCAGTTTGTGGTAGTTCATGGATAGAACAGAAAGCAGGGGGTTAAAGCGACTCTGAGTCCCTTTAAACTCTCCCTTCTGTTCCCCATGAAAGCCACAAAAACAGCCACTCAGCTATTTTGGGCTGTTTTGTGCACTTTAAAGGGACTGCACATCTGGTTTTTGGGCTTTCTGCAAATCCTTTTTAAAGAGACTGTGTTCCCTTTCAATGGGATTCGCTGGGCCTTGAACCACCTCAGTTCGTGAATGAACCTCCCAGTTTAATTTGGTTCATGGTTCTGTTTGTGCTTTGTCTATGAACCACAAACCAGCATGAATCGCATTTTTCTGGTTCGTGTCCATCCCTCTACAAAAAAGCTCAAGATTTCCAGTTGTGGTTCTGTGAATCCAGCAGTGCCCTTGTGTCAGCCCTGCTATTTCAAATCAAGCTGAGCTGGGGATCAGCCAATAGGAAGGTAGGGTTGCAAACCTCCAGGTGAAGCTGGAAAACCTCCCAGAACTACAACTCATCTCCTGGCAACAGAGATCAATTCCCTTGGAGAAAATAGCTGCTTTGGAGGGCAGACTCTATGGAATTATACCCCACTGAAGTCGTACCACTGCCCAAGCCCCTCCCTCCCCAGATTCCACCCCCAAAATCTCCAGGTTTTTCCCAAACCAGATTTGGGAACCCAGTGGGAAAGCTTGAAGGAAATGTTTATGAGGCGGCTCCACCGTCACTGCATGCAGCTGCCCCACTCATTCCTCTGTTGCATAACATGGAATCAACTGATCATCTGTTGTGGCTAGGGTTGCCAACTCTGGGTTAGGAAATTCCCAGAGATTTGGACAGGTGAAACCTGGGGAAAGCAAGCTGAGGGAGGGGAGAGTTCCCAGCAGGGTCTAATGAATCCCTCCTTCAAAGCAGCCATGTTTTCCAGTGGAACTGAGCTCTGTAATCTAGAGATAAATTGTACAGGCCCCACCTGGAGGCTGACAATCCTAACTGGGGCTGAGCAGGAATTAGGGGCGGGATTTCCTTAAAATGACCCAGAAGAGCCCCCCCCCCACTTCACAATATGCTTGGAGCATGCAGTGTTTTAAACAGGCATCAGTTTCACTGCTTAGGCCATACCTCAGGATGGTAGGAATAGTGAGTGTTGATCAGTAGCAGGTATGGATAATTGCCAAGCATCTGGATGGCCCACTGTTCTCTGGAGCAACGGGGTGCGTTGTGGAGGGGATGCCCTTGTAGCTAGGGATGTTTGGACACCAGCTGATTTGGATTGCATCCTACTCGCTGGTCGTGACCGAATAGCCAATTTTTTGACGGGTTGCAGCCCAGTTGTGGCTGATGGAAGGGTTGCTGTACTCCTTAGCAGAAGACAGCATAGGGTTGCCAAGTTACTTACCCTTCCTGGCAGGGGAGTCCCGGTCCCACTCTGGAGGGCTTGTGCACAAAGCATGTGCGCGACGTGATGATGTCACCAGGAAGTGACGTCATCATGCTGGACACGTTGCTGGAGCGACGCTCTAGCAATTGCCCTAAAATTCTATGGTACCATAGAGTTTTATGGGCGATTGCTAGAGCGTCAATCCGGCAATATGCCCAGCATGAGGATGTCACCTCCAGGTGACGTCATCCCGCTGGGCAGTTGGCCGGATCAAGCCACTTCAGGGTTCCCCCCACCAGCCAAATCCGGACCGGCGGATTGGGGACCCGTATAGCAGGGGATTCCCCGCCCCCCAGGGGGACTTGGCAGCCCTAAGACAGCACAGCTCAGTTAGCCCCCCCCCCATATGTGCCTTGTTGAACACCCTGATGCAGCTCTCTTCTCCATTTGTTGTCTCGCTGCACCAGTCTGCCCTGCACGAAACACCAAGTCACATTCATTCTGAAATATACAAAATGCTGGCAAATAAACGGTGTGCTAAACAAACAAACAAAATCCTACGGTTTGCTGTTCCTTTCTATATTACTTTGAGATTGTTGGTTGGGTTGCCAGCTCCCTCAAGATTTTTTGGGGGAGGGGGGTGGTTTGGGAAGGGGAGGGGAGGGGAAAGACATTAGCAGGGTACAATGCCATGCAGTCCATCTTCCAAAGCAGCCAGTTCCTAATTGTAATGGCTGCTGATTTTGGGGTGGTGGCAGCACTGTTTGGTCTAACCACAAGTTTGCAGACCACAACAGGACTTACATTTTGAAGAAGAAAACTTCACCCCATCTAGGGTTGCTAATTCTGGGTTAGGAAAATCCTGCAGGTTTGGGGGTGGGGCCTGGGGAGGGCAGGATTTGGGAGGGGAGGGACCTCAGCAGGGTATAATCCTATACATATAAAAGCCCAGCGTATTGGCACTTTCAGGCTCTCCCATTGGCTGCGCTGTGTGCTCCATCAGCTATTGGCCCATCAACTGCCAATCAAGAGTACTTGCGTGCCAATGGCTAGGGCTAGGTCATCTCTCCCACCCACTGCCGGCTTGGCCACTCTTCCCTGTCAGAATAAACTGCCGAAATGACTGTCTCTCCTGACAAAAATGCTTCTTCTGCTTGGCTCTTCCATGGCTGGCTGGCTACTGAGGTGGGCCAGTGGCCATCAAACAATTTGCCTCCTGCTGTGCAGCTCACTTTCCCCTATGGTTGCCAACCTCCAGATGAGAACTGGAAATCTCCCACTGTTACAATTGATCTCCAGATGACAGAGATCAGTTCCCTTGGAGAAAATGGCTGCCTTGGAGGGTAGACTCTATGGCATTATACCCTGCTGAGTCCTTCCCCTCACCAAACCTGCCCTCCACAAGATCCACCCCCAAATCTCCAGGTAATTCCCTACTCAGAGCTGGTTACCCTACCTTCCCCTCAGTGCCTGTTGCTAGGCAACCAAGTGGAGGGAGGAGGCCCTTTCCAGGCCTATTTTGGCCTTTGTGGGGAACTCATTGAGGCAAGTCCTGACTAGGGTTGCCATCTCCAGGCTGGGAAATTCCTGGAGATTTTGTGGTGGAGCATATGGAAGCCAGAATTTGGGGAGGGGAGAGGCCTCAGCTGATAAAATGCCACAGAGTCCACCCTCCAAAGCAGTTATTTTCTCCAGGGGGAGAGAGAGATCTGTTGTCTGGAGTTCAGTTGTGATACCAAGCGATACCACCACCAGTGTGGTGTAGCAGTTAGCACTTCAGAACAGGGTCTGCCAGACCCAGGTTCTTGCTGGGGAAGCTGAGTGGGTGATTTCAAACCAGTCACAGACTTTCAGTCTAACCTTCCCCACAGGGTTGTTCTGCAGATCAAATGGGGGAGAGGAGAATGATGTAAGCTGATTTGGTCCCTACTGCGTAGAAAGACTGTACTTTTCCTCCTGGGGAACCACTGCTGCCAATCTCCAGGTGAGAGCCGGAGATCACTCAGAATTACAACTGCTCTTTAAATGGCAGAGATCAGTTCCCCTGGAAAAAATGGTGGACTCTGTCATTAAACCCTGCTGAAGTCACCACAGCACATTGATACTGAGTGCCTAGGGCCAGGGCACCCACCCAGAGCCTCTTTCTAGACCCCATTATATTTATTTCCACAATGGGCCTTATTCCTAGTATCATATAATCCCCTTCTAAAGCTCTCAGTTCTCCATGGACATTGATCTCTGTAGTCTGGAGATCAGTATGTAATTCTGGGAAATCTCCAGGCCCCACCTGGTGGTTGGCAACCCTTCAATGAAGGGAAGGTTCATTCTATGAGGGTATTCGTATGACCATGTTTTCATCCCTTCCCCTAATCTGTATAACTCGTCTTGGAGACACAATAAATAGAAGCTAGAGGTAGTCTAACTATGCACCACAGAGCAAAACCTGAATGGCCTAGCAAGAAACAATGCTGTTACTTTCATTCTCCATTTGGGAAAACTGTTTCTTTTCAAGGCTTGAAGTCAACACAGCTATAGATTTGCATGACCATCTTTCCTGGCACAAGCCTGAAAGATCAAGCAATTACCGTTAGCAATCACAGACAGAGCCAGGGCCGGCCCCAGATTTTTTTGCACACTAGGCAAGGATCACTTCTGGTGCCCGCACCCCCGCTTGGCTTGCTCCTTGGCTCTTTCTGCCTTTTGTTTGCGGAACTGAGCTCCAGATGGTTTTTTTTTTAAATCAGGCATAGATTTATAAAATTACTTTAAGATCAGGAAAGATGGAAATTAGTGTGTGCTTCTAAACCCTGTTCTTCTAAGCCAGTTTGGTACAGTGGTTGAGAGTGGTGGACTCTAATCTGAGAACCAGGTTTGATTCCCCACTCCTCCATATGCATCCTTGGTCATTTTCTCTCATGAGGAATAGTTTGATCAATACTGCATGGGACCTTCTGCATGCAAAACAGAGGCTCTTCCACTGAGCCACATGGCTGAGGAGTGCTGCCGCTGCTACCTGTAAAGCACACTGGGCTCTCGCACTGTCTCACTGAGTCTTTATCTCTCGCTCTCAGTCTTTCCACCGCCCCATTTGCCAGCTGCGTCCCTAGGTGGCCACCTAGTTGGCCGAGTGATAGAGCCAGCCCTGGCCAGAGCACAGAGGAAAACCTGATCCCAATGCATTGGAGCCGTTTGCCACTGAACCAAAACAAGTCCTGGAATTAGGGGCGAATTAACCATTAAGCAGACTAAGCACGTGCTTAGGGCACCAGGGCCAAAGGGGGCACCACAAAGTTGGGGAAAGGGTGAAGAGAAAAAAAATGAATGGTGATTTATTTAAAAAACTGATAAACTAGTGCATATTGATCATGGTGCACCCTAGGGATGCAAATCAATTTGCCATTTATGTACCCTGTGCAGCTCATTCACTAAATTTAGTTGGACAAAATGCTGTGGATTGCTATCAAGTTGCAGTAGATTTCTTTTCCACTGTACAACTGCTCTACACATTCTTTTCAGCCTCAACTGCTCGGGGGAGAATTCTCAAAGATTGCATTGGAAATTTTAAAAAGTGTTGAAATCACTTTCAGACACATGGGATGGGAAGCACATGCTGTGGCAACTGCAGCAATTATCAACTCTTTCTTTAAGATTCTGGAAGCTTTGGAAGATTTATCAGATGACCAGTTGCAAAAAGGTGACACTAGAAGGGAGGCAAAGAATACTGCAAACAAGATGCAAGAACTGGAATTTGTGTTCATGCTGAATTTTTGGAACGAAACTTTATAAAAGTTTCATAGAACAAGTCAACTACTTCAAAGTGAAAATGTGATCTTGCAAATATGTAGATTTGTATTCATCATTGGCAGGCCAGTTGCACACATCAAGAGATGAGTTTGAGAGATTTGAATCACTTGCAAAGGATATGCTTCCTGATGTAGAATACAAAGCAACTCAAACACGTAAGCATATAAGAAAGAGAATGCCCAACGATGGAAATGCACCAGAGGTCATTCTCAGTGCCAGAGACAAATTCCATATCTCCACTTTTTATGAAATTGTTGAAAAGTTAGAAACTGAAATGAGGAGGAGACTAAAGGAGGACAAATCCAGGTCCATGGCAGTGGCTTTCAGTTCTACTGCAGTCTATTTCTCTCCTTGACCCATTTACCTGTTCTTCTCATTCTTCTTCTATACACAGACTTTCCCTCCTCATATCTCCTGTCTCTGGCTGCTTGCTCTTGTAGATTGATTATTTTAATTTATTTTCCTTATCTATTGGAGTGGGTGCAGATGGGTGTAAGTATGGTGTCAGTTATGAAACTAATCTCTATTGTCCTTTGATGGCATCTATCTCAAAGAAGACCAGGACAAATCTTAACCATTTTTAATACAATGAATACATTCTTAGTTAGATCAGTCTCGAGAATGGCAGTACTTCAAGGTGGCAAGAGGTCTTTCTTGGAGCTCCTTAGCACTACCACAGAACTAGTTTTATGAGTTATTGGGTTGGATTCATGGCAGTCAGATTGCTTTTCTGTAGTGTCCATGTTCCCCTGCATACAGAGAGCATTTATGAGGTTTCACTGCTCTGGGTCTTGGACATGGCACCAGAAATGCCCATTCACTACTCACGTTGCAGACCATGTAGGCGTTCTCCTCTATCAACTACTCCATAGATGGCTGTGGACAATAATCACACATGAAAACAAGCAACAGCTGTGGTCACACACACCAGTTGAAGTGGAGGGGAAGTGAGGCTATTTTCTCCATTGGAACTTGACACGCAGTTGTGAGATCACACATCCCTCTGTAGCTGTGGGCTCAGTCCATCACTGTGTGATCAGACACAACTCCAGGTGAGACTGGTTTTTTTGAAATTTGTTTCCCTTGCGCATAAATGAAGAATTGCACCTCCACACTGAGGACCCCCTAGGGAGTATGCGATGATGTGCATACTGCAAGGGGCGGGGGGAAAATGGCATCAAGTCAGAATGGAATGATCAGACCATCCCGATGGCATGACAGCATGCTTCAACAATCAGACAGGGGAAAGTCTATTTGTGGCCCATCATATCAGGTTAACACCGGACTTTCCCTTTTAACTCTGCTTTTGTGGCAGAACAGCATGGGGTGCTGACGACTGCAGGACATTTCCCAGATGTTGCTGTCTGATCACACTCTTTAGATCTGTCAGGCATTCGCAGTTTGGTGTAGTGGTCAAGTGCGCGGACTCTTATCTGGGAGAACTGGGTTTGATTCCCCACTCCTCCACTTGCACCTGGCTGGATGACCTTGGGCAAGCCATAGCTCTGTACCAGCTGTTCTCTCAAGGACAATTTTCTCAGAGCTCTCTCAGCCCCACCCACCTCACAGGGTGTCTGTTGTGGGGAGGGGAAGGGAAAGGAGTTTGTAAGCCGCTCTGAGACTACAAGTGAAGGGTGGGGTATAAATCTAATCTCTTCTTCTTATGTTGGATCTAAAGGTGTGTGTGATCACAGCCAACAACAATGATAATAATACATCTGAAATTAGTAGGTGAGGGCCAGATGTTTAAACAGCCTCATCCCAGGTATACGTTCTGTGCAACGTGATCAGAAGCACATACAATGTGGCATTGTTTTGTGGCTTGCCTACATCATGTGGGAGTGACTTTTCTTGCACGGAAAAGCTATATATTCCCAATGCGTTTCCTATATACAACTCCCATTCATGTGATACGACCTATAGAAAAGAATGAATAACCGTCACCATATCATATAAAGTTAAGCCTCTCCCCAGTAATTCCATTGTACAAGCATGCTCCAATAAATCTCTCTTACACAGAAATGAAATATTACAATGAAATAGAAAGACATTAAGGTTTATGTATCCCCTAATTTTCCTTTTAATTGCAACATCTGACTTCGATTTCACTCTGTTGAAATGGTATTATGTAACATGAAGAAATATGCTAAACTGATCATGCCTAATAAAATTCTTTAAAGTAATGTCCACATTCCTAATTAACAACTACACATGAAGCTAATCCAAAGGAGCTCCCTTTTGCTAGTAGATCTGCTGGTTCTGAGCCTCAGGTTTGGAATGACTCATCCAAAATGGATGATGTATTTTCACTTGGGAAAATATTGGTGGGAGAGGGCTAGAACTTGAGAATGAGATTCGGGCAGTCACATGAGGAAACCCAAGGGCCATGGGAGGTGGGACCCTTTAGAGATGGAGATGAGAAACATGCCTGTATGCCAATTTTAGAAGTCTTTGAGCTAAGGTCTGAGAGCTAGAGTGCTTGGTGATAAATGACAATGTAGAGACAGTGTGCACTTCAGAAACTTGGTGGAATGGGGGGGAGGGGAAATAGGACACTCTCACCCCTAGATATAGACTCTATAGACAGGGAGGGACATGTTGGAGGCAGTGCTGCTCTATATATCAAATAGAGCAGAGAAGAAGGAGGAGGAGGAAGAGGAAGAGGAGGAGGAGGCCAACTGAGTCATTAGATAAATCTCAACAAGCCATAATAGCAATTCTATTGTCGATTGCTAAGATAGAAATAGCAAGGAAATTTAGAAAAGCAACAGGCCTCTCTTCAATGGACTCCTAGAGTGGTATAGGGCCTCATTTTGTTTTGGGAAAATTAGACCAATCCTCGGGACTGCAGAACTTAGATGCTTATTATAAAAACTTCCAAGCAGTCTGGTTCCCGATCATACAGTTTCTTCAAGAAAAGGAAATTATGTCACCCAGTCTTTTCTTTCGTGAGCTACTTTATTTTTTAAGAAGGCTTTTAGAAAATATAAGAGTAGTTGTGAAGTTTCTTAGATACGTTTTGTTGTAATTATATTTCTGGAACGGAGTTTGTATTATCACACTGGTCTTATTTATTGTATTGTTTTTGTTTGGTATTTTAATTAAATTTTTTTTAAAAAAAACAGAAGAGGAGGAGGAGGAGGAGGAGGAGGAAGAGATTGGATTTATACCCCACCCTTCACTTGGAGTCTCAGAGCGGGTTACAAACTCCTTTCCCTTCCCCTCTTCACAACAGACACCCTGTGGGGTAGTTGGGGCTGAGAGAGCTCTTCGAGAACTGCTCTTTCAGTAACAGCTCTGAAAGAACTTGTGACTGACCCAAGGTCATCCAGCAGCTGCACGTGGAGGCGTGGGGAACCAAATCCGTTTGTCCCAGATTGGAGTCCGTGCATTTAACCACTATACCAAAGGGCTTTTGACAACCCAGACTGAAGGAAGAAGTCAGAGGTAAATTTGCCTTCATCACTCCAGACGGTTGTCATGAGGTTACTGTGTGGCATTTTGGACCTAGGGACACAGATGGATTGTTTCAGAAGCTGACAAATGACTTGTGGAGTGGCAGGTCAGATTTTGCAATGGCTTATATGGATTATATCAAAGCTTTTTGCAGGGAATTGTGTTTGTGCCTGGAGCAGTTAGCAAGAGTGATAAATGCCCTCCAGGGGGCAGGTCCCAGCATCAAGCTGTAGAAATGGCTGTTTGGAGGGCTAGAGGTGGTTTTCTGGGAATAGAATAGGTAGAGGGAGCATTCCACTAATGAGGTACAAGTTAAAGGCAATCCAGAGATGGGAAACCCTAGAGGCCAAGAGGCAGAGTGGGGCTTTTCTGGGTTTAGAGCCAGTTTGGTGTAGTGGTTAGGAGCACGGACTCTAATCTGGGAAAGCCGGGTTTGATTCCCCACTCCTCCACATGCAGCTGCTGGCATGACCTTGGGCCAGTCACAAGTTCTTTCAGAGCTGTTCACTCAAGGGCAGTTCTCGACAGAGCTCTCTCAGCCCCACCTACCTCACAGGGTGTCTGTTGTGGGGAGGGGAAGGGAAAGCAGATTGCAAGCCACTCGGACACTCCGAGTGAAGGGTGGGGTATAAATCCAATCTCTCTCTCCTTCTGGTTTTGATTCCCCATTCCTCCCCATGAAGCCTGCTGGGTGACCTTAGGCCAGTCACAGTTCTCTCAGAACTCTCACAGCCCCACCGACCTCACAGGGTGTCTGTTGTGGGGGGAGGAAGGGAAGACGATTGTAAACTGCTCTGAAGGGAGGGGGGTATAAATCCAATTCCTCTTCCTCCATTTTTATCCTCATAACAACTCTGTGAGGGAGGTTAAGTAGAGAGGGTGTGATGAACCTAAGGTCAGCTGGTCAACTTCCATAGCAGAGGGGGAATTCACATCTGGGCCTCCCAGATCCTAGTCTGACACTCTAACCACTACGCCATGCTGAGTCTCTGATGTGTGTGTGTTATTGGCTCCAGTCGCACACACTAAGGGAGTTTTTACATCTGACTTTCCCACCGAAATGACTCCGTTTTCAATCCCAGATGCCCGCATTTGCTTCCTGACTCAGACCGGTATTCTTCAGAAATGCCCGCATTTGCTTGATTGCCAAGAGGGCTTCATTCTGGATTCACGCTTGCATAAACGAGTGCTGTTCTTTTGGGGCATTGCACTGGAGTTGTGTATACCAGAAAAATTCCACCAGGTGGCGCCATCTGCGTGATCTGCACAATGATTCTCCCACCAGCCAAGGAAGGAGGAAGGAGAGATGGCAGAGAGATGGCGATTGCAGGGAAGGGAAGGCGAGGGCGGGTGGGCACTGCTTCTCCCAGCCGCCCAGAATCAGAGCAGAGGAGCAAGAAGGAGGTAAGGTCTCTGCTGGCTGCTGCCTCGTGGTCTGCGGCGTGCCCTCAGAAGAGGCCGAGAGGCTTTTTGTTTCTTCCTCCCTCCTTTTGTGCGGGGGGGGGGGGGGGGGGGGTATGTCGAGTGTGTCCTTTTCTGGCTGCTGCCTCTCCTGGGCTCCAGAAGCTTTTTGTTTCTTCCCCCCTCTCGTTTGTGCAGATCAAGAGAGACAACTTTTAGGCAGATCATGAGAGGGAGGGCAGGAAGGGTTGCCTCAGTGCTCGGTTCTCATGGTCCTGTCTTACATGCCCAGGGAAATGCTGATCTCTACTTTGGACTCAGGAAACAATTTTTCTCCAGGCCAGTTCCTAGAAGTTTTTTGTCAGCTTCTGGGCATGGAACAGGCTGGCTTGGGGCTCTGGTTACAAAGCTTGCTCTGCCCACTCACCCTGGCTTGGGACTCTCACAAAGTTGCAAAAATGACCCTGTGATTCTGGGAGGAGAAGGCTCCTCTCTCTCTCTCTCTCTCTCTCTCTTTTTATATCTCTCCTTCTTTGGAGGTTTTCAAACAGAGGCTGAATGGCCATTTGACAGCAATGCTGATCCTGTGAACTCAGGGAGATCATGAGAGGGAGGGCAGGAAGGGTTGCATCAGTACTTAGTTCTTGTGGCTCTTTCTTACACCCCCAAGGAAATGCTGGTTGCCACTTTGGGGGTCAAGAAGCAATTTTTCCGCAGGCCAGTTTGGCTGGAGATTCTGGAGGTTTTTTGTTACCTCCTGGGCATGGAACAGGGTTCATTGGGGTATGTGGAGGGCGAGGTATTTTTGAATTTCCTGTAAAAGGGGTTGGACTAGATGAGGTTACTCCCCCCCACCCCCACCCCTCAGCCATACATGGAGTGGCTAGCAGGGGACTGATGTGAGGCTCCTCTCTCTCTCTTTTGGAGAGAATGAATTGGTTCAGGCAGACCAAATGAAGAACAAGGTTGGTGCTCCAGCATTGGCTCAACATAGCAGATTATGGGAGGGTGGACTAAATTAGGGGGACAAATACTAATCCTGACTATGAGCTTTGAGATGAATACCATCAGGAGCTGTGTGCCTGACCTTTAATTTTCTCTTCTCTCCACTATCAGATCGACCATGATTCCATCTGTGTCTGGACATACAGTAAGCAGCAATGTTGAAAAAAGGTCTTTTTTTTTTAGGTTTCCATCCCCATTTAGGAGTGGAAAATCAAACTACAGCACGATGACTGCATAGGAGAGTTAATAAATATTCTTAAAAAAAGAAGTTGTGATTCATGTTTGTATAGCATGGGACACCCCTGCCACCCATCTGTAATCTGGAGAGCAATTATAATTGCGGAAAATCTCCAGGTCCCACCTGGAGTTTGCAACCCTGTCTCCTTCCCAGCCAGTTGTCAAAATAACTGTATTTCCCCCCCAAACTTCGGCTTTCCAAATCCCCCCCACCTGCAGCCTCTACCGCGCTATGAAGCCCTGACTGATATGTCACACATGGTGTCATGGAGGGGGGTAATCTCATCAGAGTATACCCTCCAAAGCAGCCGGGGGGGGGGGGGGGGGGGGGGGGGGGGGGGGAGAGAGAACCTTTTCCACTCTGCACATGCACAGGATCATTCTTCTGGGATGAAAAGCTTCTTTCCACTCTGCACAAGCCCATGGGGTTGCCAGCCTCCCTGTTTCGAATCTCTGCCTCCTTGCTGCCCATGAAATGATTCTGCCTATAAGGCACGTTCCCAGTTGAATCCTAATATAGGGGGGTGGTGCCCATCTCCGTTTCCCAGACAAAGAGCCAGCACTGTCTGAAGATTTTTCTGTCATGTAACAGAAGCATCATTTCCCCCAGGGGAACTGATCTTTATAGTGTGGAATATTTTTCTGTCATGTAACAGAAGAAGTGAATTTTTAAAATTGGGAAGGTGAACTGCTTGTGCTTGTTCTTTGAAAATTCGAGAAATTGTAGATTGTAGGGGACGTGCTTTGTCTTGGAAATGGAGACGAGCAACACCCCGCCCCCTAACCCTGTCAGGTGGAATTAGCCCACAGGCAGCAGCTTGTCCAATTGTCTATTTTAAAAACTGTTTCATGCTGTGTACTTTTAAAGCCACGGTGAGTCCCCGGCACAAGAGAAACGTTTTAAATAAAAACCAATGAGTAGGTGAATGGATTACAAAGGGATTAGTTTGGAAACTTGTGGATATGAACTATATTCTGGGAGAACCAGGCAGCAGCTGCTGTGACCTTGGGTAAGTCACAAGTTCTTTCAAAGCTGTTCTCGCAAGATCAGTCCTCGAAGGAGCTCTCTCAGCCCCGCATACCTCCCAGGGTGTCTGTTGTGGGGAGGGGAAGGGAAAGGAGATTGTAAACCGCTCTGATATTCCTTTGGGTAGTGAAGGGCGGGGTACAAATCCAACCTCTTCTTCTTCCTTTCCTGGCTTCTCCCAAAACCTTAAGCTGCGATGTTGTCTCTTGCTGCTGGTTCTGCCGCTGAGACTCACGCTTGGCCACGGCTGCAGGCAATCTCATCAGAGTACACCCTCCAAAGCAGCCACTTTCTCCATACTGATCTCTGTCATTGTAACAGCAGTAGATCTCCATGTTCCACCTGGAGACTGGCAACCGTTGTTGGAAAGTCTATTTTTGGTTCCCCCTATTTCCACCACCCTGCTGCCTGGGGCATTTGTGGCCACATGACCAGAGCGCAAGCGACAAGTTGCATGAGTTGCATGCCCACTTTGCCTGGGGAAGAGAGTCCACTGTCCAAAGGCATGGGGATAAGGAGCAAAACTTTCACCTGGAAATAAACACATTGATTTCAGAGGTATTTTTTTTGATCAAGTAAAACCAAACTGGACTATATTACATATACATTACATATTACATATTACATATATTACATGTCAACCCCCCCTTCCAACCAGAGAAAAGTGTTCGGGAAGCGCTGGTTCTCCGTCTTGGAAACGGAGATAAGCCCCGCCCCCAGCAAACAGGGACTCAGCAACCACCCTCAAATTCTTTGGGGGGGGTGGGTGTCAGGGGGTTGAAAAGACCACAACGCTGCCTGGGGCATTTGTGGCCACATGACCAGAGAAAAGTGTTCGGGAAGCGCTGGTTCTTTGTCTTGGAAACTGAGAAAAGCACCACCCCCAAGAGTCGTATTGTACTGGCTTTCAAACAAGGGAAAACTTTACCTTTAATGTCCAGGTAGGTAGCTGTTATCAGCATACAACAGAAACTGTCCTGTCCTGACCATGCACAACTTTGTGATTGTCTTAAGAAGTTTTGGGGGGGGCAATCTCCTTAGAAATAGAGGCCTCTTGGAGGTGTTCAGAATAGAGGGTTGTGTCCTGGTGACATAAAATGAATGTTTTCCAATGGGCCTCCAAGCGTTTCCAATTTTTCCAAAGGGCAATTCTACCCTTTCTGTTTATTACTTTAGTACTTCCCCCCCAGAGGGTCTGCAGTCGATGGAGGAGAGGCGATGGAGGAGAGGCGGTGTGTGTTTGTGTATTGGGTAGGGGGAGGGGTGGGAGTTTCCTTCCTGTTTTCTCCTCTGCCTCTGCCCCTTTGAAACTCTTGCTGCACCCATAAATCAGCCTGCATCGTGCTCTGAAGCCCCATGTCACATTGGCGGTCAAAGTGGGGGCATCTCTGCAGGGAATAAAGACACAGAGACCACAGTTTTCTACATGGGAATTGATCTATGCAATCTGGAGAGAACTTTTATTTCTGAGTGATCTCCAGCTGTTGCCTGGAGATTGGCAAACAAAGTTCACCTGGAGAAGCAGCCACTTTCTCCATACTGATCGCTGTCATGTGGAGATGAATTGTAACAGCAGTAGATCTCCATGTTCCACCTGGAGACTGGCAACCCTTGGGTGAAAGTCAGCCGCACAGCAGGGGGTCACAGGGAATGGTTTGATGGTCGCTGGCTCATTATAGAGCAGTCTTCACAGTGCATTTTGAAATGAAAGTCAGTGGGTAGGGGGGAGGGGGTTATGCAGAAAGTCAAAACTATTTTCACTGACAGGCGGTGTGTGTGTGCCCTTACAAGCTCCCGACAGCTCCCGACAGCTCAGCTCTGAGTTTTCCAAGCAAGCCTGTCTCTACCAGATGAACAAGGGAACCTGTTGCATGCTAAAAGCAAGTTTTATCTGTGTCCTGAATGCAAAGCACAAAACAAGGCTTCTGCCAGCTGCCAGATGCTCTCCCAAACTTTCAGCCTGCTTTAAGCTCTCCTTGCTTACACAGATTGTTTGCATTCCTCAGCATTTAAATGCAAATGCACCCTGTAAAAAGGTGCTTGTCCGCCAGCCCAGCTGGCCTCTGTTCAATTCCTTGCCTCTGACTTCTTCAATTAAATCATGGGGGGGGGGGGGGGAGAAGAGAAGCTTTTCCTCTCTGCACATGCACAGGAGCATTCTTCTTGGATGAAAAGCTTCTTTCCACTCTGCACAAGCCCATGTGGTTGCCAACCTCCATGTGGTGGATGACGGTCTCCTGGGATTACAAGTGATCCCCAGGCAAAAGGGGAAATGGTTGACTTTCCATTCAAATCACCTGTTTCTAATCTCTGCCTCCTTGCTAATTCAGCCAAACCTTTTCCATGTGTAGGAAGTGAGATGCATCACGGGGACCCTCTCCTCACGAGGGCCCTGGACAAGCAGGAAGCTCTCAACCAGCTGTTTGACAGCGAGCTCCTCCATCCTGGAATCCAACGCCCGCTGCCCCTTCCCCACCTGAAACATCCACCCTGCTATGAAGCCCTGGCTGTTGTCACATTGGCTGTCACAGGGGGGCCATCTCAGCAGGGTATAAAGAAAACAGAGTCCACCATTTCCTCCAGGGGAATTGATCTATGCCATCTGTAGAGAAATGGTAATTCTGAGTGATCTCCAGCCCTTGACTGGAGATGGGCAAATAAAGTTCCCCTGGAGGAGAATTTAACTCCAGGCAACAGACAACCCCCCCCCCCCCCACATCCATTTTCTCCAGGGGAATTGATCTCTGTCATCTCCAGACTTTTCCGTGGAGGATGGAATCTAGGGCACTGTGCCTCACTGAGGCCCCTGTCCTCTCCGGCCCCACCCACAAATCTCTATCACATGACGATGACGCGGAGGAGAGCACTGGTCAAGAAATGTACATTGGAGTGATCTAGTGATGAATAACATAAACAACAATGAAAGAGAACCAAATTGAAACCACAATGAAAGCAGTAGCTGACGGCACCGTGGTCAAACTGCTTCTAAAAGTCAGATGTAAAAACGCCCTAAATAATCCCCTTTCAGTCCACTTCTAACGCACTTTCAGTTCACACAGCAAAAATCCAGCTGGCAAGTGCGTTGAAAGGGGATTATTTAGTGTGTGCGACCGCAGCCTTATTGTGCTGCTGAACATATTGAAAGTTATCTTTCAGTGTGCTTAAGAAATAATAAACATACCTTTTGAGCACTTGGCAACGTCTTCACCCTTACACTGATCTGATTTGGAAACTGTTTCATCTGGGCTGACTCGCAATGCTGTTGCTCGGCACATTGCGTTAGTGATGCCTAGGGCTGCCAAGTCCCCCGGTAGAGCGGGGGAAACACCGATTTTTAAAGCTTTCCCCCGCTTTTTCAAAATTGGCCACCGGGGGGACAAAATGGCTGCCAGCAGGGGAACCTCGGAGCTGCATTTTGCTGCAGCCATGACACAAGCAGGCATTCCCCTGCGGGGGGGGGGGGGGGGGGCGGCTACCAACTCCCGGAGCTGAGCTCCCCCAAGCTCCTGCTCAAAATGACCCCTGCAAAAAAATAAACCGGAGGGGGGAACCAGTGCAGAGGGAATGTGTGTGACTGCGACATCAACCTTTAAGGCTTGACTTCTTGGATTCCACAGAGCAAGTTGTCAGGGCAGAATGGGCCTAAAATAGCATTGCTTCAGCAGAAGCTACAACTAGGGTTGGATTTATTTTCTCTCACACTTCTCTTTCCTTTTTTTTTTTCAAAAAAGAAAAGAAATTACTCCTCACGTCCCCTTGCGCTTGGGCTTTTTGTGTACGTTTCGCTCCGCCTTCCATGGTGACTATTTTGTGGTCACGCCCACTATGCTGTGTCAGAATTTGAAAACTGCCCACAGGTTCATGGAGGCTGGGGAACCCTGCCTTTCCTGCTTTGGGGAGAAAAAGAACAGTTTCCCCCTTGCCCAAGGGGGATGTAAAAGAGGCTGTCATTTAAACATATGTAGAGAAACAACAGCAGTCACTTCCAGTACTACAGAAGGGTTTGGCTTTAATAAGAAAGCCCGTTTGAAGAGACGAGGAGCCTGCTGCTCTCTGCTGTGTGTCTTGCCCGCCTTTCTGTGACCTACACATAAAGCAGGCTCGTGAAATCTAAAACGGAGCTCAATCCCAAGCATGTTTATTCATACCAAACACTAGGGTTGCCGAGTCCAGGTTGGAAAATACCTGGGGACTTTGGGGGTGGAGCCAGGAGAAGACGGGGTTTGGGGAGGGGAGGGGCCTCAGCATAGTACAGTGCCATAAAGTCCACCCTTTAGAGCAGCCATTTTCTCCAGGGGAGCTGATCTCTGTCAGCTGGGGATCAGTTGGAAAAGCGGGAGATCCCCAGGCCCCACCTGGAGGCTGGCAACCCTACCAAACGCCCATGAATTCAAGGGAATTTACGGCTATGCAAATAGGCAGAGGATCGCAGCCTTTGATTCATTCTGATCTTTAAGTACAATTACATTTTATGCAGATTCTGACTCTCCCACAACCCTCGCAACACCACTGGACAACGTCTCTTCCAACAAGGCTCACCAGC
Organism: Lepidodactylus listeri; assembly: GCA_029233225.1. Classification (NCBI taxonomy): domain Eukaryota; kingdom Metazoa; phylum Chordata; class Lepidosauria; order Squamata; family Gekkonidae; genus Lepidodactylus; species Lepidodactylus listeri. Next base: position 37,369,052 of record JARCFY010000019.1, on the reverse strand, counting down.
CTCCAGGTGAGGCCTAGAGTTCTCCTGGAATTACAGCTGATCTCCAGGGATCAGTTCCCCTCTAGTGAATAGCAGCTTTGGAGGGTGGGCTCTATTCCTGCTGGGGTCTCTCCTCTCCAGGCCCGTAGCTACCTCAGGGCCCACAAGGCCCACCCCGCAGTTTTTATGGGGCCCTCCTCCTGGGTGGGGTGGGCTTACTTGCCACCAGGAGACCACTCAGGAGGGGAAGCAAGAATCACAGCCCCCCCCCCACCAAGCCCCCCATTCCTGCTGCCTTCGCTGAAGCAGGGGAAATCCAGTGTGAAGGGCGGTCCGGGCACCTATGGCAGCAACAGTGGGAGCCAGGCAGAGGAGCCGGAGTCGGATGGGGCCTGGTCCTACCCCGGCGGGGTGGAAGAGGACAAGGCTGTGGCAGCCAATGAGGAAAGGTCCCAGGTGCTGACCTGGCTGTTGCTGGGTAGAAGAGCCCTGGAACGCCACCGGAGCACCGGAGCAGCAGAGAGACGGAGAGGACAAAATCAGTTCGACTCCAGCAGCTTCTCATTTCTCATGTTGCTCTAGGGCTGCCAAGTCCCCCGGTAGAGCGGGGGAAACACCGATTTTTAAAGCTTTCCCCCGCTTTTCCAAAATTGGCCACCGGGGGGACAAAATGGCTGCCAGCAGAGGAACCTCGGAGCCTGCCCTGGCCAGCCTCTTGAACTTCTTAAAAGGGAAATTTCCCCTTTAAGAGCTGATCGAGCAAGAGAGCCCCGCCCAGAGATTAAGGAGGGACTAAGCTCTTTCTACTGAAGGGCTTCCGTGCAAGGTTGCTGCTGAGTAAACTGCTCGGGTAAGCTGCTGGAGTCTGCGAGCTCTTTTTCTTCTCTGTCTCTCCCCCTCCCCCTCTTTCTTTTTTCTGTCTGTCTGTCCACTGTGGTTTTGTCAAAGGAATAAACTGTCTCTTCCAAAGAGGTAAACATCACAAGGAGAGGTTGCCTGTAGAAGGTCTGGGAGTGGGATTGTTTAAAATGTCTTGTCGTGGCTGCTTGGGTCCCCCCCAATCCTCATTTCCCTTCTGCAAATAAAAGTTGGGATTCCTCATTTTTATGCCAATTTTCTGTTTCTTTCAATCGTGTCCCCCCCCCCCCCTCCAGCAGTAAAAATCTGCATTTTTAAAAGCATTTGTACATCAAGTAACCGGTATTTTAAGTTAGGGATGGATCCAACTAGCTTTTCTGCTGGCGAAAAGGGGAGGACAAAGGTCCTCTTTAGCCACCAAAAAGCCTATGCTGGGGGGGGGGGGGGAGAAGTTATGGGACTTACATGGACAACAGCTGGGTGAAACAAGGGCCAGAAATAAAGCCTGGGAATTGGGCAAGAGTAAGTGAAAAAGCTGTCTGTCTGTCTGTCTGTCTGTCTGTCTCTCTCTCTCTCTCTCTCTCTCTGTCCCCATCCAGCAGAGGTCTATCAGTGGCTATTATTAGCCACAAGGTCTAAATGGAGCCCTTTGTCTGGGGCAGTGAGGCTCTGAATTCTTGGTGCTTGAGAGGGGGGCAACAGTGGGAGGGCTTCTGGAGTTCTGGCCCCGCTGCTGGACCTCCTGAGGGCACCTGGTATTTTTGGCCACTGTTGTGACACAGAGTGTTGTACTGGATGGGCTGTACTGGATGGGCCGATCCGCTGTGGCTTCTCTCCTGTTCTTATGATATGAAAATCATATTTAGCACTTGTGTAGCACTTAGTGCTTCATATTCTGCTGAGATGAGGAAGGATTCAGTAGGGCCGTTGCTCAGTAATAGAGCATCTGCTTGACATGCAGGAGGTATCAGCCTCTTCAGCTAAAAAAGGATCAGGTAATAGGTGACATTAAAGATCTCAGCCTGAGACCCTGGAGAGCCACTACCAGTCTGAGTAGTCAATACTGACCTTGATGGACCAATGGCCCGATTCAGTATTAGGAAACTTCATGAGTTCATGTGTCAGCATGTGGAAGCAACATCACAGGATGTGACATCACAAAATGATGTCACTTCCTTTCTCCTGGCTCCACCCCCAAAGTCTCCTGGCTCCACCCCCAAAGTCCCCAGATATTTCCCAAGTTGGACTTGGCAGCCCTATGTTGCTCCTTAGACTCCCCCCCCCCCAGTCAGCTGGGGGTTCACGATGGCTGCATTCCCCCTCCCCATGTGGATGGGACCCCCTTGTGTCAAAGAAGGCTCCCTGGAAACACCCCCAGCTGGACGACGAGGGGACAAACAGAAAGAGGAGTGGAGCCTGAGTCCCCGCCAGTGGGTTAGTGTGAGCCGGCTCACAGTTTTCTAGCCTCCGGCTCACCCCTTTTTGTCTTCGCTAAGGAGGAATGGCTCCAGAGCAAACTAATAGATGCAGCAGCCAAACTGCTCGCTCACAACTTTAATGTAGGTCGCTCGCAAAGTAGAACTTTGTCTATGAGCATGGCATGGCAGTAGTGCATAGAAATATAATGGCAGCCCCCCCCTGGAGAAAAACATTGCCCCCCCCCCAGCAAAAAGTTGTTAACTGCTCCTTTCCCCAGACTCCCCAGGCAAGAGATGAACAGAGGTGGTTTGCCATCACTGGTGTCTGAGCAGCAACCCTGAGCTTCTTGTTGGTCTCCAATCCAAGTACTAACTAGTGCCGACCCTGCTTCCCTTTCAAGATCTGACTAGACTGGGCTAGCCTGGGCCATCCAGATCGGGGCCATTCAGTTGATCTACAAATAAAGCCCTGCCAGCACCTTCCAGTTTGGTGTCGTGGTTAAGTGCGCGGACTCTAATCTGGGAGAACCGGGTTTGATTCCCCACTCCTCCACATGCACCTGGCTGGATAACCTTGGGCAAGCCATAGCTCTGTGCCAGCTGTTCCCTCAAGGACAGCTTGGGAAAGAGCTCTCTCAGCCCCACCTACCTCACAGGGTGTCTGTTGTGGGGAGGGGAAGGGAAAAGGAGTTTGTAAGCTGCTCTGAGACTCCCTTGGGGAGTGGAGGGCGGGGTATAAATCCAATCTCTTCTTCTTCTTTTTCTTCTCCTGTCCTATCAGTATTTTAAGAATATAACAGGCCTGCTGGATCAGACCAGTGGTCCATCTAGTCCAGCATCCTGTGGACTAGTTCCTTTGGAGAGCCAACGACAGGCCACAGGGGCTGAAGCATTCCCCCGTTGTCGCCTCCTGTCACTGGGATTCAGAGGCTGACTGCCCCCGAACGTGGAGGTTTGCTTTAGTCACCGTGGCTTGTAGCCGCTGCTAGACCTATCCTCCACGAATCTATCTAATCCCCTTGTCTGTTCCTGTGGACGTCAGTACCCTGTCTGGCAGCAAATCCCACATTTTAATCACTCACTGCGTAAAGAAGCATTTCCTTTCGTCCGTCCTGAACCTACTGCCCATCAGCTTCATCGAACGTTCTTGAGTTCAAGTGTTTTGGGAGAGGGAGAAAAAGGCCTTGTCGACTCTCTCCGCCCCGTGCACTGATCATCACTGACCAATGCCACTGGTATTCCCCGCCCTCCACCGCTTGTTTAAGAGAGCTGTAATTCTTTCCGAGTACCTCTCTCTTTCATTAATATTCCCAGGAAATGAGGGCAATAATACACTTGGTAAAATAATCCTCTTTGAGAAACCAGTTTTGGCATTCTGTTAAATCTTTCCAGGGAAGTGTCCAGCGTACAGCAGAAGTGAGCCACGATAAGTGCATCTTGACACGATTTAAGACCTTCTACCATCTGTAATCACTACTGTAGTGACTATAATTATGCCACGCTACAGTTCCTGCCCAGGGTTACCACCCAACGACCTGTTTATTTATCTTTTGTTAATATCTAGGCTGATTACTGCAATGTGTTGCGTATCATATATCCCAGGTTTATGACAACTTCACTATTGGATGATAGCAAAAATAATAACATACCATAGGGTTGCTAGAGTCCAAGTGGGCCTAGAGACCTCCTGGAATTACAGCGGATCTCCAGATTATAGAGATAAATTCCCCTAGAGCAGGGGTGTTGAACTGATTTGTTATGAGGGCCAGATCTGACATAAATGAGACCTTGTTGGGCCGGGGCATGTGTGTCATAAAATGTAATGCCAGGTAGCAGTGGTATAAACTTTATAAATAAGGCTGCCAAGTCCCCCAGTAGAGCGGGGGAAACACCGATTTTTAAAGCTTTCCCCCGCTTTTTCAAAATTGGCCACCGGGGGGACAAAATGGCTGCCAGCAGGGGAACCTCGGAGCCTGCCCTGCTGGCCTCTTGAACTTCTTAAAAGGGAAATTTCCCCTTTAGGAGCTGAGCCAGCAAGAGAGCCCCGCGCAGAGATTAAGGAGGGACTAAGCTCTTTCTACTGTGTGCAAGGTTGCTGCTGAGTAAACTGCTGGGGTAAGCTGCTGGGGTCTGCGAGCTCTTTTCCTTCTCTGTCTCTCCCCCTCCCCCTCTTTCTTTTTTCTGTCTGTCTGTCCACTGTGGTTTTGTCAAAGGAATAAACTGTCACTTCCAAAGAGGTAAACATCACAAGGAGAGGTTGCCTGTAGAAGGTCTGGGAGTGGGATTGTTTAAAATGTCTTGTCGTGGCTGTTTGGGTCCCCCCAATCCTCATTTCCCTTCTGCAAATAAAAGTTGGGATTCCTCATTTTTATGCCAATTTTCTGTTTCTTTCAACCGTGTGTCCCCCCCCCCCCCCCCGGCAGTAAAAATCTGCATTTTTAAAAGCATTTGTACATCAAGTAACCGGTATTTTAAGTTAGGGATGGATCCAACTAGCTTTTCTGCTGGCGAAAAGGGGAGGACAAAGGTCCTCTTTAGCCACCAAAAAGCCTATGCTGGGGGGGGGGGGGGGGAGAAGTTATGGGACTTACATGGACAACAGCTGGGTGAAACAAGGGCCAGAAATAAAGCCTGGGAATTGGGCAAGAGTAAGTGAAAAAGCTGTCTGTCTGTCTGTCTCTCTCTCTGTCCCCATCCAGCAGAGGTCTATCAGTGGCTATTATTAGCCACAAGGTCTAAATGGAACCCTTTGTCTGGGGCAGTGAGGCTCTGAATTCTTGGTGCTTGTGGGGCAACCGTGGGAGGGCTTCTGGAGTTCTGGCCCCGCTGCTGGACCTCCTGAGGGCACCTGGTATTTTTGGCCACTGTTGTGACACAGAGTGTTGTACTGGATGGGCCGATCCACTGTGGCTTCTCTCCTGTTCTTATGATATGAAAATCATATTTAGCACTTGTGTAGCACTTAGGGCTTCATATTCTGCCGAGATGAGGAAGGATTCAGTAGGGCCATTGCTCAGTGATAGAACATCTGCTTGACATGCAGGAGGTATCAGCCTCTTCAGCTAAAAAAGGATCAGGTAATAGGTGACATTAAAGATCTCAGCCTGAGACCCTGGAGAGCCACTACCAGTCTGAGTAGTCAGTACTGACCTTGATGGACCAATGGCCTGATTCAGTATTAGGAAACTTCATGAGTTCATGTGGAAGCAACATCACAGGATGTGACAACACAAAATGATGTCACTTCCTTTCTCCTGGCTCCACCCCCAAAGTCTCCTGGCTCCACCCCCAAAGTCCCCAGTTATTTCCCAAGTTGGACTTGGCAGCCCTAGTGATGCCATGTGTTTACTGCGCAATCAGCCGACCTGCTGAACAGTATATTCACTTTCTATCTCATTGCTTGCCTCTTGCTGATAACCCTACCTGCTGCAGTGAAGTACCATATGGGAATCATGCCCAGGCATTCTTTAACTAATTTGAGGACAGCAAAGTTGGCTCAGCGCAGGGTTGGCAGCTGAGGACCTCAGCAACACGTCCAAGATTTCCCAGGTTTACCTCCTTGGTGGTTCTAGAATTCCTCTAGGGGATTGAGGAAAGGGTCCTACTGTGATTTGCTATCCTCAGAGGGGTCCTCAGTTGCCTCAGCTGGTCAGGATAGTGCAGGTAAGTGCTCTAAAAAATGAAAAGCAATTTAGTTTGATTCCAGTAGAGACCAACAAGGTAATTCAGGTAAGATCTTTCAAAAGTCAAAACTCCTTTCATCAGATACAAGTTGGAAGGAACGGAGGCCTCTGAGCCCTTATATCTGAGGGCAATTCTGCATTGGCTTTCCCCTCCATTGTTATAGCAAACCCACGTTGGAACAGAAATTCCCCTCTGCATTGCGTGCCGCTTTCACTTTCTTTGATCATCGGGTTGCATGGTACCTTCTGCATGGATTTATGGCCCCTCAGGGGTGACTTCACAGTCATTACGATTGTGTAGTCGATTGTGGTTTTGAGCTGCACCTTTTGAGAAAACGTGGAGCGAATGCCAGATTCAGAATCACCCCCAATCAGAACATGAGAGGAGCAGCATCTTTTAACTGGAATATGAGGACCCAGAAGCCTCCGCTCCAACTCATATCTGACAAGGGGAGCTTTGACTCTTGAATCTAGCTGTTCTACCACTGGCCAACATGGCTATGCTACGAAATGAAAAGCAGTTTGCTACGTAAGTACTCTGAAGTATGAACTGGATGGTGAAGGGGACCTTCCTCAGATCTGCAGCTCCCAGCTTCCTTGAGCTGGCGATGCTGGAATATTTAACCCCCTTGGAGCAGACTCAACACAGGAACTAAAGTTCTGTGGTGGGGGGGGGGGAACAGAGAATGGAATGTTGCCCTCAAATATTTACAAGGATTTGGCTGGGAGGATCTTGAACAGTATGCACGATGCGCCATGTGATCAGAACCATGTTGGAGTCACCTACATGACAAGTCTGCAGCAGGAGAGGATCTGATTCTACCACATACCATTATTATTCTCTACACCCCAGGCTGGGAGTCCCCCACAAGGACTCCGGTGGGGGGGACCTGGACCGGCTGAGATCCCTCCTATCCGCAGCACCTTGGCACGTCCCCATCAGAGACTCGATGAGATGCGTCTGAGTAGCAAGTCACCTAGACTGGAACTCCCCACATACCATTATTATTGACCTGGACTGATAACGGTAATCATTTTGCAACATATTATAGTTTGTTGGCTGGATTTATTGAGCATGGTTCTCTTCATCCCACGTTCACATGGAAGAATATTTTGCTATATTGTTGAAGTGTTTGTTTGTTTGTTTTAAAAAATTCAGGTTCAACACGTTGAGCTGTTTTACAAGGAGACATGGGAAGGTACAACAACCAAAGTAAGGAATGTTAATGGTTAGACCTGTTGAGAATATTAAGAAATGTTGAGAATACTAAGAAACGTTTCAGGGACATCTGGGCCACCATTCCACGAAGAGCAATGTATTTATAGGCCACTGACATTGTTATTTCAAGAACAGATCCTATCCTAGAAGGAGGATAGCCAAATAGTTTTGTATAAGATAGACGCTAGCTGATCAATAGATAACGAGCAGCAAAAATGTCCGCCTTTAATTAACACCTCCATACCCATTCCAATCAGAACCAATAAAGAGAGGCTGGCTTCTGCTGGTATGCCTGCTCGTTCCTTTGCCATCTGGGATTTCTAGCATCCTGGAGAGCACAGTGCTTCTCCAACTGAAAGCATCTGAGCAAAAAAAAAAAAAAAACCCCATGGACCTGATGTGGAATGTTCTCGCACTGGTAGCAGCTGCTCTACTCACTCCTTTCTTCCTGTTGCTGGGATGGGCTTTGTATTTTCATTTCTCTACCACCAAAGTTCCTGCCAGAATGCGTGAATCTCGAAAGGTCCGATTTCTGCACATACTGCTTGTCATGATGTTTGGCTTGGTAAGTTGACTTGACACGGCCTCCGCTTGGAAGGTGAGGAAGAACAGATAGCATAGAGTGACTTTTCAATTGTCACCGTAGACTACAATGGAAGGGGATACATCATGTGGGGTACATGCTCCCAGATGTCACCCTGAGAAAGCAGAATGATGGACAGAGCAGAGGAAAGAGACACTTCCACACAGATAGGGCAGCTTTCCCTTTCCCTGCTCTCTCGCTCTCTCTCTCTGGATCAAAACTTTCATCAATATCCTAATGTTAAGAAAAAGTTGTGAATATCTTGTGTAATAAGTTGTGAATATCTTGTGCATTAAACATAAAAGGTTTCACCAGGAAATTTTAGAGCCCATGGTATCAGCAGTTGCCTTTGAAAAAGTAGTTTTTATGCCAGGTTATTTGCTTGACTCTGCAATTCACAGTTATAGTTGCTGGCATTGCCGGAAGTATGAAATATCAAGAAAATGTCAAAAGTTTATATAAAATGGCCAGCAAAGCCTTTGTGGTTATCTCCTCCTCAATTATGCCATTTTTAAAAAAAATGTTTCCTTAAAAGTGGAGAAGATACATATGTTCTCTAGACATGGTTCTGAAGAATACGGATGGCATGCATCTCTAATTCTCTATATTTAATTACAAAATGAAGACTCTTCTCTACCCAAGAACTTCAGAAATCTTGGCCTAATTTTACTGCTTTCCCTTATTTATTTAACATTACCAATGAGCCCCATAGAAGGGCCTTTTCCAGAGCCCATTTTGAGGCACTCCCTTCTGCTGTACTGCAAGGTAAATTCACTCGAATTCCAATGCATGAACGTCTATGCCCGTGCATGGCTAATATGGTGGAATCAGTTACTCGTGTCCTCCTGTTCTACAGATTCTATCAGGGGGAACGAGATCACCTTATACTACCCCTTCTGTCTAGAAGACGTTCAGAGTTCAATGAGTTACGCTGTGGTGAAATTTTGTTTCTTAGCTATTAGAAAACACAAGGGGAGACCTGCAAGAAACTGGGAGGGAGGGAGGGGCATTTAACCCATCTTGCCGGGCCCACCGCTCACCCCCTTCCCCCAAGGGTTCCCAGCAGTAGGATACTTGCGGGGTGGCAGGTGAGCTTCTCTCTCCTCCCTCCCCCTCCCCTCCCCTAAAACAGCGGCGGCCCCCCAAAAGTTTTTTAACATTTAGGATTTTTCTGCATATGGGGGGAGGGCCCCCCATGTGTAGAAACCCCCCCTCCCCCAAGTGCCCCCCCCACGGATTTAGGTATCCGCACGGGGGTGGGCACTTTGCTATTAGTATATAGATAAATGTATTTTAGCGGAAAAAACTGAATGATTCTCTTATTCTTATTAATATATTTTATTATTTTTATTAATTTTCTCTTGTTAATGCTATATTTTTACTGTTTTAATCTTTTAAATCAGATTTGTACTGTTTTACTGGGTCTTGCTGCAATAAATTAGATTGAATTCTCTATATTTTTCTCTCCCTTTATATTTCCTTGCAAACAGGATTATATTTGCTGGAAAATGGGTCTTTGCCGCAGGCTTGCCATAGTGAGGCTTGCGATAGATGGAATTCCTCCTTCAGATGATCCAAGGGTCTCCATCATGAATGAGTTCTTTGAGGGTGTACCTGTAAGGATCTATCACCCTAAAAGACCATCAACTGGGTTGCAGAGAGGAATTCTGTTCTTCCATGGAGGATGTGGAATGTTCGGGAGCATTGGTAATAAACCATTTATTAAAACTTCTGAAGATGTAGGCTGCAACAACACATCCTCGGATATTATGCTATGTTTGTACAATATTAATCATTAGCAACTGGATTCTCTTGTGTGAACAAGCTGATCTGGTTGCAAATGATTAATTATATTTATATTCTGCTTTTCAGACAAATTTTATACTTGTATCTACATACATCAAGGTTAGAGACCAATGAAGAGTCTTGAGACCAATGGGAAGTTCTTTCTCTATGCTAATTCTAGACTTGGTAATAGACATGGATGCATTGTTCTTTTTGACATGCAGTAATATCAGGAGGGCTATTTTAGAGCCCAAACTGATTCCCACCCTGACCTAGATAGCTCAGGCTAGTCCAATCTCATCAGATCTCAGAAACTAAGCAGGGTGGGCCTTGGTTAGTATTTGGATGGGAGACCTCCAAGCAACACTCCCTCTACGCTGTGGAGCAAAAATTCTACTTTTGTGAGTTACTGGCATTAAAGTTGTGAGCGAGAGATTTGGCTACTGCATGAATTAGTTTGCTTTGGAGTTATCCTTCTGGAACTAAAACAAAAATGTGTGAGCCGGAGGCTAAAAAACTGTGAGCTAGCTCAGCTTAGAGGGAACACTGCCTCCAAGGAATACCAGGGTTGTGACATGGAGCCAGGGAATGGCAAATCACTTCTGAATGTCTTTTGCCTTGAAAACCCTATTTGGGGGGGGGGGGGGTCACCAAGTTGGCTGTGACCCAACGGCACTTTCTGCCACCGTATTGATTCCCAGCTCTACAGATGCCTGAATAGAAACAAGTCCTTCTGAACAGGAACAAGACATTTGATTATAACATCTCTCTTCTCACACATTCTTTTTCAGATGCGTATGAAAGATTGTGCCGCTATATTGCCAGAGAAAGCGACTCAGTGCTTGTATCTGTTGGGTGGGTGAATACTTTCTTTTGTGAAATCGTGAACTTTGGTGCATTGTAGGGGGGGGGGGCTTGGAATTCAGATGTAAGATGGGATAAGATTGATTTCCCTTAGTCCTCTTACTAAGAGGGGAAATATAGGGTATTGGTGGTTGAGTTGCCAACTCTAGTCTGGGAAATTTGGGGGGGGGGGTGAAGGCTGGGAAAGGCGGGGTTTGGAAAAGGGAGGCACCTCAGTGGGGTATAATGCCATAGAACCCATCCTCCAAAGTAGCCATTTTCTCCAGGGAAATTGATCTCTGTAGCCTGGAGATAAGCTATAATTCCAGGAGATCTCTAGGCCCCATTTGGAAGTTAACAACCCTAATGGGAAATGGTGGTGGTAATGAGATGTTATTACAAAACGAACCTCCCAGAATTAAACAATCCAGATAGTGTGGACCACTCCCAAATGTTGGTGGTGAATTGATAGAAGAGAACGAATGCAGGACAAATAATATCCCCCACTGAGTCTATTGGGAGGGAAGGTGGCATGATATAGCCTGATCTTGTCAGATCTTGGAAGCTAAGAAGGGTCGGTACTTGGAAAGGAGATAACCAAGGAAGACTTTACAGAGGAAGGCAATGGAAAACTTTATTTATTTATTTGTTTGTTTGTTTGTTTGTTTGTTTATTTATTTATTGCATTTCTATCCCGCCTTTCCAGCGAACTGGCTGAAGGCGGCTCACAACATAACATACCACCGAAGTGGTTTACAATTTAAAAGCATAAATAAACAACATTATAAAATGACTCACATAGCCGTACCGGCGGCATCTATGTGCTCCTGGAGAGTAGCGGCAACAGAAAGGTTTGGCCTGTGGATCCAGGGCGATGTCCTGCCATCTCCCCGGTGGCGGCTCCTATTCGAAAGCCTGGCGGAAGAGCTCTGTCTTGCAGGCCCTGTGGAACTGCAACAAATCCCGCAGGGCCCTGATGTCATCCGGGAGCTCATTCCACCAGTATGGGGCCGCCACTGAGAAAGCCCTAGCCCTGGTACAGGCCAGCTGCGCATCCCTCAGACCGGGAATAGTCAAGCGATGCTGGGTGCTTGACCTCAGTGCCCTCTGGGGCACATATGGGGAAAGGTGGTCCCTCAAGTAGGCAGGCCCCTGACCATATAGGGCTTTAAAGGTCAACACCAACACCTTGAACCGGATCCGGTATGCTATAGGCAGCCAGTGCAGCAGCCGCAGCACAGGCCGGATGTGGTCACCCATAGGGAGGCCCATCAGTAACCTGACTGCAGCATTCTGCACTAGCTGCAGCCTCTGGATCTGAAACAAGGGTAGCCCCAAATAGAGAGCGTTATAGTGGTCTAATCTCGAGGGGACCATAGCATGGATCACTGTGGCTAGGTCATCACGTTCGAGGAAGGGAACCAACTGCCTAATCAGCCGAAGATGGTAAAAGGCTGCCTTGGCAGTGGCTGCTACCTGGGCCTCCATTGATAAGGAGGCATCCAGGAGCACTCCCAGACTCCTGACCCTCAGCGCCGGCACCAATGGCGCCCCCCCCCGAAGGATGGGAGTGGGGTCCCTATCCCCGGCCCGCTCCGACTCAAGCACAGGACCTCCGTCTTCGTTGGATTCAGTTTCAGCCGACTCAGTCTGAGCCAGTCCGCTACGTCTTGAAGCGCCCATCCCAAGTCATCTGGGGTAGAGCCAGACCGACCGCCCAACAACAGATACAGCTGGGTGTCATTTGCATATCGATGGCACCCAAGCCCATGCCTCCGGACAATCTGGGCAAGGGAGCGCATATAGATGTTAAACAACATTGGGGACATCACCGCCCCTTGAGGCACTCCACATACCAATGAGTACCTCTGGGAGGTCTGTTCCCCGAGCGCAACCCTCTGTCCCTGATCCTGGAGAAAAGAAGCAAGCCACTGTAAAGCAAGCCCCTGTATCCCCGAGTCAGCAAGGCGGTGGATCAGCAGCTGGTGGTCGACCATATCGAACGCGGCCGGCAGATCTAACAACACCAGCGCCGCCGTACTGCCCTGATCCAGATGTCTCCGGAGGTCATCCGTGAGGGTGACCAGTACCGTCTCCATCCCATGACCTGGCCGGAAGCCAGACTGGAACGGATCTAGCATGGAAGTGTCATCCATAAAGCCCTGCAACTGTAACGCCACCACCCTCTCCAATACCTTACCCAAATAGGGAAGGTTGGACACCGGCCCAAAACTTTCCCCCTGTATTTAAATACTCCCTGTCTGGGATTATAAATTTCTCTTTTTTACTCTTGAGGAGTCTAAGACCGTTTCTCTTTTCACACAAACCAGGGGTCCGTTCTGAGTTGAACCCTCTGAATAACTCGGTAAGAAATATCCTCCTCTTTCTAGGAGCGATAACCCTTTTCTATTTGGCTGGACTAGCAGTTATCAACCTACTGTTCAGTCTCATTTGTCAAACCCTGGACACTGTGGATAAATGGACTTCAGCTAGGACTGACACTTCGACCTTAAGTTCTGATTTCTGAACTTTTTCTCAAATGTGAAGATACACAGCAAGGACTAGGAGTTGTGTCCCTTCAGTTCCCAAGTGAACTTGTCTATTTCCGTCAGACTGACACGTACATTCCTCCTGATCGGTGACTGCCAAGCCAAAGTCCAAACGATGACTGACTCTCTCTGACAAGACTCTCTAAACTTTAGAAAGCCCTTCTCAGCTGATTCTGACCAATCGTAGAGAACGGGGGTGCATGCAGGCAGCAGCCTGTCAATCAAACTGTGCTTTAAAGTGAGGAATTAACCCTAAGGTCAAATCTACATCTGACTTTCCCGTTGGAAACATTCTAATTTTTTTAAAAAAACCCATCTATACCTGTTTCTAGTTTCAAACCATACTTGTTCTAGTTTAAAAATTACTGTTTACATTCATTATTTGCCCTCCTGTGGTCAAGCTAGCATTTTACTGCTTTAAACAGATCCTGTTGCTTTGTACTATTCAGACCGAGGGAGTGATATTTGAAACCAGCGTGAAATGAGCGTAGGAAAAAACAGCAGTCAAACTACTTCAGAGGGGAGGTATAAATTGGGCCTTAATCTCCCAGCTCTCTGAATTTGATGTACTAAGCATCCAGCTTTTGAAGGTCAGTTCATCACATGGGTCACCGTCAGTTTTCTGCAATTTGATGGCACTCTACACACCTTGAATCTATTAGGTTATGCCTTTGGTCCAGGCTTAAGATGGTGGTCCACCATTAAGTCTGAACTTACACTGGAGTGGCTAGAAAACTAACAGTGTGATCCTAAGAAGAATTATGCCCTTCTAAACTCTTTTAACCTGGATTTTCAACTAACTTGCAAGGGTATAACTTTGTTCAGGAATGCTCTGTAACTCATTCGAAGGAGGGCTATAATATTCAGTACGGGCATCCCCAATCTATTTGAGTCTGCAGGCTCCTTTGGAATGCTGACACAGCATGGTCACAAAATGGCTGCCACAGGTGAGGCCACCCAGAAAACAACTGCTGCAGACTAACTTCAGTCACACAGTGATGATTCTTGTGCTTTAATGGCAGCTGCGAGATCGTTGAACTGGTGGGGAGATTTGGGGGCAGTCCAGGAGTGGGCAGTGATGTCCCTGACATGACATCAGGGCACTGACGTTGTGCAGTCATGCTCTGCTTTTGGGGGCAAATTCTGTGGTTAAAATTGGGCTCAAACGATAGAGTTTTCCCCCAAAACCAGAGTGTTGCCATGCAATGTTGCAATGTGATGATGTCACTTCCATGTGATGTCATCAGATCGGGGACATCACTGTGTGGCGTCGCTGTTCAGGGGCAGGGCTTCCCCGCCAGCTAGTTGGCTGGCAGTGGGAAGAAGCCCTGAAAATCAGGGGATTCCCCACCAGGACTGGGAGTCTGGGAACCCTATGTTAATGCAATGTTTTTAAAAATCTTCACAGGCGATCAACTCTCCAATGGCCAATCAGAAAGCTTCCTGAGCAAAAGCCCCACCTGGCCCTGCCCACTTTAAAATAAGGTGTCTGCAGACATCATCGTCACCACGCCCACCACATTAGGGACCGCTGACTCAGTCCATGAATTGATCAAATTAGTCAATTAAAACATTTTGATAATTTTAGAAGAATCTCCAATTAAACAAGTAGGAGTTGTTTTTTAAAAAATGGACTTTCTAATACAAATACATGAAACTTATATGTAGTAGATCAGTCTCTGTCACTGACGAGAGAATTTAACTGTCAAGAATAAAATGCTGTGACCGATTTCCCATGAAGCGCTGCGCCACCGTTGCTCTTCCCTTTTCCCCGATTGTGTGTGTCAATTTCCCACTATTTGCCCCGCGCCGCATTTTGACCCGCAGCTTCACCTGTTTTTCCCCACGGCACTGTGGTCCTGTTATTTGAGGATTGTGAAGCCGCGGGGGAAAACGGGCGGAGCTGCTGGTCAAAATGTGGCGTGGGGCAAATAGTGAGAAATTAATGCACGCAATTGGGGGAAAGGGAAGAGCGGCGGCAGAGCAGCGCCTTGTGGGAAATTGGTCTATGTGTTCTTAATATGGTGAGTATAGTATGGTGAACATTTTAATAAGTAGCAGTCTTTTAAAAATCACCATATTGTTTTCACCGAACACAGGACAAATCCCTGAAAGTTTTTTTATTAGCATGTCCAAAAGGAAGCACCATGGGGACATCAATACTGCTGTCAAGTTGGCATCTGGCTTATGGTAACCCTTCATAGGATTTTCAAGGCAAGAGGCGAATCCAGGTGGTTTGCCATTGGCTGCCTCTCTGTAGCAGCCCTGGAACTGCTTGGTACACATGAAGCTACCTTATACTGGAGCCCTTGGTCCATCGAAGTCAGTACTGTCTAATCAGACTGGCAGTGGCTCTCCAGGGTCTGAGGCAGAGCTCTTTCACATCACCTATCGCCTGATCCATAAATGATGCTGGAGATTTGAAGCTGGGACCTTCTGCATGCAAAGCAGAGGCTCTACCACTGAGCAGTCTCCCATCCAAGTACTGATCAGGGCCAACCCTGCTTAGCTTCCAGTACCTGACCAAAGGGGGCTAGCCTGGGCCGTCCAGGTTAGAGTCAGCAAGGACATTCCAGATTTGAGGCACGAGATCTTCCTCCTTTGCTTACCTGCACTTGCTTAGTGATTACACCCCCAGCCTGAGGGGTACCATAGAGAGCCCTGCTGGGTGTTTGTTTATTTATTTCTTAGACTTATAGGCCGCTCTCCCCGCACGCAGGCTCCGAGCAGCTTACATAGCTTGGCAGCGCCAAGATGCATATATACAATCCATGAAAACACAATAAAAACACAGACAAGACAATAACAGTAAAGTCCTCAGTGGTGTAACCGTGTGGCATAGTACATATGCCCAGTGTTCTCTAGCTTCAGATGTCAGGCTTGATGATGCCCGCAGCCAATCACAGCCCATATGGGCTGTGGTCATTGGTGGTCATAGGATGGGGGGGGGCGGTGGCGGCCCCTGTTTGTAGACCTGGCGGAAGATCTCCGTCTTGCATGCCCTGCAGAACTGCATGAGATCCCGCAGGGCCCTGATCTCCTCCGGGAGTTCATTCCACTAGTACAGAGCCGCCACCGAGAAAGCCCTCCCGCTAGTGTTTGTGTCTGGAGTTTCAAAATGGGGTTGCTTGTAAGGATTCTGAGATGACAAGCCTATGCAACACATGCTGTTTATATTTCTTGTCTTGATTTTAACAGGTATCGTCTTGCGCCAGAGAGCCCTTATCCATCACAGTTCAGTGACTGTCAGGATGCTGCCGTTTACTTCATGAAGAATTCAGAAAACTATGGGGTGGACCCTGCCTGTATAATATTTTGTGGGGACAGTTTTGGAGGCACATTGACTGCTTATCTTTGCCAAGAGCTGAAAAGCAGAGCTGATCTCCCCAAAGTCCGTGCTCAGGTGCTGCTCTACCCAGTTCTCCAAGGACTGGACTGTTGTTTACCTTCTTACCAGCAGAACTGCTTCTTCCCGATTATAACCCGAATTCAGGTCATTGAATGGGTCTCACTCTATTTAGATCACCCCACCTCATTGATCGACATAGCTACTGAAGGAACTTTGTTCCCTGAAAGCACTCAAATGAAATACAGGAAGTGGGTGCATCCCAACCTTATCCCTCAGGAGTTTCAAGCCCAAAACCGCAATCCGGCCCTGCCAGCTCCCCCCAGATTTGATTTATTCAGCCTGCTGAATGAGATGCAAAACAGAAGACTTTCCCCGCTCTTGGCTGAAGATTCCTTTCTCAAAGGTCTTCCAGAGGCTTTCATCCTGACCTGCAAATATGATGTGCTGAGGGATGACGGCCTGTTGTATAAGAAACGACTGGAGGACAATGGCGTCTTGGTATCGTGGTACCATGTTGAGGATGGATTTCATGCCAGTCCAGCCTTGCTGAATCATTGGTGTATCACTTTCTCCCACTGTAAAATAAGTATGGATCGTGTCGTTAATTATGTAAAAGGGCTGTAAGATGGTCTTAAGACTTAACATGGTCTTAAGTCTCTCCCAACTGGATCTATGACTGTTCAGAAAACTGCTCATGTTTATCAATCGTACTACAAACCATCATGTTTGTGTCATGGGCTGTCAAGTAGCTTTTCATCGTCAGGTAACCCTGTGAATCAATGGCTTCCAACAGGTCCTGTCATTGAACTGTCTTGCAACCAGAAGTCCGTGGCTTCCTTTACTTAAGTCAAGCCACCTGATGTGAGGTCTCTCTCTTTCCCTCCTGCCTTCAACTTCTCCTTGTGCTATGGTCTTCCCGGGTGACTTTTGTCTCCACTCTTTATTGTTTTTTGGCTAATGCCAAAAAGGCAATTGTTAGAATTCACTACACTTTCATGCATGCAGGGGGGCGGGGGGAGGGCTATCAGTTTATGCATTCGAGCCTGTATTTCAAAAATGGATCTCGTTTACTACCACTCTTCCAGTACGATAATAAACACATTCTTGTCTCTTTGATTTAAGTTGCATAGAAGAATCAGACAAAGGTATGCCCTCCATATAACTACCTCACAACTGCTGTTGAATAGAACTGAAGTTATCTTCAGAAAGGCCCTTTACACATTTGCCCACTCCAGATTTTCTCAGTGTTCGAGTCAAGGCAATTTAAGTCCATGGTGATATGAGAAATTATGTTTCTGAATGTTTGTGGGGAACAGGCTGAGGGCAGAAGCCAAGCTGTTCCAATATCTACGCTTGCGCCCAAAAGTATAACTGTTCTTATCTGTAGTAGTGCCAGGCGGTACAGCATTCCAAGCCGTCCACAAGTATTTTTCTAAGCCTGCTCGGATGTATCTTTAGAGCTTACCATATACGGGGAAACCTGAATGCGTCGGTGATAGGTAAATTGTGCACCCTCCGCCGTGACCTCCGCCGGTCAGAGGGGCAGAAATGTAGTGACGCGTCGGGAATCTTAAATTGAGCTGTGCTGCGCCACAGACCCTCAGAGACCACACCCTGGGTGCTTTCTCTCCATGCCTGCAGACATGTATCCAGAATAAAAGCTTTGCTTTAAAACTTCAGATGGACCGTTCTAATTTCTACTTGAGGTTTCAGAATGTACCAGAACAAAAAGGAGAGAACCTAACCAAGCTGTTGAGTGACGCATTGGCCCCAGTGGCAGGTTTGGAAGCGGAAAAAATACAAAACAACATGGATTTGGCCTACAGGTCATACCCAGAATTTATTAAGAAGAAAAACCTGCCAGGGGAAGTAATGGTAAGATTCTCCAAAAGATCAACCAGGGATATGGTGTTAAAAGCCACCAATAGAACATCTTTGAAAGTTCAAGAAGAGGAAATTAAAGTCTTGAAAGACATTCCATTTGAAATTAGAAAGAGAAGAAAGGCATATAGAAACCTGACTTTGTGGTTACAATCTGAATCGATCTCCTATCGTTGGCAAGTTCCGGAAGGACTACAGTTCAGCTACAAAGATAAAAAATATAAAATTGACAATATGGAACAGGCAAAGAAATTTTTGGATGAAAATAAAAAGAAGGAAGCTGAAGCTGCACAAGAAGATTCACTGGCGTTGCAGGAGAGTTTGTAAGGCTTTGATGACTCAGGAAGTGGAGAAATATCGGCTGAGGACTCTGACTCTGAGAAAGGGGCAGCTGCCCCAAAAGCTTTAAGTAAAAAGCAGAAGAAGAGAACCAAAGAAAAAATAATGTTGTGACTGTAAACCTATTTACACATCATGTATTAATGTAAACGTAGTGTAAAAATCTTTATATCTGTTAGCGAGACAGGAATTTCAATATGTAATAATTGTATCAGCAAAAATTTTAGTTTAAGAGTGGATACCAAGGACTAAAATCGCTTTTTAGACATTTTAACTTCAAATACTCTGTAACAAATTGTCCATCTTGTATACCTTAGGGTAGTTTAGATTTTTTTGTAGTTTTAGTATAGGTGTAGGGTAAAAAATCAATAATTAAAAAAAAAAACAGAATAAAAGCTTTGCTTGTTGCCAACTGCCTTGTCGTGGACTCCTTGGGGAGAGAGATATTGTCCATAACAATGGTAAAACAGTGGCTGATTCTGCAGTGGCTTTTCCCTCCCTTGTTTTAGCAAACCCACGTTGGAACAGAAATTCGCTTCTGCGTTGCATGCCGTGTTCACTTTCTTTGATCATTGGGTTTTATTGTAGCCTCCATGCCGGTTTGACTTCCTTTGATCATTGGGTTTTTATGGGACTTCTGCACAGATTTATGGCCATTTTATGGCTGTTCAGGAGTGGCTTTGCAGTCAGTATGGTGTTGGCTCGGGGTATTTGAATGTGGTTTTGAGCTGCACTTTCCCCTCCCAGTTGAGAAAATGTGGAGCGAATGCTAGATGCAGAATCAGCCAGCATCCGAATAACCAGGGGCAACAGTAGGCTGAAAATGGCCTGACCACTGAAGGGAGGGAATGTAATGCAGAATTGGGGGGGGGGACTGTTAGCCTGACTGCTCTATTTATTAGTAATATTTGGGGGAATATAAGCTCTTAACAATTTGCAGCAGGCGTTGCGGATCTCCACCTGTGTCTACAGAGACTGCGCTTCACCGAGACTTCCCAGGAACTGGCACAAGACTCTAGTTAAGAGTTAGAAAGATAAATTGTTTACTATAAAAACGATAAAAGATTCATAGGCAATATTACACAATCATACACACAGTTACACAGATATAAGAAATTAGGTAGAATTACAAAGACGTTTGCATGAGCAGGAGAGTTGATGGTATCCGTCGGGGGTCATATTACCTCTAAAGGAACCTAGCGAAGTCCATCTGGGAAAAGTGGGGAAGATATGTTTGGACAAAGGAGAAAGGATCATGGTTCCGAACCAGCAGAGGCCACGTGGCAGATCCAAGTGGTGCACCCAAGGATCCGTGAGGAAGGGGGGAAGAACAAAGAGGAGCGGAGAGGGAAATCTGACTTGTGACTCTTGGGGAACAGTATTTATGGGGGGGGGCGTTCCCAGGAGGTTGGCAAGGTATGAGACCTTCCCAGGAACACCTATAGATGGTCCGTTCTCTGTCCCTAGCCACTAAGAGGGTCCTACGGGGGTGGTCAATATTTAGATCTACCTGATGGTCAGGACAGGATGTTGACGTCAGCTGCATCTGGCACGGTCTTCTAGATGAAGGGGGTTCCGGGCGGCAGAACTGGTCCATCAGGAAGCATCCCGCTGCTTTCGCACCCTTGTGTGAAGTCTCTTTGATGTGTCAAATGGAGGGGGGAAGTTGCAGGAGGAGGTTCAAGCCTGTGTACGTGTATGGCGTTTGTACCTTCATGGAGTTAGTGGTATGTGTCTCTAGCCAAAAAGCATCACATGGCTCTAGGTGTGTGTGAGTGTCTTTGTGCTTTGTGACAACCTCCAGGCTGGAGGTGGTAACCTCAGAAAATGGCGCTTTAAACCTTTGTTGGAAGCGTCTGCTATCATTTTCCCACTGGTCACCATGTGCACTATTTTAACTCACATAACTGGCAGCAGAGTCCATTCACTGCTCTCATAGATCACCAGAAAAGTCCAAAAGAATGTTGCTCTGGCTTACAAAACCCGGAATTAAAAAAGAATAGAAAAAACAACAACCCTGGATTAAAAAGAAGGTTGGATTCGATTTTAGTTCAGAATTGCTTGGAGGACATCACAGTGAACATGCATTAAAAGGAGAGTGCAAAAAGGGTCTAAGTTTAAACTGAATTATAAACAGCCTCAAATTAAGGGTAATATGCTCCGATTACTTAAACAGAAGGTTGGATAGAAAATTATTACCACACTGCAGTACTGGGTTCTGTCCTTGGTCCTTTCCGCATTTGCCTGCCACTCCGGATTTTCTCAGTGTTCGAGTCGAGGCAATTTAACTCACAGCAAAACAGCGTCCAAATAACCCCGGGCAACAGCAGGCTGAAACCGGGCTGACCTCTGAAGGGAGATAATGTAAAGCAGAATGTGGGGGGAGGGAACGGAAGAAGAAGAAAAAGAAGAAGAAGAAGAAGAAGAAGAGATTGGATTTATACCCCGCTCTTCACTACCCAAGGGAGTCTCAGAGCGGCTTACAATCTCCTTCCCTTCCTCTCCCCACAACAGACACCCTGTGAGGTAGGTGGGGCTGAGAGAGCTCTGACAGAAGCTGCTCTTTTTCAAGAACAGCTGTGCCAGAACTATGACTTGCCCAGGGTCACACCAGCAACTGCAAGTGGAGGAGTGGGGAATCAAACCTGGTTCTCCCAGATCAGAGTCCGCGCACTTAACCACTACACCAAACTGGCTCTTCCAGGTTGAACTCAATTTTAGTGCAGAAGTGTGTGTGTGGGGGCTAGATTAAAAAGAAGGCTGGATTTGATTTTAGTGCAGAATTGCGTGGAGGACACTGTGGTGAACATGGATTAAAAGGGCCCTTGTCTAGTTCAGAAAGTGCAGAAAGGGCCCTCGTCTAGTTCAGGAACAACGCAGGGAATTTTTGCTGGGCATTTGAAGAATGATGGTCAGGGCCTGAAGCATCTTTTGATTCCTTCCATGTTTGTTGGTTTGGTTTTGCCCTGAGCTGGGTAGTCCAGGCTAGCCTGATCGCAGAAGCTAAGCAGGGTCAGTAGGGTCAGCCCTGAACAGAATTTGGATGGGAGACCACCGAGGAAGTCCAGGGTTGCTACACAGAGGCAGGCAATGGCAAAACCACCTCTGTTCGTATCCTGCTTTGAAAACCCATGAAGGTTTACTATAAATTGGCAGAAATGTGACGGCGCTTTCCACCATCAGTCTGTTCTGCAGTACTTGAGATGTGGGATAAATATTCCTCTGAATTAGATCCTGCGCTTTCTCTCTTAGCATTAATCACTCGCACTCTGGGTTTCAAGCAAAGTGGGCATCTCGAACGATGACATAGATTGGGGCTCTTTGGGTTTCTAGAGTATTTAGCTTGTATTACGGTTTTGTAATTCATGAGGACTGGCCAAAATATATATATCTGAATGCATCTCTGTCGGCCTGTCTCTCCAGATCAAGTTCAACACTCCTAGGGAATACACACAATTCAGGCAATGGTTGAAAAAGCCTCCCATGAGACAATGGCCTATGGTGAGAACAGATAAAACCACCAAAAGCTGCTCAGCAACAGGTGAACAGATGAGGAAGGGTGTTCCGCAACTAGAATGTCACAACCAAATGTCTTTCTCTTATTATGGGTCATTGTGAGCAAAAATTCGACTTCGTGAGCTACTGGCATTAAAGCTGTGAATGAGCGATTTGGCTACTGCATAAATTAGTCTGCTCTGGAGCCATTCTTCCTGAGCTAAGGAAAAAAAGTGAGCCAGAGGCTAAAAAACTGTGAGCTAGCTCACACTAACTCAGCTTAGAGGGAACATTGATCGTCTTACTCTGAGAATGAAGGAAACCAGTGAAGCGGTGAGGGTTCACCTGTGTGATGATGGGGTTACCTTGCCAGCAAGGTAATGATAAGGGATCACCTCTAGGTGAGAGGTGATGAAAGTAGACACACGGAGACAGAGGTATGATTGAGGCATAAAGTCAGGGCTTTGAGGCCCTTGCTTTTATTGGCTATATTTGCTACATCAGTAGTTAGTTATTTGTTCAGTCAGCAGGAGGATATGCATGCTGTACATGATACATGAACAATGTTGCTACAAGATACAGTTCCCGGGGAAGAGCGGTTTTTCTGTGAGAAAGCTGAGCTGGCCTAATCTAATGGTTACATTTCTATTATGCTCAGAGAGAGATGAGAGAGGAATTCTCTGTAACCTTCAGATGTGGTGTGCCAAACATTCTATAGGTGTTTTAGCTATCTATAGACATGGCTTCCCAGTGCCTTAAGATAACAACAGGATTCCTTCAAACCAGACCAGGGACTATGGCAAAGGCCTTGGCCTCTACGCCAGCCCTCCATAGTAACTGGTTGGCCACTGTGTGAGGTAGGCTGCTGAACTAGATGGATCACTGGTCTGATACAGCAGGGATATTTTTATGTTCTTATCTTCATGGATGGGCAGCTGTGTACAGAGAAACCCTGTTGAAATCCCCGGATCCAGAAATGAAATTCTAGTAAATGCTGCTAAATGGTCGTTCACATACATACCACCTTGTGATGAAACTGTCCTGCCCTCCAAGGTTTTCCCAGCACTGGTCCTACCCTTCACCCTGCCCTCCAAGGTTTTCCCGACACTGGTCCTGCCCTCCATCCTGCCCTCCAAGGTTTTCCCAGCAGTGGTCCTCTTCTTCACCCTGCCCTCCAAGGTTTTCTCAACACCAATCCTGTCCTTTACCCTGCTCTCAAAGGTTTTCCCAATACTGGTCATGCCCTCCACCCTGCCTTCCAAGGTTTTCCCAACACTGGTCCTGTCCTCAACTGAGGTCTCTGAGGGTCTGTGGCGCAGCACAGCTCAATTTAAGATTCCCGACGCGTCACTACATTCCTGCCCCTCTGACCAATTGCTGGTCACGGCGGAGGGTGCACAATTTACCTATCACCGACGCAGGTTCCCCGTATATGGTAAGCTCTAAAGAGAAAAAGCAGACTTAGAAAAAATACTTGCAGACAGGCTTGGAATGCATCACCGCCTGACACTAGATAAGAACAGTTCTACTTTTAGGCGCATGCGTAGATATTGGAATAGCTTGGCTTCTGCCCCCCTCCTTCCCCTCCTCAGCCTGTTCCCCACAAACATTCAGAAACATAATTTCCCATATCATTACCACATTAGCTGGCCTTTCCACATCTGATTTGTAACTTTAATGTTAGGTTGTTCTGCCTTCAACCCCTTCATAGTACCACAGAACACACTCTCTGGAGCAATAACTTACAAGCCAAATTCTGGCATCCTAGTTACTCCTAAAGCTGTTTCCACACGCATTTCCCAGACTGAAAGCAGTACGTTCAACCTTCTCTCAATCCATGCAAGTCAACACCCATCAGGCAGCATGAAGCTGCTAATGAAGCTAGCTCAAGGCCGGCGGGATAGAGCAGGTAGAGAAAGAAGTCCTTTTCTCCCTTTCTCACCATACAAGAACTCATGGGCACTCAATGAAACTTCTGAGCAGTCGGGTTACAATGGAAAAAAGGAAGTACTTCTTCACACAAAGAATGATTAACACATGGAATTCACTGCTACAGGAGGTGGTGGTGGCTACGAGCATGGACGGCTTCAAGAGGGAATTGGATAAACATATGGAGCAGAGGTCCATCAGTGGCTATTAGCCACAAGGGATAGATAGGATCTTTCACTCTGGGGCAAGTGAGGCTCTGTATTCTTGGTGCTTGCGGGGGGTGGGGGGGGACAGTGGAAGGGCTTCTAGTGTCCTGACCCAACTGATGGACCTCCTGATGGCACCTGGTATTTTTGGCCACTGTATGACAGAGTGAAATATCTAAAAGATATTCCAAGATCTCTAAAATTTTATTGTATTGATGATGTATTTAAAGTGAAAGAGGCTTTCAACTGAACTGTAGGGGGAATATCACAGCATTGTATCTTAGATTTTGTAAAGTTTACCCTAAAGCCAGAAATTTGATTGAATTTTGAGAGTTCTTCCTTTTAAAGGTTGTATTACTTCTGTTAAATTTATGAGAGATAACAACATATCATCCACATACATTCTTAATGATATCTTTTTCTCCACATTTAACTCCTCTGACATGTTGATTGGAAATTAATCAGCTCATGGCTCCAAACCTAAGATAAAAAGTAATGAGGAGAGTGGGCATCCTTATTTAGGGCCACAATTAATGTTTATTGAGTTGGAAACACAATTATTTATTGTTATACTAGCAGTATATGACAAATAGATGGCCAAAATGGCATTATTAAATTTATTTCCAAATCCATTGTAATTTAATGCCTTTTCCAAGTAATCCCAATTGACTGAATCAGAGGCTTTTTAGAGATCTAGAGCTATTACTGTTAACCCTATCCCCCCCTTTTTAGAATAAAACAAAAGACCCATAACTGTCCTAATTGTATCTGTAATGAAACATTTCAGAATAAAACCATATCAATTTGGATTCACTAAATTTGGAATACGAACTGTCAATCTAGATGCTAAAATTTTAGTGAAGATTTTATTATCTGTATTCATTTTTTTAAACTGAGTGAAAAGATCCCCTGGATTGCCAAGGCTTCCTGTCAGCTAAATATATTATAGCCTCAATTATACAGAGCGGGAATCCCAACCAGGTCTTCTCAGAATCCTACTTAGGTCTATTGCATGGGGCTTACTCCAAGGAAGTGTTATTAAGATTGTGCTAATAATTTATTCATTATGTGGTACAGTGTAGTAATTATGTGGGCAATATGAGATTTTATTCAGTTGCTTAATAAATACACCTCAAAGATGGGAATCAAAATCTCAAGTGAAAGTCAGTTTGAATAATGTATGAGGCTGAAGGATGGATGAGGTTGAGAAATATTACCATGGTAAATCGACTGCCAGCCTCAAGATCAAAAGACAGATGTATGTAGTTTTAAAGGTAACTCTCAGTTACTTTCAATAACTCTCAGTTACACTGACAGCCCTGTTGTCAGTTGAGAAATATTACAAAAGTATGTCCACTCCTTGTTTCAAGATCAATTGAGAAACGTATTTTCCCATTTCTTCAAAGGAATTGAGCTGTCATAGAATTTTTTTTAACAAGAATTTTATCAGTTTTTTAATATAAAAAAGAAAGATAGCTTCTACAAAGACAAAACATCTAACACACCACAAAAGTGAAGCATGTACTTTACATAAATGGAATCATTCTTTTATGCCCTTAAGTCAATTTAGCCACAAAACTTAAAGCTTATAATTATGTTGTGCTTCTTTTAAGATATTCTTCAATCCATTTATATAATCTCGACCAAGTTCACTCAAAAATTTCTTCATTCTTATCTTGTAATTGTAAAGTTAATTTGTCCGTTTTTGCTGTTTCCATTAATTTATAGATTGTTTCTTCTTTTGCTGGTACTTCTTTTCTCCAGTATTTTGCATATAAAATCCTAGCCATGGTTAAAACATGTACATTCATATAACATGTACAATCATATAAGCATCTGTTTTTTAAAAAAAGTTCTCTGGTATCATATTTAACAAAAATAGTTCCGGAATAAATGGTATAGTTATTTCTAACATTTTTTGCAATATCTCATGAATCCACATCTAATTTTTTTTTGTTATTTTACAAGTCCACCACATATGAAAAAAGACCTAGTATTTTGCTTACATTTCCAACTTACATTTGACATACTTGGATAACATTTTGCTAAATTCTCTGGAGTCATATACCATCTATAAAACATTTTTATGTTTTTCTTTAAATGATATAGCTTTTGTAAATTTTACATTATTTTTTCAAACCTTAGTCCATTGGTCTAACAGTATATTATGCCCTATGTTTTGTGCCCATCTAATCATTGAAGATTTCACTATTTCATCTTGCATTTTCATATCTAATAACAAAGTATATAATGATTTTATAATTTTTTCTTCTATATATAATAAAGTTTTGTCCAGTTCTACGTACTTATCACAAAAGCCAGTTTGTTTATACTTTGCATATCTAGAGTCAAGTTGCACCCTTTCCCACCAGTTCAAACATATATCCTTTCTTTGGAGAGCATCCTGCGAATTTAAATTAATTTCCTTATCTAAGAGATCTTCATATAACCATAGTTGTTCTTTAGTAAATAAGATGGGATTTATAAAGGCCTCCAATTGTGAGATCCATTTAGGTATTTTCATAGAACATATTTTTAACCTCTTCCCATATCTTCAACAGTGCTGCTTTTAACATGTGTTGTTTGAAATATTTATGTATATTACTTTTTTCATACCAAACAAAGGCATGCCAACCTAATTTCAGGTTGTGTCCGTCTAATTTTAATAGTCTTGGATTCCAAAGTAATCCATTCTTTCATCCATGTCAGAGCTGTCATGGAATCTAATGAGTTCTATATCTGAGGGAGAAATCCTAAGTAGGTCTAGTCAGAAGTAAGTTCCATTTTATTCTGAAGAAGAAGAGGAGGAGGAAAAGGAGAAGGAGAGTTGGATTTATACCCTTCACTTGGAGTTTCAGAGTGGCTTACAATCACCTTGCTTTCCTCTCCCCATGACACCCTGTGAGGTAGGTGGGGCTGAGAGAGCTCTGAGAGCTCTTGAGAGAACAGCTCTGAGGGAGCTGTGACTGACCCTAGATCACCCAGCTGGCTGCATGTGGAGGAGTGAGGAATCAAACCTGGTTCTACAGATCAGAGTCCGCCACTCTTAACCACTACATCAAACTGACTCTCTAGGCCCTGGCAGGTACCCCAACTCAGGGCATACTGATGCAGCCCTGGCGCAAGGCAACAGACTTGGTGTGGCAACAGACTTACAAAGTCACACAGAGTCAGCAGTCAGTTCTAAAAACAAATATTTATTAAAGGAAATACATGCTTGAGAGTGCAGGTAAGAGATAGATATAGATTACCTGTTCTAATCAGCTAGATGGTGTTGGATGCTGGACACATGTCCAGCCTCCATGGTGCAAGGTGGAGATCAAGCACCTTCTTCTTGCCTGCAAGAGAGAGGAGAGAGAGAGAGAGAGTGAGGGGAGTGGAAGCAGAGGAAATTGCCCCTAAGAGTAGCATTCTTCTTCAAAGGAAAGGATCAGATAGCAGGAGGGAAAGGATGTTCCGTGTGTCCTGACCTCTCTATCTGTCCAAACTCTCTGGTGCCATCTTCTCAAGTCTGAGACAGGAGACAGCACCAAGTCCTCCACTTCTAACACTCCAGAAGTTGGAAGTAACTTGATGGCAACACATACACTCCCCCCATTTCCCAACAGGTTTTATTTTGCCCAAGAAACAAAGGACACAGATTAGGAAGAGCACTAGAAGCTATCGGTTAAGCAGTACAAAGGAAAAGTCTGTGAAATAAAAGCAGATCTTTTCTTAGTCTTTTCCTGGGTCTTCTAGAGGATGGACAAAGAATTCTGCAGCAGCCAATGAGCTACAAGTTGTACTGACCTGACCTAGTTTTGTGTAATGGGTGGGGGAATAAGTGTGCTGAGATGGGCCACAGAGATAGCAGTTGCTGCTCTTGGTAATTAAACACTCCAAGGTAAGGAGTGTTCCTCTAATCTTGGGTTTTCATCTCCCCCCCACCCCCATTTCTTGACACAACTCTGTGAAACAGAATCGCTCCGCCACAGGGATGGTCCATGATCCAGCTCATAACGCACAGCTTGGCAACTGGAGAAGCCCATGCCGTCTCTTGCTGTGGAGGGAATGGATTCTCTGCGGCTTCTCTTGTGGACCGGTGTGACAGTGGTGAGCTCACTTGCAGCCCTCCTCCTGATATGGGCAGCCCACTACCATTGGTCCCACTCAGAAGTCCCTCGTGGCATTTGTCAGCCTCACAAGTTGAGATTCTTGCACTTCCTTTTGGTGCTTCTCTTTGGAACTGTAAGTACCCACCCCCCATTTGTTTGGAATCCGGAGCAGAGGGGTAGCTAGGTGTGTAGATAGAGTGTGTTGCTTCTCTGAAGCCCAGTGATGGGAAGGTTTCGTTTCCACCCACCCAGTTGTGTCAGAGCCTGTAGTAGGGATGATTGTATTAGACAGGCCCGTAGCCATGGGGGGGGGGCTCACAAGGGCAATGCCCCCTCCTGAATTTGCCCTGCCTCATCACCATTGGGCCTGGGGTGGCCCCACTCTCCCGCTCAGCCCGTGCCTGCCACCCAAGAGCAAGGTGGGAATGTGGCATGGAAGGCCTCCAAAGGCAGAGGGAAGCTTGGCCGGCTAGGGCTGCCAAGTCCAACTTGGGAAATATCTGGGGACTTTGGGGGTGGAGCCAGGAGACTTTGGGGGTGGAGTCAGGAGAAAGGAAGTGACATCATTTTGTGAAGTCACATCCTGTGATGTTGCTTCCACATGCTTCCACATGAACTCATGAAGTTTCCTAATACTGAATCAGGCCATTGGTCCATCAAGGTCAGTACTGACTACTCAGACTGGTAGTGGCTCTCCAGGGTCTCAGGCTGAGATCTTTAATATCACCTATTACCTGATCCTTTTTTAGCTGAAGAGGCTGATACCTCCTGCATGTCAAGCAGATGCTCTATCACTGAGCAACGGCCCTACTGAATCCTTCCTCAACTCGGCAGAATATGATTTTCATATCATAAGAACAGGAGAGAAGCCACAGTGGATCGGCCCATCCAGTACAGCCCATCCAGTACAACACTCTGTGTCACAACAGTGGCCAAAAACACCAGGTGCCCTCAGGAGGTCCAGCAGCGGGGCCAGAACTCCAGAAGCCCTCCCACTGTTGCCCCCCAAGCACCAAGAATGCAGAGCATCACTGCCCCAGACAAAGGGTTCCATTTAGACCTTGTGGCTAATAATAGCCACTGATAGACCTCTGCTGGATGGGGACAGAGAGAGAGAGAGAGAGAGACAGACAGACAGAAAAAAGAAAGAAAGGGGGAGGGGGAGAGAGAAGGAAAAGAGCTGGCAGATGCACTTACCCCAGGCCCAGCAGCAGCAACCTTTCAATCTTACACCAGCCGCATGCAAAAGCAGGCCCTTCAGTAAGAGCTTAGTCCCTCGTTAATCTCTGGGCGGGGCTCTCTTGCTAACTCTTAAAAGGGAAATGTCTGGTGAGGCTTTTCACTGCAGGCTCTTCAGACATTTCCCTTTTAAGAGGCCTGGAAGGGAGAGGGCCCGGCAGGCTCCGACGTTCCCCTCCTGTTGGCAGCCATTGCCTCCCCCCGGTGGCCAGTTTTGAAAAGGCGGGGGTAAGCATGAAAAATCGGTGTTTCCCCCGCCCTACCGGGGGACTTGGCAGCCCTATGGCCGGCCCACCTGGAGCAACTGCAGGCAAGCCGGGGAGAGTGGGGGAGGAAGGGAGGGAAGGTCTGCTGGCTCACCTGGAGCAGCTCCAAGTAAGCTGTTGAGAGTGGGGGTCTGGGGAGAAGCCTCAGTGGAGAGCTGTTAAGAGCAGTGCGGGGGGGAGGGGAGGGAAGATTGGCTGGCCCCCGCTGGCTCACCTGCAGTTGCTCTGGTTGAGCTGGCAAGGAAGGGGAGGGAAGTTCAGCTGGCCCTCCCGGAGCAAGTCTAGGCAAGCCGGCAAGGGAAAGATTAGGGGCGGCAGATCAGTTGGCTCACCCAGAGCTTCTCTGGGTGAACCAGCAAGGGAAGAGAGGGGAGGTGGGCTGCCTGCTCTGGGTGAGCCAACTGACCTCCCCTCCCCTCCATTGCCAGCTTGTTCCGGAGCTGCTCCTGGTGGGCTCGTTGAGGCCCCCTTGCTCTCAGATGCTCAGATGCAAGCCTGTGATGGAGGGGAGGAAAGGTCAGCTGGCCTGCCCGGAGCAACTTCTGACAAGCTGCCGAGAGCAGCGGGGTGGGGGGAGCTCAGCCTACTTAACAAAAAATCTCCCCCCCACCACCAAAAAATGTCTGGCTACGGGCCTGCAATTAGGGATTAGGGTTAAGAATCATTAAACAGAGGGGTTCTTCTCCATGTTCAAAACAAAGGATTTGTTTGGTTTGTCTGCCATCTCCTTGACTTCCTTAAGAAATATGTTCTTTCCTGTGTCGTCTAAATGCCTCCTTGCCTGGCATCCTGCTCCTGATATATATGAATTCTTACTGTCTTGCCCTGACCTCGATAGCCCAGGCTAGCCCGGTCTCATCAGATCTCAGAAGCTAAGCAGGGTCAGCCCTGGTTAGTCCTTGGATGGGAGACCACCAAGGAAGTCCAGGGTTGCTACGCAGAGGCTGGCAATGGCAAACCACCTCTGTTCATCTCTTGCCTTGAAAAACCCACCAGGGGTTGGGGGGCAACAGTGGGAGGGCTTCTAGTGTCCTGGCCCCACTGATGCACCTCCTAATGGCTTTCGTTATAAGCCTATCCCTATCTTCTCCTAGGGGTTAAAAAAAATAAGCTCCTCTTAATACGTTGGGCAATTTTCATCAATCAGTGGCATACGTCACTGCGAATCTTAATGCTTCCAAATGCACATTTGTAAAAACGAAAAGCAGGGCCGGCTCTATCACTAGGCCAACTAGGCAGCCGCCTAGGGGCGCAGCTGGCAAACGGGGCGGCAGAGAGACTGAGAGAGACTCAAACCAGGAGATAGCGTGCTTTATGCAAACCATGATTTATTTATTTATTATTTATTTATTAATTCCAATTTATATCCCGCCTAGCCAGAAACCGGCTCTAGGCGGCTAACAACATATTTATAAATACAAAGTTAAAACATCATTATAAATACAAAATTAAAACACATAAAATTTCATTGAATCACATTAAAAGCTAAGCAATCAGTTACAGATGGTAGCAAATACAAAACCCCACATCAAGCACCAGTTGCCTATGTTATTTCCTGCCAGGAGACTCCCACCTCAGGTGTTCTGGTGGCAATTTCACCTTGCCACCTACTAAGGGCCATTCCCTCCAGTGGCGGCCCCAAAGGCCTGGCGGAAGAGCTCCGCTTTGCAGGCCCTGCGGAACTGCAAAAGATACTGCAGGGCCCTGATGTTCTCCGGGAGCTCGTTCCACCAGTAGGGGGCCGCCACCGAGAAGGCCCTGCTCCTTGTAGTTGTCAACCTGGCCTCCCTCAGGCCCGGGAGGGTCAGGCGATTTTGAGTGCCTGACCGCAGTGCTCTCTGGGGTATATACGGGGAAAGGCGGTCCCTTAGGTAGGCAGGCCCCAAGCCATATGATTTACAGTTATGTCTGAATACAGCTTCCCATTCAGGCTAAGAACCAAACTTAGCCTTGGGCCAATGCAGATAGACTTGTAGGTGCTGCGGCCAGCTGATGCAGGTGGCTGCCAGCGGGGCTGGAGAGCTTGTGAGCCCAGGCAGGCGGGTGGGTGCTGGGGCCCGGGGGGGGGGGGGGTCCCTTGCAGGTGGGTCTCCAGCAGTGGAGAGGGCAGCTCTGCGGTAGTGGGGCACTACAAGGCAGCCTCGCCTGGGGGGGCGCCACAACGTAGCCTCGCCTAGTGTGCAAAAACCCCTGAGGCCGGCCCTGATGAAAAGTATATCTAACCTTATAGCACAATTTCCCCTCCGCGTTGCTTACAGGAATACGTTTTATGGAAAGCAGGTCTCTTCAATCGGTACGCGCTCATGAGGTCAGTGATGGATATCTTTGGAAGCCTTGGGTTTAGAGATCCAAGGCTCACCATCAAGAATGTGACCATTAAGGGTGTACCGGTGAGGGTATACCAGCCCAACGCACCACAGAGTTTACGAAGGGGAATTATCCACATACATGGAGGCGCTGGCATAGCAGGAAGTGTTGGTAAGCCATGTGATCGGTCTTAAAAGTTTAGCTCTGTTGATGCGCCACAATTCGCGGAGGAATGGTTCAGCCCAAATAGACGAATGGTTCAACCCAAACATTGAACTTATATATACATGAATACATGAATCTACTTTATACTGACTCAGACCCTCAATCAATCCAGGTCAGTTTTGTCTACTCAGACTGGCAACACCTCTTCAGGGTCTCAGGCAGAGGTCTTTCAGATCACCTATCGCCTGGTCCTTTTAACTGGAGATGCCAGGAACCTTCTGCATTCCAAGCAGATGCTCTACCACTGAGCCACAGCCCCTCCCACACCTACATGCGCATGTGTGTTTAATCCACAAATGTGTTTGTTTTCTACAGAATTGCCCTCAGAATCCCAAGAAACACAGAGCAGGGCCTAGGAATGGTTTCTCCAAAGTTTCAGAAAGACTGGGAAAGGGATTTCTAAGGAAACCACACCTGAATGTGAAAAATGGTATTTCTGTAGTCTGGAGTTCAAATACTTAAGTTAAAATGAAAGTAACCCAGGCAAATCTATACATGTTAGCAGAGCTGCATGATGACTTTCATGGGCCCTAAGCACTTTTGCCTTTGTGGGCCCCACCCACCATAATATCTGTGTTAACAAGAATTTATCGATACAACTTTAAACGCTTCGACATTTTATTTTTTCCAGTTTTAGGTGAACTTTAATAGATTTTCATGGGCCTTAACAGTTCATTTTTTTCTGATGTGAGAAAAGATTAAAACATTTTCTTTGACCCTAAAAGTTCATTCTGCCCCCCTTCTGATTTAAAAACCATTTTGGGGGGCCCTACAAGTATTCTGGGCTCCAGGCACTGCGCCTACTGTGCCTAATGGATAAGTTGGGCCCTGCATGTTAGGAACAACGGAATGAAAAAGTTTAATTCAATGAACACGCCAAAAGTTACTGCAACCATTGACTCCAAGAAAAAAACTCTAACGGGGCACAGCAAAGAGCCCAAATTCTATACTTGTCTTCGCGGTTTCATAGTTCCTGTCCAGGAATCACCCTGATTGGATAAAGAAGCAAAAGAAGTACCAATTAGCTGCCTTAGGCCCAATTTACACCTCCCCTCTGAAGTAGTTTGACTGCTGTCTTTTCCCGAGCTCATTTCTCGCTGGTTTCAAATTTCGCTCCAGAGGGTCTGAAGAGTACTAAGCAACAGCATTTGTTTAAAGCAGTATAATGCTAGCTTGACCACAGGAGGGCAATTAACGAATGTAAACATTAATTTATAAACTAGAACAAGTATGGTTTGAAACTAGAAACAGGTATAGACAGTTTTTTTTGAAGTTAGAATGATTCTAGCGGGAAAGTCAGATGTAAATTTGACCTTAATTTGGCTTAATTTGTGTGCCTCATTGACAGCTTAGAGCTGTCAATCATTAAGGTCCTTTGGCTGACTTCCCTGTAACCACATGGAAACCACTTTCCTTGAGAGCCAGCCTGATGTTGTGGTGAAAGTCGGAAACAGCAAAAGGGGGGGGGGGAGAGGCCCAACTTGAGAGTGTGGTTGCCAGCTCCCTCAGACCTGCTGGTGGGGGATGGGGGTAAACGTACCAGGAGTGGGGAGGATCACTGAAAATACATGTGACGTGCCGAAGTGACCTGGAAGTAATGTAGGCCCGTTGGTGACATCGGGGGAGGGGGGGGCAACACTCTGGTTTTGTCACTCCAAGACACCCCTGGCATGTCTATGTCACTTTCAGGTCATGTAGGCATGTTGTGTTTATTTTCAGCTTTGTTCCCCGTTTGAGAGAAGTAAGAGGAGTGCCTGAAACCAGGGAACCCCCGCCCCTCTAGTATCCCTTTCTGAGAGTCAAGTCAGAAACCTAGAAGGCTGAGCAGCTAAAACATAGGACATAAGATATGTACTTATTGCAAAGTGCCCAGTAACTGCAAATTAAGCACAGCATTCATAGAATGTAGATAAAGGGAAGGATATAAAATACATAAATACGTAAATAAATAAATACGGCTAACAGGCAGGAAAGTTGGACAAAGCTGGTAAGGGTTAGAAGCAGCATCAAGCCACTCGAAGCGTTTTGCCCTTTGGGCTGGTTCTGAGTGATTTGGAAGGGCATCAGTTTTAGGGGTAGGGCTGCCAAGTCTTGAAAACTCACCGGTGGGGGGGAGTCCTCCTCCCGCTGGGAGTCTATGGTATCATAGAGTTTTGGGGCGATTGCCAGAGTGTCGCCCTGGCAACGCCCCCAACGTGCTGCGTCACTTCCGGTGACGTCATTACGTTGTCCTTGCTGGACGACGTTGGGGGTGGGGTTCCCCCCGCCGGCCAAATGCTGGCCGGCGGATCAGGAACCCCTTTAGCGGGGGATCCCCCGCCCCCCGGGCTGACTTGGCAGCCCTATTTAGGGGTCCTTCCAATATGCCTTCAAGATGAAATGATTCTGCTTGGAGCACAATTCTTTTCTCGCAATAAATAAATAAATACCCACCCCCAAGTCCGCAGCACAGTGTGACGACCATCCTACCCTGGCAAGTACCTTACAAAGTTCATTCTTAGTAGTGTTAGCAAGATTTGCATGGTGGTGGTCATGATTTTACAGCCACTGCAAGAATCCTAACGCAGCAGAAACTCAGAGCAGTCCTAGTGTGGATTGTACCCGTTACAAAAGCATGGCATGTGTGAATCGGTTCAAGAGTTCTCTCTAGCATTCAATTGGTGGCATGGCTTGTTCGCACACACAGTTATACTTGACTGAGGGAATTAGCTTGATGATCATCTGGTGACTTCACAGGGGAGGTCAGATTTGGATCAAGGTCTTTCCATCTCATTCTTGCTTTGACCTACCATGTTACAGCAACAGAATTGCCAAACTCCAGGTGGGGCTTGGAGATCTCCCAGCATTACAGCTGACCTCCAGAGTTTGGCAACCCTATAACTGGAAGCAGAGTTACACCCCTCCAAGTCCACTGTATGTTGTAACTGTTTAGGATTGCACTGTAGCTATTGCAGTAGAGTTGCAATAGACACTGGTCTATTTTATGGACAGTACCGTGGTGGAGATACTGGATCTAGGTTTTTCAGCTCTGGGTTGGGAAATATCTGGAGCTTTTGGAGGTGGAACTAGGGTTGCCAAGTCTGGCAAACTTACCGGCAGGGGGGAGTCCTTCCCTGGCTGGGAGCTTCCCCAACGCGCACGCTTTGTGCGCGCGCCGGAAGACGTCACTGGAAGTGATGTCAGCATGTTGGGGGCGTTGCCAGAGCATCGCCCTGGCAACGCCCCCAACGTGCTGGCGTCACTTCCGGGTGACGTCATTACGTGGGGGAAAGTCGTCCAGGCTGGACGACTTCGGGGGTGGGGTTTCCCCCGCCGGCCGAATGCTGGCCGGCAGATCGGGAACCCCTGTAGTGGGGGATCCCCCGCCCCCCGGGCTGACTTGGCAGCCCTAGGTGGAGCATGGGGAGGTTGGGATTTGGAGAGGGAAGGGACCTCAGCAGAGTATAATGCTATAGATTTGACCTTCCATTTTCTCCAGGTGAATGGATCTCTGTCGCCTGGAGATTAGTTGTAATCCCATGAGATCTCCCCAGGCCCATAGCCACAATTGGGCATTCCGGGGTCCTGCCCCCTTAATTAAAAGCCCCACCCAACAAACAGCCATGTCAGAAACCTTATTTTGGACCACGATGTACATGGTACTGGGCTAGCAGAAAGGGGGATTGTGGGAGATGTATTAAAGATACCCTTCTAAGCTTTCTTGCCCTGTGGAAGGGAACTTAAAAGGCAATTGAATGCCCTCTGAGCTGTTTTTCCGCTAGGAACTGACGCGTTCACTGCCCTGTCCCTTGAAAGGAGGGGCTAGAAACAAGCTCGGCGCCTCCCCCTTTGAAGACGGGTGTTCAGATTAATTCAATTAACTGTAGTTTAACTGCCCCCTTAAAAATGTACATGCCCCCCAAGGCATGAAGGGGGGGCTGGTGGTAGGCAGAAGAGAGGTGGGGGCAGCTGGGCACTCTCTGCCCCAAATCTGGAACCAGCCCCGATCGTTCCCCCTTGCACGTGTATAAACATGTATCTACAGTGTTGTGAACCCTTGGAAGTGCTGTATAAAGGCTAAGCATGATTCAATAACATGATTGTTTTTTGGGGGGGGGGAATGTCTTTTCTAGCTTCCTATGAAAAAGTTTCCAGATGTTTTGCCAATGAAACAGATTCGGTGGTTTTTGCTGTTGAGTAAGTGAATCCAAACTTGTTCTATACAACGGTGGTATTTTGCTTTTAAAATAGGGGGTGGGGGTGGACTGACTGAAAACACATTTAATTAATTACGAAAAGAGTGACTGGGGGGGGGGGGGGACTATCACGGCAGCTGCATTTGTGTTGTTGGCTGAATGCACGTGGAAATGGTATCACAACTTCTTCCTTCTAGGTCATCGTCACCTGTCCATTAGCAAGCAACGACCCCCAAAACCAGCTACTGACTGCGGCACAGTGCAGTCCTAAGTGGAGCTATGCCTATCTAAGTCCATCAAAGCAAAGGAGATTAGAAAGATTTAACTCTGTTCATGATTGCATTGAGAATCTTCTTTCTTTAAGTAGGAAATAAGGACTGGGGGGGGGGGGGGGGACGGACCCATAACTCATTAATGTTCATTTTCATTGTACTTTTAAAGGGTAAACGCAAGGGTTGCCAAGTCTGGGTTGGGAAATTTCCGGAGATACTTGGGTGAAGCTTGAGCAGTGAAGAGATCTCTGCCGAGTGTATTCTCACAGAATCCACCCCCCCCCCCCCCCCAGTTTTTCCAGAGGAACTGATCTCCATAGTCTGGGGATCAGTTGTCATTCTGGGAAACTCCAGGGCCGAGAACAGACTGAAATTTTGGCCTGATATAGGTCCACTTTTCAAGCGGATTAAGAGCCCATTCAGACAGCTGCAGCTGCCTGGCGTTGCCGAGCCGTACTCTGTTCCGCCTCCTCCCCGGTATGGTCCTGCATCAGTGTACATAGTGCGAACGGAAAGCCCCATGACAACTCGGCCCAGGTCTTTTTGCCCCGCTTCCCTTGCGCTTCAATTTGCCAGTCTGTCCTCGGCCCAGGTACCTCCTGGAGAATAGCAACCCTAACAGACATAATAAAATCTCAACAGTTACTTGGGAAATACCTTAAATACCTTAACTACAAGCAAAACCAAAAGTCAAAACAAATGCAAGCTATCAGTGCATAATAACACAACATAATAACGGCCTGATAATATAGCACCATCAGCTATAGTGATAAATATTTCTGGACATGAGAACAAAAGCTTTTGAACAGCACAGAATGCTTCATGTCTGAAGAACCGAGTTCTGAGTAACCAGGGAGCTTTCACTACACTTGACACATGAAACATGAAAACTTGGCTAAAGAACCTTTTCCCTTTTTGAGAGTCTCAGGCTGAAGACAGACTTAAAGTCTGTCGCACCTCCGCGGCGCGGCAGGCTAAAGCGGGGGGAATTTTCCCCGCAGCGTGGCATTCACACGCCGCCGGAAGGAAGCCGCCCGCAGCGTTCAGACTGCGGGAGGCTTCCTATGGTGATGTGCGGACGCCGCGCGGCTCCCCCTCCCGGTGCATGTTCACACCCGCTCCAGTGGGTGGAACGTGTGCCGCAGCAGCCGGAGCACCACTTTGAAGTGGTGCTTGGCTGCTGCGAGAGGAGCGCGGCGCCGGACACGATGCATCTGGGCCGCCTCCTTGGGGCAGATGCAGCCATCTGAACGGCCGCTCTGCCTCCGCTTTTGAAGCAGAGGCAGAGCGGCCGAGACTGCCAGTCTGTCCTCAGCCTCAGGTTGCAATCCTCAAGACACTTTCTCAGGAGTAAGCCCTATTGATTAACATGGGAATTACTTCTCAGTAGATGCCGGTAGTCCCTGACCTGGATAGCCCAGGCTAGCCTGATCTCATCAGATCTCAGAATCTAAGCAGGGTCAGCCTTGGTTAGTATTTGGATGGGAGACCACCAAGGAAGTCCAGGGTTGCTATGCAGAGGTAGGCAATGGCAAACCACCTCTGCTTGTCTCTTGCCTTGGAAACCCCAGAAGTCAGCTGGGACTCGATGACACTTTCCACCAGGATCAGACCTGCTTAGAATTGCTCCCTGGAACTACAATAATAAAACCAAATGATCTGGCAGAGTGATTTGGGGGGGAAGGGGGTTTGCATGTGTAAATGCATATGTGAGGTTGGAGAGATGTCTTGCGTGGCTTGTCCGCTTGTCTGTCTGTTTTTTAAAATAAGGGTTTTTTTGCACCACTGGGAGAATGTCCCAATAGATATAGTCCACAACAGGTCTCCTTAAGCAATAAGTCCTTTATTTGTAGAAAAGATCATTGTAGTCAAACACTTTTCCTGTTAGTAATGCTGTGCTTAGGGATTACATGTATTGATGTACTGGATATGAAACATGGCTTCAGAGCTGTCTACCAATCACTAGACAGGATTTTAGGCACTCAAATATACTGGCCTGAAGTTCCCATAGAAAACGGGGGAAAAGGAGTTCTCAGAAAATAATGATGTTGAACATTTCTAAAAGCTAAGTTCCCAAGACATGAAGAAAAGGAATACATAACACCGGTGAGTTTGGCTCACACAGAATAGGAGGCACTCCTGTTCAAGGACAGGACACAACAGATAATACTAGGGAAGCAAGTAATTGAGTCAGGGCATGTGCAAGCGAGGCAAGCAAGCAAGCAGGCAAGCGAGTGGAGCACGCAGATGAGGGGGTCATGGCCCCATTGTGAACTCCCAGGCGAGACCTGTCACCAAACTTGGGGAAAAAACATATGTAAGCCTGTGACCTTTTCAGAGATCATGTAAATACACCTTGTAGCAGTCATATAGTTAGTGGAATGAAATCATGGCAGTTAACTGACAACCACCAATGATAGTTCAGTTCCCAGAGAAATACGCTCTTACTTTCCGAGACAAGTGTGGTTTCTCTGGGAATGGAACTTATCACTGCATATAAAAGAATCCCAAATGGTGCCGGATTTCACAGTGATCTGAACTATTTGCCTTGTGATGCATCATATGGGGCACCGAAATCTGGTGCTACTAGTTAGTGAGGCAGATACAGATGATGACAGTGTTTATTTGGTTCGACAGGTACAGTCTGGGCCCTGAGCATCCCTACCCATTGCAGTTTCAACAGTGTCTCAACGTCACCGTACATTTATTGGAACACGCCAAAGACTATGGGGTGGATCCTGCCCGTGTAATACTTTGTGGAGACAGCTTTGGGGGCTTACTCACTGCGGCCACTTGCCAGGCAGTGGGACAGAGAAGAGACCTACCAAAACTGCGGGCTCAGGTACTGCTCTATGCTCTCCTTCAAATGGTGGATTTTAACTTGCCTTCGTACATACAGAACAGCACAGTTCCCCTCTTGTTCAGAAAGCAGCTTTTAACATTTGGATTACAGTATTTAAAGTGCGATGTATCAGTTACTGATCTGATCTTGGAAGGTTTCCATGTCTCCAAAGAAATGAAAATGAAGTATAAAAAATGTCTAAGTGTAGACAATATCCCCGAAGAATTCCGAAAGAGAGAGGCTAAAGTAGTCACTCCTGCAGTCCCTTATAGGGATATTTACGAAATTTCCGAGTTGGTCACTGGCCCAAAACTATCCCCACTTTTTGTTGATGATGAGATCATCCGGCAGCTGCCCGAGACGTTCATTTTAACCTGCCAGTACGATGTCCTGAGAGATGATGGGATTTTGTACAAAAAACGATTGGAAGAGAACGGCGTTCCGGTGTCCTGGTGCCATCTTGAGGATGGATTCCATGCAGCACTTTTCTTCATTAACAATTACTTCCTCCATTTCCCCTGCACCAAAATGGGAAAGGACCATGTTGTCAATTTCATCAGAGGTTTATAAACCTATAATATCAGATGCTGGGGTGGGGGGTGTTGGAAAAATGAGTATGCAGGACAAGACCTGACCATTTTAGTCATTATAGGGTTAACCTATGCAACTTGTTGTTTCTCAGGCTAACCTGGAAGAGATACCTGGCAGCTGGCCAATTGAGAGAAAGCCCAGGAAACCTAGACGGGTTTTGTTGTGCTGATTGGTCACTGATATCAGGTGTTTCCTTTCAGGGGTCAAGAAGAAGGAGAGATCCTCCATTCTAATCTCTCACTCGGTTGTAGAATGTCTTAGTGTGTAGACGGAGCACAATGCTGCTCCTTAGAAAGCATGTTTTGTTTATTTGTAGCTAATCCCGTTTCCCTTTTATCCTTTAGTAATAAATATTTTAAACTAGAGGTAGCAATCTCTTCTTTCCAGAAAGCAAGATCCATAACTCTGAATTTTCTCTAATATTGGACAAAAAGTCCTAACAGGGGGAAGGGCTGTAGCCTATCACTGCATTTTGTTAAGGGCGATCCTGCCTCTAGCACTCGCGCCACATTTTCTCAACTGGGAAGAAAAAAGTGCAGCTCAAAACCCCATTCAGATATCTCAGGGCAATGCCGTACTGACTGCAAAGTCACCCCTGAACGACCATAAATCTATGCAGAAGGTTCCATAAAATCTGATGATCAAAGAAAGTGGAAGTGGCATGGAGTGTGGACGAGACCATAAAATCCAACGATCCAAGGAAGTGAAACCAGCATGCGCAATGCAGAGGGGAATTTCTGTTCCAATGTGGGTTTCGTAACACGACGGAGGGAAAAGCCAATGCAAAATCAGCCTAAGTGAGGAGCCTTTCTCCATTTGAAAGTGGCTT
Source organism: Lepidodactylus listeri (assembly GCA_029233225.1). Classification (NCBI taxonomy): domain Eukaryota; kingdom Metazoa; phylum Chordata; class Lepidosauria; order Squamata; family Gekkonidae; genus Lepidodactylus; species Lepidodactylus listeri. The sequence continues at coordinate 37,328,096 of JARCFY010000019.1, read as the reverse complement.
GCCCTGGAGAAAGAAGCTCTTCCTATTGGAAGGAACGGACTGGGCAGGGTCACTCAATGCTAGTACAGAGATCAGAGTCTCAGGAGAGGGCAGTAGAGGGACAGTAAAGATCCAGGTAGGGTGGTGCTTGACTTCCCCTTTGTTCACTCCAGCTGCTGTTCCTTCTTTACCCAGAATGCTAATCTCAGGGGTTCCTTCCTTCTGGACACTTCCCTTCCTCTCTCTCTCTTCCTCTGTCCACTATGAGGGCCCGACATGCTTTCTATAATCTCTCTCCATCCTAGTTTAGAGAACTAGCTAGAAGCCTTTACTCTGCCTTTCCCATCTGGTATGGAGTTGTCTTCCTATAGAGGATGGCTCCCCCCCAATAGGGTCATCGATCTTCAGGGGAGGGGGAGGATGGAGATCTCCCAGAATTACAACTGATCCCCAGACTACAGAGATCAGTTCTCCTAAAGAAAAGGGCTGCTTCGGACGGTGGACCCTATGGCATTTTTAACCTGCTGAAGCCCCTTTCCTTCCCTTCCCAGGCTCCACCCCACAAATCTCCAAGAGTTTCCCAGCCCAGAGCTGGCAGCCTGATTTCTAAGTAAAAAAAGCCCCAGTGAGACCTTATTCCTCGAGATGGTTGAGGACAGTTGGAAGACAGCAACAGTTAAACATTATGGCTGGCTCCCTATTTGGACCCCTATACTTATAGAGCTTACTCCCCCCCCCCCGGAACGTGTGAAGCACCCACAGACCAGACATGGGAGGGAGCCACAAAGTTTTCGGCACTTGTTTTTGATTACTGTTTGTTTGTTGGGCTTGGCTTTATGCTTATTTTTTTGTGCTTTTAGAACTCTGGACATCGCCTACAGCCCCATGACTGTGGAGATAGGTGATTAGTAAATGGAAATAAATAAATAGATAGATAGATAGATAGATAGATAGATAATAATAAGAAGAGATTGGATTTATATCCCACCCTTCACTACCCAAAGGAGTCTCAGAGCAGTTTACAAACTTCTTTCCCTTCCTCTCCCCACAACAGACACCCTGTGAGGTAGGCGGGGCTGAGAGAGCTCTGACAGAAACTGCTCTTTTTCAAGAACAGCTGTGCCAGAGCTATGGCTTTCCCAAGGTCATCCAGCAGCTGCGAGTGGAGGAGTGGGGAATCAAACCGGGTTCTCCCAGATTAAAGTCTGTGCACTTAACCACTACACCAAACAAACAAACAAATAAATAAGAAGCCAAACTTTTGAATCAGTAATCCTTTCTAAAGCAGAATTGTTTCTGCAGGTATTTAAGTACTGCCCACTTCCCCTCCCCTGTTTCCATCTCTCTCTCTTTAGGTTGACGCTCCTTCCCTGTTCTGTTTTCTTTCCCTCCTTCTCCAATGACAAAAGAGGACGTGTCTTCCCGCTCAGACAAAGATTTAAGAAGCCAGAGAGATCATAAGAAGGAGTCAGTAAATATAAAGGACTAGGGTAGGGGTGGGCAAACTTGCTCAGTGTAAGAGCCACCTAGAACAGGGGTGGCTAAACTTGCTTAACGTAAGAGCCGCATAGAATAAACATCAGATGTTTGAGAGCCACAAGACATGAGCAAATATTACCTGCTTTTATTGGAAAACAAGCAAATTTGCTTTTTATTAACATTAAATGAGACTGCCAAAAATAATAACAAAAGGGGTAAAAGCAGATATTGATAATGATATTAATTTGTCCAATGATATTTGTTTGCTAATGATATTTAGCTTCCCCAGCTGCCCTGCTGGGAGCCACATAATATATGTGAAAGAGCTGCATGTGGCTCCCGAGCCACAGTTTGTCCACCCCTGGATTAGGGGATTTCCTGCTCCCAAATGCGTCAGTCTTGCATGTGTGGATCTGGATTTCCCCCTCCCTTCCCTTTCTTTTTGCCAAATCATGGAGGGAGGGAAGGAGGGAGGGAGAGAGGAAGGGAGGGAGGGAGGGAGGGAGGGTTGGCGGACAGTTAGTTAAAAAATGCGGGTTTTGCTTGTAGATGCAGAATGCATACAGAATACACAAATAAACAGGGGTCATTTCGTAGAAAGAAAGGTGCAGGAGCTCATTAGAATAACTCATTAGCATAACTTATTTGCATATGCTACACCACCTGACATCACTGGAAGTATGTCAGAGAACGCAAGAAAGAAGAGAGAGAGAGAAGGGAGGGAGGGAGGGAGAGAGAGAGAAAGAAAGAGCTGGCAGAGAGGGGACAGCTACTAATCCAAGCCTCAGAAATACCAGTATTCTGGGTGGATAGTTTCAGTGGTGGCTGAAGCCTTCAGAAGGCTGGTCGGAGGAACAAGGACCTTTCCAGGGGACAGGGTCATTTTGCTGCGGCCATGACACAAGCAGGCATTTCCCTGCGGGGGGGGGAGGGGGGCGGCCACCAACTCCCGGAGCTGAGCTTCCCCAAGCTCCTGCTCAAAATGACCCCTGCAAAAAAATAAACTGGAGGGGGGAACCAGTGCAGAGGGAATGTGTGTGACTGCGACATCAACCTTTAAGGCTTGACTTCTTGGATTCCACAGAGCAAGTTGTCAGGGCAGAATGGGCCTAAAATAGCATTGCTTCAGCAGAAGCTACAACTAGGGTTGGATTTCTTTTCTCTCACACTTCTCTTTCCTTTTTTTTTTTTCAAAAAAGAAAAGAAATTACTCCTCACGTCCCCTTGCGCTTGGGCTTTTTGTGTACGTTTCGCTCCGCCTTCCATGGTGACTATTTTGTGGTCACGCCCACTATGCTGTGTCAGAATTTGAAAACTGCCCACAGGTTCATGGAGGCTGGGGAACCCTGCCTTTCCTGCTTTGGGGAGAAAAAGAACAGTTTCCCCCTTGCCCAAGGGGGATGTAAAAGAGGCTGTCATTTAAACATATGTAGAGAAACAACAGCAGTCACTTCCAGTACTACAGAAGGGTTTGGCTTTAATAAGAAAGCCCGTTTGAAGAGACGAGGAGCCTGCTGCTCTCTGCTGTGTGTCTTGCCCGCCTTTCTGTGACCTACACATAAAGCAGGCTCGTGAAATCTAAAACGGAGCTCAATCCCAAGCATGTTTATTCATACCAAACACTAGGGTTGCCGAGTCCAGGTTGGAAAATACCTGGGGACTTTGGGGGTGGAGCCAGGAGAAGATGGGGTTTGGGGAGGGGAGGGGCCTCAGCATAGTACAGTGCCATAAAGTCCACCCTTTAGAGCAGCCATTTTCTCCAGGGGAGCTGATCTCTGTCAGCTGGGGATCAGTTGGAAAAGCGGGAGATCCCCAGGCCCCACCTGGAGGCTGGCAACCCTACCAAACGCCCATGAATTCAAGGGAATTTACGGCTATGCAAATAGGCAGAGGATCGCAGCCATTGATTCATTCTGATCTTTAAGTACAATTACATTTTATGCAGATTCTGACTCTCCCACAACCCTCGCAACACCACTGGACAACGTCTCTTCCAACAAGGCTCACCAGCCTCCAGGTGAGGCCTAGAGTTCTCCTGGAATTACAGCTGATCTCCAGGGATCAGTTCCCCTCTAGTGAATAGCAGCTTTGGAGGGTGGGCTCTATTCCTGCTGGGGTCTCTCCTCTCCAGGCCCGTAGCTACCTCAGGGCCCACAAGGCCCACCCCGCAGTTTTTACGGGGCCCTCCTCCTGGGTGGGGTGGGCTTACTTGCCACCAGGAGACCACTCAGGAGGGGAAGCAAGAATCACAGCCCCCCCCGCCAAGCCCCCCATTCCTGCTGCCTTCGCTGAAGCAGGGGAAGTCCAGTGTGAAGGGCGGTCCGGGCACCTATGGCAGCAACAGTGGGAGCCAGGCAGAGGAGCCGGAGTCGGATGGGGCCTGGTCCTGCCCCGGCGGGGTGGAAGAGGACAAGGCTGTGGCAGCCAATGAGGAAAGGTCCCAGGTGCTGACCTGGCTGTTGCTGGGTAGAAGAGCCCTGGAACGCCACCGGAGCACCGGAGCAGCAGAGAGACGGAGAGGACAAAATCAGTTCGACTCCAGCAGCTTCTCATTTCTCATGTTGCTCCTTAGACTCCCCCCCCCCCCAGTCAGCTGGGGGTTCACGATGGCTGCATTCCCCCTCCCCATGTGGATGGGACCCCCTTGTGTCAAAGAAGGCTCCCTGGAAACACCCCCAGCTGGACGACGAGGGGACAAACAGAAAGAGGAGTGGAGCCTGAGTCCCCGCCAGTGGGTTAGTGTGAGCCGGCTCACAGTTTTCTAGCCTCCGGCTCACCCCTTTTTGTCTTCGCTAAGGAGGAATGGCTCCAGAGCAAACTAATAGATGCAGCAGCCAAACTGCTCGCTCACAACTTTAATGTAGGTCGCTCGCAAAGTAGAACTTTGTCTATGAGCATGGCATGGCAGTAGTGCATAGAAATATAATGGCAGCCCCCCCCCCCCGGAGAAAAACATTGCCCCCCCCCCCAGCAAAAAGTTGTTAACTGCTCCTTTCCCCAGACTCCCCAGGCAAGAGATGAACAGAGGTGGTTTGCCATCACTGGTGTCTGAGCAGCAACCCTGAGCTTCTTGTTGGTCTCCAATCCAAGTACTAACTAGTGCCGACCCTGCTTCCCTTTCAAGATCTGACTAGACTGGGCTAGCCTGGGCCATCCAGATCGGGGCCATTCAATTGATCTACAAATAAAGCCCTGCCAGCACCTTCCAGTTTGGTGTCGTGGTTAAGTGCGCGGACTCTAATCTGGGAGAACCGGGTTTGATTCCCCACTCCTCCACATGCACCTGGCTGGATAACCTTGGGCAAGCCATAGCTCTGTGCCAGCTGTTCCCTCAAGGACAGCTTGGGAAAGAGCTCTCTCAGCCCCACCTACCTCACAGGGTGTCTGTTGTGGGGAGGGGAAGGGAAGAGGAGTTTGTAAGCTGCTCTGAGACTCCCTTGGGGAGTGGAGGGCGGGGTATAAATCCAATCTCTTCTTCTTCTTTTTCTTCTCCTGTCCCATCAGTATTTTAAGAATATAACAGGCCTGCTGGATCAGACCAGTGGTCCATCGAGTCCAGCATCCTGTGGACTAGTTCCTTTGGAGAGCCAACAACAGGCCACAGGGGCTGAAGCATTCCCCCGTTGTCGCCTCCTGTCACTGGGATTCAGAGGCTGACTGCCCCCGAACGTGGAGGTTTGCTTTAGTCACCGTGGCTTGTAGCCGCTGCTAGACCTATCCTCCACGAATCTATCTAATCCCCTTGTCTGTTCCTGTGGACGTCAGTACCCTGTCTGGCAGCAAATCCCACATTTTAATCACTCACTGCGTAAAGAAGCATTTCCTTTCGTCCGTCCTGAACCTACTGCCCATCAGCTTCATCGAACGTTCTTGAGTTCAAGTGTTTTGGGAGAGGGAGAAAAAGGCCTTGTCGACTCTCTCCGCCCCGTGCACTGATCATCACTGACCAATGCCACTGGTATTCCCCGCCCTCCACCGCTTGTTTAAGAGAGCTGTAATTCTTTCCGAGTACCTCTCTCTTTCATTAATATTCCCAGGAAATGAGGGCAATAATACACTTGGTAAAATAATCCTCTTTGAGAAACCAGTTTTGGCATTCTGTTAAATCTTTCCAGGGAAGTGTCCAGCGTACAGCAGAAGTGAGCCACGATAAGTGCATCTTGACACGATTTAAGACCTTCTACCATCTGTAATCACTACTGTAGTGACTATAATTATGCCACGCTACAGTTCCTGCCCAGGGTTACCACCCAACGACCTGTTTATTTATCTTTTGTTAATATCTAGGCTGATTACTGCAATGTGTTGCGTATCATATATCCCAGGTCTATGACAACTTCACTATTGGATGATAGCAAAAATAATAACATACCATAGGGTTGCTAGAGTCCAAGTGGGCCTAGAGACCTCCTGGAATTACAGCGGATCTCCAGATTATAGAGATAAATTCCCCTAGAGCAGGGGTATTGAACTGATTTGTTATGAGGGCCAGATCTGACATAAATGAGACCTTGTTGGGCCGGGGCATGTGTGTCATAAAATGTAATGCCAGGTAGCGGTGGTATAAACTTTATAAAGGACACAGACAAACACAGTTAACGATCTTTTAATATTTAAATAAAACATGTGTAAAACACTAGCACTCTTGCAATATTTTGTCTGTTTAACAGTCTCTGATGACACCTCTGCTCTGAATTATTGCATCAAAATGTCTGTGCTGTAGCAATCTTTATGAGAAGTATTGGAGTCGGGAGTCCATGGAACAGTGAAACAGCTAGATCTTTATTGCTGGTCCGGATGAAGCACACAACCCAGGGCTCTGAGCCCTCCTTTTATGCTGGTCAGGGATAATCCCCTGACCTCACCCAACTGGCCTGATAGGCTATTATCAGTCTATTTACATCTCATAGGTTCCCGGGGAGAAACCTAGGTACATGATTGGTGGCCGGTTAGAATCCACCTGGCCTTTGTTCTACCTGGCTGAAGCTCAGGTAGTTTCTTGGCCATGTGCTCTGGCCACATGGCGGTCGCCATTACTGGAGCACATGGTGACCACATGGTCAATACATAAACTTTAGTATGCTGTTCAGGTGTGTATCTTTAAGCTGCAAACCCAGGGGTCATTTTGAGCAGGAGCTTGGGGGAGCACAGCTCCAGGAGTTGGTGCCAGCCCCCCCCCCCCAATGGGGGAATGCCTGCTTGTGTCATGGCTGCAGCAAAATGACCCCGTCCCGTCCCCTGCAAAGGTCCTTGTTCCTCCGACCAGCCTTCTGAAGGCTTCAGCCACCACTGAAGCTATCCTCCCAGAACAGTGGTATTTCTGAGGCTTGGATTAGTAGCAGTCCCCTCTCTGCCAGCTCTCTCTCTCTTCTTTCTTTCTTGCCTTCTGACATACTTCCAGTGATGTCAGGTGGTGTAGCATATGGAAATAAGTTATGCTAATGAGCTCCTGCACCTCTTTTTCTATGAAATGACCCCTGGACATACGCACTTCTGGTGGGTGGAATCCAAGAGAATCAGAGATTGCAGCATGGGATTGTGGGATTTGTACAGGGTTAAGGTCGACCCAAAAGTAGATGTAATCTCAACAGAGCTATTTCAAGCCACAGACAGAGCAGCAGCCAAATTGCTCGCTCACAACTTCAATACCAGTAGCTCACAAAGTAGAATTTCCGCTCACAGGACTCTGCAGCTTAGAGGGAACATTGGAGGTGAGCATTTTTGGCAGGTCCTACTTGTCTGGAAAGAGGGCGGAAAGCTGCTCTGGCTTCTTAGCACAATCATGAAAGTATATAAAGATTCATACCCTGATTGCTCACTAACAAAAGAGAACAAACAGTTCTTTCTCCTGCCGAAAGGGTTGCGTTAATACCCGATGAAGCAACATCCTCTCTTCATGAATGGTAGGCAAAACCAGATTGATAACAAATGTCACACCCTGCCCTTCTCCTTGAGGGTGATTCTAATCAGTTTCTATTGTTTTCCTGTCCTCCATTTTATCCTCTCAGCAACCCCATGAAGTAAGTCTGGCTGAGTGTTATGCCCTGGCTTAGGGCTGCCAAGTCCTCCCAGGGGTGGGGATTCCCCCAGTCAAAGGTCCCCGAATCCGTTGGTCCGGATCCAGCTGGTGGGGGGAACCCCACTCCTGTAGTGGCCAGATTGGGCCAATGTGCTCAACGTTATGATGTCACCCAGAAGAGACGTCATTATGCTGAGCACATCACTGGGTGACGCTCTAGCAACCAGCCTGAAAACTCTATGGTACCATAGAGTTTTTAGGGTGATTGCTAGAGCATCACCTGGCGACGTGCTCAGCATGATGACATCACTTCCGGGTGACATCATCACGGCGTGCATGCACTTCACGCGTGCAGGAATGTCCCAGACCAGGACCAGCTCTCCCCCGCTTTTTAAGATAAATTACTTGGCAACCCTACTGTGGCTCCAGGTCACTTAGCAACCTTCCATACTGATTAGAGATTCAGTTATTACAGACACATGGCAGGCTGCTTAAAAGCTCTCTCATTACATGTTGCATCTTATGAAGATAACCCGGTCCAGGATGTTCTGGTTCCCTTCATTTTCGGCACAGCAACTCCCATCATCATTCTGGGGTTGGCGGTCAGTTTTCAGACATGTAGCCCTATTTTCTGATGAGTTATGCCTGCCACAGAGACCCTTAGCTTGCTTAGGGTGGTCAGCTCCTTCTTAGTTCCCAGTTGGGGGTCTTTGGGGGGCATTTCTGGAGGGGGCAGGGACATCCCCAGCGTGATGACATCACACAAAAGTGATGTCATCACATTGGGGACCGGCACCCTCCTTGCATCTGTACTCCCAGTGCCGAATTGGCTGCTTAGAGTTCAGGCGTTTTTCTCCCCACTTCTTGCTCAAAGCATTTGAAGGGTCCCTTTAAATGCTTTGGGCAAGAAGCGGGGGGGGGGGGGGGTGCGCACACATGCCTGAACTCCAAGTGGCGCATTTGCTGCTTGGAGTTCAGGCATGTGGCCAGCAGCCACCCCTCTCCCTCCCCTCCTGCAAGATTTAAAGGGCCCTCCAGCTGGCCGCGTGCTCCTGTGAGAGTTCTGCTCAAAGTAGTCAAGGATCAGATCTTGGTTGGTTAACCAAAGTTCTTTATTTCCAATCTCTACATTAGTACAGCTTCTCGGATTATTGTCAGAGATGAGACAGATAATACAAGCAGGTCTATTATACCATTCCAAGGAGTTTGAATTACCCATAGGTAGCCAATCACTATAGGGGAAAATTGGCGGGCAAAGAGGAGTCCCGGCCGTTTGGTTCTCACAGGAAAGAAAGTGAGGTGTCAAGCTGTAAATTTCCTTTCCCAAACCAGACCCTTCAGATGTTACCAGTTCACATAACAATCAATGACCTCAAGGCTTTTGCATGTGATAAGAGATGAGAGGTATCCTCCCTTGAAGTCTCAGCCGGGGCAGCTGGAATGCGGAGGCAGGGATGTGAGAGGCCTCCTTGTTCTCATACATTACAGATGTCACCCTCCCGCTTTATTTGCTACAAACTCCAGGCCTGGTCAAGCAGTAGAACAATAAAACATGGCAGTTACAAGCACAGAATACAACATAGGGTAACATAGAGGGTACAGGCATGATTACTATGATGTCTGAATTAGCAGATTCTGACACACTGGCTTCCCCATAATTATCTTCACCTGGGCTTATCAGGAAACATTTTATGAAAAATTCTAACTAGTTTGGGAGCATGCACATTTTCAGAGCGAATCCACTCATTGTGTTCAGGACCGAAATCAAGCCATCTAACTAAATAATACAATCGGCCCCTACGCATCTTAGAATCAAGAATCTCAGTTATCTCGAAATGAGGGCCCCCCCCTTCATCAGTGGAGGAGGAACTGGATGCCATGCATTCGGCCCAGGATCTTTCTTCAGCAAGCTGAAATGAAAAACAGGATGCACAGAACTCAGTGATTTAGGCAGCTCTAATTCAAAAGACACATCTGAAATTTTTCGCAACACTTTGTAGGGCCCCACATATTTCCATCCCAGTTTTTGACTGGGTTGTAAGCCATGTATATTTTTTGTTGAAAGATAGACGGAGTCCCCAGGCTGGAGATCCCAGCCCGCCGCTCGGCCCCGATCCGCATATTTTTTGTAGTCCTCTTTCGCTTGGTCCAATGCCTTGGCTATTAGTGGCCATGAGTCTTGTAAGGTTGCCCACCAACTCCTGAAATCCGTTGGGGAGGCATTGGGCACATTCTCAATGGTGGGCAACGGTTTTCCTTCAAAACCCCCCACGGCCATGAAGGGGGAGACGCCCATGGAAGAATGCACTGCATTGTTATAGCTGTACTCTGCAAACGGCAATAAATCCACCCAATTGTCTTGGTGGTAGTTGGTGTAACACCTTAAGAACTGTTCCAGGATTTGATTGGTTCGCTCGGACTGTCCATCGGTTTCTGGGTGGTAACCCGAGCTTAGTGCCGGTTCTATGTCCATTAGTTTTAGGAGCTCCCGCCAAAAGTTGGCAACGAATTGACTGCCCCTGTCGGATACCACCCTCTTAGGAAAAGCGTGTAATTTAATCACCTGGTTGAAAAAAGCTTTAGCCATTCCCTTGGCCGTGGGTAGCTGTTTGAAGGGGGTGAAATGGGCTTGCTTCGAAAATGTGTCTACCACCACCCAAATGACAGTTTTCCCTTTCGAGGGTGGCAGATTAGTAATGAAGTCCATAGCTATCGCCTCCCAAGGGCGGGAAGGGGTAGGCAAAGGATGCAAGAGTCCCGGAACCTTTCCCCCCCTCTTTTTGCACATCAAGCAAGTTTGGCAGGCCGAAACGAAGTCGGAAACATCCCGGCGCATGCGCGGCCACCAAAACTGACGTTGAATTAAGTTAAGCGTCTTTAGAAACCCAAAGTGTCCAGCCAGTTTGGAAGAATGGCACGCTAATAAAACATCTTTACGCTTGCTTTGAGGCACCACCAATTTGTCACCATGGTACCAACACTGGTTTTCCCTTCTCGAACATTCAGCTAGAGTTTCCAGTTCCTCGACTTCCTCGGGAGAATACTCCCCCCCCAATCGCACGCCTCAGTGGCTATTGGAGTTCGTTTATGCTGACTTCTAGTAGTGACTGCCCCTCCGAGCTGCTGGGGGGAGAACATGGAGTCGAACACCTCTTCTTTCAAGCTCTCATGTTGGGGCAACCGGGAGAGTGCGTCAGCTAAAGAGTTGGCCTTTCCGGGGAAGTGTTTTAACACAAAATTAAATTTTGAAAAGAAATCAGCCCACCGAAGCTGCTTCGCATTTAGTGATCTCTGCGTGCGCAGCGCTTCTAGGTTTTTATGATCGGTCCAAATTTCAAACGGGGTTTGCGCCCCCTCTAGCCAATGCCGCCACGTAGTGAGAGCTAGCCGGATAGCCGCGGCTTCCTTGTCCCACACTGACCAGTTTCTTTCCGTGTCATTAAACTTCTTGGAAATGTAGGCTAGGGGGTGTAACTTCCCATCCGGCCCTTGTTGTAGAACGCCCCCCCCCCATTGCCACATCGGAAGCGTCTACATGAATTATGAACTCTTTGGTTTCGTCTGGATGGGCTAGGATGGGTTCAGAAGTAAAAAGGATTTTTAGGGTCTCAAACGCTCTTTGGCACTCCCCATTCCAGGCGATTCTCTCCCCAGGTTTCCCGGCTTCCGAACCCCTTCCCTTGGTTTTCAGCAAATCCGTCAAGGGGAGGGTAACTGTTGCAAAGTCTTTTATGAAGGTTCGATAAAAGTTACAAAATCCTAACAGGCTCTGCAACTGTTTTCTTGTTCGGGGAGCTTCCCACTGGACCACCGCCTCCACTTTTGCTGGGTCCATTTCTAATCCCCTCTGTGAAATGCGATACCCTAGGAAGTCTACTGACTCACGGTGGAACTCGCACTTTGACAACTTAACATACAGTCGGTTTTTCAGCAAGGTGGAAAGGACTTCCCGTACTAATTTCACATGCTCTTTCTTATCAGCAGAGTAAATCAAAATATCATCTATGTAACATAACACCCCCTTGAATAAATGCTTGTGCAACACTTCATTTATCAAACTCATAAAGACCCCAGGAGCGCCACTTAAGCCGAACGGCATCACCAGGTATTCAAACTGTCCCAATGGAGTATTGAATGCCGTCTTGAACTCGTCCCCTTCCCTTATGCGCACCCGGAAATAAGCATCCCGGAGATCTAGCTTGGTGAATATTTTTCCCTTGGCCGCTTCAGTCAATAAGTCTTTTATTAATGGGAGGGGGTAGGCGTTAGAAGTGGAGACCGCATTTATTCCCCTGTAGTCCGTGCACAAGCGCAGCCCCCTGTCTTTCTTTTTCCGGAACAAAACGGGGGCGGCGAAGGGGGATTTCGCTGGGCGGATGAAGCCTCGCTCCAAATTCTTGTCTAGAAACTTTCGTAGCTCCTCCCGCTCTAAGGGGCTCATGGAGTAAAGTTTTCCTTTGGGGAGTTTCTCGCCCGGGAGCAGCTCTATGGCACAGTCGGACAGTCTATGGGGGGGTAGCTCATCCGCCTCGGTCTCACTGAAGACCTCCATCAGGTCTCTATACTCCCGGGGGACCGTGGAGGGGGCGAGGGCGAGGGCAGCCGGTCGGGGAGGAGGGTTTGGCGGTTCCGGTCCCCACTCAGAGTCCCATTTGTGCGTCAGGCACCTGTCGTCCACCCAGGAGATTTTCCCTTCACTCCATTTGATGTAGGGGTCGTGCGAACTTAGCCAGGGGCTTCCCAGCACCATGGGGAACTGGGCATTTGGGGTGATGACAAAAGCTCGTTTCTCCCAATGCTCCCCGGTTTCCAAAATCAGGCCCTCAGTTTCAGCTACACACTCTTCTTTCATTTCCGACCCATCCATTTGCGTGAATTTTAGGGGCTCGGCCAGCGGGGTGACTTTTGGTCCCAACCCTTCCACCACTAAAGGGCTAATTAAGTCCCGAGCACACCCAGAGTCAATTAGGGCGCGGACCCTCATGTGCGTGCCCGATCCCGGGGTCATTACAGTCACTACCATATATAACAGGGGGCCAGGGATGCTCACCGGAGATGGCGGTTCTTGACTGGGGACCTGCAGTTCTGCGCCGCTCACTGCAGGCCGTTGGAGTTTCCCGACATCTGCGTTTCCATCAGCTCCAGCTCCCCTTGTTCGCTTGTGGATCCTTCCAGTTGCAGTGCCCGGGGTTTGAGTGGGGTCTTCCCTCTGCTGGGAGTGCTCCCCGCTACCGGGGTAGAAGTCTTCGGTCCCTTTCCTCCCCCTCTTGGGCACGCTGAGGCGAAGTGGCCACTCTCCCCGCATTTCATGCACAACCCTTGTCGGAAACGGGCATCTCTGATGTCTTGCACACTGGGCTTCGGCTTCGCTCTTGGCACGACTTTGCTGGCCGCTGTAGCCGACGTCCCCATCTTGATGAGGGTGAATCGTTCCTCCACGTCTGTAGCCGCCCGCATCCAGGTGGCCAACGTCCCCGGGCGACCTCCCAACAGGACGGTTTCGTAGATTTCAGGGTTGAGACCCTCCCGGTACTTTTCCATGAAAAGTTCCTCAGGCCAGCCATGAATCTTGGCAGCGATGCGCCGGAACTTATCGGTGTAGTCCCTCACCGTGGACCTCCCCTGGAACAGCTTCCGCAGTTGGTTCCGGGCCTTTTCTTCCCCCAGGGGGTCCTCGTATTGGTGTCGGAGGGCCCACATGAAGTTGTTCAGCGAGCGTAACTCAGGACCGGGGGCATCGTGCAGGCTCACATACCAATCGCTGGCGGTGTCTTTCAGCTTGGACCCTATGTAGCCAATCTGCTCCCTCTCGGTGGGGTAGAGGTGGCCCCAGCTGTCCAGGAACCGCTCAATCTCCAACAGGAAGAAATGCAGCTTCTCGGGGTCCCCATCGAAAGTAGCCGTCAGAGGGTCGGAGGGGGCCGGGCGAACGATCGGCCCTGCCGGCACCGGGGCCGGCGCCGGGGCGGGTCCGGGCACCTGTGGAGGGACGACTGGTGGAGCCGGCGGTGGCGGCGGCCTCGGCTGCGCGGGTACCTGCGGTTGAGCTGGAACTCCTCCGGGAGCCGGCGGCGGCTGCTGGACTCCCGTCGCGGGGGCTGGAAGAGCCTCTTGCATGACCCTCATAGCATCTCGAAATTGGTACTGGAGATTGAGGGCCAATTCTCGTAGTTCGGCGGTGAGTTGGAGCCGTAAATCTCCCATCATCCGGTCTAGGGATGGCATCTGGTCTCCCCGATACGGATCGGGCCCATACGGGCCGGTCCTCTCTCCTTCCATGGGCGGGCGACGCGGATCTCCTCCGTAGATCTGCTCGCAGTCTTCTCCCAGGTAGCTCGGCCTCCCTCGATCGAGTTGATCGCCAGGGAACGAAATCCGTGCCCCTTTCTGGTCGTGCACCCAAGAATCCACGGTCCCACGACCGAACTGGCTCCAGGCGTACTTCGGGGTCACGCTCTGAAGAGGAGGTAGGCGCGGGATGTAGTGAGCCCCCTGAATTGTAGTCACCGGTACTTCGGGCTCCCCTCCGCCGCCTCCACCACCGTTCCCCTGATCCACCGGGGTGGTGGGGGTATCTTCGGGGGTAGTAGGGATGGGGACCGTGTCGTCGTCTGACATGGTCAGGAATGGCTAAGTCCCAGTCACAGATCTCTGACAATCTGTGAGAGTTCTGCTCAAAGTAGTCAAGGATCAGATCTTGGTTGGTTAACCAAAGTTCTTTATTTCCAATCTCTACATTAGTACAGCTTCTCGGATTATTGTCAGAGATGAGACAGATAATACAAGCAGGTCTATTATACCATTCCAAGGAGTTTGAATTACCCATAGGTAGCCAATCACTATAGGGGAAAATTGGCGGGCAAAGAGGAGTCCCGGCCGTTTGGTTCTCACAGGAAAGAAAGTGAGGTGTCAAGCTGTAAATTTCCTTTCCCAAACCAGACCCCTCAGATGTTACCAGTTCACATAACAATCAATGGCCTCAAGGCTTTTGCATGTGATAAGAGATGAGAGGTATCCTCCCTTGAAGTCTCAGCCGGGGCAGCTGGAATGCGGAGGCAGGGATGTGAGAGGCCTCCTTGTTCTCATACATTACAGATGTCACCCTCCCGCTTTATTTGCTACAAACTCCAGGCCTGGTCAAGCAGTAGAACAATAAAACATGGCAGTTACAAGCACAGAATACAACATAGGGTAACATAGAGGGTACAGGCATGATTACTATGATGTCTGAATTAGCAGATTCTGACAGCTCCCACTGATCAGCTGGCGGTCCCCTTTAAATCTCTCAGGAGGGGAGGGAGAGGGGTGGCTGCCAGTGGTCGCTGTTGGGAGTGGGGCTTATGGGCAGGGCTTCCCCCACCAGCCAGCTGGCCAGCAGCAGGCAGGAGCCCACCGAATGGGGGATCCCCTGCCCCCACCTGAGGTCTGGCATCCCTATTTTGCAAGTAGCCCAAGCAGTGGAGTGTCTGGAGAGAACTTGGGCCAGGATATTCCAATGCCCTCCGTGCTTGGCCCTGAAACTTCTGCCATCATCCTTGAACTTTTCTGATGAGTACTGCCTGCTACAAATGGATAGATAGAGGGACACACTGATTCTTTTATTACTGTAGACTCGTGGTATCAGCAAGCCAGAGCAGGTGACCATGGCTCAGTTGGTAGAGTATCTCCTTGCCATGCAGAAGCTCCCAGGTTCAATCCCTGGCATCTCCAGTTAAAAGGATCAGGTAGTAATAGTAGAAGAAGAAGAGATTGGATTGATACCCCGCCCTTTACTACCCAAAGGAGTCTCAGAGAGGCTTACAATCCCCTTTCTCTCCCCCTCCCCACAACGGACACCCTGTGAGGTAGGTGGGGCTGAGAGAGCTCTGACAGAAACTGCTCTTGAGAGAACAGCTCTGAGAGAACTCGTGACTGGCCCAAGGTCACACCAGCAGCTGCATGTGGAGGAGTGGGGAATCAAACCCGGTTCTCCCAGGTTAGACTCCGTGTTCCTATCCACTACATCAAGTGGTGTAAAAGATCTCTAAGTGAGATCCAGGAGTAGGGTGGCTGGCAGGGGATGGGGAGGGGGCTTATCCGAAGAAAGAGAAAGGCCCAGGCCATGGCCCTGGTGTTGCACCGGAAGTGAGAAGGATCCAAAAAGTAAGAGGAACAAAAAACTTAACCCAAGAAATATGAATTAAGAACCTAAAAGGTTAAATACATACAAACAGGAGGGCCCAATCTTAAAATCAATAGATATAGAGCATTAACATATACATAATACCGATGATCAAAATACCTGTATTCAGGGCTCATTTCATAGCAGGAGTTCCTTTGCATATTAGGCCACACCCCCGTAACATAGCCAATCCTCCAAGAGCTTACAGAGCTCTTCTTACAGGGGCTACTGTAGGCTGTTGGAGGATTGGCTACATCCGGTGGGTGTGGCCTAATATGCAAAGGCGCTCCTGCTACGAAATGAGCCCAGCATGTATATATTTCAAATGTTTTAAAAACAGTTATAGACCCAAATGTAGCCTCAGTGTTTGGTCCTTTCCTCTGTTAAAAATCTTAATTATGCTGTATGCTAATTTGCTGCTCACCCCCTACTTACAAGTATGGACTGGTAACTTGCGTTTCAATGTATGTGAGGAAGTGTGCGTGCCCATGAAAGCTTGTACCTTGAATAAAACTTTGTTGGTCTTAAAGGTGTCACTGAACTCAAATGTTATTCTTACCCTCCCACACATTCAAAAACAGCGAGATGTTCTCCTGAACCTGTTATTATGTAGACACCTATAAAAGGGTTTGTAAAATTAATTTCGACTCATGTTCACTTAATCCTATGGGGAAACCGACCGGTATTTCAGCCAAAGTTTATGTAGATCTTCAGACTATCTCAAGATCTAGGACAAAGTCATACCTCCACGTCTTTTCCCTCTATAAATGCTTGTGCAGAACAGATGATATGTTTCTGGATGTCAAGTGCTATAAGGCAGGTTTTCTCTGGGCTCTAATGGATTTTCTCTGGGTTCTGTCATTGCTGGGGGCCATTTTACTAACTGGATTTTTGCTGTTGGCAGCGTGGGCTGTCCGTTACCACATCTCCCATACGGAAATCCCTCCCGGAATCTCTCAGCCCTTCCAACTGAGATGCTTACACTGCTTGCTGATCATGGCTTTTGGTCTGGTAAGTTCATTCTTAATTGTTTAAGAGGAATGGTGTTGACAATGGATGTGTGCCGTTAATTGAATGGAAGATGCGCAACTTCTTCTGCCTCCTTCGTGGAGGGCCTTTCAGCTGTTCCTGCAAAAATTCCTAAAGAATGTCACTTGGTCAAGACTCTCTGCTGAAGGCCAGTTCAACATGCTGGCTCCTAAGTTGGATCCAGACGGCACTGTGACTGGACCTCACCCCATTCTCCCTCCCAGCGACTGCCCCCGTCCCACATACTTTTCGTACATTGGGGTCCCATGATCCCTGACAATCTTTTTAGGTGGTCAAAAGGGACACCTCTTTGCTTTTTTCACTAGCAGGAAAGCCAGTCGGATCCAACTCATGGTCTTTAAAGATATCCATGGAGATAGATTCAGGGGTGTAGCCATGTCAGTCTGAAGCAGCAGAACAAAGTCTAAGTCCAGGGGCACCTTGAAGACCAACCAAGTTTGATTCTGGGTAGAAGCTTTGGTGTGCACGCACACTTCTTCTGATCTGAAGATCTGGTAGAAGAAGTGTGTGTACAGATGAAAGCTTATACCCAGAATAAAACTTGGTTGGTCTTCAAGGTGCCACTGGACTCAAGATCTCCATCGTTTGGTTGTAAATTGTTTGAAGAACCATCTTCTATACCAGGGGTGGGCAACTGTTTTGGCTCGGGGGGCCACTTTGTGGGAGCGGAGGTTAGCGGAGGGCCGCACCTTTTAAAATGATTGCATTCATTAGTTAACTCTGCATTTCAGAAAAGGTATAAATTGTATCATAAAAATCAATAAATATAAATTAAATAAAATAGTGGTAGTTTTATTCAATTTATTTATTGTGCTGATTTCATATCATCTATAGCTGCAAGCACATTTAATTTTAGAATCAGTTTAATGAGACAAATGTACCCGGAGGCTTGGCTGAAACCACATGGCTGACTGTCTTGGCGGGCCACAAAAAACTCTGTGGCGGGCCGCATGTGGCCCGTGGGCCGCAATTTGCCCACCCCTGTTCTATACAAACGTGTACACGCCTGCATGACTATTCAGGATCCTTTCAAAAGCCCGGGAGAAGGAAGACTGTCTGTGGTGATATCTCAGTTGTAGAATATCCCCCCTGCCTCTGTTCAGCAGGGCCACAAGCTTATTAAGATTTTTTTAAAAAAAACCAAAGAAAGCTTTCAGTTGCAGTGGATCAAACATCCGATAACACCAACCTACTACCTAAAACAATCAGGAATTCAAAACGGATCGTCATCGTCATCATTGCTTCATTACAGTTCGTCACCAGCACAAAACAGTCCAGATATATTCAAAACCGGATATCAAAATCTATATACCTAATAGCCAAGGCATCCCCTACTTATTCCCACAGATCTGGGGCACCTAGGCAGCAAAGAGATCTTTCAGCACTCTTGGGGGACTCCCCAGGGGTGCGGAAAAATCTTACATGTTTTAAAAAAGTGTACAGGGGATACTTAAAGCCCCCCCCTCCCAAAGTCAAGCGGTGTTCTCTACTTACAGATCCCCAGTAGAACACTCAAGAGCCCAAGGGAAGCTGTGCGGCGCCGCTGCTAAGGACACCCAGAGCCGCTGCTGGAGCCGCGAGGACAAGCGCTCCCGGCTCCAGTCATCCGCCCAGCCGCACAAACCGCCACCTCAGAAACTGCCACTGCCCCGCAGATCTCTGATTGTGGACAGTGGACTCGACTCAGGCAGAGGACAAGGAGCCTTCTCTCCCCCTCTCTCACGGTACTCAATATAACAGAAAACCCAGAGTTAGGAGTCAGTGGGGGGGAGGCGAGAAGCAAGTGAGTGCAGGCAAGCCTGAGAAGGGGAAAGGGCGGGGAAGGAGCGGAAGAGAATGTGGGCTGGAGGGAGGATGGGAGGGGCTGGCTCCTGCGATTTCAGAGCGCCCACACACTCTGCCACGCATTTCCCCAGTCCAGCACTGGCTGCCCCTCCTGTTGCCGACCTGCGCCGGGCTTGCCTGCTCAGCCTGCTTTGCTTTGGACTCTCACCAGCACACGCCTAACAGGTGAAGCAGGGCGGCGCAGAAGCCAGGGCAGTAACTACAGCAGCTGCCGAGTGCTGGCAGAGGGGTGGTGGTAGAGGAAGCTAGGGGAGAGGGCGGGTGGGCGTGGGCAGCTTTTCCTGACTGGGGTGGTGCCCTCCAGAAGGGCGCGCACGCTGGCTCCTGACTGCAGGCGATCCAGAGGCCTCTGACACAGATGACAAATCCCACATCTTAGGTTAAAATCTTTCCTATGTAAGGTCCAGAGATCTCATACTTGGTCCGCACTCTGCACGTGCATTGTGAACATCTAAAGCGGCAGGCGTGAGTCAGAAAGAGAAAATGTGTGTGTGTGTGTGTGTGTGTGTGTGTGTGTATTTAGGTTTGGGGTAGGGTTGCCTGGTGGCACCTGGAGATCGCCAGATCACCCAGATCGGTTCTCCTGGAGAACATGGCTGCTTTGAAGGGTGGACGCTGAAGTCCTTCCCCTCCCCAAATCCCACCCTCCCCAGGCTCCACCACCCAAATCTCCAGGGACCTGGAGCTGGCAACCCTAGCTTGGGGGCAGGGAGAAAGAGAAAGAAGGGGGTATTGGGTTGGGGAGAGAAAGGAAGAGAAAGAAGGGGAGGGAGTGCCCCCACTTCTGCAAGTCTCCCTTCTTCCTTCCCCTCCCATTATATCGCACTTAACTTTTAAAATGCCAGGGTGGTGCTACCAGCGGCAGTGGTCTCCGATGCACAGGGTTGCTTTGGACATTCCACTGCTGTGCCCAGTAATTCCCACCCTCTGGAGTCTGTGGGAGATGTTCTGTGATGCCCCCTTAATGCCTTCCATATCCCTTGGCCTTATAGGGACATAAAACAAACCACATTGCAGAATCCCTTTCTTATTCTTTTATTTTTATTTCTGACCGTAAGTCTACACAAGGGGAAGTGATTGACGCTCAACCTTGGGAGTCAAAAAGCACAAAGTTAATAGTTTTTCCTGTCTCACTGCAAGCCGTAACCATCTAAAAAGGAACCTTTCAAAAGTAGACCTGGGCAAGCTCGTTATACCCCAGTAGCAGAAGTGTCTCCTCAATTGGCCGTTTATGTATATGTATGGAAGGTGAATGAATTTAGCAGGAAAAAAGTAGGGGTAGACAGGATTCGAACTCCATAGAAATGCATGATGGAAACACAAGCATTAACACATGAGCTGACCAGCCGATTGAAGTACAATGGGGAGAGAAAGGCATATACTCGAAAATGTCATGTAGGAAAACACCAGCCAGGTTGGGGAGGGATGGAGGGGTGGGTTTATGATGATGGTGGAACTAGAGATGAAAGACAGGAAAAAATTGGAAAGTGTGTCTCTACGAGCCCCCAAAATATTTGGATGTATTCTCAGGACGACTGACAGGGGGAGGGGGGGGGGGTGCTGACAGGATGGGAGATGGTCATGGAGGCAGAGGGAGGTACCGCGCATCTGCTGGGAGGGGGCTTTGATTAGCCCGCTGTTGCTTTGCCACAAGCTCATCGATTGTGCGTTGCGCCACCTGGTGTAATTGTTGAAGAATTAACGGAGAACATGTCTGCATAGGACCAAGACTGGAATGAAAGCATTCCTGAGTCTTAAGAGTGGTAAGAAACAAGATCTGTTTAAAGCAGTGTAATGCTAGCTTGACCACAAGAGAGCAATTAGCGAATGTAGACGCAGATTTTTAAACTAGAACAAGTATGGTTTGAAACGAGGAATGAGTATGGACGGCTTTTTTTGGTAATGTAATGAAACCAGCGGGAAATTCAAATGTAAATTTGGCCTTAGAGGTGCCACTGGACTCTACGTTTGTTCTACTGCTTCAGACCAACATGGCTGACCAACAGGATATATCTTGTTTTATTGTTATAATCTGCCCTGAGCCTTGCTGTACAGAGGAGGGCGGCCTAGAAATTTAATGAAACAAACTCACAAGCAAGCAAAAAACAATAACTTGAATTATTACACAGTACTCTCCAGTCCAGTAAAGCGACACTCTCTGTGCTTCACCAACAGGCCTACATCTTGAAGAAAACACATCTCTGCACTGACCATAGGCTCCTGAGGTTCTTCATGGATGGAATCCCACCCCTGAAGGATCCCCACCTCTCCATTAAAAACCTGAGTTTTGACGGCATACCAGTTAGGATGTACCAGCCAAAGGGTTCGTGTGACGGAGGATGGAGAGGAATTCTTTTCTTCCATGGTGGGATTGGCCTGTATGGAAGCATTGGTGAGAAACTGGAAGTAGAGCATTTGATAGATAAGCAAGGCCGCCTGTGGTCATGCAGGCAGGGGCAGGTGTCTCTTGAGCAGCGATAACCCAATTCCCTGGTTCTAGTCCTTTATTGTCACAACGCCCTCCCAGAAGTGCCGATATGTGAGCTGAAGTAGGCTTTATTAGCAGGATGATCTGTACCACTGTCAACTAATAGGAAGCAGATCGCTCTACCCAGGGTCCCAATCTGCATAGGTCCTTCCTGCCACTGCTCTGGCAGTCCCAAATCGTCTCACGAATCTCTGTCTGCATTGCTTGCCGCAGCCACTCCCGTATTGTCGTTGGCTGTCTGCATCATTTGATTGCCCTGTAGTCACGACGACTCCATGGTCACTACGGTGTCTCACTGGGTTATGTGAATCTGGTTTTCAGCTGCAGCAATTGCTCCTCCCTGCCCCTGAGCTACTGTGAATGATAAGCAGACAACTGGTGCTAAATCCCTCTCCCCAGTTTTTCTCCGATTATGTTTCCTTGCTGGTGGGTCAGAAGCACGCCCACCCTGAACAATGTTATTTCCTGGGGCAGTCCCCAGAATGCCGCTGGATGTTTTGTGTTTTTTACCCAGCTCGTTCACTTTCCAGCCCCCCTCCGTTGCCTCCTCTGCCAGGTCACCCCCCCCTTTACTTTCTGTGGGGAGGGGGTCACGGGTGCCATTTCCTCCCCACAGCGCAGTGCCCTGCTGGCGCCCCAGGAGGCCACTCCTCCCCCCTCTCGTGTGCGCTCTCCCTCCTGCGTGCGCCCCACCATCACCATGGTGAAGTCTGATGGAGACAGCAAACTTTTATCTGGAGCCAGAATGGGAGGGAAAGGGGAACAACGTACAACGGTGTCACAACAGATCGAGACTGCTTTATACAGCAGATACTCAGCAGATATCCAGCAGATATTCAGCCCAATTTTTTCAGGCAATTCTACCTTGGGCCTCAAAGTTGGTCAGAATTTCTGCCAGCCTGGTTTATCCTAGCTTCCTCCTCGACTATGCTGCAAGGTGCCAAACCTCATGCCCCTTACCTTGAGCACTGCTCAGCCACCAAGGGTTTAGCTGCTCAGCACCAAGGAAATCCCATCCCCAAAGGTTTGGTTGATGCTCAGAATCAAGGAAGTCCCCTCTCTAAGGGTCTGACTGATGTCACTGAGCACCCCAAGGAAGTCCCATGGTGTCCCACTGTACGGAAGCTCCTACAGGCTAATTTCATGTTGTTCTAAAATGGGAAAATACCTGAATGTGGGAAGCAGAGCCTTATAAGCCTCGACATAATGGTCTCCCATTGACCGGGCATCATCCGTCAATGATGCCTCGTGCCACACTGGAACCAGAGGGGGCTGGTGCCGCTGCATCTCGGGCATAGGTGGAGCCATAAATGCATTTGATGGGGGGGGGGGGGTTTGCCCTGTGTTGTGTTTTATTCCTTCCTCATTCTTATCCAAAAGTTCTCCCTGATTTAGGGAGGACAAAATAACCGGGGCCTGTTTCCAAAGTGCCACCAAATAGCCTGGAAATCTACACCATTCCTTCATATATTTTTTTTTAAAAAAATTCTGGACTTTGCAATAGTATATGCACGAGGTTTCCTACCATTTGTCCATTTCTTCAGTTATTCCCCCTGGGTACATTATTCATGCATTTTCGTAAAATGTTGCCAAAAAGGAAGCGGTCTTCCTTGACATGATGGCACACATGGTTGGAGGAAGGTTCTTTTTGGGTGTACTGTTTTACCAAGGTGCAGGAGTAGATTTGGGCATCTGCAGAACAATGCGTAAAGAGACGCTTCATGCAGTGTCAAGTAGGAGGGGGTGGTAGATATATATAGGTGAACACAGAAGTGCATGCGATCCATGCTTCAGCGGAGAGGGCGGGGTACAAATAAAATAAAATAAAATAAATAAAAAGGGGATCCTCAGCAGGTCAAGTTTTAGAATCGCCTCCAAGATACATTATTTCCCCCTTTCTATATTTAGCTTCTTGTGCATGCATACGTATGTACCAATGGATGTTATTGTTGTAACTCTTACCATAATGGTCTGGTGGATTCCCCCTAGATGCCTATGAAAGAATGTGCCGCGCCATTGCCCTGGAGAGCAATTCCCTTCTGGTGTCTGTTGGGTAAGTGAGCATTTTGGCATAACTGGGGCAGGGGGCAATCTTCTTTATCACCACCAGCAAGCTTCCATAGTACAGTCAGGACTTGAACCTAGGTCTTGCAAATTTTAGTCAAACACTCGAGGACCTACACCAGCAAGAGCCTGGGAGGATGGCAGAGTTGGAGGATCAAAGGTCACAGGGGAGACATCTATAGGAAGGTAATTATAGAGGGATGGAGAAGGACGAGTACCGTTTCCGCAAAGAGCAAGCCCCCGCATCAGCCTTCTTAAATAAGCGAACTACTCAAAAGATTCTGAGCCCAATTTTGCCTCCCCAGGAGTAGATCTGAATGTTGTGCCCCTTACTGTGTTTTCAGAATCCACGAATTCAGCAATTTTTTTCACTTTGGATCATGACTCGCGCTGCCATTTTGTGTTGTGTCATCAGCGATGTAAGTTCACCCTGCATACCGCCACCCACCCACCCGGTTGTTCCGGAGACGTCCACCATTTAAAAAAAACAAAAACAAAAACATAACTTTGATTGTGTCACAACACAATGTGGAGGCTTTTTCAATGTTTGTTTCAATAGGTTGGGGCAAGTTGCAAAAGTCCTTTTGCAAGTGAATGAGCAACTAGTAGGGCTGCCAAGTCAGCCCGGGGGGCGGGGGATCCCCCGCTACAGCGGTTCCCGATCCGCCGGCCAGCATTCGGCCGGCGGGGGGAACCCCACCCCCCTTCCCCAACGTAATGATGTCGCCCGGCAGTGATGTCAGCACGCTGGGGGCGTTGCCAGGGCGACGCTCTGGCAATCGCCCCAAAACTCTATGAAACCATAGAGTTTTGGGGCGATTGCCAGAGCGTCGCCCTGGCAACGCCCCCAACGTGCTGACATCACTGCCGGGTGACATCGCCGGCCCAGGAAGCTCCCGGACGATGGAGGACTCCCCCCCGCCAGTAAGTAAAGAAGACTTGGCAACCCTAGCAACTAGCCTTCTTCTCATGTGTCCCCCACCCCCCCCCAATACACACCATTGCTGGGGTGAGCTGGTAACTCGTGCCTTAGGGTTTTTTGCCTTTGGCTTAGCATATGTGCTCCAGCAAATGGCTGAGCCCGTGTTTTGCCATGCAAGGTGCAGGTAAGGACTGCTCCTGGCTGGGCATGCACCGATTCTTTAAAATGCTTCTTTTATGGGGGGAGGGGGAGGAGATCTGGTTTTTCAGTTGCAGTTTGGCAAGCCCTGAACCCCGATCTCTGTGCATGTTTTACTTCTTGGGAAAAGGGATTATAGGCACACAATGGATGAAGGTTTGCTGTTTATGACTCCGGTTGCAAAAATGGTAAAGTCAATAAATATGTGCACGCAATCTAGCCCAGCAATATAGCCCGGCAAAAGGGTGCGTGTATATGTTAAATAACATCAGAGAGAGAATTGAACCCTGTGGGACCCCACAATTCAGGTCTCACTGGCCCAGTCTGCATCTAGCATTTGCTCCATTGTTTTACCAAATCCACACTGGAACAGAAAAAGATGCGGCTCAAAACCACATTCAGATATCCTGGGCCAACACAGTACTGACTGCAGAGTCACCCCTGAATGGCCATAAAACAGCCATAAATCTGTGGAGACAGTTCCATAAAACCGAGAGACCCAACAAAGTGAAAGTGGCATGCAGTCCGGACACTTCCATAAAATCTGACAAGAAGAAGAAGAAGAAGAGATTGGATTTATATCCCACCCTTCACTCACTTGGAGTCTCAGAGCGGCTTTCAAACTCCTTTCCCTTCCCCACTCCACAACAGGCACCCTGTGAGGTAGGTGGGGCTGAGAGAGCTCTTTCCAGAACTGTCCTTGAGAGAACAGCTGGTAAAGAGCTATGGCTTGCCCAAAATCATCCAGCAGGTGCAAGTGGAGGAGTGGGGAATCAAACCCGGTTCTCCCAGATTAGAGTCCGCGCACTTAACCACTACACCAAACCAGCTTCAATCAAAGTGAAAGTGGCATGCAATGCAGAGGGGAATTTCTATTCCAGTGTGGGTTTGTAAAATAACAGAGCAAATGCTAGATGCAGATTGGGCCACTGAGAAGACCTCTCCTCCCTGATAGTGACCCTCCAACAGCATCCCTGGAGGAACAAGGAGATTCAACTAAGGGCAGTGTCCCTTACCCCTGGGGAGGCAAGGGGGTCAATCAGGACCAAATGGTCAACTGTATCGAAGTCTGCTGATAGATCCAAAAGGATCAACAGGGCCAGCAAGCCTTCATTCAGATGTAAATGGAGATCGTCAACCAAAGCAACCAGTGCTGTCTCTGAATCTGAACCCAGTGCTGTCTCTGAATCCAGCTTGAACATCTGGCATTTCTCGTTCCATATACGGTAATAGTCTTTGTTGTAAGGTGGCCTATCACTGTATGGACTCTTAGCCAAAGATGCGGAAATTCCATGTGATTGTATGGTTTGCGTTTGCCTTGTGGAAACTGTCTGTGTTCTTGCCATATGTAATGTAGCCCTTTCCTTTCCTTTCTCAGAAGTTAGAATGTTAGTGAGCATTCACTTGCATCACAGCAGCTCATATAATGGCGATGAGAAGTCACTGTTGTCAGCTAGACCTCAGATATATATGAAACTATTCTGTCCGCGTCTCCTCGTTTTAGGTACCGCCTGGCCCCTGAGCATCCCTATCCAGCCCAGTTCAAAGACTGTCTTACTGCTGCCACGTATTTCATGAAGAATGCCAGAAAGTATGGCGTCAATCCTGATTTGATCATTATCAGTGGGGACAGCAGCGGAGGTGCAATAGCTGCTAGCGTTTGTCAGCACCTGGTGAATAAATCAGACCTCTCCAAAGTACGGGCTCAGATTCTGATATACCCTTATCTCCAAGCTGTGGACTTCAATCTGCCTTCCTATCAAAGGAACAGTCGTGTCCCCATTTTGTACCAGCAGCAAGTTGTGGAATTTGGCCTGCAGTATCTTCAGCAGGACATGTTTGCAGTGAAGGAGGTTCAAGAAGGTTTTCACATCCCTCAAGAGTTGAAACTAAAGTATCGCAAATGGCTGGGGCCAGAAAATCTCCCTAAAGAGTTTAAACGGGAGGGGTATAGTTTCCCACAGCCTGCCTCTGATTCCGCCCGTACATATGAAGAAATCAAATTTATTTTTGAGACAACATTATCCCCTCTCTTAGCAGAAGATGCTGTTGTTCAACAGCTCCCTGAGGCTTATATTCTAACATGTCAATATGACGTATTTATGGACGATGGACTTCTGTATAAGAAGCGATTAGAGGACAATGGTGTTGCAGTCACCTGGTACCAACTTGAAGACGGATTCCATGGAATTTTGTACTTTCTCAATAACTGGCTTTTCTCATTCTCAGGTAGCCAGAGAGGACTACACAGTATAGCAAACTTTATCAAAAGTTTATAGCTCTGGATATGGACATTGACAGGGATTATGAAGTCGTTCTCTCAGCTGTAGGTCCTTGATGCCTATACAGATGGCTTGCTATCAGGGATGACTCCATTGAATGATCTGAGTGTAAACAAGAGCATGGAACAATGACTAGGAATGTGTAAGGCATGCTGATTCAAATCCGTGCCAAAGGCTTTGAGAACAGAACATAATAAAGATATGATAATAAAAATATAATAATAGCTACAAAATATATTTATTATAGCTGCAGACAATAAGAGTTCCCTATGGAATCTGGGGGAACATGGGAAATTTTGTACAGAAACAGATATAGAAGAGACTTCTTCCATCCACAGCGGATAACATGTAAATTAGCCTTCAACTTCTTCAACACATAAATTAGCCTTCAACCACCATTAGTACTTCTACCATTTCTGTTATCGAATCACGGTGTTGGAAGGAGTAGGACTGCCAGGTCACCCCGGGGGGCGGAGGATCCCCCGCTACAGGGGTTCCCGATCCGCCGGCCAGCATTCGGCCGGCGGGGGGATCCCCACCCCCCTCCCCCAACGTAATGACATCACCCAGAAGTGATGTCATCATGTTGGGGGCGTTGCCAGGGCGATGCTCTGGCAATCGCCCCAGAACTCTATGATACCATAAAGTTTTGGGGCGATTGCCAGAGCGTCGCCCTGGCAACGCCCCCAACATGCTGACGTCACTTCCGGGCAAGCTCCCGGACGACGGAGGAGTAAGGAAGCCCCCCCGCCTGTGAGTAAGGAAGACTTGGCAACCCTAGAAAGGAGCCATACAGGCCATCTAGTCCAATCCCCTGCTTAATGCAAGATCAGCCAGGAGCATCCCTGACAGGTATTTGTCCAGCCACCACTTTTAGACTGCCAGTGGGTGGGGGGGGGAGCTCACCACCTCTCCAGGCAGCTGATTCCACCATTGCACAACTCTTTCAGTAAAAGAATTTGTCCTAATATCCAGGCGGTACCTTCCCACCCTTAATTTAAACCCCTTATTGTGAGTCCTATCCTTTGCTGCCAACAGGAACAGCTCCCTGCTCTCCTGCGTGAATATCATGTACATTTATATTCAACGAATTTATTAATGGTATAATTAATTCAATGTATTCTTTGTAGAATTCTCCAGGTGTGTATCAGGGTATGCTAATGTTCTGCAAGAGAACTGCTATGAAAAACAATTATACTGTTAATAAATGTAAGTGGACTTAAATGGTGTCATGGACACCAATGGCATCACACCAGTACAGATCCTGCAAATGTCATTATCCATTCCTGGAAGAGTTCTTTGTCCTCCAGGCCTACTGGCATCAGTACTATGTAACTTCTACTCTTCTCAACTTACTTTTAAGAATATGACTACCTTATCTATATGCTATATACGTCAGGGGCGTAGACTTTTTAAATCCCCGGGGGGGCGGGGGCTCTCTCGTGCACGAAGCGTGTGCACGCGCATGGGACCATGTCCCCGCCGCTCCCCCCCGTCCCAGGGAGGCAGGCGCAGTCTCGGCAGCGGCAGCAGCCAGCTGGCCAGCTGACTGCCCTGCGTGCGAGCGGGACCATGTCCCCGCCGCCTCTCTCTCCCCCCCCACCCCAGGGAGACAGGCGCAGTTTTGGCGGCGGCGGCAGCCAGCTGGCGAGCTGACTGCCCTGCGTGCGAGTGGGACCATGTCCCCGCCGCTCCCCTCCCGCCCCAGGGAGGCAGGCGCAGTCTTGGCAGCGGCGGCGGCAGCCAGCTGGCCAGCTGACTGCCCCGCGCGTGAGCGGGACCATGTCCCCGCCGCCTCTCTCTCCCCCCCCGCCCCAGGGAGGCAGGCGCAGTCTCGGCGGCAGTGGCGGCAGCCAGCTGGCCAGCTGACTGCCCCCCGCGCGAGCGGGACCATGTCCCCGCCGCTCCCCCCCCGCCCCAGGGAGGCAGGCGCAGTCTCGGCGGTGGCGGCGGCAGCCAGCTGGCCAGCTGACTGCCCCGCGCGTGAGCGGGACCATGTCCCCACCGCCTCTCTCTCCCCCCCCCGCCCCAGGTAGGCAGGTGCAGTCTTGGCGGCGGCGGCAGCCAGCTGGCGAGCTGACTGCCCTGCGTGCGAGTGGGACCATGTCCCCGCCGCTCCCCTCCCGCCCCAGGGAGGCAGGCGCAGTCTTGGCAGCGGTGGCGGCAGCCAGCTGGCCAGCTGACTGCCCCGCGCGTGAGCGGGACCATGTCCCCGCCGCCTCTCTCTCCCCCCCCCCCCGCCCCAGGGAGGCAGGCGCAGTCTCGGCGGCAGTGGCGGCAGCCAGCTGGCCAGCTGACTGCCCCCCGCGCGAGCGGGACCATGTCCCCGCCGCTCCCCCCCCCGCCCCAGGGAGGCAGGCGCAGTCTCGGCGGTGGCGGCGGCAGCCAGCTGGCCAGCTGACTGCCCCGCGCGTGAGCGGGACCATGTCCCCACCGCCTCTCTCTCCCCCCCCGCCCCAGGGAGGCAGGCGCAGTCTTGGCGGCGGCGGCGGCAGCCAGCTGGCCAGCTGACTGCCCCGCGCGCGAGCGGGACCATGTCCTCGCCACCTCTCTCTCCCCCCCGCCCCAGGGAGGCAGACGCAGTCTCGGTAGCGGCGGTGGCAGCCAGCTGGCCAGCTGACTGCCCCGCGCGCGAGCAGGACCATGTCCCCGCCGCCTCTCTCTCCCCCCCCCCCCGCCCCAGGGAGGCAGGTGCAGTCTCGGCAGCGGCGGCGGCAGACAGCTGGCCAGCTGACTGCCCCGTGCGCGAGCGGGACCATGTCCCCGCCGCCTCTCTCTCCCCCCCCGCCCCAGGGAGGCAGGCGCAGTCTTGGCGGCGGCCCAGGGAGGCAGGCGCAGTTTCGGCGGCGGCAGCCAGCTGGCCAGCTGACTGCCCCCCGCGCGAGCGGGACCATGTCCCCGCCGCCTCTCTCTCCCCCCCCGCCCCAGGGAGGCAGGCGCAGTCTCGGCGGCAGCAGCCAGCTGGCAAGCTGACTGCCCCGCATGCGAGCGGGACCATGTCCCCGCCGCTCCCCCCCCGCCCCAGGGAGGCAGGCGCAGTCTTGGCGGCGGCAGCAGCCAACTGGCCAGCTGACTGCCCCGCGCGCGAGCGGGACCATGTCCCCGCTGCTCCCCCCCTGCCCCAGGGAGGCAGGCGCAGTCTCGGCGGTGGCGGTGGCAGCCAGCTGGCCAGCTGACTGCCCCGCGCATGAGTGGGACCATGTCCCCGCTGCCTCTCTCCCCCCCCCCACCCCAGGGAGGCAGGCGCAGTCTTGGCAGCGGCAGCCAGCTGGCCAGCTGACTGCCCCACGCATGAGCGGGACTGCCCCCACGCATGAGCTGGCTGTCCCCGCTGCCTCTCTCTTCCCCCCACCCCAGGGAGGCAGGCGCAGTCTTGGCGGCGGCGGCGGCGGCAGCCAGCTGGCGAGCTGACTGCCCCGCGCGCGAGCGGGACCATGTCCCCGCCGCCTCTCTCTCCCCCCCGCCCCAGGGAGGCAGGCGCAGTCTCGGCGGCGGCAGCCAGCTGGCCAGCTGACTGCCCCACGCGCGAGCAGGACCATGTCCCCGCCACCTCTCTCTCTCCCCCCCCACCCCAGGGAGGCAGGCGCAGTCTTGGCGGTGGAGGCGGCAGCCAGCTGGTGAGCTGACTGCCCCACACGCGAGCGGGACCATGTCCCCGCCGCCTCTCTCTCCCCCCCGCCCCAGGGAGGCAGGAGGGCAGGCCGGGGGTGGGGGGAAGGAGAGGCGGCGACGGCCAGCTGGCCGGCGGGTGCTCCCGGCGGGTGCTTCATTTTGCCGGGGGTGGCTGAGCCCCCCCCGGGAAATTTCGGGGGAGGCTCGAGTCCTCGAGCCCCCCCCGTAGTTGACGCCCATGATATACGTTGTATGATTGCTGAGCACAACAGATAATGGATAGGCAGTATATGAGTGAAGGGGCTTCTGCCCATGTAAAGTAGAGAGGTATGCAGACGGGCTGCCTCCCTGAGGATAGGACTGAAGGTTAGTAAAGTAGGTCAAGCTTTCTCAGTGATGGTGAACCGTTTAGAGACCGAGTGCCCAAACGGCAACCCAAAACCCACTTATTTATCGCAAAGTGCCAACACGGCAATTTAACCTGAATACTGAGGTTTTTGTTTTAGAAAAAACAACTCATACATTAACATCTTTTGTTTTAAAAGAAAAACACAATAACAGAGTTTTCAATGATACAAACAACTTTTTATTGAAAGGTAAAAGTTTGCATTTGGCATGCTTTTGAACAATTAATGTGATTTTTGCTGTCCAATCTTGCGAACTCTGTGCTGGAGCGATGCCATGCGTGCCCACAGAGGGGCTCTGAGTGCCACCTCTGGCATGTGTGCCATAGGTTTGCCACCACTGCTAGGTCCTCTCTCCCTCTCTCCAGGTTAGGGGCTTGTCTTGTCTGTTTTATTGTCTCTAAGTAATTATGGCTGCACTATAGCTCAAAACTATAATTTCAGTAGTTTCTCCCAACACTCCCTTGAAGACCAGAGAAAAACTGGAATGGCTCATGTTTGCTAGTGTATATTACGTCTCCTTTAGCACATAATTGTCCCTACCAGGTTGAGATAGACAGCCAGTGGGACCATTAGAAGCTAAAATTGTGAATAGAAAAGATACTCCCTAACAGTTAAGATGTACAGAAATAGGAACTAAAGCAGAACTAAGGTTAATGTGGTAAGTGGGCCTACCTAAGGGATCGCCTTTCCCCAAACATACCCCAGAGAGCACTGCGGTCAGGCACATAACATCGCTTGGCCCTTCCTGGCCCGAGAGAGGCCGGGTTGGCAACCACCAGGAACAGAGCCTTCTCAGTGGTGGCCCCCTACTGGTGAAATGAGCTCCCAGAAGACATCAGGGCCCTGCGGGACCTTTTGCAGTTCCGCAGGGCCTGCAAAACTGAGCTCTTCCGCCAGGCTTTTGGGGCCACTGCTGGGGGAAATGGCCACGGGTAAGTGGCCAGAGAAGCACTGGCCCGGTATATCTGTTGGTGGTAGCCTCCTGGCTGTGGGGATGTAGTCGCTGCCCTGGTGTTGGTATTTGTAATTGTCGCCATTTTAAGTGGTTCTGTGGTTTTATTGTAATTAATTATATTTTGTATGTATTGATTTTAGTTGTTGTGAGCCGCCTAGAGCCGCTTGCACTGGTTAGGCGGGATATAAATCCAAATAAATAAATAAATAATAAATAAATAAATAAGTGACAAATGTACTTCGAGGCTTTTCCTTCCCTGCGTGTTTGATTTCAGTTCCTTCGGTTTCACTAAAGTCTCCGTTATCATAACATGACTTCATTGTGCCTATTTTAACCTGATCAACAAAAGATAGTTAGGAGTAAGTGAAGAGTTTTTAAAATGAAGGAAAATAAGAAGCAGGTTCCCACAGAGGCCTGTGTTGGGACCAGTGCTTTTTAAATTGAAGAAGAAGAGGAGACTGGATTTATACCCTGCCCTTCACTATCCAAAGGAGTCTCCCCACAACAGACACCATGTGGGGTAGGTGGGGCTGAGAGAGCTCTTTCAAAAACTGCTCGTGAGAGAACAGCTTTGAGAGAACTTGTGACTGAGCCAAGGTCACACCAGCAGCTGCATGTGGCAGAGTGGGGAAATCAAAACTGGTTCTCCCAGATTAGAGTCCATGCTCCTAACCACTATACCAAACTGGCTCTCCAAATTGGTGTATAAAATGGTCTAAAAGTCAGGAAGAGTAGTGGAGTGACCGAATTTTCAGGTGAAACCGAATTCTTCAGGATGATGAAAACCAGGTCAGACTGCAAAGTGCTCCAAAAGGATCACTTTAAATGGTGTGGTTGGGCAATAACATGACAAATGCCTTTCACATATAAGTAAGTGCAAAGGGATGCATGCTGGGATACCCCCCCCAAAAAAATCTATGTTCACATATACACAGACGGGGTTCAGATTTGTCCTGAAACTGACCAGGACAGAACTTGGGGTTGAGGTAGACAGTGCAATGGAAGAGTTGTTCCAGTGGATGGCAGCAGCACAAAAGGAAAATTCTGTGCTACTGCTTATTAATGAGTAAATAGCTTTAAAATAACTAGTGATTAATATAATGCCAGAGGGAAGGTGGCATGGTATACTACGGTCTCGTCAGCTCTTGAAAGCTAAGATGGGAGTGTTTCCTCTAAGCTGAGTTAGTTTGAGCTAGCTCAGTTTTTTTAGCCTCCAGCTCACACATTTTTGTCTTAGCTCAGGAAGGACGGCTCCAGCGCAAACTAACTGGTGCAGCACCCAAATCGCTCACTCACAACTTTAATGCCAGGAGCTCATAAAGTCAAATTTTTGCTCACAAGACTCCACAGCTTAGAGGGAGCATTGGAGACCACCAAGGAAGAGACTGCAGAGGAAAGCAATGGCAAACCATCTCTGCTTCTCACTTGTCTTGAAAGTCCCTTGCTTGGGTTGATAGCAACTTGATGGCATTTACGGGTATAATATAATGCCCTTTTGCAGGTCTGTGGTGGGGCTATATTAGGAATCCTATACACAGTTCTGATCATCCCCAGAGCCAAAAAGATGTAGAGCTGGACATGGGAGTGAAAAGTGAAACCAAAATGTTTACTGGGTTTGAACACCTTCCATACAAGGAAAGGTTAAAGAGGTTGTGGCTTTTCAATTGGGGAGTGGGTCCCAAAGCGGAACAAGATACACATTTATAAAATTACACTTGGCATCGATCAAGGGGATAGAGAGCATTCTTCTTCTTCTCCTAAAATACTGGAATTTAGGGACACTAAATGTCAATGATGGGAAATAGATTCAGGACAAAAAAATTACTTCTTTACACAATGCACAATCAATGTGTAAAACTAACTGCCACATAATGACCACTAGCACCAAAGGCTTCACAGCATGTAGACAATGGGGACCTGGTAGATATTATCAGGGGTCCATTGGGGCCGGAGCGAGGCGGAGCAAAGCTCCGCCAGCTCAGGAGTGGCCAGTAGGGCAGCCATGGGCTGAATCAGATTCTCTGATCTGATTCAGCCTGCTGCCGAATTGCCGCCGAAATTCGGTGGCAACTTTAAAAGCGACTGGAGGGGAGGGGGTTTGAGGAAGAGGCTCCAAACTTGCAGGGTAGCTGCTGGGACCTCTCCCTCAAATACCCACCAAATTTCAAAAAGATTGGACCAGGGGGTCCAATTCTACGGGCCCCCAAACAGGTTGCCCCCATTCCCTCCATTGTTCTCTATGGTAGAAAAAAAGGTAACATTTTTCCCACCATAGAGAACAATGGAAGGGATGGGACAATCTGTTTGGGGGCCCATAGAATTGGACCCCCTGGTCCAATCTTCTTGAAACTTGGTGGGTATTTCGAGGGGAGGCTCCAGCAGCTACCCTGCAAGTTTGGAGCCTCTCCCTCAAACCCCCTTTCCTCCAGCCCCTCATATACCCTATGAGTTTTTGCCATTGATTTCAATGGCCCATAGGGTATAATGGGGCTGAAACTGACATTCCCTTTCTGACACACTTCCAGTGATGTCAAGGGACGTGGCATATGCTAATGAGTTATGCTAATGATTTATGCTAATGAGCTGCTGCACCTCTTTTTCTACGAAAGGACCCCTGGTCATTATATACTTGGACTATCAAAAGGCTTCTGACAAAGTACCTCACCAAAGACTCCTGAGTAAACTTAGCAGTCATAGGATAAGAGGACAGGGGTTGTGGTCACACGCATGAGATAAAGCACTGTGGGGAGGAACAAGGCTATTTCCTTTGGCGGAAGTTGACCTGCCATTACGTGATCACATGGGTTGTTGTAGATGTAGGTGCAGCCCGCCACTGTGTGATCAGACGCAACCACTGGTGAGTTGGGGGGGGGGTTACCGTTCGTTCCCGATGCGCTTACATGAGGTATTGATGATTTGTACTTCTCCCTATGGAATGTGTGTGTGGGGGGTGCGCTGATGCATATATTGCAATGGGGGAATAAAACAACACCCTGGAGTTGGGATAGTCTGATCAGACTATCTCGACTGATCAGACTGTCCCGACGTCTTAAGAGCGCGCCGGTGCGATCAGATGCAGGAAAGTCTGTCTGTGGCCCATAGCAACCCGTTTGCTACTGGACTTTCTCAGGTGTGTTTTTTTTTTAATTCCTGGTTGCCAACGGCTGCAGAATGCTTCCCAGAGGTTGGTGTCTGATTGCACTCCTTTAATCCACCCGGCATTCATGCCTATGTTGGGGCGAATTGTGTGTGTGATCACGCTCAGGATTTCTTACGGATTAAAAACTGGTTAAATGACAGGAAGTAAAGAGTGGGGATAAACGGAGGGAAGTAAGCAGAGGGGGTCCCACAAGGATTGGTATTGGGGCTGGTACTATTTAATTTGTTCATAAATGATCTCGAACTAGGGGTGAGTAGTATAGTGGCCAAGTTTGCAGATGACACAAAATTATTCAGGATGGTGAAAACCAAGGCTGACTGTGGAGAGCTTCAAGAGGACCTCCGCAAACTGGGTGAGTGGGCAACAATGTGGCAAATTAAGTTCACCTTTGGTAAGTGTATGGTGATGCACACTGGAACAAAAAAACCCAACTTAAATTATAGGCTAATGCAGGAGTCATTTCGAGCAGGAACGTGCAGAAACGCTGCTCCGGGAGTAACAAGCCCAGGAGCGGGCACATATGGTGATGCACAGTGGAAAAAAGCAAAAGCATACTAACTTGATCTGTATTCTCATGCTTGCTGTAGGGTAGCTTCCCTGCAAGAGCAAAGGAAAACTAAAGTGTCTTTAGTCAAAGTGTCAAGCTGGCTCACCAGCTACGAATTGGGAAATGCCTGAGGAATTTTGGGGTGGAGCCTGAGTGGTGGGTGTTGCCTTCTGACTCACTTCTGGTGATGTCAGGGGGTGTAGCATCTGCAAATAACTTATGCTAATGAGTTATGCTAATGAACTCCTACACCTCTTTTTTTTAATTAAATGACCCCTGGAGTCTGAACTTGTTGAGACTGAGAAGGAAAAAGATCTTGGGGTTGTGGTAGATAGCTCAATGAAAGTGTCAACCCTTAACTTTCAAATATTGGCTCTGCCTCCATTATAACTTTGAACAGGGGAGCCTTATACACCATATGCTCCCCGAGCTTAACCTTTCTAATTGGTCAGTGTACATTGAAGGGAAAATCAATGAACTGGGTCTCTCCTTGGAAACCCTGTCCATGATGCCTTTTGCTGCCGCATTTCATCAAATTAAAACCAGGCTGTTAGATTCGGAGCGACAAAATTTATATAGCATAGCTAATAGAACTTGCTCCCCTCTGAATTTTGAGATTCCCCTTCCAATAGGGCCGATAGCCTCATACCTAACATCTCTGCAGGTACCCCAGCAACGCAGAGCGTTTACCCTGGCCAGATGCAATGCTATGCCATCAGCCATCTTATATGGCAGATTTAACAAGGTTTCGCATTTGGCCAGTTATTGCCCATGCAGAAAGAGCTGTGTGGAATCAATTACTCATGTGCTTTTGCACTGTGACTTGTATGTAGATCTAAGGAGCACACATTTACATTCTCTGTTAACTAGTATGGGTGCTTGTTCTGATGCACTCAAGGTGCATAGACTTCTAAGAGATTCCAGTCCGGACACCACGGAGAAGGTGGCCAAGTTTCTTTGTCTGGTCTTAACGTTGCGCCAAAGGTTCTTTTAGAATTTTTGTATATGTGTTTATAACGGGTTTTAACATGCAGAAATTGTTTTTCTAATTTATGCCAATAAAGGCTGACTTGACTTGACTTGACTTGAAAGTGTCAACCCAGTGTGCTGCAGCGGTCAAAAAAAGAGAAAAAACTGTGTTAGATTTATTAGGAAAGGGACTGAGAATAAAACAGCCAATATTGTAATGCCCCTGTACAGACTTGTGGTGCAGTGTAATTTGGAATAGTGTGAACAGTTCTGCTCACTGTATCTCAAAAAGGACATTGCAGAACTAAGAAAAGCAGAGAGGAGGGCAACCAAGACCATTAGGGGGTTGGAGTGCCTTCCCTATGAGAAAAGGCTGAAGAGTCTGGGATTTTTCAGTTTAGAAAAGAGACAACTAATGGGGGATGTGACAGAGGTTTATAGAATTATGCATGTAATGGAGTGAGTTTTCCTATTAAAAAAAAAGAGATGGAGAGAGTTGACCAAGAGAAACTTCTCTCCCTCTCACATAATACTAGAACTTGAGGGCATCCAATGAAACTGGTGGGCAGAAGGTTAAGGATGGACCAAAGGAAATACTACTTTACACAGAGAGCGATTAAAATGTGGAATTTGCTGCCAGAGAATATAGTGATAGCTAGTGTTCCCCCTAAGCTGAGTTAGTGTGAGCTAACTCACAGTTTTTTAGCCTCCAGCTCACACAATTTTATCTTAGCTCGGGGAGGATGGCTCCAGAGCAAACTAATTTATGCAGTAGCCAAATCACTCGCTCATAACTTTAATGCCAGCGGCTCACAAAAGTAGACTTTTTGCTCTCAAGATTGCACAGCTTAGAGGCAGCATTGCCCCTGATACACTATGGATCTCAGAAAGATGAAATGGGAGCTTAGATAACTTGAGCAAATTAGGCAGCATCTTCGCAATGAAGCTACAAGAGCACCCTATATGATGTTTATGAAATCCTATGAGACGGCATTGAAGACCACAAAGACAGAGTTCCATGTGGCCTCCATTGTATCTGCTAGCTCTCACCTGGCACAATGGTTTAGGAGAATTAGGCCTCTTACATCCTGTCTGCAACAGGTCTTCTGAACCAGAAAGTCCTTTATTTGCAAACAGGTTCTTATTGGAATGGTTACACTTTTCCTGTTAGTAATGGCTTTATTGTAAACAAACAGTTAGTATTATACTAAGCAACTGGAATCCCCCTCCCTGCAACTACAGCAATCATAAAACGTATAAGATTGTTCCAGCCTAAGACAAAGATTCCCAAAGAAACAAGAGAATTAGTAGAAGTCCTTTTAACAGCAGCTAAACACACATTAGCAGTCTACTGGGAAAAACCCTCCAGCCCACCAATTTCCACATGGCTAGCCAAGGTATGGGACTATTTTATATTTGATAAAATAACTGAAAGAACAGAAAATCTTTATGGAAACGACACCCACAAAAACCCAATGCTCAAATGGTACCCTATCATCAACAAATACTCTGAAAGTAAAGACGCAACACTCCCAAAATCTTGGGCAAACAACTCCTCCATATATCTCTTTTTATAAGGAGTAAACCCACCTTTGCTCAGCTTAGTTCCAAGATTGGTCACTGATGTCCGATATAAACTGTAGTAACTCTAGAGTTAACCTTAGTTTAATGTGACGGGAATGTTTAAGAATTGCTGTAATGCAAGCTAAGTCTTTAACTTTGTATTCCAATATATTATTAAGAATCTCCAGTATGTAACACACTCTTTACTGCTTGTACCCTTTTAATCCCTTCAATGAAGAATTTTTTTTTAAAAAAATCATAAAACGTTTAAGGCCGCGGTCACACGGCCCCTTAATGTGGGAGGAAGGGCTGCTTCCTCCTGCATTTAAAGGGGCCGTCTACATAGGCCCACAGTGAGTCCCGCAGCGAAGCGGGCTCCAATGCGGGTTGCTCCCGCTTTTACCGACCCCGGGAAAAACTAGTGTTTTCCCGGGAGTTGTGGGAGGAACCCGCATTGGAGGTTATCCGGACAGCCCTCTCTCGCAAGCATTGTGAGAGTAGGGCTGTCCAGATGGCCTCCCCCCGCCATTTCCCCCCCCCTTTTTACACTTGGGTGCATGGCCACTCATGCGCCCAAGTGTAAAAGGGGGGGAAAAAACACCCCAACTCACCCAGGCGGCTGGCAGTCCTTGGCCGCCACCGCCGCCTCTCCCGCTGCTGGGGCTGCCTCCGCTGTGGCCGCGGCTGCTGTTCTCGCCGCGGCTGCCGCCTCTTCAGTGGCTGCCGCTGCCGCGGCCACCACCGTTGTTTCCACCGCAGCCACGGCCGTCACTTCCGCCGCTGCCGCCGCAGCCGTCGTTCCCACCGCGGCTGCCTCTGAAGCAGCCGCAACCGCCGCTTTCTCCATCAGCGCGGCTGCCAATGCTGCCACAGGGGTTGGGATGTATAGACATCCCAACCCGCGGCAGAAAAATGCGGACCCTTTAAATCCGGGAGCCCTCCCAGATTTAAAGGGGCCGTGTGACCGCAGCCTAAGATTGTTCCAGCCCCTGAATAAGGTTCACTCAGAAATGGCAGCAAAGAGGTTATTGTGCTTTTAGTTCGCAAGGAACTTCTACAAATGTTTTCGAGAGCAGCTACAAAAAGAATTACATGGTTAGGGGAGGATTTGTCCCAGACCTTGAGCAAGCTGGGAGCGAAGCAAACAAGCTGGGAGCGTAGCAGGCTGAAGTGGGGCATGATCAGGAAGCCAGACAACTAAACAGCACATGAGCACATTCCAATGGGCAGGGTTACTGGTCGAGTCCCAACCCCCAGGCGGGATATGACAGTGCAGCTGACACCTATACATGGCCTATCTGCTTAACATGAAGTTCTTTTTGTATGTGTGTGTGGAGGAGGGGTAGTAGACATAAGCAACCAGTGGTCCTTAGCCTGTGACAGAGGCCAAGGGACCCTGATCCAGTGTTCCCTCTAAACTGCACTTGAGTCCAGTGGAACCTTTAAGACCAACAAAGTTTAATCCTTTGTATAAGCTTGTGTGTGCATGTTTCTGAAGAAGTGTGAATGCACGCAAAAGCTGGTACCCAGAATTAAACTTTGTTGGTCATAAAGGTATCACTGGACTCAAACTTGGTTCTATTGAATATAGACAGAGACAAAAGCCCAATTGATCCATTAGCAAAACAAAGCAGATGGGTTCTTCCCATTTTTAGTGGGTTTGGAGGCCTCATGTTACGTAAATACATATAAGCCATCAAGTTGCAGCATATGTCAACCCCAGCAAAGGATTTTCAAGGAAAGTGAGAAGCGGAGGTGGTTTGCCGTTGCCTCCCTCTGCAGAGTCCTCCTTGGTGGACTTGGATCCAAGTGCCAGCCCTGCTTTGTTTCTGAGATCTTCTGGAACTGGGCTAGACAATGCCACTCTACTAGGGCTGCCAGCC
The DNA here is from genome assembly GCA_029233225.1 of Lepidodactylus listeri. Classification (NCBI taxonomy): domain Eukaryota; kingdom Metazoa; phylum Chordata; class Lepidosauria; order Squamata; family Gekkonidae; genus Lepidodactylus; species Lepidodactylus listeri. Next base: position 37,288,513 of record JARCFY010000019.1, on the reverse strand, counting down.
TCCAGGTGGGGCCTGGGGATCTCCCGCTTTTACAACTGATCTCCAGCTGACAGAGGTCAGCTCCCCTGGAGAAAATGGCTGCTTTGAAGGGTGGACACTATGGCATTGGACCATGCTGAGGCCCCTCCCCTCCCCAAACCCCACCTTCTCCTGGCTCCACCCCCAAAGTCTCCAGGTATTTTCCAACCCAGACTTGGCAGCCCTACACTCTACACCACTGGGCCTCATGTTAGTAGGAGAAGATCACTGCAGAGTTGCCCTTACCTTGAAGCTTCTTCCAGCTCTTCAGGCCAACACATGATCAATGGCCTCCTCCTCCAGACCTCAGCTAAGAGTTCTGTCTGCACTGATGGACTCAGCACCAAAAAGACCCCTTCCTCCTTGTTTTCAGGAATTTTATCATCTCCATTTTCCCTCCCACCGACCCTGTCAGACCAGGTCAAGGAAGCTTTTTCTGATGTCTTCAGAAATTGCTTCCTGAAGACTTTCGAGTCTTAATTCCTCCAAGTCTCTGTTCCCTACTTTGGGGAGGGGGACTGGCCTATCCAATTGTTTCTAGCTAAACCTATTAACATTTGTACGAAGTTGGGCTGAGGTAAGTCTGGAAAGCAATTGAACTGACTTCCCCCTTTCCTACCAGTTCTCTTCCCATAGAAAGAAACATTTAAAATTCAGAGTGTAGGTTTTGCTCATTTCAAACCTCCGAAGAAAAATTGCATTTCCTCACACTTGTATTTAAGAGCAGCTCTTACTGACTTTGCCCTTCATATCTGAGGAACAGACATGTCACTTAGAGGAACTCCCAGGTAATTTGGATTGCAATGCTGTTGACATTGACATGCTAGAAAACAGGTGACCGAAAGATCAGCGATTGTTTTTATGGCTCAAGCTTTAATATTCTTTAATGTCCTTAACTAATCCTCTTTCTAGTCAATACCTTTGTGGGTGGCAGAGGATTGGCTGCTGATTCCCTTCGTAACTAGGTTGGCTAACTGGTGGGGACATAAGTAAGGGCACCAGAGCTCCTGAGATTGCGGCCTGTCATAATGCTGATAAGGACAAAGGTGAACATTACAGCCTTGAGTTCATCTCTAGCTGGGATGAGCAATCTCAACCAGGGAAGCATCCTCTACTTCCCTCGTCCTCTGTCCCCTGTCCCCACCGAACCACACCGGCCTTGTGGCTGTTGCTGCCACTGAAAAATAATTCTAAACCGTGTTGCCAGACAACAAGCGTTGTGTTTCCAGGCACAACTCACAGAGCCGAATCCTCTAAACAGCTCAGAACTAGAATTCCCAACAGCGCCTCAGCAAAGACTGCAAGATTGCCGGACACTGCCTGAGAAGAGCAGATTTGGGGGAGGATGTGATGTCATTTCTGGGTGACACTCCAGGGTGCCTTCCCTAGTCTATATGGTCTTTGCCACTAAAAAAACGAGAGAAAATCCCTAGAGTATCATTATGTGGAGGCCATTTTTCTTACACTCCTCCATTTCTGGGGGGGGGGGGGGGAGGTGTCAGGAAATTGGGCCAGGAGGCTAGTAATTTCCCACCCGGGGTTAGTAAACCGGGACTGCCTTCTCTCATATTGTTCAGCCTGCAGTTTCAATCCACTCCAGTGACTGTTTGCAAGTGGATTTTGCCATCTCGCACTGGCGTTTTTCAGACTGCAGCTGCCTTTCGCGTTTTCACACATGTTGTGCCGCTTCTGATGATTATGCTTTCAGTGGAACCAGTTCAGACTTCCTCTCAGGAGTTCCATCAGTTCTGGGGTGGAGGGGTGGGGGGTGTCCCATTTTTTTTTGCACATGTGTTGAAGCGTTTGAGCATTTCAGCAGCCTCGTTTGCTCTGCCTTCTTTACACGACAGCAGCCCCATTTACTCCTGTGTAAAGCACAGTAGCTCAAGCACAAAAGATAATTTACTTGCCCCTTTGGCTTCAATATTGAAGAGGGGAATATGACCTCAGCTTTCTCAGGCTGGAGAGAGAGGCAGAGAGAGAACAGAAGAGAGAAAGAGAGAGAGAGAGAGAGATACACTCACAAGGCAGAGCAAAGAGGAAGGTGCCCCCATGCAGGCACCTTCGATTGCTGAAACGTTTTGCCACTGAGATGCATTTTAAAAAAAACAAACCCCCACACTAGCCTGTCCTTTCCGGGCGGGTTTTGGTGGGCTGGTGGGTTGTGCTTGGGAAAGAGCACTCTCAGCCCCACCTACCTCACAGGGTGCCTGTTGTGGGGAGGGGAAGGGGAAGGAGTTTGTAAGCCGCTCTGAGACTCCAAGTGAGTGAAGGGCGGGATATAAATCCACTCTCTTCTTCTTCTTCTTCTTCTTAATCCATGGTCACTGCGGTATCCTCCAAGCAATTCTGCACTAAAATCAAATCCAACCTTTATAATCCAGTTTTCCCCCCCTTATTCTACACTAAAATTGAGTTCAACCTTCTTGTTATTCCAGTTCCAGTTTCTCCCCCACCCCGCATTCTGCATTACATTACCTCCCTTCAGCGGTCAGCCCGGTTTCAGCCTGCTGTTGCCCCTGGTTTTTTGGAAGCTGTTTTGCCGTGGACTTAAATTGCCTCGACTTGAACACTGAAGAAATCCGCAAATGCGGAAAGGACCTTAGTTCAGGTTACAGAGCAGAGACTTTGTTTTTTTCCCGTAGAATTTTTTATTTTTTAAATCTTTAAATGTTACTTACATATTTTATCCATAACAGAGACTTTGTTGTGAATACATTTTGCTTTGGGGGGGAAAATCGGAGAAACCAGTTTTATTAGCAACACGGGGAAAACAAGGAAGATATGAGAGAGGGATGGGATGTTTACAAAGTTGTCTGAACACAAGACCCACCGACCCACCCACCTCTGGTAACATCAGTACTGTGTACTGGGTTCTTGGTATTCACAAGTCGGACGACGATGTAGTGAAGACCATACTTTGTTAGAGGACACAACGAACATGCAATACCGGCCGCGAGGGCCAACTTTATACAGTCCCTAGAACGCACCCAAAAGTCCTAGTGGAGGGTTTGAATTTCCCGCCCGAGTTCTTATTGGCGGGCTAGTGGGGGACTAGGAATCTTGACTCCTATTGTTTCCAGGAGTCAAGCTCAAGCTATAAGTCGCTGGTGCCGTGTGGCCGTCAGCGGACATAACAATCAGGTACTGCAAGTGGATTTTTAAGGCAATGCGAAAGAGGTCGCAGTAAAATCCAGCAGCACAGTGCACTGGAAGTGGATTGAAACTGTGTTATTTAGTGATAGAAATGACAGTGCGGAATTGGCATGTGTGTACGTGTGTCTGTTGCTGCAAACACACAGCTGCCAGGGAGACATTTCTTGCAAAATGGTTGTTAAAATATTCAGCGGCTTCTGATACTCATGGATTAAGATTGTTTTTGAGTGTACAGTTGGTGTGGCAAAATTTCCCTCTGCTGTTGTAATGAGGGAGCCCTTAGGCCAGCGCAATCAGAGATTAACTTACGTGTTTCATTAATTAAAAGAACCTGAACACCTCTTATTGTTTACTCTTGCATAAAAGAAACAAGTTTCATCTGGCTGCTGATCCTATTACAAGGCAAGTATCATAGGAGACAATATCTTTCCAGGAGACCAATTTCATTCCAGAAAATGCTTTCCTTACCTGTCTAAGGAACATTTAGATAGACAGATATATTGGAGGTTTTATATCTGTTTTAGGGTGGCCGGATCCAGGTTGGGGGAACTTCTGAAGATTTGGGGATGGAGCCTGGGGAGGACAGGACCTCATTGGGGTAACAGTGCCATAGACTCCACCCTCCGAAGCATCCATTGTCTCCAGGGAAACTGATCTCCGTAGACAGGAGAAGAGCTGTAATTCTGGAGAACCCCAAGTCTCACCTGGAGGCTGGTATGCCTAAACCGTTCACTGGCGTCATCTCTGTCTGACATTTCACTGTTTAAATATGGGGCAGTGCAGATGTTCAGGGGCCAAATAAATCACTCTGTGTACTTCTAGATCTCTGGTATCTCCTTCCCCTGATTCAATTCACATCAGTTCGGTATCCTGCCTACACAGATGGTGAGTTCTTAAAGTGAGGAAACTGAGCTCTTCAGGTTTTTAAACTTTCCACCCTCCCAGATTCTAAGAAGACTAATGAATATTCCCTATTGTGTTTCCAGGGGTCAGGGGTCCGTTGGAGCGGGAGCGCACAGAAGCGCAGCTCCGGGAGTGAGAAGCCCAGGGGGCGGGCACATGACCAAGCCCCGCCCCCTCCTCGGCTTCCCTGAGCAGTGCAGAGGCGCAGCGCCCCGGGAAAAGCCCGGCTAGGGTCTTTATTGTTTTTAATGTTTTGTTTTAATATTGATGATTTTATCATTGTTCCTTTTATGACTGTGTGCTGCTTTTCCAGAGACTTGCTCAAGGTGGCATATAAATTTTCTAAGTATACCATTTTTTATCTGGGCACATGGCACATAAGTACTGGAGAAATTTCACCAACGCTTCAACAGCTTACACCTTATCAGTTTGGTGTAGTGGTCAGGAGTTGGACTCTAATCTGGGAGAACCGGGTTTGATTCCCCACTCCTCCACATGCAGCTGCTGGTGTGACCTTGGGCCAGTCACAAGTTCTCTCAGAGCTGTTCTCTCATGAGCAGTTCTCCAAAGACCTCTCTCAGCCCCACCTACCTCACAGGGTGTCTTGTTGTGGGGAGGGGAAGGGAAAGGGATGGGTGGTGCACATGTCCTGGGTATCTCAAGTCTACTTGAAACCTGGTGGTTTCAAGGGAGCAGGAAGAGAATGAGGGTGTGTTCTTTACATTTATTTTTATTGCACAAAGTATTGGATGGGGAAGGGAATGGAGGAAGAGCAGGTCAGTTTCACTCACCTGTGGAGTGGAGCCTGAGGGGTGGGTGTTGCCTTCTGACACACTTCCGGTATGTTAGGGGTTGTGGCATATGCAAATGAGTTATGCTAATGAGCTGGCAGGGGTCATTTCGTAGAAAAAGAGGTGCAGGAGCTCATTAGCATAACTCATTAGCATAACTTATTTGCATATGCTACACCACCTGACATCACCAGAAGTATGTCAGAAGGCAAGAAAGAGAGGGAGAGAGGCAGGGGGGGGGAGAGAGGGAGAGAGAGAGAAAGAAAGAAAGAAAGAGCTGGCAGAGAGGGGACAGTTATTAATCCAAGCCTCAGAAATACCACTATTCTGGGAGGAAAGCTTCAGTGGTGGCTGAAGCCTTCAGAAGGCTGGTCGGAGGAACAAGGACCTGTCCAGGGGATGGAGTCATTTTGCTGCAGCCATGACACAAGCAGGCCTTCCCCCATTGGGGGGGGGGGCTGGCACCAACTCCCAGAGCTGAGCTCCCCCAAGCTCCTGCTCAAAATGACCCCTGTATGTTTCCAATGTTGCCTTGCAGGAAGAACTTGGTTTGAAATCATTAGAGGCTAGAAGTAGGGGTGTGAAAGAAAAAAAAATCCAGTTGACTTCAGATTCAGATACTTTTGATCTGAAATTATTTGTCATTCCAGAATATTTCCAAATACCAGAATAGATATTGTGCTGGTATTTGAGTTAACACTTGGGAATCCCACATATATTCTGCTCCATTATACCCTATAGGGACTGCTGTCCCCATAGGGTAAAATGGAGAAGGGATTTAAGCTTTAAATCCCTTCTGGGTTGACTCGTCTCATGCTGCAGTTGTAGTGTGACTCTGCAGCTCAATCCAGCAAGCATTTAAAGTTGAAACCCCTGCTAGAACAGCTGCTTCTGTGGGGAGGTTTAAATGGCCCCGCAGAAGAAGCCCACCACAGGATCTGTGTGGGCAGGGAGAGCCCTCCCCACTGCACAGACCCAGCTGCCTGGCAGGGCTTTTTCTGCAGAATGATTTAAACCACCCCACAGATGAAGCTAGTCTCGAGATCTGTGCAGGCGGGGAGGGTTCTCCTTCCCTGTTACACAGACCCGCGTGCCTGTCAGAGCTTCTTCCCTCCTCTCTGGAGTCATAAACTTTAAATTTCCTCCCTTCACTCACTACACCCGAATAAAAGCTGAATAATATCGGCTTTTATTCGGGTGGGGCTACTTCGGTAGCCGAATACAGGTCTCTGATCTTTATTCAGCTGAATAAATACCAATAAGGTATTTCTCAGGTATTTATTTGGCTTGGTATATACCGAGCACACACCCCTAGGCTAGGGAATGGCTCCTTGCTTTTAAGCTGAGGATAAAAAAAAATTCCACAGACAGCCTACTTGCTGTTCTGGGAAAAGACTCTTTTGAATCTGCGTGGTTGGAAATGGTGGATAATAAAGTATTATTAATTGGTATGACCCCCCAAAATGTATTGGCCTGGGAAAAGCATAATTCTCTTATCTTGATTAGGAAATAATTATCTTATCTTGATTAGGAAATTCTCTTATCTTGATTAGGAAATAATTATCTTATCTTGATTAGGAGATTCACCATTGCAGTACCTTAAGTGAGTGGCCGCCGTGTTTGTTCTTCTTTGTTTTATGGCATCCCCACCCTCTGTCTAATGTATTATCCTCTTATTTCTAGTATTTCTGAGTTCCATGGTTTTATAGGACATTCTTGTTTGCTAGGTTGAACATAAGTCCATGGTTTTTCAGGGCAGGTTTGCTGGCAAGGCTCTTGTGGCCTACAAATGACTGATACGCCTTTCCACATTTTGCTTGAGTGCCCAATGTTTGTGACTCTCAGGGACTATTATATCATGCCCCTATTAAGCAACCACTTTGCCTCTGCTCTCCAGAAACTGTCCTTTTCTTACTCAAAAATAATGATATTGGGTGTGTCTAAATGTGTATCAGTCCTTTTAGCTCTTGGTTCCAAATAGAATATCTAGAAATTTTCTGCTGCTGAAGATTGTATATCTATGACTTTCTGGGGTTGAAAGGAAAGTTAGAAAACTTTATCAGAGAAGCATGGGACGCCTGAAGACTGAGACATAACGTTCCAGAGAGTGACCAAATGGTAGAACCTTCTTCCAACAGTGTAAGACCTAGGCTGGATGCCTCTGGCCGAAGACCACCAATGGTTTCTAGGGACAGCTGTCTTGCCACAGCCCTGTTTAATCTCAAACTGTCTTGGAAAGATAAAGACACAGAAATAACTGCTGCTTTTTTCCCATGTGTGTGATTTTTAAGAAGGGTTTTAGAGATGTCCTACCCACACCTCTTTCAGGATACTTCTGACATTCTCAGATCCAAATTTCTTTCTGGATTTTTGACTTCCTGAATTACCAAATCATTTCTGGAGCGCAGCCGTTATGTTAGGACTCTTCCGCTGTTAGATTGGTTAAATTTCTGATCTTTGCATGCCCTTTTTGTAAGCCACTTAAGGTGCCCATTGTGGATCAAAACAAGATAAGAAATGCTACTCTGAACCACTGATTCTTGCAAGTGCAGCTCTACTGTACTGAGTCAGACCTTTTGTTTATCAAAGTCAGTATTGTTGCCCTGACATGGATAGCCCAGGAAAGCCGGATCTTGTCACATCTTACAAGCCAAGCAGGGCCGACCCTGGCAAGTACCTGGATGGGAGACCTCCAAGAAATACCAGGGCCAGGAGGCAGAGGCAGGCTATCAAGCCACTTCTCTGAATGTCCTCCATGCCCCAGTAGGAGTCACCAAAGGTAGCCATAACTTCTAGGCATGGGCATGTGCGCACACACACAAAATGCAAAAAGAAGAAGAAGTCAGTATTGTCTGCTGTAACTGGCTGTGGGTCTCCAGCATCTCAGGATGAGAAAGGTCTTTCGCGTCACCCATTACCTGAGATCCTTTGAGCAGAAATGCTGGAGACTGAACTCGAGAATTTCTGCATGCAAAACAGATTCTCTCCAACAGAGGTCCGCCCCTACCCCTAAGGAGCAACAAAAGGTTGCCTTCCTACAGCTCCAAACGAAAATCAACAACATTCACTCATTTATCCGACAAATTGCTGGTGTCAGAGTAAATGTCACTTCAGGGGAGGACTTTCTTCCATGCTCCTTTCAAAGACTTTTTAACTAGATTATTTATTGCATTTGTCACCCAGTTCATGACTTTAAGGCATAAGCATAGAGAGAAGTTAATGTGAGTTTGCCGGTCATTAATCTCAAGACATCCTGTCGTCATTATTATGGTACTGATCGTATCACAGCTCACACCCATGCTTTTGCCCAAACTTCCCCACGAATAAAACCACCAGTCTCACTAATAGTAATAGTTGTTAAGCAGGTCAGAGTTGCCAGCGGAGCTATCTGCATTTTTTTCATCTGTACAGAAGACATTGAGCCCATGGGAGGTTCCTCCCAAGACTGATAACCCAAAGCATGATGTACCAAGCAATTATCTTCATTGCCTACCATTAAATCCAGCACTGGGGGTTCTATTGTTACCCAAATCGCTAAACACGTGCAGGTCTTGTGACTAGCAAAAGTGTCATCTTGCTAGGATGGAGCAAACAGGCATACAACCACAAACCTTTATTGGCATAACCAGGGGTCATTTCGTAAAAAAAGAGGTGCATGAGCTCATTAGCATAACTTGTTAGCATAAGTTATTTGCATATGCCACACCCCCTGACATCCCCGGAAGTGTGTCAGAAGGCAACACCCACCGCTCAGGCTCCACCCCCAAAATCTCCAGGTATTTCCCAATTCAGAGCTTGGCAAGCCAGCTTGACACTTTGACTAAAGACACTTTAGGTTTCCTTTGCTCTTGCAGGGAAGCTACCCTACAGCAAGCATGAAAATACTGATCAAGTTAGTATGCGTTTGCTTTTTTCCACAGTGCATCACCATATGTGCCCGCTCCTGGGCTTCTTACGCCCCGAAAAGTGTTCCTGCACACTCCTGCTCGAAATGACCCCTGGGCATAACAACAACAGCCTTAGCTCAGGTATACAAAAAGGGAAGAAGACATAACAGTTAATTAACTAGCCGTTCTGACAGAACAAACTTCTCCTCCTATAGGCACTATAAAGGAAGTTTGCCACCACTTCGATGGTATCAGCTCTATTTGAGGCTAGGAATTTCATTATCTTACTTTCCTCGGATTTGCCCTTCAAGGATCGTGGTATAGGAATGAGGTGAAAAGCACGTCGATCCTGGTAAAATCTACGAGAGAGAAATACATGGTCCATGCCTTCCATCTCTTTTAGCCCACAGGGGCATAACCTATCCGAGAATGGTATTTTTTTAAAATCTCCCATATAGCACAGCTGAGAGGAGAGCAATACAATGGGCCAGCGTAAACACGCTTCTAATGTGGGGATCAATCAGGCAGGAAAAATACTCTGCAGCAAACAGGCATACTGCGGGGTGTTAATTAGCAAGATCTTTAATCCTATGGACACTGAGGTCAAAATTCAGACCAACACTCAAAAGAATGAGGGGAACAGGCTTTACAAAACAAAAGAAGTTTATATTTAACCAGGGGTCATTTCGTAGAAAAAGAGGTGCAGGAGCTCATTAGCATATGTCATTAGCATAACTCATTTGCATATGCCACACCCCCTAACATACCGGAAGTGTGTCAGAAGGCAACACCCACCCCTCAGGCTCCATTCCACAGGTGAGTGAAACTGACCTGCTCTTCCTCCATTCCCTTCCCCATCCAATACTTTGTGCAATAAAAATAAGCGTAAAGAACACACCCTCATTCTCTTCCTGCTCCCTTGAAACCACCAGGTTTCAAGTAGACTTGAGATACCCAGGACATGTGCACCACCCATCCCTTCCCCTTCCCCTCCCCACAACAAGACACCCTGTGAGGTAGGTGGGGCTGAGAGAGGTCTTTGGAGAACTGCTCATGAGAGAACAGCTCTGAGAGAACTTGTGACTGGCCCAAGGTCACACCAGCAGCTGCATGTGGAGGAGTGGGGAATCAAACCCGGTTCTCCCAGATTAGAGTCCAACTCCTGACCACTACACCAAACTGATGGGGTGGAAGCTGCTGAAGGGCTGGTGAAATTTCTCCAGTACTTATGTGCCAAGTCTCTGGAAAAGCAGCACACAGTCATAAAAGGAACAATGATAAAATTATCAATATTAAAACAAAACATTAAAGACCCTAGCAGGGCTTTCCCCAGGGTGCTGCGCCTCTGCCCTGCTCGGGGAAGCCGAGGAGGGGGCGGGGCTTGGTCATGTGCCCACCCCCTGGGCTCCTCACTCTTGGAGCTGCGCTCCTGTGCACTCCCGCTCCAACGGACCCCTGTATTTAACTATGGGGAAAATGTTTAAAAAGTATAAGTGGGTTTTGGAGAGAAAATGACAATTTTACAGAACGGAATAACAAGGGTGTCAGTAAAACACTGAAACCTTTCCCTACCAAGCTACCTGCGAATGGGGGGAAAGGCTAAGAAAAGGAGGGGGAAACAAACCTATACAAGCTGCCCCTGAAGCCGATGCAGCTCTGGAGAGGGAAACTGACCAGATGGGAGAAGTGCAATAAAATGGGGTTGAGACTCAAAGGGGCCAACCAAGAAGCTGGGGTAACAGAAGGGAACCGCAAACCGGCTATAAATTAGAGGGGATGAGGGGTAACGTTTTATATACCTTCAGTTGTATTGAGGAAGGGATCAGTGTGTCTGCTGTGACAGGACTGGGTTCCAGCTAGAAACTTTGGATCCTATTGGAAGGTTAGGGGAGTGGGAAGAAGAAGGAACCCCAAGTCCGCTGGAAAGGCAGAATAAAAAATGCAATGAATGAATGAATGAATGAATGGTTAAATCAACCCAGGGGGATAAAGTTACCTGCCCAGAATACCAGTCTGGCCTAGTTTAACAAAGGAATGTGCGGTGCTTGATGGCTCTTACCAAAGGCCAGGAGATGGCCGATGGGCTAGTTTGAAAAGAAAGGGTCAGCACTGTAAAGGGGAGTTTTCCTTCTTTGTATTGGAAATATTCTTTGCGGGAGACTGAGAGGTTACCTACCTGCCCAGCCAAGACCAGGGGGAAATAAGTGGAACTGGCCTGGTGCTTATTGTCTTGGAGATCTGGGTGGTTCATTAAGACCAAATTATCAAGGAGGAGGCTCCAGGGTCCTTGGTGGACCCGGCCAGGGTTCATTTCGAAGCAGGAGCTCCTTTGCATATTAGGCCACGCACCCCTGATGTAGCCAATCCTCTAAGAGCTTACAGAGCTCTTCTTACAGGAGCTACTGTAAGCTCTTGGAGGATTGGCTACATCAGGGGTGTGTGGCCTAATATGCAAAGGAGCTCCTGCTTTGAAATGAGCCCTGGACACGGTCCTCTGGTTGGCTTCCACTGGAGCTGGGTTTTTTGCATAATTGGCAGAAGAGCTGTCTTAACATTCCTCTCACGCCCTCCGCATGACTCACTATCACTCTGAGATCAGTTTGATGCAGACTCGATCTTTCATTGCTAGGCCCATGCTAAGATGTACACATGTACAAGGATCAAAACTGGGGGTCCCCAAAACCTAGCCTTGCATATGATTAAATACATTTATTGGGGCTTTTGTGGATTGCTTTCACTCCTAGGAATCAATTGCTTTTGTCTGCAGTTTGAGTAAAAAATAATATCATTTTTTTTTAAATGGGGGGTCCCAACGAGGGGGGGGTTGTTCCAGGGGCATCAGTATCCAGCCAACTCTTTCATTGAATCTCACCCAAGTCAGGTCCCATGATCCCCATCAAAGCCTTTTTGGGTGGCCAAAGGAGACACCCCCCTTCCTTTTTCATATGGGGAAACAGCTCATTGGTCTTGTGCAACAGGACTCACCACCCAATATGGTTGCCAGCCTCTCTCCCACTTTTACAACATCTCCAGCTGACAGAGATCCGCTCCCCTGGAGGAAATGGCTGCTTCGAAGGGTGGACTCCATGGCACTGTACTGTGCTGAGGCCCCTCCCCTCCCCAAATCCCACCCTCTCCCAGATCCACTCCCAAGGTCTCCAAGTATTTCCCAACCCAGACCTGGCAACCCTACCCCCAAGTCACTAGCCTAGAAATCTGACAAAAATGTGTGAGCCGGAGGCTAAAATACTGTGAGTTAGCTTACACTAACTCAGCTTAGAGGGAACACTGAAGGTGAGGCATCCCACTCAAGGAGAGAACACCTACTCACCCTTAGAGCGATGTAGCACCCTCCCCACTATGTCCAGGCATGCTGAGTCACTCACTCCACCATGGATGACTTATGGTGACCCTGTAGGGTTTTCAAGGCAAGAGATGTTCAGAGGTGGTTTGCCACTGCTTGCCTCCACGTCACAACCCTTGTATTCCTCGGTGGTCTCCCATCCAAACACTAGCTAGGGCTGACCCTGCTTAGCTCCTGAGATCTGATGAGACTGGGCTAGCCTGGGTTATCCAGGTCAGAGAATCAATAGAGGTAAAGGTAAAGGTTTCCCTTGCTTGAAAGCCAGTCGAATCTGACTCTAGGGGTTGGTGTTCATCTCAGTTTCCAAGCAAAAGAGCCAAGCCCCAGAATTTGCTTTTTCAGTATCAAGGCCTTAAAGGTGTAATAATAATTGTGTGTGTGTGTGTGTGTGCGCGCGCACCTGGAAGTCATGTTGACCTCTAGTGACTGACTCCTACTGGGGTCTTGGAGGATATTCAGAGAGGTGGCTGAATGAAGCCTGACTCTGTGTTCCTGACTTGGTATTCCAAGGAAGTCTCCCATCCAAGCACTAACCACAGTCAGCCCTTCTTAGTTTCCAAGATCTGATGAGATCGGGCTTGCCTGGGCTATCCAGGTCAGGGCTAAGGTGTAATAGTAGTTTGATGGAGTGTTTCCAATATCTGATGAGACTGGGCTTGCCTGGGCTGTCCAGGTGAGGGCTAAGGTGTAATAATAGTTCGATGGAGTGTTTCTAATATCTGATGAGATTGGGCTTGCATGGGCTGTCCAGGTCAGGGCTAAGGTGTAATAGTAGTTTGACGGAGTGTATCAGTCAATCCTAAACGAAATCAACCCTGACTGCAATTTGGAACCCAAGCCATGGGGAAAGATCTGTGTGAGAAGACCCATTACCTGTGGCTTTCCATATGGAGCATCGGCGTCAACTACGGGGGGGCTCGAGGGCTTGAGCCACCCCCGAAATTTCCCGGGGGGGACTGAGCCCCCCCCCCGGGGAAATGGTGCGCCCTCCACCATGCCTCCCCAGGCCCTTCCTAGGGCTGCCGCCGTCTCTCTCTCCCCTCGCCCCCCGGCCTGACCATTCTGTCCCTCCCTCCGTCCATCCAGGGGCCAGCTAAGCAAATGCCCAGCTGGCCCCTGGACAGACGGAGGGAGGGACGGAAGCAGGAGAGGTCAGGTGGGGGGGAGGTGGGGGCGGCGGTGGGAACATGGTCCCAGTGGGCGCGTGCACACAGAAAAGCTCCCCACCCCCGGGATTTTGAAAACTTGACGCCCCTGATATGGAGTGGCAGGACTATTGCCTGTGATTGGAGAGGAGGAAGTTGAGAGAAAGTACTTTCGCTCCCTGATTCTGCATTGGCTTTTCCCTCCGTGGTTGTATGAAACCCACGCTGGAGCAGAAATTCCCCCCTGCATTGAATGCTGCTTTCACTTCCTTCGGTCATCAGATTTTATGGTAGCCTCCACACTCTGTGCCGTTTTCGCTTTCTTTGGTCATCGGATTTTATGGTACCTTCTGCATAGATTTATGGCCGTTCAGGGGTGACTTTGCAGTCAGTACAGTGCTGCCTCGAGGTATCTGAATGTGGTTTTGAGCTGCACTTTCCCCTCCCAGTTGAGAAAATGTGGAGCAGATGCTAGATGCAGAATCGCCCTCTGTTGCCTTGAAAAAGCCAGCCCTGAACTGGGCAGGGCTTTTGTTTTTGGGGGGGCAGAGGGGTGAGTTCATTAGAAGATGATGGTGTTGTGAATTGAAGGGGCCATCCATCCCCCCAAATGCACCTTCTTCTGTGATCTCTGTTAGCAAAGCCTCATTTCAAGCTCAGAGGAAGAAACAGACACTTCTGTGGCAATACCTTGGCGGGGGGGATTCACATTTGGCACACTGCAACCCAGGAAAGTGGAAGTAGGACAGATAAAATAGAGGTGGGGATCTTCATGCGTTTACAAGACTCTGTTCATCGTGTGTAAGTAAAGGAAGGGGATATTTGGTTTTAAACAAAAATGGATTATCATTTAAGCTTTGTAGAATGATCCCTTGTAGACTTTGTACTACATCATCGCTCATTCATAAGGAAGTAAATAAACAATGATGTCCTCACCACCACTGTACTTAATTGCCCCCCCCCCCAAGTTTTCTGGCTATGGGCCTGGATCTAAGTCTCACACTGTCAGCACTGCATCATGCTGGTTCTTGCAACAACCCTCTGAGGTGGATTAGAAGAAGAAGAAGAAGAAGAGATTGGATTTATATCCCACCCTTCACTCACTTGGAGTCTCAGAGTGGCTTACAAACTCCTGTCCCTTCCCCTCCCCACAACAGGCACCCTGGGAGGTAAGTGGGGCCGAGAGAGCTCTTTCCCAAGCTGTCCTTGAGAGAACAGCTGGTACAGAGCTATGGCTTGCCCAAGGTCATCCAGCAGGTGCAAGTGGAGGAGTGGGGAATCAAACCCGGTTCTCCCAGATTAGAGTCCGTGCCCTTAACCACTACACCAAACCTCTTAGGTAGGTTCATACATAGCCACTGAAGTGTGAATTCTGTTAGTAAGTACCTCACCACAAGGAGAAAGGATGGCTAAACTGATAGTCAAGACAGAGTAATTGTTAGGGCACTGGGATCTGGGAGACTCAGGTTCAAATCTTCCTCTGCTATGGAAGCTTGCTTGGTACCTTTGAGCCAGTCCATCAGCCATTCCTACCTTACAGAATTGTTGTGTGGATAAAATGGAGGTGGGGGGAATAATGTTGCATACTATTTTAGGTTCCAGTTGGGGAGAAAAGCAGCATATAATTATTTAAATAAATAACAATGCGTGCTGTGGCCTCATTGTTGCATCAAACTGGTGACCATTGTTAACAAACTCAGAAACCAGTAAGTGAACTGCGACCACTATGGGGGGGACCCTATAGGATAGGGTTGTCAGACCCAGTTCCCAGCAGGAATTCCCCCACTTTTGGGGGCTCTGATCCACCAGGGAAACCCCACCCCCAAACAGGGATGTTGTTGCGCAGTGCCCCTGCATGGTGATATCACCCGGAAGTTATGTCATTGCATCGGTGACATTGTGCCGCAATGCTCTGGTTTTTGGGCAAACTCTATGGTTTCGAAGCCAAAAAACCATAGAGTTTTTGCACCAAAACCAGAGTGTCATGTGCAACATTGCCGACATGATGGCGTCACTTCTGGGTGATGTCATCACATCAGAGAAGTTGTACATGAAGTCCTGCCTGCCCCTGGAATGCCCCCCAAATCCACCCACCACAACAGTGAGGGGACTTTCTACCTGTACCCATTCTTTCAACCATGTCTGTTGGTGGAAAGTGCCAGTAAATCACAGCCAACTCATGGTGACCCCATAAAGGTCTCAAGACAAGAGATGAACTGAGGTGGTTTGCAATTGCCTGCCTCTGTGTAGCAACCCTAGACTTCTTTGGTGGTCTCCATCCAAGTAGTAACCAGGGCTGACTCTGCTTAGCTTCTGATCTGATAAGATTGGGTTAGCCTGAGCCATCCAGGTCAGGGCCAGCCATATACAGGTACACCATTTCTCTCTGTAAGCAGACTCACCTGTGAAAGGGCTTCCAGCTGGATTGAAGTACACCTGAGATTCTGCTGCAATCACCTCTCCAAAAGGAAGCACTGATGCAGAGCTTGAGAAAACACACACAGATTAACCCCCCATGCCCTTGATGGAAGGAAGTCACGTTGGTCACAGAAAAATTCCAGAAGCAAAGTTGAGTAGTATTTTTAATTAGGACCAAAGTAACACCAAACACTTTCCCAGAGCTTATCCAGCTTGATACGTAGAACAAAAGTAATAGGCATGGGAGGGAAAAGGTATTTCAAGTCATTTAAAAGAGGAGGCTCTTTGTCTGCAGTTAGAAGAGTCATAAAAAGTACAGGGTGTGTTTCAGTCTTAACTGGATTAGGGGGTATTGGGTGCAAGTCTGGTTTCACCATGCATCAAGGATTACTCGAATTATCTCTTGCCTTTCCGTCATCAAGGCCTTCGGGTGGCTTACAACACCCAGAAGATGGCTTGATGAAATTTCCCTGTTGTTTCACTGAGGATGGAGCTTTTGGCTATATGGGCGCAAAACGGGAAAATGCAGCTTGGTTTGTGGTTTATGATATGCCAAGTTAGTGAGCCACAGACTGTTATGAATGTTTAGCTGCCTCATGAACCTGTTCAGTTCGTGAGGCGGTAGAATGCCCCCTCTCCGACGTGCTATTGTGTCCCCAGAAAACACTTCCCTGGGGGTACCTTCTCGGGCGGGGGGTGTAACTCGGACCCTGAAAATCCAAACCCCACCAAACCTGAAGGGCAGGTAGAGGAGAATCAGCCAGAGATCTTCTATGAGTTTGGTGTTTCTAACTTGCACAGGATCCATTCTATATACTCCTGAACCTTCTGAACCTGTGCCTGTCAAAATGACCGAGGTTCAGGAGGGAATAGAATGGATCTTGTGCAAACTAGAGACATCAGGGTCACAGGGGACCACCCTATACATGCCCTCCCAAGTTGTTGCTTTGAAGTTCTGTAAACATTTTGACTGAGCAGTGACAGTCTATCTGGGAATGTCTCTGCTCACGAACTGGCACAAACATCCACGGACAGCTTGAAAGTTTGTAGAAACTTCATTCTGGGTGACGAACCAGCCAAAATTCGTCAAGAACTTTAGTTCATGAGCTGGTTCGTGCCTGCCCCTACCTCTGGCTGTCTCAGTAGCATTGACAGAGCACACAGGGTGGTGGTAGTACTTACATCAACAAAGAAAAGACTGTTAGATGGCACAATAAGAAAATGTCAATATAAGCTATATTGGACAGTAGTACCTAGTAGTTGGGGAGAAAGCTGTGCTTAGAGCCAAGTCTCATTTGAAGATCATCTTTTTCTCTCATGAGATTATTTTCATGCATTTTGGGGTCCCTTACATTGGAAATTTCCCATAAAACGTATTACATTGTGTGAGTCAGTAACTTGTTTTTATTTATTTAAAATATTTATTTGCCTGTGTTTCTCCGGAGCATCTCAGGGCCCAGCATTGTACATTAGATGTATTTTCACATGCCTAAATGGCATACACTGTGTTTATAAATATAATATAAATCACCTCTTCAAGCAATATAACAAACATACATGATACAAACAAACTTATGAAAACTAACAGAGAAATGTGGAGAACGGAAACCACGGGCGACAATCAGCAAACACAAATCAAGATAAAATAAGGAACATTTCCTCATTTTAAGGAAAGTTAAGATGCCCTACCAGATGTTTTAAGTGCTTCGCCAATCCCTGTGCTTTGGCTTTCAAAGCTTATAGCTTTTATCAGAGTAGACAACACAACAGGTCTTCTGAGCCACGTTCTGCCTGGAAGTGGACCACTGATATTTCCTGACACAAAAGAAAACTCGGACAACAGCTGCATTGCCCTGAACCCCATATCCTTGCACAAAGAGAATCATCCATGATAATGGAGGCTGATTCAATCCTCTTTCTAAACATCCATTCATTGAGTTTCGTTTCTTGAATGAGACACATGCCACCTATGTACATAAGTGCCACCAGGTCACCCCTAACTTGTGGTGCAGGGGCTTTCAAGGCAAATTGTGGATAATGCTAAACCCATCCATCCTTAATTTCGGGAGAGGACATTGCTGGACAAAGGACACCTGGGGAGCTGGAAATATTTTATTTTATTCATTCATTCATTTGTTCATTTATGTAACATGGAGTCATGGCAGATTAGGCATAGTGAGTCAGTACTGTTGACAAAATGGGGTCTCTGATAACTAATACATTATGCTATTCGAAGACTGGAACCACCAGAAAGAACAGGACATAAGTGTTAACATGACACATCAAGTGGCGCAGAAACTACATCAGAGGATCGTCCTTACAATATGCGATATACAGCCAAGAATACCACAGGCCTGGGTTCCAAGGAAATCTGTGAAACCATTTTGTACTGTGCAGGGGGCAGAATAACTGGGCTGAGCACCTTTTGCAGACACCCCCTCCTTCCTTCTTGCCCCATCCTTGAATATTTCCCCCCCTTGAAGCTTAAGGTGAACCCAGTGCTCCATTTATGAACACACATGAAGTTGTTTTATACTGAATCAGACCACCACTCTATAAGGGATGCCATCCCTGGGAATCTCCCTAGGCTGCACCCCCAAATGTCCAAGAGTTTCCCAACCAAAGGTGGCAACCCTTCACTCCCACCCTTTGCTTGTAGCCAGGGGGCACCTGGCAATCCTTCTCAGTACTGTTTACTCTGAATGGCAGCAGCTTTCAAGGATCTCAGGTAGAGGTCTTTCACATCACCTACTGCCTGGTTCTTTTAATTGGTGATGCTAGGGATTGAACCTGGGACCTTCTGCATGAGAAACATCGGCTCCTCCACTCAGTCACTACCAGACCAGTGTTCCCGCTAAACTGAGTTAGTGTGAGCCAGCTCACCGTTTTTTTAGCCTCCAGCTCACACATTTTTGTCTTCGCTCAGGAAGGGATGGCTCCAGAGCAAACTAATTTATGCAGTAGCCAAACGGGTGGCTCGCAACTTTAATGCCAGTAGCTCACAAAGTAGAGTTTTTGCTCACAAGACTCCACAGCTTAGAGGGAGCATTGGTCCCTACCCCTTTACCCGCCACTGATAGAATTCCACCCCATGTTTCATGAAAGGTAAAATAAATAAATAACCCAGTAGATCTTGCTTCAGAAATCCAGGGGCGTGGCACAACATTCTCAAGATTCCAATTAACAAACCTACAAGAACACACAAGCGGCTTTTGAGATTCAACATCCCTTGACAAAGCATGTACTTTAAAATTCAAATGATGTTGCAGTACATTAGCACTGTAGAAATTATGGATTTAATTCATCCTCTTTCCAGTTAATTCCTGTGTGGGTGGCAGAGGCTTTTTTAAAAATTCCCTTGCATCTCACTCACTGCTAATAAGGACGTCTTAAATTAGGCAGAACATCAGTAGTTGGACGGGAAGGGACATCTGTGGTTCCTTTTTTTTTAAGACAAGGGCATGGCTTTTGTTATGATTCTATGGACACTCGCATCATATATCTGTATTGTCTTGACATCTTGGCTGTTGGCAAGGACAGTTTATTATGACTGCACTCGGACCCACATCCCTCCTGGAATAAAAGAGCATGCGAAACTACGAACATTTAATTTGCTGTTGAATTTTATCTTTGGGCTGGTAAGTTTTGCCTGTTCTTGTTTGTTTGTTTTAAGATACTGGGCTCCTTATTGGTTTGTATGCACAGCTTGTGATGGGTTGGGGCTGTGGCTCAGTGGGAGAGTATGTGCATTGCCTGCAGGCTCATGAGACACTGCATCTATAAGAAGTGCACAGCTGCCGTCGGAAAACCACATTCCCCAGAATCCCTGGTGTCTGGAATACTCCCCTTGTAGTGTTCAAAGGGGGAAAGAAGACTCACAGACAGAATTCCAAGAAAACTACCCTGCCAAGGCCACCCCCGGTGTAAATGATGAGAGAATTTATCTATTGTCTTTACTGTTTTTGCAACCGGAGTCACAAACAGCAAAACCTCATCGCACAATAAATCTCGTTCCGCAGGAAAACATGGAAGAATTTAAAAGTTGCTCCTGCAAAAGTTGTCAGGTGATTTGATAACAGCTGCTAAAAATTTTGCCACATGCAGTGTAGCTTGATTAGGGAAGGGGATTGAGAATTGGGGGAGGTCCAGATTTTGGAAACAGAAACAGTGCTCTAGATTTTAGGAAAATAGCTTGCTTTGGCTGAGTCTGACTCCAGTGGAACCCTGGGGCAATTTGCGTCTCACTACCATCATTCAAAATCACTGTTTTGTTTGCCTAAACCCTATGTTCACAAACAGCGGAAGAAACGGTACATTCGTATCTGTTCCATCCATTCGAAAGCAAAATGCCCTGGGTTACCATTGTAAGATCCTATTTTAAATTGATTTTTATAAGGAGTCAATCTGCATAGATAGGCATGCTGTCTGTCTGAGAGAAGGAAAGCCTTTTCTAAAAATAATCCTGTGAAATAAATAGGATAAAAAATTGTTACGTGAAATTGTTAATTTCCATCCAATAGAGTAAATCCCAGAACAATCCTAAGAACACTTTCCGGGTAGTGAAGTCTGTTGAACAGACACAGGTAGGATTCTCTTCAACATTTACGAGCCTCTTGTTTATTGCTGTGCTTAAAACAGGGGTGGGTCCTCCCTCCCAGCACATGCAATAGCAGTGGCGCACCTCAAACTACTTTGCTTAGCAGCTGGGCCCAGATCTCCAGAAAAGCAATCGAGGCACTGGTGGCGCCGCTGGGACTGGTAGCACAGGAGAAGGCAACAGGCATTTCTTATGCTCATTGCTCATCCTTACTTCCAAGATCCACACAGCCATGGGTGGAGTCCGAGGCGGATCCCTGTTTGTTTTAGTTGTTTACTTTGGCGTTGGTAGCATCAACGGGGTGTGGCTTGCTCCGAGCGCATTTGGCCAACCCTCATTCTTCCCTGATGTTTGTCTGTATGTCAAGATCTGCATTAGTAGATGTTGCAGGGGTTTTTTTTTAGAATGCCTTTTCCCACACTGGTTGTCCAAGTGCATTTTCCTCGCATGTTTGTTGTCGTTGCTGCTAATTCCTATTTTTCAGCCTTCTGCATCTAACCTGAAGTTTTCTGCTCATCGTTTAAATGTCAAATCAGCTGCTGTCCACTCCGCTGTGTCCTACGTCCCCCTTGCCCCGTCTTGCATTCTTCTTTTTGAACTGTTCGCTTGTTCTTTTCCTTTTTCTTTACAAGCGGTCTGGGAGAGGAATGAAGAGGAGACACACAAGCCTGAGGTCGGCTCAGGACCTCAGGTTGTTAAAGCTCCGCACATTCATGAGATAATTATCCATCCCTCGGCATTAGGCAACTGTGCGTGTGCAATCTTGTGCATACTTGCGTGGGAATTGCATTCAGTAAAATTTGCTCCTGCATTGCTATGCATGCACTCACTTAACCAAGCACAATACTAAGCAGAGTTAAATGCTTCTAAGGCTATTGAGTTCAGGGGATACTGAAGGCTGTAATTCTAAACTTCAAGATTCTTCATGTATTTAGGATATTTTGCTGCACTGCCACTTCAGAGTCCACCGCGAGGTGACTTACAATTAAAATCACAATATTAAAAACAAACCACCTTGTCAAGCGAGATCTATTACCTTTCTGCAGGGCCAGTACACAGGGATGTTCCACCAGGCTTTTGATTGAGAACAGATGGGACAGCAAGTAGTCTGGTGCTCTCAGGTTCCCCACCACCACCTGCTCCCTTGGAGGCTGGGTAGTTTTAATCTCTATTTTAATTATTTGCTACCTTGAAATGCTTTTTACTTACGATTCTGTATTGTGTTTAAATGCTGGTCTAGTTTAAATTGGATCGTATGTTTTTATTCTGTTGTTAAGAGGCTGAGCTGCAGACTGGAAGGTCGGTAGCTTGGCAGTTCGAGATCCGAGTGCTGCATGATGGAGTGAGCTCCCGTCTCTGGCCCCAGCTCCTGCCAACCTAGCAGATAATTGAACTTCCCAGAATAGCGTAGCTTTGATTGTTTTATCCTGCCGACCTAGATCATCTTATGATATCATGTTTTTGGAGCAAAGGGTGTCAGTAGGCCAGGAGAGTTCAAAGCCTATCTTGATGTCTTCCTGGTACCTTCAGGGTGTCAAACAGCCATTCCTGCCAGGGACCTTATTCAGACTTGGTACTTTGATCCTGGAGATGTTTTCCTCCTCACAGCTTCCTGCTTTTTTGCTGTCTCTTAGTTCAAGAGCAAGACTGAAGTCCAGTAGCGCCTTAAAGATGAACAAGGTTTCCAGAGTATAAGCTTTCAAGAGCCAAAGCTCCCTCCATCAGACGCAAATAGGAGGGATGAGTCTCAAAAGCCTATACCCTGGCAATTGTGTGGGTCTGTGATGTGACAGGACTCAAATCTTGCTCTTCTCCTGCAGACCAGTATGGCTATCCACCTGAAACTGTCTCCTAGGTAAAAGATCCTGGGCTGAGGCAATGCCAATGCATCTTCCACAGTGCAGGTCTCTGCATTAGCATACAGGCAGGCTATAGTGATGACAACAATGGTATTTTCAAATTCTCCTTTGTCTCAGTGCTTACTAGGGATGGGCACAAACCAGCTCACAAAGTAAAATTCATCACAAATTGTTGTGTTTGTGTTTTGAATCATTGAAGCAGCAATAGCTTGAAAAAGCTCTGGTATCCT
Organism: Lepidodactylus listeri; assembly: GCA_029233225.1. Lineage (NCBI taxonomy): Eukaryota > Metazoa > Chordata > Lepidosauria > Squamata > Gekkonidae > Lepidodactylus > Lepidodactylus listeri. The sequence continues at coordinate 37,266,145 of JARCFY010000019.1, read as the reverse complement.
AAAGCTCCACGTCCTATTGGCTGATGAATAAAGACTCCCATTGGTCCTAAAGCCAATCTAGATATCCAGTCGCTGAGCCCTGCTTAGGTCCAATAGTATTGCTTGTATATAGTTAGTTTGTTGAAAGTTATGTGTTGGAACAGTATAAATTAAGGTGCCACTCTCATAGAGCTGTCTTTTGAGCTGAGCAATATCACTGAATAAAAGCCTGTTGTTTGAATTCATCGCCTCCCACTCAGTACTTAAAACAAATTTTGCCCAGTTTGCGGATGCTTATGAAAGAATACTCGGCACGAACATTTCACAAAGTTTGGTGCTGTTCATGGGGCGGTTCATGGATGATTACATTTCCCAGACAGACTGTCTCTGCTCAGTTAAACTATTTACAAAACTCCAAGGCAATAGGGGGTGGAATTCTCCAGCCATGGAAACACCAACAGGAGCCTTCCGAAGCTTAACAGGCACTGCTGGCTGCCAATAACAGAGTTCCCATTCTGCTCTATGGGATCAGAATGCAGCCCCTTTTCTCTCAGCTGTTCACAGCCACAGAGAGAGGCAGGGAACTTCTTAAAAGCAAACTAGCAGAGCATATTGCCTTGTGACTGGGAACTCCTCTTCCCTGCTAGGGTTTTGGTGTTAGGTGGACGCAGGGCTCTGAGCCACTCTCTCTCTCTGTTCATGCCAAGCAGAGGGGCTTAGCTAGAGAGTTCCTCAGCTGAGGAAACACATTTTGATTGTGGTTCCTCTCCCCTGCTGGGGTTTGGGGGTCTCAGGAGGACTTAGGGATCTGAGCCACCCATCTCTCTGCTTATGCCAAGCAAAGGGGTTTAGCTAGTGAGTTCCTCAGCTGAGGACCCGCATTTTGATTGAGAACTCCTCTCCCCTGCTGGGGTTTGGGGGTATTAGGTGGACTCAGGGCTCTGAGCCACCTTGTCTCTCTGCTCACGCCAAGCAGAAGGACTTAAATGCTGGGTTCCTTGGCTGGGAACCTTCATTTTATACCCTCCCACCCCTCCTGATTGTGAATCAACCCCTCTGTACCATCAGGGTAAAATAATTTGCAAAGGGAGCTTGTTGTGGGAGGAAGATATCCTCTACCTGCCACATAGCCATCCCTAGGCACCAAACCCATCCTACCAGCCCATGGAAGCCCACCCCTAGCGGGGCTTCTCCAGAGGTCTCGGACAAAGAGTTGTTTAGCACGACCCAAACACCAGTGGTTGATAACACTCTTTGGAGAAGTCCCTGGCAGCAGTGATTTGGGGGGAGGGAGCATCCTCCCCTTCCACACAACTCCCTGTTGCTGCTCCTGCCTCCAGTACACCCCTCTGTGGGTCCTCCAAGTCCAGTGGCAGAAAGCAGCTGTCCCTCCTCCCCCCTTCTCCAGTCCTGAGGCATCGTTTCCAGCCCACACTCGAGATGCGGACCTTGCTGGAGACCTGCCGGCACTTGGCTGCCCACTTCTCACGCAGCATCAAGTCTGCCCGTCTGCTCTGCGAGAGGCAGGGGGAGGGGGATGAGCCTGAACACCAGCTCATCCTGGACTTACTCAACTGCTGGAACTCTACCTATGCCATGACTGCATGTTTGGTGGCTCAGAAGAGCACGGTGTGGGCTGTAATCATTACCATACTGCATGGGGAAGAGGAGCTTGGCATCAGCTCCAACGACTGGCTGGCCCTCTCCCAAATGGTGTATGTCCTCAAGACCTTCCAGGATACAACCAATGTGCTCTGCAATCATATGGCCAACCTGGGGCAAGTCATCTCTTTGATTGGAGGGCTGGACTGGGCACTGGTCTCCACACTGCTGCTGGGCCCCAAAGAAACACCTGTTTTCCCATGGGTCAAGAGCCTTGGCAGAGAGGTTGTAGGTGGGCATCACCACCAGGTTGCATCCTCTCTGCAAGGAAAGGGAGTACAGACTGACCTGTGTGTGTGATCCTCGGATAAAAGGCAGCAACGGTCTCCAGAATGTAGAGCTTATGCAATGGAGACGTAAGCTCTGCAAAGAAATGCAGAGGCTACAAGCCAGCAGATGTGGCCAGAGAGAACAGTGGGTGGATGAAGAAGAAGAGGAGGAGGAGGAGGAGGAGATTGGATTTATACCCCCCGCCCTTCACCACCCTTCAGAGCGGCTTACAATCTCCTTTTCCTTCCCCTCCCCACAACAGACACCTTGGGAGGTAGGTGGGGCCGAGAGAGCTCTGACAGAAAGTGCTCTTTTTCGAGAACAGCTGTGCCAGAACTACGGCTTGCCCAAGGTCATCCAGCAGCTGCAAGGGGAGGAGTGGGGAATCAAACCTTGTTCTCCCAGATTAGAGTCCACGCACTTAACCACTACACCAAACTGGCTCTCACACCAAACTGAGACTGGGGGGGAGGAGAAGGAATCACAGTCCAGCACCTCTGTCCAACCAGGGAGAAGCCTTAGAGCTGGTTTGGTGAACTGGAAGGTCAGCACTGGTGAGGATGCCAGGTGTGCGATGGTGGAGGGTTTAGCAGAGGTGATGGTGAGGGAGAACCTCATCGAGTCCCCAGAGCCCTCCTCCACCGATCCCCTGAAGTACTCATTACACAAGGCTGCTATCTGGCCCAACCTCTGTTGCATGACCATGTTCATGAACAATTTAAAGTTTCAATTCATGAGCAATTTAAAGTTTAAACCCCTGCTTTCTGCTCCCTGCTGCTTTTTACAGGGAGCAGAAAGCGGGGTGGGGTGGGGGCCTTAAAACCAAACAGGTGAGCTGTTTAAATGCCTGCTTTCTGCTCTTCACAAAACACCACAAACCACCTGGCAGTTCTTCCGTTCATAAACATTGCTTTACAAATCACAAACTGCTCAGAATTCATGAACTTTAGTTCATCAGCTGGTTTGTGCCCATCCCTAGTTGGAATGCATTGTTTCCATTTTCAGCCTCTGTGCTAGGGGAACATAAATACTGATTATCTTCCTTGTCTCCCTTATTCTAAAAAGGGTCTCTTTCTGGAGAAACTTGGCATTTGCAGTCAGACTAAAATCATTAGAATTGTATTCGATGGAATCCCACCAAAGAAGGATTCAAGGCTGCTCATCAAGGATCTGTATTTTGAACATGTGCCAGTAAGGGTTTATTGGCCCAAGTCACCATCGCCTGCAGGGAACAGGAAAGGAATACTTTATATCCATGGTGGAGTTGGTCAAGTTGGAAGCATTCGTAAGAGCCTACAATTTCTCATTCTTCTTTTTTTCTTTTTTTTAGAAAATTCAGCAGCGTACTTCGACGTCAAGGGTTCTGGGTGTTTTCTTGTATGCTACGTTAAGTGAAAAGTGATTATCTCTGTCTCCCACTCCTCACCCATATATAGTTTAGCTTCAGTTCAACGTTTGAGCTCACATTTTTTTTTAAAAAAATTACAGGGCACACTAGCTCATACCTTATCAAGTTTAGAGCTGATCAATCTGAGATCCTCCCTCCTAGAACATGACTCAGAGGCTATTAAAAATTTTTGAGGAAATTATTTCTCAAATCACGCCTTTGCTAATAAACCACAGGCCTTTGACCGTGAATGTCAAGTATTAAAACAAAAAGATCTGCTCCGAACCATGAGACATACCAGGTGTAACAGGGATGGGGTGCAGTCATCGTCTCTCTCAAAACTCAGGTCACAATATACATCTTTAATTAAGCAAAAGAAGTTAGAGCATGCAAAATTCCTTTGGAATGAATTAGACCGAGCTGTGTCTGGAAAAAAAATGATTCCCATTTTGGGGAATGGGTACAGTAATGGTACAACAATTCTATCAAAATCCAGCGCCAATACAAGATTTGTCATATGCCATGCCTCTGTTACTCCAAAGAAGTTTTGAAAGCAGTGGTGGTAGTGGGGAAATAAAAATGAATCCAAAAGGGTCAGAGTTGGATTGGTTCTACTCTGTTCTTCAGTCATTTTCTTCCATGGAGCTCAAAGTGGCCTATTGATTTATCTATTTCAAATATTTCTACCCCTCCATTCCAACATTTTCATGTTCAAGTCAGCTTACACATATGCCTCAACAGTTCCTTTGTAGCATCTTGAGTCTGTGTTGGGAGTTTTCTGCAACAAGCCCACTTTTTGTACTCTGTCTCCAGTGCCCAAACTTATCATTTTAGTTTCATTCAAAGCTGCCTCTGTTTGAATTGCCATTACTATAGCTTTCTCCAAAAAGAGTCCTGGGTCTAAAAGCAGCTGTTCTCTTACGTGAGGCATATTAGCCTTTTCAACCAGCTGATCTCTAATCATCAAAAGTTAACATTTTTTCCCACCATAGAGAACAATGGAGGGAATGGGACAACCTGTTTGGGGGCCCATAGAATTGGACCCCCTGGTCCAATCTTCTTGAAACCTGGTGGGTATTTCGAGGAGAGGCCCCAGCAGCTACTCTGCAAGTTTGGAGCCTCTCCCTCAAACCCCCTTTCCTCCAGCCCCTCATATACCCTATGAGTTTTTGCCATTGATTTCAATGGGCCAGAGGGTATAATGGGGCTGAAACTGACATTCCCTTTCTGACACACTTCTGGTGATGTCAGGGGATGTGGCATATGCTAATGAGGTATGCTAATGAGTTATGCTAATGAGCTGCTGCACCTCTTTTTCTACGAAAGGACCCCTGCTGCAGACCAATACAAATACCCTCCTAAACTATTAGGAAACATAGTAATCTTCTGGGGGGGGGGGTTGTTTTTCAGGAGCCTATGAAAGGGTATGCCGCTACTTGGCCAGAAGCAGTGATTCGGTGGTTGTGAACATTGGGTAAGTAGCTTCAACTGATGCCAGGGCTCATTTCGTAGCAGGAGCTCCTTTGCATATTAGGCCACACACCCCTGATGTAGCCAGTCCTCCAAGAGCTTACAGTAGCCCCTGTAAGAAGAGCTCTGTAAGCTCTTGGAGGATTGGCTACATTGGGGTGGGTGGCCTAATATGCAAATGAGCCCTGACTGATGCTATTCCAAAATAACCTTGGGAGAGGGGTCTGCATCAGCCTTGAAAGAGAGGGCAACTTTTGTCTCAGTCCTTTTAGCCCTTGCATCTAAAAAAAGAAAAAGAAATAAGCGTCTCCTGCTGCTCACGCTTTGTGAATCCATGAACTTCTGAGGGTACAAAACTGCACCAAAGAAAGTTGAGGCGAATTGTGCATAGAGACATCAGCACAGAGACGTATTGTACAGTGGTCAGTGGGTAAGAGGTTAGGGATGTATTACCTGTTTGGTGTTGTGGTTAAGTGCGCGGACTCTAATCTGGGAGAACCGAGTTTGATTCCCCACGCCTCCACTTCCAGCTGCTGGATGACCCTGGGCAAGCCATAGCTCTGTCAGAACTGTCCTCGAAAGAGCAGTTCTGTCAGAGCTCTCTCAGCCCCACCTACCTCACAGGGTATTGTGGGGAGGGGAAGGGAAAGGAGTTTGTAAGCTGCTTTGGCTATTAGTATATAGATTGTTGGGATGAAATGGATGTACATAGTTCAAGAGTGTACTAGTCTTATCTATAACAGTGTGAAAATATTTTATAATTGCTAAAACATTAGTAAAATCTAACAGTAATACGAGGTTAAGAAATGGTTTCGCCGGACAGTGCAGTAAGACTAAAATGACATTGTTCAGTAAGGTGCCATCTTCTCATTGTAGAATGGAATGATGGATTTAGACTGTCTTTTGCTTTTAGATATCGCTTATCTCCTGAGTTTCCACCTCCAATCCAGTCTCAGGACTGTTTGACGGCTGCAGTACACTTTCTGAAGAATGCCGAGGATTATGGAGTGGACCCAAACTGCATTGTCGTTGGCGGGGACAGCAGTGGAGCGACAGGTGCCGCAGCACTTTGCCAAGAACTGGTGGGCAAACTAGGTCTCCCAAGGGTCCGAGCCCAGATCTTGATTTATCCATTCCTCCAGGCAGTGGACTTTAATCTGCCATCCTATCAGCAAAACCATTCTGTCCCCATCTTGTTCAAGAAACGGGCTATCCGTCTGGGTTTCAGTTATTTCAAAATGAAGATCAATGATATAGCAAGAATCATGCAGAATGCCCATGTTTCTGAAGATCTGAGGGTGAAATACAAGAAATGGATCAGTGCCGATTACATTCCAGACGAGTTTAAGGCCAGGGGCTATGTGCCGGCGGAGCCTGCTTCCTTTTCTGAAGAGCTTCATGAACTGTGCAAACCAGCTTTAGAGACGTGGTTTTCCCCACTTTTAGCTGAAGATGAGATTATACGCCAGCTCCCCAAGACGTTCCTTTTGACTTGTGAGTATGATGTTCTCAGGGACGATGGACTGTTGTACAAGAAACGGCTGGAGGACAATGGGGTTCCAGTCACTTGGCATCACCTTAAAGATGGTTTCCACGGAATCACCTTTCCCATTGGCTTTGGGTCACTGGCGTTCCAAAGCACACTAAGTGGTATGAAGAATGTAACACATTTTCTATGCGGATTATCAAAATAACCCTCTTTCCTCCGCAGAGGTACAAGCGTCCCGTTGTTTGCATAAACTATTTAGATGTCGCTATTTATTTTTCAAAATGCACTCTGAACTGTTTTGAATAAAGGGAAACCGAACTTCTGAAGACTTGGAAGGCAGGATGAAATCGAGTGATTGTCGATTGGATCTGTGATTTCCTCAAAGTAGTTATGGAACTTTTCCTGTTTCATTATATTTTTGTGGGGTTCAGGGGCATCCCCCACACCTGCCCTCAGCAGCTCCCTTGCCCCTTGTGGCCTTTTCTGACTGTTTGGGCTTGCAGAACCTCAGAACTGGAGAAGAGAGGGGGACACAGGGGCTACTTTGAGGTCTTGGAAGATTGGCTACATCGGGGGAGGGGCTAATATGCAAAGGAGCTCCTCCTATGAAATGAGCCCTGGGAGACCCCATCAGGTTTTCAAGGCAAGAGACAAACAGAGGTGGTTTATCATTGCCTGCCTCTGTGTACTAATCCTGGACTCCCTTGGTGGTCTCCCATCCGACTACTAACCAGGGCCAACCTTGCTTAGCTTCTGAGAACTAACAAGATTGAGCCACCCTGGGCTGTCCAGGTCAGGCCCCAAAAATTCATATCTTATCTTAATCTTCTAATATTTAGGGTGTGTAAGAGTCAGGGTCGGAAGATTGCAGTTTTGATATATATTTTTTTCTTTTGTCCTTGCTTCATCCATTGTGCTTGCATATATTGTGTGTACCTTTTATTTTCTTAATAAAATTTCTTCACTTTTAAATGGGGTCACTCTAGTCTCTGTGACTCTCATTAAAGCCCATGTTCAGTCACGCACACCAAAAGTGGGAAGGAAAGGGGCTCTAGTTCCCTAGAGTGTGCAAATAAGAGGGTTTGATCTCCTCCACTAAAAAGTGAAGGAGACAAAAAAGCTGAGCTGTTTCTTTAGCCAGCTAGTGGGAAAAGGTGCTTGACCTCAAGTCTTTAGGCAGAACATGTCCTAATAATTGGCCTGATAGTGATACTGATACCCAAATAGTAAGATCAGGAGTAGAGAACAAGAGGCCTAATTGATCAGAACACTGGGGATGGCAGAGTAGACTCTGAGTAGTTCTTTTACTCCCATGTGGGCAGAAACAAAGGCCTGTGAGACCGATTTCCCCACAGCTGAGTAATGCATTTAACTGTGGGGAAAGCTATTTGATTGGAGGAGCCCTTAGTCATCCATTGTACATTAGCATTGACTTCATTAAATTTAACTTTGCTGCTTTTCTCCTTTGATTAAAGATGCAGCCAAGGGCCGAGTGAAGATTTAGTGCCATCTAGAGGTGTGAGGTATTGCTCCTAGTAGTTGATCCTATCCAAAGATGTTATACATATTTGGTTCTTGTTTTTTAATTATTCCCAGGGCTCATTTCACAGCAGGAGCTCCTTTGCCTATTAGGCCACACCCCCCAATGTAGCCAATCCTCCAAGAGCTTACAGAGCTCTTCTTACAAGGGCTAATGTAAGCTCTTGGAGGGTTGGCTGCATCAGGGGTGTGTGGCCTAATAGGCAAAGGAGCTCCTGCTACGAAATGAGTCCTGATTATTGCTATGGACCCTTGGATACCATCACAGAAGAAATTCCACTTTTGGGTAGGGTGTCCAGAGGGCTGGAACTTTGTAGCTTTGTAAATCTATCCAAGAAGTAAAATCACCTCATTTTAACCTCATAATAATAACAACTGTGTGCCATTAAGACATATTCGATGCACGGCAACTGCAGCACCATGGGGTTTTCAAGGCAAGAAATGAGCCAAGGTGCTTTTTCGTTGCCCTCCTCTCTATAGCAACCCCAGTCTTCCTTAGTAGTCTCAAATCAAAGTACTGACTGTGGCCGACCCTGCTTAACTTTCAAGCTCTGACAGCACTGGGCTGGGCTATTAGGCCTCTACTTTACCTCCTAGCTTAACTGTTTCTTATTCTTATCTGCTCTACATAGATCTATAGCTATAGGGTGCCAGCCAATGAAAAAACTGTTGCTGCCCTCTTTATGGACACCTGATAAACTTTCTACAGAATTTTGGGTCATTTCTCCACAGTCTTGTTTGTTTAACCCTGCGGCATGGATGAGTACAGTCTCAGGGAAAGAAGCACACACATGCACAAACAACAATTTCAGTCTTTATAAATATATATTAGGGTATCAGTAAATGTTGGCAGCATGTGAATTAAGCAGTGTCCGGGTCCCAACCCCAATAGCTCTGTGAAAGGGCTGAGCGAGGGATGATTTTTATGGGGATTGAGCTACCCTGTCTGGTGGCATCTCTGAACAAGAGAAAGGGGATCTTGTCTGTGAAAAGGTCAGGCCTTCCTACATTTGTGAGTAGGTTATATTGCCCTGAGAATTGTTCATGCAAATACCTTTGGTTATTATTTTAGTCCAACTGGAGTCATATCTTTTGTTCGATCTTATTTATTTTAGAAGTGTCAAGTGAGCTATGAATCAACAGATGTTTGGACTGATGTTTTCCAGGTTGGCATAGAATTCATTAGATTGGTGTCCACTAGATGTCATTCAAGAGCAAGTGCAAATCCTTAAGACAGGATGTGAAGAAACATCAGAGGCAGAAGTCCACATGCAGTTCAATTGGGAGCTCTTGGTGCGGAGATGCAATTCATCGCTCACTTGTTTAAGTGCATAGGGGGGGGGGGAATGGACAAAAAAAACCCCACTCATCCACAGTCATGTCTGATCACACACTGATGGACTGCACCTGCAGCTTCAAAGGGAGGTGTGATCATGCAACTGCGGGTCAAATTCGTCTGGAGGAAATAGCCTTGCTCCCCCACCATTTTTTCTGGCAGGTGTGACCTCAACCAAAGTGTCTGTTTGTCTATGTGTCTGTTTGTGGATATGCTGTACTGGCCCAAAGGGCAAACATTAGTTCCAGTTACACAGTTGTTCCAGTTACCCTGTGCTGCGGCTCAGCTCTGTTCATTTCATTTCCAGAAGGAAATGCTGACTGGCAGCCAAATCAGTAGATCCTCTCACCTATATCTATCAAGGGGGCTTTTTCTTGGAGGCTGTGCTTGTAGCAGTTGAAAGCCATCATACAGGTTTATCACATGCACTGACAGACAAATATGCATGCTTATGCCACAATAATGATTGCCACAAGACTGTCATTTTGCTGCAATAGGCTAAGTTGCTCACTCATCTGGAGGACATAATAAAGTACACTCACCTACTAACTGATATCTCACAACCAGCTGCCAGGACTTTAGCTTTTGTGTAAGAGGCTGAACAAAGAGAACATTGCATATAGGTGGGAATTTCCATTCAAATTATTGGTTCAACATAAGGAAACAACTGTTGTAATAAAATCTTTGGTGTCTGCGAGGAATTTTTTTTTTTGAACTATCGAACACAGAGAAGGAAGTCCTAGTAGAAGCTTTGAATGAGACACAATTGGTGGGGAAGGAAGAGAATAGGACTAATGAAAGAGATTTGTTATCTTTCAAATATAGCGTAGGGTGAACCATTTTCCCCTTTAATAAAACAATAAAGCAAGACTTTCTTGAAATTAATGTTGATGGCCTGAATAATCCCTTTAAAAGAAAAAGATTTTACAAAACACTGCAGAAAGAAAAGCCAGAAATAGTATGTTTACAAAAAACAAATCTGAAAAGTGATCAGGGGACATATTTGAACACTGTAATGGAGGGAGTTTGAGATATTTGCCCTTGGCAATTTTGCAGCATGCCTAATCAAGATTTTCTTTTGATTACCTTGAAAATTTCTTTGCAATTTAACATTACCAGTACTGTGAATAGTTTTGCTTCATGGTCGATTACGGTGCCCTAGGGTTGACAGCACTAAAACCTTCAGTGGTAAACCCATGGTGTATAGTCCCAACACAATGACATCACATCCACAATGACATCACATCCACATCCGACCAAGCAGTAGTGGGGGCTGGGACCTGTTGGCTGAAAGGTCACCTGTTTTGGTGGGAGATCTGGCAGGCTTACTGTTTCCCATATCATTATGGGATGTCTCTTTTAGAAGGCAGGTTTTATTTGGTAATTTTGGGACTATGCAATTGGCAGAGACATCATCCATTGTATTTCTTCTTATTTTCCTTTTCTTTTCTATAGCCAGGAACATTTCCTTTCCTATTCCCCACTCCTCCACTTGCAGCTGCTGGATGACCTTGGGCAAGCCATAATTCTGTCAGAGCTGTTCTTGAAAGTGCAGTTCTTGAAAGGGCTCTCTAAGCCCCACCTACCTCTCAGGGTATCTGTTCATCCTGGTCACGCATGTCAGATAATGCAGAGGGGAGGGAAGGCTATCTGTGCTGTCACAATTTGACCCGCCACTACATAATCAAATGCAATGGTGGTGAACCGGTGTTTTTTTCATCGGTACGAGTTTCCAGCGTGCTTCAATGAGGGAGCAGGAGCGAGCTGGAGCGATCACATGGGAACTTTCATCTGCCAGCCGTTGCAAATCCCTTTGATAGTAGACTTTCACTGGTAGTTTTTAACTGCACTTCTTTGGCGGGAAGAAATGGGTTGGCGATGGGTGCAGGATGCTTGCCAGATGTTCCCTAGTGATCACACCGGTAAAATCCGCCCGACATTCATGCCTATCACGTAGCTACTTCTCCATATGATCAGGGCCTGTTGTGGGGATGGAAAGGGAAAGGAGTTTGTATGCTGCTCTGAGACTCCAAGTGAAGGGCAGGGTATAATCCAGTCTCCTCCTCCTCTTCTATTATGAACCTCCATGATCTGCCTGCATGTCTGATATGGTGCAGCCCATTGTAGCATCTTGGCTACAACTTATTCTAGGGTTGCCAGGTCTGGGTTGAAAAATACCTGAAAACTTTGGGGGTGGATTTGAGAGATGGTGGGGTTTGAAGAGAGGCGGGGCCTCAGCATGGTACCATGCCACAGAGTCCACCCTTCAAAGCATCCATTTTCTCCAGGGGAGCTGATCTCGGTCAGCTGGAGGTCAGTTGGAAAAGTGGGAGATCCCCAGGCTGCACCTGGAGGCTGGCAACCCTATCTTACTCCCCTGTATGTGTAGATCAGGCCTTAGTGTATAAATGTTGAAGCTCTAAGCTCCGAGCCAATAATCCTGAATGAAATTGGCTGGAGCTTTAGGCCAAGAAGATGCATGTCTGAGAACAATACTACTAAAAGCTCATCAAGGAAAAGAAAGGTTCCTGATGATGAAAGCACTCACCCCGATGAAAAGATTATCTGTTCTGTGACTTGTTTCTCTTCGTGGAGCCCATTCTTAAGGCTCTCCATCAGGTTGTGGGCTTTTTCTGTAGTTCTTTGGAATGGTGGACCAGTTTGGTATTATTATTATAACTGGAATGAAATGCAGGCCTATATTTTTTTCAAATTGAAGACTGTATCCTGGTTTCCATGGTACCAATTCGTTCCCTTGTGCAAGAAATCTGCATTGGAAGAATGCAGCACTTTGGTGGACTGCAGAAGTCAGATGTGGCTCTCCACAAAATTGTTGCAAGCAGGAACCAGTTGCTCAACTGATTTCAATGTGACTTGCCTGCTGCAAGTTTTTGTTCACCGTGATACTTATGTGTTCAGCTCAATAGCTCTTGTTATACCTTTATGTGGGGGGGGGGTTTGATTTAAACACTATTCTTTATGGTTTTGCAGCTTGCTGATGCTTTGTTAGCCACCTTGTCTCTAGAGAGATAAGCAGGATATTAATATTCATAAACAAGCCACAAAACTGTGCCAGCCAATCCAAGTCTGAGTATTTTAGAAGTATTTGGAGGGGGGGGGTCTTCTTTTCCCCCTGATTATTCACCTCTAACCTTTGCCCTACCTCTTTAACTTCTTGCCTTCCCCTGCATGCATACAGTGTACATAGTGTGTGTGTGCGGTTGTTTGCAATATCTGTGGGTGTGTGGCTTGTGTGGGTGTTTGGAATATGTTTATGATAATATGGGCATTCTTGTGCTCAGTATTGCATGTGTATGTTTGATATTATCATCACTGATTGCATGTTCTACTTACTAACCCTCAATAAACTCTTTCTTTCACCTTATCCCATATCTCAGTATTTCTTCCAGGTTTGTGCAAGTATTTCATTACTTTGCCAGTGGTGCTTGTTGTGTCCTTGATCAGACGGTGGACATTGCTGTGCCAGTGTTAAACCTAAGCCAGCAGTGTCTTTTAGCCTAGGATCCAGATGATTGCCTCTGATGAAGACAGCGGTGGTTCTCGAAAGCTTATGCTACAATAAAGTTTGTTAGTCTTAAAAGTGCTACTGGGCTTTTAACTATTTTTTAGCCCAGGAGTGAGCCGAGGTGCAATGAAGGTAGCTTCTTTATGACAACTTGAAAAATATGCCAAAGTCTCATGGACTCATATGCCAAAGTCTCATGGACTCATATAGCCTCCCACTGTCCTGTAATCAGATAAAATATTAGTAAGGAACTTGCCCCTAATTGTGCAACAAAGTATTTTTGTAAGTTTTAAAAGACCACCTCTGCTCTCATGCCAGGGACCCACAAGGATTTCTGAGAGGCATCGAGAAGGCATATGTGCAACTGCTTTGCGACTTCAGTATGATACACATATAACTATAGCCAAAGCTTACCGATCTTTTAACCAATAACAATAAATTAGGGTTTGTTTGTCTTTTTTTTTTAAATTTACCTAAACATAATCTGGGGCAGGCAGGATGGACTTCAGTTTGATTAAAAGCACAAAATTCCAGTCACTTGTAGCCTAATCTTTTGGAACCAAGATAGAGGGGAAATATGGAGCAGCACTGTTGGATTACGGGTCCAGACTTCTTATCATGTCAGACTAAGGCCAAAACTACACCTCCCCTCTGAAGTAGTCTACACTCATTTCACACTGGTTTCAAATTTCATGCTCTGGGTCTCAAGAACAGTAAGGAACAGGATCTGTTTAAAGCAGTGTAATGCTAGCTTGACCACAAGAGGGCAATTAACGAATGTAGATGGTGATTTTTAAACTAGAACAAGTATGGTTTGAAACTAGAAACAGGTATAGACGGGGGGCATTTTGAAACCAGAATGATTCCAGCAGGAAAGTCAGATGTAGATTTGATTTAAGAGAGCAATCAAAAGTAGGCCTACTTAAAATCCTAGTCAATGGGACTTACTTCCAGGAAAGTGTTCTCACTGTACATCTAGGGAGACCACGGTTCAGATGTACATGCAGTCCTGAAGCTCAGTTAATGATCTCAGGCCAATCACTTTTCTGAGCCTAACATACTTTGCAGAGAAGTTGGGAGGATAAAAAACAAAGGAATAACAGCATACTTCTCATGGAGCTCCTTGGAGGAACGGTGCAATAAAAATGTGACAGACAGAAGCTATACAGAGGGGCTACAAATGATAACCATGCCCAGAATAATTTAAAAAAATAGTTTCTACCCCAGGGGCGTCAAACATAAGGCCCAGGGGCCAGAATAGGCCTGTCCAGGGCTTTTAGCCGGCCCACAAGCAACTGGTATGTATGGAAATGTAAGGAACTCCCCCTTTTATGGTATCCCGTAGGGGAAAAAAATCTAGTCTTGCTCATGATTAAATATATTTATTGGGGCTTTTGTGGCTTCCCCAGTAAATCAACTGCTTTCACTGCTAGGAATCAATTGCTTTCGTTTGTATTTTGAGTTAAAAATAATATTGTTAATTGGATTTGCCTGTGTCCGTTATAAAGTTTATGTCTCCGGTACCTGGCATTACATTTTATGACACATGTGGCCCGACTCGACAAAGTGATATTTATGTCAGAACTGGCCCTCATAACAAATTAGTTTGACATCACTGGTCTACCCCTTAAACATGTTTCTACCAATGATCTGCACGATATATCCTGTAAAAAATTCTCCTCAGCAGCTTGTGTTGGGCAAGCGGGGTGAGAAAAGGGTTAAATGGATGCCAACATGACATCATCCTTTTTTTAAAATAACGTGGGCAAATGCTTTATTTCACCAGAAAATTTAGGATTTTTGTGACGATACAGAACACAAGGAAGGGAAGCAGACATTTATTTAGAAATTTGGTTGTGTTCATCAGGGCCTAAATAAGGATCACAGTTTCTTCTGTTCTCTCATAATTAAAGCTGAAAATATCATTGTTCTGTACCCTGATTTCCCCACATGCAAGTCCAAGTCCAAGTACACTACCTTCCTTGGCATAGTAAAGTTAACATGATATTTAGGATCAACATATAGAATTAAAATCCATACATAAATTTAAACACAGATACATAAGATTATATAAGAATCAATTTTTAATAGCATTAGATTTGGCTTTAAGAATTTCTTCCAGAAATTTTGCAACCACTCAAGTAACTTCCGCTACCAAGTCATTCAATAGGAACCAACAATTGATCGCAACGTTCATAAGCTCAATTGCCTGGGATAAATTTCCAAACACTTCCCAACATAAATCACTATTAAGCTGACACTCAAGTATGATATGCTGGATTGATTCCGGAAGATTTGCACCACAAGGACAAAGTCTCGCATAAGAGGGGGTTTGATATCTCCCACAGAGAACATTAGAAGGATCAGCTTATCCTAGTGGTTCCTTCGGATCCAGAGTTGTTTTCTGAGAATTTCCCACATATAACTCTTAGTAGTGAATGTCCCTTCAAGAGATCTAGAACAAACATTCCACCAACTGGTTCCCCTAATTTGAAGATGGCAGTCCCAACAGCACGCAATGAATTAGGTAATAGCTTATGAAGGTTCACTGTTACTCCAAACCCCTTACAATGCCATGGCCATAGATGTCAAAGGGTGTAGGGAGCTTGCACTTCTAAGTTACCTTCTACCACAATGACACATGGACAACATTCATGCTTCAGGTTCAGGCATCAAATGATCTCTTCTTCCAGTCTCCAGCCTTCTTCCTCTATACTGTTTGTCTCTCTTTCCTTCTTTTCTCTCTTTTAATGCCCCTCTTGCAGTCTCTGACAAGCCCATTTCCCTACATACCCTTCCCTAGAGTTGCCACCCCCTCAAAGGGGGGGTTCCCTTGATTTCACCCCCTCCCCGATTTGCCTGCCAGCCAGCTGCCAAAAGGGAAAGCCCTGCCCCCGAGGAGCTCCACAGCTTCCAATGTGCCTGGCACAATGATGTCACCCAGAGGTGATGTCATCATGCCAGGCATGTTGTGGGGGGACTCTCTAGCATTCGGCCGAAAACTCTATGGTGACCATAGAGTTTTTGGCCAAACACTAGAGTGTCCCCCCATGATGTGACATCTGGGTGACATCATCATGGCACCAGGCACTTCGGGTGTGCACAAAAAGATCCAGGAGAAGAGACTGGAGCCCCCCCATTGGCAAAAGGTTGGGACCTGGCAACCCTACCCTTTCCCTCGGCTCTTCCTCTCTCCCCCCCACCCCCACAACCACCTTATTTATTTAGGTCTTGATAGTCTCCCCAATGAGGACACAAAACAGCTTACATTGTCTCCCCTCCTCCATTTTATCTTCATGAGAAGTAGGTCAGTCTGAGGAATAGCGAATGGCCCATGGTCACCAGACAAGTTTCATGGAAGAGTGGGGATGTGTGAACTTGGGTCTCCCAGATCCTAGTTTGATCCTTTAACCACTATACCATACCAGCTCTCTTCTTTGGCCTGCCTGGCTCAGCCTGGCTACCTCAGGCTCTCCTCCAAACAATGTTGCCCCCCTTTTCCATACTACCTCTTCTTCTCTGACAGCCAGTTTGGTGTAGTGTTTAAGTGCACGGACTCTAATCTGGAAGAACCAAGTTTGATTCCACACTCCTCCACTTATACCTGCTGGACAACCTTGAGCAAGCCATAGTTCTGGCCAGGGTCCATTGGAGCGGGAGCGCACAGGAGTGCAGCTCCGGGAGTGAGGAGCCCAGGGGGTGGGCACATGACCAAGCTCCGCCCCCTCCTCGGCTTCCCCGAGCAGTGCAGAGGTGCAGCGCCCCAGGGAAAGCCCTGCTAGGGTCTTTATTGTTTTTAATGTTTTGTTTTAATATTGATAATTTTATCATTGTTCCTTTTATGACTGTGTGCTGCTTTTCCAGAGACTTGCTCAAGGTGGCATATAAATTTTCTAAGTATACCATTTTTTATCTGGGCACATGGCACATAAGTACTGGAGAAATTTCACCAACCCTTCAGCAGCTTCCACCCCATCAGTTTGGTGTAGTGGTCAGGAGTTGGACTCTCATCTGGGAGAACTGGGTTTGATTCCCCACTCCTCCACATGCAGCTGCTGGTGTGACCTTGGGCCAGTCACAAGTTCTCTCAGAGCTGTTCTCTCATGAGCAGTTCTCAAAAGACCTCTCTCAGCCCCACCTACCTCACAGGGTGTCTTGTTGTGGGGAGGGGATGGGGAAGGGGAAGGGATGGGTGGTGCACGTGTCCTGGGTATCTCAAGTCTATTTGAAACCTGGTGGTTTCAAGGGAGCAGGAAGAGAATGAGGGTGTGTTCTTTACGCTTATTTTTATTGCACAAAGTATTGGATGGGGAAGGGAATGGAGGAAGAACAGGTCAGTTTCACTCACCTGTGGAGTGGAGCCTGAGGGGTGAGTGTTGCCTTCTGACACACTTCCAGTATGTTAGGGGGTGTGGCATATGCAAATGAGTTATGCAAATGAGCTCCTGCACCTCTTTTTCTACGAAATGACCCCTGGTTTTGGCACAGCTGTTTTTAAAAGAGCAGTTTCTGTCAGAGCTCTCTCAGCCCCACCTACCTCACAGCGTGTCTGTGGTGGGGAGGGGAAGGGAAAAGGAGTTTGTAAGCCGCTCTGAGACTCCTTCAGGTAGTGAAGGGTGGGTTATAAATCCAATCTCTTCTTCTTTTTTACAACCCAAGCCTATGATTCCCCTCATAGCCATTTCAGCTGTTTGCTCTTTGGTGTTCCTTGCTATCTTAGCTGCCCTCCCTCCCTCCTTTTCCCTTGGGAATATTGCATGTACACTCGTCAGTGGGTTCATCTGGACTAGCCATTGGTAGGACACATGAAAATCCCACAGCTATCAAACACTCACAGCAGAGATTATTTTGACAGGATGCATTTTCTATTTACCCCCTTCCCCACACCTCTGTCTCTCTTTTATAGTCGACAGGCTTGACATTATTACATAATAATGCTCCATCTCATTTCATAATATAAAGATCACTAAAACTATAGTAAGGGAGACACTAGTGAAGGGCTCTTATGCATGTGGATCTCGTCTTCTGGGTAACGCCATGGTTTTTCAATAGGGTAATGGTTTAGTCTTAAATGTATGACTGGATCTTTTTAAGTACAAAAGTAAGTGCCAGCATCATAACCAATGTATGTTGATTCCAGCAAGGTGTTTTCCAGGCAAGTGAGAAGCAGAGGTGGTTTGCATTACCTCCCTCTGCAAAGTCTTCCTTGGTGGTCTTTCATCCAAATACCGACCCAGTTTGGCTTTGGAGATCTGATAAGATTAGGCTAAACTTTTCCTCCCTGGATCTTCTTAGGGCAAAGAAAATGCACACAGCCGTTGATATGAAAGCAGGAAGAACTGACTTGCATAATTACCCCCCCCTTTTTTAATAATTAATTTTTATTGAAGATAAAAGACAGGAGGCATCTGGTGAGAACTTCTGTTTTTATTAACTCGTTGATTTAGTTATTAATCTGTGATTTGATTGAAGGTGTTTTATTATTTCATTGTTTTTTTAAAAAATTTCGGTTAACATACTGTTCTTGGACTACAAACCGCCCAGTAGGAGCGTTTAGGTCTGGAAGCTGAAGCGTACATTAAGAAATGTGATATTTATTCCATAGTGACCAGACAGTTGGAGTGTGGTGGCCTTTGAAATCAGATGTTAATCCTATCCCCAATCATCACTGTATATCTCCATTGACTGGACACCACCAAGATTTTCACAATCCTAATTTCAGACACATGTTTACAAAGAAAGCCACCCAAAATCCCACTGCATGCAAAGTAATGAATATAGATGTCCCAAACTGATTTCATGTTAGCATCTTTGTATGAAATTTACCATGTGCTCCATTCCTTTTTTTGCCTCTTTGAACTCAAAGGGCAAACAATCATTTTTGAACATAATCCCATGGAATCCTTTCTTAAGGTGAAGCCAAGTCACAGGCACACCATTATCCTCTAGACGTTTCTTATACAATAGTCCATCATCCCGAAGAGCATCATACTCACAAGTCAAGAGGAAAGTCTCTGGGAGCTGACGTATAATATCATCTGTAGCTAAAAGTGGGCAGATATCTTCTTGAAAACCTAATTCAACAGCTTTGTAAAGCTTTTCTGAAAATGGAGCGGGCGTTATAGGAACATAGCCTCTAACCTTAAACTCATCTGGAATGAGATCAGCACTAATCCATTTCCTGTACTTCACTGAAAAATAGTCAGGAACATGGGAATTCTTCATAAATCCACTTAAATCTCCAACCTCTGCATTAGAAAACTTCGCAGCCAGGTGGAAAATCCGTTTCCCGAACAAGACAGGAACAAAGTGGTTTTGCTGATAGGAAGGCAATGTAGCATCAATTATCTGTAAGGGTGGATAAAGCAGCATCTGTGCTCGGACTCTCGGGATATCTTTTCTAGTTACCAGATGATGGCAAACAACAGAAACGAGTGTTCCTCCACTACTATCCCCTGCAAGGATAATACGGTTTGGGTCCACTCCATAATTTTTTGCTTCTTTTAGAAGATGTGTGACAGCCGAAATGCAGTCCTCCATCTGTGCTGGATGTGGGTGCTCCGGACCTAAACGATACCTGAAAAATCAGCAACAGAAAGAGATATAAAACCTTATCGTAAGAAATCTTATCAAATGAGATAAGAAAATGTTAAATTAAAATCGCCATCCCATCTTCCCTTTAATTTCCATTGCCACTTTAAATGTTAAAAAATAAAATTGTTTATGGATTTTTCCCAGTACTGTAAATGATGTACAACTATTCCAGGTTGAGTTTATTTCTTGACAATGATGAGAGGAATTGAAATATAACCTCCTCTTTAAGGAAGTAGTAATTCTTATACATTCTAATAGTCAAGGGTGGGCCAATCTGTGGATATTTAAATCTGTGGATCAGAACCGCAATTACAAAAAAACATTTGCAACCCCCCTTAAAAACTTAAAATAATACATTGGATGTTTAAAACCCCCTCCCAAATAATAACATTTGTGCATGTGTAGACGAGTTACCAGTTCAGATGCTGGCTCCTGGGGGGCCTGTTACTGCACTGCTGAGACTCCTGGAGCAAGAGCAGCCCAAAGGAAATCAAGGGAAGGAGGGGAGGGTAAGAAAGAGAGATGGGGGAAATTAACAGAGAAGGGGAGAAGAAAGAGAGGTGGGGTAGATTGACAGAGAAAGGAAGGAGAAGGCAGAAAATAGGGTATGATTAACAGAGAAGGGGAGAGGGAATGCCACAAAGGCAAGGAGGAGGGATGCCAGGTCCCCGCAAGTTCTTTGTGGGTTACCTCTTGTTAATACTGTCTCTAATTCTCAGTGTGGCCAAACCTGTAGATGCTTAAATCCAGAGAATGGAGCCATGAGCAGATAAGCCAGATCTATCTACAAATATAATACACTGGGGATTAATCTCCCAGAATAATAGAAGCAGCACATGAACCTTTAAGAAATGAATGCCCTCTGTGGTCATTGCTAGGAAACCACAACAGTATTCAAGCCATGGAGTTCAAGCCTTGGTTTCTGTCCATAAAAGGCATGGGGGCAGAACCCTTTCCAGGGCAGTTTTGGTCTTTAAGGGAGGACTCATTGGAGGGAGGCCACCAACAACCACTAGGCTACTTGCTACCACACGACTTGCATGACTCATCCAGGACTGGCTGTCCGCTACTGTTCAACAACAACCATCTCACAGAAGCTGCTGTGGTGTAGTGGTCCGAGTTTCACACTAGGATCTGAGAGACCCAGGATTACTGATGAAGGTGCACGCTAGTCAACTTGAATAGAAAAGGGAATCTTGATGCATTCTATATACTGCTGCATGCAGATTCATTTTGGACATTGTTTTACTGATAGTCACAGGCAGTCCTTTACCTTAGTAAAAAGTTAAAACATCTGCTTAAAGGGCAATTCTGATCCCAGTTTTGCAAAAATATAGAACAGCATCAAAATGGCCAATACAAAACAATCTCACTTACCCGATATCCACAACCATTGAACCTGTTTCTAGGGTAAGTAGACGGCATATACCTGCATAAGCTCCTAGAAAGAAAGAAAAAGACACTCCGTGTGGGAAGTCTTTCTACAGCCCATTAATTTCTGTGCTGTTTTCTTGAGATAATAAGATGCAGGGAAAAAAATCCATAGATTGTGGGTAAAGAAAACTGATTCATTTATTTGGATGATTTCTGTGCCCCGCCTCACAATGCCCACTCAAAGTGGCTTACAAAGTAAAATGGAATAAAAACGGGAACATCACAAAAGTCATAACAATAAGAAGTCATCCAACAAAATTGCGCTGCCAGACCCCACTGGCAGTGTGGCTTAAATCGCCCCTGGCGGGCTCCACTTCATCACTGCACAGAGCCCACCAAAATTCAAACCAACCAGGCTGGCTCACCCAAATGACACCATCACAGTCGCTTAAGGCTCCCACCTTTGCTGGCCATTTAGGCAAAAGGGGGAAGCACCTCCAGCCCTCTCCTGTCCATGTAGCAATCTCATCCTTTCCAGGTAAGTCTTGGTCGTGTTAATAACCAGTGAAGAGAAGAGAACAACAACAATGGAAGCAGGGGTCATTTCGAGCAGGAGCTCGGGGAAGCGCAGCTCCAGGAGTTGGTGCCAGCCCCCCCCCCCAGCGGGGGAATGCCTGCTTGTGTCATGGCTGCAGCAAAATGACCCCGCCCCCTGGAAAGGTCCTTGTTCCTCCGACCAGCCTTCTGAAGGCTTCAGCCACCACTGAAGCTATCCTCCCAGAATAGTGGTATTTCTGAGGCTTGGATTAGTAGCTGTCCCCTCTCTGCCATCTCTCTCTCTCTTTCTTGCCTTCTGACATACTTCTGGTGATGTCAGGTGGTTTAGCATATGCAAATAAGCAGGGGTCATTTTGTAGAAAAAGAGGTGCAGGAGCTCATTAGCATAACTCATTTGCATATGCCACGCCCCCTAACATCCCGGAAGTGTGTCAGAAGGCAACACCCACCCCTCAGGCTCCACTCCACAGGTGAGTGAAACTGACCTGTTCAATAAAAATAAGCGTAAAGAACACACCCTCATTCTCTTCCTGCTCCCTTGAAACCACCAGGTTTCTGATACCCAGGACATGTGCACCACCCATCCCTTTCCCTTCCCCTCCCCACAACAAGACACCCTGTGAGGTAGGTCTTTTGAGAACTGCTCATGAGAGAACAGCTCTGAGAGAACTTGTGACTGGCCCAAGGTCACACCAGCAGCTGCATGTGGAGGAGTGGGGAGTCAAGCCCCGTTCTCCCAGACTACAGTCCAACTCCTAACCTTGACACCAAATTGATAAGGTGGAAGCTGCTGAAGGGTTGGTGAAATTCCTCCAGTACTTATGTGCCATGTGCCCAGATAAAAAATGGTATACTTAGAAAATTTATATGCCACCTTGAGCAAGTCTTTTTGAAAAGCAGCACACAGTCATAAAAGGAACAATGATAAAATTATCAATATTAAAACAAAACATTAAAAACAATAAAGACCCTAGCAGGGCTTTCCCCGGGGCGCTGCGCCTCTGCACTGCTCGGGGAAGCCGAGGAGGGGGGCGGGGATTGGTCATGTGCCCGCCCCCTGGGCTCCTCACTCCCGGAGCTGCGCTCCTGTGCGCTCCCGCTCCAACGGACCCCTGCAAATAAGTTATGCTAATGAGTTATGCTAATGAGCTCCTGCACCTCTTTTTCTAAGAAATGACCCCTGAATGGAAGTACGGGGGATTTATTCCATGAGATCCAAGGAATTTAAAACATGGCTAGGCATGCTGAAAGAGGGAGCATTGGTCCCCATAACCAGGTCTGAAACCAGACTGGAACAGATCTAAACAATCCATTCAGGAACTTCTGAAGTTGGCCACCCACCATCCACCTTACTTGCTTCATTCCCATTCAGTTCATCGCTTTCACTGGGCACTCATTCTCTTAAGCACATACACTGGCTCACGATACCAGTTTTTACCTAAAGAGAAAAATCTTGGTATACCAAAGGTCTATAGAGTCAACAAAAGACTAAATGTTCACAAATGCTCAACAACTCCTGGCTGCTTCTGGGCTCCCTTAACGGCCCTCCTCACCCTCACTGTGGTGCTCTCAATACACTGCACCATCACAAGCTAGCTGCAGCATGATCATTGGCCTCTATGCTGCAAATTGGTGTCTCCACTGGAAGCAGGACTTATTCAGACAGCCTAGCACTAGATGGAACCGCTCTACCTCTTCCCATCCAGCTCGGGGAGGGAGCTTGGATGGAGATATGCACCCACTCCTGGGTGTGTTCTGGCTTCTCTTCTATCATACTAGGTTCTGTATTTTTTTTTTAATTAGAGCAGTGATTTCCAACATGGAACTTGTGGGTTCAATTACACTACTGATGTGATTCCTGGTGCCCACTTCTCCAAAGCAAAGAGCCAATCCCAGCTTTCCTCCACCTCACTGGAGCAGGTGAGGGCCTGTGGCTTAGTGGCAGAGCATCTGCTTGGCATGCAGAAGGTCCCAGGTTCAGTCCCCGGCATTGCCAGTTGAAAGGATCAGGCGGTAGGTGATGTGAAAGGCATCAGCCTGAGGTCCTGGAGACCCATTGCCAGTCTGAGTAGACAAGACTGACTTTGATGGACCGAGGGTCTGATCTGATATAAGGCAATCTCATATATGTAAGCAACAGATGCTTCAGAAGACCCAAGGAGGCATCACCTTTCTGATTGAAAGAACCATCCATTCAGAAACATCTGTGCAGCTGCAATGGATTGCAAAGAAAAGCTGTCTTTTAAAAACGTTGCTTGTGTCAGAGAGTCAGGAAGTTCAAGATTTAACCTTCCCTGGAGAGAAGAACTTATGTGATTGGCTGCTCTACTCACTAACTGACTGGCCAGCATCAGCTTAGAGAGGTGATAAAACAGCTGATCTGGAGGGAAAAGATTCATTAGCCTTTTGGTCTTGGTCTGAAATCCAGGGCTATTTTGGGGCAGAAATTCACCAGAATGGCATTCCGGCTGGCTTCTGAGTTGGCCATGCCTTCCCTTGGCTTGCCTGTGCCCCACGGCTGCAGAGAGCCCAGACAAGCCCCCACTTGGAGGGAAGGTGGTTTAAATCGCCTTCCCTTGGCTTGCCCAAGCACCCCACACCTGCGGAGAGCCCAGGCAAGCCCCTGCTTGGAGGGAAGCTCATGCACCTATTATTGGCGCCCACTTGGAGGCTTGCCCATGTGCCTATTATTAATAGTCCTGTGGGTGTGGCCTTTTTCTACAAAAAAAGCCCTGCTGAAATCTAACATCTAGATCAGTAACTAGAGGGTTTGGCTTCTGAGGGAAGAGACTTTGGGAGTCAGTGATTTCTGCCAGGGAACTGTCAGAAAAGTACTTCTGCAGAGAGAAATTCTGGACCCCATTGTCTTAAATATATTAGAACTACTCTGAGGGAAAATTCAGATTCTCAGTCAAGAAAGCTACAGAACAGCCTTATGCAAACAATGGATACTGGAAAAGGATTTGGCAGAAGGTCTGGGTAGTTAGAGAGAACTCCCATACAAATCAAATAGTAAAATGAGTTATTGCTATTTAGGGACAAGCAGAATAACTTCCTGCCAGTGAAAGGTTTTGGGAAGAGAAGCCTGGTCTTTGATAAAGGGGAGAAGTTTAGACACCTCAGGAGTTAGTGAAAAGCTGTAATATCTGAAGGGAGAAACCTAGAAACTATAAGCAAATGCTATTATCTACAAAACTGTAGTCAAGAGTCTGTGTAACAGCTGAAATATATAATAAGCAAAAACCTTTTACTAAAAAGAACTTGAAACTCAGAAATTAAGCTTCAACAACACTGTCTTGTATATTCAAAAGCCTCAGTTCTGTATATATTAGAAAGTTTTACCTCAGTAACCTCTATAACTTGAATCTAATGTATATATAAAATCATTAGTCTGTTTTTAAAAGTTAATCTGCCTCAAGTGCCATTTCACAATGATTTATAAAACAGGGCAGCTCCTGTATTTTCCTCAAGTTCCTGTACTGGAGCTAAAGCCTAAACAAATATCTGTGACAGGGTGGGACAATTTAAGCTTACCAAGCAAAGAGGAAATACATGCTACTGGACGGAGACTCAGTTACTGAGGGGAACTAAAATATTTCTGGCAGGAAAATTTGCCTGGGTGTTTGGAAAGAGGCAGGGGGTCTGTCATACCATCATAGGGAAATTCTTCATGTGGAACCTCATAAGATTTTGTGGGACTTCCCAACATGTTGTGATTGGACCCAGCTTCCATGGTAGCCATTTTGTTGTGGTGCCTACTACCTGCTGCCCCCAAAAAAGTTACCTCAGGATCAACAAGGTTGAGGACCCCATTCAAGAATCAGGCACAATGGTGTCATGGACTGCAACAAAGCTATGAACAAACTTCTTTAACAATACCCCCATTTCCCCACAAATAGGTAAAGTATGAAATATCTTACTGATGGCCCCAAGCATGCCAACACCTCCATGAATGTAGATCAGACATCTCCTTGGCTCCCCGGATGAATGCTTTGGCTCATATATTCTCACAGGCACTTTACCAAATTGTTCATCCCTGATGTGGAGCCTCTTGTCTGTTTGGAATACTCCAGCCTTTAAAAATATTCTCATGACGCTGATTTCTTTGCAAATGCCCAGTTTTTCCAAAATCTGTCCCTGTTTTAAGGGGCGGGGGAGAGAGAGAGAGAGAGAGAAAGTAATCAGAAGGATAACCGGAATGAGTTTCTGGCCCTAATACACAGGTGCCTCCTTGCTTGCAGCTGTTGGACTGGCTGGGTTTGCCAACCCTCTCAGGTAACAGCACATTAAAATTTTCCTCCCAAGGTAAGCCACATAATTGCCCTTCCACCATGGTGGAAGTCTGGAAGAGGGGAATATGTGGAAATCTTTTCTCTGTAATTCAAGGAGCTCTGACTAAAGGAAGGGAGTAGAAAAGAAGAAGCTGAAAGTGCAGGAGAAGTTTAAGGGCAAGTCAGCGGATAAGAACGAAGTGTCCACTCAAGATATTGACTGAGAAAGCCAATGTCATGTAGTGGTTAGTGCTGGACTGAGAGCTTGCCCTGACCTGAATGCCTCAGGGTATCCCAGTCTTGTTAGATCTCAGCAGCTAAGCAAGATAAGCTCCAGTTAGTACTTGGATGAGGGACCTTCAAGAAAGTCCAGCCATTTCTTAATTGAACAGGCACTGCTTCTATCACTTTGGAAGTTTTCATCCCCCACCCGCTTGTATTTCTTTTTTCAGGTTTTTTTCCGCAAACGTTTGGATGTGGTTTGCCATCGCCTGCCTCCATGTTGGCCCCGCTTAGCTTTTGAGATCTGATGAGATCAAGCTATCCTGGGGCTATCCAAGTCAGGGCTAGGCTGAGAATAGTGTGACTGCCTCAAGGTCACCCAACAAACTTTTATGACATGAGTCGGAATTTGAGCCTGGAATCCCTAGTCCAACACTTTAAACACTGCACCACACTGGTTCTCATGATGGAATAGCATGTTAATATTCAGATTTTTTTTTTTACTGGCATGATTATATACACAAAATTAAGCAGAAGGATTTTTTTCCCCGCTATCTGCATTTCTTTTGTGGCCATTGAAGCAAAGTTTGGGTCCAGTAGCACCTTTAAGACTAAACTTTGTTCTGCTGCTTCAGACTAAGATGGCTGCATGCCTGAATCTATTTTCTGGCCGTTATTATTATTATTGATTTCATTTTATTATTATTCCTGAAAATAATTTTGTCATATAGAGGATGGTCCCTGATCTGGATAGCCCCAGGATAGCCTGATCGCATCAGATCTCAGAAGCTAAGCAGGGCCAACATGGAGGCAGGCGATGGCAAACCGCCTCCAAATGTCTCTTGCCTTGAAAACCCTACATGGTTTTATCCTTAGCATATTTGGATTACAATTGGATTCTTTCCCAACATGTCAGTTTAATCTCCTGTTTCAGCAGCAGTTCTTGTGACTTTAAGTTGTTATTGCCATCTAAGGCCCAATTTACACCTCCCTTCTGAAGTAGTTTGACTGCTGTCTTTTCCTACGCTCATTTCACTCTGGTTTCAGATTTCACTCCCTGGGTCTGAAGTGTACAAAGCAACAGGATCTGTTTAAAGCTGTAAAATACTAGCTTGACCACAGGAGGGCAATTAACGAATGTAAACAGTAATTTTTAAACTAGAACAAGTATGGTGTGAAACTAGAAACAGATATAGACGGGTTTTTTTGAAACTAGAATGATTCCAGCAGGAAAGTCAGATGTAGATTTGACCTAACAGTTGCTTGTATTTTCCCTTTAAATTCCTTGTAATTAGTTTCTGATTAGTAATTGCCTCTAATGGGGCTATCTGTTTTGGTATCTTTTTATAAAATTGCCTTTTTATCTCAGTCCATACTTACAGTAATGATACTCTACCTAAATGCTGGCTAAAGTATTTATGTATGTTTTGTTTGTCATATCCTTAAAAAGTGTCCCATCCTAATAGTAGATCACGACCCTCCAATTTCAGAAGTCTGAAGTTTTCTAATATAATCCAGTCTCTAATCCAGGATAGGTTCGCTGCTTGATAATACAAAGTCCAGTTCGGTAATGCAAAACCTCCCCATTCTTTCCTTTCTTGGAGTAATTTTAGTTTAATTCTGGGCTTTTTTGTTGCCAAATAAATTGCTTAATAATTCTTTCTAAACTTTAAAGAAAAGTCAGTTTTTAAGTATAGGAATTGTTTGAAAGAGGAACAACACTCTTGGTAGGATATTTATCTTAACAGTTGCTATTCTTCCCATGAATAAGATTTGCATATCCTTCCTTTATCCAAATCTCTTTTGATTTCTATAAGCAATTTCATGTAGTTATCTTGTATTAAGGAACTGCATCTATTTGTGAGTGTTACTCCTAAATATTTTATTTTCTTTTGAATCTCAAATCCCGATAGCTTTTGTAATTGCATGTTTTGTTCTGTAGCACAGTTTTTTGTCATTAGTTTTGTTTTGTTTTACATTAATTTTTAGTCCTACCAGTTGTCCATATTCTTGTAATATTGTCAAAAGATTTTACGAAAAACCGACAGAGTTAGATAAAATACTCTTAGGTACAGAAGAGAAACTTATTAAAAAATTGTACATGGTATTACTAGAGCATAAAATGCAAGATAAAACAGTTAAAACTACAATGGTTACTTGAGCACAAAATTTAGGCCACAATATTAATTTAGATCAATGGGCCAGAATCAGGAAAATTAATATAAAATATAAAAAAGTGGTGTCTTTTAAAGAGAATCTTTATAAAATTTTCTATAGATGGTTTATGACACCAGATAGATTGGCAAAATATTACCCTAACATGTCAAATAACTGTTGGAAGTGTAGGAAAAAAGTTGGTTCCTTTTTCCACGTCTGGTGGACATGTCATAAAAGTAAAACATATTGGGTCGATATACATAAAATTTTACACAAAATAATAGGAACCAATATCCCTTTATTACCAGAGATCTTCTTGTTGAATATAATACCTGAACAATATAATAAATCAGACTGTTATAATGATGACACATGTAGTGACTGCAGCTAGAATTTTATATGCCAGATTATGGAAAAGTCAAGACATACCTTAAAGAGAAGATTTGATTTGTAAATTGTTTGAAACAGCCGAAATGGATAAACTAACTATGGTACTACAAGGAAGAGGAGATAATATCTTTGAAGAATCTTGGGCTAGACTTTATACATGGATTGAAAGCTTCACAAAGGAATAATTACAGCCTACATATGTTAGTAAAATTTATTTTAAATTAAAGTTATTAGGTGCAAAAGAGACTGAAAAAACTAGCAAATGTGGGATGGAGAGCTATGTTATTATGTACAAGTGTTTCTTTTTAATGGAAAACTAATTTTAAAAAATTAAAAAAGAAAACCCTACAGGGTCGCCATGAGTCAGCCGTGACTTGACAGCAAAAAATTAAATAAATAGAGGAGGGGAGTGTTAAAAAGTTATCTGGCCTGGGGGGGGGGGGTATGTGGCAGCTGACCATCTAGCTGTCTGCATCCCTTCCAGCTCCTGCTATCCCCATGAGAAATTAGAGCTCTGCTTACCGAAAACACAGCCTTGACTGGAATAAATATCAATGCCAAGTATGGGAAGAACTAGGACAAGGAAAGATGTCAAAAACCCTCCTTACAGACCTCCTAAAAAGAGCAATATTGATAGAGAACTCTCAGATGACTCAGATTTGGAGGCTTCTCTGTAACAAGAAATGGCGATGGAAGGGAGTATCCCTGACCAAAGTGAACAGACTGTGATACTGCGTGCCCTAACAGAGATAAGGAATGAAATTAAGATTTATATGAAGCTAATGAGTGGAGAGGTTTGGCAATTAAAGAAGGAATTTGGATTGTTTAAACAGACCCTGGAGCCAATAAATAAGAAATTAGACGAGTTTACCGCAGCTTTGAAAACAACAGAGAGAAAAGCTGAATCAGTGCAGCAGTTGGCAAAAAAGAATGCAGAAGACATCAAAGAACTTATGGATTTTGCAATATGGGCTAAGAATAAGATTATACTCCAGGGAACAAAACTGAGAGAAAAGAAAGCCAAAATACGTGGAGTATCAGTACTTTGAAAAAGAAAATCTCGCTGCAGCTTTAAATAAATGCCTGACTCAAATCCTTTTCGCAGCAGGAGAAGCAGTGTCTCCTGAAGGGATCATCAGCTCTGCTTTTCGGCTAAATATCTCCAAAAACGCTCCCCATAACACCGCACCAGACATTATTGTCGAGTTTAAACAACTACAGATGAGAAATAAACCTTTTGCAATTGCGAGAGACAAGCAAGGACTGAGTTTGGAGGACACGATTGTACATCTGTTCCCTGACATTCCAGCAGAGGTAATAAAGGCAAGAAGATGTCTCAAGGGAAACAGTGAAAATTCTCAGAGATAAAGGAATTCTTTACAGATGGCTACCTCTAGGACATTTAGTTGTTAATATGGAGAACAAAAGGTTTACAGTGTTTAATGAGATTACAGGGGAAAACTTAATAGAAGCAGTAACCAAATTAAGGAATGGAAGTGCCTGAAATGAGATATCATGTTTGTTAGCAGAGTGATGGAAAGTAATTCATAAAGTAAGATAGAGTTAGTATGTTAGTACATAGAGTAAGTTAGAGCCAGTAGATAGGACAAGTGGATAATAGGAATGAAATTGTCAAACCAACAGTATAGCAAACAGGGGAAGGGTGTGCCCCCCAAGACCTCTGATTAGAGGGAGGAGGGTATCCTTCTGCTGCAGAGATTTCTCTGCAGCACCAAGTTTTCGAAGGCAACCCTGTTCAACTTTCTTTTTTAGGTTTGGAAGAAGATGTATTATAAGTATAAAGTAAGTGTGTATGGAGGGAGTCCAGTTAACGAAGAGAAGGAGTTTGAGATAAATTAAGGAAGAATTTAATAATGTTTAGATCATGAACTAGAGGAAGTTGTGCAAGTCAAGCGGGTAAAGAAAGGGAATATGATAATGATGGAGATTATCTATATGCTTTTAATGTTTAATATGATATTTTGTAAGCTCTGAAGAACTTATTTTTTGTAGAACTTAAGGAAAATGAAGTGGTAAGACATGTATAAAATATCTGGATATATGAACGCTTAATAAAAATATTAATAATTTTTAAAAGTTATCCGGCCTAGGCACCAAATAGGCTAGGTATGCCACTGGTGCAAACCCCGCTTTTTCTGTTTCAGTGACAACACTGACATCTATAAATTATGACATTTATAATAACATACGGCTTTAACTTTCTGGTTTTTCTCTCTACATTAGGCAAGACTAGGAAAAAAACCTGAAAAAGGATTTCCTGCATAAAACCTGATGTACTTACCACATGAAAGGCTGCTTCGACTGAGGCAGAAGTGAATGCATATTTGAAGGATTCACCAATTTCCAGAGGGATATTCATTTTTTGGAAATAAAGATAAAGCCAGCACAAGAAGCTAAGAGGAAGACATATCAGGAGAATAAGGAACAAATTCATTTTCTTCCCAGAGAAGTGAGTTGAAGTGACTGATGGGTTTTTAAAGCACACATAGTTATAGGCCTTGTCATTAAAAATGATTACTTCACACCGTAGTTGGGTAAGTATACATGGTCTGGTGCCACCTAGAAAATTATTACCCATTTAAAGAATGTGTTTGGACACCAAGCTAGCATACAGCATCTTATCTGGAGTTTCCCCATTCAATGGCCAAGTGCCTTGAAAAGTAGTTTTCTATGGACTGGACAGCTAACGCTTCTCTTTTCGCCGTCCCCTTATTAAACAGAGCAAATTATTCTGCCTGCTCTTTGTGGCCACGGAGCAGTGGCTTTGTTTTTTCTTCATTTTCTGAGGTACTTCACTAGATCTGCTACCTAATATCCCTTCTCTGGAAAGGACAGGCAGCCTCGGAAAACTTCTGCATGCCAAGGTATGCATTTTACCACTGAGTCATGTCTTTGGCTGAGGACAGACTGGCAATCTGAAGTGGAGGCAAAGCGGAGGGAACTGGAGCGGGGGGAAAAACCCACGGAGCTGGCCGTTCACACTGGCCAGAGCAATGCGGATCAGCGGCGATACGGAGCGTTCAGACTGCCACAGAGCGTTCAGACTGCCGCATAGCCAGCGCGCGCAGCTCGCGCGCGCCGCTGCACTTTTTTTTTGTTTTCCTTTGATGTTTTTCGCATGTGCGCACATGCGCACATGCGCAAAACTTTTGTTCACACTTCCTCCGGATGCCTCCCGCTTCTTCCAGTTCACACTGTTTGGAAGCGGGAGGCATGCGGAGGAAGGCCCCTGAACACCGGGAAAAACCAGTGTCCGGGTAAAGCGGAAGGAAAGCGACTGGGAGACGGGTAAGTACGCAACGGAGCCGACGGACAGATGCGCATGTCTGAACGTGCTCCTTTCCTCCGTTTGCGAAGCGTGCCTGCCCCGCTTTAGATTGCCAGTCTGTCCTCAGCCTTTGTGTAACCTTAAAGATTAGAGCAGGGGTGGCCAAACTGTGGCTCGGGAGCCACATGCTGCTCTTTCACACATATTGTGTGGCTCCCGGGAAACTCCCCATCTATTTGCTCTCTTTCTTTCTGTCTCTCTTCCTTCATCTCTCCCCCTCATTTCCCAATCTTATTTGTGCTCTCTCTCTCTCTCTCTCTTTCTTTCCACCTCTTTCATTCTTTCTTTCCACCTCTCTCTCTCTCTCTTAGACATAAATGTCATTAGCAAACAAATAAATATCATTGGACAAATAAATACCATTATCAATATCTGTTTTTACTCCTTATGTTTTTATTTTGGGCAGTCTCATTTAATGTTAAGAAAAAGCAAATTTGCATTTTTTCAGTAAGGACGTGTGTGTGATATTTGTTCATGTCTTGTGGCTCTCAAACATCTGACCTTTATTCTGTATGGCTCTTACTGTAAGCAAGTTTGGCCACACACCAGGATTAGAGTGTGATACCATTTTAGAGTGTTATTTAGGGAACCTGGTATAGTGCAGAGGGCTGGATTAGGATGTTGTAGAACCAGAAGTAAATTCTTACTCTGCTTTGAAGTTGGCTGGGTGAGCATAGGTCAGTGATAGTTACCTTCCAGGACTGCTGTGAAGGGAAAATGATTTTCGCCACTACGGCTGCCAAGTCAGCCCGGGGGGTGGGGGATCCCCCGCTACAGGGGTTCCCAATCCGCTGGCCAGCATTTGGCCGGCGGGGGGAACCCCACCCCCCTTCCCCAACGTAATGACGTCACCCGGCAGTGATGTCACCACATTGGGGGCGTTGCCAGGGCGACGCTCTGGCAATCGCCTCAAAACTCTATGATACCATAGAGTTTTGGGGCGATTGCCAGAGCATCGCCCTGGCAACGCCCCCAACGTGCTGACGTCACTGCCGGGCGACATTGTCAGGTACGTGCGCGAAGCACGCGCACCCAGGAAGCTCCCGGAAGACTCCCTCCCGCCGGTAAGTAAGGAAGACTTGGCAACCCTATTCGCCACCCACAGTTCCTTGAAATTTCCCACACCAATAAGGTTCCAGTTTTCTCTCTATCTACTAGACCAGTGGGGTGGTGGGTGGAAAGTACTGTCAAGTCACAGTTGACTTATGGTGATCCATTGGGGTTTTCAAGGCAAGAGATGTTCAGCGGTGGCTTGGCATTGCTTGCCTCTATGACCCCAGTATATTTATAAGATTCAGAAACTTCCAGAGGGATCATGGGCCAGTTTGTTGTAGTGGTTAGAAGCACGGGCTCTAATCTGGAAGAACCGTGTTTGGTTCCCCACTCCTCCACATCCAGCTGCTGGTGTGGCCTTGGGTCAGTCACGAGTTCTGTCAGAGCTGTTCTCTCAAGAGCAGTCCTCAAAAGAGTTCTCTAAGCCCCACCTACTTCACAGGGTGTCTGTTGTGGGGAAGGGAAGGGAAGGGAAAGGAGACTGTAAACCACTCTGAGACTCCGAGTGAAGGGCAGGGTATAAATCCAATCTCCTCCTCTTCTTCCTCTTCCTCTTCCTCTTCTTCTAGATTTCCCATTCAAATACTAGCCAGGGCTGACCCTGCTTAGCTTTTGAAATTTGAAAAGATCAGGCTAGCCTGGGCTATCCAGGTCAGGGCTAAACCAATGGTAGCCAACATTATCCATATACTTTACATAGGTAAGTTACATAGGTCAGTTGCTGTAGAGCTCTTACATAGGCAAGTTGCTGTAGAGCTCTGCTGTAATCCCACATTTTTAATAACTATTCTGACTGATTAGGCAAGGATCAAGTCTTCCAGGATCGCGCAAACACAATTCTAGCTGTAGGTAAGAGGTTTAAGCAATAGTTCCCGTTGAAATACTTGTGGCAGCTCGGCAAAATGAAGCAACAACACAAAATCTCTGGTTGCGTGAGAAGATGAATAATCCAGACCTCCGAATCATTTTCCGATAACATTTCTTCCCTGCAACAAGCCCACCACATGCAGTGAATGTTGACCTCCCCAGTCATTTAAAATGAAGAGCCTTCAGCTGAAATAGATTTGCGTTGTCCGGAGCTTGATTCATACCTAACGTTCTTTGGCTGTTTTTAGTATGACAGAACATAAGAAGAGCCATGCTGGATCAGAGCAGTGGTCCATCTAAGAACATAAGAAGAGCCATGCTGGATCAGAGCAGTGGTCCATTTAGTCCAACATCCTGTCTCACACATTGACCAATCAGTCATCCTGGATGCACAACTGACAAAAAAGAAGCCAAGGCTTTCTCCCAAAGTTCAGGGGTCTGATTGTTACCCCAAACCAATGCTCCCTCTAAGCTGTGGAGTCTTGTGAGCAAAAATTCTACTTGGTGAGCTACTGGCATTAAAGTTGTGACTGAATGATTTGGCTACTGCATAAATTAGTTTGCTCTGGAGCAATCCTTCCTGAGCTAAGACAAAAATGTGTGAGCTGGAGGCTAAAAAAACTGTGACCTAGCTCACACTAACTCAGCTTAGAGGGAACACTGCCTACAACCCCCTTAAAGCCCCATACCTGCAGTATCACTTCTCGTGCCATGTCCCAGTACAACAGCTTCGCTCATCTCTGAGTCTTCTGAAGGTGCCCCCTGCATATGGGTGTGATTGGCAGCTCCCCAATCACACATCACTGAGTCACAGTCCCACCCTGCTTCCAAAATATTTTTTACCATTTTGTGCCAGCACCAGCTTTTTGCTGTGTACGTTGGCCCAACTGGAACATCTCTGGTCAAGGAACAGAAACCAGACATTAAATTGGAAACTCCCAGAAACTGGTGGGGGGAGCAACTCAGCCTTCCAGGATAAATAACCAGCTTTAAGTTTGCAGGGATTCAGCAGGAAAAAATTCAGAGACTCCAGCGAGAAGCTGCTCAGTTGGAATTCATGTGCATATTTAACACTATGCGGCTGGGAGTCAACTGTTACTTGGGGTGGTTAGTGTACTGGAACAAGTAAAAGATTGTTATCCTACATTGAGGGTTCCTCAAAGGCTGGGAGTGGTCCACACCCGCTCTTTGTAGATGATATATTCCAGGGCTCCATTGGAGGGGGAGTGCGCCGGAGCTACGCTCCGCCAGTGAAGAGGCCAGGGGGCGGGTACATAAGCCCCGCCCCCTTCACCCAGCGGCTCAGTCAGTGTGGTGAAGAGGAGGTAAGGGCTGGCTTTTGGGGTTTTTTTCCCTTCCCGGCCGCCCGTTTCTGGGGTGGCCGGGGCGGCGGGTGTGGGGAGGGCTTTTCTTTTTCTTTCCCCAGCTGCCCGTTTCTGGGGTGGCCGGGGCGGTGGGCGTGGGGAGCAATGCGCCCTCTAAACTGTGGAGTCTTGTGAGCAAAAACTTCTACTTTGGGAGCTACTGGTATGAAAGTTGCGAGCGAGCGATTTGGCTGCTGCAGAAATCAGTTTGCTGTGGAGCCCTAGTTTTTACTTTTCTTTCCCCAGCCGCCCGTTTCTGGCCTTCTGACACACTTCCGGTGATGTCAGGGGGTGTGGCATATGCTAATGAGTTATGCTAATGAGCTCCTGCCGCTCTTTTTCTACAAAAGGACCCCTGATATATTCTTTGCTAGTATCTTGTTTTCATCTCCAACATAATGTAACACACCATGCCCTGTGGCTCTTTGGGCATAATACTCTCTGCCAATTAACACTTCACGCACCTGATGAAGTCCGCTGTAACTTCTGAACTCTTAATACCACAGTAACTTCATGGCCCCAGACCCTGTTATTTCAGGAGAAAGATTAAATTAATGGGATTAAAAGGTTCCCCATTAAACTAATATTCCCACCCACTTTGGTTTATTGCTATGGGATGACTAAATTATGCAAAGCTTTAGCTTTGGGACCATGGATTTTCTGCTGGTGAAAAAGGAATGTTGGGCCTTTAAACAAAGGAGAAGGAGGAGGAGACAGAGAATAAAATGACAAAGAAGAGGATGACAAAGATGAAGATGAAGAGGACGACGATATGATGATGATGACGATGACTATTCTGGAGACGTAGAACAGCCATGTGGCACAAGGGTGCAGTAAGGAGGAGGGTTGGGCAAGTCAGAGTGAAAAATCTGGCCAGATCTGACCCTTACAGTCATCCTTACACTTTGTATCATCATGCTTCATAGAAGAGAGGTCTATCAGTGGCTACTAGCCATGGTGATTCATGGGAAACTCCCCATTTAGAGGCAGTAAACTTCTGAATACCAGTGCAAGGAAGCATTATTTATTTTTTATTATTTTTAATTCACTTTCCCACTGAGATCTGAGGTAGATCGGTAGTGGAAAGTGCAGTCAAGTCACAGCCACACTTATGGTGACCCTGTAGGGTTTCCAAGGCAAGAGATGAACAGACATGGTTTGCCATTGCCTGCCTCTGCGTCACATCCCTGGTATTCCTTGGTGATCTCCCCTCCAAGTAATAACCATGGTGGCTTCTGAGATATAACAAAGTCGGGCTTGGCTGAGCCATCCAGGTCAGGGCCAATTTAGATTACAAAATTTACAAATAGTTCCATCAGATGGCAAGAAATTCCAATAAATGTCGCAGTAGGCCTGGGATTACGGAAATGGAAGATGGTGCAAGATACAACAATGCAAGCTACAACAATAGCAATCATTAAAAGAAAGGGGGGAGTAAACTGTCTAGGCGTATAAAGTAGAACATGATGCAATTAAAAAATTGATATTTTTCTTATGTTCTTATGAGCATCAACGTCAACTTCAGGGTGGCTGGGGAGCTGGAGGCCCCCCCGAACTTTTCCAGGAGGTGCTGAGCCTCCACTGAAGACAATGGACTGTGATGTCTCTGGCACAGCCCCACCCACACACCCCGGGAAATTGGAAAGTCTACGCCCTTGCTTATGAGTATGTGGTCTCAGCATATCTTGCTAATACGACAGTCCAGGAGAGGAAGACTACCAGTGAACAATAAATATTGAGTAGGGTCCACCCAGCTTTTTTAATGACTCTTGCCCCACTCCCTTCCTTACTATAGACCAGGAGTGGGCAAATTGCGGCCTGTGGGCCACATGTGGCCCACCACAGAGTTTTTTGTGGCCCGCCAAGACAGTCAGCCATGTGATTTCAGTCAGACCTCTGTTGGGCCCGGAGCGCAGAGAAGCGGTGCTCCGGGAGTGAAGTGTCCAGGGGGTGGGCACAATACCAAGCCCCACCCCCTGCTCCCAGCAGCCCTGTTGGGCGATGAGGAGGCAGAAGAAGGAAGGTAAGTTACCTTCCCTCCCCCATCCTCCTCTTCCCAGGGCCACAGCACTCCAGGGAAGCCCTGCCTGCCCCCACCCTCGCCTTCCCTGGGCCGCGCCAAAGCGCAGCACTCCGGGGAACCCCTGCACACTCCCACCCTTGCCTTCCCCGGGTTGCACGGAGGCGCAGCAGGCAGGAAGTTGCTTTCGTCGATCTCTCTCTCTCTCTCTCTCTCTCTCTCTCTCTCTGACTCTCTCTGTGTCCCTCTGCATGTGTGTGTGTGTCTGTGTCCCTCTGTCTCTCTCTCTCTGTCCCTGTGTTCCCCTGTGTGTCTCTCTCTGTCCCTCTGAGTCTCTCTCTGTCTCTGTCTGTCTGTCTCTCTCTGTCCATCTCTGTGTGTGTCTTCCTCTCTCTCTCCCCCTACGTTCAAGAAAATTGAGCCTAAATTCAATTTGCTCTCTTATCCCATCACTGCTGATATTGATACAGCACCTGAGGAGCCGCAGCTTGAACTTATTGACATGCAGTCAGATCACACTGTGAAAGAAATGTTTAATGCTGTGACATTAGTTGACGTTTACAAATCTTTGTCTGCTGAAAAATTTCCATGTATGAAGAAATTTGCTGGGAAAATGTTCTCTATATTAGAGTCTACATATGTTTGTAAGCAAAGTTTTTCTTGCATGAAGATCAACAAGAGTAAATATAGATACTCTTTGACAGACATTAACTTGCAGGCTGTGATGAGAATCTCAACAAGCAATCTCACCCGAGTTCAAAAAAAATTGTAGAAAAGTGTGATAGGGTACATTTGTCTCATTAAACTGATTCTAAAATTAAATGTGCTTGCAGCTATAGATGATATGAAATTAGCACAATAAATAAATGGAATAAAACCACCACTATTTTATTTAATTTATATTTATTGATTTTTATGATACAATTTATACCTTTTCTGAAATGCAAAGTTAACTAATGAATGCAATCATTTTAAAAGGTGCGGCCCTCCGCTAACCTCCGCTGCCACAAAGTGGCCCCCGAGCCAAAACAATTGCCTACCCCTGCGATAGACCATGTTTCACATCATAGGCGTCAACTACAGGGGGGCTTGAGCCACCCCTGAAATTTCCCGGGGGTTACTGAGCCCCCCCCCGGGAAAACGGTGCGCCCTCCGCCGCCTCTCCCCGGGCCCTTCCTAGGGCTGCCACCACCGCCTCTCTCTCCCCCTCCCCCGCCTGGCCACTCCGTCCCTCCCTCTGTCTGTCCAGGGGCCAGCTAAGCAAATGCCCAGCTGGCCCCTGGACAGATAGAGGGAGGGACGGAAGCAGGAGAGGTCAGGCCGGGGGGGGGGGGAGGCAGCGGTGGGAACATGGTCCTGGCAGGCGCGCGCACTTTGCGCGTGTGCACGGAAGAGCTCCTCCCCCCCCCCCGGATTTTGAAAACTTGACGCCCCTGTTTCACATGACTATTATATATCCAAGTTCCATGACCACCCAGCGTAGCCTTTTTAACGTTCACAGTGACCCTACCTTCCTTTTTTTACCAGCCAAAAAGCTGGCAGATTCCAACCCTTCTCAACTATGTTTAAGGCTGTCCCTTGACTGGGATGGCCCTAGGCTACCCTGATCTCATCCGATCTCAGAAGTAAGCAGGATCAGCCCTGGCTAGCACTTGGAAGGAAGACCGCCAAGGACGTCCAGGATTGTTACACAGAGACTGGCAGTGGCAAACCACTTTTGTTCGTCTCGTGCCTTGAAAGCTTTATTGGGTCTCCATAAGTGGGCTGTGGCTTCACAGCTTTTTACACAGAGAGAGAGAGAGAGATTAGGGATGCCAGCCTCCAGGTAGGACCTGGGGATGTCCCAGAATTACAGCTCATCTCCAGACTACAGAAGTCAGTTCCCCTGGAGAAAAATGGATGTATTGGTGGGTGGACTCTTTGGCATTGTACCCCACTGAGGTCCCTATCCTCCCCAGGCTCCAACCCCAAATCTCCAGGACTTTCCCAACCTGGAGCTGGCATCCTTACCACATGTCCATGGACTGTCTCCTGCGCTCAGCTTCTGCTCAAGTCGTCAGTGTCTTGTGGCCTATGTGATGCAATCTGAACCGTGCCTGTTGCCTTCGTGCTAAGAAGCCTCTCCCAAATTCTACATTCTATTATTATCAATTGACCAAGATGGCACTATTTGTGTGGGAGTAAAGGGCCATCAGGTCACAGCTGACTTACAGCAACCCCAGGAAGGGGCTTTGGAGGCAAGCAAGAAGCAGAAAAGGCTGGCCATTGCCTTCCTCTGCAGAGTCTTCCTTGGAGGTCTCCCTTCCAAGTATTGACCCTCCTTAGCTTCCGAAATTGGATGAGACCAGGCTATGCCATGCTGCCTTCCTTCCCAGGGCTACTTAGCAAATAGAATTGAAATAATCACTCGGTACTCATGTGCAAACATACCTGAAATATTAGCACACACACACATGAGAGTAGGGTTTGAATTAAATGTGCGGCAGGTGAAGCAACAGCACACGCCTCTTTGGTTTTGCACCTCCCTAGCATTGCATTTTAAACTGAGCTGCCACCCTGTGTGTTTAATTAGCATACCACAGATTGGTGGTAGGGTTGCCAGCCTCCAGGTGGGGCCTGGGGATCTCCCGCTTTTACAACTGATCCCCAGCTGACAGAGATCAGCTCCCCTGGAGAAAATGGCTGCTCTGGAGGGTGGGCTCAATGGCATTGTACCATGCTGAGGCCCCTCCCTTCCCCAAACCCCACCTTCTCCTGGCTCCACCCCCAAAGTCCCCAGGTATTTTCCAACCCGGACTTGGCAACCCTAATCGGTGGTGAAAGTGGGTGCTCAAGTGGTTTGCAAGCGAAACACATAGGTTACATCGGTAAAGGTAAAGGTTTCCCTTGCTCGAAAGCCAGTCGAATATGACTCTAGGGATGCGGTGCTCATCTCCGTTTCCAAGCCAAAGAGCCAGCGCTGTCCAAGGACGTTTCCATGGTCATGTGGCGGGCATGACTAGATGCCGAGGTGCATGGAATGCTGTTCCCTTCCCACTGAAGTGGTACCTATTTATCTACTTGCAATTTCTTGCTTTCGAACTGCTGGATTGGCAGGAGCTGGGGCCAGAGACGGAGCTCTTGGGCCAGGGAACACCAGGAGGTGTTGCTCTTTAGGGTGTAGAATTCTTCAAGGTGTATTTCTTCAAGGAATCTGCACACACCCAGCTTTTCACTGGACCTAAGATAAGGGGCTGCAGTGGCTCAAATGGTTAAGATGCTGAACTGCAGACCAGAAGTTCAGTAGCTTGGCAGTTCAAGACCTGAGTGCTGCATGATGGAGTGAGATCCCGGTTACCCACGGAGACATCCCGTGGGAAAGCATCCACATTATTGTAGCACATTAGGCACGGAGCACTGCCAATTTTTGTTTAAAAAAAAAACCCACTTCCCGAGCGGCAGAACAGATCTGCAGGTTCAGACTGCCAAATTCCACAGGGCCTGTAAGATGGAGCTCTTCCACCAGACTTTCAAGTAGGGGCCGCCTTGACTTTACAGCCCTGGTCCGATCATCGAAGACCACCAATCAGGACCATCTGCACCATAGATTGGAAACTCAGAAGTTCAAAAAAGCCTGCTGATGCTGCTTGGATAAGGGCGCTGAAGTTCGCCATCTTGTATAGTATTTTAAAGTTTGTGTTGTATGTTTTTATATCGTGGTTGTTTTATGGAATTTTATTGTATAGGAACCATGTTGTCAGCTGCCCTGAGCCTGCCGAAAGGCTGGGAGGGCGGGATAGAAATCTAAATAATAAATAATAAATAAAATAAATCTGTTCTGCACACGGTCCCCCCATGTTCAGACAGCCGCCATGTGTGATGAATGTGCCAGAAAACAAAAACTCCACTTCGGAGGCGGTGGCTCCAAGTCATCCTCTGATGGGGTGAGTATGCCCGGGGAATAGGGCTGCCAAGTCCAACTTGGGAAATATCTGGGGACTTTGGGGGTGGCGCCAGGAGACTTTGGGGGTGGAGCCAGGAGAAAGGAAGTGACATCATTTTGTGATGTCACATCCTGTGATGTTGCTTCCACATGCTTCCAAATGAACTCATGAAGTTTCCTGATACTGAATCAGGCCATTGGTCCATCAAGGTCAGTATTGACTACTCAGACTGGTAGTGGCTCTCCAGGGTCTCAGGCTGAGATCTTTAATGTCACCTATTACCTGATCCTTTTTTAGCTGAAGAGGCTGATACCTCCTGCATGTCAAGCAGATGCTCTATCACTGAGCAACGGCCCTACTGAATCCTTCCTCATCTCGGCAGAATATGAAGCCCTAAGTGCTACACAAGTGCTAAATATGATTTTCATATCATAAGAACAGGAGAGAAGCCACAGTGGATCGGCCCATCCAGTACAGCCCATCCAGTACAACACTCCGTGTCACAACAGTGGCCAAAAATACCAGGTGCCCTCAGGAGGTCCAGCAGCGGGGCCAGAACTCCAGAAGCCCTCCCACTGTTGCCCCCCAAGCACCAAGAATACAGAGCATCACTGCCCCAGACAAAGTGTTCCATTTAGACCTTGTGGCTAATAATAGCCACTGATAGACCTCTGCTGGATGGGGACAGAGAGAGAGAGACAGACAGACAGCTTTTTCACTTACTCTTGCCCAATTCCCAGGCTTTATTTCTGGCCCTTGTTTCACCCAGCTGTTGTCCATGTAAGTCCCATAACTTCTCCCCCCCCCCCAGCATAGGCTTTTTGGTGGCTAAAGAGGACCTTTGTCCTCCCCTTTTCGCCAGCAGAAAAGCTAGTTGGATCCATCCCTAATTTAAAATACCGGTTACTTGATGTACAAATGCTTTTAAAAATGCAGATTTTTACTGCCGGAGGGGGGGACACGGTTGAAAGAAACAGAAAATTGGCATAAAAATGAGGAATCCCAACTTTTATTTGCAGAAGGGAAATGAGGATTGTGGGGACCCAAACAGCCACGACAAGACATTTTAAACAATCCCACTCCCAGACCTTCTACAGGCAACCTCTCCTTGTGATGTTTACCTCTTTGGAAGTGACAGTTTATTCCTTTGACAAAACCACAGTGGACAGACAGACAGAAAAAAGAAAGAGGGGGAGGGGGAGAGACAGAGAAGGAAAAGAGCTCGCAGACCCCAGCTTACCCGAGCAGTTTACTCAGCAGCAACCTTGCACGCAGTAGAAAGAGCTTAGTCCCGCCTTAATCTCTGGGCGGGGCTCTCTTGCTGGCTCAGCTCTTAAAGGGGAAATTTCCCTTTTAAGAAGTTCAAGAGGCTGGCCAGGGCAGGCTCCGAGGTTCCCCTGCTGGCAGCCATTTTGTCCCCCCGGTGGCCAATTTTGGAAAAGCGGGGGAAAGCTTTAAAAATCGGTGTTTCCCCCGCTCTACGGGGGGACTTGGCAGCCCTACCGGGGAATGCCTAACAGCTATGGCTGTGCGAATAGGCCTATTTAATCCGTTTGTGAAAGGTGCCTATATCGGGCCAAACTGCCAGTCTGAACGCAGCCATAGAGTATACATTCTCACGTTTCCAGGCTTTCTGAGCAGTGTACAAAGGCACATACAAGGAAACAGCCTGTACAGCTTATACCCAGTACATGTGCATCCAAACAGTTGCAGGGTTAACACCGCAAAGGTTACACAATCTTGGTTATATTCTCTCTCTTTTTTAAAAAAATAAAATAAATTATTTATAACTTTTAACTTTACACCAGCAAGATTCATAAAAGGAAACACTGGTATTATAAAACCACAGTAACAATTCTAAACACAAATAACAACAAGAAAAAAATTAAAATTAATGTACAATTGTCAACATTTTCAGAAATAGTATAGTAGCAATAAAAACGTCATAAAACCTTCTTGTTGTTTTTTAAAGTTAATAGTTACCGTACATTGTTTCTTGTATACCCTTAAGTACAGAATATAGATATAATTTCTAGTGGGGATAAATTGAGTGTCACACTGTCCCTTTCTGGAACATGCTGGCTGAGTCTCAAATTCAAAATCTTGTAGAGCAATTGCTCAAGGCTTTAGCTTCTCAGTCTAATTCTGCGTATGCTGAAGCCACACTAGACAGGAAGGATCTGTTTGAAGCAGGAATAGCCTTTCCCCGAAGTAAGGACAGAGACGTTCTGTACTGCAGACAGCTGGAAGACACTCCTTATCTATTGTGGAGTAGTTCTGCTCCCACAACAGCAGATTCGTACTGAGAAATATTGCAGAATCTGGTGACTCATTCCCAGCTTTCTGGAGGAACACTGCCTTCCCCCCTCCCCCCCGGGCATCTTTCTGAAGCATCTGTCTTGAGAATAAATGGCTTCCGGAACAAGTCAGGCACCTGCATGACAGGTTTAGCCACAAGCTTGAGTTTAAGAGTTTCAGACGCCATTTATTTATTTTTATTTAAAACATTTTGATGCCAACTTTCCACCCAGTCAGGGTCTCCATGGTGACAAACATAAAAGCATTAAAACATGGTGTGGAGAACGCCCCCCCACACACACACATGGGTTGCCAGGTCTGTGTTGGGAAATACCTGGAGACTTTGGGGGTGGAGCCAGGAGAGGGCGGGGTTTGGGGAGGGGAGGGGCCTCAGCATGGTGCAATGCCAAAGAGTCCACCCTTCAAAGCAGCCATTTTCTCCAGGGGAGCTGATCTCTGTCAGCTGGAGATCAGTGGTAAACGAGAGAGATCCCCAGGCCCCACCTGGAGGTTGGCAGCCCTACCACACACTGAGTTTTAGAAGTTTATGGGGGGAGGTTTCTCTCTGGAAGTGGCAGGGAGTCAGTTCAATTGCCTGCTAGATTACATCTGTACATATGCTAATGGGCCTGGTAGGAAAACCAACTAAGGAATTTGGAGCTAGGAAGTCTCCAAGCGATTCTTGGAGATTTCTCAGTGTGCCTTCCGGGAGGGCTCCCAGGATGCACCTGTGACCTGAGCAGACCGGGCCAAATGGGTGGAGGGAGTAATGTAAGGTGGATGGAGACGGGGGGGGGGGGGGGGGGGGGTTAAGAAAACTTCCTTGCAAGGGGAAGTCGCTCTCTCTCTCTTCCTTGGAATGCTGCACTGGGGACAACTTTGAACTCTGGTCTGCAAGCAGGCAGCCATCTTTTTTCCGACCATGCGGTCTCCCAGGTAGTGGGAAGTAGATAGGAACCTCATAACTTTTAAAGATCATTAGTGCCTGCCCTGTTTTAACATCAGTTAGAGTATGTCTAGAACAGGGAAAGGGCCTGGAAAATTTTCCTTTAAATTCCATTTGCTGACCTAGTGCTGTGCTTAAGTCTGCTTGTAAATATTTTGTTTTCAATAAACCTGTTTTGACTTTGGAGGTTGGCCCTCAGTCTCTGTACCACCTAGATC
The DNA here is from genome assembly GCA_029233225.1 of Lepidodactylus listeri. Classification (NCBI taxonomy): domain Eukaryota; kingdom Metazoa; phylum Chordata; class Lepidosauria; order Squamata; family Gekkonidae; genus Lepidodactylus; species Lepidodactylus listeri. Next base: position 37,221,883 of record JARCFY010000019.1, on the reverse strand, counting down.
CCCTCCCATCTTGGACACGTGGCTATTTCTCCTGGGAAGCCCCAAAGTCATAATTGGTCCCCATGGTAATCAGGCTCTGGGTAACGGAGGACATAGAAGCAGGGTCTCAGGTTGAGAAGGGGAGCTAGGTACAGGAGGCTGAAGTTGGTTCCTTATTCACATTTCCTTATTCAATCCTTATTCGTTACTTATTCGCAAATTCATCCAGAAACACCCAGAAACACTGTGGAGATGTGGCAACTTCTGAACCCCCAAATAAGGTCTGGACCATGACATATTATATACCCCCAGATTCACAGAACTCTCCCCTTCAAGAAGATCTATCCTGTTTCCTGGTCCAAGGTACGGTTCTTGGGCCAGCTGCTCCAAAGCGTGGTGCCCCCAGGACGATCACACAGACAGACGCTGGGGCAGGGCCGAACCCCAAAAATAATCTTTGGACCACCCCAAATGACACATCCCCACGCTCTGGGGACTGTCCCCTGCAAGATGACATACAGCACCACCCGGTCCACACTCCGGTTCTGAAAAGATAACACTCTACTCGGAGTGCTTCCCAGAGGCCTGTATTTCAAAGGAGATTCGAATAAGGAAGTGCCCTCTGCACCCAAAATAAGTTCTGGACCCCCACACCTCATACACTCCCATCTTCAGCGGACTCTCCCCTTCGAGCAGACATATGTTCTGTCCTGGTCCAAATCCCAGGTAGTGACAGTGAGTTACCCTAGTGAAAGGAAGAAGTAAACTCCCTCCAGGAGTTGGCATCACCAAGGAGGGGTGGGCAAGTCAAAGCAGGCCTGTCCCATCACATGTGGCATAATTCAGTCCAGGCTACCTTGTCCAGTTGGCATTTCCAGCATAAGTCAGTCAAAGGGGAAGCAGTACCAGCGTACTGTTTCACAAAATAGTATAGTCCTGAGGTAATAACTTCCATGAAGATAGATTCCGGTGGGCAGCCATGTTGGTCTGAAGCAACAGAACCACGTTTGAGTCCAGTGGCACCTTTAAGATCAACAAAGTTTAATTCTGAGTAGAAGCTTCCATGTGCTTGCACACAAAAGCTTAGACCCAGAATGAAACTTTGTTGGTAGACACCTGGTTTGGAGGAAAAATGACTCATAGGTGAGGCCATTGTTCTACCCAAGAGGGATTAACCTCTTGGCCTGGCCAAGTCAATTGTCCGTTAACTGCTTCCATAGTCCGTGTGAAGTGGGCAATTAAGTCTTTATTTAGCTGAAACAATGTATGTTGGGGGGGGGGGGGGAAGGAGCATGATATGTGGAGACTTGGATTTGACAATGTTTGGACATCTCTTTGCACGCAGGGATGAACCAGAGTCACAAACTGGCTTCTGTACTTCAGAGAGGCTTCTGGAAACTGGAACAATGGCTTCTGCTGGACTGTCATCTCCTGGCATAGGATGGCGTTTGTCTGCAGTTGGCATCTGTTGTTGTACACTCAGCAACACAAGTCCTCTCATTCACTTATCCTTATTGTCCATGATCTTACACTTATGAAATTATCATACATAAGTTCGCTAAAACAGCACCTTGCAGCTTACAAAGTGCCACCGGACTCAGACTTTGAGGTAATAACTGTAAGTTCGCAGTTAAACCAGTGAATGTCTTATTTTCTTCCTTAGATCTGCAGTAATCCTTTGTGCATGGTATCCATTTTCCCTGTGTAGTGTGCTCTAGATCGAGGAGCAGTGCTGTCGTGAATAATGCCATTAAAATAATGATGAGAGAGCATTTACCAGCCATTAAAAAAAGAAGGCTTTCAGCCGGATATTAAAGAAAGGACTGGTTGCTACTTCTTCAGAAATACATGAACTGGCTTGCTCCTAATTTAAGTACTTCAAGGGGAACTTAAAGTTAGGTAAAGTTTATAAATTATTAATTATTTCAAAAATTATAATACAACAACATTTTATTCAGCTTCATGTTCCTCTCAATAATCATGTTTGTTCTAGGATAATTTGGTGAAAGCAGAAGTTTTTTGAAAATGGATCCAGAAGATATGAAGAGAATTAAAAAGAACTTAAGCTGTAAAAATTTGACGGAAGTACTATAGAAGCTAAGCTGCACCTAGAGGCTGACACCTTTTACTCTATATAAAGTTACTCCTGAGGAAGACTGGTGAAATGAGTGTATAACCGGGTGCTCAATGAGGATGTTGGACTTTTCTTGCCAAATAATTGATGTTTATAAGAGTTATTAAATATTATTGTCATTTTATCACAAGGCTTGTTTGCTGATTATATTTCTTGTAACTGTGATCCCTGCTTTGGTTTACCAAGCACAGGGCAGCCACACAAGCTTAACACCTGCCAGCAGGACAGCTGAGCCTGACTCCTTCCCAGCCTATTTAAGCCGTGGCTTGGGAAAGCTGCCTTGCTGGATCAACTGCTTCACTAGGTACAAATCAGCACCTACAGAAACCCCCCAAGTCTTGATCTGTAGAGCTGAATGCACTGTTCCAGAGGACACCTGACTAAGCTGGCTGCAGAGCACAGAACATTAGAAAGAAGTGGATAGAGGGAAGTTTTTCTCCCTTTCCTATAATTCTAGAACTTGGGAGCACCTGATGAAGTTGATGGGCAATGGATTCCAGATCAGGGGTGGCCAAACTGTGGCTCGGGAGCCACATGTGGCTCTTTCACACATATTGTGCGGCTCTGGGGAGGCTCCCCATCTATTTGCACTCTCTCTCTCTTTCTTCCCGTCTCTCTTCCTTCATCCCTCCCCCTCCCTTCCCCATCTATTTGCTTTCTTTGTTTCTTTCTCTCTTTCTTTCCACCTCTTTCATTCTTTCTTTCCACCTCTTTCTCTCTCTTAAGACACAGAAACATCATTAGCGAAGAAATAAATATCACTGGACAACTAAATATCATTATCAATATCTGTTTTTACTCCTTTTATTTTTATTTTTGGCAGTCTCATTTAATGTCAATAAAAAGCAAATCTGTGTATTTTGTAATAAAAATGTGTGTGTAATATTTGTTTATGTCTTGTGGCTCTCAAACATCTGACCTTTGTTCTGTGTGGGTCTTGCATTAACCAAGTTTGGCCACGCCTGTTCCAGATGGACAAAAAAGGAAGAAGCTGGCTTTGATAGAGAATTTAATAGATTCATGGTGGGGTTGCTAAACCACGCTGATGTAAAGTACTCAGTCCAGAGACACCTTTGTGAAATCAGCTCATGGTTTATTAGGAGGTTCAGGAACACATGTCTGAGCTGGGCTCAGGGGTCTGCTTATATGCACACCTAAACCACGCCCCCAGCCTTACCCACACACACTCTGATAGGATTACAATTAATTAGGGCTGCCAAGTACCGGCGACTTACCGGCGGGGGGGAGTTGTTCTCCCCTGGGAGCTCTTCTGGCGCGTGCGATTGCCCTGGCAACGCCCCCAACGTGCGATTGCCCTGACAACGCCCTTTGGCAACGCCTCCAACGTGCGATTGCCCTGGCAACGCCCCCAACGTGATGACGTCACCTCCGGGTGACGTCATTACACGGGGGAAGTCGTCCTCACCGGACGACTTCTGGGGCGGGGTTCCCCCCGCCAGCCGAATGCCGGCCGGCGGATTGGGAACCCCTATAGCAGGGGATTCCCCCGCCCCCCGGGCTGACTTGGCAGCCCTACAATGAATACAATTAAGTCTCCCCAGGTCATTGGCCCCTATTTGCATCCTGGCTGACCGATAGGTCTAAATTACAATCCGGCCAGTCTATTGTGTTCTGGACTGTTCTGACCGCGCCTGGCCATGTGCTTGCCTCGGACCGCATGGCCTGACCACATGGCGGTCGCCATTAGAACACAACAGCTGACTAAAGGGATGTTCCACATTCAGAGGCATTTAACTTCCGAATACCAGACAAGGTCAGTAGAATGCCTTGGCATTTATGTCTTCTTTGTTGGCGACTGTGTGGACCAGTATGCTGGACTACCTGAATAACTGTTTGCTCTTCTTTCAGAGACATTGAGAAGGTGTAAAATTCTGCCCTAAATTGAATGAAATAGCAGCATTTTGTTGTTGTTTAAAGGACTTGAGCAGGACGAATTTGATCTCCTTAAACATAAACAAAACCTAAAATCTAAACATTTACAGGCCTGTGTACCTGTAAGGGGGAAAAATGCATATATTTTATAGGGAAAGGGAATAGAAAATGGTTGAAAACTTAAACCAAAAGAGTTTTGATTCCTAAAAAGGCAATAGTGTAATTGAACTGGGGACTTTGAGGCTGAAGAAACAGGGATGAAAACTTCAAAAATCATCCTTATTCCTAGCAAATGTGTATTACAGCCTGGAATACCTCAGTCACTGCAGAGTCTGGAAGGTGCTACTGAGAAAGTATAATCCAAGAGCACCATCTGCTGGTTGAAAAGGAATTGTGTTCTTTCATCGGGGATGTGGCCTTATTAAACATTTTACTTCAGCTGTTCCTCTCCACATCTATGATCTACTGAATCCCACAGAAAGAAGAAGAAGAGATTGGATTTATACCCCGCCCTTCACTCGGAGTCTCAGAGCAGTTTACAAACTCTTTTCCCTTCCCCTCCCTCCAACAGACACCCTGTGAGATAGGCAGGACTCAGAGAACTCTTTTCGGAACTGTCCTTGAGAGAACAGCTCTGACAGAACTATAGCTTGCCCAAGGGCATCCAGCAGCTGCAAGTGGAGAAGGGGGGAATCAAACCTGGTTCTCCCAGATTAGAGTCTGCGCACTTAACCACTACACCAATCTGGCTCTGCAATGATTTCAAGTTATATGTGTGTGTTTCTTTAAAATGGTTGGTAAGTGTCAGAAGAACAAGAGGGTGAAAGAGGGAGATGAGTGAGTGAGGTGATTGGTTGGTGACTGAGAGTGTGTGGGCGGAGCTAGGAAGTATGTGTGTGTGTGGAGAGAGAGAATGCAGAGTGTTCAGTCTGAGTCTGAAGTTTGAAGTCAGTACCTGTCAGTTGTGGTCAATCTACAAAGTCAGAGAGTCTTCCAAACAGAATCATATAGAAGTGCTGGGAAAGGCATTAAGATTCTAAAGGAGGACAGTATATGGCTCAGAGGACCACAACGGTTGTCACTTCCAACTTGGGAAAGTAAGAACTTTGCAAAAACAATGCAATCAGCCTTTGAATTTGCAACGATGGGAAGTGCCAGCAAGTTGCACCTGACTTACAGTGATCCCATGGGGTTTTCAAAGCAAGAGACAAACAGGTAGCTTGCCGTTGCCTGCCTCTGTGAAGCCCTGGGGGCTGGCTGCCAAAGAAAATCCCTTTAAACAGCTGAGCCATGCGGAACGATTTGCTCTGTGCAGATCAGCTGTTTAAAGGGGCTTTCTTGGGTGGCCAGCCCCAGGCTTGGAGCCATTTAAACCTGTGCTTTCTGCTCCCAGCGGCTTTTCACAGGGAGCAGAAGGCAGTGGTTTAAATGGCTCCCAGCCATTTGAGCCAAACAGCTGAGCCGCAGGAGGTTTTTTCGTGAAGAGCAGAAAGCTCTTTCTGCTCTTCACGAAGCACCACAAACTGTATCAAAATTTGTGAAAGTTCATGGCAGTTCTTCAGCTCGCAAACATTGCTTTATGAACCACAAACCAGCCAAAATTCATGAGGAACTATAATTTGTTAGCTGGTTCATGCCCCTTCGTACTAGGGAATAGAGATTCACCCTAAATGGGATGGAACTGGGGGGTTTCAATCATGCCTAGATCAAAGTTGTAGTGGAAGATGACCACACATGGATTCGAGCGGGTGGTCTGAATATAACAGAATTGCGGCAGCAGTAAAATTGACACTGTGGATCATATCTTGCTTGATTGTCCCAAATTTTCAGCTCTAAGAGATGAACTGATCTCCCCTTTATTTAATCAGGACTTCCTCTGTCCAGAAGCAAAATCATCCTGGTTACTAGAGACAAAGACAAACAAACTATTCTCTGTGTGGCAAAATTTCTAGCAACTGTTGTCAAATCACATGACAAATTTTGTAGAAGCAGCCTTTAAATTCTTCCCATGTTTTCCCATGGTACGAGGTTTATTGTGGGATGCGGGTTTGCTGTTTATGCAAAAACAGCAAAGACAATAAATGAATCTAACAGAATAAAATAGGAATCCAGAGGCATTTCAAAGAGTAACACAATTTATTCCTGCATAATCTTCAGAGCACACTTCATTAATACATACAGTGCAAACAGTACAGTGCAATTTAGTGAAAACAGTCTCTTATATACAGGTATGACCATTATGTAGTGAAGTATGACAGTTAGTAAAGTATAATAATTGACAGTTTGCCAGCTAATTAAGACACCATTTTGATACCTTCTCCAGAATTGTTTGTTACAGTCCCATTGCAGAATAGCCTTATACAGTTGTTGTAGACTGTCCATAAAAGACAAGAGTCAAAACATTTTTGTGTATGATGCAGGATTTAAACAGACTTATTTACAGTAGGAAAAATGACACTGTTTATATGTGTCAATCATAGAGGGGAAAGGGGACATTTGTTTGTTTGTTTGTTTGTTTATTACCAGGGGTCGTTTCGAGCAGGAGCTTGGGGGAGCACAGCTCCGGGAGTTGGTGCCAGCCCCCCCCCCCCCACGGGGAATGCCTGCTTGTGTCACAGCTGCAGCAAAATGACCCCGTCCCCTGGAAAGGTCCTTGTTCCTCCGACCAGCCTTCTGAAGGCTTCAGCCACCACTGAAGCTATCCTCCCAAAATAGTGGTATTTCTGAGGCTTGGATTAGTAGCTGCTCGAAATGACCCCTGTCTGAGTGTATCTCTATCCAAGGCCAGGCCTGCTGGGAAGCGGCCTGCTGGGAACTCTGCTGCCTGAATGTGGCATCCAGCCTGATGGGGAGATGCTCAGTGACAAGCCCACTGGGGAAGAGACGACTTCTTCATCACATTCTTCAGTGAGATGGGTGCTAATAAGCATTTCCTCAGGGCTGTGTTCACCGACTTGGAGCCAACAGCAATAGGTGAAGAAGTGCACGCTGGAATCTACCACCAGCTGTTCCACCCTGAGCAGCTTATCCCTGGCAAAGAAGATGCCGCCAATAACTACGCCCAGGGTTTCTACACCATTGGCAAGGAGATCATTGACTGTACAACAAGCATACAAGACCTAATTAAGAAAATAAAAGGAAGTTGTGGGGGGAAATGGTGGTTTAGGATTGGCAATATTTACCAATCTTGTAGATTCAGATCCGTGGAAAAGAGAAGTGATTGGTGCTTCGCCCAATATGAAGTTGACATCAAGAAGAGAGGGGGCACACTTGAGCTGAATCCATGTATTTATAGGAAGAATGAACCTTAGGGCCATATGACAGGTTTGCCCCTAAAACAACAGACAACCGTGTTTACGGGAAGGTTCCCAAAGACGTGGACAAATGGTTGATGGTTCTCCCAGAGGGAGATCATTGAATACATCGGGGCTTGATAGCCCTCCTATAGCTAGGATATAGCTGCTGATGACCCAGAACACAGGATGGATGACACTTCCAGGCATTGCGGATCTGCTAACAAGGGTGTACGTGTCAAAGGAGGCACCAGTGTCAGAGATGAATTAGGGCTGAGGTCAGACTGGTAATCTGCCGCGGAACGGCAGCGGGGCCAAAAGCCGTGGGGGAAAACTGGCCCGGGGCTGGCCATTCACACTGGCCAGTTTCCCGTGGGAGCATGCCGGGGAGGATGCGGAACGGAGCATTCAGACTGCTGTGGAGTGGCCCTGGGCGGGCTGGCCTCCGCAGCTTGTGGCAGGGCCATTTCAGCAATAGGCACATGGGTGCCTATGCACATAGGCACATGGCCACAGCAGCAGCCTTAAAATTTAAAATCTCCCCACCTTCTCTATTGGAGCCTCTTGTGTGCATGAGCACACATGCGCTTATGCGCATCTCTCCACAGTGGGGCATTCACACCACTGCCTCCGCTTGAATCCCGCCTCTTCCCGTCCACACAGCCAGGAAGCAGGATCCAAGCAGAGGAAGGCGTCCGTCTGAGGTGGCAGGGAAGCGCTTCAGAGACAGGTGAGTATGGAAGGGAGACAGAGGGCAGCTGTGGCTGTCTGAACTGCCTCCCTTTCCGCGCTTTTGAACTACCTCTCTTCCCCCTCCCAGGCCACATTGCCAGTCTGTCCTCAGCCTAGGTTACTTCAAAGTGGAGTGCTGCTTTCCTGAGAAATCCACTGTTATAAAATACGCATTACTTTGGGGTGGGAGAGATTTGTTTGCAATTCAGTTCCTTGGATTCACTTCCAAATAGTTTCCCTAGCTGGTCATCTGACTGGCATTCCTTGTGTGGTCATATTTAGGCCAGGCAATGTGTCAGGTTTAATATTTTATTTGGAGTGATATGAAATACGGGGTCTTTGGGCTTATGTCCTCTCTGGCTGCCCACTACCCATCCTTAGGGGGGAGGTGACTACTAACATCCCCCCCCCAACAAAGGAAATGTGACTATGGTCATGTGACTTTGTTCTATTTAAAGCCAATTATTGAATGGAGATCCCAGGAAAAGAATGTGTAGTATGAGGGAAATGATTGCAGTATGTAAGGAAGAATGAGGGAAGAGGATCACCACTCTAAATGGAATATATGTTGTGTACGACTGACTTCAAACCCAGAATAAAAGTAAAAAGAAGAATTTCCTTTATGCATGGGTTATTTTTCTCCATGGACCAGAATGAGAGAAGGGAGAAAGATTCTTTAAACTATGAAATTAAACTTTACATGTCTATGAAACAACTTATCTTTAAAAAAGCAAGTAACTTAATTGAATAGTATATGAAAAACTAGCTAATAAAGCAAAGGAACTAACTGGATTGGCTAAGTAATTCAAGCGACAAAAACAAATGAATTGACTATATGATTATAAAAGTGATTAAATAATGAAACACTAATAATCTAAGTATGGAGCTAATAATACAATTAAATGACTAAATGATAGCATTCAAACAATGAGACAATGGATTAATACGGCAACAGAACATCAATGAAGCAACTGAGTAAAACTAGTAGCAACTAGTAAAACTAGTAGCGGAATCAAATGAAGTGGCAATTGGATGGCAATAATTAAGCAACTGAAAAGCAATAATCAAATCAAAAAGATGATACGGCACCGGATGCCAGCCTTATATCTATTGCTGACTAGATTCCCCACTGTATATAATTATTAAGGACCGTTATTCCACCATCGTACAAACGTAGCCCCTTACAAATTGTTTTAAGATTTTCATTTGTTTTCTTGTTTTAATGTTTGTATGATACCATTTGGTCTGCAAGCTGCCCTGAGCCTGCTTTGGTGGGGAGGGTGGGGTATAAATCAAATAAATAAATAAATGAACGAATGAATGAATGAATGCAAAAACTGAAGTTGTATGCAGTGAATTGATGCAGATGAAGAATAAAACGCTACAGTAGCTATGGCAACAAATCATATTTGCACCTACAACCTGTGTTCTTGAAGGAATGTACACGATTTTGGGTAGATGGGGGAGAGGCTTGGTGACCATGGATGGAGGGAAGCATGATTGGTCAGCCCCCCCCATAAGCCCAAAGTTTTCCAACAGCATTAAAAATATACTGCTAAATTCATTCCAAAATGAAAAGGGCAAAAAGAAGAGAGAAACTTGGCGCTGATATGTATTTATTATTTAATGTGCACCCTGCCCTATCCCACGAGTGGGCTCAGGGCAGCTTACAGCATGGGATTCATAAAACAATAAAACCGATAAAACCAATAAAACAACAGATGGAACAATAAAGAAGAAGAAGAGGAAGAAGAGGTTGGATTTATATCCTGCCCTTCACTCACTTGGAGTCTCAGAGTGGCTTACAAACTCCTTTTCCCTTCCCCTCCCCACAACAGACACCCTGTGAGGTAGGTGGGGCTGAGAGAGCTCTTTCCCAAGCTGTCCTTGAGAGAACAGCTGGTACAGAGCTATGGTTTGCCCAAGGTCATCCAGCAGGTGCAAGTGGAGGAGTGGGGAATCAAACCCGGTTCTCCCAGATTAGAGTCCGCGCACTTAACCACTACACCAAACAATAACAGAGAGGACCCTTGACTCATGTCAGGAGAATAAAAAGCTCCAGTGCCCAAGTACTGTTATCTAAAGCAGCTGGATAGGGCCATGAACGGGGGAGGCCAGAATGGTTGAACGTTTGCCACCTAAATCAAAAGCATGGTGGAACAGCTCTACTTTACAGTCTCTGTGGAACTGTAATAGGTCCTGGAGAGCCCTGATCTTGGTTGGGAGCATGTTCTACCAGGTTGGGGCAAGGGCTGAAAAAGCCCTTGCCCTGCTTGAGGCTAAGCAGATGTCCTCAGGCTGGGGGTTACCAGGAGGTGCCAATCAGAAGGGCGTAAAGCTCTCCGAGGCCCACATGGGGAGGGGCAGTCCCACAAGTATGATGGTCCCAGGCCGCATAGGGCTTGAAAGGTCAAAACCATAACCTTGAACTGGATTCAGTATTCGTTCGGCAGGCTTTAGGTAAGCTGTTTCTGAAGTCTTCTTCCAAGAATCTGAAGTAAATGGAGGCACAAATAGTGAGGGCTTCCTACAGCAGCATGCAATGATGCGCATACGGAGAAGGGGGGGGGAACAACGGCATGGCTTCAGGATAGCCTGATCAGTCTATCCCCGATGCTATGAGTGTGCGCTGGAGCAATCTCATGGGGAAAGTCCATCTGTGGCCCATAGCAAACCTGTTTGATACTGGACTTTCCCTAGTATGTTTTAACTCCACTTCTTCGGCGGAGAGAAACGGGTTGCTGATGGGTGTGGGATGCTTGCCAGATGTTCTGGTGTGATTGCGCCCTTAAAATCCACATGGCATTCATGCCTATCGCGCAGCTAATTCTGCGTGTGATCAGAGGCCCCAAACAGAACCAAGTCAGTGAATGTGATCCATCAGACATTACCAACCCTATTCATTCTCACATAGCTATGGCAGGAATAGTTCTCGAACACCCTGTCATTAAAGTATTACACGTCTCCATCACTATCCGATTTACCACAATCCGATTTACCACGATCAAAGGTCTGCAGGGCATTTCACAAACAGTAATTAGCCACAGCGCCATTCGCACAGGAAAGCTACATGAGATGTCGTCACTTGGACAACAGGAAAAAAACAATTATTTCAAATAGTATGGAAACCATTCTGGGCAAGAGTGAACACTTGATTTCATACGTATTCTTCTCATACAGCACAAGCATTTGCCTCTGATTAATAAGCCAGGGGTAAAAAAATTAGGCTCTGCACTGTTGTACGAGTGAGGGATGTTCAGACATCACCAGTTTGCCTCACATCCTGTTCACCAGCAGTGAATATGGACCTATTTGTATGGACAGTTTGTCTGTTCATTGACCAATTTGTGCCTGTTCTGTGGATTGCTTCACCATATTCCTTTCTAACAATGCAGCAACTGGCTTTTCACATATGTACATTATCACATGGCTCATTTGAGTTTGAGTCCCCATTTCTTTTTAAGTTGCTTCTCTAGTCAACAGAAAATGGTTTTCCCACATGTACAGTTGGGTGGGGAGAAAACTATGTAAACCTGTTTGGTGACTGGATGATCAGCTCGCACCTGATCAGCACAGTCACACAGGATAAGTTTGACTACTGAATGCATTGGCAGCATCCCCAGTGCTGACTGGTTGGCCCTGGTGTCAATCGTGAATCCATCTCCCTCCCTTGTCTGTTCTTGGAGCTGTTTTTCCAGTGTAAAACACTGCCTTTTTTAAAAAGTAGACTGAATTAATGCTTGATCAGGTACATCTATAATGGGCTTAAAAGAAATCCAAACAGAAAATAAGCCAATTGCATCTGATAGAAAGCAGCAAAATGAGCAGAGGGGTGATCGATAACTGTAGTCGAATACAGAAAGTTTGACTGTCAAACACATTCATGGAGAAATTCACAGCATTTCTAAACATAATTGTCCGATCTCTCTCTAAAGATAATAGAAGCTACGCATCACTTTTCCTAAATGCCGGAGCGCTTATCATACTATATTATCCTCATATTTCAGCTGTGCTGATTGAGGCTGTGTGTATGAGAAATCTGACCACAGATTCGTCTACTATCCATATCATCCTGCCAAACAATGAGTTCTTTATCATACGCCCACAATGGTTTGCCTAAGGTAACCTTAAAGTCTCTTTTCAAATAAGCCATACAGTGAACTGAGAAAGCGGGTGTAGTCTAGCTTTTAAGGGAATGAAATAAAACGCAGGAACTCCTTGATTCTAATCTCAGGCCAGCCAGATTGGACGGGAATTATGGAGTTCCCAATTCGTATTTCATGCTCTTAAAAACTAGACTTGGCTCACTTGAATTACATGACATTTTTAGAGATAATTCCAAAATTCCAATCTTTCAAATTTCACCCCATATTTTGCAGTTCTGAATTCCCTTGTCTGGTTTCCAAAGTTGACCCAGTGCAAGAGACTCACCCTTTGTGCCCAGTTTTGAATGCTATATACTGTGCGTGCACTTGCTTTTTGTTCTCACATCTTCCAGCCCTTCACGTCTTTTTCCCCATGCGATACCGATGCGTACAACACAAATGTTGCAAAAGCAGCAGTCTTAATGTTCTGTGCATACTAATATTCCCCTCCCCATTTTATTTAATTTTAAAAGGTCCCAGTCATTTTGCTTTTCATTCTTTTTATTTGCAACCATTCCATTTTTCATTTTTCATAAAATATCAGTTCATTCATCTCTAACCAATTTTAAATCAGAAAATATAAATACGGCTTAACAACCATTTAAAATTACAGGTTCCCATGAATATACATAAACCATATATATATATATAAAACTATGGAGATTTTCTAATTTGTGCACATTATCATATTCTGGGTGAATTCCTTTTTAAAGATACATTTTCTGTGTAAATGTTCTTTTCTTTTCATTTTTCTTATTTTTGAAAATCGTGGATAGTCCTTAGTAATACTATTACATAAATTACAACGGTAGAAAACAAATGTCAGTTTGAAATTTAGTTCATTTCTAACTGACCACACTACGTTGAAATATCTAATTAAGGTTGTCAACTTTCATCTTCGTGCCCTATATTCCTAACACATTATTGCACAGTTAATTTTATCATAAACTTTTACAGGTAATCTAAGAAGTTATCCAGGTTTACAAAAATGTTCCTCAGTTATATAAAATGTATTTGGTCTAGTGGTTATTGTATGTGTAACCAATATTGTGGTCATAGTTATTGTATGGGCAACTTGTATTTGTTGCTGTATGCTGTGCAGCTATAATGTGATACCCACTACCTATTTGTTTTAATCAACATTCTATGTATGTTTTTAATCTGCAGTTACAGTCCACGTTGTAAAAAATAGATGTACTTTGTTCTATGTTTTAGCTGTTCTACCTTCTAGGCTCCTGACCCTTCTCAGGTTGGAGGTTCCCCCCCCCCCCTCGCTGTTTCCTAACCTAAGAAGTTCACTTGGTTTACAAAAATGTTTCTCAATTATATACATCAACTGATGTCTTTAACTCCCTGTGCCAATACTCAAAAGGGCTTCCAACTTATTAAAAAATATGACTTCCTCACAACTCAGTTTCTCAACCAAATCAATCCAGTCAGTTTGGATGATGTTGCTATCTGCCATACCTTCAATATCCATTTTTTAACATGTGTTTTGTACTTTTCCAACATTTAGCCAGTACCATTTTTGCTGTGAGGGCTGTGAGAGTTGGACTATATATATACAGTATATAAGAATACAGTATTGGAGAACTATGCCACATCTGTTATGCATTTTTGGCATAGACTATTCAGCAGGAGTCTCAGCCTTGTAGCTTCTGAAAAGGGTGAGAATTTCAATAGCCATTTTCCCAAGAATTTTCGTCTCCCGTCTGTATGTTTTAGACGTGAAAGAATATATGAGCAAGTGAATCTACAAATTCTGCTGAATTAGGGTTGATCTGGTTGAGCATCTTGTTTTTGGAAGTGAGCACCTATATGCTTCCTGGAATATATAAGAAAGGTACGAAGGCTATGTTCCCCCCACCTGCGGTTGTTCCAAGCGTCTGGCATTCAAGGTATACTGCCTCTAAATATGTAGGTTCGACTTAGTGGTCAAGGCTAAGAGCCTTCATCATTTTAAGGACATTGTATAGTGGTTGGAGAGGCTGCAGTGGCTCAAGCGGCTAAGACGCTGAACTGCAGACCAGAAGGTTGGTAGCTCAGCAGTTCAAGACCCGCGTGCCACGTCACAGAGTGAGCTCCCATCTCTGACCCCAGCTCCTGCCAACCCAGCAGGTCAAAAGCAAGAAATTGCAAGTAGATAAACAGGTACCGCTTCGGTGGGAAGGGAACAGCATTCCGTGCACCTCGGCGTCTAGTCATGCCAGCCACATGACCATGGAAACATCTTTGGACAGCGCTGGCTCTTTGGCTTGGAAACGGAGATGAGCACCACAATCCTAGAGTGGTATTCGACTGGCTTTTGAGCAAGGGAAACCTTTACCTTTACTATAGTGGTTGAAGTGTCAGACTAGGTTCTGGGAGACCCAGGTTTGAATCCCCACTCTGCCGTGGAAACCTGCTGGGTGACCTTGGGCCAGTCCCATTTCCTCAGCCTAACCTACTTCACATGATTGTTGTGAGAAGGAAAATGGGAAGGACTCTCCTTGTATGGTCCTCTGAGCTCCCTGTAGGAAGGGCGGGGTAAAAATGCACTATCACATGACCATCACCGCATCTTGTGGCAGTGGATTCCATCAGTTAATTATACATTGTGCGAAGGAGTATTTCCTTTTGTCTGTCCTGAACTGACTGCACGGTCCTCTGAGATGTGTTACTATTCTGGGAATGGTTGCTTAATGATGGACTAGGACTGTAAAATGGTCTAGCGGATAGAGGTGTGACAAAAGAATGTACCAGGAGCACTTCAGAACAGTGAAGCACGGTGTTGCTGCCAGTGTCCCCTCTTAGCTGAGTGAGTGTGAACTAGCTCACAGTTTTCTAGCCCCCGGCTCACACATTTTTGTCTTAGCTCAGGAAGGATGGCTCCAGAGCAAATTAATTCATGCCGCAGCCAAATCGCTCGTTCACTACTTTGATGCCAGGAGCTCAGAAAGTAGATTTTTTGCTCACCAGACTCCACAGCTTGCTTATTTGTTTGTTTGTTTGTTTGTTATTAGTTTCGATTTCTATCCTGCTGTGCCTGCACAGGCAGGCTCAAGGCGGCATACAGGTTAAACAGGTTAAAATAGAGAGAGGTTAAAATGAGAGACCCGGGTTTGAATCTTCACTCTGCCATGGAAAGTCACTGGGTGACCTGAGGCCAGTCATCTGCACTCGGCCTAACTGACCTCACAGGGTTGTTGTGAGAATAAAATGGAGGGGAGAAGAATGATGTAAGCCACGCTGGGTCCCCACTGGGGAGAAAGGTAGGTCTTTAAATGGAGAAAATAGATAAATAACTTCCAGAGCAAACCAATGCTCCCTCTAAGCTGTGGAGTCTTGTGAGCAAAAGTTCTACTTTGTGAACTACTGGCATTAAAGTTGTGAGTGAGCAACTTGGCTACTGCATAAATTAGTTTGCTCTGGAGCCATCCTTCCTGAGCTAAGACAAAAACCTGTAAACCGGAGGCTAAAGATCTGTGAGCTAGCTCACACTAACTCAGCTTAGAAGAAACACTGGTGCAGACCTAAACAGAGTTAGGGGTGTAACTTGCACTGTTTGAGGCTGAGGACAGACTGGCAAAATGAAGCACAAGGGAAGCGGGGCAAAAAGACCCAGGCAGAGTTGTTGCAGGGCTTTCCGTTTGCACTGTGTAGACTGATGCGGGACCATACCGGGGAGGAGGCGGAACAGAGCAGTTGCACTTTGGGGCAGCCCCTGGCAGTGGCGGTGTGTGGCTTTGGCCATTTTGCCGACCTGCGCATGGGCGCATAGGTGCATGGGTGCAGCAGCTGGATCAGCGGGTTCACATTACCAGTGCTGCTTGATGTGCGGCTTATTTGCGACCACACTGCCAGGAAGTGGGATGAACGCGCACCCAGACGGCTTGACACCAGTTTCACCAGGTACTTTTTTGAAGTGCAATGAAAGCGCTTCAAGACGGGATGAGTGCGGCATAGCAATGCCAGGCAGATGTGGCTGTGTGGACGGACTCTCTTAATCTGCTTGCAAAGCAGGCCTGTATCGGGCCAAACTGCCAGTCTGAACTTGGCCAAAGTCTCTCTATTTCAGGGCTGTTATAAAGACAAACTTGGGGGAAGGCATAAAAACAGCGAGAAAGAATGCTAGAAAAACATATGGAACTAGTCACCACCGTCTCCATTTCGATTATCCCCGTCTCACAAAGCGTTTGTTCTTTGTGGATGCAAAAAAAAAAGTTCACCTCTCATAAGTAGTACCGAGGAGAGCAAATGGAAATAATTGCAGTGGAAGGCTAATACAGCGATGTGTATTCAAAACATACGCATCGATCTGCCTGTGTGACTTGGTGCAATTACATTATGCACACCAGTGACAGAGTACGGGCAATTAATTGTCTCAATTAAAATGTACAGGAAGAAGCTCTTCCTGTACATAAATCTGATAAGGTACGATGTGGTCTTCTCCAACAGTGGCTTGGTCAAGTGACTCCCCAGGGCCAGTAGACAAACCCTGCCACACAGATAGTCTTGGCGAAAGTATGATCAGCTGAGCTGAGAAGTTGGGATTCTTAAGTCTTTCACAGACTGCACTGATCAGTGTGTGGCTGGTGGGAAGAAGAAGAGGAGGAGGAGGAGGAAGAGGAGGAGGAAGAAGAAGAAAGAGGAAGAAGAAAAGGAAGAGGAGGAGGAAGAGAAAAAAGAAAAAGGAGGAGGGGAAGGAAGAGGAAGGAAAAGGAGGAGGGAGAGGAAGAAGAGGAAAAGGAGAAGGAGGAAGGAGGAGGGATGAGGAGGAAAAAGAGGGAGAAGGAGGAGGAGGAGGAAGAAGAGGAAGAAGGAAGAAGAGGAAGAGGAGGAGGAAGAGAAAGAGAGAGAAAGAAGAGGAAGGAGGAGGGGAAGGAAGAGGAGGAAGAGGAGAAGGAGGAAGAAGGAGAAGGTTGAGGAAGAAGAAGAAGAGGAAGAAGTAGGAGGAGGAGTTGTTTTTTATACCCCACTCTTCAGTACCCGAAGGAGTCTCAGAGCAGCTTACAATCCCCTTCCCTTCCGCTCCCCACAACAGACACCCCGTGAGGCAGGTGAGGCTGGGAGAGTCCTGTGAGAACTGTGACTGACCCAAGGTCACCCAGCGGGCTTCCTGTGAAGGAGGAGTGAAGAATCAAACCCAGTTCTACAGATTAGAGTCCACGGCCCTTAACCGCTACCCCACACTGGCTCTCAGTGTGTACACTGAAGGCAGAGGTCAGGTGAGGACTTCTACAGCTGGTGGGGATGAAGTGGGTGTGCAACTCATGGGGTTGCCAGCTCTGGGTTGGGAAATTCCTGCAGATCTGGTGGTGCAGCCTGGGGAAGGAAGGGTTTGGAGTTGGGGGGGGGGGCTCAGCAATGCATAACACCTTAGAACCCACCCTCCAAAGCAGCCCTTTTCTCCAGGGGACCTGATCTCTGTGATCTGGAGACCAGCCGAAATTCTGGGAGCTCTTCAGATCCCCCTGGGGGGTGGCAACACTACATATAAGTGTGGGGACGTTAGCTAGGCAGGGCCATTACTCAATAGCAGACCAACTGCTTTGTGTGCAGAACATCCCAGGTTCAGTTCCCAGCGCCTCCAGTTACAAGGATTGAGCAGTGGGCGCAGCGAAAGACCTCTGCTCAACAGCCTGGAGAGTTCCTACTGGCCAAAGTATACCAGACCTACCCTGATGCACCAGTGGTCTGGTTCTGTATAAGGCATCTTTCTGGGTTCACAAATGAGGTGCTACCACAGGGAAAGGCTCTGTTTAGGGTGGGCACGTGTGTAAAGTCTTAGCCCAGCTGTAGGAGGTTCTCCGGTGATGCTCTGAGCTGTGGAGAGCATTCCTATGGGAGGAGGCAGTCCACAGTCACTCACTGTGGGCCAAGAGCTGGTCCTTTCCAAAGGCTATGCTACTCGCACAGGGAAGGCTGATGAGAAATGCCCTTTTGCAATGAAGGACGGAGGAGAACTGGACAGGGATACACGTCAGAGGAATCATATATCCGGATACACAAAACATTCTCCCTCCCCACCGTCACAATGCCAATTTCTATTGCCATTAATATTGATAAAGCATTGATGAATGCTTACGCATGCTTTGTGTGGTCTGATTACATTTACTTGAGCGCCAAAGCTTTGAGCTGTCAATGGTATCCAGATTGCATCATGCATCCTGTGTATAGAGGCCATCATAGCTTTCTGATGCCCTCGTCACATCTGTGCCACATACAGTATTTGGCTTCTGACCTCTGGACCTGTAGGCAGATTTTAATTTCTTCTTTGTAAATCCTGAGGGTTTTGTTTTTGTTTTGTTTTGTTGCTGTGAGAGTCCTACGGAGTCAGTCACCAACAAGTGTCCTTAAACAGGAATGCTTTATTGAGAAAGGTCTGCTATGGTCATCTGCACTTCTTGTGTTAGTAATGGCTGACACAGCCCCAAGCAGGACAATTATACTGAATTCAAAAAGGAGTTCAGTAATGCATTGCAACCAATCACCATGTCAGAGAAAAGGTGCTTAAAGTACTGGTTTACAGTTCCCAGGGAAAAAGCAGGAATTATTAGAGTCAGACAGGAGAAGAGATACATGGACAGGCACCAACAGTTTCCCAAGATCAGAGCAGCTTGAAGAGCGATAAGCATGCCCTGAGAAGTATAACTTAACATTCGACAGACCCGACGTCTAGGGTTCACTCATCCCACCTCCTGGGCAGGAGATGGCAGCATCAGCTGACAGTTGCATAGGACTCAACCACATCACATTCAAGCAGAGCACGCGCAACCAAGCACAACACACAAAGAGATTTCCAGCTCCACCCCAGCGCCATTTCAGTCGTAAGAGCTTCACGGCGCAAATTCCGCTGAAGCATATGTGTGTTAGGTGGCTAGTGCTGAGCTAAAATGCTTTGTCGCTTATTCACAAGCTGGAAGAGCTTTTCAGGGATTTGGGGTGGGTCATGAAGAAATGGCCACGGAAGCCAGCTGACAGGAAGGAAGTGGATGCATTTGAAAAGCAGTGCTGGCGGAGAGTTTTAGAGATACCTCCAAAAAGACAAATAAGTGGGTTCTACTTCAAAGGGAGCCTGAACCCTCCCTAAAAGGTAAAATGACCAAATGAAGGCTGTCATACTTTGGTCACATTATCAGAAGACATGAGTCACTAGAAAAGTCAATCGTGCTAGGAAAAGTTGAAGGCAGCAGGAAAAGAAGAAGACCCAACAGGAGATGGATTGACTAAGGCCCTTTCTGCACTGACAGCTTGCTCCGGAGAATCCAAGGAGTCAAGAAGAAGAGAAGGGATTGGATTTATACCCCGCCCTTCACTCCCCAAGGGAGTCTCAGAGCGGCTTACAAACTCCTTTCCCCTCCCCTCCCCACAACAGACACCCTGCGAGGGCGGAGAGAGCTCTGACAGAAACTGTTCTTTTTCAAGGACAGCTGTGCCAGAGCTATGGCTTGCCCAAGGTCATCCTGCAGGTGCAAGCGGAGGAGTGGGGAATCAAACCCGGTTCTCCCAGATCAGAGTCCATGCATTTATCCACTACACCAAGCCTTAAGGGTTGACTTCCCAGTCGCACACATTCCCGCTGCACTGGTTTCCCCCCCCTCCAGTTTATTTTTTTGCATTCTGCGTCTACAAGAAAGGGAAGGGAGGGGAAAATCCAGGCCAACACATGCAAGACTGACACATTTGAGAACAGGGAGTGTTTACTGATTCCTGCTTATGCTCTCTCTGGCTTCTTAAAAGTTTGCCTGAGTGGGAGGACACACATTCCCCTTTTGTCTTTGGAGAAGGAGGGAAAGAAAACAGGAGAGAGGGTCAGACTAAAGAGGGGTATTAATCCAATCTCTTCTTCTTCCAAATAAAATAAAAACCTGTTCTTTTAAAAATATAATATATATGTGTCATTAGGAATGTATGAATTTGTTCTTTTTCCTTTCTTTCTGTGTTGCATCCACATGTCACTGGATGCATTGGTTGCATCCACACGTCACTGGATGTTGCGCTGTTGCTACAGTACAGCGATCATTCACACAACTGGATTTTTTTATGTGGACCAGGCAATCCAGAAGGCGAACGGCTGCGTGTGTGCAACATCCAGGAAGGTATGACTGTGAGCTTGTCCATTCCACCCATTTTTGTTTCTAGCATTCTCACTTCGTTTGTATTTTTCATGGCATTTGTATATCGTTTTGCACCATTTCTGCCATTGTATGTTATACACCAGTTTATAGCAATGTAACATCACTTATACACTAGAAGCAAAAAAATTTTGAAAAACCATTCAGTTCACTGGCAATAGTTCTATTGGGTTTCATGAATAAGATCCCCAAAAAAATGCAGTTTCATCCTAAGCAGGAATAAAGACCTAGGGAAAGTGGAATTTTCGTATCTAAATAGCTTGTTCATGAAATTCAGGAACACCCTTGCAACACCGTAGAGCGGACTGGATGCACCTGCGTGGTGATGCCACTTAACAAACGTGTTCTAGCTATATGACGAAGGTTTCAGGTGCCCCATCAATCTGACATCTTGTAAGCTGCAAAAAATGCATCAGCAGCGTTGGGGAGCCCAATTGCTCAACAAAGCTGAGGCAGCGAAAAAGGTGAATCTAACAGCCTGTAATGGCAGCACAGGTTTACTGCACCGTTTGGAGCTGAACTCGTTCCAAAGAAAATTGGGGGGCTTAAATACGGAAGAGACGGCCCCCGTGACGAAAAGCTGGAAAGGATGGGACCTTTCAGTTTAGAAAAGAGATGACTCAGGAGGACATGCTAACGGTTCATAAAATTATGCACAGGATAAGAGAGCGTGGACAGAAAGGACTTCCTCTCCCTCTCTCAAAGTGCTAGAACTCAGGGGTACCAAATGAATTTGGTGGGCAGCAAATTCAGGAAAGGCAAATGGAAATACTTCTTTTACTCACTGAGCGATTAGAATGTGGAATTCACCGCCAGAGGATGTAGTGATGGCCACAAGCTCGTGCCACGGGCAACTGGAAATTGGTCAGGTAATGTTCCATTAACACAAACTCTTGCCGATGAGGGATGATAGATGGTACGAATTAAACACTGGAAATTTTCTCCAAAGCCCATTTTTTTGGAGTAAAGAGTGTAGGTAATCAAGCTCTAAAGAGTCAAATGCTTTTTGAATATCCAGAGAGAGCAACAGAGTAGGCTTTTTAGATTTAGTACAGTAGCCAACAATATTCAGTGTTTTGATGGCATTGTCTGAAATATCTCTACCTGGCAGGAATCCTACTTGATCCAAATGAATATAACTCGTTATAAAACCATTCAATCGCTTGGTCACTATTCAATACTTAATACTCAATACATTTGTAATATTGCTACTTGCCTGTCTTGACTAGTTTAACTCTTGTTTATGATAACAGTTTGGGGTTTCCGTGTTTATCAGAAGTTCCTTAATGTTTTCTTTGTATGTACGCTCTTGGAGCTGTGTTGCACTTTGATTGACTCTCTTTAATGTATATTTTGAATTTGTCAATAAAATGTATTTAAAAAAAAGGAGATTGGATAGATTTCTGGAGGAGGGGGGGAAGAAGAAGAAGAAGAAGAAGAAGTAGTCATGCCAGGTTGTGGCTGTTGGGGGCGAGCCCCACAAGACTGGGGGATCCTCTGCTCCCACCTGGGGGCTCGCATGCCCTACATTCAGAGGCAGTAAACCTCTGAATATCATTGCTGAGAAGTAACATCAAGGGAAGCCCTTGGCCCCTGTGCCCTCTTTTTGGCCCTACCTCATAGGATTGTTGTGAGAATAAAATAGAGACAAGAAGGATGATGTTGTAGGTCTCTTTTGCTCCCTAGTGGGGAGAAAAGTGGAGTATAAATAGCTACACAAAATAGATAAACTTACAACCAATGCTGCTACCTGCAACCCCTCCTGCTCTTCATTCCCAAATGTTATACGTATCTATGCACTGTTAGTTGTTGCTTTCAGTATTTTTCGCACTGTCTCCATTAATAATGCTCGTGCGCACTTTGTTAGAAAATTGCAGTCAACAACACCCTCCCAGTCATAGTTAGTTAGCTATTAGATTTTCAATTTGTCCCACCCTCCAAGAAGCTCAAGACAGTGTGCAAAGATTTCTCACCTCCAGCCCCCTTGTTTTATTTTCATGCCAACCCCGGCGACTTGAGATAGCTTCATTTGAGACTCAGCGATTGGCTCAAGGTGATCTGGTGAGCATCATAACTGAGCGGAGAGGAGGATAAATATCATTTCATTGAGAGTGATTTAAAATATGGAATTTTCTGCCAGAGGATGTAGTGATGGCCACAGGAATGAACAGCTTTAAAAGGGGATTAGATCAGTTCATGGAGAGTAGGTCTATCAGTGGCCACTAGCCATGGTGACTAAATCTCTGAATCCCAGAGCCAGGAGGCAACATCAGGGGATGGTCTCGGCCTCTGTGCCTTGTTGCTGGCCCTTCAAAGGAACTGGCTGGCCACTGTGTGAGGAAGGATGCTGGACTAGATGGACCACTGGTCTGATCCAGCAGGGCTCTTCTCATGTTCTTATCAGGGGATGGCCTTGGCCTCCATGCCCTATTGTTGGCCCTCCAGAGGAACTGGTTGGCCACTGTGTGAGGCAGGATGCTGGACTAGATGGACCACTGGTCTGCTCCAGCAGGGCCTTCCCCTTCTTATGACAGTCCCATACCTGTCTCCTGAGACACTCACAAGCCGTACCTGATTAACACAGTTTTGAAACCATGATTGGCTACCCATAGGGATGCTGCAAATTTTGCCATTCGCATGTTCAGCAGTCAAACTTACTGTGTTCAAAGGTCCCTCACAGACATGAGCCAATCACCCAGATGGTTCAGCTTGTGCTGAACACCCATAAATGCCCATCAAACAGGTTTGCATTGCATTTTTGCAAAACTGTGCGTATGTGAAGATGCTGCTGTTCCAAAGCAATTGGAAGTCATTAGAATCAATAGGGTTTGGATTTTATTATAACACATGTGGCTGATTTGCCCTGACCTGGATTGCCCTAAAAGAAATCAACCCTGACTGTTCCCTGGAAGGCCAGATACCGAAGCTGAAGCTCGAATACTTGGGCCACCAAATGAGATGGGAGCCCTCACTGGAGAAGACCCTGATGCTGGGAATGATTGAAGGTCAAAGAAGAATGGGACGGAAAAGGACACAATGGTTAGACAGTGTTATCAATGCAATGAACATGAAGTTGAGCACACTCCAGAGGACAGCGGAAGACAGGAGGGCCTGGTGTGAGGTGGTCCATGGGGTCGCGAAGAGTTGGACTCGACTGTGCAACTGAACGACAAAAGGAGTGCCCAGACTAGCCTGATCTCATCAGATCTCAGAACCTAAGCAGGGTCGGCCCTAGTCAGTACTTGGATGGGAGACCACCAAGAAAGTCTAGGTTGCTATGCAGAGGCAAGCAATAGCAAACCCCCCATAAACACCTCTTGCCTTGAAAACCCAGTGGGGTCACCATAAGTCAGCTTGATGGTACCTGTCGCCACCTCCATGACTAATTTATATGATTTGTGGCTGATTTATCCATTAATTGCCCTGCTGAGTGAAATAGTTACCCAGCGAGGACCAATGAGGAGAGGGTAAGTAGAATTCAGTTGGGCTGTGTACGCCCAACCCATGTGCAAAAAGCCAGCCGTGCTGTACTGCATGGTTAGGAAGGAACGCAATGAAGCAACCTGCCAAACAGTCAATGAACATGTCATTAGCAGTGCCTGAATACTGTTGTTCTGGCTGTTGTCTCACGGATATCATTAGCAGTGCCTGAATACTGTTGTTCTGGCTGTTGTCTCACGGATGTCATTAGCACTGCCTGAATACTGTTGTTCTGGCTGTCGTCTCACGGATGTCATTAGCACTGCCTGAATACTGTTGTTCTGGCTGTTGTCTCACGGATGTCATTAGCACTGCCTGAATACTGTTGTTCTGGCTGTTGTCTCACGGATGACATTAGCACTGCCTGAATACTGTTGTTCTGGCTGTTGTCTCACGGATATCATTAGCACTGCCTGAATACTGTTGTTCTGGCTGTTGTCTCACGGATATCATTAGCACTGCCTGAATACTGTTGTTCTGGCTGTTGTCTCACGGATATCATTAGCAGTGCCTGAATACTGTTGTTCTGGCTGTTGTCTCACGGATATCATTAGCAGTGCCTGAATACTGTTGTTCTGGCTGTTGTCTCACGGATGTCATTAGCACTGCCTGAATACTGTTGTTCTGGCTGTTGTCTCACGGATGTCATTAGCACTGCCTGAATACTGTTGTTCTGGCTGTTGTCTCACGGATGTCATTAGCACTGCCTGAATACTGTTGTTCTGGCTGTTGTCTCACGGATATCATTAGCACTGCCTGAATACTGTTGTTCTGGCTGTTGTCTCACGGATATCATTAGCATTGACTGAATACTGTTGTTCTGGCTGTTGTCTCACGGATATCATTAGCACTGCCTGAATACTGTTGTTCTGGCTGTTGTCTCACGGATATCATTAGCATTGACTGAATACTGTTGTTTTGGCTGTTGTCTCACGGATATCATTAGCATTGACTGAATACTGTTGTTTTGGCTGTTGTCTCACGGATATCATTAGCATCGACTGAATACTGTTGTTCTGGCTGTTGTCTCACTGTTGTCTCATTTGCATTGCCTCTCCTTATTAATGTGGTGTAACTCATAGTATGCTTCCACTTTTTGTTTGATTGGCACCCTCCTATGCCCTGGGTTCTATATCTATGTAAAACATTCATGTCCTCCACTCTCAGATTTCTTTTCCAAGGCACCTTGCAGGCATTTAAAATATAAAAGCAGGTAAAACACAACAATAATTTATTCTGGTCAGACTGGGGAGCACTAGGTTCAAGTCCTCTCTCTGGGCTGCCATTTCCAGGGTTTTGGGTCACCATGGGGGACCTGGGAGCTGGCAAGTCACGTCATCGGCATCCATATGATCTCTGAATTGATTCTGGGTTGTGTACAGAGAAGCAGAGGGGAGCACCCTTTGTATGGGGACCCAAATTAATTGGTAGCAACTGCTAGGGAAAATAAAAGCATACCTTTGCCTGAGCAAGGCGCACGGAGCACTGTTACCTTCCCACCGAAGTGGTACCTATTTATCTATTTGCAACTTCTTGCTTTCGAACTGCTAGGTTGGCAGGAGCTGGGGCCAGAGACGGGAGCTCACTCCATCATGTGGCGCTCAGGTCTGGAACTGCTGAGCTACCGACCTTCCGGTCTGCAGTTCGGCGTCTTAACCACTGAGCCACTGTGGCTCTATTTTATCCCTTACTAGTGGTTAAAAATGTATAGCACTTCTCCAGACTTACGTTGGAGGTGATGTTCAAACAATCTATGCATATACTTTGGAACTGTTCTAAAATCCAGTCTATCTGATGCGCAGTTGTGGAATTGATTAATGGCAATACAGAGTGCAGCCCTCACCTGGCTGGCCCAGGCTAGCCCACTCGCATCAGATCTCAGAAGCTAAGCAGGGTCAGCCCTGGTTAGTTCTTGGATGGGAGACCACCAAGGAAGTCCAGGGTTGCTATGTGGAGGCAGGCAAGGGCAAACCACCTCTGAACATCTCTCACCTTGGAAGCCCCTCTGGGTCGCCAGAGATTGGCTGCAACTTGATGGTACTTCCCACCTCCAAGGAAGGGGACAAGGCTGATTGTTCCACCTGAAAAGATTTTGCTGTGTTGTATGGAAAGGGGGGGCATGGTGGCTCAGAGGTTAAGACGCTGAGCTGCAGGCCAGAAGGTCGGTAGCTCGGCAGTTCGAGACCCGAGTGCCGCGTGACGGAGTGAGCTC
Organism: Lepidodactylus listeri; assembly: GCA_029233225.1. Lineage (NCBI taxonomy): Eukaryota > Metazoa > Chordata > Lepidosauria > Squamata > Gekkonidae > Lepidodactylus > Lepidodactylus listeri. The sequence goes on along the minus strand of JARCFY010000019.1, from coordinate 37,195,898 downwards.
CCGTCTCTGGCCCTAGCTCCTGCCAACTTAGCTGTTCAAAAGCAAGAAGTCGCAAGTAGATAAATAGGTGCCGCTTCGGTGGGAAGGTAACAGCATTCCGTGCACCTTGGCGTTTAGTCATGCCAGCCACATGACCACAGAAAAGGTCTTCAGATGGCACTGGTTCTTCAGCTTGGAAACGGAGATAAGCACCGCATCCCTAGAGTCATATTCGACTGGCTTTCGAGCAAGGGAAACCTTCACCTTTTTATGAAAGGGAAAACATAGGGATCCGGTTTTTGAAACATGGTGTTTACAAACAGCTGAATTATGCATTGCTGTGAAACTGGAAAAAAAAAATCCTAGTCCTCTTTCAGGTATGGATTGGTACCAGATGGTAGAGGAAATGGTTTTTAGGACAAAATCGACTTTATCATGCAAGATCTAAGAAACTGTTTGGTAATCCACTGAACAGTTTTGTTAGTAAATGGTATATGTTTACAGTGTTTTTGGAACGACACGTTGCGAGATACGTCCGATCCATCTGTCATTTTGGATAGGATTTAATTTTTTTTTAATGCAATGTTATTTGCATTGCTAACTGAATGAGAGAAATGTAAAACCTTTTTTAAAAAGAAGTGTAACGTGATTAGTTCCTGGTGATGCTCCCGCGTGCCTGGCTAGTCTTTATCTCCATGTGGGTGTTATCTTTACCAATACATCACTCCAGAGGTGGAGGTGGAGATAGCTCTTAACGAGGTGTCCTTATAATTGGCAACTTTTCTGCCAAGCGTGTCTGCCGGGACTGTTTAGTCACCTCCAGAGCAACACGGAGGACGCAAGCAAAGAACGGCGGCTTCCAATGGGAGACTTCGAGCAGACCAACGCTTTCTCTCCGGCGTCCAGGCAAAGAGGATCAGGTTCCTGTTTCAAGTTCGTAGCATGTGTTCTGATCACAGTTTGCCTTTCTCCAGCCTTGTTTCTGGGTGCCATTTGCTATCAATACTTCACCGCTGTCCTGCCTCCGGGAATCGATCAGCCTCTAAAGGTCCGCCTCTATCACACCTTCTTCATGGCAGTCGTTGCCTTGGTAAGTTTTCTCGGGTTTTTCTTTTATTTTTTGGTATTTTTGCATTTGTGTGTGTGTGCGCATGTGTCCATGCCTGGAAGTCATAGCAGCCTCTGGCGACTCCTACTGGGGCATGGAGGACGTTCAGAGCAGTGGCTTAATAGCCTGCCTCTGGCCTCCCGCAGCCCTGGTATTCTTTGGAGGACTCCCATCCAAATACTTGCCAGGGTGGGCCCTGCTTAGCTTCTGAGTTCTGATGAGGTCAAGCTTGCATGGGCTATCCAGGTCAGGGCTTTTCTCTGAATTTCCTAGAGGAGGAGGGCAGCTTTCGTGTCAAGGATTTAAGGGAAGGCAATGTTTTTAACCAAGGTAAAAATTGACTAGGGGTGCTATTGAATTTCACTAATTGGCTTCAGATTTTGGTTTGAAGATCCCCGGTTCATTTTAAAATTTTCTCCCGTTACCATGCTGTTTTCGGTTTCCTTGCACTGGATTCTTTCATAGAATCATGGAACCAGCATTGGAAGGGATCTCCAGAGTCATTTAGTCCAACCCTCTGCACAAGGCAGGAAACTCACAGATACCTCCCCAACCACAAACACACACACACACAGTGACCCCTGCTCCATGCCCAGAAGATAGAAAAAAAATTCCAGGATCCCCGGCCAAACGGGCCTGAAGAAAAATGGCTTCCTGACCCCAAAGTGGCGATCAGCATTTCACTGGGCATGTAAGAACAGGCCACGAGAACTAAGCACTGATGCAACTCTTCCAGCCCTCCCTTCTTGTGATCTGCCTAAGTTCACAGAATGTTTTCTGTAAAATGCTGGTGCTTCTCAACCCTGTTAGCCCAACAGTTCATTCTATGTGTATTATATCACCCTGAATATGAATGGGAGGAGATCTGGATTGCTCTTGCTTACCCATCCCGCTGGAGCCTGTATGTTTTTGATTCTTTGTATTTGCTTATGTATTTGCTTATATATTTGCGAAGTCCAAATTCTTCCCACTTAAACACTTATTTCCCCCCCCCCCCCGGAAAATCTGAATGTACTGTTTAATGTCAACTGCCTGAAATGTTGTACAAATATTGATTCAATCCTTGGAAAAATGCATGTGTGCACACAGCTTAGGAAAGAGAGAGTGCACCATACACTGAGTAAAAAGCAGCTACTGCAGCAAAGCAGTACACCCAGCAATTCTATTTTTATGTTTCTGAAGACTTAAGAAGTTCAGGAAATTTTCTCCCAACAAATCATGTCCTTTGCTGTAGGACAGCCCCACACAATCGGGCTTATCAGTGAACATCCTTCTATCAAACTCTGCTCTCTGTCTCCTTGCCTTCAGAGGTGAGGGTGATGGCAGCTACAGACACAAGTAGGGGTGCCAGCCTCCAGGTGGGGCCTGGAGATCCCCTGGAATTACAGCTCATCTCCATCCTACAGAGATCTGTTCCCCTGGAGAAAATGGATGCTTTGGAGGGTGGACTCTATGGCATTGTACCCCACTGAGGTCCCTGTCCTCCCCAGACTCCACCCCCAAATCTGCAGGAGTTTTCCAACCTGGATTTAGCAACCCTACCCCTCATCCCCCACTGCTGGCCTTGGGGGGACCTGGTAACCCTAAACAGGATACTTTCTGTGGTGGCACCTCATCTCTGGAATACCCTCCCCCTTGAGGCCCACCTAGCACCTACTTACTTTCTTTGAAGTGCCACGCCAAACACACATCTTTTTATCCGGGCTTTTAATGTCACCTTTCCAGATTTTTAAATGGTCTGCACGTGTTGTCTGAATAGTTTTTGTCCACTGTTTATGTCAGTGGCTCGTTCTTATATTGTTACGCTGTTTTAACTGGAAGCTACTTCGAGCAGGACTCTGAAGAGTTGGCATATAAATGTCCTCAGTAAATAAACACATTTGTGGGGAAATGAGCTAGCCATTCTACCAAAATATGGAAAGGGAATGGTTCGCCAGTAGACCTATAAAGTCAACACTACTTTTTATTTGTAACTCCCAAACCATGAACAACAGGTATCAATGCCTATAAACTTGCAGAATGTTTCATTTCGACCTTTACTGGCATAAAAGATGCTGATAAATTATAATCAAGAATAAATACAAAGGTCTGATAGATTATAAGAACAGAGACATTGAACAGTTAATTAAGGTAGTGACCAATAATCCAGATCAAGTATTATTTAAATCAATAAAAAATCAGAAACAAATAGGAAAAATGGGTGTCCAACTATTAAGATACAGTGATGTGTTTGGACTTAATTTTATAAGCTTCAGCTAAAAACTTGGCAACACATGTAGTGGTCTGAGGGTTGACATCTTCTAAAAGATAAATTAAACTATTTCCCTTAACGAAGACACTATGCTGGAGGTATTTAGAAAGGAATTGTTTACCTTGTAAAGCAAGGAGAGGACATTCTGAAATGATATGAGATGACGAATCAAGAACACCTAATTCACATGGACAAAGCCTATTTTGAGAAGGTATTTTCCTAAATTTGCCAAAAAGGACTACCGATGAGAAAGCATTTAAATGGGCCGAAGTAAAGGCTCAGCGCTGGAATGGAGAATCCAAAACAGAAAAATAGTGGGGCATAATTCCGTGCCTTTAGTATATACCTAAATTAGCTGTGGAATAGACAGGGGTGTGTGAAGGGAACATTTTTTTGATGTTCCATAAGTCGAGTTGGATTGTTCTTAAAATATATGATTCATCACATAATAGAAAGGAATCTACCACAATACCAAGCTTTTGAAGTTTGTGAATGAATACAGAAAACCAAACAATGCTATGCTGATCTTTCATTAAATAGGATAATAAGATTCCGGGTTACGATCTAAAATGAATTTTTAACCAGTATTTGACAGCCATAATCCAAGCCTTAGCTTGCAAAAGGTGAAGACCCAACTCCACACACATGGATGAATAGGGAACACATTTGGGAACTCCCAAAATCTACTTGCAAAATGTTCAAAGAATCACTATATCTGATAGCAAACTACCCCCCTCATGAAAGCAGCCAAACCAGGTCACCTACAGAAAAGGGAGGAGTTTTCACATCCTCGGGAGACTTCCCAGGTATGCAGAGAAATATGTGATTGTATATTACGCAAAAGGAAAAAAATGGTCTGATGAGGACTAAATATGATCTGGAAGGGATGGAATATTGAGAACTGTGGAGTGTCGCCATTAGCAGAAACCTGGTGGGTTCTACAAGCTCACAGAATGTGTAAGCAGAAGGATTTGAGAGGTGATGGGATTTGGCTAGGGATTTCCAAGTTGTTCCGCCCTCATGTGATTTCTTGAGGGTCCCCAGCTTGTTCTAAAGGACAGAACAGCCAAATTCCCCACCAGGAAGCACAGGGCCCCAAATAATTGTATTGTGAGCAGTGTCTTTAAATATATATATATTCTAGAGCCAGGTGAACGGGATGTTTGCAGATGACAACAAGCTATTTAGGAGAACAGCAAATCTGAAAATGACTGCTTGGGATTTTCTGTCCTCCTACATAATCTCAAGTGCTTTCCTTTAAAGCAAGCATTTCGAAACGGCTGAATCTGTTCCCTCCCTGACACGGCTGACACTTTCCAAAATGATTAAAACCATGATGATCACAGGAGTGTGTCCTGACAACTCACAACCACTGAGGAAACAAGCAACTATTCTGAGTTATCAACATAAGTAACAAAGAAGTGATCAGCCTGCACAGCAAAGGCAGAGTGTGTGTGTGTGGGGGGGACCCTACTTTTCAAAACACCAAGACTCAAAACGTTAGGCATTAAAATGGACATCAAATCTACTGTCCAAGTTCTGGTGTAAGCCAGACAATTTTGACAGCCACAATTTTGGACTTTATGTGGAAAGAACCAATGTCCAAGGCAAAAGAGTATGCCTGAAATTAATTTACATGTTAATCCCACCACACTGATAAATCCACCGGCATGATCTACTACTTTAATGAAAAGAGGATTACATTTAGAAATGAAAAACACGAATAAAAGCAATCCTAAACAAGGTCTACGCAGAATCCCACTCAGCTTACTTCTCAGGAAAGTGTTCTCAAGAACGCATGGAAAATGCTTTAGCTCACAGTAGTAGATAATCATAGACAAGGCTTCGTAACAAATTACACTGTAGTTATGGCAGGCTCAGTAACCTGGTCAAATATGTACACCACAAGCACATTAACATCTAAGGAATTTAAATTACTAGTGAGTAAGGCTGAAATGTTGGACATGCCGACTTGGGAGTAAGCCCAATGGAAGAATCAGAGGGAATTAATTCTGAGTAATCATTATAATGGTGCAACATGTTCTGTTCCTTTGTTTGCAATGTTCCTTTGTTTGTTACGGCAACAGTGTCCATTCTGTTCAGCCAGTTTTGGTGTAGTGATTAAGAACATGGACTCTAATCTGAGAGAACCAGGTCTGATTCCCCAGTCCTCCATGTGCAACTGCTGGTGTGACCTTGGGCCAGTTACAAGTTCTTTCAGAGCTGTTCTCTCAAGAGCAGTCCTCAAGAGAGCTCTCTCAGCCCCACCTACCTCACACGGTTTCTGTTGTGGGGAGGGGAAGGGAAAGAAGGGTGCAAGCCACTCTGAGACTCTGCGTGAAGGGTAGGGTATAAATCCAATCTCCTCCTCTTCCTCTAGTGATTAAGAACATGGACTCTAATCTGAGAGAACCAGGTCTGATTCCCCACTCCTCCACCTGCAGCTGCTGGTGTGACCTTGGGCCAGTTACAAGTTCTTTCAGAGCTGTTCTCTCAAGAGCAGTCCTCAAGAGAGCTCTCTCAGCCCCACCTACCTCACACGGTGTCTGTTGTGGGGAGGGGAAGGGAAAAGGAGTTTGTAAGCCGCTCTGAGACTCCCTTGGGGAGTGGAGGGCGGGGTATAAATCCAATCTCCTCTTCTTCTTCTCTATCCAAAGCTTCACTTATGGTTATTTAGATAGGTCTGTAAAACTGGGCTCTTTCAAAAGCCTTTGGCTAAAGAAATCCTGAGGGGTTACTGAGTGTTCAGCAGGCCGGTGTGGAACAGAAAGAGCATCCACTTTGCATTCAGAAAGCCCCAGGTTCAACTTTCATTAAAAGGTTCAGATAGCGAACCAAAATTCTCAAGAGCCACTGCCCGTCAGAGTCGAGAAGGCCAACCAATTATCTGTCTTGGCGTAAGGCAGCTTTAAGGCGTTCATTACCAGTGACAATGATTGCTAGGTGGTCACTAATGGCAGCCAAACTCCTGGCAGTTTTGGCTGCTGCCTGCTGAAGGTCAGCTGGCCAGCAGACAAAGCAGACACACCAAATAGAGAAGGCAACAATCGCTGCTGCCATGATGAGGTCACTTCCGGTGTGACCCGGAAGCGCCGATATCACGCCAGGGCAACACTTCAGCACTCACCCCAAAACTCTATGGTTTCTTTTTAAAAAATTATTGAAAAATCCACCATAACCATACAACAATACCCTACCAAACTAAACCAAAGAAAATGATAAATACACACTATACCTTCTATCCATATTCACGTACTGCACACAGAGAAAATTCCAAATTATATCCATTACTACAAAATTCCTTGAATCTAAACATTCAATAATTCCTCATAATGTAGATTAGAGGAGACAATTTCCTTATCTTGCAAAAAATTAACAATAGGAGACCAAATTGCTTGAAAATTTTTACAATAAACGTCAAAATTCTGAGTACCTTTAGGATAATCTAATTTTCCCAGCATAAAGGGATCCAGATAGAGTCATACCAATTTTGTATTGAAAGTATTGTTTCCATTTCTTAGCAATCTCTAACTTCGCAATTGCCAACAGAGTTGTTATTGTGACCAGCTTGATTTTATCTACACGTTCTGTTAAGCCAATTTCTAAGAGAATATTTTCTGGATTTTTTGGGATCTGTTGACCAACTATTATCTCAACTTGAGATAATACTTTATTCCAAAACCTTTGAGTAGAGGGACACAGCCAAATATAATGCATGAAATCTCCCATTGAACCAAATCCCTTCCAACATTTTTTGCTCGCATTTTTTGAAAACTTAGCTAGTCTCATCAGATTTAAATAGCTTCTATGTAAAATCTTAAATGAAGCTATTTAACTCTATGGTTTCAATAGAGGTTTTGGGCAACTACTAGAGTGCCGCCCTTGCACAATGCCAACACTTCCACCTTGCACTGGAAGTGATGATACTGCACGATGATGACTACTGCTGCCCCCCTGTGGTGAGTACCCACCTCCCCCTATTTTCCACCCGTAGCCAAGGCCAGCCCTACTGGTGACCTATTTTCCTATTTCATTTATTTCCCTATATGTTACACTGGAAGTATCTCCTCTTGTTTGCTTATACTGTGGAACAGCATGCATTCTGTTTGCATTTTCTCTGTACATGGTTTCTGTTTTTTAAAACTCAGTACCAGTTAGCGTGCTACAGCCAATCAGCTTTTCTGCAGGTGAAAAAGGTAAGAGGGGCTCCCATTAGATCACCCAAAAACGCTATTCTGGGGATTGTGGTACCTGCATGTAGAAAAGCCAAGGGGCGGGGCCAGCCCACCCATATGCCTAGGGTGCCAGTCTATGCCTGAGATGGAAAGGGGACAAGCCAGTCCCCCCCCCCCATGGTGTCACAAGATCAGCTTTGGCCTATGGCAGCCCTGGCCACCACCACCACACATGCCACTGCGGATGTACCCAGGTGGTAGACAGTTGCAGCCTTCCCCCACTGTCAGGACTGAAAGCAGTGGCCATCTGATAAATGGGGTACCGCAACCCCAGGCGTCTTTGCTTGACTATTACACTTGATGGAAGTGACACACATCCTGACGAATGGGACATTTGATACCAGATTAATTTGGAGAATTTGCACAGCTACCACAGGCTCATTTTACTAGCTGTAGCAAATACATAGCATTTAAGAAAGCAACACCTGGTCTCATATTTATATTTATATGCCGTTTCCGTGAGCCTGGCTTCTTCTCGTATGGATAACTCTCGTGTTGTTTTCCTGTGCTTTAATTTTCTTTGTGATCCACCCCGGGCACGCCTCCGCAGAAGCGACATGTAAGTTTTCTAAACCCATTAACTGATGGTTTTCTTTCTCTTTGTTCCACTTTGGTGCAATGCAGGAAACGAAAGAAAAGATTCAACGCTGAATCTCAATACTGAATCACAAGCAATGAGGGACTGGCAAACTAGGGATGCCAGCCTCCAGGCAGGGCCTGGAGATCCCCCAGAAGTACAGCTCATCTTCAGACTACAGAGATCAGTTCCCCTGGAGAAAATGGAGGCTTCGGGAGGGGGGGGGGGACGACTCTCTGGCATTGTAGCCCATTAAGGTCCCTGTCCTCCCCAGGCTCCATCCCCAAATCTCCAGGAGTTTCCCACCCTGGATCTGGCAACCCTATGGCCAACAGCCTTCTGCTCAGTTGGACAGGCAATACCAACCGCAGAGATCTCTCCCTGCCCAGCTAATTCCTCTTGCTGCTTCTCCTTTGCTTTTTCTTTTCACCAACAGGGAATGGTTTTGGAGTTCCTGGGGCTGCAGAACATAATAGGTCTTTTGCGACTCGCAACTACGGGATTCCCTGCTCTGTGGGACTCAGTGCTTCTCATCCAGAACCACCAATTTGATGGCGTGCGAGTGAGGGTTTATCAGCCTAAGAAGCCAGCCGCCCAAAAAAGGAAAGGGATCCTGTACTTCCACGGAGGGGCTGGTACTTATGGATGCATTCGTAAGTGAGGAATGCCCTGTTTAAACTGCAATCAGCTGTGTTGGGCCTCGTCAAAAATCAAATCATGCAGAATATTTTTAATTAAGTCTTTTAAAAAACCAAGTACCAGTGCTGAACTGACTTTTTTTATGACTTTTTTTTAAAAAAATGGGAAACATGGGCTTTCAAGAAATATGGGGGGAAAAACATTTGCCATTGTGGATTTCTGTGTTTCTCTATCTGCCAGTATTTGCTTCCTGGTCCTGGATAAGGCGCCACTTTTCAGGCAATCAGTGTTCTTCACAGCATCTTCCCAGCCAATCAGGGATCATGTTACAGACACGCTATCACGGCGACAGGCAGCCAGTCAGGGTTGGCTCCCTGACAACATCACTGAGGGCAAACGAAGCTCTCCTATTGCCCTCATGCTGAATGGGGGCGAAGGAAACTGTCATTGGCGCATTCTGCATCTAAGCGTTCGCTCCATCGTTTTACCAAACCCTAGCCTGGGCCATGCAGGACAGGGTCTTGATACATACAGTAGGACACATAGCAGGTGATGGAAAGTGCGAAGAAGTCGCAGCTGACTTACTGCAACCCTGTGGGCAAGCGATGAACAGAGGTAGTTTGCCATTGCCTGCCTCTGCGTAGCAGCTATGGACTTCCTTGATGGTTTCCCATCCAAGTACTAACCAGGACTGACCCTGCTTAGCTTCTGAGATCTGACGAGATCCGGCTACCTTGAGCCCTCCAACTTAGGGGGGAACATCCACACCATCTGTCATATATCATATTTTAATCAATAATCTAAAACTTGAAATTGGGGGGGGGGTTGTTTTGTTTTTGCCTTTGAAGGCCCCTAATAATTTGAGGCGCTCAGTGTATCCTGCTTAGTTTGTGCATCAATCCATCTCTGCTTAAAAGCTCAGGCCACTGCCCATTTCCACTTTCTCCTCTGCAAAGGAAAGGCTTTCTTGCTTTGAAAGCCAGGAACAGGCAAAAGGGGGAGGGGGGCACACCTGTTCACTTGTTTCTTCTTTTGTTGAGGGTCCTTATTGAGTGCTTGGGGGGGGGGGGGGGAATTGCTTGGAATATTTTCAGTACTTGACAAGACTGCTTGTAAAAAAAAACACAATATTTTTTTAAGGTGAGCTGAAAAAGTGGGAAGACACACATCGCTGAGCTCCCTTGCATCAAAACATAAATGTTCAGACAAATTGCTTTGTCTCTGCTTTATCTCATCAGTGGGTGTTTGTTTTTTTTACAGATGGTCACTGCTGTGACCTATTCTGTAACTCTGGCTGCGATCGTTAGACCAGACATAGGCACAGATGCCGGGTGGATTTAAAGGGCGCAATCAGACAACAACATCTGGGAAGTGCCCCGCAACCATCAGCAACCCATTTTTACTCTGCCACAGAAGCGGAGTTAAAAGACACCAGGGAAAATCTGGTAGTGAACAGGTTGTGATGGGCCACGGATGGATATTCCCGTGTCTGATCACTCCAGAGTGCTCTCATGGCATCAGGATGGTCTGATCAGGCCATCCCGACTCCATGCAATTGGTTTTACCCCCTTCACAGTATGCGCATCATCGCAAACTCCTTAGGGAGCCCTCAGTGAGGAGGTGTGATTCATCGATCCCTTGTTTAAGCACATGGGGGGGGGGGGGGAAATGGGACAAAAAAAACCCCAACTCATCCACAGTTGCGTCTGATCACACACTGACAGACTGCACCCACAGCTTCAGAGGGAAGTGTGATCGTGCAACTGTGGGTCAAATTCCTCCAGAGGAAATAGCCTCGCTCCCCCCCCCCGTTTTTTCTGGCGTGTGTGACCGCAACCTCTGTGTATTTGTGCTGAGTTTTAATATTCACGCCTTGACTTTAATGTGGTTTTGTAAGCTGCCTTGAGGATGTTCAAAAATATTTTAAACAAATAAATAAGAAGGGGGGAAATGCTTCCTTTCAGATACCTATGAGAGAGTATTACGCCAGTTTGCCAAAGAAACTGATTCAGTGGTTGTGGCTGTCGGGTAAGTACCCTCACCGCATTGTGATTGCCTGGGAACGGTGTCGCCGCGCCAACCTCCGGTGGGGCTTGAACGTCTCCTGGAATTACAACTGATCTCCAGATGACTGGGATCAGTTCCCCTGGAGAAAATGGCAGCTTTTTTAGGGTGGACTGTATGGCGTTATAAGCCACCGAGGCCCTTCCCCTTTCCAAACCCCACCCTCCCCAGCCTCCACCCACAAAATCTCCAAGAATTTTCTAACCTGGTATTGACAAACCCGGAAATAATATCTTTGAACCTCTAAATCAGAGCTGAAATTATGTACAATTTTCATAACATGGCAGGGTCCAATTTTGGATTCATTCTGGGATTTTGAAGGTGGAATCTTTCATTTAACAATATTGTCAGCAGAGAGGAGAAAGAAATATATAACTACAGTAAAAAATTATTCCTCGAACTCCCTCCTCATTATGTTGTTTGTTCGCATCCGAACTTGTGAAATCTTACTGTAGTTGTGGGGCATCATACTAATTAACAAGGAATATCATGGGGGAAGGGAAAGGCCAAGGCGTTGTTTTTGACCTTCAAAGCCCTACACGGTTTGGGACCAGGTTATCTGAATGACCGTCTTCTCCCATATGTTGCTGCCCTGGAATTAAGATCACAGTGAGAGCCCCTCCTGACTGTCCCATCAATGTAAGAAGCTTATTTGTTGGCTACATGACACAGGGCCTTTTCAGTGGCAGCCCCGTGATTATGGAACAAACACCGCAGGGAGAGGCTCCGGGTCCCCTCTCTTTCTGTCTTCAGGAGGCAGCTGAAGACTGTTTTATTTAGGACTGCATTTGGTTAAGTTTACTAGCAGTCCTGAATGGCTATTTTAAATTTCGTTTTCTTATGATGTATTTTATCTGTGTTGTAAGCCACCGTGAGATCCAGAAGGAAGAAAGGGAGCTAATAAATGCTTTAAATACATAAATAAAGTTTGCCTGGTGGCAACCAGTCCTGAAAATCTGTCTGCTTCCACAGCCCAATAGGATACTCAAGCCTCTTAGCCTTAAGCTTTAGTTGTGACAGCCAGATCGAGGGAGAGGGTATTGAAAAGGAAAGGTGCCACCACTGAAGAAGCCCTGTCTCTGGTTGCCACACATTCACCTTGAACACATGGCAACCAGAGACAGGGCTTCTTCAGTGGTGGCACCTTAAAGGGTAAGAACATGCACTTTGAATTGTTCCTGGGAAAGAGAGGGGCGGCCAATCTAGGTCTTTCAGGGTGATACAAGTGTTGTTGTCCCACTTACCAGACAAGGGCAGGTCCAGGTGTCCCACTTCATCCCAGCTCTGGCATGGATAGGCAGCGTGGTCTGTCCAGGAATACAAAGTCCAAAACACAGTCCGAGCTAAAGCCAAAAGGTCCCACTCAGAAGCAGAAAGCACAGTCAGAAGTGAATCCAAGAAGCAGAATCCAGGTCCAACCCAAAGCCAAGCCACGGGTTCTCCTATTCAGGGGCACATCTCCAAGGCAGGATCATCCGTTGACACACAGACACTCCAATCCGACGCTGACCTTGGTGTCACAGCCAGCTTGAGCAGCCAATCACACTTCCGGGTACAGCTAGATCCAGTCGTTAAGATCAGGAATCTTAGCTGAGTCCTCCTGAAGAGCAGCAAGCCCCGGGTACTGTGAAGACTGATGACTGCTGCCCTCTGCTTCTACAAGGGAAGAGCAGCTCCCGGCTGCCAAGCACACACTCCTTCATCTCCTCAGGGCCCACGCCCTGGCTCTTTGCCACATCCTCCCTCGAACATCCAGGGTGGGTCTGGAAGGGGGTCTAGCCATATTGGTGCCTCCTGTCCTGAGGGCCCCTTCTGGCTCAGGGGCTAGTGGTTTTACTGGTGCAGGATCTCTCCTGGGAGGAGGGCCTGCTTCACAGGGGCCTACCTTACAGGGGGTGTCTACCAGTGTGGGTCTCAGGTCATCCTCTGATGATGACTCATCCTTAGGGTTGCTGGGTCCTACCTGCCCGGGGGGGGGGGGGCTCCCGGGTCCTCTCCTGGATGTTCTGCCATGCGTGCACAGCATACAGGGCACAATTACATCACCCAGAAGTGATGTCATCGTGTCGCCGATGTCAGGGGTGTCACTCTAGTTTTGGGGCAAAACTCTATGTTTTTTTTTACTTCAAAACCATAGAGTTTGCCCCAAAACTAGAGCATCACTCCCCCAACATCAGCAATGCAATGAGGTCACTTTCAGGTGATGTCGTCACATTAGGAACATTGCACGGCAATGTTCCCTGTTCAGGGGTGGGGTTTCCAAGCCCCCAAAAGTGGGGGGGAACCCCACTGGGACCTGGGGATTATGACCCCTGCTCCTCCCATGCTGATCCAGGACTGCTCCCCACAATTATATCCGACTTGCAACAATAGTTTGGCCTCTGCATTCTGGACATATTGAAGTGTGCTTGCAGGTTTTTCAAGGGAGCCTAGATGGAACACATTCCAGTAACCTAACCCGCATTCTGGACGTATTGAATTTTACATCTTGTACCAAGAGCCATGATAATGTTCTTTTTCCATAGGTACAATCTTGGTCCAGAGAACCCGTACCCAAACCAGTATACTGAATGTCTCAAGGCCACTGTCCATTTCATGAAGAATTCCGAATGTTTCGATGTGGATCCCAGCCGTATTATCATTAGTGGGGACAGCTGCGGGGCCAATTTTGCAACCCGCATTTGTCAGCTGCTGGCGGAGAGGACAGATCTCCCCAAAGTGCACGCACAAGTTTTGATCTACCCAGCACTGCAGGGGGTGGACTTCTATCTGCCTTCCTATCAACAGAACAGAAGGGTGCCGATCATGTGGCGAGAATTTGTGCCCTATTTCGCCTGCCTTTATCTTCGAAAGAATGTATCCCTTGTCGGTGATGTCCTGGAGAGTCGCCACGTTCCTGAAGATCTGAAACGGAAGTACAGTAAGTGGGTGAGCGGAGATCTCATTCCTGACGAATTCAAAGTCCGAGGCTACAAACCCCAGGATCCTTCCTTATATAAGTTTAAGCCCCAGGTATATGAACAGATCAAAGAAGTTTTGGACGAGACCTTTTCGCCTCTGTTGGTGGAAGACGCTGTCATCCGCAAACTCCCTCAGACGTACATTTTGATCTGCGAATTCGATGTGGTTAGAGACGATGGACTCCTGTACAAGAAACGTCTGGAGGACAACGGGGTCCCCGTGACGCTGTGTCACATCAAGGGCGGCATCCATGGAGTCCTCAGCCTCTTTGGCTACGGCCTCTTCTCCTTTCCATCTGCAGGACTCATAGTAAAGGACATTACAGAGTTTCTCAAAAGCTTATGATGAGGCCCAAACAACAACAAAAAGAGTGACAGGGTCACCGTGTTCTGCTTCTTGGAACGGTGGGCCCGTGGTTCAACTCCAAACTATTCTGGAGAGGGAGCGATGGCTGGTGCCCACGTGATAACGGCGAAGAGCAAAGAGGTGGTCCGCTAGGCGGGTTAGGCTGAGGGAGAGTGTGACCGGTCCAAGGCCACTCAGTGACCCAGCTTCACGGCTAAGGAGGGATTGGACCTCGAATCGTTCCAGCCTGACATTATCCCCTTTCCTGCCATGCTACCTAACCGCTCTCCAGTACAATGATCCTAACCAGCCTTAAACTGTATGTTTAAACTGTACCTAGGTACCTTTGTTTAGCACTAACACACGCGTATTTAAGTAGCCCTTCTGATTCCGAAACCCCTTGGTTTGTTTGTAAACACAACCACCCTGCAAAGTAGGTCAAAAAGGAGCGGGATTTGGCCAAGGATACGAGATCACCGTGGACAGAGGCAATAAGAACATTGGGAGAGGTGGGTGGGCAAAAACCCACACAGCAAAGGGGTGACCTGGGGCGGCGCTGTGCTTCAAAAGGCCATATTGCGCCCCCCCACCCACCCAGCCCACTCTGGCCTCCAGGATAGTCTCAGCAGCAGGCCAGGGCGGACCCAAGCTTCCTGTGTTTGTCCCAGCCCTCTCCCCACCTAGCCAGCAAGAGATGCCGTGGCCACCATTGCCTTCTTTGCCCTCCCCACGTGGGTCAAACAAGACCCACGGTGATTCCAGGCCCCGGCTTCTTAGGCTAGGGTTGCCAAATCCGGGTTGGAAAATACCTGGGGACTTTGGGGGTGGAGCCGGGAGAGGGCGGGGTTTGGGGAGGGGAGGGGCCTCAGGATGGTACAAAGCCATAGAGTCCACCCTTCAAAGCAGCCATTTTCTCCAGGGGAACTGATCTCTGTCAGCTGGAGATCAGTTGTAAAAGCAGGGGATCCCCAGGCCCCACCTGGAGGCTGGCAACCCTATCTTAGGCTGAGGAGCAAACTCTGAGCCTAGATTTTTTTGGACTTGCTAGAAAGTCTGTCCGGTTTGCAGTGATTAGAGATTGCCGGTAATCTGGAACATCAAAAGCTATTAATGTTTGGATCCTAGGTTGAAATCCCTAGTTTGGATCCCTAATTTGATGCCCTCCTGCCTATGGGGCTATTTCTCTCCATTTTTAAAAAAAACACTGTTTAACACATACAGTGTAAGGCTGGTGATGAAGATAGCTGTGGCGCCCCTGCCTCTTAACCTCTTCCTCCTTCCCTATTTATTTAATTTATATATTTATTAAAATATTTATCCCCCGCCTTCTGCCAAAGCTTGGAGGCAGGTCGCAGCCCCAGGCAATGACGCCGCAACAAACGTACACAAATGCACTAGAGCCGAAGTGTGAAGAGGCCGGAATGCAATTAAGAACAAGCTTTTAAAATGCCAACGCTGAACAAATGTCATGAAATATAAGAGGAGATTGCAGGGTTTTTTTAAAAAATCATGGGACAAGCACTCTCTTGAAATCTCCATTCGTTTTCTCAAAGACACCATCCAAATGGGATTGGGTGGACTCCCTTGGGGAAGCAGCTTCATATTTCATTGCTCCCTTAATACCAGGGGTCATTTTGAGCAGGAACGTGCAGGAACGCCGTTCCGGGAGTAGCAAGCCCAGGAGCGGGCACATATGGTGATGCGCTGTGGAAAAAAGCAAAAACGAACTAACTCGATCTGTATTTTCATGCTTGTTGTAGGGCAGCTTCCTTGCAAGAGCAAAGGAAACCTCAAGTGTCTTTAGTCAAAGTGTCAAGCTGGCTTGCCAGCTCTGAGTTGGGAACTACCTGGAGATTTTTGGGGTGGAGCCGGAGTGGTAGGTGAGGTCAGGGGGTGTGGCATATGCAAATAAGTTATGCTGACGAGCTATGCTAATGAGCTCCTCCGCCTCTTTTTCTACGAAATGACCCCTGCTTAATACCCTATTAGAGTTTGAACCCAACACGCTGTTCTTTCATTTGCCCTAACAGAAAGCATTTGAACAAATTTAGAGTCCGGAGGCACCTTTAAGACCAACAAAAGGTTTATTCAAGGTGTGAGCTTTCGTGTGCAAGGCACACTTTTTCAATTGCATTGGAAAGGAAGGTCGCGTTCAAACTTCCAGACATGCACACGAAAGCTCATACCCTGAATAAACCTTTGTTGGTCTTTGAGGTGCCCCTGGGCGCTAAATTTGTTCTGCTGCTTCAGACCGACACGGCTGACCACCTGGATCTAGAAAGCATTTGAAAATGACAGGATTCTTCTTCATCATCAAGGCCACAGTACACTGACTGAATGATGGGTGCTGGGAAGGTCCCAAGCCCCTAAATCGTAGGTGGCAAGCATTAGGAAGGGAGATAAATTAAGTTTTTGCTATATATTGTATGGGGTTTTTTAAAAAAAATTTTTTTTTAATTTAATTGTAAACAGAGCTAAGCAAGGCGAGCCACAGGTAGTGCTTGGATGGGAGGCCACCAATGAAGTCTAGGGTTTGCTGTGTAGAGGAAGGCATTTCACATTCTTGAATTCTAGTGGTGGGGGTGAGCAGTAGACTTTTGGGGGAGTCCGATTGAAAGCCTCCCGGGAACCTCAGAAAGTCCCTGGATTCTTTTCAGTTGATTTGATGGAATTGTTGGGCCAGAACTTTTCCCATGGAAGAAAAGCCTGGTGGGTCTTCACTTCATGAAGATCCAGAATGGGATTCTTCAGAAGGCATTCATGGGGGGCTCTTCATTAAGAGCCTCTCTGCCCTTCCTGGGTCATTCTAGTGCGGCCTCAAAGCACTGAGAAACCAGGGCTTATGTTTCAGAAGAGTGCTCAGCTCCGCTTCAGGTAAGCTTCAGGGCTGAGTAAGGATTTGAACCCTGTCCCCAGTTTGGTGTCGTGGTTAGGAGCGTGGACTTTAATCTGGGAGAACCGGGTTTGATTCCCCACGCCTCCACATGCAGCTGCTGGTGTGACCTTGGGTCAGTCACAAGTTCTCTTGGAGCAGTTCTTGAGAGAGCTCTCTCAGCCCCACCCACCACACAGGGGAGGGGAAGGGAAAGGAGATTGTCCGCTGCCCTGAGACTTCTTCAGGTAGTGAAGGGCAGGGTAGAAATCCACTCTCCTCCCCGCCCCACCCCCAGTCTTAACCTGTCACTGTAACCACTGCAACCACACTGGATCCCAGGCAGTGAAATGGAGCAAGAAAGGAAAGGCAGAATGTTTGGACGAAAGAGTCTTCTGCAGAGACACATCCCATGACTTGAAAGTGTGGCCCGTCGCCCATTCATATGAACGCTATCAGTTTTATAATTTCATGAATAACTGAATGGATGAGCAGCCAGGATTCGTACTGATATGTGTATAATATATTTATATGTGCTGAACTCCTGCCAAAGAGCCGATTTCAATAAACACCTAAGAAGTTAATCACTTGTTTGGACTATGGATTACGCGCAAACATTTCTTCTCACGCCTCTGCTTGCACCTCTTTGCACATCAATGCTGTTATCTTCTCCCTGCATATTTACCTATTTAAAACATTCTGAGTCTGCCTTTCCATCTAATCAGGGTCCACAAGGCCGTGAACTATAAAAAATCAATTTAAAACATGTTAACAAATAGCACTAGAAGGAGGGCCAATACCGTTACCGGGGGTGTGCCAAACGGGGGGGAGAGGTCTTTAAAATCAAAATAAAGACATAGCTGCAGAAGAGGGCCAATACCATTATTGGGGTACACCAAACAGGGGGGAAAGTCTTCATCTGCTGGCAAAAGATGCCAATAGAGGGAAGACAGATGAATGTCCCATATGCTCTTAGCTGTGCTTTGAATTTAGTTCCATTCTGCATCTAGCTTTTGCTCCACTGTTTGACCAAACCCACTTTGGAACAGAAATTCCCCTCTGCATTGCATGCCACTTTCGCTTCCTTTGATTGTCGGACTTAACGGAAGCCTCCATGTTGCATGCCGGTTTCACTTCCTCTGGTCTCTCGGCTTTATGGTTACTGTCTGCGTAGATTTATGGCTGTTTTATGGCCATTCAGGGGTGACTCTGCAGTTAGTACAGCGTTGGCCCCGGGGGTATTTGAATGTGGTTTTGAGCTGCATTCTTTCTGTTCCAGTGTGGGTTTCTGTTCCAGTGAGCGCATGTGTAATCCTGTTCCAGCTGCTGTAAAGCAAAGCCCTTGGGAGATTAGTACCTAAATTAGAGATTCTAAGGCCCAATTTACACCTCCCCTCAGAAGTAGTTTGACTGCTGTCTTTTCCCAAGCTCATTTCACGCTGGTTTCAAATTTCACTCCAGGGGGTCTGAAGAATACTAAGCAACAGCATTTGTTTAAAGCAGTATAATGCTAGCTTGACCACAGGAGGGCAATTAACAAATGTAAACACTAACTTGTAAACTAGAACAAGTATGGTTTGAAACTAGAAACAGGTATAGACAGGTTTTTTTAAAAAACTAGAATGATTCTAGCGGGAAAGTCAGATCTAAATTTGACCTTTAGCTTTCCCTTATGCAGGGGGCAAATCCATTTCCCCAGAGGCTCCTTGCATCACCAGAATAGCGGACAAAATAAACCAGAGGCTAGGCATTTGCTTAAAGGAACAGCATATCTGTAACTTTGTTCATGGGCCAAGCAGCACTAGGGTTGCCAGATCTTGGTTGGAAAATACCTGGAGACTTTAGGGGGTGGAGCCAGGAGAAGGTGGGGTTTGGGGAGGGGAAGGGCCTCAACCTGGTACAATGCCATAGAGTCCACCCTTCAAAGCCACCATTTTCTCCAGGGGAGCTGATCTCTGTCAGCTGGGGATCAGTTGTGAAAGCAGGAGATCTCCAGGCCCCACCTGGAGGCTGGCGACCCTAGCCAAGCAGCATCCCGCCTGGTAAAAGAATCGTTTACTGTCTCTTTTTTCCCCATGTGTGTGTGTGTATGTGTACGCACACCCATGCCTGGAAGTCATGGAGACCTCTGGAAACTCCTACCAGGGCGTGGAGGATATTCAGAGAGGTGGCCTGATACTACTTGCCTCTGCATCCCAGCCCTGGTATTCTCTGGAGGTCTCCCCTCCAAACGCTTGCCAGGGTCGGCCCTGCTTCGCCTCCAAGATCTGACGAGATTGATCTTGATTGGGCCATCCAGATCAGAGTTTTATTGAAAACTTTCCCGATTCCCCATTATGGCCTTTGATTCCAACACAGTTCCTGAGGGAAGTTTCCCTTCAGGAGTCCCTCTCTGTCTAGTATACTTTTATCCATAGAGGGGGGCTCAGATGTTGTTCTTGTTCCTCTCATTTTATCCTCATGACAGCCCTGGGAGGTAGAGTAGGCTGTCAGAACATGTCTGGTACCCAAAAGCTTTCATGACAATGGATCTCCTAGCTCCTAATCAAAGACAGAAATCACTACTCCATCCAGCCTTAGCTGTGGTTGCTTTGGCTGGTGCCCCCTTACTTCGGAGCTAGGCTAGCCCAGTCTCATCAGACCTTGAAAGCTAAGCAGGCTCGGGCCTGCCTAGTATTTGGATGGGAGACCTCCATGGAACGCCAGTGCTGTGACACAGAGACAGGCAATGACAAACCACCTCTGAACGTCTCTTGCCTTGGAACCCCCAGGGATCCGTTGGAGCGGGAGCGCACAGGAGCGCAGCTCCG
This sequence comes from Lepidodactylus listeri, assembly GCA_029233225.1. Classification (NCBI taxonomy): domain Eukaryota; kingdom Metazoa; phylum Chordata; class Lepidosauria; order Squamata; family Gekkonidae; genus Lepidodactylus; species Lepidodactylus listeri. The sequence continues at coordinate 37,176,057 of JARCFY010000019.1, read as the reverse complement.
GGAGTGAGGAGCCCAGGGGGCGGGCACATGACCAAGCCCCGCCCCCTCCACGGCTTCCCCGAGCAGTGCAGAGGCGCAGCGCCCCGGGGAAAGCCCTGCTAGGGTCTTTATTGTTTTTAATGTTTTGTTTTAATATTGGTAATTTTATCATTGTTCCTTTTATGACTGTGTGCTGCTTTTCCAGAGACTTGCTCAAGGTGACATATAAATTTTCTAAGTGTACCATTTTTTATCTGGGCACATGGCACATAAGTACTGGAGAAATTTCACCAACCCTTCAGCAGCTTCCACCCCATCAGTTTGGTGTAGTGGTCAGGAGTTGGACTCTAATCTGGGAGAACCGGGTTTGATTCCCCACTCCTCCACATGCAGCTGCTGGTGTGTCCTTGGGGCAGTCACAAGTTCTCTCAGAGCTGTTCTCTCATGAGCAGTTCTCAAAAGACCTCTCTCAGCCCCACCTACCTCACAGGGTGTCTTGTTGTGGGGAGGGGAAGGGGAAGGGATGGGTGGTGCAGATGTCCTGGGTACCTCAAGTCTACTTGAAACCTGGTGGTTTCAAGGGAGCAGGAAGAGAATGAGGGTGTGTTCTTTACGCTTATTTTTATTGCACAAAGTATTGGATGGGGAAGGGAACGGAGGAAGAGCAGGTCAGTTTCACTCACCTGTGGAGTGGCGCCTGAGGGGTGGGTGTTGCCTTCTGACACACTTCCGGTGATGTCAGGGGGTGTGGCATATGCAAATGAGTTATGCTAATGAGCTCCTGCACCTCTTTTTCTACGAAATGACCCCTGGGAACCCTATCGGGTTATCATAAGTGGACAGTGACTGGACAGCAAAAAAAGAGGCACAAGGAGTTTACTCCGACTACACCTAGTGCCTCTCCCGCCACCGAAAACGTTCACCCCTGCTCATAAGCTACTAAACCTTCTGAAGTTGTGACCACCACTCTTCCCTCTGGCCACCTCTTTTCTCTGCCGTTTATCAACTCCTTCTTAACCATGCCCACTTCCTGCCTCCTTTACCTGGTTTCTGAACAGGCTTTACTCACAAGCAGGTCAGTTACTCGGGACTTTCTCCTGCTGTCTGGCAACAGTCATAGACATGTCACGGGCCAATCGCCACCACCTTCTCAGCAGGATGATGGCTCCTCGCTTGTTCTCGTCTTCTTTTTCTGCTCTGCCCCCCTCCCCCGGGGCGGGGGCTCTGAGTACGGTATGACATGAAAGAGGATTCTTCTGAGACTCATCCAGATTTCTCCCTGGATTTTGCAGTCCCAGGTTCCGTGGCCTTGTTTCTAGAGTGGAACCGGGGTGAAAGGTAAGGTGCAACTGAAACCAGCTCCACCCAACACCACCTACTCTATTTAATTTCGCATGCAATACGAGAAGTCCTAAGCTTCAAACATCTTCTATTTTCTCCCCACGACTGCCACTTTAAAAACCCCAAAACTATCGCCCAATGAAGAGTTCTAGCACAATTCTATCATTATTATTTGGATTAGTATACGGAGCCATCATAGAGTATGGATTAGATCTGAGAGAGAGAATCACAGAATCATAGAGCCGGAAGAGACCTGCAGGGTCATCAAGTCCAACCCTCCTTGGGGGGGATTCCCAAATCCCCCCCCCACACACACACACATCCCCAGTGCCCAGAAGATGACAAAAAAAAATTCCAGGATCTCCAGCCAAACTGGCCTGGAGAAAAATTGCTTCCTGACCCCAAAGTGGTGATCAGTATTTCCCTGGGGGTGTAAGAAAGGGCCACAAGAACTAAGCACTAGAGCAACCCTTCCTGCCCTCCCTTCTTGTGATCTGTCCAAGTTCACAGCATCCGCATTGCGGTCAGATGGCCATCTAGCCTCTGTTTGAAAACCTCCAAAGAAGGAGAGCCCACCACCTCCCGAGGAAGCTTGCTCTACTGAGGAACCGCTCTGTCTGGAAGTTCTTCCTAATGTTTAGCTGAAAACTCTTCTGAAGGACCAAGGGTCTGATACAGTAGAAGGCAGCTTCATATGTTCATATCTTCACTCACCTGGCTGATCCTTCTTCTTGATATCCATGACATCTTCTTGAATGCTCGCAACCTGCATGCATTCCTCCTATTGTCTATTGTCCATTTTCCTTGCAGAGGGCCATGTCGTGCCGTGCCTCATCTGTTACAGAACAAAAAAAGGGGGATCCATCTTCAGGAGTTGAAATCCATCAGCTTCTCGGAGAGATGAGAAGGCACAACAGAAGCCGGTGCCTACTTGTCTGGGATCGGGGCCAAGTCCCAGGGAGATGGAGAAATGGCCCCAACAATAGGTAGAGAGCCACAACAGGCAGAGGCGGTATTGAGATTTACACCCACAGTGTTCCCGTAATACCCTCGTCCAAACCTACCCAGATTAGGAAAGGTGTAGTTGCGAAACCCTCCTGTACAATGGGATGATTGGTTGCTGCTTGAGGACACCCCTCCTACATAAGCTGTAAGTACAGCTTTTGTTCTGTTCATGTTCAGCTACCTTGCTTGTAAAAAAGGGCAAGAGTCCCGAAGCACCTTAAAGACTAACAAAATATGTGGCAGGGTAGGAGCTTTCGTGAGTCACTGCTCACTTCTTCGCGAAAGCTCATAGCCTGCCACGTATTTTGTCAGTCTTTAAGGCGCTACCGGACTCGAGCTCTTTTCTGCTACAAAACAGACTAACATGGCTACCCATCCTGATCTACCTCGCTTGTGATCATCTGACGCTTCAGGAGACCCAAACATCTCCTTACTGGATTCACTCCTTCTTCTTCACCTCTGAAGAAGAAAGGACCCCCAGGAGAACACACGGACGCTGCCAAGTTCAACTTAAACTGTATCAGAACAATGTTAGAGTCCAGTGGCACCTTTAAGACCCAGAAAGTTTATTCAAGGTATGAGCTTTCATGGGCATGCACAAAGTGTGTTTGCACATGAAAGCTCACCCCTTGAATAAAACTTTGTCGGTCTTAAAGGTGGCCACTGGACTTTAACTTCGTTCTATTGCTTCAAACCAACACGGCTGCCTGCCTGCATTGTTAAATGAACCTGTGTTCGTTTTCTCCACTCAAGCGTATTTAAAATCCTAGCAGAACAACTATGTGACTAAAGATGCCTTAGGTTTCCTTTGCTCTTGCAGGGAAGCTACCCTACAAGGGTCAGCATTTGTTTGGGTTTGATTCCGGGCGGGACAGGGAGGTAGTGAAAGAAATAGATCAAAACTGGAGATCAGCGGGCAGATGTACCCTTCTTAACAGTGGGATGCTAAGAGTAATTAACTGCTACCCCGCTATCACGTGACCGCTGCCTCCTCTCCAGCTTGGAGGCAAGAGCCTTCGTGGCCCACCAGGTGTCACCAAAGAGTCAAAGAAAACTCAGCGCTGGCCTTCCAAGCAGGACAAAACTTCCTCATCGTTGCTGATGTGGCCCATTCATTTCTCTCCCCCCCCCCCACTGCATTGTACACTAATTTTACAGCATTTTATGGCATCTATACACGGTTTCACGTCATTTTTGCATTACAAGAAATGGGAACCTGCGATACCTGTGGGGGGGGGGAGCTCCACACACAGGAGGAAGCCACCACAGGTGGCCTTTGTACCTGGCCCCTCCCAAGCTCTCTTCTCCCCCCTGCCCCCCCCCGGCAGCGACGGTGAGGCCCATGCGGCTCCCAGCTGCCGGGCCCACCAAGCCCTCTCCCTCCCCCCACAATAGATGTGAGGCATCGTTCCAACTGCGTTCCCTGCACATGCGCAGAGGACGCTTTTTACTTTGGGGGGGATCTAAGTATCCCCTGAATTTTTTTTTTTTTACTTTTCAGATTTTTCTGCACCCCTGAGGAGTCCCCCAAGAGTACAGGAAAATCTCTTTGCCCCCTAGGTGCCCCCGATGTGCAAATTTAGATATCCGCACGCAGGGGGCGCCTTGGCGATTAGATATATAAATTCAGGGGTCCGTTGGAGCTGGAGAGCACAGGAGCACAGCTCTGGGAGTGAGGAGCCCAGGGGGCGGGCACACGACCAAGCCCCGCCCCCTCCACGGCTTCCCCGAGCAGTGCAGAGGCGCAGCGCCCCGGGGAAAGCCCTGCTAGGGTCTTTATTGTTTTTAATGTTTTGTTTTAATTTTGATAATTTTATCACTGTTCCTTTTATGACTGTGTGCTGCTTTTCCAGAGACTTGCTCAAGGTGGCATATAAATTTTCTAAGTATACCATTTTTTATCTGGGCACATGGCACATAAGTACTGGAGAAATTTCACCAACCCTTCAGCAACTTCCACCTTATCAGTTTGGTGTAGTGGTCAGGAGTTGGACTCTAATCTGGGAGAACCGGGTTTGATTCCCCACTCCTCCACATGCAGCTGCTGGTGTGACCTTGGGCCAGTCACAAGTTCTCTCAGAGCTGTTCTCTCATGAGCAGTTCTCAAAAGACCTCTCTCAGCCCCACCTACCTCACAGGGTGTCTTGTTGTGGGGAGGGGAAGGGAAAGGGATGGGTGGTGCACATGTCCTGGGTATCTCAAGTCTACTTGAAACCTGGTGGTTTCAAGGGAGCAGGAAGAGAATGAGGGTGTGTTCTTTACGCTTATTTTTATTGCCCAAAGTATTGGATGGGGAAGGGAATGGAGGAAGAGCAGGTCAGTTTCACTCACCTGTGGAGTGGAGCCTGAGGGGTGGGTGTTGCCTTCTGACACACTTCCGGCATGTTAGGGGGTGTGGCATATGCAAATGAGTTATGCAAATGAGTTATGCTAATGAGCTCCTGCACCTCTTTTTCTACGAAATGACCCCTGTATAGATTACACCATTTATATATGCAATGAATCTTAAATCCTGGCTGTATCCTACCACTGCTCTCAGCCGAGCACGAGGACGGTTTGGAATTCTGCAGAGCAGAGTAATCCTGAGCACGCATCATGCCTGCAGCTGTTGATAATGTATGTATTTGAAACATTTATAACACGCTTTTCTCCCGGGCAACTGTGCCCCAAGGCCAGGATCAAATTAAAAACCAGATACATTCTAGAAAGATTAAACACTGAGCTGTTTAAATGATGCTGAAGGAGAAAGTTCTCCTGCCTCTGTTGTTCTGCGAAATGCCTTTAGGAAGCTTACTCAATACCTTTTCTCATTAGAGGCTGAATCTGTCAGTGCTCTGAGGGAGGTGAGAGATGGATCATGTCAATTGTTGGTATGCCACATGTGAAATTCTCTGATCGTATTTTTGCTACTTTTATAAATCAGTGTTATTGGACCATATTCTTACATTATATTCTGTATATTTATGTTGTTGGTTTATGTTATATACTGCTTTTTTCAATCTGTCCCTTTATTGTTAAAAGTTGAAAATTTAATAAAACAAGAGAGAGAGAGAGAGAGAGAGAGAGAGAGAAAGGAAGGAGGGAGGGAGGGAGGGAGGAAGGGAAGGGGAGGGAAGGGGAGGGGAGGAGGGGGGAGGAAGGGAGGGAGGGAAGGGGAGGGAAGGGGAGGGGAGGAGGGGGGAGGAAGGGAGGGAGGGAGGGAGGGAGGGAGGGAGGGAGGAAGAAAGAAAGAAAGAAAGAAAGAAAGAAAGAAAGAAAGAAAGAAAGAAAGAAAGAAAGAAAGAAAGAAAGAAAGAAAGAAAATGAGACTGCAGGAAAAAGACCAGAAAAGTTATTGTTGTTGTTGTTGTTGTTGTTTATTGAATTTTTACCCCGCCCTCCCAGCCAAGGCCGACTCAGGGTGGCTTACACAAATCAGCACACAATTACAACAAAACATAAAATATAAAATAGATTAAAACAATTCTAAAACCCTTTAAAGCGGTAGTAGCATTAATCCCATAATGGCGGCTGTTATTCAGTTCTCTTGTCTCACAGTCGGTTCTTCGATCTTCTTTAATTCTCCATCCGGCAGGTAGCTCAGGCTGTTGTTGGCATTCCAGGGATCTCTAACCTCAGCTATCAGTTCTTAATGGCAGTGGTGGCTCCAAAGGCATGGTGGAAGAGATCCGTTTTACAGGCCCTGCAGAACGGCAAAAGATCCCGCGGGGCCCTGATCTCCTCGGTAAAGACAACAAACACCAGTTGTCAGAGTGCTAAAGCTGTTTCCAAGGCTCTTCTGAACACTTTGGCCCATTCTGCATCTAGCATTCGCTCTGTCGTTTTACCAGACCCACCCTAGAACAGAAAAGGACGCAGCTCAAAACCACATTCAGATACCCTGGGGGCCAACACCGACCTGACTGCAAAGTCACCCCTAGGGTTGCCAGCCTCCAGGTGGGGCCTGGGGATCCCCTGCTTTTACAGCTGATCTCCAGCTGAGAGAGATCAGCTCCCCTGGAGAAAATGGCTGCTTTGAAGGGTGGAGTATATGGCGTTGTACCATGCTGAGGCCCCTCCTCTCCCCAAACCCCACCCTCTCCTGGCTCCACCCCCAAAGTCTCCAGGTATTTCCCAACCCAGACTTGGCAACCCTAGTCACCCCTGAATGGCCATAAAGCAGCAATAAATCTATGCAGACGGCTACCATAAAACCAAGAGATCAAAGGAAGTGAAACCAGCCCGGAGTGTGGAGGCTACCATCAAATCAAAGAAAGTAAAAGTGGCATGCGATGTAAAGGGGAATTTCTGTTCCAGCATGGGTTTGGGAAAACAGCAGAGCGAATGTGAGATGTAGAATGGGCCCTAATCTGGACTTCCTTGTCCACACGTGTTCTACTCCAGCTTTGCAGTAATCTTTCACAAAACAACACCGCTCAGGAGTTTGGGGAAGATTGCAAGAATGACAGGGAAGGTCAAAGAGATGGGAAATACTGTGGGGAAAGGGTGCGTTCCCCCCCCCTCCCCCCGCTTCCTAGTAGCATCCAAGCCACAGCAAACAACCCATGGCATAAGGCCTCGCTAATGTTTCTCAACGTCTTATCATAGCCACAAGACGGATGTGGCCAGCATCAACGAAGAAACAGGCCGAGCAAGGGAGTCACGAGCAAAGCCAGTAAACACCCATGAATCCCTGTGTAATCTGAGGGAGCCCTAATAGTTGACACGTGGAATTTGGAAACTGCTGACAAACATAATTAATTGCATTTGTTCTTTTGTTGTTGTTGTTCTTCTCCTGGGTCAGGCCTCTAAGAAAGCTATACTTCTTGATATCTTTTTTCCCCCTCTTAAGGTGAAAATGTTGTTCCTTTGTCTCCACAGACCATTGTCAGTGTTGGTGGAGTTTAAGGCTGCGGTCACACAGCCCCTTTAAATCCGGGAGGGCTCCCGGATTTAAAGGAGCCACATTTTTCTACCGCGGGTTGGGATGTCTACACATCCCAACCACTGCAGCAGCGGCGGCCGCAGCGGGAACGGCGACGGCGGCCGCTGAAGAGGCGGCTGCTGAAGAGGCAGCCATGGCAGAAGCAGCCGCGGCGGGCGGCCGCTGAAGAGGCGGCGGCGGTGGGAACGGTGGCGGCGGCCGCGGAAGAGGCGGCCGCAGCAGCGGCAGAAGCAGCAGTGGCGGCCAAGGACCCACCAGCCGCCTGGTGAGTTGGGGGGGTGTTTTTTCCCCTTTTACACTTGGGCGCTTGAGTGGCCAAGTGCCCTAGTGTAAAAGGGGGGGGGGGGGAATGGCTGGCGGGACTATCTGGACAGCCCTGCTCTCGCAATGCTTGCGAGAGAGGGCTGTCCAGATACCTCAAATGCGGGTTCCTCCCGCAACACCCGGGAAAACTGTTGTTTTTCCCGGGGTTGGAAAATGCGGGAGGAACCCGCATTTGAGCCCGCTTCAGCGCGGGATTTGGTGCGGGCCGTGTGGTCGGCCCCTTTAAATGCGGGAGGAAATAGCCCTTCCTCCCGCATTTAAGGGCCGTGTGACCGCAGCCTTAATATGCAAGGAAGCGGAGCACTGACTGTTTAAAGAAAAAATAAGTAGGTTTATTATAGGAGAACAAACTGTTGTGGAAGGTACAGAGAGACAGCCTAAACTAACCAGTCTAACTACTGGGAAGAAGCCATCAACGCAGTCACTTATCTGCAAAGCAGGCTGCCCACAATAGGTGCCAAGAGTACGCTGTAGGAGCTGTGGCATGGGCAGAAACCCAGCATGAAACATCTAGGGGTATTTGGGTCATGAACCTTTGCCTGCATCCCCGAAGAAGTTGGATTTAAGGACTGGACAAGGAATTTCTGTTGGATATGCCTTGGGATGTGAGGGATATAGAATCCTTGATCCAAGAACCCAAAATATATGAATTTGCAATGTAGTCTACATAGACAAAAAAGAAATAAAATCAAAACAGTAGAAAAAGTGGACATCGTTGAATCTACATTGATGGAACAAAATAAACTACAAGAGCCGAAAACGGTGCTTCTAAGCACTATGGATTGTGGAGACAATACACCAGAACCTCAGAAACCAGAAGGGGATGAAGGACAACAGATCAGATGATTAGCTAGAACCAGCAAAGGTGTACCACCGAGGAGACTCTCCTACACGACCAAAACAAAGACTTAGATTGAACCCCTCCCATCACTATTCATTACTCTATCTAATGTATATTTGGTGTAGTGGTTAGGAGCGTGGATTTTAATCTGGGAGAACCAGGTTTGATTCCCCACTCCTACACGTGCGGCTACTGGGGTGGCCTTGGGTCAGTTACAAGTTCTTTCACAGCTGTTCTCTCAAGGGCAGTTCTCAGGAGAGCTCTCTCAGCCCCTCCTCCCTCACAGGGTGTCTGTTGTGGGGCGGGGAAGGAAAAGGAGATCTTAAGCCACTCCGAGTGAAGGGCGGGGCATAAATAAATCCCTTCTCTTCTCTTCTCTTCTCTTATTTATCTCAAATAATTTTATCCCACCTGTTTTCCACAGAGCTCAGAGCAGCATCTTTTGTTCTTCCTGCCCCATTCCATCCTCAGAACAACCCTTTGAGGGAGGTTAGGTAAAGGTTTCCCTTGCTCGAAAGCCAGTCAAATACGACTCTAGGGATGCGGTGCTCATCTTCGTTTCCAAGCCGAAGAGCCAGCGCTGTCCAAAGATGTTTCCGTGGCCATGTGGCCGGCATGACTAGACGCTGAGGCGCACGGAACGCTGTTACCTTCCCACCGAAGCGGTACCTATTTATCCACTTGCAATTTCTTGCTTTCGAACTGCTAGGTTGGCAGGAGCTGGGGCCAGAGACGGGAGCTCACTCCGTCACACGGCACTCGGGTCTTGAACTGCCGAACTTCCAGTCTGCAGTTCAGCGTCTTAACCACTTGAGCCACTGCAGCCCACTTGAGGGAGGTTAGGGAGAGACAAAATGATTGGCCTGAGGTCACCCAGCGAGATTCCATGGCAGAGTGGGGATTCCAACCTGGTTCTCCCAGATCTTGGTCCACCATTCTGCCCACTCCACTGCATTGGCTCTGTCTTAATGCTTGACATGGGTTTTATAAGGTGTGTACACATACCATGCAGTTATTATCTATTTATTTAAGACAATTATATGCTGCGTCTCCAGAGATATGCTCAAGAGAAAATGAAAGATAAAAATCATCAAGTCATCATTGTATATCCAGATACATTGTATATGCATATATGCATGCACAATTGTATAAGCATATATGCATATGCATATGATATACACGCCCAGCAGCAAAAAACAGCAAGTCATCATTGGATATGCATATAAGATACAATGATGGCTTGTTTTTTGCTGTCAAGTCAAAGCTGATCTCTGGCCACCCGGTAGGGTTTTCAAGGCAAGAGACGTTCGGTGGTGGTTTGTCATTGCCTGCCTCTGCGTCACAATCCTGGTATTCCTTGATGGTCTCCCATCAAAATACTTGCTGGGGCCGACCCTGCTTAGCTTCTGAGATCCGACGAGACTGGACTAGCCTGGGCCATCCAGATCATGGCCAATGATGATTTAGGTAAAAGGTAAAGGTTTCCCTTGCTCGAAAGCCAGTCAAATAGGACTCTAGGGCTGCGGTGCTCATCTCTGTTTCCAAGCCGAAGAGCCAGTGCTGACCGAAGATGTTTCCGCGGTCACATGGCCGGCATGACTAGACGCCGAGGCACACGGAACACTGTTACCTTCTCACCAAAGCAGTTACCTATTTATCTACTTGCAATTTCCTGCTTTCGAACTGCTAGGTTGGCAGGAGCTGGGGCCAGAGACGGGATCTCACTCCGTCATGCAGCACTCTGGTCTCGAACTGCCAAACCACCGACCTTCCGGTCTGCAGTTCAGCATCTTAACCGCTTGAGCCACTGCAGCCCCTTAATGATGATTTTCTGATGTACAAATAAGATACATTTTTTAAAAGGCATGTATTCTACAGGGAAAATCCCCACTTTGCACAATGTATGCCTCTTTCCACGTTATCAGTGCATAAGAAAATCAGCGCTGCCATCTCATCTTGGAATAAAGACTCAGGACACCCGCACATGGGTTCAGCTGGCTTTATTAAAGCCTGTGTGGGTTACCACTCCTGGGCATCTGTGGGTGTAGTAAAAAGTCCAGTAGCACCTTGAAGACTAACAAACTTTATTGTTAGCATAAGCTCTCAAGAAACACGGCTCTCTTCGTCAGATGTTGGCAACTGGCAACCCTTCCCTGGCTCCGAGCAGGACCAGCGTCATGGCTGGCCTTGTTTCTCTTTGCTTGTACACAAACCTGTGCTGAGAGGTGCCAAGCCCTTCCCCCTCCTCCCATGCTGCCATCCAGCAGCGAGCCTTTCACTGATCCGCCTCAGGCCCCAGCTCCCTGGTGGCACAGTGGGGCTGCCAAGTTCGGGTGGGGGAATTCCAGGAGATTTGGAGGATGGAGTCTGGGGAGAGACTTCAGTGGGGTAGAATTAGGGTTGCCAAGCTCCAGGAGGTAAATAATACAAAAGAGGTGGCTGGAGATCTCCCCGGATTCCAACTGATCTTTAGACAACATGCAAGGGGATGAGACAGGAGACTTTCCTGCTGGTCTGCACAGTGCACAAATCAGAAGAACAGCTATGCCACCCTAAGCACAGCCACCCTAAGCCGAGAACAGCCACCCTAAGCCGAGAACAGCCACCCTAAGCCGAAATGTTTCAACATGTTATGGGAGGGGAGAGACCAAGGTCACCTGTTGCCTTCGTAACAGTTTTTAAACGGCTAGGTTCTCCTCTAAAATGGTGCCACCGACGCTCCCTCTAAGCTGTGGAATCCTGCAAGCAAAAATTCTACTTGGTGAGCGACTGGCATTAGAGTTGTGGGCGAGCGATTTGGCTGCTGCGTAAATCAGTTTGCTCTGCAGTCATCCTTCCTGAGCTAAGACGACAATGTGTGAGCCAGAGGCTAAAAAACTGTGAACTAGCTCCCACTCACTCAGCTGAGAGGGAACACTGGACTCGGCACTCATGGGTTGAACGCATGGCCACTGTAACATCGAGTTTGGCATTAGGTCTGTGGAAGTCAATGGATGTAGAGGAGTGTAATGCTATTTACAGATGAAGACTAGATCTTTCTACATGCTCCTTTTAATCCATGTTCACCGCGGTGTCCTCCACGCAACTCTGCACTAAAATCCAATTCAGCCTTTTTATTCCGGGTTTTTTCCCCTCATTCTGCACTAAAATCCAATTCAGCCTTTTTATTCCATTATGTTGCCTCCCTTCAGTGGCTGGCCCGATTTCAGCCTGCTGTTGCCCTGGTTTGGTTTGGTTTGTTTGTTTGTTTTTGATGCTATTTTGCTGCAGATGTAAATCAGCTCCAGAGTGGCAGGCAAATGCAGAAAGGTCCTGAAGCTGCCTTATACGGAATCAGACGCTTGGTCCATCAAAATCAGTATTACCAGCGGCTCTCCAAGGCCTCAAGCTGAGGTCTTTCACAGCACCCACTGCCAGACTGTTTTTTTCCAATTGGAGATGACAAGGACTGAACCTAGGACCTTCTACAGTTTAGTGTAGTGGGAGAGCCAGTTTGGTGTAGTGGTTAAGAGCGCAGACTCGAATCTGGGAGAACCGGGTTTGATTCCCCACTCCTCCACATGCAGCCGCTGGCGCGACCGTGGGTCAGTCACACATTCTAACAGAGCTGTTCTCTCGAGGGCAGTTCTCGGGAGAGCTCTCTCAGCCCCACCTACCTCACAGGGTGTCTGTTGTCGGGAGGGGAAGGGAAAGGAGTTTGTAAGCTGCTCTGAGACTCCTTTGGGTAGTGAAGGGTGGGGTGTAAATCCAATCTCTTCCTCCTCCTCCTCCTCCTCCTCCTGCTCTTCTTCTACATGCCAAACAAATACACTACCACTGACCTGTAGCTGCTCCCCTTAAGAATAGTCCCCTTAAGTTGCTCCAGGGTCTCAAGTAGAGGTCTTTTACATCACCTCCTATCTAGTGAAGCCAGGGATTGAACCTGGGACCTCCTGCATACGAAGTAGAGGCTCTACCACTGAGCCACAGCCCCTCCCCTGGGTGAACCTGGCTGAAGTTGGAAACGTCCAGTTCAGACACTGAGCTCTTAATCTCATCGCTTTTGGTTGCAGGGCTGCAGATGCCGTGGAGGGTTTCCAGCGAGGCACCTTATGGCTCCTTCCCCCTGCATTCCTTGCGGATCACGCTTTGTTGGGCCAAGCCTTCACAATGAGTCATCTGGGATGGTTCCTTTGAAACCCGGTGCCTTCCCGGGCGGCGTGGCAATTCCTTTAAAGAAAAGAGGAGAGAGAAAAAAAAAAAGCAAAGACCTCCAATGAATCCCAAGGCATGCGGCCACATCCTCAGCAATTTTGCCTCTGCCGGGGATGACTGTCCCTTGCACAACTGTTTGGAAACAGGATGCATTGACACCACTTGCACAAGAGGAGGAAACAGTTTGCTTTGTCAACATCCCTTTTTTTTTTTCTTCCCCTCCTCTCCCTCTCCTGTACTTGCACTCTTCCTGCATTACTGGTAAGACCTGAGCCAAGTCGACTCGATGGAACAGGGCACTTCCCAAGGGCATACGGCACACTTCATTAGGAACCACCTCGCAGGAGGAGGAGGAGATCAAAACCACTCGCAGGCTTGAGCCAACCAGACCGCATCAACTTGGAAGGAACATGGAGCCGGACTACACATTGTTTCTGATTATACTGCATTTACTGATTGCTCCTTTCGCCCTGGTTTTTGTTTGGGCCATTTACTACGACTTCTCTAGATCAGAGATCCCTCCTGGAATTGACCAGCCTCTCAAGCTCCGGATCCTTCACTGGCTCTTGATCGTTTCAGCAGCTCTGGTAAGTTGGCGGAGTCTGAAACAACCGTTGGGCAATGCTCCCTCTAAGCTGTAGAGTCCTGTGAGCAAAAATTCCACTTTGTGAGCTCCTGGCATTAAAGCTGTGAGTGAGTGATTTGGCTACTGCATAAATTAGTCTGCTCTGGAGCCCTTCTTCCTGAGTGAAAACAAAAGTGTGTGAGCCAGAGGCTAAAAAACTGTGAGCTAGCTCACACTAACTCAGCTTAGAGGGAACACTGCTGTTGGGGCTTCCTACTGAGATGACAGCTGGAGGGATGGTTGGGTCAGTGCGGGGTTGGTGGTTAAGAGCGGCGGGCGAGTGTCTGGTCAGGTCTGGATTCTCACTCGTGCCATGGGGAGAGACGCGGGGTTCAGATGAAGTCAATCAAGAAATCAAAAATTGTGTCTGCTGGGACCGATAGCTTGCCATTTTTCCTCTCTTGTTGCGTTCCCTTGACTCTGCCATGATTTCTCTTTCCATTTCAGCAATTTCCATAACGTGTTCTCATTGAGATACTATTTCTATGCAGCTCACGCAACCGGTACAAAAACAGGCGCCAATGTTGATGGGACAGGCTGGGATCTAGGGTCCTGTTTCTTGGTCCTCCAAAGCCACTGGTTGGCCACTGTGTGACCCAGGCTGCTGGACTACATGCCCAGCTGGTCTGATCCAGGAGGGCTCCTTCTTACAGTCTTAAAAATTCAATGCGCTCCCAAGCACATTGCAAAAACCAGCACTGCAAAACAGTTTGAAAGAGAAATCATCTGGAACACACCCATTCTTCACTGAGGGACTTAACGCCCCTGAGTGACTGAGTGAGAATGCGGGGAAGGGGGGATTCTTGGGACGTCCTCAAATGTTGGGTTTGCATTTGTAAATCTCCGTTTCAAATGTATCAACCTTTAGAATTCAAACAGAGGAGAGGTCTGTGGAAATCTTAGGAAATGGCCATTCCAGCTGGTGCTTCCCCCCTCCCAGAACAGGACATTCAAAATGCATCTTGGATTTCTCTTGGCTCAAAATTCAGCGGCAATCTAAGAACGTGTGAATCTCTCTGCTCCAGCCCCCCTCCCCCAATCATACATATTATTACACTTCTTTGGACTTCTCTCAACATTCCTAAATGCATTTCACTCGAGGAAGCGCTGAAGACACATGTTCGATGTTCGTATTGAAGTTTCGACAACTTTTCTTTTGAAAGATCGGATCTCGGAATCCTCATGGGGGTCAATCAGCTCCTATCTGACTTGAGAGCTAAGTGGAGCTTGCGTGTTCAGAGACCCTGTACTGCTGAACGCTAGGTACTGGAAGCAAACCAAAGAAGATGGTCACTTTCATGCCCTGCTCATGAGCTTCCCAGAGGGTTCTGGCTGGCCAAAGCTGGAAACTCAGTGCTAGACTGTATAGCTCTTTGACCTGATCCAAGACCATTTTTATGTTGTCACTAAAATTCACCTGTAACAAAACACAGCAGAGGCAGCCTTGGTATTTTAAACCACACATGTAGAATAGATCCAGGTGGGCAGCCATGTTGGTCCGAAGCAGTTTTTTGCATCTGTTCAAACATCTTCATTATGTTAAATGGTAACCGTATAAACCAAGCTTGTTATTCCTGATTCTGATAAATATCTTCATTACGTTGTATGCTAATTTACTGCTCAGCCTCTGCCTGTATGTATGGACTGCTAAGTTCCATTTCAATGTCGGAGGAAGGGTGGGTGCACATGAATGCACGTACCTTAACGAAAACTTTGTTGGTCTTAAAGGCACCACTGGACTCAAACTTTGTTCTACATACACGGCAGGTATCCTCTGAGCCCTCAGAAATTATCTGGAAGCTTCAATTAATGCATAATACAAATTACAGAGCGCATGTCTTGCCGGTGCTCCAAGATATTCGCTTGTTGCCAATTTGCTTCCAGGCACAACTCATCGCGCCAGTTATCACCCATAAAACCTTACACAATCTGGTACCACGCTGCTTAAAGGACACCTTGCTTACACACGAAGTTGTCCAACCACTCCTTCGGAGGCTGTGTCCCACAGCCCACCACTGTCCAACATAAGATGGGCGCCCTGAGAGGGGCAGAGCCTCCTCTGTAGTGGCACCTCAGTGGGAGAAAACTTTCCCCACTCACCGTTATTCAAGCTGGTGCCAAATGGGTTAAATTTTAGGCACCAGCTTCTTTTTGTTTGTCCAGGCTTTTCATGAAGTTTGTGGAGTTTTTCCTTTTGTCCTTTCACCTTTCTCAACTGCAATGATAATTCCTTTTATATTTTTGCTCTTTGGTGTAGTGGTTTGGTGTGGTGGTTAAGCGCGCGGACTCTGATCTGGGAGAACCAGGTTTGATTCCCCACTCCTCCACTTGCAGCTGCTGGATGACCTTGGGCAAGCCATAGTTCTGGCAGAGCTGTTCTTGAAAGAGCAGTTTCTCTCAGAGCTCTCTCAGCCCCACCTACCTCACAGGGTGTCCGCTGTGGGGGAGGTAAGGGAAAGGAGTTTGTAAGCTACTCTGAGACTCCGAGTGAAGGGTGGGGTATAAATCCAGTCTCCATCTCCTCTTCTTCTTATTTATTTGTTTGAGTCATTTCTAGTCGGCCTTTTCTACAGGGTCTCAAGGTGGATTACAAGTCGTGAGTCAGGACAACTGACAAAACGGGACATTCAATAACACATTGCTTAGGATTTTAGAAGTCTGGGACCACCAGAAAGAACTGAAGCACAGCATAAGTATTCACACGGACATGTTAAGCCAGGGATGTCAAACCTAAGGCCCGGGGGCTGGATCCGGCCCACATAGGACTCTTATGCGGCCTGCAAGCAACTGATGCAGGGGGGGGGGAGTGGGTGGAGCCACTCCATTGTGGCTTCAGCACAGCAGAACAACCTCACCTGCAGCAGTCGAGCATCGTGGGAGCCCCTGCCCAGCACCGCACCGCTGCTTCTCCAGTCTGCCCATGTGGGTTTTCCTTTGCACCACCATCCCAGCCCATGGGGCCTTGCCGTGAGGCTACCCCAACTCAGAGCTTACCAGCTGCTGTCCTTCGTACAGTTTCTATCTCTGGTACCTGACATTACGCTTTATGGCACACATGTCCCAGCCCAACCAAGAGACATTTGTGTCAGATCCCCTGTGCAAAAAGGCCCTCTTGAATAATTAAGTTTTGCATAGTTCCAGGTGGTCAGCTGTGTTGGTCTGAAGCAGTAGAACCCGGGCTGTTTGGAGGCAGGAAAGCACAGGAACGGAATTCCGGCTGGCTTCTGAGTTGGCCACGCCTACAGCCTCCCCCTTCCCCCAGATTCCTCAGGCACCTCACCAGCCGCGGGGTACCTGGGGAAGCCAGTCCTGGAATGCAGCTGTGCTGTTAAGGGTGTCATAGGCGTAGAGTATGGGGGGGCTCGAGGGCTTGAGCCACCCCCGAAATTTCCCGGGGGGTGCCACTGGACTCTAAATCAGTTTTGCATAGTTGGCGGCAGTGTTCCCTCTAAGCTGAGTTAGTGTGAGCTAGCTCACAGTTTTTTAGCCTCCGGCTCACACATTTTTGTCTTAGCTCAGGAAGGATGGCTCCAGAGCAAACTCATTTTTGCAGCAGCCAAATCGCTGGCTCGCAAGCTTAATGCCAGTAGCTCACAAAGTAGAATTTTTGCTCACAAGACACCACCACTTAGCAGGAGCATTGGTTGGCAGAAAGTCAGGAGACTGGGAGCTTTCCTGAATTCCTTAGGGCTGTTAATGGATTAGTTTAGTTTATGGATATTAATTTTAATCTCTTGCTTTTTAAACTGACGAGTGGCTGTGTTGATACATCCCTCTTTGACCCTGATGAGCTTCTCTTTGTGATCGGCTGCTGACATTATTCCGCCTCCTGCTATTTGTTTATTTTCTAATGCGATTTAATTGTTGGGGTGGGGTTATTAATGAATGTGTTCCCGAGCCTTCAGGCTGAGAATGCCATTAACATTGATTGATCGGTTGACCGATCAATTTGAAATATTTCTTGTGCTGCCTTTCTGTCCAAATAGGGTCCTCAAGGTGGAATCAGATGCTGTGCAAAAAGGAAGGAATTGCAAATGGCAAGATTCTCTGATGTTTGCATACTCGAGTATCAAACCGAGCGGGATTAAAAAAAAATGGCCTAGGGTAGGAAGACTGCTCAAAAGCCTTCCTGTTCCCCTGCAAGTAAATCGGTCTCCAAATCACATTCCTCCAGTTTCTGTAGCCAATAACGAGCGCAAGAATTTGCTGGGGAACTGGGTTGAGAGGAGAGGTGCCCTGAACCTCCGCTGGCAACACAGAAAAGCACACAAACTGATTCCACAGGAAGCCCAGAAACCAGTTTGTTGCAGTGCGAAAAGAAGATACAATTTCAGAATAGTGTGGTATACTAATTGGGACGATTCTGCATTGGCTTTTCCCTCCATTGTTTTGCAAAACCCACGGTGGAACAGAAATTCCCCGTTGCATTGCATGCCGCTTTCACTTTCTTTGATCATCAGATTTTATGGTGCCCTCCAGCCTGCCTGCCGCTTTCACTTTCTTTGATCATCGGATTTTATGGTACCTTCTGCATAAATTTATTTCTATCCACGTGTTGCCCTGGGGTATCTGAATGTGGCTCTGAGTGGCATCTTTTCCTCAGTGTTGAGAAAATGTGGAGCGAATGCCAAAAACCCTTGGACTAGGGTTGGGGAAACACGAGTTCAAATCCCCCATTGCCATGAAACTTGTTGTCAGGAGAACTGGGCTCCTTGGAGGCAGAATGGGATAAAAATGCACCAGATACAGATTGTGAGTCATCGTAATGAGGGTTAGTAGTGGTAGAAGTGGTGGTGGTGGTAGTGTGTGAGTCCTTGTATAATCCCTTCAGAGGGTAGTTGTATTGGTCTGCAAGTTAGGTTCAAATCCAGTTGCATCGTTGGAGACCAACAATAATTTCAGGGTTTCAGCTTTCGAGAGTCAAAGCTCCTTTCCCGTGTCTGACGAAGGGAGCTTTGAACTCTCGAAAGATTCCACCCTGAAACTCTTGTTGGTCTCTGCGATTCTACTGGACTTGAATCTAACTTGTACACCCGTTGTTCACAACAAACAGTACCTGGTTTGGTGCAGTGGTTAGGAACGCGGACTTTAATCCAGGAGAACCAGGTTTGATTGCAAGTTCTCTTGGAGCTGTTCTCTCGTGTGCAGTCCTCGAAAGAGCTCTCTCAGCCCCACCTACCTCACAGGGAGAGGGGAAGGGAAAGCAGATTGTAAGCCGCTCTGAGACTCCTTCGGGTCGTGAAGGGCGGTGTATAAATCCAGTCTCTTCTTCTTCTTCCTTGTTTTAAGCTTAGCTGTTTGATTTTATTGATATGATGGGCCGCACTCTTTCAGGGTGGAAGGCTGTGATCATTAAGGAGGGTGACAGCAATTCTTGCCAGCCTCTGCCATGCCCTAAAATGTCCATGCTTCTTCTCATCTACCGACAGACCTTTCGCTGATAAAGAGATCTCTTTCCCCATAAAACAGCAAAGGGAAACCCACCCCAAGAAAAGGACACAACGTTAACGACGGCATGTTCCTAGGTTCGTTCCAGCATGGCAGCAAACACTGGCTGTAGGACCATCCAAAATCTTCACCAGGTGGGAAAGAGACCTTTCCCTGGCAAGCCACTTCCTGAGCTGGCACAAACAAGGCTTCTCCGATGCATTTCGCACACGCCCTGACTTGTGCTCTGTAGCAGCGAAGGATCCCAGGCATGAATGTTGGGTATGACAGACAGGCATAAATAAGAACTCACGAGGCATTGCAAGTGGAGGAAAAGAAGGCCGAGGACTCTCCTCCTTTCTCTTCTCCAATGAATATTCAAAGGGCAATGGGCTTGAGGAAGGCTGACGAGACCTCATACCTTGAATAAACCTTGGTTGGTCTTAGAGGTGCTGCTGGACTCTAAGTTTGTTCTACTGCTTCAGACCAACACGGCTGACCACCTGGATCTGTCTTCAACCACCGATTCATTGTTTGAGCACATGGAATTCACTGCCATAGGAGGTGGCGGCGGCTACAAGCATGGACAGCTTCAAGAGGGAACTGGATAAACATATGGAGCAGAGGTCCATCAGTGGCTATTAGCCACAAGGTATAGATAGGAATTCTCAGTCTGGGGCAAGTGATGCTCTGTATTCTTGGTGCTTGGGGCAGCGGGGGCAACAGTGGGAGGGCTTCGAGTGTCCTGGCCCCACTGCTGGACCTCCTGAGGGCACCTGGTGTTTTTGGCCACTGTGTGACAGAGTGTTGGACTGGATGGGCCACTGGCCTGATCCAACATTGGCTTCTCTTACATTCTTATGGAATCAGCCCTCTAGCATAGCCCTCCACGGGGGACCGATGCTCTCACCAATGACCACTGGGATCAAGAGATCCACCAGTGGCAACAGCTAGTCACTCATTGGCTTCTACCCAATTTTAAAAGAACGATCTGGAAAAGAGCTGCACCAATGTGACTCTAACCTAACAATTGACTGATTGATTGATGTGATGAGTCATCAAGGAGTGCACCCTCTGCTTACACCCAGATTCGGTATCTAGCTCCACCTGGGTGAAGGTCTATCCACCCCACAGTTGTGCAGGACTGTGCTTGTTTCCTCAAAAGCAACAGGTAAGAGTCTTCTGACACAGTTTGCAAGCCTGAAGGCAGCACACAGTGTGGGAGTCTATTAGGACTTCAGGTGTGTGAAAGGCAAAAGGCCCTAATGCCAGCTGCACATTCTTTCTTCCCGTACCTTAGCCTGTCAGGAGTGCCTCTGAGGACCTGCCTCCTGCAGACCTAAGTGCGGTGGAGGATCAGTCCCCAGCTCCAGAGGAGCCTCCACCTGAACCAGAGGAGGCTCAAGCAAGCACCTCTCAGGGCGTTACCCCAGCACCAGCAGCAGCTGAGCCACAGCCAAGCTCAAGCCTACCTGATTCACCTCCTCGGGTGGAACGGCTAAGGTCACGATCCAGGCAAGACTTAGCTGCTAGGAGAAAAGAGGCACGCATGCGTAGTCGCAGATCACTCAGCCCATAGGCATAGAGTATGTGGGGGGGGGGGGGCTCGAGGGCTTGAGCCACCCCCGAAATTTCCCGGGGGGGGGCTCAGCCACCCCCAGGAAAACGGAGCGCCTGCCGCCACGCCTCCCCAGGTCCTTCTGAGGCCCAGCTGCCGCTGCTGAAAAGGGAAGGGGTGGCGGGGGGGGGGGGGGGAGAGAGGCACCGGCAGCAGCAGCTGGTGGGCCTCGGAAGGGCCCGGGAGGCGGGGCGGTTTCGGGGGGGGGGAGAGAACATTGCTCCAGCGAGCGTGCACGCAAAGTGCGTACGCTAAGGAGCCCCCCCCCCCGGGATTTCCAAAAGTCTACGCCCCTGACTCAGCCCTGAGTTTTAGAGGGAGCCAGGACCTCACTGCCAGCTGCTAACAAGCACAGGAAGTGGCTGGGTATTTAGGCACAGCACAAAGACCAACAACTTGTGCTAGCAACAAGTCATTCTGGCTAAGCTCTGCACCCGCTCGGCTTGCATCAGCTAAACCTGATTCTGGACCTTCTGGCTCGTGACTCCGGCTCTGTCTGACTTCGGCTTTTGGTTGGCTCCTTGGACTGGTTTGCTCGTGAGTTTCCCTCTCTGACCTCGGCTTGGACTGAGTCTGCTTTCGGCTTGTGTTTTGGACTTGGTAATTCATTCCTGATTTGGCTTGACCTTGGACTGTCTCAGACTTCGACTCAGCTCCTCACCTACTGGCACCCAGCCCGTGACATAGCCCAGGAATCTGCTTGAGATGGGAAACTGGCGGGTGTGACCTGGAGAAACGATAATCTCGGGTGTGTTCTTATTATTGCTCTCCTCCCAGGGGCGGGCGGGCGGGCGGGCGAAATTATGACTTTCTGAGCTCTCCCTGGGGGGAGGGGAGAAATGAAAATAAATTTGCAATGACCTTAAAGGACCGAAAGAAATGCTCCGGGTAAACGTTTGTTATGCAAAATAGGGAATCACAAGTGAGGTCCCCTCCCTGCAAATGCAATTTTCCCTTTTCCGCCTGGGGCTGCCAGCTGCGGGTTGAGAAATACCTGGAGATTTGGGGAGTGGAGCCTGAGGAGGGCAGGGTTTGGGGAGGGGAGAGACTTCAGCTGGGTAGAATGTCATGGGTTCTGTCTTCCAAAATTGGCCATTTTCTTTAGGTGAGTTGATCTCTGTCTCCTGAAGATCAGCTGTAATCCCAGGAGCTCTTTGGCCACCACCTGGAGGTTACAAAAGTAGAGAGGTCACAGGACAGGTTGTTGAACAAACTATTGTTGTTCTTCAGTCGCACAGACATAAGAACAAAAGAGAAGCCAATGTTGGATCAGGCCAGTGGCCCATCCAGTCCAACACTCTGTCACACCGTGGCCAAGAATACCAGGTGCCATCGGGAGGTCCACCAGTGGGGCCAGGACATTGGAAGCCCCCCCAATTTCCCAACCAGGAGTTGGCGACCCTTATTAGGGAGGATATTTATGTGACCTGGCACATCCTTCCCTGATGCCGCCATCCAGGGATCTTCAGAAAGGCACACTCAAGAGTTCAGTAATGTTTAGTGTTCTTTCGTTAGCGCAGTGGCTCTGAATGTTGCTGTTTTTTAAGTGGGATCTACTTGTAAATGGTTTTTGTGGCCTTGGTCTTCCGTTTTGGAATCCCTTTTCCATTGTACTTATTCTACAGTTTTTCAAGTACACCCCCCCCCCCCCATTTTGGAACCGAGTTTTTATTGTATTGTTTGTATGTGTACTGTTTTATGTGGGGGGGGGGGGGATGGTGACAGGTACTGCCTTAGGTGGGTTAAAAACAGATTGGACAGATTCATGGAGGTTATCCTTAAATTGAACATCCGTGTTCAGAGAAAGAGTATCAGGGAATACTGATTTATTGGAAGAAACAACTTTGGGAGGGTTTGGCCCCAGCGCCTTGTTTGTAGAATTTCCAGACGTATCTGGTGATAGAATACTGGACTAGACAGACGGTGGTTTGATCCAGCCAGACTCCTTTTGAGTTCTTTTCCTTAGCACTTACTTCTTCACAACTGGAAAGAAGAAGAAGAAGATTGGATTTATACCCCGCCCTTCACTTGGAGCCCCGGGGCGCCTTACACTCTCCTTCCCTTCCTCTCCCCACAGTAGACCCCCCCCCCTGTGAAGTAGGTGAGGCTAAGAGAGCTCTGAAAGAATGGCTCTTGAGAAAACAGCTCTGAGAGAACTTCGACTGCCGCAAAGTCAGCCAGCTGCTGCATCGTGGAAGACTGGAGAATCAAAACCGGTTCTCCAGATTAGAGTCCGCCGCTCTTAACCAATACACCATACTGGTTCTCTACAACTATAGGCCCCAAACGGAACACACCAGAAAAAAGAAAATTGTGGGAGAATTTTGGATTAAGGGAGACTTGGCCATTTATGTATAAGGTATATTGAACAGATGGAGCAAAAAGCAGACCTTGGTTTCTTCCCATGAAGCACTGCAGTATGTCCAGTGCCTGCTTCCTAGTGCCTGGCTGGGAACGAACGGTTTCCCACACATACCTCACATTCCTTTGGCCAAAATACACTTCAGCCCCAAGGCTGAATCTCTGGATATTTTTGTCAGTACCACCTGCTGTGGCCAGAGCCTTGGACCTAACTGATAGCCCTTAGGGAGGAAAAGTTCATGGTTTTATGGTGTCATCAAGGGGAAAGGTCTGCTTTCCTGGTGTGCTCAGGACATTCCCACGGGATGTTTGATGTATGACTTTTATTATCTTGCAGAAGGGAATAAATATTGTCCACATTCCGTTGTGCGCCACCACCTCCGGAACACCATTTTGGGATGGTGGTCAAGAGACGCCTTTTTATTGCGTACACTGCCGGTTTTGGTGATTGCTCTGAGCTTTTTTAATATTATGGTAAGGTTCAAATCCGTGGGATGCAGTGGCTCAAGTGGTTTAAGGGGCTGAACTGCAGACCAGAAGGTCGGTAGTTCGGCAGTTCGAGACCCGAGTGCCGCGTGACGGAGTGAGCTCCCGTCTCTGGCCCCGGCTCCTGCCAACCTAGCAGTTCGAAAGCAAGAAATTGCAAGTAGATAAACAAGTACCGCTTCGGTGGGGAGGTGACAGCGTTCCGTGTGCCTCGGCGTCTAGTCATGCCGGCCACATGACCATGGAGATGTCTTCGGACAGTGCTGGCTCTTCGGCTTGGAAACGGAGATGAGCACCGCATCCCTAGAGTCGTATTCGACTGGCTTTCGAGCAAGGGAAGCCTTTACCTTTTACCTAAGGGTCAAATAAACAGATTGTTCTGCAGGCCTGGGTCCTCTTCTCTTTCCTACCAAGACTTGGTGTCAACCACCAGAATCCCATCCAGCCCGATGAGCCTAAGTGGAGCTGGTATGCCAGGTGAAAGCCTGGTGACCAGGTAAATTCTTTGTTCTGCAGCAAAAATATAATTAGAAATACTAATCCCACGAAGCAAAATCTCCTTACGGTGTTCCAGATGCGTCACTCAATATATGACTTCAGGGAGGGGCTGTGGCTTAGTCGTATAGCATCTGCTTGGGGTGCAGAAGGTCCCAGGTTCAAGACCTACCCTCTCCACTTGGAAAGGACTAGGTAGTAGGCAATGTGTAGGGCTGTTTTGGGGCAGGAACGCACAGGAACGGAATTCCGGCTGGCTCCTGAGTTGGCCAAGCCTACAACCAAAACCTCTGGCATGCGTGGGGTGGTGGTAGTGGTGGTAGAAGACTAGAAAGGCGCCTTTCCCCAGCTGTCTGGTTCAGGGGGGAGGGTTAGACTAGAAAGGCGATGCTGAAGTGGGGCAGAGAAGCTCGGCGGGGGGAAGAGGCAAGCTTTCATGCCTGCCCTGTGCTTTCCCAGCCCCCCCCCGCCTAACATGCTAATGAGCTGTGCTGTCAGGGGCGTGGCCCAATATGCTAATGAGTTCCTGCTGCTGGGTGTGGTCTATATGTTAATGAGTTCCTGCTGGGCTTTTCCTACAAAAATAGCCCTGGCAATGTGTAAGACCTCCAGCAGAGACCCTGGAGACCTGCTATCAGTCCAAACCAGATAACACTGACTTTGATGGAATCATGGGATCATAGAATCGCAGAGTTGGAAGGGGCCAGACAGGCCATCTAGTCCAACCCCCCTGCTCAGTGCAAGATCAGCCTAGAGCATCCCTGACAAGTGTTTGTCCAGCCGCTGCTTGAAGACGGCCAGTGAGGGGGAGCTCACCACCTCCCCAGGCAGCCGATTCCACTGCTGCACAACTCTTACTATAAAGAAGTTTTTCCTAAATTCCAGCTTGTACCTTCCCGGCCTTAATTTAAACCCATGATTGCCAGTCCTCTCCTCTGCTACCAACAGGAACAGCTCGCTGCCCTCCTCTAAGGGACAGCCCTTCAGATACTTCAAGAGAGCCATCCGGTCCCCCCTCAACCTCCTCTTCTCCAGACTGAACATTCCCAAGTCCCTCAGCCTTTCCTCATAGGGCTTCTTGGTCTCCAAGCCGCCCCCTTCCCATCATCCTCATCGCTCTCCTCTGCACCCGCTCCATTCTGTCCACATCCTTTTCGAAGTGAGGCCTCCAGAACTGCACACAGAACTCCAGGTGTGGCCTGACCAGTGCCACGAGCAGCAGCGGGACATCTTGCGATTTGGATGTTGATTCAGGATGAGGCAGGTTCATGTATTCCTGTGTTCTTTTCAAACAGGGGAAGATTCTGGAGAACCTCTGCTTCTGCTCTCAAATCCATTTCATCCGCTTCACCCAAGAAGGCAAAAAACTGGGAGAAGATCCCAGGCTCCTGATTAAGGATCGAATGTTTGAGGACATCCCCGTCAGGGTTTACCTGCCGAGAGAATCCAAACTAGAGCGAAGGAGAGGCGTCATCTATTTCCATGGAGGAGGCTGGATGTTTGGGAGTATCAGTAAGGCATCCTGAAAAGTCAGCCTATTATATACTCTTTTTTTTTTTAAGGAATCTTCATGATCTTACATTTCCTGTGGTATTTTTTTTGTTTGTTTTATTTCACACAACTTGCCCCTCCCATCCGGGCCACTGAATGATGCTGCCACTGAAAATAATGTTCTGTTTCTGGGAATGAGCCGGTTTCCCCTGTTTGCTTCCATTTTCATCCTCTTATTCTGTGCCTGGATGGCCTAGGCTAGCCTGAGCTTGTCAGATCTGGGAAGGTAAACAGGGTCAGCCCTGGCTAGTGTTTGGATGGGAGACCTCCGAGGAATACCAGGGTCATGACGCGGAGGCAGGCAATGGCAAACCACCTCTGAATGTCTCTTGCCTTGAAAAGCCCACCAGGTGGCCATAAGTCAGCTGTGAGTTGATGGCCAAAAAAGGGCTCCAGTCTGCTTTTCATGAGCTCTGCATTTAGGGAAATTTCTAAAAATTGTCCTCGAACTTAAGCATTTGCCACTAGCTGCAGCTTTCTATTCCTTCAGTCCATCAGCATCGTTCTACGTTCTACGTTACCAGTGCACTGAGAAAACCCAGCCCCCCCCCAAAAAAATCCCCAAAAGCACAATTGACATGAGCATGTCGTCATTGTGGGTGCAGTCACACATGCCAGATAAAACAGGGGGGAAGCGAGGCTATTTCCTCCAGCAGAATTTGACCTGCAGTTGCACGATCACCTTTTGAATGTGCCTTTTGAAGCTGCGGGCACAGTTCATCAGTGTGTGATCAAACGCAACTGTGGATTAGTCGGGGGGGGGGGGGGGGGTTGTGTTGTTTGTTTTCCCATGCGCTTAAACAAGGATCGATGAATTGTACTTCCACACTGAGTGCTCCCTATGGAGTTTGCGATGATGCGCGTACTGAAAAGGGGGGGGAACAATGGCATGGAGTCGGGATGGCCTGATCAGACCATTCTGATGCCATGAGAGCGTGCTGGAGTGATCGGACACAGGAAAGTCCTTTTGTGCCCCATTGCAACCTGCTTACTACTGGATTTCCCCTGGTGTTCTACTGGGTGAAGCGGTCATCTCTTCCCAGGTAGAAGGCAAAAAGAATATGGTTCCCATCATATGACCGATCCAGTCAAGACTGCTTTGTTTGCAGCATCTTATCAGTGTGCATTAGTCATGTCAGTGGAGAGATGCTAAAGATCTGAAAGCTATGGCAATCTGATTCTGGACCGAAGTTTAGACGCTGGTCCTTTCCACATTTGCCTGCCACTCTGGATTTTCTTAGTGTTTGAGTCGAGGCAAAACAGCATCCAAATAGCCTGGGGCAACAGCAAACTGAAACCGAGCTGACCACTGAAGACAGATAACATAATGCAGAATGGGGAAAAAACCTGTATTAAAAAGAAGGTCAAACTCAATTTTAATGCAGAATGGGGGAAAAACCTGGATTAAAAAGGTTTAAATCAATTTTAGTGCAGAATTGCTTGGAGGACATTGCGGTGAGCATGGATTAAAAGGAGAGTGCCGAAAGGGCCAATCTCCTAATTAAGCTGGACTTCAGGAAGAGGGGAACACACAGGGATGCCAGCAGGGGGCGCGAGAGGTACAAGATTCCAGGAGGCCTGGAGAAATCCAGGGGGCAATTTTGGTGGCTCTCAGAAGCACTGGGAACACCGAACCTGAGGAACACTAAAGCAACTGAGATAGATTCAGGTTTTGTATGAACGTATCACTTGTTATTTAGGTTTGCTCCCTTTTTGATGCATGAACCCGCAGCCTCACACCCCGGCCCTGTGTGCTGAAACCTCAGCCATTCCAGACTCCAAACTGGCAAGGTGCAGCCCCCTTGATTAAAATGGCTACCTCCTCTCCAGTCTTTGGTTCGATTCGGGGTGGGGGAGCACTCACAAGCAATGCTGCTCCAAACTTCAGCTTTAGAAAATGTCGTATGTTTTTTTAATGACAAGCAATAGAAAGAAAAGTGAAAAAAATACCTTCAAACTGGCATAAGGAAAACAGGAGCTATAAACAACTGCAGACGTTCCTCTCCTTTGACTGACTGAGTCAGTGTATTAAGCAACTACCAAAACAACTGAGGCCAAATTATTTGTTACCGTTTACAGCTGTAAATGCTTGGGGAGGAAACAACAAGCCAGTTTGGTGTAATGGTCAGGAGCGCAGACTGTAATCTGGGAGAACTGGGTTTGTTTCCCTACAGCTCCACATGCAGCTGCTGGTGTGACCTTGGATCAGTCAAAAGTTCTTTCAGAGCTGTTCTCTCAGAAGCAGTTCTCAGAGAGGTCTCTCAGCCACACCTACCTCACAGGGTGTCTGTTGTGGGGAGGGGAAGGGAAAGAAGATTGTAAGCTGCTCTGAGACTCTTTCAGGTAGTGAAAGGTGAGATATAAATCCAATCTCCTCCTCCTCCTCTTCTCAAGCTCACTCCCAAAGTTGGAGCTGGAGGACCCTTTGCAGATGTTAAATTAGCATTCCTCTAGAAGGCCTGAGCCACTGAAACAACTTACAACTTTGAGTTGCAGCTAAAGCATCTAAAAGGGAGCAAACTTAAATAACAAGTGATACTTCCGTACAGGTAGATGCATGATCTGAAGCAGCAGAACAAAGTTTGAGTCCAGTGGTGCCTTTAACACCAACAAAGTTTTATTTGGGGTATAAGTTTTTGTGTGCATGCACACTTCATCGGATACCATATCAGATGCTATCCGAAGAAGTGTGCATGCACACGAAAGCTTATACCCAGAATAAAACTTTGTTGGTTTTAAAGGTGCCGCTGGACTCAGATTTTGTACTAAAGCAATGGAACAAGGGAAATCTTCTCATCTCTAGTTGAACCTATCCTGGATTTGATAGGTGAAGGAATCCACACGCACATTTGATACCCGTGAGCCATGCTCACTTTAGTTGCATCAGCCCTCCAACCAGTGTTCCCTCTAAGCTGAGTTAGTGTGAGCTAGCTCACAGTTTTTCAGCCTCCGGCTCACACATTTTTGTCTTAGCTCAGGAAGGAGGGATCCAGAGCAAATGAACTTACGCAGTAGCCAACCGCTCCCTCACAACTTTAATGCCGGCAGCTCACAATGTAGAATTTTTGCTCACAAGACTCCACAGCTTAGAGGGAGCATTGCCGCCAACTATTTCTCTTGGGAATGGGGTCAACTATACATCCCAGAAATGTAACGCACACAACTGGCCCGTAGAATTGGACCCCCTGGTCCAATCTTTTTGAAACTTGGTGGGTATTTCGAGGAAAGGCCCCAGCAACTACCTTGCAAGTTTGGAGCCCCTCCCTCAAACCCCCTTTCCTCCAGCCCCTCATATACCCTATGAGTTTTTGCCATTGATTTCACTGGCCCATAGAGTATAATGGGGCTGAAACTGACATTCCCTTTCTGACACACTTCTGGTGATGTCAGGGGACGTGGCATATGCTAATGAGTTATGCTAATGAGTTATGCTAATGAGCTCCTGCACCTCTTTTTCTACGAAAGGACCCCTGAATATGGCTACCCTTCAGACATAACTGAGAACTAGAGACAGGGTGAAATTTCATATAGTATTGAGCTGCCTACATTTTGTCGGTCCTTCCTTCCTTCCTTCCTCCCTCCCTCCCTCCCTCCCTCCCTCCCAAATGCCAAAATATGAATACCAATATCTTTTCCGGAGGAAGGAGAATTTTAGTGGGGAAATGGAGAGCAAAGGTTAAAGTTCTCTGCCCCAGCACACAATAAGGGATGGGGAGGGGGGAAAGACTGCAATTCAGTGTCATGTGTGGCTTGGCCCTGCACAGGTCAACAACTTCAATGCAGCTTATCACTCTAGACTTATCGGTACCAATTTGCTCAGTTCCCTCTTTTGCAAATAACACAAATACAAACATACCTAGTTGGCACAGGAATTCAAAAAGCGGATTCTGACCCCATGGCGAGATCCTTGAGCGGCGACAGTCCAACCTAGCTGTCTGCCTCAGGGGACAAATAAAGGGCTTTCCGAGGAAGGTCCCGCCGCAATTTCCTACAAACAGTTGACAGAGGACAGAAGAAAATCCGTAGGTTTTACAACAGGACCGAGAGGTTTGGGTGGGACTGTTTTGTCCTGTGACCCCTATGCCAAAGATGCAGGGAAGGCTTTGAAATTCTCATCCCTATTGTTTTGTCTTCCCAAGTCCACTTCTGAAATTATTTTGCTTCCCTCTCAGGGGAACTGAACTCTTAATTTTTTTCTTTGCTGTTTCCTAGCACCCAAGTTTCCAAATGTTATTCACGCACCAATAAATCAGTAGCATATTTATGTATTTATTTATTTATTTCATGCGATTTATATCCCGCCCTCCCCACCGTACGGTGGGCTCAGGGCGGCTAACAACACATCAAAGGATAATAAATACATATTTAAAACATTAAAACAGATAAAACAACAAGTTATCATAGCGATGGCGTATCTTGCTACACATATAACATCTTATCGCTTGTGTACACTGTGTGTATAAATTGCACATGAAAAGACATATCTTATGTATACACAACACAAATGAATGCACAAAACTAGCATCTCAATCCCAGAACAAGAAGAGGAGGAGGAGGAGGAGGAGGAGGAAGAAGAGGAGGAGAATGGATTTATACCCCGTCCATCACTCCCTAAAGGAGTCTCAGAGCGGCTTACAATCCCCTTCCCTTCCTCTCCCCACAACAGACACCCTGTGAGGTAGGTGGGGCTGAGAGAGCTCTGACAGAAACTGCTGTTTTTCAAGAACAGCTGTGCCAGAACTATGGCTTGCCCAAGGTTATCCAGCAGCTGCGAGTGGAGGAGTGGGGAATCCGTGCACTTAAACCACTACACCAATGTGTTGAGAATCGGAGTTGCCAGCCACATCGTTTGCCACAGAGGGAGGGGGAGAGTGTTACACCACAGCCTCCTCCTCATAGTTAGTCACAGTACTTAGGCCTCTTTAGATTTCCTGTTGGGAGACAGAAACCAGCCTACCAGACTGCTATTAAGATAGACGTATTAACCGGTTTATTAAGAGCAATCAGACACTGCCGCAAAGCAGAAGGAATGTCAACAACACATTAGATTATCTCACTCACAAGTATCTTCTCGTGGAGGTAGACAGCAAGGCTGAACTTGTTGGCCAGGCTGGTCTTCTTCTGCTAGTGGCAAAGGGCACAATCAGGCCTTCTTAGCAAACGCTCACGGCTCCCGCTTAACCTTTCTTCCTCAGTGTTCTCTCAGGCCTGGTCTACACTGGTGGACCTCCTGATGGCAGCTCTGGCCCCACTGCTGGTGGGCCTCCTGACAGCACCTGGTTTTTGGCCCCTGTGTGACACAGAGGGTTGGACTGGATGGGCCATTGGCCTGATCCAACATTGGCTTCTTTTATATTCTTATGTACACAGCAAGGTGCAATGAGGTGGGAAAGGGTGCTGAGGTGGTGGAATGGACCATACTATTCCAGACTGCAGGAGAGGGATTATATTGTTCAAAGGCTGCTAAATTTATAACTCCTCCTAAATGGAGGACTAGCAGAGCGTGCAAAGGGCCAGACAGTGCCTCTCTCTCTGCTATTTTTATTTTTATTATTATTATTATTAGCAGGGAGTTTGGTGTAGCAGGGAGTTTGGTGCAGTGGTTAAGTGCATGGGAGAACTGGGTTTGATTCCCCACTCCTCCACTTGCAGCTGCTGGATAACCTTGGGCAAGCCATAGTTCTGTCAGAGGTGTTCTTGAAAAGAACAGTTTCTGTCAGAGCTCTCTCAGCCCCACCTACCTCACAGGGTGTCTGTTGTGGGGAAGGGAAAGGAGTTTGTAAGCCGCTCTGAGTGAAGGGCGGGGTATAAATCCAATCTCCTCCTCCTTCTCCTCCTCCTCCTCTTCTTCTTCTTCTGGGAGATCATGAAAAAGGCGACTCTCCCCACCCACTGTCCAAAATGGTACAGCCCACTCAATCCCCTCACGATCCTACCACCTCATTCTGCCCCACACATAAAGCAGATTTTAAGGCCTCGTTTAGACATACAGCAGAATGAGGTGACACAGAGTGCAAGGGCTGACAACCAGTGGTTGGCAACCAGCAGGAATCTGGTGGACATGGGGATGGCTTTGGTACAATGGCGTTACACCCCTTCTGGGGAAAACCCAGAACTGATGTCCTGCCACTCTAGGAATCACTCGAAAATCTATAGTAAACCATTGAGTTTCTGGCAATTCCTAGAGCAGCATGATGTCACTTCTGGGTTTTCCCTGGAAGTGATGTATTGCCATCACACCAACAGCAATTCTTTGATTTGTTTTCCTCCTACTGGCTGCTGATGTGGTAGCAAGTAGCAGAGGTTGCTGACAGGCGGTTTCCACACATACCAAGAGATCTGGTAGCCCTACTTTAAACTGTAGGGGAAGAATTACATTCTTCAGTATAATTGTTCCCTGTATGTGGAAAACCAGTTAGAATAATAGAATCATGGAGTTGGGGGTGCAGGGCTTGAAGAGGGGAGGGATATTATGATGTCATGGACCAGGGGTGGCCAACCTTGCTTAACGTAAGAGCCACATAGAATAAACGTAAGAGCCACATAGAGATGTCTGAGAGCCGCAAGACAGGAACAAATATCACACACACGTTTTTATTTTTAAAAATATGCAAATTTGCTTTTTATTAACGTTAAATGGGACTGCCAAAAATAAAAACAAACGAGGAAAACCAGTTATAAGAAAGAGAGAGAGAGAAACTAGGAAAGCAAATAGATGGGAGGGGGGAGGGAAGGAAGGGAGAAAAAGCATGCCTCCCCTTTGCTTCCCCAGCTGCCCTGCCAGGAGCCGCACAATATGTGTGAAAGAGCCGCATGTGGCTCCCGAACCACAGGTTGGCCACCCCTGTAATAGACTCTGCCCTCTGAAGCAGCCATTTTCTCCAGGGGGGATAACCTTTGCAACCTAGAGACCAGTTGCAATTCCAGGAGATTTCCAGCTACTACCTGGAGACTGGCAACCCACCCTGATCAATTCCCAACTTCTCCTGAGAGAAGGCCATATTGACCTTGATAGATCAGTGATCGGACTCAGTATCAGCTCGCTTGCATTCAGAACAGGAATGTTTTTAAGGAAAACGTTTGCAAGGATACGGTCAGATTTCAAAATATAGAATCCTTTTTGGACTCAAGTTTGATATTTCCATTCCATCTCTTTGGGTCAGATCCAGAAGTTCAGTTCTGTACACAGTAGACTCTTTCACCAGAGAGAGGTGAAAATAGACTCTTTCACCTCTGGTGAGAGAGCCGATTTGGTGTAGTGGTTAAGAACGGTGGACTCTCATCTGGAGAACGGGGTTTGATTCCCCACTCCCCCACTTGAAGCCAGCTGAGCGACATTTCTGTCAGCCCCCCCAAATAAACCTAGCTCTCTACAAAAAGAGCTAGCGTTTCAGACTGCCAGACAATCTTTGGATCTCCTGTCTACACTACACCCACTGCCATAAAATAATTATTAATCATTCATTTCTGGTAGAACAAACCTCTTCCACTTGAGCAGGGCTCCCTGCATTCGAACACTTGAGCATAGCTCCATCATTAGTGTAACCAAAACTTTGATTCCAAACCTTTGTCTAGATTAGGTCCAAAAATTAAATATATATATATCTAGACTCTAACTTTCCATGTGCCTCTTTTCAGATTCCTATGATCACGTTTGCCGGTACATTGCCAAAGAAAGCGATTCGGTGCTTGTCTCTGTTGGGTGAGTACATAATAGGAGACTAGTGTGGGGTCTGAGAGATGGAGGAGAACTAGGAAGTCCTGGGTTCAAATCCGCAGTCAGCTCTGAAGCTGAACAGGGAGCCTTGGGCCTGTCGTGTTCTGTCATCCTAACCTATTTCACAATATTGTTGTGAGAAGGAAGAAGAGATCCACGTAGCCCTCTTTAATACTTGAGAGGAAATGGAGGACAAATATCTGGTGTCCTTTGCCAAACAATGAGATGAAAACTGGCATTATATTTTTTCCTCTGAGGAGGTACAAAGGGAAGACCATCATATTCTGTTTCCTTCAGGGGGTCTGTCAGTGGAGTTCATACCACCTACAGTCATAACCACACAAGAAAATTAAAAATTCCCAGTGGGTCAGAACAAAAGTCCATCTAGACCAGCATCCTGTTTCCAACACTGGTGTCACGAGCTGGGCGAGGCTGAGAGCCAGGAGGCAGACCTGGTCTGGGGGGTCGTAGCCAGGACAGACAGAACAGGAGTGGATTTGCGGGTCTGAGAGAGGGTCGTCTGAAGCAGGAGTCAGGAAGCCAGGAAAGACAGGACAGGGCCGAGTCGAGAGTCCAAGAGAGGGCTCGTTCGAAGCAGGTCAGGAATCCAGGAATCCAGAGGAGCGAGGTCCAAGAGCGGAAGCCTAGGGTGGAAGCAAGGACACGGAGAACCCACTCCCGAGCGGGAGCTATATAGGCCTCTGGCCGTGTTTCCCTGAGTGGCGGCACTGCTCCTGTTAGTACTCAGGGCTCAGCAGCGAGTTGCTAAGTCCTTGTGGAGACGCTCCCTCAGCTGAGCCACCCGCAGAGGTGAATCCGGTGGGCTTTCCATTTGCGCCTGTGCCTCATCGGCTGCTGCAGGACCAGGTGTGGGGGTTACTGACTCAGGTGCTGGCGGCGGCAAGTTGTCAACTCCCAAGGAGTCAGAGGGGCCACTTCCAGCTCTGGTGACGTTGGTGACTCCAGCTGAGCCCATGACAACTGGGCAAGGGCTTTTGCGGGTGCCAACCTGCAAATGGGCAGAATCGACAATTGCCCATACATGTGCTTTCTCCGTTGCAGCTCCCACCTTGTGGCATGCCCTACCCGAGGAGGTCAGGAAAGAGCCCACTCTCCTGGCCTTCGGCAAACTATGCAAAACCGAAGTATCCAAGTGGGCTTTTCCACACAGGTTGCCTGACCCCTGGTGGAGGTGGGGGTCCCCCACTGCCAGGCCCCACCTCCCCACCACCGATCAGCTGGCCGGCGGGTGGGAACTCACCCCCAAAAAGAGGGAGATCCATCCAAAGTGCAGCAACATGTCTACATCACTCCCCACATGACCCAGAAGTGATGGCATCACATCTGGGACATCAAGGCAACACTCTAGTATTTGGGCAAAAACACTATGGTAGAAGCCAAATTTACCATAGAGCTTTTGCCCTAATACCAGAGTGTCATCCCGGCATCCCGGACATGATGATGTCACTTCCAGGTCATGTGGGCAATGACATAGACATACTGCTGCACGTTAGATGTTGCTGCTCCCAGTAAGTCCCCCCCCCCCCATCTTCCATCAGCTCCAGACTTCTAAGATCCTAATGTATCCGTTATTGAATGTCCCATTTTTTGCGATTGTACTGGCAGGCTCACAATGTGGAATCTGTGAGAAAAGGGGACAATAAATAATGTAAAGAAATAAATAAAACTTACAAAACATATAAACAAGGGTGGTAGCAGGCCATCGGGCCCTTCCCGGCCCTTCCAGGAAACGTGGGGATGCATCCAAATTTCTGATCATTCCAATTCCCCCCGAATGTTTGAATTCTGTTGTAACTGAGCGACTGGATGGGACATATTTATTTACCGAGGTTTTCACCTTGTGGGTTCAGTTCATTCAGAGCTTTTCAGAGCTATTTGTTCCACAATGTTTGTGTACCTTGCTCATGCGGGCCCTGGTTTTGGCATGCCATCCGTCATGGAATGCTTTGCTTTTGCATCACCCATCACTGGCAGCCAACCAATCACAGGCTTTGCTGGCAGCCCACCAATCATTGACTTCTTTGGCAGCCAACCAATCACTGGCTTTCCAAAACAACCTTTGTAACAGAGCATGTGAGATTACCAACCCTTGGGAAATGGCTGCTTCTTGCAGTTGCCTCCCTTCCCAATAGAAACAGCT
Organism: Lepidodactylus listeri; assembly: GCA_029233225.1. Classification (NCBI taxonomy): domain Eukaryota; kingdom Metazoa; phylum Chordata; class Lepidosauria; order Squamata; family Gekkonidae; genus Lepidodactylus; species Lepidodactylus listeri. Next base: position 37,141,008 of record JARCFY010000019.1, on the reverse strand, counting down.
CTTCTTTCGCAAGAATTAGTATAGCATAGTGGCAAAGAGACAGCAAATTTCCTTCCATTATTGAGCCGTCTCTCATATCAAACAGTGCCGCTCCCCCCCCCCCCCCTCGGAACTTTTTTGTTGTATATATAGCACTAAAGCGCTCAACTTAGAACATTAAAAAAGTCCGTGGAAGATCACACGGCGAAAAAGGGCAGGGGGGGGAAGCGGCATTACAGGAAGCCCCATGGACATTTTAAACAGCACACCACAGCGATTCAGAAGTGCGAAAAGGGGGCAGAAAACAGAAGAAAGCAGTTTCCGTCAAAAGCGGCTTAACCACGCTTTGCTAACCCAACGCAAGCGGGTTTGTATGAACAGGTAGATAAATTCTGCTAGCAACTGGCTACTAAAATGGGTCTGTCTGAAATGACAGGAAAAGTCCATTATCAACCAGTTGCAGTCTCATTTCCTGATGGAAGAGGATCCAGCCACAAAGCACGGCTTTCTTGCAATCATTATAGGTAGGGCTTAAAGGAACATGAGAAAAAGATGCTGCATGGCCTCCTCCACGGGCCGCACTGGTACCCCAGCTGTCCTTCCCACAGGAAATGGGAGATAACCCCAGAAGATGGTGCAATCTCACAGGGGCCTTGAGTAAACTCTGGTTCCCTGCTGGTTAGAGCACTGGAAGGAATAGACTGCAATTCCTTTGTGCTCCTTTTAGACCTGTCAAAAGGTATGGGGGGGTATTAAAGAGAGTTGCATTCCACTGCCACTTCCGTAGGGTTGCTATCCCCCCAATGGGGGTGAGGTTGCAATTCCAGGCCCCACCTGGAGACTGGCAACCCTAGACTCACTACATATGTGCTGCCTGGGGTTCCTTGGTAGGTTATAATAGAACCAAAACAATATTAAATGATTGCACCTAATTTATTTTCATGTAGGTATCATCTAGCCCCTGAGCAAAAGTATCCATCCCAGTTTCAGGATTGCCTGACTGCCACTGTACATTTTTTGAAGAAAGCGGAAGACTACGGGGTGGACCCTGCTCGCATTATCGTCAGTGGGGACAGCGTCGGAGGGAATTTTGCTGCCTCTGTTTGCCAAGCTTTAGCGAGCCAAGCAGATCTGGTCAAGCCACTCGCTCAGATTCTGATCTATCCCGGTCTTCAGGCGATAGACTTCAACCTGCCTTCTTACCAACAGAACCGAGCGGTCCCCATCCTGTACCGAGAGCACGTCATCTGTTCTGCTCTGCAGTACCTCAACAAGGATTTGTCTGTGTTAGACAGCGTCATGCAAGGGTGCCACGTCCCCAGCGACATCAAAACGAGATTCGGGAAGTGGATCAACTCCGAGAACATCCCGCAAGAATTTAAGGCCAGGGGATTCAAGCCGTCGGAGGCCGCGTCCTTCTTAGACGACGTCTACGAGGTGGTGAAGCAAGCTTTGGAGACGACCTTCTCTCCCCTTATGGCTGAGGATGCTGTTCTTTCCCAGGTTCCCAAGGCCTGCATTATCACGTGTGAATATGATGTTCTAAGGGACGATGGGATTCTCTACAAGAAACGGCTAGAGGATAATGGGGTGCCCGTTACTTGGTGCCACATTGAAGACGGCTTCCATGGGGTGATCAACTTTTTCAACGGGTTTTTGTCATTCCCTTCTGGTAAAAAGGGAGTCGACAGCATTGTAACTTTTATAAAGGGTTTATAACACCAATTGCTTGATTAAATCAAGATCTGTATATCTGGCTGCTTATGTTTGATAAAAACAGCGCGGCTATATAGCTTTGGAGGAGGGGAAGTGGCTCATTCATAAAGCAGACATTTGCCCTGTTTGGGGCCTGGGTTCATCGCCAGCGCTTTCAGACAGGGGACTGAGAAGTTGGGAGTAAGAGTACGTTCTACTGGAAACATACCGTTGGACTGCCCATTAGAAACTGATGCTCACATCCCTACACTGCTCCCTATGAGGGTATCTGCTGCATTTCTGTAGGAAAGAGTGCCCTGAAACATGCATTCAATAATCTAAGCAGCTCCCCACTGAGAAACATCCATCGTTCTGTGCGTATGTTTTTTTTATTGATATTTCTAGTACTCCTTTCTTGTGGGGGCTCAAGGTGGATTACACTATTGTTTAAAATGCAATAAAAGGGTATAATGCCTACAGCAAGCAATGCAATAAATGCAAAATTAGAGAACAGTATGATAAAAACAGTGTACGGCATCCAATAAAACAATGCAATGAAAAGGCAGTGCAATGTGGTATACTTTCCTCTTGGAGCGCAGGATCATGGGTCCCAGAAAAAGGTAAGTCCCTGCACCTCTCATTCAGGAATCAAGCCATGCCCCATGGCATACCTGAGAGGCAGTGTGACATACATAAACTGATTCCGCAAAAGCAGTTGTTCCACCCTCGGTCTCTCATTTCCCCCGGTTGTACGGCTCAATTTCCCACTCTTTGTTGTGCGGCCGCATTTTGACCCACATCTGACCCTGATTTTCCCCGCATCTTCTTGGTCTTTATTTATTTATAATAAATTGTATAGGTATAATACCATAGATTCCATCCTCCAAAGCAGCCATTTTCCCCAGGGAAACTTACATATACCATCTGGAGGTAATTCCAGGAGATCTCCAGGCCCCACCAGGATGCTGGCAACACTATAATTTATGTGGTACTGCTACCTGTTCTCCTTAAACAGGGGCATCAGTTCACAAAGGTATTTTGCTTATTTGTTTATTGCTCCGTTTATACCTTACCTATCTCCCCAGTCATGACCCAAAGCAGCTTACATGCTTCCATTTTATCCTATGAGGCAGGTTAGGCTGAGAACTTGTGTCTGGTTCAAGGTTGCCCAGCAAGGTTCCCTGGCAGAGTGGGGATCTGAACCCAAGTCTCCCAAATCCTGGTTTGACACTCTAATCACTGGTCGATTCCTCAAAAGCAGTTGTTCCACCCTCGGTCTCCTGTCTTCCCTGGTTGTACTGCTCAATTTCCCACTATTTGCTGCGCGGCTGCATTTTGACCCACTGGTCCAATTCTATGGGCCCCCAAACAGGTTGTCCCATCCCCTCCATTGTTCTCTATGGAGGGAAAAAATGTTAACTTTTTTCCTACCCTAGAGAACAATGGAGGGAATGGGGGCAACCTGTTTGGGGGCCTGTAGAATTGGACCCCCTAGTCCAATCCTCTTGAAACTTGGTGGGTATTTCAAGGAGAGGCCCCAGCAGCTACCCTGCAAGTTTGGAGCCTCTCCCTCAAACCCCCTCCCCTGCAGTCGCTTTTAAAGTTGCCGCCAAATTTCAGCGGCAATTCGGCAGTGGGCCGAATCAGATCAGAGAATCTGATTCAGCCCCTAGCTGCCCTAGTGGCCACTCCTGAGCTGACGGAGCTTCGCTTCACCTCGCTCCGGCCCCAACGGACCCCTGCCTGTTGTCTCCTTAGGGTGGCACCTGGGGATCTCCCACTATTATATCTGATCTGCAGACAAGGGAGATCAGTTCCCTTTGGCTACTTTGGAGGGCGGACTCTATGGCTTTATACTGCACTGACGCTCCCTCCTCCTCAAGCTCCACCCCCCCCCAAATCTCCAGGTATGTCATAACCCAGAGCTGACCACCAGTTTGCCTAGAAATCAGATGAGGATCCGAAACCAGTTCCAAAAGGGTTGCCCCCAGCGCTCCCTCTAAGCCGAGTTAGTGTGAGCTAGCTCACCGTTTTTTAGCCTCTGGCTCCCACCCTTTTGTCTTCGCCCAGGAAGGACGGCTCCAGAGTGAGCTAATGGATGCAGCAGCCAAATCGCTCGCTCACTACTGGAATGCCAGTCGCTCACCAAGATCCCACAGCTTAAAGTACAAATTTCCAGACCGATGCTCCCTCTAAGCTGTCAAGTCCTGGGGGGGGGGGGGGGGGGGGGGGAATCCTACTAGGTGAGCGCCGGGCCTTAAAGTTGTGAGCGAGCGGTTTGGCCGCTGCAGAAATCAGCTTGCTCCGGAGCCCTCCTTCCTGAGCCGAGACAACAATCTGTGAGCGAGAGGCTAAAAAAAACCTGAGCTCGCTCTACACTAACCCCACTTAGAGGGAACACTGTTCCAGCCTCCCGTTTTCCCCAAACACCTGCCAATCCATAACCCGCAAGGCGCCGTCACACGCCTTTCCTTTGGCCCCCTCCCCTCCCTTTGCTTCGGCCCGACAGCCGCGGCGCCGGAATGTTAATGGCGCACTCTTTGCGCCGGTGGCCGCCACCGCCTCCTGCGGTGGGAGGAGAGAAGTCGCTGCCTCGTCTCGGCGCGCCAGAAACAGGAACTGGGGTTCACTCCGGCGCCGCCCCGGAGAGCCCCAGCAGCCAGCCAGCCAGCTTCTCCTCCTCCTCCGGCCGACGGGGGGTGGCGGTAGCGGGATCATGATGGGGGGCTTCCTTTACGCGCTGCTGCTCCTAGTGGCGGCCGCCTTCCTGGGCGCGGCGATCCTGGTGGTGGTGGGGAGCATTTACTTCGACGCCACCAACTCCGAGGTGCCCCCGGGCATCGAGCAGCCGGGCAGGCTGCGACTCATCCACGCGATCATGATCGGCACGGCCGTCGTGGTGAGTGGGGGGCAGGCCCCCGAGGGAGGGGCGGAGGGGGGAAAGAGAGAGTGCTTGGGCCAGGTTGGTTGAAGCCGCGTTCCAAGCGCACCTGGGCGGCCGGGCAGGATTCCAGCGAGAAGGTCAAAGTCACAGCCCCCCCCCCCCCCCTTGAGACTGAACTAGGGTTGCCAGCTCCCGGTTGGGAAATACCTAGAGATTTGGGGGGGGGGGGGGTTGGAGCCTGAGGAGGGCAGGGTTTGGGGAGGGGAGAGACTTCAGTGGGGTAGAATGTCATAGGTTCTCCCTTCCAAAACTGGCCGTTTTCTCCAGGTGACTTGATCCCGGCCTCCCGGAAGTCCACGGGAATCCCAGGCAGTGTTCCCTCTAAGCTGAGTTAGTGTGAGCGAGATCCCAGTTTTTTAGCCTCCGGCTCACACCTTTGTTGTCTCAGCTCCAGAGCAAACGGATTGATGCAGCAGCCAAATCCCTCGCTCACAACTTTAAGGCCAGGAGCTCACCAAGTAGAATTTTTGCTCACAAGACCCCACAGCTTAGAGGGAGCATTGATCCCAGGAGATCTGCAGCCACCACCTGGAGGATGGCAACCATAGGCCCACCACAGGTTCGATTGAGCAGGCAGACGCTGGAACCTCCGTGCCTTTTGTTTTAGAAAGGAGGAGAGTTCTTCCATTCTCTTCCTCCCTTTTTTCCATGTGCTTTACCTGCGTTTTACACCTGTTGGGTTTTTTAGCTGTTGGCAGCTGTTCAATTACACCCACACACATGATGCTGCCTTATGCTGAATCAGCCCACTGGGCCACCCATTTCAGGATTGTCTACTCAGACTGGCAGCCACTCTCCAGGGTCTCCGGTCTTTTAGGTCGCCTATCGCCTGATCCTTTTAACTGGAGATGCCTGGGGCCTTCTGCATGCCGAGCAGAGGCTCTTCCACTGAGCCATAGTCCTTCCCCGGTTATAGTGGAGCAAGGAGATTTCTAAAAACATTTACTGGAGCAAGTGCAGTTTGCTTCAGCTCCCCTCTCAACAGGTGCATATTTTAAAGGGCAGTCCAGACAGAAGTGAGATGTCATCAGAACAGGATTGCTTTTTTTAATAAGGTGTCATTTGTGAGCATCCCAGTAAACAGGAGAGTCCAAAGATGAACATGCTCCCAACTCAGAATCGGTTTTAGACATTCTCTAAATTAACTCTCCAAGTTAAACATGGATTAAAGAGCAGTGAATCGTAGCACAAATGTGTAAAACAGGAATGGGGGTGGACAGGGATTATCGTCTCGGCCCTGGTCATACTAAAGAGACAAGGTGGGCCATCAACAGACCCAGCAAGGAGAACTTCTTGATCTCAGTTTGGTGGGAAGAAGTTGTCCAGTGGTTATTAATGTGGCTGCCAGTGTCTCCAATCTACAAACCTAGTCTGGGCCAGTTAAAGGAACTCCGTATTCAAAACCAGGGGAATTTTATGTCCGCTAGTTGAGCTAGATTCCAGTCCAGTAGCATCTTAAAGGCCAATAAGATTTCCCAGGCTTGGTCTTCAAGGTGCTGGTGGACTTGAATGTAGCTCTTCGGCTACCAACCAACACAGCTACCCACCTGGACCCATACCCAGCAGTCGAATCCTTAATCTGTCATTTCCTGAAGCCCGGTGAAGATCTCCAGAACTGTGGACCATGTACCTATGTAGAACGGAGCAGTATTGCACCCACAGGTGGTGCCCTCAGCATGACAGCTGAAGGTCTGTATGGAGGTCCACCACGCATAGGGAAGAACCTGTGTGCATGGGGCTGTTGAGGGAGTAGGTGTTATCCCGCCTTCCCTCTAAGTTAGGGTTGCCATCTTTGGGTGGGGGAATTCCTGGTTATTTGGGGGTGGAACCTGGGGAGGCCAGAATTTGAGGAGGGGAAGGATCTCAGCAGGGTATAATGCCATAGAGACCACTATCCAAAGCCACCATTTTCTCCAGGGGAATTAATCTCTGTAGTTTGGAGGTCAGTTGTAATGATGGGAGAACTCCAGGACCTACCTGGAGGCTGGCAAGCCTGCTCTAGGTGTATGTACTTATTTGCAGTTTTTGAAGGTCTTCAAGGCACAAGGGGGAGGGATATAGCCTTTGACTAAATCTGTCCATTCTCTCTCTCTCTCTCCTCTCTCCCCAAAGGGAAAGATTTTGGAGAATCTACATATCTGCAGCCAACTCCAGTTCGTCCGGTATTGGCGAAGTGGACGGAAGCTAGGGCCCGATGCCAGACTTTTCATAAAGGATATGAAATTTAAACACGTACCTGTCCGGATTTACCAGCCCAAAGCTCCCTCTGCTGGCGGAAGGAAAGGCATTGTTTTCTTCCATGGAGGCGGATGGATGTTTGGAAGCATCAGTGAGTTTCGTCTTCCAAATTCCCTCTGTGCCATAATCGTAGGCAGCCTTTGAAGAAGGGAATGGCTCACTGGATTTGTGTAGGAGAGTTCCTCCTGATAACGCGCCCACACCCACACCCACCCACACCCACCCACACCCACCCACACATTCCCCCAGTCCTACCCTCTTACATTCGATAGGAGCCTTTGCAGGAGTTTCAAGGAATATAATCCTCTGGTAGTGATGATTTCAAATTGTTTATCCCTGCTGTTTTGACCCACAAGTCCCTGCGGCAGATTTCATTTGCGCCTTGTAAAAATCACACTTGAATTTATTTATTTTCTGTGCCATCTTCCCTTCTGCAGTAACACACCCTTCCCTGCCCTGATGCTTAGGCATGTTTTACTGTGTACAGTTTCTTTCTAACTTTTTAATTTTACTGACGTGTATTATGCCCGCATTTCCACGGAGGGTTATCATCCGGGGATGGGGCGGGAGGAGCATGAATAGTGGCAGGGGGAGGGGAGGTGCCATTCTGCCATTGACAAGTAAGACATCTCTGGAAATCTCTGCTTTGTAGATTCCTACGAGAAGATGTGCCGTCATATCTCCAAGGAAAGCGACTCGGTGGTGGTGTCTGTGGAGTAAGTCAAGCCCAGTGGGTTGCAGGGCTGACAAGAGTGGGTCACGTATCTCGTAGGGAAATACCTCCGTCCCCCAGTAGCAACCTGATCATGTGACAGAAATGAGCCGGGATGCTTTCGAATGTCTTCTTGGCAGTGTCTCCCTTTCAGAAACCCGTGGAAACTGCTATTCTGAATGCCGTGGTTTCATATATTCTCTTACGTAATTCAAGGGTGAATTGCAATCATTTTAGACTCTGGATTTAATGGTCGGAGAGCACCTCCATTATTAATGTTAGATGCCCCTTCCTTAGAATATGAGAAGGGACCTTGGAGGTCATTGGAAAGCCAGAGTGGTGTAGTGGTCGGGGGAGTCCCAGGTTCGAATCTCTGCTCTGCCATGGAAGCTCACTGGGTATTCTTGGGCCACTCACACAGTTATCTTAACCTGCCTCGAAGGATTGTTGTAAGGATAGAACAGAGGAGGGGGGAACCATGTAAGCCCCTTTGGGTCCCTGAAAGGTGGGTTATAAATGAAGTGAATGGATGGATGAAGTAAATGAACGAACGAACGAACGAACATCCTCCAAAGGCTGAGCAGAGCTGTAGGGTTCAAGCCAATGTTTCTGGCTGTTGGAGGAATATAGGATGGTGATTTTGTATGCCAGCCCATGAAGGGGGGGAAGTCAAGATTTACAAGTATTGAGATATAAATATTACCCACAGACAGGAGCCAATGGGCACACCAATAAAAACTGCACAAAAAGAATCTTGAAACATCTGTGCATGCAATCACTCAAAAATTGCTTTTGGGGGGGGGGTGTTTTGTTACTATACTTGTGCCCATGGGGGAAGATAGACAGATAAAAGAAAGATGTGCAGGAAGGAAAAGTGAACGTTGTGGGGCAACTGTTCACGATTTTGGAATTCTAGACATTCTCCTAGTTGAACCAGAATCGGGGAGGTGAGTTCTGTTGGGCAACCCATGGAATCCAGCAGGGGAAGTCTTCATTCTTAAGTCATGAAGCCCATGGGTGGTACATTGTGAGTAATCATTCAGCTGCCCTGGCTTAACAAGCCACAAAAGGTACTAGAGGCCACGGAAAGAAAAGGAAAAGACCAGTCTGTGTAAAAACAAATTGTTATTATATACAGTGCAAGCGGTCTGTATGTACAGTGCAGACAATCCCAGTAAAGGGTAACGATTTCTGAATGTCCTGGTAACAAAGGAATTGATGGTCTTCCAGCTAATTAAGTCACCGTTTCTATATCTTCTTCAGAATTACTTTTCCCGTGGTGGTCCTGTCGGAGTCCGGCCTTGCGCAGTTGTGAACTGTTGTTTACATCAGCCAAAAAAGGACACTGAAATAATAAATCTGAGGTCCGGCTTTTCATGAGAGAGCCAGTTTGGTGTAGTGGTTAGGAGCATGGACTCTAATCGGGGAGAACCGGGTTTGATTCCCCACTCCTCCACGTGCAGCTGCTGGTGTGACCGTGGGTCAGTCACAAGTTCTTTCAGAGCTGTTCTCTCAAGGGCAGCCCTCGAAAGAGCTCTCTCAGTCCCATCTACCTTACAGCGTGTCTGTTGTGGGGAGGGGAATGGATAGGAGATTGTAAGCCGCTCTGAGACTCCTTTGGGTAGTGAAGGGCAGGGTATAAATCCAATCTCCTCCTCCCCCTCCTCTTCTTCTTCTTGTACCACCGTGATATCAAAAGTGGTCTCTATTACTTTCTGTGGTTTCTTACAAAGGTCTCTCCTCTGTTCCCCCCCCCCCCCCCAACTTAACAAGCCCCAGCTAAATTGAGAATAATTGAATTTCCAATCTGTGTCAATGGCTTTAGGTACCGCCTATCTCCTGAACACAAGTATCCAGCTCAGCTGAACGACTGTCTAGCTGCCACCACGCACTTCCTTCAGACTGCCGATGACTACGGTGTAGACAGCGCCCGGGTCATTGTTGCAGGCGACAGTGCCGGGGGCAGCCTGGCCGCCGTGGTGTGCCAAACCTTAGTGGGTAGACAGGGCCTTGCGAAGGTGTGTGCTCAGATCCTCATCTATCCCGGCCTCCAAGCTGTAGATTTCAACTTACCTTCGTATCAGCAAAACCAGGCCGTGCCCATTTTGTTCCGGGAAAAGGCGGCATTCTTCTTCCTCCACTACCTGAATGGAGAAGTGTCCTTACTGGAAGAGATCTTGCAAGGGTGTCACGTCCCCGTGGACCAGAGACTCCGCTACAAGAAGTGGATAAGTGCAGACTTAATCCCGAAAGAATTCAAGGCCAGAGGTTACAAGCCTTCGGTGCCTGTTTCCTATGACGAAGAGGTGTACCAAAAACTTAAGAATGTGTTCGTGCCAGAAATTTCGCCGTTGCTCGCAGAAGACGCCGTTGTTCGGAAGCTCCCCCGGACGTGTATCGTCACCTGCGAATATGACATCATAAGGGATGACGGATTGCTGTACAAGAAAAGATTAGAGGACAATGGCATCCCCGTGACTTGGTATCACGTCATTAACGGATTTCATGGAATCATAAGCTTTTTTGATAACGGCTGGCTTACTTTTCCATCTGGGAAACAAGGGCTGGATAACGTTGTCAGGTTTATTCAAAGCTTGTAGAAATGATCTCGCAGAACTTCAAGGACTGAGTAGTTCATCAATCTGTTTCAGGACGGAGCTACGCTGGTCTACACACAAGAGCTAGATTCAAGTTCAAGTAGCACCTTTGTGACCAACAAGATTTGGAGAGTGGAAGCTCCCTTTGTCAGATCTAAACAAGGGAGCTTTGACTCTTAACAGCTTTTACCTCAAAAATCTTATTGGCTTCTAAGGTGCTACTTGGACTTGGATCTGGCTCTTCATCAGTCAGGGTTCCCAATAAAAAAGGAGAAAAAGCAGGGTTTAAGTTTCACTGAGTAAATATTTGGGATAAAGGAATATCTACAGTACTTCTAGATAATGATGATGACAGAGTTTCTGGGGTGGTTTTGGTTAGAGAGCCAGTTTGGTGTAGTGGTTAAGTGCGCAGACTCTAATCTGGGAGAACCGAGTTTGATTCCCCACTCCTCCACTTGCACCTACTGGATGACCTTGGGCAAGCCATAGTTCTGGCACAGCTGTTCTGGAAAAAGAGCAGGTTCTGTCAGAGCTCTCTCAGCCCCACCTACCTCACAGGGTGTCTGATGTGGGGAGGGGAAGGGAAAGGAGTTTGTAAGCCACTCTGAGACTCCCTTGGGTAGTGTAGGGTGGGGTATAAATCCAATTTCTTCTTCTTCTTCTTAGTTAGGGAGCACCCTGGACCAACACATTGTAAGTACGACAGACCCATGGACCCTTTTACAGACATTATTATTATTTGCTGTGGTGGTGATGGTAATAAACATTTTTATCCCACTTTTCTTCGCACAGTCCTGAAATCGGCTTACCCAAAATAACGCCCATAAAATGTTTCTGCTGCCAATGAACGCTCGGGAAAGGTCTGCAAACTTTATCCAGTGTGTCTTTATGTGTCAGTGCTTGACGTGCTCTCTTACTTCTGTGCTAGTGGATGTTTTGAGTGCCTCCAGGAAAGCTCCCAAAAGAATTCTCTGATTGTTTAAGTGGACGTCGTGCAGACGAATGAGGCAAAGTCGGGGCACGTTTCGAGAGTCCCGACAGGTGGGCGGTGCGGTTTTTCTCATGACTCCCTTCCTCGATCCAGACTGATATACAGACCACTCTCGGCCTACCATGTGCTAATCCACTCCAGGAAGTGAACAAGGAAGATTAAAGGAAATTCTAGGAGGAGGGTAGTTCCACTGTGACTGTAATCCAGTACAGAGAGGGAACTTCACTTTTAAACTCTGCGTCTCTTGAAGTCTGTGGTGTCTCCTGGTTTTCATGCGTGGAGTCTTCCTTCCCTCTCCACAGTGACAACGCCAGGTTGGGAAATCCCTGGAGATGTGGAGGTGGCGTCTGTGGAGGACAGGGTCTGGGGGGGGGGAGAGAGCTCAGCGGGTGGAATGCCATCAAGTCCACCCTGTGAAGCAGCCATTTCCTCCAAAGGGACTGATCTGGAGGTCAGCTGTAATCCCGGGAGACCTCCAGAACCCACCTGGAGCTTGGCAACCCCAGGACAATTGTCTCTGTCCCTTCAGTCACTGGAGATTTGTGGATGGAGCCTGGGGAGGGTGGGGTGAGCAAAGGGATGCCATAGGATCTACTCTCCAAAACAGATGTTTTCTCCAGGGAAACTGATCTCCCTACTCTGAAGATCAGTAGTAATTCCAGGAGATTTTCAGGCTCCACCTGGAGCCTGACAACCCCATTTGGTAAACAGTGTACACCGTGTACCAAGCAGGGATACTAAGCGTATTTATTTCCATACACATGGCTGTGCACACAGATATGTCTACAGAGCTTCTACTGCTACCCTTTGGTGTAGCCAGTTTGGTGTAGTGGTTAAGAGCGCGGACTCTAATCTGGGAGAACCGGGACTGATTCCCCACGCCTCCACATGCAGCTGCTGGTGTGACTTTAGGTCACTTACAAGTTCTGTCAGAGCTGTTCTCTCAAGGGCAGTTCTCGGGAGAGCTCTCTCAGTCACACCTGCCTCACAGGGTGTTTGTTAGGGCAGGGGTGGCCAAACTTGCTTAACATAAGAGCCGCATAGAATAAACATCAGATGTTTGAGAGCCACAAGACATGAACAAATATGACCTGCTTTTATTGGAAAATAAGCAAATTTGCTTTTTATTAACATTAAATTAGACTGCCAAAAATAATAACAAAAGGGGTAAAAGCAGATATTGATAATGGTATTAATTTGTCCAATGATATTTGTTCGCTAATGATTTTTAGCTTCCCCAGCCGCCCTGCTGGAAGCCACATAATATATATGAAAGAGCCGCATGCGGCTCCTGAGCCACAGTTTGCCCACCCCTGTGTTAGGGGAAAGGGAAAGGAAAGGAGATTGTAAGCCGCTCTGAGACTCCTTTGGGTAGTGAAGGGCGGGGTATAAATCCAATCTCCTCCTCCTCCTGCTCTTCTTCTGTTTCATAGGTAGAAGGCCTGGGTTCATGTATAATTAAAACACAGTCACTTCTATAAAACACACCTTACACAATAAAGTTGTAAACATCTCCTTATCCGGTTTCCGTGCCACGGCTTCAGTGGAATAATAGCATTTATTTCACAGCGGTAGAGTCTTTCGTTGCCTGGAGAGTTACCGTGGAGATGGTCAACAACAGAGAATCTGAGACCATGGCACTCCATAGGGTTAAATGTCCTGCTCTGCACATACAGAGATGGAAACTTAGATGCGTTTGCCTTTGTTTGTGGACAGAACATATGAGAGAGAGCCATGTTTACTCCATATAGCGGTGCGCAGGAATGGTATCTCCCCAGCTGGAGGGTAGAACCAAAATACTCTACCAAAACACTCATTGGCAACTGGCTGGAACAAAGGCATAAGGTATGGCGGGGAGACGATCGGATAAAACTTCCCAGACTACTGTCAGTGCTTGGGGAAACAGCACGTGACTTCGGAAGGGCCGTGTCAACAAGAGTTAGAATTAGGCACACTGTGCCAGATCAGGGTGCTTAGACCCAGATCTGTCCCAATTGTGTAGAAAGAGGGGTTGTTCTATTTTCACAGCAAAATGGACTCGTGGGAGAGAAGTACAAATAGTTTTTCCAATTTCGGGTTGTGAAATTCCTGGAGATTTGGGAGTGGAACCTGGAAAGACTGGGTTTTGGGGTGTGGAGGGACCTCAATGAGGTCTAATGCTAGAGAGTTCACCTTCCAAAGCAGCCGTTTTCCCCCAGAGAAAGTGATCTCTGTCGTCTGGAAATCAATTGCGATTTCAGGAGATCTCCAGGCCCCAGCTGGAGACTGGCAACCCTAAGAGAAGAGTTTTTCCCCCCCTTGTCACCCCACAATCCCCAGGGTGGTGGAATTTGAGATGTGAAGCCTTGGGTGGGAAAACAGAAATATTGATCCCCCCCCCCCCCCCATTCTTCTGATGGACAAACTTGGAGATGTGTGGAAGAGGCAAGACAAAAAAAAAAACAACCTCGTGTGAAATGTCTTCCTTTTTCAGAATGATGAGTGGATATTGTTTTCCTCCTTCAGAATGCACTCCCACAAGGATCTTGCAAGAGAGGAGATATCCCAATCACCTCATCAGTCCCCGTTACTTTCCCTTCTGCTCAGCAGCCCACCGCTGTCAACTACTTCTCTCCCCACCTTCCAGTCGCCCCAACTGCTTCTTCCTTCCTTCCCCTTTGCCCCCAACACTGCTTTCTTCCACCCCAAACAACCTGCCCTAGTTATGGTCTGTGGCCATCACTGACCCCTTCCCCCAGTTGCTGTCACTGCTTCCCCCCTCCCCTTTGCTGCCACATGCTTCGGCAATGTTTATCACAGTTGCTGGGCAACCCAAAAATGGCGGCCAAGATTTCACAAGACTATGTCGTGAGGTAAGGTCGCCCTTTCCACTCCTCAGTGTTAAAAGTCTGTGCAAAAATAGTTTGATAGTTTACGGGGGGGTTAAAGAAAAATCACCTGCGGTTCTTGAGGCAGGCGTCTGGGATGAGGGGAAAATGTTTTACTTCCATCTGGCCCCTCTCTTTTTTCCTCCTCCTTTGCATTTCAAATACAACAAAGCAGGTAGAAGTTATGAAGCTTCTTGTAAGAAACGGAGACTGCAGATACAGTTGGAAAGTAGATCTGATGAGAAAATCAATATTGCCTAGACTAGAGTTACCATATTTTGAAAAACAAAAAGGGGACGTATTTCCCCACAGACTACTTCAACCAAGTGATCACTATGTCAAATCTCATTTTAAGTATCCCTGCTATTTAAGCCATGATAATTGCTACTAACTTAGAAAATGCCTAACCTTTCAATCCAAAAAGAGGACATTTCCATCAGTTTTGTTTTTTTTAAAAAAAGAGCCCAAAAGAGGACAGACACCAAAAAAAAAAAAGGAGGAAGAGGAGAAAAGTTGGTTTTTATACCCCGCTTTTCACTACCCAAAGTGGTCTCAGAGTGGCTTACAGTCGCCTTCCCTTCCTCTCCCCACAACAGACACCCTGTGAGGTAGGTGGGGCTGAGAGAGCTCTGAGAGAACTGTGACTGACCCAAGGTCACCAGTTAGCTTCGTGGGGAGGAGTGGGGAATCGAACCCGGTTCTCCAGGTTAAAATCCGCCGCTCTTAACCACTACACCACACTGGTAACCCTAAAATAGACTTCATTTTTCCTCAAAAAAACATCAAGTGATTTTTTTTTTAAAGGGAAAGGGGACAATATTTTTCTCCATGACTTCACTATTCCTGGAAATGTTATATATATAGGTAGAATCCCTGCAAATCTCACTCCATTGGGGTAGAAAACTAGGAAGCTGTGGCATAACAATATATGTGTCCCATTGAGATGAAAAAACAAAAACCAGTGGAAAAGCAGGAAACAAAAAAGCTAGCAAAATGAAAACCTAAATTTGCTCCCCAAATTTCCCACTTCCTTGAGCAATAGAAGAAGAGGAGGAGGAGGAGGAAATTGGATTTACACCCCGCCCTTCACTACCCAAATGAGTCTCAGAGCAGCTTACAATCTCCTTTCCCTTCCCCTCCCCACAACAGACACCCTGTGAGGTAGGTGGGGCTGAGAGAGCTCTCCCGAGAACTGCCCTTGAGAGAACAGCTCTGATAGAATGTGTGACTGACCCAAGGTCACGCCAGCAGCTGCATGTGGAGGAGGAGTGGGGAATCAAACCCGGTTCTCCCAGACTAGAGTCCGTGCACTAAACCACTACACCAAATGGAAAGGTCTAGTGAAACATTACACAAAGTCAGCAAAGGTCTCTTATTTCCCACAAGATGCAAAAGAACCAACCTGCAGCCACTGACTTGCTAGATCAAAAACTAGGACCATGGCCCTTTTTAAGATAAACCAATAAACTGTTTTGGTTTCAAAATGAATGGCCACTGTCTGTCTGGATTGTCCCAGTTTAGACAAGACCCCGAGAAAACCCGCACAAGCATCTATGGAAGAGACTACGTTCGCTTCCCCACTGAGGCACCAGACCGAACAGTGATGAGGAAAAATATGAAGAAACTGGATGTAAGTAAAGGGGGAGTCAAACTGAAGGTCGCATGGCAAATGTCCCTTGGGTTGCGGACAGACTGGCAGCTTGCCGTGATATAGTGCCGCCTCTAATTGACCCAGTTTAAAATGTTGCGGGACATAATCAGCCACACAGCACACCCTACGGCGGGCTACCCACGGAGACATCCTGTGGGAAAGCATCCACACCATTGTAGCGCATCAGCCATGGGGTGCACTGCAAAAACGGCCAAAATCCATGCACGCGCATGTGCACATTTGCACATGGCATTTTTTTTTTAAAGCCGCTTCTCTAGCAGTAGAACGGATCTGCAGGTTCAGACTGTCAAATCCATTCTGTGCATGCTCCCCCGTGTTCAGACAGCCGGCCATGCACAATGAAGGCGTGAGGACACAAAAACTCCACTTTGGAGGCGGTGGCTTTTTAACCCGGCTCCAAGTCGTCCTCTGACAGGGTGAGTACGCCCGGGGAACTCCTGACAGCTGTAGCTGTCTGGACGGGCCCATTTAATCCATTTGTGAAAAATGCCTTTATCGGGCCAAACTGCCAGTCTGAACGCAGCTCTGGTCTCTCCCACCCTCTCAAGACTCCCAGAGGGGCTGGCTGGCCATTCTTGTGTGTGTTCTGGGGGCACGCCACCCGGGGAGCAAAATGACTGGAAAAAATATGTGTGAATGCTTCGTTAACGAATGAGTCAAAAGCTTTTTTAAAAAAATTAAAAATCAATCAACGGCAGCTTATTCCCTTTCAGGGGCTGCCCAAGAAATATGTCCTGACGCACCACGACGAAGCCAGCCACCGCCACTTAGTCACGCAATACGACGACAATTTCAATCGCCACAGCTGTAACCCTTTGCTGCCTCCCCTTCGCAAGTGGAGCAGGCACAAGATGGGTTGGCTTCCTGAGAAAGCAGACTACCCACTTGTCGGTATGTGCCTGGGTGGCGGGGGGCGGGGTATAAGAGGAGGCCAGGGAGCCATCGGGGTGGTATTCGTGCATGGGAGCCTAGAACCCATGGCCATGATCACAGGCACCATTGTGAATCGCCCTCTCCCTACCAACAGAGGCCTTGAGGTCCGATCAGACTGGCTTTTTTTTTCTGCTCAGTCCTTCCCAATCCCTTTCCTGCTTATATCCCCATCTCCACAAGCCTTTTTGCCCCCCAGTATGCATGTGTGTGCTGTCAAATTGCAACCAGCTTATGGCAACCCCAGCGAGGGGCTTTCCAGGCAAGTGAGAAGCACAGGTGGCTTGCCGTTGCCTTCCTCTGCAGAGCCTTCCTTCGTGGTCTCCCACTTAAGTACCGACGGCGCGGCTGAGCTTCTGACAAGATCAGGCTATTCCATGCTGCCATTTTGAACCTCACAGATGGCAAAACCATTTCCCGTTTCAGAGCCTCCCACAAACTACGGCCTCTTTGAGCATCTCGTGAAGAAATGGCGCCCCAGCAACCGAACCGTGATGAACAGCGTCTACACCGTCTCCTACCTCAAGCCTCCGGCTTCTGCTTACCCCGCCCACCCCCACCCCATCACCACTTGCCTCCCTAAGTCCAGCCACAAGCATTTGCGAACTACTGATGCTTATCTGTGAAAGGGCACAGAAAAATCTATGTTCACACAGAACAGTGGTTTAAATACAGTGCTTTTACATAACTGATATTAAAAAAAAAGAAGCATTTTGTGTGCTCCTGTAAGAGAGTAGAGGCCGATTTCTCGCTGGCAGCAAGGCAGCATCGCTTGAGGTCCGTTCAAGCCTGATTCCCCCCCCCCCTTTCTGCAGGTATCGGACCTGGGTACAGCCACAGGCATGACCCTTTGAGTGAGCTGAAGGGCAAGAGGGCTCTTAGGGCACGGGTCACGGCTCAGCAGTAGAGCATCTGCTTTGCATGTGGAAAGTCCCAGACTCATATGTCCAGGTCTGCACCCCACATCCACAGCCTGGGATAGTCACTTTGGTAGCCAGTCCAGATTTGTTTGGGTTTTGGTGTATGTATGGATTTGTAGGAAGGGTGCTGGTTTTGGCGACCCAGCTCTTTCTTTGCTTAGCAGAGCGCGCCTGGCTTGGACGCAGCAGTGCTTTGTCCTGAATCTACCATGTGCTTGAAAGACCACAAAGTCACCAAGAGCCACATTTCAGTTTGAAACAAAATTAACAACTTTATTCCAGAAATACATGCTTGACAGTGCAGGGTAGCAATGTAGAAACGGTTCCTATGCTGTCTAACCAGGAAATGGATCCGGATGCTGAGAGGCCCCCCCTGCTTCTCCGTCTTGTGTGCATGGAAGGAGAGGGAAGAGAAGGAAGGAGATGGAAGGCAGTTGTTTTTTTCCCCCTAAACAGTGTTGATCTGCACGTCAAATGGAGTCAGTGACAATAGAGTAAACAGGAAGATGCTTAGACCTATTTCCCACGAAGAGCTGCTCTGCCGTCGCTCTTCCCTTTCCACCGATTGTGTGCGTCAAGTTCCCACTATTTGCCCCAAGCCGCATTTTGACTTGCAGCTTCACCTGTTTCCCCCCGCGGCTTCACAATCCTGTTTTTTGAGGATCGCGAAGCCTTGGGGGGGAAACGGGCAAAGCTATGGGTCAAAATGTGGCATGGGGCAAATAGTGGGAAATTGTCGAATACAATCGGGGGAAAGCGAAGAGTGACAGCGGAGCAGCACCTCGTGGGAAATCAGTCTCGGTGTCTGCCAGTCTGCCTGCAACTCTGTGGTGACTTGCTTCTGGAGGCTGAGACGCTGGGAACATCGCCCTCTGGTACTTCCAACAGGATTCACCCAATAAAAGAAGCCCCGGCCCTCAGTTTGCAAGACCTGAGCAAGGCTGTTAATGATAGATTGTTTTAGAGGACATTAATCCCTAGGGTCACCATGAGTCAGAGACACCTTGACAGCACTTAACACAACACACACACACCCATGTGCACGCACGCAAATTGGACTTGTCTTCCTTTTTTGTAAGCTGCTTCAAGTTGGACAGCAGCAGCCTAAAAGCGTATGTCTGCATAGGTGAATAAATAAGCAAGTAAGCCAGGGTGACTGGTCAGCTGAGATGCTGCTGCGCACTCTTGTGTCTGGCTCTAACAGTTGCGCTGAAAATGCTCAGAACTGCTAGGGAGGAGATAGGGAGGTTTACTCCCAGCAGTTCCAAGGAAGTCTTCCATCCAAGTACTAACCACAGTTGACCCTGCTTAGCTTCTGAGATCGGACAAGATCTGGCTTGCCTGGGCTATGCAGGTCAGCGCTATTGCAATATGTTTGACTGATACGAAGGGGAAGCTGACTTATATCGGGAGTAATAACAGGCTCTGATCCCGGATGAATTGAAGGCTTGCAAATTCCTGGCCACACCTGTTTAGATCTTGTTACAACCAACCGCTGTTTGTGCGCCTGCAAATCCAGGCAGATGCTGTTTGCTGGAAGGCTTTGCCTAGTGTGTGGGCCTATGGAAGCATCCAGTCCCCTGTAGGTGCAAGTCCAACACCCTTTCTTGCATCGAGCGTGACGGTAAACAGGTTGATGCGCCAGAGTTCCAATAGGCTGCGAGGTTGCCTTGATTCTCCCACGCATACCACTCCCTGCCGAAAACCAGTTTTGCACTGGGACCCCTGCCTAATTGTATCCATTGCATACTTGCCAATGCTCTATTGTCAGATGATTGAGAGAAACGGCTTCTCTTTAGCGTAGCCCTTGTTTTGATTTGTCACATGTGAATTATGTTGCTCAGCATCTGTAGGGGTCTCCCTGTGTTCAGAGGGCTTCACAGACACTTTCTAGAAGCAACATTTGTAAATCGGGCAGGTGTTATAATCCCCATATCACAGAGAGCAAGATCCGAACCAGGGACCATCTAGGTAGCGGCTCATGCCCCACTCCTCCACTTGCACCTGCTGGATGACCTTGGGCAAGCCATAGTTCTGGCACAGCTGTTCTTGAAAAAGAGCAGTTTCTGTCAGAGCTCTCTCAGCCCCACCTACCTCACAGGGTGTCTGATGTGGGGAGGGGAAGGGAAAGGGGTTTGTAAGCTGCTCTGAGACTCCCTTGGGTAGTGAAGGGAGGGGAATAAATCCAATTTCTTCTCTTCTTCTTAATGGCTTTGCTACACTGACTTCGTTTGCTTGTTTTGCAATTTTTATCCCGCCCTACCCCACAAACGGGCTCCGGGTGGCTTACAACCTGTCACAGAAACCAATAGAACAGTTCCATAAAGTGCTGGTTCATGAAAACATTAATTTCAATAATAATTAAAATAAAATAACCAGTATAAAATACCTAATGGCTGTCAGGAGAGATCTCATTTCTTATATGCTGGTGGCAGTCAAGACTTTAGTGGCTAGGCATTGGAAAAGTCGTATACAACCCTCATCATTGCATCAGGGCATACTCCATTGGGGGCCCTCACTGCGGAGGTATAATTCCTTGTTTATGCACGTTGAGTACTGGGTTCAAGATGCATTGCAGTGAACAGCTCTGTTTTATTTATTGATTTCAGGAACACAACTAGGACAAACTCCAGGGCATCTGCCCTGCTATATAGCATGCAAAGACCATACCCTAACACATCCCACTCTCAACAATAAGCTATTTACATAATACTACTTCTCTATTGGAGCATTCCAGGATCCTGGTAAGCTATTATTCAGGGGTAACAAGCTCAACCAGTTCCAGCTACTAATTCAGGGATGACTCAGGCTCAATACACAACAATGTGCAAGGGACACAAATGGCAAAAAAAAAAATGACACCCACAGTTGCGTCTGATCACACAGTGACGGGCTGAGCCCGCAGCTTCAAAGGGATATGTGATCTTGCAACTGCGTGTCTAATTCCTCCAGAGGAAATAGCCTCTCTTCCCTCCGCTTCAACTGGCATGTGTGACCGCAGCCTTAGTTCAGTTTCGCAGGGCATGCAAGACAGAGATGCTCCGCAGGGCCCATGGTTGAGGACAGCAATGGCTGGTTTCTCCTCCCCTCTTTCTCTTCCTTCCCCGATGGGATAAGGAAATACAAATTAATGTCCATTATGTGCCTCTGGGAAACTTGATCTGAATTACTGTGATCTGATTTTACTGTTTAATTGTTTTTAATTAATCAGGATGTACTTGTTTTAAATGTTTGTTACTCAGCCCATTCGCGGGGAAGGCAGTCTAAAAACCGAATCAAATAGATAAATAAAACACGGATGAATGAGTCGTCCAAGATTACTTGCTGTATCCAAGAGGAATGCCTCTCCTCAGAAGATGCTTGCTGCAATTCTTATTTATTGTTGTTGTCGTTGTTCAGTCGCACAGTCGAGTCCGACTCTTTGCGACCCCATGGACCACATCACGCCAGGCCCTCCTGTCTTCCGTTATCCTCTGGAGTTTGCTCAATTTCATGTTTGTTGCATCGATAACACTGTCTAAGCATCTCATCCTTTGCCGTCCCCTTCTTCTTTGACCTTCAATATTTCCCAGCATCAGGGTCTTCTCCAGTGAGGGCTCCCTTCTCATTTGGTGGCCAAAGCATTTGAGCTTCAGCTTCAGTATCTGGCCTTCCAGGGAACAGTCAGGGTCAATTTCCTTTAGGATTGACTGATCTGATCTCCTTGCCGTCCAAGGAGTTTATACGTTTGTATGCAATGCATGTATCCATCTTTTAAAATATAGAATATGTATTTTTTTCTTCTTAAAACCATTTGGTATTTCCCTCCCCCTTTCTGGCAGTTTTCACTGATTAACTAATTCTCTCCTTCTAATCCAGAAGTTTGTAAAGGGAATTAGGGCACCACAAACCAAGGTTATGACCTCTGTTTCAATGTGGTAGGCAAACAAGACCTTTATACACGGTTACCTTCAACAGACCTTGGATTCTGCATTGTGTACATGGCACAGAGCTTGGGGAAGCCAGTGAGATACCGAGCACGGGGAAAGCTGTCCCCAAGGTCTTTGCTTTTACAAGATTAAAAAAATATTAGAACAGCGCCTTTAAACTGAGGCAACTAACTGGCTGGGGGGGGGGGGGGGGAGTACCAGATTCCTGTCTTCAATAGCTGTTTGAATCTGGAGGGAAAAAACAGATGACTTTTCATATCTGGATAGCAGCATTATCAACCGCTAACATCTGTCATGGCCCAGGCTAGGCCGATCTCAGCAGCTTAGCAAAGTCAGCCCTGGTTAGTCCTTGGATGGGAGACCACCAAGGAAGCCCAGGGTCGTCATGCAGAATCGGGCAATGGCAAACCATTTCTGTTTGTCTCTCGCTTTGAAAGCCCTGATGGGGTCACCATAAGTTAGCTGTGTCTTGACCACACTTTCCAACATCAACATCTATGTTGTGTCGCCAGACTAACTGACACAGGCAAGGTGCACAACCTGATTGAAGTGTAGATAAAGCTTCATTTAGGAACTAACACACTTGATAGTAAAGAGGAGCGGCAGAGGTAGTGTCCTAGCTACATCACCGGTGGAGAGAGCGTAAGACCGATTTCCCACGAGGCGCTGCTCCGGCGTCGTTCTTCCCTTTGCCCCGATTGCGTGGTTGAATTTCCCAATATTTGCCCCATGCTGCATTTTGACCCATAGCTTCACCCGAATTCCCCCGCGGCTTCAGTGATCCTCAAAAAACAGGAAAACTGCTTCAGGGGGTGGACTCTGTAGCATTGTACCATGCTGAAGCCCGTCCCCTCCTCAAACCCCATCCTCTCCCGGATCCACCCCCAAAGTCTCCAGGTATTTTCTAACCCAGACTTGGCAACCCTATAAGTTCCTCTGAGACTGAGCATGGCAGGGGAGGGGCAGAGTTGATTCCACAGTTCATTTAAGGAAGGACATAAGGAAGGAAAAGCTTCTGGATTTTAACTGGTGGTGCATACTGGACTTATGCATTTCTGATGCTAAAATTCATATAGTTTTCTGACAAAGCATTAACTCCCCCACCCTGCCTCACTTTCACATTGCTGGACCTAATAATGGAGCAGCTCCACCTAGTGGACAAAGTGCTGCAAGAGAGCTGGAACTGTCCCTCCAAAGACAGAGGAACAAAAATGCATCCGACCTCTTTCACCTATCTGGGGAGAGAGCAAAGTTTCCAATATGCTTGTTTCAGGTCTCTTCCTGTGCAGAAGAGAGTTGCTTCCGCGTGCAGAGCTGATCCTCCACCACTGATCCTCGGCCTCATCCGGACAATCTTTGCAGCCGCCTTTCAAAGTAGGCAGGTCAAGGGACTTTCCTGTGGTTGTAAGTCTCAGCTAGATTGCGTCCTGATTTAAAACAGGTCACGTCGTAGTGGAACCAAGTTTTCTGTTCCTGGTTTTTAAAAAGAGAGAAAGAGAGCAGTTTCTGTCAGAGCTCTCTCGGCCCTGCCTACCTCACAGGGGGTCTGTTGTGGGGAGGGGAAGGGAAAGGAGAGCGTAAGCCGCTCTGAGACTCCAAGCGAAGGGTGGGGTATAAATCCAATCTCCTCCTCCTCCTCCTCTTCTTCTTCTTCTCTGGACTGCTCTAATGGGCGATTCTAATAAAAAGCAGCAATAAAAAATGCTGATGTACTAGGGACTGGCGATTGTGGGCTGAAGGCCGCTGGCCTACTTGGCCATGCAGCCCCTCGCTTCCTTAACAGCCATAATATTACCTGCTTACACAATCGTGTCACAAGGGGGCACTGTGGAAAGAGATTTGAGAAGAACGTTCAAGTTTTTGAAGGAAAGATGTTCCAAGATGGTTTGCCTTTGCTGGCCTCCTTTCTAGCAAAGCCTGGACTTCCCCGGTGGTCTCCCATCCTATTAGCAACCAGGGCTGACCCTGCTTAGCTTCTGAGATCTGACAGCACTTAACAGCCCTTTCCACCACCGTGATTTCACCCTGAGCCTTCTTTCTTTCATCCTTTTTGTTGTCGCTGCTGCTGCTGTGCTGCTCCTGATTCGTTTTGTTCCTTACCCCGACATTTAGCGCTACTTCTGCCTTTTGAATGCAATGGAGGCCTTGCCCGTTTTTCATTGCTGGTGTTCCTAGAGTTGCCAACAGGCCTGGAGAAAAATGGCCGGTGCTTGTCATAGCGCAGACAGCAACCCAATACCTTCCAAATTTTGCTGAGTCTTTTAATTATGAGAGCTGTTTTGGTGTAGCGGTTAGGACAATGTTCCCTCTAAGCTGAGTTAGTGTGAGCTAGCTCACAGTTTTTAAGCCTTTGGCTCATGCATTTTTGTCCTAGCTCAGGAAGGATGGCTCCAGAGCAAACTAATTTGTGCAGCAGACAAATTGCTCACTCACAACTTTAATGCCAGTAGCTCACAAAGTAGAATTTTTGCTCACAAGACTCCACAGCTTAGAGGGAGCATTGGTTAGGAGCACAGACTCTGATCTGGGAAGAATCAGGCTTGATTCCCCACTCCTCCACGTACAGCTGCTGGTGTGACCTTGGATCAGTCACAAGTTCTTTCAGAACTGTTCTCTCAGGAGCAGTCCTCGAAAGAGCTCTCTCAGCCCCACCTGTCTCACTGGGTGTCTGTTGTGGGGAGGGAAAGGAGATTGTACGCCACTCTGAGACTCCTTTAGGTAGTGAAGGGCGGGGCATAAATCCAATCTCTTCTCCTCTTCTGTATCCCACTCGATCCCATGGAGCGATCCATGCATCGATCTATTCCATGCATTCATCTATGCCACATAATACAGAAACAAATGCATTTAGTGGGAGCGCAGCAACAGTGCTATGGCACACAAATAGACACATTGCTCTATTTTCTCCCCAGAGAGGACCCAAAGTGGCTTATAACCGCATTCTGTTTTGTCCTTACAATCACAACAACCCTGTGAGGTAGGTTAGGCTGAGAGAGGCAGAATGGGATTCAGACTTGAGTCTCCCAGATCTTAGCCTGACATTCTAATCAGTACAACATGCGGGCTATTGACATCGGGCGGAGGGTGTTGTTTGTTTTATTTGTAAAAATTTTGTGTGTGTGTGTGGGCGCGCGCATGCACACGCACGCACCTGGAAGTCATGGTTGACCTCTGGCAAGTCCTAGTGGAGCTTAGACATTTCAGGGAGGGGGTCTTATTATTTCCTGTCCCTGCGTCCTGTCCCTGGTATTCTTTGGAGGTCTCCCACCCAAGTCCTTGCCAAGGGCTTGCCTGGGCTGTCCAGGTCAGGGCGACGTCTGAGGGCTCGATTCACACGAGAAGAAAGTGAAAATGAACTGGGGTGGGTGGAACAATAGGACCGTGGACTTCATTTGTGTCCTGCTAATTAATAAGCTTTGGGCAGGGTGGGAGTTGAACGATTCAAACTGGCCAGCTCCACCATTTGCTATCTATAGCAGAGGTGTCGCCCATCCTCTTTGCACTGTAGGATCTGTACATCTTGAATCAACAAGCCGCTGCAGGCAAAACAATGTTCCAATTAGCACCGAAAAAAAAGATGTGCATCAATGCTTCTCATGTTATACCCCCCCCCCCCCCCCCGGTCCAGCTCCTAATAAGAGTCTAAATAGCTTTTCCCACCAAGCCGGTATCACCTTTGAGGTGCTAAAAAGACGATGCTTGAAACAAAATCCAGAAATAATCTGCCCAGCTAAATGAGGAACTTGTCATCCCCCCCCAGAAGACCAAGAACAGCTGATTTAACCTTTTAATTATTATTTTTTAAAAGGCACAGTGCAGTATCAAAAGACAGATCGATTGCTGATCAAACTTATTCAGCTGCCTTGCCTGAGTTGGGTCTACTCTGAGTCAGCAGCAGCTCTAGGGGATCAACAGTGGATGGCCAAAAAGAAACAGAACCCCAAGGACTAGCGTCTAGACAGACAGGGTTTCCAACTCCAGGGTGGGAAATTCTTGGAGATTTGGAAGTGGAGCTGCGGCTCTTTCATGTATATTATCTGGCTCCCGGCAGCGCGGCTGGGGAAGCTAAATATCATTAGCAAACAAATATCATTGGACAAATTAATATCATTATCAATATCTGCTTTTACCCCTTTTGTTATTATTTTTGGCAGTCTCGTTTAATATTAATAAAAAGCAAATTTGCTTATTTTCCAATAAAAGCAGGTAATATTTGGTCATGTCATGTGGCTCTCAAACATCTGACGTTTATTCTATGCGGCTCTTACGCTGAGCAAGTTTGCCCACCCCTGATGTAGAGGAACAGGGAATCAAATTAGACTCCACCAGGGTAATAACCGGTGTTGCAACATGGAAGCAGGCAGTGTCAAGCCGCCTCTTAACATTTCTGGCCTTGAAAATCCCATAGAATTTGCTATCAAGTCAGCTGTGATTTGACACCCCAAAACAGTAGGCTCTATTGTGCTTCCACCATCACCCATTAGACAACACTGCTTGGGGCATCAATATCTCTGCTACTGGTAAGGCATAGAAAGTGCGCTCTCAAAATATCCCGCTTTTCTTATCTGTTTGCTTCTTTGTTTTTGCAGTTCACTTGAATTTATTTCAGGGCGGCCCTTTTAAATGGTGCAAATCTCACCCTAATGGCGGCATTTCATTCCTCCCTTCTCCCCAGGACGGAGGCATCAAAGTCTGGTCCCCACCATGAAAGAGGAGGAAGAGGACGAGGAGAAGCAGCAACAGCTTGGATTTATATCTCACCCTTCACTACCTGAAGGAGCTTCAGAGTGGCTTACAATCTCCTTTCCCCTTTCCCCTCCCCACAACAGACACCCTGTGAGCAATGCTCTGGAGCCATCCTTCCTGAGCAAAGACAAAAAACGTGTGAGCCGGAGGCTAAAACACTGTGAGCTAGCTCACACTAACTGCATACTTAGGGAGAAGAGAACATGTGTTTTTTGACTGTAGATTACACCAGCACAATAGAGAGATATTTATAAATCCCATTATAAAATCACACCCGGGGCGTAGTAGAGAGAGACTCCTCTCAGTTATGTTGGCAGATAAAAGTTGGAATATAACTCATATGGTGGCAAAAATTTGGTTGGGTAGCCTATCGTATCAGGAGAGCGTGGAGGGACCATAATTAAATTTGATTTTATCTGATTTTTAGTGGAATTTGTAAATATTTTTAAAGTTTTATAACATACATTGTCATGTAAGACATATTGTTTTACTATTGTTACAATAGCTGTTTTATTAACTGTATTCGATGTACTATGGTCTCTGACCGCAATAAACTTCATTCATTCATTCATTCATTCATTCATTCATTCAACTCTGCTTAGAGGGAACACTGCTCGTCAGCTCTCTCATAGGTTAGCTTTTTCAGGGTAAGTTTCTGGGCTAACTGGAAGTTTGAACAGGGCTTGGAACAAAATGCTTCAGCCTCTTCCGGAAATTGATTGTCTTGTCATGTCACATGCACGTCTGGACCAATTTGCTGATAGGACCGTACCTGACGAAGGGGCATGGCTCAATGGCCAAGCCCCTGCTTTTTGTACAGGAGGTGGCAAATTCAGTCCCCAGCATCTCCAGTTGAAAGGTCGTGGCTGCTGAGGAAATTTGCTGGTTACTCTGCCGATCTGCTGATACTGCCGCCCGTAGAATATACTGAAACAGTGGGACCAGCAGTCTGTGTTTTGAAGCAATTGGGAGACGGGCCTCTTGCGAGTGCCGGATCTCTAACGCCAGACCTGCAGGCCCTCCTTTGGATGAAGGGACTTGCAAGGGGCCGTTTACTTCCCCACCTTGGAAAGGTGCTGGATGCAAAGAGAGAGCGTGTAATGAGTTTCCTGTTCATTGTGACATAACGGCAGCGGGTAACTTCAGACGCTGCCTGAGCACAGAGCTAAAGTTTCAAGGCAAATTAAAGTAAACGGACAGCCACGATGGAAACACAACCTGGTTGCCTGTGAGGCCGAGGAACCTGGGGAGTACCCCTATCGCAGGCATTCGACACAATAACTCTGCAGGAAAAGTAGCCAGCTCATTTAAAGGTGCTGTCTGATAAGTATTAATCCCCTGGAAGCGTAAGGCTGCGTCACTGGCAAACAAGACCAAGATAATCCATGCGATAGTATTCCCCGCTGCCCTGACCTGGATAGCCCAGGCTAGCCCCATCTCATGAGGTCTCAGAAGCTAAGCAGGGTCAGTCCTGGCTTGTATATGGATGGGAGACCACCAAGGAATACCAGGGTTATGACTCAGCTCCGGTAGTTGGTGCCAGCCCCTCCCCACGGGGGAATGCCTGCTTGTGTCATGGCTGCAGCAAAATGACCCCGTCCCCTGGAAAGGTCCTGGTTCCTCCGACCAGCCTTCTGAAGGCTTCAGCCACCACTGAAGCTATCCTCCCAGAATAGTGGTATTTCTGAGGCTTGGATTCGTAGCTGTCCCCTCTCTGCCAGCTCTTTCTTCCTTTCTTCCTTTCTTCCTTCCTTCCTTCCTTCCTTCGTCTGTCTGTCTGTCTGTCTTGCCTTCTGACACACTTCCAGTGATGTCAGGTGGTGTACCATATGCAAATAAGTTATGCTAATGAGTTATGCTAATGAGCTTCTGCACCTCTTTTTCTACGAAATGACCCCTGGTCATGACCAATGCTCCCTCTAAGCTGTGGAGTTTTGTGAGCAAAAATTCTGCTTTGTGAGCTACGGGCATTAAAGTTGGGAGCGAGCGATTCGGCTACTGCATCAATTAGTTTGCTCTGGAGCCCATCCCTCCTGAGTGAAGACAACAATGTGTGCGCCAGAGGCTAAAAAACTGTGAGCTGGCTCACAGTCACTCAGCTTAGAGGGAACACTGGTCACGACCACTTCTGAACATCTCTTGCCTTGAACACTTCATGGCGTCGCCATAAGTCAGCAGTGATTTGACGGCAGTTTTCACCACCAGTATTCCCCATTCCTATGCACGGGTGTGGAAGTTGGGCAATGAAGAAAGTTGACTGGAAGAAAGTTGATTTCATTTGATATTGGATTTCATTGGATATTGGTTGGAGAACAGTTCTAGGGATATCAGGGCTTTTTAAAAAAAGAGGTGCTGGAATTCTCAAGAGAGAAATGAAGTTTTCAATCCGTAAACTGAAAACTAGTGAACTTTTAAACATTTTTTAAAGCATGTTGTTGAAGAGGTTCCGGAACTCTGTTCCGGTGTGTTCCGCCAGAAAAAAAGCCCTGATGGACCATGGACCTCCGAAAAGACAAATAAGTGGGTTCTAGGTCAAATCAAATATGAACCCTCCCTAGAAGCTAAAATGACTAGAGTGAGGCTATCGTACTTTGGTCACATTAGGAGAAGGCAGGACTCACTGGAAAAGACAATAATGCTAGGGAAAGTCGGAAGGCCGCGGGAGAATAGGAAGATCCCATATGAGATGGGTTGACTTAGTCGAGGAAATTGTGGCCCTTAGTTTGCAAGACCTGAGCCAGGCTTTTAATGACAGGAGGTCTTGGAAGACGTTCATTCATAGGGTCACCGTAAGTTGGTGTAGTGGTTAGGAGTGTGGAAGACTGGATTTGATTCCTCACTCCTCCATATGCAGCCGCTGGCATGACTTTGGGGCAGTTACGAGTTCTTTCAGAGCTGTTATCTCAAGGGCAGTCCTTGAAAGAGCTCTCTCAGTCCCACCTACTTCAGATGAGGCATAGTGGATACAGTGGTGGACCAGGATCCTGGGAGACTTGGGTTCGAATTCCTACTTCCACCTTGCTGAGTGACCTTGGGCCCATCACAAGCTCTCAGCCTGGCCTACCTCACAGGGCTCTTGTTCAGTTTCAGTTCAGTTAGCCTTTCTTGGCATATAATACTGTAAAAAAGGAGAACCATATCACAAAATACATAATTTTATAAAATGCATCATGTTACAAAATGCCATTGTTTACTTCTGTAGTTTTTCCTGGCACAGCTTTATAGCCGATTGTAAAAACATTTCTACCTTTGCTCTTGTTTCAGGTGAGGAGCCATTCAAAAGGCGATGCACCTTTTGAACATCTGGAAGGCCCATCATATTAGCTAAGATAGAGTTTAGATGAGACCTATCTATATATCTAATAGCCAAGACACCCCCTGCTGGCGGATATCTATTTTTTCTCAACATGATGCTTCCCTCTTTGGGAATTTGTGCATAAGAACATCAGAAGAGCCCTGCTGGATCAGACCAGTGGTTCGTCCTGTCCATCATCCTGTCTCACACAGTGGCCAACTAGTTCCTCTGGAGGGTCAACAACAGAGAAGAAGAAGAGGAGATTGGATTTATATCCCGCCCTTCACTCACTCGGAGTCTCAGAGCAGCTTACAAACTCCTTTCCCTCCCCCTCCCCTCAACAGACACCCTGAGAGGGAGGTGGGGCTGAGAGAGCTCTGACAGAAACGGCTCTTTTTCAACAACAGCTGTGCCAGAACTATGGCTTGCCCAAGGTCATCCAGCAGGTGCAAGTGGAAGAGTGGGGAGTCAAACCCGGTTCTCCCAGATTAGAATCCACACACTTAACCGCTACACCAAACTGGCTCTCAACAGGGCATAGAGGCCGAGGCCTTCCCCTGATGTTGCCTCCTGGCTCCGGGATTCAGAGGCTGACTGGCTCTGCAATTGGAGGTTCCCCTTAGTCACCATGACTAGTAGCCATTGTTAGGCTTAACCCAAAACATCTGAGGTTATTTGATCAAGACATTTTTGTTTATTTTCAATTTCATATGTTGATGTCTTTGATTTCAGTTTGCCTCCTTTCTGTTGCCAAAAAGTCTATTTATTTTTTTACGCCTTTTCTACGCCACATGCCACTAACACAAACATATGTCGAGAAATGAATTCATGTTAATGTGGAGAGGGGGGAAAAAACCCAGCATGAGGAAAGAGGAACTGGTGTGAAAAGCCTGAAAAGGAATATCTCTCACAAGGGATTGTTAATATGCAAAGGAGGATATTGAAATCAGCCCGGGGAACTGTTTGAATTCCAGTCTTATACCTCGGATGATATTGGTAACATGAGAGTGGTCCAAAGACAATTTAAGCAGTTCATACGAAAAGGTTCTCTGTTCCCCTTTCCAGAGAGGTGGTGGCTGCATTCAGCCTCCGATTCTGAACAGTCTTCAAGGGTAGTCCCCTATTGTGTTGCTTATGGTAGACTACAGGCCTGTAGCTAACAAGGGACCCATGGGGCCCAGCCCCCTAGCGTTTCTTCTAGGCCCCCTCCCTCCCAGGCTGGCCCCAAATTGAATTAATGCAATTAACTTATTTAATTAGCTGCACCCCCCCCCCCCCCAAGGCCCCCTCTCCAAAAAATCCCTAACTACAGGACTGGTAGACTAGCTTGGAGTTCAGGGAAATGGAATTATGGGAACATGTCTGCCAGCTCATTGAGATCTGGGAAAGCCAGTTTTGGTGTAGTGGTTAGGAGTGGTGGATTCTTATCTGGGAATACTGGGTTTGATTCCCCACTCCTCCACATGCAGCTGCTGGTGTGACCTTGGGTCAGTTACAAGTTCTTTCAGAGCTGCTCTCAAGGGCAGCTCTCGGGAGAGCTCTCTCAGCCCCACCTACCTCACAGGGTGTCTGACTTTTATGGGGAGGGGAAAAGGATTGTAAACCACTCTGAGACTTCTTTGGGTAGTGAAGGGCGGGGTATAAATCCAATCTCCTCCTCCTCTCCCTATTACCTGCACTGAAGCCTACATATCTACAGAGGCATGAGATTCTGAGCATGGGTGAAGGCCGCTGGTTCTTAGCCAGTCACCTGGAGTGAGTGGCCCAGAGGATGCAGGATCAGCCCAGGAGTTGGCACACTGCATCGTTGTCTAAATGACGTGTTTGTCTTTCTTGGTCAGCTGCTTTAAGAGCCCAGTGGGGGGAGGAAGCAGAACGGTCGGACTGATAAAACAGAGGAACAAACTTTACAAAGGCTCAAAAAACCACTAAGCTCTTTGAAAGCCAGTGTGGTGTAGTGGTTAAGAATGATGGACTCTAATCTGGAGAACTGGGGCTGATTCCCCACTCCTCTACGTGCAGCTGCTGGGTGACCTTGGGTCAGTCACAAGTTCTCTCAAGAGCTGTTCTCTCAGCGCTCGCTCGGCCCCACCCACCTCACAGGGTGTCTGTTGTGGGGAGGGGAAGGGAAAGGACCTTGTAAGCCGCTCTGAGACTCCTCCTCCTCGGGTAACCGAGATGGTAAAATTAGTGGCTAGGGAGGTTTTTAAAAGTGCATCCTGTTATACAGTTGGGAAAACTAGGGGGGGAGGGAGTTTTAAATGAGGAAGGGTTCCCCCCCCAAAAAAGGGGGGATATATTTCGTTTCAAAAGCTGTCCTTGCCCCCCTAAGTGAACTCTTCCCATTCTCTCCGAAGATCGTCACACAGACACAAGCGCGAAGCGCGTGTCGTCCCGTCCCTGCCCTCTGCCTGGCTTTCCCCCGGCACGGAAAGGAGACGCAGACGCCAGAGACCCCTCCCCTCCCCTCCCCTCCCCTCCCCTCTCCTCTCGCCCCGGGACCCCTGGAAGCGGCGCGCCTCTTCCCCGCCCGGCCCGCCTTCCGCCCTCCCCCGCTGCGATTCTCTGGTGTGCCTCCCGTGCGTCCTCGCCTCCTCCTCCTTTCCCTCCTCCTGCTATCTGATCTCCGAGAGTTGATCTCCCCCGGGATAAAAGGCACGCGCTCCCCAAGCGGGCGGGCGCGCGCGCCGCACGCCTCCCCTCCCCTCCCCTCCCGTCCGCTCCCCCCGCCCCGCCAGCCCAGCGCAGCAGCAGCCGCCGCCGCCGCCGAGCCTCCAACCATGCCTTCCCCCTGACGCGGCGGAGCGCGGGCGACTCTCTGGGCTTGCCTCGGCGCCGACGATGAGGCCATGGTCCCCCCTGGGCTCCCTCGCGCCTCTCCTGCTCCTCGCCCTGCTCTCCTTCCCGCTGGGCCACTTCTGCCCGGCCGTCTGTAGCTGCCTGGACTACCACACCGTCGACTGCCGCGACCAGGGGCTGCCCAGCGTGCCCAACCCGTTCCCCCTGGACGTGCGCAAGCTCCTCATCGCCGACAACCACATCCAAGCCATCCCGGCCGACTTCTTCATCTTCTACGGCGACCTGGTCTACCTGGACTTCAGCCACAACGCCATCGTCAGCCTGGAGGAGGGCACCTTCAGCAGCTCCGGCAAGCTGGTCTTCCTCGACCTGAGCTACAACAACCTGACCCAGCTGGCCGCCGGCGTCTTCAAGTCCGCCGCCCGGCTGATCAAGCTCAGCCTGGGCAACAACCGCCTCCGGGAGGTGGACGAGGCCGCCTTCGAGAGCCTGGAGCAGCTCCAGGTGTTGGAGCTGAACAACAACAGCCTGCAGACGCTGACCGTGGCCGCCCTGGATGCCCTGCCCAACCTGCGCAGCCTCCGCCTGGAGGGCAACCCCTGGCTGTGCGACTGCGACTTCGCCAGCCTCTTCAGCTGGCTCCAGGAGAACCAGTCCAAGCTGCAGAAAGGTAAGCCCGGCTCCAGAGGGCCCCAGAGCGGCCTGGTCTAGATGGGGCCGGTCAGAGCTGGGAAGCTCGGCGGGGTCGGCCCTGGTTAGTGCTTGGAGGGGAGACCAGCAAGGGCATTCAGGGTCACTACCCAGAGGCAGGCAACGGCCAGCCGCCTCTGTCCGTCCTGGAAGCGAAGCGGGGTCACTCCGGGTTGGGACTTGGAAGGGAGACCACCGAAGAAGTCCAGGCTTGCTGCGTGGGGGCAGGCAATGGCAAACCCCCTCTCTCCGTCTTGGAAACCAAGGAGGGTTGGCCAGCCCTGATTGGTGCTTGGATGGGAGACCACCAAGGAAGTCCAGGGTTGCTGTACAGAGGCAGGCAATGGCCAACCGCCTCTGTTGGTCCTAGAAACTAAGTAGCGTAGGCTGGCCCTGGTTGGTACTTGGATGGGAGACCAGCAAGGACGTTCAGGGAGCCTATACAGAGGCAGGCAACAGAGGCAGGTTCAGGGAGCCTGTACAGAGACACTCGGTCCTAGAAACTAAGCAGGGTTGGCCCTAGTTAGTAATCGGATGGGAGACCACCAAAGAAGCTGAGGGTTGCTGCGCAAAGGCAGGCAACGGCCATCCGCCTCTGTTTGTCTCTACCTTTGGTGATTGCCACATACCTTGAACCACAGAAAGAGAGCACCGCTCTTCAGAGCCAGGTTGGCCAGACTCTGGGACATCGTCCCTTTAGTCCAGCTGTATTTTTGTAGCCCTGCGAATGAACTGCCCTGACCCGGGTGGCCCGATCTCATCGGGTCTTACAAGCTAAGCCGGGTAGGGCCTGGTTAGTATTTGGGTGGGAGGCCAGCCGTCAGAGGCAGGCGACGGCAAACCCACCTCTGCTCATAGGTGTCAACTACGGGGGGGCTCGAGGGCTTAAGCCACCCCCGAAATTTCCCAGGGGGGACTGAGCCCCCCCCCCGGGAAAACGGTGCGCCCTCCGCTGCGCCTCCCCGGGCCCTTCCTAGGGCCGCCGCCATCTCTCCCCCCTCCCCGCCTAACCACTCTGTCCCTCCCTCCATCCGTCCAGGGGCCAGCTAGCAAATGCCCAGCTGGCCCCTGGACGGACGGACGGAGGGAGGGACGGAAGCAGGAGAGGTCAGGCGGGGAGGGGAGGCGGTGGTGGGAACATGGTCCCGGTGGGCGGGCGCGCTTTGCACATGCACGCTAAAGAGCTCCCGCCCCCCCTGGGATTTTGAAAACTTGACACCCCTGCCTCTGCTCGTCTCTTGCCCTGGAAACGCCACAAGTCGGTTGCGACTTGACGGGGCTTTATTATTATTAGAAGATAGATAAAGGCATCGTGCGAACTTGCTGGGTCCGTCTGCTTTCCTGTCTGGAGAACAGGCTGTTCTTTCTTCAAGCAGATGGTTTCTGCCTGAGGCTGTTGATCACCAAGAAGCAAAGACACTTTTGGGCTCCCGCCAAGATGGCATGTGTTTGTTCAGCCACTTACACTCTGTTGTTGTTTTCTTTTCCCTCCCCTATGGGGGTCCCAGAGCAGTCTTCCCTCTTCCAGGTTATTCTCACAACAGCCAGTTTGGTGTAGTGGTTAAGTGTGGGGACTCTAATCCGGGAGAACCAGGTCTGATTCCCCACACCTCCACTTGCAGCTGCTGGATGACCTTGGGCAAGCCATAGTTCTGTCAGAGCTGTTCTGATACGAGCAGTTCTCGAAAGAGCTCTCTCAGCCCTGCCTGCTTCACAGGCAGTGTTCCCTCTAAGTTGTTAGTGTGAGCTAGCTCACAGCTTCTTAGCCTCTGGTTCAGACAGTTTTGTCTTAGCTCAGGAACTCTGGCTCCAGAGCAAACTAATTTATGCAGGAGCCGAATCGTTCGCTCACAGCTTTAATGCCAGTCACTCACAAAGTAGAATTTTTGCTCGCAAGACTCCACAGCTTAGAGGGAGCATTGCTCACAGGGTCTCTTGTGGGGAGAGGGAGGGAAAGGAGATTGTAAGCCGCTCTGAGACTCCTTCGGGTAGTGAAGGGCGGGGTATAAATCCAATCTCCTCCTCCTCCTCTTCTTAGGCTGGAGAGAGTGACTAGCCCAGGTTGCTTGTGTCTACTGGGGATTCAAACCTGGGTCTCTAGTGCAGATCCTAAGCCAAGTTCCACCCTTCTAAGCCCCTTGACTTCAACAAGCTGAGAAGGGCGGAACTCTGTTCAGGATTGCACTGCAAATTCGAGTCAGATGGCTTTGAGTGCAGGAAAATTAACCCAGAGTCTAGGGGCACCTTGATGCACTCTTATTTGGCCACAAGCACTCGTGTGTCCGAGCTCACTTCATCAGATGTGTGAAGTACACATCTACATGACAGATACACATATGAAGCTGCCATATATTAAATCAGACGATCGGGCCACCAAATTCACTCAGACTGGCAGCAGCTCTCCAGGGTCTCAGATGAAGGTCTTTTACATCACCTGTCATGAGAAAGTGCCTAAATTTATATCGATTTTAACTGGAGATGCTGGGACCTTCTGCATGCCAAGCGAAGCTCTACCACTGAGCCATGACCTCTCTCCATACCTTTATTTAGAGTTATTTAATTGGCACCCTCATATCCCACTGTTCCTCCAAGGAGCACAGAGCAATATACATCATTTTCACTTCCTCCCTGGGTGGTCCTTCACAACAACCCAGCGAGGTAGGTTAGGCTGAGAGGGTTTAACTGTCCCAGAGTCACTGAGAGTGGGGATCTGAACCTGTCCGCGGTGGCTCAGAGATTAAGACACTGAGCTGCAGACCAAAAGATCAGTAGTTCAGCAGTTCGAGACCCGAGTGCTGCATGAAAAAGTGAGCTCCCGTCTCTGGCCCCAGCTCCTGCCAACCTAGCAGTTTGAAAGCAAAAAACTGCAAGTAGATAAATAGGTACCACTTTGGTGGGAAGGTAACAGCGTTCCGTGCGCCTCGGTGTCTAGTCATGCCAGCCACGTGACCACGGAAAATGTCTTCGGACAGCGCTGGCTCTTCGGCTTGGATTCGGAGATGAGCACCGCCCCCTAGAGTCGGATTCAACTGGCTTTCGAGCAAGGGAAGCCTTTACCTTTATCCAGATAGTAGTCTGATGCTCCTACACCACAATGCTATAAATAACTGAAGGAGGGAAGGGGAGGGGGCCGCTAAAAACACCAGCCTGTTACAAAGAGAGGCTCGTTTCAAACACCTCCACTCAATATCCTTTTGATCTCGCTTTAAATCAGCCTTTTTGTAACACATTCTCCCCTTTGGCCTCTCTGTTGTTTGTAGATTTCAGCACAAACATGTCTGCCTAATGGATATTCACAGCATGCGAGCGCTCGCGTTGAAATTAATGTTGCTGGTCTCGAATCTTGAGTTGGAATTAATGCTGCTGGTCTCTGAGACGCCTCTGGCCTCCTTTAGAACCTCTAACTCGGAGAGCTTTTCAGGAGACAGTTTGCTCAGAAAGGAGGGGGACTTTGCTAAAATTGCCCAGCACAGAGTTTCTGGCAAGGAGTGTTTAAAAATAAATAGATTTCTTTTTGGCCTGCAATAATCTCTTTGCATGGACCATTGGTTTGTGACAATGGGCCAGGAATCTGTGTGTGTGTGTGTGTGTGTGTGTAGATATACAGATAGACAGATGATAGACAGATAAACAGACAGGGCGCTTCGTTGAATTTGAGGGAGGGTCTGTGAGAATTTTGCACTAGGCTGCTGCGACCTCAAAGCCCAGCATCTGTCACCACTGCATACATTTGGCAAATGGTGCATGAAAGTGTGACATCCTTTGGGATTCTGTTTGGTGGAACTGGGAATGATGTATCCAGGGTTTATTTAACAAGGAAGTGGATTCCCCTAGACCAGGGGTGGGCAAACTGTGGCTCTGGAGCCGCATGCGGCTCTTTCACA
Organism: Lepidodactylus listeri; assembly: GCA_029233225.1. Taxonomy (NCBI): domain Eukaryota; kingdom Metazoa; phylum Chordata; class Lepidosauria; order Squamata; family Gekkonidae; genus Lepidodactylus; species Lepidodactylus listeri. The sequence goes on along the minus strand of JARCFY010000019.1, from coordinate 37,104,120 downwards.
TATATTATGTGGCTCCCGGCAGGGCGGCTGGGGAAGCTAAATATCGTTAGCAAACAAATATCATTGGACAAATTAATATCGTTATCAATATCTGCTTTTACCCCTTTTGTTATTATTTTTGGCAGTCTCATTTAATGTTAATAAAAAGCACATTTGCGTATTTACCAATAAAAGCAGGTATTTGTTCATGTCTTGTGGCTCTCAAAATCTGATGTTTATTCTGTGCGGCTCTTATGTTAAGCAAGCTTGGCCACCCCTGTTCTAGGTGGCTCTTACGCTGAGCAAATTTGCCCACCCCTGCCCTAGACAACTGAGAAAAAGAAATGGGACCTTTGAAAATATGTGTGTTGTGGATGGGCAGTAGAGAGAGGGGCCACTGGTATGGAATTGTGGGCGAAGACGTTTCATCTCCCGACTGCTAGAAGCCAGGAATGAGTGGAATGCAGCCCCTTTGATTTCTTTTGAGATCTGTTTGCATTTTGGTTAATAGTTTTGGTACTTATTTGTCATTGGTTTTGTGGGTTTGTTTGCACTGCATATACAAAAGGCCTGTTTGCCCAGCTTTGGTTTACCAATTGCACGGTATTTCTACAATGTAGGTCACTGACAGGTGTAATGTACAGAGCAAAATGCTGATTTACTGGCATTCAAGAAAATGTTGAAAAATGCATCCATTTAAAGGGGGAAACTAAGCGTCAGGAAACACACATGTTTAAAAAATGAGTGATTCACGCAAAGCAAAGGCTGTCTGACATTCGTGTTGTGGATTCGTTTGCATTTTTTTTCACGTAGTATGCAGGCCACGTAAGTCAGTCGGCACACTCACATCTCTCTCCTCTAATATATACAACGCTGATTTTAGTGATGCAGAAGACGACGTTGAAAGACGTGTACGTTCTCAAGAAAAGTGTCTTGCAAGGAACTGGAAAGGGGCATGAGAGAGGGAGAGGGAGAGAGAGAGCGAGAGAGAGAGACACCCTATCCTTATTTGGCCTTTTTGGAAGATTTCAATGATGCTTTTTAACATTTGATCCAAACAGCAAATGCTTACTTTGCTTTGAAGTCATGTGAGCCGACACAGGCTGTAGCAAAGGCCTAAACATGCACACATCCTTTTTGAAGCACTGTAAGGATCAGTCCAAAATCTCTTTACTTACTTATTTTAAATATCGTTATTCTGCCCTTCCAGTAGACTCCAGGCATCTAGCAATGAAACCCTCACACACACAATATATGTCAGTCCTAAGAGCGATTCAGTAAATTACCCACCCCGCACAAAAAAGCCACTAACTGTTTAAAAGGTAAAGGTTTCCCTTGCTCGAAAGCCAGTTGACTCCAACTCTAAAGGGCGGTGCTCATCTCCGTTTCCAGGCCAAAGAACCAGCGCTGTCCAAAGACTTCTCTGTGGTCATGTGGCCGGCATGCCTAAACGCCGCAGCGCATGGAACGGTGCTACCTTCCCACCGAAGCAGTACCTCTTTATCTACTTGCAATTTCTTGCTTCCGAACTGCTAGGTTGGCAGGAACCGTTGCAGTTGAACAAAACCCCAAAAGATTCAGAAATCAGCCCAGTCTAAAAACCAACCCCTCAACAATTTAGGAGTTCCCAACATTTCAAAAATCCCTCATTCTCAGGAGGAAGCCACTAGAAATAACCAGGTCCATCCCTTAAACTCACTGACCAAACCAGCTGAGGTGAAAGTCACAATTCAAAATGGGACAGGTTACTTATCCATTGCTTAATCCTGGCTAGCGCAATCTTGACAGCTCTCAAGCAGTGTCTGCTCTGGTCAGTACTTGGATGGGAGACCCCGAAGCAGGGGCATAGACTTTTGGAAATTCCGGGGGGGGGGCGCTCTTTAGCGCGCATGCGAAGTACACATGCTCGCTGGGGTGATGTTCTCCCCCCCCGGGAAACTGCCGCACCTCCCCGGGCCCTTCCGAGGCCCGCCAGCCACTGCTGCTGGTGCCTCTCTCTCTCCCCCCCCCCCCCGGGCCACCCCTTCCCTCTCCCTCCCTCTTTTCCGGGTGAAATGCCCGGCGTGGTGGCGTCACCCGGAAGTGATGCCATCACGCTGGGCACGTTGCCAGGGCGACGGTCTGGCAATCGCCCTGAGTTTCAACAGCAACACACAACCTGTGAGGTAGGCGGGACTGAGAGAGCTCTCCCGAGAACTGCCCTTGAGAGAACAGCTCTGAAAGAACTTGTAGCTGACCCAAGGTCACACCAGCAGCTGCGAGTGGAGGAGCGGGGAATCAAACCCGGTTCTCCCAGATTAGAGTCCACGCTCCTAACCATGACACCAGACTGGCCCTCCCATAACAGGTCTGTTGCTTATCTACCTGCCCCACTGCCAATTTCTACTCAACGGAAATTGAGAAGATCGGGAAAGAAAAGGCAATAGCAGTGGGTGAGTAGCCCAGACTAGCCCAGTCCCGTCAGATCTCGGAAGTCTAAGCAGGGTTGGCCCTGGTCAGTTTTGGAGGGGAGACCACCAAGGAATACGAGGGTTGTGATGTGGAGGCGGCCAATGACAAACCACCTCTTGTTTTTAAAAGCCTACGGGGTTGCCATCGATTGGCTGCGACTTGATGGAGGGGGAGGAGCCAGGCCTGTTAACAGGGTCCAAAGAGAGTGTGTTGGCACAGTGAAACGAGGTTAAAATGCGAAGAAGGGTATTTCTAAGTGTACAAGGAAAGCAAATACTTGGCGGAGGATGAAAAATGCACTTTGCAAAGAACAACTTGAGGAAGCCGGTGAATGGGCTGGGGATGAGTCAGAAGCATGCATTGTCTTCATAATGAGGTCCTTTGGGTGGATTTTGCGTCATTCTTAATGGGCAAGCCATTTTTCACTTTTCAGAGTCTGAAAGATTTTGATCCAGACCCAGCGTGGTCAGGGAGTTTAAGGGCTGAACCTGGTTTTGACTAATTTGGAATTTTATTTATCTGCTTCGGGTTCTCCATGCTGCTTCTTCGGAGTCCTGTTCAAGGCAGCTTACGATTCTAATATAACGGTGTTTTGGCCTGGTGCTTAAGAGAAAGTAAAGTAGGCATCAGACAGGCCTCAAGGGGGAGAGCGTTCCAGAGCTGAGGTACCTAGAAAGCCAGTTTGGTTTAGTGGTTAAGAGTGGCAGACTTTAATTGGGAGAACTGGGTTTGATTCTCCAATCCTTCTCCACATGCAGCCAGCTGGGTGACATTGGGTCAGTCACAGCTCTCTCCGAGCTCTCAAGGTGTCTGTTGTGTCACGGTGTCACCCCCCTCACCTTTCCCGAGCCACGTCTTATGGTCAGATGCATCTTATGGAGCGAAAAATACGGTACATTCCCAATACATCACACTGATTTTAACAAATTCCCCGGGAAGATCAGAGCAATTCTTCACTTCCCTCCTTTTTTCAGACTTTTTTCTAACGAAAAAAAACCCCACAACTCATATAACGTAACAAGATTTTGTACGGCGGTGCGTGCAGTACAAAAGCAGACGGCTCAGTCTTCAGATAACTAACCCTCTCTATTGTGAAACGCACGCGAGAATTTAGGAACGTTGGATTATAATGGCACGGGCAAGTCCTCCTTGTCGGTCTTGGTATTGTACATGGCGGTCTTTAACTGTTTTTATTCATACTTGTCCAGCGGAATAAACAGGACTGAACTAAATGGGTCCCTTATCGGATAGAAAATATCAGTGCCACGTGGGAGAAGCAGCTAAGCAGAAAACAACTACCCCCTGCCTGAAAATCCAGACTGAGGGATATGGGCAACAGCTGGTGGGAAGAGGCGATAAATGAAAGCAGCTTGTCCAGCCCAAAGCTTTTTAGACTGTCCTGGCCTGGGGGTGGGGGTAGGGGTGGGGTGTCAGAGGATTAGCTTGTATACGGTCTTTGATACTGGGTTCTAAGTGTATGACGAAGCATCTATCCGAGACAGGAAGGAAATCGGAAAGAGTTTGCATTAACTGGGTTAAAAAAAATATAGCTTTTGCAAATCCATGCTCAGACACCCAGGCTGTGTTGTGTGGGTACTCTCAAGGGTGAAAGAGAAGGCTCAGGACATAACCCCCTCCCTTGCATATGTTGATCTGTCGAAAATAACCAGCTGGGATCTGCTGCCTCTATCCTCTTTCTTCCCCCTTCTCTAGGACTGGCGACACCGAAACCATCTATCTAACCTTACGATGTTTATCTAATCTCATTTGAATGATGCCGGCAATGCAATCTGCGTCCCTCGGGCCAACTAATATTACTCTTTGGAACATTTTTCGTGACCTCCGACTCCCAAGGTGGCCTCCAGTTTCACCACCCGGTTTTGTGACCAGTGTTCCCTCTAAACTGAATTAGTGTGAGCTAGCTTACAGTTTTTTTAGCTTCCAGCTCACAGATTTTTCTCTTAGCTCAGGAAGGAGGGCTCCAGAGCAAACTAACTTATGCCGCAGCCAAATCGCTCGCTCACAATTTTAATGCCAGTAGCTTGCAAAGTAGGATTTTTGCTCACAAGACTCCACAGCTTAGAGGGAGCGTTGTTTGTGACCCTTAGCAACCACAACCGACCCACAAAAGCAAGCCAGAAAGGAGTATCCTTCCTCCTGGAGGCAGAATTTTGTTTGGTGGTGGAAAGTGCTGTTGAGTCACAGCTGACTTGGGGTGACCCTATTGGGTTTTCAAGGCAAGAACTGTTCATGGGTGTTTTGCCATGACCCACCTCTGTGTAGCGACCCTGGACTTCCGCGGTGGTCTCCCATCCAAGGACTAACCAGGGCTGACCCTGCTTCGTTTCTGAGATCCGCTCACTGAGCATCTCTTTCAAATCCTGACTTCCACTCTCAGAATTGGAGGCAACGCAAACAATAAGGGACAGACTATATGAGGCAGAACTATTTGGACTGTACAACACAGCTAGTAAGACATGCTCTCCCTTAAGCCAAGGGATATTGCCCATTGTGGGTCATCCTGCTAGCTATCTTTACCATCTTCAGACCCCGGCAGAAGAAAAAAGAAAAAGAAGAAGAAGAAGAAGAGATTTGACTTATACCCGCTGGGAGGGCGGAATACAAATGTGAAATAAATAAATAAATACCCCGCCCTTCACTCAGAGTCTCAGAGTGGCTTACAAACTCCTTTCCCCTCCCCACAACAGACACCCCGTGAGGTAGGTAGGGCTGAGAGAGCTCTTTCAAGAACTGCTCCTGAGAGGACAGCTCTGAAAGAACTTGTGACTGACCCAAGGTCACGCCAGCAGCTGCATGTGGAGGAGTGGGGGAATCAAACCCGGTTCTCCCAGATTAGAGGCCACGCTCCCAACCACTATACCAAACTGGCTCTCAGAGGCACCTTTACAGAGCTCTTTCCAGAGCTGTCCTTGAGAGAACGGCTCTGACAGAACTATGGCTTGCCCAAGGTCATCCAGCAGCATCAAGTGGAAGAATGGCGAACCAAACCCGGTTCTCCCTGATTAGAGTCTGCCCTCTTAACCACCACACTTTACGCAGAACCTTTTCACTTGCCGGGTTCAGTGCTCTCTCTTCAGCGATCTTAACTGGGAAGTTTAATAGACTCCCTTTTGATAATAGATTATGCCCCCCCCCCCCCGTGCAAGCGGGTCAGTTGCAACAGTGTCTCACGTGTTATTGGAATGTCATTTCTATGCCAATATTCGGCACTGCATTTTATCGTCACTACTCGGCGGCGTTATAGAGCTCCCTGACCCACACGGACTGCTGTATCTGCTAAACAGTGACGATGCAAATATAAGCGCCCCTGGGGCAAAGTTCATTCAGGCTGCTTTTTTGATACGTAGCACAGTATTGTAATGCAGAATCTGTATTTGGGAGATATGAAAACTGAGACTTCTTTTACATGGATTTTCGACTATTCTAGAACGGGTTTTTTCCTGGGTGATGTAAGCGCCTATGTTTTCTCTATTTGCATATTTTTTCTATGTTAATGCCAATAAAGGTAACTTTGGTGTAGTGGTTAAGTGTATGGACTCTAATCTGGGAGTGTGTGTTCTGCTCTTGCTTTCCTCCAATGTGGCGGCGGCGGCGGGGGGGGGGGGGGAGGACCTGTTGCATCTGTGGAGGTCACCTTGCTGGGTAGGAGTGGTAGGACATGACCCCCTGAGAATCACTCCCCTCTCGGACGTATTGCTAACATTTGGGGGAGACGGACGTTCTTTTCTCCCGGGAAGCTATTTGTTCGCTTCACGAAGAAGGGCAGCAGCTGAAGGCAGGATGCCTGGCAGAAGGGAAAATGCCAGCAATCTGGCTCGAGCCGGCGTGTTTCCAGACGGGAGTTCCTGCCCCTAACAAGGGCACCTTCCAGCACTCCTGTTACAAAACCAGTGAATCGCAGCTCATATCCTATCACACATTATGTTAGTCTTTAAGGAACTACTGGACGCTTACTCTTTCCTACTGCTACAGACGGACTGACATGGCTGCCTATCTTAATTTAGGTGGTATGTTTATTCCTACAGTGTAGAATGCATATAATATAAGGCTGAGGCTTGTGAAGTCTTACAGGGGAAGAGCAAATACTATTCTTTCATCCTTTGGCTCCTTTGCCCGTGGTGTCTTCAGTTCTCCCCCATCCCCAGCTCCTGCTTCCCCCATCCTTAGAGCTGCCAACTCTGGGTTGGGAAATGCCTGGAGATTTGGGGGGTGGAGCCTGGGGGGTGCAGGGTTGGAGGAAGGGAGGGACCTCAGGGGGATGTAGTGCCACAGAATCCACCCTCCAAAGCTCCCATTTCATCAGAGGAAGTGTCCTCAGTATTCTGGGGATTAGTTGCACTTCTGGGAGAGCTCCAGGCCCCACCTGGAGGTTGGCAACCCTTCCCCACACAGCATGGTGGGACAGGCAATCTTGTTTCCCACCTCTATGTGCCTTGTCAAGTGTTTCGGCACTTGAAAAGGCACATGGAGGGGAAACAAAGTTGCCTGTTTCCATCATGCTGTGGGCCCTGGTGGCCAATGCTCCCTCTAAGCTGTGGAGTCTTGTGAGCAAAAATTCTACTTTGTGAGCTACTGGCATTAAAGCGGTGAGCGAGCGATTTGGCTACTGGTGAGCCAGTTTGGTGTAGCGGTTAAGTGCGCGGACTCTTAAGAGAACTGGGTTTGATTCCCCACTCCTCCACTTGTACCTGCTGGATGACCTTGCCATAGTTCTGTCAGAGCTGTCCTTGAAAAAGAGCAGTTTCTGTCAGAGCTCTCTCAGCCCCACCTCCCTCACAGGGTGTCTGTTGTGGGGAGGGGAAGGGAAAGGAGTTTGTAAGCTTCTCAGAGACTCCTCTAAGTAGTGAAGGGTGGGGTATAAATCCAATCTCTTCTTTTTCTTCCATTAGTTTGCTCTGGAGCCCTCCTTCCTGAAGCTAAGACAAAAATGTGTGAGCCTGAGGCTGAAAAACTGTGAGCTAGCTCACACTAACTCAGCTTAGGGGGAACACTGCTGGTAGCATCTCAGCATGGCTGAATTCTTCTCTAAAACAATGTTGGCATCCACAGGTTGGACCCATGGGTACCGTCATGTCTAGTTTGGCCCTTAGCCACTGGAAAACCTTGTCCGTAGCCTGGCAAGACGGTTAGTTGATTGCTGGATGAAGTATTGGTGGGGCTATACCAACTCCGGTGGGCGGAATGAGCTTTTAAAATTGTCTCCTACTTTAGGAAAAAACAAACACCCGTCTTCATGCATAGAAAGTAGTCATAATGTGGGGGACTGGGGAATGCTAGGTTTGAATCTGCTCAGTTGTGCTAAAAGTCTATTTCCAGGGAATTTTTAGACAGAGAAGCATTCAAAAGGGGCGTCTCCTGCCTGGAGTTGGGCAGTCTGAACTGCCCCCTTTCGCCATCTGCAGGCGGAGACCAGGCCGAAGTCTCACGTGAGTTAGCAGATGGAAAGCGTCACTGTTCAACGGGATCATCTGCTGTCCATCCTCTTTGGCCAACCTGGAAAAATGTTGCATGAGACACCAAAAGGTGTGTGTATGTGTGTGTGTGTGGGGGGGAGTTAAGTAAAAGGAGGTCAAGGATGAGAGAAAGGAGACACCAGCAGTAGCACTTCAAGGACTACTTACACTCTAATTAAAAGTAATGTTAAAAATGCATTAGCCATTAGCAAACGAGGTTGTTCCTCCAGCGACTCAAGGTAGGTCCCCCCCCAAGGTCAAAAATGGTAGCCTCTACAAGCCACTTCAATAAATAAGTAAATAAATACATAGATGACACTTAAAGAAATACAGCCATTCTCAAAGTACTCTTGCTCCCTGTCCGCCTTCCCACTGAACCCATTTCCTACATACAAGAACATTGGCGTTCATGCCGCCATTTTGTAGTGGTGCATGGCTTTGCCCTTTCCTGGCTTTAGCTGGTTCACAGGGAGCTGGGGCCTACTCTAATTTGCCTGTTCTAATTTGCATACCCATCCCTTTTGTCCAATAGAAATAAGGACACGTTGGTGAACAGCCCCGTTCTCATATCATAGGAGGGATAAAGGAAGTGAGATGGTGTCATTTCAGATGAGGCACGATTCAGTGTTACCTGTTCTCTATTGGCCAGTTACAGATCCTGGGTTCTTCAGGCACTCGGTTCTACAGTGTACTCCCTCCATTATTTAAAATCTGGGTAGCTGCAGAACCATTTCCGCAGCAGTGAAATTCTCCGCGTTTTATTTTATTTATTTATTTATTTATTTTAGTTTTTATATCCCGCCCTCCCCGCAAGCGGGCTCAGGGCGGCTAACAAAGGCTCGGAGCCATACATATAAAACAATTTAAAATCATTTCAACACAACAATAATAAAACTCCATTTCACAGGAGTATAACAACTACAATAAAACTAAATATCCGCTAAAATGCTTCCAGTTTCTTTAAAATGGCATCCTCTCTAGTGACGGACCTTCCAGTTACAGCCATCAGTCTGGGCTGCATTGGACCAATTTTACTGTAGATGTTCTTACAGTGCTGTTACAAGGTCGGTGGCGGCTCCTAGCCAAAGGCCTGGCGGAAGAGCTCCGTCTTGCAGGCCCCGCGGAACTGCATCAGGTCCCGCAGGGCCCTGATCTCTTCCGGGAGCTCATTCCACCAGGTTGGAGCCGCCACCGAAAACGCTCTGGCCCTGGTACCAGTGAGCCTGGCCTCTCTGGGGCCCGGAACACGAAGCCGATGACACGACCCTGACCGAAGTGCTCGCTGGGGTATATGCGAAGAAAGGCGGTCCCTCAGGTATATTGGACCCTGGCCATATAGGGCTTTAAAGGTAAGAACCAGCACCTTGAAGCGAACTCGGTATGCTATAGGCAGCCAGTGCAGCTCCGCTAGCACAGGTCGGATATGGTCTCATCTTGAGAGACCCATCACTAACCCGGCCGCGGCGTTCTGCACCAGCTGCAGCTTCCGGGTTTGCACCAAGGGCAGCCCCATGTAGAGGGCATTACAGTAGTCCAATCTCGAGGTGACCATAGCGTGGATCACTGTGGCTAGGTCAGGACGGTCAAGGTAGGGGACCAACTGCCGTGCCAGCCGAAGATGATAAAAGGCCGACTTGGCAGTGGCTGCTACCTGGGCCTCCATTGACAAGGAGGGTTCCAGGAGCACTCCCAAACTCCTTACCCGCGACGCAGGCACCAATGGTGCCCCGTCGAAGCTCGGGAGTGGGAGCCCCCGCCCTGGTCCACCCCGCCCCAGACACAGGACCTCCGTCTTCGCCGGGTTCAATTTCAGCCTGCTCAGTCTGAGCCACCCAGCCACGACGTGCAATGCCCGGTTGAGATCTTCAAGGTCCGAATCCGGCTGGCCACCCAACATCAGATAGAGCTGGGTGTCATCAGCGTACTGGTGACAACCCAGCCCATACCTCCGGGCAATCTAGGCAAGGGGGCGCATATAGATGTTAAATAGCATCGGGGAGAGCACTGCCCCCTGAGGCACACCACATTCCAGTGGGTGTCTCCTGGACCGCTGCTCCCCTACAACCACCCTTTGTCCCCGACCTTGGAGGAAGGAAACAAGCCACTGCAAGGCCCGCCCCTGTATCCCCACGTCGGCGAGACGGCGAGTCAGCAGCTGATGATCGACCATGTCGAACGCCGCCGACAGGTCAAGCAACAGCAACACTGCCCCGCCGCCTCGATCCAGATGCCACCGAAGGTCGTCAGTAAGGGCAACCAAAGCCGTCTCCATCCCGTATCCCGGGCGAAAGCCTGACTGGGCAGGGTCTAAGATCGAAGCGTCATCCAGATAACCCTGTAACTGTAACGCCACCGCCCTCTCAATCAATTTGCCCAAATAAGGCAAATTGGACACCGGCCGATAGTTCGCCAATTCGGCCGGGTCCAGATGTGGTTTTTTCAAGAGAGGGCGGACCATCGCCTCCTTGAGTGCCCCTGGGAATCGCCCTTCGGAAAGGGAGGTGTTAATAATTTCCCAAGCAGCACCTCGTAACCCATCGTGGCTGGCTTTAATCAGCCAGGACGGGCACGGATCAAGGATGCATGTGGTTGGGCGCACAGTCACAAGGAGTCTGTCAACTTCCTCAAGATCAAGCAGGCCAAACCCATCGAAACCCAGAAACGAAGTCGTGCTCAGAGCCTCGAGCTCACTCACTGTTTCTAATGTGGCGGGGAGGTCGCGGCGGAGCGACAGGACTTTATCTGCAAAGTAGCTCGCAAATGCCTCACAGCCAATTTCCAATTCCCTGGCATTTGGCCTGCCTTGTGGCAGGGTTGTTAGTGACCGAATTGTTCTAAACAATTGGGCTGGGCGTGAGCTAGCAGATGCAATCTCAGCAGCGTAGAATTCTTTCTTCGCTGCCTTGGTTGCCATCTCATAGGCCTTCATAAGCGTCCTATAGGATGTTCTTGTAGCTTCGTCACGAGCACGCCGCCACCGCCTCTCTAACCGTCGTAGCTCTCGCTTCATCAGCCGTAATCCCTGGGTATACCAGGGGGCCAATCTAGTGCGAGGGCGTAGAGGGTGCCTGGGAGCGATCTCGTCGATGGCTGTAGAGAGCCGGCTATGCCAGTCCTCCACCAGCTCATCCAACGAACCGCCAGGGGGCATCGGCTCCCGCAGAGCTGCCTGGAATCGCACGGGATCCATCTGACTCCGCGGGCGAGCTAAAATACGCTCACCGCCTAGAGGTCAGGGTGGTACATTCAAACGGGCCCCCAGGGCATGGTGGTCCGACCATGGTACTGCTGAAACAGTAATCCAGTCCACGATTACCCTCGCGGCGAAGATCAAATCAAGCGTGTGACCGGCCCGGTGCGTAGGGGCTGAGATGTACTGGGAGAGTCCTAGTGCCGCCATGGACGACACCAGATCTGCCACCTGAACGGAAGCTGCGTCATCGACATGGACGTTGAAGTCACCCAAGACCACTAGGTTAGGGTGCTCCAACGCCCAGCCCGCCACAGCCTCCATCAGGGACAGCAGGCTGTTGGCTGGTGCATTAGGCGGTCGGTACACCAACCATACAGCCAAACTCTCTTCGGCCTCCCACACCAAGCCGACACACTCTACACCCGTGATCTCCACCAACGGGAGCGCCCTGAAGGAGTAAGCCTCCTGAATGAAAATTGCCACTCCTCCCCCCCGCCCCACGGTCCGTGATTGGTGTAGGACCGAGAATCCCGGGGGGGGGGGCCATTTGGGAGAGAGCTACTGTCTCTCCTGCCCGCACCCAGGTCTCGGTCACGCACGCCAGGTCGGCCTTCTGCTCTACCAGGAAGTCCTGAAGAACCCTGGCCTTGTTGTTAATTGACCTGGCGTTACACAACACCAATGTCGGAGCAGGGGTTTCCGTCCTAGCCCCACTGCCAATTACCGTTGGGATGAGTCTCAGGCTGGAAGGGCGTCGAGCTTTCCTGTTTCTTGGTGCCCTTCCCTTCTTAACTTGCCTGGACCCACCGCACTTTCTCCTCCCCAGGAGCACCGGAATTTGTAGGCCAGCCATCCCTGGTGGTCTTTTGCGTCACAGCCTCAGACCTCCAACAGCTGGATACAGTCCCTCCTCCTAAGCAATAGTCTAAAATCACTTCAGTTACTAACAATAACTAAACAACAACATTTCCCACCCCGAACCTCTCTACTTGTGGCCCCACGCATCCCACAAGACTAAAACCATCCTAACTAACTAGCAATTAAACAAGGTAAGGAATAATTTATAAACTATACAACTGACTAACAACTAAACTTAACTATTGCCTAGCACTTTCCTACCTCACTGTTTAAGCCGTCCTATCTCACTCTCCGCTGCTGTTTGGCTATTGATCTTCTTAGGCCAAACCTGGCACAGCCGTGCATCACCCGTGCGCCAGCAAGCCTGATACAATTCAGCTACCCCGGCCCCTACAAACCGAAGCACCCGAAGCAACCAGGCGTTCTGCTCACACAGGCAAGTCACAGAGCAGAGGCACACCGTCCAAGGTCCTCTCACAGTCCGGGTGTTGACTCGACCCGCAGCAGGAAAATCCACAGCCAGGGGGCAGTCACTTATTGATCCGGCAGCTTGATGTTGCCTCCGCCTTCCTCTGCTCACCCCTTTAGGCTGTATGCCCCCCCCTCGCAGATCGCAGCTCAAGGGGCCAGAGGGCTGGGTCGCTGCAGCGTCGTCGCCTCCACCACCTCTATTGCGCCCCGACGCCAGGCCCTGTCGGGTCATCGCTGTCGCCGTCGCCGCCGCCCCTGAACTGCCACCGCTGTCGCCGTCACTCTCGCCGCGCCGTTCCCGGCGACCAGACCAGTCGGCCCCAGACAAGCCACCCTCCTCCAAGAGCTGCCTCCGCCAAACACCCACTGCTCGCCGCCACCAGCCACTCGTCGCTGTACCAGCCCCCACTCAGCCCCCACTCAGCCGGGCCGGGTAAATAACCCACTGGCGAGCCCGTTGGTGCGCGGTCTCAGGAGGGGGAGTCTCAGGGGGGAGAGTCGTCTGTGGCGCTGCCTACCCCACGCTGTCCTACGTTGTGGTGGGCTACGTTGTGGCGGGCTGGGCTAGCTCTTCTTCCCTGTGCCGGGGCTGGGCTAGGTCTCCTTCCCTGTACCAAGTGCACTAGGGCAGAGCTGGGCGTCCTTCCTTCTTTTACTGCTTTTTCCTGCGCGTTCTTTCCGTCTTTTGGTCTTGTTTAATCCTTTAGTCCCTGGTGAATCGCCTTATGCAATTTTAAGCAAGTCGAGTTTCACAGAATCAGCTGGCAGTAGAAAACCTTTATCTCCCCGGCGGAGCTCGTTCTCAAAGCTCCGATCCGGTCGCCATCTTGGAAGCCATCTTGGAAGCGTTGATGTTTTTAAAATCGCGTGTTATGTGAAATTTTCCGCAGTAGATTTTTCCTCACCAGGCACAAATCCCAAGTTTTCTCCTCCTTACCCTGCGTTTTCAGAATCCCCGGTTTTAGCCAGTTCTGAAAACACGGGGTAAAAAGGAGAAAACTTTGGGTTTGTGCCTAGTGAGGAAAAATCGACTGCGGAAAATTTCACAAAACGCGCAGTTTAAAAACGTCAGTGCGGGGGATTTCACTACAGCAGAAATGGTCCAGGTTTTGAGAGCAACCAATTCTCTTACAGGGTTCGTTTCTCTTTCAAATGCTTGACTTCATGCACACAGGAACACACAATGAAGCTACCCTATGCTGAATCAGACCATCGCTCCATCAAGGTCAGTTTTGGCTACTCACCTCTTCACGGTCTCCGTTGGAGGTCTTTCATGTCATCTGCTGCTTTCATATCACTGCTTCCGCAAGGACATTTCTGTTGCAGGCTGAGGAGGAAAGGAGTTGTCACTGGAGGCAAAACCACCACACACGAAAAGACAGGGGACATAACACGGTTTTTCAAGGCTTTGTAGACTATAGTCAGGAATGCCAGCGAGTGCTTCAAATCATACACTGTGGGTAATTCTTTGTGGAAGATAGATCCTGTTGGTCAGCCGTGTTGGTCTGAAGCAGTAGAACAAATTTAGAGTCCAGTGGCACCTTTAAGACCAACAAAGGTTTATTCAAGGTATGAGATTTTGTGTGCAAGGCACACTTTTTCAAATATTTTTTCAAAAAGTTTATTCATACCTCGAATAAACCTTTGTTGGTCTTAAAGGTGCCACTGGACTCTAAATTAGTTCTTGGTGGAAGAGGCATCATTCAGCTTTGCAGCTCACCTCAAATCCTGCTTTGCCTCTCTGCTACATTCAGATCTTGTATTTACTGCAGATATGGGAAACAGAGCCTGGTTTTTCTGGGGGAGGTGGTCTAAAATCAAAACAACAACAGCAACAGCAGCAGCAGCACAGAATATATTCCTCTCCATTTGTCCTCATAACAATCATGTTAGGTATGGGTGCATTCATATGGCTCTTCTGAGCTGCGCCAGGCACAAGTGCCTGGTAGATTTAAAGTGCATGATAACAATATCTGGGAATCGTGCCACTTCCATGAGTAGCCCCATTGATCCCCGTCGGGGATCCGTACTTAAAAGATAGTGGTGAAAGTCCGGTCCTAAGCTGGCCGACGGGCCAATGGCAGACTTTCCCCCATCTAGTTGTTCTACCAGCATGCAATCAGCCCGTAGGGATAGTTTCCAGACCATCCCGAATGGCCGCCATTTTAAAAAAGTCTTAGTGATGCGTGCATAACTGCTTAAACATGCAATATCCCCAGACCTCCGCTCAAACGATCCGAACAATTTTATGTTTCTGATGGTCTGAACTTTATAAACTTTATTAGCTGAAATGGTACCGAGAGGAAGGTAGCGCTGGCGGTGCTTTTACCATTTTAGTCCGTGCATGCATGGAGAAACAAGATATGGTGAGGCGCCTATGCACATGCGCAGACAGGATTTTTTAAAAACCGACAGCACAGCTCCTTACGGTGGATGCCATCTAGACAATCCACCGCGGAGTCACATGCAGTAAAGCGCTTCACGGGGGAGCTGTCTGGTCGTGCAACACTGGATCAAAAAGATCTAGATCAAATTATAGCCAAGCCAATGGTGAGATTAGCTGCCCGTCTGAATGTACCCTAAAGCCTGGTTTTTCTGGGGGAGGACAGTCTAAAATTGAAACAACAGCAGGAACAGCAGAGAGTATATTCCTCTCCATTTGTCCTGGTAACAACCATGTTAGGTACGTCAGGCTGAGAAGAGTGACTGACTAAAAATTACCTCAGAGAGCCGTTTGTTGGAGTAGGGATCTGAATCTGGGTTTCCTCAACTTCCCATAATGCATCATGTTGAGAAAGACAGACACAGAAAAAGTGATCTTATCTATCTATCTATCAAACTTACAGGCTGCTCTCCCCGCACGCAGGCTCAGAGCGTCTCACATGGTTTGGCTAAATATGCCAAGGCACATAGAAACATTAAAATCTGTTAAAACACGATTAAAACACAACATAATAAATCTTTATTACTAAGACTGAGTTGAAAGGGAAAGGACCACAGGGGGTGCGTTGTGTGCAAAACGCCACCCTCGTGAACCGAGCCACTCCATTTAAGTGACAATGTGGGTGAGCCTGGAGCATCAGCTGAGAACACTGTCCTGGTTCAGAGAGAGAAGGCAGGAAGCATTGCTCTGACTCCACTTGGTGATGTCATCGCAGAGGTTAAACGGCACACGACAGTGGCACATCGGCAACATGACTCCTCACCAGTCAGATAATGCGGCGATGGAAAGGGCTGTCAGGTCACAGCTGACTTAACGTGACCCCACAGGGTTTTCGGGACAAGAGATGAACAGAGGTGATTTGCCATCGCTTGCCCCCTGCACAGAGACCCTGGGCTTCCTAGGTGGTCTCCCATCTAAGTACTAACCAGGGCTGACCCTGCTTAGCTACAGAGATCTGATGAGATCAGGCTAGCTTGGCAGCCAGCAAGAATAAATAAGAAAAGCTGCTGAGGGCAGTGAGGAATAACAAAAGGAGTTAGAAGTGGGAATGGGGGTGTCTTTTGGAGGGGAATTCCATCTCCTAGACCCCCAACCTCCCTGTTTCACCCTAATAATGTTAATGCATAAGAACTCGGCTCACTCTTTGCCTGCGCACACACAACAGCAGAGGTTCTGAGCATGATTTGTAGGCATGATTAGTAGGCATGATTTGGAATTTCTCATCTCTGCTCTCTTTACCAGAAAATCCCCTTTTTCAATTATGCTTCTCCCTTATGTGGCTTTGACCTGTGACCAATGCTCCCTCTAAGCTATGAAGTCTTGTGAGCAAAAATTCTACTTTGTGGGCTACTGGCATTTAAGTTGTGGGCGGGCGATTTGGCTGCTGCATCAGTTAGTTTGCTCTGGAGTCGTCCTTCCTGAGCTAAGTCAAAAATGTGTGAGCTGGAGGCTAAAAAACTGTGAGCTAGCTCACACGAACTCAGCTTAGAGGGAACGCTGCCTGTGACCTTTTCTTGTTCCATTTTCTGTTTCCTGTCACCATTTTCCACATTACTTGTGCGCCAGTAAATCAGCATTGTATATTAGAGCACTGTCATGCTATGTATTTTAGAAGAGAAGAGAAGAGATTGGATTTTTACCCCGCCTGTCACTCACTTGGAGTCTCAGAGCGGCTTACAAACTCCTTTCCCTTCCCCCTCCCCACAACAGACACCCTGAGAGGTAGGTGGGGCTGAGAGAGCTCTTTCCCAAGCTGTCCTTGAGAGAACAGCTGGTACAGAGCTATGGCTTGCTTAAGGTCATCCAGCAGGTGCAAGTGGAGGGGTGGGGAATCAAACCCGGTTCTCCCAGTTTAGAGTCTGTGCACTTAACCACTACACCAAACTGGCTCTTTTAAAAGAATAAGCGTACCGATCTCGTATTCCTTGCGAAGAGACACTGCAAGACTGAAAGAGTCCCCTGAAGGAGCCTGTGGGAGAAATACGTAGGAAATTTTGGGAAATTTAAACTGCATAATAAAAGATAATAAAATATAAATATTAGAGCACACAAAAGATATAGACAAAACCAACAATAAAAAGTGCTAAAGCCACTGACAACTCTCCCCTCCCCTCCCCCAACTTTTACCAATGTGCACATGCATTTCAAGGGGAAGACGCAATTCATTTGAGAAAGTCCTCTAGTATCAGAATCCCAGAGCTGTGAATGACGGCCAGCGTAAACAAACATGGACCAAGAAAGGAAATGAAATGGGGGGAAATTCTCTTCATTCATCTCTGGTTTTGATTGGACAGCTAATCTCACAGCTTGGGTTACTCGGACCCGAGTTATTGGCATGACTCTTCTGAACCAGTCTCCACTTCCAGCTGTTAACGTCATTATGCAACAATATCGGAATGCTAACAAGGTTTAGAAAAAAAATCTAATTAAAAAGTATCCTGATCCCTAAGTACAGCGTCCGAGACATGAAGAATAAAGCAGTGCAGAAACACTGAGATTTGGGTATCCTTTAAAGCGATGCCAAGGTGTTCCAGAGCCGGCTTGCCATTTCTGGGCCAAACTGGTTTAAAGAACGTCCCGTAGGGGTGTTGAGAGGAATATGCAAGGGCAAAGAACATGAAAACAGTGGGAATACCCTAGTTCAGGGGTGGGCAAACTGGCTCGGGAGCCACATGCGGCTCTTTCACATATATTATGTGGCTCCCGGCAGGGCAGCTGGGAAGCTAAATATCATCAGCAAATAAATTATCATTGGACAAATTAATATCATTATCAATATCTGCTTTTACCCCTTTTGTTATTATTTTTGGCAGTCTCATTTAATGTTAATAAAAAGCAAATTTGCTTATTTTCCAATAAAAGCAGGTAATATTTGTTCATGTCTTGTGGCTCTCAAACATCTGATGTTTATTCTATGCGGCTCTTATGTTAAGCAAGCTTGGCCACCCCTGTTCTAGGTGGCTCTTACGCTGAGCAAGTTTGCCCACCCCTGCCCTAGTTAGTTTGAAAAAACAACACTCTCTTGAGCACTTTCTTCTTCTTCTCAACGACAATGGTGATAATGTGTGCCATCAGTATACATGGGGCTTTGCTAGTACAAAATGAATGGTCACTGTCCCAAGGAACTTACAATGTAAAATTGAATTTAAGGGAGACTGAAAAGGGGGAAAGGAGTGGAGTTCTCTCTGAGCTGAGTTAGTGTGAGCTAGCTCACAGTTTTTTAGCCTCCGGCTTACAGATTTTTGTCTCAGCTCAGGAAGGATGGTTCCAGAGCAAACTAATTTATGCGGCAGTCAAATCGCTCGCTCACAACTTTAGTGCCAGTAGCTCACAAAGTAGAATTTTTGCTCCCAAGACTCCACAGCTTAGAGGGAGCATTGGAAGGGAGCAGGGGAGGAGAAGGGATAGAGAGTCAGCATTCATCCCAGCTATGTGCATTGGACTTTGCGTCAGTCATTGTGCTGAAGGCTTCACAGAAAAGCTGAAATTAGTGGAGGGAACTGAAGAAGAACTGGATTTATACCCCACCCTTCCCTCAGAGTCTTAGAGCGCCTTACAATCTCCTTTCCCGCCCCATCCCTGCAACAGGTACCCTGTGAGGTAGGTGGAACTGAGAGAGCTCTGACTGAGAACTGCTCTTGGGAGGACAGCTTGGAGAGAACTTGCAACTGGCCCAAGGTCACGCCAGCAGCTGCATGTGGAGGAATGGGGAATCAAACCCGGTTCTCCCAGATTAGAGTCCGCGCTCTTAACTACTACACCAAACTGAAGGGAGACAAGGTGGGTGGAGGTTCCAGGCATCGGGGCAGCAAGGGGTGTTTGAGGGAGCAAGACAGGTTCTGAGAGTTAAGGGGGCAGGAATGGAAGAGTTAAGGTGCCAGGCAGAGATGTATTAGGAAATTAGAGGGGTAAGGGAAGAAGGTCAGCGAGAAGTAGTTTGCAACAGTTTTTGGGAGATGGCCAGAGCACGAGCCAGAGTTTTGCTGTGGGGGTGGAGAGTTTTGTAAGTCGTGAAGGAAGAAGCATCGGTTGCTCGTAATAAAGCACAAGTCGTGATCAGGAACAGAGCCATGGCTGCCAGCAGGAGCTAGACTGCCTGTTTCCTGTAGAGGATGTTTCGTACCCTTCGTACTCAGCTTATGGAACTCACTGCCACAATACCGGGTGATGTCCGCTAGTTTATAGGACTTTAGAAAAACATTAGATGCAGTCGCAGTGGATCGGTTTGTTAACGGCTGTCACTGTTAAAAAGGGTCTCCCACGCTCAGAGGTCGCCTTTCCCCGTTTGCCAGGTGCCATGGGTGAAACACGCAAGACAGAAACAGTCTCTCTACTGTACTTGAGACCAGACTTGTTCTCATCACAAAAAGAATAGTCATTTGTTCAGGGGTTTTGCTTTACTTATTGAGAGAACCATGTACACTGATCATCACCATTGTACTTGCATGGTTCTCTCAGTACCAGTTTGGTGTAGTGGTTAAGAGCAGCGGACTCTAATCTGGAGAATCCGGGTTGGATTCCCCACTCCTCCACATGCAGCCAGCTGGGTGACCTTGGGCCAGTCACAGTTCTCTCAGAGCTGTTCTCTCAAGGGCAGTTCTCTCAGAGCTCTCTTAGTCCCATCTACCTCCCAGGGTGTCTGCTGTGGGGAAAGGAAGAAGAAGAAGAGATTGGATTTATACCCCGCCCTTCACTACCCAAGGGAGTTTCAGAGCGGCTTACAAACTCCTTTCCCTTCCCCTCCTTACAACAGACACCCTGTGAGGTAGGCGGGGCTGAGTGACAGAAACTGCTCTTTTTCAAGAACAGCTGTGCCAGAGCTATGGCTTGCCCAAGATCATCCAGCAGGTGCAAGTGGAAGAGTGGGGAATCAAACCCGGTTCTCCCAGATTAGAGTCTGCACATTTAACCACTAGACCAAAGTGGCTCTCAAGGAAGGGAAAGCAGATTTTAAGCTGCTTTGAGACTCTGAGTGAAGGGTGGGGTATAAATCCAATCTCCTTCTTCTTTACTTATTTAGTTGTAAGCTGCTTTGAGCAGATCTCTGGAGAGGCAGCACCTAAATAAATAAATAAATAAATGTTCCAAACGAGTAAAAGCATGTATGCAGCCACTGAGGACTCCCTTTACTAGGACACACACGAAACCATCCCATTAACGAAACCTGTGTGTCTGCAACAGCTCTATAAATATAATGTGAAGCTGGAGGGATAATACAACTTCCTGAGAATCTCAGCTGATCTCTTCTGAATGACTAAGTTTCCAGCTCTCATGACTGTGGGAAAGGAGTAAGTAAGGAATACCTTTATTGACATAGACAAAAACATAGGATCAAGGGAGGGGAAGGGAAGAATAAAGGAATGCAAATACCTAATGAAATATTCAAAGCCATTGTATGTATATGTGCTTGTGCAAGTGCAGGTGTGCCAGGCCACATACTATGGTGGGAGGTCTCCTGTTGGTAGCCCTCTGTTTCCGCTGCTGCTCTAAGCTGTGGCGGGAGAAAAAAAAATTAAAAAGCGATGTTGCTGAAATCGCTACATAATCACTATGTGATTTCTAGGGGGAAATCTGGAAGTGACATAAGGTAGTTCTAGGAATCTCTGGAAGCTGTATGGTAAAACCACCGTTTCCAGTAACTCCTAGAACTACTCTAATTTCTGGTGATACCTATGTCGTTCCCAAGTTTTATCCAGCAGTGACACAGGGTAGCTCTAGAAATTGCCAGAAACCGACGTAAGGTAGCTCTAGGAGTCACCGAAAACGATATGGTTTTACCATAGAGATCCCAGTGATTCCCAGAACTACCCAATGTCACTTCCGGGCTTTCCTGAGAAATGACATAGTGATGTTGGTGATGCCACTGATGTTGCAAGCCCCCCATGTTGCTGCCCCCAGCCCTCCCACTAGTTGCCAGACTTGGTCTGGCAACCGTTTGTGTATATAAGCGTGTGCTCAGTTTTACCTCAGTGCTCTGTGCACCTCATGACTACTGAAAGAAGGGATGATACAAACTCAGACAAATTATGGAAAATCTCTCAATTTGCAATAATAATAATAATAATAATAATAATAATAATAATATAATAATCAGGCGTCATTTCGTAGAAAAAGAGGTGCAGGAGCTCATTAGCCTAACTCATTTGCATATGCCACACCCCCTAACATACCGAAAGTGTGTCAGAAGGCAACACCCACCCCTCAGGCTCCATTCCACAGGTGAGTGAAACTGACCTGCTCTTCCTCCATTCCCTTTCCCATCCAATACTTTGTGCAATAAAAATAAGTGTAAAGAACACACCCTCATTCTCTTCCTGCTCCCTTGAAACCACCAGGTTTCAAGTAGACTTGAGATACCCAGGACATGTGCACCACCCATCCCTTTCCCTTCCCCTCCCCACAACAAGACACCCTGTGAGGTAGGTGGGGCTGAGAGAGGTCTTTTGAGAACTGCTCATGAGAGAACAGCTCTGAGAGAACTTGTGACTGGCCCAAGGTCACACCAGCAGCTGCATGTGGACGAGTGGGGAATCAAACCCGGTTCTCCCAGATTAGAGTCCAACTCCTGACCACTACACCAAACTGATGGGGTGGAAGCTGCTGAAGGGTTGGTGAAATTTTTCCAGTACTTACGTGCCATGTGCCCAGATAAAAAATGGTATACTTAGAAAATTTATATGCCACCTTGAGCAAGTCTCTGGAAAAGCAACACACAGTCATAAAAGGAACAATGATAAAATTATCAATATTAAAACAAAACATTAAAAACAATAAAGACCCTAGCAGGGCTTTCCCCGGGGTGCTGCGCCTCTGCACTGCTGGGGGAAGCCAAGGAGGGGGCGGGGCTTGGTCATGTGCTCGCCCTCTGGGCTCCTCACTCCCGGAGCTGTGCTCCTGTGCGCTCCGGCTCCAACGGACCCCTGATAATAATAATACATGTTTCAGAATTCTGGGCCCAGGATTTGAAGAGTACAAGACACACAGCCCTGCAGAAACGCTACAATCTGGATTTGCCTGGCAGTGCGATTGTCGGGACCTTTAATCCCCCCAACCTCCGGAGAGAAAGCAAAATGTTACAGATGAGCATGTGACTCTTTTCCTCTGGACAGCTGGAGTCACCAGATAATGTGTGACACACACACACTCCCCCCCGACCAAAATAACATAAGTAACACGCTTATAACACTCACACTTGTTCTTTCATCTGAGGGTTTGGTTTCAGCGTGCAAAGCCAGCTCCTTGGAAACCCTTCAGGGCCCCGATTAAACGGTAACTTTAATTAGTCGCAGCCTGAGATCCGAAGCACAGATTCTGTTCCCTCCGGGAAGGCTGTTTCTTGTTTAACATTTTTTTAAAACAAGCAAGAGAAAAATGCCCCCCCCCCCCCCCCCCGGATCATGTGAAAAGTGCCTTTCCTTTGGGAAAGGTCTGCTCTCACTTGCCTGGTGGAGACGGAACATAGCGGATCGGGACCGTCCTCCTGAGCTGCCAGCATGGAGCCAACTGCTGGGAAGAAGGGGGATGCTTGTGCGTTTGTTTAAAAAGCTGCCGTGTTCAACAGTGCAATCCTAAATCTATCCTTTGCAGCCTATTGTCTTCAACACCCTTAGAGGGGTGAAATTCCGCTTAGGATGGTATTGCACATTTACTCACTGGATCCATTAGGCTTGCCAGCCTCGAGGTGGGGCTTGGGGATCTCCTGCTTTTACAACTGATCTCCAGCTGGCAGAGATCATCTTCCCTGGAGAAACTGGCTGCTTTGAAGGGTGGGCTCTATGGCATTGTACCATGTTGAGGCCCCTCCCCTGCCCAAACCCCACCTTCTCCTGGCTCCACCCCCAAAGTCCCCAGGTATTTTCCAACCCGGACTTGGCAACCCTAGGATCCATAGATTCTGAAAGCTGGCCTTGATTTCTTACAACTTTTTTTTTTTTAGAAACTTAATTCTGTGTTGAGTTGAGGCCCAGTTAGGGTTGTCAGATCCCCCAGCCACTGGCAGAGGATGGTAAGGTTGCCAGATCCAGGTTGGGAGACTCCTGGAGATTTGGGGATGGAGCCTGGAGAGGTCAGGGACCTCAGTGGGGTGCAATGTCACAGAGTCCACCCTCCAAAGCATCCATTTTCACCAGGGGAACTGAGCTCTGAAGTATGGAGATGAGCTGTAATTCCAGGGGATCCCCAGGTTCCTCCTGATGTTGGCATCCTTACTTTCAGGTCTGGAAAACTTCACGGGGTGGGATTCAGCCTTCTCTCCCCATCTACTGCAGCAGAGGTCCGGTTGCCTGTTGCCTGTTGCCTGTCCCACCCCCCTGGACCCCAGAAGTGCTGGCAGTGCCTCAGTTGCCTGGACAGAGATCTGGTTCTTGGGTATCAAGCTGAATATAATTGTGTGGTGCACTGCCATTGGCACGAGTGCTGAGGGGTGGCCTTACCCCGGTGCAGCACATAGTTAGGTCCTCAGCCATGAAGTTTAGTGGATGAACCTCTTTCTCAGCTTGGCTTAACTCATGGGTTTGTTGTGAGAGGAACATGGAGGGTGGGGAGAGGAGAGATACATGCAAGACACCCAAAGCTGTTCAGAGGAAGGGTGAGGTTAAAAAACATGATACGTGGAGGTACTTCTTGTAGGGTGTAACTAGATCCTTCAGGGAATTGTTCGGAGGACAAAAATAAGCCGGACAAAAATACTTTTAGGTGGGGGTTTTTTTAATTGCCCTCCGAATATCTTCATACAACCTATCTGTGGTTTCCCTGAGGTGGATTTTGGCACAGTATTTTTGAGTGTCTGTGGGGAGGCGCTATATTCTTCATTGGTGCTTGCCCCTGAGTAAGCCCGCAAAGGCTTACCGCTTGTCTTTGTGGCATCCCGGCCGTTGGCGAACCTTCGCGGTAGCTTCACGGGGCCTTTAATGGCAGAAGGCCAATCCGACTCTTGTTGTGCACGGAAGGAGAGAAGCTGAAGCTCCAGTACATTCCAGCAACATCTGTCAGCAACCCCGGCAACTGAGCTCAAACAGCCCTCTGCCTTATGCTCATCTGATCTCCGAGCTTGTCCTTGGGAGTGAGGAAAAGCTCATCGGAAGCCCCCGTCACTGCCTTGATCAGGAATGTTTTATTTATAGATTTATTTGCTTCATTTGTACCCTGCCTTCTTCCCCAGTGGGGAGGCATAGTGGCTTCCATCCTTCTCCTCGCCTCCATTTTCTCCTCACAATCATTGTGTGAGGCTGGTTATGGCAGAGAGCACGTGACTGGCCCAAGGTCACCCAGCATGCTTCCGTGGCAGAGCCAGGATTTGAACCTGGGTCTTCCAGATCCTAGTCCAAAACTCCTACTATACCACTAGGGCTGCCAACATCCAGGTGGTGGCTGGAGATCACACCACACATAAAAGACCTTCTCCTATTAGGCCAGGATGGCGGAATTGTGCTGTATACATTTGTTTTCCTTAATTAGATTTTCTTCGGTTTTATTTTTGTAAGACACTTTGAGCCCCCTCTCAATAAATAGATCCCCAGTAGCTAAATGAATATAAATAAATGCTGATAAATGAAACGAGAGCGATGACATCTGTCATAAAACTAATTCCCCCCTTAGCAGTTGTCACCAGCCATGACGGATGCAGGTCTTCTGCCCTAGTGGTAAGCATCTCTTCTCCAAGTATCATATTCCTACCTCGAGGCTAGAACAGTTGCAAAGTACCCCTACGAACGGGACAGATATGGAACCCTCAGACACCTTCGCTAATGAGGAGTTGGAACATGGGCGATTTAATCCACAAAGTTATTTCAACGAGCCGCAGGGGGACTGAAATGCAAGCTGTTAGCTACTTTGAAGGCCCTTCGCAAAATAGCTCCTCATCTCAGTTCATCCCCATGACCTTCTGAGCAGATGAAAAGAAATCAAGATTGTGGGCCGCAAAAAAGCTGTCCTGCCTCCCAGAAAGTAACCAGTCCAAGTTTGGTGACAGTGTTTGCAAAAGTCAAACAAAATGATTGCCTCCTAAACAAAATGGCGGTGACCAAACCGGGGAGAGAGGGAGAGGAGGAGGAGAAGGAGGAAATAAGAAGAAGAGAAGAAGAGATTGGATTTATACCCCGCCCTTCACTACCTAAGGGAGTCTCAGAGTGGCTTACAAACTCCTTTCCCTTCCCCTCCCCACATCAGACACCCTGTGAGGTAGGTGGGGCTGAGAGACAGAAACTGCTCTTTTTCAAGAACAGCTGTGACAGAACTATGGCTTGCCCAAGGTCATCCAGCAGGTACAAGTGGAGGCATGGGGAATCAAACCCGATTCTCCCAGATTAGAGTCCGCGCAATTAACCACTACACCAAACTGGCTAAGTAAGCAAGTAAGTAAATGTATAAGGTTGCCAACCTCCAAGTGGGGCCTGGAGATTTGCCAGAATTATCACTGATTTTCCCAGACTACAGGGAGCAGTTCCCCTGGAGGACATGATAGGTTCTGAGGGTGGTCTCTATGGCATCACATCTCTGCTAAGCCCCCACCCTTGCCTGGGTCAGCCTCCGAATCTCCAGGCATTTCCCAACCTAGAGTTGGCAACCCTAGGCCACCTGCTTACCTTTCTTTTTATGTGTGTCGAGGCTGTGCTTGAGAGGGATCCTGCAGGCAGCACTTAGCTGAGCCCCCCCCCCCCATCCTAGAACCAGCCATGAGGTCGGCCCTTTACTACAGTTGCCAGCTCTAGGTTGGGAAATACCTGGAGGACTTGGGTGTGGAGCCTGAACCAGTTTGGTGTAGTGGTTAAGAGCGCGGACTCTATTCTGGGAGAACCGGGTTTGATTCCTCGCTCTCCCACACACAGCTGCTGGCGTGGCCTTGGGCAAGCCATAGTTTTGTCAGAGCTGTTCTCTCATGAGCAGTCCTCGAGAGAGAGCTCTCTCAGCCCCACCTACCTCACAGGCAGGGTTCCCTCTAAGCTGAGTTCGTGTGAGCTAGCTCACAGTTTTTTAGCCTCCGGCTCACAAATTTTTGTCTTAGCTCAGGAAGGATGGGATCCAGAGCAAACTAATTTCTGTAGCAAATTCACAAAGTGGAATTTTTGCTCACAAGACTACATAGCTTAGAGGGAGCATTGCTCACAGGGTATCTGTTGTGGGGAGAGGAAGGGAAAGGAGATTGTAAGCCACTCTGAGACTACTTTGGGTAGTGAAGGGCGGGGTATAAATCGAATCTCTTCTGAGGAGGAGGAGGAGGGGTTGGGGAGGGAGGGATTTCAGTGGGCTATAATGTCCAAAGTGGCCATTTTCTTCAGGCGAACTGATCTCTGCCACCAGGAGATCAGCTGTAATCCCAGAGAATCTCCAGCTGCCACCTGGAGGTTGACAGCCCTACCCTCCGCTATCATTTCCCCAGGTCCTGTTTTACCCTTGGTACCCTTTCTCAATCATGTCTTGAAAGCCAGAATGATGTTCTGATTAGATTGTCAGACTAAGATGCGAGGGACCCTTGTTGTGTCCTCATCAGGAAGAACGGCAGAGTCGAAATATCTAAATACACACAATAAAATAAAGGTGTCTTCCTTACTGACAGCATTGCGTCCAGCCTCATCTCTCTCACACTAGATGGTCCGTATCCCAAGTGAACCGGTCCTCTCCTCCAGGTCTCCTCTGAGGTGAGGCGCGAGGCGAAGCTTAACCTTTTGGGATGTCTGGCTAAGAACTCTGCAGGAAATCTGTGGGCTAGCTAGCTAGCGCACTGGGGTGTCTGTGAATAAAACACAGTTGAGGGGGGAAATTAATTCCAATCTCGTCCGGCTTGTCTTGCGGCTGACCTAGATACAGGGACCGAAAAGCTAGTGACAGGCAAAGCGAGCTTTTTCCCCTCACACTCGGTGCATCTAAGCCATCCTTCCAAGCTGGGCTGATCCCCTCCAGCGGTCTTGTAGCAACACAAGTTCAATTCTGGCTTTGCGGTTTGATTTGAGGTGAAGACACCTGGAACTGCCAGAGGCCGAGGCCTAAAACAGCCACTTTTTTAATGCCTGCCAAAAGCTGGAAATAAATGTGTCATGTTTTGCTATCTGGTTTTACCTCCAAAGCCTTCTCTCTCCTGTTATCCTCACAACAAAGGTAAACTGAGGGAAAGAGGAGCCAGTTTGTTGTATTGGTTAAGTGTGTGGACTCTAATGTGGGAGAACCGGGTTTGATTCCCCCACTCCTCCACTTGCAGCTGCTGGATGACCTTGGGCAAGCCATAGTTCTGTCAGAGCTGTTCTCTCAAGAGCAGTTCATGAAAGAGCTCTCTCAGCCCCACCTACCTCACAGGTGTCTGTTGTGGGGAGGGGAAGAGAAAGGAGTTTGTAAGGTGCTCTGAGACTCCGAGTGAAGGGCACGGTATAAATCCAATCTCTTCTCTTCTCTTCTTCTTCTCACTAGACTATCCCCTTGGGGTGCTGTGTCAGGAACCTCAGGCATATTTTTAAAAAGTATCATTTCATTTTCAACCTCTATTGGCATAAAAGATGCTGATAAATTACAATCAAGAATAAATACAAAAGTCTGATAGAAGATAAGAATGGAGACACAGAACAGTTAATTAAGGTAAAGGTTTCCTTTGCTCGAAAGCCAGTCGAATAGGACTCTAGGGATGTGGTGCTCATCTCTGTTTCCAAGCTGAAGAGTCAGCGCTGTCCAAAGATGTTTCCGCGGTCATGTGGCCGGCATGGCTAGACGCTGAGGCACATGGAACGTTGTTCCCTTCCCACCGAAGTGGTACCTATTTATCTACTTCCAATTTCTTGCTTTCTATGCTAGATTGGCAGGAGCTGGGGCCAGAGACAGGAGCTCACTCCATCATGCAGCACCTGTGTCTCGAACTGCTGAATGACCGATTTTCCAGTCTTCAGTTCAGTTTCTTAACCGCTTGAGCCACTGCAGCCCCTTAAATTAAGGTAGTGACCGATAAAACAGACCAGGTATGCATTTAAAGCAATAAAATATCAGAAACAAATAGGAAAAATAGGTGTTCGACAGTTGAGATACAGTGATGTGTTTGGACTTAATTTTATACACTTCAGCTAAAAATTTGGCAACACATGTAGTGATCTGAGAGTGGACATCTTCTAAAAGATAGGTTAAACTGTTGCCCTTAAAGTAGACACTGTGCTGGAGGTATTTAGATAGGAGTTGTTTACATTGTAAAACAAGGAGGGGGCGCTCTAAAATAATCTGAGATAACGAATCAAGAGCACCTAATTCGCATGGACAAAGCCTATTTTGAGAAGGTGTGTGGGGCCCTGATTTGAACTGGGAGCATGGCATAATGAAGGCAGAGACTAGGGTCGTCAGGTCCTTACCTGCTTCTGGCAGGGGGATTTGGGAGGAGTTCCAGGGGTGGGCAGGGGTGTCATCGACCCAACGACGTCACTTCTGGAGGAGATGTCATTTTGTTGGCAACATCAGGGCAACGCTCTACTTTTCGGGCAAAACTCTATGGTAAAAATGGCTACTCAATATAGAGTTTGTCCAAAAAAATAGCACATTGCCACTGAGGTCGCCAATGCGATATCATCACTTCTGGAAGTGATGTCATCACATTGATGACATTGCTGAGGGACATCTTTTTTGGGGAGGGGCATCCCCTGACAGCCAGCTGGCCGGCGGTGGGCCTGAGCTGGCAAAAATGGGGGTCCTCTGCCTCCACCTGGGGGCTGGCAACATTTTGTTCCAGAATAGCCGAAGCAACATTTTGTTCCAGAACAGCCGAAGTAAAACCCTGGAAAGGATGTTATGTCTCTCTAGGAATTGCCAGTTTTACCATAGAGTTCCTGGCATTTCCAGGGGGGGGTATGACAGAAGTGATATTACATCAGCAGCACAGTGGCCATTTCCCCCCTCCCTCCCGCAATGAGAAATGGGAGCTGGAGGTGGGAAATCCCTGCCCTCACCGGGAGACTGTAGTGTTTCAGACTTCCTTTTATCTGTTCTAACTGGACTGCTCAGCAATTTCATGGAGTGCCCATGAGTTCTTGTATTGTGAGAAAGGGAGAAAAGTACTTCTGTCTCTACCTGCTCTATCCCATGCATAATCTCGTAAACTTTGATTATGTCACCCCTCAGCTCTTTCACTACCCAAACTGAGCATCGGCCCTGAGCACGGCATGCCCCCCTCTTCTCCTAACTTGCTCCGCTGCACAGAATTGGAACCCTTCCAGGACACCCGTCTCCCCTTAGAGCCGACTGTTCCACAATTAATTACTGAGGGATCCATCCCTTCCCGGCGCTCTTCCTGTTCATTTTAATCTGCAATATGTCGCAGTGATTCACTGCGGCTTGATCTCTAATTATCTGCTCATCCTTCTTTCTCCTCCCCGCCCCCTAGTCTTTTAAACTCATCTTGCTTTTCGAAAGAGAAATCAAAGGGCACTGTTTATTTCCCCGGAATGCATTTTGCATCACACAAATCTAAAAGCAGTTGGCTCTTATTGGCCATTTTGGATTAATCCTAAACTGTCTGAGGAGGATCATGGAGGCCTGGGATCAACCATGGCCGGCAGGCTTCCTTGCAAAAGGTTCCATATCGTACTGTTAAGATTTAATCCTGCTCCCCCTTGAATTTTTGACTTCTCTCACTTAGTGGCCATCTGCCTTCTTATTTATCAGCCCTCCATGCCCCACAACTGCGCCAAGCATTTGCACTTGCTACATGTAATGCCATTCCATCTGCTGTCACTCATGGTAGATATAAAGGGATTCCATATTCAGCAAGACTCTGCGCATGTAATCTAAATCAATTTGATTCAGTTATCCATATTCTCCTATACTGTCCCCACTATGACGATACACGTTATACTCGTTTAGACCCAATTTTATCCAACATGATAGGTTGTCCAGATGCTCTGAAGGTGCGCCTTCTCCTGAATGATCTGTCACCTGAAACAACTGAAAACGTTGCTTTATTTCTAAGTTCGGTAACTAAGGATCGATCGCGCGATGCATAGGTGCATATGATTAATTCATTTCTCCTTGTCACCTCTTCATCTGTCTATGTTTCTTTTTGTAACCGGACATGCCAATAAAGGTTTGTGTATGTATGATTTAATTCTGATGCTTCTGGTACAGGCAGAGGTGCTTATTAAGGACTGATTATGGAGCAAGTGGCACATTAAATGCAAAATCAGGGGCGAGGGCACCAGAACCCTTGCTCCAAATGAGCCTGCCAGTAAAGGTCTGCAACTGGAAACTCAGTTCTGCATTCCCTAGCTTTTGGAGGATGGGTGGGTTATCACTGAAGACTGGTCCTTCTTGGTTGTGGCCCCTTGTGTATTGGATGTCCTCCATGCCATCTGTAGCTAGGGTTGTCAGTCCTGGGTTGGAAAATACCTGGGGACTTTGGGGGTGGATCCAGGAGAGGGCATGGTTTGGGGAGGGGCCTCTCAGCATGGTACAGTGCCATGGAGTCCACCCTTCAAAGTGGCCGTTTTCTCCAGGGGAGCTGGAGATCAGTTGTAAAAGCAGGAGATCCCCAGGCCCCACCTGGAGGCTGGCAACCCTGTCTGTAGCCTGGTGCTGATGACTTTCCAGTGCTAGGTTGAAATGTTTCCTTGCCATGCATGTTTAGGCTACGGTTTCTGTTTTTGTTGTATATTCTTTTCATTGCCTATTTCTGTGAAATGTATCATGGAATTGCTGGTGTTTAATAAGCCTAAAGCTGTGACACCCCCCCCCCCCCCGTGTTACGTTGCTGAATGAATAGACATCATTGTATTTTATTGATTCTTCCCTCTTTAAATTTCTTGCCTCCCCCATGGAAAAATGTTGGAAGACCGTGTATGATTACTGCATTGTATTTTATTAATTCTTAGGTCTTTGCATTTTTTTGTCCCCCGCAGAAAATTGTTGGAAGGCAATCCCTGAGAGGTCCGGCACTGGAATGTCCGAGAGATTTGGGGAAGGAGTAGGGCTGCCAAGTCAGCCCGGGGGGCGGGGGATCCCCCACTACAGGGGTTCCTGATCCGCCGGCCAGCATTCGGCCGGCAGGGGAAACCCCACCCCCGAGGTCGTCCAGCCTGGACAACCTCCCTCATGTAATGATGTCACCCGGAAGTGACACCATCACGTTGGGGGCGTTGCCAGGGCAACGCTCTGGCAAATGCCCCAAAACTCTATGATACCATTGAGTTTTGGGGCGATTGCCAGAGCGTCGCCCCGGCAACGCCCCCAACGTGCTGACGTCACTTCCGGTGACGCCGCCCGGCGCATGCGCCGGGAAAGCTCCCGGCCAGCAGAGCTTCCCCCCCCCCCCCCGCCGGTAAGTTTAATACACTTGGCAACCCTAGGAAGGAGCCTGGAGTGGGTGGGGTTTTGCAGACTGGAGGTTGCACAGCCGGGATGGGAAACCATACAGTTCTCCCTCCAAGGACTCTTGGTTGATGTCACACACATCCAGAGACTTTATGGTGAAATCGGGCTCAAACCATAGAGTTTTGCCTAAGAACTAGAGCGTCGGTGAAGTGATGTCATCACACCACCGATGCTCTAGTTCTTGGGCAAAACTCTATGGTTTGAGCCCGATTTCACCATAAAGTTTTGCCCAGTGGGAAGTGGGGTAGTCGGATTTCTTATTGTTTGTGTATAAAGGGGCAGTTAGGACCTAAGGCACGTCATTACTAGACACATCAGGGTCAGAATCTACAAAACCAGCACTGAACAGCGAAGAACCACAATCTCTGCCCAAAAGTTAAACAGAAAAGGACACAAAATGGGAGATGCTCACGAGCTCTTCACTGCAAATCCTGGCCGGCAGTTCTTCCCTCTTTCTTTCCAAAAACTTTGCTGCAGACTGCAGAAAAAAAAATATATAGCATACTCAGCTGCCGATATCTTACCACATTCTGAATTGTTAAAACCCCCTGAAGTGACCCAAATGGCCCAACCATTGAGAAAAGTAGGAACAAAACATCCCTTCTCCAACTGTGCCTCCACAGAAACTTCTTAGAAAACGTGGTCTTTTTATATTCACCGGCTGCACCTCTGCCCTAAGATAACAAAGGCATGTGAAGCATTCTAAGGTGAGTGAACAAGAAAATGAGAAAGAGGCAGAGACGGTTTTGCTGAAGTAGAAGAGGTTGTGAATAAAGAACATCTTGGGCTGGTAATGAGGATGGATGAAGGAAACGGCTATCGTTTGCAGCCGCACAAATTCAGGCAGCATAATATGCACATTAATTGAGAGCCAGCGTTATGTAGGGGTTAGATGAGTGCTGGACTAGGATCTGGGAGCTCCAGGTTCGAAGCCCCATGCTGCCATGGAAGATTGTGGGGTTACTTTGGGCCAGTCCTGCATTGTTATCCCCGCTTGCTATATCAACAAACAGGAGTGCTTGATAATGGAATTACCCAAACAGTTCAGAAACCAATGCTCATTCTTTGTTGTCTGTTAAAAGATATAACAAACCCCACCCTCTCCTGGATCCACCCCCAAAGTCTCCAGGTATTTTCCAACCCAGACCTGGCAACCCTAGGTCAGTCCTCCCTTGGTCCCGCTGAATCTGTCAGGTTGTATAGCCAAATGATTCTTTAATGCTCACTTTATCTCCCCTTTTTCTCTTTCTGTCTCGTTGCAGGCCTCAATGAAATCCAGTGTTCAGTCCCTATGGAGGACAGGAAAATATTTCTCAGTGAATTGTCAGAGGGCAGCTTTAGGGATTGCAAATTTAACCTGTCCCTCACAGACCTTATTATCATCATCTTCTCCGGCGTTGCTGTCTCCATCGCTGCAATCGTCTCGAGTTTCATTTTGGCGCTAATCGTCAACTGCTTCCAAAGATGTGCCCCCAGTAAGGATGACGATGAAGATGAAGACAGTGACGATTGAACTGTCTCTTATCGGTGAATTTTTTTCGCTGGGAGGATTCCTGAGGTTCAAAACGGCAATGGCCCTTGAAGAAGCCGTTGCGACTCAGCTCTCATCTAAGGGCTGTAGGCATCTTCCACAGGTTCCGACGGGATTTATCCGCTAACGTTTGTGGGAAATGTAGCAAGGTTCATGAAGAGACTGAACATTTCACGATTCAGTCTCCTGATCCAGCCCACGGCTGAAATGAAGTATAAGCTAGAAGAAGGGAAGGACATCGCCAGAAGCCCAGAGGTGGCCAGTGGGGAACCAGGAACCAGATCTGGACTTCCAGTCTGTCTTTTGTGGACGACCTGCCCAGCTGCTGTGTATAAGACAATATGTTTGTGTGCTAGAAAGCTCATACCTGCTTCTGGACCCCAGCAACATGCCCATCAACCTCGTAGTCCTCATGATATTTAATTTATCTATCACAGGTTTAGATTTTCTATATACACCAATACCCTGTGTTCTGCTCCATTGTCTGAAGAAGGTTTGGTGACTGTGAAGAATCACACAAGCAGAGCATGCAGAATGATAGACTTTTGCCTTGGGAACAGTTGCCCTCTTATTTGAGTTTTGGGTGGATTTGGGCAGGCAATTGCAAGCCCCTCTTGGCCAGTTCTT
Source organism: Lepidodactylus listeri (assembly GCA_029233225.1). Taxonomy (NCBI): domain Eukaryota; kingdom Metazoa; phylum Chordata; class Lepidosauria; order Squamata; family Gekkonidae; genus Lepidodactylus; species Lepidodactylus listeri. Next base: position 37,070,767 of record JARCFY010000019.1, on the reverse strand, counting down.
CTCTTACTATAATGTTATAATTGTTGCTTCCTTCCCAGAGTAATTCTCTGTCATTGCAGTAAGCTGAGAAAGGAGGAGCCTATGATGTGAGTACTTTCCAAAGATCCCTTCCTTTGTGATCTGGAACATGGCTGGAGCAACATGAGTAGCCAGCCACCAGGGATAGTGAGGCAGTGATGCTCTGTCTTCTTGGTGCTTGGGGTGTAACAGTGGGAGGGCTTCCGGAGTTCTGGCCCTGCTGGTGGACCTCCTGAGGGCACCTGAGTTTTCTCCACTGTGTGACATAGTGTTGGACCAGATAGGCCATTGGTCTGATTCAACTTGGCTTCTCTTATGTTCTTATGATATATTCTCCCTCAAAATCAAGGCAATTTTGAAAACAGAGAGATGCAGAACTGGATGACTTCAGCGTTAACATGCGTTGCTTAGAAATCCGGGCTAGCTTGAAACAAGACCAAACGTTTTCAGAACCTAATGAACGGCTGAAATTTGTGCAAGCTCGAAAGACTAACAGTGGTATCCTAAACAGAGCAACAACTTTCCAAGTTCATTGGACCAGTGGGCTTCGGAGAATGTAACTCTGCTTACGATAGCGTTTGAGATCTCTTTTGGAACCAACATTCAGATTGTATTTATTGACCTTATCAGGGACACCAAGGTGGCTAACATTATAAAACATGCATAACAAAAACACATATTAAAAACTATTAAAACAATGTTAAATCCAGGGGTCATTTTGAGCAGGAGCTCAGGGGAGCACAGCTCCAGGAGTTGGTGCCAGCCCCCCACCCCCCCGCGGGGGAATGCCTGCTTGTGTCATGGCTGCAGCAAAATGACCCCATCCCCTGGAAAGGTCCTTGTTCCTCCAACCAGCCTTCTGAAGGCTTCAGCCACCATGGAAGCCATCCTCCCAGAATAGTGGTATTTCTGAGGCTTGGATTGGTAGCTGTCCCCTCTTTGCCAGCTCTTTCTCTCTCTCTCTCTCTCTCTCTCTCTCTCTCTCTCTCTCCTTTCTTTCTTGCCTTCTGACATACTTCCAGTGATGTCAGGTGGTGTAGCATATGCAAATAAGTTATGCTAATGAGTTATGCTAATGAGCTCCTGCGCCTCTTTTTCTACAAAATGACCCCTGGTTAAATCAGAACAGAGGAGAAGTGGAACACGACACAGAGAGACATTGTGGAACAATTAAGGTGCTCCTTTTTTAGAATCCAGCAGGTAATTTCTATATACTTAGCCCACTAACTGAAGTTGGAAGTTCATAGTACCTTGGCAAACAGAGGTCCTCTAACTTGGCTTTCCCAAAGTGACCAAAATTGGTGGGCAAAGGAAGGGTTATACATCACCTACCACTTGTGAATTTCCCCCTACAAGTTTCACAATCGCCATATTAAGCACGGTACCTGGAACCTTTTATCATGTAGTCCAGGGGTGTTAAACATGTGGCCCAGGGGCCAGATCAGGCCCCCGGAGGGCTTCTATCAGGCCCGCACTGGAACTGGCCATCTCCTGCTTCCAGTTCTGTTGCTGCTGCTGCATCATAGCTTGCTTCGCCAGACTCTCTCAATCGCTCAGCCATTTCATGTTTTCCCCTGGGTCCCAGACTCAGAACTCTGAGCATGAGGTTTCTGTGGTGAATGTCAACAAATCAGCTTCCGGATACACACCTGAACAGCATACTCAAGATTGCAACAGCACAGACATTTGGATGCAATAATTCAAAGCAAGAGGCGTCAGTGATCAGGGACTGTTAAATAAACAAAATACTGCAAGAGTGCTAATGTTTTAAGCATCTTTGTGTTTGTGTCCTTGATATAGTTTCTATCTCCGCTACCTGGCATTACATTTTATGACACACATGGCCCGGCCCAACAAGGTCTCATTTATGTCAGATCCGGCCCTCATAACAAATGAGTTCAACACCCCTGATGTAGCTACTCTTCGTTGCCAGGGACTGATCATATTTTGCAGAGTCAAAGGTGGTAATATCAGATGCCATGGACATTATCCCACAACTGATTCTGTCCGCAGCTTTTTGTAACATCAATATGCTTTAATCAATACATCCAGTAACATAACCACAGGCATATTGGGGACTAGAACACAGGACGAAGAGAGAATAGGATTGCTTTGATGTATCTCCTGCCTTTTCACTTACCTTAACCCACATAATGCACTGTATATATAATAGTTCATTCATCATGTCCATACTCCCAAAGTACACAAGTTTTGCAATTGCTGAGATGAATCAAGTTTCCTTGCATGAGAGCGGCAAATTTTGAACTAAAATGGTGTAGAGCAGAGGTGTCAAACTCATTTGTTATGAGGGCCGGATCTGACATAAATGTTACTTTGTCAGGCCGGGCCACGTGTGCCATAAAATGTAACGCCAGGAACTGTAGATACACACTTTATAAAGGACACAGGTGAACCCAATTAACAATATTTTTAACTCAAAATACAAACAAAAGCAATTGATTCCTAGCAGTGAAACCAGTTGATTTACTGGGGAACCCATAAAAGCCCCAATAAATGCATTTAATCATATGCAAGATTAGTTTCCCCCCCCAAGGGATACCATAAAAGGGGGAGTACCTTTTGCTTGTGGGCTGGGTAAGAGTCCTGGATGGGCCAGTTCTGGCCCCTGGGCCTTATGTTTGACACCCCTGGTGTAGAGGTACAGAGTTCCTTGGAGGTTCCAGGTAGGGGAACCAATTCTCAACAAGCATTTAATATTCACTCACTCACTCACTCACTCACTCATTTATTTGTAATAATAACTGAGGGGATTTGGCTCATCCCTCAGTTCATATGACAATCCAACAGGCAATTTCACTGAATTCATTCATTTATTCAGTCAATCAATCAATCAATCAATCAGTCAATGTTTATTAAAGATTTCTGTCATGCACTTTCACCCTCATTGAGAGTGCTCCCAACAGGTGAACAGGAGGCCTTGCCTCCTTACCTGACCCAATAGATATTTTGTCCCTGGATCTGCATGACAAAACCTGATTTTAGACATAACACAAATCTCTTTGGTTAGTTTGTGACCCATAATTTGCGGACAAGCGCTGAAGTCCTTGCTTGTCTCAACTAATGGTTGCTTTCATCACCTCTTTGGCCGGGTGAGTTTGTAGTCCAGAAGTTTGTGAGGGCAACATGGGGGAACCACCCAGGATGAACGCAGGATAGCTGCACTGATGGGGAAATTTCTCCGTCGGCATCCATCCCACACATCACAGGAAACCACGGCTAAGACTAACAGTGGCTAACAAGCCAACTTCAAAACTGTAGTATCAGATCCTGGATTGACAGGCCCTAATCAAACCACAGTTAGTGGAGCAGCTCGTGTCCAGACAATCATACCACAATGAATTCGATCAAACCCTGGTTTCACATTTCATCTGAACCAAGCCAGTGAGATATTATGGAAGAGACAAAGACAGAGTCTGTTTGCTGATGCTCCCATGACAAACAATGAAAAGAGAGCTCAGGTCTGCAAAAAAAAAACCCCAAACCATTGGTCCACTGGGTGAATGTATCGATGTGCATCAGACTGCAGAATCCAAGCATGTTCTTGGAAAATACTAAAGGGCTGCCTTCTTGGATCTATTAAAGGGCTGTATTATTCTGCTTACTTTCATGCATGGTTGACACCAGAGGAACTCTTTTGGAGCTCAGTTCATACCAGTTTCCTGCTCCTTCCTTACTTGCAGATGACTGGAGAAGTCAGTGGCTTGCAGGCAGTGGCCTGGAGCAAGCCAGAAACCAAAGGCACTCTTCCAAGAGTCAGGGGTTGCATTCATATGGCTCTTTTGAGCTGCGCACTATAACATCAGGGAATCGTGTTGCTTCCGTGATCAGCCCGTCGATCCCCGTTAGGGAACTGTACTTGAAAGATAGTGGTTAAAGTCCAGTCCTAAGCTGGCTGACGGGCCAATGGCAGACTTTCCCCCATCAGATTGTTCCACCAGCACGCAATCAGCCCATAGGGACCATCCTGAATGGCCGCCATTTTAAAAAAGTCTTAGCAATGAGCGCATAACCACTTAAACATGCGACGTCCGGAGAGCTCCGCTCAAACCATCAGGACAATTTTATGTTTCTGACGGTCCTGTGAACTTTATCAACTTTATTAACTGAAATGGTACCTAGAGGAAGGTACCGCTGGCGGTGCTTTTACCATTTAAATCTGTGCACGCGTGGAAAAACAAGTAGACGATGAGGCACATATGCGCATGTGCAAACAGGATTTTATATTTCTGACGGTCCTGTGAACTTTATCAACTTTATTAACTGAAATGGTACCTAGAGGAAGGTACCGCTGGCGGTGCTTTTACCATTTAAATCCGTGCACGCGTGGAAAAACAAGTAGACGATGAGGCACATATGCGCATGTGCAAGCAGGATTTTTTTTTAAAAAAAAAAGAAGTCAACTGCACGGCTCCTTAAGGTGGATGCTGTCTAGACAATCCACCGCGGAGTCACGTGTGGTAAAGTGATTCACTGGGGAGTTGTCTGGTCGTGTAACGCTGGATCAAAAAGATCTAGATCAAATTACAGCCGGGCCAATGGCAGGATTAGCTGCCTGTCTGAACACACGCAGGGTCAAGCTATGCTACTTGCTGGAGTCTTGTGTAGACGTGCTGTCAGGGTAAAAGTCTGGGACCCCAGCCATCCTAATTTACCAAGTGGGAAATGCGGCCGTGAGACGAGTGAGTTCTGCCCAGTTCACACCTCCACCTTTATTCTTTCACTTCCTTTCCCCAGGGCATTCTGGAATTTGGGGAGGGGAGGGTGCCCACCAGAGAGATGATGTCACTCTAGGACTTCAGTTTCTCCTAAACCATGGTAGAGTCTGCCTCCCAAAGCGACCGTTTACTCCAGGGCAACTGATCTTTGTAGTCTGGAGATGTAATTTCAGAAGTTCTCCAGGCCCATCTGCACACGGACAACCCTAGAGTTCTCCAGGAATTGCCACTAATCAGACTTACAGAGATCACTTCCTGGGAGGAAACGGCAATTTTGGATACTAGACACTACGGTATCCCTCACCGTACAGAAGAAACTGAAGTCCTAGACACACCCACTAAGCTCCCTCCCCTCCCAAGACTCCACAGGCACTGCCCCCAATCTCCAGGAACTTTCCAAGCTGGGCTTGGTAACCAGGAGGACAATTTCAGTCTAGGAAACTACCCCCCTTCCTCAGCAATGCAGCCACGATCTGTGCAGCCCTACCCCTTACAGCACCTTCTAGGCCCAGCTCCCCAACCGTCAGCTTCACTAACAAAACTGCAGCTTTTGCATAGAGTTTACAAACTGGATTGTGTGGCTAACATATCTTCTTTGCTGGCTTGTGTGCTAAGGTGAGAAAGGAGAGGCAGATGACTTTTTGGTGTAGTGGTTAGGAGAGCCAGTTTGGTCTATCAGATAGGAGCACGGACTCTAATCTGGGAGAGCCGGGTTTGATTCCCCACTTCTCCACCTGCAGCTGCTGGTGTGACCTTGGGTCAGTTACAGGTTCTTTCAGAGCTGTTCTCTCATGAACAGTTCTCGAAAGAGCTCTCTCAGCCCCACCTACCTCACAAGGGTGTCTGTTATGGGGAGGGGGAGGGAAAGGAGATTGTAAGCCACTCAGAGACTCCTTCGGGTAGTGAAGGGTAGGATATAATCCAATCTCCTCGTCCTCCTCCTCCTCTTCTTCTTGGAAAACTCCAGAATTGTATTTTTTGGAAGTGCAAAAAAAAAAGGTGTCACCTAAACTTTTACCCAGGCAGACTCTTCAAAGAAGAAGAAGCAAAAACTAATTTTGTCACAACATCAAGAGTCTTCCCCCCCCCCCCCATTTAATTGCAGCAAGGATGTATATATATTTTTCAAAGAAAAGGAAATATATTTTTAGTTAGAGCAATTGTAATTTGGACAAATGGAAACCAATTACCTATTGCTTCAAAGAATATCTTCCAAAGCACCATCAAGGTTTTAAATGCTACAGAGCGGAGGTCAAATTAGCATCAATTGTTCAACATGAAACTCAGTCATTTCTGGCATTTTTCTTTCTTCCCATGTTTCGGTCTTGCTCAAGTGTTAAGTTTGTGAGAAGGATAAACCCAGACTTGTGTTCCTCACTCTACACAGGCACGGTAACCAAAGACAACATCTTAACGCCTGCATTTTAATATGCAAAGAGAGATGTGTAAAGATGTCCTTTGGCCTGAAGGACTTACCTTTCACATCTTGAAAAGCACTCCCCATATGCTCAGGGGTATCCTTTTTACAATTACTGCCCAAGTTTCATGCATGAAACTTGGTTCCAGGGCTAATTTCCACTTAACCAAACTAATCCCTTAACTTTAAAGCTGACCAGAAAAGAAAGCTTAATTGTCCCTATGGTCAGTTTGGTGTAGTGTTTAAGTGCACGGACTCTAATCTGGGAGAACCGGGTTTGATTCCCCAGTCTTCCACTTGCAGCTGCTGGATGAACTTAGGCAAGCCATAGTTCTGTCAGAGCTGTTCTCTCAAGGACAGTTCTGGAAAGAGCTCTCTCAGCCCCACCTACCTCACAGGGTGTCTGTTGTGGGGAGGGGAAGGGAAAGGAGTTTGTAAGCCGCTCTGAGACTGCTTTGGGAAGTGAAGGGCAGGGTATAAATCCAATCTCCTCTTCCTCCTCCTCTTCTTCTTCTTCCTAGACGATGCATTCATATATTTTGGCAGGTGTCATCCTAGAAGTGGCATTCCTTACTCTGTGTGGGAGAGAGGGGAATGCCTTTTCTAAGTTGGAGAATGCCTCCTTATGATTTGCTCTCTGATACATGAAAAGAGGGAATGCCTCTTCTAAGATAGAAGAATGCCTCTTCTATGATTTACAAGCACCTTAGACCAGCAAGATTTTCAGGGTCTAAACGTTCAAGAGTCAAAGCTTCCTTTGTCAGATACAACAAGGAATTTAATGAAGGGAGCTTTGCCTCTTGAAAGCTTATACTGTGAAAATCTCATTGATTGCTAAGGTGCTCCTGGACTCAAAATCTAACTGTCCTACTGCAGACCAGCACAGCTACCCTCTGAAACAATCTTCTATGATTTATTCTCTGTAATGCATTGGAAGGGGGAATGCCTCTTCTAAAGTGAAGAAATGCTTCTTCAGATGTGCTACGTGATGCAGGTGAAAGGGGAATGCCTCTTTCAAGCTGGAAGAATGCCTCTTCTAAGTTTTGATCTGTTACGCTAGTGAAGGGGAAAATGCCTTTCCTACAACAAAGGAATGCCTCTTCTAGGATTTGCCCCCAAATGGGAAATAAGAAGGGATTTTTGTGGGACAGACCAATTCCTCTTTGCTGTGGGGAGGAGAAGGGAAAGGAGTTGGTAAGCCGCTCTGAGACTCCCTTGGGTAGTGAAGGGCGGGGTATAAATCCAATTTCTTCTTCTTCTCTTCTACATGATATTTATGAGATCCCTCCAACAACTCTTGGGGGAGGGGGGGAGGACTCACCTTTTCCCAGGTATTCCCTTGCAGCTGGTAATGTTGGTTATATTATGTATGTTATCCTTTTATACTCTTTGCACCTCTTCCCCCACCCCTTAATTCATGGATACTAATTGTAGCTCGCACGGATCTGGGCAAAACCTCCCACAGTCTGACTCAGTGGCTCCGGGGAACTGCATAGTCCATCAGCGAAAGCTTACAAGGTATAACTCAGGGAAATCCATGAGCTTTGGGAACCGACAGAGCCTCGCAATCCCTCGAGCATCATGAAACGGACACGCTTGTCTTTTGATCTCGGACAATTACAAACTCCAGCGAATATGGCTGGCCTGCGGTACCTTCCTTGGATGACACACTGCTTGACTGGCGGCCCTAAAAATGTGGGTTTTGAGGGATTGTTTGGACTACCTGTTTGTGCAGTGGGGCCAGTTCCCTCTTCTGCTTAAGATCTCCCTCGACAGCTAGGACAACTGACTTGCTTCCAAACTCGCATACCAGACTCTCTGTGGACTCTCTGACCATTCTCTCTCTCCAATTTATTCAGCTTCTGCATAAAATCCTAATTACCTGTTGCTGGAACAAAACTGGGTAGCGGAGGTTGCCAACTCCAGCCTGGGAAATTCCTAGAAGATTTGGAGTGGGGGTTTTCCTGTGGAGGAGGGAGATTTGGGGAGGGGTTTCAACCAGAATCTATGGTCTGTCATAGAGCCTGCCCTCTGTAGTGGACATTTTTCTCCAGGGGAACTGATCTGTTGTAATCTGGAGATCAGTTAAAATTCTGTGGGAACTCCAGGCCCCACCTGGTGGTTGGTTGGCAACCCTATAACTAGCAGCTCTGGAAGGTGGTGGGTGACAGAGGAGGCCACGCTGGGCAGGTTCAAGTCCTCTTTGCTGTCAAGCAGAACTGTTTTTTTCCCCACAATGTAGTGCCATGGATACAAAGAGCAAAAATATATTTCTAATTACGATGTCAAGCGTTGTGAATTGCATTGTCTTTCCTTGAGCGAGTGCCATCTAGACTCATACCCTTGGCCTGGTCTTCTTGAGACGATAAATGTAACACATATAGATCAACAATGCTGATGTGGAAACACCCACCTCTCCATTCAACCAGGATGGCTTTATTCCTACCCCGGGCTTATCTCTAAAAGGCTGGCTGTGTGCAGAACTGATTGGCTGCCCCCACCATGAAACTCCACCCAACCTAGGGTTGCCAGCTCTGGGTTGGGAAATACCTGGAGACTTTGGGGGTAGATCCAGGAGAGGGCAGGTTTTGGGGAGGGGAGGAGCCTCAGCCTGGTACCATGCTGTAGAGTCCACTCTTCAAAGCAGCCATTTTCTCCAGGGGAGCTGATCTCTGTCAGCTGGAGATCAGTTGTAAAAGCGGGAGATCTCCAAGCCGCACCTGGAGGCTGGCAACCATAACCCAGCCTCAATCCCCAGAGCCAAGTCCAGTTCCAGATTTTGAGGTGGCCCCAGCAGAGAGTACTTGGCCCCCTTGTGTGGACTTTTTGCTCTGCGCTCTGGAAGCATAATCAGAATTAGATATGCAAAGGGCCCACTGGCCACGCGGGCTCTTGTATTGCTTTTAATTGCAGTTTCGTCTCATACCACCAACTAGAGGATTAAACAGTCCACATCCCTGCCTTTGCTCAATATGAACCCCCTACATTTGCATTTTTGTTAAAAAGAAGAAAGAAACCCACCATATAATGGGCTGGATCCAGACTCCGTATTCTTCTAACAGAAGGGGAGGCGTCGTTTCCTCTGACTTCCCCATCTAGCTGCTGGTGGTGGAAAGTACCATCGAGTTGCAGCTGACTTATGGCGACGCTGTAGGGTTTCTGAGGCAAGAGACATTCAGAGGTGGTTTGCTATTGCCTGCCTCTGCGTAGCGACCCTGGACTTCCCAGGAAGCCTCTCATCCAAGTAGTAACCAGAGCTGACTCTGCTTAGTGTCTAAGATCTGATGAGATCAGGCTGGCCTGGGCCATCCAAGTCAGGGCCCCCATCGAGTTACTGACCTTCAGTTTGCCTTTCAGGCCATCCCTTTGTCCCCCAGGAGCATCATTCTGGGAAGATCAGTGGGTTGCTATTTGTACATGTGCAGGGGTCATTTTGTAGAAAAAGAGGTGCAGGAGCTCATTAGCATAACTCATCAGCATAACTCATTTGCATATGCCACCCCCCTGACCTCACCGGAAGGGTGTCAGAAGGCAACACCCACCGCTCAGGCTCCACCCCAAAAATCTCCAGGTATTTCCCAATTCAGAGCTGGCGAGGCAGCTTTACACTTTGACAAAAGGCACTTTAGGTTTCCTTTGCTCTTGCAGGGAAGCTTCCCTACAACAAGCAGGGAAATACAGATCACGTCAGTATGCTTTTGCTTTTTCCACAGCGCATCACCATATGTGCCCGCTCCGGGGCTTGTTGCTCCTAGAACGGCATTCCTGTGCGTTCCGGCTAGAAGTGACCCCTACATGTGAGGCAGGGATATCTTGTTCCACTGATGGATGCAGCTTGTATGAGTGAAACTGTTTGCTTGGATCCAGTCCACTGTGCAGTTTGGCCCTAAGACTCATGCAGATATTTGGATGGGTAGCCATGTGCACATGCACACGTAGTTACGCGCACACACTCTGCGCATGGGCAGGCATGGGTGTGCCGGCAGATGCCTCGAGGTGTCCTTGAGACAGTCATGCTTGAAGCTGCCACATCGTCACAGTCAACCCCTCCTGTGAGTGGTTTGGGTTGTTTTATTCTTTATTTTGCCTCTCTCCTGCTGTCACCTTGAAATGAGCACATGTCGTACCTGCTGGAAAGAAAGGGAAAACGGTACACTGAGCATGACCCAGATACCAGTATTCTAAGCACAAAGCCAACAAAAAGGACAACCAAGATGGTTAGGGGGTTGGAGCACCTTCCCTATGAGGAAAGGCTGAAGAGTCTGGGATTTTTCATTTTAGAAAAGAGACGACTAAGAGGGGACATGATGGAGGTTTGGAAAATTATGCATGGGATGGAGAGAGTTGACAAAGAGAACTATTTCTCTGTCTCCTCCAATACTAGAACTGGAGGGCATCCAATCAGCCTGATGGGCAGTAGATTTGGGACGGACAAAAAGACATACTTCTTTACACAGAGAGTGATTAAAAAGTGGAATTCGCTGCCAGAGGATGTAGTGATGGCCAGTGTTCCCTCTAAGCTGAGTTAGTGTGAGCTAGCTCACAGTTATTTAGCCTCCAGCTCACACATTTTTGTCTTAGCTCAGGAAGGATGGCTCCAGGGCAAACTATGCCATAGCCAAATTGCTTACTCACAACTTTAATGCCACTAGCTCACAAAGCAGAATTTTTTTTGCTCACAAGACTCCACAGCATATTGGTGAGGGCCACAGGAATTAACAGCTTTAAAAGGAGATTAGATCAATGAATGGAGGATAGGTCTATCTGTGGCTACTAGCCATGGTGACTGAGGGGAACCTCCACATTCAGAGGTGCTAAGCTTCTGAATCCCAGAGGCAACATCACGGGAAGGCCTCGGCCTCTACGCCCCGTTCTTGGCCCTCCAGAGGAACTGGTTGGCCACTGTGTGAGACAGGATGCTGGACTAGACAGACCACAGGTCTGATCCAGCAGGGCTCTTCTCATGTTCTTAAACAGTGGTGAAACTTGGAGAAATGGTGTGACCTCTGTAGGATCTTGTAGTGGACAAAGAAAGAAGTTAATGGAACAGTTATCAGTAGGACTCCAGCTCAGGGGCATGGGCAGCGGTGTTCCACCAGGGTCAGGATCTTCAGCATAATACAGTGACAGGAAGGCATGCTGGGCCGGCAGCCCTGAGGCTTCCTCCCAGCTTCCATTTTGATACTGGGTTGGATTAAGTAGAGGACTGTGGGTAAGGCATTTCATGGGTAGAAATGCTGGTGCCGGTGGAAATGTCTGGTCTGGATCCAAGCTCCTGGATGGATGCGCATGCACAGTGGGGTCGCCAGCTCCGGGTTGGGAAATACCTGGAGATTCTGGGAGTGGAGCCTGAGGAGGGCAGGGTTTGGGGGAGGGGGGGACTTCAGCAGGGTAGAATGCCACAGAGTCCACCTTCCACAGTGGCCGTTTTCTCCAGGCGAACTGATCTCGGTCACCTGGAGATCAGTTGTAATAAAGGGCGATCTCCAGCCACCACCTGGAGGTTACACAGATCGCCCTCCTCATGCATGTCTGCAGGACCACGCCAGGTGTTTGCAAAACAGTCCATGTGCGAAAATGCTGCGAGTTCAAACAGACTGGCAGCCGTTAATGTCCATCTAATTCAGTACTGTAGTCACACTAGCCTGGTCTCATAGCTTGGAAGCTCAGCTACGTCAGCCATGGTTAGTGGTTGGATGGGAGACTCGGGTTGCTGTGCAAAGGAAGGCAATGGCAAGCCACCTCTCATCACTTCCCCTGAAACCCCCACTTCCCCTGAAACCCCCACGGACTGGGGGTTGCCATGAGTCCGTTGCGGCTCGATAGCACACAATTAGATCCATCTGGCAGAGCACAGATATGAACATACAGCATGATTTGTACCATTGCTCGAGCTGGCTCAGGAGAACGGCAGAGGCCTTTCCAAGCACCAGCTAAGGAACAAACCGGGGACCTTCTGCATGCCAAACAGCTGCTCTGCTGCTGAGCCAGAGCCTTCGGGTACCTTATCCTGAGTCAGGCCATCAGTCCATCTAACTCAGCACCAGTGCACCCTCCAAGCTGTGGAGTCTTGTGAGCAAAAATTCTGCTTTGTGAACTACTGGCATTAAAGTTGTGAGCGAGCGATTTGGCTTTGTTTGCTCTGGAGCCATCCTTCCTGTGCTAAGACAAAAACGTGTGAGCCGGAGGCTGAATAACTGTGAGCTAGGCTCACACTAACTCAGCTTAAAGGGAACATCGCTCAGCACTATCTACTCTGACCGGTTTGTGCACTGCTGCGCAATAGAAGTGCCCGTCCCACTTCTGGAATTCATTTCCATCACAGGCAGATCATTCTTAATCTCTTCGGGGGATGAGCCGAACGGCAGGATTGTCCAGTGTTTGTGACGCAGGGCAAGGGGAGGTGTTCCTGCTGGTGCAAATGATCCTTGGATTAAAATGAAACCGGGGGGGGGGATAATTGTCGGGTTTGACGCTCTGTTTGATGAGCGGCATTACTGCGCTCCTACAAGGCCTGTGCCCTGTGTGATTACTATGCCCTGTGTGATTCTGTGCAGCGTGTCCAGTTGTACACATCGCCTCTCCGATTTTATACCCCCAATTTGTAATTTTAGGATTTTTCTACAATCTTGGGGTTTTCCCCAGGTTCACAGAAACATCTTCCCTTTCTGTTCTTGGCCCCATTGTGTGGACTTTTTGATCCTCGCTCTGGGGCTGAGATCAGAAGGAGATATGTGACAGATGAAATACCTCCAGTGTTCTGACAACTTTTCACAGTGGCAACATCCTTGAGTTTATGGTAGGGACAGATGAATATGCCTTTTCCAGTTTAGTTTCTCTTTCCAAATACAGTCAGTCAGGGGCGTAGAGTTTTGGAAATCCCGGGGGGGCGGGGGCTCCTTAGCGCGCGCGCTCGCTGGGATGATGTTCTTCCACACACCCCTCCGGGAAACTGCCCCACCTCCCCGGGCCCTTCTGAGGCCCACCAGCCACTGCTGCCGGTGCCTCTCCCCCCCCCCCGCCACCCCTTTCCTCTCCCTCTCCAGCAACGGCCGCCGGGCCTTGGAAGGACCCGGGGAGGCATGGAGGCAGGCACTCCGTTTTCCTGGGGGTGGCTGAGCCCCCCCCCCCGGAAATTTTGGGGGTGGCTCAAGCCCTCGAGCCCCCCTGTACTCTACGCCTATGCAGTCAGTATGAACTGTTTTGGTCCATCCTTTTGCATTCTTGGTGTTCACAATTTGTTCCTTTCTTTTATGTATTTTTAATTTTGTGAAAGTCTATACATAATGATGTGTTCACCGTTTTTGCCGTGCAAATGCTACTGCGGTCCCTTGGGATGTTGGTACACACCTGCACATGGGAATCCTTTTCTGCCCCAAATGATAGGAAGGTCCAGGCAATTTGTTAGAACCAGGTATTCAGAACAATTAAGACATCTTCTTCACAAAAAAAGCTTGGTGTGGACTGAGCATGTTCCCCGAAACATAGACTGTCGAGGGACGGTTGGAGGGGCAGAGGGGCAATGGGGAAGTTCTTCAAGCCTGGAAGAACTTACAGGGAAAGACACTGGTGTGCAGTGAAGAAATTTCCAGGTCATGTCTCTACTGAACCCCCAATTTCTTACACTCCTCTCCCCCCAGTTTTTATTTCTGTGAAGAAGAGTTTGACGCATGCTCGCTTAATAGCATCTTGGAAGCTTTGGACTCCAAAGAACCTTCCCCACACTGCACTCAGGGTCTGGTCCTCCCGGGTCCCAAAGATTCCAGGCTGCCTTCAACCAGGGCCAGGACCTTTTCGGTGGCGGCTCCGCGCTGGTGGAACGAGCTCCCGGAGGACATCAGGACCTTGCAGGACCTTTTATAGTTCCACAGGGCCTGCAAGATGGAGCTCTTCCACCAGGCATTTGATTAAGGAGCAGCACCAGGGGACCCCTTTGCCCTGGTATTCCCCTTGCAGCCTCTGCATCACTGGTGTGAAGGGACCGGGATGGTTTTACATCAATGCTCACCTCACAGGATCTCCTACCAATTGTGTCTCGCCATCAGTTTACAACGTGGCACACTAGCACTTTATGATTGCCTTGGCGGGGAGGGCGGGATAGAAATGGAATTAATCAATAAATAAAAATAAATAAAGGGCAGGGAACCTAAAGGCTACCCTGGAGACGTTTCTATGACAACCTTCCATGTCCCAAGCTTCCCACGATGCTCTGAGGGACACCCTAATGGTGAACTCATTATGAATAATTTCTGCAGAGAAGTCTGGAGTTACATTTCAGAATGATTGTTTCTTGTAACACGACCGGGAACTCTGCTGGCTATAGGTCCACAAGAAAAGTATTGGGTGTTTTAGTCTGTCAGTGGGTGGTAAAGACAGGAACGGCATCTGCAGTCACGTCCATTTTCTATTAAGTTCAATGTCCAGATGATGAGAAAGAGTTGCATGCACAAACAATCAGACGCTGCATGGATTTTGATGCAAAAACTCCATACGCACACCCAGGTTGCCTTTAATACTATTTCTGCAGTAGGGAAATTCCCCGTATTGACGTTTTTAAAAACTGTGCCTGATGTGAAATTTTCCACAGTAGATTTTTCTTTGCTGTCCAAAAGGGGGCGCTAGGCAGGACTGATGGTAGCAGCATTTTTTTAAAAAATCCATAACAACCTCCCCTGCATCATTGCTAGAAAGCTGGGTTTTCCGCATGGGAAACTTATTCCAGCTTTTCATAGGTGATCTGCTAGTACCAGAATCGTGTTGCGCGTGGGTATTCGGTGTGTCTTCCCTCCTCCCTCCCCATTTTTCCAGTTGTCACATCAGTGAAGCTGAATTGTGTACGGGTTTTGGACCCTGAACGCAGCAGAAATCAGCCTTTATCAGCAAGGCTGTTATAACAGCCTCGTTCCAGAGGATTTTTTTTTAACTGAATTTTTTAAAAATATTAAAGAAATCCAGAAAGACAGCAAAGACGATATGGTGGTTGGCTAGGATAGCTGCAAAGTCAGGATTTGAAGAACAGGCCAGGAAATCTGGCAGAACGGAGGAAAGGAAGGCGCCAGGGGCCACATACTCTAAGGACAGGATCTAACCGGCCAGACAAGGTTCTGAGAAGGCCCATGGTTCGAGATGGACAAATATTTCTCTTTCATTTCTTTTATATATATTGTTTATGTAATTCCAGATCTTCATCTGTGTTGCTGACTTTGGAGACTCATTCAAATTGGCTATGCGTGTACAGGTTTTATATGCAGCGTATATGGTGTTCATACATTCAGCGTATGCCGTTTAATAATGGATATATAACAATGATTTGATGAAACAATGCTGGCAAGGGTTCGATTTGCAGGAGGGAGGAACGATATCGATAGCGGGGCTTGGAGGGTCAAAACAGCTGGATTGAGGAAGTCAAAGTAGGGATGCCAGCCTCCAGGTGGGGCCTGGGGATCCCCAGGAATTACAGCTCATCTCCAGACTACAGAGATCAGTTCCCCCAGTGAAAACAGATACTTTGGAAGGTGGACTCTATGGCATTGGACCTCACTGAGGTCCCTGTTCTCCCCAGGCTCCACCCCCAAATCTTCAGGAATTTCCCAGCCTGGAGCTGGCAACCCTTACCCCTCCATCCCTCTCTGGTTGCCAGGGGAGACCTGTCAACCCTAAGTCACAGTCATGTTCCAGACAAGTTCTTCCCTCTTTCTTTACCAAGCTCCAACTTCCATTGGAAGGGCACACACATGAGCTCACGAAGCTGCCGTGGTAGACCACTGATCTATCAAGGTCAGTATTGCCAACTCAGACTGGCAGCTGCTCTCCTAGGTCTCAGGTTGAGGTCATTATCTCATTATTTTAACTGCTGGGGACTGAGCCGGGGGGGGGGGGGGGCTTGGGCTCGCCAAGCACTGCCACGGAGCCACGGCCCCTCCCCGAAAGCAACACACTCGTGAAATCACTCACAGCAGTCCAGTTCTCAGAGCTAACAGTTCTCAGAGCATCCCAGATGCACCGAACTTCCGAGTGAACGGTTTGGAAACGAACAAGAGGAGACCGAATCGGAGAGGGAGTGTTTCAGCACGGATAGCAATTTTTCTGCTTACTCACTGGAAAAGAGGACTCACGTAAAGGGCTTGTAAAGAACTATTTTTGTTTGTTCTAAAAATACACGGGTGCACGGCCCACCCCTCTCTACAATGGCACCCTTTTCCCAAGAGGAAACAGATGAAGATTATCTCAAAGGGATCCTGTTTTACTTTGCCTTCTCTCTTTCTCTCTCTCTTTGTCTTTCTCTCTATGCACTTCCCAATAGCTCTGTTCCTGCAGGGCACTCAGTCCATTAACCTACAGTGTCAGAAGCAAAACAGACAGATGTTCTTGACCTCAGCTTTCTCAAGGGGGGGGGGGTGGGAGCAGTGTTCCGCATAACTCATGTTAGGATCTGGGGTTTGAGAGAAGTGCAAGCCCTACTTACAAATCCCATTAGGGACTGGGCAGGCGTACGGTTGCCAACCTCCAGGTAGTGGCGGGACATCTGCTATTTCAACTGATCTCCAGGCGACCGAGATCAGTTCACCAGGAGAAAATGGCCACTTTGGAAGGTGGACTCTGTGGCATTATATCCCACTGAGGCCCCTCCCCTCCCCAAACCCCACCCTCTCCAGGCTCCACCCACAAAACCTCCAAGTATTTCCCAATCCGGAGGTAGCAACTCTAAGTAGAGGGCAGCCTTGGAAGCGCAGTGATTTTGAGAAAGCACCAAACAGAAATGGGAACAAATTTGCAATTTCATTCCTGGGCTTTGATAAAACGATGGAGAAAAAGACCTGCGCCACAACCACCATACATTTCACGACACATCGCATGAAGCTGCCTTGTACTGAGTCAGACCCTCAGCCCATCACGGTCAGTATTGCCAACTCAGACTGGCAGCAGCTTTTCAGGGTCTCAAGCAGAGGTCCTTCATGTCACTTACTACCTGGTCCTTTCCACAGGAGATGCCGGGGGTTGAACCTGGGATCTTCTGCATGCCGAGCAGATGCTCTACCGTTGAGCCACAGCCCCCTCCACACTAAATCACATCAGACTCAGCAAATATGCATGTGAGGGGGATGTCCTCCAGCCAGAACAGGATAACAATGTATATAGCGGTTAGAGTGCAGGACCAGGTTCTGGGAGACCCAGGTTCGAATCCATGCTCTGTCATGGGAGCTTGCTGGGTGACCTTGGGCCAGCCACACATTCGCAGCCTAACCTACCTCACAGGGTTGTTGTGAGGATAAAACAGTGGCAAAGACAATGACGTAAGCTGCTCTGGGTTCCTGTTTGAGAGAAAGACAGGGTATAAATGAAGTTAATAAATGAACAACAAATAAACACAATACCGTACTGTTGGGTTCAGCAAGTTAAAACACTTCAGTGTATCTGCTGGGTTGCTCTTGTTCTGTATTGGTCATGGTAAGTCACATGTTTGTTTGTAACCAATCGGTGTACACAACAGTTTGCCCGGGGAAACTTTGTTAGGGCCCTGACTCCCTGATTGGAAACCATGCACTAAGTATTTGCATTTTATGGTTTCTTTCCTCTGCCTTTGTTCTGGCTTGGAGGGAAGACGCCATCTCTCTTGCTGTTTGGATCCCTAGCTGTAAAGATGTAGAATCTAGCTCTGTTGTTGTTTTGTATCCTGTTTACCTTTTCCCATGTAAGGTGTATAGTAAACTTTTACCTTTAAATACACATGGACTCAGACTCTTAATGCTCTACTATTTTACTCTGCTGGAACATGTTCCCTAACAGGAATATCCAACAAATACTGATGCAGGCAATGGCAAAGCATTTCTCGATCTGTCTTGCCTTGGAAACCCTACGGGGTCGCCATAAGTTGGCTGTAACTGGACAGAACTTATTCCACCATACATTTCTGGTCCAGTCCGAGCTCCCCCATTGCGTCATTCCTTCGCATGAGTTGTTTTTCTTTAAGAGCCAGTTTGGTGTAGTGGTTAAGTGCACAGACTCTAATATGGGAGAACCGGGTTTGATTCCCCACTCCTCCACTTGCACCTGGCTGGATGACCTTGGGCAAGCCATAGCTCTGTACCAGCTGTTCTTTCAAGGACAGCTTGGGAAAGAGCTCTCTCAGCCCCACCTACCTCACAGGGTGTCTGTTGTGGGGAGGAGAAGGGAAAGGAGTTTGTAAGCCGCTCTGAAACTCCAAGTGAGTGAAAGGCGGGGTATAAATCCAATCTCTTCTCTTCTTCTTCTTCTTAACAGAATGTGCTGTTCTCAAATTACTTTGAACAGGGGGTTCTGGCACAGAAGAACGTCTTTTCATCTCGAGTTTTGTGGGGGTGGCCAAACATACACATACCCAGAATTAGCTAATTGTAACCATTCCATTTTCAGAGCCAAATGACAACAGAGCTGCTAAAAATATACCTGTCGGGGCTGTTAGAATGAGCTTAAATAAGGTGATCACCCCTGCTAGAGACTGTGCTGACGATGTCGCTCCAGTTTTAACAGGCGCTACATCAAAAGTGCTATTTTCTAGGTCACGTTTTGATCCAAATGAGATGCAAGGCCTTTAAAAAAAAATGCTTCGCCCGGTTTATTCTAGCTGGCAACCTTGAAAGAACTCTTTCTCTGTGGGGTCTCTCTGCAACCTTTCAGCAGGAGCTAGGTCAACACTGCAGGGCGCTTATATGCTTAGACTTTCAGGAGGCTTTCGACAAGATACCTCACCGAGGACTCCTGAGTAAATTTAGCTAAGAGGATGGGTTCTCTTATGGATTAAAAACCGGTTAAATGACAGGGAGCAAAGAATAAAAATAAATGGAATTCACTGCCACAGGAGGTGGTGGCCGCTACAAGCATGGACGGCTTCAAGAGGGAACTGGATAAACATATGGCGCGGAGGTCCATCAGTGGCTATTAGCCACAGGGTATAGATAGGAACTCTCAGTCTGGGGCAAGTGATGCCCTGTATTCTTGGTAATGGGAGGGGCAACAGTGGGAGGGCTTCTAGTGTCCTGGCCCCACTGATGGACCCCCTGAGAGAGAGCCAGTTTGGTGTAGAGAGCCAGTTTGGTGTAGTGGTTAGGAGCGCGGACTCTAATCTGGGAGAACCGGGTTTGATTCCCCACTCCTCCACTTGCACCTGGCTGGATGACCTTGGGCAAGCCATAGCTCTGTACCAGCTGTTCTTTCAAGGACAGCTTGGGAAAGAGCTCTCTCAGCCCCACCTACCTCACAGGGTGTCTGTTGTGGGGAGGGGAAGGGAAAAGGAGTTTGTAAGCCGCTCTGAGACTCCAAGTGAGTAAAGGGCGGGATATAAATCCAATCTCTTCTTCTTCTTCTTCTTCTTCTGATGGCACCTGGTGTTTTTGGCCACTGTGTGACAGTGTTGGACTGGACGGGCCACTGGCCTGATCCAACATTGGCTTCTCTTGTTCTTATGTTCTTAAATGGACACTCCTTAGGAATAAACAAACAGTTCTCACAACGGAGAGAACTAAGCAGTGGGGTCCCACAAGGATCAGTATTGGGGCCGGTACTGATGGATGATCTGGAACTAGGGTTGAGAAGTGTAGTGGCCACGTTTGCAGATGACACATTATTCAGGGTGGTGAAAACCAAGGAGGACTGTGAAGAGCTCCAGGAGGATCTCCACGGATTGAGGGAGTGGGCAACGATGTCATAAATGGAGTTCAGCACTGGTAAGTGTAAGGCGATGCAACAAAAAAATCCCAGCTGCAGGCATAGGCTAATGGGGGTCTGAACTTGCTGAGAGTGAGAGGGGAAAAGATCTTGGGGTCATGAGCCAGTGTTCCCTCTAAGCTGAGTTAGTGTGAGCTAGCTCAACAGTTTTTTAGCCTCCAGCTATTTTCGTCTCCGCTCAGGAAGGAGGGCTCCAGAGCAAACTAATTTATGCCGCAGCCAAATCGCTTGCTCACAACTTTACTGTTGGTAGCTCACAAAGTAGAACTTCTGCTCACAAGACTCCACAGCTTAGAGCAGGGGTGGCCAACCTTGCTTAACGTGAGAGCCACATAGAATAAACGTCAGATGTCTGAGAGCTGCAAGACAGAAACAAATATCACACACATGTTTTAATTTTTTTAAATATGCAAATTTGCTTTTTATTAACGTTAAATGGGACTGCCAAAAATTAAAAAAAACGAGGAAAACCGGTTATTGATAATGATATTACTTGTTTGCTAATTATATTGAGAGAGAGAGAGAAAAAGAGAGATGGAAAGAAAGAATTAAAGAAGTGGAAAGAAAGAGAGAGAGAGAAACTAGGAAAGCAAATAGATGGGAGGGAGGAGGGAAGGAAGGAAGGGAGAAAGAGAGAAAAAGCATGCCTCCCCTTTGCTTCCCCAGCCGCCCTGCCAGGAGCCGCACAATGTGTGTGAAAGAGCCGCATGTGGCTCCCGAGCCACAGGTTGGCCACCCCTGGCTTAGAGGGAGCATTGGTCATAGCTCAGTGAAAGTGTCTACCCAGAGTGCTGCAGCGGTGAGAAAGGCTCTGTGGGAGGTTTATTAGGGAAGGGGTTGAAAATAAAATGGCCAATATTATAGTGCCCGGGTATAGATCTATGGTGTGGCCTGATTTGGAATACTGTGTACGGTTTTGCTCACCGTATCTCAAAAAGGACACTGCAGAGCTGGGAAAAGGTACAGAAGAGGGTGGCCAAGATGGTTACAGGGGTTGGAGCACCTTCCCTATGAGGAAGGGATGAAGAGTCTGAGACTTTTCAGTTTGGAAAAGAGGCGACAAAAGGGAGACGAAGTTTATAAAATTATGCATGGGATGCAGAGAGATGACAAAAGGAACTTTTTCTCCTCTCTGAAAATACTAGAACTCGAGAGCATCCAGTTAAGCTGATGGGCAGCAGATTCAGGGTGGACAAATATGGAAATATTCTTAACACGGTAATATTCTTAACACGGTAATATTCTTAACACGGTAAAGGTAAAGGTAAAGGTTTCCCTTGCTCGGAAGCCAGTCGAATACAACTCTAGGGATGTGCTGCTCATCTCCGTTTCCAAACCAAAGAGCCAGCGCTGTCCGAAGACGTCTCCGTGGTCATGTGGCTGGCATGACCAGACGCTGAGGCGCATGAAACGCTGTTACCTTCCCACTGAAGCAGTAAGTCAGCTTTTAAAAAAAAATCCTGTTTGCGCATGCGCATATGCGCCTCACCGTATGCTTGTTTTTCCGCGCATGCGTGGACTAAAATGGTAAAAGCACCACCAGCGGTACCTTCCTCTAGGTACCATTTCAGTTAATAAAGTTGATAAAAGTTCACGGGACCATCAGAAACATAAAATCGTTTGGATCATTTGAGTGGAGCTCTGGGGACGTCATATGTTTATGTGGTTATGCGCGTATCGCTAAGACTTTTTTAAAAAGGCGGTCAGAGACCATCCTTACAGGCTGATTGCACGCTGGTGGAACTAGGTGAGGGAAAGTCCACCATTGGCCCATCAGCCAGCTTAGGACCGGCCTTTCACCACTATCTTTTAAGTACGGATCCCCGATAGGGACCGATGGGCTAATCATGGAAGCGGTACGATTCCCAGATGTTGTTATCTGGACGGGCACTTTAAATCCACCAGGCACTCGTGCCTGGCGTGGCTCAAAAGAGCTGTATGAACGTGACCTCTGTGTACAATCACGGAGAATCCAGAGCAGCGGCCAGTCTTTGCAAAACTCTCCCCCCCCCCTTGATCTGAGCCCTTTTTGTCTCAACAGCAAAGGAGACACGGGCTGTGGTTGAGTAGCCGCACACCGCCAGTCAATATGGATGAGACTTGGGTGTCAAGATGAGTACGAACCTTCCAAATCTGTTCAGCCATAGATCAGCTGGGCAGCCTCCGGCAAGGAAAGGTACTGCCGCTGAGCTTATGAATCAGGTGACCTGACTGCTGGGTGGTTGGAACAGCAGGGGGAGGGAGAGAAACATTTTGTGCTTTTTTTAAAAAAGACAACCGATTGGTACAGCCTGTTGCATATTTGAGCAAATCTTGGCATAGAATCATAGAGCTGGAAGGGACAGCCAGGGTCATCTAGTCCAACCCTTTGCACAATGCAGGAAATTCACAAATACCTCCCCCCATGCTCCCAGTGACCCCTGCTCCATGCCCAGAAGATGACCAAAAAAACCCCTCCAGGATCTCCAGCCAAACTGGCCTGGAGAAAAATTGCTTTCTGGCCCCGAATTGGCGATCAGCATTTCCCTGGGTGTGTAGGAAAGGGTCAGCAGAACTAAGCTCTGAGGCAACCCTTCCTGCCCTCCCTTATGATCTGCCTAAGTTCACAGAATCAGCATCACTGTCAGATGGCCATCAAGCCTCTATTTGAAAACCTCCAAAGGAGAAGCATGGTTCTGTCCTCTTCTTTTTGTAAAAAAAAAAATCAAGGGACACGCACATGACGTTGCCTTCTACTGAATCAGACCTTTGGTCCATCGAGTTCAGTATTGCCTACTTTGACTGGCGGTGGAGGCAGCAGCAGCAGAAGAGTTGGTTTTTATACTTGCTTTTCCCTACCTTAAGGAGTCTCAAAAGCAGCTAAACAATCCCTTCCTATCCCCACCATAGGCACCTTGTGAGGTAGGTGGGGCTGGGAGAGCTCTGAGAGAACGGTGATTGACCCAAGGTCACCTAGCGGGCTTCATGGGGAAAAGGGAGAGGGGAATCAAACAAGGCCCTCCAGATTAGAGTCCACTGCTTTTAACCCCTATACCACGCTGGCTCTCTAAGATCTCAGGCAGAGGTCTTTCACATCACCGGCTGCCTGGTCCTTTTCGTTGGAGATGCCAGAGGTCGAACCGGAGACCTTCTGCATGCCAAGCAGAGGCTCTTCCACTGAGCCTCCCCCCCTACCCATTACCATCAGCATATGCTCAAAAAGGCCCGTCCAGGCTCATTCATTTGCTCAGTTGCAGCTCGCGTGGATGGCCAGAAATAGACACACTGCCCTGGATGTCACTGGCTATGCTAATCGATCCCAGGAAGACGAGGACTGCTCCACCCCCTGGAATGAGTTTCTCCAGCGAGCCAAGGCATGGCTTCGTTTCACCCCCTTGTCCGCAGGGCAGGGAAGCAGGAGACGTCTGACCTGATGCTTGGTGACGTTCCCCTTGCCTGGCTAATAAGATGGGTAAAACGCCAGGCTGGATTACATCAGTGGAGGCCGTGGTTCCCACCCCCCACTCCCACCCCTCCTCAAGGGAAATTCTGGGATTCCGTTTGGAACCAGAATTTGTTACCCGGTCCTAACAGGCTAAGGTTTCAGCGTTGCAAAAAAGGCATTGTTCGACACGGCTCCATCCGACCATTAAATCCAAATTCACACATGCATTGTGAGATCGCAGATTCCCAGAATACTCTCCCTGTCTTCCGGAGCACTATGCTCCTCTTCCGCCAGAGACACAGCCCTGATGGCTCACCCTGTAATGCCCTGGGAGCAGAAATACTCAGAAAGCTTCCCCCCCCCCCAGTGTGTTCCTTTCTACGAAAAAAAGAGATGCATGCAATGCTCTCTCTATGCTGTGGAGCCTTGTTAGCAAAAATTCTACCTTGTGAGCTACTGGCATTAAAGTGGTGAGTGGGCCATTTGGCTGCTGCATAAATCCGTTTGCTCTGGAGCCCATCTTTCCTGAGCGGAGACTAAAATGTGTGCGCCAGAGGCTAAAAAACTGTGAGCTAGCTCACACTAACTCAGCTTAGAGGGAACACTGGATGCATGGTAATTTTCCTGCTATCCTACATGTGGTATGCTGTGTTCCTCCTAAGCTGAGTTAGTGTGAGCTAGCTCACAGGTTTTTTAGCCTCTGGCTCACCCATTTTTCTCTTCGCTCAGGAAGGATGGCTCCAGAGCAAACCGATTTATGCAGCGGCCGAATCACTTGCTCACAACTTTAATGCCAGCAGCTCACAAAGTAGAATTTTCACTCAAAGGACTCCACCGCTTAGAGGGAGCATTGTATAGCAATCAGGGAGTCCGACTGGGCTCTGTGACCTCGCGCCAGTCACCTTCTCTCTGCCTGTCCTACCTCACAGGGTTGTTGTGAGGCTAGCATGGGAGACGGGAGAGTCATTTACACTCTGGGCTTCTTGGATGAAGGGCAGGATAAAAATGTGATAGATAGCCTCTCCCCCTCCCCAAAATGATACGATAGCTGCCTCCCCCTCCCCACAATGAGTTTTATGCACTCTGCAATTCATCAGAAATAAAACGATGTACCTTTTTTTTTTTTACCGATCCCAACGTTTCTCTGTGTTTTCCTTTCTTTCTGGGGTTTTTCATCCTGCAAAGGAAAGGAAGAGCTGGGCGTGGTGCCGCATTCTCCCATCCTTTCCTTTCCTGTTCAGAGCTCCCATGATCCGATGATCTTGAGCAATGACTAAAAAGAAGAACACATTATATGCTCCCTCTAAGCTGTGGAGTCCTGTGAGCAAAAATTCTACTTTATGAGCTACCAGCATTAAAGTGGTGAGCGAGTGATTTGGTTGCTGCATGGATTAGTCTGCTTTGGAGCCACCCTTCCTGAGCTAAGGCAAAAAGGTGTGAGCCGGAGGCTAAAAACCTGTGAGCTAGCTCACACTAACTCAGGCTAGATGGGACAGTGGCAGGGAGTATTATCCCCCTGGAGTTTATTAAACGGAGAGTGTGTTAAAAACGATGACATCCAGTGGTTCCTAAAAGTGGTTAAGAAAAACCTGACATTTTAATATTTTGCAAGACAGAGTATCGATTTTACCCTGACTGCAAGGGGAAAGATGATCTGAATATGGAATACAACAAACTCTCCCCTGTGGTACTTTGGAGGGGATGGCATTGAGGTGAGCTAAAGCGAATGCCCTGGCAAGGGGTGTGTGTGGCTGTTGGAGGTCTCGTGAATAATGGCAGGAGTCCAAGGAGGTAGGTATTCTCCCCTCCAAGGCAGGTTGCTGCTGGGATTACTAACCAGCCATTCCTTCTAATCTGGGGAAACCGGGTTTGATTCCTCACTCCCCCACACGCAGCTGCTGGGTGACCTTGGCTCAGTCACAAGTTCTCTCAGAGCTGTTCTCTCACGGGCAGTCCTCGAAAGTGCTCTCTCAGCCCCACGTACCTCACAGGGTGTCAGTTGTGGGGAGGGGAAGGGAAAGGAGATTATAAAATGCTCTGAGATTCCAAGTGAAGGGCGGGGTATAAATCCAGTCTCCTCCTCCTTCTTCCTCCTAGCTGGAAAATACCTAGAAATTGGGGGGGGGGGTTGGAGCCTGAGGAGGGCAGGGTTTGGGGATGGGGGGACTTCAATGGGGGTATAAAGCCCACCTCCCAAAGCAGCCATTTTCTCCAGGTGACCCAATTTCTGTTGCCTGGAAATCAGTTGTAATGGCGTGAGATCTCCAGCCACCACCTGGAAGTTGGCAACTCTAGGTCCAAACTAAATGTGATAGTGTCCCCGGACCAACCAAGGGTTGCTGCTGCCATTTTAAAGCCTAAGGCGGGTGATTTAAAAATTTAAGCATGCTGAGTCAACCTAATATGGACCCGAAATGCACCTATATAATCAAGGTTTTGTTTTGTTTTTAAATAAGGTGCGCCAGTTGTCCGTCAGCATGCTTGTGGCTCCCTCTAGTGGCAGATTTAGTGAACTGATATTCTTGCTGGCCTCAAGGTGTACATTACATGAGGACACAAATGGCTATACGCTTGGGCCACTTGCATGGCATTTGCACCCCAAAAAAATATTGTTTCTTACAACATAGTTATGTTTTACTGAAGAGTGTATTTAATGACACAAAAGTCAACAGAAATGTTTCTGTGTTCCGTTTAGGGCTGCACCACTCAGTTACACAATCACATTTTGTATGATGTTACAAGGAGGTTGGCCAGCTCTGGGTTGGGAAATACCTGGAGGTTTTGGGGGTGGAGCCTGAGGAGGGTGTGGTGTGGGGAGGGGAGGGGAGGTACCTCAGCGGGGTATAATGCCCTAGAGTCCACCTTCTGCGCTGGCCATTTTCAGGTGACCCAATCTCTGTCACCTGGAGAGCAGCTGGAGTCCCCCTATATGTAATGGTTGGTGAAGTCTGTTTCGATGAATCTGAAGAAGTGTGCATGCACATGAAAACTTATACCCAGAGTTAAACTTTGTTGGTCTTAAAGGTGCCACTGGACTCAAACTTCATTCAGACAGACAGACAGATGGATGGGTGGATGGAGGGGTGGATGTGTGGTGTGTTACCAATGCTCAAGAGCACATCTGCACATCAGTAAAACACTGCCAAAAAAAATCTTAATCCAAGATCACTTATTTGCAGAGGTTTTGAGCGGGGAAGGGTAGTGTGCATGTATGCAATGTGTTACCCCAATGGCCTGCCTTCTTGTTTGGGGAAGTTAGCTATGCAGCAGGATAGGCCAGAGGGGTACAGGAATCTCACACCACTTGTATACCAAGGTCCGGCACAGTAGAAAAACTCCAGATTTGAAGAGTAAATTAAATAGTTTTTATTAAAGTATTCCCCTCATTACAAACACACTAAACATCCGAAAAGAGCAAGCGATACAGAACTAAGAAAGCAGAGGTGGTTGATAGTGAATAGAGGGGTCAAGAGTGTTTTCCTTGGTCTGGGTTTGTGGGTCTCTGGCTCAGGTTAGAAAGTGGGGTGCCCCTGTTGTTGGGTAAAGGCAGCACCTCTGAGCTACAACTGATAACACAGAAAGGAATGAAGACACAAACTGAGCACAAGCGGCATGAAACCTGCACATGCTCGGATATCGAAATGGAAGTGAGAAATCACCCCAGTCAAAATTATCCTAGTTAAGCTGGAATTCAGAAGAAGCAAAACGATAGCAAAAGTACAGTTTGGCACAGTCAAGGTATAGAGTTCGGGGTCTGTGCATCTCGACCGCCTAGTGGGATTGTTGTCGATGGGTCGTCTTTGCTGGAGAGCTGCACGGTCGCTCTTGCTGGGGAAGTGACCAACCAATGGAAGACAAAATGCCACAGAGAGATGCTGTGTGGGATAATTAGGATGCCTGGCAAGCGCAGCATATGGGGATGGCTTTGGGGCAAGCCTTCTTTTTGTTGTCTGCATGGCGGCTTCTGTATTTAGCTTACGTAATTACATGCGCTGACCTTGGCCTCAGAGAGATGTGTGCCAGTGTTATAATTTGGGGGTGTCTAAGTGGCAGTCATCCACAGCTGTAAATTTAGCACTCTTAAAAATGGAGTGATGTTTGTGTCTGAGCTCAGTTTGGAAAGGTTCTTTGGGGAGGTTTGGGGAGAGGTTTTTTGTTTGTTCTTGGGAGGTGCAAAACAAACCAAGCTGTAAGCTGAGTTCTTTTCTTTTTTTAATTTTTTTATTACGTTTTTCAAAAATTTACATATTTAACAAAGCAGTCAAGAATAAGGTAAATGAGTGTCAATTGTAACAGTATCATCCCTTAAATTATCAATACAACAAATAATATTTCAGAAGTCAAGTTTTAACAGTCATAAAACATCTTCAAACAAGAGGTTTACCATAAATGCAATGCATCTATTATTGATGGAGTTTCATGTTGCTGAACTAAATATTGCTCAACTGGGAACCATAAAGTTGTGAAATTTGAAAAGGATAAGTTGGAATATATGTCACTAACCTTCTCCAATATTTTTGAGATTATATAAAGGTTCCACAATTTTGTGTGCCAATGTTTCATCTGAGGTTTGATTTCCAATAAAAGGCTACAGTATTTTTTGCCTCAGTTAACAATAACGCAACCCTTTTAGGACTTTCACGACATCAAACTTTCTTTAACCAACCCTCACTACTACCACCTAACCGCTCATTTGGTGAAAAGAAATGGAACAAAGCTAATATGAATACTTTGGAAAGCATTGCCTCCACTTGTACATTACTTGGAAAATGCTCTATAGAAAATAAATTGGGCTTTAAGCAGGGGTCCGTTGGAGCAGGAGCGCACAGGAGCACAGCTCCGGGAGTGAGGAGCCCAGGGGGCGGGCACATGACCAAGCCCCACCACCTCCTCGGCTTCCCCGAGCAGTGCAGAGGTTCAGCGCCCTGGGGAAAGCCCTGCTAGGGTCCTTATTGTTTTTAATGTTTTGTTTTAATATTGATAATTTTATCATTGTTCCTTTTATGACTGTGTGCTGCTTTTCCAGAGAGTTGCTCAAGGTGGCATATAAATTTTCTAAGTATACCATTTTTTATCTGGGCACATGGCACATAAGTACTGGAGAAATTTCACCAACCCTTCAGCAGCTTCCACCCCATCAGTTTGGTGTAGTGGCCAGGAGTTGGACTCTAATCTGGGAGAACCGGGTTTGATTCCCCACTCCTCCACATGCAGCTGCTGGTGTGACCTTGGGCCAGTCACAAGTTCTCTCAGAGCTGTTCTATCATGAGCAGTTCTCAAAAGACCTCTCTCAGCCCCACCTACCTCACAGGGTGTCTTGTTGTGGGGAGGGGAAGGGAAAGGGATGGGTGGTGCACATGTCCTGGGTATCTCAAGTCTACTTGAAACCTGGTGGTTTCAAGGGAGCAGGAAGAGAATGAGGGTGTGTTCTTTATGCTTATTTTTATTGCATAAAGTATTGGATGGGGAAGGGAATGGAGGAAGAGCAGGTCAGTTTCACTCACCTGTGGAGTGGAGCCTGAGGGGTGGGTGCTGCCTTCTGACACACTTCCGGTATGTTAGGGGGGGTGGCATATGCAAATGCGTTATGCTAATGAGCTCCTGCACCTCTTTTTCTGCGAAATGACCCCTGGCTTTAAGATACCATGGTTTCAGTATACCCAACTACAGCATATGTGTACACAAATTCACTTACCTACAATTCTTAAGCGGCTGTTAACTGACTTTGAGCAACTGTACCAAACAATGAAACTTACTAGAAAGCATCTTATTGCTAATGTCTACAGAATTCTTTTCAAAACTGAGGGAAATAAGTTGCTCTCTTACCAAATACATTGGCATAAACTCAATACTATTCTGACTGAAGCTGAGTTAGTGTGAGCTAGCTCACTGTTTTTTAGCCTCTGGCTCACACATTTTTGTCTTAGCTCAGGAAGAATGGCTCCAGAGCAAACTAATTTATGTAGTAGCCAAATCGCTTGCCCACAACTTTAATGCCAGTAGCTCACAAAGTAGAATTGCTGCTCACAAGACTCTGCAGCTTAGAGGGAACATTGGCTATGTCATTTTAGTCACTGAGCCGTACATTTCAGTCAGGGCTATGCTGGCTGGTGCTAAGCATGGCATGGGAACAGTCACCACCACAACACTGTGATCGCCACAGATAGGCAATGGAAATTTGATTGAAATGAGGAATAAATAAGTGGGGACCCGCAAGAGACTCGCGGGGAGGGGATACTCCCCCACCTTTGCTTCCTTCTCTTTCCCTCCATCTGGTTGGTTGCAGCTCAAGGAGTCCGCATGTGCCTTTTGCCATCAGCGAGCGTAATTGCAAACCTCTGATCCTTGGCAATGTTTTTCTTCGGGAGACTTGACTTTAATTAGCTGGCAGAGGGAGACAGAAGGAAGGTCCTTGAGTACAAGCCACCCTTTTGTTTCCCTCTAGCGATCAGTTCGCTCTTCCAAACGGGACAGGCAATCTGTCCGCTTGACTCAGAGCAGACCTCGGAACACAATGCCAAGTTTTTTACATGGCGGCAATCAAAATGTGCTGGGGGCTGTTGCAGGGACAAAGGGCATCCTCTGCAATCCTTAAGTTCGGTGAACAAGACGGCACCCAGTGTTCCCTCTAAGCTGAGTTAGTGTGAGCTAGTTCACAGCTTTTTAGCCTCCAGCTCACACGCTTTTGTCCTCACTCAGGAAGGATGGCTCCAGAGCAAACTGATTTAAGCAGCTGCTGGATGATCTTGGGCAAGCCATAGTTCTGTACCAGCTGTTCCTGAAAGAGCAGTTCTTGAAAGAGTTCTCTCAGTCCCTCCTACCTCACAGGGTGTCTGTTGTGGGGAGGGGAAGGGAAAGGAGATTGTAAGCCACTCTGAGACTCTAAGTGAAGGGTGGGGTATAAATCCAATCTCTTCTCTTCTTCTTCTAAATCAAGTGAATAAATGAATGAATGAATAGGGTTGTTTTTTTTTAAATTGTTCCGTTTACTGTTTCCTCACACCATCTTCCCCCCAAAATGTTATTTGTGCCTTAAAGATTATACGATCCATAGATGGACAAACAGATGGACAGATATAGAGGTAGAGAGATTGCTGAGAGATGACAGAGAGATAGATGATAGATATCCACACACCGTGTGCCTTATTTATAGGTATAATACGTATGCATACATATGTATATAAGTGTCATATAACACATAATGCACAAATAACTTGTAAAATGCATGTGCGCATGTGAAAAACGTATGTGAGTACACAGTACAAAGGAATCTACAAAAGCAACCACAAAACTCGAATGGAGCCATGGCT
The DNA here is from genome assembly GCA_029233225.1 of Lepidodactylus listeri. Lineage (NCBI taxonomy): Eukaryota > Metazoa > Chordata > Lepidosauria > Squamata > Gekkonidae > Lepidodactylus > Lepidodactylus listeri. The sequence continues at coordinate 37,040,158 of JARCFY010000019.1, read as the reverse complement.
CAGGAGCAGATCATCTGTTCTGCATGCAGAGGGAACCAGGTTCAATCCCCAGCATCTCCAGTTCAAAGGATCAGATAGGAGGTGATCTGAAAGGCCCTGAAGATAGGGTTGCTAGCCTCCAGGCGGGGCCGGGGGTTCTCCCAGAAATTACAACTGATCTCCAGACTACAGGACTCCATTCACCTCGAGGAAAAGGCAGCTTTCATGGGTGAACTCTATGGCAGCAGCACACGCCTGTTGAGCTCTTTCCTTTCCCCCTACTCTGCCCGCCCCCCCACCACCACTGCCCCCAAACCTCCAGGGTTTTCCCAACCCAGAGCTGGCGAGCCTGCCTGGGGAACCATTGCCTTTCTGAGTGGTCGATACCCCCCTGCCTAGCCCAGCCACCTGAAAAAGCAGTTTCATTTGTTCATTTGCTCTTTGCCCTCCGATTCCAGCAGAGGCTGCCGAAGCAGTGTTCCCTCTACGCTGAGTTAGTGCGAGCCGGCTCACAGTTGTTTAGCCTCCGGCTCACATATTGTTGCCTTCGCTCAGGAAGAATGGCTCCTGAGCAAACTGATTCGTGCAGCAGCCAAATCGCTCGCTTGCCACTTTAAGGCTCACAAAATAGAATTTCTGCTCACGAGACTCCACGGCTTAGAGGGAGCGTTGTTTGGGAGTGTTAGGAATCCAGTAAAGGGAGGAATTAGAGTTCCTGCTGTTTAACCCAAGTACTGCAATCAATTAGGGTGTCAGTAAAATACAGCCAAACTCACGGGCAGGTGCAGGGGGGTAGGGATGCCAGCCTCCAGGTGGGACCTGGGGATCGCCTGGAATTACAGCTTATCTCCAGCCTACAGAGAGAAGTTCCCCAGGAGAAAACAGATGCTTTGGAGGGTGGGGTCTCTAGCATTATGCCCTACTGAAGATAGGGATGCCAGCCTCCAGGTGGGACCTGGGGATCCCCTGGAATTACAGCTCATCTCCAGACTACAGAGATCAGTTCTCCTGGAGAAAATGGAGGCTTGGGAGGGGGGACTCTGTGGCATTGTGCCCCACTGAGATCCCTGTCCTCCCCAGGCTCCATCTTCAAATCTCCAGGAGTTTTCCGACCTGGATCTGGCAACCCGAGAGGGGCTAGTCGTTGCCACTTTTTAGCAAGAATCAAGCTCAGTGTTCTTCAGGATGTGTTTTTACTCCAAAGCCACAGTCCTGGCTGCGTACTCCCAAAAGCCTACTGAACAGCAGCTAAAAAATCAAAGTTCTTTCAAAATGAGACGTCTCCTGCTCCAGCTCTGCAGAGAACCTTTTGCTTCTCAGGAAAGGAGGGCAGCACATCTTCAGCACAAACACACACACACCCCCCCCTTTTAATTCTCCTTCCTCACTTCACTATATATAACCGACATCTCCTAAAACATCCTGTAACTCTAAACCTGCGATCATATTTTTATGGGTGACCCGAGGGTGGAGGGCGGGCCTTTCTCTTCTCCGCTGGACCACTCGGAATACCCACCCCGGTGTCAGTCGGAGAAAAATGCCAGATCTCTTCTCAGTTGTTTCTCTTTAGCTTATAAACTGTCGTTTACTTGGCGGGGAAGGAAAAGAAAGCAGCCCTTTCAGCTTCAGCTGAAGGAAAGACCTGAAAACTCTTTTGGGAAAAGAAGAATCCATCCAGTTGTCAACGTCGGATTGTTCCAGACTGGGACTTTACATATTTTTCTCTTTTCCAAACGTTTTTTGAAGAGCTCACAAAGATGTTTCTGAAAATGCTGCTCCTCCTTTTGCTGATTGGGAGTGTCTCGTTTCAGGGGTTCGCTGAGGAAGGTAAGAAAAAGTTTATCTTGTCATATTTATGGATGGATGAGAGACAAGGATCGTGCATTTCAGCTTAGCAGCTGTTTGTCTCGATTTTCCTCCTGGCTTGAGTTTTTAGCATTTTGATGGCAGAAGTTCAGCAAAATGTTAATTTGGGCTGGCAAGAACTGGGTATTCAATAGTAAAAAGGGGGGAGCCAGTTATGACATTCTTCAGAGACCTCCCCCCCCCCAAAAAATTAGGATTGTAGTAAGAAATAGTACCCACTTCATTTATTTTCCAATAATATGGAGCAGTTTGCTGGTGTTTTATGATGGCGACTCGTATCAGACATGAGAGAGATGAGAGGGCTCCTCCCTTTCTCGGAAAGCTAGAAAGAGGTAAAAGAGAGCCAGTGTAGTATAGCTGTTAAGAGCGGTGGACTCTAATCTGGAGAACCGGGTTTGATTCCCCAATCCTCCACATGCAGCCAGCTGGGTGACCTTCGATCAGTTACAGTTCTCTCAGAGCTGTCGCAGCCCCATTTACCTCACAGGCAGTGTTTCCTCTAGGCTGAGTTAGTGTGAGCTAGCTCACAGTCTTTTTAGCCTCCAGCTCACAGATTTTTGTCTTAGCTCAGGAAGAGGATGGCTCCAGAGCAAACTAATTGATGCAGCAGCCAAATCGCTCGCTCACAACTTTAATGCCAGTAGCCCACACAGTAGAATTTTTATTCACAAGACTCCACAGCTTAGAGGGATCATTGCTCACAAGGATGTCTGTGGTGGGGAGAGGAAGCAAAGGAGATTGTAAACTGCTTTGAGACTCCTTTGGGTAGTGAAGGGCGGGGCATAAAAACCAAGTCTTCTTCTTCATCATCTTCTTCTTCAAAAGAAAGTTCTTTTTTTGAGGTTTATTCACACCACCCTGACCTCACTAGCCCAATCTCATCAGATCTCAGAAGCTAAGCAGGGTCGCCTTGGTCAGTAGTTGAACGGGAGACCACCGAGGAAGGGTCTCCAGAGGGAGGCACTGGCAAAGCACCTCTGCTTGTCTCTTGCCTTGAAAACCCTACTGGGTTGCCATAAATCGGCTGGGACTTGATGGCAAAACAAGAATAACATTTTCACTCCCCCCCCCCCCGGTGCGCTGATTCATGTTACAAGAGCCACATGGCGGACACGTGGACTTTCCACCAGATCAGTACTACGATCTCTGTTCCAATCTGAAACGGCTCTGGGGAAATTCTATTTGCCCCAGTGGAGAGACTCACACATCCCATGGGCTACATGTAACTCCCCCCCCCCCCCGCACGGCACCAATAGCCACTCCCCAGGGATATTCTGGGTCACGAATGGCATGGAAGAGAAACCTGGAGCTGCCTCTCCCTGCGCACCATGTTCCTGATCAGAACTGCACAGCTGGGCATTAAGTTCTCCACACAGACCACCTCTGGTGACAGTCGACTTGTCCGCCATATGGACCTTATAGCAGGGTAACCAGCCAATGGTTCTGCATAGTTAAAAGAATCTGCTTAACCAGAGGTGATAATAGGACTATCTCTGGGCTTGGTGGCCATTGGTAAGACACCACCCGGTAAGGACCCTGCCCAGGTATGGCTGTGAAAATGCTCCTTCTAAGCCGTGGAGTCTTGTGAGCAAAAATTCTACTTTGTGAGCTCCTGGTATTAAAGTTGTGAGCAAGCAACTTGGCTGCTGCATGAATTCGTTTGCTCTGGAGCCAAACTGAGAGGCAGTTTGGTGTCGTGGTTAAGTGCGCAGACTCTAATCTGGGAGAATCGGGTTTGATTCCCCACTCCTCCTGCTGGATGACCTTGGGCAAGCCGTAGCTCTGTACCAGCTGTTCTCTCAAGGACAGTTGTCTCAGAGCTCTCTCAGCCCCACCTACCTCACAAGGTGTCTGTTGTGGGGAGGGGAAGGGAAAGGAGTTTTTAAGCCGCTCTGAGACTCCCTTGGGTAGTGAAGGGCGGGGTATAAATCCAGTCACTTTGAGAAGTATTGGAGTCGGGAGTCCATGGAAGAGTGAAACAGCTAGATCTTTATTGCTGGTCCGGATGAAGCATGCAACCCAGGGCTCCGAGCCCTCCTTTTATGCTGGTCAGGGACAATCCCCTGACCTCGCCCATCTGGCCTGATAGGCTATTATCAGTCTATTTACATCTCATAGGTTCCCTGGGAGAAACCTAGGTACATGATTGGTGGCCGGTTAGAATCCACCTGGCCTTTGTCCTACCTGGCTAAAGCTCAGGTAGTTTCTTGGCCATGTGCTCTGGCCACATGGCGGTCGCCATTACTGGAGCACATGGTGATCACATGGTCAATACATAACACTCTTCTTCTTCTTCCTTCCTGAGCTGAGACAAAAAGGTGTGAGCCGGAGGCTAAAAAACTGTGAGCTGGCTCACACTAACTCAGCTTAGAGGGAACACTGGCCGTGATGCAGACATGGAGTTCAAGCAAGTGAGGAAGCAACCCTTCCTGCCCACCTTTCCAAGCCAGTGGTCGGTGGCTGCAGCTTGGATGAACAGCCGCTGCTTGCTAACAGGTTCTCTCCCTGCAGAAGGCGGCCACCACCCCTGGAAGCTATCACTGCTCTCTTGGGACAGGGGAGTGAACAGTGGCCAGTGGCGCACCCTTGCCCCTGCTCCTTGCCCTCTGGTGAACCCGCAGAGGAGGACAAGAGAGAAACATGGCCAACAGACTCAGGGTGGGAGAAGAAGCTTTGTTCTCCCAGCAGCTCCCACGGTGTTGATGTCCGATAGGGAGGACAGGCCGAGGTTCTGCACACCAGGGGCCCCCTCCCAAAGTCAGGGGCCTCAGCAGTATGGTTGCCAGCCTCCAGGGGGGCCTGGAGATTGTCGGGAAAATTGGTAAAGGTAAAGGTTTCCCTTGCTCGAAAGCCAGTCAAATATGACTCCAGGGGTGCGGTGCTCATCTCCGTTTCCAAGCCAAAGAGCCAGTGCTGTCCAAAGACGTTTCCGTGGTCATGTAACCGGCATGACTAGACACCGAGGCGCATGGAAGGCTGTTCCCTTCCCACCAAAGGGGTACCAATTTGAGGCAGTTTCACGGGATGAAAGTTGGAAGCCAGTTCCCCTGAATATTCAACATCTGAACCAAAGTTCTGCTTCTGAGCTGTTTGTGCGTAGATAAATTTAGATCCCATCAAACTTTACTGCAGCCTAGGAGGCCTCGGTTTCTGGTCCTCTGAGGTTAGGTGGGTGACCACTGGAGACAGGGGCTTCTCAGTTTTGGCACCCTGCCTCTGGGACTCCTTCCCCGCAGCTGTTTGCTTGTTGGCAGCCAAGCACGTTGGGGTTTCAGTACCAGGAGAACATGTCCCTATTTTCCTGGGCGTTTTAAAAAAATTATTATTATTAAAGGAATTTGGAGTGCTTTTTTATGCTCTCTGTCTTGTGCTCTGCTTTCGGCCTCTGCTTTTTGAAGGCAGTTTGGATTGCGCTCTTGGTTTGGCTTCTGCGGCATTGGTGGTTTGGGCGCATTTATATATTTTAGATTTATTTAAAATTCATTTCTGGGAATTTTAACTTCCGTGCCTTCAGTGAGAAACAACTAAAGTTTGCAGAGCTGGAAGTTTTAAATGGGGGGGGGGGCACGCTGTCAAGTTGCAGCCGATTTATAGCCACCCCGCAGGGTTTTCAAGGCAAGGGACATTCAGACGTGGTTATGCCATTGCCTGCCTCTGTGCAGCCTCTTGGTGGTCTCCCACCCAAATGCTAACCAGGGCCGACCCTGCTTAGCTTCACAAGCTCCGCTGAGATCAAGCCAGCCTGGGCTAAACATTGGCATGCTGTGCTGCAAAGCTGAATCCTATCCCTATAATCAGGATGGAGTCTGTGGAGACCTGTGTTCATTGGCCTGGCCAACCCATACAGGAGAATGACATGGCAGAAGCCTGGGGTGACAGGGCGGCAAGTGGAGGATACCCTTTCAGAATGCTCCCACCGCCCTGCAGCTAGAAACCTAGCACCTCAGGATAAAGGTTCTCAGTCACCTCTCCCAAATCTGAAGACATGGGCAGTGACTCACGAAAGCTCTTACCCTGCCACAGATTTTGTTAGTCTTGAAGGTGCTCCTGGACTCCTGCTCTTTGTACCTGCTGCAGACAGACTAACATGGGGCTGCCCTTGTCTCAGATCCGGAAGCTGCAGCTGGTGCAGAATGCTGCGGCCAGGCTGTTGATGGGTCTCTCTTTGCGGGACCACATCCGGCCTCTGCTGCAGTCGCTGCACTGGCTGCCTATAGCATACTGGATCCGGTTCAAGGTGCTGGTGTTAACCTTTAAAGCTCTATATGGTCAGGGGCCTGCCTACTTGAGGGACCGCCTTTCCCCATATATGCCCCAGAGGACACTGAGGTCAGGCACACAACATCGTCTGACTCTCCCCAGTCCGAAAGACGTTCGGTTGGCCTGTACTAGGGCCAGGGCTTTCTCGGTGGTGGCTCCTTACTGGTGGAATGAGCTCCCGGATGACATCAGGGCCTTGCGGGACTTATTACAGTTCCACAGGGCCTGCAAGACAGAGCTCTTCCGCCAGGCTTTCAACTAGGAGCCGCCGCCGGGGGGAATTTGTAGGATAACATCGCCCTGGTCCCTGGCCATATTTGTGCTGCCTCTGTTCACTGTGAGAATTCTGAAACCGCCATCTAAAATGCTGTTATAATGTTGCTGTATTTTTGTGTAGTATTGTGTTGTTTTTATGCTAGTTTTAACTGTCTATTTTATATTTTGTAAATCACTGATGGTATTTTATGGTTGTTAGCTGCCTTGAGCCAGTTCGCTGGCAAGGCGGGATATAAATATAATAAATAAATAAACAAACAAACAAACACGGCTACCCATCTTGATCTACCCCCAGAATCTTGCTGGTCTCTAAGGTGTTCCTGGACCCAAATGTAGCTGTTCTACTGCAGACCGACATGGCTACCCTCTGAAGTGTCTATAGCGACAGACAAACCATGTTGAATATGCAAACGTTTTGCAGGGAGCATCGAGACCCCTGGGATTGTCCAGGAGAAGCCCAGTTGTGGCAGATGTTCAGATCAAGTTGGAACGATGCTGGATCGGCTGGATGAAACCAGAGAGAGAGAGAGAGGTCAACCTATGGGGCATCAGGGTGCCTTGCCTACTGGACTGACAGGTCCTCCAGAGCTGTCTTTTGCCTTTCAAACAGACCTGCGGCTACAACATACGCAAAGAGAGAAAGGGCAGCTTCTCGTTGCATGCAGGCTAAGTGGGAAAGTAGGGCAGCAAGATGAGGTCGCTCAGCTCCTCCACGGCGCTGACCTTTGGCTCATCCCTCCCAAAGGCACTCAGCTTATGTTTCCTGTTCCCAGCTCTCTTGGTCTGCTGCCCATGATCCTGGCCCTAACACCTGTTCGGTCCGGGAGACCAGCGTGAACATCAGGAGGCTAGCAGTTCTCGACTCATGGAGAGTTCCGCGGAAGCTCCTTCTCTGCACAGAGTAGAACTTGCTTCCCTGAACTTGCTTTCAGAACCTCCTTTGTTGTGTCCCTCCGGTCCCCTGTATACTCTGGAGCGGATTAGCATGCAGCTATTATTGTTGGTTATTATTCGGGGGCATTTAGGATGGCCCAGGCTAGCCTGATGTCATCGGATCTCGGGAGCTGAGTAGAGTCAGCCCTGGTTGGACCGCCAAGGAAGCCCAGGGTTGCTACGCAGAGGCAGGCAAGGGCAAACCACCTCTGAACATCTCTTGCCTTGAAAACCCCATCGGGGGTCACCACAAGTCCGCTGTGACTTGATGGCACTTTCCACCGCCAGATTTCTATCCCACCCGCCCACTCTCTCTGAGAAGCTTCGGAGCAGCCCGAGTTCTTCTCCTAAAATACAGTGTTAGATGAAGGAACAGTTACCGGCGCCAAAACCCCAGTGAGGTCATGACTGCAGCTCCTCTTGGTCCAATCACAGGACTGGATGGTGTCACATGCTTGCCACTCTGTTGGGGTCTCCAGCCTCCAGGCGGGGCTTGGAGACCTTCTGGGTCTACAACTGATCTCCAGACAACAGAGATCGGTTCCCCTGGAGAAAAAGGCTGCTTTGGAGGACGGAATCGATGGCATTATGCCCTGCTGAGCTCTCTCTCTCTCTCCCCCTCCCCAAACCCCACCCTCCCTAGGCTCCACTCCCAAAATTGCCAGGAATTTCCCAACCCAGAGTTGACAACCCTATGCTCAGTGGTCCCCAGGTTCGAAAAGAAGAAGAAGAGTTGGATTTATACTCCACCCTTCACTCGGAGTCTCAGAGCGGCTTACAATCTCCTTTCCCTTCCCCTCCCCACAACAGACTCCCTGTGAGGTAGGTGGGGCTGAGAGAGCTCTTTCGAGGACTGCCCTTGAGAGAACAGCTCTGAGAGAACTGTGACCGACCTGAGGTTACTGAGCTGGCTGCATGTCAACGAGTGGGGAATCAAACCCGGTTCTCCAGATTCGAGACCGCCGCTCTCAACCACTACACCACAACTGTCTCTAGATGTTGTGATCCAGTTGAATATACATTGTATTTTTACGGTATCAGAATGGAGAGATCAGGCAGGGGCAAGGAGGCTGGAAGTAAGACAAGGAATCTGGACTTGGAAGGCAAAGACCACGAAGATTCATCCTCACTCCCATGGCTTCCCAGAGCAAACTCACGCAGCTGGCCACGTGTATTAAATAAACAAGACTGTGCCAAATAAAATTAGGGACAATTCGGCAGCGAAATTTTAAAACAACCCCTCCTTCTAAGCAATTCCTTTACTTTTGATTGTTTCAGAGGGTAGCTGTGTTGGTCGGCAGTAGAAGTGCCAGATTCGAATCAAGCGGCACCCTAGAGACAAACAAGGTTTTCAGGGTATAAGCTTTTGAGAGTCAAAGGTCCCTTTATCAGATACAAATAGGAATGGAGGTCCCTGAGTCCCACTTGTATCTGATGAAGGGAGCTTTGACTCTCAGAAGCTTATACCTAGAAATCTTTGTTGGTCTCTAAGCCACTACTGGACTCGAATCTAGCTCCTTTCCTTCTAAGAATGCATTGAAATCGCCCAGTGAACCAAGCTTGCTAAACAGTCAGCGTCGAAGACTGAAGCTTCCTGGCTGACAGAGTTCACCGTGCACTCTTGCAAGTCCTTCACTCGTCACCCTACAGATGATGACATTTTTGGACCGGAAGAGGTCGAACAAAACAATGGCATCTGGAAGCTTAAGGTGTGGAAAGACAGATGGAAATCCACGAAGGAAATGAAAGACAAAAGACTTGACGATGCAGTGAAAACAGAGGAAAGTCACGAGTGGCTTTTGAACAAAGTTTGAGTCCGGTAGCACCTTTAAGACCAACAAAGTTTTATTCCCGTATAAGCTTCAGCTATCTGAAAAAGTTTTCGTGCACATGAAAGCTTATACATTGAATAAAACTTTGTTGGTCTTCAAGGTGCTACTGGACTCAAACTTTGTTCTGCTGCTTCAGACCAACATGGCTACCCACCTGAATCTATCCAGACGGCTTTTGTAAGCTTTTAGAAATCCTCCTTTTGAGAAAAGGCTGTGGCTGACTTCTCCCACTGTGTGTGCAACTTCCTTCTGGAATATTGTGAGTGGCAACCAGAGACGGGGGCTTCTCTGCAATGGCACCTTAGCTCTTCTCTGGGCCATTTGTTTGGCACCTAGTCTTTTGAGTTTTAGGTGCCTAGAAAAAACTTTGTATTGTCCCAGGAATTTTGCTGATTATGTCCCATTCTGCGTTCCTGGTGTTTAGATCATTTTAATCAGGGGTATTTTGGGGCAGGAACGCACAGGAACGGAGTTCCGGCTGGCTCCTGAGTTGGCCACACCCAGCAGGAACTCATTAGCATAACAGGCCACACCCAACAGCAGAAACTCATTGGGATTGGCTACATTAGGGGTGTGTGGCCTAACATGCAAATTAATTCCTGCTACAAAAAAGCCCTGGGTTTTGACATCAAACAAGGGAAACAGAATAAGAAGCAAAAGGTGGGTGTGGCTGGATGACCACTCTTCTGGTGACATGGGGGTGTGGCCTAATAATGCTAATAAGCTGTGCTGTCAGTGGTGTGGCCCAATATGCTAATGAGTTTCTGCTGTTGGGTGTGGCCTATTATGCTAACGAGTTCGTGCTGGGCTTTTTCTACAAAGAAAGCCCTGATTTTAATGATTACTTGGGGGAATGCAGTGGGGAAAACACATCCCACAAGGCTGAAGACCCCCAAAGTAATAGTTATTTCAGATTACTGGACAAATGAGGATCCACCTGTCCAAACTTTCACCTGCCAGGCACTGGTTCACAGAGTCAGATAGAAAACCGATTTCCCGATGTAATGATTCAGCCTTTGTGGCTATTAATGAATTACTCGTTACTAAATATTACACACTAAACTATATAAATCATTTATTATCATATTGCTCCATGGACTTAACGTACACAATGTTATTTGGATTGGGGAGAGGCAGGAGAATGTCCCCAGGACTATACTTTGGCCTGGGGGCTGCAGTGGCTCAAGTGGTTAAGATGCTGAACTGCAGACTGGAAGGGCAGTAGCGCGGCAGTTCGAGACCCGAGTGCCGCATGACGGAGTGAGCTCCTGTCTCTGGCCCCGGCTCCTGCCCACTAGCAGTTCGAAAGCAAGAAATTACAAGTAGATGGTGGGAAGGTAACAGCCTTCCATGTGCCTCAGCATCTAGTCATGCCGGCCACATGACCACAGAAACATCTTTGGACAATGCTGGCTCTTTGGCTTGGAAACAGAGATGAGCACTGCATCCCTAGAGTCGTATTCGACTGGGTTTCAAGCAAGGAAAACCTTTACCTTTACCTTACCTCTCCACAGGCCCGTTGACTTGTGTTAACTGGTTTTAACTGCCGCTTGCTTGACGCTGCTAAATCATCTTTAATTTGATGGACCCACCAATAGTCGCATTGTATCCCTTTAATATGGGTTTACATGCTATCGTTACTAATAATCTGGAGATCTTCCCAGCTTTTCCATGCTGTTTCACCCAATTCCCTTCTGTCTTTTGTCCACATGGTTCCTGGGGGTGGGGTGTCAAAAGGAATCCTCCTCTCTTTTGCGTGCAGAAAAACTGGCTGGATCAAACCCAATCTGTCTGCCATTTTTAATCAGTTGTAATGTACTGTTGTCTACTTGACTCTCTTGTTTACTCATAAGTCACTCTTATTTTGCCCAGCAAGTACGGTTTTACTGGAAGAAGAAACGGCAACGGGAGACAGCGACGGCTCAGGACCACCAACTCCGGTAAGTGTCCTTCTGGGATGACTTATGAATGACATTTCTCTGACACATATCACAGGATGCGAGAGAGGAGTCCATTGGATGACATGGGCTTCTCTATATGGAACCAGCCTACACCAGGTGGTAGAAAGAAGCCAGGTTCATCATCGTCTGCTTTCTGCCCTTCCCGGTTACTGCGTGTCATACAGTTTTTGCATGCAGTTGATAAAGTTTTTAATTTATATATCTGGCACGTGTATAAAATATAATGCTCCTTTACTGACACACAGTGGAAAATGTGTACATTTTATGGGAATACCCGGCGGGGCGGGGACAGAAAGTGGCAGCAAATATTCAGTTTACTCACAGGAAAAGCAAAACCAAACTAGGGGGTTTCATATTAAAATGGGTGCCACTACGAAGAAATTGCAGAGAAGACCCAGAAAACATGAGAAATGTTAAATCATCTCCCACCCATATGTGGCGCATTCTTCAAACCATGCACCAAACTTTTTTTCATTATCAGATCTTCTCTGCTACCCCTTCTGGTTAGAAGTTTGGTTCCATATCCGTGGGGTTTCTCCAGGTGAATGAGCACGTGGTTTTGCTTTAGGTAGAGTTAGTTAAAAAGGAAACAGGCCTTATCTTTATTTCTCTGTTTGTTCCCCCTGTCTGGGCAATCTTCCCACATCTGTAGTTGCCTACAAAACTAGAGGACACATCAGATACTTTCCCCTTCGAAGAACTGATGACCACAGAAAGTGCTGTGTCACCTAGTGAAGATAGCGATAACGTGACAGAGCCAGAAGTCCCTGAAAGTTCTGAAGGTATGGGGGGAGTGTCTGCTTTCTTTTTATTCTACCTGCCATTCTGTTCATCCGTCACATTTCCATACTTCCTCGAAGGTGCATGGGGTGGGGTGTGATCCCATTCCCAGATGGGCTGACACCATTCCCTGCCCCACAATAACACTCTGAAATAATTGAGATTGAGACAGAAAAACAGACCAAGTCTCCCCTGTCTTGGACATAGCCACACTAATCTGTGCTACAGTAACCTCAAGACTTGACTACTGAAACATGTTCCACGTGGGGCATCCCTTGAAGTCAACATGGAAGCATCAACACAGAGATTAGACTACTGATGGGGGTTAAATGTCCTGAAATATCACACAATGTTTTAAGATTGCAGCCAGGGCTATTTTGGGGCAGGAATGCACAGGAACGGAGTTCCAGCTGGCTCCTGAGCTGGCCATGCCTAAAACCAAAACCTCTGGCATGCGTGGCTACAGAGCATGCTGCCCTTCCCACGTTACACACGAGAGGGAAAGGCGGAATGTTAAAATGCCCTCTTTCCCTCTGGGGAGTCCCTCAGGATTTAATTGTCAATTTCACTCCTGACCAGTCAGCTGAGACTGAAATTGATAAGGAAAAGCCTCTCTCTGCCTTCCCTTCTCTAGCTGACAGGTTGCAGCTGGAAAAGGGCAGGCAGGGAACCCAGGCACATTGAAAATGCCTTTCTCTCCCTCCCTGATCTGGGGGAGGGAGAGAAAGGCATTTAACCATGCCCTCCCGGGCACTTCCCTGAGTCTCTCCACAATAGCAGAGAGGCTCAGGGAAGGAAGGGGCATGAGTGCATGCCTGCCTTCCTTTCCCCAGCCTGTCCGCTGTGGCAAGCAAGCTGAGGAAAGACGGCAGGCATACAGACATGCTTGCGTTCCCCTCCTGATCTTCTCCAGGTGCAAGAAGATCAGGAGGGGAACCCAGGCACATTGAAAATGTCTTTCTTTCCCTCCCCGATCTTGGGGAGGGAAAGAAAAGCAATTACCTATGCCCCACCGCACTTCCAGTTTGGTGTAGTGGTTAAGTGCACGGACTCTAATCTGGGAGAACCGGGTTTGATTCCCCACTCCTCCACTTGCACCTGCTGGATGACCTTGAGCAAGCCATAGCTCTGTACCAGCTGTTCTCTCAAGGACAGTTGTCTCAGAGCTCTCTCAGCCCCACCTACCTCACAGGGTGCCTGTTGTGGGGAGGGGAAGGGAAAGGAGTTTGTAAGCCGCTCTGAGACTCCCTTGGATAGTGAAGGGCGGGGTATAAATCCAATCTCTTCTTCTTCTTCTTCTTCCCCGAGTCTCTCTGCAAAAGTGGAGAGGCTCAGGGAAGGAATGGGGAATGTTTGCTTGGCTGCCCTCAGTCTCTGCAGCCTGTGTGCCTTGGCAGGCTGACTGGGGAGACCGAGGGCAGCCAGGCAAACATGCCTGCTTCCCTTCCCGATCTTTCGGGGGAGGGAGGGTAGGAGACTAGAATGGTGATGCTGAAGTGGTGTGGAGAAGCTCTAGGGGGGAAGAGGCAAGCTTCCATGCCTACCCTGTACTTTTCCAGCCCCCCCCCCGCCTAATATGCTAATTAGCTGTGCTGTCAGGGGTGTAGCCTAATATGCTAATGAGTTTGCTGTTGGATGTGGCCTATTATGCTAATGAGTTCCTGCTGGGCTTTTTCTACAAAAAAAGCCCTGAGCAACACTGGCAGCCAATTTGCTTCCCTGATTGAGTTAAGGTATTCACATCCTGGGTCCTTCATATCTGCAAGACCATACGTGCCCACAAGGCATTTATGATCATCAGACCCAGGATGATCAGAGCCAGTGTGGCGTAGTGGTTAAAAGCAGTGTTCTCTAATCTGGAGAACAGGGTTTGATTCCCCGCTCCTCCACATAAGCCTGCTGGATGACCTTGGGCCAGTCCGAGTTTTCTCAGAACTCTCTCAACCCCAATTGCAACACAACATGCCTGTTATGGGGAGAGAAGGGGAAGGCGATTATAAGCAATAGGCTTCCAAAGACATGAGAAATGCTCCAGTCTTGGAGACTCTGAGCTGGCGCTTGCTGGACAGGCGGGATATAAATCCAAAAAAAATAAATAAATAAAAATAGATGCGGAGAGGCTGCATTTCGTCTGCCTTTACTTGAATTTCTTTGGTTGTATTTGTTTTTCAATTTGACACAATGAACCCTATCAATCAGGAGAAAATTAGGTTATGCATGTCTTAAATAAGTAAATATAACTCAAGATCACCAAGGAGCCACATGGCCCAAACGGAGACTTGAGCCTCAGTCTCCCTACTCAAAATTCAGCAGCCCTCAGTACCAAACTGGTCCACGATGCCCACCCTTTCATTTGGATGAATACTCTTGAAGCAAAGATCTGTTACTGGCAGATTGCAAATTGTCACTTCCAAAGCTAATACGATGACGGCATATCAAGTTAACATCCCAAATTAGCCTCCCAGCCAAAGAGGCATCCCATAAAGTCTTCGCTTGCCTCATTGGTGCTCCCCTGATTCCATCCCGACCCAGTCAGTTCAGGCCAAAGGAACCAATGAGGGCGAGGCGCTTCTCTGAAATGACTCCGGAGGGATGGTACTGGGTGATTAAGTGGCTTTCTTAGGTTACCTTAATCCTTATTTGAACCTATAGGCATGCTAATGAGCTTCTGCCCTCTCGTGTAACCGGAGGAGGGTGGCATCACATCCTATTTCCTGATGAAGCAGAGGTCCTCTCGGCCAGTCCCTGGGAGACAGCCAAGTCGAGGTCGTTTCCTGCCGAGTCACTGCTGACTAATTAGCGCCACGACACAGCACAGCTTGCAAATGCAATGGCTGCCACGGCAGCCATAAGAGCACTGCAACGACCGCTCATCTCAAAATGGCCTCAGTAATAGTTGCCAGCCTTCAGGTGGGGCCTGGAGATCCCCTGCTATTACAACTCCAGGCAATAGAGATCCGTTTCGATGGAGGAAATGGCTGGTTTGGGAATGGACTCTATGGCATTGTACCCTGCTGAGCAGTGTTCCCTCTAAGCTGAGTTAGTATGAGCTAGCTTACGGTTTTTTAGCCTCCAGCTCACCCGTTTTTGTCTTCGTTCAGGAAGGACGGCTCCAGAGCAAACTGATTTATGCAGTAGCCAAATTGCTCGCTCGCAACTCTGTAGGGCTGCCAACCTCCAGGTGGTGACTGGAGCTCTCCTGGGCTCACAAGACTCCACAGCTTAGAGGGAGAATTGCTGCTGAGGTCCCTCCCTTCCCACACCCCACCCTCTCCAGGCTCCATCCCCAAGATCTCTGGCGATTTCCATACCTGGAACTGACAATTTTATCCCCCCTGCCCCTGCCCTGGCCTTGAATAAGGACCTTGGTTTCTTCT
Source organism: Lepidodactylus listeri (assembly GCA_029233225.1). Taxonomy (NCBI): domain Eukaryota; kingdom Metazoa; phylum Chordata; class Lepidosauria; order Squamata; family Gekkonidae; genus Lepidodactylus; species Lepidodactylus listeri. The sequence continues at coordinate 37,024,894 of JARCFY010000019.1, read as the reverse complement.
TTCACTATAGTTACTAATGACTCACCATGACCCAACTTCTACAGATGTACTTTCGTGTGGTCTCTGTTCTTTTCTACTGAATTCCCTTCACAAGTCTCGCACTGCGTTTCCCATAATTAGACTTTCTATTCATCCTGCCTCGCCAGTCTATCAGCTGTTGGCAATGATTCTCACCCAGTCTGAATGGGCAGATTATTCTTCACTTGGTTCTCTATGCTGATCCTTCCTTGTAACTTCTCACTACTTCCCAGCCTTTTTTTGTAGCTTCATAAAATATACATTTGGTGGCTTTCAAAGGATACTCTGTGCATCTTAGGAAGAGCGTTCTGACTCATGAAAACTTATGCCGGAATGAATTTTGTTCACTGTGTATGGGGCACTGTGTATGGAGCAACTGACTGTATGGCCTTATGGCCGGCTGAGGTCCTTTTCACCCCCAGGCCCCACCTCCAGATCTCCAGGAATTTTCCTACCCAGTAGGATTGCCAGCCTCCAGGTGGGGCCTGGGGATCTCCCGCCTTTATAACCCCAGCTGAGAAAATGGCTGCTTTGAAGGGTAGACTCTATGCTGAGGCCCCTCCTCTCCCCAAACCCCGCCCTCTCCTGGCTCCACCCCCAAAGTCTCCAGGTATTTTCCAACCCAGACCTGGCAACCCTATTTGGAGGGTGGACTCTATGGCACTGTACCATGCTGAGGCCCCTCCACTCCCCAAACCCCGCCCTCTCCTGGCTCCACCCCCAAAGTCTCCAGGTACTTTCCAACCCAGAGCTGGCAACCCTACCACCCAGAGTGGGGAAACCTCACAGAACAAAATATCTTGGGAGATAAGCCACAGGAAGTTCTGCTTTAAAATTCACCCCGTCTCCCCTTTCAGAGCAGATCCGCCTTTGAAGAAATGGGTCTATAATTGTCACCCCGAGCGTGGCCTGACCCAGATTCCGTCATGGCCGTCTCCTGTGATCCTGCATGGACATGTTCCTGACACGTGCCTGTATCCCAAGCTTTCGGGGTCTTTATACTATCAGGGCTGGGGAGTTTAATCCCAGCCTGATCCAAACTCTAGTGGAATCCAGTCCAAGTTAAAGTCGGTATCAGGAACACCAGGCGGGGAGGCCGGCTGGCCTCCGGAAAGTGGTGAGGTCAGGCGCTTGTTAAGGCCCACCAAAGCTGGCAAGGAGGCTGCTGACCGGACTGTTCTCATTTTGCGTGGGGCACCCGAGAAGGTCAGAGGCAGCCTAAAAGAATTCTCGCCTCTTGCAAGTTCGGAGGACAGGCAAAGAAAGGGAAAGAGGGACGCGGGGAAAGCAGCAGGCTCCTGGGGTGTCTCGCCGACTTTTTTGCAAGGCAAATGGGAATCCAGTACCCGGAAGAACAGCAAAAAAAAAAGCAAGATGCAGGGGAAAGAACTCCCTGCAAAACAGAATTAAGCTTCCAGCGTCAAAAAGCAAACAAGTAACAACAACAAAAAGTTCTCCGCAGCAGAACGGATAGCCTCAGCTTCCTGCTTTTATTTGTTGGGCAATCAGGAAGAGGAAGCCCGGTTAACCTAGGGTTGCCAGGTCTGAGTTGGGAAATACCTGGAGACTTTGGAGGTGGATCCGGGAGAGGGAGGGGTTTGGGGAGGGGCCTCAGTGTGGTACCATGCTGTAGAGACGACTCTTCAAAGCAGCCATTTTCTCCAGGGGAACTGCTCTTTGTCAACTGGAGGTTAGTTGTAAAAGTGGGAGGTCTCCGGGCCCCACCTGGAGGCTGGCAACCCTAATTTAACCCCAGCTGTGTCTCATTCCGGTAAAGGTCAGCCTAGAAAGGATGCTCATCTTTGTTAAGCAAATCCTTGAATGGGTGGTCTCCGTAGGGCTGCCTACCTCCAGGTGGTGGCTGGAGATCTCCTGGGCTTACAACTGATATCCAGGAGACAGAGATCACTTCACCTGGAGAAAACGGCTGCTTTGCAAGGTGGACTCTATGGGATTATACCCCATCAAAGCTCCTCAGCTCCCCAAACCCTGCCCTCCTCAGACTCTACCCTCAAAAATCTCCAGGTATTTCCCAACCTGGAGCTGGCCACCCTAGTGATCTGAAACGGCAAGTCGTCCAGGGAATTGTGGTTGCCAGCCTCCTGGTGGGACCTGGGGATCTCCTGGCATCACAACTGGTCTTCAGACACCAGAGTTCCATTCCCCTGGAGGAAACTGCTGCTTTGGAGAGTTGACTTTAAGGCATTAGATGGCATTTCCCACTTCCTCCTGGGGAACGGTGCAAGGAAAAAATGCTTAGCCTCCACCCCACCCGTCCCCAGCACCATGGCCCCAATCCAAACCGTGTGGCCGCCTCGGGAGGCGTTGTAAGATTTTCTCCTGACACCTAGCAGTCGATCTCCTCCGTGTTGCCTGGCTCTGTTGTTCTCAATGTACCACCATAGCAACCGCTCACCTCGGCCACCTTCTGGCACTCTTTAGATGGTCTGGAAACAGCAGCGCTGGTTGGGATCATCTTTGGGATTGTCGTCGCGATCGGTGTGGTCACCGGGATCATCATCACGGTCGCAAAGAAGATGTCGGGCAGGTACTCGTAAGTACGACCCGAGTAGGGTTGCCAGGTCTGGGTTGGGAAATACCTGGAGACTTTGGGGGGTGGATCTGGGAGAGGGCGGGGTTTGGGGAGGGGAGGGGCCTCAGCATGGTACAATGCCATAGAGTCCACCCTTCAAAGCAGCCATTTTCTCCAGGGGAGCTGATCTCTGCCAGCTGGAGATCAGCTGTAAAAGTGGGAGATCCCCAGGCCCCACCTGGAGGCTGGCAACCCTAGGCCAAAGGCAGGTGTCACGGTGACCAGGTGGACCGGCTGCAGGTGTTCATACGCCTTTGGGCACAGGGTTCAGGGGTCCTTCCATCCCTGATCGCTTCTCTCTGAAGATCTCCTGGAATGTTGACCAATCTTCAGATTACAGAAATCAGTTCCCCTGCAGGGAGGATTCTATGGCATTATACCCTGCTGAGGACCTGCCCTTCACAAAAGCCTGCCCTCCCCAGGCTCCATCCCCAAATCTCAAGGATTTTTCCAACCTGGAGTTGGCAACCCCACTTCTTCTCCATTTATTGGGTAATAGTTCCTCCAGTTGTAATTCTGTTTTCCCTAGGGGGGGATAGGGGGACTTACCAGTAGAAGAAGGCACAGGCCTCGTTGTCACACAGGAAGTGATGTCATCATGCCAGCAACTGCTGAGTGACACTCTGGTATCTGTACAAAGACTCTATGCTAAAACCAGCTTCTACCACAGTTTTTGCCCAAATATCAGATCGTCACCCAGAAGGCACTGATGTGATGATGTCACTTCCTGTGTGACACAGGCTAGGTTTCTGCTTTCTACTGGTAAGTCCCCCCGCCAGCCAGCTGATTGACAGCTTGGGGGGGCAGGGTCTGGCAGCAGGGACCCCCGCCTCCCCTGGAGGTCTGGCAACCCTAATCCCCCCAGCTCTCAATGTACCACTGTTTTCCCATCTGTAGCTCTATTTGCCCCCCCCCCATCCCCACAGCATCCGTTTCACCGTCTGTAGATCTGTTCTCCCCACTACATTCCACATAGGCCCTTTACCACTCGTAACCCCAGTGCTGCAGGGAGCTAAGGCTGATTTTCTCACGCTTCTTTAACCTTCTGTAGACAATGGGTGCGGTCACACAAACCAGATAAAATGGGAGGGGGGAAGCGGAGCTAATTCCTCTGGAGGAATTTGACCCGCAGTTGCACGATCACACCTGCCTTTGAAGCTGTGGGTGCAGTCTGTCAGTGTGTGATCAGACGCAACTGTGGGTGCACTTTTCCCCCCATGCACTTAAATGAGGGATCGATGAATTGCACCTCCACACTGAGGGCTCCCTATGGAGTTTGCAATGATGCGCATACTGCGAAGGGGGGGGGAACAATGGCATGGAGTTGGGATAGCCTGATCAGACCATCCCGATGCCATGAGAGCATGCTGGAGTGGTCAGACAGAGGAAAGTCAGTCTGTGGCCTGTTGCAACCCGTTTCCTACCAGATTTCCCCCAGTGTCTTTTAACTCCGCTTCTGTGATGGAGCAGAACGGGTTGCCAACGGCTGCGGGGCGCTTCCCAAATGTTGGTGTCTGATTGAGCCCTTTAAAACCGCCCGGCATTCGCACCTATGGGAGGTCTAATTGTGTGTATGATCGCAGCCAACCCATTTCAAGTAAAGCAAAGCAGATTTCATCCAACTAACTCTTTCTCTACTTGTTTCCCCAGGCCCTAAAGATCAACGCAGAAGAAAATCAAATCAGAAGATGGCTTTCCCCTTCCTGAGCATCTCTCCTCCTGTACAGGCCATGGAAGATGACCCGTGGAAACAGTGAATATGGACTTGCTGGCCCACAGAGATCCGACACAATTTCCCAGAGGGATGCTTTGTGTGCTCACCTAAAATAGCTATAAAGGAAAGGGAAAAGTTTGTAAAGTTAGGAACTTTTTTTTAAAAAAATGGGAGGAAATTCTTTCTATGGTGCCATTGACAGGTAATCAAAATAGTTTGCTAGGGACAGTTTATGGAACTCTCGGAGGGAAATGATTTCTACACTTCCCATCCTGTATAATTCTGGTGGGGTTTTTAAATGATGGGTTGGATCCAGCCAGCTGTTTCCCTCACTCCATACTGTAGCCCCCATCCCAATCGGCTATGGCACACGCAAGTCCCGTGATCCGCAGTACGGCCTTTCCTGGGGTCTCAAGGGGATCCCCTCTTCCCATAGAAAAGCTGGCTGGGTCCAGCCCTATGGATATCTTGTGATTTGATATAGATCCTTGCTGCTCATCTGGGAGGGTGCGGGGGAGGGGGGTTAAAACAGCTGTGTATATTCTGAACTTCGGAAACTTTGAACGTCTGAAGCTGAGATTCTACAAGATGAATAAATGATGCGAAAATGCTGAGTGGTACATAATTCGTTCTGCTTTCGAGATTCATTTTCCCCCCCAAAGAATGTCAAGGTTTTTGGAGAAATATTGGACGGGGAGGGACGATGGAAACTGGGCTTCCTTCAGCATCCTCCAAGGTTTATATATGGAAGAGCAGGTTTCCCCAGCACCACTATTTCCTTATTCCGAGCAAATGTTTTGTCACTCCTTTTGGCTCTCAGTTAAAGCCAGCAAATTCAGAGTATGCACAGAACGCCACTGCTATCTCTGCCCCTGGTTCACTGGGTCAGTTTCCTCGTCTTCATACAAACTCTGCAACAACAAAAAAGATGTCCTGATGCCACAGTCTTTACTCTCGCATGGAGATTCTTCTCTGAAGTGTCTGTAGATGCAAACAAGCCATGCCTTACTAAGCTACCATGCCAAAGAGATCTTGGTCAAATCATACACATGGAGGCATCAAGATTGCTTTGAGACTGTGGGCATAGGCCATGCGCCAGATGAGGGCTGGAGATCTCCCAGAATTACAATTGATCTCCGGACTACAGAGATTGCTTATTATTTATTTGTTTGGTGTAGTGGTTAAGTGTGTGGACGCTAATCTGGGAGAGCCAGGTTTGATTCCCCACTCCTCCACTTGCACCTGCTGGATGACCTTGGGCAAGCCATAGTTCTGACAAGGGCTGTCCTTGAAAGGGCAGTTCTCGAAAGAGATCTCTCAGCCCCACCTACCTCACAGGGTGTCTGTTGTGGGGCGGGGAAGGGAAAGGAGTTTGTAAGCCACTCTTGAGACTCTAAGTGAGGGGCAGGATATAAATCCAATCTCTTCCTCCTCCTCCTCTTCCTCTTCTCTTAAAACAGTTGTGCCACTTCTCCTGGAGAAAATGGATGCTTTGGAAGATGGACTGTATGGCATTACAACCTGTTGAAGCCCCTCCCCCCCCAAAGCCCGCCTTCCGCAGGCCCCCCCCCCAAACTCCAGGACTTTCCCAACCCAGAGCTGGCAACCCGGCAGCAATGAGGACAATAAACTGTTGGTTTTTTTAAAAAAAACAAGCAACTGGGGGGGGGGAAATGTTCTCTATAGTCAATCCTTTAAATTCACATAACTCAAGAGTTCACTCGGCCTTGCTTTCAGAGCCCTAGAGTTGAGCCCAGTGAAACAATCTAGAGAAAAGATAACACCACTTTAACAATCCATTATGTACTGATTTATTTTGCCATCAAGTTGAACCCAATTTACGGTGATTCAGTAGGGTTTTCAAGGCAAGAGATGAGCAGAAATGGTTTGCCATTTGCCTGCCTCTACATATAGGGCTGCCAAGTCCAACTTGGGAAATATCTGGGGACTTTGGGGGTGGAGCCAGGAGACTTTGGGGGTGGAGCCAGGAGAAAGGAAGTGACATCATTTTGTGATGTCACATCCTGTGATGTTGCTTCCACATGCTTCCACGTGAACTCATGAAGTTTCCTAATACTGAATCAGGCCATTGGTCCATCAAGGTCAGTATTGACTACTCAGACTGGTAGTGGCTCTCCAGGGTCTCAGGCTGAGATCTTTAATGTCACCTATTACCTGATCCTTTTTTAGCTGAAGAGGCTGATACCTCCTGCATGTCAAGCAGATGCTCTATCACTGAGCAATGGCCCTACTGAATCCTTCCTCATCTCGGCAGAATATGAAGCCCTAAGTGCTACACAAGTGCTAAATATGATTTTCATATCATAAGAACAGGAGAGAAGCCACAGTGGATCGGCCCATCCAGTACAACACTCTGTGTCACAACAGTGGCCAAAAATACCAGGTGCCCTCAGGAGATCCAGCAGCGGGGCCAGAACTCCAGAAGCCCTCCCACTGTTGCCCCCCAAGCACCAAGAATGCAGAGCATCACTGCCCCAGACAAAGGGTTCCATTTAGACCTTGTGGCTAATAATAGCCACTGATAGACCTCTGCTGGATGGGGACAGAGAGAGAGAGAGACAGACAGACAGAAAAAAGAAAGAGGGAGAGAGAGAAGGGAAAAAAACTGGCAGAGGCACTTACTTCCATTTAGACCTTGTGGCTATAATAGCCACTGATAGACCTCTGCTGGATGGGGACAGAGAGACAGACAGACAGACAGACAGACAGAAAAAAGAAAGAGGGAGAGAGAATGAAAAGAGCTGGAAGAGAAACTTACCTTGCCAGCCACATGCAAAAGCAGCTCCTTCAGTCCCTCCTTAATCTCTAGGTGGACCTCTCTTGCTGTGGAAGCTCTCTTGCTGACTTCTTAAAGGGGAAATGTCTGGTGAGGCTTTTTACTGCAGGGCAGGCTCTCTGCAGACATTTCCCTTTTAAGGCAGCCATTTTGTCCCCCCGGTGGCCAACTTTGAAAAAGCGGGGGGGAAGGACTAAAAATCGGTGTTTCCCCCGCCCTACAGGGGGACTTGGCAGCCCTATCTGCATAACAACCCTCGACTCCCTTGGTGGTCTCCCATCCGATTCTTAACCAAGGCTGACCCTGCTTAGCTTCCAAGATTTGACAAGATTGGCCCGTACAACAATTTATTTTATTTCCTGAGATTTATATCCCGCCCTCCCCACCGAATGGCAGGCTCAGGGCGGCCCACAAGAAAAGATTAAAATTACAATCAATGTAAAATAAACACACATCCCATACAAGATCGGCAGCATTACAAATTTACCCACAGGTGGGTCCGAACAGCATTCATATACACACAGGCTGGCAGGGAGAATTGCCGGCTGATGGAACTGGGTCAGTGCGAAGATGTTTACCCTAGGCGGCCCCTACCTAAAAGCCTGGTGGAAGAGCTCCGTTTTACAGGCCCTGCGGAACTGCATCAAATCCCGCAGGGCCCTGATGTTCTCCTCCGGGAGCTCATTCCAACAGTGCGGGGCCGCCACTGAAAAAGCCCTGGCCCGTGTTGATGCCAGCCGCGCCTCCTTCAGTCCAGGCAGGACCAGTCGGTTTGGGGATCCAGACCAAACAATGTGTTTGAATGGCACAGAATTAAATTTCATGTCGGGCCATGCATTTCCCACCCCCCACCCCCCAATCCAAGCAAAACGTGGAATGGAATAGAAGAGTTCTACCAGCTATCCATTTGTCTCGCTTCCTGCAAAGATTGGCAAGGACTGTGATAGGAACCGTCAACACGACGGGTCCCTGGAGTGGGCTGGTGTCGGAGGCACTGCCTTGATCTGTCGTCGGACAAGAGCTGTGCTTTGGAAACAATGTCCCGGATGGAACCGTCTGACAATGACAGGTGTCTGCTTCCCTTTTCGATGTGACATTAACTTAACTTCCATCCGCAGGTATTTCCTCTCCTCTGGGCCACGGCCATGTCCTTCTAGCGCCTGACTTGAAGGTTTTGACTTTGAGTCGCAGTGCCAAGGCCAGCCTGGGCCATGAGTGGCAACACCCAAATCGATACCCAGAGGATTCATGCCTTGCCCTGGCCTGGATAGCCCAGGCTAACCCGATCCCATCAGATCTCAGCAGCTAAGCAGGATCAGCCCTGGTTAGTACTTGGGTGGGAGACCAGCAAGGTATTCCAAGGTCACAAAGGAAAGCAAGGGCAAACCGCCTCTGAACTTCTCTTGCCTTGAAAGCCATACAGAGTCGCCAGATGTCAGCTGTGACGTGACAGTGCTTTACACACACACACACACACACACAACAGTGCCTCAGGAAGGAGCAGAGTGAGCAAAAGGCCGCTGCTCTATTGACAGAGCAAAGGTTTATGTGTAAGAGTTACCACTAACAGGCAAACACAGAAGCCTTCGACGAAAATATCAGATATGTGGGCTAGCTGATAGTCTGAATTTGCTGCATTCCCCTATGAAAGACGTGTAAGCTTCTTGCGGTAGTGAGTTCCACAAGTTAATCGGGCTTTGTATGAAGCAGTACTTTAGGGCTTTTGTTGTCCATCAATTTCATTGTGTACCTGGGTAGCCGAGGCAAGCCCGATCTTGTCAGATCTCGGAAGCTAAGCAGGGTTGACTAAGCAGGGTTAGATGGGAGAACTCCTTGGAATACCAGCAGTTGGGAGACGGGGGCAGGCTTTATTCAGCCACCTCTCTGAATATCTTTCAGGCCCCCACTAGGGGTCAGTCACCAGTGGTTGCCATGACTTCCAGGTGCACGTGTGCACACACGAACACACACAGACACACATTAAAAAATCCATTGTGTACCTCCAGGTTCTAGTACTCTGAGAGAGGGAGCAAAGTTCTCTCTCTCCACTTTACCCATACCATCCATACTTTTATCATACTTTTATCATCCCCCCCCCCACCTTAATCACCTTTTCTCTAAACTAAACTGCCCCAAACTCCTTCACATTCCCTAATTCTGATCGTTTTGCCTGCCCTCTTCAATGCCTTCTCCAGCTCTGCAATAGTCTTTTTCAGACGGGGTGGACCAGAACGATACACATTCTTCCAAACAGGATCATACCACCTAATTATTTTTATATTTAGATCCCATTTTTCTCCTCAGTGGGGAACCTAAAGCAGCTTACAATCTCGGTTTCCCCTCCTCCATTTTTATACTCACAACAACCACCTTGCGAGGTAGGCTCGGCCGAGAAAGTGGACTGGCCCATGCTCTGAGATTCCATAACGGAGTGGAGATCCAAACCCGGGTCTCCAACTGTTGAATCCAACACTCTGGGCATTACAATTTTTAAAAAGCACAACATCATAGCCAAGTATTATAAAAGCTGGTGAAAGATCTGGATGAATGAATCGACACCATGGCAAAGAACCAATGCTAGCCTATGGTGCTAAGTGCCCCTCTGTAAAAAGAAAAATGGTCTACAGATCTCCAGAAGGCTCAGAGCAAGGAGGCAAGAGGTGTTTCCTGGGGCATAGCATCCTGAAGCTTGGAAGCCACCATCAAAAAAGCGCTGTCCTGGAGCTGTCAGCCTTCAAGTGGGGGTTGGAGATCTCCTGGAATTATAACTGATCTCCAGATTATGGATATATCAGTTCCCCTAGAGAAAATGGCTGTTTTGGAGGTGGACTCTATGGCATTCTACCATCCTTTCCCTTCCTAAACCACACCCTCCCCAGGGCCCACCCCCAAGTCTCCAGGTACTTGCCAAGTGTGAATTGGCAACCCTGTCATCTGTGGCCACCTATCTCACCTCCTTTTGCATGGGCATGCAAAGCATGCTTGGGCAAACCATTTCAGGCCAAAGGGTGTGTGTGTGTGCAAAAGTGGAAGCCACAAGATGGTTAATCTGAGGATACAATTCTATGCTGACACTTGTGGAGGGGTCATGGTACTGCCCTAACCAGAGTTCCATCTTTCTAAGGGTCATTTTACACCTTCCCTCTAAAGTAGTTTGACTGCTGTCTTTTCCTGTGCTGATTTTACAGTGGTGTGAAATTTCACTCCAGGGGGTCTAAGTGCACTAATCAACAGCAATTGTTTAAAGCAGAAAAAAGCCAGTTGAATACTAGCTTGACCACAGGAGGGCAATTAGTAGATGTGGACATTTCAGTGGCAGCACGGTTTCACACCGCACAGAGGTGTGGGCAGGGTTTTTTGGAACTAGAATGATTCCAGCGGGAAAGTCAGATGTAAAAACAGCCTTAGTGTGTTGGTCAACTGGCTTAGAAAGATGTAACTCTGCATGGAATCTAACTGTAATTCTGTCTTATGCATAAAATTGGGTGATGAGGCACTGAACTGGAGAGGGGTCGAACCCGTACAAAAATCCAAATTTCAAAACGAGAAATGTGGATAGGTTTTGAATTTGCCCAACGTTTCACTTCGGCTCTCGAGTCTCAGAGACGCGCAACACAAACCAAAGGGCTATAGTAACAACCTCTGATGTTTGAATTACCCCTTTGTACAGGTATTCTGTGGTCACAAAGTCGTTGATGCCTCAGGAAAGCTGGCCTTGCATTGCTGTCTGTGTATCCCTTTGTCTGGGCTTTGTGGATTCAGGCATCCAACCAAACCCACAACCCTCCGAACAGCAATGGGAAACCAGCAGTTGTGCCAGGAGACAAAGGTCCCCATTCAATCGGTGGATTTCCTCATGTCGAAGGAAGTTGGGTTTCTAGTGCCTGGTAACAGATACATTTGGAGCCAGCCATAAAATTTCTGGAACTTTGTAGGATGCAGAGTTTTTCAAATGTGTGGTGCAAGAAGAACAAGAAATCTTCTCTCGCTAGGAGCCCAAGTAGGAATGGAACACAGTTATCAACTATCAGCAGGAAACAGCAGATAATCAAGTGATAGGCATGCATATCTGATCCATCTTTAGGGTTGCAAACTCTGCTCTGGGAAATGCCTAGAGATTCTGGGGGTGCCAACTCCAGACTGAGAAATCCCCGGAGGTTTGAGAGTGGATCAAATACCTAAAAGTTAAGAAAACATAAACATACAGGCCAAATAATACTGTTAAGTCAATTCCAAAATTAACAGATAGCAGATGTTAGATATTTTTAAGCTGACTAACAGTACTGTATGTTTATACAATAAGCTTTAGCTACCTAATTCAATGTGTTTAGGGATAAGGGTTTCCCCCCCTTTTTTTTTCATTTTTACAGGCAGAGCCTGGGAAGGGCGGGGTTTGGGGAGGTACAAGACCTCAGCAGGGCACAATACCATGGAGTGCACCTCTTGAAGCAACCATCTTCTCCGGACCAGTTTGGCTGGAGATCCTGGAAGTTTTTTGCCATCTTCTGGGTGTGGAATAGCGGTCACTGGGTGCGTGTGTATGTGTGGGAGGTATTTGTGAATTTTCTGCATTGTGCAGGGGGTTGGACTAGATGACCCTGGAGGTCCCTTCCAGGTCTCTGATTCTATGAATAGATCTCTGTTGTCTGGAATTCAGGTTTGTTATTCCAGGAAACCCCCACCTGGAGGTTGGCAACCCTATATTTAACACATATAGACTTATGCATAAAATATTAAGTAGGGTTTTTATAATTTTATTTTCTGCTAAAGGCCATGTAGTTGTAAGAGCAGAGATAATAATAATGATGAAGAAGAAGAAGAGGAGGAGGAGGAGGAGGAGGAGGATGGATGGATGGATGGATGGATGGATGGATGGATAGATAGATGATAGATAGATAGATAGATAGATAGATAGATAGATAGATAGATAGATAGATAGATAGATAGATAGATGGGTGGGTGGGTGGGTGGGTGGGTGGGGAGACAGACAGACAGACAGTTCCCCCCCTCCCATTTCTGCCTTCTGACTGTGCTTATAAACTGGGTTGATATTCACCAGTAGTTTCCCATTGGTGAAAATCACTTCTCTTACACACAGAGTCCAAACTACATTGAGGAGATTGCATGCTACAAAAAGTGTTCTTCATTTACTAAAGCAAGCCATCTATGCAAAAAAATATCACATTTATTGTCAAACCAGCAGAGATACTGAGCAGGTTGGCATAGCAAAAGGCCCAGGTCCCACTAGACAGCTGTTGACGCCGCCAGTAAATCAAATAAGTAGCAAAACCAGGCATAATGAGATTTCTCACTAGATCTTATCTTGATAGCAACGTAGCAACCCTTCGTGATACTGAGATGTTCTACGACACCTCCACTGAGGAGCTGCCCCTGAATGTGGCTGACCTCATCTGAGCTGCTTCTCAGGGGCCCCACTGTGCTCACCCCACCCCCCTTGAGCACAGAAGTCGCCCCACTTCTATCAATAACTATACACTTTTTAGTTATCGATGGGTGAATTTCCCCACCTCGATTTGCAGTTGGGCTCCGCAAACCAATCCATTTCCCATTATCATAAGAGCAACGGGTGACCAGAGCAAACAACGGCTACCTAGGACTACCGACGTGTCCACCTAGAATAAATCGTATTTGTTGGTTTATGATTACTTATATGCCACCTTTCTAGTCTGAGATCTGCAAAGGGTGATTGATACTTGGTATAAGCACAATGGTAAAAGTCAATTTAAAAATAGATTTAAAAACTAATAGATTTAAATCCCTGCCCCGACCTGGATGGCCCAGGCTATCCCAATCTCATCAGATCTCAGAAGCTAAGCAGGGTCAATCCCGGTTAGTACTTGGATGGGAGACCTCCAAGAAAGACCAGGGCTACTGCACAGAGGCAGGCAATGACAAACCATCTCTGTTTGTCTCTTGCCTTGCAAATCCTATGGGGTTGCATTAGCTGGCTGCGACTTAACAGCACTTTCCACCACCACCACCAGCATTAAATCTATCATTTAAAAGTCTTTTTGAATAAAACTGAAAGACCTGTCGGTGCGGGTGCCCAAATGATATCCATAGGGCAGGGTGTTCCAAAGATTTGGTGTGGCTATTGAGAAAGAGGGTGTATACCAGGCATATCTCAACCATAGTGGGTTCCCAAAGTAAGGCCTCCCTGGATGACCTCAGACAGTAGGCTAGTGTGTATGGGAGGAGCAGGGCTCATTTCGTAGCAGGAGCTCCTCTGCATATTAGGCCACGCACCCCTGCTGTAGCCAATCCTCCAAGAGTGTACAGCAACCTCTGTAAAAAGAGCTCTGTAAGCTCTTGGAGGATTGGCTACATTAGGGGTGTGTGGCCTAATATGCAAAGGAGCTCCTGCTACGAAATGAGCCCTGGGGAGGAGACAGTCCCTCAGTACACCGGAGCTACGGTTGCCAGTTCTGGGTTGGGAAATACCTGGAGATCTTGGGGATGGAGGCTGGAGAGGGTGGGGTTTGGGGAGGGGAGGGGCCTCAGCAGGATAGAATGTCATACAGCCCAGCCTCCACAGCAGCCATTTTCTCCAGGGGAACTGATCCTGGTCATCTGGAGATCAACTGTAATTGTGGGAAGTCTCCAGGTACCACCTGGAGGCTGGAAACCCTACCTGGCCACACGCTGTTCCGGATCCCGGATCCATTCTGAATTTCACCTGCACAAGCTCTGTTGAAACGAATAGCAATGTACAAAGGAGGAATGGGCCCTGTGTGAAATCCCACACAGAGTTACTCATGTCCAGGGGTCCGTTGGAGCGGGAGCGCACAGGAGCGCAGCTCCGGGAGTGAGGAGCCCAGGGGATGGGCACATGACCAAGCCCCGCCCCCTCCTCGGCTTTCCCGAGCAGTGCAGAGGCGCAGCGCCCCGGGGAAAGCCCTGCTAGAGTCTTTATTGTTTTTAATGTTTTGTTTTAATATTGATAATTTTATCATTGTTCCTTTTATGACTGTGTGCTGCTTTTCCAGAGACTTGCTCAAGGTGGCATATAAATTTTCTAAGTATACCATTTTTTATCTGGGCACATGGCACATAAGTACTGGAGAAATTTCACCAGCCCTTCAGCAGCTTCCACCTTATCAGTTTGGTGTAGTGGTCAGGAGTTGGACTCTCATCTGGGAGAACCAGGTTTGATTCCCCACTCCTCCACATGCAGCTGCTGGTATGACCTTGGGCCAGCCACAAGTTCTCTCAGAGCTGTTCTCTCATGAGCAGTTCTCAAAAGACCTCTCTCAGCCCCACCTACCTCACAGGGTGTCTTGTTGTGGGGAGGGGAGGGAAAGGGATGGGTGGTGCACATGTCCTGGGTATCTCAAGTCTACTTGAAACCTGGTGGTTTCAAGGGAGCAGGAAGAGAATGAGGGCGTGTTCTTCACGCTTATTTTTATTGCACAAAGTATTGGATGGGGAAGGGAATGGAGGAAGAGCAGGTCAGTTTCACTCACCTGTGGAGTGGAGCCTGAGGGGTAGGTGTTGCCTTCTGACACACTTCCGGTATGTTAGGGGGTGTGGCATATGCAAACGAGTTATGCAAATGAGTTATGCTAATGAGCTCCTGCACCTCTTTTTCTACGAAATGACCCCTGCTCATGTCTAAGCAGATTGATTTTAATGGGTTTAGGCTGGAGTAACTCTGCACAGGATTGTCCTGATTATCAGATAGTTTTGAATTGAAAAGGGCACCGTTACTACGTCAGAGAGGAAGGCCCTAAAGGCAGTTTCTTTGCTCAGCCATTTCCAATGCCAGGCCAGTTCCTAAGAAGTCATTCTAGGACAAAACTAAGCATCCCTTTCAGTGTACTTGCACACCACTATGAACCAGAACAAATATTTGATTGGGCCCAAATCTCCAAAAATAGCATATGTCCAGGTAAGCAGCCTGAATGGTCATTTGTAAGATATTTTCTGTTTTCTTAAAAATAAATAGAGAGTTGGTTGAATGTTTAAAGTCTGTTTGCCCAGAAGGAATCCTGAACGACAGAACTAGTAAGAATTTATACTTCGGCACAGCCTTAACTTCATTTTTTAAAAGGAACGGTAAACACTGGCATGCTAAAAAAAAGAAACGTGGTTAGGAGGGGCTGTGGCTCAGTGGTAGAGTATCTGCTTGGCATGCCGATGGTCCTAGGTTCAATCCCCGGCATCTTCAGCTGAAAGGACCAGGCGGGTAGGTGATGTGAAAGACCTCTGCCTGAGATCCTGGAGAACCGCTGCCAGTCTGAGTGGACAAGACTGACTGTGATGGACTGATGGTCTGATTCGGTATAAGGCAGCTTCATGTGTGTATCTGTCACATGGATGTGCACATCATGCGACTGATGGAATGAGCTTGGACTCACGCATGCTTGTGGCCAAACAGATTTTGCTGAGCTGACTCTTCAGGTGGCTTACAGTACAAATACGATAAATGCGATAAAACAGTTGACAGAAGAATATAAAATCCATGATAATCAACTGATAAGCAAAAAAAACAAAGCTTTTTTTAAAAGCCTCAGCCAACTCAACAACATCCATTAAATTAAAGCTGGGGCATAACGTAACTAAAAAGTAAAGGTAAAGGTTTCCCTTGCTCAAAAGCCAGTCGAATCCAACTCTAGGGGGCGGTGATCATCTCCATTTCCAAGCCAAAGAGCCAGCGCTGTCTGAAGACATTTCCATGGTTGTGTGGCTGGCATGACTGAACACCGAGGCGCACAAAACACTGTTACCTTCCCACCAAAGTGGTACCCATTTACCTACTTGCAATTTCTTGCTTTTGAACGGCTGGGTTGGCAGGAGCTGGGGCCAAAGACGGGAGCTCACTCCGTCACACAGCACTCGGGTCTTGAACTGCCGAGCTACCGACCTTCCAGTCTGCAACTCAGCGTCTTAACCTCTGAACCACCACAGCCCCAATAATGTAACTGGGAACCAGCAAATAAACTGGGAACCAGCACTAATATCCAGTGGGATTCGTTTTGTTTGGACTAGAGTTAGAATCTCTGCAGCTGGGTTTTGGACTGTTTGAAGCTTCTGGTTGCTCTCGCGAGCCACACGTTGTGTAGCGGTTAGAGAACTGGATTGGGGTCTCAGAGATTTGAATCTCCACTATGCCGTGGAAGCTCACTGGATGACCTTGGGCCAGTCATACAGTCTCAGCTGAACCTCCCTCACAAGGCTATTGTGAAGATAAAATGAAGAAGAGGGGAACAATATAATCTGCTTTGAGTCCCCATGGGGGAGAAAGATGTGGTGTAAAAGAAGTAAACAAATACATAAATTGAAGGGCAGCTACAAGTAGAATCTGATATAACACAATATAACTGATATTGTAGAGAGCCAGCATGGTGCAGTGGTTAAAAGCAAACAGACTCTAATCTGGGAGAACCGGGTTTGATTCCACACTCCTCCACATGAAGCCAGCTAAGTGACCTTGGGTCAGTCACAGCTCTTTCAGAGCTCTCTCAGCCCAAAATATAAGCCTAGCTCGACAACTAAAAAAGCTAGAGCTTCATGCTGCCAGACTATCTTAGGATCTCTTGGCTGTACCACACGCAACGCCATACGATAATTATTACTACTGATATTGTGCTTTTCCATCTTTTGAAAAAGGTTTTTATAATTTGTATAATCTTACTGGTTTTTAAAGACTTTTATCCGGAAGTCTCCTTAGGCTGCGATTAGTGGCAAGTTAGAATAGGAGGGCTTCTGTAAATATTCATATTACTTTGGAGTAATTCGGTTTTCGGGGATTGCAGAAAGAGGGGCTAACTAGTGAAAATGGACATTTGATTTGAGCAAGACAGAATGAATGATGATACTTTGCTGACGCAGGGTGCGAAGCTCTTTTTCTCTCCTGGCTCCAGCAATGGAAGGATGCAGATGTTACATTATAAACAGGATGCTTCATCAACAGCATTCTGGCGCCGGCTAGTGGCAAGAACAAGTGGAAACCTCTTAGGAACCAAAAAGGACATAAAATTTATGGGTGTAGGGAGGGGGCAGAGGTTACCCACTTCTTGATCCGAAGCGCATTTATCATTTATTTTGACTCCATGCTCTGCACAGTATTATAAACCTGTGGGATGGGTCCCTCTTTTGTTGTTGTTATTTTAGGGTAAAGGTAAAGCTTTCCCTTGCTCAAAAGCCAGTCAGCTATGACTCTAGGGATGCGGTGCTCATCTCAGTTTCCAAGCCAAAGAGCCAGCGCTGTCTGAAGATGTTTCCGTGGTCATGTGACCGGCATGACTAGATGCTGAGGCACACAGAACGCTGCTACCTTCCCACCGAAGTGGTACCTCTTTATCTACTTGTAATTTCTTGCTTTCGAACTGCTAGGTTGGCAGGAGCTGGGGCCAGAGACGGGAGCTCCCTCCGTCATGCAGCACTCGGGTCTCGAACTGCTGAACTACCAGTCTGCAGTTCAGCGTCTTAACCACTTGAGCCACTGCAGCCCTTCTGTTGTTGTTTTATATAGCACCTAATAATTTTAGGTGCCATTTAAAGTGAAAACTTATTTCAGAAAATCGATGATTATAGAGCACTGTTTACAGACTTACACATCCAGCCATGCACCAAACAGTATGGAAACTGCAAATCAAACTATTCCCTTACTGTGTAATCTGTAAACATGTCAAACAGTCTCCCATGTTGTACTTGCTTACAAAGGAGGTTGACAAACAAGCAATTACTGGAGCACAATAAAACCAGACATGTCATTGGAAGGAAAAAATCATAAAACTGCGGCTGACTTATTTCAGCCATGTCCTGCAGAAGTACTCGCTAGAAAAGGCAATTATGCTTGGATTGGTTACTGGCAAAAGGAAACCGGGCTGCCAAAGAACACAGTGGCTAGGCACCATAAAACTTGACACCAGCCTGAGCATGGACCAACTCAAGGAAACAGTACAAGATCGGAAAACGTGGGGAGAGCTGGCCCATAGAATTGCCAAGAGTCGGATGCGACTGAATGGCTAACAACAACAAACACTTTACTTTGGTCATTTGCCATTGGCCTGGGATGTGTGTCCAGGCAGAGATCCCACAAATTCACATTTCCCAGGCACCTGCTCCCTAACAGAGTTGTACCAGAAAAACAACGGTGCTTCCCTGAACTACAGAGAGATTTTCAGCTTCTAAACAATAAACGTTACTGTGTCAACTGAATCGGGCTTGTTTAACCACAGGTCCCGTGTCCGCTGACACCTTTCCTGACCCTTGCCAAGTGTTTTTATAAAGTAGGTGTGGCCATGTGGGGCTTTTGCTGAGCAGGGCTTCTGATTGGCTGTACAGATTTTAAAGAGTTGTTTCAGCAATAGCTGCGACCACAGCCTTGTTTTAAACGGCATCCTGTTAAACGGAGCTTCTGCCAGAAATATTGAGGAGCCACTCACTCCCTAACTTTTTGCAGTTGACTCCAACTTCTGTGGCAGCCATTTAGTGGCTGTGCCCACCAATGTGTGTCAGAATTTCAAAGGTGCCTACTGGCTTATAAAGGGGGGGGGGGGGGCTGACCTAACCCAAGGTGGTCAGCTCCTGATTCTCCCCAAATTATACCCCATGGACAATGCTCCCTCTAAACCAGAGGTGGCCAAGCTTGCTTAACCAGGGGTCCATTGGGGCCGGAGCGAGGCGGAGCGAGGCAGAGCAAAGATCCGCCAGCTCAGGACTGGCCAGTAGGGCAGCCACGGGCCGAATCAGATTCTCTAATCTGATTCAGCTCGCCACCAAATTGCCGCAGAAATTCGGCGGCAACTTTAAAAGCCACTGGAGGGGAGGGGGTTTGAGGGAGAGGCTCCAAACTTGCAGGGTAGTTGTTGGGGCCTCTCCTCGAAATGCCCACCAAGTTTCAAGAAGACTGGACCAGGGGGTCCAATTCTACAGGCCCCCAAACAGGTTGCCCCCATTCCCTCCATTGTTCTCTAGGGTAGGAAAAAAGTTAACATTTTTTCCCTCCATAGAGAACAATGGAGGGGATGGGACAACCTGTTTGGGGGCCCATAGAATTGGACCCCGTGGTCCAATCTTTTTGAAACTTAGTGGGTATTTCGAGGAGAGGCTCCAGCAGCTACCATGCAAGTTTGGAGCCTCTCCCTCAAACCCCCTTTCCTCCAGCCCCTCATATATCCTATGAGTTTTTGCCATTGATTTCAATGGCCCATAGGGTATAATGGGGCTGAAACTGACATTCCCTTTCTGACACACTTCTGGTGATGTCAGGGGACGTGGCATATGCTAATGAGTTATGCTAATGAGCTCCTGCACCTCTTTTTCTATGAAAGGACCCCTGTGCTTAACGTAAGAGCCACACAGAATAAACATCAGATGTTTGAGAGCCGCATGACATGAACAAATATCACACACGTTTTTACTGGAAAATATGCAGATTTGCTTTTTATTAACATTAAATGAGACTGCCAGAAATCAAAAGGAGTAAAAATAGGTATTGATAATGATATTTATTTGTCCAATGGTATTTGTAGGCTGGGGGAGTGGCTTTGAGAATGCATTTAAAGTTAAAGTTGCTGTCTTTCTCTGCTCCCCCCACCTCAAGCCTCCCCAGGGAGGGGACCACTGGCTGGGGAAGGGAAGACCGATCGAGGAGGCATGCCTCCCCTTTGCCTCCCCAGCTGCCCTGCCGGGAGCCAGACAATATGTGTGAAAGAGCTGCATGCGGCTGCCACCGTTTGGCCACCCCGGCTCTAAACTGTGGAGTCTGGTGAGCAAAAATTATACTTTGTGAGCAACTGCCATTAAAGTCGTGAGTGAGCGATTTGGCTACTGCATAAATTAGTTTGCTCTGGAGCCATCCTTCCTGAGCTAAGACAAAAATGTGTGAGCCGGAGGCTAAGAAACTGTAAGCTAGCTCACTCTAACTCAGCTTAGAGGGGACACTGCCCATGAATGCATGCAGCTGTTTTATCCTGATTCAGACCCTTGGTCCATCAAGGTTAGTATTGTCTACTCCAGGGGTCCCCACCATATTGCCTGTGGGCACCACGACCCCCACCAACTCTTTTTCTTGGCAACCACCAAGTGTTTTTAGAAAATAGGCGGGGCCAGGTAGGGCTTTTGCCCAGCAAGACTTCCAGTTGGCCACTGGAGATCTGATTGGCTGTGCAGATTTTTATCACTGTCGCTTTGGCGCCAGCTGCCACCACAGCACAAAGACCTTCAATGGGTAAGCTGCAGCCACCATTTTGTGGCTGTGTCTGCCACTGCTGTCCCAAAAAGCGCTCGCAAGCTTTAAAGAGTTGGGGACCCCCGGTCTACTCAGATTGATAGTGGGTCTTCAGGAATTCAGGCAGAGAGCTTCCACGTCACTCGCCACCTGCTCTCTTCACCTGGAGATGCGGGGGCTTGAACATGGGACCTTCTTTCTATACGCCAAGCAGATTGCCTACTACTGAATATATTCCTGAATATATTTACACAGCAGGAGTTGACCACTGTAAGGCAAGTTTTAAGAGAGCTTTGACTCTTAAAATCTCATACCCCCAAAAACTTGTTGGTCCCTAAGGTGCTATTGGACTCCAATCTAGGTAGAGGAGGGAGCTTTGACTCTAGAAATCTTACACCCTGTTAAATACTGGGTTCCATGGATGGTCAGACCCCAAGCCTAGTGATCAGCTCAGTTTTATTTATTAGTGACTCAGCAAGAACAAGGCAAACACCCAGGGCAACGGCCCTGTTTAAATAGCATGCAACTCCACCCACTTCCCGAACAACTACCAACAATAGGCTATTGTCAGAACCCTTAATTCCTCATTGGCTACCTCCAGAGTCCTGGCGAGCTATTGTTCTAGCGCTCCAAGCTCAGCCAGACTCTGGTAGAAACAGTCCTGGAATGTTCCAGCCCCAATACATAACACCCCTCAAGAAATCTTATTGGGTTCTGACTCCTTAAGGTACTATTGGACACCGGTCTAGATACCTTAGATTGAAAACTTGCACACAGAACCCCTCCCCCCCCCCCAAAATCTTATTGGGTCCCTAAGGTGCCGTTGGACTCCAAACTAGGAGGGAGCTTTGACTCTAGAAATCTTACACACACAGATCAAATCTTATTGGGTCCCGACTCCCTAAGGTGCTGTTGGACTCCAATCTAGATAAGAGGAGGGAGCTCTGACTCTTGAAATTTTCCACTCCAAAAATCTCATTGGGTCCCAAAGGTGCTGTTGAACTCCAATCTAGACAGAGGAGGGAGCTTTGACTCTAGAAAATTTACACCCCAAGAAATCTGTCCTCTGAAGTAGGTTAGGCTATGAGAGAAGTGACTGACTACTGGTCCAAGGTCATCCATCAAATTTCATGGGACTCTGTGAGAACAGGAACCAGGGACCCCAGCTCTGGCTCTCTCTTATTTTCTTTTTAACTCCTTTTTAGACGTTTTCTTTTCAAATCTTTTCGGAAGTTTCACTTTTCTCTTTTTTTAATGACTATGCTGTATGACGAAAAATTCAGGTGGGTAGCCATGTTGGTCTGAAGCAGGAGAACACCTTTAAGGCCAACCAAGGTTTATTCAAAGTGTCATATGGAATGCTCCCTCTAAGTTGTGGAGTCTTGCGAGCAAAAATTCTACGTTGTGAGCTACTGGCATTAAAGTTGTGAGTAAGCGATTTGGTTACCGCATAAATCAGTTCTCTCTGGAGCCATCCTTCCTGAGCAAAGACCAAAATGTGTGAGCCGGAGGCTGAAAAAACGTGAGCTAGCTCACACTAACTCAGCTTAGAGGGAACACAGTGACATATGACATACTTCTTCATAGATTAATGTTGTGTTGGTTGGTTGATTTGACTCGTCAGACAAAGATTATGGGACACTCCTCTCCAAATGGACAGAGCACGAGCCTCACACTTTTTAGTGGTGAAAAATAAAAACCTAACTTTTGCTCCATCCAGTTACCTTTATTCGTTAAAACTCCCAAAGCACTGCAGAGCTTTCACTTTGGCATGATTAAATGTTCCCCCATCTGCCCTCCTGCAAGGGAGGTATGCTCATCATACCCCATATGCAAGCCGACACTGTCCTTGTAATTCTGGACAGGTCGAGACAATTGAGCATGTTCTTTTATCTTGTCGATCTTATTGCGAGATTCATTCTAAACATATTACGCCAATAATTGTTGCCCACCCAGGCAGGTCTAATCAGTTTTATTCTACTCTTCTTTTAGCTGATATTCGTAAAAAAACTACGGCTAAGGTAGCAAGATTTTGTGTAAGGCTATCCTAACCAGACAGGAGACTATTAATTTTTAGGAAATTTTAAAACTAAAATTTCTACCTGTACCAACCAGCATTCCCTCTAAGCTGAGTCAGTGTGAGCTAGCTCACAGCTTTGTAGCCTTTGGCCCACAGATTTTTTGTCTCAGCTCAGGAAGGACGGCTCCAGAGCAAACTGATTTATGCAGCAGCCAAACAGCTCGCTCGCAACTTGAATGCCAGCCGCTCACCAAGTAGAATTTTTGCTCACAAGGCTCCACAACTTGGAGGGAACACCATCTGGGACCAATGTTCCCTCTAAGCTGGGTTAGCGTGAGCTTCCCCCCCCCCACACAGTTTTTTTAGCCTTTGGCTCACACTCTTTTGTCTCAGCTCAGGGAGGGTGGCTCCAGAGCAAACTAATCAATGCAGCAGCCAAATCGCTCGCTCACAACTTTTAACGCCAGCGGCTCACCAAGTAGAATTTTTGTTCAGGAGGCTCCACAGCTTAGCGGGAGCATGGGTCCCAACCGTTTGGCTGTATTTTGCTCTTAAAGATGGATACGCCACATTTTAAGGTACTTGCTCATCTCTGATCGTAATAAACAGAATCAAATCGACTGTTTGGCTGTATAGAATTGAATCTTATATATATGTGTGTATATTGTATACAGGGCTTTTTTTGTAGAAAAAGCCCAGCAGGAACTCATTAGCATAATAGGCCACACCCAATAGCAGAGACCTATTAGCATATTAGGCCACACCCGACAGTGCAGCTCTTTCCCAGGATCAGCTTCCCCAGGTGCCCTGCAGCTTGCGGGGCACATAGGGAACCCAAGGGAAGGAAGGCAGTTTCTGGATTGGCTTCCACAGGCACCCTGCAGCTGGGGAACCCAAGGCAGGGAGAATGTAGGTGTGGCCAACATGGAAGCCAGCCGGAACTCCGTTCCTGCCCCAAAATAGCCCTGTGTGTATATATGTGTTTGTGTATACATATATGCAGAGAGAGAGAAGAAGAAGAAGGAAGAGGAGATTGGATTTATACCCTACCCTTCACTTAGAGTCTCAGAGCGGCTTACAAACTCCTTTCCCTCCCCCTCCCCACAACAGACACCCTGTGAGGTAGGTGGGGCTGAGAGAGCTCTGACAGAAACTGCTCTTTTTCAAGAACAGCTGTGCCAGAACTATGGCTTGCCCAAGGTCATCCAGCAGGTGCAAGTAGAGGAGTGGGCAATCAAACCCGGTTCTCCCAGATTAGAGTCCACACACTTAACCACTACACCAAACTGGCGTCTGTATATACATATATATATATATAGTTAATAAAAAAAATGTTAGCATTATATATTTTTAAAAAATCTTATCTAAAGCGGGGACTGCTCGGCTGGGCGCCTCAGTGAGGGGGACTGGAGCCCTGATGGGAGCCCGCGCGCCCCTGTCCGTTGCAGGGTGGGGAGGAGAAGAGCAGAACTTTGGCGCTTTGTTCCCAGGACTCCCCCCACCCCGGGGGGGGGGCGCGTGCGGCGGCAGAGAAGAAGGAACGTCGCCAGATACTTCGCGCGCCGCCGCCGCCCACCCCCCCCCCCGGAAAAAAACCCCGAAGCTAAAAACAAACTTTTCCAGCGGGGGACTGAGGAGGCGAGAGTTTCGCAAGGCCCGAGCGGACTGAGTTAGAAAAAAAAAAAAAGGGGGGGGGGGGAGAGCCTGAACACCAAGCAGCGCCCCGTGAGGGGGGGGGGGAGTTGAGCGCCCCCTCCCACTTCCATCCCTCCCTTCGCCCCCTCCCGGCGGCCAAAGCGTCACTTCCGAGGCTGGAGACAAAATGGCGTCGGGAGGGGGCCGGCGGGGCCTGCTTGGGCCGGAGGACTGAGCCGGCTCGGGCGGGAGGGAGTCGCGGGGAGCAGGTAACGGCAGTCTCGCGCCCCCCCCCCCCAGCCCCAACATAACGTTATCCCGCCCGCCCCCCCCCTCCCCGAGCCTGGGCAGGCATCTTTATCTCCCCCCCTTGTTGCGAGGGATGGAAGCGGGCGGGTGGGAGGCAGCGTCTTTTCTTCCCTCCCTTCTCAATTCAGGGTGGGATGAATTGGGGGGGGGGGCACGCAAAAATGGGTATGGGTAGTTGAACCCCATCCCCTTTTTTTGGGGTGGGGGAGCAGCGCTAGAAAGGACCCCCTGCAGTGTTCAGAGACTGGATGAGGTTTGGGGGGCAGGTGGAGCGGTGCAGGTGTGCATAGGGGTGGGGGAGGAGTGGCACTGGTTGGGACCCCGCCGCCGCTGTTTTGGGAGGCCAGAGGTGCAGAGATGGGACCCTCCCCTCCCCTTCCCCCCCCCCTTCCCCCCGAGGGTCGGATGGAGTTGCCTGAGGTTGGAGCTCCGCTGCAGTCGGAGGGGGAGTGTCAGCTCCGTGCATGCATGCAACAATGAGCGTGTCTGCAGGGAGGTGTTTCATCCCCAAGGGGTGTGTGTGTGTGTGTGGGATGGCTTGGATCGGGGTTCCTCTATAGTTGGGGGTGGGGGGGGGGGTTAGACGGAAGGGTTGGATAAATAGATTTTTATCCCAAGGAGAGGAAGAATGGCTTTGACTGGGACCTCGTTCCAGTAGGCGGATAAGAAGCGTGCAAGCAGAAGGGGGGTGTGGGGGGGTGTTAGCGATGTCTTACGTGAAGGATGCCTGTGTGTGGAATGGCTTTGATTGGGACCCCATTCTAGTTGTAGGGGGCACGTGCGTTAGTGGTGGGAAGAGGTGGGAAACCACCCCCCCCCACCTGAAACCCCCCTGCCTGAAAACTGGATGATTGATGCTTGAAGGGAGGAATAAATGCCTAAAGTGATAGGGGTTGGGTATTTTATCCCCAAGGACGGGTGGGAAGGGGCCTGTGAGCAATACTCCCTCTACGCTGTGGAGTCTTTCAAGCAAAAATTCTACTTTGTGAGCCCCTGGCATTAAAGTTGTGAGCGAGCGAAAAGAAAGAATAGTTGTATCTGCTGTTGTGGCAACAATGGTGTGGAGGTGGGGGGGATGAAAAGACAATTTTTCAGGCAGATCTTTTGCCCCGGGAAGTAGGCAGGGACATCAAGGCTGAGCTGATTTCAAGATTTCCTGCCCCCCCTCCCTTTTTGTGTTCAGAGATAGGCCCTAACGCCTAGCACAGCCTAGTTCCTTAAGAATATGAGAGAAATGCCTCTGAATTGGGATTTGCTTCTGAAATGTAGATGTAAACTTGAGTCTGGGGAAGCTGACTGTGTGTTTACCTTGTTGGCATACATGGGAGAAAGGGGAAATCATTTGTGAGCAACGGGGCAGTATTTAGTTGAAATAGGTAGTCCCTTATATATGATACTGGAACCACCTATAAAAACATATTCCCCTGAGTTTTGTGCATATGTAAGTCTAATGTACATTTCAGCCAATGTGGGTATTTCATTCAAATTATGTGTAATGGAAATGCA
Source organism: Lepidodactylus listeri (assembly GCA_029233225.1). Taxonomy (NCBI): domain Eukaryota; kingdom Metazoa; phylum Chordata; class Lepidosauria; order Squamata; family Gekkonidae; genus Lepidodactylus; species Lepidodactylus listeri. The sequence goes on along the minus strand of JARCFY010000019.1, from coordinate 36,999,104 downwards.
ATTTTTTTTTAAAGGCAGCGAAAGACGCTACAGATGTACTTTGGGTTCTGTACCTGAGTATTAAAAGCCCGTTTTTAAAATCTACAGCCATTTCAGCTGTCTGCTCCCCAGTATCCCCAGAACTCTGGATACAAATGGCTCTGGAGATGTAGCTTCTGTGAGATGGATGCATGCATCCACAATGAAATTAAGAATTTAGCCTTGGAACATCCCTCTTTCTCACTGGGCCTAGTTTGAGAGTGCTTCCAATTCCAAGAATAGCTTCCAAAGATTTAAGAGCACTGGAAATTATGATCTGACAAATTCTATTTGTAGTAACAGCCCTAAGGTGTTGACTTTCTTGGGTCTGTTTTGGAAGGACAAGGAAGAGCATAGCAGATAGTGCCGTAAAAAAGAAATTGGGGCATGGTACTTGGCATTTGATGCACTTTGAATATTGAAGACCTGCAATTTCAAGGTCTTTGGGACAGAGAGGTGTCTCCCCTACCCTCTTCCCACACACAAGGAGATTGCTTGTGCTGTAAAACAATAACTCTTCTTGTCTACCTTTCCAACCACACTGGGATCTAACTGCAAGTGTATAAATGGGATGTGTGTGATTTGGAACTGGAGGCCAGCAAACAGCACAGGTGTGTTCTGTTGTTGCATGCTCATTGGAAAACAGCTCCTCTTTGGTGTGGCCGCATCTGAATTACTTTCAGTTGCAAAACGTACATTTGTGCAATGTGCCTTGCAGAGAAATAGCACATACCAGCTCCAGTCTTTTGTAAATAATATTGAAATGCAGTAGGCTTTGTGGTGCTTGACTGTGCTTCGGACTGCAGCCTTTGTGAATAGTTTCGCTTTGTGTCTTTGTATGCGTGTGCAGGCAGAGTATAAATGTAACCTTTTTGGGGGATGTACAGAGGTCCTACTTGGTTATAAATCAGCATGTTTCAACAGTTAGATCGACCAGTTAGTAAGGCTGCATCTTTTGTTTATCAAAATATCTGAAGTACAAATTGGAAATCAAATTTAAATAATTGTTGAAACCAAGGTATTTTATTGACAGTTTGCGGTCCAGTATATGTTTACTGAGAAATCTCACTGAACAAAGTGAGATTTGCTTCCAAGTAAATGTGCATTGGCTTTGAGCCCTAAATATAGTCTCCAGGCATGTACCTCAGAAAGGCAGTAGTCTAATATCAAGCTTCTCTTTCTTGTATTGCACACTGAGGGTCAAATGGGTTCTCACAACTTTCATTTGTACAGCCACTTGGAATTCTGTGTAACCTGAATGCTTACATGTGTTTATACAAACAAAAGCTGGTGCAATATGATCACAGTCGGGATGTTTGTAACATGTTCTCTCATCCTCCCATCTTTCTTTTGGTGCATGCTTATAACAGAAATTGGGATTCTAATCCGGTGTAGTAATTGAGGCTGTAATCCTAAAAAGTACTTTCCTGGGAGTAAGCCCCCTTTTAAAAAGGGACTTACTTCTGAGTAGAATTGCCTAGGTTTGCACACGCACACCCCCAACTCAGTGGAATACACAGAGAACTCTAAAATGATGTTAAAATCCCAAGCACCGAATTATCTGGACCTTTTTACTTTGTTTAAGTGAACAGTGCTACTGTTAATTTTGCATTGAAAAAGACTTCATGCTTGTTTATCTAAAATGGAGTTAAACTGTAAAGAGGCATCTTGGCCATCTGAGAGCATGCACATGCTTAGTCTACTCATTTGTACTGGACAAGAAATTGGTGGTCTGGTTAGTCCATATCATTGTGCGTATTGGACCATTATCTGCTAATGGTTTATTTGATCTAGGATGCTCTTCTTAGCATGAAAGGGGGTCCAGTTCAGAAGGTCTGCCCTCAGAGACTAATGATCTAGTTGGTTTCCATAAAGCTCCAGGAGATTGTCGAAAGGCTTGGTGGCATCCTGAGCGAAACTGTTGCTTGCGTGTTACTGAAGGAATTGTTGCTGGTAAGGATGATCTGACTAAATTCAGATCTGTATCAGATCTTCGTTTGGGGGGCAAGCAGATTTGAGCAAGTGGAGAAAGAGCAGTGTTAGGCATACCTGACTTAATGCTTCTTCAGAACTAGATGTGGAACAGAGTCTGCATGGGTAGGCCTGGTAGACGGTTAGATGGGTTTCCTGTTTTTTTAGCTTGTTACATCTTTCTGCTGTGTTTGATGTGGTCAGTCACACTATACATTTGGACCATCTGTAACATCTTAGTCAGAGACTCTGGAGTGGCCCTTTAGTGGTTGAAGTTCATAATGGGTAAAACTGCAGGGCAGAAGGTGACACACAAATGCCGTTAATTAATTAAATTTTTGGTCATCCCTCTTTCCATCAAACGGTCAATTGGAGCAGGCAAAAGTGCCCTTCTACATAGTAGTTCCTTGCCTTTGTGACTGTCTTCCAGAGGAGATTTAGCAAAGTTACTTTTCTTCTGCAGGGAGGGGGGTGGGTAAGATGTTCTTATTCAGAGCAGCCTATGATGAGTTAGTCATTGAATATTAGGGAAACTGTTTTGGGGTTTGGGCCAATCATTAAGAAAAGCAGATAGTTTAAGTCTGGGCTGACTACCACTGTTGGCTTTGTCCTTGGTATAATTCTGAGTTTTAATTTACAGTAACAATTTTGTTTGTTTGAAAAATTAAGCCGGGGGCTGTCTATTAGTACTTCCAGGAAACTGATTAAAATAAATAAATCTTTTCACATCTATTCCCAGCTGTAAGCTTAGTTCTGTGTTCCATTCAAAAGGAACTGGGTAGAAGCCATAGAAAAGATGTGTATGGTTTTGGAGATAAACGCATCCCAACTAAGGGAGTAACTTCTTTGTTGAACGCACATTGAGGCAGTGTTCACTGTCTATTAACCACGGCTAGGAGTTTCCCACTGTGAATTTCCAGTAATGTTCTCCCAATGATGTGCTCACCAATAAGAGCACATCATGTCCTCTCATTGCCACTTACCAGAGTTAGAAAGATAACCAGAGTTTGAAACTGGGGTTTGAAAACGTTGAATGAGGAAACTTGGATGGATGGAGTATGGATGGAGATGCAGCACTGTACCTTGGTTAAAGGAAACTGTGGTTGGGACATTGGGAATGTTACATCTGCACTGTACCACAGGTATATGATGTCTGTCAAGTTCATAATTTGAGAGATAACATTGGACGGAATAGTAGCTCTCTGGCTGGGAGGGTTTCTTCTCAGACTGCATCTTGATAGATGCTGATGAATAGTTTCTAACTCCCCTGTCCCACCACCTTTAGACCTTTCTTCTTTGTGTTTATTTTGGTTGTGTTCAGGGTGAGAAGCCAAATTTTATTATCTGGCTTGTGCATTCCCTCTCATCACAGGCTGGGTTGAGACCGCGATTGAAGACTTTTCTGATGACGTCTGCAGTCTAGCTGTGATTTCTGAATTTAAATGTGCAGACATTTCAGCAAATTGTGATTTCGTCCCGTTCCTCCCCCCCCCCCCCAAAACAGGTTTTTAAATGAAACTTGGGTGAGCCGGAGTACTTCAGAATAAGCCAGGGTTTGATCCTGTGCCAAGCAAACCAGAGTGTACTTGGGTGCTCTGAATGCAGCCTTTGAATCATTGGCCCTTGCTTATGTAACTGTCTGCTCTTTTCTTTCAGGCCCTGCAGTCTTTTATTCCTCCAAGGAAGTGATATTATTCATCTAGGCAAATACTGTTTTGTTTATCAGAACTCCTGTTACGCTGGAGCCCCATTGATTTGCATTCAGGAATGTTGTATGATTGAGTCAAACAGTTACCTTTACGTAGTGGATGTTGTAAAAGCAGGTGATACATATATGGGTTCTATAGTTCTAGGGGAAAATGATTTGGATGCTTGATCATATGAGGATCATGGTGGCGGGGGTAGAAAATAAGTGAAGCTGAAGCTTTGTCTAATGTGATGAGAAATTCTTAGCATTTTATTTTGTGGCCCAGGTTCTGACAATGCCATCTTTATTGATTTTAAAACCCACAGAGCTTATTCAATACTGGCCCCGTCCACACGAGCGAGATAAGTCGGATGGGAAGTGACACAAATTTGTGCCGGCGCAATTTGCGCCACTTTTGCGGGATCACACAGGTCCACGGACCTGTGAGGGTGAATCGCCGCTGCGTGATCACACGCAGCCGCAGGCGAGTTGGGTTCCCCCCCCCCCCGGGCCGTTTTCAGTGCGCTTATCTGCTTCTACAAGGGATCAGTGACTTGCCTCTCCACCCTCGGGGTCATCCGATGATGTGCATACCGGGATGGGAGGGAAAACCCCCCAAAAAGCCCGCTCCCCAAAGCCACTTGTTTGTGCTGGCGCGATCACACCAGGAAATGTCAGCTTGGGCCGTCGCAAACCATTTGAGACTGCCTTTTCACTGGTAGCTAAATAAGTTGATTCCCCACCGGCTCAAAGCGGTTTACGACACTTTGACACCAGCTGCAGGACGCTTCCCAGATGTGCTTGTGCGATCACGCCACTTTGAGCCGGCGGGGAATCATCCTTCTTGTGTCGCAAATGGGTGCGTCTGATCGCGCCCACTCTTTGTCAATAATGAACCAGCAGAGGAAGAAAGGACAGGATGAATCTAGATACCTCTTCGCATGCCTGGATTCAGTTCCCTGTTCGTTTTGTACGGAAGAATACTAGTATGTACAGAGATCCGTCTATGGGAATTATGTTAGATTTTTAAAGTTGTTTCAGTTTTGTCTAGGCAAAAGAGATTGAAAGAAGACAGTGAACCAGTTCTGAAGTCCTCTGTTGGATCAAACCAATTAATCTTTCTGTTTATATTTGACAGATGGTGTTCTTAAATTCTCTGAGGAATGTCTCCAAGTTGAATTTCAGTTGTAATGAAGAAATCTGTATAACGTTCTGCCTTTTTCCGGCTTTCAAGGCAGTGCCTTTGGGCACTATGGCTGCCATCTTGGCGTAATCTGACTTTTGTTTCCTTTTGCACACCAATCTTGGCATGGGTGAAGCTTGCATTCTGAGTGCACCTGGTGGATCTAGAATGTTTCGTTTGTGTGAGCTATACGGAGTAAAACTTGTCCTGTAGTTCTGTTGGCATTGGTGACGGTGGGAAATTTGTCTTGTCCCTTCTCATTTGAAGCCCTGTATTCTTTTGGTACAGTTGTGTTGAAAATGTGAGGTTGTTTAGTATTGTCAGCTGGAGCACACGTTGGACGTTGCTGCACTCTTAATCTTTCAGAGGTGGAGACAGGGTGGACACAGACGTAGATAACTGCTTGGACGGCCTTTGTTGTTCTGTCAGGTGTCCTGGCCAGACTTGCCATTCTTCTGTGCTTGAACAGAACCATAGATAAATAGCATGGTCTAGTCTACATATTACACAGCTCTAGAAACATAAAAGGGTAGATTGTCCCCATTTACATCCACAACAACTGCTGTAGTGGGCATCTTACATAGTATAGATGTTTGTGTTGTTATGAGGAGACCAAAAATAAGGCCAAATTTCATAGAACTCATGAGGCAGATTCCTGAGGTAGAAAGCAATGGACTTCCCATGATAGGTGGCCTGTGTTAGAAAAGAATGCGGATACCACATGCATACTGAAAACCGCATGTGAGAAATACATAAGAAGAGCCCTGCTGGAGCGGTCCAGTAGTCTGTCTAATCCAGCATCCTGTTTCACACAGTTGCAAACCAGTCAACAACAGAATTTCAGAGCAGAGCGGGTTTTTTCTTCGCCTTTCAAAAATCCATTACCGTATTTTTCGCTCCATAAGACACACCTGACCATAAGACGCACCTAGCTCTGCTCGGTGCCGTGGCTCGGGAAAGGTGAGGGGGGTTTAAGACGCACACACTTTCCCCCCCACTTTTTTTGGGAGAAAAAGTGAGTCTTATGGAGCAAAAAATACGGTAAGTAAATCAGACCAGTGGTCCATCTTGTCCAGCCTCCTGTCTCACACAGTGGCCAACCGGTTCCTCTGGAGGGCCAACAGCGGGGCATAGAGGCCGAGACCTTCCTCTTAAGTAGGCTGTGATAACTCATCGCTTGGTGAATTATGGTCCGTATTCATCCCTCCTTAATTTCTCAGGTGGCAGGATCTGCTTTCAGCCATGGAACGTATTCCAAATGCTAGGATGCACTGGGCAGAACAGAATATTTACGTTCCACATTCAGGGGCACTAACTGCTGCGACAGTTTGCAGTGGAATTGAGAGCGTGCATCTCTGAGGGCAGAGGTTGTGCTATGTGTGCAGTTCTCAGAGCCATGTTGCCCTTTCCCATGGAAGCAGGGAAAATGTAATTTAAACATATTAAGGTGCCACATTACAGCTGGATAGATATTATCGAACAATCTTATTTTCCGTTTGAGTTTTATTGCCTCCAAGTATGAGAAATGGGAGCCTTGTGGCGTGAAAACGTAGAAGCATATAACAAATGTGACTTCTAAAGAAGTCGATATTTAAGTGTGTTGTGCGATACCTACGTTTCAAAAAGTATTGACACATTTGTGGGCTTAGCAAGCCTTACATCGGTTTCTTTAAAAAAAAATAGTGTTGGCCGATTAGTCAATTGCTTGGTCAAATACGATCCCCTTTGAAGCATTCATTTTACTAGAACAAAAAATTTGTTTATTAGAAATACATGTATGCTGTCTTTTCTGCAGCCCATGGCAGGTCAGGATGGGGTAAAGATATGTTGATGGTTGCCAAATTTGGCATGTGTGGTAATTACAAACACAGATTAGTTGCTTGTTGTGAAAGAATGACATTACCTTCCAAAATTAGAATAAATGGTTATAACAGTTTTAGCTATGTCTTTTCTGAAAGCGAACAAGCCACTAAATGGTCATGCTCTTTGGCACTGACAGTTTCAAAACTGGAAATAAAATAAAATAAATGAAGCAAAGGGCAACTTTTTTTTTTTTAAAGACCCCACATTGTTTTTAAAGACAGATGTACCCACTGGGCAGCATACCAACTCTTCTGCTTTGTAGAAAGTTTTGATTATAGAAGGTGGCCAGAAGGAGAAGTCTTGCTGGGCCACCAGGTTGGTCCCTGATAGCTGCAGGGTGTGGGGGCCCGTGATCCTCAGTCCTCCCCTTGCTGAGAAATGGCTCCCAAATGAAATTTGAACAAGAAAATAAGCTGTCACCCACACTGTGGCATTTTTTAAAAAATCTTGAGAGTATTTGACAATATTTGATCATAGTCAAATAATAGTGGTCACTCGGCCACAGTTGAGCAGTCAATTGACCAGCCTGCCAACCCTATAAAAATTCTGTGTGAAAAGCCTGAGTTTGTTCAACCTGATCCTAGTGCAGCCGGAATCTGATTTTTCCATAATTTAGTTAGGTTGCTTTCTGACAGAGGAGGAAAGATCTTCCTCAGCCCTTGAGAACTGTCAGTTTGACAATAGCTTCAAATCACTTATAAACCTGTAGGGAGGTGTATATTACAATTTTCTGTTTTTCTTTTTAGGGTTCATGTAATCACAGGACTTTCTTTGTTGTATGTATCTTTTCAGAACACAACAGGATTCCAGAATGAATCAGGTGAGTCTAAATGCAAAGACTTTCTAAAAAGTAAATTTTTATGGTATTAGAATGGTTATATCCACTCATTCTGGCTAGAAATTGTACACCAGCAGAAATCAAAAGAGTTAGTCCTCTCAATTTGGCATGTTCAACATTTCTCTCTTTCTGGCTGTATCAAAAAATGTATAGCTCAGTTTTATTAAGATTATTATAAGGTGGCTTTTTGTGTGAATGAATTCTAATCTGATTGTAGGGTAATTCCACCGCCACCTCCATGAAAAACATTAGTTAGTTTGTTAATAGAACATGTATTAACCACTACATTTTGCATTCCACATTTTTTCTTCTTCATGGGAATGAAGTTTGCTTGCCTGGGGTTCCTGAAGAGCCCTGATGAGACAGAGATCTGCTTTAGCTCCAGCAAGGTTGCTGCATCCCGTGCCCCCCCCACCATGCCTTGTGACCCCGCCCCCAGGCCATTCATAAAAAAGCAGCTTGTAGAAAGGCTTGGTTTTGGTTTTTGCAGCATCAACTCCATCATCACAGGTTATGACAAAATGTGTGAAAAATAGATCTCAGCATTTCTCAACCAAAATTGCCACTGGACCATTGGTTGTCTAGTCCGACATTCTTGCCTGTCTGTGAGAATGTTCTTGTAATCAAAGCCCAAGTTTATGTATGTCCTGGAAGTAACTACCACTGATTGCAGTGGAAGTTTGTTCCCCAAAATAATTGAGCTAGATTCAAGTCCAGTAGCACCTTAGATACGACCAAGATTTTTCAGGTATGAGCTTGTGAGAGTCAAAGCTCCTTTTGTTAGAAAGTTTATACCCTGAAAATCTTGTTGGACCCAAGTGCTACTGGTCTTGAATTTAGCTACCCTCTGAAACTATCCCCAGATAATTGTGTGTGAGATTTCAGCTGCGGTTTATTCTGAATATACTTGCAGTTGAAATTTGGGCAGAGATGTCTGTTTGGGAAGTGGAACATGTTAACTTTTCTAAACATACTTCAGCAGGACCCAGAACAAGGGGTAGATATGTACTTTCTTCGAGAGGAGTCAAGCCCTTCTAATTTTAAATATCCCTGTTTCTTCAAGAGGAGTAAAGTTCTTGTCAAAAGGGGACTTGGGTCACATATCACAGCCAAGCCTTTTTATCTGGTCCACATATTGTTTCTGGTCTGTATTTCTTTCTTCTCGGCTGCATCTAAGAATATGAGAAGATATCTGTTGGATCAGAGGAGCAATCCATCTAGTCCATGGCTGCCCAACAGGGCCAATAAACCGAACACAGAGGCCAAGGCCTTCCCCTGATACAGTCTGCCAGCACCTCTGAATATGGAGGTACTGTTTAATCGCCATGGCTAGAAGCCATTGATACCTACCCTTCACGAACCTGTCTAACCACCTTTTAAAGCCATCCATGCTAGTGGCAATCACTATGTCCACTGGTTGTGAATTCCACAATTTAATTACTCATTGAATAAAGAAGTATTTCTTTTTGTCTGTCCTAAACCTGTTGTCCATCCAGTTGATTGAGAGCCCCCAAATTCTAGTATTATGGTATAGGGTTTTGATTACCTTGGTTGTGGCAGTGTTGCATTTTCACAGCATTCCAGCTGCCATCTTTATACCTCTGTAGAAAAAAATAGAGGTTCTTGCTCCAAATAAAATTTTGTTGTTTTTGTTGTTGTATTTGCTGTCTAGAATGTGTTTGTGCAAGTGCTGCATGATTGTGTGATGTGACCTGCAAAATGAGTGTTGCTGATCTTTTTGCCACTGTGCAATTTTGTGCATTTTGATTAAAAAAGAATTCTTTGCGGGCTGTTCACTCCCTTTTTTTCCTGTGCATGTACCTATCACAGGCTCTCAGTGCAGGATGGTTATATACAACTTCAGAATCCTTCTGGCCCTCTGCTGGGAATCTGCTTCCTTAGGAGTAGCACCTCCTGCTTTCAGTGGCTCAGTTTGCACACTTTGGATACTACCAGCTTCCAAAGCCATGAGGACGTGGCTTCTTTTCCTATGTAAGAGACAAACTGTACCACCAGAGGCTATTAAATGGAGTTGCATTAATAACATTCTTCCATTTTGTGAATGTCCGTAAGAGCTTCCTTTAGTCCAAAAGCAGCTAATGCATCTATAAAATAAAAATGATAGCCATCCCAATGCCTCATCCTAGTCGTACATTTGGATACTTTGCAAATTAACCCTATGGGACAAATGGCAAGGACAGGTAGGGACATAAGGGTTGGGGGATGGAAATTGCCACAGGAAGTTGTGCCCGTTGTCCTCTTTCTCCCCCCCCCCCGGATGGTCACAAAAATCTTTCCCAGACTGTTGGCTATTATGTATTTTTGTGAGGAACATGAATGCCCCCAAATGACTTTTTCTCTTATCACCAACTGGGGGACAGATTCTCACTGCCATCTTCCAAATCGTGACGTGCGGGAAAAGGAAATGCGGTTCTTTCAGAATAAGTCAGTGCGTGTGAGGGTCCCAACGAACCGGAGCAGTGTAGCGTGTTAATCCTTTGCCGGTTCTGTACCTGCCAGCTTCTCTTGCCAACAGTCATGCAGACTTAAGACTGGACAGGCCTCAGGTCAGCCATGTTTGACTTCTTAGCGGTGTTCCTGCAGTGTGTTAAATTTACAGAGCAAGAGTGCATGGCATGTTCAGCATTAAGGCCTCGGTGCCAACTGGAAAGAAGAGTTGTCAGTCTGGGTTCCTCTGCAGCTAGTTCAGTGTCCCATTGAAGCCTCTGGATAGCCCACAAACACTTATGTGCCTATTCTGTTTATCCTCAGTATCTGGTGGGTGAAAGTGGCATCAAGTCACAGCTGACACGGAAAACCCCATAGGGTTCTCAGGGCAAGAGGTGGTTTGCCATTGCTTGCCTCTACATAGCAGCCCTGGACTTCCTCAGTAGTCTCCCATCCAAATACTAACCAGGGCCAACTCTGCTTAGCCTCCACGATCTGATGAGATTGGGATAGCCTGGCCCATCCAGGTCACGGCTCCTCAGTATCTACTGCCTGTGATTAACAGAGGCTGCATTGGGGTTTATTAGGGCTCCTGGCTGTTGCTAGACTTCCCCCTCCTTGAATCTGTCTACCTCCCCCTTTCCTGGAAGCCATGTTAGGGCCAGGGCACACGTCCTCATGTCTTCGCTTCCTGCCTCTAAAATGGAAATGAGGCTCGCAGCGGCAGTCACCCGTCCCATGAGTCAGTCCCCCAGCTAAGCATGGCATCTCCTAGCCCAGGGGTGGGCAACCTTGCTCAGCGTAAGAGCCACCTAGAACAGGGGTGGCCAAACTTGCTTAACGTAAGAGCTGCATAGAATAAACATCAGATGTTTGAGAGCCACAAGACATGAACAAATATTACCTGCTTTTATTGGAAAATAAGCAAATTTGCTTTTTATTAACATTAAATGAGACTGCCAAAAATAATAACAAAAGGGGTAAAAGCAGATATCGATAATGATATTAATTTGTCCAGTGATATTTGTTTGCTAATGATATTTAGCTTCCCCAGCCGCCCTGCCGGGAGCCACATAATATATGTGAAAGAGCCGCATGCGGCTCCTGAGCCACAGTTTGCCCACCCCTCGCCTAGCCAAATCAAAAATGGCGAATGGTCAGAGATGTCCAAAGCTGTGTTTGTCACCGGCTGCATCAGCTGCTGGATGGGAAGCTGTCTGCACTTTGGCTTAAAAGTCCTAGCAACTAGCAGTGCTAGGCAGTGTGCAAGAAATTGGCCAGTGTTGAACCATGCTCAGCCTTCCCTCCATTCCATCTGTGGGGCCTAGGAGCTTTTTGCTCACAGCTGTGTATGTTGATTGTAAGATTACCGCTGAGGTCTTGGGGCATATGATTTTTTTTTACTGTGACACACACACACACCCCACTATAGTTTTATGGGCAGAAGTTTGGCTGGGTATTTCAAATGCATATATGGTTTCTTACCACGGCAGTTCATCAGCTCATCCGGCAAAGCGGGATACAAATATAATTAATTAAATCAATCAATCAATCAGCTCTTTGTCTCCTTTCCCGCCTGCTTGTTCCATCATAATTTTGATTTCAGTCTGCTTTTGGGCCTGGTTCGTACGTGCAGGAGATGGAGAGGTGGTAAGCAGCTGGCAAAGACCTGAGGTGGTGGAACAAACAGCCCCGTTTCCGACATCCAGAGGTCATTTTGGCAGGGAGGGATTCTCCCCCCCCCCGCCCTCCCCCCCCATTTAAAAGCTCCCTGTAAGTAGAAAGCCAGCACAACAAGCAAAGAGTAGAATTAGCTGTACTAGTTTTCTGTTTGCATGGAGAAAAAGGCATGCAAAGCAACAATTTAAGGAAGAAATCCACCATCTGTGTTCTGAAGTGGTATGGCCCATTCTGCCTCCTCCTCCTCTTGTACATGTGAACCAGGCATTGGAGTCCCTCCTCTGGACCATTCCTCCTTCCCACCCTCCTGTCATACATCCCTATTGCCCTTGCTCTGGTGTCTCTTCCTTCCCTCTGCACTGTCACTCCTCACCCTGCTGCTGCTTCTCCTCCCCTGGCCCACTCTTGTCTGCTTTGCTCTTCTCTAGTATTGGAGGAGCTCAGCGTGTGTCAGGTCAGAACTCTTCCCCCTGCCCTCTCTCTTCTGTGACATTTAGGGCTGTACCACCAACCGGATGATGCTGGAAGCATCCTCCTCACTATTTCTCATCCATATTTGGGGCTTTATGTTATACAGGGACGTTGTTTTTTAAAAACAAAACCAAACCAGAAACTTCTCCAAAATTCAGCATTTCTTTCAGAATCAACTCTTGTTGTTTTTTTGTTTGTTCTTCTTTTCTTCTTCTTGCAGCGCCTTTGTTGACAAGTGGTATGGCCAGGTCTGTATACAATCTGTCTTTGATGCCTGATGCATCTCTCAAGCGTCCTGCCTTTCTTCGCTTTTAACTGCCAGCTTAGAACTCAGCTATTGCCTTCTCCCAAAAGTATGAAAAGGGGGCTTCTGAAATCAGCATCTTATTCCACAACATTCTTGAAGGAGGTCTGGAAATGGCTTATTTAAATCTGGTGCAATTTGTCTGCACCGTAAAGAAAAAACAAGTCTTGAATTGGATTTTGTTTCAGATCATTTTAATGTATTTCTTTTTTAAAAAAAGGGACAGGAAATATTATTATGTGCATACTATAACTTGTGCTTAATTGTGGTGGGAAAATTTGGGGGGAGGTAGATGCAAAAGGTGTCTTTTGGAGACTTTTTATGTAGTTACTGAAATGTCAGTGTTTTTAATCTGCTACATTCCAGGTGACTTTAAGATTGTGTGGAAGACAAGTTGCATGTTGTCTTGTGACAGATTTTGGGGACAAAGAGGGTGGGGCAGGGAATTCAGTTGCCCACAAACTGCCTTTAACATTCACTGTCATCTTAACTTCATCCCTTGCATTCAGCTACTACTAACGTTCCTTAAAAATACTTTTAAGAGACTAATATTGCCGAGGCCCATTTCAGACATATCTTCGGGGACGTGGGTCAAGGTGATCATGCTTGGAATGACAAGGAATCCATGTATTCAAAGGTCTTCTTTGCCACCTTTTAGACATCTCTCAGGGAGGCTATCGACAGCAGTATAGAACAAGCCAGAAAAAAGGTAACGTTAAAATATATTTAGGGATAAGATCATTGGGCTAGGGTTGGGAGTATCCAGGTTTGAGCTTCCCCCTAGCCATACTGATGTTGGGCCAGTCACTTAGTTGGATCCAAATTAAAATGGCAGTTTCCCCCCTTCCCTTTGAAGACACCGCTGGCCCCCGCCCCCCGCCACATCATTCCTCGGGAGAACAGTGGGCTGCGGGGGGGGGGGGGGGGGAGGAAACCTCCATCCTGCCACTGGAGAACTTAGTCTGGACCCAACCTACCCTCTCTGAGCCGAGCAGAACTTTGTAAGGAGAGGGGAGAATCATGTATGCCGCCTTGAGGTCCTTGGAGGAAGCATGGAATAAAAATATAATGAAATAATAGCAGCATGTTGAAACCAAACCAGTATCAACCGATAAAGATAAAAATATTGACCCACCGGGGGGGGCGGGGGGAGAGCAAAATTTAAGGCATTTTAAATTATGTATAAAAGCACACAGTCCAGAGATTAATTTGTTTTCCTTTTTGTTCTCATTGAAGTCTGGAGAAACACATTGCGATGCTGTGTAGTTTTTAGAAGGTTCTCCTTGCATTGGTTCTTTCTTTCCTGTCCCTCGGAGATGTTGGGGGGGTTGGCCAGTGGCCAGCCTGAGTGGCTAAAGTTTTGTTCTTTGGTTGTGTATGTGTTGTATTATGCTGTTTGGCTCACTTGCTTAACTCACTGAAACATAGCGCAGGGCAGCTGATGTACCACTGATGCTGCCTCCAGCCATACCCTCGTCTATCTTATGTCAGTGTGTACATTTGAAGGCGGCTGGGGGAGGAGAGCATGGAACCACTTGAGCTAAAGGAGTGGTCTAAATGGCTTTGGGGGGTCTCTTCTCGCCTCCGAGTCTGCGTTGCTTCGGATGTAACACCAAGCCCTGAATTGACGCTGCCTGATTAAGCTTTCTCCTCTCTTTTCCATATGTTCAGAATTAGTTACCGACTAATTTAGCGCAAACTTTAGCTGACTGAAGGATTAAACTGGCAAGCTATGATCAGTGCTTCCCCTCCAAAGCAGAATTGCAGACCGCAGACTGAAGCTAGTTTGCGTTACTGGTTTGTAGGGTTCCCATACTTGCCAACTAATTGCCTGTTACTTGATCGAATAGTATCTGAAGCCGAGAATGCCATTCTTCAGATGGCAGCTTTCCTTTTTTGATTTCTCTGCGTCATCATTTGCTAGGCCGTGGATGATGGCTACGTGCCCTTCTAGCCATGAGACATCAGTGGTAAACTTCACAGCACAGCAAAATGGCCCCGTGCCTCCTATTAACTGCAGGCATCTCCAGACAGGATAAGGATTGGCTTGCTGTGTGCTTAGCACATAGGGCTGCCAGCCTCCAGGTGGGGCCTGGGGATCTCCCGCTTTTACAGCTGATCTCCAGCTGACAGAGATCAGCTCCCCTGGAGAAAATGGCTGCTTTGAAGGGTGGACTCTATGGCAGGGGTGGGCAATTGTTTTGGCTCGGGGGCCACTTTGTGGGAGTGGAGGTTAGCGGAGGGCCGCACCTTTTAAAATAATTGCATTCATTAGTTAACTTCGCATTTCAGAAAAGGTATAAATTGTATCATAAAAATCAATAAATATAAATTAAATAAAATAGTGGTAGTTTTATTCAATTTATTTATTGTGCTAATTTCATATCGTCTATAGCTGCAAGCACATTTAATTTTAAAATCAGTTTAATGAGAGAAATGTACCCTATCACACTTTTCTACAGTTTTTTTGAAATCAGGAGTGAGATTGCTTGTTGAGATTCTCATCACAGCCTGCAAGTTAATGTCTGTCAAAAAGCATCTATATTTACTCTTGTTGATCTTCATGCAAGAAAAACTTTGCTCACAAATGTATGTAGCCCCAAATATAGAGAACATTTTCCCAGCAAATTTCTTCATACATGGAACTCTTTTCAGCAGACAAAGATTTGTAAAAGTCAACTAATGTCACAGCATTAAACATTTCTTTCACAGTGTGATCTGACTGCATGTCAATAAGTTCAAGCTGCAGTTCCTCAGGTGCTGTATCAATATCAGCAGTGGTGGGATAAGAGAGCAAATTGAATTTAGGCTCAATTTTCTTGAAGTCCTGAAATCTTCTTGGCGGGCCGCAAAAAACTCTGTGGCGGGCCGCATGTGGCCCCCGGGCCACAATTTGCCCACCCCTGCTTTATGGCATTGTACCATGCTGAGGCCCCTCCCCTCCCCAAACCCCATCTTCTCCTGGCTCCACCCCCAAAGTCCCCAGGTATTTTCCAACCTGGACTTGGCAACCCTATTAGCACAGCTGCCTTTAAAACTACCTTTTGATTTTTTTTTCTTTTTCAATGTTTCTGTTATTCCTCTTTGTTTCAGTTTTGATTTCATGGTTTCTGTAAATTCTGAAACTGTAGGCTGACCTTTGTATGTTCTGGGCTAAAAGGCAAAAAAAAGTTTGCTCTTTGAATCATTCACACTGATCTGATCTATGTTGTTAACAGAATGATTCATTTGGGTTTTCATAATGTCAGTGTCATTATTTCTCAAGAACAGTTAGCTGATTTGTCTTTTTCAAGTGCAAACCTGTTGATGATTAAACTATTTTTTTTCTCATCAATGCCTAACCAGTATTTGACAGGTCAGTGGAACAAATATTTTTTTTGGACCATTTAAATGGTCAACTCTGATGCTTTGCAGGGATTGCACAAGCTATAGTTTGATTGGGCTTATTCACATGGTGCCAAACCATGTCTTAACCGGCACTGAATCCCTGGAAACTGGAGGAACCTTGTTTTTCCATACGGCAGCTTCTTGATTACGACATGTATTATGTCCTTAAAACCCTTCAAATTGTTCCTGAGCATAAGCAGTGCAGAATGCCTGAGGGCCAGTTCTTGTAGACTGTTGGTGTTTGGGTGTGGATACTGGACTACAAAATACATGTGGCATACCAGCTGAGTGATGAAGGATGCACATATACTTCAAATGCTGCTTTTCCCTTTGAAATGCACAGAAGGAGGCACATGGTTGTTTCCAAGGAATGCATCTGATAGGATTCATCTGCTGAAATGTAGAGACCCTGAGCAGTTCCTGGATGGGCCATTGCCTGGAAACCATATGTCTGAGCCGGTGGGAGCAAGAAAGACATATAAATACTAAAAATAATACATTCTGCACATTTTGAGAGGACAAGCCACAGTAGAAATATTCGTTTACCCCAATAAGGCCGTCCTTAATTCTTTATAAAGAAGGGCATTGGGTATGTGTTGTGTGCAGCACCATGGATCATGATCTTCATGAGTTTCTTTTAATAAAACAAAAGGCGAGTTCCATGGTAGCAGGTAGCCTTTACCTGTATGGGTTTTTTGACTAGTAGATTTGGAATCTCTTTGGGTATACAGTTTTGTGATGGATTTTTATAAAGGTTTGTCCCTTTGTTTCCCAGGGCAGTTCCAATAGGGCTCTCTAGTATCCAAATGGGCAGATGCTCAGAAGGATTAGCGTAGCTGACTGGCCCACCTCTCTTGGTGCTCTCCCAGCTCCGCTGGCGCACACAAAGGGCTGAAGGGCAGAGGCGAGGATTTCTCTGGACTTGCAGTGGGTATGGAGAAGGTGAAGGGCAATAGGAGAGGCTCCTACCGTTTCATCTTTTCTAAATTGCCCAAATAAGCCTTCAGAGGGGAGTTCGTGTACATGGCGCGGTGGCATTCTTGACAGAAGAAATGCTTTGCCCCTGGCATGTTGGCACCTGGCTTTGCAGGCTCCTGCAGAGTGGTCAGTCTGTAATGATAACTTCTGTTTCTGAACATGCAGATAGGAATGTATGTAGCTCACTACTTCTAGCAACATGGGCGTGTATTTGTTGTTGTTTTTTATAAAAGATGCAGAAAACAGCATTTAGAGACTGGGATGGGATGTGAGAGAGCAGGTTTATAGTCAACACGAGACGGACCTAGAAGATGCTTGGCCCAAGCAACGGTTTTGTTGCTAGATTAGGCTTCCCACAATTCGTTCTCATCAGTTCGTTGGCCATTGCTATTATCACAGAAATGTCATCCAAGAAAGACCCATAGTGAGTGGTTACAGGAAGGGGTATTAAAGCTAGGCCCACGGATTGTCTGTACAGTTGGAGTGATCGTTGTTTTGCTTGGAGGGGAAAGCTCTGGGACATCAAGCTGTTTCCTTGCACCAAGGATGATGGCGTTGTACACTGACAAAGGGAACTCTGACTCTCAGAAGTTTAGACCCCCCCAAAAATATTGCTTATCTGTAAGGTGCTACTGAACTTGAATCTAGCCATTGTACTCTGCAAGTGTCTTTCCTCATCAGCTTTAAAAATCATCTCTGTATTTTATCTCACAGTAGAAGTTTAACTTCTTGCTTACTGTGTTTATTACTTCCCCAGAGCATGTCAGTCAGCTTTCCCGCTCCCCGCCCCCCAAGCCTTTTTTCTGGAGGGTGTTCCTAGCATATGATATGTTTGTAAGCGGTGTTAGAATCCAGGCTGAAATGCCCCGCTTAATCCCCTGGGATCGTCTTCCGTGTAAGCAATTCTGAAATGAATGGGACCTTCCATCTCTGCACTTTCACAAGCCCCGTTCTTTGCAGCCAAGGCTTGCTCAAGTGATGTTTCTGGCAGAGAGTGAAGAACCCTGGGCAGTGTCCAGCATCTCCTTCTTGCCCCCCCCCCCCCCCCCCCGCTTCAGGCTGCCGCTCGAAATGACCCTTGCAATAATGCAGCTGTGTGAAGAGTGCTTCACCAAGGGCAAGGGAGCGTCTATGCCTGCCTGTAATAAGAACTCTGCAAAGGTGACTTCTTCCACACACTCAAGCCTGGCCTGGGAATGCTGACCGTATCTCTGCATGCCTTTCAGCCGTGACGTGCTCTGCACAGCGGTCTGAATTTTCTGGAATTCGTCTGAACTGGGACATCGTTATTGCTGTAGATTGGTTAGAACTGGATTTCCATTGTGGAAAACGGTTCCATACATCCGTCCTGAATGCATAAATAACATCCGCCTCGTTTGGGACAGATTGCTGGATGTTTGGCACACATGCATACCCCCAAGCTCAGGAGCTGCCCTGTCCTCCAGATAGATAGATAGATAATAAAATCTTGATGGGTCTGGGTTATGGGGAGGGGAGATGTACTTGGGGGACTCCACAGCTATGCAGAAAAATAGGGGACTTTGTACACCAAAAGAGGAACAGGGAAAACACACAGCCTAATGAGGACTGAATATGCCTCAAGAGGTCCGTTATGTTGAAAGCAGCCGAGTATTGAATGAAGGCAGGAAATTGGAAGGGGGGGGGGAATCAGTCCCTGACAGTTTTGAGAACTGAGGGGGACTCTTTTTTTGGGAGGGGGTCCAAATTGTAATCTCTGCCTCCCCCAGTTTTGATTCCTTACACAGCCCCAATTTGTTAATTCCTGGTGGGCAAAGTAAACTGGCTCCAGAGAGCAAGACTGTTTGAGAGGTGCCCGTGATAACGTGGGACAGGGTTTCTTCTCTGAGAATGCATTGCTCAGTAAAGTTGGGGAGTGACCAAAAGAATGGATTCAGTACCAATCGGAGTGGGCAGCTGTGTTGGTCTGAAGCAGCAGGACAAAGTTTGAGTCCAGGGGCACCTGAAAGACCAACAAAGTTTTATTCCAAGTTATTTTGTACGCACAAAAGCTTATACCTTGAATAAAGCTTTGTTGGTCTAAAACAGGGGGCCTCAAACTTTTGAAACAGGGGGCCACTGTCCCTCAGACCGTTGGAGGGCCGGACGATAGTTTAAAAAAAACCCTATGAACAAATTCCTATGCACACGGCACATATCTTATTTTGAAGTTAAAAAAACAAAATGGGAACAAATACAATATTTAAAATGAAGAACAAGTAAAGTTAAATCAACAAACTTACCAGTATTTCAATGGGAACTGTGGGCCTGCTTTTGGCTAATGAGATGGTCAGTGTCCGGTTCCATATTTGTCACTGCTCGTCGTCACAAGTGATGCAAGTGTGCCTCAGTTAGTCTAGATCTGGTTAAAGATTTCAGATGTTATTTTACAGGTAGGGAAGGCGCACCGGGGGGGGGGGTGCGTGCACAAGCAAGGCACCCTTGACGGGGCTGTTTTCTTTCCCTCTCCGAAGAATCAAAGAACTCGGCATCCTCACAAACTTTTTAAGGCAGCAAGCCCCCAGCTGCTCCTCCCTGAAACTCCACTACTGCAGGCATCACGATGGGAAAGAGAAACCTCTCTCTCTCTCTCTCTCTCTCTCCCCCTCCGATTCCCAGCAGCACAAAAAGCCTCGAAAAAGACCCCCGCCCGGCTCTTGGGACTGGCACAGGTCTCCTAGCCGGCTGAGAGGCCTCTCAGCTGGCTAGGAGACTTGGGGCCAGCCGGAGCGCCTGCCACCCCACACTTACCAGTCTTCCAGTCTTCCTTTTGCCTCCTCCTGGCTGACTGGAAGCAGGGGGGCGGGGCTTTGTCATGTGACCCAGGACGAGTCGGCTGCTTTGTGTGCTGCTGGGAATTGGAGGACAGGCAGCGACACACCCGGCGGGCCAGAAAAATGCCCTCGGCGGGCCGCATGTGGCCCACGGGCCGTAGTTTGAGGACCCCTGGTCTAAAAGGTGCCACTGGACTCAGACTTTGTTTTTTATGAAGTCCGTTAGCAGACATGTTGGGCACAGGTCTTTGAACATCTCAAAATCCGTACATTCTTACTTCCTTCGTTTGTCCCCCTCCCCCGGCCTCAAATCAGTGGGAGGGAAGGGTTTGTTACTGAGTTATCCCATCTTGAAAGATTTTCCAGTGTTTCAGTACAAACAGTTTCTATGCTAAGCTTTGACTATGAACTGCATTTGAGCGTGCTTTATTGACTTAGTTTCCCTAACTGGATATTTCAGCTTGACTATATCTGTTTATTGGGGAAAAATAAACGTACATGATGAGATGAGTTAGTAACATGGTGTGCTTTTAAAAAAAGAACACTGCTTTCTAATTATACATCAAAAACATTTCTAATGCAGAATTACCTACAAAAGCTGTATCAGTCTTGACCGCAGGTGGCCCGGCCTGTCGAACTCACACTGACGGGACTCCCCAAGGGTCCTTGTAAGTTGCGGCCCATTCCTTGGCCACCTTCCCCATCATAACAGCTGAGGTTTCGGCCTACTAATCTAGAAGAAGGCTATTGTGAAACTATTTGGGGGTTCATCCCCTTGGAAAACGGCTTTCGTTGGGCGACAATCAAACTGGCAATACTTTGCTAATTTGGAGAGTGGTGGTTCTAAGGTAGCTCATGTTAACTGTAGTCGTGTTTTGTTTTGTTTTTGGCTGCTTGGTGGCGGAAAATGCCCTGAGGTCACAGCCAACTTATGGTAACTCCATAGGGTTTTCGAGGCAAGGGACGTTCAGAGGTAGTTTGCCATTGCCTCTGCATAGCAACCCTGGACTTCCTTGGTGGTCTCCCTTGCAAATACTAACCAGGGCTGATCCTGCTTAGTTTCCAAGGTCTGACGAGATCAGGCTAGCCTAGGCCATCTAGGTTAGTGTTTTGGCAGCTTAGCCTTTCTGAAAAAGGCTTGCTGGGTAAGGAAAGACAGTGTTGCCCCTTATGTGATGTTCAGTTAGGATGCTTTCCTGTTCCTCCCCCATCAGAATTCCCTACAGAATGCACTAGGGGTGTGCATTCAGTATATGATGGGTCCCTGCCCAAAGGGCTTGGGAGTCTAAATGCTATCAGCGAAAGAACAGAATCATGCAGGGGGAATAAAAAGTAAGGGGCGGGGGGTGTCGGAATATACACAACTGCTACAGAGGCTGGGGGGTATGGAAAACCTAGAATAAAACCATGATGTGGACATAATCCTTGTGTCACAGGCTCCTTGTTAGCAAAGGGGACAAGATTTGGAAAGCAAGCACACCATAACGGGGGACAGATAGGTAAACAATGGGGATATCCTTCTCTTCACGTCCATACTTGCCTTTGAAAATGGAAGCTAGTCTTCTGTTCATGATATCCAATAGATATTGATAGACAAAACTCATGTAGAACAAACTGGGAGGACATGGAAAATCTTAGGAAGGGTGAACAGTTTGGAAATTGCATTCCTCAAAATTTCTCCCTCTAGGATTCTCTGATTTTTCCCCACCAACCTATCTCCCCACCAACCTCGTTGCCCCTCTGACAGATCCTCTCAACTGCCCATCCCTATTTTCCTTCCCTCTTTTGGTTAATGTACCGACTCGTATTTTTTCTGCATACCTGAGGAATCCCCCAAGTAGGCAGAGACATCTGCCGTGTCTGTAGATGGCCCCAGCGTGTAGCTTACATCATCCATGTAGGAGTCAGTTTACTTTTAACAGTGATAGGATTAAACCCATTTGTCTCAGTGGCTATCATAACATCTGTTTGGAACTAGTTCCCCAAGTAGACCGGTGAATATTTTGAGGGATCTCATATATAAGCTGTGTGGAATTATTCCATGCACACTCCAAAGTCAGAAGTTTTTAATAACAATGAGTGTTCATGTGAGCTTGAAGTGCCAGTGATGGCTGCTTGCTTTTATGTTATTTTGGGATTTTTGTGTAGTGTGCATGGATCACTGAATTCTGTTGCAGGTGCATGAACTCTCTTCAACAATCCTTTGTTGTTTGTTTGTTTGTAGATCTCAACAGAGCCTGCAGTATCAGTTGAGACGTTGGCGGATGTACCTGATCACGTGCTCAAAGGACTTCCTGAGGAAGTGAAGCTTCTTCCCTCCGCTGTTGACAAGACACGGCTCGGTAAGCATATCTAAAAGCAAACGGTGTGTGGGAGAGGTTAGTGGAGCTGGATATGTTGAGGTGATGAGGACTGAGGACTATGAATAGAGCAAATATATTTTGAGGGCCCTTTAGATTCAGAAAAAACAAGAGGGGAAAATCTGTTTCTTAAGACAAGAACTGGCGGAAGAGAACTGCAAGAAGACAGATGCAGGTAAGTTGGGAAGCGGTTCCTCGTCCTGAGAGAACTTGCAGGATCTTCTTCCTCTGCAGGCCTTGAGGGAGAGTTGAAAGGGCGTTTATTGAAATGTAGTATCTTATTCAGGCTGAACGTTGTCTGCCCGTGATCTAGATCCGATAGCGCTGACCAGGTCCAGCTGCCTTTAGCTCAGCTAACTGTTGCAAATGGTTGTCAAAACCCAGGTCGCGATGGTTTGTGTAACGGTACATTTCACTGAGATCTGAGCAGGTGAATGAGGCACAGAGTTACCTGGTAGCGTGCTGTGCTCTTGGCAAGCTACCCATGTGGGGAAGTTGGAAAGCTATGCGGAGACTAGTTCTGCATTTCATTTAAGGAGGAACACACACACACACACACACAAATATGCATAACTCTAAACTTTCAAACCCATTCCTGGTACCCGAGCAACTTGCATCTTGAAAGAAAGACATATCCTCCCCGGAGATGGGGAAAGCATTCTAAGGAAGAAACCCCCCCACACACCTAGAATGTTTCCTGCAGTTGGATAGAGGGCAATAGCACATTACCCATGGAGACATAGGTGGGACAAGATGGGAGAGGTTTGACTCCGAAATGAGCCAGAAACATGTTGCTCTGGGCTTTTCAAGATTTTGATTCAGTCCCGTGTTTTCAGAAGCTGGCAGAGGAAATTTGACTCCTCAGTCGCATCCCTCTAGTCTACTTAGTCCAGCCTAGGGAGCCGCGCTATATTTATGGTTTCTGGCGTCTTCTAATTCACAAATCACAGACCTTTATTAGCATAACATGTCTTCTAATTCAAGCACACTCACCCAACAAACCTTCTAAACGTTTTCTTCTTAGAAATGTTGCTTCTCAGTTATATCAAAAGTGGAAGTACGTTTCCAAGTGCATGTTTATGTTCTCAACTCCACATTGCAGAAGAAATGACATTTAACCTTTCTTCCATTCTTCCTTACATTATATTAAACCAGAGAAAGTAACAGGGCATAATGAGTCCCCAGATACGGGCTGAAGGTGCATGATGCAGCAACACTGTGGAAGCCAAGCTGGTCTGTGTCTTGACAGTGCCTGAATGGGAAGCTTCCTGGGGCATGTGGAGCACCCTGCCTAGAACTCGGAGGAAGTCCAGGGTTGCTACCCAGAGGCAGACATTGGCGAACCGCTTGTGAAGTCTCTTGCCTTGAAAGCTCTACGGGGTCGCCATAACTCAGCTCTGTCGAGATGGCACTTTCCAACGCCACTTATTTCTTGCATGCCTAACGCCATCTGTGCTCATTTCTGCAAAGTCTTGAAGTGTGAAAACTGCCTGGGCTTGAGGAGGCTAACTGGAGTTTCTGGTTTGACCTTCAGGTGTCTGGGCGACAAAGCCAATTTTCAAAGGCAGAAAGTTTGGACCTTTTGTTGGTGACAAGAAGAAAAGATCTCAAGTTAAGAGCAATGTGTACATGTGGGAGGTAAGAACTGATGAAAAGAGTGTTTCCAGCGAGGAAGCTGTATGCGGTAGTGCTTCATTCTGTGTAAATGCTGATTTGCTTCATTTGTATTTTGTCCTACTTCCTGGCTCCCAAAGTGCCCCTAGAACAGCTGTCAATAACCATAAAATGTATACATAAATTCATAAAACATGCAAAGCAGTATGAAAATACATCATCATTAGCTGGGAACTTTTGTCACTGAAAATACCCCGCTTCATTCAGAACTCCAGAACAAGGCTGTGTGCTACTTTTGGAATGGCAAAGCTATTGCAGTAATATTTTAATTAGCTGCAGGCGCATCAGGCGCATTGCTCTGAAAGAATGATCAGCCGTGGTTCACATAACACTTGGGTTGCTCCGACTGCGTAGCAAGTTTTGCAGATGCCCAAAAATACAGTGGGAGATATTTTTAAAAAACCGTCTGTGATCCTAAAACCATCAGGCATACTTATTTTTTAAAAGTGTTTTGTAAGCCTAATCAGCATACTAATGCTGCAAAATTCGGTGTCTTATCTGTGTAGTGCCAATCTCATGGAGTGAAAGAAAAACTATTTGGGGGGGGGATCAACTCCCTAGTAGTAGTGTAGCGGTCTCTGGAATAGCACAAACACAGCACATGCACTTGTTACAGAGAGAGAGGCTAGCCTCTAGCTCAGTTACAACTCAAGGGGAATAGGACGCGCCCACCCTTCTTTTCTGTACACTGCATATTTATCCTGCACTAGGCGTAGGGGAAGGAAGGGTTGTTCAGCTACTGAAGTTTCTCCATATTGTGACCGGGAGAAACATGTTAGGTAGCTCTGGCTGTTGTTTGAGCAGAAGCCCCCCATTCTAAAGTCCCTCCTTAGCAAGAGGGTCAGGAGTAAGGACTGCGTGCCTGCCCCTCCCCCCTCCACTTGGGGCTCACCTAGAAGCATACCAGACCTTGCCTGGTATCGGTGTAGGCACCTTCAAACAGAAGCAGTCCTCAACGATGAAAGTCCCTTTTGGTTCTGTTTAAAAAAAATTAATTCCATTGCTTCATGATACGTTAAGTAATTTGTTTAGGTAATTAGCGTAAGTATTAAAGTATCATAAGCCTCCAGCGTGTTGTTGATTAATGTAAGTTTGAATGAAGTCAGTGCTGTGGTTAAATCTTTTAATCAGATACTTAATCCTGCTGAGGAATCAACTGAGTCGGGGGCTACTTCCAAGTAAATATTCACAAGGGCTCAACTATCGTTGCCTCCATGTGGAATTTTTGCTCCGCTTTGGCATCCAAAGTGAAGGGATTTTTAAAAAATCTTGAAGTGTCTACTTTCTTATCCCCCCCCCCCCCCGGTTTTGCTCTGATCTTTCCCAAACCTGACTTGATACGAACTTTTTGGAACGATTGCATTCCAAGCATGCTTTCATACGACGTGGAAATGAAAGTTCACATTTTTAAAGGCCCCACCCACTTTGGAGCCATTTTCTTTGCCTCAGCCACCTGCAGTTACCCCCCCCCCCCCAATGGGATCTCCAGTTGGGGGCGTTTTAAAAATCTGTTTTCAGAGGGTAGCCAGGCCCGTCTGCATCAGAACAGCTAGATATGAGTCCAATAGCACCTTAGAGACCAATAAGATTTTCAGGCTGTGAGCTTTCAAGAGTCAAAGCTTTGTCAGTTAGCATTAACAACATTTTAAAACAGCATTTTAAAAACTCCCCAAAAAGTGTTTTAGTAAGTTGTAAGCATACAAAATATTAATGGAATTAGGTAGCCCAACAAAAATATCCTTTTGTTTGGTTTATAAGCTTTAAGTCAAGTCTGTACTCTGCTACAAATCTCACTGTGTGACCTTGGGGCAGTCTCTCTCTCTCTCCCCCCTTCCCCCCCCCCATAACTTACCATATTTTTCGCTCCATAAGACGCACCTGATCATAAGACGCACCTTGTTTTTAGAGGAGGAAAACAGGAAAAAATGAAACAGAAAGAAAGAGAGAGAGAGAGATAAAGGAAGGAAGGAGGAGGAGAGAGAAAGAGAAAGGAAGAAAGAAAGGTGGGGATAGAGAGAGAGACAGAAAGACAGACAGACAGACAGAAAAAAGGGAAGGAAGGAAGATAGAGAAAGGAAAGAAGAGAGACGTCAGCATGCCATGCAAAGCCAGGCCTTTCTGTGCAAAGTAGCCAGGGAGCTTAATCTGTGGGCGGGGCTTTCTGCTACTGGCTGTCTTAAAGGGGAAAAGCACTTAAAGGGAAAGAGTACTTAGCCTGGTGGGGGTTTTCCTGCCGTTTCCCTTTTAAATCTTAACAGCTCAGGCCCAGCAGGGAGGGGCGGGGAAGGCTGGGATGCCAGCCTGAATGGCGTTCCCCTGCATTCCTGCTGAAGAAAGAGCCCTGTTACAGGTAAGAAAAGCTCCATATTCGCTCCATAAAACACACACACTTTCCCCCCCACTTTTTTGGGGAGGAAAAGTGCGTCTTATGGAGTGAAAAATACGGTACCTCACAGGGCGATTGTCCAGATAAATGGTGGGAGTTGAGATAAATGGTGGGAGTGGGCAATATGTACCACCCTGAGCTCCTTGGAGGAAGGGTGGGTTAATCTAAGACAGTTCCTTCTGCTGATGTGGGATGAATGGCTGCCGTTAACACAGTGACAGGACTGGTTCTGTGGGATTTTAAAAATATAAATGGCAAGCTCTAGTTCTTCATGTACTTGTCATGGGAGGCTTTCTGACACTTGTAAAATGCAAGATTTATTCAAGCAGCTTATATTTAGCACTAAGTGCATCCAAACCTCAAAGAAGTCTAGTCTGTGTATTGTTAGTGCCTGTGTAGTATTACATAAGCAGGAGCTTTCTTTTCTGTTGATGCATCAAAATAACTTATGTAAATATAATAGCAAGGATGATAGGGTACGCTCTCGTGATTAGTAACTTTGGTTCTCATCTCTTCCCCACAATCCTCCAAGGTCTACTACCCAAACTTGGGATGGATGTGTGTTGACGCTACGGATCCCAAGAAGGGGAACTGGCTCCGGTATGTAAACTGGGCGCGTTCCGGAAAGGAGCAGAATCTCTTCCCTTTGGAGATCAACAGAACCATTTACTACAAAACCTTAAAGGTAGCCACACTTCTGTGTCCAGCTTGTTGTTTTGAGTTCCTGTCCTTTCCTGTTGCTTGCTCTAAAAAGTTGCTTTGGATTAGAGCGGGAAGGGGGAAGCCACCTGACTGGTATGAAAGTTCGCGTTTGAAATCTTGAGTCTTGGGTGTCTGTGCGGATGAAGCTCCCAAGCCCATCTTCAACAGCAGCCTGTGTCGAAGTGCACTGGAGTTGCCTAGTGGGAGCTCTGGCCCCTGACCCTTAGTATCCTGATCAGAGAAGAAAGTCTGGATGGCTTGTCACTCAGAGTGGATGGATAGAAAGTTGGTAGTGTTGCCATTCGGAAATCAAGTAGTGTGGTACAGAGTTGTCAGACATCCTCTTTAGGGCAAATGTGATACCACCCAAAGCCAGCGTTCCCACTACTCGCATACTTACATACTGCACCCATCACTATACCACCTGTCACCACTTTGTGCTCCTGTTTGCTCCAGTTTAAAAGGACTTTATGTTGAATTGTATCTAGAGTCACTGGGAAGTTCAGAACTGACATAGCCGCTGTCCTCCTCAAACTCAGTAGTCCATCCATTAGAAAGCTAAAGCTTTTTCTGCTGTGGTTTATGCTTGGAACAGAACTGGGGCATAGCAAAATCAGTGTCCTCTAAGAGGCCCAGGAACTGTGCTGTTGACCAAGAACGGGAAGTGGTACTACAATCCCCAAGGTTTGCACCAACCTGAGAGCTTATGCTTAAGGATGGGAGATGCTTTTGGTCTCCTTTAATACCACAGGAACTGCACTCTCCGCTAACACCGTATTTAACGCAGCAGTTAGCAGAGGGCCTTGTTTGTTGCAGCTAGGTAGACGAAGCTAGTCAGGAAGGTAAAGGGGTTGAGTGATCATGAGGGAAGCCGCAACTCTCCAAGGGTGCTTGTAATCCAGAACAACTCCTCGACTGAATTCGTCCTTTTGAAGAACTGTCAAAACTGTCAAAACAAACTGAACTGTCAAAACAAACAAAAGTTGTTTTGTTTTTTTTTACTTTACAAAAACATCTTTCTGAAATTGTCACAACGAGCTGTCAATGGCTCCTCTCCAGCGGCGGGACTTGAGTAAAAAAGCCAATCATCTGTGAAACCTCTGCCAGAACGTGTTGTGGAGATAGAGTTATTTGGGGAAAGAAGTCTCTTAACTGCCACAGAATAGGCTTTCAAGTGAGCTTTCAGCTGTGGTAGATTGCACTTGGGCTGAGCCTTCCACGGCTTCAGCTGCCTCCTTTATTGCCATTTTGTCCATAGCTCCTCTTATATCTGGCTTTGCTACCTGGTCAGAGGGCAGGTAGGATCAATCACATCAGTGGTCCAGGACTGCTATTTAATTCCATATGTCCACTAAATCAAGGGCAGGAGCACTTAGAAAATGAGCCCATGCTTCTTCCATTTGAGTATCCATTTTAATTGATCTGTCACCAGTACTGTGGTTATGTCCCTTTGCATTATGTGGCTTGACCCCTAATGATCATTCTGATCCCTTCGGCATGGTTTTATTCTTTGGGGGGGGGGGGATTTAACAAAATGTTGTTTGGGCCAAAATTATCCAGAAGGTCATTTGGAAGCTATTTTTGCCCTTTTGTGGTTGCTGTGCCTTGTGTTTGTTTCACAATAAATTTGTCTCCCCTTCCCAGTACTAATTACTGGCTCAAATATATTCTGAAGATGAAAGTATTTTTTGCCATTGCTTGGGCTAGGACAGGGGTGGGCAAACTTGCTCAGCGTAAGAGCCACCTAGAACAGGGGTGGCCAAACTTGCTTAAAGTAAGAGCCACATAGAATAAACATCAGATGTTTGAGAGCCACAAGACATGAACAAACATTACCTGCTTTTATTGAAAAATAAGCAAATTTGCTTTTTATTAACATTAAATGAGACTTCCAAAAATAATAACAAAAGAGGTAAAAGCAGATATTGATAATGATATTAATTTGTCCAATGATATTTGTTTGGTAATGATATTTAGCTTCCCCAGCCGCCCTGCGGGGAGTCACATAATCTATGTGAAAGAGCCGCATGCGGCTCCCGAGCCACAGTTTGCCCACCCCTGGGCTAGGATAACTTTCTAATTAAGTGAAGGCCTGCACTACTTCAGCAGAGGGTCTTTAGTTCAGGCAAGGAAAGATAAATAGAACCTCAGGAATATTTGTTGCCAGTTTCACACAAAATGAGCCACTACACCTGTGCAGGAATCAGAACCATGACAAATAGTGGGCCCCAGCTGTCTATGTCCTAGTTTGAAGAAGGGATTGATCTCTCATTTTTCTGTGGCTTGGCCACATATTTTCTGCTGGAGGGAGAACCTTGGGTTTCTCTCCGTGCTTGGTTGACTGGCCCGCAATTGAGTGTAGAGCTGTATAACACATTGTAGGGGTTGTCTTGCAATTGTTGAGGGTCTGCTGCCAAAGCCAGGAAGATTCACAGAATGAGCCCACATACCTTCCAGAGCAACTGGAGAACCTACAGGATTAATTAGCAGCGATTTTAATTGAACCTTCAGCAGCTGGTTCTCTGGGCCGAGTCTTCTCAGATCCCCAAGCTGCACTGAAGGAGCCCTGGAAGGGCCAGGTCCTGTTGACTCCTCTTCAAGACCACTGATAGTAGGGACTATGGGCACAATATTCCAGGAGTCTGGGCTGCTCTCAGGTCTCAAGGATCCAGGTAAGGTGCTGCTGGGGGTAATAGCAACATACCAGTTCTAATGGTGTGTGCATGTGCCCTTGGAATGGGGGGGGGGGGCGGGGGACAGAGAGGTTCATTGTCTTGGGGGCCTGTGGTAGCAACCTGGATTCTCTTCTAATCTGAAAATAATTGTGAAGTGATGCTTGCTGGGACAAAACAAACTTCATGTACTCACCAGTCAGTCAGTATGGGATGTGAAAGAGATTCTCGAGGCACTGGTGGATTTTGCTTTGGCAAAGATTTGAACTGCCAGTGGAAGCAGGGTCTTTACTGCTGTGGCCTCAAAGCTGTTAAATACTCTCCCTTTGAAACTGAGGAATCATTCCTGTTCGCTTGCAATCTGAAAAAATTCCTTTTGCATCTGGTGGGATTCTTCGTGATTGGCTTATATATGTTTGTTTTCTGTTACGGTTTTCTCTTTGTCATTTGGCTGCATGGGAAAGCAGCATGCCATTTTTTAATGAGAAGTTTGTAGGCAATGCTGAACAAAATGTCTGAAGCAGCACCAGGTGGAATTTCTAGTGGCTGGGGATTGGGCTTTGTATCCCATGCAGAAGCTGAGCATATGCTGATACAGTCACAAAGATACGAAATACCAAGCTGGACTGTTGGTTTTGTTGTGTGACATGATCTACAGCAACTCTCCTGGATCCCAGCCCAAGAAAGGTCTTTTCCTGTCACCTGTTCACTGAGGTCCTTTAAAGTGAAAGTAGCAGGGAATGAAACTGGGATCTTACCTGTGCAAAGCAGTTTTTAGCCACTGAACCAGGCTTGCTTGACACCTGCCTGTCTCGAATACAGGCCTGTTAGTATGCGTATGCGCTTTAGAGTGCCACAGATCTCATATACAATGTAGATGCAAGATTCTTAGAATGGATTACAATTAAGTAAAATGAACAGCAAGTATTTTAAAAAGAAAACTTCGTCAAATAACAAGAGATGTGGAGGGGGAAACAGGGGAAGAAAGGAATCCGCATGTATGAAAGATCCATATTTGCTGCAGAACTTAGCAGAAAACGAATGTATATCAAACACTTTTTGGTGCAGGACAGTTTTTGCCTAGTACCTGAAGGAGGCTGACAAAAGATGGTGGGGTGGAGAACAAAGTATATATCTATTATTGCAGGAGGCGTATGTTGACACAGACACCCCGGCTTTTTACTGGGTCACCATAAGTTGGCTACGACTCGACAGCACTTTCCACCAAAACCCTGGCTTTGAGTTCGTGTACTTTGGTGCGCAGGTGGAGGAGCTGTGCAGAGAAGAGGCCTTTCTATCACATTTTTATCCGACCCTTCCTCCCTGCAGCTCGTCTTGGCATATGTGTTTCTCCCTCCCTCTGCTTTATCCTCACAATCTTAGAAAATGTTTGTTTATACGTTAGGTTTTTTTAAGTCACCGCTCACCCATAAAACATAAAAATATTAAGATTAAGCTATTAAACTATCAGCTAGATCAGACTGTGAAAGGTTGGCCGCCCCAAGCTCATCTCGTGGCTGGGTGGAGATTTGAACCCGAGTATCCCCATTCCCAGTCCAGCACTCTAACCACCACGGTGCCCCAGTTCTCTGCCTTCCCCTGAGGCAGAACTGAACAGTTGCTGGGCAAAGCAGAGCGATCCGCTTGGTCACGTTCACTGTCTCCCCGCATCAGTGATGGGTCTGAAATGTGGTGGTATAAGGACTGAAACTCTTAAGGGACTTAACTGAGCTTTCGGAGTAGGCAGTTTCTGCTTCCCTTTGAAAACCTCTCCCGTTAGTTTGTTGATGGTGATTCCATAATCTTGTGACATCCATGCAACCGTTTTCCAGTCTGGCCCTCTCTCTAGCTAGGAAAAGAACTATGTTTTCGTGGTTAGTGTTTAGAAGGCAATGATCAGGGCTCATTTCGTAGCAAGAGCTCCTTTGCATATTAGGCCACACACCCCTTATGTAGCCAATCCTCCAAGAGCTTACAGAGTTCTTCTTACAGGGGCTACTGTAAGCTCTTGGAGGATTGGCTACTTCAGGGGTGTGTGGCCTAATATGCAGAGGAGCTCCTGCTACGAAATGAGCCCTGGAAGGCATGTTAAAATCTGAAATGAACTGATCTGGGGTTCCTTGCGTCATTGTTGCGTAATGAATGGAGCATCACACTAGGATCTGGGAGACCCAAATCTCCCACTCTTGCTATGGAAGCTTGCTGGGTGACCTTGGTCCAGTCATACATTCTTAGCCTAACCTACCTCCCAGGGCAGTTGTTATGAGGATAAAACAAGAGGGGGTGAGAATGATGTAAACTGCTTTGGGACCCTATTGGGGAAGAAGGTGGGGTATAATTGAAATAAAATAAATAAATAACGGGCATGTAAGTAAATGCTTTGTCCTCCCATTTTCCATCTGCAGAGCACATTTTACAGAGTTTAAAATGTTTCACAAATCCATTGCAATCTTCATGACAGCTGTGTATTTTATTTATTACGTCTTACTGTTTTTGCAACCAGAGTCATAAACTGCAAATGGCAGCTGTGTAAGATTAAGCCGCTATTGTTATCCCTGTATTGTGGTGGGCTGAGAAGCTTAACTGTGATCACTCAGGGAGATTGCGGGTTTGTGCCTAGCATGATCCGTTTTATCGTGTTTTTATCCTGCCTCTCCTCCAAGAAGCTTCAGGTCCTCTTTCTTAGCCTGCAGGGTAGGTGAGGCTGAGGAGGTGATTGGCCCAAGGGGGCATCAAATGAGTTTCATTGCAGCAACCCGGCTCTCAATGGTTCTCCTCTGGCACCCTAGCTACAACAGCACACTGGTTCGCCAGGGGCGTGTATTTGCTGAATGGTCTTAAAAAGCAACGCAGACCTTGATAAATAATATTTGCTTAGTTTCCACCTTGTAAAAAAAAAAAAATTACCGGGCGGAAGGAAAACAAGTATGTAAATTATACTCGGAGATGACAGTTGTCAGCACTCAGCACAGTCCCATTTCGCTGTTTAAGAAGCTCACCCAGCTATTAGTAATCTGTGTCAATTATGTCCTTGCTTCCCTTTCCTCCTCCACCTTCCCGAAATGGGTCGTCCTCGGCCGCTCACCCGCAGACCGGCTGAAGCGTTTGTGCTGACTAAGTTGGGGGGACAGCAGAGCTGCATCTTTACAAATGTTGCAAGTCACGGTTCCTGCCGCGGGGTCCTCCTTCCACCAGAGGGCCCGTCACGGTTTTCTCTCCCTCCCCGCCCGGCTCAGCCTCTCCGTGACGCTGCAGCGGAGCCGAATCGGCTTGCCCCAGCCTGGAAGGGTTAAAGAGTCCTTCCTGTTTGGCCAGGCAGGCAGTTAGGAAATCTGTTCCCCAGCGCAGGGTACAGCTGTTTGTAATCCGCACGGCGAGCTCCACGCCCTCTGGCCCCGAGCCTGCTCCGCCGCCTCTTGCTAACAACGACCCGCTCGATTGGTGTCCTGTCGTCTCCCTTTCTTTCATTCCTCCAGCCAATTGAGCCCGGCGAAGAGCTGCTGGTGTGGTACAATGGGGAAGACAACCCGGAGATAGCAGCTGCTATCGAGGAAGAGAGGGCCGGCCACCGAAACAAGAGGAACTCTCCAAAGGCAAAGAAAGGTAAAAAAAAAACTTCTGGCCCCTCTCTCTCTCCTCCGCTGGAGGGGATGGAGCCAGATTTGGGGGAGGTGGTGGTGGTGGGGGGTGTCTTTGAGAGCGACATGGTGAAAGGTACAAACTTCTTTCCCTCCTCCCCTAGTTCCTGCTTGTGAGATTAAAAAGTCACTCTTAATGCTTTCCACAAGGAGTGTCAGACCGGCAAGTATGTCCGGCTCTGCCTGACCTTTTCCAGATCGGCCTGCCTGCTCAGTTTAGTTTTCAGTTAAAAGACCGTGTTTTACTTTTCCGACTGTCTTCTCCCCTCTTGTCACACAGTAGGATCATCTTCTTTCTCTGTAATTTGGGGGGGACGGGGACAGGAGGGAGTTCCCATTCCTCGTTGGTCTGTAGCTTTGAAACCAAAAAGTTAGTTAAACTCAGGAAAGGGTTTGACCTGTTTTATGAGGTTTTGCATTCATTTCTATTTAAAGAACTTTAACTGGTCCCTGTTTCTCAGTTTAGAAAAAAAAAAATGGAGCGATGTGTCTTTGCAGCTCCCTGAAATGTGTCTGCACTGTGTTTGATGTTGTTTGTTTTATGGTATTTTGTGTTTAAGCAGATGGACTCAGCAGATAATAAACAAAGCGTGTTTGACAGTTGGAAGCCCACAAACCCCTTATGTTGCTATTGGTATTGGGGTGTTTGCATGAACTATCGTGAACTCGGGTGGTTAATGGCATCTCTCTGTTTTGGAGAATGTGGACATGTTGAATTCAGACAGGTTGTGGGGGTTGGAGCTTATTTCTGCGTGATGTTGAAATTTGGGGGATGACTCATCAGGCACTGGCTTTCAGTCTTCTTATGTCAGTATGGTTGCCGCACTGCTGGAAGGCTGGGGCTTGTGTTTTAATTTTAAATGCCTTGATAGAGTTGGGGTTTAAGTGAACAAGCAGGGAGCTGATCTGCAAAATGTACCCACTGTCATTTAGTCTAAAGGTCAAATCAGGGGAGGATGTTGTGGGGGGACTCCCCACGTATGCATGTTAAAAGCATATTTTAGCTTATGGGTCCCATGTTTTGAAAGCGTTGCGACTGAAACAAAGTCAGGGAGTCAAAAAGGAAGGGCGCCTCCCTCCCACCCACAAAATGAAATACGCTGGAGTTTTGGGGTTTTTTTAAAAAAAAATTAATAAAATACTTTAACATTTGGCCTTTCCTGTTCTAGTATAACCAGTTCTGTGACTTACTGTTGGGAGGTAGACTTGAATTGGAACATCTGGCACTTGCAATAGTAACAATCATTAAGCATTTTAATATTTTTAAAAGCTTTTCATGTAGTGGTGGTGAACTTCAATTTTTACCTTTGTTTGTGTGCTTGTTTTTTGTCCTGCGTGTGGTCGAAAGAGTCCCAGTAAGTTAGTTTTCACTCCGATCAGATCGACGTTTCAGGAGCCGTCTATGGCCCAGTGAACACAAGGCCTGATATTTTAGTTACTGGGGAAAGGCTAAGTGAATCCAACAAACAAGGATGTTGTAGGAAGAAAAGACTCAGCTTGAGACCTTTTGTCCACTTACGTAGAAGTAATCCCATTGAATGTGCAAAGCTGTCCTGGTGCATCTCACTGGATTAACATCCACTCTGAGTGGCAGCAACTGTTCAGAGTCTTGGGCCTAGAAACTTCTTTCCCAGCTGCACCAGGATGTTCTTTAACCGAAGTTGGCAGCGGTCAAACCTGGGACTTTGGGCACGCAAAGCTTGTGCTCTGCCTCGGAGGAACAGCCCTTCAAACATGGAACTTCTTTCCCTACAGAATAAATATGAGTGCGCATCTGGGGACGGGGCAGCAAAACAACCAACCCCTGTTGATTTCTGGCAAGCTGCATTTGTTAGCTGCATTAAGCAAAACCAGGCGGAATAATAACACTTTGGAATACCGGGGGTGGGGGTGGGGGTGTTGCATGTTTACACATATCTCCGTAAGTTTCTATTCTAGTCTTTTTGGCGGAGGGGGGGACGGGACATGAACGTTTTCCAGCGAAAGCTGAAATTCATAGCAAGGTGATGTTAGTGCCTGGCACGTAACCAAGTGTGTTTTCAACACTAAATTATTCTTGATGCTTGCATAAATGCAAGAAAAACCAGGTGCGAGGTGAGAAGATTTATCGACGCTTTCTAGATCCCTACACATTTCTCTCTAGGCTTCATCAGGGGATCTTCTAATGGAGTTTTTCCGGTTCCACCTTGAGCAATGTTTCAGTTCAATCTAGAAAACGTCAATAAATCTTTTCACCTCGCACCTGGTTTTTCTTTCTTCTTGCCTACTGGTGCGGCCATTGTTTCTCCAGCTTACATAAATGATCAGTGATCGAGCAAATCGGTATCTTGGTGTACATGGGTAACTGTTCTAAAACGTAGGAGTTTTCTCACTTAACATTGCCAGTTTATCGCTGCTTCCCTTGCCAAAGGATCAGCACAGCCACTGGCTACGGGGATCCTGGTGCCTTTAGGGCTTCTCATATATGTCACATGGGCGATTCCAGCAGTATCTATACAGTCAGTTTTGTATGTAAATGTATAACTAGTGAAGTGCTCTCTGGGAGCCAGGACTTGCCATAGCAAGGGATGATTGGGCACAAACTCTGTTCCGCGTTCTCCGTATCAGATTATCACCATTGTTGGTTTCCGGGTGCTGCTGATGAATTCTTAACTTGCTGCATGTGCTGGATCTGAGCAAGGAAAACAGCAGAATGCTTCAGCTCAGGCGCACCAGAATGCCCCCTCCCCCCCCCCCCATTTAGTACTTCAGACAAATTGCGGGTATCTGAGTATTGAAGAGGTTCTAATAATCCAATGAATTAGGGGCACTTTAAGCTTAAATTTGGGGTGTTTGTAGATTATAATAGGATACAAATTTAGGCCAGCTGCAAAAGTCACAGGCTAATGACACAGAACACAGATTTCAGAACACAGTTTTCAGAAAAATCAAAATGGTGTTGTATGGCTGCATCTGATAGAAGCATGTTATTCTTTCATGTAAAATTTAATGCTGTGGATTGGAAGGGATTTTTATCCCCCCATGTTGAAGTACATGCCACTTAATGTATCAAAGAAGACAGGCCCTAAACCAGAAAAGGCTGAGACCAAATCCCATGAAACTAGAGGCAGAGGTTAGTTGTAAGTAACATATATTGCTTTCAGTTGGACATTCGTTTCAGTCCTATTCATGCATTCCAAGCAGTGAGCCCTGCTGGGCTGACTCCTGAATATGTGCACGAAAGACAGCAGATTACTTAATAAACTGGGATATATTGGTGGGCACCAAGATGGGATTTCAAAGCACAATTAGTACAGATTGTGGGTTGTTGTAATATCTGAAATTCACAGGCCACAATTGTTGCCTTATCGCCACCCCTAGTATCTGCCTGATCACAGGACAGTATGGATTGATATTAATTCTCTGCCTTTCTCCCCAGCAGGGAGCCAAAGCAGGCTACTTTGTTCTTCTCCATTTTATTCACACGACAACCCTGTAAAGAAGGTTAGTGAGGAAGGTTAGGCTGAGAGTGTGTGGCTGGCTCAAGGCCACCCAGCAAACTTTAGGGAGGGGCGGTGGCTCAGTGGTGAAGAGTCTGCTTGGCATGAGGAAGGTCCCAGGTTCAATCCCCAGCATCTCCAGTTAAAAGGCTCAGGTATTAGGTGATGTGAAAGCCCTCTCTGCCTGAGACCCTGGAGAGCGGCTGCCAGTCTGAATAGGCAATAACTGAACTTGATGGACTGATGGTCTGATTCAGTATAAGGCAGCTTCAGCTGTTCATGTCCAAGTGGGGATCCATACCTGGGTCCATCATATTCTAGTCTGACACTGCAGCCACTGCACCACGCTGTAGAAGAGAAGAGGTCACCTGAATACACGTATACTCACTTATTTTTTTTCTTCGTGATTTCTGCGTGTGCACATCTGTGCCTGTGCCCAGCATCATGCGGAACCTTCCAAAGGTACTTAATTGGTACCATGGTTCCCTCCCCCAGAGGCAGGGGACCGGAAGCCACCCCACTCAGTCCCTTTGACCACCACAGCAGCCTCAGGGGCAATTTTCTTTCCCTGTGAACGGCCTTTATTCTTTATCTGTTCTGCCGTTATTCTTTACCCATTTTGCTCTTCTTCTTTTTTAACCAGGCTCCCGTTCCCTTCTTTAGGCCAGCGGGTTTTGTGGCAAGGAGTCCTACTCCCCCAAAGTGGCAATAAATGGCCAGTCTCCTACAGAACCGATCCATGCATCGTTGCCAGTGCCGTTTTCCTGTCGGCCTGATAGTTTTT
Source organism: Lepidodactylus listeri (assembly GCA_029233225.1). Classification (NCBI taxonomy): domain Eukaryota; kingdom Metazoa; phylum Chordata; class Lepidosauria; order Squamata; family Gekkonidae; genus Lepidodactylus; species Lepidodactylus listeri. The sequence goes on along the minus strand of JARCFY010000019.1, from coordinate 36,961,789 downwards.
TTTCCTCCTTTTTGGACACCAGGTACCCTGACAGGATGACCCCCATGCTCCATCTGAAGGCTCCCCCCAAAATACTATTCCTGTCCCTTGTGGTTGCTCTCAGTCCCTCAGGTCGCCCTGAGTCTCAGCAGCAGCAAAATGAACTGCAGATTGGGTCTTTGTGACTGAAAGGAGCCCTTTCTTTAGAAAACTTTAATGTCAAGGAGATGGGCTGCAACCTAGCTTTTTGTCTGGCATACTAGCTTTCTCTCTGCAGGATGTTTTGGGGGGAAATCTGAATTGACGGGGTCCAGACATAGGAGAGCGTCTTATGCCCTTCCACTAACTGAGGCAACATGCGTGGGGTAGTCCGTTCCCGACAAGTGGGCACACGCTCCCTCTTAGTCTCGAAGGGCCAGGGGAGGGCATGTGCCAGTGTTCCCTCCAAGCTGAGTGAGTGTGAGATAGCTCACAGCTTTTTGGCCTCCGGCTGACACATTTTTGTCTCAGCTCAGGAAGGAGGGCTCCAGAGCAAAGTAGTTTATGCAGCAGCCAAATCGCTCACTCACAACTTTAATGCCAGTGGCTCACAAAGTAGAATTTTTGCTCACAGAGCTCCACAGCTTAGAGGGAGCATTGGCTCGTGCACTTGGCTCTTGGGTCACCACTGAGCTGCTGTTTCCCTGCTGCAGAGTAGCACGATCAAGCCTTCTGATCTGCGCAGCCACAGTTTCAGAGGGGCAACTGTGAGCCAGGGAGGGGAGAGCTAAGGCATCTCGCATGGGAAAAAAATCGCTGGAGAAGGGGGGGGGGGGAACACTTGCACAGAACCTTCAAGAAATAGTTGTTTCAAGGAGGATCGCTCCCCACATGCACCTGATTTCTAAGTCACCAGCTGAGACTCTTCTCTGCGCATGGCGCATCTTCCAAACGGTGAGCTAACAGAGCAAAGGCCTTTCCTGTCACAGACACATGGGCCTCCTCGCCACCCCATTCTAGCATGGCTTTCCCCTATTTCTGCTTTTCCCAGATCGTTTGGACATGATTCTTGTATGGTGACACGTTTGTGAGTAGGCGCAGGCTTTAGCTAACAATCTGGTCCGAGTCAAGAAGCAGCTTGGTATTGCCAAAAATGCTGGATCAGTTCTCATACATTGTTTCCAGTTGTCCAAACTGGGGCTCAGTGGATCAGGAGTGAGCTTTTGCTCTCAGGTTTCTGCCCCCTTCTCCTCCATCCTCTCATGTGTCAATAGCACTGCCAGCTCCAGGTTAGGAAATACCTGAAGATTTTGGAGTTGGAGCCTGAGGAGGGAGATCAATGGGGGGACATCAATGGGGTGCAATGTCATAGAGTCCACCTTCCAAAATGGCCATTTTCCTCAGGTGAACTGATCTCTGTGATGAGTTATACTCCCCAGGGATCTCCAGCCATGACCTGGAGGTTGGCAGCCGTATGTGTCAGCTTCTTTTGGCACGCACCGTAGTTTACTTCCATCAGTTTGCAGCCCCGGATTGAAGGATGAACGCAAGCCACAGTTTGCCGAATCGGATGTAATGGCAAGCTGTTCTTTGCACTAAAGCTGTAGTTTCCATTTCTGTTATAATCTCCTTTGCCTGTTCATTGGAGGGTATACCTTTTCTAAAGAAGGTGCTGAGGTAGCTTAGAATGCTGTAAAGATAATAGTAGACCATTTCGCTTTCTTACTACTGCTTCTTTTAAATCTGCTGCATCCAAGTTTTACAGTTTTTTAAGTGACTATTTGTGGCTTTTAGCTTTTTCCCCCCACACTGAATATATATTTTAGTATAGGCTGCTTTGGGTTCTCCTGGGAATTGGAGAGCACAGTATGAATCATCAGAATAAATAAAAACAAAGTAACTCTGAGCACGAGGGGGAGGGAGGCAGCCTGCAGGGAGGCCTGGCTCCTTCCCTATCCTCCAGATTTCCAGGATCAGACCCATTTGCTCATGAACTGTGAACCGTTGTCAGTCCCTGCTCACTGTCGTTGCTCATGCAGCTGGCAACAACTGCCTTGTTGCAGTTCTGGGCCTGACTGCAGGGAAACGGAAAGATTCCCCCCCCCCCCCCCCAGTGCTCTATTAGGCATGCTTTGAGACTTAACAGGTGCAGAGGTAAATTTGTCAAGCTGCACATATTCTGCATTTGGACTCTCAAGATGTTGAAGGGCTTACATAACCCTCTTGGAATTTTTCCGTAAACCTTCCGGCAAGAGCGTTTCAGCTCAGTCTACTGTTAAATTTTCACGGCAGCTTCCAGCCTTCACTGCTGAGCCCAAGACCCAAAGGATAGTACGGCTGTTTCTGTGCTCCTTGAAGGGGTCCAGTGGGTTTTGCATTTCTTAAAGAGCAGCCTCGTGTGTCTTGAGGGAAGCTGTTTTTTTGAAACTCAGGGACGGTTTCATGGCTTTGATGAAGGGGAATACACATACAAGTCCATAGGCACCAGAAAGTTTTTTGGATCTAAGCCAGTCTTTTTTTTCCAGCCTGCATTTGCTTCTGAAAATTCCTGTTTGGGGAGGACTCCATAGCCAAACGTAATTTGAAGGTGCTGCATATTGAGTTGGGAGTATAATTAAATTCTAGACGTTTTGGAACACGTTGATAGTAGTGTCTTAACAGAGAGGGCTTTTGATTGGCTACCAAATTGGAAAAGTTGGCTCGCATCATCATGTTAGATGGTTTGGGCTTTGCTCCTGCTTTTTTGCTAGTTTTTCTCCCCAGGCATATGAGTTTCTGGTTTTGTTTAGCACTTCCTCTTGGCAGTGAACCCCCCGTGGCATGAACTGCTTCACCTTTCTTGGTGTCCGGTGGGTAGCGCTACTGTATAGCACAATCCCCAAGATCAAACTGTTCCCAAAGTTTGTATTTGGCATCAGTATATTTCTGGGGTGTTCGCCTGCCTCAACGATGATCACAGGGTATGGCTTTTAGAAGTTCACTAACGAGTCCTCCTCCTCCTAGTTTGGGAGTTCAGTGGGTAACCCGATGGGTTTCTGAAGCTCTGGGAGCAGTATTGTCCCACAAGTGGCTGGCGTGCATCATTCAAAGCTCATGTCATCTTGGATTAGAAACGTATCCCATCCTCCAGGTCATGGAGTGCCAAAAGCAGGTTCTTGCCACTTTCATGTCGGTTACCGAAAGGTTGCAAGAGCGCAAAAGAGATAATTAGGTTGCTAATATAGCACTCATAGTCAGCTGCCAATGTGTTTGTTTCATTTATCCTTCCAGCATCCCCTGCAAGACAGGCAGTAGGGATCCCATTTTCCGAAAGAGGGAACCGAAGCTCTTGACTAATTTCCTGGGTCAGTGAGCTGTTCCTGGGACTACCCTAGCTTTGTAAGATCTATTTTAAACTGTCTTTTTTTTTAAAGAAGACCCTACCCACTCCGTTGGGGTGTGGTGGGCAGGGGTCTTCCCCTTCATAAGGTTTCTGTAACCACACGGCTGTTCTCTGTTCCTTCCCTCCAGTGATCTTCTGCTCTGTCGACGCGCACACGCTCATTTGGTGTTCTGTCTTTTTTTTTTTTTTTTCATTTTTATTCTTTCCATCGCTGTTCCCATTCCGCTTCCCTTGCGTTTCATTCCTGTATCTTTCTTGTTTAGACCAACTGGAGGAGCCAGCTGCCAGTAGCAGGCATGTAGGAGCCTTCAGTAACCTGATGGTAAGTGCACTTGTGTGCTTATATCAGGCTTCCTACCAGGTTTGTAGATACGGCTTCAGGCAACGGTGGACTTCCGGTGGATGGGCATCGTACTCAGGAGGACATGCAGTTCTCTGTTTTAAGAACGATGTAGGAAGAGGCCTGCTTAGGTTAGACCAAAAGTCCTTCTGTTTCTCACAGAGGACAGTGAGTTACCCAGAAGGCCAAGCGGCAGGGCACATCAGTCAGGTTTCCCCCCACTGTTGCTGCTTCTCAGAATCCGATATTGAGAGGTACACTGACTCTTAGCTCTTGATAGACCATGCCTCCTTAAATTTGCCTAATCGTTCTTGTAAAGGCACCTGTACTAACGGCAGTGAACTCCAGAACCTGGTCTCTAGACTGTGGCTGCTGAGGAATGCTGGGAAGTTGAACTTAACATTTGAATAGCCAAACTGAGGAGGAAAAGTTGGGGGGTAGGCTCCTCTGGATGGTCTGTTGCTGTATCCTGACCTACTTATTTACTGGCGTGTTACCAAGTTTTGTTGCATCATAGGCACAGAACATGGACTAGGAAGAGCACCAGAAATGAAGTTATCAGCTAAGCAGCAGAGAGAAACATCTTAGGAAATGAACTCTTAAAAAGGGGGGGGGGGAATCCCAAAGCAGATCTTTGTACAATCTTTCCCTGGGTCTTCTAGGAGACACACGAGCTACTCTGCAGCGGTTGGAGAGCTCCGGTAGCTCATAAGCTACCTGTCGCAGCTCCAGAAATGGAAGTTTTTAAAAAGTAATCCAAGTTCTGCTAAATACAAGCACATTTTCCTGCCTTGTACTATTTAACCCAGTTTGTGTTGTTGCCCTTTCCCACGACAAAATTTGGAAATCATTAGTGTGGTGTTTCCGTCTGTCAGTCATACCTGTTGGTGTGTCCCAGCTCCCAGTCTGGCCAAAATGGTAAGATTTGCCCAGGAATAAGCTTAACAGTTCTTTCACGGTGCTCTGGCGCCAGCAATTATTTTTGTTCATGCAAACTGTCTGGAAGAAGGATAAAAAGCACCAAAGCACAGGATGCAAAAAAGCTTCGGCTGTTTCCACTTGCTTCTCAGCCACTGTTCCAGTGGATCTAGAGTTACATTTGCGCTCCAAGTTGTCATCCTGGCTGTTTTTAGTAAGCGTCAGAGCAGCTGCTGGCTGAATCACCTCTTCCTGGGTAATTTAGTGTTAAGGTCACAAAAGCCTAATTCCGGAGCTGGTGTTTGAAACTGCAGAGCTGCTTAGGAACCTCTTGAGACTTTTCAAACGAAAACAATTGTTTGTTCACAAGGCTGACAAGTGAAAAAACCTGGGCAGAGGCGGAGGAAAACAGATCAGAGGCCCGGCGACACGGTGCAAATAAAGAGCTGCCCTCTGAAAAGTAACCCATGTTAAGTAATGGGAAATAGAGAAAATCTTAGGCAGGAGGGGCGCGACTGGCTCAGAGCTATGGATCTCACTCACTGGACAAGCTGATGCCCTGCCAGGTACACAGCCATGGGGCTAAAGCCTGAGGTTGGCCTAGAATGTTTTTCAAACAGTAGAACTTCTTCCCCACCTTCGCAAGTAATTCTCTGCTGCAGCCATCTAACGCTGTCAAAGTCCCCTTCACCCAGATCCGGCTGAGCCCCCAGTCCTGGTAGGCTTTCTGTAGAACTTGTTGCGAATGGGTCAGGACAGCCTGGTTTCCTTCTGCCCAGACCCTCTTGACTACTTTTGCTTTTCACTCCTGTTTGCATATCCCTTCTTTGTCCATACTAACTCCTAGTTTATGTCCCCTTTAGAAACTGTTGCTAACTGCATTGCTTCAGAGCCGAAACCAAATGAACTCCGCCAACAGACATATTCTTTAGGGACAGGCTTCTGCTGTGGGACCGTGCATCAACCACTGTGAAATGCTGGGAGCCTCGTGTCTCTCAGGAGTGGGTATTGGTTCCTGCTGAGGAACTTTTTGGAGTACGTCTGTTGTCCTTAGTATGGTTGTAGGAGCCTTCAAGCGCTCTCCTAAAAAGAAGGATACATGCTTTGATCGTCTTAAGAGTCTATTTGAGCTACTTAAAACTCAGACTTCATTACCATGATAGTCTGCTGTGCAGTTGGTGTGCCTGCAGTGTATTTTTCGAAACATATTTTCATAACACAAAACCTGCGGTAGGAATGCACCCCCCCACCCCCCCTTCAACAGGAAAATGTGTTGTCTGAATAGATTTCTGGCGAATTTTCTCTCTCCAGTTACCTGTGAATCTTCTCTCTCTCTCTTCGAGTATGTCTAGTCCCTCCCAGTTAGCAGCTGTTACAGATCAACTCTTTTGCATTGCCACCCAAGGGTTTCAGGAACCATAATAAACTTAAAACTAGGGGAAAAGGAGAGAAATGCCTCGTGGTTCCACCCTTAACATTTTGAACTTCATTTCTGCTTTTCAACTTACTGCATAAGAGCCATTAGCTACCTTTCATTTCATGTGGCCTAACATGGCATGCAAAGGAGCTGTGAAGGACAATCATACAAACATCTTCCCCAAACAGGCAATGAGGAATGGAGCCGATGATAGGGGCTGTGGCTCAGCGGACGAGCATGTGTTCTGCATCCGAGCATCCTAAGTGTTATCGCTGGCGTCTCTGGTTAGCGAATCTCAGGTTCTTTGATGTTGGGGAAAGAACTTTCCCTGTCTGAAACTCGGAGAGCTTCTGCTACTTAGCGTAGGCATCACTAAGCTCAACAGGCTGGCGGTAGTGTGTTTAAAGTAGCTGGACAGGTTCATACAGAAGGTAAGGCAGGGGGTCGGTGCGGGCCATTTCTGGGGACTCTCTTAAAACTGGCAAACCGCAGGTAGCCATTTTGAACTGTTAAAAAAGAATTGGGGAGGAGGCCCGGTTCAGTGGTAGAGCATCTGCTCGACATGCAGGAGATTCCAGACTCGGTCCTCGGCATCACCAGTTAAAAGGCTATGAAAGACCTCAACCTGAGACCTTGGAGAGCCACGGCCAGTCTGAGCAGACAATGCAGGCATCAGTGAATTGATGGTCTGATTTCAGTATAAGGCAGCTTTGTGTGTTCAGTCCCAAAGTGACCTTTATGATTAACCACAAAAACATCACAAGGAAGGATAGCTCTCAAGTTCACCATAGCTTCTCGAGGAGATGTGTTAGGTAAAAAAAAAACAAAAGCAGGAGAACGGTCGTGGGCACAAGTGGGTGAGAAGTGCGAGATATTCAGGGTGTCCATCTCTGTGGTATTCAAAGTGGTTCTGGCCTTTCCCACAAAGATCAGAAGATGAGATGCCAAAAGCCCGTGCCCTGCACTGTACAGTTTGGGTGACTTTTGGGACTGTGCTTCTCATACGCGATAAACTAGCTGATTTTTTTCCCTTTCCGCTTCTGCTCATTTTTACTTCTGTTGAGAGGGTCAATCTTAAGAACATAAGAGAAGCTAATGTTGGATGAGGCCAGTGGCCCATCCAGTCCAACACTCTGTCACACAGTGGCCAAAAACACCAGGTGCCCTCAGGAGGTCCAGCAGTGGGGCCAGGACACTAGAAGCCCTCCCACTGTTGCCCACCCCAAGCACCAAGAATACAGAGCATCACTTGCCCCAGACTGAGAGTTCCTATCTATACTTTGTGGCTAATAGCCACTGATGGACCTCTGCTTCATGTGTTTATCTAATTCCCTCTTGAAGCCATCCATGCTTGTAGCCGCCGCCACCTCCTGTGGCACTGAATTCCATGTGTTAATCACTCTTTGGGTGAAGAAGGACTCCCTTTTATCTGTTCTAACCGGACTGCTCAGCAATTTCATGGAGTGCCCCCGAGTTCTTGTATTGTGAGAAAGGGAGGAAAGGTCTTCTTTCTCTACCTGCTCTATCCCACGCGTAATCTTATAAACCTCGATCACGTCACCCCTCAGCCGTCGTTTCTCCAAGCTAAAGAGCTCCTAGCGCTTCAACCTTTCTTCCTAGGGAAAGTGTTCCAACCCTTTGATCATTCTAGTTGCCCTTTTCTGCACTTTTTCCAATGCTGTAATATCTTTTTTGAGGTGTGGCGACCAGAATCCTGTAGCACTACATAAGCCCAAGTACATTGGGTTCTTCCTTTGTGCTTTGGCTCCTGGGGCCCCAGGGAGAAGAGGGTAACTTTGAATGAAAAGGAGAGAGAGAGAGGCCCCCTTTCTCCCGCTAGAAATCTTTTACTCTCATTATCCATTTAGTTTGTTCTTAATAAAATAGTCCATAACGCTGGAATACGGAATACGGGATCCTTTATTGGATTTCTGTATTCCTTTTGTTCATATCTCACCTTATACCCCCCACACACACCTTTCTCCCCAGTGGGGACCCAACGCAGCTTACATTGTTCTCCTCTCATTTTATCCTCACAGTCGGTTAGGCTGAGAGTGTGTGATGGGCCGAAGTTCACCCAGCAGGATTCCATGGCAAAGAGGGATTCGAACCCAAGTCTCCTATTCCAACCACTGTACAACACTCTCTCTCTCCTTGATCCTGAGGGAACTCCCAAACAGAATGTTTACCCGGGCATTTTCTGGCAAGAATCCAGCTTCGCTCTAGGTGAGCTCCAGGAAATGAAATTGCTCATAGAGGTCCAGAGGAGTGGCCTTGTTAGTCTGCTGGAACCACAGTAGCAGCACCTTGTGGCACCTTAAAGCCAGCATAGTGTAATGATTACAGTACTGAAGTAGGACCTGGATTCAAATCACTCTGCCCTGGCAAAGCTTGCCTGCAAAGCTTGCAGGCCAGGCCCTCTCTTAAATGTACCCTGTCTCTCAGGATAGTTGTGGCAAAGATGTAATGGAGAAGAGTGTTGTTAGCCACATGGTTTCATGGGCTGGGTGCTAGGCAGGGCGAGAGAGAGCGAAAGTCCAAGTCCAGTCCGAGGTCAGAATCAAGGGGTAGCAAGCAGGAGCCAAAAGAACAGAGTCCGAAGTACAAACCGAGAGCGTAGTCGTTGGAAGCCGGAGTCAAGGAGCCGAGAGTTCAAAGCACAGATCAGGAATGAGGAGCACGGGCGCGGGAGGTGCAGAGCGTCGTCAAACCGACTAGTTGCTGGCACGAGGAACCAGCATCAGGAGGGGAAGCTAAATACCCCTCAGGTTCTGGGGTTAATTAGTGCTCAGCGTGTTCTTCTGTTAGAATTCAGGGCTTAGGGACCGCCTGTTGCGCAGGTGCGCCTCCCTCCACCAGGACACTAAGTCTTGCCTGAGCTGGTTCCGCAAACGCACCGTCGGAGGAGGCGAGTCACGGGGGCTGCCTGTCAGGCATTGTTCCTCCGCCTCTGTTGCTGGGACAGGCGGTAGGGATACGCTGGCGAGCTCCGAGGTTTCATCAGGGTCAGGTGTGGGCTCTGCTGAAGCCAGGAGCGTCCAGTTCTGCCTAAAGAAGACTTGCATTGATTGTGCAATGAAAATAATTCACACAGTGCAGATACGTTTATGGGAACTTGCCTGGTCTGTATGATTTCTCGCATTATAACTTCTGCAGTTGTAATATGTAGAGTCCGTGTTGCTCCTTTTGGCGTTTTGATTTCTCTGTACTGTGTACAATAACCTGGTAACTATTACAGTAGGTGTGTGAATTTAGTTTATGCTGACCTGCAGAGACTCATGTATCCATTTGGATTCCAGAATGCTCTGTGGGATCCGATGCCTTCAGGTGCCTCATTGGCTGAGCTGGTAGAGGACTGGAACTCTCTCTGAAGCCATTGATGTGGTCTTCTCCCATCCTCTGCGTTCTTGCCATAGATTGTCCCCCGGTATACTGCAGAACTCGGGCTGAAATAAGAACTCAGGCGACTTGAGCAAGTTTGGCCGTGAGCTCGCGGTGAAGCTACAAGAGCATCTTAACAGGACGCTTATGAAATCCCATGAGGTGACAGTGAAGGAATCCTTCTCAGCCTCCATCGCATCCACCAGCTCACACCCAGCACAGTTGTTTAGGGTAATTAGGTCCTCGATATTCCTTCTGGAGGGGAACCAAAATAATAGGAATTCAGTTATTAGCTGTGAGGTGTTCACAGGCCTTTTTTGAAGACAAAGTCTTGTCACTCCGCCGTAAACTACCCACCAATGTTAATGCAGTATGTTAACTAGAGGCCCCTCGGCCACCTTTGGCTTCGGTTTTTGATACCTTCAGCCTGGTCCCCTCTGCTGATGTTGAAAGGATCCTGGGTGCTGTTAGGCTAACCCCGTGCCTCCTAGATCTGTGTCCCTCATGGCTTGTGAAAGCCAGTGACGAGAGGATACGGGACCCGCTAATGGACATTACCAATCTGTCCCTGCAAACCTGGGGCCTATCCAGAGGGTCTCAAGGAGGCCGTGGTCGTACCGCTCTTTGAAAAGTCAACTTTGGATCCTTCTGTTCCTGCCAACTACTACCCAGTTTCAAATTGATCATTTCTGGGTAAGTTGATTGAGAGAGCGGTAGCCACCCAGCTCCAGGGTTTCCTGAATGACACATCGACATTTCAAGTCTAGCTTCAGCCCCAGCCACGGGATGGCGACAGTGTTGGTCGCCCTGACCGACGATCTCCGCAGACAGCTGGATCGAGGCGGGTCAGCGCTGCTGCTACTGCTAGATGACACAGCGGCATTCAACACGGTCGACTATGATCTTTTGACCCACCGCCTCACTGACATGGGAGTTCACAGGGTGGCCTTTCAATAGCTTACCTCATTCTCCATGGGCAGAGATAGAGGGTGGCGCTGGGAGAGCCTCTAGGCATCCCTTAATATGTGGGGTCCCGCAGGGGGTGCTTCTCTCCCCAATGTTGTTTAGCATCTGTATGTGTCCCCCTCACCCAGTGGGCATAGAGTTTCAGGCTTGGGTGTCATCAGTATACTGATGACACCTAGTTATAGCTGTTTCTGGATGACCACCTGGATGCGGTCCTGCAAAATGTGGCCACAGGTGGGGTGGTTAGAAAAGAGCAGGCTGAGACTGAATCCTACCAAGACGGAGGTTCTGCGGCTGGGAGGGGGGGAGAGGCTTCAGGGTTGGGGCACAGACTTCCCGCTCTAGATGAGGTACCATTGACACCAGCACAGTCCATTAAGAGTTTGGGTGTGATCTTGGATGCCTCCTTTCCTATGGAGGCCCAAGTCGTACATATTGCCAAGCTGGCATTTTTCATCTGCGCCAAGCTTGGCAGCTGGCCCCTTTCAGGAGAGCCAATTTGGTTGCAGTGGTTAAGTGCGCGGACTCTAATCTGGGAGAACCAGGTTTGATTCCCCACTCCTGCACTTGCAGCTGCTGGATGACCTTGGGCAAGCCATAGTTCCGGCACAGCTGTTCTTGAAAAAGAGCAGTTTCTGTCAGAGCTCCCTCAGCCCCTCACTTACCTCACAGGGTATCTGTTGTGGGGAGGGGAAGGGAAAGGAGTTTGTAAGCCGCTCTGAGACTCCCTTAGGTAGTGAAGGGCGGGGTATAAATCCAATCTTTTCCTCCTCTTCTTCTTCTTTTCTTGTCTCACTCTGACCTAGCCATGGTAATCCATGCAATGGTCACCTCCAAGCTAGACTACTGCAATTTGCTCTACGCTGGCCTGCCCTTGAGGCTGACCCAGAAGCTTCAGCTGATCCTGAAGGCAGCGGCGCAGGTCCTGACGGGAACGTCATGGACGACACACATACAACCTGTGCTCCACTAGCTGCACTGACTTCCAGGAGTATTCCGAGTCAAGTTCAAGGTTTTGGTGCAGACCTGTAAGGCTTTGCGTGGTCAGAGACCAATGTATCTGCAGGAATATCTCCTTTGGTATGTCCCCGGGAGAGCATTACGCTCTTCAGATAGCAATCGGCCGGTAGTCCCTGGCCCCAAAGATGTCCGGCGGCTGTCCTTTACCAGGGCCAGGGCTTTTTCAGTCCTGGCCCCAACCTGGTGGAACTCTCTGTCAAACACCACCAGGGCCCTGTGGGATCTCACGCAATTCTGCCGGGCCTGTAAGGCAGAGATGTTCCGCCAGGTGTTTGGTTGAGGCCAACAACAGTGTTCATTCTAGTTGGTACCCTTTTCTGCTCTCAAAACTGGTCATCTCTCTTCCTCCACTTCCCACAAGTTAGCCGGGCAATCAGGAATGGGGACCAATTTCAGTTAATCATCTGGAGTTTTAACTTTGTTTATCGTTACTGCTGTATTTTGTTTGTAGTTTTTATGTACATCACCTGAGCCCTGCAGTAGCAGGGACCGGCGATTCAAAAAATTAATAAATAATAATAATAATAATAATAATAAAGCCTCTTTAGTGTGGAATTGTGCTCCCCCTTAACTTAGGTTTGCATTGTGTGCTGGTACTTTTGGATCCAGTGCTGCCTGCACATATCAAAGTGGCAGTGAAGGCCAGAATTGCTGTTTCCCCCCCCCCCCCCCCGGTATAAACTGGTTTGCTATCTCTGCCCTTTCCTAACTGTGAAGAATCTGGCCGTTGTTCTCATGCCTTAGTGACATCCACATTTCCTTGTGTAATGTACCCTGCATGGAGTTGCCTTTGAAAGTGCCATGAAACTGCAGCTGACCCAGGATGCAGCCGCCTGTATGTTAACAAGGACATGCTGTTCGGAGCATATAACTCTGATTTTGTGGCAGCTTGACTGCCCCCCAAGTTGGTTTAGGGGTCCACTTAAAAAAACAAAACAAAACCCTGTATGGGGCCAGTGGTGCAGTCTAAACAGAGTGGCATCCTTCTTAGTTCATTGAGTCTGTTTAGGATTGCACTGCAGGGTATTTTAAAGGCTACCCTAGCAGCCTGTGGGCCAAGGCATTCTTTTGAGACCTTGCTTTGTATTCAGTGGCTCAGGAGTAGAACACATGCTTTGCACGCCAAAGATGCCAGGTTCAATCCCAGGCATCTCCAGGTTTTGGGAAAGATCTTTGTCAGCCCAAGGTTCTGCAAAGCTACTACCAGGCAAAGTAGAGAATACAGACTTATATGGGCCAATGGAGTGGCATTGAATGAGGCAGCCTTGTTGGGTCATACAAACAAAAAACCTGCATGGACTTGCTGGGCGGGCTTCATTTTCCCCTGTTTTTCTCCTCCTGGTAGCCCCCATGTCCTCTCCCCTTTCTCTGCTTCCTTCTCTCCTTTCCACTCTCCAACCTTCCTCTCCCCACCACAGTATTCAGCGTTATTGTTTATTTACTTCATTTCCAACCGACCTTTTCTCCCCAATGAGAAGCCAATGCAGCTTATTTCATTCTCTTCTCCATTTCATCTTCTCAACAACCCTGTGAGGTAGATTAGACTGAGAGAGCTATCCAAGGTCACCCAGTAAGCTTCTTTGGCAGAGTAGGGATTTGAACTTGGATCTCCTAGACTTGCACTCTAATCACTACACCACACTGAACTGAAAGCTTTCCCTGGCAACCTCTCTCTGGGAAAAGTCTGGTCAAATGTAAAAAGTCATGCAGTAGCAAGTTGTTCAGGTAAGTTGTGGGATGGCTACTACTGGGCCCAGCCAAGTTGCATAAATTGTGTGGAGGGTGCTGCTGGATCCAAGCAAGTGTGTGGCATCAGGTTGTAGCCACTGCTGCAACTGGGTGAGTTGCAGAAATTGCACGGAAGCAGGTTGTTAAGTGGTTGTTGTTGGGCCCGGACTTGATAAGTTCTCCCTCCATGGCAGGAGGGAGGGGAGCAGGAGTGGACTGGGAGGCCAAAAGAGCCCTGGAATGGGCCCTCCCCTTTTTAAAAAAGAAACCAAGGCTTAAAGGCTGGCAATATTGTTGTGATTTCCTAGCAACAACCCACAATGGACATTGACATCTCCAAGGGCATTCATTTCTTAAGGTACAAACATTACTTCTGTTATTTGTAGTTAATCCTCCAGTGGGTTTTTGTGTGTGTGTGTTTTAAGCTTTTTCTGCAAACCTCAGGCTTTTTTCAGGTTTATAGGAAGGTCTGCCTTATATGTTCCCCGCTTCAATCTCTGGATTTCAGTATTCTCCAATGGGGCAGTGTTTAGAATTAGATATATTGAATATGATGTTTCCATTCCTTCAGGGGCATGAGACAGGGCTTTTTTGATAGTGACATCAAGACTGAAATTCCCTTCCCAGAGAATCTTGTTTTGTGTCATCCTTGTTGACTTTCAGATGTGAAAATGGTACCTTTTCAGAAGAATTTTAAGGCTTGAGACATTAGATATATGGGTTGGGGGAGGGCATTGCTGGTTCTGAGTTGCTGCTGGTTCTTTAATCTTCTCTGCTTCTTTTATCTGTCTGACTTGCTGCAAGTACCTATGGTCAGTATTTGCTGGTAATGAGACTTTCCTAAAGCAAGTTACTAATGCAGGCAGTGAGTAATGCACAGGTACTTAATTGGTGCAGAAAGGTTAACATTTGTAAAGAAGGATTTCCTTGCCGGAAACTACTCACAATTTCTGTGTTGCTGTTCTGTTTCAGGTGTTCCAATCCATTTCAGATCTTTTTTTAAATGAAAATGTAGCCTGGGGGTCTAATTTGCTCTTCATTTTTTATTCATTAACAAAGTCAGATTTAATTAGGATGGAGTTCTGCATCAAATGATTCTTCATTGTCTGTTTTCTGCTGTCTCACCTACCCCTATTTTATTTAAGCTACAGTACCTGCCTTTGTCTATAGTTGTAGATCCATGATTGTACATCCCCCTCCAGAATCCCTCACTGCTGATCTAATTCCGAAAGAGGTTCAAGTAGCATACTTTGGAGTCAAGTTCACTTCTTCCTGGTATAATTATAGAAAATAATGTGACCTGCCCTAAGACCTTGGGGCAGATAATGCTTTGGGGGGTTGGGTCAAATGAGCAAGCAGGCTGCGTGACACAGAGTTCATTTTTCGATTGATTTAGGGGGTACTTTTTGGAATATTCAGTACACTAGTGGATTCAAGTATTTTTATTTATTTAAAGTTACTTATTATTGTCATTGGTTGTTTATTGCAGAAGAAAATCAATGGTGAATGGCAATTCTTTTTTAAAAATAGGGGGTACGCATGGGAAAATAAAGACACAGAAATATTTTATATCTGTCATGGGCAAGGCTTAAGCAAAATGAATTATTTCAGAGGTGAGGTTGTTGGCAGTCTGAGGCAGGGCTTTTGTGGTGGTGGTGGAACTCCTGCCCCATGTCTGTTCAGCTAGAACTTACCTCGATGGATCTTTAGTGCCTGCTAGAAACAGTTCCTAGGCAGTGGCCTCTAACAGGACCTGTATCCTGACCTAGATAGCCCAGGCTAACCCCATCTTGTCAGATCTCGGAAGTTAAGTGGGGTCAGCCCTGGTCAGTGGGAGACTACCAAGACAGTCCAGGGTGCGACATAGAGGCAGGCAGTGGCAAACCACCCCTGTTCACTTCTTGCCTTGAAAACTCTATGGAGTAGCCATAAGTCAGCTGCAACTTGATGGCGCCTTCTACCACCAATGTTTAATAGCCCTGACCTGGATGGTCCAGGCTAGCCCAATTTCGTCAGATCTCAGAAGTTAAGTAGGGTTGGCCCTGGTCGTTATTTGGATGGGAGACCACAGAGAAAGTGCAGATTGCTATACAGAGGTAGGCAATAGCAAACAACCTCTGAACGTTTCTGACCTTGAAAACCTCACAGGGTCGCCATATGTCAACTGCAACTTGACGGGGGGGTTTTCCAACATTTTACTTTACTTGGGGGGTAATGCTGCCCTGAGGACTGTGGTTAGAGGACAGAATTTAAGTCTTGTTTTTTAATCTAAACTGCGAGGGAAAAGGCAGAGGTGGGGGGGGTACTAAATATGCACTAACAAATAGCTACAGGCAAAGAATGAAAGCATAGTGAGGTTATATGCCACTTTTCCAGAGTTCTGCTTGTCTTTTATGTACCAGGCAAAAATATTTTGTGTACTCCTAGGTCTTCTATTGAATTCCCCTCTCTTCTAAACCTTACTCCTCAGTCTTCTGTTGTTAATCTCCTGGGATTACTGTTCTTTTTTTTTTTTTAATGTGGTCTTTGGTTTTCTCTACAATGATGTTGACATTTTTAATGTTTTTGTTATTTGGCTCTTTTTCTGTTGCGGTGTTGGTAGTCGCTTTCAGAGCATGGGACAGACATTGTTTTAAATAAAGCAACAATGCACGTGCCCTAAATTGTTTATAAGATGGGATGGGATCTCTCCCCCTCACCCGTTTCTCATTGAGTTAAGGTAACGTAAGAAAAAACGGTAAAGCATTAAAAACGAATTCTCTTTTGTGTTGTTTTTGTATTCTTTGCTCAGGGAAGAAAAAATCCCAAGAGGCAAAAAACAAAGGAAAGAAAGCCACCGACAGAAAACAGAAGACTGATTTGGATATTACTCCTGCAGATATGAGAGACCCTAAAGAAGGTCAGGATTGTTAAATGTGTGTTCTGTCTATTTTGTGTAATTCTGTTATAAGTTAACTGTTTAGAAGCAGATTCTGAGGGGGCTAAGAAACAATCCAGTGCCCGCCAGGGCCATTTTAGTCAGTAAATATAACCCACTAAAATATAGTTTTACCACGTGCATCTTAACCTAACAGGGTGTCTGTTGTGAGGAAAGGACGGGAAAGGAGTTTGTAAACCACTTTGAGACTACAAGTGAAGGGCGGGGTATAAATCCAATCTCCTCCTCCTCAAAATTGCAGGGGGGGGGGGGTAGCCGTGTCCCTGTGGTGTGTCAGAGTAAGGGGAGAAGAAAGATTGTTTCACATTATATATAAAGAACATTCTCTAAATTTATTTGTTTTCCTTTTCTAAACAAAAAAAAAACAGGCCATAAACAGGAAGATGCAAGCCCTTCTGTTTCAGCCGTGCTTTCACTGGAACAGACCGCAGTGATCCAGGAGATGGTAAATCAAGACACACTTCCAAACTTGGTCATCTCCAGTCCTGTCAATGAGCCACATGCAATGACAGAAGAGGAACAAGAAGCAATAGTGTGTGAATCAGAAGCTCTGGAGGAGAGAGAGGAGCTTGAGGAAGTGGAGGGAGAGGAAGATGAAGATGATGAGGAGGAGGAGGAGGAGGAGCAGCCGGAGGAGGAGGAGGAAGAGGAAGAAGAAGATGTAAATTTACTTAAAGAAATCCCTGAGATGGAGACTATGTCTTTGTGCGAAGACAGGCTTGAATCTGTGGAAGAGCAGAGCAGCGTATCTGAAGACTCTCCAGAAAGCTCCCCCAAGAAAAAGGCCATGATGAAATTTTCCAAAGTCCAGGAGGAATCCAACGGCAGTATCCAGGGAACGTTTATGTACCCTTGTGAGCACTGTGAGAGGAAATTTACAACAAAGCAAGGACTTGAACGCCACATGCACATACACATATCAGCCATTAGTCATGCTTTCAAGTGCCGCTACTGTGGCAAAGCCTTTGGCACACAGATCAACCGGCGAAGGCACGAGCGGCGTCATGAGGCTGGGCCAAGAAGGAAGTCATTCCCAACGCTTGGTTCAGGTCTCCTGTCTGACGGCAGCACTCAAAGCCGAGCAATTGCAGAAGATGGTGGTGTAAAAGAGGAAATAAACGCCAAGCAAGACTTGACGTCCCTGGATAACAATAAAATGTCTCAAGAGACATCCACCTCCGTGCTTCTTGAAGAGATCAGGGAACCCAAAGAAATGCACCCATGCAAGTATTGTAGGAAGGTTTTTGGAACCCATACTAATATGCGCAGGCACCAGCGGAGGGTTCACGAGCGTCATCTGATCCCCAAAGGTGTCCGAAGAAAACCAGAAGAACCACAAGTTCCAGCAGAACAAACCCAGCCAGCCCAGAATGTGTATGTAGCCAGCACAGACCTCGAGGAGGAGGCAGAGGCCGACGATGTGTACATTATGGATGTTTCCAGCAATATATCTGAAAATCTCAATTACTATATTGATGGGAAGATCCAGTCCAACAGCAGCACAAGCAATTGTGAAGTGATCGAGATGGAATCCAGCTCGGCGGAACTCTATGGAATAAACTGTTTACTCAGCCCCGTGACGGTGGAA
Source organism: Lepidodactylus listeri (assembly GCA_029233225.1). Classification (NCBI taxonomy): domain Eukaryota; kingdom Metazoa; phylum Chordata; class Lepidosauria; order Squamata; family Gekkonidae; genus Lepidodactylus; species Lepidodactylus listeri. The sequence goes on along the minus strand of JARCFY010000019.1, from coordinate 36,944,153 downwards.
ATCTCCTCAAGCGCGAAGGCTACGCAAACCCATCTGACCGATGTACCAAAAGAGTCTCCGGTCGGTAGTAACAGCGAGCCTAAAAAGAGGAGGACCACAAGTCCCCCTCTCCTTTCGAAGATAAAAACAGAAATGGATCCGGAGCCAATAACGTCACTGTGCTCGCTAACAATTCCTCTCACCATATCGACAGCTGACAGCTTGTCTTTTCCCAAAGAGAAAAGTATTTACTTATCATCAAAGCTGAAGCAACTTCTCCAGACTCAGGACAGTAGTAAGGTAGCTCCATCGCCTCCATCGTCGTCATCCTCAACAGAAATTCCCAAGTTGGGACTTCCGGCCGCCTCTCCACCTCTTCTGCCCACAGCTTCGAGCAGGTTCAAGAGGAGAACCAGCTCCCCTCCCAGTTCTCCACAGCACAGTCCATCCCTACGGGACTATGGCAAAGTGGGTGAGGGGAAATCCCTTTGGAACGATGCAGTATTGGGATCAAAGATGCCCAAGGTAGAAAGTCATAGCAATTCTCCTCTGTGGAGTTTGTCAGGTAGAGATGAAAAGGAGACCATGAGCCCTCTTTGTTTAGAAGAATACAAAGCATCAAAAGACTGGACAGCCAGCCCTCCCTTTGGCAACGTGTGCAACCAGCAGCCTTTGGATTTATCCAGCAGTGTCAAGCAAAGATCAAATCCCAAGAACAGGGCCCAGGTTCCTTGGGAGTCAGTGCTGGATCTCAGCGTGCATAAAAAGCCTTCTGCCGATGCCGAACCCAAGGATGGCAAGGAGGTTAACTTGATACAGCCGACATGTAGTAGCGTCAAGAAGAAGCCGACCACATCTATGTTACAGAAAGTTTTGCTGAACGAATACAATGGGACTGATTCAGCCTCAGAAAATTCGGCAGCTGGAAAGAATGCAAGCCAGAGTGCAGGCAAATCCACCGAAGCCCACCCAGAGCCTGAGCTTCATGCTGCCATCCATGTGCCAGCTTCTGAGTTGGATTCCGGTAGCCCTTCCACTGAGGAATCTGTACCTCCAGCATCTACTGTTCCTTCGTGTCAGCTTCCTCCTCTCCTGACTCCAACAAATTCTCCTTCCCCACCACCCTGCCCCCCTATGTTAAAGGTTCCCACTCCACCCCCTCCTCTGCTCCCTACTGTCCCTTCACCACTTGCAGAAGAACATGTTAGCGTCACTCCTAGTTCATGTCCCTCTCCCCTGTCCAATGCTACTGCTCAGTCCCCTCTTCCGATCCTTTCTCCTACAGTCTCAGCATCACCAGTTCCCTACGTAGAACCTCTTAGCTGTGCTTCACCTGGGCCTCCCAATCTCTCCTCATCATCGTCTTCTTCCTCCTTTTCTTCCTCTTCCTCCTCCCCTTCTTCTTCCTCTTCCTCTTCTTCTTCTCCTTCTCCACCTCCCCTCTCTGCAGTTTCTTCAGTCCTTTCCCCTGGTGAGAACACGGAAAACTCAGTACCCATCATGTCTTTTAAACAAGAAGACACGGACAACGAGTTTCAAAAGCCCAGGGAAGACCCACACAGTTCCAGCGAAACAGATCTCGTTCAGGAAACCTTTAACAAGAACTTTGTGTGCAATGTCTGTGAGTCTCCTTTCCTTTCCATTAAAGATCTAACTAAACATCTCTCCATTCATGCTGAGGATTGGCCCTTCAAATGTGAATTCTGCGTACAGCTTTTTAGGGATAAAACAGACTTGTCCGAACATCGCTTCTTGCTCCACGGAGTTGGGAACATTTTTGTTTGCTCTATCTGCAAGAAGGAGTTTGCCTTTTTATGCAACTTGCAACAGCACCAGCGAGATCTACACCCCGACAAAGAGTGCACCCACCACGAATTTGAAAGCGGGACTCTGCGGCCGCAAAACTTTACAGACCCTAGTAAGGCCAACACTGAACACATGCAGGTCCTGCTGGATGAATCTGCTGAACCAGCTAAGGAGGAGGAGGAAGACGAAGAACTTAATGACTCTTCCGAAGAGCTGTATACCACCATCAAAATAATGGCCGCGGGGGTCAAATCTAAAGATCCCGATGTCCGTATGGGGCTCAATCAGCACTACCCGAGCTTTAAGCCCCCTCCGTTCCAGTATCACCACCGCAATCCTAATGGGATTGGAGTTACTGCCACCAACTTCACCACTCATAATATTCCGCAAACTTTCACCACTGCCATCCGCTGCACGAAGTGTGGGAAAAGCGTGGACAACATGCCCGAACTGCACAAACATATCTTAGTGTGCGCTTCAGCCAGTGACAAGAAACGGTATACGCCGAAAAAGAATCCCGTGCCACTAAAGCAGACCGTGCGCCCCAAAAATGGGGTTGTCCTTCCAGGTCCCGCCAGCAATGCTTTCAGGCGCATGGGACAGCCCAAGAAACTCAGTTTCAGTGTTGAAATGAGCAGGATGTCCTCTAACAAACTTAAAATAAGCGCACTGAAGAAGAAGAACCAACTGGTCCAGAAAGCAATCTTGCAGAAGAAAAAGTCTCAGCAGAAGGCAGAGCTGAGGAACAGTACGGTGGAGTCCAGCGCTCACATCTGCCCCTATTGCAACAGAGAATTCACCTACATTGGAAGTTTGAACAAGCATGCTTCCTATAGCTGTCCCAAAAAACCCATTTCCCCATCTTCTAAAAAGAACACTAAAAAGAAGAGTGCCGTTTCCCCTTCTGGCAGTGACAAAAGTGGAAACCAGCGACGACGGACAGCAGATGCTGAGATCAAAATGCAAAACACACAGGCTCACTTGGGCAAGACCAGAGCTCGGAGCTCTGGACCCGTGCCCATTCAGCTGCCCTCGGCATCCTTCAAATTGAAGCAAAATGTCAAATTCATACCACCCATCCGACCCAAAAAGCCAGGCGTGTCTTTGACGCCCAGGAACGCCAGCCCCGTGAGAGTGGCCAAACTGTCTCCAGCGGAGGACAAAAGACCAAAGGGGATCTCAAAAAACAGTTCCTCCGGACTTTCAAGCAAAGCGTCCCGCAAACTGCATGTCCGAATACAACGGAACAAAGTGTCCCTGGCCAGCAAGTCGTCGTCCAGCAAAAAAAAGGCCGATCGGTTTAGCGTGAAGTCGAGAGAAAGGATTGGAGGACCCGTCACCCGGAGCCTGCAGCAGGCAACCAGTGCTGATTCCCCAGAAAGCAAGAAGGAAGAAACTAGCACAAGGCAGGAGTTAAAAGATTTCAGGTAAGCTTTTCTGCTGATACTGACGCAGTTGCTTCTGGCTTTAAAAATAGGTTGCCAGTTTGAGACTGAGCTTCGTAGCTGGAGTGGAGATGGCGCCAGGGGGTTTGATGGCATGGTTGGGCACACACCAAGGGCCACAATTTGGCAGAGGGTCCATCCCCAACTGGAGACACACTGGGTCAGTCTTCTTCCATTTCCCCATTGGAGAAGCACCTGGAGGCAGCAGAGGAAGAAGAGCGCGAGAGAATCATATTTTGTTTCTTCCTCTGATCATCTTCCCACCTGGTTCCTTCACCATTGCACTGATACTTTCTTGGTCTACAAAGGGGTTCAGAAGTGGGTGACCATGACACATTTTCCAGAAGAGCTGCAGTGGGAAAGGAAAAAGGAGCTGGGGGTGGGGAGGGAGGTGCATTGTAGGGACTCATTGAAACCTACAGGTTGCCGTGCTTGCAGGAGATCGAAACAGCTGTGTTAAGACACAGACCAGCTGCCGATTCCCTTTTTAGCCTTTAAAGTTCAGATGATTTGGAAATACTGCAAAAAAAGAGCAGGTGAGCTCAGGACAACATGTCAGAGCCTTTTAGGAACAGAGCTTGATTCAGACCTCATAAAAGTGTGCCTGGCTGCTGCATCCCCTCCCTCCGATGTCTTCACTGATGGCAGTTTGAAGCAGAAGGGGGAGAAGGTCCTCGTACGAGGATGGTTTGCTCGGCCGCCACTTCCTCTCAGCTCTTCCACTCAGCTACGAGAAACTGCTTCGTATCAGATCATTGGATCCCCTAGTCCAGCGGTCTCCAATCTTTTAAACCTGCGGGCCCCTTTGGAATTCAGATGCAGGGTGGTGGGCGGGACTACAAAACGGCTGCCACATTCGGCAGAGCCAACCATAACATGTCAGGGAAGGAGGTTACACATAACTAGGGATAGTCAGCAACCGGGAAAATGGACGTTTGTGGTTCGGGGTTTTCATGAACCCCGAACCACGCACCTCCAACGAACTCCTCCATTGCACAAACCGATTTGGAGAGTTTGGCCTGCCTGGAAGTGAGCTCCGAAGGCATTTAAATATCTTCAGAGCCCGCCTCCGGGTTGGGCCGGCCCAACTGTTAGTGAGCTCCAAAGACTTTTATAGGGCTTTGGAGTCCATTTCTGGATGGGCTGGGCTCCAAAGCCCCATAAAAGTCTTTGGAGCTCGCTCTGGGCTGGCCCGACACAGAGGTGGGCTCCAATGGCCTTTAAATGCCTTCAGAGTTCCCTCGGTTTGGGCCACAGGGCCGGTCGTGGGCTTTGATGGCATTTTAGTGCCTTTAGAGCTGGTCGGGCTCTGACGGTATTTAAATGTATTTGGAGCCTGCACAAACCCTCCCAAAACCTCATGAAATTCCGTGGAGGTTTGTGGGAGGCATGTTCTCCCGAACCCCGAGTTTGGGAACCACGAACCAGCCTGGTCCGTGCTCAAACCGGGGTTCGTTTGTGGGTTCGTGCCCATCCCTATGCATAACTCTTAATAGTAACATTTCAGGCAGAAGCTCTGCTTAACAGGATGCTTTTTTAAATGAACATGTTGTTCATTCCTCTTGCTTACCCAAAGTTTACCTTCAGTTACAGAGTGAACATCATGGTACTGTGGTGGCAGCTGCTGCTGAAACAATGATTTTTTTGAATTGGCGCTGACAATCAGACCTCCGATGGCCAGTCAGAATCCTTGCTGGACAAAAGCCCCACCCACTTTCTAAGAACATTGGGCAGGTGCCTGGAAAGGGGTCTGTGGGTGCCATGGTGCCCCATGGGCACCACACTGTCGGACCTACCCTAGTCGGTTAAGCATCGTTCTTAGGGGAGGGAACCAAAACAGAAGTCCAGATGCACTTTAAAGACACAGATCATTTGTTCCAGCATGTGCTTTCATGAGTCAGACTGAGCTCACTTCCTCAGATGCAATGAAAGTCAGAAAATCATTTTCCTCATTTTAATGCAGAAAATTGCAGAAGGAGAGGAGGAGCTTTTGTTTATCTTCACTGCCAGAAAGAGAGGCTGGATCTTTTGACCTCTGCCATCGTCCATCACATACAAAGACAGCTTTAAGTCTAAACTGAAGAACCACACCTGGTTTATGATACCAGGCTTTTCTTTGCTCAACTCCTCCTCCCCTGCTTTTGTATTTTCTGCCTGCAAATGAGAAAAATGCCTTTCTTTGTTCCATTGCACCTGAGGAAGTGAGCTCTTAACTCATAAAAGCTCATGCTGGAATAAATGCTTTTAGTCTTTCAGGAGCTGCTGGACTTCTGGTTTTTGTTTGTTGCAAACGATTCACATGGCTATCCATCTGTTATTAAGGGAGGGCCCATGTAGGGTTGCCAACTCCAGACTGAGACATTCCTGAAGGTTTGGGGGTGGAGCCTGGGGAGGATGGGACTTAAGGGAAGGGACTTCAGTGGGGTGTCATGCCTCAGAGTTCACCATGTAAAGCAGCCATTTTTTTTCCTGGGGAATTGTTCTGTGTAGTATGGAGAGCAGTTGTAATTCTGGGAGATCTCCAGTCTCCCATCTCTTGGTTGGCAACTCATAGGTCGATAGTTCACTGTCGGAGCATTTGTTTTCCATGCATCAGTCCCTGTCATCTCCAGCTTAAAAGATCCCCGCGTTGGAAAGTGCTGAGACCCGTTAGAGCCACAGCAAGTCAGAACTGACAGCATTGTGTTCGACAGGCTCAGCAGGGGTCCCCAGCAGTGGCCCTGCCACCTGCCAGCACCTTTCCTCGCACCTTCCAAGCGTTTTTGCAAAGCTAATGTTACTTTGGCAGCCGCTGCCACCGCAACACAAGTATCGGCACTGTGTTACTGAAGTCAAGCCGGGGCAATCGTTTTGCGGGTGGCTCCGCCTCCTGCAACAGCCATTTTATGGCAGCCGTTTTGTCACTGCACCCACCATGCCGTGTCCAAATTCCAAATCTGCCCACAGGCTTCAAAAGGTTGGGGACCGCTGCGACTGACAATGTGACTCAAGACCCCTTCACTCCCTCTTATTTATTTATTTTTTTTGAGTCCTTTATATTCCACATACAGCTAACATGTCTGATTCTGGTTCAGTTTTGCAAAACCTTCTGCCTTGGTTTCTTGCCTTCCAGGAACCTTCTGTAGCAGCAAACCAGACCTTCGAAAGGAAGTTCCTAAGCAGCGACGCCGGAGGCGTTCCGCGCTCTCCTTCAGCGGGCCAGCACTGCGGCCACAGCAGCCAAACCAGCCAGGATTGAAAGAAATGGCCGGAGCTGACCACTCCCTCCCCCCGAGGCAACAGACTGCTCATGCCGGAGCTGGGTCCGGCCAGGCTAAAGGAATACTTGGCTGCAAAGAGAGAGAGAGAGAGAGAGGGTACATGGTGTCTTTCCCCCGGCCCCCCTTTCTGAATTCTTTCTGTTAAGGAAGTGCAGCGAGCGGAACTGGAGTGAACCCTGCTACAGAACCCACAGCTCGCGCTTGCCCTTCTGGGTGTTTTGTTTTTTTCTGATGGAAGTGCATGGAAAAGAGTGAGAAATGGTATAACCCAGAAGTATGCAAAACTGGCTCCTTCTCTGCTTGGTATGTTCCAGGACAACACATTAACTGCACTAAAAAAGAAGGGGGGGTGGGTTGGTTGCACATTGAGTCCCCACAAAGCCTTTTTTCTTTTTCTTTTTTAACCACAAGAAGGTTTGTGTGGAGGAAATTTCCTCCTCTCCAAGCTCTTCTACTGGCGAGCGCCAGGATGGAGTTAGGCTGGGCACCGAACCGGGATATTGCCGTCACTTTCCCCCCCAAGGGTACCAGGAGGGGCAGGTTGGGTGAGGAGAGAGATTAGCGTAGCCTGACTAATGGGCCTCTGTCTCTGAAATCTCTGAAAGCAGACATCGTCCGACAGGTTATTTGTTTTAAGGAACTGTTCACCATATAAAACGTGTATAGCACAATGAGACTACACAGATGAAATGATGGTCGAATTGGCGGATGTATCTGTACCTAATAACTTAAGAGCTACAAAAAATTTTTCCTAGTCGGTAAGCAAGATTTACTTTCTGGAAATTAGTAGTTTTTCACACACTTTTTTGTTGTTGTTGAGGGAACTAGACATCGATCCACTCAGTGAAGAAAAGCAGCTAGTTTTTATTTGTGCTCCCCCCTCCCCCTCCCATTTTTACTTTATCATATTTTATTTGTTCTTGACTTTAAAAAAAAAAGTAATCTACCTCTTAAAATTTGTAGTTTTTAATATCGTTTGGTGAATTCGTGCCACTTTAACACCCATCCCTTTCACTATCATTCCCTCGGGTGTTCCCCCCCCCCCCATTTTTTTTTGGTTCCTTTTTTTTTTTTCCGGTTCATGGGGACTCTTATGTCAAACTATTGTATAAAGCATTTGTAGCAAGTTTGAAAAAAATAATAAAATATTTAAAATTATTTAAGTTGCTTTGGACACTTCAATTGTATTATATGTGATCTACATTTTTTCATTACTTTGAGGCGGAGGGGGTTACCTTTTGGGGTGGGAAGTGGGGGCGGGGTGTTCACCTGGAGGTTTGTCCCTGTATTGAAGTTTGCTGTTAACTGTAGTTTGTCGGAGAATGACTCCCAAAAGGCTCTTTTACTGAAAACATTAAAATTTCCAATTTGCCATATAAAAGGGCGTTGTCGTTGCTTTCAAATGCTGGCATCGTTGGAGATAACTTAAAATACAGGTAGGCAGGGCGAGTGTATGTCTTAATAACCCTGCAGTAAATATATAACCGATAAACAGCAGTAATAAACACTAGTGGAAAACAAGCACTGCACTCAAACGCAAACAAAACACTTATGTCATAGTATATCAGTAGTTATATCCACATATCATATCATTAACACTTATTTTACAAGAAGCAATGAAACTGGTTTACAGAAGCTAATAAAACCAAAAATATAAATAACACAGCTGAATCCAGCTAAATTCCAATCCAACGAAGACTCCGGATTGTATCTTCGTTTCGATTAATCTTTGTCAGAAGACTTATATTAGATTCATAGAATACTACATGTAAATTTCACCAGATTCACTAAGGTGAAGAAACTCCATGAGTATAAATATTACATATTCACTGAGCAGAAATGGCTTCATCCATTGACAAGACAAAATGAGTAAAGACGGGCTACTGCTCCAACCATGGACCTACTCTCAAGATTAATCGAAACGAAGATACAATCCGGAGTCTTCGTTGGATTGGAATTTAGCTGGATTCAGCTGTGTTATTTATATTTTTGGTTTTATTAGCTTCTGTAAACCAGTTTCATTGCTTCTTGTAAAATAAGAGTGTTAATGATATGATATGTCATAATATATCAGTAGTTATATCCTTAATAACCCTGCACCCTGGGGAAAAACCCATTGTGTATTTTTAAATGTGGGAGGGACTGTTGTTTTATAAGCACATAATGACCACCTAGATTTTGAGATTACATGAGGCATTTTCTATACCTGTAACCAATAAAATATTCTTCCTTAAACTGTGGGGGAACTTGCCTTTTTATACCTACGAACTGACTACTGTTAGATGGCCTGAAAATCTTTGGTGGATATGTCTTGTCTATGACTATGGCTAGATGGAAACCCTCTGCGGCCAGAGGCTTTTCTCCCTTTGCAAACCAGGTTCTAGGGGGTTATCAAGAAGGGAACGCTTGTTTTTATGACCTGTTCGTTTTCTGCAGGCATCTAAACTAGTCGGTGTTTGAAATAGGTTGCTGGTGTCAGGTGGTAGTTTGCATTCTCTGTTGCAGCAGTATAATAACTTCTATGCCCTGGTCTAAGTTTCATCTACAGATCTCAGGTTTTTTTTTTATAAACAGGTCCATAAAGGACAGTGGCATTGTGTCTACAACCACAGATGCAGAATCGTAAGCTTGTGACAGCTACCCAAGAAATGGAGGGTGGAAAAGCGAAATCTGAATGGGGGAGTTCTGTAATACACGTCTATGTCTGCTGGACACGTTATCCGCTGTGCAGGAGAAGTTGTTTGGAAAACCCTTCCCTGCAGCTCCTTGTGGAGTGGGCACGCAACGGCAAGGTGAGATTTGTTGCTGTGTAACATGACAAGCCAGGATCCAGCAGCAATTGGGGTGGGGTGGCGAAAACGGAAGTTGTGAATGGCCATTCCGGTGCCAAGGAACAGAAGGATTTTCGCTTTTAGTTATTCGATAGGTTGATGACTGTAAGACTGAACCAAATTGGAACAAAGGTTTTGCAAAATAATAATAAAAACCACGCCCCATGCACAGTCTGTCTCTTTTGGCAGTTGTTTTGGGACCCTTGCAAAATGAGACAAAAACATTTGCACGTTCATAGTGAGCTTGGAGGCATCACTCCGAGGTTTGCCGATGCCTTGGAGAAAAACCTTGTTGGCTACATGATGTCATCAGGAAAGCCTCTTTCGAACGAGGCCTTCGCTTGGGCTTCATGATGTAGTCATGACTGGCTACTTGCAGGGTTGGCCTTTTGTTGCTTTACTTGTTGCTTCACTGGTTAGAGCCACCTTGGAAAGAAGGGACTGATTTGGGGGGGGGGGGGGCCTGGAATCCCAGAAAGAAGCGGCGAACCATATCCTGAAAAAGGTACACAAGGTGGGTCTTCTTTGTGCATAATAACATGTACGGTGTCAAACACAGAGCAACAAGGTTCCTGCTCTCCATTACATTTTCTCTACTTTTTTGGCTGTGGTGAAACTTCAGCGCAACCCTAGTTGCTAAGACGAAGATGCAATTCTTCACTTTAGGCAACACGGGGGAGCCGTGGAAAGGGTTTTTTTCCCCCAAGGAGATGCATGTGAACACATGAAATGGCCATCTATTGAGTGAGACCGTCGCCACTCCATCTAGCTCAGTACTTTAGCTTTACATGTTCTTGGGCAGAGCAAGGTATGTAAGCATTAGATGAAAATAGTTGGCAGATAAGCAACTAATAAAAAAAAAGCAAAGGGAAAGAGTTCAAGGATGAATTATGTTTACTGTCTGTGTCCCATATATAAAAGGGCTGAAGATCTTTTCCTAGCTTGAATGGTAACACTTCATATCACACATTCGGTGTCTGGGCCACTGACGTATCTCATCATCCTTGCAGCCCCTCTCTAAGGTAGGGTGCTGTGATAGTACATCCCGTTGGTTTCCAGTGGAGGCCATCCAGGAATTCAGGTGTGAGACAGCGAATGAATGGTGTTCACATGGCTTGAGACCAGGTCTTTCCTATCCAATGAACCTGCCTGTGTACCAAGATCTGCAACTGAAGCCTTGCTTTGGGGGCTCTCCCACCTGTTGGAAGTTGGGTGGTTGGCTGCCAGAGATGGACATGTTAGTTGTGGCACCATAATTCTTCCTAAATGGGTTTTTGTGCCTGTAATGACATTGCCTTTTAGGTTTGAGAATGAAGGCTTTCATGGGTATGGCTGTTAACTTTTCTGTGAAGCCTGATTTGGGATTTCTTAAGGCATTAGTTTGCTGTCCCTTTTAATGGTTTATGTGTTGTTTTTTTAACTTCTTTTAATTGTTGTAACACGTTTCTCATGGCGTGTGTGTGTGGAAACGTGCAAGACAGGTGCTGTCCTTCCCTTCAAGGAGCGCACGAGTTCTCCTTTCCAGGGCTCATTTCGTAGCAGGAGCTCCTCTGCATATTAGGCCACACACCCCCCTGATGTAGCCAATCCTCCCAAGAGCATACAGTAGTCCCTGTAAGACGAACTCTCTAAGCTCTTGGAGGATTGGCTACATTAGGGGGGGTGTGGCCCAATATGCAAAGGAGCTCCTGCTACGAAAAGAGCCCTGCTCCTTTTCCTCATTTTATCCTCACAAACATTTGGAGAGGGAGTCTAAGCAGAGAGAGAGTAACTAGCTAGAGGTTATGCAGTGAGCTTCTGTGGAGGGCAGAGACTGGAATCGGTCTCTCAGATCCTACTCCAGTTCTCTAGGCAACATACACTAAATGGTCTTTAAATATACACGCAAAAGGAAAGGGTCTGTTGAGAGCTAACACGCCTTGACGGTCAGAGGAATGTAAAACTCTGCAAGGGCATACAAGCTGTTCATATGCCCTGCTTCTCTCTAACTGGCCTCTGTTGGAAGCAGGAAACTGGAGTCCTTCCCGCATTTGCCTGCCACTCCAGATTTTCTCAGTGTTTGAGTCGAGGCAATTTAAGTCCACAGCAAAACAGCGTCTAAATAACCTGGGGCAACAGCAGGCTGAAACCCGGCTGGCCACTGAAGGGAGGTGATGTGGTGCAGAACTGGGGAGGAGGGGGAGAGAACGCAGAATAAAAAGAAGGTTGAATTCTATTTGAGTGCAGAATTGCTCGGAGGACACTGCAGGGAACATGGATTAAAAGGAGAGTGCCGAAAGGGCCTGGTTTTCACAGGCACCTTTGCTTTCTCGGAGCAAGGTGATTCTTACGGGGCAAGAGTGCCACCTTGTGGGGAAGTCACATTTGTTTTGTCCAAGCCGCATTGTCACTCTACCTTTTGATCTGGGAATCAGTTTGTTTTAATGAACAGCACCAATTGGCGGGGGGGGGGGGGGCAGAACACCCCTAAAGCTTTGATTTCTAAATGAAATTGATGACGGCAAGGTTGTGTTTAGACTGATCTTTTCCCCCAAATACCTGCCACACCTCCTGCCTATTCACAAACGTGTCCTTCATTTTCCACCCGACATGTGGATAGGCAAGAAATCTTGTAGAAGGAGAGAGGGAAAATATACTAAATATTTTGATGGGGACTTTCCTCATGAGAAGGAGATGGCAGTGGCCACGAGGGGGTGGAGGGGCCCGGTTCGCCTCACAGCGGCCGCTTCCCTGCTTCCACAGAATGGATGTCACAGTGGCCTGCCCGGTTCTCCTCCCTCTATCTTCACAACAACCCCCCAGTGAGGTGGGTGAGGCTCTGAGATAATAACTGGCTCAAGGCCATTCGGTGAGTGTCACAGCGGGCAGGGATTTAAACCTGGATCTCCAGCAGTTTAGTCCGGCACACTACCTACACTGGCTCTAGGGCAGGGTTTAAATGTTAGCAGTTCCATTTGGTAGCCTTCACATCCTGCAGGAAAGCCACGCAGATCAAATGCTGGCTGTGTGGTTCATAAAGAGCCTGCTCCAGCCCAAAATGCTTCACCAGCCTTTGCATCATTCAAACACAGAGGCCTTGGGAAGCAGGGGGGCTCGGCCCCAGAAGGTTTTGCTTCTTTAACGCTGCTTCTGTTCAAGGGCTTGTCTTTTAATGCTGGGGGGTTTTTTTAACCGGCAGCTGCCTCCAGCAGGGCTCTGACGAGGCAGAAGAGAATTATTCTGAACAAATAAACTGTGCTGTCCTTTGCCACAGCAGACTTGCTTCTCTGCAAAAGGAAGAACTAGTTGGACAGCATTAGTTGACAGAGGGCCCTCTGGCGAGGCTGGCACGAAGGACAGATATGGGGGTGTCAAAGACAGTGAGCATCAAGGACAGGTATCTGCTGAGGTCCTCCAGGTGGCAGAGGTCCCACCCAAGGCCTTGGGTCCATTTCCCAGCAGAGGGGAAGCTTCTTCAATCAGACCCGGAGCAGCCATGGGATCAAAGACTTGGAAAGGTACTTAGTGGTCACTGAGTCCAACCCCCTGCGATCTTAAACTGGGACATTTCTCTCCAGGCTGTGCTCTCCAGTGTGGACCTCCAGAGCTCCGTCCTGCTTAGCCGTTGCATCCCACGGTTGAACTGCCAGGAAGTTTCTCCAAACATCCAACCAAAACCCATCCTCTTCTAACGGAAGCCTGCTAGATCTTCATCTTGCCTTCCGAAGCAGCAGAGATCGACGCTTGGCCAAGTTGCATGGGACAGCCCTGTAGGGATGGGATGCTATCCTGTCCCAGACTTCTCTAGGTTTAAACAGTCCCAGGTCCTTCAACCTTTTACTCATAGAGACTGATGGAGGGGAGGGGCTGTGGCTCAGCAGAAGAGCCTCTGCTTGGTATGCGAAATGTCTTGGGTTCGATCCCTGGCCTCTCCAGTTGAAAGGAACAGGCAGTAGGTGATGTGAAAGACCTCTGCCTGAGACCCTGGAGAGCTGCTGCCAGTCTGAGTAGACAAGACCAACCCTGATAGACCAATGGTCTGGCTGAGTAATATGGCAGCTTCACGTGCGTCTGTTTGTGACTTCCAGATCCACCAGCCATTTCAGCTGCCCTCCTCTGAACCTGTTCAGATTTGTCTACTGCGCTGCGGCACTCAGAACTGGATACAGTGCTCCAAGCCAGGCCTGGCTAGCGCTTCTCATGCCTTGGATTCTCAGCGACTGTTAAGGCAGCCAGAAATTGCATTAGCCTTTCCGACAGCCACATCACGTTGCTGACTCATGTTCAGCTCATGATCGCCTGCCGGGCGTGAGTCAGCAGACTGAGGGGGCTGCAAAACCATATAATGTGGCGGAGAGGGGCGGTGGGTCTTTCTCATTTGGCCCAAGGGTCCTTGCAACGAGACAGTGCTACTTTTTGCTCCTCAGCTCGCCACCAACTAGGGTGTCTAAAAAAAAAAGGATGAGACAGTTGTCTTCCATTGCTTCTACAGTGCAGGGGAGAGGAAGAGGCTGGCTGCAGGGAAGAACATAAAGCCCCGTGTTTGGGAGATCGAGACAGCTGCTGCTGAAAGGCCTGGGAACACTCTGTGCTCAAGGCCCATCCACCGGTCACAGACAGACTCATCCATCCTCAGTCAGGTCATTGGTCTACCAAGGTCAGCATTGCCTGTCTACTCTCATAGGCAGCGGTTCTCCAAGGTACTAGGCAACAGTCTTTCATATCAACTATTTTCCTGATAACTTTTTAACGGGAGAAGTTGCCAGTGGTTGAATCTGGGGCCTTCTGTGTACAAAACGGGTGACCTAACAGCAGAAGAGCCCTGGTGGACCAGACCAGCAGTCCATCTAGGCTGTGGTCACACAGCAAGTTTATCCCGGTTTGTTCCCACTATAGTTTGATCGGGAATATTTTTTTTTCCACTTGGGATGACCACACGTCCCTCCCTGAACCGCTTGCATCACAGGATGAGGCTCCAGGCACCGTCTAAATAGCCATGCCGCCGCTCGGGCGGCAAGTCTTGTTTTTTTAAAAAAAATTGGCTTTATGCATGCGCATATACACATGGCCGAACCACCACTCCCACCGGGACTCGCCATACTCCCTTGTTCTTGCAGGTGTCATCCCCCCCCCCATCCAACAGCAAACAAAATTAACCAGCGACGTACAACTGAGCGCTGGAGTCTATATGTGCACCTGAATGTTTATACATTGAATTTATTCAGCACAGGATTGGTCATGCGCACAACGACAGAAGCTTGCGGGGGGGGGGGGACATCACAAGAAGGACATTCAGGTGACTTAATCGCGATCACTGCAAGAGATGGCTGTCCAGATCGGCGAAATCGCGGATTCAAAGCACAAATACTAGGAAAGTACTTGATTTTCCAGGTGCAGGAAAACTTGCTAGGGAACTGGGAGGGTTGCGCGAGTGAGCCCACTTCAGTACGGAAGACGGATGCGGGTGTCTGATCAGCAATTTTAAATGTGAGAGGGAACAACGGTGAAACCCGATCAAAATGACCGTGGGACCACAACCTTTGTCTGGCAAAGTATGGCCTCCAGGTACTACAGTCAACATGTCCAGCTGGCAGATAAAAGAGCAGTAGTCCAGGCTAGCCATCAAGAATTCTTTCACCGACCGTGCACAGAAATGGGACTATGACCAACCTCCATGCATTGTAGGGTGGGGAAATTCCTGAAAATTTGAAGTGTGGGTGCGTAGAGCCTGGGGGAGACAGGGTTTGGGATGGAGAGGGACTTCAGTAGTGCATAATACCATAATGTCTAGCCTCTGAAGCAGCCATTTCTTCCAGGTAAACTGATCCCTGTAGCCCTGAGATCTATTGCAATGATGCCGGGGGATCTCCCAGCCCCACCTGGAGGTTGGCAAGCCTAATGAGTTGTGCAAAACATCTGCAGTGGGCTTCTATGTGCGTACCATTCTCTTTGCCGATCAGGAGTGCAGCCAGACCTGAGTAGAAGCTTGCTGGAGATTGGCTGGACAAACGAGTGTCATCACTGGGTGGAACCAACAGCCAGGGGGCCGCCCCCTCCGTGTCCATTCAGCCAGTCCATTGGAATCACGCGGTGCATGCAATATCAGTATTTTATTTAAAATGTTGGTTAGCCCCCTTGTGGAACTCAAGGCAGCTCACAATGTAAACAAAACGTAAAAACAACCATTACAAAACCCACAGAAGTCACAGTTTAAAAACTCCAGTGAAGACCGCCAACAATAATAAAAGCAGAGGAATATCAGGCATACTAAAGGAAGGTGAGATAGCTGTGTGACTGTCTGCAGCACCTTTCTGTGAGCTTTTCTCCTTGGACATCTAGTGGGAGGAATGCCCACTGGAGATGTGCAAAATTGTCTAAATTGGGTCCAGAACAGAAGGGGCACTAGGGCTTAGCATGAGCTGAAGGTAGCAGCACCAAGCTGCAACAGCCAAAGAAACAACATAAGAAGAGCCCTGTGGGATCAGACCAGTGGTCCCTCTAGTCCAGCATCCTGTCTCACATAGTGTCCAACCAGTTCCTCTGGAGGGGCAACAACAGGGCATGGAGGCCGAGGCCCTCCCCTAATAAGAACCTAAGAAGAGCCCTGCTGGATCAGACCAATGGTCCCTCTAGTCCAGCATCCTGTCTCACACAGTGGCCAGCAAGTTCCTCTGGAGAGGCAGCAACATGGCATGGAGGCTGAAGCCTTCCCCTGATGTGGCCTCCTGGCTCTGGGATTCAGGATTAGTATCTCTGAACGTGGAAGTTCCCCTCAGCCACCAGGGCTAGTAGCCACTGATAGACCTATCCTCCGTGAATCGATCTAACCCCCTTTAAAAGCTGTTTATTCCTGTGGCCATCACTGCATCCTGTGGCAGTGAATTCCACATTTTAATTCCCATGGATGTACAGCTGCTACTGCCACAAATGTGTGGGGCAGCATCAAAAGCTTTGGATCATCTTGGGAGCTTCCGACAGCCCTCCCTCCTAACTCGTTCCTCTGCTTTGCAAATGACCTGGAGGGGTGAACGCTAAAAATCCCTGCTTAGTCCCCTTCACTAGAGTCCACACTGAAGTACCCAAGTAGTGCCCATGGTTAAAAAAAAAAAAGATTCCATACGCTTACGGATTGATTTAGCAAATCGATACCTCCCCTCACTGCCCAAGGCTTCCCAGACAGCTTCTGCATAAATTCTACCATCAAAAACCCATTCAATAAAATTCAGTCAGTAAAAATAACAATCAGCAGTAAAAACAGACGGTTAAAAATGAAACGACCTTGTCCACTGCAAACCACAGTAAAATGAAGCCCACAAGCGACGCCACACAACTGAACAAAACTCTCTTAACCTGATGTTAAACCCATCTTATGCCAGGTGATGAGCTATGGGAATAAGCTGCCAACTCCGGTTTGGGAAATTCCCGGAAGATTTGGGGTGGAGCCTGGGGAGGGGAGGGACCTCATTCTGGATGTGATGTCATAGAGTCCACCCCCTGAAGCTGCCATTTCCTCCAGGGGAGCTGATCTCTGTTGGCTGGAGATCATGCCAGGAGAACACCAGGCCCCACCTGGAGGCCGCTGTCCCTATCAGCCGATCAGTCGCCAAGGAGGCAGAGGAGAGGAGTGAACAGTGATAGACCCTCTGATGGGGAGGGGTAGATGATGATTCTGAATTTCACCTCAGCCCGTCGTTGATAAGGAAACAAATGGTCCTCCGTGGATTTCTTTGAACGCCTGCCTGGAAACGCGGCTCGGATTAGTTAGCAAAACTTTTCTAATCGTCCCTCGAACTCCTTCCGATGTTACAGCTCAGCCTCCTGCTTCCTTTCTGGAAAAGCAAAAAAAAAACAAAACAGATTTGAGGGGTTTAAAAGAACAGTGATGACAAATGTGGAAGCATTCCCGGTCCCCCCTGTTTAGAGTCTCTTTTCGGTTGCCCTTCTTCACTGTTCTGTGAACCCAGACTCAAGCACGACTCTCGTGTAAAAGGCTGGGGGGGGGTCTTCCTCCCGTGTGACCTTCCTGCCCTTGCCTCTGTCCTTCTTTCTTTCTCCTCTTCTGGCCTCCCTCGAGAAACGCAGATGGACAGCAGGAACAAAAAGTGCCGAAACCAACCCCTGTCCTCTCACGGCTGCCGCTTCCATCTGTTTCCAGGGGAGCGTTGTTGTTTTTTTAATGCATTGCAGAGTGAAGTGGGACAGGAAGGTGCGGGTGGGGGGGAGAACACTGCAGCAGATTCAGAGGCAACGTAATTTAATGATGCTCGTAGGCTCCTCCTGTTTCTCTCTCTCTGCTCGGAGAAGGAGAGAGAGAGAGGGAGAGGTTTGAAGTGGAAGCACTGAGCAGGGACCAGTGCCAAAAAAGCAGGCCGGAACGTACTGTTGGCGCAAGGCTTTTAGACTGTGGAATCACGCTACTGCTGGACTGAGATGTGACCTGGGTCTGACAACAAGAGGGCACCCAGTAGGTAGGTGACTCAAGGGGGTGGTGGCGGCAGCAGCAGCGGCGCTGGGCATCCTATTGCTTTGATCTGGCTCTGTCGCAGCTTGTTGGCCATCCTCAAGGTAGCTTTTGCTTTGTCAACAGTTCCCGGAGTCTCAGATGCCAGAAAGAGCGATGGAGTGATCTTGGTTTCTCGTGAGAGCCAAGCAGAACGCAATCGCCCTTGCAGCGGAGCGGCCACAGCTGCGTCCAAACCCGTGGTTGAAGTGAAGGTGGCCTCCTGAGATCGAATGGGATAGCCCTTAGATCTTTGCAAAACAAATCCTCTCGTGGCCGTTATCTCAAAGGGAAGCATCCCAAGCGTCGCCCCAAGAAAGGAGCTTGTGCCACTTGGAGAGGAACATAAGTAACGGCTGCAAGAGAGAATAGAAATCCAATCTGCTTCCAACTGAGCGGGCCCCGAGACCTGGGGCTGGTGGCCACAGAGGCAGAAAGCATTTCCAGGGCACACGAGACGTTCCACTGAGGTGAGAAGGAACCTCGATGCTGTCAGCAAGCATTCCTCAGACAAAAAGTCAACTTGGCTGTCTACCTGCTCCCACTTCGTTGGTGCTTTCCAGCTGGGCTCGTGGTAGGAAGAGAGGAAACCGCTTCACAGCTTGGCACCGGGTACATGACTAAGCCAGGGGACCCCTGTCAAAACCATGGAAACTTCATCTGTGACTTCCAGTCCCGAAGCAGGACCGGCTGTGACCTTCTCACAGGTTTTCGGAGGGCAGTGCCAGCTTCTAGAGGCAGGTAAGAGAAGGGCTGGCCAACCCGCAGAAACACACCCCCTGGGAGCAACAGGATTTGGGGGGGGGGGGCAACCAGTAGAGCGGCGTGTGTTCCCTGGGGTGCACCCAGCATCCTTTGCAGCACTGCAAGCGATGATGGAAACAAACATCTCAACTCACGGGGTGTGGCTGTTTGTGGAAGGGCGAGGCAAAAGGTTTCGAGATGGCCCCGAATGGGGAGGGCTGGAGAAACACAGATGGGCAGGAATTGCTCTCCCTCCGAGCTGTCTTCCTGATGTTGGCTTAGGGTTGCCAGCTCCAAGCTGGTGTCCTCCTGAACCACTCCATTACAATAAAATCCTGTTCCCTTTACAAAAATACCTGTCTGAAGAGTTCTGGTTCCCCGCACCCATACTGGAGCTAAAAGCACCCGGGGACAGTTGTAGTTGGGGTAGAATTGACAGGTGCCCCCCCCCCGGCCACCAGCGGAGGATGGGGCAGGGTTGCCAGATCCAGGTTGGGAAACTCCTGAAAATTTGGGGGTGAAGCCTGGAGAGGACAGGGCCCTCAGTGGGGTACAATGCCATAGAGCCCACCTTCCAAAGCATTCATTTGCTCCAGGGGGATTTCTATGCAGAACGGAAATGAGCTGTAATTCCAGGGTATCTCAGGTCCCTCTTGGAGGCTGGCATCCCTAAGTTGGGGAAATGGCATCAGGGCAGACAGGTAAGCCCTTTTCCAACACGAGGTGAGTATCATATATACACATGACCTGGATGGCCCAGGCTAGCCCAATCACAGAAGCTAAGCAGGGTCAGCCTTGGAGGCTAAGCAGGATGGGAGACCACCACGGAAGCCCAGGTTGTTATGCCGAGGCAGGCAACGGCAAATCAGCTCTGAACATCTCCTGCTTCAAAACCCCTATGGGGTGGCCATAAATCAGCTGCAACTTGACGTCACGTTCCACCCCCACGCACACATACTCCCTCTCAGCTAATTTGAGACAAAAAATGCACATCGGAGGATCTAAGTTGCACATTTGGGGGGATTTGTTTTTCTGATTTTGCCCATCTATGGGGATGAGTCACACTCTTCCGGGTCGCTCTCGCCGTTTCAAGTTTCTTCTGCTGCAGGGGAGAAGAGAGATTTAAGAATGCAGCTTGCAGGAGCCTGCAGGAGCAAACCTTTTGTGACAGCTCCCAGTCTGGAACACCAACAAGAACCGAAAGCCAGCACTTAAAAAAAGAGAGCTCCCTGTATCAGTCTGAATATGACCCCAGCGGACCATTCCCGGAAGCTTTGGGACAGAACGTTTTAAGGCTTTCTGAAATGCATTGACTGCGCTATTAATCTTTCATGCTAGCAAGTTGTTTCCTTTTAATCTGTCACAAAAACAAGCCCTCTGCACAGGTCCATGTTCGCCAGACATTAAGTGTGGTGCATTCAGACACCCTTCCTTTTGCCAGCTAATGGGCAATCCTAACATGAGCTGGGTTGCCAGCCTCCATGTGGATTCTATGATTCTATAATTCTATGACTGCAGATCTCCCAGCCTTACAACCAATCTATATCGATTGCTAAATGCCGAAAGCCTCCCAACCTTTACCATATTGACAGAATATGAACGTTGCTGGTCAAAATGGAATGATGCTGTAGTTGCGAAAACAAGACAACTGGGCTTACGGAAGACAGAGAACTTAACCAAAAGAAGACAAAGTTTACTCCTACAAAAGTTGCTCCAAAATGATTGGGACGCTCTTCAAACAGGTGCTAGATGAAAATGCGTCTTGATGCAGCTAAGCAAGTCTGGGTATGATCAAGGACAGAGTTGCCAGGTCTGGGTAGGGAAATACCTGGAGATTTGAGGGGTGGAGCCTGGGAAGGGCAGGGTTTGGGGAAGGGTATCAATGCCATCCAAAGCAGCCATTTTCTCCAGAGGAACTGATCTGGGACTTATGTCCATTGGAGCGGGAGCGCACAGGAGTGCAGCTCCGGGAATGAGGAGCCCAGGGGGCGGGCACATGACCAAGCCCCGCCCCCTCCTCGGCTTCCCCAAGCAGTGCAGAGGTGCAGCGCCCCGGGGAAAGCCCTGCTAGGATCTTTATTGTTTTTAATGTTTTGTTTTAATATTGATAATTTTATCATTGTTCCTTTTAAGACTGTGTGCTGCTTTTCTAGAGACTTGCTCAAAGTGGCATATAAATTTTCAAAGTATACCATTTTTTATCGGGGCACAGGGCACATAAGTACTGGAGAAATTTCACCAACCCTTCAGCAGCTTCCACCCCATCAGTTTGGTGTAGTGGTCAGGAGTTGGACTCTAATCTGGGAGAACCGGGTTTGATTCCCCACTCCTCCACATGCAGCTGCTGGTGTGTCCTTGGGGCAGTCACAAGTTCTCTCAGAGCTGTTCTCTCATGAGCAGTTCTCAAAAGACCTCTCTCAGCCCCACCTACCTCACAGGGTGTCTTGTTGTGGGGAGGGGAAGGGGAAGGGATGGGTGGTGCAAGTGTCCTGGGTGTCTCAAGTCTACTTGAAACCTGGTGGTTTCAAGGGAGCAGGAAGAGAATGAGGGTGTGTTCCTTACGCTTATTTTTATTGCACAAAGTATTGGATGGGGAAGGGAATGGAGGAAGAGCAGGTCAGTTTCACTCACCTGTGGAGTGGAGCCTGAGGGGTGGGTGTTGCCTTCTGACACACTTCCGGCATGTTAGGGGGTGTGGCATATGCAAATGAGTTATGCTAATGAGTTATGCTAATGAGTTATGCTAATGAGCTCCTGCACCTCTTTTTCTACGAAATGACCCCTGCTTATGCGTATGGGTTGCTAGTTCTGGGTTGGAAAATACCTGGAGATTTGGAGGGTGTAGCCTGGTGAGAGAGTGAGTTTTAGAGAGGGGAGCAGAATTGCCAACCTCCAGGTGTAGGGCTGCCAAGTCCAACTTGGGAAATATCTGGGGACTTTGGGGGTGGAGCCAGGAGACTTTGGGGGTGGAGCCAGGAGAAAGGAAGTAACATCATTTTGTGATGTCACATCCTGTGATGTTGCTTCCACATGCTGACACATGAACTCATGAAGTTTCCTAATACTGAATCAGGCCATTGGTCCATCAAGGTCAGTACTGACTACTCAGACTGGTAGTGGCTCTCCAGGGTCTCAGGCTGAGATCTTTAATGTCACCTATTACCTGATCCTTTTTTAGCTGAAGAAGCTGATACCTCCTGCATGTCAGATGTCTATCACTGAGCAACGGCCCTACTGAATCCTTCCTCATCTCGGCAGAATATGAAGCACTAAGAGCTACACAAGTGCTAAATATGATTTTCATATCATAAGAACAGGAGAGAAGCCACAGTGGATCGGCCCATCCAGTACAGCCCATCCAGTACAACACTCTGTGTCACAACAGTGGCCAAAAATACCAGGTGCCCTCAGGAGGTCCAGCAGCGGGGCCAGAACTCCAGAAGCCCTCCCACTGTTGCCCCCCCAAGCACCAAGAATGCAGAGCATCACTGCCCCAGACAAAGGGTTCCATTTAGAGCTTGTGGCTAATAATAGCCACTGATAGACCTCTGCTGGATGGGGACAGAGAGAGACAGACAGACAGACAGACAGAAAAAAGAAAGAGGGAGAGAGAAGGAAAGGAGCTGGAAGAGAAACTTACTTTGCCAGCCACATGCAAAAGCAGCTCCTTCAGTCCCTCCTTAATTTCTGGGCGGACCTCTCTTGCTGTGGAAGCTCTCTTGCTGACTTCTTAAAGGGGAAATGTCTGGTGAGGCTTTTTACTGCAGGGCAGGCTCTCTGCAGACATTTCCCTTTTAAGGTAGCCATTTTGTCCCCCCGGTGGCCAATTTGGAAAAGGCGGGGAAAGCACTAAAAATCGGTGTTTCCCCCGCCCTACTGGGGGACTTGACAGCCCTGTCCAGGTGGCACCTGGAGATATCCCACTATGACAGTTGCTCTCCAGACAACCAAGATCAGTTCCCCTGGAGAAAAATGGCTGTTTTAGAGGGTGGGCGCTACAGCATTCTGTCTTGCTGAGGCCCTTCCCCTTCCCAAACCTCACCCTCCCCAGGCTCCTCCTCCAAAATCTCCAGGTATTTTCCAACCCAGAGCTGGCAACCATATGAAGAAGTTCCCTTGAATCAAGTCCAGAAATTACCCCACTCTGCATTAAAATGCAACCATCACCGTAGGAAAGGGACAGCTGGAGCTGCGCATGAAAGTTGTCTCCGGCTCCCAAGCCACTGATCAGCCATAAAGCCATATTTGTGTTATGACCACAGCCTTGCAAGACATTTTTAAACACTTTTCAACTTGTTCTTAATAACAGCATTCGTCTCACATTACTCACTGCTGGCCATACCTTGGAGAGCCATCCAGAGCCTCAAAGTGTCCTTGACTGTGAGTCCTAATTATAAAGGAGATATCTGCATAAAAGGTTTTCGTTGGCTTCTGGGAGGCCAATAGGGAGGCTGGGTTTAGTGGCTACTGGGTCTTAATGCCCCACCAGTTCTGAGTGAAATGAGTGAAACATGCAGGTTTGTCTAAGTGGGCCTTCATTGTTGTTGCAACCGTGCCAAAACAACACGACCATTGGTTTCCCTCCGATTGACGGCAGGGACCATTAATCTCCCTTCTTGATGGAAAGATTTAATTTGGGCAATTAATGCTCATGAGCGGTCATCCTCCTCCCTGGAAATTGAAAGCAATCATCTGATTTTCTTTTTATGATGCTCCAGTAACAAGCCAAGTACACAGGGCTGATTAGATTAGCAAAGAAGAGACATACGTTTTGCTGGTTTTGCTCTTCAGGACTGCAGTCTGCTTTCTAATGATGGCTCATTGCCACAAATGAAAGTCTGAAAGCTGATCCAGAACGCAGTAGCCCGGGACCCCTCCTTTAAGAGCACACATTCAACCAGTGCTTTGCCAGCTGCACTGGCTCTAGGTTGAGTACCAGGTCCCATTCAAGGTTTTGGTATTAACCTCTAAGGCCTTGAACTGTCTGGGGCTAACATACCTTCAGGACTGCCTCTCCTGTTTGGTGTGAGAGCCAGTTTGGTGTAGTGGTTAAGTGCGCGGCCCCAGCTCCTGGCAACCTAGCAGTTTGAAAGTAAGAAATGACAAGTAGTTAGGTACCGCTTCAGTGGGAAGGTAACAGTGTTCCATGTGCCTTGGCATCTAGTCATGCCAGCCACATGACCATGGAAAAAGTCTTCGGACAGCACTGGCTCTTCAGCTTGGAAACGGAGATGAGCGCCGCCCCCTAGGGTCGGATTCGACTGGCTTTCAAGCAAGGGAAACCTTTACCTTACTCTATTTTTATCCCCAACGGGGATCCCAAACGTCTTACAATATCATTCTCCATGCCTCCACTTAATCCTCACAAGAGCTCTATGAGGTAGATTAGGCTGAGAGAGAGTGACTGGCCCAGGCTTTCATGGTAGAGTGGGGATTTGAACCTGAAGCTTGAGAGTCCTAGGCTGACACTCTAGCCCAGGGGTGTCAAAGACAGGGCCCGGAGGTGGGGACAGAGCTGGCCCATCCAGGGCTCTTACCCAGCCTGCAAGCAACTGGTATGTATGGAAATATATGCCCCCCCCCAGCAGCCTCCTGCCTTTCCTCCCTTGCACACATCCCTGATGTAGCCAGTCCTCCAAGAGCTTACAGTAGCCCCTGTAAGAAGAGCTCCGTAAGCTCTTGGAGGATTGGCTACATTAGGTGGTGTGGCCTAATATGCAAAGAAGCTCCTGCTACCCAATGAGCCCCAGGGCATATGTTTGACACACCTGCCCTAGAGAAAATGGCTGCTTTGGAGATGGATTCTGTGGTATTGTATTCTGCCAGAGTCCCTCCTCTTCCCAAATCCTCCCCAGGCGCCACCCTGAAATCTCCAGGAATTTCCCAACCTGGAGTTGGCAACCCTAGCTGCTAATATGATCAGGATATGCTAGTTTTAAAAGAAATCCTATGTGAAATTGTGAGTCTTGAATGTATCTGCAGGTTTAATTGATTAGAACTGCGGGCCCTGCCTGGGAGGTTGGCAATCAGCTGCCGCACAGCAGCTGGGTCCTACTACAATCCCAGGGTACTTGGGGCTCTATCATTTAGTCAGCGTTCGGGTTGCCGACTTCCAGCGGGACCTGGAATGACAACCGATCCCAACCACAGAGATCAGTTCCCCTGGAGGAAACGGCAGCTTCAGACTCTCTGACATCACAGCTCCGCTGCGTCCCCAAGCTCTGCCCTCCATAAGTGGTGCTCCCAAATCTCCAGGGGTTTCCCAAGCTGGGGTCGGCATCCCTCGTCCCCATTTGTCCCACTCAGAAGGAAAGCACATATTTTATTATGTATTTATTTAAAACATTAATGCGCTGCCTTTCTACCCCAATAAGGTCCTCAAGGTGGAAAACATCAGGTGTTAAAATGCTTAAAACATTACACTATTTAAAAGGTATATATAAATATTTTACAATCCAACAAAAACATACTGATTTACACACATACAGGGATGATCGGATGACTTCTCCCAGCATCTTCCTT
Organism: Lepidodactylus listeri; assembly: GCA_029233225.1. Taxonomy (NCBI): domain Eukaryota; kingdom Metazoa; phylum Chordata; class Lepidosauria; order Squamata; family Gekkonidae; genus Lepidodactylus; species Lepidodactylus listeri. The sequence continues at coordinate 36,919,087 of JARCFY010000019.1, read as the reverse complement.
CCTTCCTTCCTTCCTTCCTTCCTTCCTCCCTTCCTCCCTCCCTCCCTCCCCTTTCTCTTTCTTTCTCTCTCTCTCTTTCCTTCCTTCCTTCTTCCCTCCCTCCCTCCCTCCCTCCATCTCCTTTCTCTTTCTTTCTCTCTCTCTTTTCCCTTCCTTTCCCTCCCTCCCTTCCTCCCTTCCCTTTCTCTCTTTCTTTCTCTCTCTCTCTCTTTTCCCTTCCCTTCCTTTTCCTCCCTCCCTCCCTGCCTTCCCAATGGGGACCCAAAACAGCTCACATCATTCTCCCCTCCTCCATTTTATCCTCACAACAACCCTGTGAAGTAGGTTAGGCTGAGTGCATGTGACTGAGCCAAGGTCCCCCAGTCAGTTTCCGTGGCAGAGTGAGGATTCTGACTTGGGCCTCCCAGGACCTAGCCTGATCGCCTTAACTCCGACCCCACAATGGCTGTCTTTGTGAAAGGGAGAGGGTTGTCGCCTAGGCGGGTTCCTGGGTCCTCGCAGAGTCTAGACTCTTTCTGATGCGAAGTGGTGAAAAGGACCAGGAGAGGGAGGCAGAGTACAATATGTAGCCGGGATTGCAAGGGGGAGCTCTTGATTCCTTCAGAGCTTCTAACCACAGCATTTGTTTCAAGAGAAGAGATCCTGCAGTGTTAGAGATGTCGGCCTCCAGGTGGGATCTGGGGATCCCGCAGAATTACACCTCACCTCCAGATTAGAGATCGGTCCCCTGGAGGAAGTGGGTGCTTTGGAGGGTGGACTCTGTGGCATTGCGCCCCACTGAGGTCCCTGTCCTTCCCAGGCTCCATCCCCAAATCCCCAGGAGTTTCCCAACCTGGATCCGGCAGCCCTACCCCTCCATCTCCTGCCGGTGACCAGGGGGACCTGTCAACCCTATGCAATATTTAGACATCTATCCCCTATTTCGTTATAGTTTCAAGGTACCAGGCCAAGTTTTATTTCTATTTACAGTGTGGGTCTAAGCAAGCCGCTATGGAGCCTCATTCCCCTTGCCTCGACTTGTGCTGTTCATTCTGGAATAAACTCTACTTAAGAAGACCCTGGCCCTATTCGCAAGAGCCTGCATCTTACAGAGCCATCTTAACACAGAGGGGGGGGGACTGCAGTTTTGCATTATGGGCTCTATTGCCACAGCTGGTGTTGCAGGTAATAGGTCTTAAAAGCAGCTGCTGGGGACCCCACTCCCTCGGGAGGCTCACTCCAGGGCCACTCTGCAACTTTGCAACTTTGCAAAACGAATTGGAACACGAATGTTGTACACAGCAGGGAAATAGATGATTGCTTATGAAAAGTCAACGGACTTCATGTCAGAGACGTGAGCCTCACACTTGGGCCCCCTAGAGAATACATTTACGCACTGTCCATTCAAACTGTGCACCCCAAGTAGTCTGATATAACCTCCGAGTGGTGGCTGGAGATCTCCTGGGATTGGAACTGATCCCCAGGCGACAGAGATCAGTTCCTCTGGAGAAAATGGCTGCTTGGGAAGGTGGACTCTATATGGCATTATACTTTATTGAAGCTCCTCCCCTCCACAAAACCTGCCCTCCTCAGGCTCCACCCCCAAAATTCCCAGGTATTTTCCAACTTGGATCTGGCAGCCCAAGCTATCAGAGTTGGCAGGAGGGATAAGACTAGGGTTGCCAGGTCTGGGTTAGAAAATACCTGGAGTCTTTGGGGGTGGATCTGGAAGAGGGCGGGGTTTGGGGAGGGGAGGTGCCTCAGCATGGTACAACGCCGTAGAGTCCACCCTTCAAAGCAGCCATTTTCTCTAGGGGAGCTGATCTCCGTCAGCTGGGGATCAGCTGTAAAAGCGGGAGATCCCCAGGCCCCACCTGGAGGCTGGCAATGCTAGAGTGGACTAGGGTTGCCAGATTCTGTCCTGGAAATTTGGTAATAGAGCCTGGGGAGGGCAGGGTTTGAGGAGGGGAGGAACTATAATGCCACAGAGTCCATCCTCCAAAACAGCCACTTCCTCCAGGGGAACTGATCTCTTGTTGTCTGGAAGTCAGTTGTAATTCCAGGAGGTCTCCAGGCCCCACCTGGAGGTTGGCAACTCTTAGACTGAGGAGGAAGGGCAAATGAGTGAGTGGGGGCAGGGCACTGAGGGCACATTGCGTTTGGACTCCCCTGTGCATTCCTCATTGTGCTCCTTTTCACCCAAGTTCAGGAAAAGTTCTGCCTTCGCACCCGTCCACAAAATTTACTTCTTTTGTTTGCCTGGGAGATGTATGACCCACTCAGCAACAAACCGCTCCCCAAGGGAGTTACAAAGCATAATCGAAACCGCAAAATCAATACTACAATTTGCAATTTAATGCCTTTTTATACGTTAGGTGGTGGTGCCCTTTATCAGCCAAAATAATATAATGCATTAATTTTAATGGGAAAATCAGATGCGAGGAAATTTAAAAAAATAAACTTGACCCTGAAGTAAAGACTTGCTAGATCAGTTTGCATGGACCAAATTGGAACAGTGTTTTTTTTGTGGAGCTGCAAAATTTCCTACTGTATACCCCGCCTTTCTTCCTGGAAGAAGAAGAAGAGAAGATCGGATTTATACCCCACCCTTCACTACCCAAGGGAGTCTCCGAGCAGCTTACAAACTCCTTTCCCTTCCCCTCCCCACAACAGACACCCTGTGAGGTAGGTGGGGCTGAGAGAGCTCTTTTGAGGACTGCCCGTGAGAGAACAGATCTGAGAGAACTGTGACTGACCCAAGGTCACACCAGCAGCTGCACGTGGAGGAGTGGGGAATCAAGCTCGGTTCTCCCAGATTAGAGTCCGCACACTTAACCACTACACCGAACTGGAATGCAAGGGGCTACCCCTAGGCTTCCCAGGAAATCTCCTAACTGTACAGTGGCCTGATCCAGACCGGCTTCACCTCAGCAAGGTTGCTGGCATGGTTGTCCTTCGATCTCTGGGAACATTTATGGTGGCTGGAATTCCACTGGGCTAGCTATGCAGAGATGCGACCGCAGACATATATCCCCTTCCTTGATGCTTCCTTTAGGATGCTACTAGGTCCCACCTTCCATTGGGACTGGCTCCCCTGTAGAAAAGCATCCTCAAGAACTGTCTCGGAGGCAAAATCCATTGAGCGAAGGTGGCAAACGGGTGCAGACCGGTGAAGTGTTTTCTCCCTTTCAAGACAAGAACTCGTGGGCACTCCACGAAATTGCTGAGCAGTCGGGTTGGAACGGACAAAAGGAAGTCCTTCTTCACCCAAAGAGTGATTCACACATGGAAGTCACTGCCACAGGAGGTGGTGGTGGCTACAAGCATGGACAGCTTCAAGAGGGAACTGGATAAACATAGAACAGAGGTCCATCAGTGGCTACTGGCCACAAGGTATAGATAGGAACTCTCAGTCTGGGGCAAGTGATGCTCTGTATTCTTGGTGCTTGAGGCGGGGGCAACAAGTGCCCTGGCCCCACTGCTGGACCTCTTGAGGGCACCTGGTATTTTTGGCCACTGTGTGACAGAGTCTTGGACTGGATGTGCCATTGGCCTGATCCAACATTGGCTCCTCTTATGTTCTTATGTTAACTAAGTAAAGGTAAAGGTTTCCCTTGCTCGAAAGCCAGACGAATCTGACTCAAGGGGGCGGTGCTCATCTCCATTTCCAAGCCGAAGAGCCAGCATTGTCCGAAGTCTTCTCCTGTGGTCATGTGGCTGGCATGACTAAATGCCGAGGCACACAGAACGCTGTCACCTTCCCACCGAAGCGGTACCTGTTTATTTACTTGCAATTTCTTGCTTCCGAACTGCTAGGTTGGCAGGAGTTGGGGCCAGAAACAGGAGCTCACTCTGTCATGTGGCACTCAGGTCTCGAACTGCCAAGCTGCTGACCTTCTGGTCAGCAGCTCAGCATTTTAACCTCTGAGCCACTGCAGCCCCATTCTCAAAAGCTACCTGCGTATATTAAATATGATTCTTGTCTAAAGCTGTCTGCTCCTGGAATAAGGTTCCCCGCTCAGTTGACATTTAGGTATATATTGCAAAGGACTTCATTTCTCTTTGTTTTTCGAACCGTCGGCTTGAACAGCCTTGGCCACAGTCATGTCACCTCCAAGAGCTGAAAACCATGGAAACCAGAGGATGAAAAGATCCAGCTGCTTTGATGCTGTTGTTTTTTAAAAAAAAAATTGGTTTGGAGCCCCCACGAGGAACACCAAGGCTGGCTTTTTCGGAACTCATTAAGATCTTGTTCTTCGTCTCATGATGCAGCCCTCTCGCAAAGGAAAAAGAGTTAAAATCACCAGGTCCCAACTCTAAGCTGAGTTAGTGTGAGCTAACTCACAGTTTTTTAGCCTCCATCTCACACATTTTTGTCTTAGCTCAGGAAGGATGGCTCCAGAGCAAACTAACTTATGCAGTAGCCAAACTTGAATGTCAGTAGCTCACAAAGTAGGATTTTTGCTCACAAGACTCCACAGCTTAGAGGGAGCATTGGAGTGAATCGTTCTCTGAAAAACTTTAACACCCTGTTTCTCTTCTGACTCCAGTTTATCAGACATTCCTTAGCTCTTTGCAATAGCCTTTCCACAAAAGGAAGTCTTTAGACTTAAAATACACCTGGGTGCAAAAATGGATAATCATCCCACAGGTGACTGCTGAATCACCAGTGAGAGCCAGTTATTCCTTTTTTAATATTTTAGTTTTAAATAATTATTAGTGGGTTGCCAACCTCCAGGAGATCTCCAGCCAACAGAGATCATTCCACCTGGAGAAAGTGGCCACTTTGGAAGGTGGACTCTATGGCATCGCACCCCACTGAAGTCCCTCCCTTCCACAAACCCTGCCCTCCGCAGGCTCCACCCCCAAAATCTCCAGGTATTTCCCATCCCAGAGCTGGCAACCCTAAAACCTCAAACAAAAGAGAAATACAACTATAATAACAATGGTGGCAAGTCTACATGGAATTGGGGCTAATAATATTGTAGGGAAAGCGCCATCTTGGATCATTTTATTTTGTTCTTTAATTTTTACTAAGTTATACATTGAATTTTAATGTTTTGCTTATTTTCTGGCATTACGCCTTGTACAATGCCCAGAGCCCAGCATAAGCTGGGATGGGGCAATTGATAAATTATTAGTAATAATAATAATAACAACAACAACCACCTCCATAAATCGCCCCAGACCCTATATTCAGCCTTGCCTCATTCCAAATGGTGCTTGCTCTTGCGCTCACATGAATTATCTTTAAAAAGTCCCCCCCTTTTTAGAGAAGTCATTGTATATGCAAATGTGTGTGTGTGTTTAATTGATTACATCTCAGACGACTGATTGCTTTAATTAAGTGGCAGCCCAGCACCAAAGGAGTCCTGCTCAATACAACGTGTGGGTAGTCGCAGGCTTGGCTCTGCCTATGGAGATCCCCTTCTGAAAAACAAGGTTGTTTAAAAACTCAGATTCATTCTCATCACATTCATTTAAAGAGCCTTGAAAGGTAATTCATGCGTCCATTCAGACCAGGGGAACAATCAGCATCCCTGAGTTTTGTTTCTTACCTTTTGATGGTGTCTCTGACCGGGACTTGACCTCCGATCCCTGGGACATTTGGCTGGACCAGTTCCATTTTTATGGGTTGAACAAATCCTCGTAAAAAGATAATTGTGGGGGAAGATGATCTGGAACTTCCATACTTCAAACGATTTCCCTCCTCGGAATAACAGGCACTCAATCGAACACTCTCTAATATTTCCTTTGGGGCTTTTCCAAGCCAATGCCTGTCTCCCGCTTCCAAGGGAACAAAAATGAGAAATTGACTAATAAAAAAATCAGTATCGTTGCCTTGTTAATAACTCATTTCGCCCTTTGCTGTCAGAGGAAGCCAACTCCCTGCTACTCGGTTCGAAAACTCATCAGAAGCGATGACCTTTGTGTCAGGAAAAATTACTCCATACGGTAATGTAATTGCCAAGAAGAAATATTATTCTCCTATAGATTATCCTTTGCAGAAATCTTAATGGGGAGTCATCGTAAAGGAGGAGCTCTACCATCCCGGACTATCAATCTGACAGTTCTTTTCTTTCAATGGCGAAATGTGCTTGCGTGATGGTAAATGTTATATTTTGAAGGTCCATCCTAAATGGCAGCAGAAGAGAAGCTAAGGTTCCTGTCACGCAAAGATGAGTCCGGTGGCACCTTTAAGACTAACAGACTTGATTGGAGCATAAGCTTTCGAGAAACACAGCTCTCTTTGTCAGAGGCCGCAACAGACTAACATGGCTAACTCCTCTGGATCTAAAAAAATATGAATGGAAGCAGGGATCATTTCGTAGAAAAAGAGGTGCATAACTCATTTGCATATGCCACCCCCCCTAACATACATAAGTGTGTCAGAAGGCAACACCCACCCCTCAGGCTCCACTCCACAGGTGAGTGAAACTGACCTGCTCTTCCTCCATTCCCTTCCCCATCCAATACTTTGTGCAATAAAAATAAGCGTAAAGAACATACCCTCATTCTCTTCTGGCTCCCTTGAAACACCAGGTTTCAAGTAGACTTGAGATACCCAGGACATGTGCACCACCCATCCCTTCCCCTTCCCCTCCCCACAACAAGACAGCCTGTGAGGTAGGTGGGGCTGAGAGAGGTCTTTTGAGAACTGCTCATGAGAGAACAGCTCTGAGAGAACTTGTGACTGGCCCAAGGTCACACCAGCAGCTGCATGGGGAGGAGTGGGGAATCAAACCCGGTTCTCCCAGATTAGAGTCCCAGATTAGAGTCCAACTACACCAAACTGATGGGGTGGAAGCTGCTGAAGGGTTGGTGAAATTTCTCCAGTACGTATGTGCCATGTGCCCAGATAAAAAATGGTATACTTAGAAAATGTATATGCCACCTTGAGCAAGTCTCTGGAAAAGCAGCACACAATCATAAAAGGAACAATGATAAAATTATCAATATTAAAACAAAACATTAAAAACCATAAAGACCCTAGCAGGGCTTTCCCCGGGGCGCTGTGCCTCTGCACTGCTCGGGGAAGCCGAGGAGGGGGCGGGGATTGGTCATGTGCCTGCCCCCTGGGCTCCTCACTCCCGAAGCTGCACTCCTGTGCGCTCCCGCTCCAACGAACCCCTGAATGGAAGCATTAAGGTCAGAATGCGAGGCAATGCTTTCGTTATACGTAGGTGCAGACAAAGTCAGTGTGTGCTAGAATCTAGCTGTTAGCAGGGTGTGACATCTATGTATTTATTTGCTTTATTTACCTCTCGCCTTTCACCCCAATGGGGAGCGGAAGCAGCCAATGCAATTCTCCTTTCCTCTGTTGTGAGGATACAACAGAGGAAAGGAGAATGACATAGGCTGCTTTGGGTCGCCACTGGGGTGAAAGGCGGGATGTAAAAACAGCAAAAAGATACATAGACATATACATGAGTGAGATTAGGGTTACCAACTTCCAGGTGATGGCTGGAGATCAGGAATTACAACTGATCTCAAAGCAACAGAGATCGGCTCGCCTGGAGAAAATGGCCACTTTGGAATATGGACTCTATGGGATTATACCGCACTGAAGTCCCTCCTTTCCCCAAACCCCGCCCTCCTCAGGCTCCACCCCCAAAATCTCCAGGTGTTTCCCAAACAGGAGCTGGCAACCCTAGGACTCCTGGTGGTATCTGGAGATCTCCCAGGATTACAACTGGTCTCCAGGCCTCAAGAGATCAGCTCACTTGGAGAAAATGGCTGCTTTGGAAGGTGGACTCTATGGCATTCTACCCCTTTGAAGTCCCTCCCCTTTCCAAACCCCTCTCTTCTCAGACTCCACCCCCCCCCCCAAAAAATCACCAGGTCTTTCCCAACCTGGAGCTGGCAACCTTAGCTATGAGGCAGGTTAGGCTGAGAACATGGGACCGGCCCAAGGTCACCCAGCAAGCTTCAATGGCACAGGTGGGGATTCAAACCTGGACTTCCCAGATCTTAGTCCAGCACTTTAACCACTACACCACTCTGGCTCTCACATCGATTCTTCAAGACAAGACCTGCTCCCTTGGAAAAGTATCAGCTGGGCCTGGACAGGTTTCTGGGAGCGTCTGACTCTGGCTTTTGCTCACGCTGTGGCAATAAAAGAAGTGGGAAGCGTTCCGGAACTTGTGCTTCAGCTTCTCTCGGTTTGCTTTAGATGCTTTATGGTCTACTTCTTCCTGTTTTATGAATAACTTTTAGGATACTCAATTGGTTTTTGGCGAGGGATGCCAGACTCCAGGTGGGACCTGAGGATCCCCTGGAATCACAGCTCATCTCCAGACTACAGGAATCAGTTCCCCTCGAGAAAATGGATGGCTTTGGAGGGTGGACTCTATGGCATTGTGCCCCACTGAGGTCCCTGTCCTCCCCAAGCTCCACCCCCAAATCTCCAGAAGTTTCCCAACCTGGATCTGGCAACCCTACCCCTCCATCTCCCACCAGTGGCCAGGGACTTGGCAACTCTAGTTTTTGCCCCTGGTTTGCTTTTAGTGGCTTCTTGGGTTTTGATATTGATTATAGTATTTTAATGATTTTGTGGTATTGTTTTTACTTGTGAGCTGCCTGGTGAGGCGGCGTATAAATTCCCCAAGTAAATCAACATCACAAAGTACATCTGGCCCAGCCAGTGGACAAAACCGGCTTTGTGTGGTGTTAATTACCAAAGGCAGATGAGATCAGGAAAGGGAGACACGTATATAGGGGAGAAGTCGTCCCCAATTAGAGGGCACTTAAGTGTGCCTGACTTGGAGTGGAAGTTAATTGGGGTTTTCAGGAAGCCGGATACTCGACTCCCGTAGACACTTTTCATCGTAGGATAGTGACAGCTTGCTTATGCAGCCTAAAGAAAGAGCCCTGAGTTCTGAATCTGAATCACACATTTCAGCTGCTCCGTTCACAAGGGAAAAACACAAGAGATGTGATCAAGAGGGTTCGTGGTCTAAAATCTTGGGCATCCCACATGCGGGGGATACGGAGGGCAGAGTTTAGGAAGGGGGGCTCATCAGGGGTGTGATGCTTAGGGATGCCAGCCTCCAGGTGAGACCTGGGGATCCCCTGGAATCACATCTCATCTTCAGACTACAGAGATCAGTTCCTCTGGAGAAAATGGATGCTTTGGAGGGTGGACTCTATGGCGTGATACCCCACTGAGGTCCCTGTCCTCCCCAGGCTCCACCCACAAATCTCCAGGAGTTTCCCAGCCTGGATCTGGCAGCTCTACAGGAGCCAGGAACTGCCGGAGGCCAGCACCTGGCAACTCTAATGATGCTATAAAATCCTCCCTCTAACGCTGCCATTGTCTCCAGGGTAATTGATCTCTGTAGGCTGGTTGTGACTCTGGGGGCACTCCAGACCTCACCTGGAGGTTAGCAAACCCAGATACAGCCTGGGAAACAATTTTATTTGGTGGCTGGTCACGACCTAGGGAGATCCTACTCCAAACCTACCACCCCACCCAGCCCATTCTGAAGCCCTCTTCCATCTGAAGGACCCTCCTCCCAACTTCGGTGGCTCTTCCCTCGGTGGAAGTTTGCTTAGGCTGGTGGAAAGCTCTTTGGAAGATGGTCGGCTCCACCCCAAAAAGAGTTTTCAAGATCACAACTGATCTCCAGGCCAACTGTTCCCCGGGAGGGAAATGGCTGCTTTGGACGGTGGACTCTGCAGCATTATTCGCTGCGGAGGCCCCTCCCTTCCCCCAACCCTGCTCTTCATCCCCAAATCTCCAGGAATTTCCCGAACTGGAGTTGGTGACTGTAAAAGGACATTCCCTCCAGAGTTGCAGTCTGAAGCAGTACGTTAAATTTTACCATTTCATTCTGCATCTGAAGATTAGGCACCAGTTAGCAGGCGTTCAGGAGTGGGAAAGACCTTTCCCTGCCTAAGACTGTGGAGAACAGCTACCGGGGCTTTTTTTGTAGGAAAAAAACAGCAGGAACTCATTAGCATAATAGGCCACACCCAACCACAGAAACTCATTAGCATATTAGGCCTCACCCCTGGCCACACAGCTCCCTTCCAGGATCGGCTTCCCCAGTTGCCCCGTGGCTTGTGAGGCGCCTGGGGAACCCAAGGCTGTAGGCATGGCAAACTCAGAAGCCAGCCAGAACTCCAATCCTGTGCGTTCCTGCCCAAAAATAGCCCTGACAGCTACTATGTGCAGTATACAAGACTGGCTGTTTTATTTATTTATTTATTATTTACTCCAGTTGGACACAAAGCAGCTTACACATCATTTTCCTCTCCTCCATTTTATCCTCTCAACAGCCCTGTGAGGTGGGTTAGGCTGAAAGTCTATGACAGACCCACGGTGACCCAGCAAGCATCCAGGGCAAAGCAGGGATTGGAACCTGGATATCTCAGGTCCTAATCCAATACTCTTAATCACTCCACCACACTGGCACTTTTCCAGCTAGCCGCGTCAAGCGTCTCTCGCACTAGATGGAGCATCGTATACTTGAGGGGGAGAAAAATGATGTGACGTTCCGCCACGGCATTTTAGTGAGTAATAAAACAGAATAATTTATTGTAATTTTTATAATATAATTTTCTTTGGGATTTGAAGAGGCTTTATTGCCCTGCGGTATACTCAATTTTACTCTTAATAATATTGATATTACCATAGATGTGCCCCCATATTCTTAGAGGGTCCTTTGATTTGGAGTAGAGGTTAATGCTTTAATGTCGCGGATGCCGTAATAGCCAGGATTTAGGAAACCATCATATAATAATTATACTGCCGGCTAGAAAGGCACATGCCTATTTTCAAGTATCCACTCAGCCCCAGAATTCAGCAAGTCACCTTGGGCCAGTCACGCGCTCTCTTGGCCTGGCTTACCTCACAGGGTTGTTGTGAGGACAAAACACAGCAGAGATAAACAATCTGCTCTGCCCTTTGTTCCTTGGAGGAGAAGTGATATAAAAAATGTGACAGAAACAGAATGGGAAATGGGGCGAAGACGAAGAATGCCCTGCAGAGGCTTGCCAACCTCCAGGTGGTGGCTGGAGATCTCCTGGGATTGCAACTGCTCTCCAGGTGACAGACATCAGTTCACCTGGAGGAAATGGCTGCTTTGGAAGGTGGACTCTATGGTATTATACCCCACTGAAGTCCCTCCCCTCCCCAAACCCACCCCCCTCAGGCTCCACCCCCTATATTTCCAGGTATTCCCCAACCTGTATCTGAGAGCCCTACTAGTGTAGTTGATTTTCCTGCTCCTCATCCCTTCCTCCGTGATTATGAAGGATTTCAGACAGCCTATCTATTCCGTTTCAGGAACTGGTTACTAACGTTTTTTTCTGTCATTTCAGACAGACCCGTTTTAGTAACCGGCTGTTAACGGAATATATTTACCTGTTCATACAATGCTGGCTGTTTGGGAAGCATGTCTGAGGTATTGATAACGAAAACTGCTTTCCTCAGGTCTTCAATCCCTTCTTCCGGATCTGAATCGCTACAGTGGGCTGTGTAAAATGCCTCTAGCGTTTCCTCCAGTGACAGGTGTCTTGCGCCCCTCCCCCCCCCCAGCATGCAATCTCTCCTCTTTTTTAAAAAAATATTCTATTGGGAACACTATAACGCTATAACAGGACGTCAAATCAGCGTCACAGCACTCCCATAAAATGTTCACAAAAAAAACCTCTCAGGGAGATCATGTGTGCGGAGGAAAATGACGGGAAAAGAAAGCAGCACAGTTTGAAATGGCCACAGTGCTTTAAAGAAGGCTCCTTGCTGGAAGGGAAATGCTGTGTGAAACAGCCATCCCTGTACCCGTTTCCTCCATGACGGGCCAATAACGGAAACCATGCGGTTTAAAAAGGTAATGTGAAATCGACCTATGTTAACTATTTGTGGGGTTGACATCAGAAGGCATTTTAGGCAAGGGCCTTGGCTCAGTGGTGGAGCATAAAAGGGCAACTAAAGTGGTTAAGGGGATGGAACACTTTCCCTATGAAGAAAGGTTAAAGTGCTTGGGGCTCTTTAGCCTGGAGAAAGGACGACTGAGAAGTGACTTGAGAGAGGTTTACAGAATTATGCATGGGATAGAGCAGGTCGAGAAAGAAGTGCTTCCCCCCCCCCCCCTTGTCACAATGCAAGAACTCATGGGCACTCCATGAAATTGCTGAGCAGTCGGGTTAGAACAGATTAAAGGAAGTACTTCTTCACCTAAAGAGTACATGGAATTCACTACCACAGGAAGTGGTGACGGCTACAAGCATAGACAGCTTCAAGAGGGGATTAGATAAACGTATGAAGCAGAGGTGCATCAATGGCCGTTAGCCACTGTTATACCCTGAATAAACCTTTGTTGGCCTTAAAGATGCCATGGCCAATGCTCCCTCTAAGCTGTGGAGTCTTGCGAGCAAAAATTCTACTTTCTGAGCTACTGGCATTAAAGTTGTGAGCGAGCGATTTGGCTCCTGTGTAAATTACTTTGCTCTGGAGCCATCCTTCCTGAGCTGAGACAAACAATGGGTGAGCTGGTGGCTAAAAAACTGTGAGCTAGCTCACACTAACTCAGCTTAGAGGGAACACTGCACTGGACTCCAAAAATTTTTCTGTTAGCTGTAAGGTATGGATGGAACACTCTGTCTGGGGCAGCGATGCTCTGTATTCTTGGTGCTTGGGGGCCAACTGTGAGAGGGCTTCTGGAATTCTGGTGGACCTCCTGATGGCACCTGGGTTTTGGCCACTGTGTGACACAGAGTGTTGGACCGGATGGGCCATTGGCCTGATCCAACATGGGTTCTCTTATGTTTGGTGTAGCCAGTTTGGTGTAGTGGTTAAGTGCACGGACTCTAATCTGGGAGAACCGGGTTTGATTCCCCACTCCTCCACTTGCACCTGGCTGGATGACCTTGGGCAAGCCGTAGCTCTGCACCAGCTGTTCTCTCAAGGACAGCTTGGGAAAGAGCTCTCTCAGCCCCACCTACCTCACAGGGTGTCTGTTGTGGGGAGGGGAAGGGAAAGGAGATTGTAAGCCGCTCTGAGACTCCAAGTGAGTGGAGGGTGGGATATAAATCCAATCTCTTCTTCTTCTTCTTCTTCTTCTTCTTCTTCTTATCTGCTTGTTGTGCAGAAGGCTGCAGATTCAGCACCCAGCAACTCCAGTTAAAAAGTTCAGGTGGTGGGTGATGTGAAAGCCTTCAACCTGAGACCCTGGTAGGGTTCCCAGTTTTGGATTGGGAAATACCTGGAGATTGGGGGGGGGGAGCTTGGGGAGGGGAGGGGCCTCAGCAGGATATAATGCCATAGAGTCTGCCCTCCGCGCAGCCGTTTTCTCCAGGGGAACTTATCTCGGTTGTCTGGAGATTGATTGTAACACTGAGAGATCTCCAGGTGCCACCTGGAGGGTGGCAACCCTAGACACTGGAGAGCTACTGCCAATCCTGGCCTTGACAGACCAGAGGGTTTGACCAGATATGAGGCAGCGTCATGTGTGTTCTTGTGCCACATATGTCCCACATATGAGCATGATGTACCGGCAGCCCCTGGTGCCACCTTGCTTAAGCCACTTCCCTGCTTGGCAATTTCTGCCTCTTTTAAGGCTCTCTTTCAGCAAGGAAGCCGGAGAAGCAGACGCTAATACCTTTTGCCACATCCTCACCCTCTGGGCAGCAAGAGCTATTGGGCCCAGAAGGGGAGAGTGTAGTGGCAAGGAAGGTGACCCATTTGGAGACGGAAGCCCCACTGCGTTCATCTTACCCAAAGGGCTGCCCAAACCAGAGGCTCAGCTCTTGCTCTAAATGTGCTTACGATCCAGAGGGAGAAGCATAAGTGCCCAAATATCTCATGAAGGCTGCCACCCTGGACATTTATCACCCCAGTTTTGCCCACGTGGCACGTCTGCCTCCGGTAGATTAGAGGCGAATCCATTTTGAAAATTCCGTCAAGGTACCTCAGCCGCCCAGAGATGGGAAATTGCTTTCCAACTTTGTCATTCATAATTTTCAGCCCCGCGTAGTTAAAAGGTAATTGAATTTGAGAAATAAAAGTCACACCAAGACTGATGGCCCGCCGTTAGAGAATTAAGGACAGGGAAAGATACAAGTGGCCGGCTCTGTCTGCGTGTGAGGCGTAACACGAGCAGCCCATTCCATCATTTCCGTGTAACCTTATGAAGTCTAAATATGTATAATAGAATTGAATGCACAAGTCTTCCCCCTTGCTTACCCTCACTTCCCCCTTTGGGCCATTGATGGAGACCAAGAGGGGAACTGGTAGTTGGGCCAAGTAGAAGAAGAAGAGGACTGGATTTATACCCTACCTTTCACTACCCAAAGGAGTCTCAGAGCGGCTTACAAACTCCTTTCCCTTCCCCTCCCCACAACAGACACCCTGTGAGGTAGGTGGGGCTGAGAGAGCTCTTTCCAGAGCTGCCCTTGAGAGAACAGCTCTGACAGAACTATGGCTTGCCCAAGGTCATCCAGCAGCTGCAAGTGGAGGAGTGGGGAATCAAACCCGGTTCTCCTAGATTAGGGTTTGTGCACTTAACCACTACACCAGAATGCCTCTTATGAAAAGGGGTGCACATTCCAAGTCCTTTTTTTTCCAGGTCCTTCACTGGAACAATTTCATTTATTTGTTCATTTGACTGATTGATTGAATTTTTAGGAGAGAAGAGATTGGATTTATACCCCACCCTTCACTACCCAAAGAAGCCTCAGAGTGGCCTTTCCTTTCCCCTCTCCACAACAGACACTCTGCTAGGTAGGTGGGGCTGAGAGAGCTCTCTTGAGGACTGCTTGTGAGAGAACAGCTCTGAGAGAACTGGTGACTGACCCAAGGTTACACCAGCAGCTGTGTGTGCAGGAGTGGGGAGTTGTAGGCCGTCTTTCCCTACAAGCGGGGCTCAGGGCGGCTTACAACACAACTGATCGTACAATAAATAACGAAAAGTTAAAATCCTACAATGAAATATACAGTGCATACGTCAGCAAATCCAATTTGTTCCATGATGGCAAGAAATACCACATTCAAATGACAGCCTTTACAGTTCCTTAACTCAGAAAATTAGCAAGGGGCCCAAGTGGTAGGTATGTGAATCCTTGATTTATTTATTTTTTAATGTGAGGCACTAATCCTTATCACACGTGCAATAAATTAAGCACATTGTTATCCTGCCTCTTCCACCATGGAGCTCACAGTATAGTAGATGTGGTTCTCGGGGAGCCAGGTTTCACATAACCAAACTTAGTGGAGGCTGAAGTGATAAACCTTCTCATCCTTCCCCGCACGTTCCCAAGGCAAATTAAGGTAGCGTGAGCCTAGAATTTTCATTTGATGGCTGGGTGGAGATTCGTCCGTTTTCAACGTCTCTGTTTGAGCCCTAACTTAGCCTTCACTGGTTTCCAGTTTGTCTCTGACTTCTGTTCAGTATAGTGGCTTTTAACCAATAAACCTCCAGGTGACCAAAGTACCTCAAGGTCTGCCTTTTCTCTTCTTCTGCCACTGGGGATCACTGGTTTATACCCTGGCCTGTCTTTGACCAATGCTTGTTGAATCCCCTTGGTTAGCAGTCTTCATAGTTTTAATTCGATTTTTTAAAATTTTTCAGTTGTGTTAATTGATTTCGTCATTGCTGTTCCAGTGCGCTGCGTAAGCCGCTTTGAAGGCCTCGCAGATTGCAACAGTGGGGTGGGGGTGGGGCTGCCAGGCCCCCACCCTCAATTCTCAGCAGCTTTTGAGGATGAGGCATATGGAGGGGAAGTGTCAACTACCGTTGTGATGTCACTTTTGCGTTTTACCCAGAAGTGACATCATGAAGCTCTAGGAATTCTCCAGACCTCTGTGGTAAACCATAGAGTTTGGGGAAATTCCTAGAGTGTCGTGGTGTCAGTTAACATTGCTTTGCCCCAGTCCACCCCCCCACTGCTCTACTGAGTAAGCATGGAGGACATGTGAGCATCAGCAGGAAGACTCCCACCACAAGCGAGTAAGTGGAAACCCTGGGAGGGGGGTAAAATTTTGAACTAAAGCAAATACAGAGGATGTCATTTGGGTTGATAAATAGATCATTGGGAATATCCACATTGGGGTTGCCAACTCTTCTACTATAGCTACAGCTGGAGATCACCCAGCAACCCAATTTGTTGGACCGGCAAGAGGAAAGGGGCGGGTGGAGGGCTGCTGATGTCACTTCTGATGAAAAACAGAAATGATGTCATGGGACACTCTAGGATTTGCCGAAAACTGTATGGTTTTGCCCACCTGGCCAGCCCCTGCCCCCTAAATCCTCCCTGGGGTTGACAGCTATGGCCCGACAAACCCTAATTCACATTCTCCTTTGCGCCGATTCTGTGCCACATAAATAAGATTATTTATCGGTTTCTGCCCCCTCTCAAGTTCTGCCTCCACCCCCGCCCCACTAATTTGAATTGCTTGGATCTACGTCTCATTAATGCTGCATTGATGAGCAAAGTGGGAGGGGGGAATCCGACCACTTCTTGTGTTTCTGCCAAATAGGTTGCTATGGTAACTTCTCTCCCCCCCCATCGCTGTTCATGCTGATGAGCCAGCCCTGTCTAATGCCAGCCTCGTTTCTCTTTCCTAAATTAATCACGCTTTAAATTAACACGTGGAGTTATGTCATGTCAATTAATCAGCATATTAAGAGGGACATTTGTTTACCTTCGTCTTCCCCCCACCCCCACCTGTCCCACGGCGAGATAATTTACTCTATGAAACGGTGGACTTCAAATGGGGCGGTCATTTTCTGCTTGTTGTGGCTGCAACTATTTTGCTCCCATGTTGGAGATAATCAATGTCCAAAATAATTGCTTCTCCTAGGACTGGAGAGGAAGCTCTCTTCAGAGATGTTCTTAGGCTGTAATGAAATGGTTTTCGGCTTCTCCAGGAAGTGCCCAGTTGTGATTTCATTGCTGGGGTGGAGGGAGGGGGAGAGAAAGGGTTGCTAATAGGCGTCTCTATAGCGCATCTTGTTTTTGTTGTCTTTGCTTCCTCGGTGAGGGTGGACGGCAAGCAAATCTTTTCGAGGAGCACCTGGCCAGCGAGTTACCACAGGTGCTAAAATCAATGCTCGCAGCTTTGCTCAGGAGCCATCTTGGGGAAGGCATTCTGGGAACCCTTTGCAAAATGTCATTCTCAGTTTAGGGTTGCCAGCTGTGGACCAGGAAATTCCTGGAGATTTGAGGGGTGGAGCCTGGGGATAGGATCGCCAGTGTTCAGGTGATGCCGTGGTTAAAAGCGGCGGACTCTAATCTGAAGAACCGGGTTTGATTCCCCACTTCTCCACCTGAAGCCACCTAAATTTATATCCCACCTTTCTGCCTTCACACGGGCCACCAAGGTGGATAACCATTTAAAACATACATGATAAAATCATGTTTTAAACCCATTAAAGTCAACCCCTTCCCCAAATACACATAGGAAGAGCCCAGCTGGATTGGACCACTGGTCTATCTAGTTCATCATCTTCTCTCACACAGTGGCCAACCAGTTCCCCTGGAGGTCCAGCAACAGGGCATAGAGTCTGAAGCCTTCCCCTGATGTTGCCTCCTGGCCCTGGGATTCAGAGGTTGACTGCCTCTGAACATGGAGGTTCTTTTTTAGTCACCACAGCTACTGGCCACTGATAGACCTCTCGTCTGTGAACCTAACTATCTTGTAAAGATGTTTGTGCCTGTGGCCATCACTACATCCTCTGGCAGCGAATCCCACCTTTTAACCGCTTGCTGTGTAAAGAAGTATTTCCCACTGCCCTTGATGTTCTAGGGTTTTGGGAGAGGGGGAAAAATTTCACACATCTTTAAAAACAGAGTTAAACTACATACAGAGACTGAAAAACATGAATTAAAACATTGGCCAGGAAGGAGAGATCACTGAGGAAACACCGGAGAAGCCAAAAAGGTCTTCATCCACAAGCAGAAGACAGTAGCAGAAAGGGGCAGACACGTCTCCCTCAGAAGAGAGTTCTGGAGCTTTGGTGCAAGGACTGGGAAGGTAGACTGTTTCTGTCCAGGGAAGCTCCACAGTCCATCTTCTAGCCTAGCTTTCTCCTTCAAATGGTAGCTTTTTCCATGAAGAAATCTCTCCCCCCCCCCCCACCCTTCCTGAGAGAACATTCCATCACCTTCAGTCTGATTTACTGCTGCACACGCTGTTTCCCGGAAGCAGGCCTCAGTTGCCCTTTAACCAAGTGGGGAAGGTAAAGTATGACTCATTCCTGGATTCCCAGAGGAGGGAGCTTCACTTAATCCTCTTGAAATGGCTGCGAGAGCCCCCTGTACCGTCTCTCATTAAAGCTCTGCTTGCTTTTGAGCCCCCCCCCCCCTTGCCACTGCTGCGGTGACTTTTCAGACAGGAGGAAGCGATATTTATATTCCTGACATGGTGCAAGACCTGTGGGTTGGCGGTTCTGCTTCAGTGGGCCTGTGTTGTACTGGCCACAGGACTCTGCCAGGACAAGGAAAAGCCCAGGTTTGGGGAGAACACCATGTGCTCATAAGAAACGGATTGGACTGACCGCTTCCCCTCTACCAGCATCCCGTTTCCTAGCAGGAGTCTGCCTGACTTCTTCAGGTAGTAAAGGGTGGGGTATAAATCCAGCTCTTCTTCTTCCTCCTCCCCCTCTTCTTCTTCTTCTTCCTCCTCCTCCTCCAAGGAAGCTCACAAGCAAGATGTCAAGGCAGCTTCTGTCTGTCCCCCCAGTTTGCCCCCACTGTTGTATGCTCATGTACAAGCTGGGGGCCTCCAAGGGAAGGCTGGAGGGGGGGGGGCACCATTTGGAAATTCTGCCACTCCTACAAAATCTGCCCCCAGTGGCTTGAACTGGCTGATTTCCCTACCCACCCACCCTTTTCCCCTTAAGAAGAAGAAGAGTTGGATTTATACCCCACCCTTCACTCAGAGTCTCAGAGCAGCTTACAGTCTCCTTCCCTTCCCCTCCCCACAACAGACACCCTGTGAGGTAGGTGGGGCTGAGAGAGCTTTCTGAGAACTGCTCTTGAGAGAACAGCTCTGAAATAACTTGTGACTGACCCAAGATCATCCAGCTGGCCTCACCCAGTTCTCCAGATTAGAGTCCGTCGCTCTTAACCACTACACCAAACAGGCTCTCCATTTAACTGACACCATTTAACTGATACTCAGCTACTTTCAGCATTCTGCCCCTCCCAATATGTTCTTAATCCTCATCAAATCTTTTTTTTAAAGGTTAGTTTCTTTTTCTTAATTTACAAAGGCATTTCTCCCTGCATACCTAGGGAGTCCCCTGCAAAGGTAGAGATGCTTACCTTTTCTGCAGGCGGCCCTATGATGCAGATTTTGTCCTTCTCACAGGAACTACCAAGATTCTTTTAAATATAGTAAAAAGCTAGGGGATGGCAAAAAACAAAACAAAACCCCAAACCCCACCATAATGGGGGAGAAGCAATTTGGAAGTCTTCCCGCATCACTTGAAATTTCTTCCCCTGGGGTTCTTTAAGCCCTCAGAGGGTTCAGTAGACTATATTCAACTCTTTCCTCCATTGTTTTTCACCTGCCCTCAACATTCCCTCCTTTCTGGAGTATGTTGAGTCCTCATCAGGGTGGATTTAGAGAGATTCTTTTGATTAATTTACAGAGTAATTTTTTCTGCATAGTTGAAGGATCCCTGAATTGCTAGATACCCCTTTCTTGTCTGTGGACAGCCCATTTTTACCTCATTTGTTATCCATGCAGAGGCCGGCCAGTTAGTTAGAGTGAAATTGCCTATGTGGATGGTGACGCCACATAGCTGTTACAGCTAATACCCCTACCCTAGATGCATTTGTCTAAATTTTTCATGAGTCCCGTGGAAGCCTTGACACTCAAAAGCTTATACCCTCCAAAATTTTTGTAGATCTTTGAGGTGCCACTGGACTTCAATCGTGAAATGAGAGACAGTTTGGTGTAGTGGTTAGGAGCACGGACTCTAATCCGAAGAACCGGGCTTGATTCCCCACTTCTCCTCCACCTGAAGCCTGCTGATGTGACCTTGGGTCAGTCAGTCACAAGTTCTCTCAGAGCTGTTCTCTCAAGAGAAGTTCTCTCAGAGGTCTCTCAGCCCCACCTACCTCACAGGGTGTCTATTGTGGGGAGGGGAAGGGAAAGCCTGCCAGCAGCAAGGATAAGGGACTAAGGCTTTGCTTGCACACACTGGCTGGCAGGCAGGGCTGCAGAGACCAGAATGGGGCAAGTACAGGCAGAGGGCTACCCCCTAGTGATAGGAAGAAGAAGAGATTGGACTTATACCCCACCCTTCACTACCCAAAGGAGTCTCAGAGCGGCTTACAAACTCCTTTCCCTTCCCCTCCCCACAACAGACACCCTGTGAGGTAGGTGGGGCTGAGAGAGCTCTGACAGAAACTGCTCTTTTTCAAGAACAGCTGTGCCAGAACTATGGCTTGCCCAAGGTCATCCAGCAGGTGCAAGTGGAGGAGTGGGGAATCAAACCCGGTTCTCCCAGACTAGAGTCCGCACACTTAACCACTGCACCAAACTGGCTCATAAGAGGCAGCCTGCATACATTGCATGCAGACTAGCTGGGGGGGGGGGGGAGAATAGAGGCAGAAGTGTAAGACTTTCTCTGCCTTGCACCACCAGAGGACAAAAATACCTGCATATTTATAAACGGCAAGAGAGAGCCAATGAGAGCAGAGGATTGGATCTCCCCCTGTGAGAAAGAAAACTGCTGGCTCGCGGAATTCTGCAGCGCTATTCCCTAACACCCCTGAATGATGCCACAAGAAGGATGAGAACAAGGTGCTCCCATTCCCCCCCTGCTGAGGCCTGCAGTTTGAAGATTACAAGGGGGTCTGTCCTACGCCTGCAGCTCCCTCTCCAGTCCAGAACCCTGCTGCTTACTTACCATTGCCCAGTCGAGCATTTAACCGCTGCTCACCACGAATGCATAGCCGGGATAAGAAGCACTTGTTTTTCCAGAACTTCCTCTGGGAGGGGAGCCTCAGGTAGATAACAATTATTTGGATAGGCAAACATATAATTAAGATCCTCATCAAATATATGCAAAATTGTTATTAGACAAACTTACCCAGGGCCTCGGTACTGATGGAGGGGAAACCCGCAATCACATTCTGAGCGAAGGTAATATTGTTACCTTTGTAATCCCGCTGTAATTGGAATTTTAGTCTCTCCGTGAATAGGTAAATGTTTAATACTCTGGCAAAATGCTGCAAAGGTTTCACTTCTGGTTTTGGAGCGATTTGTTTCCCTCTGCCCATCCTTTAAAGACATTTATTGTCCACCTTTCAGCCCTTGGCTTTGAAGGTGGCTAATGGTACGCTTTAGCCCTGACCTGGAGAGCACAAGCTAGCCTGATCTCCTCACATCTCGGAAGCTAAGCAGGGTCAGCCCTGGCTAGGATTTGGATGGGAGACCTCCAAAGAATACCAGGGTCGTGATGCAGAGGCAGGCAATGGCAAAACCACCTCTGAACGTCTCTTGCCTTGGAAACCCCACCAGGGGTCGCCGTAAGTCAGCTGTGACTTAATGGCACTTTCCTCCACCAATGGCACACTTTAAAATCAATCATAAAAAACCGTAAAGGAGGGACAAAGGGGACACCAGCAAATTAAGTTCAAGGACATTAAAAGAACAGGGATGTAACAAATGACAAATCCATCGGTGGAGGTTCTGTCAGGGAGGAGAATGCCTTGCAACTGAGACATCTGGCCGTCCATCTCCCTTCCAAACGTGGGGGATAACCCGGAGATAAACCTGTGATGAAGATTTTTAACAGCCGGGACGATGCCATATTCCGCTTGTATTTTCACTCTCCCGTGTGCCCTGTGGGGTTTTTGAATGACAAGCCAGGGTTGTCACTGGCAGGGTGTTGCACCAGTGGTATGACAAGCCCTGCTCCACCCTCGATATGTTCCTGGGGCCGTCCATGGCCGAAGCATGTCTCCAGATCTTTGGTATATTCCAGCAGAGGCCTCAATAGCCACCCTAAGCTGTTCAAAGGGTGGGCTTGGAATCCCACTGAGAGACTCCTGGAATCTCATCAGACAAAGGTTACAAACTCACAATTTTCCTTCCCTTTCCCTTTTTAATTTTTTTCCATCAAGTCACAGCTGACCTGTGGTAACCCCATGGGGTTTGCGAGGCAACAGACTAACAGAGATGGTTTGCCAGTGCTTGCCTCTGCATAGTGACCCTGAACTTCCTCGGTGGTCTCCCATCCAATTACTAACCAGGGGCCGACCCTGCTTAGCTTCTGAGATCTACTGAGATCGGGCTAGCCTGGGCTACACAGCTCAGGGTCACCATTTTCTGGAGTATTTTTCATCCCCTCCTGAACACCTTTCCTCAGTGAAACTCCTCTTCCATCATGAAGAACCCCTCCTGTGATCTTCCACTTCTGGTCAGCCACATGGGGGATTCCACGGAAATTGAAATGAAGAAGAAGAAGAGATTGGATTTATATCCCACCCTCCACTCCCCAAGGGAGTCTCAGAGCGGCTTACAAACTCCTTTTCCCTTCCCCTCCCCACAACAGACACCCTGTGAGGTAGGTGGGGCTGAGAGAGCTCTTTCCCAAGCTGTCCTTGAGGGAACAGCTGGTACAGAGCTATGGCTTGCCCAAGGTCATCCAGCCAGGTGCAAGTGGAGGAGTGGGGAATCAAACCCGGTTCTCCCAGATTAGAGTCCGCGCACTTAACCACTACACCAAACTGGCTCTCCAGTGAAGGGCAAGAAGTGCCAAGAGGAAGGCAGGGAACAGCATTGCTTGTGGCTTGAAGCCGCTCTTACCTGCCGATAACTCCATTTCCCTGTCCCAGTGATTGAGTGACTCCCAAATATCTTGCTCTAAAGGCCAGGTTCGCTTTCGCAGAAGGGGAATCTGACCGACTGTGACCTCCGAAGCGTCGGCGGCTCAAACATTTTTCACAAGCAGTCAATAGAAGAAGAAGCTGAAAGCGGGGGGAGGGAAGCAAACTGGAACTTGCTCTCTTTTCGTTGTATTGGGTGAGCACCTGACTTTAGATCCGTGTCCTTCCCAGCATGAAAACCGGGAGCACGCTTTGCTTGTACACCTGAAAAGATCTCTTTCAGAGCAGTCTGTTTCAAAGCGCTTGAACACTTCTGGGTCTGCTTACAAACCGCCAGCAGCATCCGCTCCAACACTTTAAAAAAAATGTTCATTTTTTTTTTTAATCGTGCACTCAGATTTGTTCTACCTTGGCCTGGAGGGCACAGGCCAGGCCGATCTCATCAGATCTCAGAAGCTCAGCAGGGTCGGCTCTGGCTAGTATTTGGGTGGGAGGCCAACAAGGGAGTCCAGGGTTCCCTGGCAATGGCGAGCCCCCTCTGAATGTCTCTTGTCTCGAAAACCCTACCGGGTCGCCATGTCGACCACAACCTGAGGCATTTTCCTCCTCCACTGCCACAGAGGTGTCCTAAGCTGTATTACAAATGATTCGCATGTGAGCATTCTTGCACTGTTTTCCCAGGTTGTCCTGCATTAGAACCGCCAGGGGTCATTTCGAGCAGGGGCTCGGGGGAGCGCAGCTCCGGGCGTTGGTGCCACCATAACCCCCAGGTGGGGGAATGCCTGCTTGTATCATGGCTGCAGCAGAATGACCCCATCCCATCCCGTGGAAAGGTCCTTGTTCCTCCGCCCAGCCTTCTGAAGGCTTCAGCCACCACTGAAGCTATCCTCCCAGAATAGTGGTATTTCTGAGGCTTGGATTAGTAGCTGTCCCCTCTTTGCCAGCTCTTTCTTTCTTTCTTTCTTTCTTTCTTTCTTTCTTTCTTTCTTTCTTTCTTTCTTTCTTTCTTTCTTTCTTTCTTTCTTTCTCTCTCTCTCTCTCTCTCTCTCTCTCTCTCTCTCTCTTTCCTTCTCTCTTTCTCTCTTTCTCTCTCTCTCTCTCTCTCTCTCTTTCTTTCTCTTTCTCTCGCTCTCTTTCTTTTTGTCTCTTCTCTGTCTCTCTGTCTGTCTGTCTCTCTCTCTCTGTCTCTCTCTCTTTCTCCCTCCCTCCCTCCCCTTTCTTTCTTGCCTTCTGACATACTTCCGGTGATGTCAAGTGGTGTAGCAGATGCAAAAAAGATATGCTAATGAGCTATGCTAATGAGCTCCTGCACCTCTTTTTCTCTGAAATGACCCCTGAGAACCACACACCTGGCAGAAAAATACTATTAACTTAGAAACAAGGCTCTTTTCCTTGATTGTCATGAACCTGCAGGAGTGGTGACGAGAAGGTAGTCTGATATTTATTTATTTGCATTATTCATAGTCCGCCTTTCTCACAGGAACTCAAGATAAACATAGATAAACATCTGGAGCAGAGGTCCATCAGTGGCTGTTAGCCATAAGGTATAGATAGGATCTCTCAGTCTGGGGCAAGTGATGCTCTGTATTCTTGGTGCTTGATGGGGGGGGCAACAGCGGGAGAGCTTCTCGTGTCCTGCCCCCACTGCTGGACCTCCTGAGGGCACCTGGTGTTTTTGGCCACTGTGTGACAGAGTGTTGGACTGGATGGGCCACTGGCCTGATCCAACATTGGCTTCTCTTATGTGGATCATATGGAGTAAATCAGTGCAGTCAACAGGATGGGACAGCCAATGAAATAATGCCATAGGGCTTGCACGGTAAATATCTGGAACCAACCAGGGCACCGAAAATAGAACTGAAGCAAAGTATTATAAGAGTTAACATTACTCATTAAACAATGCAAAAAATACGTTGTAGGGTCCTTATAGGAACAGGTAACATGAGCTATATGTAGTGTGGGCACCACAACCCCTAACCTTTGCCCAAGTATCTTCCTGAGCCATTTTGTTACAGCGCAGCCTTACTACCAGTCTTCCCTCTAAGCTGAGTTAGTGTGAGCTAGCTCACAGTTTTTTAGCCTCCGGCTCACACATTTCCGTCTTAGCTCAGGAAAGATGGCTCCAGAGCAAACGAATTTATGCAGCAGCCAAATCGCTCGCTCACAGCTCTAATGCCAGCAGCTCACAAAGTAGAATTTTTGCTCACAAGACTCCACAGCTTAGAGGGAGCATTGCTTACTACCCGTGTAGAAAAGCCCTCTTGAGTCATTCAGTTTTGCATAGTTTTCAGAAAGCCAGGAGACTGGGAGGCTTCCTGACCTCATCAGACAGGCCATTTCACGAGGTGGGGGCCACAGCAGAGAAGGCACAGGTACCTACAGCAGTTGCTGAGTTTGCCCATTTGCAGCTTCAAGCGTTGTTCCTTCCCACCCACCCCCGCATGACTTTTTTTTTGTGCTGCTGTGTTGCAAAGGGTTTTTTGAGCTAGAAAGTCTTAGCCATGTACCAATAGGCTCGTGCTATCAAGTGATAAAATCATTGCTATTTTAGAGGGTATAGGCGTAAGAATCATCAGGCTCCAAATGAGATCTCGTATACTCTCCATGAGACTCTGTCTTGATTATGCTTCTTCATTGGAAGGCAGCAAGCCTAGAGTAATAGGTCATGCAGAAGGGCAACAGGCAGCCTCTTCTACTGGCAGACAAGCCTCTTGTATTTCTGTTTCACCCCCAATGCAACTCATCCAGTCACACCCAGCGCAGAGACAGGACAGGCAGGTCCTAAGCAGAGCCCAGTTTAGAAGTGGTGAAGCCAGAACAGTGACTCAGACAGAGACAGCAGGCTCTCATTGTACAGGTCTGCTTGCAGGAACATTTAGTTAACTTTACTGGGATGCTTGGTTAATATAGCAGAGTTTGCCCAATCACAAAAGCATGATATTGCATGCAGAAAATAAATCTCCCAAGAAGTATACCACAGAAGAAGAACTCATATTTATTCAAGGAGATTCAGTTCATGTTCAGGTTACAGCTGAAAGGAGAGAGAGAAGCCTCATCTAAAGAGCAATTTCCCTATCACAAGTGGCCAGATAATCCGGCATCATGTGCATGGAAGTATGAAGGCCTTGTTTTTACAGGAGAGGCCTGTAAAGACGTGTGACTCTGTGAACAGCCATGAGCAGAATGGGGGAGACCAAAGGGCACAGGGAGAGAGGAGGAGTCAGAGGGCATCTCCAATGTTAAGACAAAGAGAGGCATTCCATTCAAGGAGATAACACCTTTACACGCTTAGAGTGATGTAGTGTCCCTCAATGTCCAGGCACACTGAGGCTGTGGTCACACAGCAAGCTTATCCCCATTTGTTCCCACTATAATTTGATTGGGAATATTTTTTTCTCGGGATGGGATGACCACACATCCCTTCCTGAACCACTTGCATTGTGGGACGAAGCTCCGGGCACCGTCCAAATAGCCACGCCACTGCTTGGGCGGCACAGCTATTTAAAAAAAATTTTTTAAAAAAAAATTGGCTTTGCACATGTGCATATTCACATGGCCGAATGACTGCTCCCACTGGGACTCGCTGTACTCCCTTGTTCTTGCAGGTTCCCCCCTCCCCCCAACAAACCAAATTAACCGACGATGTACAATTGAACGCTGGAGTTCTATATGTGCGCTTGAACATTTTTACATTGAATTTATTCAGTGCAGGATTGCTCATGCACACAACGATGGAAGCTTGAGGGGAAAAACATTGTGAGAAGGATGTTCAGATGACCTAATCGCGATCATTGCGAGAGATGGCTGTCCAGATCGGCGAAATTGTGGATTCAAAGCACAAATACCAGGAAAGTACTTGATTTTCCAGGTATAGGAAAACTCACAAGGGAACAAGGAGGATTGCACAAGTGAGCCCACTTCGATGTGGGAGATGGAGGCGGGCATCTGATCAGTGCTTTTAAATGCGAGAGGGAACAGCGGTGAAACCCAGTCAAAATGACCGTGTGACCACAACCTGAGTACACAACCGTGTGACCACAACCAACAAATTTCTGGTTTCTCAAGACATGCTAAAGTACACCAAGTTTAGGAAGGACTGCTTTACAGCAGTCACAACCCTGACAGCCGCACCGTGTGTTTGTCACTCTTCAAGCATGGAACTGAGACTTGACAATGATCCTCCTTTCCATGTTAGCAAGACCCCAGCTTCAAAAGGCAGCTCCGTGTATCACAAAACCAGACCCTTCTCTTGGGCTGCTTCGTTCTCCATGTCACGTATGCACCAAGGCAATTGTTTGCAATAGAAAAGATTGCTCATTTGTTTGTCAAACATGACTTTCACAGTCAACTCCCCGAAGCAGAAGAGAACCAACAGTTGATAGTTTGTTAAGGAAGCGTCTCTTTAATAGGCTTCCCACCCCACCCCACTTCTCTTCAAAGCAATGAAGCTTTAAACATTTATTAGGGGAGTGAGTGTTAGTGACCCTGGGTATCACCAGCTCGTGTCATTCCTGGGAAATCTACAGACACACCTGAGAACTGCTAAGCGGAGACCAAAAGAGACTGAAATTTCAAAGAGCTGAAACAGACAGGGTAAAAGTGGCTGGGGGCCGGTTCAGCTGTTGTTCTGTTGCTAAGTCACAGATGTGTTGATAAGGCTCAGGTAGCCATCTCGCTTTCTTCCTTTCCCAAAGAATACAACTGCATGATCAGTAGAAATTGGGAAAGATTAAACGGGCAAAGCTGTTGCTGTGATAGGTTTGGAGGAGGGAGGAGGAGATTGGATTTATACCCCGCCCTTCACTCAGAGTCTCAGGGTGACTTACAAACTCCTTTCCCTTCCCCTCCCCACAACAGACACCCTGTGAGATTGGTGGGGCTGAGAGAGCTCTTTTCAGAACTGTCCTTGAGAGAAAAGCTCTGACAGAACGATGGCTTGCCCAAGGTCATCCAGCAGCTGCAAGTGGAGGAGTGGGGAATCGAACCCGGTTCTCCCAGATTAGACTCCGTGCACTTAACCACTACACCGAACTGGCTTGGGGGAAGTGTATGGGAGCCCAAGGATCAAATGCTTTGCAACCCTTCCCCCAAGCTTCAAATTGAAAAAGTACTTTCATAAAAGAAGTCTGGGATGACACAATGCAACTGATACGGGGCCACCACCAGGAGGTCCTGCCCTGAGCCTCTGCCCTCATGACATTACATCTCTGTGCTCCACATTTCTCCACCACTGCTGGACTTCATTGACAGCTGGGTGCAAGGATGAGGAACCTTCCAGCCCAGTGAAGTCCTATCCTGCATTGTAGATCATTAGATGTTACCAGAACAAGTTGTTTCTGGGAGGACCTAATCAGGTGGATCTTTCCTTGGTATGTGCATTCCAGCTATGTGGGGGCCTAAACTCGGATTGGGGCCATGTAAAGAAGGGTTATTAACACTGTTACTTCCACACAGCTTTGGGATTTGATCTACCCTTTCTGTGTGGCCCCGTGGCTGTCGTCTCCCTTTAAAACGCGCTCCTGGAGATCTGTAGTTTCTGATTTGACCCTACAATGGAAATAGACACGGGGTTGCCAGTTTCAGCAGCAGCCACGTTTTAGCCGTAACCTCCGTGTCAGCCTAAGTGGTGCAGAACTTAGAAAAATCCTTTCGTTTAGTTCTGTGAAGTGCCCTAGATGTAGATCAAACACCAAACATCCTTTCTGGTTTGTCCAGCTGAGGGCACAGCGCCATCATTTCTACACTACCTTTCCCAAGCTGTTTCGAAAAAGGACAGTGGAGGAGGGGTGGGGGTGATCGCTTCCACGTGCAGCGTTTGTTCAGCGCACATCTAATTTTTTGCATGATTGCCAGACTCCTGCTTGTCAATAGAGCTCTGAATCTAATTACACCTTCCCTGAGTTCTTCTATCGACTGCGTTTCTGAGGCTTCGTTTATCCGTTTGCTTTGTTTCGCTGTGGAAGGGACGGTACGGCTTCTCAGCAAATTGCGGACTAGCTTCTATCCCCAGAGGACTGGCATAAAAATGGGGGTTTTGAGCTGTCATGGTGCTGGATTTTGACTCTCTCGGCAAATCTGAAAAGCTGGTAAGGGAAAAAAACGTTGCCCCCTCTAGGGATTCTGGATGATGTTTTGCATCCTTCCACCCATGTACAGAACAACTGGGGGGGGGGGGGGGGGGACGACACCGTGATGGATGGAGACGTCAAAAGTTCATGCGTGCATACAGGGACAGATTTCCATGCAAGCGCCCAACTCTGGGATGCCAAGCTTACTAAATCTATGGTATTCCTATCCTGTGTTGTCTACTCAACTATCCATTCCCTGCACAATCTGGAAATTAGAAAATGGAACACAGGATGACAGGCAGTTACTCTCCCCTTTGTTGGAAAGGTTGTGGCCAGGTAGGATCTTTTGCCCACTGTTGGTGGGAGTGCAGAAAAATCCAGTCCTTTTGGCATGAAATCATAAGATTCATCAAAAGAATTTTGGACATAGATATTATATTAACCCCAGAACACTCACTATTAGAAATTTTGGCCCAGGCAAGTGACACAACATCACCACAGGAGCACCTTAGAAGCTATGCTCTAGGCGGCTCGAGTGTCTATCGCTACACTTTGGAAAGATAAGAAAATACCTACAATACACACTTGGTTTACTAAATTGTGGGATCTCTGTGTAATGGAAAGAATCACAGGAAAAATGGCTGTTTCCGCTATTTTATTATTTATTTATTTATTTATTTATTTATTTATTTATTTATTTATTTATTTGAATTTATATCCCGCTTAGCCAGCACAAAGCGGCTATAACACCTAAAGCTTCTGGTTTTGACGCAAAATGGTTTCCAATATCGGAATTCCTGTCTAAGCAAAATATCATAACCCCAGTGTGGGAAAACATCCAAAGATGGTTACTATAATCCAAAAATTATCAACGTGTTTAGTGGGAATAAACACCGTTTTTTCCTATCGAAAAACGGTTTGTTAATTGACGGTTAATTTCCAAAAATGATTGTTCTGTTATCAGTGCTGTGTAAGTTACCATTTGATATACGACGAAATAGTGTTTTATGAACACTGGATGACTTAAAGGCTGTTTTCTTTATGGTATGGATGACTTACCATGACTATGTAATATATTTATGTATTGTTCCTTATTCACATAATGGAATGTTTAAAAACCAAAAAAAGAAAGAAAGAAAGAAAGAAAATGGAACAGGGCAGTATTCCATATGAGGAAGATGAAGATATGATTCAGAATTGCAAATTCTTGGGAGATTTGCAGAGGAGGCACATGGTGGAATCAGACTTACTTTTCAGCACCATGGACAGCAACACCCCCTCCCCCCCCCCCCCCCGTGGCCCTCACCGGCACCGAGGCATCTCCTTGCGCCACAGAAGTGCCATTGTTATAGATCAAACTAATGCTCCCTCTAAGCTGTGGAGCCTCATGAGCAAAAATTCTACTCAGTGAGCTACTGGCATTAGAGCTGTGAGCGAGCTCTAAATTCGTTTGCTCTGGAGCCATCTTTCCTGAGCTAAGGCGGAAATGTGTGAGCCAGGGGCTAAAAAACTGTGAGCTAGCTCACACTAACTCAGCTTAGAGGGAACATTGGATAACGCATGAGTACAATGACACTTTCAACAGGTTCTGAGTAAAGAAAATCCCTTAAAAGACAAAAGTCTTCACTATCTCTCTCCTTTCCCCTGGGCACGCCTCCCAAAGGAAATGAGAAATCACCCTGGAGGCCCTTGAAACTCTATGGTGATCTCCCATTGCCTGCTGGAAAAGTCAAGCCGAGTTGAGGAGAATGAGACTTTTCCATGCTCCTTTGAGCCTTGCCAGTGCTGGTGGAAGGCACGTGAAGGATTTGCTATCCTCCGTGCCCTGATTTGGATAGCTCAGGCTAGCCCGATCTCATCAGATCTCGGAAGCTAAGCAGGGTCAGCCCTGCTTAGTATTTGTCTGGGAGACTTCCAAGGAATACTAGGGCTGTGATGCTGAGGCAAGCAATGGCAAACCACCACTGAACGTCTCTTGTCTTAAAAGCCCCCATGGGGTCGCCGTTAAGTCAGCTGAGACTTGGCAACACCTTCCACCACTATCTCCCCCTCTAGAAGACAGGGAGGGAGCGTGGTCTGATGTGTACAAGCACATACACATGTGGCTGGCCACTGGAAGTCATTCTGCTCAAGACGTCTTGAGACATCTTGGATCCAGCCCTGTTGGCACCCTGAAACCCTGATCCCCAGAGTACCGCTCCCACCACACCTCATGCCTGGCCCCTGATTCTTTCCTTGCAGTTGTCTTCAGCAGAGATGTATTTCATATGCCAGAAAGCAATTTCCTCTCCCCTCTGTGTGTCCTTCAACCTCTTTTGATTTATTCTGTGATCCAGCCTGATCCTGGGTGGGAGAAGAAGAGCCAGCTGGAGCTGGCCTGTTTTGGATTTCTTGGGTCAGCAGTACTGCTGAGAACCATTTACCCACAGACCTA
The DNA here is from genome assembly GCA_029233225.1 of Lepidodactylus listeri. Lineage (NCBI taxonomy): Eukaryota > Metazoa > Chordata > Lepidosauria > Squamata > Gekkonidae > Lepidodactylus > Lepidodactylus listeri. The sequence continues at coordinate 36,887,818 of JARCFY010000019.1, read as the reverse complement.
CTTTGGTGTCACAGGTTTATCCTGAAGACTGAGAACAGGAAAGGGAACTGACATTCTGTAGAGTTTCTGCAGCAAGTGGACTTGCTCTCTGAATTAATCTTGGATGCTATCCTGGTGAGCACAGGCAAAGCGTGGTTCCGAAATTCTCCTCATTTAAACTGCTTCTCGGAGTCTGGAGTTTTATGCATGTATGAGCCTTCAGCTTGCAACCCACTTATCGAAACTTCAGTAAGGGGCTTTCAAAGCAAGAGAGAAGCAGAGGTGGTTTGCCATTGCCTTCTTCTGCAGAGCCTTCCTTGCTGGTCTCTCATCCAAGTACCGGCCCTGTTTAGCTTCCAAGATCTGATGAGATTGGGCTATACCCAGGGGTCCATTGGAGCGGGAGCACACAGGAGCGCAGCTCCGGGAGTGAGGAGCCCAGGGGGCGGGCACATGACTAGACCCCACCCCCTCCTCAGCTTCCCTGAGCAGTGCAGAGGCGCAGCGCCCCAGGGAAAGCCCTGCTAGGGTCTTTATTGTTTTAATATTGATAATTTTATCATTGTTCCTTTTATGACTGTGTGCTGCTTTTCCAGAGACTTGCTCAAGGTGGCATACAAATTTTCTAAGTATACCATTTTTTATCTGGGCACATGGCACATAAGTACTGGAGAAATTTCACCAATCCTTCAGCAGCTTCCACCCCATCAGTTTGGTGTAGTGGTCAGGAGTTGGACTCTAATCTGGGAGAACCAGGTTTGATTCCCCACTCCTCCACATGCAACTGCTGGTGTGACCTTGGGCCAGTCACAAGTTCTCTCAGAGCTATTCTCCCATGAGCAGTTCTCAAAAGACCTCTCTCAGCCCCACCTACCTCACAGGGTGTCTTGTTGTGGGGAGGGGAAGGGAAAGGGCTGGGTGGTGCACATGTCCTGGGAATCTCAAGTCTACTTGAAACCTGGTGGTTTCAAGGGAGCAGGAAGAGAATGAGGGTGTGTTCTTTACGCTTATTTTTATTGCACAAAGTATTGGATGGGGAAGGGAATGGAGGAAGAGCAGGTCAGTTTCACTCACCTGTGGAGTGGAGCCTGAGGGGTGGGTGTCGCCTTCTGACACACTTCTGGTATGTTAGGGGGTGTGGCATATGCAAATGAGTTATGCAAATGAGTTATGCTAATGAGCTCCTGCACCTCTTTTTCTACGAAATTACCCTTGGCTATACCGTGTCATTCCACATCTCAGAGTTTAGAGCTGCCTGATCTCATTTCCAAAGTGGAATCTTTCATTGTTCCATGTGGTTTTACTTCTGAATTTTATATACAGCATTGTGCATTCAAAGTCTGCCGCCAACTTTTAATGGGTTGAATTAACTGGCATCTTTCGTGCCCCCTCTGCATCGGTGATGTACACAGAAACACAGCTAACTCTGACCAAAAAAAAGCTACCTCAACGTGGTGGTGAAACTGATCAAGATTCTTTGTGTATTATCAGAGAGTCTTTAAGCATTACTGTAGCCATGCGGCCTATAAATATAGTAAGTTAATAGAGACAAGCAAAAGACAGAATCAGCACGGACTCACAGCCCTGGTCTGGTCTCTTGGCTTCAAGAAAGTATCATTTAGTTGTATTTTGTCACTCGCATGTTTATACATTTAGCAAACGTATTTGTTCTTCTGATCAAATGTTTAAAGGCATCCCCCAAATCTCCCCAGTAGCAAAACAGAGAAGAATTAGTGACAGTGATTGACTAGGGACAGATACCAGAAAGTTGGCACCAATGCTCCCTCTAAGCTGTGGAGTCTTGTTAGCAAAAATCCTACTTTGCGAACTACTGGCATTAAAGTTGTGAGCCAGCAATTTGGCAACGGGAAAAATTAGTTTACTCTAGAGCCATCCTTCCTGAGCTCAGACAAAAATGTGTGAGCTGGAGGCTAAAGAGCTGTGAGCTAGCTTGCACCAACTCAGCTTAGAGGGAACATTGGTTGGCACTGTTCTCCAGGAAACGGAGACATAATGGGATGGGAATCCAAACATCCTCCAGAGACACCTCCTCCATCCTAAAGAGCCTTCCTTCAACTTAACTGGCACTTCTTCCAATAAGCTGGAGGAGGGGCTGTGGCTCAGTGGTGGAACATCTCCTTGGCATGCAGAAGGTCCCAGGTTCAATCCCCGGTATCTCCAGTTGAAAGGACCAGACAGTAGGTGACATGAAATACCTCTGCCTGATTCCCCAGAGAGCTAGTGACCGTCTGAGCAGACAGTACTGACTCTGAGGGACCAAGGGTCTGATTCAGTATAAGGCATGTGTTCCGTGTGTCCATGTGTGAAGACCCCTTAGGCTGTATGATGGCTTCCAACTTTGCTCAGTAGCTTGATGGAAGAGGGGTTGGGTCTACCCCATTGGGTGCTGGCACAGCCTATCCCACACACAGAACAGAGGCCATCTGGGCAAATACCCCTGTCAAGTCAAACATGCCTTCCAACATTTTTCAGAGGCAAAGAGGGATGTTCTCGCCCATCCAGACTCCCTCAGACACACCCATATGCACACTTGAAGCTGCCGTCTACTG